>VCII01000558.1:2907500-5815000 GCA_006030095.1 Triplophysa siluroides
ATTTCTAAACATAGAGTTTAAAGTTGTGTTATATTGCTGTGTGCTCATTTTGGCAAATGTAGTATGCAACCTAACTTTCATACTACAGTACTATGTACAGCATACATACATACTGAAGCCATTGTAAGAGAAGTATGATAGTGTGACAGTGAACATAGACAAACTCATACATCAATGCTTTCATGTAGCTCAGTGGTAAGAGCATGGTGCTAACAACGCCAATGTCGTGGGTTCGATCCCAGGGGATTGCACATACTTAGAAACAAAATGTGTAGGATGTAAGTCATTTTTGATAAAAGCGTCTGCCAAATGCATAAATGTAAATGTAATGCATTCAAGACTGACCATTAAGCTTTGTTTTGTTTACTGCCCCCTAGTGAAACAGTACATAGCAACAGCCCTCTCTGTCTGACATGCAAATACAAAAATGGTAAATTCACTCATTTCATTGTGCAGCATCTCATCATTACCAAAGGTTGCATGCACAAAAATACATTTTCCCTACAGAATACATTTATCAGAACCTTATACCCGATGGGCCCCAGCACTCACCTTCATAGTTCCTGATCTCCAGGTTGGGTGAGGGATTGTGCGAGTAGTGTCTGAGAATGACATCGAGGCAGTTGGCCTCTCCATGCTCACAACACAGATGCAACGCTGTCTGCCCATGACGGTCCAGAGCTCCAGGATCAGCACCTGCATCCAGCAGAGCTTTCACCAAACTGGGTTGATGGGTGATGACAGCCAAGTGCAGCGGTGTCTGTATGAGTAGGAGAGAGGGAGGGAAAGGGTTTACTGATTTATTCAATAACGAATACACAAAAGAGCCAACTACATTTAGAACACATGATCAAAATTCCATCTTCTATTTCATATAGACATATTTATATATACAGTATGTGTATATAATACTGTATTTATATATAAGTAAATTATGTATGTAGATATGTATAAATATTTATTCAGTGCTTTACGGAAATCTATGACTCTGATATGTCTGATAAGCTGTACAGGTTTATTTGCTCTGATAGGTTGAGTCATATCCTGGTGTGGATTCCTGTAAATTCATCTGCTAACCTGGAACTTGTCTAACAGGTTAAAGGTCAGTTTTGCAGATGTAAAGATAATCAGGTAAACAGCCCTTTTAGAACATCCCAGGGGCAACTAATCCATTGTGCACAAACATGGTCTATCAACTAAACAAACTGTGCATGCAAGAGTGAATTTTTGGAAATTTTCTAACATTTCACAGATGTTCATTGAACCATGTAACACTTTATTTAGCTTCCTTCACCGAAGAGTAAATGCTTCTTTTCAAAGAATGAAAGTATTGCATGTTGAGAGAAACACAATAAAACCAAAATAAACAAAGAAACAACAGAATGTAAAATTTCATTAGTCAAAACAATAATGAAGGAGAAAACGGCAAAACATAAAATAATTGTTACAAGGGTCATTTCTTTGACATATTTCAAAGACTGTTGCATTTACATATACGCTGCAGTAATGCATATTAAAGGGATAGTTCACCCAAAAAAAATGTTTTCACTCATTATTTAAAACGTTGGTAAACAAACAACACTGGCCCACATTGACTCCTAATGTATGGACACAAAACCAGTAAGACATTTCTCATAGTATCTTCCTTTGTGTGACGAGTCATATAAAGATTTTGAATGACATGAGATTTCTATTTATAGGTGAACTTTCCCTTTATCTCTGAAGAAATAAGTTTTTATATTGAACCTAAAAACTCTAGATTTAACAAATATGACTTAAGGCAACAAGTTTGGTATAGTGTTTTGTTGATATTATTATAAACCACAAACCACTTTCTGTATTTTTACAATCAGTTGGTTGCAGGTAGAGTCAGCTCTAGATTGGCACGAGGGGTAAGGGGTGTGATTTGGCAAAGGAAAGATGATGTTCCAGTAAGGCACAGTTGAAAAAAGTACACAGAGACAGAAATTCCTCTGGTGTCACAATGCCTATGGCCCTCCCTTTCCTATGAAAACAATGCTCCTATTTCCCTGAATCCTGTCTGACTCAAACAACATCACACACTGGCTGATGTGCACAGGGTAGACGACATGTTACCACACACGTAACATTTTATGGGTTTTCCTTAAGAGCAGATCAATTGGTTATAAATCTAAACCACGAGGAATCAGTAGCAGTGATGGATCATTCTTATGCAAGACTAGAAAAACTGCATTACAGAGGATGTTACTTTATGTTACTCTCTTATTGTAATAGGCTTTTGTCATGTTATTTAAACCTGAAAAACTGGCCAATAAACAATCATTAAGTTTTAAAATGAAACTGTAAGTGCTTTGAAAGGAGGGGTAGAAATAGTGAAGGGGATACAGAAAGGGTCAGGAGGAGCCGGAAATGAGCCGAGGGAGAGCGATGGCTGATTATGAAGGGAAGAGATGGATCAGAAAGGGAAAATCCCTTTCCTCTCCCCTGCAGTGTGTCATTCCAGATTCATTCCAGAGTGTAAACAGAAAAAAAAGAATAAAAAAGAAGGCAATGTTGTCTGAATAAGGGGAAGACTCATGACACAGAGGTGTGAGCCAAGAACACATTCTAGTGAACTGAAACTAAATCCAGCATGATTTAGGATCGTTGACTGTGCTGGAACATACATTATGGACAAATAAAGACATGAAAAACAAACATATAAACATATATGCCACTTTCTTATAACCAGCATTTAAATGAATGTAATGGGTTTTGTTATGAAAACTACACAATTATCTGTAATATCTGTAAAAGTTCCATGGGTCAATGTGTGCTGAAGACAGGCAATTTTTCTTATTCAGAATTACAGAGATGAATATGTTACCCCAGAGAGGGAGCGAGCGAGAGAGAGAGAGAGAGAGAGAGAAGGGAAAGTCCCTTTTAATACCCTGTAAACCTCAACACAAGGTATGTTGAGAAACAACCCAGAGTGCGAGTCTGTCATGTGACTTCTCGGAACGAGGATACATAACTTCATACACATACAGCCGCTTTAATTGTGTTTGCACACAAACTTATACAAATATAACTTATACAGATTATGCAAACTTAATTGTGGTTTTCTTGACTGAACCTATCATATCATATAAACCTATCATATGAGTCTGATTTGCATACACACGCTCACTCACTCACTCACACGTTGTTTCTTCAGATCTGCATTTCAAATGTCAATGTCATTGTTGGTTGTAATAGTGGGAGGTAATATGTGGAGAGCAGAAGGACGCAGACTCTGATAAAAGTCATTCTGGCACGTAACAGCTCTAGTGATACAGACAGTTACGTAGAAATAATAATAACTGTAGTAACACTTTCTACAGCACTGGACCACTTAGATGGCTTTAAAATATTGAATATTTAGCATCATCATTATTAAAATTCCTCCGAACAGAAAGCAAATGCAAAATGCTGCAGACTGAACGTCAAACTCAAAGCTCAAACCAAGCTTCAAAGACATGCTAATGTGTACTTCACATTTCTGGGGAAATAACAATTGAAGACAGGATATAACACAAAACTTAACCTCAGCAATCTGACAGTAAAAAGGTTTCAGGCCGCAGCTGAAAGACACACGCGCAGCTTCTGGTAACTGCCTGGTGCGTGTGCATACATGTGTGTGAAGACTGCCTGTAAGCCGAGTGAAACCTAAACACGAATTTGAGGTGATTTTTGAGGTCAAGCTAGACATGCATTGGCAGTAATTGATAATGCAGATGGTTGAGAATGGTGGAAGTGTTTGTTAACGCAACTAGAAAATGAAGAACAGGACGTGAAAGCCTGGGAACAGTCTGGTGGGTCTGTGCATTCATAATAGCTCTGACACATGAGACAGGCCAGGCAGATGACTGATGCTGCGTGTTTTGTGGTGGGCAGCGAACTCTAAAGGACCTTGCTTGTGAGAAAAACGGTGTGCTAGGATTGCATCTTCTGCTCAAGACCTGAGGATTATGCTGGGAAAAAGCAGCTTGAGCCAGTATATAAAACAGGCCTGGTACAAGGCTGACTTTACTGGGGGGGCAATCATCTCGGTTGGGCAACAATATATAATCATAGTTTATTGCATGCATCATTTTTAAAGCTTTCTGTGATTAAATTGACAGATCATTATTTAATAGATAATACAAATAATAAGTATTAGATTTTTTTATTGTCAGCTAGATATTTTTGTAGGGCCCAGGAAAATTTCAGGGGGATGCTCCCTCTAGCCCCGACACTGATATAAAACGGGACATCAGATGTCCTTTGAATCTAGCTGAAATGAGTTTAGGTGGTTTAGGTGATCGACAATCTTGACAACTGATGAGTGCCTAACACCCTTTCAGACCAGGTGGGGAAACCAGTTAAACCATTAAGCAATATTTAAGTAATAGTTCAACCCAAAATTCTCTCATCATTTACTCACCCTCTTGTCATTTCAAACCTTTATTACTTTCTTTCTTCCGCAGAACACACAAAGAAGATATTTTGAAGAAAGTTGGTAACTGAACAGCACTGACACAAAACCAATGGAAGTGAATGGAGGCCAGTTAACAACATTCTTCTTTTAAAAAAAATATCTTCTTTTGTGTTCTGCGGAAGAAAGAAAGTCATACAGCTTTGAAATGACATGAGGGTGAGTAAAGGATGACACAATGTTTACTTTTCGGGTAAACTATCACTTTAAGCTGGTTTACGTTTTATATTCTTCTGTGCATTACATCTTATAATGTACCTGTTTCTTTCAACAATAGCAATTGCATTTAGTCTAATAAACAAAGTTTACTTGCTTGTTTATATGTGTGTTTGTGTGTTTTTATGAACTCACCTGTCGTAGGTTATTGAAAATGTCTAGATCTCTGTGGGCCCGTCGAAATATTTCAATAAGCCACTTGACCAATTCACCGTTCTCCTTAACCACAGCAATGTGAAGAGGCCTATAAATGCATCCACAAAGACAAAGAAACATCAACTCATGCAAGAGATGGCCCAGAATGATCATCCCCTCCATTATCTTTTTCCACCAACCAGAGGTGAAAAAACAGGTCGGCTTCTTGGGAAGCAGAGCGATTTGACATTACCCCAAGCAAGGACAAAACGTTATGCAAGTTCAACCATTCCTTTTGATATAAGACTGTTCAATTAATGTAATGTGGATGCTAAGGGTCCCCATCTGCAGTTGTACTTGAATGTTTTATACTTTTTTATGCTCTATGTGCGTGAATGAATGGATGCATATTTCATATCTCTATTATTGTTTTATATCTTATTTTATATATATTATATTAGTATGTATAATTTATCTAGTATTGTTAAACAGAGAAAGTAAATACAACTTCAAACACATAATCCTATAAACACACCAACAATAAACAAAATATTAATGTATTCATTCTTCTTTAACAGTGACTAAAAAGAATGCTGTTTAGTTAAAAACAGGGTTTATAGCCAACACAGGTGTTTCTCTTCTTCGAACGACCAGTAGAAGTCTTATTAGTTCACTGGTTGACCCGTCACCTGATCTGATTGAGTGACTAAAGGTTTGCAAAACAACTACGTGTATGACTCATCTTGTGCATGGTGGCTTTAAATGCAACCTCTTAACAAATGTCTGTGAGTACAGGGAAATGCTTATCTCCCTATCATTTCACAGAACACCTCACTCTACGTGAGGTGAGAGCATTGAGGCTAAAGTTTGGGAACAGGAAGAAAACCGCACGAGAGAGAGGAACTCGGCATGACATTTTTATGTGATGTTTTTTTTTCTACAACTACTTCCAGTAACAGCTACTTTGGTTTGAAGTCACTTCCTGCCCTCAGGGACAATGGCACCGTTCTTTCTGTTTTGAATACTAATTATTATTTTATTTACTGTTGCGTTAGGGGCTTTCTGTGCTTTTTAGACTCCTCTACCAGAACTTCCCATGAAACCCTGAGAAACTTCTACGAAGAAAAAAAAACATGCAGACTTGAAGCATATTTACACAAGAGGGCCCGTTGCCTTACAAGACCTATCTGAATTGCCCATCATGCTACATTCTCTTACATTACTTTTACATAACAAAACAATACTTGAGAATTTAAAAGTTTATGATCATGCAGACTTGCAGAAGATTATCATCTGGTGGACATTTATGTTAAATGTCTATGTTTTGCATTAGGAACCATCGCAATTCTAGGGAATGTGAAAGTTACCTATTTGTCAGATAATAGTGACCCATTCCCGAAATGTGACCTCTGCATTTAACCCATCCAGTGAGTAGTGAACACACGCACAGCAAGTGGTGAACACACGTATAGCCGGAGCAGTGGGCAGCTGTCACTCCAGCGCCCGGGGAGCAAGTAGGGGTAAGGTGCCTTGCTCAAGGGCACCTCAGTTGTTACCCGCCGGTCCTGAGAATCGAACCGGCAACCTTGCGGTGATGAGTCCGACTCTCTAACCATTAGGCCACGACTGTCTAAATGTCGTGAAGAATGTAAGTACACTCTGATACAAAGTAAAAAGGGACATTTTTTGGAAGAAGAACAGGGAAGGTCACTGTTTATTTTGTATCAAACTGTAGATGTTGTCCTTTTCTGCACAATATTTATATCGCAAAAAATGTTGAATACAATACAAGATTTACTCTATGTCTGTCAATTAATTCAGATGTCACAGCATGTTAGCCAGACTAACTGCCCACCTGATATATGCCATTGACAGTCCCCATTAAAACAAAGTACTCCATGAAACCAAAATGAGGAAGACAAGACCAATTTAGTCAAACCGAATACAAGCCACCCTGACTCATGCTTTGACCCACGAGAACAGAACAATCTGCCAAGTCACAGCTTCTCTGTTCCTTGCTTTTGAGTCTGAAAAGCAGAAGAGATTATTAGTAACTTAATTCAGTACTTATTCTCCTCCTTTCCTGTAAATGAGCTCAATGCTCAGTGTACTCCAGGAAATCTTGTGCTTCCTATGTACTGTGTGCATGATCGTGCATAGTGTGACCGGTCTGGGGCCTTGTTCAAACACCAAACTCCATCCGTACGGACAAGGTGTACATTCATTTCTTATTGTAGATGCTGATGGACACAGGGTTTGGACGAGTGAACTAAAATATTTTGTGTCAGTAACACTAGAAATCTCTCACATTGAGTCACAGCAAAAAATCTTTAAATCTGTTGTCAACCATGATCAGGGTCTGCAACTTTGCAGCGGATAAGTAAATTTGACATTTCATATTTATATAATTTGAATAAACAAGCCGATGTTAAATACACAAAGCGATATTTCGCGCATGTTTGAACAGATGCAATCAAGTCAAACGAAAACTAAATCTTTGTTATCTGTCATGATTGGCCTGGGTGTCAGTGTTCAGTATAAAATACAGTTTCTCATTCACTCTCTCTTTCTGTTCTAAAGATGAAACTTTGGGTTCCTGGAAGTGACAGAGAGTTAGTTAGACCGCAGCCCCAGATAAGGCTTGAGCAGAGACTGACGTAGGAACCTGCACATCTGAATAAGATGAAGGGCTCTTGGCAGGGCAGTGGCGCATGTGTGGCATCCTGTGCAGCCCAGAAAAGCAAACCTCTAACATCCCCTCTAGCGCAGACCTGTTGCCGCACCAAACAAGACTTATGTATGACATAACAACCTGAGCAAAACACACTGCAAATACACACACAAACTATTACACTTACAGCAGAGACCTTAAAATTCCAAAACAAGGTGAAAGCAGTAAGTGAATGATCACGACCTAAAGACAGTACTGTGCTGTATTTAAACTTTGAGCAGCGTGTAGCTGAAAAAGTTTAAGCAGACGAAAGGATTTTTGATTTATCGGCTATAATATATCGGCCTACATTTTATTATCCGCTGATACCGATAACATTAAAAATGACCATTTATCGGCTGATACCGATATGGCCGATAATTTATCGTGCATCCCTAATATACATAAGCTTCATCTGCACCCAGTGATGCTACATTCAGCTTAATTTTGTTTAGATCAGTGATTTTAACGGTACGTAACAGGTTGTGCTGTATTTTAACTTTGAGCAGCGTGTAGCTGAAGAAGTTTAACCAGACGAAAGGATTTTTGATTTATCAGCTATAATATATCGGCCTACATTTTATTATCCGCCGATACCGATAACATTAAAAATTACCATTTATCATCCGATACCGATATGGCCGATAATTTATTGTGCATCCCTAATATACATAAGCTTCATCTGCACCCAGTGATGCTACAATCAGCTTAATTTTGTTTAGATCAGTGATTTTAACGGTACGTAACAGGCTGTAAGTCTGAGAGACTGTAGGTAAAAATATTTAATAATGCATAAGTAGGATACCAAATCCAATATTGCTAAAAAAATGATACAAGAATAGGAAAAGGTGTTCCCATATGTTTGGTTGTTGATGTCAAAGTCTATACGTGTAATTCAATTTTACCGCATATTTAGAAATAAATCAACTAAATTTGGCACTGTACAACATAGACAAATGCAAAACATAGCTAATTCCTATAAAAAAGGTTTAAAGTTTGACATGACACAGTTTTTGTTTTTTTTTGGTAAAATTTTGGTACTGTGTTGGGTTGCCACTTCATGTAATTGTCTAACCAGTTGATAACCACTGTATGTGTAACTGATGTGATTGCACAAAACATAACAAGACACATACTTAAAGGGATAGTTCACCCAAACATGAAAGTTATGTCATCATTTACTCGACCTCAAGTTGTTTCAAACTTTTATAATTGTTATTGTTATGCTAAAAACAAAGAAAGGTATTTGGAAGAACGTTTGTAAGCAAACAGTTGGGGGTCACTAGAATAAACCACTGTGGTGGTCAATGGTGCCCCAGAACCGTTTTGTGTCCCACATTCTTCAAATGAAAAAAAAAATGAAAGAATATTTGTTAAATATTTTGTTAATAACAACATTTTTAGAAATCTATAAAGATTACCAGATAGAAACCCCCCGCGGATGCCCATTCAATCACACAAAGCATTGAAAAAAAGATTAAAGAGAGAGAGAGAGAGAGAGAGAGAGAGAGAAAGACACCTGAGAAAACCGCATTCTCACAACAGGCTTGCGCTCATACCAGGCTTTCCCGAAAGTGAGGGTCTATGAAGCGCTAAGAAGAAAACAAGGTGAGAGCACGAGACGGCCATTGACGTAAGAGCCGGGGGGAAGGAGGGGTGTATGTTTGTGAGAGAGACAGACGGATAGAAAGCTGTGTGTTTGTATGTTGTGTTTGTCTGTGTGTTTTTGTAAATGCTATTCTATGAAGTGTCATCGACAAGTAGCTCAGGGAAACATGTGGTTTAGAAATCTCACCAAAAAACAGCGTAAACTAAATATAAACATTTAAAATGAAACATTTAATAAATCAAACATGGGATGGTTTAGTATTTGTTTAGTATTAGAAGTGGAAAGTGAATTGTGTCAAATACAACATTGAAATTGTAATGTCCCATATTTTATCATAATTTGTCTCAACACAATCTTTCTCTTTTGCTTACTAAGCATTAAAGGCTAAAGCAAAGTCCCCTGCTGACTCCATACTGATATTAGTATTCCATTAGTATTGCGCGAAAGCAGGTGTCCTTTTTGGTGAAGTTTCGCTCACATGAGAAGTTATATTTTTATACTAGGTAAGGGTTCAGATATTACAGTGTAAATGTAAATGTGCTTGTGTTATTGCCAAACTTGAAAGTGTTCATCCATGGCAAACAAATATATACGCCATCCCCAAAACACACGATACAGTGAGAATTTTTTTTCAAATTTTTTTCTTTTTTTCACAGTGTCTCAGTGATAACTTGTGTTAGAGAATCAATACTGGGACTATGATTACACTATTTTGTTTGATGACTGACTAAGCATGAGTTAAAATGTAGTGTTAATTTCGTTAATAAAATAATGACGAAAAAATATTCGTAAACCACTATTTTACCTGGACGAAGACGAGATGATTATTTTTTTGTGTGACCCTCTGCTGTACAAGCGTTTATGTTTGCGATCCCCAAACAGGGATGAAAGGTTAAAAAAGTATACATTTTCTGCCTAGTGGGTGACGTAATTTGTGCAATCTGCCAACCATACGCAAATGCTCTCACTGTGGAAGCACCGATCTCAAGTCAATAAACCAGAGTTTAGCAATCTCCAGCCGGCCTGTGTTCTCTCATGAGCTGATTGAGCCGCGTTGATCTTCACCGCATTGTTTGTTTGCGATTGTGGTTGCTGAATCAAGACATCCCTCCTCGTGAATACAGCTAGTCTGTTCGCGACTACGTTCCGAGGGGTCTCCTTCAAGGTCAGTCGCGTTTTTTCCGGGGAAAATTTTAGTAATTTGGAGGAGAACTTAAGGGAGTGGTCGGATGTCTATGAATAGGCCTATGCACTTATTCAACCTCTGTGGAAATACTTCTTAGATGAAGCTAGATGAAGTTGAACAAACTATGAACATGATTTGACATTCTATTGATTTGTGCTTATTGGTAAAAGAGAGAGCTACTCATAATGAAATATAAAAACACATTTCTCAAATGACAACAACTGGGTTATTTATCATTTTTAGCTAAATATTTTTTTATAATTTTAACCATTATAGGCTACAGTATGACGGAAATGTGACAAAGTTTGTATTGACTAAAACGAGACGAAAATGCATAATCATTTAGTCGACTAAACTTCACGTAACAAAAACAGGACAAGGATGAATAAATAAGAAAAAACGGAAAAGTATATTTGTCGTGGGACTAAGACTAAAATAAAAAAATAGCTGACAAAATGAACACTATCAAGATGGTACTGCGATAATCTGGAATTTCCTAAAGTAAATGACATTGACATTATGCCAAATGCAAACACATAATTACTGTTAGTAATGAACCCATTTGCAATTTAACCGTAAATTATTTGCATATAAATGTCTGTTTGAAAAAATACTATGTATTCAATGTATACATTTTATGTGTTTCCTGTTCCCACTGTAGAGTTCTTAAATGGATTTTAGACGTATAATAACATTTGGTCTGATTTCATGGGCACACGTGTTTCACCGTAATCCATTCCTGAACGACAATTATGTTCAAAATGACTCAAAAATAGGCAAATGACTCACGTGTCACCGTCTTCATCTTGATTTGTTGCTGCAGCAATATCTGCCAATGGCCTATCGGAGCTCTCCAGCGGAGGAGGAGATGAAAGCGTGGGACCACCTGTGTGTCGCTGAGGCCACTGGTTATACGGACAGCCTGCAAAGACTCCAGAGGAACATGAATATTAACAAAACCATAACAATCGCTGAAAACTACAGTAGCTTTAAAATGGATTATACACATAGCATTTGATGTGCCAAAAACAAGTAACAAAAGAAAGCGTTTTATACATACTGTAATAATGGAATCATGGTTCATTAGCTTACGAAGCATGACATACTTAAAGCAATACAATCAGGTCTTCTTATAATCACAATATGATTTTAAATGGGTTTATGATCATTAAACGGAAGGTTCACTCAAAAAAAACCTTCTGTCATTTTTTTTTAATGTCATTCGAAACTACCTGACTTTCTTTCGTGGAAGGCAAAGATTATAAGTGCTGTGTGAACAGTAGAAGTCAACTGGCCAATGTTGTTTAAATGTTCAGTGTGTCATTTTTTGGAGGATCTATTGACAGAAATGCAATATAATATACATAACTTGTTCAGAGGTGTATAAAGAGCTTACACAATGAAGCGTTATGTTTTTATTGCCTTAGAATGAGCTACTTCTATCTACATACACCGCGGGTCCCCTTGCATGTAATTCGCCATGTTCTGTCAGCCGTCAAAGTGTTTCGAACGGGAAAGGTGGAGTGAGCAGTTGGTTGCAATTCGCAACCTTGCAGCTAGATTTCACTGACTGGACCTTTAATAACCAACAGTCTTCAAAATATTTGACTCCAAAGAGTGTTCCAAGGAAGAGAGTAAGGTTTTGAATGAGATGAGGGTGAATCAATTATGAAAGATTTAACTTTTTGTGGGTGAACTATCCCATTAAAACCTAACTTAAAGGGTTAGTCCACCCAAAAGTTAAAGTTATGTCATAATTTACTCACCCTCAAGTTTCAAACCTGTATAAATTTCTTCGTTCTGTTGAACACAAAAGAAAACATGTTGAAGAATGTGGGAAACCAAACAGTTCTGGGGCACCATTGACTACCATAGTGGTTTCATTTCCTACTATGGTAGTAAATAGTGACCCACAACTGTTTGGTTACAAGCCTTCTTCCAAATATCTTTCTCTGTGTTTTGCATAACAATCAAATGTATACATGTTTGAAACAACTTGATGGTGAGTAATTGATGACATGATTTAAAATGTTGGGGGACTAACATGACTAACAATGTTTTTCTATAGCCTAAATATATGCACATAATAATTACGATACAACATTTTAATTAAAGATAACAGTGTCATAAACAATCATCTTTATAAAAAAAAAAAAAAAGTAAAATAGTGAAGTGTGATGTAACAGTTTTCAGCAGAATAATGGCGATTAGGTTAACCCACTGACACTTTTACGCTACTGAACCACATCCTGATGATAAGCGCAATGGTTTCGCATTGACTGTGGTTCGCTGGCTCACTGGACTGACCATGACTGCGCAATCATAACGCAGTTACGCGCGTGGACACGTCACTGTCAAAATGACAAGAGGCTTTTACGTATAGCAATAAACAAATTTAGGTGGCTATTTTGAATAAATACATTCATCTCGACCGTCATACATTCATTCAAACAATGCGAGTGATCATTAAAAGTAACTTACAATAAGCAGGGAAAGCTTGCACGAACGAGTTCCTTTCATAATCATTCACTGTCTTCTGTGCATCCCTGTCTGAATTACTCTCGTTCCTTTGCGCTTTTGGACCCGGGCCACATCTCTCTTCTTTAAGTTTCTTTTGCGGTTCACTCTCACTGGAAGGGTCAACAGGAAAAGGACGTTTCCTGATCGGAAGCTTGGAAAACGAGGAATCTGCCGGTCTCCCTGCACTGTGCGTCGGATTGTCGCAATTCATCCGAGGTGTGATCGATATGGTTTGTGCCATGACTTTCGCATCGTCTGGTGGAGACGTCGAAGAAGAACCATTAAAAGTGTCCCGTGGAAGAATTGCTTGTCCATTAATGCACTTGTGCGCCGATTCCACCGGTTTGTCTGGGGAATGTCTGGTCTGATTTTGGTCGTCCGTCGATCGTTGACTGCAGCTCACACGCTCTCTTGTTTTGTTGGTCAGGTCCAGCGGTGCAGATGGCACAGTGTGATTACTGCCGCTCATGGTCATTGTCCTCTGGTAGGCTATATAGGTCCTTTTCTAGATCAATCCTTCTGTCAACATTTTGTATGCTGACACATTTTAAAACGCTTTTTTAGTTCCTGAAATGACAATCATTCCTAGAACATAGATTGCCTTGATTAATAACGATACTTACATATGCTCGTGCAGTCAGCTTTCCTAATTATAATAATGATGCGAAATTTTAGGGTAGGCTAATGTCAATATGCCAATAAGGCGTGATGTTGTCTTGAAGGCGGGACTGTACTGCTTCCCTCTACGAACCGATTCAATCTGAAGTAATTTTACAAAGTCTCTATCTCTCAGTGAAATTAGGAAGTCGTGTAATAGATGGGGTTTCCCCGTTCAATTCGAAAGCTTTTCAGTTACCACCCATTTGCGAAACGATGTTGACCGGCATTCGTGAAGGTTTATTCAGTGATACTTTGCTTAAGGTGCGACTCCTTTTTTGGCACTTTTAATAGCATTCATTTGTGCAGAGTAAGGCAATGGTTTCGCTTTAGATCCGCATAGAAAGTGTGCGGTTTCGATTCGTTTGTTCGATGGTTGTTTTCGTGTGTCATGTCTGGTCAGCGAACGCATTTGTCTTACATGCGGCGACGTGAACGATAACTTGTTGAATAACAAGTGTGCAGTTTTGCTTTCCTTTCAGCAGCACTCTTTTTTTTTTACCTCACGCTGGTGCCTGTTAGGAAACCGGTTGGATCTCCGCTGGGGATCTCCCTCAGTTGTTGTCGGGAAACCTGTCAGGTTCAACCTCCTGTCTTCCTGTATTTTAGCAAATCCAGAGAGGGTCAGTTCATCGGAGTACCTATAAGTAACTGATAAGAAAGTTTCTTTTCTTAGACGACGTAGTTACGTTGGTTTAACTCATGACTCATACCATTATCAACAGCAACAAAAAAAGATTTTTTCACATGCTATCTAAGCATCTTGTCTGGAAAACACCTCCCAATCGAGTTTGATCAGATCCCCTATAGGGCCTATAGTTTAAATTAATATGAAATTCTGTCAAGAAATCTTACAGATAAAGCAAAGACATGACATTATAAAAGTGACATGCCATAAAAAAAAAAGAAGGTGACAAATAACTAAGTTATAAAATCAGGTTGAGACAGGACAAGTTTTGACATTAATCAATCAACCTAAGTCCACTTTAGCTCTTGGCTATTCCTTTGTACCCCTACCTACACCCCACAAGCATAAATTCCGCCTCACACCAGGGATTTGAAGTTACCTGGGCCAGTTTGGGACTTTCCTTCAACATATGGGTGCAAACGGAAAAAAGTAATTGCCGTTTAAAGTCCCTAAAACACCATGAAGAGTTTATGGTGGGTCAGTTGATGTAATACAATATCCTCATTATAGTTCACATTTAAATTAACTATTTAATATAACCACAAAACAACAGGTTTTAAAAGCAAAATGCATTATATTATACAGTAAATTATATGATAATTTTTTAATAGGAAAGAGGCATTTGGTCTTCAGAGTGTTTAGTGACAAAAAGGGAAAGATAAAAGAGAAATTAATTTCAAAATTATTTTCAGTTTTTCTGAATTTTCTATTTAGGTAAAATGATCATTTTTGTTTCATTCTGTGAACTACCAACAATATTTCTCCCACATTTAAAATACAAATTTTGTTTCTTTTTGTATTTATTTTCAGAAAATGAACATTGGAAAAACAGGTCTAAATAACAGAAAAGATGCTCTGCATTTTTAGACCTCAAATACTGCAAAGAAAACAAGTTCTGATTCACTTTTAAGCAATTCAACAGTAATGTTTGTACATTTATTTAAGAAAAGTTATAATTTTTTAAGTGTTAACTTGGATTTTATGTCTGAAACCGACAGCAATGAATTAGGGTTGTCACGGTACCATAAACATGTCTTACGATACTATATGAGCTGAAGTATCTCGATACCAAGTAGTATCCCGATGCTGTGCCATATAATTCAAAACTATACAAAAACACACAGCTTTAGATGAAACATTTTGTATTTACTAGTAAACTGTATTATACTTTGCACTAGAATATGTTGTTGTATTAACTGTAGTAATTGGATAAATTGTAGCAAATACTGTAGTATACTTAAATATTTACAATGGTAAGACTCAAAAACACTAGTGTCTATGAGTTTTAGTAGTTTACTCTAGTACAAATTTCCTTGATACAGCAGTCTTTATAAAGGGAAATATTAGACTTACTTTAAATGCAGAACTAAGACTCCCAGCAGGTGGCGTCACAGTTAGTGAATCATTTAATCAACTCGTTCAAAACGCCAAGTTGAATTATTAACTCGTCCGAGTCATTCAAAACACATATTCATTTAGGAGATAAAACACCACAAAAAGGCAGATGTAAGTGTTCAAATGATAATTAATGCGCACATGTACTACGATACTACCGTTTCAAAAATAGAGAGGCATACCGTAGCACCGGTACACCGTGCAACCCTTCATTGAATAGTAAAGCTACTTTATAGCCCACAATACACTTCCAGTTGAAACATTATAGACATATAATTTATGATTGAATCTGATATTAAAATGAAATGGGAATAGACATCCCAAAATCATCGACGCTACAGACTGTACTGTGTATGTTAAAGGGACTTACTCACCCTCAAGTTGTTCCAAACCAGTATAATTTAAGTTTCTTCTGTTCATCATTGATTATGGTAACGTTAGTCACTGATGTCCCAGAACTGAACATTGCTAACGTTATTCCAAATATCTTCCTTTGTGTCTTACAGAACAAAGGAATTTACACAGGTTTGGAACAACTTGAGGGTGAGTAAATCATGACAGAATTTTCACTTTTGGGTGAACTATCACTTTAAATCAGAATACCGAGTTTTTCTCATTCTTTCTCAAGAGGATGAAAAGGCTTTCTGATCCGTAGCAAGCAGCGCCCTCTGCTGATTAGAAACAACATCACACTTCTGCACTATTTAATATAGACTCTTTGCATCTCAATGTGTGCGTTCCAAATATCTTATTTATAACATAACTATTGGGTATGAAAATTAAAGTGTCTTGCTAGCTCTTTGCTAAAGTATATATGAAGCATCTTGTTACCGATAAATGGTGTCATGGTAGGCTACTTATACCAAGAGCTTTCAAGCAATGATTGTTTAAAAATTATTATTCTGACAAACATTCCCCAAACAGTCAAGCTGATTTTGAATTTGATCTTTATTAAAATGTATTATTCATAAATATATATTTAGAATGTTATTCAAATTGCCTTAAAGAGTTCGTTCGTCATTTCCATTGAAGAGAAGTCTTAAAGACACATGAAATTCACATGTTTTTCGCATGTGATCACATCTATACAACATGTGCAAAAAACACATGTGAAATGTGTGTTTTTTGAAAAAAAAATTGTGAAACACATAGGATAACGTGTAAAAACCCATGGGATGACATGTGCAACATGTGGTGACATGGGAAGAACATGTGATCACATGTGGAGACATATCACCACATGTCGTACATGTTTCTACATGGTATCCCATGGGTTTCACATGGGAATTCACACCAAAATGTTCAGAATTTTTCTTTTACACGTGATCACATGTGTTTTTTGCACATGTGAATTTCATGTGTCTTTATTGTAATAAAGGGCCACAAAGATCCCACCAAAATCCCATGTCATGGTTGTTGTGCCTTTTTTCTCTTATTTTAATTTTGAGCTATTCTTTAAACTATCCTGAAGACATTATAACAATATAGGCTAATATTATTTGTAAAAATTCAATACCCATTTATTATGCATTCAAACTGAAAACTGTTAAATATCACAGCATGAACACTAATATTAAAATGGTAAAGTATAATATCATTTTAATTTAGCTAAAAAACAATTCTACTGAACTCTCTTTCTTACTCTCTCTCTCCCCTTTCTATAGTCTTTTGTTACGTAATCAGGAAGTTGTTTACACATGATCGGCCCAATACCCCCCAATTTGAACAGCGTCCCAACTCGCTCACTCTCTGCCTGCTAACTACAAAGAAAACAAACCTGTTTGTCTGCCTCTTACCTACCCGGAAACTGATCAAAGAAAGCAAGAGAGAATGTCTGCAGTATGCAGTTCCTGTCCTTAACCAACGTAGTGTGAGTGCTTCTTCAAAATTTAGGACACCTAGATACAATCACACCGAGTGACAGAAACCATATGGAAGGGAGAGATAATGGCTGAGAAAGAGCTCTGAGCATCAGAATGGGTGGAGAGATCGTGGGACCGGGCGGTTGGTATTTCAAGTATTTTCAAACTTTCTATGTCATGTTTCTGCATGTTTCCTTCATATCATATTTGTAATGGAAAACGCAAAATATGTTTTTTTATTACAAGATTACTTTTTTTGAGAAACATGTTTTTTTGAGGACATGTGGAGCCAAGTTACGTAATTCTTGTGAAGTTTTGCTTTAGTGCTTGGATTAGCCTGCTTTTTTCTTGTTCTGCATGTTGAAGAATGTATCACAACGCTCTGCAACTTTTGGAACGTATCACAGTAACAATGGGGACAAAAGTTTGTCATCGATTTATAGCAGCTGATCTGACTTGTGGACCTTAACATTGACTAAACAAGATTATTCGACAGGTAATGATTCCAATTATTGTGCATGCTAAGACATACTCTCTTAGCTCTATATAGCCATAAGGACAGTGAGTTACTGTGGAAGTGGTTTCACACACATCATTCTACCTAAAAATAGATCTCACTTGGAGAAACAAAGTAACAATTTGTTAATGCATCTGACTGTGATATAGGTCATAGCTTCAAAGTGCTTTCACCAATTCATGGAATCTCTGATAAAAACGGATATCTAGTCATTCATGTGTACAAGCGTATAAGAAGACATCAGCATGACCAACACTTCTGTAAATGTGTGAAGGAAATGAGTGACATCAATACCATCTAAAAGGACCGTTGATTCAGGCACATATCTGCGCATTAAGGCGAGCAGAAAACCCTCCACGTGTGACCCACTGGATACATGAGGCCTGTTTACACACTGACTGAGCTTCGATGATGGCAACGGCTAGAAATTCAGGGGCCGTAAACCGAACCCTAATTCCTGAATCTTCTCAATCTGTGTCCCAGTGCCCAACCAGCGCTGACCGTAAACTCTTGGATAAAGCTCTCAAGAGAATGGAAAAACTGCATAAACTCTGCACTGACCCGAGGCTGGGTCTTAAAAATAGCCCACCGTACCTCCCTGAGCTTATGTCGGAGACCACAAGCCTCCTAAAAGAAATATGGGCTCCCTACAGGGGAACCGTGATGGCCGTGCCACGAGGGGACGAGGGCGAATATCTGAGGATCCATATTAAACACTTGGTGGACAAGGCGGAGAGAGCTGTGCTACTGTTTAAGAATGCAAGAGAGAAGATATTTGAAGAGTCTTCGAGTTACAGGTAAAATGAACCCAAAGTTGTGTACAAACATTTGTATACAATATCAATATGTATTTAGAACATTTAGAAATTACTCCTGTTAGTGTTTGGAAGCTTTTTTAGTATGATCGCATTGGAATACAGTTTCAGAAAAAACACCAGATATACTTTTTTATATTTTTTTATCAGTGGGTACAGGACACTGTAGTTCATTTACGTAAGTGAGGATAGAAAAAAAGTATGCAGTGACATATTATAGCCAAAAATACTTATACAGTGGACGACCAGTAAAATGTATAAACATTTGGGACCAAATTATTCAGACACTTTGACATGACCATGTTTTTATTGCTAATGCGAACTTTTTACACCACAGACCCAAAGTAGCTCCAAATGTTATTTTTTCCTCTTAGTTTAATTTATTTTCCTCTTAAACATTAATGTTAAACCGAATTCCCTATAATTGTATGTCCATTACAAACCAGCTGCAAGGTCGTCCATTTGCAATCACCGATACAATCAATGAATGTTAAACCACCCATTAAATGTAAGGTTCAGAACACTCGAGTGGTCAACATGCTTCCTAAAATAGACTTAGCCATCTCTTTCCCAAAACACTTTTTTGCCATAATCCAATTTCATGTTATAAAGAGCAAAGCAAGAGTGTATGATTCTTGACAGTTTATTCTCATTTTAAACAGACTGTAAAGCTGAGATGAGAACTTTTAAAAGACTGAAAGTCTAATGGACCTAACCCTAACTCTGTCAAAAGACTAAAAAGTGTATGTGTCCTTAAAGGAACAGTTCACCCAAAAAACAAATTCTGTCATTATTTCCTCACCCTCGAGTTCTGTAATCTATAACCAAACAGTTCTTAGTTACCATTGACTACCATAGTAGAAAAGTGCTTTATACATTTTTTTGTTCTGTTGAATGCAAAAGAAGATATTTTGAAGAATGTAGGAAAGCAAACAGTTCTGGGACTTTTGACTACCATTGTCATTGTTGGTCAATGGCCACCATGGTAGTCAATGGTGGCCAAGCATTCTTCCATATATCTTTCTCTGTGTTCATCAGAACAAAGAAATTTATACAGATTTCGAACAACTCAATGATGATAGAATTTATAGTTTTGGGTGAAATGTCCCTTTGAACATATATAATGAAGGTAATTTGCAACGTCTTGACAATTTGCATGAGAAGAAAATCGCTTTATCATGGTACCATCACCACAACCTCAGTAGAACAAAATATTTTAAATCTTAACAAACCAGAGATAGACGTGCCCCTTTAGTCCTCATTGTCCAGCTCGACCACATTCCCTGGTCTGATGTGCCTACTAATGACAAGTGTATATAGTGTGCCATTATCATGGAAATAGAGGAAAATTCCATCAAGCAGTGCAGGCCAGCAGCTAAACCTTATGCTTTAGTTATTTTTCTTCCAATTACAAGATCAAACATTTATTTATAATTAGGGATGCACCGATATGTAAATCTAACATTGGAAGCCTATAACTGATATATTTGGCCGATATACACTATCTAAAAATTAATATAAAATTCCATAAGACTGAAACAAAAGGCAAAAAGTAGACAACTGTTTTTAATTGAAAACATTGACTGCAAAAAACAATGTAACCATTAGTTCTCTCTTTCCCCTGAAAATCATGTACCGAGCCTACTTTGAACTAGTTAAAGATTCTTTAACCTTCAAACTTTTCTGGTATATTTTTTATTTAATAAATAAATTATAGATGTTCTTCCAGAGCAACCCAGAAAAAATTTCTTAATAGCCACATGTCTAACAGGTCTCAAGACAGAAAGCATTCAGACAGCAGTCTGATTCAAACAATATGTTTTTGTTACTATAATTTACACATTCATAAATACCGTATCTACATACTGTACCTACATCAACAACGTTTTGCAAACAGCAGTAAGTTAATGATCACGACAGAAAGATAGTACTGTACTGTATTTTAACTGTAAACAGCGTGCAGTTGAAGAAGTTTAACCAGAGAAAATTATTTATGATTTATCGGCTAAAATATATCGGCCTAAATTTTATTACTGTGACCAGTTTATTTATTAGAAAGAAACAAATAATGACACAAACTTAATACAGTACATTCTGGGTAAATTTAGCTCAGGATTCAGGTTAATGGACAGGACGGTGTCAATGTGTGGTGGAAAATTAGAAACGTGACTAAAGGAAACTTCAGGCCACAGAAGCAGTGTACTTTCCGCCAGCTGCACAGATAAAAGGTAGAAGACCAAATGAAGGGTTTGTGGCAAAGCTACTACTAGCCTTCAGACAGTGACAAAAGTAGAAGAAAAGTAATAATAGAATGGAAAAACTCTGCAGCCAACAAGCCATTTAAAGACATCTCACATGTACAAGTAGATTTACATGCATCTAGCAGACACCAAAGCAGCTAACAGTAAAGCGTTTTATCATAGGAATGCAATAATACGAGAAGTGCTATAACAAGTTACTAGGTTTCAATCGGGTTGTCTAAGAATATTTTAAGGAGATGTTATGCATACGCAATGCTTACTATTTTAGACATTATTACATTAACCAAAAATTATTACTTTAGTGTTTTATAGTTTAACCGGATTTTAACTTATGACCTATACACAATGCTTTATATTGAAAGGTTTTCGGTTCAATAAAGCCAGTTTGCAGATTTTGGGCATTACTGGCCCAAAGACTATAATAGATCACAGAAATCCGATCTGTGGCTTGCTGTTGAAGATGCTGCTGTTACCACGGCAACTTCTTCGATCAATTAGTAATGGAAAATTATGTCAACCGCACCACAAGACCCAGGACAGGATGCATCAAAGTGCTACTTCCTGCTTGTAGTTTGTGTGCATTGTGCTTTCTCCAATTCTGTGTTATGTGTGTTTATGCATGTCGGAATGTGGTGCATTTGTTTGTTAATATAATGTTGTTTCACACATCCATAAACAACCATGCATAATATGCACAAATCAGCAAAAAACACCACAGCTCTCCTGTGCACAGGATGTTGCGCATATTATATTCACATAGAAATGCAAGCTAGCATTTAATTAAAATTTTATTCAGAAGCTTTACTTTGGTGTTTTGGAAGTACAGGCCTCGATTACTTTCGAGTATTTTTGTCATTTGTTTTGTTTCCTTTTTGAGCATCAGAATGAATATTTTTTATGCACACTGGATCTCTTGAACTTGACTGTGTGTAAGTAAGAGGAAAGAAAAATGTAACATTATCGCTATTGTGTATGTGTATTATTTGTGCATTATTTATTTTAGGAGAAATCTTACTAAGCTGTCACTCCTGTTCAGCCACATGTTATTTGAGCTGCGATCAATGTTTCCTGGGGGGCGTTTTCAGGGTGATACCTTTAGAGTTACAAAGACAGAGGCCAAAGATTTCTGGAGGAAAGCCTTTGGACACAAGTAAGTAAAAAATAAATATGGAAATGTTTACAAACAAGCATTGAAGAATTGAACTCTATCCATTCTCTCTCTCTCACTCTCTCTCAGGTGTTTAGTGCAATGGAATGTTTTTAAACTGCATCTAAAAAGGGTTCACTACTTTGAAGAGGGGATGGAGGCTATGGCTTTGAAGTCCACAATTGATCTCACTTGTAATGATCACATATCGATTTTTGAGTTTGATATTTTCACAAGGCTTTTTCAGGTATCCTTACAGGAAATTATATATACTATACTATATATATTATATATATATATATATATATATATATATTCAAATCAATGCTATGTTGGGATCATTTCGAATATAAAGTAACTTAATTTCTGGTTGCATACTGCATTTAGCCCTGGTCAACTTTGTTAAGGAACTGGAATCACCTAGCGGTAACTCATCCTGGATACATGGCATTTCTCACATACGACCAGGTCAGGGCTCGACTAGAGCACTACAGGCATCGTCCTGGCAGGTAAGACACCCAGAAAGACGATTGGTGTGAATTAAGAAAAACCTGCAGATGTGAGATCATTATGTTAAAAATATTCAAAGCCCAGACAGGTGGGATTTGAGAAAGTTTAGGGCAATGTAAAATGTTATGTAGGCATGACGGTTGGAAGCCACATTACATCTCTAAACAGATCTCTGTCAGTATTATTTTTGTGAACTTAAAAACTTATACTGTATGGTTCAGTTTCTCTTTTTTTCATCTTTTTGTGTGTCCACAGCTACATTTTTCGTCTCAGTTGCACACAAATGGGTCAGTGGGCGATTGGTCATGTGACCAATGATGGCAACATTCTGCAAACCATACCTCAGAACACACCTTTGTATCAAGCACTCATCAAAAGGGTTCAGGGAAGGCTGGTGAGTTCATAATCTGTAGTTTAAAAGGAAAATAAAATGAAATCAAAAAATTTTGACATAATTTTAAACTACGTATTCTCAGCTACTTATACCCTGATGGGCGTGATGTGAACCCAGACCTTACCAGCCTGTGCAGTGCAACTGAAAAGAGTCAAGTCAAAGTAACAGAGGTAAAAATTTATCACAAAACAAGAACATGTATTCATAAAACGTCTCTCTGAAATATTCACTTTTTAATAACTACCCTTTTGGGGTTTATTTTGCAACAACAACAAAATCAAAACTTGGAATAAAAAGATGGAGATAATGGGTGTTGTGCAAATGATATTTCTGGCTTACAGCGTTCTTTTAAATGCAAGATGTTTTTTTACCCTATATGCAATTTGACCTCTTTTTCTCAACATTGTTCGCGTATCTGTTCTCTCTTCAGGAACAGTACGAGTTATACTGCGAGATCGGCAGCACCTTTCAGCTATGCAAAATCTGCACAGAACGAGACAAAGACACACGCATTCAGCCCTGTGGACATTTGCTTTGCCACCCCTGCCTGACTGGATGGCAGGTATATTCTTCTACGTATTCTTATTGTGCTCAAATTTTTTTATCTACCATGTATGATGGTGAGGTTACACCCATAAACCCACAGGAAAAGAAACATATTTGAGCTTTGCCTTGTTGGTCAAAAATACATATTTGAAATAGAATTTTATACTATATACAATATTATACAGTACATAATAATATAATGTGGTTGAACTTTCCCCAGTCATTCACACAGTGGTGAGCCAGCGTGTGTAAAGTAGTGTTTGCCAAAGTTCAAAGCTGCATAACCTCACATTCTGGCCGAAGCTTCCTTCCTGAGTTTGATCAGTATGAGATATTTGTGGCTATTTTTCCACTTAAGTCACACTTGACTACATGTCGAGATAATCTAGTAGGGCTGCACAATTAATCGAATTTATCGAGATTATGATTACAGGTCCAATGATTATGTAATCGTTAAAAACCGCGATTACAACTGTCTATTTATGCTTGTCTTCTGTGCATGTCAGCAGGTTTTTTGCGCAGTAAAAGCAGTGGCAAATCAGCGGCCTATCATGAATATGTAGGCGTGGCCTTAACAATAACCATCCAGTTTTTTTTCTATGCGGTTGTGAACTTGTGAGCGTTTTTCTCTAAATGCAATATGAAGAGTGCATTAAAGGCTGAGTAGATCATTTGGAAAATGCTAACGTTTGCCTGCTAGCAGTGCAATCATACGATCCCTCCCTCTCGCGAATCACCATCCAAAGCCACGCCTCCTCCAAAACACATGAGCGCGCGCACAGACCGGAAGCTGTTGGATCGGTTCCAGTGAAGTCATGTCACATTTCCACAACAGGATTTCCGAATACGTGTTGAGCGCTTCACGTGAACCTATGTGCATCACGTCAAAATACGTGCCTGCAGCAGACGCGTCGAAAGGGTTTATGATAAAAGAGACGCTCACGTTCAGAAGACACTGCGTTAACACTTAACTCTGATACGCAGCAGGCGCGTATTTTGACATGACGGGCTAAACGTATCATTGCCCTCGGACCGAGGGCAGTAATTGGTCCAACGGTTTTTGACCCTACGCCTTTCACAGAAGATATATAATTATAAAAATACCAATGTTTCGCTTTACTTATTGATTGCTATCAGGATGTTAAGATACTTCCAACCAGCATGACAAAAATTGTTTCTGGACAGTATTGCCTAGTCAGCCTTTAATCGCGACCGTCGACACAGACGTCCATTACCGAATAAGCGTTTCTCCAGAATTCTCGTTTCTCCGTATCCAGAGGGCTCTCGACGGCAAACTGAGATAACAGACGCGATTGCTTATTTCATAGCCAAAGACATGACCACAATTAACACTGTTTGCAGTGCAGGCCAGTGTTAAAAAAGCTAATAAACACATTGGATAAGAGATATGTAATTCCCATCCGCAACCACTTCTCTCAAGTTGCATTTATTCAAAATGCCGGGAAGACGTTGAAATAGATCTGAAAAAAGTATAGGCCTACTGTATCAGAAATAAAACATTTCAGGAACACAATGCACCATCTTACAAATAACAATGCTTACTGGTACACCGTCAGAAGATAAGCATTGTGGTAGGATGTGCCATGTAGTAATGCCCTTTGGTAATGAAGTAGTAGTTGGCCTGTGCGTCAGCTATTGCAATTATCGTATGGGGATATAAAAAGCAAATTTCCGGTTCTTGATGCTGATTGGACAGCGTAGCTGTGACCTCACTGAGCTACTATTGATATTACTGCGCACACCCACGGCCGTTACGATTCATGTCAGGGACTTGGTGTTTAATGATTTCATGGTATTTCATATTTAATAAACATGACTTTATACACTCTGTGACTAAATTCACAATACAGCACAGCCCCTCGTATCTTGTGACGTAGTTGTGACGGGTTAAAATTAGTGACATTCACTCTCATTAACAGAAATCTGACGGACACACATGCCCCTACTGCCGCTGTGACATCAGAGGCACAGAGTCTATCCTCATTGAACCCTACCTGCCAGAAAGAGACAGAAGGGAGGGATCAAGGGGGGAGGAGGAGGAGGAGGAAGAGGAGGAAGAAGATGATCATGAGGACGTAGAGCTAGTGATGAAAACACTGGCTTGCATGAAAAAGGTTGATTCTGCAGACTTTTTAAGACCTCTTGTATTGATCAAAAGTTTTATAAGGTTTTATGTGTATTCAATTTTTTTATTAATCTATCTAAATGTGTTTAGACACTTAGGCAACATTTGAAAATGCATGGATTTCATTGCAAAATGCAAATATCTATCTATATAGCCTCTCCAAAAAAACGACCCCAGGCTTTTTTTCAGAATTAATGTCACATATCTAAATATTATAATTATAACTTTCATATCAATTGCAGAAAACACCGCAATCGTACTGATGGTACTGTTTCCTAATGATCTCTTTCATTTGTGTAAACTGAAATCTATCATGAATAAACCCTAGACCAGTGGTTCTTAACCTTGTTGGAGGTACTGAACCCCACCAGTTTCATATGCGCATTCACCGAACCCTTCTTAATTGGAAAAATAAAATATGATTTTTTTCAAATTCAAAACAGGTATATATTTTACTGGTGCACAAAATGAAAAATCATGCAGTTAGGACGCTGACTCCCATCACGTTCCGTTATACATGTGAATCCATATTGTACATATTCGTCCGACCACTTTCTTTTTTTGCTCGACATAGTTAGTATGAAGGTATTAAAATATTAAGAAAGAAATTACACGACGTACCATCACGACAGTCACAAGTCGACTACTGGGCGCACCAAATTCCCTGCAGCACAGATAGGCCAAGCGATGTTGCGTGATCACCTGCAGCCAATGATGGCCAAGCGGGGCGTGTCATCACGAATCATATGAGTCGGGTGTGTGTCTTGACCTCCGCCGAACCCCTGAGACTGACTCACCGAACCCCTGGGGTTCGATCGAACCCAGGTTAAGAACCACTGCCCTAGACTATACAGTGCTTCTTTCTTATTTTTTACAGATATCACAGGAAGGGTACCAACTTCCCAGTGCCAGCCTTTCACCTCCTCCTCTACCTTCAAAACACTGTGCATCACCCAGACCATCTCCCAAACCACGCTCTAAATCTTTGGACACAGGCACTCAAGCCATGGCCCTGTCCAGCTTGGTGGGTGTGGCTATAATAAATACTGATAATTAATACTGAGCAGGGCCTCAGTGGATAATAGTTTACAGTTTAAACACGTATTATAGTGGGAACCATGGCAATGTATATTTATTACATTATTTCCTGTCCAGCTCTGCTCAAAGAAGCTTATTTTGTTATTTTCCCAGAAAGTCAAACACAGTTTCCTGCCAATTCTATCCAGTGCAGACAGGTAAACATAACAATCATCACATGACAATTATCATTTATTATCAGACAATTATCAGATGCTTTTCGATGTGCACATCCTCTTTAGACCCACATGGTCGTTGTTAAATGTCAGACACTATTAATATAAGCATGGTAAATCAATGCCTTAAAAGCTTATATAAATTGCTTATATTTTTGCTTGAATCCCATTCAACCTTACCTTCAGAAGTGATGACCTCTCTGGAGAAACCTCGTCTTTAAAGTCGAGCACACATAGTAAGTATCATAACTGCGATTCTTTTGTCAAATTATACGCGAATTATAACTGTATCCATTTAATGAACGACGGTTTAGTTTTGACATCCACTGAAACACTAAACACCTAACTGTTGCTTTTGTTATACTGACATCTAGTGGTAAGGGTTGCTATTACACGGGGTTACAGCTGAATGTTCAAGATCAACGAGACGCCACGTCATTCCTCGGTTAATTCCCTTATTTGTCTTAGGTGGGACGTGTTGGGAAGGTCCTTCAGAAAGTGTTAAAAAGAGGAAGAACGAGAAAAGAAGGGATAATAATAAAGATGCTGAGAGCAGAGCGGAGGATTCATAATCTGTTTCACCAACACACCCAGAAAGTGACTCTTCATCAGATATAGTCTTTTATAGTGTCAAATTGGCCTATATCGGCAGTTGTGTAATATAGGAACTTTGGACTGTAAAAAAATATTTAACTGGCTCAATAATCACCATATTATGAAAAAATCTATAGCCTGTATCATGTTCACAGTTGAGCTTCTCATATAGGCAAATCTGCTCTTACACACTGACATTTTTTACATTGTAACACCTTTATATTCTACCTCATGTTTACTATTTTATTAAGAAAAGCTGCACATTAATTATATTTGTCTTTTAAATCTTTTTAGACAAATTATGGTCTCTGGGGTGTGCGCTTTATGTTATTGTAAGGTTTTGTGTAATAAAAATGCTTCTCAAAATCCTTGGCCGATTTATGTTTACAATATAAAATAGCTAAGAGCCATTTTCAGATAAGAGATATGACACTATTCTGTGAGAAAATATGCAGTGCTTATGCTCACTGAATAATTACTGATACTGAATAAATAATAACTATGGGGGATCATCGGGGATTTCATCAAATTGAACTGAAGTAAGAACATACCTGGATGATAGCTTATTGTACTATTTTGATAAAATTTAACTAGAAGTTGAATGACTTTACATTTATGCATTTGACTGATGCTTTTATTCTAAGCAACTAACAGTGCATTCAGGATATAGCCTATACATTTTATATGTGTGTTCCCTGGGAATCAACCCCACAATATTATGTGTTACTAATGGCTGGAATACACTTGCAGACTTTTAAAATCTGAACTGATTTTTTTTAACTAGACATCATACACTTGCAGACTTTTTGAAAGTTTCAGAAAGAAACACACTAACTGATCAAATCTGCAGACTGGCACAGACTTTCTGAAACAAGTCCAGACTAAAATCTGGGCAAAATCTGAGCCAAAATCTTGTAATGTGTTTTAGCCTTAATCTAACTACTCAGCCTAGTGCACAGACAGTGCTGAAATCAAATCTAGTATATGTTTTAAAACTTTTAAACATTTTTAAGCACTTAGTAGCATTAGGTTTTTTTTCTCAGTACAATGTTTCCTTTTTTGGTATCCATAGGATTCTCAATAAAATAGTTTATCTGGACCAAAGTGCATTCGCTTTAATAGCTATCAACAATATTGTTAGGAGTGTACACTGGAAAGATATGAAGAATCTCTGCTCCTTAGCTTATATAACATGTTCCTTGTATAGGTTGAATTTCAACCAAATAGCACTTAATGTGGTTTACCTCATTCCATTGTGCTAGACTAAATAAACATTACAACTTTTTCAGTGACAAATATTTATTGCCTTAAAAGAATAAAATCCAAAGCCAAAAACTACTGAGAGATCTGTGAATATTTTTTTGTCCATTTATTTATTGTGTGGTAGTAGTTGTATGTTTGTTGCAAATATGTCACCAAGTTAAAAAAAAATATTGATCCTAAACCCTCTCACATTTAATAAAAAATATAGATACCAAGGATGCAAAGCTGATAATACCAGCTAAAAATACCAATTGTTTATATGTTGTGAAATGTATGTCCCTCCTTCCTTTCTGCCTCTGTCTCAGTCTGTCAACTGCTTTCGTTTTCGTAAAATAGAAACTGCCACCGAAGGCAGCGCAATGGCTGGGTAAGTTATGTCGAAATGTAACGTTTATATCGTTGTACAGTCACGGTTGCCGTTATATCGACTGGCTTCTCTTATGATAGATTATAGACACGTAAAAGCGATACATTTTGAACAAGTGTGATTGCTAAATTCAACGACGTAACGTAGTGCTGCTCTTTCTGCTCTTGGGTTTCTCAGTTTCTGATTTATCTCACGAATGACGGTTTCAGTCCTTTAAAATGTTCAAATGTGTCTGTGTACGCTGACCTTCATGCAGTCGTCTTAGTAAATTGAATAAGAAGAGTAAATTTCTTGACATTTACAAGTGACACTTTACATGTGTATTGAAGCTATAGGTTAATTATAAGTTTGTAAACATTCGGGATGCGCGCGCATCTTGGTTAGCTGAAAAAACCCGGAAGAGATAGCCGTTATAACGACTAGAGAATTACGGATAGGGTATACAAAATAGTTAGACTTAGAAAGATTATAGAAAACCTTACATGAAATAAAATAAACACAGATCCGGATGACATCGTCAGTCCAGCCTGTTCGTTTAATGACTTGTTTAGCTTAAAATGGCATATTCAACGACGTATTACATAGGAAAAATACCATAATTTTTGCCATTCCCATTTTGTCATTTAACAACACAAAAACACGTTTTTGAAGGAATTGTCGCCTCCGTTTCACTCATTGCTGCTTTGTTCCCACTGTTTTTAGGCAACCAGTATGTGTGCACAGCTGGCAGTGACGTAACCGTGACGTCGACTCAAAAATTGGTCGATATAACTTTTAGCTTAGGTTTACACTTAAAAAAATTAAGGTTTTCAAAAATATAATTAAAATCATGTTCATAATGTGGAATGATTACTTTAAACAAGGAAGTCTTCTTCAACAGTTTTATTTATTTGTTATAAACATCGTCTCCTCTTTAACACTGCCATGTTGACGTCATTTAGCCTAATCAACAGTGTCATGAAATTGACTAACAACGCCATCAACTATATTAATACATGCTTTGAATAGCACATTTAACATACTCATTCACTAAACTGAACATGCAAGGTCCTAAAAATGTAACAAAAAAACAATATACATTCTACAGACATGACAGAAACAAGAAGGGGAGATTGACATTAGCATCACATGCATATTATTGAGGTGTCCGATCCAAACAATCAGTATGAGTGGAAAAATACTTTTTCTTTCTTTTTTGAGATTATTAATTTTTACTCATTACTCCATAGACTTTACATGCCAGAAAAAATTTCAGAAGATTCCATTGGCAAAATCAAGGACTTGTTTGCCTCTGAAAGGCCTGGACAAATTCCGCAAAAGATTACAAATCTTTTGCAGCTGTATGACCGTTTTAACACAGATATAGCTGTGACTGGAGAGTCTGGTTCTGGAAAGTCTTCTCTCATCAATGTATTCCTAGGACTGAGTCCTGATGATGTCGGGGCAGCTCAGACCGGTGTTATAGAAACCACAATGAAAGCAACTATGTATCAGCATCCAAATCTCCCCCATGTCAGACTGTGGGATCTTCCAGGCATGGGCACACCCTCCTTTAATTCAAAAAGTTATGTAAAGGAAATGAACCTTGACATATATGACATGTTCATAGTAGTCATATCTGAGAGAGTCAGAGAAAACAACATGCTTTTGGTTGATACAATTTCGCAACAAAAGAAGCCGTTTTATGTTATCAGAACCAAAATCGATAATGATTTGCGGTCCCAGAGACGGAAACGTGACTTCTCTGAAGAAAATGCATTGAAGAAAATGAAAGAGGACTGTGAGAAATATCTGAAGGAGAAGAACCTGCACAACCATGTGTTCCTAGTTTCAGCACACGAGCCATTGAATTATGAGATGCCGATGCTCATGGACACTTTCAAGAATGAGGTTCCTCAACTTAGGGCTGAATTGTTTGTAAGTTTCCTGGACAAAATATTTCATCGTTGGTTTACAGCAGGGTAAGTTTGTAACGGCATGTAAATTCATGTTAAAAACAGTTTTCAGTAAAGATTAAACGTTTTTAAATTTTTTATTACATTAGGTATGCTAAACAACATGCCGAAAACACTGGAAAAATGCAAGCTGAGGATGTCGCAAACTTACACAGTATGTATAAAGAGACGGGCTTCGGTGCTGTGAAAGTCAAAGCTGTCCTGGACGCCCTGAATCACTTTCAGCTGGATGTTGCAGTTTTGGGTGAGACGGGGTCTGGAACATCTACTCTTGTAAATGCCTTAACTATGGAGAATGACATGTATGGCGCAGCATCAGCGGTCATTGGCAACCCAAGAGTGAGTTCTAAATACCAAGGTGTCCGGTTCTGGGACATATCTGGCGTAGAAGCATTCATGGCCTCAATGTATGAGATGAAACAACATCTGCGTGATCATGACTTCTTCATCCTCATCGTATCAGACTGGCAGGAAGCACGGCATGTAAAACTAGCCAAAGCTGTCATTGAGTTACGGAGGCATTTCCTCTTGGTCCAGACAAAAATAGACTGTCATCTATGGGCTCAAGGAGATCAGTGCTGTGCTGAGACCGAAATGCTTGATGGGCTTCGGGCACAATATACCAGAGAACTTCATAGAGCAAAACTGCAGGAACCGCAGATTTTTCTCATCAACAGCCTAGACAGAGATGGACAGGACTTTACAATTTTGGAGAATGCACTGGCCATTGAACTCGACGCAATCAGGACAATCGCCTTTGCACATTACATAGGAAAAATACTCCGAAAAAAGTAACAGCACAGAAACATGTCCTAGTAACATGGCCTGGTAAACTACCAATACTGGTTAGCGTGTTGACAAAATGTTAAAGCCGATTTGGATAAGCGTCTTTCAAATTAATAATGTAAATGTATGATATCATGAAGTGCTTTAAAATGATTTAATTTCTTATCTCAAAACACTATATAAAGTTCTTTGTTATGTGTTTTTTATTTATTTTATTCATCGGTTACTCCAATGAGAAAGATATTAGCATTTCGATTTTAGAACTGGAATGTGATATAAAACATTAATGTGGAAGGGATTTGCAAATAATCCATACGTATGCAATATACTGTATACAGTACACTACTATTTAAAAGTTTAGGCTCCCTTTATAAGTGAAGTCTCTTGAACTTGAAAGTTAGAGATGTTGGTTAAAATGGTTTGTTTGTTGTCAGTCGGCTGATGGGGACGCTGATTTAATGTCATTTTAATGCATGTTTTGATTCCTGTTAACCCTTTATCCCATCAGCAATTAAAGCAAAAAGCCCCCAAATGTGTTAATTGCTGGCAATGCCATGAGGTGGCAAGTTTCTTAAAGTTCTTTTACGTTGTGTTCCCTTATTAATACTATATAAAGGGTCACCATGAAATCTTTCTATTAGAGGGTGTTTCTTGATGCCTTTTGATTTAAATGTATTATTTATTTTATAGATATTGACACTAAACAGAGTTCTTAAACATGATGTGAAAACTCCCTTATTATCATCACTATATGGTCACCATGCACTCTTTTCATGTTGTTTGTTCTAATTAATGTAACAGTTAACTTCATCTTTAAAGCTGATGTAATATAAATTGTGTGTTGAAATGATTCTAGGTGGGGACTAAATCAGAAGCAAACTTCCTTCTCTAGACCTGTTCAATGGGCCACATTCATGAAACATGAGCGGAACGAATTTTTGTGTAAATCGTCATGAAAATGTTCGTATTTTCAAAATGTTAGTTGGTATGTAATAATGTACACATGCCCATATCACGTGTAAATAAATAGTATTTAAACCGCACGTAGCGTTCTGTATTCTTTTACACAAACTGATGACACTGCATTTTGATGCACTATATATCATAATAATATTTCACGCGTTCTTTTGCACTGTCTTTAATACATGTTTACTTTTTAACCTTGGGTAAAATGCAGAGCTGCTCGTCAATGTCCTTTTTTACACGTCCGTCCAATCACAGTGGAGAAGAGGCGGGACAAACACTATATTGACCAACCATCATACACAACAGTCGAGAAGTTAATATTAATAGTTGCATTTTCATATTAAGTAATATTTTTCGAAATAAGATACTAGTAATAAGTAGGCTGACTGTTGCGGATATTCTAAATCACAGCAATCAAGCATCTCCAGAATAACGCGCAGTTATTAAAGCATTCTCAGGCGCCCCCAGCTGGTCGTTTTCAGAATAGCACCAGGTATTATTATTTCAGCAGGCTAAAAACGCTTTGTTAGACACAGTTTAATTGATACATTTTTGGTAAGCATATAGCCTATTTGTATCGTATGCATTTATGCAATATAATGTAGCCAAACCAGAGAATGAAGTCCAGAGGATTCAAGATACGTAATTTGCGTATCTGTAATTTATAGGCGGGGATTATGCTAATTGTGAATGAGTGTGCATGCGCGCCTTGTTTACGAATGATTGGAATTCATCAGGCTCGTTTTTTTTTCCATTCCATTTTCTACCGCTTGTCCGAACTACCTCGGGTCACGGGGAGCCTGCGCCTATCTCAGGAGTCATCGGGCATCAAGGGTGGATACACCCTGGATGGAGTGCCAACCCATCGCAGGGCACACACACTCACTCATTCACTCACGCACTCACACCCTACGGACAATTTTTCCAGAGATGCCAATCAACCTACCATGCATGTCTTTGCATGAGGCGAACGTGCTAACCACTAAGCCACCGTGCCCCCCGATCAGGCTCGTTTGAGATGGCCAAATTCTGCGCAGAACCGATCACCGGTGATCAGCGCGCGCGAGATGCATGCCGGTAAGAAATGTGTCCGAATTACGTCCGCCTTGCTCTGATGTCATGCTTGACGTCTGTCAAAAAACTCTCGCGACGGCCAGGCGGCTGGAACATTATTCCATAAAACACTGTACAGCATAAAAATTCATGCAATGGATATGGTAAATTTATTAAGTTTATTTATAGGGTAGGTCACGTCCCTTTAAGTTTTAAACGCTGTAAAGTTGCAGGAATTACATCGGCATATAAATGCGTGATTCACTCTTGAAATAGTTATGGTTGACATATTGATAGCAACAGTTAGTTCCTGAATAAAGCAGACTTTTGGACTGAAATGGTTGAATAGTCTGCTGACTGACAGACTCACTCATAACAGTCCCTTGCCGCCACCTACTGGGCGTAACTATGTAAACTGCACTGAAATCGTTGAAAAATCCCGACAACACTAACACAGCTGGTCTTGTCACAATTTATATTTTTAATATTTAATAAATTAGTTTCTTGCATCTAAACAAGTCTTTTGGAACAAACATTAATATCACAAAGTGTCGATTATCCAGTTGTTTTTTGGGAAAATAGTAAATACTACATTGGTAAATAATGCTAGAATTATTCTGTTGGACATACACTACTGCTCAAAAGTCATTTCTGTTCACCAAGCCTGCATTGATTTGATCCAAAATACAGTAAAAGAAGCCTGTTCTTTTATGTAAGCCTGTTTTTAATAAATAGTATATCGTTATGCATATTATGATCAAATATATTGTGTATTTTGTATTTTGTATAAATGCTATATTGCGGGACTAACCCCCACCAAAAAAAAGTATTATGGGGGGACCCCCCATAAGACTTGATTCAATTCGAGCACTGAAAATAGGGGTATTTCAATTGCATCTGCTTCGTCAATTGCAACTTCCATTCCTCACGTTTACCGGAACACAAAACAGCGAGATTCGGTGAGTGTCCGACTTACAAGCTGTTTTTTGAAGCCGCCTACTCTCGTCTTCATTTCAGGCGAGGCATGGTGCATCTCAAACGAGACTATCAACATACACACATTTTACTACGAAAAACTGTGTTTAAACAGAAAAAAATGATGAAGTAATTTTTCCTACTATGGGAGTCAATGGGGTGCTCAAATATCTTTCTCTGTGTTCATCAGAACAAAGAAATTTATACAGATTTGGAAGTGGAAGGTGAGTAAATGATGACAGATTTTTTTATTTTTGGGTGAATTATCCCTTTAATAGTAGTTCAACATTGTAAAACAAGTTTCTTCACAATTAAGCTATTTAGGTCAAATGTAGAAATATACTGTATAAGATACAGAGGGTAGAGTACAGAATTTATGACACCGTGGTAAATATTGCACTAATCTTGTAGTTAATTTACACTATTTCAAACAATATAAAGTAATCAGTTCTAATCTGTAATGAGACCAGTTTTGATATTTAATGTGTTAGCATAATTCTACACAGTACTACACTTCAAATATACTGATATATATATGTGTGTGTGTGTGGGTATATACTGTATAAAGGTATACTATGTCAAGAATATACATACCCTATGTATACAGTGAGGGAAATAATTATTTGATCCTCTGCTGATTTTGTAAATTTGCCTCTTTACAAAGAGATGAAGGGTCTATAATTTTGATGGTAGGTTTATTTTAACCTACAGAATCTAACAAAAAAGAATTAGGGGAAAAATGTTATATAACTTTATAAATTGATTTACATTTCAGTCAGTGAAATAAGTATTTGATCACCTACCAACCAGCAAGAATTCTGGCTCCACAGATTGGTTATGCGCCAATATGGACCACAGATTAGTCCTGTCACTTTAAGAAAGTACTCCTAACTCAGCTTGTTATGTATATAAAAGATGCCTAACAACAGAATCTGTATCTTCCATTTCAACCTCTCCACCACCATGGTCCAGACCAAATAGGTTTTAAAGGATGTCAGGAACAAGATTGTAGACCTGCACAAACCTTGAATAGGCTTAAGACAGAAGCTTGGTGAGAAGAAGACAACTGTTGGTGCGATTATTTGGAAATAGAAGAAATACAAAATAACTCTGAATTGCCCTTGGTCTGGAGCTCCCCTCAAGATTTCCCCAATGGAGTAAAGATGATCATGAGAAAGATTAAAGATCAGCTCAGAACTACATGGAAGAAGCTTTTTAATGATTTCAAGACAGTTGGGACCACAGTTAGTCCTCCTGCCCAAGAAAGCCCGCCTGGCTGGTCTTAAGTTTGGCAATGAACATCAAAATGATTCAGAAAAGGCTTTGGCGAAAGTGCTGGCACTGCTGTGAGATCCAAATTGACTCATGTTTTTAAAGGGAGATAAAGCTGACTATGACCCCAAGAACACCACCCTACAGAGAAGCACAGTGTTGGAAACATTATGCTTTAGGGCTTTTTCTCTGCTACCGGTACAGGATGACTTCACTGCATTAAGGGGCTGAGGGATGGGCCAGTGTACCGTAAAATCTTGGTCGAGAACCTCCTCCCCTTAACTAGATCACTGAAGATGGGTCGTGGATGTGCCTTTAACATGACATGACCCAAAACATATTGCCAAGACAACCAAAGAGTGGCTTAAGGAGAAGCACATTAAATGTCCTAGCCAGAGACCCTGGTCATATAGAAAATCCATGAAGGAGGCTAAAACTCCAATTTGCTGAGCGACAGCCAAGAAACCTTAAAGATTTACAGGGGAGTGGACTACAATGTATCCTGACACATGTGCAAAACTGGTGACCAACTATCAGAAATGTTTTACCTCTGTGCTTGCCAACAAGGGTTTCTCCACCAAGTACAAAGTTATGTTTTGCTCGGGGATCAAATACTTATTTCACTGACTGAAATGCAAATCAATTTATAACCTTTATATAGGCTAACATTTTTTAGATATTCGGTCTCTATCAGTTAAAATAAACCTACCATAAAAATGATGGACCCTTCATTTCTTTGTAAGCAGGCAAACTTACAAAATCAGCAGGGGATCAAATAATTATTTCCCTCACTGTATGTGTGTGTGTGTGTGTGTGTATATATTTAGATATCGTAACTGTTAGTTTACAGTACATAAAACAACAATAATAATTTGGGGTTTACCAGCAAGTTTGTAGCTTGACTATGACGTGTCATGTTGTCATGGACAACAATATACAAATAAATTCTCTGACACAACACCATGCTTCAATACCTTTGTAAAGGTCCTTACACATTAAAAAGCTATTTGAAAGGAACAAAGGGCATGAGCATGTTTTGAATCACACATACTGTGTCAATGTTGAAATGATTGCTGAGTTGTTTTCCAGGATATTAGCTCTTTCCTACATTACTACAAGCAAAGGGGTGTTAATGTATTTTATTTCTTAATGATTCTTCAAATTTTCACATAACCATGTACCTCATAAAAATATATTACTTTGAAGTTATAAGAATTATCTTAAGTCTAAGTTTTTTTCTAAACATTCAAACATGGCTAATGTAACATAGCAATCACAATGACAATCAGAATACATTTGTTGACACCATTAACCCAACTGCCATATGCACACAAGTTTATACCACAAATAACAGAATAATGCATAAAAAATGTACAATACAGTAGCCTATGTTAATGTAAAGAGAAGGGTAATGCAGCCAAGAAAGTCAAGTATAACATTACTGTATTATTTGTGCTCACTAAAAATTGTACAGTAAAACTATTAAATTATTAGAAAATATATGCATAAACCACCAACCAAGATATGAAGCACACTAATGGGCAATATTCAGTATCTTTTCAGGAATCATCTCCATACAACCAGTTTTATTTCATAGTTTTGGCCTGGTCCTGTAGTTTTCCTATAGTTGTGCCAATTTACTTTTATTAATCCAAACCTGCCACTCTGAGAACTTGCGTCATATCATCCACCATGTCATTTAGACCTTGACTCAGGACAGTATATGTATGATTAAATGCATGAGTAGCATTTTGAAACCTTTTCACAAAAAGTTTCATTTCAAGCAGGTTTTCCAAGCTTGTAACTGGGCATGTCGGAGCGATAGGAGGCACAAGCTTAATTTTGTCCATCAGTGCTAACGTGAAAGGGGATTTTATTGGTGACTTTAGTTGTGAGACAGGCTTGTTCACCCTCTCAGAAAGCGTCTCGATTGATTTCTCATTTAACCCAAACGCGTGGTGGCAACCCGTGAAAAACGCCACAATTACTGACTTTTCAAAAGCCAAAGACAGAAAAGGGATAGAGCAATAGCCACCAATGCCTGAGACAATTGCAGCAAGCATGATGAACTGCTCCATTATTATTTTCTTCTTCTTTAGCATAGTCAGAGAGTACACTGGCAAGGACTGAACAAGAGCAAATCGCTTTTGTTCTGAAAGCTCTGACTCTATGGTATCTACCAGGTTTTGAAAATCATATTTCCCAAGGTCATAAGAGGATATTAAGAACACCTCTGGGTCTCCAACTTCCTTCAAGTTTCTACGACAGTCTTCCCTGATTGTACAAAGCAGCTGCTGCTCATTGAAATTTTTGCTGCGTGCCGCTGAGTTAATGTCATTGTCAATCTTGCTTCGGACAAAATAAAAATGCTTGTGCTTTTTTTTCATCTCCTTAGCCAAAAAGACATCATTTTCCTTAAACCTAGTGGACGAAATGATGATAAATAAATCATAAGTCTCAAATTTAACTTTTTTGAGGTATTGGTCTGCCTTGAGACTTGGCATACCAATCCCTGGCAGGTCCCAGAGTTTCACATTCGGCTTTGTGGGATGGGTGTACATGGTAACTTCATTTGTGGTTTCGGTTATTCCAGTCGGTGCAGACATATCTTCATCATCACCCAGACCTCGAAGAGCGTTAATGAAAGCAGATTTGCCAGCACCTGTTTCCCCAGTCACTGCTATGTTGAGAGTCACATTGTCAAGAAAATCAAGTTGTTCTTTAGCTTTTGCAACAGCTGCATTTGGGTCCTGTTCTCCTAGTCTCTGCAATTCTCCAGAGAAATCCATGGAAGCAGAACAATCTGCCATTATGCCTGGTACTTCACTGTAAAAGACATAGATAACACCTTATATAAGGTCAAATTAATGCATGGTTCAAATGAGGTGGTAGAGCAAGTCATGAGACATATGTATTTATTTTAAATAATGAAACGTTAAAGTGCACAAACATTTATCACAAAAGGCAATAAAGGTGATTAAAATATGATTTTTAATTTTTATAATGTGTGATTATACAATTATATGTGACAACAAATACTTTGCAATTTAATGAAATTTTGAAATACTGTAATTAAGAAAAAACTGCGGATTTCAGCAAGTTCAATGAATACTATAAATTAATAAAACCAACAAAAAATCTTATTGTTAAATTATGAGGACATGGTGGTAGTCAGGACATTCACTTATGGAGTAAAGGTGGTATTCAAGATCTTTTAGCAGACCCCCTTACTGTACCTCCACACGTCAGCAAACATTTTAACAAACAACCCTTTTAGTAACCCTTTTAGTATGCTTACATGCTAAAAATTAAACATGATTAAAGAGGAATAAAGAAACGCACACTTGGGCCAACTTAAGAGTTATCACATACTACATCCAGCCCAGCCACTTTTCTGATTTCTCGAGCCATCTCTGCCAATTCATTTAAACCTTCTTTCAAAATGTACTTTGTGGTACCAAAGGACAATCCTGCAGCAGCAACACTGCCCACAATTGGAACAAGACTCATTACATATTCAGTGCCAGCCAGAAAAGCTAATGTGGTAGAGACTTGAATCCTGCTCAGTGTTTTCTCTCGGATTGCAGAAGCAATTTTTGATTTTCCCACACATTCTGCCAGGGGAATGTTCACTTTTTCTGAAAGTCTGGTCAGTGAACAATCATCCAAGCCGAATGCGTAGTAGCACCTTATGAAGAACGAAAACACAATTGCTCCATCACATGCTACTGATAGACCGGGCACAGGGACCACTGCTATACCAGCAGATGCAAGAGATGCAGCCCAGATCATCCCTTTAAAGAACTTGATCTTCTGTTCAAGAGATTTAGCAGAGCACACTGGCCAGGCTTGTAGCAGAGCAGATCTCTTATGAAAGGGTAGATCTTCTTCTAGTGTGTTTCTAAGGTTTTCAAAATCATATTTCTCCAATTCGAAAGATGATATCAAGAAAATGTTGGGGTTTCCCATTTCCTTTAAGTTGTTTTTACAGACCTCCCTTATTTTGGAAAGAACTTTCTGCTCATCAAATCCTTTTTTCTTTTGCTCTGATGAGATGTCGTTGTCAATCTTAGAACGAACAAAGTAAAAGTATTTCTTCTTCTTCTTTATTTCTTTAGCCAGCATGATGTCATTCTCACGGAACCTCTCTGAGTTAAGGATAATGAAGAAATCATAGGTGTCAAATTTGACCTCTTTAAGATATTTATTTGCTTTAAAGTTTGGGCTTCCTATTCCAGGCAGGTCCCAGATTTTCACATTTGGCATTCCAGGATGCTCATACTTGGTGACCTCCATTGTAGTTTCTGTGACTCCAGTGGGAGCTGCATCTTTATCATCATCAATCAGACCTCGAAGTGCATTTATAAATGACGATTTCCCAGATCCTGTATTTCCTGTTACAGCAATGTTAAGCGAAACATTTAACTGGTCAAATTCAGCTAAAGCTTTTGCTTTTGCCTTCTCCAGTGTGGACTCCCCTGATGCCTTTACTGCCTCCATAACATCAGAGTCTTGAGTTTCCATGGTTTAAGCTGCAAAAGTTACAAAAGTACTTTAACATTTCTACCGTGTGTCCAGGTATTGGTTTTCTAATTTTGGAAATAAAGCTGTCATGAATTTGCTGCTTTAATCATAACTGCTGGCAGGCTTATGAAAGCATTTTACTGTCTAATCCGACAGCACAATGCTTCTTTTATTCTATTCAAACATGCTCATTCACATTTCTTCTGGCTGTTAGAGACATAGGATTAAAAAAAAAAAATTCTCGCCCACAAACATGAGTCACATTAAACTGTATAAACCAGCCCTGTGTCTGAAACCGCCTACTTCCATACTATAAAGTATGTGAAACTCATGAGTAATATGTCAGAAACCTCGGAATGCCAAAAATAGTAGGCAATAAAATACCCGGATGGACACTATTCTATCCCATGATGCCACGGTAGCTGAGCAATGGTCAAATTCGAAAAAATAGGCAAATGGCTGTTTATCAAGTGTGTTTATCAAGTGCCCCACACAGAAGTACGGAAGTTCTACTCATCAAAATGAATAATTTATGATATAATAAACAATGTATACCGTGTGCTGTACAGAACTTTACTAAAAAGATATTTAGATATTTGCAAACACCATCAAGGATGGCATCTATAGTTCTGACAACTGACCCAACCTTTGAATTTATCACTTATCACATTTCCAATCCAGGAGTTTTATATATTAATAAAAGATTATGACATTTTCATCGTACAAAAAAATTGAAACTTTTGTATAACAGTGAGAGGACAACAATAAATTGAGTAAATAAAAAGATAAAACAGACATTTAACAGTTGATATAATTTTGAAAAGTAGTGCTGGAACGTTTCTGCTGACCTTTTGTGTGGAGATAGTTTTTTATTTTCCTCCGTGCTCTTCTGCCCTGTCAGGATTAAATAAAACCACCATTTATAAAACAGATAACATAGACAACTGCAGTAAATATAATTAGCAGGTTCATATTTAAAATAACCGTTCAACCGATCTCAATTAAATGAAATCTCCATATTTACTTGAAAATAAATTAAATTGAAATATGATTTATTTACAAAAACATTTATTTTAATTATTAGAGGAAGTTCCCATACAACACAGTCAATATGCCACAAATCCTGGGTGGGTGGAGTAGATATTTTATAACACCTGCCTTTAAATTATACTTGGATTGACTGTAAGCTTGCTTATGGGTACATTAGAAGTGTCTAGTGGAGTGAAAAACGATTTATTTTTTATTATGTTTTGTGTAGGCCTGTTTTAGTATTAAAACAGAATAGTACTGTAAAAATGACTGACTACTGAGAGACAAAAAATATTCAAATAGTGTTATTCCATACTAAACAAAGGCTTTTCTTTTCAAATTAAAAACTAAGCTGATACAGTTCGGTAAATTTACGAAAATTAACCATGTTTTTTGTGTTCCAATTGTAGTAACCATGTTTTTTTGGTGTATTGATCACTTATGGCAAACCATGGTTAATTTTCGAAAATGGCATTAGAGGTTAGCTTAACGTGTAAAAGGGCTTTAACAATAGGCCTACATGCCTATTGTGATACTATCTAGTTAGTTGTAAAGTTATTAACTTACCTCGAGCTTAATTGTTCATACAGTTGCACTTGTAGAGCATTCAGATTTCAGACGCAAAGCCCTTGTAAGTACTCGCTGTCCGCAACACCAGTGTTAAATTGTTTTAATAAGGTGTGTACGGTTTCACTGGCCGATAGCATACAACCTAGCCAGGTAAGTCACGTCACCAGTCTTACCCGAGATTCAAATACAAACACCACCATTTATCCTGAAACGAAAACGAAACAAACGCATGAGTTTCACATCTATTGCTAAGTTGTGTGGTTATGACGCCACTTAGCGGTGAAATCAGCAAAACCACACATACATACATAATTATCGTCTGTTTATGGAATTTTTTATCATCAATAACATTTATGTGCCTCAGTTAGAGGATTGCGTTAGTAGGGAATGGGTTTGATTACCAGAGAACACATATGCAATATTTACCGTGCACTTTAAAAAAGGTTCTGTCAGACTAAATGTAGGCTATATGTCATGCAGTATTTTCATTAAAGAAGATAAAACAAAATAGTAAATGTACCATTTAACTAAATTTACATTAGATTTATATATTTGACAGACAGTTTTATCCAAAGCGACTTACACTGCATCATGTCTTTTTATGTGTGTTCCCTGGGATCAAACCCACAACCTTTGCCAGCTACCACGTAAGCAACAGGACCTAAGTGTTACGGACACAACATAGCCTACATGTTATAATGTAAAATAACATTAAAGATTAAAAGTCATTGTCAATTATTCTCTCAACATGTAGATAAATTGCACTCGTTGTACAAATGAAAAATATATTATTATAGTAAACATGAACAGAACCTCTGTCTTAAAATGAAATCAGTTTTCTAAATCTAAATCTAAATCTTTATCAACACATGTACAATTCCTCTAAGTACTCTTAATCAAATGGAAAATGTATAAATCTTTGAGGGGAATGAGAAACACACAGCAGTTCACATTTGATGACATGCAATGAACTTGGTCATGCTTAAAAGACAGACAACATTAACAAAACACCACACATGTAGCTGATTATAAAAATATGAAAGTTTATGCAAATTTTGCATAAGGCTAATGTAAGTAAATTGTCTCAGTGTCAGTGATATATATTTTTCCTAAATAGGCGAATTAGAATTGGGAAATGTTACACCTATAGTATCACCAATGGCCCTTTAACAGCAAAAATAGCTTCAAAGTCCAAGTTAGGTAACTTGCCTTGAAAAGATAACTATTAGACATACACAGGCATAGACTGTAATTCATTTCATAGTGACATCTAGTGGTCACTCTAAGATATATAATTTCATTACAACAGCATTTATATCAGCAGTAAAACTGTAATGTAGGCTATATGCATTTTGTAAATATTATAGAATGTAAAAATAATGTTAGGACTTAAATATACTGTACATGCCAAGTATCAGAGCTATACAGTAATTTAAATCAAGGGACAACTAAATGAAGAATAAACCAACGCCATTTTCTAAAATGTTTGCAAGTTTACTGATTTTCCAGATTTAATGTTAATAGACATCAAACAAGCCTGCTGCAATATTGTACTCTCGCAAACTTTTCAAAGTTGACCCAAAAATGTATCTGAGGCTGTATCTCGGCCATTCTTCGATCTATCAGTACGGAACTTTGTATGCTTCACCGTCACCTCGGACTCGGGGTACGTGCCAAAACTGGGAACAGCATTGAGAATTGATAAATGGCTATTTTTGCACGTAACCTTTGAAATATTTGTCAGAAAATCATGATCTTTGTGTCTACGGATTCCTCGGGTTATGCCGGATCGTTAGGATTCTGTCACGTTTGGATGATTGACAAGTCCGCCATTTTGAAATTTGTCATAAATCGTAATATCTTTTGAACTGTGTTTGGTACGTGCCATTGAATTACAGTCCGGTACGTACACTTTTGTTTGAAGACAACGGCAACTAGCGTTCACGAGATATAACGCTTTTTATATAATTGCTTATAACTCTTGAACACTTTGTCTGAACATTTTTTCTGACTAAGTCATTATTTCTCCAGGTCCTTGCCGATTCCATTGATGCCTCGTTTGTCAATTTCTAACATTCGGTTCATAACTTATTATAATGTCAGGTTTCACAATGGCATTGGAAATAATAATCCAAGCATCGCAAAATGGGTTCAGGGCTAAACATCCAATCAGGGCATACATGGATGACATGGCAACCATCACAATAACCAAAGCATGTACAAAGTGGCTGCTGGATAAGCTCAAGGAGAACATTAGTTGGGCACAAATGGAGGTCAAACCAAGCAAATCCCGCAGCATTTCTATTGTCAAGGGCAGGGTTACCAATGACAGGTTCTGTATAAAGCGCGAGCCCATATCAACGGTCACGGAAGAGCCCATCAAAAGCCTTGGACAGTGGCACACAGCGGACCTTAAAGACGCTGAACAGGTGGCACAACTCAGGAAAGAGACAGCCAGTGGACTCAAGAAAATCAACAATACAGCTCTTCCTGGGAAGCTGAAACTCTGGTGCTTCCGACTTTGGCTTATTGCCACGCCTGATGTGGCCAATTTCAATGTATGAACTCACCGTGTCTCACACCAATAACCTGGAGAGATTTGTGAGTACACAAGCAAGGAAATGGCTCGGGCTACCAAGATGTCTTAGAAACATAGGGCTGAACGGGAATGGAGCTCTCTCTCTTCCCATTTCAAGCCTTGTGGAGGAATATAAATGCACCAAAACAAGGTTAGAGATGATGCTCAAAAAATCCTGTGATCCCTGTGTAAGAGATGCTGCTCCACCTGTAGTGACAGGAAGTAAATGGAACCCAACAACAGCGGTAGGAGATGCAAAGGCAGCCCTCAGACATAAGGACATTGTGGGACAAGTGAAATATGGCAGAGCGGGACTTGGTTTGGCATCACCCACACCCACGTGGCGAAAAGCGACACTAAAGCAACAGCATCACCTGGTAGTGGAGGAGATTCGGTGTCAAGAGGAAGCAAGTCGATGCGCCAGAGCGATCTCTCAAACCCAGCAAGGCCTTTGGATGAGGTGGGAAGGCATTGAACGGTGCAAAATCACTTGGAGTGAGCTGTGGAGTATGGAAACAAACTAAGTTTTAATATAAGAGCTACATATGATGTGCTGCCCTCACCAACAAATCTGAAGACTGAGTGAGTCAAAGCAAAAAGATAACAAAAAAAAATGTAAATTGATTATTATTTATTTTTTTACAGTGTATGTATCTGAATATAATTTTCAAAGACTGACAACTCGTCTAAATCTAATTGTAACATGTGGTAAGAAACCAGATAGGAGAGGCAGTAGATCCATATGCAGTAAAAGGTCGCATCGCATCGCATCGCATCGCATCGCATCGCATCGCATCGCATCGCATCGCATCGCATCGCATCGCATCGCATCGCATCGCATCGCATAGCATAGCATAGCATAGCATAGCATAGCATAGCATAGCATAGCATAGCATAGCATAGCATAGCATAGCATAGCATAACATAACATAACATAACATAACATAACATAACATAACATAACATAACATAACATAACATAACATAACATGTAATCCACCCGCATGTGCAATTTAAAACTAAGACTGACCAAACCTCTAACAACAACAGACACCAGACATAGGAAACAGAAGGGCTTAAATGCACAAGATGTCTAGAGAGCTAACAAGACACACCTGAAACAAATCATGACAAAAAACCAATGAAGAAAAAAAACTACAAAAATATACAACACTAGACAGGAAACAGGAACTTAGACATACAAACTAAAAGTCCACAATAATCGAGGAAACACAGACGGGGATTGTAACAGTTATTTAGAAATATTTAGATTTTATTATTGAAGAAATCTGTATTCTAAGATGTCTAATGTTTTCATTGAGTTTGATCTACTGACACCTACAGCATGCAATTGTGTATGTTTGTGTATGCATAAGAAAACAATAATAAATTCATATCAGGGTAAAAAAGTAAGACGTGCAAAAAAAGACATGTATATCAGTAGTGTGTAGTCTTTCTCAGTACACAGGTTGGTTTAAAAAAAATTATGGAATACAGAGAGAACAAAATGCCAGATACGATTAATTTGCCAAAATACACAGAAATTAGGAAATTAAGACTAGGCCAAAAAAGATCCAAGGTTTAAATCAAATTCAGTAGTTCACGCATTAGTTCTCATTTCTGTCTCTGTGAGAAAACGTACTCAATCTATTGACCATACATAAACTCCATCACAGGAGAGCAGGAGACATAATGCTATTTAAAATTTCACTATGTAATGATCATCAGATTTAATGGAAATGTATTGGTGATATTTTCCAGAGGCATGTCAAGTTTTCCTGTACATTGTGACACAGTCAGGGACAGGTACAGATGGTAAAGCAGAGTGAGAAGTCAGACAGCTGCTGTATGTCTGTTTAAAGGTAAAACTTTCTTTTTAAAGCCTAAAACATATATACTCAACAACACAGCTGCTGGACTTCAAACCAAATACAGTATTAATGTATGTTTGATCTACACACTATCAACATAAATTTACATGTATGCATAAAAATAATAAAAAGCAATACATAACACCTAACCTTTTTAACATGAAGAGATAAAATATTTTGAAATGTTAATAGTTCTGTAACGCAGGTGACAGATTGAAATTCGCTATTAGACATTTTGTTTAATATTTTTTATTTGCTAAATATCATCACACATTTTGGTAACCTGTCACAAATTATTTTCCTGAAAAGTATAACTAGATGAGCAAAAATAATTCACTATTTACTACATAGGCCTACAGTACTTAAAAAGTACTTGAAGTATTTAAAGCATTCTTAACAAGGGACCTCCTAGAGAATGCCATTAAACTCTTTGAAATGCTGACATATGTACAAATAATGAAGGTGTAATGTTGTACTTTTTCAAGGAAGCGGATTATTACTGAGAATTTCAGAACGTCTTTTGAAACTGATGGTTGATTGATCATTGGCTAACCAGTTGGGCGTGGATCTATAGATTGAGAAACTTTTTTTGTCCTATAAATACTGCGAATGTAAAGCAAGACCATCATCGAACAGGTTCAATCAGCAGTGATGAGGTCTTTGGTGTTCCTGGTGCTCCCTCGGAGCCGCTTGTGAGTAGAGACGGCATTCTGCACACATCACAGAAATTGTACTGTACTTATTCTTATATGAATCAATGAGTCAATACTGATGATTTTTTATTTCTGCAGTTGCTCTGGATGATGATAAGATTGTTGGTGGATATGAGTGCGAGCGTCATTCTCAGCCCTGGCAGGTGTCTCTGAACTCTGGCTATCACTTCTGCGGTGGCTCTCTGGTTAATAACCTTTGGGTTGTGTCTGCTGCTCACTGTTACAAGTCGTAAGTGACCCTTACAGACTAACTTAGTTCATGTTCATTGGTAAAACAATGATTCCTTTAATTGTGAAATTTTATGTTCTCTTTTAGACGCATTGAGGTCCGTCTGGGCGAGCACCGCATTAACGTTATTGAAAATACTGAGCAGTTCATCTCCTCCGACCGTGTCATCCGCCATCCTCAGTATGACTCCAGGACCATTGATAATGACGTCATGTTGATCAAGCTTAGCAAGCCTGCTGAACTCAACGCATACGTGCAGCCTGTGGCCCTGCCCACATCTTGTGCTCCCGCTGGCACCATGTGCTTAGTCTCTGGCTGGGGAAACACCATGAGCTCCAGTGAGTTCAGACTTGATGTCATTTCCTCTGAGGTCTCATCAATGAAACATCCTTAATTTATTGTCAATATGTTGTTATTTTATCCATGTTCTTATAGCTGCTGATTCCAACAAGCTTCAGTGTCTGCAAGTCCCCATCTTGTCCGACACTAACTGCAACAACTCCTACCCCGGCATGAATCACAAATCCATGTTCTGCGCTGATACCTGGAGGGAGGAAAGGACTCTTGCCAGGTAAAGAAGGATAGACACAGTACTTCACCTTTGAAATAAAAAATAGACACATACAATAAATAACAACACATTTCACTAATTTCACTGGACACCATTTTATGTCCTAATAACAGTGTTGTTTCTTTCTCTCAGGGTGACTCTGGTGGCCCTGTGGTGTGCAATAACCCAGTTGCATGGTGTTGTGTCCTGGGGTTATGGCTGTGCTGAGAGGAACCGTCCTGGTGTCTATGCTAAGGTAACATAGCAACTTTTAAAAAGTGTTTCTTTTTTCAAATTGTTTTAAAAAAATGTTTCTATTAACTAAATGACAAACATGAAACAGGTTAATGATCACATTCTCTTTTCTTACAGGTTTGCATTTTCAGCCAGTGGCTTGCCGACACCATGAATTCAAACTGAAGTAGCTCTAAAAACACTTTCAGCATTCACAGCTCCAATTCTGCAATCCATCAGCAGTTTTATTATTGAAGATGAAAATCTGTGTGAAAATAAAAACATTTAAAAACATTTTGCTTTCCTCAATTGCTTTTGTGCATGTGTTGATAAACAAACAAAAAAAAACAGCTAAAATATAAAAAAGCAACTTGCTTGTGGTTGTTCCCTTGTGGAAAGTTGCTTTGTATAAAATGACAGCTAAATAAACAAATTGAAATGGAATTCCTGAAAAACCGTAGATATTTACAGTAAGACGAAATGACATTATGCCCTTTGTGTTCCATGGAAGAGAGTCATACAGGTTTGAAATTATGTGGGCACTAGTTAATATGAGCATCAGTAAATAAAAAAATCTAATTTTAAATATGTCTTTATTTATATATATATTCTTTATATATATTTATTACACAGCTCGTTGGAATGCTTGATTCTGATTGGCCGGTCGCTGAATTTGCAGGTTGGTTATTCCTAAATAACAACCTCTCAAAAATAATTTTGTTTTTTTGACAAATTAAATATAAATATATATTTTAATAACATATATGACATTATATTTACAAATGATTAAACCAAATTGCCTGTTTGTGACATTTGAGCATAATTTCTTACCTTAAAACCGGAAGTAAACGGCTTTTTCTTGCGAAAGGTCTGTATTCGGTAAAAATGAGCTAAAGAATATTTCAAATTCACATTTCATGTCCAGTTTTTTTCTCATGTGGCAAGTAGCTGTGTAATAAGCGGGATAATGCACAAACCCCAATTTCAATGAAGTTGGGACATTGTTTAAAATGTAAATAAAAGCAGAATACAGTGACTTGCAAATTCTTTTGTCCGATATTTAATTGAATGCACCACAAAGACAAGATATTTAATATTCAAACTGATAAACTTTATTGTTTTTTTGCAAATATTCACTCATTTTGAATTTGATGCCTGCAACACTGCAACAGGACAGGGGTATTTTTACCACTGTGTTACATCACCTTTCCTTTTAACAACACTTAATAAGCATTTGGGAACTGAGGACACTAATTGTTTAAGCTTTGTAGGTGGAATTCTTTCCCATTCTTGCTTGATGTACGACTTCAGTTGTTCAACAGTCGGGGGTCTGCGGTGTCTTATTTTGCGCTTCATAATGCGCCACACATTTTCAATGGGAGACAAGTCTGGACTGGTCTAGTACCCGCACTCGTTTCCTACGAGGCCACGCTGTTGTAACACGTGGAAAATCTGGCTTGGCATTGTCTTGTTGAAATAAGCAGGGACGTCCTTGAAAAAGACATTGCTAGGATGGCAGCATATTTTGCTCCAAAACGAGTATGCACCTTTCTGCATTAATGTTGCCTATACAGATGTGCAAGTTACCCATGCCGCTGGCGCTAACACACCCACATATCATCACAGATGCTGGCTTTTGAACTTTGCGCTGATAACAATCTGGATGGTCCTTTCCCTCTTTAGCCCAGAGGACACGACATCCATGATTTCCAAAAATAATTTAAAATGTGGACTCATCAGACCACAATACACTTGGCCACTTTGAATCATTCCATATTGGATGAGCTTGTGCCCAGAGAAGCCGGCAGCGTTTCTGGTTGCTGTTGATGCATGGTTTTCGTTTTTCATGGTATAGTTTTAACTTGCACTTGTAGATGTAGCGACAAACTATGCTAACTGACAATGGTTTTCCGAAGTGTTCCTGAGCCCACGTGGTAATATCCTTTACAGAATGATGTCTGTTTTGCATGCAGTGCTGCCTGAGGGATCGAAGGTTACGGGCATTCAGCGTTGGTTTACGGCCTTGCACGCTTACGCTTACATGCAGATATTGTTACAGATTCTCTAAATCTTTTGATGATATTATGGACTGTAGATGAAAAATACCTCAATTAGTTGCAATTGCATGTTGAGTAACGTTGTTCTTAAACTGTAGGAGTATTTCCGCTCACAGTTGTTCACAAAGTGGTGAACCGCGCCCCATCCTGGCTTGTGAATGACTGAGCCTTATAGGATGCTCCTTTTATGCCTAATCGTTGTTTCTAATAAACTTGTTCACCTGTGGAATGTTCCAAACAGGTGTTTTTTGAGCAAACCTCAACTTTCCAAATTTTTTGTTGCCCCTGTCCCAGCTCTTTTGGAACGTGTTGCAGGCATCAAATTCAAAATGAGTGAATATTTGCAAAAAATAAAAGTTTATCAGTTTGAATACACAATTTCTTGTCTTTGTGGTCATTCAATTAAATATGGGTCTAAAAGAATTTGCAAGTCACTGTATTCTGCTTTTATTTACATTTTACACAATGTCCCAACTTCATTGGAATTGGTGTTTGTACAAGCAGCCGGCTGTTATCACGAAATAAGCCCGTTCAGTGTGACACAAGACCTGATCACTGTCGGAGCTTATTTCTGCGATAACCGGCTGCCTAATATGCTTTTTAAATGTGTTTTTGTGATATGGGACAGCAGTTTGTACGAATTCTGTAAAATGGCCCATATATACAGTATATATTTTTAACAAATAAAAAAAATGACAGAAGAATGTTGCTTCTGTTAACACTACTGTATGTGCAGAACCTCTTTAAGTCTTGTCCTTTGCAGATCTGTCACAGATGCTAGACTCATGCAAAGTCCATGGCTGCATTCCATTCAGCAGGGCTCACCCCTATGCCCCAGTCCCTTCTAAAGGGTTTACTCTCCAGAGTGAGAGATTTGAAGCAATAAAGGGTGCAGGGGACCACTTTTGTTCCATCCTCCTGTGCCCATAAGATGCCATTGTCACCCAAAGATTTTTGGGAGCAGATTCCATCAGTTGTTCCTATTTAATTCCTTAATTCTAAAATGGCCCTTTGAAGAGTCCAATTTTCAGCACATCAGTTTGGAACAACCCTTCAATATGGCTGCCATGATTGTCCCTTCTGAAATGCCATTTGGAACAGACTGCATCCCTGCATCCAAAACCATGAAGTTCAATCAGTTAAATCAATACGTTCTATACTGTATGTGGGGACAGTTTGCACCTTTTTCAGACATTCATCTTGTTTGTCACTTGTGGTTTCTTTAGTAGCTATGAAGAATTAACAGCAGCTGTTAAAATAATTCACTCATTCAGGTGTTAAACAAGTACAATTAACCACAAGGAATATTTTCTTTATGCCTGTTGTACTTATTCTATATATCTATGTCAGCGTTTTGACTATGAATTTAGCAGCTCTTCAGCTCCTGTTGCATCATCGGAAAGAACAGTATCCATCCAATCCTTACGGAGAATTCTTTGGAAAAGCATTAGACTATGTAGGTATTTTTGCTTATCTTCTGCAAACAGAGGTTTTGGACAGGCTACTCGTTACACATACTGATTATGTAGTATGGAAGTAAGCAACTTTGGATACAGAACATATGTTTTCACCTACTGTACATACAAGGCCTTAAATAAAAACATTGCATGAAGTAGCACACATCTAGTAACTTTAACCATAGCCGTTGTTTTAACTTTCTTTATAACCTTCTGAATGTGGTGACTCATAATGTTATGCTGGTGAAACAGAAACATGATTCACATATCGCAATGTAATGACCGTGTTTAGCGTTTTCGTAAGAGGTGCAATTTCAAAGCAAACGGTTCTTAAATCAACAGATCTCTTTGTTTTTTCCCCTTGTAAATGAGTAACACTTAAACAATAGGTTGTATTCATTGACAGTAGATAATTAATTAGCTGGCATAGGCCTAAACTAACAATAAACTATATATTTTTAATGATGGATACATACAATCATTAGAGGAAATGGAAGAGACACCTAAAAGGTGCAGAAAATGTATAGATAAAAGATAGAAATCTACATTTTTAATTGGAACTCCTGCCGATTAAAATTCACTCTTTAGACTCTGACCCCCTGAGAGCCCACACTCACCCACCAACATTTCCAGCTCTGCATATAACAAGATTTAACAAGACTGAAATTTCACATTATATTAATTTGAAAACAAAAACCTGAAAGACTGATGCTCAAGGCAACACACGGCAATGATGATAATCAAATAAACTACTAATACTTATAAACATTTTGTTTAAATTAACACAAGTAAAATTAACTGAAGTACAGTACATTGTGACACAGTCAGGGACAGATACAGATGGAAAAGCAGAGTGAGAAGTCAGACAGCTGCTGTAAGTCTGTTCAAAGGTTAAACTTGCTCAAGGTTATGAAGCCTAAAACATGTACAATCAACACTCATTATGATTAAATGCAAATTTAACTTACAATTTCATATACAAACTATCAGCAGGTAAAAAATACGTACCCATCTTTAAACGTTAAGAAATTGTGTTTTTTATTTGTTACAAATGTTTCTGTGATGCATGTGGCTTTTCCTGTTATGTGTTGTGTCTAATATTTTTTTTATGCCAAATATCATCTAATATTTTGGTAATCTGTCACAAATGATTTTTTCTCAAAATATATTTAGATGAGCAAAAATAATTCACTACTGTACATACATCTATGAAAGTAATGAAGATGTATTTTTGTGCATGTTCAAGGAAGCACAGATTATTACTGAGAATTTAAGAAGGTCTTTTGAAACTGATGGTTGATTGATCATTGGCTAACCAGTTGGGCGTGGATCTATAGGTTGAGAAACTTTTTGTCCTATAAATTCTGCAAATGTAAAGCAAGACCATCATCGAACAGGGTTCAATCAGCAGTCATGAGGTCTTTGGTGTTCCTGGTGCTCCTCGGAGCCGCTTGTGAGTAGAGACGGCATTCTGCACACAGCAATACATTTTACTGTACTTTTCTCAAATGATTGAGTAAATATATACTGATGATCTTTTATTTCTGCAGTTGCTCTGGATGATGACAAGATTGTTGGTGGATATGAGTGCGAGCGTCATTCTCAGCCCTGGCAGGTGTCTCTGAACTCTGGCTATCACTTCTGCGGTGGCTCTCTGGTTAATAACCTTTGGGTTGTGTCTGCTGCTCACTGTTACAAGTCGTAAGTGACCCTTACAGACTAACTTAGTTCATGTTCATTGGTAAAACAATGATTCCTTTAATTGTGAAATTTTATGTTCTCTTTTAGACGCATTGAGGTCCGTCTGGGCGAGCACCGCATTAACGTTATTGAAAATACTGAGCAGTTCATCTCCTCCGACCGTGTCATCCGCCATCCTCAGTATGACTCCAGGACCATTGATAATGACGTCATGTTGATCAAGCTTAGCAAGCCCGCTGAACTCAACGCATACGTGCAGCCTGTGGCCCTGCCCACATCTTGTGCTCCCGCTGGCACCATGTGCTTAGTCTCTGGCTGGGGAAACACCATGAGCTCCAGTGAGTTCAGACTTGATGTCATTTCCTCTGAGGTCTCATCAATGAAACATCCTTAATTTATTGTCAATATGTTGTTATTTTATCCATGTTCTTATAGCTGCTGATTCCAACAAGCTTCAGTGTCTGCAAGTCCCCATCTTGTCCGACACTAACTGCAACAACTCCTACCCCGGCATGATCACAAAATCCATGTTCTGCGCTGGATACCTGGAGGGAGGAAAGGACTCTTGCCAGGTAAAGAAGGATAGACACAGTACTTCACCTTTGAAATAAAAAATAGACACATACAATAAATAACAACACATTTCTAATTTCACTGGACACCATTTTATGTCCTAATAACAGTGTTGTTTCTTTCTCTCAGGGTGACTCTGGTGGCCCTGTGGTGTGCAATAACCAGTTGCATGGTGTTGTGTCCTGGGGTTATGGCTGTGCTGAGAGGAACCGTCCTGGTGTCTATGCTAAGGTAACATAGCAACTTTTAAAAAGTGTTTCTTTTTTCAAATTGTTTAAAAAAAATGTTTTCTATTAACTAAATGACAAACATGAAACAGGTTAATGATCACATTCTCTTTTCTTACAGGTTTGCATTTTCAGCCAGTGGCTTGCCGACACCATGAATTCAAACTGAAGTAGCTCTAAAAACACTTTCAGCATTCACAGCTCCAATTCTGCAATCCATCAGCAGTTTTATTATTGAAGATGAAAATCTGTGTGAAAATAAAAACATTTAAAAACATTTTGCTTTCCTCAATTGCTTTTGTGCATGTGTTGATAAACAAACTAAAAAAACAGCTAAACATAAAAAAGCAACTTGCTTGTGGTTGTTCCCTTGTGGAAAGTTGCTTTGTATAAAATGACAGCTAATAAAACAATTGAAATGGAATTCCTGAAAAACCGTAGATATTTACAGTAAGACGAAATGACATTATGCCCTTTGTGTTCCATGGAAGAGAGTCATACAGGTTTGAAATTATGTGGGCACTAGTTAATATGAGCATCAGTAAATAAAAAAATCTCATTTTAAATATGTCTTTATTTATATATATGTTCGTTATATATATTTATTACACAACTCGTTGGAATGCTTGATTCTGATTGGCCGGTCGCTGAATTTGCAGGTTGGTTATTCCCAAATAACAACCTCTCAAAAATAATTTAGTTTTTTTGACAAATTAAATATAAATATATATTTTAATAACATATATGACATTATATTTACAAATGATTAAACCAAATTGCCTGTTTGTGACATTTGAACATAATTTCTTACCTTAAAACCGGAAGTAAACGGCTTTTTCTTGCGAAAGGTCTGTGTTCGGTAAAAATGAGCTAAAGAATATTTCAAATTCACAATTCATGTCCAGTTTTTTTCTCATGTGGCAAGTAGCTGTGTAATAAGCGGGATAATGCACAAACCCCAATTTCAATGAAGTTGGGACATTGTTTAAAATGTAAATAAAAGCAGAATACAGTGACTTGCAAATTCTTTTTGTCCGATATATTTAATTGAATGACCACAAAGACAAGATATTTAATATTCAAACTGATAAACTTTATTGTTTTTTTGCAAATATTCACTCATTTTGAATTAGAGAAAACTTCATTGGAATTGGGGTTTGTACAAGCAGCCGGCTGTTATCGCGAAATAAGCCCGTTCAGTGTGACACAAGACCTGATCACTGTTGGAGCTTATTTCTGCGATATCAACCGGCTGCCTGAACATTATCCCTAACATATATATATATATATATATATATATATATATTTATTTATTTATATATTATTTATATATATGCTTGAAATATATCTTTACATATATACTTTAAATGTACTCATAAACAACGTGTAGTGTAAGGCAATGTAAGTCGCTTTGGATAAAAGCGTCTGCCAAATAAATACAGTAAATGAAAAGGATATAGTATATAATACAACACGTTTTAACAGATTTGTGTATTTGATTGATGTGCGTCATCAAACCAGTACACAAAAAGAGAATTTTAAATATTATTTATATATGTATATATTTATATATACATATCAAATATATGTGTGTGTCTTAATATGTAAACATGATCCTTCTTATTAAATCATACATTATTGTGTTTCGGTAGAGACAAAATTTGGGGAGAGGAACAATATTCCAAAACTTTCTGGAATTACAATATGAAAATTAAGTGCACAATTACTAGAAATATGTACGTCTGATATTAAACTATTTGCATACATGAAAAATTCAGGAAAAAAATATCTGATTTTGCATCACTTCTGTATAGAATGGCCCATATATATATGTACACAAACACACACACACACACACACACATTTATATACACATATATATATATATATATACAGTATGTCACAGAAGTGAGTACACCCCTCACATTTTTGTAAATATTTTATTATATCTTTTCATGTGACATCACTGAAGAAATGACACATTGCTACAATGTAAAGCACTGAGTGTACAGCTTGTATAACAGTATAAATTTGCTGTCCACTAAAAATAACTCAACAGACATCCATTAATGTCTAAACCCAACAAAAGTGAGTACAGCCCTAAGTGAAAATGTCCAAATTGGGCCCAATTAGCTATAATATGCTTTTTAAATGTGTTTTTGTGATATGGGACAGCAGTTTGTACGAATTCTGTAAAATGGCCCATATATACAGTATATATTTTTAACAAATAAAAAAAAATGACAGAAGAATGTTGCTTCTGTTAACACTACTGTATGTGCAGAACCTCTTTAAGTCTTGTCCTTTGCAGATCTGTCACAGATGCTAGACTCATGCAAAGTCCATGGCTGCATTCCATTCAGCAGGGCTCACCCCTATGCCCCAGTCCCTTCTAAAGGGTTTACTCTCCAGAGTGAGAGATTTGAAGCAATAAAGGGTGCAGGGGACCATTTCTGTTCCATCCTCCTGTGCCCATAAGATGCCATTGTCACCCAAAGATTTTTGGGAGCAGATTCCATCAGTTGTTCCTATTTAATTCCTTAATTCTAAAAGGGCCCTTTGAAGAGTCCAATTTTCAGCACATCAGTTTGGAACAACCCTTCAATATGGCTGCCATGATTGTCCCTTCTGAAATCCCATTTGGAACAGACTGCATCCCTGCATCCAAAACCATGAAGTTCAATCAGTTAAATCAATACGTTCTATACTGTATGTGGGGACAGTTTGCACCTTTTTCAGACATTCATCTTGTTTGTCACTTGTGTGTTCTTTTAGTAGCTATGAAGAATTAACAGCACCTGTTAAAATAATTCACTCATTCAGGTGTTAAACAAGTACAATTTAACCACAAGGAATATTTTCTTTATGCCTGTTGTACTTATTCTATATATCTATGTCAGCGTTTTGACTATGAATTTAGCAGCTCTTCAGCTCCTGTTGCATCATCGGAAAGAACAGTATCCATCCAATCCTTACGGAGAATTCTTTGGAAAAGCATTAGACTATGTAGGTATTTTTGCTTATCTTCTGCAAACAGAGGTTTTGGACAGGCTACTCGTTACACATACTGATTATGTAGTATGGAAGTAAGCAACTTTGGATACAGGACATATGTTTTCACCCTACTGTACATACAAGGCCTTAAATAAAAACATTGCATGAAGTAGCACACATCTAGTAACTTTAACCATAGCCGTTGTTTTAACTTTCTTTATAACCTTCTGAATGTGGTGACTCATAATGTTATGCTGGTGAAACAGAAACATGATTCACATATCGCAATGTAATGACCAATGTAATGATCATTAGAGGAAATGGAAGAGACACCTAAAAGGTGCAGAAAATGTATAGATAAAAGATAGAAATCTACATTTTTAATTGGAACTCCTGCCGATTAAAATTCACTCTTTAGACTCTGACCCCCTGAGAGCCCACACTCACCCACCAACATTTCCAGCTCTGCATATAACAAGATTTAACAAGACTGAAATTTCACATTATATTAATTTGAAAACAAAAACCTGAAAGACTGATGCTCAAGGCAACACACGGCAATGATGATAATCAAATAAAACTACTAATACTTATAAACATTTTGTTTAAATTAACACAAGTAAAATTAACTGAAGTACAGTACATTGTGACACAGTCAGGGACAGATACAGATGGAAAAGCAGAGTGAGAAGTCAGACAGCTGCTGTAAGTCTGTTCAAAGGTTAAACTTGCTCAAGGTTATGAAGCCTAAAACATGTACAGTCAACACTCATTATGATTAAATGCAAATGTAACTTACAATTTCATATACAAACTATCAGCAGGTAAAAATACGTACCCATCTTTAAACGTTAAGAAATTGTGTTTTTTATTTGTTACAAATGTTTCTGTGATGCATGTGGCTTTTCCTGTTATGTGTTGTGTCTAATATTTTTTTTATGCCAAATATCATCTAATATTTTGGTAATCTGTCACAAATGATTTTTTCTCAAAATATATTTAGATGAGCAAAAATAATTCACTACTGTACATATATCTATAAAAGTAATGAAGATGTATTTTTGTGCATGTTCAAGGAAGCACAGATTATTACTGAGAATTTCAGAACGTCTTTTGAAACTGATGGTTGATTGATCATTGGCTAACCAGTTGGGCGTGGATCTATAGGTTGAGAAACTTTTTGTCCTATAAATTCTGCGAATGTAAAGCAAGACCATCATCGAACAGGTTCAATCAGCAGTCATGAGGTCTTTGGTGTTCCTGGTGCTCCTCGGAGCCGCTTGTGAGTAGAGACGGCATTCTGCACACAGCAATACATTTTACTGTACTTTTCTCAAATGATTGAGTAAATATATATACTGATGATCTTTTATTTCTGCAGTTGCTCTGGATGATGACAAGATTGTTGGTGGATATGAGTGCGAGCGTCATTCTCAGCCCTGGCAGGTGTCTCTGAACTCTGGCTATCACTTCTGCGGTGGCTCTCTGGTTAATAACCTTTGGGTTGTGTCCGCTGCTCACTGTTACAAGTCGTAAGTGACCCTTACAGACTAACTTAGTTCAGGTTCATTGGTAAAACAATGATTCCTTTAATTGTGAAATTTTATGTTCTCTTTTAGACGCATTGAGGTCCGTCTGGGCGAGCACCGCATTAACGTTATTGAAAATACTGAGCAGTTCATCTCCTCCGACCGTGTCATTCCCCATCCTCAGTATGACTCCTGGAACATTGATAATGACGTCATGTTGATCAAGCTTAGCAAGCCCGCTGAACTCAACGCATACGTGCAGCCTGTGGCCCTGCCCACATCTTGTGCTCCCGCTGGCACCATGTGCTTAGTCTCTCTGGGGGAAACACCATGAGCTCCAGTGAGTTCAGACTTGATGTCATTTCCTCTGAGATCTCATCAATGAAACATCCTTAATTTATTGTCAATATGTTGTTATTTTTATCCATGTTCTTATAGCTGCTGATTCCAACAAGCTTCAGTGTCTGCAAATCCCCATCTGTCCGACACTAACTGCAACAACTCCTACCCCGGCATGATCACAAAATCCATGTTCTGCGCTGGATACCTGGAGGGAGGAAAGGACTCTTGCCAGGTATAGAAGGATAGACACAGTACTTCACCTTTGAAATAAAAAATATACACATACAATAAATAACAACACATTTCACTAATTTCACTGGAAACTATTTATGTACCAATACAAATTTTGTTTCTTTTTCTCAGGGTGACTCTGGTGGTCCCGTGGTGTGCAATAACCAGCTGCAGGGTGTTGTGTCCTGGGGTTATGGCTGTGCTGAGAGGAACCGTCCTGGTGTCTATGCTAAGGTAATGTAGCAACTTCTTATATAAGGTTTTAAGCATGAATTATCGCATTCTCTATTATCTGAATGACAAACATGAAACAGTGTAATGATCACATTGTCTTTTCTTACAGGTTTGCATTTTCAGCCAGTGGCTCGCAGACACCATGAATTCAAACTGAAGTAGCTCTAAAAACACTTTCAGCATTCACAGCTCCAATTCTGCAATCCATCAGCAGTTATATTATCCATCCATCCATCCATTTTCTACTGCTTGTCCGAACTACCTCGGGTCACGGGGAGCCTGCGCCTATCTCAGGAGTCATCGGGCATCAAGGCAGGATACACCCTGGATGGAGTGCCAACCCATCGCAGGGCACACACACTCACTCATTCACTCACGCACTCACACCCTACGGACAATTTTTCCAGAGATGCCAATCAACCTACCATGCATGTCTTTGGACCAGGGGAGGAAACCGGAGTACCCGGAGGAAAACCCCCGAGGCACGGGGAGAACATGCAAACTCCACACACACAAGTCGGAAGCGGGAATCGAACCCCCAAGCCTGGAGGTGTGAGGCGAACGTGCTAACCACTAAGCCACCGTGCCCCCCCAGTTATATTATTGAAGATGAAAATCTGTGTAAAAATAAAAACATTTAAAAACATTCTGCATTCCAGTGCATTTATCATTTTATTTACATTTATTGATTTACATTGAATGCTTTAAGAGCCTAAGCATTTATGTAATTAGCCTAAATTATACTTTTAAGTCATACTTATAGCTAGGTTGCTAATATTATTATTATTATGTATTATACTTATAGCTAGGTTGCTAAGGATGCACACTGAGAAACAACTAGCTAAAGCTAAACCTCTGCTAAAATTGTAAAAAGCAAACAAAAATCATTTTAAAGTAAATACAATAAGACAAACTAAGCTAAGACTGTTCTATTTGTTGGTATTGATATAATTGTACAACAGATATAACCAGTGGTGTAGTGGTGCCTGGATACTGTATACTGTTAATTTAAAGCAGCCCAGCAAAGGATGAACGCCTCGGTGTTATAATGAAGCCAGGTTTCTACCCTGGTTTTGTGCACATTTTAAAGTTTCGTATCCAAAATGAGTGATGGCCACAGAAGAGGTGCAGGTTCCGAAATCAATCCTGGGCTACAGGTTATATGAAGAGACATATTACCACTGTAGCTCAGTGGTAAGAGCATTGCGTTAACAACACAAGGTTGTGGGTTTGATCCCAGGGGATTGCACATACCTATGTATAAATGTTTAGGATAATGCAATGCAAGTCGCTTTGGATAAAGTGTCTGCCAAATGTGTAAATGTAAATCTAATATAAATGATCCATATATGTGCATTTTAAGACTTTTAGAGTGCAAATTAGATAACAGTAGCTAACAAACAGATATTAGATAATAGCTATTGTATAGCTAACCATGTCTGTCTTTTCATGATTATCAGCATCAGTAAAAAAGTCAACTCATGGTCAATGTTTTTTTACAAATAGTATACAATCTATGTTTCATGAAAGAGAATTTGGGTTTGAAATGATATTGTCAACGAGTGATAACAGAATATCCAGTTTTAAGTGAACCATCCCTTTAATTTTTTGAGTAATAACATAGGCTATAGACATCAAATTACAAAATTTGCAGATACTTTTAAATATTTAAAACAGGTATTGTTTTAATATAGAAACAGAATTAAAGAACGAGAATTCATTTAGAAGTTATGCATTTGAAATATTTGAAAACATTATAGCTGTTTAAACCACAACCTAAACACACCCGAGTAAGCCATGCGCTTTAGCATGAACTAGTGAGGGTCTGGTCATGCTTTTGTATTGTCCCACTGACATTATCTGAAATGTGTAAAATGCTTATGCAATTTTGCAGTTTACATGACTGGATTTTACATTTGGTCGTTTGCCATGTTGCGTGCCAAGAGTAACATTAAAAGGGTCATATGGCTCGAATACATGTTTTTCTGTGTAGCTTTCCTGTAGCTCAGTGGTAAGAGCATTGTGTTAACGCAAGGTTGTGGGTTCGATCCCAGGGGATTGCAAATACCTATGTATAAGATAATGCAACGCAAGTCGCTTTGGATAAAAGTAATGTAAATGTGTGTTACAAGTTACCCATGTATTAGACATGTAAAATTGCAAAAATTAAAGTGTCGGAACAAAAGATGCATTCTCACCCAGACCGGCCTGAAAGGCCTCGTGTAACCACACCCCGGCAAATGTATGTCACTTTGTAACATTTGACTAAAACCACCAAAATCTAAAAGCGAGTCAAGTAGGCGTACTTGTAAATCTCATTGCATCGTCACCGCCGCAGCCCGTGTTTCATTGCGAAAAGACTGTTTGCCGTGCTAAAAGATGCAACAAAAACGAATGGTTACATTTTTACAACACTGTTCCAGAAAAGTATAATTAACTCCACTCAAATCTACATTTCGAGTACCAAGGTAGAAACCAAAAGTTCTTCCAAAGCAATCAGAGTTTTAAGAGTCACAGGGAATCAAGACAGGTAATGAATGTTGCACTGTATAGCCAAAAACCAACAGATATCAAGCAGTTTAAGAGCACATCTCTAAACTGTCAACCTTCTGGTGTTTCCTTTAAAACCAGCTCTTTATCTCAAGACACTTCAATTGTCATTGGGGGAAAACTCATCAAAATGCAACAGTGTAAACAAATGCTGATAACAGGTAGAGTCTAATAACTTTATTAAAATCAGCAATTAAATTTACATTGTAAAGAAAACACCTCCACTGGAAACCACAGTTTCTTCACTCCTTTTTCCAGCAACAGCTCTCCCTGGAACACAGGAGTCAGAAGATTAAACTGATGTCTTTTTGATGTTGTACACAAACCAGAGTGAAACATACTTTTCCTGGCACAGCTCTGCTCACAGGAACCAGAAGCAGGGTGGCACACCTCAGTACTACAGTGAATATAGACCTGACCAACAAAGAGATCAGCTTTAGTAACCAATGCAAAAGCAATTTAGATGATACGAAAGGCTGTAAGGAAATCATACAGTCTCCTGCAGAGGTGCCAGTGATGATGGAGTCACAAACGTGAACATCTTCACAACAAAGCGCTTGTAGTGGGTTGGGAACTGAAGACCAGCCGAGCCAACTACAGGAATCAGTGCGGTGAGATAACGATCATCCTGGTAAGAACATCTAAAACAGAAGTGACAGTCAGGACTCGTTCACAGCACACTATCTGGACAAATGCTTGGGATTATACTCACCCATCAACAAGAAGATCCCATTGGGGTAGACTGAGAGGACTAGGGGTTGATGTCGCCCAACAGCGTCCCAACATCAGGACAAGATTAGGGTCAGTCCTCTCCAAAATGCGTACCTCAACATACACAGGCTCTCGCAGGACTTTTGTGACTGGATACTCATCCTCACCGTAGTAGGAAGTATATATGCTTCATCTCCTGAAGATGAATAATCGTGTTACTGTCCCATCTAGAGCTTGAGACCAGTGCTACAAGCAGCACTCCTCTTGAGAGGCATTTTTGAAGACTAGCACATCGTTACCTTCTGCACAGCCTTTAGTGACACATTGGCCGTTAGCCAGTCTAAGCTCCACCCTGAGGGGTCCAGGAGCAGATACAGGTGGAGGTGGTGGAACAGTGTTGACCTCCACAACCAGAGCTTCCACAGCGGTGGCAGAATATCTACACTGGAAGAGAAGTCTAGAAAACAAACAGTGAGCTTCTTACAGCCGTTCAAGGATTCACAGTCCTGAGAGAAAAACAGATGACCTACTCAAATTGACTGTCCCTTGTGATGGATGCAAGAGGTCCAATCCCCACTTCATAGGATGAAGTCATTCTGTTCTCATACACCACATAACCATTTTCCTCCTGCAAGAAAAAACACGATTGACATCAAATCTGTTCTAGACATCCAAAATAAATCAACAGCAAACTCACAATCATGCTGGTGCCACAGGCAGTGACTGGAAACTGGTATATGGCAAAGAAAGGCGTGAAACCAACAGGACCACAAGGTGCTTCATTTCCACCCAGCAGACGGACCGTGTCCAGACTCAGACTAGGCAGTGTAACATCTCTAGCCACCACTAACACAAACTGACCATCTCTTATACACTGGACAGTCACTGTAATGAGACAGAGGAAGTTATCAGAGAATAAGCTTGGCAAGAAACATTTCACTGGCAAACATCCTTACCTGACATCCCATAATAACACTGTTGTCCATTAAAGCAGCAGTTTATAGCTTCACACTCAGCACCACTGATACCAGGTTGTCCACACTGGATCTGCTCATAATCAGCTACAGCACACTTGTCAAGAGGTTCTGACTGCACCACTGGCCTCTGAAGTGGAAACTTCTGAGAAAACTGTTGTTCAGCTTGCTGGAAGCCTGAAGATTGAGGCTGCTGGGGCAAATGACTAAACTGTGGGGCAAATGACTAAACTGTGGAACAGCATGACAGCAAGCACAAAACCATGCGCAAAAAGCCACCAGACAAAACATCCCTGTAGTTCCAGCCATCCTGCCACAAGCAGACACTCTAAAAGTCGTGTGTTTAGTCTTATATACTCATCAGTCAGAAATTGTAGCTCCTCCTTGATTAATTAACAATGATTGTTCTCCAGACCTTCTGGAAGCTACGAACAGTGTGATTTCGGTTTACTCTCAAGATTTTATAGGATCATGTTTTAACCAATCTGTACAAAGATAACGAAAGTAAAGCATACTTTCAAAAATGGAAAGTTGTCAACATCTATTTACTGTTCATTTAAGCACTTCACACAACAACTAGACATTAAAACTACAAAATCCACTTTTTAAAGGTGTCATGAACTGGCCTTTTTTTATTATTTTATACTGTTGTCTGAGGTCTAATTATGATGTTAAGATGGTTTTTACATTCAAAAAGATCAAAATAATAGTCTATTTTCTACCCTGGTTTGAGGCCGGCTTAAAAAACGCTCGGTTTATATGGGCGGGCCGCATTGAAGATTTGGAAGTAAACACTCACTGCTATGATTGGATAGCAGTTCCAAAAGACAGAGGTGTGCCCTGTGATGTATATTTCTGTGTGCCTGTTTAATAAGCTACATGCTTAGTTGGAGCCTTCTGTAAACTTGGTTAGACATGTAGGTTACACATAATCAGGACATATAAAGCGATACTGTTATATTGTTATGATTTCATCAGTTGTCATCAGGCATTGTTCTATCACATTGTTCAAAAAGCCATTATTAATGGATGTAACAAATAATAATGTACTGAATAAAAAAAACGTATTTGTGTAAACTAATAATAGAGATTTTGCACTGCTAGTGGCACATATTGTAAAATAATATGAAATGCAATTATTGTAAAATTATTATAAAGGAATGCATTTTACAATACTATTTAGCAAGTTATAATTGCAGTCAAGTTACTGTAGAGTTTTAATACTGTGAAGGGTAATATACTGTACAAATACATTACAGTATGGAGATTACTCTGTAAAAAGAAGTTGCAGTAAAGTCATATTACTGTAAGGTACATATACAGTTAAAGGGGTCATATGGAGCGAATACGTGTTTTCGCCCCTTAAATAGTATACACATTGGATTACGTCTAAAACAAACAATAATAATCGTTTCAGCCGTGTCATATCACCCCTTTAAGCTGCTGTAAAGGGGCACTTACAGTTAGTCACAGGCAATAGTGCTGCCAGTGACTTACCATGAAAATACAATGAAAAGTCTACCAGTGTGCAGGTCAAATTACTGTTGAATATTTTTAAAGTTATTCAGCAGTATACAAAAAAAATACTTGAGGAATATAAATAGACAGATGCATAATCAGTAATTTTTTTAAAAAATATGTAAGAATACTGTGCATATTAATATTGATGTTACATGCAAGTAGTGCAGACAGGTGTTGAAAAAGTTCTGTCCAGCTCAAAAGGGTGGATGCAACGGTGTTTTATGCATTCTGACTTATTTACAATGTTAAACATGCTGGCTTCTCATGCTTGACAATGTCAACTTGTCAACTAGAAATGATAATTTCTAACATAAATCTGTTTCATAACAACTTTCTTAGTCCCTTATTGGACAATTCTCCAGGAAAAGCACACGGCATATGTCGGCAAACTGAGTCATATGTCTGTGTTTTGTTGGCAACGGGTGCGCACATGCTTTAGTTTTATGCATGCAGAATATTTTGTGTCATTCCACAGCTCTAGACTTCATCCATTAGTTTTTTCTGAACTCTGTACTGTTTTAGACAAGAAACTAATGTGATTTAGCTGACCAATGACATCAGCTAAGGGGCAGGGCTTGTGCTTATGAAGGCTCTTAAAGAGGAGTCGATTCCTTTAATGGAATCGAATCCAACCCTTGGAATCGCCTCTCGATTCTCAACGCCTTGGAATCGAGGAATCAAATTATTTTTGGAATCGATTCCCAGCCCTATGAAGAATGGTTACAAGCGCTTCGCTCACGCAAAATCGTCCTGTCTGCATTTTTTTTTATGGTGCTTTGGGTTAAGTTAATGCAGATGTTATTTATAATGTAGTTGTGTTTATTTTAAAATATATCATTTTTTACCATATATCGTTGTTTATGTTTAACACATGTTTTAGTTGTCCTCTAACTTACAGGGGTTTATTTTCAGTTAATAAACAAAGAAAGACATTTCACCATATTTAGAAAGACATTTACTAGTATTCTACTGTAAGAGCGTCATTCAGCCATTCACATTCAAGACGTCTTGACGATATATGTACACTTTATTCAACCTTAAAAATGATATCCTATTAACTGTGTGGAACAATTATATTTATTTCTAAGAAAAGTGTCAATCATTCAGTTGTGGGAACCCCAGTTGGGTACATTTGATCATTTTTAACCATTCATGCAGAAACTATACTGCTATACATTTTAGAATATGTAAGACCCAGCAGTGTTAATACAAATATTATTTTCAAGAAACAGTCAGGGACAGATACAGATGGAAGTGCGAGTGAGAAGTCAGACAGCTGCTGAAAGTATGTTTAAAGGTAAAACTTTCTCAAGGTTATGAAGCCTAAAACATGCATACTCAACAACACAACAGCTGGACAATGATTAAATGCAAAATTATCGGTTTCATATACACACAATAAGCACACTATATACGGTAAACTGTATACAATAATACATATTAGGAATACATAATACCCAACGTTCTAAGAAAATGTTGACAATGTTTAACTCACACATCTGAATGCTTCTCTATTGCACGTTGCGTTTTATTGTTAGGTGTTTGCAGAATATCCCTATTTACCAAATATCATCTCATATTTGGTAGTTTGTCATACTAAACAATTTACTTCAAACTAAAAGCAAAATAATAGTGTATTAACTATAAACATTATCTAAAGCATGCCAAAAAGACATGTAGTAAAGAATACCATCGCGCTTTCTGCAGACCCTGACATGAAATTAAGATGTTTTTGTACTTTTTCAAGGAAGCAAAATAACAGATTATTACTTAGAATTTAAAACGTCTTTTGAAACTGATGGTTGATTGATCATTGGCTAACCGGTTGGGCGTAATCTATAGGTTGAGGACCTTTTTGTCCTATAAATACTGTGAATGTAAAGCGAGACCATCATCGAGGTTCAGTCAGCAGTCATGAGGTCTTTGGTGTTCCTGGTGCTCATCGGAGCTGCTTGTGAGTGGAGACTGCCATCTTCACACAACAATACATTTTCCTGTTTTATTTTACTCTTCTCATATGATTGAGTCAATATATACTGATGATATTTATTTCTGCAGTTGCTCTGGATGATGACAAGATTGTTGGTGGATATGAGTGCGAGCGTCATTCTCAGCCCTGGCAGGTGTCTCTGAACTCTGGCTATCACTTCTGCGGTGGCTCTCTGGTTAATAACCTTTGGGTTGTGTCTGCTGCTCACTGTTACAAGTCGTAAGTGACCTGTACATGCTAGTTCAGGTTCATTGGTAAAACATTGATTCCTTTCATTGTTAAATGTATTTGATGTTCTGTTTTTAGACGCATTGAGGTCCGTCTTGGCGAGCACCATATTAAAGTTAGTGAAAATACTGAGCAGTTCATCTCCTCCGACCGTGTCATTCCCCATCCTCAGTACTCCTCCTGGAACATTGATAATGACGTCATGTTGATCAAGCTTAGCAAGCCCGCTGAACTCAATGCATATGTGCAGCCTGTGGCCCTGCCCACATCTTGTGCTCCCGCTGGCACCATGTGCTTAGTCTCTGGCTGGGGAAACACCATGAGCTCCAGTTAGTACAGATTTGATGATGTAATTTCCTCTGAGCTGTTATCAGTGTAACTTTTATCAATTTGTTGTCATTCTGTTGTTATTTCATTCATTTTCTTATAGCTGCTGATTCCAACAAGCTTCAGTGTCTGCAAATCCCCATCTTGTCCGAGAGTGACTGTAACAACTCCTACCCCGGCATGATCACAAAATCTATGTTCTGCGCTGGATACCTGGAGGGAGGAAAGGACTCTTGCCAGGTAAAAATGAGCATTTGACTCATTTAAGTATTTATAGAGAAGAAATGAGATCACAATTTACCAATAAAACTTATTTTTCTTTCCTTCAGGGTGACTCTGGTGGTCCTGTGGTGTGCAATAACCAACTGCAGGGTGTTGTGTCCTGGGGTTATGGCTGTGCTGAGAGGAACCGTCCTGGTGTCTATGCTAAGGTAATGTAGAATTCTTTTAAGTAAGATCTTTAAAGCAATGTTTTTATTATCTGAATAACAAACATGAAACAGATGAATGATCACATTTTCTATCCTCAAAGGTCTGCAATTTTAGCCAATGGCTTGAAGACACCATGAATTCAAACTGAGGCGCTCTAAAAACACTTCCGGCATTCACACCTCCAATTCTGCAATCCATCAATAACTTTTGTATTGGAGATGAAAATCTGTTTGAAAAAAAATAAATGATAATTTTAACATTCTCATTTCCTGCCTTTGTCATTTTATTCACATTTGTTGATTAAATTAATAAATTAATATTATTTTATGAAATTCAGCTTACATACATCTACAATGATACTTTTAACTTATCAATGGGATTTGCAATGCTATGTTGGCGTGATGGTATTTGCAGTTAAACCAAAGTATCCACGAATTTGCCATTTTCTATTTATAGGAACCATACTCCCATTAATAATCTGTAGTAAAACCACACCAAATAAAAATAACATAGTTTCATTATACCTATAGTTTATGTTTGTAGTTAAATGATGGTAATACAAATGGTAATAAATCCAACAAACACATGGCTTCTACACTTTACTACTTACAAGAACCTTACTACTTACTGGTAAATTGCTGCTAAAACTGGAAAAGGGAATATACAAAATAAAAGAACAATGCTCATAAATAAATATAGGCCTATTGGTTATAATGAGGATAATTAGGCTAAATGATCATACAGGATTATATCTAAACTAAACATATGTGCTAAACATATAAACCTCTTAAAGGAGTTGCTCACTGCAAAATTTGCACCCATTGACTTTCCATAGAAGGAATAAAAATTACTATGGAAAGTCAATGGGGGCAAATATTGAAGGGAACTACTACTTTAATACAACTGATACTTTGAGCTACTCAGTGTATTCAGTAGGTTACTTCAGAGTCATAAAGTATACGACAATAAAACAATGACCAAACTGACATAAAGGACATTTACTTTTAATACTTGAGTACTTTTAAAAGCACGTACTTCTGTACTTTTACTTAAGTAAGAATCTGTCTTTACAACTTTTACTTGTAGTGGAGTAATATTTGACCAGTATCTGTACTTTCACTCAAGTAAGGAATTTGAGTACTTCGTCCACCTCTGGTAAAAGGTCATGGGTCTGATACACGGGGAACGCAATAAAAAAGTAATGATTCAATTAATTGTTCCTTTGGATAAAAGTGTAGCAAATGCATTAATGTAGTTAGACCCTTCACCCTGCTTTAATTCTGAAAAGGCATATGATCATGGTGACTGATTCAGTCTGCCATTATACAGTTTACTGCAATGTTCTGGCTATAATTTCAAACCACTTCAAAATATGTGTAAGATATTGATTGCTAAAAAATATTAGTAATCATTTTTATAGTATTTATAATGATCAGCAGTTTTAGTAAAAAAAGTTTTCAAAAAAAGAGTTTTCTGTGAATATGGAATAATGGAGTGAGAAGTCAGACAGCTGCTGAAAGTCTGTATAAAGGTTAAGCCTGAAACATGCATTTGCAACAACAGCTGCTGGAGAAACTGATTAAATCCTAATATAATGTATTGTTTTATCAACACACTATCAACAGAAATATACAAATAATAAACCTACTCATTGTTAATTAATAATTCAAATTATACATTTTTTGTTTTTTTTATTTGTAAATTTAACATCTCAAATTTTTCAAATATTGGGAAGTTTTTAACCTAAAATGATTTTTACCTCAAAATTAAATTTGGTAAGCAAAATACAACAGCATTTTTTAAACCGTAATGGTTCAGAAACAAAAGTGGTCTCTCACTTTCAATATTTACCCAATAACATTTTCCAGAGCTTGGCATAACAAAGTTATATATTTGTTAACCAAGCACTAACCAAACACTGAGAAATATCTTAATTCATGTTTTGTTTCATTTTCATTCATTTTAGGTCACCTCTTGTGACCCCCGTAGAAGTATTTTCTAAGGCTTCTTAGTAGGCACTGGCGCCCTGGTGCGCATGTACTAGAGTGCTTTTCCACTGTCTGCAACCCTGACATTTATACAAGTAATCAAGATGTGATATTGTACCTGTTCAAGGAAACTAAATAACAGCTTATCACTTCATTTAAGTAAGTCTTTTGGAACTTATCGTGGATTGGTCATCGCTAAAGCGGTTGGGCGTGTATCTAACCGAATGTTGGTCTTTTTTGTCCTATAAATATGGCGAATGTTAAGCGAGACCATCATCGAACAGGTTGAATCAGCAGTCATGAGGTCTTTGGTGTTCCTGGTGCTCCTCGGAGCCGCTTGTGAGTAGAGATGGCATTCTGCACACAGCAATACATTTTACTGTAACTATACTCTTTTCATATGATGTCTATATATATTGATGAGCTTTTATTTCTGCAGTTGCTCTGGATGATGACAAGATTGTTGGTGGATATGAGTGCCAGCCACATTCTCAGCCCTGGCAGGTGTCTCTGAACTCTGGCTACCACTTCTGCGGTGGCTCTCTGATTAATGAGAATTGGGTTGTGTCTGCTGCTCACTGCTACATGTCGTAAGTGACCTGTACAGACTATTTTAGTAAGAACACATATTCCCTTTAATCATAAACATCATTTGACGTTCTCTTTCAGACGCATTGAGGTCCGTCTTGGCGAGCACAACATTGCTATTTATGAAAACACTGAGCAGTTCATCTCCTCTGAACGTGTCATCCACCATCCCCAGTATGATGGCTATGACCTTAATAATGACATCATGTTGATCAAGCTTAGCAAATCCGTAGGACTCGGTGCATACGTGCAGCCTGTGGCCCTGCCCACATCTTGCCCACCCGCTGGCACCATGTGCTTAGTCTCCGGCTGGGGAAACACAATGAGCTCCAGTGAGTACAGACTTAATGATGACATTTTCTTAGCCCCCTTTCATCACCTTGGCTGAAATAAAATGTCCTTAATTTCAAATCAATGCTTCACGTAAATAACACTTGTTGAGCATGTTGACAATTCATTAATTTTATAGCTGCTGATTCCGACAAGCTGCAGTGTCTGCAAATCCCCATCTTGTCCGAGAGTGACTGTAACAACTCCTACCCTGGCATGATCACAAAATCCATGTTCTGCGCTGGATACCTGGAGGGAGGAAAGGACTCTTGCCAGGTAAAGAAATGACAGTACTTCACGTAAACATGTATACAAGGAAGGACATCGTAACACAAATATCACTGTTTAAGTACAAATAATAAGTTGTTTATTTTCCTTTTCTCAGGGTGACTCTGGTGGCCCTGTGGTGTGCAATAACCAGCTGCAGGGTATTGTGTCCTGGGGTTATGGCTGTGCTGAGAAGAACCGTCCTGGTGTCTATACCAAGGTAATATAGCAACTTTTTAAATACGACCTTTAAAGCAATGTTTTTATCTGAATGACAAACATTCTTTTTTTCTTTTAAGGTGTGCATTTTCAACGATTGGATCAATAGCACCATTAATTCAAACTGAAGCGGATCTAAAAGCATACCTTCAGAAAAGTCACATGTATCCTCCAATTTTGTCATCATCAATATTTTTTGTATTGGAGATTAAAAAACCTGTGCAAAAATAAAAGCATTTAACAACATTTCTCCTGCCGTAATCATTTTATTCACCTTTAGTTGATAAACATTGAATAAATAATATTAATTTATGAAAGTAGGTCTACATGTAAGTATAAAAAGTCACTTTAGATAAAAACATATGCTAAATAAAAAAATATAAATGGAAGTGAAAGCCAACCATTCACTTTTTATTGTATTCGAAGCTAAAGCTGTTCCTTCCAAACATTACGTTTTTGTGTTTCATTGAGAACGAAACTCTTTCTTTACAAATTCATAGAATCAGTTTGTAATCAATAGTATTAATACAATTAAAATATATTAGTTTAAACACCGTCATCATCTGATTAAATTTGTTTAAACAAATTGATTGCACAGAATATGATTGTTGGCAGCAGGAAGTGGTGCAAAATCTCGCCATACAATTATATTAAATCATATTAGCTAACAACTACACCTACCCCAACCCTAAACCTTACAATAATAAAAATATATACTAATCAACTGTTTTCAGCGTGACAAAACAAAACTATGCGGCATTGAAGTGCGCATGCCCAGTGGAGGTAGCTGTATCCTTTCTAGTCAAAACCTTCCGTCAGCGCCCCTATGCGGAACCTCTTTCAGTGTTGTTTCTACCCGGACACTTTAAACTGAAGAACTGTCACACATGATAGTCTCACGCAGTCTCTGCAGTTCTGACTTGAATATATAACTTGTGTGAAGCAAATGCCGTTAATAGCTTACAGTGAATGCAGTCAGTGATCGTAGTACCGTGCGTCCGACTTATATTTGTTTTGTAATATATAACGTTATTTAACAGAGTTTTTTTATTATTATCTGGGGTTAGTGTCCTTCACTTTTTCCTCGCAATGCGACTCACCTTGCGGGCGTTTATTTCCCATGGCCGGGTGGCCCGTAAGATGGGTCTCGGACCTGAGTCCAGAATTAACATGCTTCGGAATATTCTCACAGGTCTGGTCAGACACGAGAGAATAGAAACGACTAAAGCCCGAGCCGATGAGGTTCGCTTCTACGCTGAAAAGGCAAGTAAACAGATTGACTGATCCAGTCTGCTATTATAAAGGCCTACTGAGCAGTTATGCATTTAAGTTAACATGCCAGTTGTGTGTAACTGTTAACATTAGTTAATGCACAGTGGACTTGCATGCACAACTACACAATATAGTAATAAATGCTGAAAAACGAACATGTTTGGCTCATTGTTAGTTAATGCATTGACTGACATTAACAAATACAACATTACAGTGAAGTGTTACCAGTAACTTTGGTAGCCTACTGCCACGACAAAGCTTCAGTTCAGTATGTTCCAAAATATATAGACTACAAAACTGAATTTGCAGTTTAGACTGTTAAGTTAAAAGGAAAATAAACTGTTACAAAACAAACTGTGAGCCAAAGGTGTGTAAACTTCTGAACAAGAACCTTCGGGTAAATAACACATAATCACAGTATTAATGGGTCATATGACACGGCTAAAACTAATATTATCGTTTGTTTTAGATGTAATGCAATGTGTATACACGATTTAAGGTTAAAAAGCGATGTATATTCCACATACGTGCATGTTTGTATCTCCTCTTTGCTCCGCCTCTCTGAATCGCGCGGAATTTTTACAAAGCTCATCGCTCTGAAAAGCGAGGTGTGCTGTGATTGGCCAGTTAACTAGTGCATAGTGATCGGTCGAATACTGCAAGCGTGGGACGGAAATATAACGCCTCTTACCATATTTGGAACATCAGGTTCCATAGCAATTGTACTGACAGGTACGCCCACCTTACTTGTATATACATTTGGGCGGTCTTAGTCAAATCATACCACGAACTGACGTATATTTGTGGGTGTGTGGTCACACGAGGCGTTTCAGGCAGGTCTGGGTTCCGACACTATAATTTTAGCAATTTCACGTGTTTAATACATGCATGGGCAACTGACAACACACCAAAGACACAGAAAAACATGTATTCACGCCATATGGCAACTTTAAAGGAACATTTCATCTCAAAATCTAAATTGTGTTATTTTTACTCACCCACACCCACATGACGTTCAACATGTTTTAAGACCTCCCGGCGTCTTCGGAACACAAATTAAGATATTTTAGGTTACATCCGAGAAATTTCCAGGCCTCCTCATAGACATCATGGTTATAGTTGTTGTCAAGGTCCAAAAAAGTACTAAAGACATCATTAAATTGGTCCATCCGCTCATAGAGGCTCAATTACATTTACATTTTATCCAAAGCGCTTACAATCGCTTACAATTACATTTTTTGGAAGCGATGACAAAACTTTATGTGCGAAAAACGAACCGAAATAATGACTTTAATCGATGTATTCTCCTCTGTCTTGTCAGTCTATGGTGCGCGTTCACGAAAGAACTTCGACGCATTCGATGAGGGCAGACACCAGCGTTCTGACTGACAACTCGGAAGCTCAACTCCGTGTTTACATGCAGACGCACACTGTATATAAGCTGATCTTCGCATAATGTCTGATGATTTTTGCCCAACCATACAAACCGAATCATCGAAGTGCTCTCGTGAACGCATACCATAGACTGACAAGACATTAAAGTCGATATTTTGCTTTGTTCTTCAATGTATTTAGATATCGGTAACGTCAAAGTGATACTTCAGTCCTGAATCAAAATTTCCCCATGTTTTACTTACCCTCAATGCATCCTAAGTGAATGGGACTTTCTTCTCGAAGTTCTTTGATCGATGGATGCAGTTTTTGGAGCTTCAAAAAAATTGCCCCCATTCTACTGCTTTGAAGTAAATAGATACGTGGTTTTATAAATCCGACTGCATTATTCTTCAAGAAAGTAAGACATGGGTACATTTTTATTTCAAGCCTGAAGTACCGCTTTAAGTTACAGTACTTCAAAAATATATGTATATGATTTATATCTACGTCTATTTTCTTACTTTTAGTTGATTGATTATGCCAAAAAGGGGGATACTAATGAAAAGTCGATGAAAATGGCTGATTTCTGGCTCACGGTGAGTTTCTCAACTTCTCTTTACTCCTTAAACAATTCAAACACACGATTAGAAAAAATGAAATAATGTCTTTCATTTTTCCACACCTCTCCCATTCAGGAAAAAGATCTGATCCCAAAACTTTTTAAAGTTCTTGCACCAAGATTCGAAAACCAGACGAGCTACACATGCATGGCCCGCATTCCAAACAGAGAGAATCTGGATCGAGCTCATATGGCTGTACTGGAGTATAAGGGGAACCCTTTTCCTCCCCTGTATCCCGTCAAACGTGTCAGTGAACTCAACTTATTAAACCAACTTCTGAAAGGATACAGAGAAGAAAAGGATCAAATGCTCCTTAAGAAAAAGGACTTATAATCTTTATGCACTGTATTTGTATTATATTCCTGTAATAAACCAGTACCTTGCATCAAAATAATTAAATGCAGTTATGTTCAAAAAATGTGTTTATGGTTCTCAAGTCCAATTTTCCTGTCCCCAGAATTCTTTTTTTTAGCGTAGCCTCATTAACATCTACAGCTGCATGTCATTGCTACAGCATCTGGATGCAAAGAGCGTCTCCATTGATAGCCATTTAAAATATCTGTATTTTTAACAAATGTATTTGTATGCATGCGGCCTTGAAATTCTATCATTCTGTTATAGTGTAAATATTTAACCATGTTTCATGTCTCGAAACGATCGAAAGAATTATAAATGAAAGGCATAGGACTGTATTTGTTCTGATGGTGTTATGCATTTATTTTAGATTTTTGCAGCAGCTGATGTAAACAATAGAGATGAGTTTCCTCTGTTTCTTATCCAAACACAAAACAGACAAATGAGTCGTTATAGTATAACAAAGCATTTTAATTTGGCAAAAGGAGTATGTACTGCAAAGTCATTTGACACTTTGAAATGCATTCCATTCAGTATGAACAGTGCAACAGAAATGTGCTTAACTTGATCTCTCTGTGCTCCCCAATGTGCTGTGCTAATATCATATATTCGAAACGTGTGCTCTCTCTCCCTCTGCTTTGTGTGCACACTCACTCAAGAGATAGAAAAATCATGCCAAAGCCTTTTAAAGTAACCTGTTGGCTTCCAGTTAGCTCAAGTTCAGCATGTAAAAATGCAATGGTTTAAAATAAATCCACTGATTCAAGTTGGGTTTCCCCTAAAAACATATTTGAAATGTGCTGTTATGTACATAACACAGAAATATATATAAAGCAGGTTAATTTCAGATGTATTGTCTAGAATGGTAAAATGCATAACATTTGCAAAAAATAAATGTGGAAAAATAAATACAACAGTGGGGAAGGGATTTTTACAGATAAAACGTTTTATCTGTACAGTACATTATAAAAGGTGGCAATAATTTACTATTTTGCAATATGGTTGCATTAACAAGGGACACCAATGGTAACGAAATACGTGTAAAAACAGTAAAGTGCTCCATGCAGTTAATACAAAGTGTGTCGAAAGAGTAGTTATATTTTCATGGGAAACTAAAGTACACAAACATTACGACAATCCTTTGAGACTGATTGACAGCTGTGGGTCAACATTTTGTGTAATAAAGGTGTAAATTGAATCTGAACTCAATCATAATACTTATACAGAGATTAGTCAAATTCACAATTAATTAACGTTTTTAAGTCTGAAAATACAATGTTAGAGGCTGAAGATGTATATTCTGAATTCCATGATGAAATAATGCGCCGTGGCCTCATGCGACAATAATTTCAGTAGAAGCAGTATGTCAATTGTGTTTGCCTTTTCTCGTGTCAAATACTGAATATTTCTTAGGAATGATGTTTTTAGCACAATGTTTTGCAGGGTATGCATATTCTGACATCGCAACCATGTTATCTGAAAACTAACCACTTGAGTCGAACATAGCAATTGATACTTTGTATAAACCAACAAATGGCTTGCTTACGGTTAATTCTGTTTAGCAATCTATTTGATCGTATTTTACCAAAAACGACATACTTCACCTTTATTTCTGAAAACTAGGCACACCCAAAATTACACAGAATATATCAGAATGTACTGTAGACGAAGCACAAACATGCATGGTATACAAATACTGCCTAGTTTTCCACAGTTAACTTGCAGTTTAATATGTCTGCAAAGTATCTAGCTATATTCAATGTGAATAAAAATATAAATCCTAAATGATCTGAACTTTACAGACAAAATGTGTTAATAATTTATCAAAAAAAAAAAAAATGTCTCACTGCTGTTCTTTTTCATTATGTAAATTCATATAGTAACGGCACCACTTGAAATGATCGAAGCATTATAAAATAGGTAAAGTGTTCATTGTACTGTTCTGTTACTGTACACATCGCTATCCTATTCACATTAAGCTTTAAATAACTATAATCTAGATTCGCTGTTGTCTCCTGTCACCCTATTGCACTGCCTATATATTATCTCTGCTTCTCCAATGACTACCTGGACACTCGCTGAAATATTTATTGCTTCTTATTTTTTAGGCACCGAGTGAGCGGGTTCCTGCCCTCTCCCTCTATGTCTCTCTTTGTTCAAGCAGCTCGCATTTCTCTTTACAAATTCAAAGATACATATGTTTTGGTAACTTTTTGAAAATGGCTTCCCTCTTGCGTCAATCGAAACTATTGAAATATTTAACTCTTTTCTCAACACTCAAAAGTAGATATTTTTGTTGTGTCTCTTCTCTGCATGCCTGATCCTTTACAGCCTGCGCTAGGCATTGGAACCCATCCTTGTGGCCCCTTGCATACTAAAATACTCAGTGAAATGGGACGTTAATCTAGGCGGAGGGGGGGAGTGGGCGGAGCTACGAGGCGGTATGGGAGGAGGAAGAGGGGAAAATGTGGACGTCAGGTCTGCGGTTGTTGTGATGATCTTATGCTCACTGTTCCTTGGCACTTCCTGTCCCTTCCGGGCCACTGTCTCATCGATCGTCTTAACAGGATCCTTAATAGGTAAACATCAGTATATGAAACTGCATTATTCTATTATTGTCCTGCCAGATTATCTGATCATGAAAATGTATGAATTTAACAGTAATTTCCTGAACTACAACATTCATATACTCACTGAGTGAATGGAAAAGAGCTCTGTGAAGTTTGGCTGAGAGTCTCCTAGGAAGGACCTGTTTCCATAGGCATGATGAGGAAAGCTCTCTGCCCCCATGGCTTTGGGACTGGAGAGAAGGATCCCTATCTGAGACGTCCGTACGTGGTAAGGAAAGTTCTTATTGGCTGCTGATGGACGTGTGATTGCCTGAAATCACAGTGTTAGTCACATTTGGTTCATGTCTGAAATCATTTAATTTATTCGGAATCAATCAACAAAAAACATACCAGAAAGACAACATGAGCATAGAGATGGATGCCGAGTTGGATGCCGTTGACAATCTTCTCCCTGGCCCAGCGAGGGATGCCAAAGTTGGCAATAAGAGCTATGACTGGCACAGCAAAAAACCTAAGGGTGGGACAACAGAAACAGCTAGAGCAACGGTGACAACTAAAGCAATGGATGGGATGGAAAGCACATGTTCATCTACATGTGTCATCTATTGTGCATAATTTGTTGAATTTCATGTACTGTTGAACTTGCATTTCCCACCAAATGGATTTAAATGCACTAAAATGCTACTGAAAATAACTATAAGAAATCAATAGTGAGTGCATATTTGAATCAGCTGACAACCCTAACAATAATAGATCCTGTAGCTAAAGCATGATGCTGATGTCTTGATGTCTTTGATCCCCAGGAAATGCACACACTGATAAAATGATCAAAATGTACACTAGATAAAGGCATCTGCCAAATGCACACACAATGCAAATGCCATTTACTGAACTCACCACAGAGTGTACGCTGTGAAGAAGGGGATGTAGAAAGGTTGTTTTTCAGGGTAGTGTTTGAGGGACACCAGAACAGCGTAGCAGAACCATACGTATGCGAGAAGCTGCAGACCCATTAGACCGTACCCTGCGGGGCTGTCATAAGCATACAGCACCTCGCCTGGATCAAAGAACTACAAACACAGCAGAGAGCGGTGAAATCACTTGCACTTGGCATCCCATCTGTTTGATTGATGGTTTTAAATCCAACCATGACACAAATGTGTTAGGCTGCATGAGAAGAAACCGGTGTAACGTTCCTCAAATCAAAACACCTAAAGCTGTATTAGAGCAAAAGGTGACATTGACAGAAGATGCAATAGGAGGTCCCCTCTGATACAACGCACATCTGTCTCCCTACAACTGGGTCGCTCTCTATATCCGTCTCTTTATCTATCCCTCTATCTGCCGGGTTCCATTACAGCAGAACGACATGCTCATTCTGAGTAACACCATCTCGTAGCCTTACATTATGTATAGACTAGCAGTAGGGTGCAGCACGGAATAGAGTCAATAGAGAAAATGAGACGGTTACACATTAGGTAATATGGAAATATGACATGAACGGCTACATTTTTGGTATTTAATTTTTGTTTTATATGTGGTGGTTATCTATCTATGATGGAGCCTGCTGCATTTTTATATATGGGTGACATTGGGTTTTGAAGAAAAAGTACATATACTTAAGTTTGTCACCCTACACTGTAAAAATCCCATTTAAAACTGACATTTTATGGCATCTGTGGTGGCAGATATATATCGTAAAAATAAACCTTTTTTGTAAAGTAACATGCTTTACGGTTTTTGATCGTATAAAAAAAAAAGAAAATCTGTTAGTAAAACTGTAAAATTTCATATATTTTATATATATTTATTATAATATATTTATTTATTCATTTATAATTTTTTAATTATATGCAAAAAAAATCTGTGTAAAAAACAGAATTGTATTGTTATTTTTAGAGTAGATTTGCTTTAACTCCTTTTTCCTTAAAGCTGCTATGTGTAATTTTTTGGAGCATCTATTATATGTTTTCAGAGGTGTATAAAGACCTTACATAATGAAGCGTTATGTTTTTACCTAAGAATGAGCTATTTCTATCTACAAACACCACGGGTCCCCTTACATGGAATTCGGCATGTTGTTTCTACATTAGCCCTAAATGGACAAACTACTCTACAGAGCGCGTTTCGTAAATACGTTAACTCCTTCGGCAAAGAAGGGGAAACGTGACGACGTGGCAACCACCACAGTGCTTCAAAGTGGAGGGAGCTGTTGATTGCAATTCGCAACCTCACCACTTGATGCCGCTAAAGAATCTCCCCATTGGTCCTTTAATTATTTATTTATTTACAATCAAGTCATTCATAATCGATTAATATTTACTGTTTGTCATGGGACGCAGGCATTTCTATAGTAAGGCATTGTGCATTATAAAAGAATCATCAATCTGTAAAGCCATAAAGAAAAAGACATTAAATCTTACCTCTGCTTCGTATATGAAGAGAATGATGTAGGTGATGGTGTACACCGTCATATAAATGGACAGTTTGACAGACCCACTGTGGCTTATTCTTGCCCTGGGTGACAAACAGTAGATGGCCTATGATGAGTGTCACTCTCTCCAGTTGTTCACAGTATTTGACAGATGCTTGGCTCTGACAGCCGTGTCACATTAGCCTTGTAAATCATTACCCACATTACGGGACAAGTAAGAGACTCCCTACCTGGTAACTGTGAATCCCTTTCCCAAGAGAATCAGCATGAGCAGGAAAATCAGGAAGCTCACAGAAAAGAGTAATTTCCCTGGTGAGAGCAAAAGTCCCTTTGAGAGTTAGAGAGGTGACCTCAAGTAGGTTACGCTATCAAATTGTAAGCGCGGAATCGGGTCAGCATTTAAGGATATGTGCAGTCACACACACGTGACCGGGGCACAAAAAAGTGCATGCACTACCAGAATTTTACAGGATTTTACTAGTTGCTTTTATTGCGCAAATACAATGAAAGGAGAATAAGGATTTACAGCTATAAAGAGAATGCCAAAGCACTGTTTAAGTATTATTTACATTTATTCATTTGGCAGACACTTTTTATATAGTAGGAGAGCATATAAAAAGCTTATTTATTCAACTTTCATATGATGTATAAATCTCAATTATATACTATACATATATTTTTATAATTAAAAAAAAACACAGATTTATTTTGGAACAAATTCATCGCGAACTGATTAATTTGACAGCCCTATCATTTTCCAATAATGCAAAAATAAAATAAAAATGAATAATTCATGTCAATGTAGTTATTTATTTAGCAAGTATCCATGTAGCAATCTGAATAATTTACAGTCAGCTTGTCATTATCACAAAAATAGACCCCTTCAGGATGATGCAAGAAGTTTGTGCATTGGCTCTCATCACTATGTCGAGGTTTATTCTGCATTAATGACTGTACATTCCCCTCAAATACAGTGCATTCCTCACCTAATATCTTCAGACTGCCGTTCCCGACGCCATCCCTGGCATAAAGACCCCAGTATAAGCAAAAGAAGAGCAGGCTCAACACTGGGAGAAAGGAATCAGAGAGAGAGGCGTGGAGATAAGAGAGAAAAGATATACGTCACAGTGGAAGCAGGAACAAGAGGGCAAAGACAGGAGCAGAATGTGAGGAGGAGATAAGGAAGACATAAGGAAGAAGGAGACAAGACATATTGTCAGGCATCCAGAGATGCAAACGGCAGTGTCATAAAAGTAATGCGTGTTTGTGTGGAGGGGGCGTGTGCAGTGGTCGTTCTCACCCTCGACTCCAGCCGCAGTCATAAACATCTTATAGGTGGTGTGGAGCAGCTGTCTTCCCTTTAAATTATCTTAAAGAATTGCAAAGGGAGCAAGAGAGAGATTTAGAGGAGATGGATTACTAAAAGCGGAGAGACTAAAAGCAGAGACGCACCACAACATTTGTTTATGTGGAGGAGATGGCTAAAAATATCATTCAATTTAGCTCTGAATAATAAGGTTTGCAAATGATGTACCGAGATGAATAGAATTGAGGCTGCTATACATCCAGGACATTAAAACTTACAAGCAAAGTAACAAGACAGTGTAAACACAAAAGCAAATATGACCAGGAATGTGATGTCAGTCTCCAGGATGCCTGAAACAGAAATAAAGCATTTTATTAGACACTTTTAAAATCATAAATGAAGCATTTTTGACTGCAAATAGATGCAAATAACGTAAAAGACACTCTATAGTGGAATTACTAAAATAGACTGTGTTTGCATTAAAAAAAAATTGCAGCCTACATGTATACGTTGTCAACATTTGGTGTAATATTACATTTCTGAGAATTTGTCTCACCAAATTCATCTGCTGAGAAATGCTGGGTCCAGAACGACTGTCCGTTGGTTAATGTCATTTCATATTCCAGCTGCAGCCCATCTCCCTGTGGTACACGGTAAAGCAAAAAAAGATTGAGTTTAGAAGAGACAAGAGCAGGAGGTGCAAAACGAAGAGAGCGTAAAAGCGAGCAGGGAGCCGGAGAGAGCCATACAAACACAGACTGCACAAATAGATCTTACGCTATAAAAGACTTCAAAGCAGCAGAGTTTCTAGCTGTTGAGAGGATTTTGGCCGGCTTAATAAAAGAGAAACACTTTGATTTCACTTGGCAGGAAAAACCCATTCTCTCCCGCTCTCCATCAAAAGGGTGAGGAGCATGACGCATGGCCTATCACAAAATCAATGTGGCCAGAGATGGAGAGGCGAGAGAGAGCAGCACAAAGATATGGAGTGCGAGAGGCACGGGGAAAGGACGTTAGATACAAAGTGAATGAGCACGAAAGGCAGAAGTGAGTAATCAAAGCCTGTAACACAAGCCCGGAGGTTCAGATATGTAAGACTGGGCAATGAGAAAGGAAGTACAAGGGAGACAGAAGAGAAATTGGCAGCAGGTACAGAGAAGCTCCCATAGGGACAATGCAAGGAGACAATGCTTAACTTCAGTCCAACAGGATTTAGTGGCGTGTCCATCAGCCTGCCTACGTTCATGAACAACCCTTTAAATTGTGTCCCATTTAACCGGCTAAAGTCCCTTTAAATTGTGTACCAACTTCTGAGATACAGGGCATATTTTCCATGATGTACAAAAGTAGTCAAACAAATCAGTGGACCTGCGTATATTATACAAAGCATATATCGCAGATATGCTGTTTAATGTTAAAATCGACCAAAATGTACAGATTTTAAGATATAAAAAATAGAACCAAAACCATGAGAACACTAGACATTCGGCAGGAAATAATCCACCAGGCTTTTATGCGTTCAGTATTTAAAGGGATACTTCATCCAAAAATGAAAAATCTGTCATCATTTACTCACCCTCAGGTTGTTTCAAACCTGTATAAAAATATTTGTTCCAATGAACACAGAGAAAGATATTTGGAAGAATGTTCGACATTTACAGTTCTGGGACATCCACTACCATAAAATGAAAAAAATATATTATTTTTTGTTCTGTTGAACACATATTTTGAAGAATTTGGGAAAACAAAGAGTTCTCAGGCACCTTTGACTACCTTTTAATTTTTCCTACAATGGTAGTGAATGATGTCCCAGAACTGAAAATTACAAACATTCTTCCAAATATCTTTCTCTGTGTTCACTGGAATAAAGTAATTTATACAGGTATGAAATTACATTAGGGTGAGTAAATGATGGCAGAACTTTCATTTTTTGTTGAACAATCCCTTTAACGCTACTATTAAAGTTTATTGTTAGCACTTACGCCGCACTTGCTGAGCGCGATGTACCACCATCTCTCTCGGACTGAACGAAAACTTCGACCTCCTACACAACTCAGCATGTCCTCATTGCCCTCGGTTTCAACCTGACAGAGAAAGACCCAAAATATCTTGTTTAGCATAGAACCTGCAACACTGGTTAAAGGTGTATCATTTTCAGGGTTAAAATATAACTTTTTTTCTCTATTAACACTTATCATTTTCACACAAAAAAAGTAAACATTGTGGTGTCTTCAACAGTGCTTACTGTATTTCAGTGGCTCAACAGAGCTACACTGTCTCAACCGAAAGTCGGATCAAGTTCTTGGCAAAATCACTTCGCACAGACATAAACAAGTATATTAGGCATGAAAACTGTTCCTTACCACACAGCCAGACCATGTGTAGCTGGTGGTCAGGTTGATGACTTGGTTGTTTTCAGGTCTCAATACTGATTCTTTTTTATAACAGTCCTGCAAATAAACATATGTGCTGTCAATAAATATGTGGTTCCAAACAAACATTTCAAAACACCCTACAACAAGTCTTAAAGTGTTCATTTACCCAGAAATAAAACTGATCTCGTCATTTTTTCACCCTTAAAATCTGTATATGACTCTTTTCCTGTGGAAAATTAAAGATGATATTTTGACAAAAAAGTTTTTTTGTCCATACGATGAAAGTCAATAAGAGTTTATCATCTACATTCGTCAAAATATTGTCTTTTGTGTTCTGCAGAAGAAAAAAAGTCATACAGATTTGGAAAGGCACGAGAGTGACTAAATGATCAAAGAGATTTCATTTTTTGAAATTTGTTTTGGACGAAATGCAGGGGCTTCCCACTAACACTTTTTTCAATAAATTCCCACTGTGCAGATTTTGCTACATGGAAGGAAAAATCCTGGATATATATTAACACAAACATGCACTGACATCATGCCTTTTGGACCAAGCAGTGGGCTCTTAATCCATAGGGCATTGCTGACATATCTCTTTTAATCCTTACACTGTCTAGTTTTGAAGCCCTCAATAATGTGCTGTTCATGCACTTGGACTCTGTTCATACACACAGACACAGTGTGTCAGTACACAGTATTTTCACACACACAGACACTGGATCTGTCAGTCTATGTCTCACCTTGTCCAGACTCTTGTACACAGCTGGCCACTGAGAGCTTTCATCAAAGTACAGCAATATGTTCTGACAGCAACGGGACTTTCAGAGAAATAAGATAGAGACGGACAGACAGACAGAGGGATGAAAAAAGAGGGGGAAAGAGAGACAAGGGAGAGAGAGATTAACTGTACTGACAAATGGCTGACAAATACAGAAAGAAGATATAATTCTGACAACAAATCAATTTACAGTATATTGCTTTATATTGGACAAGAGATGCTCAATCCGGCACCAGGAGATGTACCTTCCCGAAGAGTTTGCTTCTAACAACACTCCCACACACCTGCATGTCATTTTAAGTGAACTTTAATATTGTGATCAGCTGCTTCAGGTTTGTTTCGATTGGAATGTAAACTTTGCAGAAAGGTGGATCAGGATTGAGCACCGCTGGGTTAAACTATTTACAGTGTTCTTACAGTGTTTAATGCTTGGAAAAATAATGAATCAACACAACGAAAATAAAACTTTAAGTGTTTGTAATGAAATAAACAAAAAATGATGTAATGCAGCTGGAAACAAATGTATTTGTTGAATGTATGTGATCAGGAAAGACAACAACAGTAATTCAGTTACTCAGAGGTGTAATGCAATCTTACCTTGGGGTATCGGAACCTAAAGTCCAATCGACCAAAATCAGTTAGGAAGCAAAACCTTGTTAGAAACACCCAGTCCTGCAAAGAGGGGAAGAGAAATAAAAAATATAGTAAGTGGATTCCTTTTTTTATGAATTTACTATTTATGTATTTAAGTAAAATGATCATTTTTTTGTTCATTCTGTGAAATAGTGTCAACATTTCTACCAAATTCCAAATAAAATTTTTAGTTGCATGTGTTTGCAGAATGGAAACAGGACAAACTGGTCGAAATTACAAAATATGTGCAATGTCTGTACCATTTGTCCAATGGTGTGACAGCAAAAAAATTGAATACAAACTGTTAATAATAGGCTTTTATTTTATGGCAGCGGATTTTTTCTCATCGATATGCTATTTACACTAACCAAAAATAGCTGTATTTTCTGGGTTAAGAAGAAATAGTAGTTAGATCCTATTGGTACTTATAAATAGTGGCAGATAACATTACTATTTGCACCTCCGCATTGTTGTGCTTGAAACATTATGCAATAATAATGTATTATTATTATTTTTTTTAAATCAAATGATGGCAATTTATTGAGATATTATAGCCCTACACCGACCCCTAACCTTACCTTAAACCTAAACTTTATGAATAAAAATGAATTTTAAGTCTTAAATCAATGTTATTGAAAACAAAGGCGCTTTCAGCGAGAGGTGGATTACAACCCCAATCTCCAGTACCAAAGCTATATACAGACTTTACACCACTAGAGTCAATGTTTGAAATGGCGTTGTTTTTACACTTTCTCTATTCCAATCACATATCGGTGGGTGGAGCTAGTGCAAATAGTCTCTGCCAACAAGGCGGGCTATTATTGTTGTGTAATATTTAAATCAAATATATTTAATATGGTATAAAATACCATACAAGAGATTCGTCTTCATTGTTAGTTTTTCAGATTCAAGTTTTTTTTAATTCATGTTAATCATGGATGTAATATGCTAGATTTTTTTTTTCAAAAATGTAATGCGTCTTTCCATCTTTCCATCTTTTACATTGCTGTTAGGTGACATTATGTCATTCTTGAGGTTTGTTTCTGTTGAAATTCAACAGATGCTGGACTGGAATTGCCACAGTACAAGTAGAAATGCTGATTATAGACAAAACTGGGGTCTCTTTTTTTCTGGGGCTGTTAATATAAAGGCCTTTCTACACTGTTTATTTAAAACAATTGTTTACCTGTAACTCTGATCACACCCCTGCAAGCATCAAAATCACACCGTATCTAATAGTCGGTTTCATCTTAACAACATACACAAACATTACTTTTGTGACCCCCAACTTCACTTCCGGTACACATTCACAAACAATAGATTGCCTGTAGATTATTTCTGATAACAATAAAAAAACCTAGAAGAACCGTTACTTGGCTAAACTTCTCTCCAATATTTTAAATTTAGACTGCAATACAAGCTCAACCGCTAGATGTCAATGTACCATACAGTTTCTTTAAATTCGACCACACTACAGGAACCATTCAACAAATTGTTTATTTAATACTATTAGTATACAATAAAATAATAATATTAATTAATATTAACATAAATTAAATTAAATAGTAATAGTAATTTTTTTACACACCAGCCAAACACAAACCGGATGTTAACTAGGGGTCAGGCACTCGCGTGTGCGATGAACCAGTCTATATGAGTTCTGAAAAGGTTCACTATTTAGACATGACCTGGTTGGTCAGGGAGACACTTTTATCCAATTTAAGCGCACTTATATCAACCATGGCCCTGGAGCTTGCTCAAGGTCACACGATTCACTCCTTGCACAGATCGAACCAGTAACCTTCTGATTAAAATCCCTGAGTGCCCATGCCTACATCACCCCACCCAGGAAAAGTCACCTAATATCATAAATGAAATCTGATCTAATGCACCTATAACCATTTAAAGGCCTCTATAATGCACTGCAGGTTAATAAGGTTTAGTATTCATAGATTTGGTTGGATCTCGTCTCATATACTCGTTCTTTCCCCTTCTCCCAAACTTACACTGACAGACACACACAGTCAGTGAAGCGTGAGAATGCACAAAGTGGGCTCAGCTCTTAGGCCCTTGTCTACATTAACTTCCTTTGCACTGTTGGTGGTTTCCATAACAACCGGTCTCCTTGACAATACGGGCCAGCAACCCTAAGACTCCCTGACCCAGAACTGAGCCCGACCAACCATTAAGACGATTCAGGAGTCATGTGACCAAGCATGTGAAAGAGCACCTTGTATCCATAAGAATGGGCCCACACAAATCCACACGCACATACACCTACGGTCAATGAGACGGTTAAACAAACACCCCACGAAAAAGAAAAACACCTCTGAAACCAAAAATTGCAATTTCTGACTATTGTCATGGCGACACGTTGCACTTTGCAGCTGCTATAGAAACCACGAGAGACCGAACTCTCTCGCTCAACCCGTCCTATCCTCAGATTTATAACTAAACCGCAAAACTTAAACAACAATGTTTTTATGTGCGTATTCTGTTCTTTTTTTATTCCCATCTGCCACATTTCTCCATGTGGATGCGTGCCCATATGTATTCTGAGTTTGTATCTCAGCAATTCTCACTGCAACTGAGACCCGTACCAGATGAAAGTCCTCCGTTGTTGTCCCTCTGCGGCAGTGTTTCAGATAAGATTTGTGTATTTGTTTATAAGGGTACACTTAAACCGTACCATCGCAGACCTGTTAATGGATGAATGTCGATTGTCTGCAGAACAGAATGTGTGTCTTGTGTTGCCGAATGGGCCATAAAGAGCACCCCTATTAATACCTGCCACCTGCCTTATACCCCCACAGATACTGCATTGTTATACAAAGTCGTTGAAGCAGTCAGAGGGAGGCAAAGATACAGAGCATGTAGACACTACATTAATCAAACACTATATCCACATGCAGTATATCCGGTCACTTTAGCGAATCAGTGGCGGCCTCACCTTACCATGTCTTTCTGGATCTCTGTCCCGCTCGCTAAGCTTCATTAAGAATTAATTACCAATCAACTAGTCATGTCATCCCGGATCCATCGGGCTTTTAAATGATTCATTACATAAGTTGCACAATGGAGCAACACATAAATATACTCGCATGCGTTCACACACACACACATCCAAGTCAACCCGAGTGCCCCAGGGAAGAGTCTTATTCGCCTTTGGCACTGTTGGTTATCCATAGACTGTTACCTTTACAACCCTCTGGCCATGATAGATGTGGGCTGTTCCTGAACTTTACTTCACAGAATGTGCTGGAATGAGTCTGTGACTCATGTACACCAGAGCATCAAATCCCCAAGCAGTTAAAGGTGAAGTTTGCCATTTTTTTCTATGTTAGAATATCCTCCTAACTCTTGATATAAAGACCTAGAACTATATCATCTGCAGGTTGATTTGCCTAAAATGTGTGGACGGTGTGGTGGTTTAACATTGCTCTGTTTGCTCCAAATAACAACATTTTGGGATAGAGTTTGGGGCAGAAATGCCTGTTTGAGTATTAAACTTTTAACTGTGACTTTTAGAATGTATATGAAAAAACACCTTTCTCTGTAGATATTAGAAGAACACATGTAGATTGATCTCTTAAAGGGATAGTTCACCCAAAAAGGAAAAATCTGTCATTATTTACTCACCCTCTTATCATTTCAAACCTGTATGACTTTCTTTCTTCCGCAAAAAAAAACTAAAAGAAGATATTTGGAAGAAAGCTGGTATCCGAACAGCGCTGGCACCCATTCACTTCTACTGTATGGACACAAAACCAATGCAAGTGAATGTGTGCCGATTGACAACAATCTTCAAAATATCTTCTTTGGTGTTCTACAGAAGAAAGAAAGTCATATACATTTGAAATGACAAAAAGCATATGATGACATCATTTACATTTTTGGGTAAACTATCACTTTAATTGGTTAAATGTAGCAGATGCATATTCAGCAAGTGGGTGATCATTACATGTACATTAATAGTGTACATGGACTTCTGTTACCATGCAAAAAATGGATAAAACTTTATAGTAAAGCACAAGAGTGTGTGTGCATTTGAGTATGCATGGCAATGTGACAGAGCGACCTTGTAAGGAAACAAACAGAAGTGAGATTAATGGACTGTTCAACCGTCTCATACATAGCCCCTCAAACAGAGCAAGATCAGCATTTAGACACTATTGAACAGATTCGCACTGCATTAGCCAAACAAAAAACATTAATTAGATCGCCCGCATAAATTATATCGCATTGACATATTTGTCTGAAAGATAGAGAAACAGTCTGTGTGACGTCCATCCATGAAATATATAAAGAGTTATTAACAGCAGAATGTGCAAAATGCTCTTTTACATACAATATGTATGTGTGGCGATGAAGGTGTGTGGTGGAAGACAAGATTTTTTTGTGAATAATGTCAAACAAACAACAAAGCTGTGATATAGTGCATGGCAATCCTTTTTTATTACTTTTTGTCCTTTTAGAGTTCGATACCCACAATCACTTTCATTGTTTGGTAAAGATAAGCATGGACCTCTTGCAGTTCCACAAAAGAAAGAAAGTATACAGGTTTGAAACAACGTGACAGTCAGTAAATAAAACAGCTTAATTTCTGAGTCAAACATATAGAGAAGCTGCTCTATGGAAATATTCCCCTTTAGAGGGAGGGTTCACCTGTCATGAATTACTCACTTCAAAGTTGTTCCAAACCTGTATACATTTCTTTGTTTGGTTGAGCACAGGGAAAGGTATTTGGACGAATGCTTGTAACCAAACAGTTCTTGAACCCCATTGACTACCATAGGAAAAATAACAATGTTTGCCGTCCTCCATTCTTCAAAATATCTTCTTTTGTGTTAATTATAATAATTATAAAGTATTTTTCCTATGGTAGTCAATGGGGTCCAAGAACTGTTTGGTTATAAGCATTCTTCCAAATATCTTTCTGTGTTCATAAGAACAATTGGTGAGTAAATGATGACAGATTTTTTTTAATCAATAAAATAAAATAACTGCCAACTTTAACATGACATCAGTCTCACTTTTTTGCATCAGGACAATACTAAATTCTTGCCCCGTGTGTTTATCAATTAATAACCCCGTGCTTTTTTTAAAGCCTTTTCAAAAGCTTTTTTATGTAAAGACCTCCTGCAAGCTCGCTACACAATATACAAATATCTCCCCAATAAGATACATTTTCATTAAAAGCACATTCAAATATAATAAGTGACTCTTATCGTGAACGTTGCTGCCTATATTGCGCGTTATTTCTATGCGAGTTTGGGACGCAGGGAGTTCAATTTGGACACAACACACACATTAATCCTAATTACACACTCACACTCACACACACAAAACCCACACTCACAAGCTAACAGCCTTTAATCTGTTTGCACACCAGCATCACCATATTCAAACCCTGTATAACGAGTCTGTAATGGAATTATGATGAATTATGATATATTAGAAAGATGAGCATAATGGTCGATGCACACCTGTAACGACAGTGTCAAAAGGATGGCTTCGACGCTTCAAGTTGACACTGTTAAAAATGTAGTTTTTTTATGGCTGTTATCCGTTTTGGGATGGAGTAAGCTTTCACTAGCTCACTATTACCAGGGTGTAATGATCTTGGCAAAGGATATTAAAGCACGCACCAGGCGTCCAGATGAGATCAAATGCAGAGGCGTTAAAATACACGCGCACACAACAGCCCATTAATAACAGAGGCATGCGGAGATGCGCAGCAAACCCTGGCCAAACAACGACGAATTACCAGCACAACAGTATAAAATGTAAACACTCTGCTCACCTCTTTTGTATTGACGATCCCTCTGACGTATTTTCCCAAAACTGACCCGACGCACAAAATACTGGACACCACAGCGAGTCCTAATACTTTCTCCATTTTCACCTGTGCAACGCGTACCGTTTCTTCCCTCTCCCTCCAGTATTGTGCAAGGCTGGCGGACTCTACGGAAATCTGCCCAGTGTGGCTGCCAGATGCGCGTTCTCGTTCGTGCTCTCAAACGCATGTATCCCCAGTATTTTGTGCGGGAGCGCGCTTGGTTTCACACGCTCTCTGACAGGACGGCGTGAATTGCGCGCCGCCGACATTTTATTGCGACGCATTACACAAATAGCTGTCCCTTACAGGCGCAATGCTTTATTGATTCAATATCTACTCCTATTTGTTAGGTCTGTTTTACACATTAAATGGGTCTAGACGGGCCGTGTTTGTTGTTCGCTCCATCTCATTACAATTACCAACACGGTAGCCATAGAGATCAGAGAAAATATTTATTCATACAGTATATAAATCATTACAGCGAAAACACTGCAGAAAAATACTCTCACAAGTCAGAAAGTAAAAATATTCTGAGACGAAAAACACCTTTGAAGTAAAATGATAGTCTCTATACAATAAATGTGTGCCTATATAATACTTTCCAAGTTTGCACTTGAGGTATCTTTACATTAAGGAGAAAATCATAGTAAAAGAAGCCAACTCAGTCCCTGAATAACTGCAGGGGTTACGAGAAGGTTCCCCCACATACAACCCCACACGCTGATAAACACACCAGAATATAAAGTGCATCTTCTAGACAGTCAAGCTTTGGACCGAACACGATAAGAATTGTATGGGAGATACAGTACAACCATATTAAAAGCAAAACTCAGATCGGTGAAGGTTGCAGTGAAAACAAGGGCAGAAGAATAGTCATCAGCACCCTCGCAAATGATACTGCAGTGCTCATTACAGGGTGCACTTAAAGCGGACCACATTGCCGTCTGTGGACTTCAAGAGGACAGAAGAGTTCAGAACCACTCGTGTAAAGAGCTGCAGCACATCCATTCGGACACACTGGTTTCACTGATTAAAACTACAAGTTATCTGATTGACTAGTAGTTTTAAGAAGAGACTCAAGACAGTGGGCGTGCATCTCTAAGGAAGTACAATGGAGTACAGTGTTTTGGCTGCTATGCTTATAAATGCAAGTACTGTCCAGATTGGTGTTTGAACAGAGGGATAAAGGTGCACAGTGTTTTTCCAAGATGCTTTTTAGTGCACTGAGCAATGCATTTGATCAGTTTGTGTGCGCCCTAGGAATCAAACCCATGATCATGCATCATGTAATTCAACACAACTCCTGTGAGATGTCTTGAGGAGGCCGCTTGGGAGTCATGAAAAAAGAAAGGAAAGAAAGAGAGAGAGAGAGGGGAGGAGGACAAGGTGAGTGGTCAATGAGAGACACCTACAATATTTGTTCCATTCGACAGTGTCCATCGCTCTAACAAGATGGAAATGTTCAACAGTGCATTCAAGGTCATGACCTCCAACCAATCAAATGTGAGGACAATTTCATTGGAAAGGATGTCCATGTGCCATGGTAGTCATGGTTGCATGAATGGGCCTGTACACACTCGTTTTCTTAAAGCACAATGGCACTTAGAGGCATTTCTATGCAGAGCCAACACAATTGTAACACAAAGACTAACACAAACCAAGCAGACAGTAATACGACACATACATGAACATGCAGAACAAACAAATTGGACTCAAAAACAGACATTTCACAAGACACATGATGGCGCATTAGTAAAACTGCAGAGTAACTTCAAAGCTGTCACCAGCAAATACGGAAAGCTGGCTTTGACACGCTGAACAGAGCAAGCAATTCTTTTTTTTTTTACTTCTGCTCTCTTATAAACTCTCTCTCTCTCGAATGCTGCAATCAGCAGTAGAGGGATATTGTTTTCTCACTGCTTTTAAAGCTTGTCTACTGCGGAGGCTTAATCCAAACACACAGATAAAGACAGAGCCATTTTTTTGGAAAGAAATACACAGTCCCGAAAGACACATCAGCCTCATCCCCTAAAATCAAGACCTATCTATTCAAGAGCACTTCTTTCTACATGATGATACTTTAAATAGAACATCTGCAGATCACTATATAAACACGATGCTGTGAGTCATTATGTTTTCCTATTGTTTTTCTGCAAAAACAAGTTGCAGATGACTTCTACCATTTGTCCTATGCAGCGTTGTGTCCAAGCTCAAATCATCCTGTACAGCATTATTGAAGTGTCAAAATTTAGGGGACTCAATAGATTTTGTGTCCCGCGGGAAAATCACTACAGTCAATTGGTGCCAAAAAGAGAAAGGGCCGACCTGATTCAAATGAAGACGCTATTAGTGCCAGCATGATGGCGATGTGCATCACACATGTGCGCGCCGAGCGATTTCATTGGCTCAAGGTTGTGGGGGTGTTGAGGGAGTCTGCTTAAAATACCTCTAGGACGGGCTGGGTGAGAATTGAAGAGTGTGCTTAAAATGGGTCAGCATGCACAGGGACAGACGACATGAATGTTAACACAAGACAAAAGTGAGTGTGGGAACGAGGGAGAAATCCAGCAAGGAAAATAAAAGAAGTTGGTGTTGACATGTCGAGGAAAGATCAAGCAGTTGGCGGGAGGTAGAGCTTATGTTTCTCTTGACAAGCTGCATTATGAAACCAAAGTTCTCTTCCAGTTTTCAAACCAGCTGTCATTTTGACAAGTTGAAATATATCCTGTAACATACATATAATGTAAATGATTAAAGTAAACAAACAAAGCTTATGTTTAGAGTCTGTTCGTGCCGTATTGACACCACCCGTGACGTAAACATTTACAGATGCACATTTCTGCATGATGACATCACTGTATGAAGACATTAAATATGTGAAAGTAAATACATTGACTAAAACACAAGATCACAACCTCAGTGTGGTTTTGGTATAACTTTCCTTCAACAGAATCCCTGTGAAAATTTGATCGCTATAAATGTATAGATTGCAACCGTTGGACTCACAGGTTGTCCTCTAAGAGCCAATAAGCAGCTAGATTATTAAAGGGTGATTAACATACTCAGTAACACCATTATAAATCTGTGTCATAAATAATTCAAAAGCTAGTATATGAAATAAAGCAAACATCAAACATGAATAAATGCTTTTGTCAGTTAGCCCCGGGACGCCTAGCAGCATTGCATTCTGAGCATAAATATTAGCACACAGGTACAAATAAACCTCATATTGAGACACAGTTTGTGGACTTGATGAATGTGTAATGATAGTCTGTGCTAGGATGAGTAAGGTCTGGGTTTATCATTATTCAAAACGTATTTCAACATCATCCACAATCTGGGATGTTGTTAGACAACAAGGCAGGTTATACTTGGTTTTTGTGCTGGTTTTGTGGTATAACTCAAAAGGCAAAGGGGTAAAATACAGTAGATGTATAAAGGAGTGCATGTGGGTGTGATCATGATTGTATAATAAAGCTTAGGTTTTCTAATTCTCTCTTTCTAACTAAATACTTAATGATGTCTTATATAATTAAGAATTGAATAACTGGTTCCATGACTCATTGCTTAATTTTTTTCTATACTCTCTTATCCACTGCAATCATTGCTTTATTCAGCCCTATATTTGTTCAAATAATGTGACCTCTCTCTGGCTCAAGTGTGTAATGAAACCATTGCGAGGTCAAAATCTACGCTTGAATCATTTCGGCATCAGATTTAGTGGGAGGGGAAAAACCAGCGAGCTCTTCCCCACCAATACCAGAAGCTCCTCCCCCAACAACAAAACCCTCCCCTTCGCCTTCCTGTGCCATGGCTTGAGAAAGCTGAGTGTGGTCTCTTTTGGTAGCAGAAAGCCTCTGATTGGTCCGTTCCAGTTTGCGGTGCTTACGCATCTCCGGGGGCAGGTCTTTCATGGTAAAGACATCCTTGATTCGCTCCATGCATATGTTAGCAGCCTCCCGAGTCTCTCTTGAGAGCTGCGATAGACTGAGGAAGCCATGAGGAAGGTCATCCACGACACAGAGGGTCACCGGCTGACCGACATTTTGCAGTCTTTTGGCAAACATCACAGAGTCGTCCAGCATGGGGTCCAGATGACAGGCCTAAAAAAGAGAAAATTTATGTTAATGATGACAGCAAAGACAAAAAAACAAGAAAAATTTAAAACCTACAGTACATGGGTAGAGGAAAGGTGAAAATGTTGAGGAATTGTGGGTATATGTGGATTTTAAAGTAATGTTATGTGATAAATGTGTATATTTACAGCAACATAGTTCTCTACGGAGATGTCAAAGAATGAGATGAAGTAAATGGAACCAGAGTCAAAAAGGAACTTTTTTACAAGATATTTGCCCTTGGATTTAATTTTCAGGGATATTTTTTTAAGTGTAAAATTTATTTTTTCAAGTGCAAATTTCTTTCAGCTATATAAAATATATTGTCTTTATTTTTATGTAAAATACCTACATTTATTTTAAAGTGATGATAAAGCAGAAGATTGGAAATTTATTACCTCTTAACCACAAAATTAAATAAAAAACAACTTATGTTGATCCAACCTACGCTTATCTGGTGTTTTTTACATTAATTAATTTTTTTTAATATATTTTTTTTCATGAATTGATGAACGGTTGTTGTTATCTATATAGTATATCTATGATTCTAGATTACTTATACTATCTCACTGTGTTTATGATATTGTCACTTTCTATCAGACCTAAAATGAACTAAATAAAAGCAACAAAAAAAAGACGTATGTTATGTGATAATATGTTAACAATATAATAGTTTTGCTTTAACAATAGCTTTGCTATTATTGATTTTATTTATTGCTTAATTATTGCTCTTACGTTTTTTTATTTTAAGCCATTTTTACCTTAAGGAAATTTGCTTTCTAAATGTCTTTGTTCTGTTGAACACAAAATAAGATATTTTAAAGAATGTAGGAAAGCAAACGGATCTAGGGCACTTTTGACTGCCATTGACATTTTTCCTACTTTAGTACACAATGGTGGCCAAGAACTGTTTGGTTACAAGCATTTTTCTAAATATCTTTCTCTGTGTTTTTCAGAACAAAGACATTTATACTGATTTGGAACAGCTCGAGGTTGATGACAGAATTTTTATTTTTGGGTGAACAGTCCCTTTAAGTTTTTGCTCACACTTACCACTATGTGTATTGGAGGAAGCCCCATCAGCATGCTGTCTGGAGCCAGCAGGGGGGACATATAGGGGTTCCTGACGATGGGGGAACTTTCTACTTTCATTTCCGCTAACTGTTCTGAGCGCAAAGGCTCAAAGCCCTCTGGAAACTCCCGGGGGTTCTCAGAGTCCTCCTCACCACCAGGGGGTGGAATGGCCACAGAGGAAAACGATTCCGACACTGAGGGATCCAATTCTTTACTAAGGAAGAAACTCACGTCCTCAGGCTGGGAGAGTAGTGAAAGGAGAAAAGACAAATGAGAGTCAATAACATGTGAATGTGGGGGTGAGATTGGATCCAGGACAGATAAACGTATCTCCATTACCTTAGCAGGTCTAATTCCAATTTCTTCTCTCTCTCCATAATATTACTCCCTTAATGAGCCTTATGGCACCCTGGCCATATCTTTAATTTCCATTTCGATGGAATACAGAGCGGATAAGATGACTCATTTGAGTCAGGCGGTACAAATTAGCAATTCGAATTACGCAATTATTCACACGTCTGACGTCATCGTATCATGGGATTCTCTCGGGATTTTCAATCAGTGCGTAGCAAGAGCATATAAAATCCAATCTGCAGGGCAAAATCATTGCTGCAAAATCCTCTGCACTGTTTCTGAGTTTCAAAATTACAATGAACTCTATATTGCCTTTCTTACTTCACTAAGCTGAAGAAAGAGGAATAAAATGCATATTCAAAAATACAGTGATGTATCTGTACACATTTTACTAGAACAATTTACTTTGAGCTTTTCAGGGACTATTACAAGGCCTATTCATTGTGTGCATTACTCAGTTGCTTATGTTCACAGCGCTGACTGTACGTTTCTAATTATAACATCAGCTACTCTACTGAATGTTTAACACCAATGTAAGTTTGATACTTTTTAAGAACACCTGTGCAAGATTTTCATTAACAATGGGGCTGTTTATTAGTTAAAGGTTCACTCAAAAAAATAATTCTGTCAGCATTTACTCACCCTCAACTTGTTCCAAATCTGTTCAAATATATTTGTTCTTAAGAAAACATAAAAAATATATTCGGACGAATGATTGTAACCAAACAGTTCTTGGACCCTATTGACTACCACAGTAGGAAACATGACAATGGTTATCAAAAGTGCCCCAGAACTGATTTTCTGGTTTTCCTAGATTCTTCAAAATATCTTCTTTTGTGCTCATCAGAACAAAGACATTTATACAGATTTGGAACAACTCCAGGGTGAGTAAATGATGACAGAATTTATATTTTTGGGACAACTGTTCTTTTAAATATTGCGCCTGACTATGAAGCATAAGAAACACACTTCACTTGTTAAAAGCTAGGTCATTCTCGCTGGAAATAACAAATTAATCCATGCAAATATTAGCGTATGTTTCACACACACTCACAACGCTGTTAGCCAGTCAAAAAAACAACAACACCCTGATGGATGCTGTGTAGTCGAGATTGGCATCCTTTCAGAATGCAAATCAGTCTGATGATTAATATGACTCACTGTTACAGCCTGTAAACCAGAGACCTTTAAGACCGCAGCAGCTTTAGGGACACGATGAAAACCGGAATTTGATTAAAGCCTTCTAAAGGAGAAGTTTAAGAATTGTACCTTGCTCTCGGGTGTAAGCGTGATGTCGAGGATGGAACTGTGGTTGGTTGTGGTGGCACTAAGGTGGTTGGAAGTTTCTTCGATTCGCTTGTGTCGCTGTTCGTGTGGGTGCCTAGGTCTTGGCATGTCTGGCTCCTCAGAGGCCCTTTCTCCAGGGAGTATATAGAAGGCTCAGTGGGCACCGTAGGGTCTGCATGTGGTGAGGTCAGAGTCGCCTCGGAGACACTCTGTCTAACTGAATCTAGAAGAAAAAGAAAGGTTTTATGGTAAAGTACTGAGAGAGTTGTTTCAGAACATTCAAGGTCATTCAATTAGTGAGGCTGTATGAATGATTTATTTTAGGATGTGCCAATATCGGTCTGATACTGGCAAGAACTGCTGAATCGCACATCGTAAATGAAAAAAAAAGACAAAAAAACAAGTTAAATATTCAATATGACCAATTCGTTTTAGGGATAGTTCACCCAAAAATGTTAATTCTGTCATCATTTACTCACCTAGAAGTTTTTCCAGTACTATATAATTTCTTTGTTCTTCAGACACAAAAGAAGATATTTTGAAGAATGTGAGAAACTTATGGGTCACCATTGACCGCTTTTTGTAAATTGATTGTATTTTTTCTTCCTACTATGGTAGTCAATAGTGCCCCAGAAATGTTTGGTAACAAACATTCTTCCAAATATCTTTCTTTGTGTTCAGCACAACAAGATAATTTAGAACAATTTTGGGTTAGTAAATGATGACAGATTTTTTTTTGGGTTAACTATTTCTTTAAACCTAGTTTTGCTGAAAATAGTTTATCGTAAGATATTAGAAGGCAAAAAAAAATGGTGGGGAAAAGAGAAAAAAAAACTCAAACTCATCCATATGTAAGAGCAAATAAAACGAATACTGTAAAAGTTAAAAGAAATTAAAGAAATTGATAAATAGAATACAAATGGGCATAGGGTATGAATTTAAAGCAAAAGGGGTGGGGGATCGCAAAGACCCTCACGCAGACATTGGTGTAAGCGGTTGGCGCGGGAACAGTTGCCAGGGAGAGGTAAGACATGTGACTAGCTGATGTGGAGTGTGTGTGGCATTAAAAAGATTGAGGACACTCAGGAAAATATTAGGGCCCTCTAAACTGCCACACATAAATACACACACTCTTACAACACAAACAATTTGCCACAGTTGTTCTGCCCATAGCCATAATCTTGTGAAAACCTATTCTCAGCTACAAAAACTGTGTTAGGATGGTGAATAATGAATTCATCATAAAGCAATTAGAATACTTTATGTTGTGTGTCACACTACACTAATGATGCCCTTTAGCCACACTGCATAAACATCTCTCTCTGTGTGAGCTAATGAACTCAAATGACATGAGATCTCGGGTTGATAGTAGTCCATTTAAAACACTGACTTAAAAAAACAAACAGGCATTTGGCACAACACAGCATGTGAAGCCATTTTTACACACTTTAATTGTGGCTATTATCCGTCAGAATATAATAAAAACGAAGTAGAAAGAATTAAAATGCGGAGAAGTCAAAGGGGAATATATTTATTCATCATTGCTGTCTTTTTTATTGTTCAGTTTAACCATCCTTCAATATGCCATCAATGATGACCGGAAGTTAAGTTTGGGCCACATAACGTTTATGTTGTCGCAGTTGAAACCGTCTACAGCAATAGAGAAACAGGGCAGCAGGTGCCAATCAAAGCAGTGAGGCGGGGCAAAAATAATCATGATGGCATACCGTAGGAAACCGGTACCTTCTGTGAAATTAACCACAAGTGACCGCTGAAGGAATCGTGGGATAGTAGTCACCATAAACTGCCCGGTCTCCATAGATTAGCCTTCATGAAATGATGCATTAGTCAGCAAAGAAGTGGACTAAAGAGGTAAATCGCTTCCATTTAATGATGATCAGACAAATTCAGTCAGCACGTGCTCAGACAGACCATTTTCCACAACACGGTACACCATCTGCGGTCACGCACCACAAGCTGGAGAGCCAGTTTGGAAACGACCACATATAGCTCTGAACAAATGGCAATTATCACCATGAAGCCAATTATATCAAGCAAAGCGGAGCGCTACAAGGGATTTGTGTGCGTTAATTTAAACCTAATTAAAACAGATCAAATAATTAGCCAGCTGCAGTATTACAAAGACATCATTAACGTGTTGGAATTATGATCATAAAAAAGCGTTTTGATAAATGCTGTTTAGGCACACTCAGCGCACAGAAAACACGGCACGCTCCGTTTCGCTCGTACGCGGGTACCTGCACTTCCTCTGTCCAGCAGGGAATGGATCCAATTGGACGCCCCCTGTTTGAAGTCTCTGAGCAGCAGGGCAGTGTCTCTCCTCACCATACTCATAGTGCTCACCTTCTCCACCTGCTTCTCCACCTGCGGCTCTGTGCCTACACACACATTAGACATAAAAAATGTATTAAATGCATATACTTTGAATGTCATTCATTTAAACAAAATGTGTAAATGACAGCAATACACATAACACACCTCTGTTCTTTAAAGGGGTGGTTCACTCAAAAAAAAAATTCTGTCATCATTTACTCACCCTCTTGACAATTTAAACCTGTATGACTTTCTTTCTTCAGCAGAACACAAAACAAGATATTTTAAAGAATATTGGTAACCAAAAAGCATTGGTCCCCATTGAAGTCAATGTGGAGCAAAATATTTTGTTTACCAGCATTCTTTAAATATCTTCTTTTGAGTTTTGACGAAGAAAGAAAGTCAAACAGGTTTGACATGACAAGAGGGTGAGTAAATGATGACAGAATGTTCATTTTTGGGTGAACCACTCCTTTAAGAAGAGTCAGAAGAGCTGGCTAGAAGATGGAGAGACTTTGAACACTGTTACTTGTACTTGTTCTAGTTCATTTATTACACAGTTCGTTGGGAAAGAACAAAAAAAACATGAGCCATGGGCCACTGATTTGACTTTGTCCTTACTATGATAGAAAACAGTCCTAATCGAATCATTTATTATGAAATACAAACCTATTAATCTATCTCTGACGTGCGTGGCTTCACTTAACTTCACTTGTTGAATTCATTCATCTTCATTAAAGTGCCCACACTCTCACTGAACTGACTGTGAACATGCCAAACTTTAACCAGCAATAAATTACCCATCAGCCCCTACCGTTCAAGTCACAACACCGCTTGTCGTGAAATCCCATTCCAGACTGACCTGCGTATGCACTGAGGCAGCGTGAGAGCACGCTGAGGGGCAGCAAAGGGTCCATGAGGGTGAGAAGGCGGGAGGGCGAGGCGTACACGGTGAGCAGGGTGGCGGGGTATGCGGCGACGATACCATCTGGCATGCGGACCCCGTGAGACGCAGCCCTCATTGACACGGTCACGCAGAGGTTTCCACCCGCGCTGTCACCAGCCAAACACACACGCTCGCCGGTCCAGCCTGACAACAGCACAGAGAAACACAGAGAGCAATGGCAGAGATTCAAGAGGGAGCAGAGCAGAAAATTAAGTGGGAGTGAGTAATAGATCAAATAAAAATGATTTAGGAAAACAAGAGAATGGGGAGATAAATACACGGCATAATTCTCGACTGAGAATGAGGTCACATTTTTATCGCTGATCTCAGACGCTCTGCCTTGGTTTTCACACCAATGACACCCAAAGAGTTATTAGCAGCGCGTGATGCACGGTGTGATGTGGAGATGGATAGCAGAGGTGAGAGAATGTTGAATGATGAATATGTTTACGCTGCTATAGTCAGATTGAATGTGATCAGAGTTTCAAAAAGCTTCACAATTTCTCTGTTCCTTGTGGGATCTTGAGATCCACACATTCATTGGAGATGCTTAAAATGATTTACTAATAAAAATATGTGACAAAAAATGCACATTAACACAAAATAATACTTCATGTCCCCTGACCTGTAAATAGACTTCACTGTAAGGAATTCAAGCTTAAAATACCACCTAAATGCAGAACCTACAGAGCAGAGTTAGTACGGTCTTGGTTACATATGGAACAGAATGCAGGGGTCCCGTTTTTCAAAGTTAAAGGGATAGTTCAACCAAAATTGAAATTTCTTAACCCTTGTCATTTTAAATATGTCTGACTTTCTTCAGCAGAACACAAAAGAAGATATTTTAAATAATGTTGGTTACTGAACAACCACAGTACACATTCACTGGATTTATACGTGTGTCTATACAATAGAAGTAAATGGGTACCGTCAGCGTTCGGTTACCAACATTCTTCTAAATATCTTCTTTTGTGGTCTGCAGAAGAAAGAATTGCCATACAGCAAATGGCAAGTGGGTGAGGATGACAGAATTTTAATTTTTACGTGAACTTTTGCGTCCCTTTAAACTTCTTTTAACTTGTTCAATGCTGAAACAAACAGATATTAACAGTGAAAAGATGCCGATGTAGCGCAAAATTACATTAAAAACAACATGAAAAAAACTCCACAGAGAATGCGAGTGCGTGTACTGTCCGAAGGGCCCCCAACATATTTAAAGGGACATACAAACTGGATTATGAAATGGTTTCCTGTGTACTAGTAGGCTAGTGACTGGGTCTTGTTGAATAATTTAATTTAATGGAATTAAAACTCCATTCTAAAGCCACTTTCTGTCTAAATATAGACATGTTTCATACAATATATAATAATATAATTCCATTGTTAAAAAATGCTGATCAAGCAATTAATTGTGATTAATTGTATCCATTAATAGGCATATAATGCAATTATGTTAATGAAGCCTTGAATCAATTGACAGCTTTAATTAAAAGCGGTCTGGGAGATGGATGAAATGGCATTTATCAGCTTTCAATAATATGGATTAGTCTTTTCAACGCTTCATTAAGGAGGCGAGGCCAGATACATACAAATAACAATGACTGACTCTTGTCTGTGTCATGTATTCTCACCCAGCAGATTGTGGTTCTTAATGGCCCAGCAGTAAGCATAGAAGCATTCCTCCAAAGCCCGGGGAAACGGAGCCTCCGGGGCCAGCGAGTAGTCCACTGAGAGGATGGGCGCGTTCAGTTCTTGTGACCAGCTCCTAAGATAGGGCTGTAGAGAAACACAAATAAAAATGAAGATGACAAAAAGTCAGGCATGATGCAGAGGGGACTACCACTTGAGCCACACCGAGAAAAGAACACTTTTGTTTCTGAAAAATTTCTATGTGCTCTCTCTCAGTTTTGCTGGTTAAAGACCTGATGTGTGCTGTCAGGCATCACAACAAGTTCCTCTAACTGCCAGTTATATCATTTGTCCAAGAGTGCCATTGTTGAGTGGGGCGCGTTCAAGCATCTAACGCACTTTGTCAAGACTGCAAGCTCCCGCTGGCGAGCGTGTGTCACAGCATGGTGAATTTTGCATGAGTGCTGTGTTAACTGATACTTACGGACACAAGATGCAATTAAACACGAATGACCATCTCTTATTCCTCTTGCAAACAATCTACTGTTAAATATGCAACAGAGCAGGTACTCTTCAAAGCTTTGAAAGGAACTATCAGACATAGAGGAGGAATTTTTAAGTGACTGCTGTGTAAAGACTTTTTGGTAATGTATTTTAAACACAAAGAGACATGCTAGGACCATGTCACATGGTTAAGCTGAAGGTTAAGAGATATTCTGTTTTAAAGTGTTAAAGGTCCAGTGTCATTTCTTTGGAGGATCTATTGACAGAGATGCAATATAATATACATAACTATGTCTTCAGAGGTGTATAAAGACCTTATATAATAAAGCGTTATGTTTTTATTACCTTAGAATGAGCTATTACTATCTACATACACCGCGGGTACCCTTACATGGAATCTGCCATGTTGTTTCTACAGTAGCTCTAAACAGATAAACTGATCAACTGAGCGCGTTTCGTAAATTGGTTTTCTCCTTCGGCAAAGAAGCCAGAATGTGATATCTTAGCCCTGTGTCAGCCGCCAATGTGCTTTAAAAGGGACGGGGAGTGAACCGTATATAAATTCTTATTCCCTGGTCTAAAAAAAGTTTTTAAGCAATTGTAGGTACATTTGAACAGTTTCTAAAATGTGTGGTGCTTGACGCAAAAGCCACTACTACAATGCTGAAGTGTTCTGGGTGGGTGTCTAGATGGCCAAATATCAAAAAAGCCCAACTTGTCAGATTCAATACACCTGAGAATGGAGAGATAAGAGGAGGGTAGTGAAGGGTAAAAAGAACAAACTAAAAGGAGATACCTCATGTGATTTGGAAGTTTGTGCCACAAAACCTCCTCCATGAAAATGCACCACCAGCCAGGGTGAAGGCGGGCTTCGCTTTGTCTTCAGGCTCAAGGAAAGAGAGATCGGACCCCCCTCTGAGCGACACATTGCCAGTAATTTCTCACTGTCCTAAGAGATAAAACAAGAAATGAAATGGATTATAAGCAGAAAAACAATGAATAATAATAAAAGGAAAAGTGACAGACACAGCAATACGCCCACAGAACCGTGAAGATTGTTTCATTTTAACATAACATCCTAAACAATGTCTTCTCAGTGGAAACTTACAAGGAGATAACTCACTCATGCCCAAACACAAAAGCAAAACCCTCTTTTAGACAAAACAGCCAAGTAATTAAACTCCACAGGCCACGCGGCTCTTAAATAAAACAGGCTTGCGCTGGTGGTTGATCAATAGGAGTTCAAAGTATGTGAACCGAAGTCATGTAAGCTTTTCAAAACGCTATTACATCTAAGTCATCTACATCACATCCAATTCAAGTCCTCTCTCCTGAGACCGAGAGGTATATAAGGAATTAAAGGGCTTTAAGTAATGGATAAATAGAGACACAGCAAGGATTTACACTTATCGCAAGCAGCTTTATTTAGTTAAGTACACCTCATTCCGACCTGCGGCACTGTTATTCATCGCTCCCTATCGGAGCGTATTTATTTATTTACAGCCGAGATAAGAGCGGAAGAACTTGAGTGTCACAATTACAATTCACATGAGAAGCAGCACTTGAGATTGTAAGGAGGAGGAACGCAGGTAAGACTTATACGATTTAAGATTAATTAAGAGGTTGTTTGTACCTGTCCCTCTCTAAGCTCATGAGAGATCAGTCTCATCTGCACAGGCCCAAGGCCAATGTGAGATGCTGGAGGAGAAACCGTCACCATGCGTGTGGGATCCGATGCCAACGGCAGGTCGAAGGGCTCGGGTGGCACGGAAAGAGCTCGATTCACCTTCACCTGTGTGGCCGTCATACTCACCAGACTCTTCAGAGGGAGAAAGGAAAGGAGGCGAGATAAAGTAAAGATGAATTTCAACTTTCATTACTATGCAAATTGAAGTTTAATAAAAGACAGCAATGAATTTCTATATGAGAGCTGGCGGGTTACTGCAGTCTTATTGTCTGTCAGATGTTAAGGGTGTGATCTGGCGGTTCAATTGAGTATTGATTTATTAATATCGAATTTGTTTTATTAAAGACATAATTTAACAAAAAAGAAAAACCAGCATGCAGTTCAAAACCTGTATATGACTCTCTCCTCTGTGCATAGTTGTTGGCTTACCTAAGACCAGAAAGTTGGCTAACACTGTTCTAGATGTCATTTAAAGGGCTATTTCAACGGCAAATAATTTTTTCCCATGTTTTACTCAAAATGATACGTGGCATTATAACTTCGACTGCATTATTCTTCAAGAAGAAAACCATATTCAGTTAGGATGCCTTGAGGGCGAGTAAAACATGCAGAAATTTTTATTTGCCGGTGAAATAGCCCTTTAAGGTTGCTTCAGATTTCTGCTGTCTATCTATGCGTGCAGTGCGCAGAGAGACAAATATTTATTACTGACCGACAGAACTTCAGTCTCTGTAATGTTCCAGAAGGCCTTCCAAAAATGAACGTCCAGATTCTGAGTGATGCGCTCATACTCCTGACCTCTGAGTTCAGGGTCAATGGCATACTTTCCAGAGGTGAAGAATGAACTGGCAGCTACACCTGAGAGACAGACAAACAGACTATTAATCTAATTGCTTAACTGATATATATATATATATATATATATATATCACACCGGGGCATCACTACAAAGTAGGTCAGAAATAAAAGGCAAAAAAGTGAATTATCAGCAACAGAAAACACAACTCAATAACTGCAGCTTCTTACCTTGACAAACAAGCCCAGACAATATGTTTAAGGCAATTCCATTTCCAATTCACCTCACAGATGTCAATATCTTAAAGATTTTAAAGGATTTTTAAAGCATGATTTTCTATTGTTAGGTAAGTTCCACTTTCAGAACACTCTCTTTCTTTATAAAAAGGCACGTGAAAATGAGATTATAACAACTATTCATGTTATATAAAGACTAATCCCTTCTCCATTTGTTGGGCATTATTGCTTCAAGTTTGTGCATTTTAATACACAGAAATCTTAAAAAATATGCTATCTCTCAAAAACGTGTGTCCTTTTTTCACACCCATAACGCATGTATTTTTCACATGTGTATAGACCAATACTGATGTCTTGATGTCAACAGGGTCTAGGAAAACATAAGGATGGTTCAATGAATTTCTAAAAAAATATCCTATATTTCAAGTTTCGACTGTAAATGTCACTTCAGCATGCTAGAATTACACAATTTGCCCCTACAGGGTCATAGACAGAAACTAATTTCTAATCTCCAGTCTTGATCTCTATAAAGAAGCAAAGAGTAATCTAGCAGCAGGACAGGTCTGGGAAAGAAGAGTTTATCTCATCCACATTCATCCCTCTGTGGGAGCTACTCACCATATGGTGCAATATCTCCTGCCTCCACTAGGGTCCAGCATTGAGCACAAGAGATAGTATTAGAATGCCTCTCTGAGGGTCAGTGTTTTTGACCTTACATTGAACAAATACTCTCCTGAGGATTTTAGAAGGACCGTAAATGCTAGCATGTAGTTTGAGTCTTTGCAATGTGCCCCAAATCTATAGTGCACATGGGGCTGTACGGGTCAATTAAACGAAGCAGTATGACATCATTTTGCCTTCCTGTTACACAGGAGGCTCATGAAATTTCTGAAATTGACAGCTGCAACTGACCTATGCCAGACTGGTGCTTCTTGTAGTTCTCTCCAAAGGCAACCAGGCCTATAGTAATTGACTGCAGGCATGGACGGATGGCAGGTGTGAACTAAAAGGGACAAGAGAGAAAAGGTTTTTAGGAAAAAAGACGCATATGGGTCACTTGTAGCACAGATGTAGCTAAAAGTCAACTAGTTTTACAAAAATACAAAAAAAATCCACATCAAGGCTGAGTTTACCCATACATTTTACACTTTTACTGTATGGTGTCGTGAGAATTGTTCATTATAGTCAAATTCCTAAAATCTTAGCTAAAATCACAACCTGAAATCCAACACAGCGACCGTAGAAGCAGCCCTTGTGCATGGAGGCGTACTCTCTGAGGAAGCTCTGACTGAGGCCACTTTCCTCCTGGAAAAAGAGATTGCCATGGCTGTTGTCATGGAGCAGTCTCTGAGCTAGATAGAGCAGCGCCCTAAGCTGACACAGAGCGCTGCAGTACGCCTCCATCTCGGCAGCGTTGTGGCTCGCACGGAAAAAGATGCTCCGCCTGTTGGACGTAATATAGCGGCCTTTGTGGATGATGTGGAGGAGGCAACAGCGCACCACCTGAGGAAGAAGAGTGAATGAAAAACAAAACAAAGCAATACAAATAACAAACAAGCTTCATAGTAGAGTTGAATCAATAAGAAACTTTAAGACGATAGCACCCTCTGGTACCAAGGTACTGATACTAAATCAATACAGATATAATAAATACAATTTGGCTACTGTCAACAGCTTCAATAAGTCAATTTGATTTAAAAAATGGGACTGGATTTGAGAGGTAATGGGAAATAGAGTGAAGTGAGCTGAAGTATAAGGAAACATGCCCTTGGCAGTCAATTACTGTAGAAATAGTCAGGAATGAGCCCAACAACTGCTGACTACATAAACCATTTAATCATGATGACTAACTGTTTAAAATATTGGACTTGGAACAGATATTTTCAGCAGTGAAGAAACCATGCAAAAGGCTTCTCTCGCAATTAAGCTAACTCATTAAAAACAGTCCAACATTTACCTTAACAAGGGAGCGATATCCATTGGCAGGAATATGAGGGTCAAAGTCAAAATGGTGGTAGATGGCAGCAAATCCAGTAATGACAGGCTCCAGGCTGCGAGCGTGTTCCTGGATGGAGGTCATGGAATCCACCAGGCGCTGAGACGTGTCCCCGGCTTGGCCCTTGGTGCCCCCAGAAAAGAAGGCGGCATTCTCTTCACACACATCATAGAGGGCAGTGAACACTGCCTTGGTGTCCATCACTAGAGGGATCAGATGAGTTAAGGATAAGTGAATTACTTCAGACTGGCGCATACACTGACAATGTTTTTAAAGGCATAGCTCACCCAAAAATAAAAATTCGGATTCTGTTTACTCACGTAGTTTCAAACCTGTATGACTTTATTCTGCAGTGGAACACAACTGTTGAAAATCCTTGCCACTCCTTTTAATTTAAAAGGACTGAGGCAGTGGGGCTCTAAAATTATAATAAAAGCTCTTTAGAAGTGTCACCAAAGTCCACATAACTTGTGACTGTCATATGACTTCAGCCACAAGACTTGAACTAGAGGTCTGCATTCCCGGGACTCGATACGGACTCTTGCGGCACGGTATTACATTTTTGGGATAAAAGTTGGTAGCTGTCGGAGACTCTGGTACTATGGACGGGAGCGGGTCTTTGGGACGGGTGCCCACTCCCGACATCCTTCTAACTGACCACATGTAGAGCCTGATCTGAGGAATGTGTTATGCATGTGCTGCGCGCGTGGACCAGTTCTTACTCTGTTTTAAATTTAATTTGCACGCGTCAGCCCCAGAAACAAATGGGCAGGTCACCGAGTGCACTTTATGCTGGGTTCACACTGCATGAATTTGGCCCCCGATTTTCAGTCGCCGACAGGTTTTGAGGAATCACAGACAAATTTCCGAAATTGGAGGGAAATCGGTGCACATTCATGCACATTGTGAATGATCAAAGACGTGATCTGAGAGAGTAGGCGACCATCGCAGACGCCCATGAAATATTTGGCATTCTAAATATATGCACCTGTTGGTGACTCAAAATCCAGCAGTGTGAAATGAGTTCTGACTGAAAAATTACATCGGCAATAACCTACAGCCAATGAGAAGGCAAGATACAAGGCAAAATGAGGTTCTGGGAGGAGACCACATCAGCAAGCATGGCTTCCAATGTCGAGCGAGAACTCTGATATCCCGTATCACTTCTCGCGTGCGTTTGTTTGTGAAACATTGTTTGCGGACCAGACATTTGTCAACGATTCTGACCTATTGTAAAGTCATGCAGTGTGTAATCTCCTGTCGCCGATCTATCATTCATATGAACACTGCAGCAACTGAATACTACCCCAGATAGTAATGCAGTGTGAAAAGAACAATGGTGCGACGACTTTGAAAATCGGGCAATGTGAACTCGGCATTAGAGAAGAGAGAGAGAGCGTTCGTGTTTTTTAGAGGGGAGACGGTCATCAGGACATTTCTTGCATGGCTGTTAAATAGTTCGGTTAAAAAAAGTGATTTAATTTCGCACAAGCTAGCTATAAGCCAAAGGGTTTCATTTATTCATATTTTGCTTATAGTTTAAGTATAAGACGTTGTATTTAATGCATTTAATTTGTTTTTCTCCCTGACATTTTGTGTACTGTATTGACATTTCAATGTAAAGTATAATGTTACATATTAACAAGACGATAAAAATAACTGATATGTTTTTGTTTAGCGTGTTTTATATTTGTTATGGAGAAATTTAAATGTGAGATCTGGAAACTGGATTTAAATTTAGCGTGATTCGCAGGATAGGGACAAAAATCAGATTCAGAATCAGATAGCGGGTCAACCCAAAGTCAATTTTCAGCGGTAGCGGGTGGGTGCGGAATAAAATTTAGCGGGTGGGACGAAAAAAAAACAGTCCCGTGCAGACCTCTAACTTGAACCCCTTTTTATAAAACTTATTTGCTGGTTTTTAGATATTGCTTGCCCCGGTTCTTAAAGGAACAGTTTAACCCCAAAATTTTACCTTTTTAATTAATTTACTCACTATAGTAGGAAAAATTGCTCTATAAATTTCTTTGTTCTGTTGAACACAAAGGAAGATATTTTGAAGAATGTAGGTAAGCAAACAGTTCTGTGGCACTTTTGACTACAATTGTCATGTTTCCTAATATAGTAGTCAATGGTGGCCAACAACTGTTTGGTTACAAGCATTCTTCAAAATATCTTCTTTTGTGTTCAACAGAACAAAAAAATGTTTTGGAACAAATCAAGTAAATTATGACATTTTTAAGATGAACTGTCACTTTAAGCAGTTTCCTTATTTCTGAAATAGTTATAAGGAAATTCTTTAAAAAATGACGTTCTGTGTTCTGAATGACATGAGGGTGAGTAAATTATGATTTAACTTTATTTTAAATGTATAGAGAAGGATTAACTCAGGACAAATTATATAAAAGCAGCATTTATATAGACTGTATATCAGCATTTGTATAGCTCAACCACATAACTAATCTTCTTAGAAAGCGTTTATGTACATTGAAAGAAAACAGGTTGTGCAGTACACTAAAGGCCAAAAGGGAACAGAAGCAGCAGCCAAGATCCCAAGGCATCATACAGAGTGACAAGCTTTACTGTACTGTCACACATTCACTCATGCACATTTAGCTGATCAGGACTGACATTTTCATTTCGGCATTTGGCAGATGCTTTTATCCAAAGCGACTTGCATTGCATTGCATTGCATTATACTATACACTTATTTCGGAGTATGTGCAATCCCTGGGATCAAACCCATGACCTTGACCTGGCTAGCACCATGCTCTAACCACTGAGCTACAGGAAAGCCTTATACATGCTATACTGACATGCTAAATACAGTCAAAATGAAGATAAGTAATTAAAAATGAGTAGTGTATCACAGGAGAAAGGGGAAACAGATCACATGACCTCTTCATCCACATTGGTGGTCACTGTAATGTCGCAGCACATCGTATCGCAGCACATAAACAAGATTAAACTTTTCTCAGCTTTGTTAAGTCACTTAACAATGTCACTTGTTGAGACAAGCTCACATCACCAATTCGGAAAATGAATGATTTTAAGTCGATTTCACTCCAGGTTTCTATCAATCTGAATGTGGTTTATTTGTCAATGTTCAGTTTGAGTTAGGCAATTTCAAAGCCTAGCTTTTCACATATCCAAGCCCTTAAAAAGTATGTGTGAGAGCTACTGATCCACCTAACCGTTGCATTACATTTCCTGTTATTTCAAGAGGAATCCCCTAGATAGTCTCCCGTCTGCTGCACATATGGGTTTGAAGCTGCCCTGACTTATTCTTTCTACCCTTTAACTAAATAACCCCTCCCATCTCCCGGCCATTTTCATTTGCTTCTTCTCAGACTTTCCAAAGTCCACTTTTTTCTCCTCTGCCAAAGTATGCCAGTAAACTCTCTCTGATGACAAAAGTAAACAAGCCACCTCCCTTTCCTTAAGAAAGATTCTTTACTCATCTCTGTGTCACAATGACTACTGAAAATCATAAATCAATCAGCAAGCATAAATATAGCATAAAATCCTGTTTTGCAATAAGTTTAGAAATTCCTTCCAATCATGCACTGGCGTTCAGTTCAGAGGATTGACTGACTGAACTATAATACTTGCGGATTATCGAAATCTTTCAGTAGGAAAACACTGCCACGTGCAACTAGAGAACTCCTTTTACTTGATGCGAAACCTCAAGATACCGATGAAGAAACACACACAAAAATATACTTGTAAACAAGCTACAGTCAAGATAACAAGGATAAAGGAGACTAACAAGTGGCTGACAATTCTGTAAAGCAACAATTACTGTACAAAATTACACAATTACTGAACTAATGCACCAACACATTAACACATTGAATGTCTGGGCTTTAGAGATCTGTGCATCTGTGGCATGCTGTCAATTTCCTCTACAAGACAATTCTGTGGGGGAATCCAGTAATTCAGGATACAACAGATATGCGACAAATGTGAACGATTTTTGTTATGGAACACACGATAGAGATTTGGACATTTGTCAATCAACGCTTGTCAAAAGTGCTTATCTAGCAAATAAAGAACAGCAGATGTGAAAGCCGGATTAACAAATTATTGGACCAATAAGGAAGTTTATTTCATACCAAGTGTATCAATTTCATTGTTTCCCTTAAGCGCAAAGTACTGTAAGCAACACCTGCTCTTTCAATAACGCTTAAATGGTTAAACAAAACATGTCAGTTTGTTTTTTAAAGCGTACAGTACATCTCACAGCAGATGAACAAGGTCACACGTTTAATGTACACAGAGGGGGTTAAGCGCAGCTTGAAGTGAGTATCAACAACCTTAAAACATCCCAGCATGTATAACAGAGCACATACTGCACATACAAACAAAACACAAACAGGGACTGATCCCTGACTCAACGTTACCCTCATCGGCACTCATGCTGGAGTCCTCGCTCGTCCTGTCCTCTTAAAAAAACAGCACCAGCACAGCCACGGAGCCAGTGAAGTAGAAACATGGGAAGGTAAACAAAAGGGGAAGACAGTAAGAAAGGGGTGTTTTGATTGGACACTTTCTCTTCCACTCTTGCCCACCCCTTCATCTCTCTGATCACGTTGTGACATTCTGTCACTTTGTCTTCATTCTGGCGGGCTTAAGTCAGTGTCTTATCTTTCTATTGTTAGTTTTTGTGAACTCCTTCCTATATTCCCATTCCTGGCATTCCCTGGAGAGAACAGCTTTGTTATTTTCTCTCTTACCTCTGTTCTGGTGGGATGACTTTTCACCCAGTGAAATTTGAAAACAAATTTCAACATGTGCTACACACACACACACACACACACGCAAACACTTTAGTTTGTCCTGAAGGATTCATGCTATCTGTGTCCTGCAACTGCTAGGACCCCTGCAACCCCTCTAGCTCCTCAAAATGCAAAGCCTTAATTATCTGAATAACCTTTTCTTCTATTGGCTGGCTAGACAGAAGTGGCCAGTGACCTTTACCCTAACTGGACTATCCAGTACTGGCCCCTCTGTTCAGCATGACATGGTCCAAGCAGACACAGAAGATGACATTAACAAAATTAATTTGGTTGTTTTGTCAATGCTGCATCACATTAACCAACCATGACCACATAGGCGAAAAAGATTAAGTGTATATTCTTAGGTAAATAACATTCAGTCTTGATACATTATTAAAAAAGTAAGACTGTAAAACTGTCAGTTTACATAAAAATAATTAATAGTTAAATTTGTGTATGAATTTGTGCTCTGATCAGTAAGAGAGATGCTGTGTCTGAATTGTTTTAAATCGAAACACTTTAACAAGACAGTTCACCCCAAAATAAAATTTCTGTCATGAATTACTCTCTCTAGTTTTTCCAAACCTGTATACATTTATTTGTTTGGTTGAACACAGAGAATGTTTTTTGGAAGAATGCTGGTAACACAACCCCATTGACTACCATAGTAGGAAAAATGACAATGGTAATCAAAAGTGCTCCAGAACTGTTTGCTTTCCTTTCTTCAAAATATCTTATTTTGTGTTCTATAGAACCAAACTGCGCACGCATTCCTGGGGTCCAGGAACTGCGCACGCATTCTTCCAAAAATATCTTTCTCTGTGTTCATCATAACAAAGACATTTATACAGATTTGGAACAACTCGAAGGGGAGTAAATGAAGACAGAATATTTATTTTTGGGGTGAACTATCCCTTTAATAAAGGGTATAGATATATACAAGTTATACTGCCTATTATATAAAATAATTATATAATCGCATACAACAATGTTGGAACATTGTGTTTGTATTATGCATAATGCAATATGTGGGCTACAAAGATTAGTCAGATTTTTTCTTTTGAGCTCAAACCTGTATTATTTTTAGAATAAGCTACAAAAGGGGATTTTGCATCTTACATCTTTGTGTTTCCTAAAATCCTCAACAGCAGCGTACCACACAAGAGTACCACACAAGAGTTCCTTAAATGTTTATACTTGGGACATTAAGAAAAGAGCCGAAAACTGTCTCTCATCGTTCTACATACTGTATACAGGACCACATCCTTTATTAATTTATCTGGCAACAAGAGACAATGAAAAGTCCAGACCAGACCTTTGTCCCACATTACTTTGTAAATGTGGTCACACCAGCTCTACAGGAAGATAATAACAATGCACGTTAGCAGAGTTTCCCCCACTATCGTCCAAACAGGAGTAGACACTGACCTTCACATACAGTATACTGTATATGATCTGATAAACATGACAATGAGTAGGACTAAACATTTCTAACATAGTAGTTAACTTTCTTCTTTATGAGACTGGAGAACATAATCCCTTTATGAGAGTAATAATCCCCTTCTTAAAACTGAGTTAATTTGCCAATAGTTGAAAGATGTATTTTCCTCTGAGGTTTAGTCAAGGCAGGGGCCTATGGTGAAATCCTGAACCCAAACTGCAAGCGTCATGCCATTACAACACAAAGAACAAGATAATTTCTTTGCATGGTTGCTAAATTCAATGTTATTTAAAAGCCTTAGGGGTGGTTTCCCGGAAAGGGCTTAAACCTAGTCCCAGACTGACTTAAATGTTAGAGTTGTCTTAAACCGGCCATTCCCCGTGATGCCAATTTTCTAACTTTAGTTAGTGTGTAATGTTGCTGATAGAGCATAAACAATATCTCCAAAACGATAAAGCTCAAAGTTCAATGCCAAGCAAGATATTGTCTTTAACAGAATTCGCTTTTCAAGGACTACAGAGAACGGCTGGAATCGAACTGGAATCCGCCACTTAAATAACTCTGACTATGCTGTCCTCGCAACTGCATAACTCTGAAGTAGTTAGAGTGCTAGCAAACAAACACACGAAGCAGTTTATCCTTTCCAGAATGTTTACTTCTGTGATGCTGTCTCTTTAAAAAAAAACTGACATACAATAAACAAGATATGAAATTACTAACTGCACATTAATTAGTTTGGTATAGCCTACATATGCGATCTGCACATGGGTGTACATGTGATGCGATAGGACTTTCTTTCATTATCATTATATCGATCAAAGTTTAACTTCCAAGAATCAATATTAGGTTAACACATAATATGTACGCTTACAGATAGTAAATAAACTTACAGGCTTATTTAATTACATGTTAAATAATATAACCGGTCTGACCCAATAGGTCTGGTGTCATTTCCCTCACCATAGTATGAAAATATTTGCGATCTCAAACAAAGATTCTAGCCAAAAGCCAAAGCTTATGAAAACACGTGCACTGAGAAGGGAGCGACCAATCACAACAGCCTGAGAAGCGTAAGCTCGCTGATATGGAATGGGTGGGACATCTTCAGACACACGCTCTAAGTGGGGAACCAATCACGACAGACCTGGTCAGCTTTACCAATCAGAGCGTTTCGGAAGGAGGGATCTCATATAGATCGGAAGAAATCCAGTCGCTTTGTAAGAAGAGGGACAGCGATGAACAATAGACTTGAAATATGTGAAATATAAAGCGTTTTTTTCAACTAGAAACATGAACATCCATTGTTAAACACCCAAAAAACATCACCAAAGCTTCAAAAACAGAAAAAGAATGGCTACTTTAATCGAAAACAAATTGCACTGACGTATATTAAAATACATCAGTGTGATTGTTTTGTCTCAAGATGCCCACGACTACGTTTTTTTGTAACATATGTTTTTAAAAACGATTTAAATATCCTCATTCAACCAAGGCCTAGTCCTGGTTTAAAATAATCCCTGTCCAGAAAACCGCCCCTAAGTGTTTAGATGACAGAAGAGTTCAAAAGCACATGAGCTTTGAATAAAAAACATCATTATTGTGACAGCTTTTAGTAATGATTTTTCACATTACTTGCAACTAGGAGCACAATAAGTGCATGTATATACAGAATAAAATAATATGCAAACATAAATTAACAATAAAACCCCATTACATTAACAAATGTCTCTCTATCATAGCACAACGTTCATGAACCGAGTACCCTTAACCACGCTCTGATCTTATATTCACAAGTAACATTTTACTGATGCTTTATTGCAAAGTGTATGCAAATATCTCCTGGGCATTCAAATGTATTTTCTCTCTTTCGTTTATAACGCACTGTCTTATCTGAGATATCATACAATATAGCAGAATAATGTTTCTACAATTACAATGTCTTCCATGACTAACTTGACTAACTTGACTATCAATATAGCCGGCGTTGGCGTATAACCATTCCCGCTGTTCATACGTCGTGTTACAGTTATAAAGACATGTCACACAATTAAAAACCTTTCGGTTCACAGAAAGCAGGTGCCATTGTCACAACTCGATAGAAAAAATACGTGCACATCTAAACGTGGGCTTACAAATGAATAAGAAATAAGATAAACGTTGTGCAACAGATGTAACCGCATTACTGTAAGCGCTCGCGCTTTAATCTTCTATTTGACAGTTCTTCAGAAAGAGACGAACGTGCAGCGCGACAGACCTTCACAAGCAACAGCTCGCCCCCAAATAACCATGAAAGCAAAATGTACCTATTGGACCTTCTTTGTGTTTTGACGAACGTCTTCTGTTAACTGCTTTTTCAAGAACACCGCTGCCCGACTTCTTCCCCGACGCCATCTTCCTCAAACAAAACGACCACCTCCCCTCTCTGATTTGTCTGGACATACCTTTCACATGGGCACGCCCACACGACGATCTATAGCCAATAATTCGTCAGTGAATTTACTGAGTAACGCCCATCACGTTGCCGTTATTTGGTGAAGTGACGTTCTTGTGTGACGTAAAAACATAATAATAATAGCCTAATAATCATAATAATATGCATTAAAATAATATATTTGTAAATTTTTCACTTTTATTTATACTGTCAACAAACGTGTCTCTTCCATAGGACAGGGTGAAACAGTGACGTAAATAGAAACAAAACACTTATTTTATATAATTTATTCACATTATTATCTGATTGTCTAACAGTTAAGCAGAATGACATACTGAAATTGCTGAGATCACAAACTTGTCTGTGTACAGGTTAAATGGAATAAATGGTGTATAAGTATGAGATATAGACTCAAGCATTTAAGCATTTGTTCTTTATATTAATATTATTTTATCACTACCGCATTGCATTTATACAAAACTTGCATAGAATGACATGAAGCCAGCTGGATTTTTTTATAACCTTATTTTTAAAACCTATGAAAACGATGAGAAAGTGTTACACTTATTTAACCATAGTTCACAGAGGATGAGACACATCCTATTCCTTATTTAATCCTTTCCTCTCTGTGAATCTGACTTTTTCTTTCTCCGCAGCTCAGCTAGGGCTTCTCCAGCTGAATCTCTTCTCCACAACCCACATCTTCATACGGGCCTTGCACATGGGAGCGTTGGATTTGATGGTAAATGGAGTTGCAGTCATCCAGATTTAAACCCTGTAGAGGGATTACATTTACATATGCTTTTGGTAGACACTATAATTCAAAGGGCCTTACAGCGCATTGATGCTATACAGGCAATTAAATCATTGAGCTTAGCATCAAGAGCACTTTGCCCTACCAGTTTATGTACAGGTAAAAGATCTTATTAGTATACAAAAAGAACACGCAATAGACAAACCTCATAGATATTTTCTTCCTCCCTTCCTTTCTTCCTCTCCAGTTCATGTAACCTCTTTGACTGGAGAAAGAAAATTGTAAAGTGTACAGTAAATATACATTATCCTGTAAATCTACACCTGTCATCATTACTGAATCATCACAGTCACTTACATCATGATGCCAAGTTCAAAGCATATATTATTTATCTACATCTGAGCCTTTAAGTTAGAGGTGTGCCTGACCTTACAAAGGAGCATGGTGCCTGGGATCAGCACACACATCAGCAGTAAGATCCCTTCTGCTATTATAATGCTGTTCTTCGCACTCTCGCTGATGTTCAAGGTCTTGTCTATCGGCACTAATGCAAGAGAATTAATTGGACTGTGTTATCACAAGATGCCTTCTAGGGATGACAAGACACTTCATTGGAAGCAGATTATGGAACAAAGGTTTGAAAAGATTTAGAGAGAATAAACACAAACTGATAGAGTTGATGCCTGTATCTCAGTTGACAATATAGGTTGCTTGTGGATCTATTACGAGAGTTATTAACATACTTTATCATTCAGAGTGGGTTTGCCATTGAATGGGCTACTTCTGTTTGCCTAATGCGGCCAATTGATTTAATTGTGGAGAATATTAGTTTTACAATGTGGCCTTTCAGTGCACTTCAGTGGATACGTTGTCAAGTTTATGGCTTTTGTAGTGATATATGAAGACTGTATCATGTTAGACAGCGGGCCTACAACACATTAAACAAGAGAATAAATATTGTGTTACACACTACCACTGAAAATCATATAGGGTAACTTGACATTTAATTATAAAGGCATCTGCCCGTTGGAAATGCATTACGTGGAGAAAAACTGAATTCTCTTTCATTACAAAAATAAGAAATACAGCATGTTGGGTGTACAGGTACAGTAAGGGAAACATTATTTGATCCAGTTATTGTTTGCCCATTGACAAAGAAATGATAGGTAGGTTATTAATGGTAGGTGTATTGTAAGAGATAAGAGACAGAATGTCAACAAGAAAATCCGGAAAAAAACATTATATAAAGGTTATACATTTATTTGCATTTCAGTAAAAATAAGTATTTGACCCCCTACCATCCAGCAAGAATTCTGGCTCCCACAGATTAGTTATGTGCCTATATGGAACACAGATTAGTCCCGTCACTCTAAGAAAGTACTCCTAAATCAGCTTATTATGTATATAAAAGATGCCTGCCAACAGAATCTGTATCTTCCATTTCAACCTCTCCACCACCACGGTCAAGACCAAAGCTGTCAAATTATGTGAATCTGGGACACAATTGTAGAACTGCACAAAGCTGGAATGGGCTTCAAGAACTGGATTTTGTGGTTTAAATTCTGTTTCTATCAGTTCAAATAAACTTCCATCATTTTTATGGCAAGTATGCTAAATTACAAAATCAGCAGGGGATCAAATAATTATTTCCCTCAGTGTATATTGCAATTTTGACTCACTGTAGACATGAAGGAAGGTGCCATGAGTAAAGATGGCAAAGCGAGGAGAGGTAAGATTGATGAAACACTGGTACAGGGCAGTATCAGCAACACGGACGTTCTCGAAAATCAACCGATGGCATTTGACTCCTTTAACTTCGGACATTGGCTCAGCCTTCACCTCATCTGATAGATTTATAAATCTTGGTATTGTGGTTCCGTTGACTGTGTGAATATTCATGATCCAGGTGACATGGGGGTTCTTCTCACAACGGTAGCAGCACTTGATTGAGGCCTCTCCTGACACGGGAACACGTTGAAATGGCTGGTCCGCCTGCAGCTGCACCATTGCTTTATTACCATTGGCAACAGCTAACAATGAAATAATAAACCAATGTGGGTGCATGTCAGTGGTGGCTACTCTTTTGGATATTCAGTAGAAAAAAACATGATGTCAAAGCAGTTCAATCTACAAAGAAAATCTCCAACATTGTCCTCAACAGCATGTAGAAATCTTAAAGCTAAACTTCGAGCAGAAAATGTGATGCAATACTGTTAAAATCAACAGAAAACTTTGCAAAATTAATTTACACCACAATAAATGAAAGTGAGTTTTTTGTTTTAAAACTAGAGACAAATCTTCATGCTGCTTGCAGTGAGATCACAGCTGCTTGGGTAGGAGATGAGCTCCACTGAAGCAGAACATACAGATGGGCAGGTGGAGACTTCGTTCTTATGTAAAAGATTAAACATACTTTTATGTACTTTTTAATTTAACTAATCATCATGATGACAGGTTCTCTAAAAAATATGATATAACTCTTAATTAATATGATTACTTACAAAAAAAACCACAACTCATCAACATAAATGGCGATCATATTTCTGTTAGTTTGTACATTTTTTAAACATTTTACTTACGATATTGTCACATAAACAGATAAAATATTTTTCTATTTACCTGCCAAAAAAGACAAGGACAGGACCAATGCAAACTCCATCTTCCAAAACAGATAATGGAAACAAAGCTGCTGGTTAAACACAACAGCAGAAATGCAAACTCGTCAACAAATGTACCTTCTCAGAGAAAGCAGACTTTTCCTGTACAATCTAGTGTGGTGTACACGCCCCCACTTTTCTTGTTCCCCTTTTGGTTACCAGCACAGTAATACATACATAAATGTGTTTTATGTATATTTATGGCAAAAAATATAAAATGAGAAAATATGGAGATACAATGTTTCAAAAGGACAGCAGCTATAATAATAATACTATACATTTATACACCATGTAATAAATTATTTGATAATAAACACAATAAAAGCTCAAATAAAGTTTGTTCATTTATTAAAAAAGACATAATAAAAAACGTACCTACATTTTTCTTAAGTATCTTACAAAATAAAATCAAAGCCCAAATACACAGAATAGTTCTTGCATAATCATTTATATAGACGGACATTAATGGAATGCCAGTATTTAGTGAACTTCTATACACAGTATTACATAAAATGTAGGCATGTTTAGATCATTTGAACAAAACTTTTGCTGGGGCGTCAGGTACTAAAGGAAAACAAATTTTAAGAGCCACAAATAGGTGCAACAAAAATTGATGGGCAGTAGGAGTCAATGGTGCATTGCACTTAAAGAGGTGAGTTTACAAAATATCAGATGTGCCAAAAGCAGATCTTAGATTGACAATTACACTGACCGCTGCTGAACGAAGGCAAGGGACAGAGTGCCAGGAGGACCAAAGGAGCCCTTTGAAAAGAAATCCTTAATCTGCACAAGGCACCCTATAAATAGATTTAAACATACAGCTATACCACTATGTATAATATATGTGTGATTAGATAGATACATCAAAAGTGTACAAGGTGAGAGAGATACTTTACCCACAACTCTCTTGTCAATTAGAACATTTCTTCATTCTAAGTTGCACACATCATGCAAATGAACTGCAACTGCTTCTTGCCAGGTGACACTGAGTGAGGCCTTATCCTGGCAAAGGGTGTCCTAGTTTTCTCTCTCATACCCTCTTATAATAGGCAATGCATAGTACATATTGTAATTACACAAGTTAAAAAAACATCAAAACAACAACAAAAACACAAACAAGTAAATGGAAAATTATGCGATCAGAAAGACAGCTAGGTGGTAAAGAGGGACACAAACATCTTGGCCACCTTTAAACATTATGTCATTCATTACTTCTAAAAGAGAATAAAAGATGAAAAACAGGTCTGATTGACAGCTATTAGGACCAACATTGCTGGTTCTTCTGATGTGAAAGCAAGACTTCAGATAAGAAAACCATTTGGAAACGGTTGATAAAAGAGCGAGAAAACTACTTAAAACGAAATTGGATCTACCAATATAATTCACACTACAATATCAAATCGGGTCAATGTTGCATAACTAGGCAGTGGGTTGAATAACATCATGAAAGCATGTTGCATAAGATCGTAATTACGGTACTGGTGAGAAAACCCACCGTTTCTGCATTCAAACTCTGAAATGCTATCCACACCCAGATTTACATGGTCATCTGTGGTTACTTAAGGCAAAGAGTGCAGAGAGAATATGCTAGTCCCTTAAACCGAAAAGCATGATCAGATAATGTGGACCAGCATCATCTCTATAATAGATACAGCAGTTCATTTCTGCGTCAAAAAAGGATTACAAACTGCCTTTACAAGCAAATCCAATTCAACATTTTATGGGTTGATCCAGCAGAGAGGTGAAGCAGTTTAGAGAGGGATCGGTGAACGGATCGAACCCCAACCCCTTTCAGCCCAATGAGTGATTCTCAGCTAACTTGCTCATGCATTACCAGACAATGATCTTATATGTTCCTCTTTCTTAACTCTTTGGTCCAGCTTAGGCTGACAAACTACTCTTGAAAAAAAAAAAAAAACTCAGAAGCGATCATGTGACTGGAAATGACTGATGCCTTATACGCACCTCTCATGATTTTGCATAGATACAGCACACACAAACAAGTATATGGTCTGTGTCTACCTACCAGACTACATCTGCTTTGCTACATCAGATCAATAAACACATGCACGAGTCTGTCATACATCATACATGACCTCTCATGATATAACTCAAATGTGCTTGAGCTGTCTATGCAGGTAGTACATTTGAAGTGATTCATACTAGATTTTCACATTTTAAACTCCAACTAAATCTCTTAACATCAAACCTTGCACCAGCTTTCTAAGCTTCACTCCGGAAGGTCAAGTGTGTAAACCAGCCCCACCATATACCCAAAACCATATCTCCTCTTCCTCATCCATGTACTGAACTGTCCAACTTAACACTTTTCTTTTCTTTCTTGAACAATCACAGACGTTCTGGTAAGACGACACAGAATTCAATTTAACTACAAACATGTAAAAACCAAAGAGCATGTCATTATACTTCTTACTATAGTTTGACCAATGCAAGGTTACTGCAAAATAGAACAATGCTCTGCTAGGAACTCCAAACATACTCATTTTAATTTCTGTTGTTTAAAATAGATGGTAATGTATTTTTGCATGAGAAAATTGTATCATTGAAAAAAAAAGCTAATTTGGCAGCTTCACTGTTAATTTGAACAATAAACAAAATGGCAAATCATTGTTTTGTATAATCTGATAGAAAACCTGACTATATAACTACAGTCTTAGTGGCCGGCATCATATCTAACTAAATTTACAGAGATGCAAGTTTCTTATGAATATAGATAGTCTCTTAACACTAAACTAACTTGACATGCGTTGAGAAGTTTAACTTCATTTACTTCTTACTTTAATCGTTCTTTAGATGTCATACATTTCTTTGGCATCTTTTGGCAAGACCGTCACTCTTCTGTCACTCAACAGAGACACATACGCACGCATTCATGCTCATGGATCACTATAATTTCACAATGCCCGGTCTATTTCAGGTCTCAATGACTTAGTCTGCGGTCAATCTTCTGAAAGTAAAGCTGAGACAAGAGAACAGCAGACAAATGTAGGCAGTAATAGTCAATGATTGAATCCTCTGCAAGTCACTTCAAGACTAGAGTCCAGCACACACAGTAATCTGAAAATGAAGAGAACAGACGATGAGAAATAAACACAAATAACTTAAATTGTCACATATTTTTTAGTTAAACATTTTAAAAGGATGCATTTGGACAATATTTGATGATGTTGATTCACACATTACATTACATTTATGCATTTGGCAGACGCTTTTATCCAAAGTGACTTACATTGCATTACTATACATTTGATTCTGATTATGTGCAAATCCCTGGGATCGAACCAACGACCTTGGTGTTGCTAGTGCCATGCTCTAACCACATTTGGTAACATTTAATTAGATAAAACATCATTTTATCCAAAGAACAATGGCTGAGTAATATAGTATTTTATTTAAAATACTTAATGCATGAGATAAAATATAGCCAAATCAAGGTGAATGTACAGTACTGTAGATATTCAATATCACCCATAATGGCACTACATGACAAAGACATTAAAGTATAAAAACATGCTAATGTATCTTGAATGTGTAGTTTTACATTTACCTTTAACAGCAGGTCGTGATGTTTCTCAGTTGTAAAGGACCCGCTGAAGTGAATATTTGGCAAGGGCTTCTTGCAATTTATAATGGTAATCCTCAACACTCTAAAAACACAGAAAGACTGTATTAGTAAGGATGTCTTGTTCCCAAACCTTTTTAAATTTCTCTTGTCCCCTCTTAATAAGTGCTGAGTTTTTAGCCTCTCTTCAGCCCTCTCTATCTATTGTCCGAACATTTAAGCAGGTTGTCATTTGGACCTCCATTCATACATCATTAAACTCATGCCCTCACCTGCAGTCTCTTCAGTTGTTCCTCAAGAACCTGCAGTTTCCTCTGCACCTCCTCCATGCGCTCCTGAGAAAGCACCAGAGGAGCGCTGATCCCTCTTTCTTCTTCTCCTTTACTACTGTCATCTCCTCCACCCTCCTGTCCTTCAGTTTTGTCATCTGTGCTGGATTCCTCCACTGAAAGGAAAAAAGAGCTCTCTATATAACCATACTGTATATAACCAGTGTCGGATTTGTTGTTTTCCTGAGAAACACGGCAACAGTAAAGTTTTTTTAATACAAAAAACAGGTGGAATTGAGTCTTTGACCGATTTCAACCGTATCTCTTACCTTTACATTTAAGCTTTTTGTGTAACTGCCCTCACGTGAAATAAGTTATATTATATTCAATAAAGTTATAACTGCCCCATCCTTTATCTCCTTGTTAAAAGCTGCATTCACATCGTGACATGCTCACAGAACAATCTGCGCTGAAATGAGCCACTGCAAGGAACATTAAATTTATGAATAGAATAAAATGAAAAAATGTGAATATTACATTTTTGACAAGTATACCTTGGCCATATATATTAATGCTTAATCTTCAGCAAGAGGCTGAACCCCATGAAATAAAAAAACTAAGTGACACATGTGCAGTACCTGATGATTGACAGCCATCTGTCTCCTGGCTTTCAGGCCCCGCCCCTTCATTCTCTCCAGCAGCCTGTGAATCATCCGACAAGCTGATACTCCCGACCAACAGTCTCTTCAAAGAAATGACTGTGGCAGAAATGAAATAAAAATTAAGTATGCTTTGTTAATGTACGTGCTTGATATAATATACACTGCCCGTCCCAAAAAAGGTCCCAAACTCTAATATCGCTTTGATTACTGCACACATTCGCCGTGGCGAATAAGTTTCGATAAGCTTCTGTCCAACATTTATTCCCATACAGAGTTGCATTCATTTTTCACCAAGATCTTGTATTGATGATGGGAGAGTTGGAACGCTGCGCAAAGTCTTCTCCAGCACATGCCAAAGATTCTCTGGACTCTGTGGTGGCCAATCCGTGTGTGAAAACGATGTCTCATGCTCCCTGAACCACTCTTTCACAATTTGAGCACGATGAATCCTGGCATTGTCATCGTGGAATATGCCCGTGCCATCAGGGAAGAAAAAACCCATTGATGGAATAACCTAGTCATTTAGTATACTCAGGTAGTCAGCTGACCTCATTCTTTGGGCACTAACGTTGCTGAACCTTGACCTTCAATCCAATGGGAAGTTAAATCCAGGTGCTGACTTTTTATGGACGGGCAGTGTATTAAATAGAATGGCATAAAATATAAGAAATGCTTACTTTCATCCAAAGCCCCTGCAGCTAATTTTTCAGAAGGGGTGTTGCTTTGGGTGAGCAGGTCGATGCCATTGGCAGCTAGATAATCTATGAGTGAAGTTTCAGAAATGTTGCTCTTTTCATCAGCGAGATTGTCCTTGTATCGTGCTACAGTGAAAACAGAAGAAGATTTGGTGTATATGTGGTGTGTAGTAAATACGATTATTTCAACATTTTACTCTATTTTGATACTGTGCGCAAATATATTTTTAGTTCTTTCCTTACATGCATTCGGGAAAAAATGAAAGTTGATAGTTGAGAATGCATTGACATAATGCTTAAGTACATTTAGCTTTGTTGTGTCAGAATATTGCATAATAGGTATGAATATTGGTACATCTAATTTTTCCCAAAATATTCTGAATATTTATACAGTGTTATAAGCCTACATATTGCAATAATAGAAAAAAATTCCCAAGAGTAACAAATATTGCTAAATCATTTTACAAAATCTCACCACTGTGACTTTTCAATAAAACTGCGCCATTCTCCGTGGGGCTCAGAGGAGGATAAAAGAGACTAAAGGAGAAAAACAAAAAGTTTTTATTAACAGAACCATAAAGGGTCATAACTCATCTAATAGGGTCTGTAGAGCTTTGCTATTTGTGAAAAACACACTCAATAGCCATACCCGGGTCCAATAGCGCTGCTGGGCACGCTGCCGGCTCTCTTTCTATCGAGCCCATTCCCCTTCCTCTTCTTCAGCTCATCAACTGCAGACTTAATCCCTTCTGTCCAGCTGAAACAAAATATTAAACTTTCCCAGTCTCGATCAAAGAGACATCAAAAGCTAAATTTCACCTCACAAACTCACTTTTTCCTTTCCCCGACAGATTGAGCCACTAGCTCGTATATCTGTGCTCCGCTGTCCCAGGTGAAGATAACGTAGAGAGCCTTTGGGTCTGGGGGTCCGAAACAACAGTGTCATTACATTGCTTTCATTTTAGTATCAACTGGGTTAGTACTGAAGCACTGGTACTTCTCTAATCCAAACCGTCAAACTCTACTGACCTGTGGCAACATCTCTGAGGAAAACCGACTGCAGCTTGATAATCGGACTTAACATCTGTTTGCCCTCCTGAACGGCGATGTTGCTTTTGCTCTGACACTTCAAAACCATCTTATCATCCTGCTTTTGCATCAAGACCAACAGGTCTGACAGCAGCACGCAGTGAACATCTGCAAACATACACAGACACAGGAAGGTAAAGGGGTGTTTTTTGTTTTGTTATGCTGCATTGCTTACAGACTGAGAGATATTTCTACATGAAAACAACAGTTACCGATTGCTTTCTCCTTGGTCACCCTCCATGTTAAAGGGCCTTCAAACAGCATCTCCCTGGTGGTCAGATCTATGTTCTGAAGAAGAGTGGAAATAATTCACTCAAGAGTTTATGAATATGTAGCTTACATTCATACATGATACATAAAGATTTATCTTACCTTGTACTCAACATAAAGATCATTGCTGGGTTTTAGTCCTGAGGTGTCCAGCCTGCGCTGGTAGTCCTTCAAAATCTGAGAAAATCAAGTCATGGGTGGATATTTAGAAGAAAAATGTATGACAGGGGTGATTTAAATCTTCTTGGGTCATTCTATGGACGGTTTCATCTTAACAACATAAACAAACGTTACTGCGCATGCGCACTTTTGTGACCCCAACTTAACTTCCGGTACACATTCACAAACAAAGAGTGCCTATAGATTAATTCTGATAACAATCAAAAGAAACCGAGACGAACTGTTGCTTGGATAAACTTGTTTCTCCGATATTTCGAATTTAGACTGCGATACCAAGCTCAACCACTAGATGTCTCCACGGCTTGTTTAGATGGAACCAAATACAGGACCCATTCAACAAATTGTTTAATAAATAAAATGAACATACAACAAAATTCAACAATAATTGTTTATTTAATACAATTATTACACAGCAAAATAATAATACAAATTAATATTAACATAGATTAAATAAATACTTATATTATTAGAAACTAACCAAACACAAACCGGAAGTTAACAGGGGGTCAGGCACGCGCAAGTCCGAAGAAACGGTCTATACTGCAGGTATGATATATAATCAGTAGCGTTGTTAACCACCACGCAAATGCGTGAGGCTCCGCAAGCTTGGGGGCCCCATAGTGGGTACAAGCGGTAAAATCATTTGACGCTTTATTTAGACACTCGGATATACGCAATGATGCGCACGTATCAAAGCGGTGCTCAAAAACGAAAGAAAGCAAAAGAAAAGCAATCTAATAGTAATTTTACGAATATAGCAAAACAATGCTATGAAAAAAGCATGAAAAGAAGAATCTTGCACCTTTTACTTTCGTATAATGTAGCTAAAAGCATTCTGTATTATTCTGAATAAAACAAATGACACTTTTTCATCCCAAAACCAACAAGGTTTATTCTTATAACAAACTGTAGAGAATTTTGTGCCGTTATGTGGTTCAACGTAAAATAATATTAGTATAATTATATTTATATGTATATATATAAAAAATGTGTGGGGGGCCTCAGGTCTTGACTTTGCTCAGGGCCCCCACAATGGTAAACACGCCCCTGTATAAAATTATATAAAAAAAAATTGTGTTTGGAAATCCCATTTTAAGAATGTTTTATCTATTACATAATCTATCACAGAATTATGTATATTTTAGTGAAATAAGTACTTTATAAAAAAACTAAGTCTCTGTATTGCCTCTTACCAGTAAGTTTTCCATTTGTTTAACTTCTTCATTGACGTGGTTGAGGATCTTGCGACAACATTCTGCTGCATGGGTAATGTTCGATTTTTCTGTTTCATCCTCTGTGAGAAATCAATTTTTGCAGTTTCATTCATCAATATATATTTATACAATATTTTATTCCCTCTGTGATGATTTAAGTTTAATGTTGTTTATATATCTATATGGTGTTTTTAATATGCTTTAAGACAAATAAGGGCAAATGTATTATTCAAACCCATTGCTAGAGTATTTCTTCCATTAAAACTGCAGTTTGTAAAAACCGCTGCTAGAGGGCGCACGATCAAAACAACAACAATTGCATAGCTTGATGACGCTGTGAAGGAGCGTGGAATGATGGGATCTGTTGTCTTTAACACTACCGATGATGGCCATCAATCAGGTGGGAACAAAAAATCATGTTAGCGGATGAGGTAAAGTAATAAAGTTTTATAAATGTTGCATATAATTGTGGTCCATAAATTAGTGACCGCTTGAAACAAGCTAGTGCCTTGCTAGACGCTACTTCCGCATTTGTCCATGACACTGTTGTCATGCGGTTTCTACGTCAGTAAAGGCGGTAACAAAGGGTAACGCGGATATGACGCCATTGACAGGCGACTGCACAGCCCCGTGTAACTGTTTAGAATGGCGATTTTCTCACGATTTACAAGAAGTTGGAAACATTTGAGAAATTGTAAGTACTCAGCTGAACAATGGCCTAGTTGTTTTTGGATATTTTACTGCAAAATTGTTACAGACTGTACCTTAAAACTGCAATTTACCAAAAAATGCAGTTTTCAACATCATAAGCTTGCAACTACCAATCACGTCAAAACATTTGACATTTTAGCATATTCATATCAATGGGCTTAGCGTGTTCTATTGTGTGGCGGCAGGGACTAATTTATGCATATTCATGAATCTACGAATACTTAAAGTGTAACTCTACCCTAATCTCGTTAAGTAATTTTAAAGAATGAAGAAATTAGTATAACAGGGAAAACTTTAACATGCTATTTTGATGCTAAAAGATGAGTTTTAAGTGATAAAATGATGGACTGCAGTGGGACTTTAAATCGCATTTCAAATTTTTGATATTTTTTTGTGGCCATTTGTTTAGCACTTCGGTGTAGCATAAAAATTAAATAGATTTCAAAACCCCACCTGTGTTCTTGGCAATGTTCTCCAGCAGAAGAGGATACTTAGTTAGTCTTTGCATCTCAATAGGAATGATGTCTTTCAACTGTAGTCTCCTACACTGTGGTTTACTCTCTGCATCCTAAACAAATCCAGCAGAAGGAATGCATTTACACACCAGTATCCAGTCAATGTATCATGCCATAACTTTTTAACTATTTAGAAGACAAAAGTCTAGGTAAAATTGAACATAGTGTTTAAAGTACCAGTATGAAAGCATTAAAACGTGCATCCTTCTTCTGTCTGACTTTAATCTGGTCCAAAGCCCAGGATTGGTGACTACAAAAACGTGCGGTGAGCTTCTGAAACCACTCTCCTTCTGAGCCACTGAACTACGGAGATCAAGATTTCAAGAAATCAAGTTCATACATCTGAAAGAAATTCTGACAGTCGGACAGAGTCTTTAAAACTAGTGTTTGATGCAGTGCAATCCATATACCCTGTTTAGAAGTGGTATGCTTATGTTCTTGACAATGTAACTGTCTTCTTGACGCAGTTTTTTCAGGTTCTCAAAAAAAGCATCTAAAATAAAAAATGATATATGTTATGTCTGTTCATGGTAACTGAAGCATGTATGTTGGACAAACAATAACTTGGAAGACAATCAGACAAAATATCAATATTTAAGGAGTTATGTCAACGTACAGTGCATGTCTATGATCTCATCAAGGTTAGGAAAGATTGCAGACACTTCTGTCGCGTCCATGATAACCTCCTTCTCCAGTGGGCGAGAAAACACAGTCTGCAGTACGGTCAGCATACGAACGTGTGCGTGCTCTGTTGCAAACAACTCTGAGAGACAGAGAGAGAAACATGTTCACAGCTTTCACCATTGCCCCTGCTACATACAGCAAGAGATCTAACGAAAAAAACAAGTGCCAAGAATCTCAGTCCCATTTCCCACTGCATGCTCAATGACAGCTGTGGTATTACTATGGTATAATGACCAGGGAGTACAATGTAAATACTGTGGGATGTGAAATTTGAGCACCCTAGTTTTCATTATGCTACAAAAAAAACATTTACCTTCCTGTAAAGACGGTTTCAAAGTGACAACATAAACAATCTTTGCTGCACATGTGCACGTTCGTGGACTGCCCTTAACTTCCGGTACACATTAACAAACCCATTACTTAGCTAAACTTGTCTCTCCAACATTTTGAATTAAGATTGCGACACTACAGGACCCATTCAACAAATTGTTTACTTAATACCATTATTATAAAATAAAATAATAATACAAATTAATATTATCATAAATTAAATGAAATAAATAGTTATATTATTAGACACTAGCCAAATAGTTAGAAGTTAAATACTATTGGAACACAAAAGAAGATATTTTGAGGAATGTCTCGGTGGTTTTGTGTCCAAACAATGCAGGTCAATGAGGACCAGTGTTGTTTGCTTACCAAAGTTCTTTAAAATATCTTCTTTTGGTGTGCACATGTTACCGCTTATTTATTTTGCCCGGAAAAGTGTGTAATGTTTTTTTTTGCTCTCTACCATTAATGACTTCCTGTCGCTTGATCTCCATCTTGCTCAGTTTGCTTAGATTGTCAACATCAGCAAATTGCCTCCAGTTGGGTGAATCCTGCTCAAGCTCCAGGAGGCGGGGCTCTATCTCCTCATGCTGAGGAAAGGGGCCAAAGGCGGGGCCACCGAGGGTCCCATCAGGCAACAGCCCCCCTTCCACACTGAGAGACGAATAAAAATGTGAAAGAGAACAAAGTGAAAAGAGATACAAATGTAGGAAGCCCTAGGAAGGTTAAACAGCTTTTAATAGCAGTAAAAGTCATTCAGTGCCAGTAGCGAACCATACGTTTGAGCCTTGGCCCTCTGCGTGCACGCAATCCAACAACAACCCCCGCCAAACCCACACACTTAACCTTATTTTACCTTACTGTGCTTTCCTATAGAAGTGCACATACATCATTGTACTATCACACTTACCACATGATACATTTACAATACTACTCCAGACTTGAAACGCAACAAGCCAAACAGCACAGCAAGACAGTAATCACCAAAATAACACTCTATACACGTATAAATCATTATTACACATACACATTATGATCGGCGAGCCGCGTGTATGTGCTCTTCAATGGAATAATGGACCGGGTTGCACACACATGACCGACACTGCCTCCCAGTCTGATCATAAAACCAACACAGACTAACTTACACAATACCAGTTTAGAAACGACACCTCATGAGAGCGCTCTCAGCAAAGAAAACCTACTCTAGCAGACAGTAAACAGAGATTCACCAGCGAATAAACTATGATTCTAATAAATCTTAATATTAAACTGGTCACGTTAAAGTAAACTAAACTTATGGAACTGACCGTAGTCAATTTACCATTTATCTGATAAAATGTAACTGTTATGCAGGTATAACAGCAAAATATGCACAATATGTTAAATTTAAGACTGCGACCGTGTCTACAACAGGTGGACACATTTTTATTATAATGGGTTCTAATTCGTTCTATTGTCTCTTGTCGCATCGCGTCCCATCTGGTGTAGACACGGTGTGAGCAGTCAAATTCACTCGTCTCAAATTAAGCTCACATCAGCAACCAGAATGAATTGAGGCATGGCGGCCTAATAAATAATAAATAACTTTTTTTTTCGAACAACATTTATTAGCTGTACTTTTAACTGTGTTTTTTAACTTGGTTGCTTCTTCCGTTTTACGAGATTGCTGGTGAACAACCCCCCAGATGGCGGAAAGTTAGCAAAAAAACAAAGCGCGCCCATTTAGAAAGATGATATGATTGGTCAGTTTTACTGTCAATCAAAATTAATCTCTCCCATTGATTTACTGTACTGTCAGCCAGCGGTATGCTAACAGAAGGCGCCTGACGTAAGCACACGTTCGACTTCTTGCAGGCTGCGCAGACAGCGTGTGGCATGCGCAGGCTGCGCAGACAGCGTGTGACATTGCAGAACTGCATTTGCTCCGTGATCTTGAATTACTCTCGTGGGACTTGGAAATGTCACGTGGATAGAGTCTGCATCGATCCAGGAAGTCAAATATACACATCTAATAGGAAAAATATGCCAACTTTTATTGAAAATAATAATTTAAAGTTTTTTAATATTTGTTTTTACCACAGTCTCTATCAGGGGTTTTCAAACTTTATGATGCCAAGGACCCCCAAATATGATTAATCTTTTGTGAGGGACCCCCATTTCTAAAATATATATCAATCTATATTTTTTCTGTGTAAAGAAACGTTTAAAATGTGTTAGATAAATAGTAAATAGGATATTATAAAGACAACACATTGTTTCTTAACCTAAATAGTCGGCAACAATTTCACTTTGAGTCCCAAAAAAGAAACTATAGTGAAAAAAACTCACTAGAAAAATTCAAATATAAACAATTCTGGAAACTCGATAGCAAAAAAGCAGATAAACACTGTGGACTTTTATCATTTTTCTGGGGGACACCTTGCAACCTTCTGGAGGTTCCCTGGGGGTCCCCAGACCCCATTTTGAAAATGTCTTTTCTAGGTCATCACAGAGGGCCTAGAGGGCCTTGAGGGTTCGCTACTGTTCAGTGCATTGTCGCCTTGCCGCTTCTGTCGAATGACAGCACCTGTCAACCAAAAATGTTTTCAACAGCTCATTGAGTCTCTAAGATCATCTCAATCAGCCCTTGTGCTGCCGTCTGCTGTGGATGGATGAATATGAGTTTCTGAATGTGCATTATGTGCGTGATGGTTAGTTGTTGCCTTACGGGTGCTGTGGGGAGGGTGAGGGGGGGTGGGAGGAGGAAGTTGACTGTAGGTCCACGTCGCTACGGGAGCGAGACTGCTTGGCTCGGGTGGAGCCGCTGCGGCGAGAGTGACGGCGCTCCACACAGAGGCTCTCGCTGCGGCGCACGTTCCTGAACACCCATGAGAGAGGGAATAGGTAGGGAGGGTTGGGAAGGGGACAGGGGAAGAGAAAGGTACATAGAGAGGAAGAAGGAAGGGGTAAGAGAGAAGAGGAGAGTAGGGTGGGTTGAAGTGATGAGAGATGAAAATCAAAGTGAAGAGTAAAGGAATTGAGTAGCAAAGGTGGTTTATAAGAGACAAGGACAGACAGATGGTCGAATGGTTAGAGACCACAGACATGAAGAGATGACAGAAATAGAACAATGATATAGTAAGAATGAGAGTAAAATCTAAAAAACTATTCATTTAAGTCACTTTTAACATCTCTAATTCAACCTGAGACCCTTTTGGGTTGCGCATAACATCTGCAGCTCTTTCTAATGTCTTAACTGTCCAAATAAGATTATGTACAGCATCATTTAAACACCAGTTACATTTAGAAAATATTAGCGCCAGGTAACTGAGCTCACTTAGTGCAATGCAGATAAACAGCAGGCACTTCTGCTCCCAATACATACAGCTAACTTACAGAAAACCCAAAGACCAGGTAGACACAGAGAAAAACTATATACCATACTTAGCCATGCAGTGTGTATGAGTGTCAGTGTGACTTTTTCTAATTTGCATGACAAAATTTTGCAGATAAAGTAGCGGAAGTGATTTTAAAATGGTTGTGGAAGTCATTTATTATTATCTACTCTAGGACTGTCCTGATTATCGAGTCAAAAATGTACAATAACGATTTTATTGTGATATCCATTTAAATGTTTTTCATTAAATAAATAATCCATTGATCTGTCAAATTCATCTTTCATTTAGGTTATTTTGCGATTTCTCTCTTTATGACAAATGAATCGCACTCATAATGCAATTGCAGTGAGGTGGTCTTAAGGCTAAACTTTGAAAGGATGCCAAATTATTTACAATATTATAGAATTATCTAGAGGTGTAACGGTACGTGTAATCATTTTATACATTTTATATTTTAAAAAGTTTTATAAATATATTAGTGTTTATATATTATATAGCATATTTTAAAAACGTTTTAAAATATAAAATGTATGTTTATTTGCAAACAGTTAGGTTTTATACTTAAGTTATGCCATTAAAACAGCGAAATCTGCTGACGGAGACACAATGCTTCGTTGTCACAGGAACATGCCAGCTAAACATAATGAGGAAATGACGTCGCTTACTTTGCCAAGTGCATTCCAAACGTCTACATAATGACACGCAAATGCCCTGCTCACTCCAAAGTCTAAACTACAAGGGCTCTCTGCCCTTCGAAGGGAGTAGGGCATAGGAATGAAAACTTCATTTTGGAATTTCCCCCTCGTCAGCTCGAATACGCGTACCGTTACACCCGAGTATCGTCGATACCGGTATATTGTGACAACCCTAATCTACACCTGTCTCATGGTGATCTACTTGAAAAGCTGCCTCTTTATGCTCTTTTTAAAAAGCTCAAAAATAATTTGTAGACAAAGACTTTTACATTTAAAGTCATTAAACAGCATATTACAGAAAGGATAGTTTAATCATCGTGTCATTTAAATTGTAATGTGTGGCTCAACCGGAAACCAAAAAACTTGATATTGGTCAATGATTTAAATTTGGATAAACGTTGTCCAGACATCATGCCAAATTCGCACTGGGAATTTATTAACTGAAATCGGGTGTGCAAATTCATACCGACTGCTAAATTGTAACATGCAAGACCGATACATTATAAACAAAAAATTAAAAAGGACTCTGAGGTTCTCATATGCCACCCTTACAATAATTACAGGGTAAAGAAGCTAAAACTAAATTTGATCATAAATGTATTAAATTAAAAACTGTAGTCAAGTGTATGTTGAATGTGTGAATTAGTAGCAGGTTGAGTCTGGCAGAAAATCCCAGTGACAATCACCCACCTTGTCTTCCTTCTGTAAAAACACAGGACAACGCACAGTTACCTGTTGCATTTATCAGAACTAAGAACAAACCATACATACACATACAGCACCGAACCAAACCTGTGCCAGCTAAACTCAACACTGCCCTGAACCATCCAGATCCTTAAATCGCAAGACCGACAACAAAGCATGACAAAGAGCATAGCATGACGCTACAGCTGAACGCTGGACAACAGCAAACAATGCTTTCACATGAAGGGCAGTTGTAAGAGCGACATTAAAATGCACAGTTGCTTGTTTTGTGACATACTGTAAACAATAATGAAACCAGATGTTACACAATTTGAAATGTACACAAAAATCTGTACAAGCAAGTGTTATTTTGACGAAATGTAGCAGGGCGGTACAAGCTTGGATTTACCTGATAGAATTTACAATAAAAGTAACTTTGTGTTGGGCAACTGCTTGCCATATTCTTTACATAGGCCACCCATCTGAAGCAAACTTTTACAAGAATTTATAATTGAATTGTCAACCATACATGTAAGCTATAAAGGCAGTGTGGAATAGCGTAGTGCCTAAAACTTTAGGGCTAGTAGCTAAAGGTTGCGAATTTGACCCCCACAAGGTTCAAGCTTCCAACTATTGAATAAATAATTTCTTGTAACAACTATCAACTTACGATATAATACAAACTAACTAGTAATATTCACAAACTCAGACAAGATTCTTTAATATCTGCTCATTTTGATAGCTCTAGATCTTGACATGGCGGGAAACTACACAGGCAAAAAATAACTGCAGGTTAAACCACAAACTAAAAGCTAACAAAACATCAACAAAACTGCAGAACAAGAGATGGGACAAAGAACAAACAGACATAAAAATACAGTAAAGAAAAGTAGGCAGCAAAAACACACACCAAATTAATGAAGTGGGACGGTTCAGGACCCGAAAGAAAAGTAGGTATGTATGTGCAATAAGGGACTATCCTGAAGTAGGTTTCGTTGTCCACAGGGAGGCTAGCGAATATTGCGGGCAGAAGCAGGAGCAGCAGCACAAAGGAGAGACAAAGCGCTCAGAGTATCATACCACTCTCCCCTGAGGTCAAAGCAGTACGGGAGTTTTATAACACTCCCTTAGTCACAACACAATAGTAAAACTGCATTTACACTAGCACAATTTAAAGACCACTGTTTTAAGCTGTTTAAATAGTTTAAAGTTTTTTTGTTTCTGTGAGCTGTCTCTGTTATATGTACAACACAAACTCTGTTCCAGAATATAGCGAGCTGCATCGCTGGCTACCGTTTATATAGGTGGGTGTCTTTTATGTCTGTAAGTCAATTTCTTTTCACAATGAAATTAGGGACTACATTCAATGCTCCCAATGAATTTTGCAACAAGGAGGGAGGTTGCATAATAAAGCTGCATCTTTTGGGCAAACGTTTGAAAATCTTGTCTCCTTTAGCAGCCCCACTAAATTCTGGAACAAATACCCAAGTGCTCTTTCTAAACTATTTCCTGGATTCTTCTAGCTCTTACTTGGGGCCGTCCTGACTGTCCTCCACAACAATGTCATCGAAAGAGGGAGGTTCGCTGATGATGAGACCTGGACCAGTGCTGACAGGAGACACATCGCCCCCTTCTGGCACTGGTTTGGGGTCTAGGCGACTGGTGTTGACACCTACAGAAAAAAAGACACAAATCTCCAACCATTAAACCATTTACTTTGACAGGCTTTTTGGATGTCTACTTCTCTCCAACCCAAAACCATATGGTCCACAATTTTTTATGTTCCTCACCAATTTCAGTTTGAGAGTCAGGGCTGGGAGTCACATTGGAGGGGATATTTGGTACTTCGGTGTTCTCCGAGACGCTGCCTGACCAGATCCCAGTGGGTTTTCGGCCTGAATTGTTAATGCTGTCATTGATTAACACTCGTGGAGGAGGAGGGTTTGATTTGGTGGACTTTGCTAGAGAGCACGAGAGATCAACACATCAATCATATGCAGTAAAGACAGAGCACCCAATGATTATGAAAGATGGAGAGATAATTGGTGTGTGATTGTTAAGGCGATATATAATGCCATAAGGAGTTTCATCCAAAAAAAGTGTTATGACAAAGAAAGACAGAAAAACACCGAACACAAATACAACCAGACTACGATTTCATGCTATACAGTATTATTTGAAATCTATTTATTAGTTTGTGCTTTTCAATTAAACTATAAAAAAAACACCAGAGATCAGGTGAAGATTTGTAACCAAGCATTAAGACTTTTTATCACGAAAAGTCTAATAAAAACCATTCCACATCTGACGGATAGGAAAACCAAAAACCCAGACACGTGATTGACGAGGAATACGTAAACATGCATTAAGGTTTTATTAGTAAAGGAATGCACCATCTAAGAGGAGATGTTCTACACAAAAGAAAACCGACCATAATACCTTCAAAGTCCAACCTAGATTGCTTACCATCATCTGCAAGAGGGAAAAATAGCAAGACAAAAACGAATGTTTACTATTCTAATGTGTGAAACTAAGGTTTACTATTTTATCTGCAACTGCTGAACACCCTTTGGGTGGTTTTGTGTGCGGGGGTTTTAATGGTTTACGAAGGTGCCAGACACATTGAGTGTTTGAAATAATTAGCATAATGGTTGGTTGATATGCGCTGTGAAATAATACTGCAGGATTGGTCAGTAAACATGTGATGTAAGCAAGGGGTGGGGTCTGAGGAGGGGCTTTAACTGAATACGTACTGTTGATTCCGGGGGGTTTGACTGGTTTGCTGGGTTTTCCACCTCCCCATGGCTGTTAAACAGAAATCATTAACATGAAAAACATTAGAACAAATTATACCTGAACAACAATAAACAGATAGCTCTGATAAAAAAATATATAATTTATCAACTAACCCTTAACACCGAAGGAACGGAGGGCCGCCATACAGATTTAGTCTTCTTGTTGTCAAGTGCTCTAGTCTTGACTCCAAGGTGCTTCATATAGAAGGCCACTGCTCCAAAGATGGAGTTACTAATAAAAGAGATAAAGTTACTTTAGGAGTTCACTGAGAATTCACTTTATGAATTAAAAATCATGCAACTATGAAACTGTTACTGTTTCTCAGAAACAAGAAAGGGGAGGTCCTTATGACTGGGGAAGGAGCCTATGCATGTCACATGCATTGTCTCTTATTACACACATGGATTAAGTGAGGGAATGAACAACTTCAACAGCTGCAAGCATCCACCCACAAGCCTTCTCACAGACACATTTTGAGCTTAACTCACTAAATGGGATAGTTCAGCAAAAAAATTCTGTGATCATTTACTCAACCTCAGATTGTCCCAAACCTGTGTAAATTTTGTTGTTCTGCTAAACACTAGAAAAGATATTTGGGAAAATGTCAGTAACCAAACAGATCTCATCCCCATTTAATGCCATAGTGGGAAAAAATAAATACTATGGGAGTCGATGGGGGATGAGATCTGTTTGGTTACTGACATTCGTCCTTTGTGTTTAGCAGAACAACAAAAATGTATACAGGTTTGGAACAATCTGGGGGTGTGTAAATGATGACAGAATTTTCATTTTTGGGTGAACTATCCCTTCAAGCTGGGAGCAAGAAATGCATGATTTTCCCTTTTTTTTAACAGATTTATATTCTAAAGCGTTAGAAATGACAGATGCCTTTTAGAAAACAATTTCTCTACAATACAATAACTTGCTCATAACTGTAGACAAGGGACTGATGGTAAATGTAGGCAAAAAGTTTGAGCCAGTGTTTTGCAACAGTAACTACTGAGAAAAGACGTGCAAATCACAACTTACCTTTTGTCCTTGTCAGCGACAATTGCGGGGCTGTAAGAAAAGTAGAAAAGGCAATAATGAGAGAGCAATATGAACGAAAACATGCAACCTAATGCTGGTTTAAAGAACTCACCGCTTAAAGTTAAGTAACATTTTTCCTTTCTCGTTCTCGACCGGTTTTAAATTCTGTTTTGGGCCGGTGGAATCTGAAGTGTTCAAGTTTCTCCTGATTTAAAATCACACTAACTGCTGTATTGTTTTGTTCAGAATGCAAACTAATGAACATATTCTGTCACTTGCAAACAAAAAACAAACTAAAAGAAAAAAAACAAAATAAAAACTAAAAAAAATTGTGCTGCATCAAAATCTGAAGTCCAGTCAAGTCAGTTTTGAATGACACGTCACGTCAAATAAAAATGCAAAAGTTAAGTTTACTAAAAACAATCTACTACTACTAGAGTATCTTAAACTGTAAAGACTATGCTGGCACTCTCCTAAATCACTAAGACTGTCCAACAGCGATGTCCAGAAAGCGAGCAAAGCATCCGGCAACTTGCTATTTAACTGTATCTTTGTCTGATGCAACAAGCATGCAAGAACATCGAAATCTAAGCCTTACGTTTTCTATAAAAATACAAAAAGAGGAGTGTGATACTCCAATGTCTGGCCAATCAAAAACATCGACCCTCCTATCAGACTGTGACTGCAGCCAATGAGAGGCTCTATAAGTGAAGTCATTGTTATTATATTAAGGGAGGAGAATGAATGAAGGAGCAAAAAAAGAGTGAGAGTAAAAGGACAGTGTTGAGGAAAACACAGGATGATTGTTTGAGTGCATATGAACACTGAATAACCATATTGACACAACCACACATAAAGAGAAGATTGTTCTGTGTCAAGTCTCTGAGGACATCTAAACAGACATTAAACGGTTGAGACACTTTGGTTTACATTCATTTCACTTCTCTTTATAACATCACTTTACCAATGAATGAATGTGACTGGACACTGCTATTGTTTGTGATCAAAATGTCAGGCCTAGATCGTAAACTCGTCTCTTCTCTCTGACCTCTGCCTTATCCCCCTTTCCATTTTCTCTTTGGCAGAGAGCCGAGACTTCCTGCCAGCGTGGCACTTCTGACATCCTCTCTTTTCCACTTCCTCTCTGTTTTTCTCTGTCATTCTTTGAAACAAGCAGATGGCAGGCGTGCCATATATATATATTTACAGCTCTCTGAGCCTGGTTTAGTTAATTCCAGCACGGCTGCAAAATAAACTACATTTTATTAGAGTTTTATTAGAGTATCGTGAACCCGCAGTCTGAAATGAATGCGACAGGTTAAAAAGTCTGCAACATAATTGCAAGAAAACACCCTCTATTGAATTGTCTTCACTGAGTGCATACAAAGACCAACGTTTACATTTATGCATTTGGCAGACGCTCTTATCCAATGCGAATTGCAGGGAATTCAAGGTTTACATTTTCATTCATCACATTTGTATTATGTGTGTTCTCTGGAAATCAAACCCCTGACCTTTGCACAGTTAACGTAATGTTATATCACTACTGTACGTTAGTATACTGTATAATGTTAGTAGTATAGACGGATTAAAAAATGTATGACTTTTTATGAGCCGGTTCTTTTTATAGAGCACACAAAAAGACTGACAAAATCTATTTTTTGCAGTTTAAGTCATTCACTTAAACTCACTCAAATTTGTGGGAGCAATTACGGAATTAACATCTCACTCATTTAGTGAACAGCTCGACTTTAAATGAAACACTTAAAACCTAAATCAGTGTCATTAAAGACATTTGCAGTTCTTGTAATAAATCATTTTAATTGTAATAAAAAAAAAGAAGGCTGATAAACTATTTCAGACAGCTATTATCCATCCATTATACAGTATTAGTATTCAGGTAGTAGATATGCATGGCTCTATGACTGTATACAGTCGGCAGTGAGAACCGGTGTCCCCGCTGTCTCTCATTGTGCAGAAATAATGAATTCAATCCAGATCGTCATTGAAGACAAAAGACTCAGCAGTCTCCTCCTGTCTCACTTCCTGCAACGGGGTCCTCACTTCCCGCGGGCTATAATATTAATGCTTAGAGACCCTTGTTACCTCTTTAATATGAACCGCCTGCACTCACTGACCCTCGCAATTACGGCATTTAGACTGCTGTGCTTCAAGGAAAAGTTAACTGAAATAATGAATGTAATAAATTGATTGTTATGTCAGGCCAGTTTTTGGTGTAAGGTGTGGGTGGATACATAAATTACTTAACGCTGGAATCTTACTGCACAGGGTCTGGTTAGGACACGGTGTTAAGCTCCAAAAGGACAAAAAGTGAATGTGAGGTATTCTAAAAACATACAGTACTTACTTATGGGAGACAGAGAGAGAAATAGACATAAATGGCATATAGCACCATACAAGTAGAAGATAGATAATAATAAATATACAAGCTCTATTGTGTCTTGTGTAAAGTAAGATGTAGCAGGAAGGAGTATTTGTTTTATTCTTATTCATTTTCTAATATAAAATGTTTCTATTTTTATGCAATTTATATCTTTAGTTTTGTAGTTGTTGTTTTTGGTTTCATTTTTAGCTATTTTGTTATGCATTTATGTCAATGTATTTGTTTATACATTTTTATTTATATTCAGTAGAAGATTTAATACATTTCAATTACTTTTAGCAAAAATAAAGTAAATAGGACTGAGAATGTTTATTATTTTGTAGTTTCATGTTGTTTATGTTTCATTTTTAGCTATTTTGTTATGTGCTTTTGTTACTTTATTTGTTATACATTTAATTTATTTTCAGTAAAAACTAATAAAAATGTTTGAGCCTCAACTGATTTAAAGGTTGCTAATGCAAACATTACTTTTTTAAATAACATTTTAATATTTAATCATATTTTAATTGATTTCAATGAATGATTTCTCAAATATTTTAATTATTTTAACCCTATTGTATGGGGTTCAATTCTATGGACGACAAAATACAGGCTATAGAAATAAACAGAGTAATGATGAAAAAAGAAAACTGCTCTTTTTTTTTAAGAAAACTGCATTAGGTTCAAGTCCTTGAAGGCCCAAACCATGACACTAAGAACATATTAGATACCAAAAACAAACTTATATGGATACATCAGCTACTCCTCAGAGTTGATCTAAGTGCACATGAAGCACAACAGTGAGTGGTGTGAATTCTGATAGGACTATTATAGAACTCACTCCAAGGGGTCAAACGGCACAGCAGCAAGAAGAAACTGTGCAGTATGACACATTCAATAGCTATCACTTAGCAGCCAGTGAGTGAATATCGACAGAGGCTCAGGGGTTCTGATCTGCTGTGAATGCAGATTTGACAATAGCTGTGTTCAGTCACAGTTAGTCCAAAAAGAGAAGTGTTTGGATCAAACTACCCTCTTCCCTACTGTGCAGACGGTGATTGTCTCAGCAGGAAAACACATAGAAGATTGTCAGAGTGGGTTCGGGGTTCGATTACACGCTAGGCTATGTCCATCATAAGGCATCAATTGTGAAGTTCTGCCAGTGTTAAAAACAATTACACATAATTCACTCAAAGTGAAAATAAGAGTATTTGTGCTTTGATGCCGAGCTCATTTATCTGTACTCATTTGGACACCCAAAAAAAACATGCGATACCTAACAATAACATTACAGAGCACTATACAGTAATCTCTCTAGATAGAAGACATGTCAGAAAATAACCCAAACATTCAACAAAAGCACAATACAGGCATTCTGGACAATTGCTAACTGGCCAAACAAAAGACACCAGGCCAAGCTTCTATAAAATTCTGCTTCCAATACATGGCTCAGGTCCACAGGAAAGCATTCGTGCACTAGTCATGTGCCAAACATTAATATGTATGGAAACATATGAATAATTATCACTAATAATAGAAAAACACAAGAAACAGTGCTTACTTGGCCTCAACCATCCTTTCCAGCAAGCCTTCAGCTACAGCCTTCTCCTTCATCTCCATGGGGATGCGGTCAGTGGGGCGATGAGACTCCACATCATTTAGCTCACGATCATTAGGAGTCATTCCCATCATCCTCTTCTGCCTAATGAAGGAAAGAAGGAGTGGAATGTTACTGGATCACCTCTACTCTTCGAGAAATAAAGGAGTAAGGCTACTTGTTACGGGGTTTCGATGTTAAGTCTTGTTCAATTTTAATTCTTACATTGATGAAGGGCATTAAATGAGTATATGGGAGATGGAAATTGGATTTTAATGGTGTTTAACTTTACAGTCGGTTCATTTCAGAGGTCACGGAGCAGTCAACCAACTTTCATCTTATACTCGGACACCACTAACGCTATTAAAACATACAGTAGAATATCCCAGAAGGTCATTATATGGTTCAAAAGTTCTCTTATAACAATATTTACATGGAAATGTGAATGTGAATGCAAAGCGATTCAAAGTCACTAATTGCAAAAAGCACTGAAGTAATAAAAGTACTAATGCTGGGGTGCAACAAAAATTAGGATGAGATGACAGTATACTTAAGTATAGTATAGTAGAGTAAAAAATGAAAACTATCAGAGCTACTAACAGAAACCATTATGATCACATACATTATGACAAAAAGTGATGTATCATTTTGGAAAACTGACATCAACGCTTTTTATAAAAAAAGTTTAAAGATGTTAAAAACGTTACATTCTTGTTGGAAAGATGTGCTTGAATTGTAAGACAGAAGCTCAGCTTTGTGAAGGATTTAATACCATAAGATATTTAGATATTTTACCTGGCCCATTTACTTGAGTCAACTACTGTTCCACTAAAATAAACTATTACCTCATTAGGGATCAATAAAATTGAGTATTGTGAAAAGGAAGAGGCTATGAGAAGTTCTCTGGCTAGTCACTAAATCTCACCTGAAGTCCTCCAGCTGTCGCAGTACCTCTTGAGCCTGCTGATGCTGAACTTCATAAGTGTAGCGCTTCTGTAGCTCTTCGCTGATCATCTCTGGACGTGTGCGATCTGAAGGAGCAGAACAAGAGAGACAGAGGGCTAAGTGGGGCAATACAGCAATAATACTTAGAGAGATGGTAAAGGTCTTACCAAGTTCAAAAGCTACGTAGTTTGGCACAGTTACTCTGAGAATCTGAAAAAAAGAGAGAAATTGTTTTCGAGCCTAAATCTATATAACCCACTCAAAAACAAATCTGTCAATAATTAACGTACACTTTTCTTTTTATATGGAAAATCTTCACAGCTCGTTTCCATACAATAACAATTTAAACTGAACATATTTGTGACCATAACTTTTTTTATGGACTGTCAATGTAAAAGAATAATCGGTATAAAAAGCTTTTGAAATTTCAATGAATAATACAAAATGATACAAATTTTGTGAAATACAGTCATTCAATTTTGCAATATTTGGGTTGTTATAACCCCCTTTGGGTTACACTTTATTTTACAGTGCCCGTGTTACAGTGTAATTATACATTTAAGTACAGAGTAATACATATTTATTAAAATTACATGTAGGCTATTAAACTTTTGATAGGGTTAGGATTTTGTTTAGGGTACATGTAATAATGCATAATTCATAGTAAATACTATAGTTAATACTCATCACTTGTAAAAAAGGGCACTGTAAAATAAAGCGTTACCAATCTTAAATACAATTTGTAATACAGCACATCTCCACCAGAGGTCACAATAATACAAATAAGCAGTGAGCTCCAATATGCTCCCATAAATTTAAGCTCATTTCACACAGGTCTACAGTCATAATGCCAACCCCATAAAAAAACATGAACAGAGAAAAAGAGAAAGACTCAACATGGGGAAAAAAAGAAGTCATCGGTGAGCTCATTCCCATGACCCAAACAGGAAGTCAAGGTCAGACAAACACTCAGCTGAGACAAAAAGAGAGAAAATCTAAAAGAAGAATAAAGGATACAGACAAAAATGGCACATTTGAATAAGGGGAATGGAAGAGAGACTAAGAGCAAAGGGCAAAGAAAAACATTTGAAACAGGGAAACAGTGTCTGGAGAACAGAGATGTATGAAGGGTGAGGGAATAACCAAATAAATGAAAAGAAAATAAGGAAGTAAATCTCCAAGCATTCTCATGGGTAACATACTGTGCTGCTCTGATGATCACATCAGATGTTTGCATGTCAGATAACAAATAACTTGTCACAAGACATGCAAGAACCAATGTGACTTATGTCACCATATTTGGATTTAGCCCACAGATATGCTTGTCCCAAACCTAATCATTTTTTAAATAACAGCGTTCTGAGTCTAAAGAAGATGAAATGAACATAACATAAATGATGAAATACATTTTTCTGTCAACTATTCTAGCATACAGCAACCACTATCACGTCTGCTAAAAGTTCTGATTGATTGACAGAAAATCCCCAACATGATAAATAATAAACACCTTCAAAAAGTTCAGAACATTCCTTTAGGCCCCCCAACACAAAAACTACACAATACATAGAAGGTATGACTGAAAGGTGTGACGGAACAAAGAGCAAGACTTTTACAGTGATAAACAAAGCTGACAGCCTTGCGTCCAGAACGCTCCTTGTTCACGTACCGCGCCTTTATCCAGAAAAGTGTTGTAGAATTCTCCAAAGTGTTTCTTGGTGTCTTTGGCATTGAAGTTCCTGAAGAGGTCAGCATGAAGGTAGCACAGCTGAAAGATTAAAGAAAGAAGAGAAATAAAATGGAGGAAACTGATGGATTCGGACACTGAGAACAGAGAAAGTGAGTGTGTTGATACTATTGAACTTTAACAGGGCTGTTGGGATATTGATACGTGCTGCGTTGGCACAGATGTGGGTATAACTGACTGGATGGAGAGGGAAATTTTACACACTGCGTCAGAACACTTGCTGATCAATGAGAAAAGTGTGTTGGGGATGACGGGGGAAAACGGACCGATTCTGTTTGTTTGGTGCGAGACCAAATTGCTGGAGGACAAACCAAACAAAACCTGTCTTGCTCAAAGATATATTAAAGGAACAGTTATGATGTCATCATTTGCTCAGCCTCAAGATATACAAACTAGTACAAGTGGTATTCCTGTTACAGTTCTATGTGAAAATTTTCAGTGCGTCTTTGAAAATGTTCTCTTTAAAAAGACGTGCAATGCAGCACACATACAGATTATTTTCATTGTAGTATATTTGCCCTTTTTACAGGAAGCGTAAAAGTAGACACTATCCACTGGTCTAAAATAACGAAAAGATTTCATTTTTGGGTGAACTGTTCCTTTAACAGCATGGGAACAAAGGTTACACTGAATGTCTGCATCAATTAGGGTCGCATACACTTCAGCAAAAACGAGGAAAGAGAAAAAGGACTCGGTTTAAGGAGACGGTACCTGGGGTAGATCACATTGGCTGCATGCCAAATAAAAGGAGAGATACTCATGCGTTATCATATGAAAGGGATTTATCTGAATACAGGTACTAATACATACACAATGCCCCTTCACCCACCATAAACAATAAACATACACGAAACAGACATGGGTTCATAGCTGAACAAAAGGCAACTCACAGATCCTCACAGACGAAAGTAAATGCAAGCATGCACGCTCGCTACAGTAATAAAAAAGACATTCTTGTTGGTTCTTACCACTGGAGCACAGTCAAACTGCAACATGACATGATGAAGGAAGACCAGCAAGTGGGTGGGTCTGGACTTTAACAGTTCAATACTGGTAAAGTGACTGCAGTTGTCATCAACCATCTGATCAGGAAAAGATGAAAAAAAATATATATTTGATTTACAGCTATTTTACATACTCCACCTCCCCTGCAAATGACGTTTTTTTTTCAAAACTTTTAATATCTTGTGTATAAATATATCATGTCAAATTATGTATTTAATTTATTTAAATTTTGATTAACATCTTTACATCGTCAACTAGGATGTGTCACTTACAGGTTGCTCATCATTCTCAAAGTCTTCATCTTCTGCTCCTATTATACTCATGGCTAGATTAGAACACTGAGCACCAGACAGCCCAAGCTACAGAGAAAAAATTAGAACAAACATAACAAATGTAAGAATACGATCGCTCAAAAAGACAAAGTTATCGTAAGAGATGTATTCAGTACAAGGTTTCACTCAAAAAGACACTATGAAGATGTCCGTAGAAAGGAAGAGCGAATGTAACATGTCGCATACAATACAGTAATCCAATTGTACTGTGATCAGGTCCAAATAAAGGAGCACAATTGAACATATTGAGCAGCCACCACAAATATTTCACTTGAGGCTAAACTAAAACATTTATGTCTTGAACAGGAGCTCAGGATGCCCAGAAGAATATTCTTCGCCTATCACACAATATACCACAACTATGTTAACACAACAAATATTTAAATGTATGTAAAGGTGTTGTGATATTAAGGAGAATCTATTGACAGAAACTCAATATAATATACATAACTATGTCTTCAGAGGTGTATAAAGACCTTACTTGATGAATCGTTGTTTTTGTTACCTTAGAATGAGCTATTTTTATCTACATAAACTGCAGGTGTCCTTGCATGGAATATTCCATGTTGTTTCTACAGTAGCCCTAAATGGAAATACTGTACTAGTGAGCACGTTTCGAGAACATGTTATCTCCTTCAGGAAAGAAGCGAAAATGTGATGCCACCTTTGTAAGCGATGGACTGAGCTGTTGGTTGCAGTTCGTAAACTCACTGCTAGATGTCACTAAATTTCATACACTGGACCTTAATAACAGTATTTTGATGAGTAAAATCATTCAACGTCATCTTTCCGTTATACAAAAGCACCGCAACAAAAAGTCCTGAAGTGAAAAGATCACAGCTGTGCGTAATTGTAAATAAACCACAATTATTGACCAATCAGCATCAAGGGATCAGAAGGCATCAGCACCATCTGTTTTATAATATTCCATAAGCCTGAACAATGAACCCAACCATTGGCTGCGAGCGTAACAGTGTTCTACTGTTCGAGCTGCTGAGAACAAGTTTTCTCTTAGCGTTGTGCAACAATATTAACTCAGTGGAAAGAGACTCAAAATCCAGCAATTCAAAAAACACGAACACAGAATTTTCCGGAGGTGATGCTGACAAAAACTACTGTGCTCAAATGATTTAATCACAAAGGTACAGCTATGTATGTCTGTTTAGTGTGAAACACAATGAATAAAGTGCTGTTTATATTAATTGACAGGAGTTTCTATCGTGTTTATGTTGACAGCCCTAAATAACCCAAAAAGAAAGTAGGTATTGGGTATGGTTAGGTAGGTCATGCTGTCAGGTACATAGCCATAAGAAATAAGTAACTAATTCATTGTGATTGTCTGGAAAGGCGTGTGCATGAGAATGAATGCATGTGAAGATGTATTCATCTGAGTGGCTATATTTGGTATGCGTTTATTGCTGAGTCTGGCTGGGTGATGAAGCAGTGAGGGGGGATTTTTCATACATCAGCCATACATTAAGTTCAAACAAATGCACGCTGGTTTGTTTGGTACTGTGGAAAAGATATCGGAGACTGGGATTATTCCTTCAAATTTAAATGCAGTCCAATTCGACACTGAATGGAGACAAAGCGAACACAAGCAGCCTCAGATGCCTTTACCCCATTATGGGCGTCTCACAATCCATGCTGTCGTATGTCGGGCCAACGCTTGTCAACCAAGCTCCAGCAAAGACACGAGATCATGAATGACTCGAGCAATGTCCATCATCAAACGAAGACATACAAACAATTAACACACATACTAACGCACCGCCAAAGGCCAGCAACAGATACAAGTACACAGAGCCAAGCCAAGAACGACAACATCAGAACCGGCCAATAAATCAATAACAGATAGACCGATGTGGAACAACCAGACCCAGATACACTCCATCAATGAGGACGGGTTTAAAAGAGTAACAGTGGCTTTAGTTCTTTGCCGTCAAAAGAGCCATTGTTTCGTTTATTTGTTGTGTCCCTTTCTTTATTATCTTCAGCCTTTGGAATCGTGGGTATGAGATCTTAACTGCTGGAGAGAATCAGAAAAGTTTTGTTCATTGGCCAGTTTTTTTTGCTGATGTATTAGTCCCCCAGCTCTCCAATATAAAACAAAGGCTTCTTATGATCTAAGTCTAGAGCTATTTCAATGGGAATCAATAATGGCATTGAACCCAACTGGATTGAGCTATGCGGTACAAGTCCACTAACTTGGGGACAACAAAGCAGATTGCAGAATGTCTTTGCATACCAGACTGCCCTATGCAGCTGTTGAGACAATGGCCTTGTCCTCTGCACTGGAGCAAGTGTGATAGCACAGGCCTAAAATAACTGCGAATGGAGCTGTGTTTGTGTTTGGGGTTTATCAGCTGCTTTCATCGGCCCGGGCTCTGAGATCTTCAAAGCTCCCCAAAGAGCCGTGTCTACAGTGCAGGCGAGCAGAAGGAGGGAAGAGAGAGAGAGCACGAGACAGAGATGCAGAGAGAGAGAGGGGGGGAGGGAGGAAGTGGGTGTAATTTCCTCAGGAAACGATCAGAGACATTTTTTGTTAACCTGTCTGTAAAAGTCATGTTCGGAGTAACAAAGTGAGCACTAGACAAAGGTTAGAAGTGCATGACAAATAACAAAGTGAAAAGATTTATAGACAAAGAACAACACAGCTAGGCCTAATGTTTTAACTTTAATGACAGGATAATAAAATAATATTCATTTTCTGATTCTAGAATCACAAAGATGGTTTACAAAGTCTAATTTACACACGAAAAAAGAGTTCTAGGATTTCTAAAAAAGCTCAAATAAGCAAATTTGTGACGTTGATGTTAACACAAAAAGGGCAGAATTCCTCATGTCTACTGAACAAATCAGACGCTCTTTGAAATATTCTCAAATCATGCTGAAATAACATCAGACATCTCACAAACTTGTGGAGTCCACACCGGCTTAAAGGGATAGTACACCCAAAATTAAGCCGTGGTTCCAGTCATTTTATAACAGCCAAGGGCTGTTGTCAGGCACGACATGAAGCGTAGCAAGGTTTCATAAAACACAAAGCAAATAAAATGTAATTATATTAATATCAAATTTTATTGCTTCAAACTATAGCTGCGTTTCATTTCAGAAGGCTGCTTCCTCCGGAGGTCGCATTCAAAGGCTGCATAAGTCGAGTCTGTCATTTCAGAGAAGCAAGTAGGACACTCTGAATGCGGCCTTCGAATGCAACCTTCTTTCACAGGAATTTGGAGGATGCGTGAGGTGTATTCTTCATTGCTAGAGATAACCGACGATTCTTTGCGTTGCCACGAGCCAAGCTATTTTATTTGATGCACTTTCAAACAAACATATGGGGTTCCAATATTTCCTATGAAGGACGTCTCATTTAATTCTAGGTTGAGGACCCTCCATACCGCATTCTTCAGAGGATGTAGCGTCTGGAGGACTCACGGACACAGCTTATGTAGTTCCTCAGATACAGCAACAACAAAGCTGTTGACAAACAAGATGCAGCAACATACAGTGCCGCAGTGTTACATTATGCGGTCAGCTGTATGTTTTGGGGAATTTTAAAACAGCTTCGAAACACAGCACAACATCAGAAATAAAGGACCAGAACTAACAGTTTTATAAAAATAAATTTCTTCAAGTAAGAATGGTGATAGTGAGAGAGACAGAGAGGGTGAAAAACTGAAAATTACATCAAGGAAATATGGAGTATTTGAAAAAGTTTTTTTTAACTCTACTTAAGCATAATAGATGCCTGCGAAATCCATGAACTTTCAGTACGATTCACAAGATGAAAACAGGCTTTTATAAGAATTACATGCTAAAATGTCATTTTGATAAATGACGACCTAAATGACATTTTAATCCACCCACAGCTTTCAATAAATCATCTCAACAGCTGTCAAGACCAATCAGCGAGTATTAAACGCAACCTCTCTTCAATAAAGAAGAGATAGTGACAGTGTTAGTCTCCTGCTCCATAATGTGTGAGGATCTCGACCGGACTGAAAATGAGAACACTGCTGCACCGGGCTGTTACAGGCAGGGTTAATGATGTCCAACGCTATCTCTTCATAAACTCTGAAATGACTCCCTCTCTCAGTTTCTCTCTGGACCGTGTGGTATTTCAATACTGTAGGAGATTAGAGATCTTTAGCAGGCAGCTGCAGAGGAAGGGCGGCGTACAGGCATTTGGCCTCACTGACCACGGGAACACAGAAGAGAACGGAGATGGTGAGAGGTGTTAACATGTAACACTTTCTCTTCACTTAACTTTCATATTCATCCTCTCTACACCACGTTCGTATAAGTGCAGGGCTCCAGACTAACTTTTTTAACTAGGAGTACTGTAGCGCTTGACTGAAGACAAATAAATTAGGGGCACACCTTAAATCAGCCTGCAATGCAATTATTCAATTTTTTCCCCCAAAATAACTGTATTACTGATATTGACAAATAAGTTACTTGATGACCGCAGACTTGGTTCTGTAAAAATGGGTGCGTAAAAAAAGGGGAGATGTGTTGGAGTAGGATTAGAATTGAAGTCTATGTATAGACAGCACTACGAGAACAGGAGCTGGCTACCTATATACTTCCATTTCTACACACAACTGGATTTGAGCTAAAGACTGTGGCCTAACAAGGTGCAACAACACAAGACTTTAGCAACAAGCGATGCAAGAGAACTTATGCAAGAAAGCAGAACATTGATGTTTAATATGTGAAGCAGAACTTAAAGACCAATGAGTTAAGGTGGGCAGAGAGCATTCATGCTTTTGTCACTTGTCACTTTATTGCAACACTGTTGGGCATGACACTGTGAAAATTGTGTGACCGTGTGAAGTCACTTAAAAGAGAACAAGGGACATTTTGAAACTGCATAAGTGAGATTATGAACTAAAGCCTATTCTAGTAAGAATGAAACAAATGGTAAACAGCTTTTAATGTACCCTCTTACATGCCTTCAACTTCTGTTTTAAAAAAACCTTTAACCTACTGTCACTTCTAAATTTAAAGCAACAATATGGAAGAATTTTGTTATGAAATATCCGAAAATCACTTGCACAGTGTGATATATTTCATGCAGTTGTGTAATTACATTATCCCAAATGTTCCCAAGAATGTGCAAATCCAGAGAATTTCCCATTTCAAATAATGGCCGGTCCCTTGTCTCACTTGTATTTGTCGCATATCAGTGACTTAATATCCGGTGCTCCGCAGTACCCTCAGTTTCCGGTTGTAGAAACTATGGCAACACGCACATGCTGAAGTGGTTATACAGCATCTGGGACCCAGCATCTGTTGTTCTGTTATTATGGATCACGATTACTCTATACAGTATATGTAGCACAAAAATATGTAGCCAATAACGTTACTTGTAAATGCTGTGGGTTCGTTCCAATTTACTTTTTAAACGACGACTGTATGACTGTTTTAAACAGGTAAAACTCTGTAGCATTACGATACCAAATCAATTGACAAAGTCCAATATCAGTCGCGGGCAAACGTAGCTGTTTTTTTCATCCCGCTAAATTTTATTCCGCACCATGCTTAAAATTCACCCGTTCTCTGCTTGAATGATTTTCATCCCGACAAAACGGATCCCGCTAAATTGATCTCACATTTAAATTTCTCCATAATAAAATACGCTATACAAAAACATATCAGTAATTTTTTTAATTTCTACAATCTACAATCTACAAAATTGTTCTTACATTTTAATGTCAATACAGTAGACAAAATGTCACAGAGAAAACTAAATTAAATACATTAAATATGCCGTCTTTCACTCAAACTATAAGCAAAATATGAATAAACCAAACCCGTTGGCTTATAGCTAGCCTGTCCAAAATAACATCCATGCAAGAAATGTCCTGATGACCGTCTGCCCACTAAAAAACACGAAAGCTCTCTCTCTCTCTCTTCTCTAAGGTGCACTTGGCAACCTGCCCGCTCTGTCTGGGGGCTGACGTGTGCAAATAAAGGCCCGGGCATACTTGTCTTTCCGCGTCCGTCTAGCGCTCAAGTGCACACTGCACACTTTCTGTGTGTGTATTGACCATTAGTGGACTAGTGCACTTTTTTTCGCGCATGCGCTGTTGTACACAGCACATCCGTGCGGTCTAAAAGAATGGGCTGTACATGGAAGGGGTGTGCGGACAACCGCGGACCCTTCTGATGACGAAAAATGCGTCAAGCCGACGGCGTGCGAATGGAGGGACCATACTTCGGCCTGTAAACTTATAACGGAGTAAGAACTGGCCCAGGCGCACAGCACATGCATAACACACAATAACCGTTTAGGGGTCAAAATAAATGTGTTACAAAAACAACGTGTGAGCCTGTTATGCATCATCAATGCTTAACATAATAAAACGTGCTATGCTTACCTTTAACGGGCTGATTTGCATTACAGGTGAGTAAGGATACAGTTAATAGGGGTTGGATGCAAATAAAGGCAAGCACTGTGCGACCAGGGAAGCAAAGCACCACAGATTGGTAAAAGAATCCATGGCAGCCTGCAATCTCCCTCTAACTGTTTCCAAATGTGTTCTTGAGCATGAGGAGTAATCAGCCTGGTTTAAACACAGGGCCCTTTGACTGCACACAGACCTGGCCTGTACAACTGCCCAACAGACCTGCTCCACCACTGGCACGTGTGTGTGTGTGTGAATACGAGTCTGTTTGAGTGTGTACGCTGGCTATTTTGTGTAAACACGTCTGTGCGTGTTCTCACATTGGACATCTCTGAATGGAACACAGTTTGTCAGAAACTTTACATCATGTCGCATTCACGTCCAGTGGTTGGGAGCTGGAGGGCAGGGAATGCCAGGAAGCTGTGATCTACAGCCAGAAATAAACCCACCCTTTTCCAGAGCCAACCACACAAAACACACTCTAAGTATCAACCATGTAGCGCTTTCAGTTATCAGAACAGTCGGTCACTGAATTGCAAAGCTAGAACATAAACGCTGAGAATCTCAGAATCTGCACGCTCACGTGCCAGCTAGACAAAGCAAATATTTTACAAAATTTACACCCCAAAATCTGGTGAAAACAGAGACAGGTGATCGCTCCATACTCCAGAGCTCTCAGCTCCTGATGTGAACACAGACAGCATCACCACATCAAATCATTTTCCTGCCCTCTGCCATCCTCGGCCGCCTTTCCCTCTGCGGTCCTGTCACGGCATCCATCATTCTGTCAGTTCATCACTCCACCCTGGGCGATCTGACTCAACCTGACTGCAACCCGCTTCTCTTCACTGGTTCCTGCCTACATTGGCAGACATCTGAAGAAGGATCCTAAAAAACATCTCATCATTTTCTGGCATATGCCTATACATCAAACAAACAGCAACGGCAATAAATAATTCCACCTGGGTTAACTATTTATTTTGCTTAACTTGGAACTAACTCTAATTTGTCCAAAAGGTAGTGAAACTGGGCGTTATAAATGATACAACATGTATTAAAAAGCATTAAAGGGATAGTTCACCCCCCAAAAATAATTCTGACATCATTTACTCACCCTCGAGTTGTTCCAAATCTGTATACATTTCTTTGTTCTGATGAACACATGTAAAGATATTTGGAAGAATGCTTGTAACCAAACAGTTCTTGGACCCCATTGCCTACCATAGTAGGAAAAATGACAATGGTAGTCAAAAGTGCCCCAGAACCGTTTGCTTTCCCATTCTTCAAAATATCTTCTTTTGTGTTCAACAGAACAGAGAAATTCCTAAAGCATTTTTCTGTTGTCTCTCACCTACTGTGACCCTGTTACCTCTTCTGCGCAACATGGAAAATTCTGAGGAATGTGGCGACTGCTTTTTCTACAAGAATGAAAGTGAATGAGGAAGGAGGCTGTCAAGCACCGACACAAAAAAGTCACACTAGTTTAGGACACAAACATGTGTTAAAGGTAAAAGAGTTTTCAACTAACCCTTTAAATGATTATTACGGGTTCAATACAATACAATACAATTAAAGTTTACTAAGGAAAATATTTTGAATAATCCCTATGCTTTGTGAAAAATGACCAAGTGTTCACACAGTAATGCACTTATGACCGACGACGCCTAGAAGGCAAAGTTCATTGTGCAGCTTGCAATTACATGAATTGTGCAAAAAATAGTTTATTTCAGCAGTAAAGTTTTGTTAACATCTCATTTTTAGGCGGGAACCTCTAGGATTGTCTGGTTTGTAGTGCAAGACTAGGTGCGAAGTCCCGGCCTCTCTTACTGTTTATATTATCATAACTCCGCTATCATTCACAAGCTAGCAAGTTAGCAACTCACAGAGTCCCTTCTCAGTAGTCGCTTTGTTCAATCTTTTCTCCACTATGTCTCTTTTAACTTTCTATTTCATTACATTTTAATAGATCATCTTTGTCTTTTTTCATTGTAAGAAGACAGCTCTCTTTCATGAGCTTAAAGGGATATAGCTAATAGATAATCTGTTTATACATCACCCGGATAACTTTCTTTTTTTCTGTTAAACACAATAGGGGATGCTAGACATAATGTTACAAATTTTTCCTTGTGTGTTTCACAGACGAAATTCAAGCTTGGACCAACATGTTGTAAGTAAATAAAGACTTTATACTGTAAAACTCTACATTTCTATCTTTTTTAAAACCTCAAGCTTTCATCTCCACAACTCAACAACAGATATACCATTTCCCTCAAAATGTTCTTGTGTTGCAACCATGTCACTTTCTTCAACGTTCACCTGACTGCATCAATATGAGGGCAAAGTGACCACGCCCACCTTTACTTCATATTATACAACCACAATTTACAATGAACACATCCACTGACCACTTCCCAAAAACAAACCTCCAACCCATACATACACCGCTACTTTTACTCATGACAAGACAGTAGTTCTTTGTTAATGGGTTTGGGAAAACCAACAGTTTCTGTTGCTTTAGCAAAGCGTGCCAAAAACGTCACATTATATACACAATTTCCACAAGACTGTGAGAGCTTTGTCAACTGTACGGACTCTCAAAACATAGGAGTCACTCTATGTGGACAACATTTCTTGTTGTTAATACACAGGCCTCATGTCATTTTGGTAGCTATGTGCAAACTTACAGTATGTCACCAGAAACCTCAACTAGCTCATTTATAGCTGCATGGAACAATTCTGTTTCATCTGCTATAAAAATATAAACTATTGTAGTGTGGTTTTATCACCTCACAGGCATTCACACACACTTTAATAGATTTCCTTTAAAGTGATGTCATAAATCAAAACCATATCTCTTATTTAGCAGACCAGACTATATTAAAAGGAAAAATAAACTACAAATATAAAACACTTGCTTGGCCTTGAGTCTGACTACACCTATTATAAAAAGAGTAATGAGATGGACCTTCTGGTGTGTGTCTATTTACTTGAATTTGACTTCACCTTTCACTTGTTCCATATTACTGTGTACCACATTATTTCGAATAAATTATCATATGCATTACTCAATGATTCCTACTGTCTAATGAGCAGGAAAAAACACACAGTCATCAATGATCGGTGGTGAAACAACACAGTGCATGACAGAAAGTGAGAGAGAAAGGAAAGAACGCAAGTACAAAGGAGACCCAAATTAAAAGTCCACATTCCTTTAAAAGAGTCAGTAGCTGGACAAGATTGTACTTGCCTCTGAGTGTGAAACTGAGAACGACACAAGAGAGATGATAGATTTCAGAACAGGAAGAGGAAGCGGTAAGGCACCTTTTGCTTCAGTTGTATCTACCCAAAAACGAACGTGAGAGCAAAGCCTCCAACATCTGACCTAATTTACACAAATCTAAACATTTAAAGTGACCAGCTGGATCACATCTAGGACATCTTAATGGGATAGTTCACCCCAAAATAAACAAATTCTGTCAAGATTGATTCACCCTCATGTCATTCAAGCCCTGTATATGACTCTTTCTTCTGAGCAACACAAAAGAAGATATTTTGAGAAATGTGGTAGTGTGTCCATACAATGAAAGTCAAGGGGGGCAATGTTGTTTGGTTGTTGGTCAAAATACATTTTGTGTCCTACAGAATAAAAGTCATAGGTTTGAAATGACACGAGGGTGAGGAAATTATTAAAAATGTTCATTTCGACTAAACTATCCCTAAAGACTAAAGATCCAAAATCTTTATCTTACATGGTTATTTGCCAAGTTAAAGCTTTTATTAATGTTTACAGTGTCATTTCAGATCAAACAGGTGAGACTGACGGTTATTTTGTCAGTACATTTTAAATGTAATCAAACTGACTGGAGCTACCCGTGCGTTAAGGCTTTTAATGCACACCTTCCAGCCAATCAGAATCCAGTATTCAAACAGACCATGGTATAACAAGTATTATTGCACTGGTGCAGGATTCTAGAATAGCATTTTTGCTGCTTGCTATGAGTTCCATATTACAAACAGTCTTCCAGACTTCACAACTAATCCAACTGGCTTCTCTATTCCAGCTCTTCCACAAAATATGATTGTCTTTGTAAAGAGCTTTACCACTTAAAGCCATCGAGGCCTGAAGCCCTTTATTGTTGATCTAAACCTGTTCTCAGTGACTTTGTATCGTCTTCCTGTTTTCTATTATGTTCTTCAGTATAGCAATACCACAAAACAGCACCAAGTGTAACAATGCATTTGCTTGTGAACTCTGCGTATCGGTTTTACCACGTAACAGGTTAATCTGAACAGTAATGACATTTTAAAGGATTAGAAAATCGTAACAGGCGTTCTGGAAAATACTTCGCATTGATACTGGTTTCAAGCGAATACCTCTCTTAAGAGGAACATTTTAGGAATGTTGAGTCGCAGTAATAAAAAACACGGTCAGAATTCAACAAACAAGCAAATGGAATATCGGTCTTATTTACAACAACGGTGGGATGAGAAGGGAGACAGGCAGGTTAACTGATGACTGTAATTTCTCTTCAAATGTACCCAATAAATATGAACAAGGCTCACTCCATGAAGGTTAAACTAATCTAATCCCAGTTCACTCTACCTGTCAGATGGTCGTAGCTGAGAACTACATAAAGACTAACGAGGTTCCTTAAGTGCTCCAAAAGTCTAATGGCCTACAGTGATTTCTTCGCGACAAATTGCATGCAAGCCAAACGCGAAATGTAAACAATGGCCCACATCAATTTACCTTGACATCTGCCATATGTACCTATTGCAGAAACACAACTGAGACTTAAAAGTGGACTCAAATTTGTTCACCATATTCCCAGCGCTATTAAAAATACAGTTGACCATCACCTTATTATAAATGCATAAAGTAATAAATTACAGTTTATTTGTAAAGCAATGTAATGTAACAAACAAGTGTTTACTTGTTTTCAAAGGCTGGGCGATTATCGTGTCAACAATGCTCTTGCATATCCCGTCGAGACGTTTCATCCTATATTGTCAGAGATCGATGGCGATATTGTTTGCTCATTCAGGGCATCTGAAACACGCCATGAAGCGAAATTCAGATATTCTCGTAGCAGTTTGTTGAAAAACACAGCAATAACAGGAATGCTGGCAAAGGTTATTTTGTAGCCAAACGCAACATTCCTCTCGCCGAGCACAAACTGGCAGGATCATACAAACCAAGCTTGCGATTTCCCTTCGATGACAGATCACACCATTGCGAAATTCAAACCCTAACCGATCTTGTCCCTGTAACCGAGACGTTTAAGCTTAAAACTTACCTTCTTTAAAAAGGTGAGACGAAGTGACAAGCGCCCGCGGAGGCTTCCTGCTCTAAAGTTGTCGTTGGTCGTTAGAAAAAAACATTGTACGCGGAAGTGAAGGGGAAATGAAGCGCGCTGTTTGACAACAGACTCATAAGCAGGACTTTAGCTGTATTAACATTCGACTGGTAATTCATGTAGAGATGTCCGTTATTTTGGGAATGAGCGCCACCAAAAAACAGTATGTACTGTGAGTTTCTAACCTAACTTTTTGGGGATTTGCTGCCTCTTCCTGTACGACTTGCGACCACCAGAGGCCGAAAGATGTGCGCTCGAGATCCGTTTCATGTACGACCATGTAGTTCCGCGTGGTGTTGCAGTAAATTTGTTCCCCGCAATGTATCGGCTTTGCTGCACGTGTTCACGGTACAGTGCCATTACCATGCATTTGCTTATTTTATATTATTTGTTGGTTCAAATGTATTTTTTTCCTAACATAGTGCACTTGATGCATGCGCTGTCATTTTTGCTGTGCTCAGGAAATAGAAGATGCCAGTAGTTTTCAACAGTTTCTCTTGTTAAGCAAATTAATCAAAATATTTACTCACTAAAATCACTCTCTAAAGTTTGACAAATTGAAGTGAATGTTGGGATACCACAATAAGAGACAGAAAATATGTACAAGTGGGATGTGTTTTATCCACATAACTACAGAGAAAAATCCAAACACGCACAATTTATTCTCCAGAATAATGTTTATTGCTCTTGAAGATATTACTCTGTTATTTTTTTTTGTTCCAGTCATCCTTTCTGTTTTAAATTTCACAAGAAAAAGAAAAATGCTTAACTGTAAGGTAAATGGTATTTTTTCTTTTCAATGTGTACACACAAATACACAAAGTCTATGTACAGCTGCGATCTTTAGTACAGACAAGTCTGAGGCTGGAGCAGACCAACCATCATGTAACAACTCTTCTTATCTAAATCCATTTAAGATCTTTCCTAAGAACCCACATCATATCCAAGAATATTGTTGGCACTGGCTAGTTAAATCTCTTTTTCTACTTTTGCCCCGTAATATTGTTCTTGAGTAGCGTCTAAATGATTCATTTGTTCATCCATAGGTGTCATTCAACTCATCCGTGTTGCCTATCATTATTGTCTTAACATTCAAATTGGATGTTCAACCTTTAATATTAAACTTTATAGATATTTGAATGAACATTGGTTTAAGAAATTAATCGTTTTCTCAACACATGGAGCAATTATTATTATTATTCACACCTGATACATTAAATTAGGTGCGTGAATTGAATTGACATCTTGGTGCAGTTAAATTATCTATTGGGGAAAATGTTCATAGGGGACGGATAGGAAAAAGCAGACAAACATCTGCACACTTCCCCATCTAAACTATCCTGATTAGCAAAACAAGTGCTCCTTCTCTGTCAACTTTGGGTCACTACACATATATACTTATCAATTTCCATGTCCTATAGATCACTCTTCATTTAGGTACAGAGTAAAATGACACCAATACAACTATCCCACAGAGTAACAGTAATTAAACAATGTACACAATAATAAAATATGTACAGTGAAATAGATACAAACTTTATATATTCACTGACGTGAGTAGTATTGACTCTGTCTCTCATTCTCAGTCTTATAAAGTAAAAAAAGACATTTTCATATGAACAAAGATAAATAAATACTTTTTCTTAAATAAGAAGTTTCTTTCCAGGGCTGCAATATGTATATATTTAACCAACCACTAGATGGCAATGTTTGACCACATATTCATCCAAATCTCTTTGAATCAGCACAATGTAACACAAATAAGTGCTTTATTGCAACACAACTGAATCACCTTGCGACTACTATCAGTGTTGCCATTATTGCATTTAGCTTGTGTAACTGTTCAGCGCAGTACTGTATTGCAGAGCTTAGCATTAACAACTTTTGAAAGGATCTGTGAAGTACACCAAGCAGAACAAACTTACTGCCTATCTCAGCATGGCAAGAATGCAGTGCAATTCAAAAAGTTTGTAATAAAAGATATGCATATTCCTTTACTGTGCTGCCTTAACATAAAAATAGCTCATCGTTACTGTTTTCATCTTAACAGAGAATGAGAATCTTTGAAAAAGTGCTTTTTGAACAATTTTTTGAAAATCACTTTGAACAATTGTCTCAGAATGGCTTAACGTATATAATTCATAACACTGCGCAATTCACTGAAATTAAGATTAGTTATTAAACGCATGAGCGGGGAGTGACCTCAAGTCACCAGAACCGGGGAGGGACAAAATGAAATGGAAATATACAGCATTATTTCACAAATGCAATAAGAGAACGAGAGAGCTTTCAAGACGTCAAAAATCACACAACAGAACATATTAACTTTGAGTACGTTTAAGTGTCTCTGTTTCCCTGTGCCGATCAACCATACTGAGCGAGGGAGAGAGGGCTGGAGGTAGGGATGAAGGTGGAGGAGTCAGGGGAGTCACCAGGCTTTTAAGGGGATGCGGAGACACAGGTGGAGGAAGAGAGGAGAGAGGGGGCCTGCCTCTCCCGAGACCCCCAGATTTGGCATCTAGGGGGTGCGAGCGACCACCTAGCCTTGGCTCCTTCCCCAGAGAGAAGTCCGGCTCGTTCTCATTCTCTGAGCTGCAATCGCTCAGGTCTGTGATTTCCAGGTCAGAATCAGACTCTGGATCCTGTTTTACACCCTTTCTCCGCTCAGAAGGGCTCTGGCGACCTCCGCCTCCCACTCCCACTCCAACACCACCCAAACCTAAACCTAGACCCAGGCCCAAGCCCAGACCGAGACCTCCACCTGCTCCTGGGACTCCGGGGATGGTCTCTCCTCTTTCCCGGTCGCTCATACCCCCATTCCCCAGCTCAGTCCGGCCAATTGGCACGCTTGGGTACGGCGGGATGCAGAGTCTGGGAGGCTGACCACCTGCGGAGCCGTTAGTTCCTCCGGTAGGTGCGCGTTCTGCTCCGGTCGTGTCTCCGGGGGGTAGGAGGGAGGCGAAGGGGTGTGGCAGCTGAGACAGACTTGACTGCAGCGGGTTGGGGTAGAAGTGCGAGGAGTAAAGGGAGCCCGGGGGCAATTTGGGACAGTTGTTCAGAGAAAAAGCCCCAGGGAGGTATGGGTTAAAGCCCCAGGGGTAGTCGAAAGAGGGGTTCCGTGGATAAGGACCCAACAGGGAGGGAGGTTTGGAGTAACATGGAGCTCCTGTGGGAGAAATAGACAAACATGGAGAGGAAACTGGTGTTAATTCTTAAGATCACATGTTGGGGTTCCTCTACAGAGAACATTATTGACTGGAAAACTGGGAATGCTGAAAGTTCCAGTTTTGGAAAACTACAGTAAAGTAAATAAAATCATAAAAGAAAACCATAAAGGCATAATGCATGTATGTTTGTTTTTCCACAGAGAAATAAAATAAAAAAATATATCAGCGTGTAAAAACGAGAGGCAAGATACAGGATTTACTGTAGTTTCCATCCTGATACCTCTCCTGTTTTTCATTCCTCCCTAATGCACTTCTCACACGCCTTTCCTTTTCTCTCCCTCGCTTTTCATCTTCTCACCCTCTTTCTGTGTTATTTGCTATGCAGGGCTAATTTGACAGTGCTGGAGTGTATGTGTGTGTGTGCATGTGTATGTAGGGCCTAGAGTAGCTGGCAGACACATGAATATTGAATCAGTCAGGCAGGCCTCACTTGCTTATGAAAACACAGTAATGGGCGCCCACAGGCCACAAACTGAAGCCTGCACCCTCAATTAGGGCCTTCCTGCTTGGGAAGGGATTAGGACAGGGGGTACACATGGGAAGCAGAAAGGGGTAAGGAGAGGAGGAGGGCAAAACAGGACCTCAGGACAAATAAAGTTGGGAGGGGGTCTTGTGGGGTGGGGAGTCATATAGACGTTCGCACATGCCCTCTTGCATTCTGATACACTGATATTTTAATGTACGTTTAAAGCATTCGACGAAGACAAAGGAGGGCGTGCGTACTGTACACACACACAGAATTCTGTAAACACTCACAGAGGGGTGCTTTAATGCAGCATAAAATGCTGAATTTATATGGGAAGTAGCATTCTTAAATGCATAGCAATATCCATGGATCTTTCATTTACAGACAAATGATGTAACATGTAACATAAATCTATCACCTGCACTGTAAACTAATGACTTTTCTGAACTCGGCACACTCAGTTCACCCAAAAATAAACATTCTGCCATCAAAGAAATTTGGAAGAATGCTTGTAACCAAATAGTTCTTGGCCACCATTGAACCATAGTGGGAAAAATTGCTTTATAAATGTATTTGTTCTGTTGAACACAAAAGAAGATATTTTAAAGCAAACAGTTATGGGGCACTTTTGACTGCCATTGTCATGTTTCCTACTATGGTAGTCAATGGGGCCTAAGAACTGTTTGGTAACAAACATCCTTCCAAATATCTTTCTCTGTGTTTAACCACACAAATCAATCTATACAGATTTGGAACAACTTGAGGGTGAGTAAATTATGACAGAATTTTAATTTCCAAGTGAAATATTGCTTTAATATCACTGCTGTAACCCAGAGAAGACTGAAAAAGCTGAATGCTTAATTTAAATTAATTCTACAAACTATTTATCATTTTTCAACTTCTTTTGTCTTATATACTGTATGTCTCACCTGAGCCAAGAAAAGGAAAACTATCCAGTCTCAGCTTGTCCCCATCAGGTCCTGGGGCCCCTGCGGCACGATCAAACAGAGAGGGTCCTCGCACTGATTCGGGCAAACGAGGGAATAAAGACTGAAGGGCCTGAGAAAGATGAGAGCGAGTAGAGAAAAGTATAGAGTGACGAAGTGAAAGAGAAATCATTCATAAATGAACATAATAAAAATAATTTAAAATGACAGTGCTTATTATAAAAATTACAATAATACTACTACTAATATTAAATACTATAAAATATAAAATTACCATAATTATGATGGTTATTTGTAATTACAATTTTATTGGGATGTTTATTTACTATCATTAGGATAAACCGTTAAAATCATTAAATAAATGATCTAGCTAAACCAAATCAATCAAGTATACACAACATGTGTAAATTCACTATCATATATCATTATGAATAGTAAGACAACTATAAAGATGTCTGTCCTTAAAAAAGATCATCTAAAAAAGATCTTAAAAAGAAAGGAAATAACATTTTTCCTGAAGACTCCATAAAGTGACCGTCAGGGAGAGGACTTTTGGGAGCAGATCAGAAAAGGATGGTCAGGAATATATCTCAAAAAAAGGAAACCTGTGAGTCGTTTCTGTTTTATTAGCAACATGAAGGTGATCAATAATTTTTGTCACTCTCCTCCCGTCAGCGAGAAAGACGGACTGTACTTCCAGGCTCTACATAATCTCGATTGCTTAGCAAAACTGCTTTAACTACATGAAAGCGATGTAACACCCCCACCTTCCCTTTCATTTCTAACATTTCTTTCATTTTCAATCAATGGCAGTGATGAATACGCCATCCAAGAGAGAGATGAGAAAGGGATAATGTCTTCTTTTGTTTTAAGGCCCCTTAACGCCCTCGGTGACATTCTCTACTTTCTTCCTCACCTCTGGCTTTCTCTTTGCCTTCTCTTTATTTATATCCGTCTCCTTCAGTCACCTCTAGTCAAGACGTACAGCAGATAACTTTCTCAAAGACCTTTGTATTTTGCTGTCTGTATTTGATGTAAGAATCCCCTAACCTTCTTTTGAAATTGTTAAAACATTTCATTTAATAATTTCAATTAAAAATGTAAATAAAACATTTAGAATGGCAAACTTTACAATAAAATAATGACACATTTTTGCGTCAGTATCTAGTACATTATATATCATGTAAAGTGTAAATTTGGGTTGTAGATATAAACTTTTATTGATCACGTAAAGCTTTAATATGGATTTAGGGCAAATAATACAATACTGGAGAAAGTACACACAATAAACAAAGTATTGAGAATGAAATCAAATAAATACATTTCATCCTCAGTCTATGTGGAAATAAACCTTCATACTGATTGACTCTTCACAATCAATAGCTTGATCCCTCACATCAAAGGAAATACAGAGAGCTTTATACAGTATGGATCAAAAAAACATATGAATCATTAAACACCGGCAATCACAGAGCATGTCAGCCCTTCAGGTTTTTGTCTATTTTAATTCATTCAGTAACAGTTTTTTCTTTTACACATTCATAGACACTATGTGTGCATTGCATCTTTTCCTTAATACCTCGGGGGTGACGGGGCTGCAGTCCGGCGTGGCGGTCCCTCCGTTAAAGTGGTTCTGTGCCAGCAGGAAGGGGGAACTGGCCATGTCCAAGAGGGGGTAATTCACCAGGACCACCTTACTGAAGTTGAATTTGTAGGTAAAGCGCTTGCCTTTAGTTTTGTGCAAAATGCGTTTATTGTAGTAGTACCTGCAGGGTAGAAAATGACAAAGGAATGAAAAAATAAACAAAAGAAAGAGTATTGGAGAACAAAACAGTATGCTACAAATGTTTGTCTCGCAAATCTTTCATGTAATCTGTACTGTCTTTCGATAAGAAAACATGATTTTAAAATCCTCATTGGATGAATCACTTGCGACATGAATTACAGGTGGAAAAGGTTGCCTGCACGTCCACCGAAACATTTTCCAGGTTCTACATGGTGGTGAGCAACCGCTTACATTTTCCTCAACATCACATGGCTACGTGCCACTCAAGGTGTGAGCTCAGTTGGAAACAAGCAATAGATAATCTATCTGGACTCTTTTGAGTCATTTCCACTGACCATCACGCGTTTGCACTCATCGTGAGCATTGGTGCTTTGAGGACGTTCACCTGTGCATGAGAGGGAGGCTCTTTAATCTCAGCGCGCTTTACGCTTGACTTCACCCTAGCCAGTCCGGTAGCCTACCCGAGTACCCGTGATGCAATCTGTCGGCGCAATAAATTGTACGCTTTAACTTTATGTGGCAATTGTGCCTCTTAATTGAGCAATTAAGCAAGGCTAATCAACGAGGCTAATTATGGCCGGCGCCTATTCATAACAATTAGAGGCCAGCGACAGCATCTATTAAAGAGAGAGAGAGAGAGAGAGAGAGAGAGAGAGAGAGGGTGGGTGGGGGGGAGGACCAGAGCCATAGAAGAGAAGCCATGAGAAATGCATAAAAGTTAGATGCACGATTAGGAAAAGCAGAAGGGAGGGAAAACACACGTCACCCGAGGCCAAAGATCAAACCTTAAAAAGTTCATATTGCGCATTTAGAGGAGATTTGATGCAAGTTTGGTGGGATAAGGATAAATTTTGGACTTCATTTCAAAAAGTATTCTTTAAATGAACCCTCGCGCAAGAGAGCATCCAGAATCCATTGAAATGTTCAAAGATTCCACAAAATGCCCTGAATTGATATTCTTTGGAGGGAAGGTAGCACTTTAAATATTCGCCTCGCAAGGTGAAGGGTCCGAGGCATTTGCAGGGTACCGAGTATCGTGAGGGGGAAGAATAAAATGTTGCATACCCAAAAACGTCCATTATCTAGAATAAACAGGTTATATGACTTCAAAGAACAATAAAAGGCTGCAATTAAGCATTCACACAGAAAACAGCCCAGATCTGAATATGAAATGGCGTGCGTACTGTACCTCAGCGCTCGGCTGAGCTTGTCGTAGTTCATGTGAGGTTTGCACTTCCGAAGGCCCCACAGCTTCGCCACCTCGTCTGGGTCTTTGATCACAAATTCACCATAGTCTCCCTGCCAGGCAATCACCCCCTGGTACTCCTCCTTCTGCAGCAGCTCCAGGATAAAGTGCCACAGCTGGATCTGCCTGGAGCCTGGGCTTGACTCCGGCTTATAGGCCCAGTCTGGGAAGGCGATGCCTGAGGAATGTGAGGCAAGTAAGCGAAAGGATTTGGATAAAGCCTGTTGGTTTTGTTACTTGCTTAGAGCATTCCTGTCTAAATAACTGATGAAGCGATAGATAGCGAGTTAATGGGATAGCCCAAAGAACCGTACGTTTGTGTTGCTAATACAACACCAGCACAGATGAGAGAATTCGAGGAAAATACGGTGTATATGCATCCATAAAACTTTTGCCGGGGATCTTTGAAACATTTACAATGAAATTAAATTATATTTGTTGTCACCGCCATGTTGGTCAGAGCAATGTTACCGTCTACCTGGGTTTCACAATATACGGATGCGGAAAAAATAAGAGACCGTATCAAAATTATTTTCAGTTTTTCAGAATTTACTATTTATGCGTTTATGTAAAATGATAATTTTTTGTGTCATTCTGTAAACTACTAACAATATTTCTCCCTAACTTCAAATATTGCTTCTATTTACATTTATTTTCAGAAAATAAAAACAGGAGGAAAAAGGTCAAAATAACAGAAAAGATGCATAGTATTTTTCAGACCTCAAATACTGCAAAGCAAACAAGCTCATATTCACTTTTAACCAACCCAACAGTATTATCAGTAAATGCATTTAGGAAAAGTTCAAAAATGATTTGTTTAAGTGATAACCTTGTGATTTTTATCACGGTTTCATGTGTCTTGTTATGCTGTCAGTTTCACATTGCTGTTGTCACTCCTGAGGGTTTTGTTTTAATTCAACAGACACTGGACTGGAATGGTCACAGTACACCAAGTAATGCTGAATAAATGAAAATTTGTAATGGTCTGTTAATTTTTTCCACAGCTGTATATTGGCAATAACCGTGATATTAAAAACCATGATTATCGAAACCGTGTTAATTGTCCCATATGATAATACATTTTATAATTCAACACAAGTTTTGACTTTTTGCATGATTTTTGGGCTAAAAAGATTGATAACGTAAAATGAACAAAAACAAAGATGAATTTGACCGACAAAAATCTATAATCACGATAATATCATTGTATTATAATAACATCAGTATTTTGGCCACAATAATCATGTTGTGAAAATCTGATATGACGACAGCCCTAATCTCTACCATCTTGTCACATAGAAACATTAAAATAAAATAAAACTTATTATCATCTATTGTTATAACAAACATCTCTCAGCTCTTCCAGTGTCTCACCTGGTGTCCAGAGGGCTGGGACAGGTGGCGTGAGCAGCAGGTCACTAACACAGTTACAGTCCATACCTCCACTACACCTGCGTTCACACACACAGAGACAAAAAAGCGAGTGAGAATCATTTGATGTCAGTGCATAGAACACAAGCACAACAAGGCTAAAGGCTAGAGCAGAATACTTTGGCTCAACAAATTTGTGTCGTGTGCTTGCGGACCCACAACACACCAGCGTGTCAGAACACAGCGTTTCTAAACCATGAGGGCATGTCATTCCTGTGGCCTCTGAAATCAATCAATGCCTTTTTTATTTGAAGGGTTTCTTTAAATATGATCGCCGAAGGCCGTCCCTTCAGCCATGCAGAAGATCACTGGGCATTTTTTCACAAAGAGCAACGATAAAAAGACCCGTCTCGAACAGAACATCCATACTTTAGTCCGTACATCTTTTTCATAGGTTGTTAGTTGCGTTTTAAAACACATCAAATTACGTGAAAACAGTTTAAAGTGATGACATTTATGATTATTATCAAATTATATTTAGAACACAATTAACTACATTCCCATAATGTCACGTACTGCAACCGAATGGCATTTTCTATGTGCAATACTCCTACAAACAAATAAGACGCAGTCTTGGTTTGTTGTTCCAGATGTTATGCTCATACAAATAACTTCAAAGCAGGATATCAAAAATCATTGAAGATTGCATCTGCTTTCCGAACAACTGGGAGCCTCAGTAAAGATCCGTCTCCCCATGCACATGCAGCAATTCAGTATACATGGCTGGAGAAATTCAATCTCTCTTCAGCCATCACAATTTCATAAAGGTTGTTTTACAAAGCTCGGGTGGAAGAAAAAGCAGCCGGTACAAGGGTATCTTTAATGCTGGCCTCTCCCCTCTCCTCTCCTCTCTCCCTCTATTTAATTATGCTCTGTGAATTTTGGATCTTCCCTCCAGCATTGAAATGGAACGTGAATTATTGAGGTGTGTTTGTATAAATTATTATTGCTAACTCCAGGCACTTCTCTCTCACAAACACACAGGCGCACACACACATCCCCTTTGTTGCTTTTACTCGTTGGACTGTCCACTTCTTCCCTCCACCTTAGGCCCCCGACTACACATCACATTCTTTCTTTTAGTATTCGTCTTTCATTATTTCTTTACTACGGCATCTTTCTTAATCAAGCTGGTGAATATCAATTCAGTTCTGAAGTATGGCGCTACCACTGCACAGAGTCACAAAGTTCGACTCCGCACAAACTGAGAAAATGTAGAGTTGGAATGCATTGTAAATTGCTTTTAGATAAAATAATCTGTGTAAATATCTCCTTGCTACAACTTTGGCACATTTCAGATGTTTATTAGTTTATTAAGGGTATAAAAACACGTTTTTAATTTGTAGTTACCTTTAGAAATGAAACAGTATAACGCAGGATAGTTCTTTTTATAGTGGAACGAGGCTATCAAGTTCAGATTAACTATTTGCACCGTAATAAATTCAACAGTAGCACCTGCCGGATTGCAATGCGGATCGCACCTGTAAATGAAAGATCAGTAAGAATTAATTCCGCTCTCATCATCCACCTTTTGTAAAATCTATACTCACTGCCTATCGGCCAGCCTCTCCATTCAAAGGAAACCTTGCCTTCCTACCTGCCCGTGCACCCAACATCACTCAGTCTCTCTTTCTCTCTTCTGTATGTTTTGCTGCTGCTCAGTAATTTTCCGTTTGATTTCGGAGGTAATGCATTTTTTACAAATCAAAGAGGAAGCCAGGACGCCCCCCCTTCTCTCGTTCTCCTTTTTTCGCCCTGCACTTCCCCTCCAGGCCAGTGAGGAGATAAAGGAGCCCCCATCATTTCCTTGTTAGTTTTGATTTGGGCAGCACAGGGCTTTCAAGTTCTCCCATCACCCCCAGAAACATTATAACTAGCAGCCGAGGGAATACATCTTCTCACAATCTCCTAGATATGAAGACACTGATTCAGGGTGTGCAAAATCACCACATGCTCATGCACAAAACAAGAAAAGTCAGAATAAGATACATGGACAAGGCAACAAAAAGTAGCAGTCCCCGAGACAACATGCTTGAATGAAACTTCTGTATCACATCGAGGTTATAAAATGTAAACAGAGTGGAGATTCTATGCAAATGCTCTTGCATGCACACATAAAACGCAATAAAAATGGAAAAAGACTCTTTTTGGCAAATTCATGTTATGTTCATAAACATGTCAATTTAAAAACATTATGTAAAGATTTATTGTGTAGAATCCAAATTATTGAATTGATATTTTTGGGTTCAAGGTTTGATATTTATAATACTTGGTGGATTGTCAAATAATTGTAATCATTTAATAAATCTATCTTTTACTTGTGTGTATTCAATTGTGACTCAAAGAATTCCTGATTAATGTTGTGAAAAAAAAGTAATTTTCCTTCATCTTATCAAATAAAACTGGGTTGCAAACCTCGCAGCATTTAAACACATGCATTGATTGTGTATTCATTATGGAGTAACTAAGGCCTACAGAGTTAACATTTTTACCCCTGTGATTAATTACATTTAGAGAAAAGCTGTTGATTGCACTTTAATGTTTCTGGTAAAAAAAAAAGAGTGAAGGAAGAAAGAAAAAAGAAAGAAAGAAAGAAAGAGAGGAGAGGAGAGAGAATCAGGCTAACAGATGGCAGATGTTTTGAAACAGATAGATGGACAGCCCTCCCGTCCCTCGTCTCGTCCCTCTCAATCTCTTCTCCTAGGACATGAAACTAACACTCCGTATCTCTGTCATCTTTTTGGTTGGAGCTGCCATTGAAAAGGGACTTACTGAGCACCCTCTCTCTCTTTCTCCCCCACTGTTCCTTCCTCTTTCCTTCTTGTACTTTCTCTCGATCTCTCTTGACTCTGCTCTGACAGTCTGCACAGCCTCGGGGTCAAAGAACAGAGGGACTGGCTTGTGTGTTTGTTAAGGAGGAGGAGAGTGAGAGCAGGGGAAGACAGGAGTGAGAGGAGAGATGGTCAAGATGGGGAACTCGGGATGGGACTCGTCTAACAAACGGAGAACGTTAAAGAGAAAGGATGAAAGTGACAGCTTCTATGTAAATTAAGTGGCAGACTTTCAGGGATTCATTTGCAGCTGCTTAATAAAACGTAGCAGACAAACATTTTCTTTAAGTTTAAAAAAAATATGTCCGCATACAGGTGACACATAACGGGCATATGACTGCAGTGTTTACATTTATTTGGCAGATGCTTTATATTTCATCCAGTAAGGACCTTTAAACACATTTTGAAGATTTATTAATTTCTCAAAATTGTCCTCTACTATAATTGGATAAGGTATTAAAGTTTCATGTTTCCATTAAAACTTCTTTCCTTATAATAATGCCAGTGCTTGCCAGTGATGCATCATCTTTCAAACCAAACTAGCAAAGTTTAGATATGAAACCCCATAATTGAGATAACAATGTAGAAGGCATGGAATGGAAGAGGAGTTTGGGAACTCACGGGCGATTGAGAGAGCTGGGGAAACTTGTTCAACTTTACCAGAGTGATAGGAGCGGGCATGATATATGGTATCAGTTTCTTATAGAACGTCGGACTTAAGATACAAGGAAAAGAACGGAAAAAAGACGGAGAAAAAGTATCAATCGATAGGGTTAAATTATTCATCGTCATTAATTATCGATCGCTCTCCGTTGCCGGCTCGTCCGCCTCGCGCCAGAGTTGAAAGGAGGGAAAGCACGCTTTATTAAAACCGGCTCGAGCCTCATTGTTTCATGTCCCGCGGCAAAGAAAAAGCTCGAGCTCGGTTCTGCCCGCGCCAGTGAAAAATATACACACATCGCCCCCCTTAAAGCTCTTTTTCTCTCCTTGCTCCCGCTCCCTCCCGACGCGCGGGAGAGCTTTGGGGAGCCTCGTACGGTGTTCACGGGGCGGCTGTGTCTCGCGTGGATCGATGTGGGATCAATGGCTCTCGCTGACTAATAGCCAGAGAGCGCCTTTGATCTCGCGGCTGAGAGATCAAAACCTGAGCGAGAGAGAAGAGAAAAAGGAAAATGCGCGGGAGAGCGCGCGGACCGGAAAATGCGCGAAAGAGCGCGCGGACCTTAAAACTTCACACAAACGCTCGCTCGGTGTTCGTTAAATCAGTAATCGATCAATAAGGAAACATATTTAGAGCATAATTATTTAGATTTTCACGATATTATTGTATATAGGCATGATCGTCCGATTCTTACTTAGTAGGCCTACAAAAAAATGTCGATGTGCATTATTTAAGTAGGCTATATAAAGGTTAGCATACTACTGCAAAGTATGTACTTTATGCAAAGATTTCTGTGTGATTCCCCACTTCACAACAAGACAATGTTTTACAAGTATTTAAAAGTCTCTTTGCGTTTACCCTTTCTCATATTCCATAGGCACAAGTCAATCTTATATACAAGGACCACTACACATGTATTTTCTGTTGACTAACAGTGATCTATATTCCTACTTGATCCAAATGTCTGTATCACATTGTCTTGTTATGTACAGTTTGTAACGAATTGCAAGATAAATTGATGCTACTGAACAGTTGTTTCCCTTGGGGAAATTACTATCCATGATTTATGTACACTGAATTTATCACCCATAGTTTTACTACAAATATCATGCTTGAATTGGTTACTATAGCAAAACCAGGTTAATTTGGTTTACTAAAAACATTGTTAATTTCTGTAAAGGTTAAATTATAGGGAACGATTTGACTCTGCTTGGTGTTAAAGACTTGAAAGTCATATTTGAAGAAATGAGAGTGAGAGCGGAAAGTGAGAATAGTGAAAAGTGAAGTAAAAAAGGGAGCATGCTCCAGGTCTTGTGATCACAGCAATTTAAACGTGAATGTGAGTTCTTCATCAAAGCACTCTAAAAGAAGAATCACCCAGTTCTGGTGTGTAAATGAGTCCTGCTTAAGGCGAAATGTCATATGTGTCCTTCATATCATTATCGTTTAAAATATAGAACACATGTATGTGCTACTGTTCTGCAGGATAAAATATACAGTCGCCGTCCTTAAAAGCCATTGCTCCTCATTTCTATCTACTTTCTATCCCCCTCTCTCTTTATCCCCCCTCCCTCTGGTCAGCGAGTTACTCTCTCTATCGCTCTCACTTCCCGAATTAACCACTCAAGAAGTCACCACCGACTCAATCAATAGCTCATACATAAACCCTGCTATAATCGCTCCACATGCCTGTCTGTCTGCCCCCTCATTCCTCGTTACCCTCTCGTTCTTCCTTTAATACATTTCCTCTGTCGTCTCACTCTCTCTTTCTTTTTGCTTCCTCAACTGCCTGTCCTTAATTCGTATACAAATATTACCTAAAAGCTCCATTTAATTTTAACTTTGAACATTTATGAGATACATCATTTAGCTTTCTATAGTCTATACCTAGAGAAATGGCATTTTGGGCCTTACTTTCACTGAATTGTGTCATCTGTGAAGCACTTGACACTCTCGCCTGCTTTCTGTTATTTCTACACTAAGAGGTCTATTACACTGTGTTCACTCTTTCTATTAACATTTGAACATATAGGTTTTAGAGTGTTTGTTCTCTTGAAAGGTAATAATGAACTTTAAGATCTGGAGGCTTTACAAAGGCAGCATATAATGTGCCAGCCAGTATATCTAAATTGTGTTGACAGAGAAAAGTCAATGAATATTTCATTCATATATCTCCTGTTTAGGTTTGCAATTTGAAATTTATTTAGAGCTTGAGGTGTCATTTGTGGCAAAGGAATGCATATCTAACTGGACCCTCATACACACACAACCACCCCCATACCCTTCAGTCTTTTGCTGATCATCTCACATATTCAGAACTACGAAGACACGCACACATGCACGCACACACACATTCAGAATTTGAAGATTACACACGAACGGGCCCCTGCTCATATTCCCTGTTCTCCAGCCTCTCTTTCCCTCTGTCTCTGCTTCAAACTCTTTGATTCGCAGGAGCGGTTTGATCTGCGCGAGAGCGAGTTTTGTAAACACATTTTTGCGATCATATAGCCATGGGCAAGGGGAGAGTAAAGCGCGTATAAATGAGGGAGAGAGAGGGAGTATGGCGAAGCATAAAGAGAGAGAGAGAGAGAAAGCGACGTTTAATGAGAGGCTCAAGTGGAAAGACACACGGACGCATTCAGACTAGAGAAACGTGGAGAAACGAGGCTTCCCCGTCGCATAGGTTGATGAAATATAATGTAATAGCAGGTGGCCGGCTCGCCTTTTAAACAAACAACTCTTGTAAAAAGTGGTGTATGATATCTAAATCGACATTTCCCCATGGAGAAAGAGAGCAATTTTGTAAGAGAGACATAGCAATCACAAGTAAGGACAGACACAAACACATTACGGTGGGAGCAAATAAAGAGAAAACTGGTGAAAAACGAATTCGGTGCGCGCTAAACTAATAAATGTGCGCAGTCCTATTCTTTTCTCAGTTTCTTTTCTTCACATTGGCGACGCGAGCTGCTAATTCGTTTAACTTCGATTGGTAGCGCAATAATAGTGCTAACCCGTCGCCTCAGTCTACCGTATTGCAGAGACTTCACATCAGATCTCATTAGGAAAGGAAGAAGCGACTCTATGTCACAGATGATGGTTGTAATATATACACAATTAAAGTAGCCAGTGTTTAAAATAGTAATTTGGCAAATAATGATCCAAATAATAAAAATAATATTTCCTCAAGTTTTTAACATAAATGATTTACTTTGTGAGACTTTTTAGTTGATAAATGGTATTTTTTAACAGGGGAATTGAAGGTTTATTATCAGCCATAACTTTAATTTGAGCTTTAATGATGTCGAATGAACGCTCTGTCAAAGCTACAGCAGATTCTTGAAATGTCAATATTCATTTCCAGTGGGCCTTTCGCGCCCTTTTTACGACCCGTCTTTTCATTTGATCAAATTATTCATCAGTGCGCATAAGACAGCCATACCGTTTATTTACACTCACAAAATCCCACTTGAACATGCCCGACTCCCTTGTGCATTTACAGTTGCCAAAACAATGAAAGCTCTTCTTTTCTGGCCTTGTTTAGCCTGCGTTTTCTCTGCTTTTTTAAAAAGCGAATAGCTTTGAGCGCTGAGCGCGTCTCTGTTCGGCAGAGGTGCTGTGTGTGCGCGCGCTTACTTTCTTCCTGTTCTATCCTCTGTCCAGGGAATTGTTTTCAACATTCACAAACACATCGCAAATACCCGCCGGCTTTACTGTATCGATTTCTAATTAGACGGCAGGATAATCGTTGGAGAGAGAGAGATGAAAAAGGGAAGAGGGGTGGCAAGAATAAATAAACAAAATAAATAAATAGGCCCCGTGATGAACTGAATTAATAAGAGAAACACGGAATAAATAAACCAATAGAAACTAGTATTTCCTTAATACTTATTTTTTGTATAGGGTAACGATTCTGTGTAATTAAAAAAAAATCAGTATAATCATCATTAGAACGTTGAAGTGCACCGTTATGAGAAACCACCTATAAGCTTTTTGTCCCAGTTTGTTGCCCCAAACACGGAAATAGTGTGCAATGTGAAAATGTATACATATTGTTACAATTTGATACATATTAATACAATATCATACTGTCAAATAAGACGAAACAAATATGGGTTTAGAAGGATATTTGTAAGGATTTAGAGTATATTAAAAGCACCCCCCTATACGATTAAATAATTCAATGTGGATCTGCAGTTACAACTTCTTGTAAAGAAGATGACGGCATCATTCCTGGAGTGAACTCCGTATACGCAATGAGACACTTCGTAGTGCGTGCATTAGTATAGATGATGATATGGTTTTACACATTCGAAGTAATTTAATTATACAAGGAGGGAGAAAAGAGAAATCGAGTAGGCTATTGTTTACGGAGTTCTATCAATACGTTAAAAGATCATCTTCTCAAAATGCCGTTTGTTGTGCTTAACAATAAAGTTATGTCATCTGTAACTTAAATTGATATTGTTTTAAATCCAAATTCTATTCTCGAAATCAGTGAACAATGGCTTTGTACATTTATGAAGTTTCCATTTGGAACGTGACCGTTCAGCGACTTATATTTGGCTTATCCTTACAAAAAATATTGATGGTTTTACTATAAATGTGTAGAAATCATGTTTTGGCGGATTGTGTCCCATTGTTAAACAACTGTTCGAAAATTCCACAAAGCTCGACTTTTGTATAACGTTTTTACAGTGAAGAACAAAACCCGAACTATTCGTATGGGAATGAAAAAAAAAATCCCTTTCACCCCGCAGTTTCGGAGCAGGCCTACTCCTTTGCGTCAGTAACATCACGGTGAACTTCCCTTTACACAACTCTATAAACTCTTCTTTCTCTCCTCCTCAGCTCCACCTCTACCTCATCCGTCTCTGCCCCTCTTGACAGTGTGCGTCACAGAGGTTAGTCCGGGGGCTCAGTTAGCTCATTTACTTTAATCAAGCTTTCATCATTCGGCGTATGCGCCTGTCTTCTGCGCGCGCATGCTTGTTCCCTCATCCTCTTTTTCCTCTTAGCTTTTTCATACCTGATGGTGGAAGAAATTCTCTCTCCTTTTCACTCTCCCTCTTGCTCTTCATTTTCCGCGCCCTCTCCTCAAGCATATGCTAATAACTCAGGCGAATCCACACCTACTTAACCCTGGTCTCCTTTTGCCCTCCTCTGTCTTTGGCGTTCTCCGTCATTATGATGGTGATAAAGTGTTGGATTACGCAGAGGGCTAAAACAGTGACTGCTCTGCCCCAAACTCAGCGCAAACTATCAATCTTTCCGCTGCTTTACAGAGTGATGCTCAAGTCTTTGACATGCACAATAGTCAGTTTAGTTAGGTCAGGTAAAATATGCTAAACATATTATTTGAAAGAAGATATTTTAATAAGAAGTTAAGTTTTCGACATGCAACCTTTCAATAAGGGAAACAATGCTTTCAAGCTGACTTCTTCAATGTTCTTTCTGCATATTACACTTAAAAAAGTATTCTTGTAATTCATATTATTAGTATTTGTCAATTCAAAACGAAAAATTTTGTTACAATGAGTTTTTCTCTTCCAAGGATATTCGTCTTCTATCAGTACGTCAATTATGATGCAATTCCGACTCAATTCTCAAACATTTAACTCTTTGAAATAGATAGAGTTCAAAATACACGAGGTGTGTTGGTGAGGTTTGTCTTTTGTCTGTGTTCTTTCATATTCATAATGAAGAAATCTTAGTAGATCTTAGTAACAGGCAGATATGTTCTAACGTGGAATAATTAGTAGCAATTTATAAAGTAGAATATTTATAAATAGTTCTTCATGTTCATTCTAAAATCAGCATGAAGCAAGTACACAGCAGGGAGGCTACAAATCATTCTATCTTTTTTTTCTATCCTTTTAGGACAGTTAACTAATTTCCTAACAGCTTAGTGAATTTGTTCAGTGAATCTGAAAGGTACAAATCCAAATGACCTGTGTAAACTTCAACATATTTAGCCATAACCTGTGATCGAAATCTGTGTTTGTGTAACCTGGCAGTCAGGCAACTTGTAAAGATAGTTTTGAAGACTTGCATGACAAACCTGCAGGTTCCAAAAGGAGCAGGATCAGACTGTTACAAAATGACTTCAACATATTTGCAACAAACTCTTTAACAAGGGTCCAGAACTGAGCATATATGTATCTCCAAAATGGCCTATTCTTCAGACGCTATAGTATTTTTTGACACAAAGTATTTTAGCTTTTGGTATTCATGGTTAAATCTGGGCTTTGTGCCACTTTACATGTGTAAGAAACAAAAAAAAATAAACAACAACTTTATGACTTTTGTAGTTAAGGCAAAAAAATGATGGTGTAATTTATTAAAATGCTTGCGACCCTCATAAACTGGAAAAATAATCAAGATGAGCCACGAAATAATCCACAAAATAATAAACTAAACAAAAACTGCATATTTACACTTTTGTTTGGGTAAGCTTAACCAACATTATTTGGAAGGGTTTATTCTTAAGTTTAAAATAATGTAATTTATGTTGCTATACTTTAAACCATGGTTCATTTTTATAAGGGCCTGGCCTAGAATTAGAAATTGGCCACAGTGGTTACAAAAGAAATCTGTATTTGTTTACTTTAAGCATTAAATTATTAATTAATTTATATTATACAAAAGATGAAACATTAAGTACATTTTTGACCATAAAATAAGACAAGTTTTGCTCTCAAATGTGGGCAGCTGGCCACAAACACATAACTCTTAGTACCTTTGTCTTCAGTCAAACTCAGAACATTATTTCCCCTCTTGTATCCCCCCGCCAGCCAGCCCACCTCTCTGCGTGTCAAATCGAATCTCCACCTCAGCGCCTACTACACCCGCTGTGTCCATGTATAATACGTCATACACATGGCGAGTGTGCGATGACGGATTACCGAATTAGATGAATAATGACACCTGACACTTCTGTTACCTCTCCCCGAGCTGCCACAGCCAGAACCGCAGCGCCGGTAAATACATAGCAGAGATGAGGAAATACAGAGAAAGATGAACGTAGAGGGGGGCGGTAGGGCATGAATGGATAGAGGGAATAGAGGTGTGTAAGCTTATATACAAAGAGAGATGGAAGGCGAACAAAAGACAAAGAGAAAAAGAAACTCGACAAGTCAGGTAGATGGATGTAAGACGGCAATTTGTTAGCAATCTACTTTGTTTCGGAATAGCTTGCGTCTGTTTTCAAAACTAATAAAAACACAAGGGGAGAGAACGTTGGCTGGAGTTTGGAGGATGGCAGGATGCGTGGCCGGACATGTAGTGGGTGCACTCAGCTTTAGCCATGTGAAGTTGTTTAGTTATTGATGAAATCTATATGCTGTAGATGCAGGTTCATATTAATAATTTTGTGTGAGCTAAAGGTATACAAAAATCACATAAAATTTGAAAAACCTTGGAATGCATCATATAGTTGAACCCATAGAGCATGGTCATGGGTTCAAATTCTAAGCATTTATTCTTTTGTATTACTTTTCTTACCCTAATTGAAACAACTGCATGGAAGTTTAGGGTAATAAGGCATCCACACAAGCTTTGTAAGAATGTATGTGTGAGACAGAAAAGAGAGAGGAAAACCAGAAAGAAATATTGACAAAGCCTAGATATACACATAAGTCATTCAGTGTGGCCTGCCCGACTCTTGTATTTTATAGCTACACTCTGGCGGAACAAGATGACAGCTGAGTTCCTTCAACGAAAAATATGTTGCCTCTCTTGTTTTCTCCTTCTCCCTCCGTCGTTTCTGTTCTCCGTCTATCCTTCTTTATATTACTCTGTCACCTCACAATTTCGTTCTCCCCCTCCCAACTGTTCTTGCTTTCTTTTTTATGGTTGCCCTCTGTTCTCTTGCCATGCATGTTACATTTTGCTATTTATCTTTGTCGCTGCTCCAGAATCCCCCCTTCATCTCTCTCCCTTTCTGAGTTCCTTTGCTCTCTGCCATTTCCTCGGTTTACTCTACAGGTTTCTTCTCAATACCCCTTTCTTATTTTTCCAGCCTATTATCAGACTCTCTGTTGGATTGAAGCAGTTTGGACATTCTGATAGAAAACTCAATGGTGAGTTGCCAAGATTTTCATTTTGGTTAAAATTTACATTCAAACTTTTAGGCTTGAAGATCTTTATAACAACCCTTGAGTTTTAAATGAAAAACATGAATATTAAAAATACCAAAATTATATTACAATTAAACAAGATAAAAAATAAATATAATGGACCAATTTAAACAAAAATGAAACCAAAAATTCCTCCTAAACATCCTGGCAAATTTGCGTCCTCTGGGATCCATGTTTTATCAACTGAGAATCGGCCTTTAGTATTCACACTCATACCTTTACGTCTTATTTTATTCACCTTCGTTTCTTTCGCTTGTTCCTCACCACTTCCCTCTCACACTCTCTACATTCCAGCCACCACTCCCGCCTTCTTCCGCAGCCCGCGCACAGAGCCCCAAGTGTCGGAATCAATTAAGAGTGAGCGCCGTCGCGCCCGTTCCTTCACGGAGGTAAATATTAAACTGCAAGGAACGGCGGACAGAGAGAGAAAGAGAAGGGGAGGGGAGAGCGAGCCCTCCGTCCCTAATCCACCGCATCGATCAGCCGGGGATGAGGGTAATATATTATTTTGACAAGATACGATCCTCCGACGCGCACCGCTATCCCCGGCGATCGATTTCTTTTTCTCTCCCCTTTTCTCTTTCTTTTTTTCCCTTCAGCAGTAGGGACACTGCGTGTGCGCCTCTATTTTGTTGTTAGTCGCTGTGTGTGCAAGTGTGACTGAGCGAAACAGTGTGAAGCCAACAATAGTTGAGGAAACGCCTGAAGAAAACTTCTCATCCACGATCTCTGAGCGGCACAACCTCGCCGTCTGCACAAAATCATACGAGACATGACGTCTCAATAATATGTCTTCATAGCGTCTACGATACGTGCGTTTCACGGCGACGCGTCACGGCTTCTTGATCGTCGAACCAAAGAATAGTTTTAAAAGCTAGAGGGAAAAGCCATTCACTGTCCATACAAACAGAAAAGCATGAAATAAAACCCAATATGAGGTGTACCATCATTTCTATATTTGGATACAATTTCCATATGGGAGTTACAGCTGAGTCGGCTGGGTGAAGATGACCAATTGTAAAGTTAAGTGTCTGGCCCCTGTGGTCCCCTGTGCTCTTTTGCCTCCCCTCCATATCGCTTTGTAAACTGTGTCTAAATGCTAAATTCCCAGATCAATTTTTTTCATTCAACCTCTCCCCCATCCTTTGTGCCCGGTGCCCCCTACCTCCGCCTATATGAAGAGGATTGAACTTCACTGTCTTTCTGCACACACCGTCTGCAGTGAGCTCGAGTGTAGGCCTATGTGCTCATGGAGCCGTACCACTGCACATACATGAAGACAAGCAAAAAGCAACAAAAAAAATTGTGAACCAAGGATTAGGATTTTGGATACCTCCACAAAGTGTGTCCCTCAAATCATGATGTGCGAAAACTATTCTGCCTGCTAGTGCGCTCAGGTTCTAGTCTGTTCTCTCTCTCTTTTCGTATTTTGCCATTTTCTGCCACTTCGCTTGCTGTGAGGGATGCAGTAATACAGTCACTGTCCCTCTGCAGCCCCCTGCTGTGTGTGCAAGTGACTTGGCCTGTAAGGAGAGGGGGGAGACGTGGGGTCAAGGTGAGCTCTAATACACTATTGATCCGCCCCAATTGAAAACCTGATGGAAATTTTACCCCCCTCCCCTTCCCATCTGTGTATCTCTGTCTTTCCCTTGTCTTTTTTCTCTCTCCCTAGTGAACAACTTCTTCTGTGCTTCCTCCCTTTTCGCAAATGAGATCCTACCCAGAGGCTGTCTTTGTGGCATCTCTCTCATGTCGTCCCAGGACTTCTCCTGCTTTACCCTCTTTTACATCTTTGCACTTTCAAATCCTCAAACTCAGTTCATTTCTCGGGCTCCTGTTTCTGCCAACAAAACATTTGCTTTCTTGTATATTCTGGTGTCTGCTTTCTCCCTTATCCATTTTGCTATATTGACTGGGTGAGTTTATATGCATGTGTGCATATATGATTATGTCTTTAATGTGCCTGTGTAAGTGAGTATTTAAATATTAGTTTAATATGCATGTGTGACAGAATAAATAAATGCACACACACACGGAGCAAGTGGTGTGGCAGTATGGTCACTAGTGCAGTGTATTAAATGCCACAGTGGGTTTGGCCTCAGGGCTGCACAGCGATCCCTCAGCAGGAAGAGCCAGTCGATAGCGCTTCATCCTGGTCAACAATGAGAAACACTCCACAAAATCTATGTCAACACTTTTGTATTGTATCACACTTTGGGTAAGATGGAGAATGGGGCAGACTTCTGGCAAATATGAAAGACGTTTAGCTTTCTCGCCTTTTCTGCTTTTCTGTTTACAGTGCAACAAACAATACATATACCCTTGTAAACAGGAGGCTTAAGAAACATGATCTGTGACTGTGCCAGTTTTCTTCCTCATTTGGAAATCTGTTTGGCACCAGCAATGCCTTAAAGGGATCCTTCACCCAAAAAGTCATGAATTACTCAACCTCCAGTTGTTTCAAACCTGTAGAAATGTCTTAGTTTGGTTGAACACAGAAAAATATATTTGGAAGAATGTTAGCAACAGAGACTTCTGGGGCACCATTGACTACCATTAAAATGATTGTTTTGTTTTCCTAAATTCTTCAAGTTCTTTAGTGTTCAACAGAACAAACAATTATATAATTACTTCTACTACGGTAGTCAGTGTAGCCACAGAAATCTCAGTTGCTAACATTCTTCCAAATATCTTTTTTTTGTATTTAACCTTACAAAGAAATGTATACAGGTTTGAATTAACTTGATGGTCAGTAAATGATGACAGAAAATGTATTTATCAGTGAATTATCCCTTTAAACTCATATGAGTTTAACATAACATAGGAAAATGTTTAGGGACTAACAGCTTCAGTCACCATTCAGTTTCATTATATAGAAAAAAATATGCAGTGAAAGTAAATGGTGACGGAAGTAGCCAGTCCCCTAACATTGTTCAATAAAAAAAGAAAGGTAAACAGATTCAGTACAGCAGTAAACGATGAAAGATTTCTTTTAAATCCTTTTAATTATCCTGTTGCCCTATATAACTGGTAAATGTATTGATGAGAAATCATGAATTTCCCATAAGCGTTTCAACACTCATCTCATTCAGCATCTCTCTGACTTGACCTTTCCCTGCTTGCACAGTTGTTATTTACTTCTGAGAATAGACTGCATGATAAAGATGTCGCTGTGTGTATGCACGAGCTTCAGGTGTGATTTATGTTCTGTTGTGTATCTGTCAGGTGGAAGTGCTATCTGTACCACAATCTCCCCGTAGACGCAGAAACGTTACACATGCGGTGAGGCCCCGCGTCGACCTGTAGCCTGTGATACTTATCTGGAACATCAATGACCATAATGCACACTAAGGATGAGGAACACGGCAGTGCTAGATGGAGGAGCTGAAGCAATAATCGAGGTTGCACCATGCGGATAATCTTATTTGTTCGTTTTCTTTTTGTTTGTCACCCTTTTGCTTATTCTCTTTGCATTCCTGGTGCAAATATGCGCTACATTGCATCACAGAAGTGTCATGGAGACATTTATTCAAACAAATGCAGTAACGTGTGTGTGCAAACCTACTATACAACCCTTGATCAATGAAATCCCTCTTATTTTAATGTACATTTTCTGCCCATTTTTCTCTTTTTCATTTCATCTCTATCTCTTTCACTCTCTCTCTCTCTCTCTCTCTCTCCCCGAGTCTTAGCTTAATTGCTTTTAAACCGGATTAATGACTGACCGGGGACATGTTGCCTTAATCTCCGCTCTTGTAAAGCAGCTCTATGTCTTGGCTGTGCCTTCTCTCTTTCCTGTCCTCATCCATCGTCTCAAACCACTTACTCTTCTCTCTCTCTCTCTCTCTCTCCCACACTTTCACTCACTCACCATCACTCTCCTTGTCTTTCTCTCCCTCTGCCCAGCACCTTTCTTGATCTGTCTGACCATTTCTGTTTCTGCACATTATAAGTCATCTCAGTTACGCCCTCCGTATCTCTAAACTTACTCATGCTCTTAACCAACGTATTTTTACAGTATCTTTCACTTACATCTCTGATTCTGTCCGTGTTATGAGCTCAGTTACATATAGTTCACAAACACCCAAACCCTTCTAACTGTGTGTGTTTGGATGCTGTAGTCGTGATGCTTGGCCAGTCGTGGAGTCTTGTATTAGCACATGTCGATGGGAGGCTGTCATTGCCTCCTAAGTGTTTTGGCAATACTAGGGATCTCCTGTCATGCCATTGCAACTAATCTCAATCGAATTACATTGAGCTTGTATTGAGACGGGGAAGCGTGCGTACTTGACTAAGCACCTCTTGTAGCCAACAAGTGTTTGAGTGTGTGTGATGATTTCCACAGTCTGCAGTCCTTTGTATGAAAAAATAATCAATACAATACCAACATTCTCATTTTCTAAAAAAAAAAAATTCTTTCTGATCTGTTATATGTGTATCCTCTGAACTCTATGATTTAACCTATAACCTCTTGTCTATACCTTTCTGCAACTTTCTCTCAGTCCTCACAGTCTCTGTCTCTCCTGCGGACGTTTCTATCTCCTCTCCCCTTCCAGTTGCCATCAGGATTAAGCAGTTATCTCAGAGGCCCTCTATCGCCCCTAAACGCTGTGGATGATAAGACTTGCTTGGATTTGTCAAATTGGGCACCATCGATTAACTGACCTTTCCTGGCTCCCAGGCTCTCAGGCACTCTCCACAGCGCCAACAAGCGAGATAGAGAGATAGAAGGATATATAGTGGTGTTATTATTGTGTACAAGTTTGTAGTTACCAGGTGTTCACAGGGAGGTAGAAGAGATAGGGGAAAGAGTGCAAAGAAGAGTGAGAGACTGGGGCTTTTCCAAGTTACACAGCATACAAAGGGATTGAAGAATCTGTTTAAAAATGCATTTTGATTTATAATTTAAAAATGATTAGCTTTCTTAACCATATGGGTTTCTTTTTTCATCTATTTGAATTAATTGTTTAAAAATAATTAAAAGTAAAACTGTATTTATGGGTTGGGAAGCGCTGCAATGTTATATGCAAAACTAAATACAAAAAAAGACCAGACAGATTTTTTTCTCCAAACATTTGAGCATTTTTCTATTTTTCATTTTCTATTTAAAAAACTTTAAAACTATAGTAATTTCAGGTGAGGCTTCATTTCAGTGCTTATGCGATGTATAACAGATGTTAAAAATGACGCATGCTTATCAAAGCCTTATGCCTGGCAACATGTTGTGATTATGAACGTGATCTGTTTCTTGCTTCTGTACTGTTGGCTCACGAAGCAAAACAAGCATCAGATGCATAATGAAGTGACTGTTACCGGATATTTAGTATATCAGCAACCTGGTGTATATTTTTGCGAGTTGCACTTACCGGCACTCCCAAGTGGCCTCGCCTCAGACGGAAACCAAGGGCCGGGGCCGGCACCGTGGCTGCTGGCTGTAGGATGGACCGAGATCTCTGTGCTTTATCTGATCCAATTCGGAGAGCAAAAGTTGTGTCGCTCCGTGCAGTGAATTTGATGCGCTGCAATGAAAAACAACGAAATAAACAGATTATTTTTCTCTTCTTTTATCGCCATTATTTTATTACAAACATAGTTTTACTTTCGTTCATGTGTGTCACTGTAATTACATAACAAAAAGAGGCTGACAAGTGTAACATAAAAAAAAGATTAATGTAAAGGTAAATCTTTTTTTTATTATTTGTACATGGCAAAGATTTTTTTAATGTTATAAAAGATGTGACCAGTGTTGCTCTCAGTCCCCCGATTTATCATTACCTAGCAGTCAGCTAAACAAACGTAAAAAAGTATTATTTCTCATTTCATTTTCAGTTAAATGTCGAATCTTTTAAACGATACAGATTTAAGAGCTTTCCAATATTGCCGCGTATGAAAGAATTTTTAAAACAGCAAGCAAAATATACCCGACTACAGTTTACCTTATCACACACACGTCTGTTTAGATCGAAGCTTGATCTTTTAAAAATTGAAAAGTTTTAGCCTTATTTTTACAAAAAAAATACACATTGCAAAATATATGCATTCATATCATAATTATAATATCATTTATTATATAATTTTTAATGTAATCGATAAAGAAAAAAGTGTAGGTCTACGGAATGTTAAAGTAACGTTTTTTCAAATCGGAAAAGATCGAAGTTTAGCAAACACACAAATTTCCCGATATAAAATAACAAGCGGATAGTTTACAGTTGTAAATATAAGTGGATAAAATACAAATTAACGAAAACTATTCAATAATTATTTTAATAGTTTTATTAGATCAAATGAGTTAACAATGATAATATTTATTTTACTTACATAACTATATCAATCACTGTATTACTCCTTTATGATGAGCAGATATAATGTAGTTACTTCTTAACTGGGCTTCTTGACCAGAGGCTCCAAACACAGAATTCTGTTCCAAACAAAACTGGACAGGTGAGCTGAGTCGGTCTCAGGAACTAAGCAAAGCAGTGTTGGGGTGGAGGGAGGGGGAGGAACTGAGTGATGTGGAGAGGAGAGATTTCCCCAAATGCCATTTAATGTCGGAAATATTTCCAACAAATATTGACAGAGAGATAGACTCAGGAGGGAGCCGCAGAGGAACGGCTCAAGCGGGCATGTGATTGAATTAATGGATGTTCTGGATATTCTCCAAATTCGTGGACTGACATCCTGCGGTTAATTACTTTGATTGAAATCAAATAATGTGAAAACACGTAAGAGTGCAGTGAACTCCGAAGATGCAATAGGTCTAAATATGTCAAATAACTGCGAAAGGGTGTCTCAAAAGTCTCTTCAGGGTGGTTTACAATAAAATCACCCAGAAAATCTGCTCTTCAATTTCTCTTTAGTTTCGTTACATAATGAACATAATTACGATCAACGACAATTAAACATTTTGTATTATTGTTGTTATAATTATTATAATTATTATTAAAGTACTCCTAAAAATTCAAACTTTTTGGGAAGAAAAGAGTAATGTAAATTATAATCAAAAGGCGTTTGGAGCAAACTTTAAATAGAAAAACAAAGAAAAAATATTGTTAGCAAACAGTAAATATTAATGAATTAATATGTAAATTATTTTACATTAATTTAAATTCCATTTAAATTATTGTTTTGTCTACAATAACACAAATAACTAAATTAATAATGATACCATCTATGTAACGGCAAAATATTAAAACAAAAATATAATAATTCGCATACAATAATAATAAATGTTCGTTTTTTATGCTTTTTCTCTGCGTAATAATTTAAATTCAAGTCAGATTCGAGACCTCTGGATTGTTCTTTGAAATACATTCAAGATCTAGATCACTCCTGAAACTTCGAATGATCACCAGCTAACTTTTAAAATAAGCCAAGTCAGGGCTGTAAAGCAAACTGCAAACGCGCTAATAAACTAAAAACGAAAACTTCTAAAAACTCCCAATTCTCCTTTGGTAAATAATTTAACAAATCCAAAAACTTTGACAAAACAGATTGACAGACCAGTAGGCCTACATCAAAATGTATTTAAACAAAATAATTATTTATATTTATGATTGATTTATTAACACTCAAAATAGTATTGATGTATCGTGTATCACTATTAATTGATGATAAACACAATTGTCAAATGTATCAAAGATTGACCGTATTAGTCATATTGATGAAACTTTTTTCTAACTAAATTATGAATCAAATAAAGGATAGTCTGGACGGAACAACTGGAAAAATGTTATGGCTATTTTAACAAAAACTGTGTGTTGTATAATTTTGCAGGTGCAAAGACGTATTTTAAATTCATTCAGCAAAGTCTTCCAGACCCATTTCCCGCTAAGAGTCACATATTGTTTTTTTTTAACAGTCGCATAGCATTCTACAAATCCATCCATGAAAGCAAGGCATTAATAAGCAAATAACCTAGAAGGGCACTATTATACAAAATGAACAAACTTTTCCATATAGCCTACTGGACACACGCCGGTCCACTGTCTGATATTTCATTATAGTTTCCCCACAGAAATAAGCCAAATATTCAGGAAATAAAGCAAAATAAGTGTTTATAGTTTTTAACGTAAAATATATTAAGATAAGGAAATAACGTAAATTCTTCCCTCGCCCGTGCATCTGAACAGTCACCAACATGACAAGGATGAATGAATGAATGGAGCAGCACACGTTACATGCACTTGTGAGAGTAAATTGAGCTCGGTCATTTGGCAGATCGAAGGGATACACACACAGCCGGCGCTTAGTCCACATTAAACGTCTCTAGTTGCCATGAGAGTGACTGTTTAATTGACTGATTGATAGTGTGGCGTGTAGGTGAGGGCTCAACGAACAGCGTTAACAAATAGAGACACTTAGCAGCTAATCCGACGTGGCACGGACCGCACGGATCGACAGACTGTTTTTGAGCTCGCGCGCTCTTCAAAATTGCACCGAGATTTGGCAAATTGTAAAATTTCATAAAAAACTAACTACTGAAGTACGCACTGTGTTTTGTAAATATAGGCTGCTTTAAACAATAGCCTACAAAGTTGTTATAGGCTACAGACGTTTAAAAGAGTAATAATAACTGCATTTAAAGTAAAATGCACCACGTAGGATAAGTAGCTTCAAAAGCGACAAAAAGTTCTTATCAATTTTAGCAAAACAAACAATGAAATCTCTCTTCTTATCTAGCTATTTTTTTATAACATAATTACGGATGACATACCTCAGCCTTTTTCTGGTCTTGTTATCCAAACGTCCAAAGCAGAAACTATGTAACCCGCGTGCGCTTTCAGTCTCTTGGAGTGTGATCCGGGGGGCGCGCGGAGCCGGGAACCGTGGAAGCACCTCTACACTAATAACCACGACCGAGGGAACTGAATGAGAGGGAGGGAGGGCGCGGAGGAGGTGTGCATCTCTCGGTAAGTAGTTAATTAGTAAATCCCCATTCGCTGTGCCTCGGGTCGGTTTGTTTTCCCCGGTCGACAAGCCGAGAGGAAAGAGAATTTGAAGTAGGATTCGACCCGTTTCCGCTCCTCTGTCTCGTATACGAAGTGCGTGCGTGCGTGTGTGTGATGTCCTCCCTCCCTCCCTCTTTTTCTCCCTCTCATTCTTTTCTACAGAAAAAAACCCATTACTCTCGTCCTAACATATTTGCATACACAATTGCCTCTCCTGCGATTTTCCTGCCATTGCCATTGCAAGTGTTCACGATTTATAACATCACATTCAACCCAAAACCACATTCTTTCAAAAGTCACCACACTCCCATCATCTTTAAACACATCACACACATATTACTGTCATTACAGAAATATTATATACGTTTAGTCTACTATCTATCTCAGAACACAGTGTGAAGCTCTGCTTTTGGTGACTGATAGGCTACGTTTATTCCGTCTCAGCACCTTTGCCTGCAGGTGCATGAGATAAAAAACTATGCCACATTTTCAGGATTTCTTTAGAATCTATATCACAAAAGCATGTGCTCTGGCAAACGCCGTCACATTAACTAAAACCTTAACATTGGATATTTTAAGGAGAAGCTAGAGTTGATCTCACTGGCTATTACGCCTATTCTGAATTTTGAACAGGCGCAAACATCACTTCGAGTTTTATTCCAGCCATTGACTACACCTAACAAACTTAAATGACTTAATTTATCCTTAATCCTCTACATTATAATCCATTAGGTACATTTATGGAAGTCGCTGGTGTGTGGAAATTGCCATATAATGAGACCTGAGGGTGAGTGCATAAAGAAACTGGAGTGAGAAAGATGGATTGAGTAGCGAAGGTTTACAAAAGTTTCGCCGGTCTCAAACAGACTCACTCAACATACCCTCAGACACCTCTCTATCGCCCCCTAGCGAGCATACGGATTACAGAGGGTCACAAATCCGTTCTCACGTGATCCAGATTCAAAAGCTCGGAAATAAAAAATCCATTCAATCTATTGATTGTATAGTTCATATACAGCCTGCAAAAATAACTTAATCATATTTTGTCCGTCATGTTTTACAATGGGTAAAAAATACAGTTCGATGTAATCTCCATCATCCTTTTTACTCTCTAGCACACACACATTGACATATACGAACAGTAATACAACATAATGTCTTGTGTATTACAGGCTCCTCTGATGGCATTATGAATGCAAGCTGTGTGGTTTGTTCTAATGTCAGTGACTGAGGTGAAAACCGATGGTGCATCTATTAGGTGGGAGGGGGAAGACTGACCTATCCCATTATCAGTGATTGAGGTTATTCCTATAGGTAGAGCAAGATTTTTAAAGCTCACTTTCTACGCTATGGATTTACTGTCCACTTCCCTACTTTATGGTTTATTACTTTTCAATGTGGATCCAATTCACAACCGGAGTATTTTGGAAAAGGTCTTGGTTCTGGTTTTGTAAAATCATAACACATTTGGGTCCCTTCCCTTGGAATACCTGTCTGCCTCTACAGATCTAAAATATTCAGATAAAATATGATATACTCAAGGTTGGTTTTTTTAAACAGTTTGTAGTCATTTATAAGTCGCTTTGAATAAAAGCACCTGATAATGTAAATTTGTTAAACAATGATTCCTCTTGACAACTGTGATGACACATTCACATAATAAGAGAGAAACCGCTTTGTCGCAGTGAACTGAAATGTATGACCATCGCAGAGCAAAGGCGAGTGAGGATGGAGAGGCAAAGAAAGCCAGAGGCCTCTGTACATCCATACACGTCTAGACACAAATGGATACAGCGAAAGAAACAAGGAAGAAGAAGAAACAACTAATAGAAAGAGAGACAGAAATAAAGCCAGGGAAAGGAAGAACAGACACGCTCTAAAAGAACTACAGAGACAGAAGAGAGGGATGAGAAAATGAAAAGAAAAGGAAAGGAAAAGAGAGCAAAACAGAGCTCCAGTCCCCAGTCTTAATCTGAGCAGGTCTGATCAATAGCCCATTTCCCATTGTTGCCAGAGCTCTTCGATCGCTACACCACCGAATTAACACACACCCACTTTAATCTGAGGGGGAGACGGGCCCCATGGGTTGGGGGTGGGGCTGTTGTTAGGTGCTGGGGTTCAGAGTGGTCTGTTTGAGGGGTTGGAAGACTATTGGGGGGGCACGGGGTAGCAGCTGTGGAGGCATCCTCAAATGAAATCAAATCTAATTGTTATCACTGTTGGGCCTGGTGTTATTACTACCACTGTTTACAATTATCTCTAACTGCATCGCCTTTTCTAGGCCGCCTCTTTCTACAGCAACAGAGTTTGAGGCAAACTGGACATTTATAAGCAGCGTGAAAGTATTGGTGTGACGGCGATTGTAATAATTATCAATGGGCGCTCTAGTGCTGGTCGAATAACAACGATCTAAACGGTTAAACGTGAGTGCTGCACAACTAGTATTTCTGTCTGAAGCTGAAAAAGCTGGGCAAAAGGTCAACTCATCTAGACGGAAAATGATTTATTATCACACTTAATTAATCACTCCTAGTTATTTCTATTTAAATAAATACAACTTGTGATCCCTGAATAGAAGAAAGTTTGGCCTGTTAATAAAATCGCCACCAAATCATGCTAGGATTACTTTGAATCAATTTCACACTAACTAAATGTCAAAGCAACACTGCGTTCTGTGATATTTGCTATAATATATAGGCCTGAAGCAAAATCCCACATCCCCATTAAATTGTTACAATTCCTCACAAGCATATAACATCAGCCCAACAACCCACTGGAGTCTGTTCTCTGCGCTCCACCGTGTTGCTCTATTTCATATTAAAGTCATTTTCTCATTTGCTAAGGATTTAATTGAGGGTAATTAGGCATACTCCTCGAGTGGATAGAGCCGTGTGTGGCTACGTTGGGTTAAATTAGTCTCAGTTCAACAATGAAATATGGGGTTAAGTGGGAGAAAAGGAAGGGAAGTGGAGTGTAACGAAACTGGTGTGATATCGGTTTGAATTGTAACATTAAAAAGAAATTAAGTTTAGCTGGTGTTGTCGGAGCACAACACCACTGCAGCAGGTGATAGAAGACAGGCTAGTACAACATTACATAAAAAGGTGAAAAAAGCTGATTGTAGACTATATTTGAAAGATTTTAAAAGCATAAGAGCTTACTATATACACACTAAACAGACTTTTAGATGTGTATATCGCAATTTTTTCAATTGAACATTTTATTTCAATAAACCTTAATACAACTCAGTCTTAAACCTAACCTAAACATATAATCTAAGTATTAAAACCCGAGCATTTAGCATAGAATCCTACTGAAACCTTCATTAGTGACTAGCAAACATAATCTGTCCCGAGAACAAGACCAAATCAGACCGTCACCGTTTTAATGCCACTGCAAGGGCCATACTTACAGCACCCAGCTGAATAGAATCAGTATCCCGTTTTTGTTAACTCTTACTTAAACCCTCTCGAAGCCCATAAATGTCTCTCAGAGCCATAAAGCGAATGAGGAATGATGTAGTCATTGACTGTAGTCCAGTGTGCTGTCATCACTACAATGAATGGAGGAGAAGGTCATATTCAAGTAAAGCATTTATGAGTGTTTTATCCTCACTGGAGTAGTAATGAGCCTGTTATACCCTCCATAAATTTTGCCCTATAGGCTTTGCAGACATGCTTGCGTCTCAGCAGAACTCAGGGACATGTTAAACTACATTTCCCATCATTCCAGAGTTATGTATGCAACATATATGTAGTATCACACTTCGCTCCAACAACATCTATACTTCTATTGTATGGATGTTCAGTTAAGCATTTATGCCATAAAGTGCACTTTGTATTTTTTATCAATTTTCATTCCACCTTACTGATTGAAGGCCTTCCTAACCCATGTATTCAAGTAAGAGAGATAGAGTGTTGTAAAAAGTATTTTAAATACCAATAAAGTTTAATGCAAAGTGTAGACTTTCCTCTAAGATTAAATTAATATTTGCTTAAACCACAAAGTGCAGTGTACAACACACGGTCAATTAAATAGAATAAAAAACATTAAACAATTATTTGTATGTACATATATTTTTGCTTTACACATATCGACTAGGTCTACTGTTGATATTAAACAAACTGTGCACATCGTTTTGATGAGTCTAGAGTTGCGTTCATCTTAAATCGTAAACTTAGACGAGCTCAACTCAAACTTAAAAACAAAATCAAAATGAATCATCACCAGCCCATTAAAGCAATCGCTTCGCGAGTACAGGTGTACAGTGCGTCACCTTTCAATTCCCCTTCCTTTCTCACCTTTTCCCGAAGCGCCGTTAAGGAGCCCGCAGCTATAACACACCACGCTGCGTAATGTGACACGTTTTTCTAATCATTGTCATGAAAAGTAAACGTTGTCTACAACTGGGCAAAATCACAAACACCCAAGGTGGCAGCATCCTTAGTTATATTTCCGTCAATGAGTTTTTGTCTTATGTTGCGTTGGACACAGACACACATTCAAAAAGTGGAGAGGTGTACTCACCTGCTGCTGCGCAGTCACATCGACTCAACACTCGAGTTTCCGGGGTCCCGTGGATAGCAATATCTGCACCCCCACAACAGCGAGTGGAAACCACCGAAAATCAACTTGTGCATCAAGTTGATTTCTCTTCGATCTCTTTTACAATACAACGTTTGAAAGAAACGTCACGGCGAGTTTACGAGACAAAAAGAGTATAATCAAAACGCGCGACAATGAGAAAAAGAACAAAAACGAGTTTCCATTACGAGTGGCGAATTAGATATAAAAACGAAACGACGCCCACCCCGCGGGTTTCTGTAGTTCCTCGCAAGTCCGACTGAATAGAGTGTAGGATGCGTGGGTAAGAGTGAAATCAAACTGCGCTGCACATGACGAGACGCGCGCTAGTGTACGAGAAACGAGCGGAGCGCACCGGTGAACAGAGGAGAGAGGGGGAGACAGGGGACATGTCACTGAGGACCAAGAAGATAGGTCAAAGGGGGACGAAGAGGTAAAGAGTCTGCGGTTATAAACAAACTACTGTCGGTTTTGTTTGAGAGTTTTCGCTACTCTGCACCTGGTCTCGTGCTGAAGGGTCAGAAAATTGACCGGCGTCTGAGCGCAAGAAAGGAGACCGCCCCAGAAAATATATGTAGACAGTGGGCAGATAGCGGATCGATGGGGTTATAATTTTGTCCAAAGTCGGAGAAAATAAAGTTCACGGTGGAATGAAATTTGAAAACATATGGCGAGTCCAGTCGCCCTAAATAAGATTCGATCTCTTGGAATAGAGTGTAGATAATATTTGTTTGGACGTTTGATGGAAAATGACAGATTTTTCATTTTGGACAGGTGGGGGTGGATTGAGGTTGGGGTGAAGGAGGACTGGGTAGAGGAGTGAACTCGAGTCAAAAGACGTGTTGCTCAGGTGGAATGGTGTGCGCAACGCTTAAGGAAGAAAACTAAACTTGGTGAGAGAAAGAGGATTTTAAAGCAGTTTTCACCCCTTGTCCCCACTCTCTTTTGTAGCAAAAATGTCTAAATACCCCCCCCCCCCCCCATCTCCTGTTCTCTACAAGGGGGTGAGGGAGAGAACGGGAGAGAGAGAAAACAAGAATACCAAATAAATGAGAAATTTTCGTACAGGCACCGCTTCCGTACGTTCCATGCTAGCAATAACAATTAAATATCGACCGCTTTCCTCGGCCGGAGAGAACCTGAGATACTCGGAGACTGCCAAGTACCAAGACCCCGCTCACCCCTCCCTCTATTTCTCCATGTACCGCACACACTCTCTTCTTTTTCCATCATTCTTTTCAATGTATTTCAAATCAGCCCTTTCAATCTGCCTTGACTTAACCATTCACGTTTGATCTTTAATATTCATACTCATCTCACAATAATTCAGAGATGGCTTGCATATTTCTCTGCTTTAAAGCCGTAAAGCCAATTTGTTATTATATCCATATGAACGATCTCTCTTAATGTGAAGTGTTAACGACATTAAATCTAAATACTTAGGCCTGTTTTTGATGAACGAGTTCAATCCGCATCCAACATCTGCTCCAGTCCAGAGTTTGTCCACAGATCACAGACTTAATTGAATAATGGAGTTCTGTAATAGGATAGAGTGGACATGCATGATCAATTGAAAGGTTTCCCCTCTCTGTCTAGTGGTATAAGCATTTAAACCTATGACTTAAGCGTCGTGACAACACTTTGAGATGTGCAATCCACGGCCTAATAAGTTTAGCCTGTAAATCAAACTGATTTTAAAGCAAGTCTTTTAAAATGAGGACTAGGCGTTTGTTTTTTAATACAGATACGCATCTTCGTTATCTTAAACGATGAACTTTAGGAGTGAAAAACCCGATAGGAGCAAATGTATTACATTGATTGGTCCTATCTGTGGTAGTTCGTGTGAGACGGGTGCCCTTAAAACAACTTCTCGGGCGAACGGCGCAACTATCAAAAGTTTCTCAATCAACGTCATTGCCTTTTCACTTTCCTTATATATGTTTTTTTTCCGCCTCAGAACTACTGCTGAACTCAAGCCATTCGATTTCTATTTATTACCCCCACCGTTCACTCAGTCCGATCTTACCATTTTCACACCTCCAAGCTTCAACTATAGCTATTAAAGCCCATTTTTCCCCCGAGTGGTGCCCGTGGCCCTTTTCTCTCCGTCTCAGCGCAGTGCTATCTTTCCTGTCGCGTTCTCCATCCTATCTCGTTTTCTCATCGCTTGTGTTTAATTAGTTGATGAATTAATTATTTACGCCCCAATGCCTGCACTATTAACACACCTTTTCCAGCCCGAAAGTCAGTTTACCCTGTCAGCTGTAGGGCTATTTCCGTGAACGCTGACAAAAAACCCTTTACGCCCTGCGATTTAGCCTATTTATTTTACCCCATACCTCTTTTTCACTCTATTTCTCTCTCTTCCCCTCTTTGCCCCCTACCTATTTCCCCACAGCCATCTCTCCTCTGTCTATCTTTCTTTTTGCCCCCCTCTCGCCCCGTGCACTCTCTTCTTTTTCTCAGTGCCTTGCAGTCGCCTCCGTCGGCTTGTCTCTCTCCCTCTCCCCGGCGTTGGAATTATGAAAAATGCGCCCATCGACAGAGCGCCTCAGCTTCGATTAGCCGAGATGGGACATGACAGGCCGCGATCAATACTTATACCGTCCTATAACGTGTCAACTAATGAATCAATCTCGGCTAAATTTTCCATTTTTCAAAAGCCGACGCGAGAGACTGGAATATCCTCTTTTGTAAAGATATTATTATCGATTTCGTCGGCAATTTGACATCGGGGGTAGTTAATTCCACTCTAGAATAAAATTGAAAACACTTGAGATTGAAGTGAGAGAGGTAGAGAGAGAGAGGGAGGGAGGCAAGGGCAGAACAGAGCGGGAGGGGCAGAGACGGTTGTTGACTTGATAAAAGAGGATGGGAAGAGATGGAAGAAGGGAGAAAGGAAAGGAGAGATACAGGGCTGGTAAAGGAGAGAAAACAATTCTATATCTATCTATCTATAAAAAAATATATGTTTATGCATTCTTTACATATTGGCCAGTAATATAAGATTGTTTAAATAAACTAAACATCTCTGAGCTGATATTACCTGCAAAATGATAACTGTCCTGTATACCACTAGTACTTGCTGGCCTACCCTGGAAGTTACTATGACATATACTTCAAAGGCAGATTGTTGGAAAAAAAATCCATAAGCAAATGAGTTCCAGAATATTGCAGAATAGTATTATGTAAAGTTTCTGGTTTACGTTTTGCAAGCGATGTTGGAGATGTGTGACAGTATCCCTGAAAGATATAGTTATACAACTCTTAACTAAATACAACATCTTACACTTGTATAGTTTGCGTAGTACAAATGACTGATACATAAAAGCATGTAAAAAAAAATGTAACGTGAATTTGTTTGGTAAACCAGTTGCAAGCTAAAAGCCTTTGTGTGATGCAGCCTGGGTACCAAGAAACATCTCACAAAAAGGCGGAAGAAAAGGAAGAGATAAAAGAGAGATCGAGGGATTAAAAGACAGAAAGGACAGCGAGACGAAGGAGAAGTAAAGAGAGGGGCAGTCAGCACGCGTGTCAGAGTGAAATATAGATGGAAGAGGCCAGTGTGTGTGGGGGTCAGAAAGGTGCAGTGTAACTGTCGACAATCACAGCCTTATTTACCTGTCAAAAACACTATCATCCCACACAGCCCGAGCCAAGCAATTTCTGCTGTCGCTCCCTCCCTCTTCTTTCTCTCTTTCTCTGCCTCCAATTACAAGCTAGAGGGCTATTTCTCTTCAGGACAAAAACACTGCCCGCCAGCCCTCCCTCTCTCTTCCGATCACCCTCTTTTTCTTTCCCTCTCTTGCCCCTACTCCCTTAGCCAACAGTTGCAGAGTGGAAATGAACAAGCTGTAAACACACACCACTTAGCACTGTGTGTGTGGACGGGCATATCTGTCTGTGTGCTCGTGTGTGTACAAAGAGGTTTGTGGAGACTTCTACTGACTAAAATGACAAACGTGATAGCTAAATGATTGACAGCTTTGGCGACATACACTTGTGTTTGTAATTGGCCCTCTGTTGTTTAAGCAAAAGAACAAGGCTTCTTTTTAAACACTATCGCAAAGTATACTGATATGATACACCAAGGTGAGGTTAATATTAGCAAGTCACTGCTATTGAAATGAATGGGGATGAACACAGCGCTCAATATGGCCGACCTATATAGCGAAGCTTTGCGCATTCTAAAATAATGTTTTTAAGCGCAATTTCAGTATAGGAAACATACAATATGGGACAGCTTACATCATTTTTAAATGTTGTTTTTAAATACATAGTTTAATTGGGGTTTTAACCGGCGAATCTAGAAATATCAGTATTTCCATTCACGTCTTGTTTGAATTACGTAATAACTGCCCGGATGGGGCGTTGTAAAGATCGCCGTCGAGTGGCACGACTTCCCTTAACGGACTTTGACCTAGCTTTGTACTTTTGAACATAAATGCACTCCTTTGTATGGAGGTAGGCCTACCTGTAACATCTGTGCAACCTATTAGGTTAAAATGATTCAATTTCAATTTGAAGGGTTCTTTTGTAAACCAAATTTTTGTTAATAGCAGCAAAATCGCTGTTTGGCCCCTACATTTTTAATCCATATATGATAAAAGCAACACTAGTCCCAACTTTCAGTAAAAAGATTAAGAACCACTCATCAGTTGTTAAAGGTCCAGTCATTGAAATCTAGAGGCCAGTTTGCGAATTGCAAGCAACCGCTCACTCCAGCCCTCACTCTCCCGTTCAAAACACTACGACGGCTGACAGAACATTACAGACTCACAATTCTCTATGAGTCAGGTTAGGTTATTTATTGTGGAAATATTTGTATGCACAATATATGTGGCAACCTGGAAACCTGTTTTTTTTTGTGCAATGTGAGTTTATTAGAATTGTTTACCCAAAATGGTCCCCTTTGACTCAAAAATAGTCATTTTTATTCATAATATGGAACCATATGGAAGGGACCATTTTGTGGGTAAACTATTACTTTAAAGATCCAATGTAAAAAAATGTGGAGGATCTATTGACAGAAATGGAATATAATATACATAATTATGTCTTCAGAGGTGTACAAAGACCATTTCTATCTACATACACCGCGGGTCCCCTTATATGGAATTTACCATGTTGTTTCTACAGAAGGCCTACACAGACAAACTACTACAGTGTTTCTTAAATACGTTTCCTTCGGCAAATAAGTGAAAACGTGATGACATCTTAGTCGGGAGGGGTGGAGTGAGCCGTTGGTTGCAATGTGCAACCCCACAAAAAAGGGAAAAAATGTATTGCTGCCGGAATTTACTAGCTTTTTGTATCCTTGTCCAAATAAAGAACTCAAGACCAACACCATAAATAATTTTAGAAGTCTTCATTGATCTATCCCTTTAAGGGTCACCAAGAACCAGATAAAAGACTCACATGCACCCAACATAAGATTCCAACCTCATCTGGGCTCAGAATTTAGAGTAGTTCTGTGAGTCTATTACCTGACATAAAGTGATAGATAAGGTGGCCATTGCACAGTTTGGCTGATATGCCACGTGGACTCGCAGATACAAGGCAGAGACGGTACGTGGGTGGCATGTCTTTGTAGTAAACTGTCACTCAGTCACAGTGACGTGCACGTATACCAACACAACCGCTAACACACGTGCTCAGTCAGCTGTCTGACTGATACCAGTCTAAAGGGCTGCTTCGGGTAATGAGTGCCTGACACTACTGTGAACGCAATGCCACATTGGCACATAATTGTAACACATGATGTGAGAGAATCACAACTGTTAAATTTGTTTATTTTAAATTTAAGCTTAGCCAAGTAACAGTTCTTCTACTGGTAACCTAAAATAATATTTGCTAGACATACTTTTAACTTAATAGCTATTAGCTAATGTAATTGACTTATTTCTTTTGCTTGTTTTCAAAAATAATCTACCGGGACTATATTCTTTGCGAATGTGTACCGGAAGTTAAATTCGATCCACAAAAGCGTGCATGCGCTAGTAACATTTGTTACTTTTAAACAGTCTATATGCCGTTGTTAAACGCTTCCTTCCCTTTTAAATCCCAGTTAAGCTTAACATTCACATCCAAAGGATTCCTGTCTTTTCAGGATGCTGCAAATCTTTTTTTTACTTTTTATCTCAATAAATCCAACATAAACAATCACGTGCTCTTGTAAAAGTCAATTTAATTCAGTGTTTTCACAATACGCTTATTACAATATGATTGTGATATTTGTGCGTTTTGTGCGTTTTATCAAACTGGTAAACGTTGTAATAAATTAACAAACTTGTGCAACATTCTGTGGAAAATCGTGTGCATTAAGACAGCGATTCCCAAACTTTTTCAGTGCAGGACCCACCTAGACAGCTATAATCTATCTTGAGACCCGGCAAAATATTTTTAAATGGAAATATGGGGAGAAAATACATATTCATCCTCTTTGAGTAGAGTATTTTTTTTCCCCTAAATAGAATAAATAGATAATTCAAGCTGCAATACCAAACTATCTAATAGTAAAATATCAAAGCTATTGTCATTAACTGGACTGAACTGTTTTTTTGTGTGTCATTCAACAGCCACGTGACTTTCCACGACCCACCTCATGCCACTGTGCGACCCACAAGTGGATCCCGACCGACAGTTTGAAAATCCCTGTATTAAGAGATGACAAAACGGTACTGAATGTTTTCCCACAGCACAATCTGATATGTAAAGACTCTGCTTTTCTACATGGACAATTTCAGAACATTTTTAAAACTATAATATACTATAGTATGTAGACACCCCATTAACAGCCTACAAATATATTCTAGAGACCTTGGTGCCTTTGTAGACATGATCCCTGTGTAAAAAGTGATGTTCTAAATGTTTTTTAAAAAAGAGTTTGGTGTCAAAAACTTGGTGATAGTTCACTCAAAAACACAAAATTCTGTCATCATTTACACACCCTCTGTCATTTCAAACCTTTATGACTTTCTTCAACAAAAAGGGGGCCAGTGCTGTTCTTCTTTTGTGTTCTGTAAAGAAATAAAGTCATACAGCTTTGACATGACAAGATGGGGGAGTAAATTATGGGTGAACTATCCCTTTAACTGGCCTGCACCAAGTCTATCAAGCACCTCTGGTATGAATTGGAACGTCAAGAACCCTATTGCCCAACATAAGAACCTGACCTGACTGATACTCTTGTGTCTGAATAGGAGCAAATACCTGCATCCAAGCTCTCACATCGAGTAGAAAGAATGGAAGCTGTAATAGCAGAAAACATATGGATTAACACTTTGTTATGCTTTTGAAATGAATAGATCAACAAGACATGAGAACTGATGTGAACTGACATGGAAAGAGCCTTGGGCTTGTTAATAATTGTAATAAAATTAAGTAATTCCAAAAGTGTTAAATAGCAGTCAATAAACGATTTCTTTATGAAACTTGCTTTGTGCAAGAGCAAACTGTTATTTTGAAATGAGTTGGAATAACATTTACATGTATGCATTTGGCAGACGCTTTTATCCAAAGCGACTTGCATTGCATTATACAACATTTGTTTTTGTATGTGCAATCCCTGAGATCGAACCCTTGGCGTTGCTAGCGCAATGCTCTAACCACTGAGCAACAGGAAAGCTATTTTTATTTTTTATTTCACAAATCATGATATCACTGATGTAGCTTTAACTTTTCATTTCAGTGAAATCGCAGCAGAAAATGGCAAATATGTTCATTAAACAGAGTTTTGTCCACATACTGTTGCCCATATATTTATTCTGTTCTCTTTTTTTATTATTTCACACACTCCTGTCAACCCTGACCACAGTGACAAATTAAGGGCTTCTAACAGTATGAAAGGTCAAATATTTATGCCCCAGTATCAACAAGTGACAGTTGATAAAACACAGTGTCAAAAATAAATAGAACTGATACAAATGGCAGTCAGGATAAAAGCAAAAACTCATCGAAAAGCTGGAGAATCAAAATTTACTGACCAGTGAAGTGGCAAAACTGAGACACCTCTGGAGAGGAAAGCACCAGGGAGATTGCTTTGACAAATTTTGCAAGTCGCTCTGATGTGGAAACCGTATCACAGCCACCAATCCCGAGACCTGCCACCGTCTTTTGTTACTGGGCTGTCAGCTTCTTTAACAGTGTGAATCCATTATGAGATTTATGAGAACAGATGTGTACCTGACAAAAGGCATTATGTGTGATAACAAATTATGATATCAACAGTAAGGAGGAAACCAATTTCCCAGAAATAAATAGTACAACATGGAACAAATAAAATCATACAGCCGTTTCACTGTTTACATAGCTGCTGGAGATGGTTTTGTAGAACATAAGATCACAAAATAGATACACTCTAAAAAATGCTGGGTTATTTCAAGCCAACATTGGGTCAAAAAATAACCATATTCTGGGTTAATTTAGCCCAATTGTTGGGTTAGTCCATATTTGACCCAACGATTGGTTGAAACAACCCAGCATTTTTTTAGAGTGAAAGTAGACATCACAGGCAATATTAATTCATAAAAAACTGCACAGAAATACAAAAAGATGAATCCTAAACAAACAATCTATGTGCTGACAAAGACACGCAAATAAGACAAGTAAAAAAAGTAATAGAATTATGATTCTTCCTGTAAAGATCATGACATACAGTTAAAACCCATGAATGTGGATGCAGCCCCACACACACACACAAAAACATTTACTAATCATCACTTATGTATCACCTATTCACAAGAGTATGTTCCCCAACAGTTTATTTTGCAACTGAAAGCGTCCCATAGCTGTGTCCATTTACAGAAATTAAAGTAATCGCCAAAAAAACATTAAAATGTATTTTTAATGACAGTTCATATATGTCGAATGAAAGTGTTGTTCCAAACATCTATCAAACATATGGTTTATTAAAAGAAGCAATACAACTTTTTAAGTAAAAAACACTTAGTGCTCCTTTACGATATAAAGAACAGAGGAAGGCAGGAAAAGAAAAAGAGAAAAGAGAGTGTAAAGACAAAGAAAAACGAACTTAAGAAAAGAAGATGGGGAGGGTGCAGAAGAGAGTGATGGTGGATTGAGTGTGTGTTAATGCGCTGTGCTGTGGATTAGTACGGGCGGCCCAGGCAGCTGAGCAGAACCAGCCAGCCCTCACAAACCAATCAGGCCTTCATTAGGCTAGGCGGGCGGGATCGATGCTCAGCCCACATCAATTAAACAGGCCCCAAACCATACACGCTCCTTAACACACACACACCGGCACCTGTACGGTCTTTTGCACTTCAAGTATGCAGTCTTTAACATACATGTCCACTCTTAGATGAGACGAAACAGTACAAGCCCTCAAGAAATAAAACACTTTATTGACTTATTAGAGCATACTGACTGGATGATGCAGTTCACAGAAAATTTGAAAAAGTTTATTCGCAAAGTTTGACATGTTCTACAAAGCCTCCTAAAAATTAAATATTGTGGATGATCAATCCAAGATTCTGTTTATCCTAACACGTGACCAAGAGCAAGTTTTATTACAGAACAACAGCGACCTATTTTCTGATGCTGTCTGGTGTCAGACGCATGATGCCGCTACGCATAGAATGCCCTCTAGTGTACGACCTTTGTGTTCCTTTAAGGGCAGTTATAGAGCCTCGAGATACACAGGCCGTGAGAAAGAGATGTGAAGAAATCCTGCATGTATACGCGCGTGTCCTGTTACTCTTACTCACATAAGCGCGCGCAACATCGATAACACCCAATTACATCCACGCTCGCACACAGAAAGTCTTGAACACACAATTACACGCGCTACGGACAACCTTTTATTAACACTCAATTACACACACGCATAAATCACCAACGAAGCGCGCACCACACCGTGACCAAAGGAGCGCGCACGGGTCGTTAGCTATTGCGCGCTCAAAACCTATAGAGAATGTGCGTTGCGTGCGTGCGCGTGAGAGAGACATAGAAGGAGACACAAAATAAACGTGTCTGTGTTAGACGATTACCGGGCCGCGCTTCCTGCCCCGCCACATCACCTGCGTTCAAGTAGCATTGACACGTCAGTCTGCGGCAGCTAACGCGTTGTGACAGCGTTTAGATTATAATATCTGGCCCGTATTACTAAGCATTAGCGCTATTACGGCACCCCATCCTCGCTTAGCCCGATCAGGTGGACCATTTTGGAAATGGAGAGAAAGAAATGAAGTAACCCATAAAAATGCAAGGGGGGGACAAGGAACAGCCATTAAGGTTACCGAGCACTATCCTAAAGCATCTTAAAAACGCCAAGAGTTTTAAATAGGTAACGGCGTGACTGAAGTGGCCAAGTTTGTTTGAGAAAGACCTTAACCAAACCTCGAGCTGTAATGTCTCCTGAACCTATTAGATACATGATTAAGCTTTAGTGGAAAGCGATAAGCAAGCTCTATTAGGAGTAAAAGCGTTTATCTAAATGAATTTATGTATTTTAAAGGATGTGCGTAATTACGCAGGCTTGTGCAATTTTCCTAATATGCTCGTCTCACAATCAACCCCCAGAATATGATTTACTGTTTGTACAGCGACATGCTCGACTCGGTATTGCTTTTCGAAGCCCTCATTTATTAACCAAAGAACGCGCGTGTATATCTGTGCCTTGTTGTTTTAATTAGGGAAATTAATAAGTAAGAATAAATTAATATATTGCCTCGTCTAGCCCCAACAACTTCGATACTGGGACATTTCAAGTGAGGATATATTTGCGGAGCGTAATTAACGTTTAACGATTAATTATGATTAGCGCGCGGATTTGCGGTAATGGCCTCTCTATGCGCAACGTGTTTATTCGCTCACAAGCGTGTATATTCATCTCTGTCTGTGGGTGTGATCATCTGAACCCCAATCTACATAACCAGCAGTGAGTGAGTGGGCTCACTTACATCTCCATTTGTGTTTGGGGCCTATTTGTTCTGCTCACTGTGGATGGTTATTCTCTTTGTCTATTCATCAGCAGTCCATTAATGGAGCGCCGTTTGAACGGCTTGGTGCACACAGACGTCATGATTAAAGAAGCATTAATTCTTTCTGGATGTCTTTATTTGGAGTATGAGAGTGTGGGGGGTGTTAGATGTCTTTCCCGTCACCCCGGCGGAATAAATATAGTGTGGATCGGAGGCATCCATCAATCGAGGAACTATGATATCCACAATCGAAAGCTAATGCTATGGGGCACTAGGGCTCTCTGGGTGCAAGTTGTCTTCGGGGCATCCCTGACAGATTTTTAAATTATGACATTATGACCATCTCCGTTGGCAAGGCGTGAAGGCTATACGTCCAAGGCAAACAATCCAGATGATGTAGTCAATTCAGTCCCGAAACTGGTCTGGTACAGCGGCCATTTGGCCAGAACACTGGCAAAACCTGAAGATGGCTATAGTTACTTTCGAGACTTTCATACAAAGAGGTTGGGCATTTTCCCCCCTTTTCTCTGCCTCTCTCGCTCACTCACAATGTTCATTGCCCAGAAAAATAATTTCGTGGTCATTTCAACCCTTTTGTGAGCCGCAATCAATTTCTCTTCTTTTCACGATGGTTTGAGAGTGTGCGTACAGGAGTTTGACCTTCTCTAAAAGATCTATCAATTCATCCTGCAGTCTGTCTATTTATGTTGTGATCGCTCCGCTTTTTCGTGTTCGTTGATGTGAGAGCATCCATAGGCTCATCTGGACGTCAATCCGTCATCTAGTGCGGCGTTCTGCAATTATCCAGCTACAATATAAGAAAAAAGATCAGGTGATGGCGGAAAAGGGAAGAAGAGGTTGCTATTTGGACAAATGCATAGATTATCCACTGTATATAAAAGTCATATGAATTATTTTTGATGTTGAACCCTGTCTAAACTTTTCAACCGTGCTGTAAATATATGGTATGGACATTATTAAACATGAAAATGTTCCCCCCGAAAAAAGAAAATTCTGTCATCATTTATTAACCCTCAGATTGTTCCAAACCTGTATACATTTCTTTGTTCTTCTAAACACAAAAGAAGATATTTGGAAGAATGTTAGTAACCAAACCGATCTCATCCCCCATTGACTCCCATAGTATTTATTTTCCCTACTGTGGCAGTAAATGGAGGATGATATCTGTTTGGTTACTGACATTCTTCCAAATATCTTCTTTTGTGTTTAGAAGAACAAAGAAATGTTTCCAGGTTATACATGTATACATTCTTCCAAATATCTTTTGTGTTTAGAAGAACAACGTCAGTAACCAAACAGATCTCATCCCCCATTGACACCCATAGTATTTATTTTCCCTACTATGGCAGTAAATTGCGGATGAGATCTGTTTGGTTACTGACATTCTTCCAAATATCTTACAATTTTCATTTTTGGGTGAACTCTCCCTTTAAATATCGCTGCTGTCCTTCTGAACCTTGTATCTCCTCCATATTTTGTGATTTTTTTCTTCAAAAATCATTATTATTAGTCCCCCTTTATGTTTGTCACATGGTTTTGCAAATATCTAACCAATAAAAGCATTAAAAAGTACTCGCCAACTTTGATTGTACATTATTTAACCATTTAAAAGTACAGTGTTTTTTCAGATTCCTGAAAAACAGCGAATTTGGACATCCAAGGTTTCGGAAGGACAGTGACGATACGAACAAATAATGTAAGCAACATTAGCATGGGTGTTATATTTACATGATCAGCAAAGAAAGATAGAAATTAACAAGAGGACAACTTTCGGAATACATAAACAAAAAAAATGTCAACAAGGATAAAGGTCAGATCTTGCAGGCTTCAATCTCACTTTTTCTCTCTTTCGCCCTATAACAACACACTATTCATATCAATACATGGAGTATGTATCTTCATCTTCACAAGCATCACTCTCGTCTTTCACCGTCTGGCCCTTCATTCTCATTGCTCTCTCTCATCCGCTCGCGTTCCCCTTCACTTATTCCCCATCCTTCCCCGCAACACACACACACTGTCCCTTCCAATCTCCCTCTTCTTTTGCTCTACCTCTCCCTCACTCACAGGACAATATTATATATTCCAGTCTGTTCTTTGCATGATTTGGGAAGTAGATGAAGCCATATCCCGGCTCTCCCCCTCAGCCTCTCCCTCCCTCTCGCTTCTCGCCTTGTTGTTTAATGTTTCAATTTGGAGGAAGCAAACATTCAATCAGACAGATTAACTGTTTAATGCATGTCATCAGTCAAACTGTCTACAAGAGGGGGACCCTTTGCCCCCCCATCTACGCACACACACACGTACACCCCAACACCCGCACACTGATGCACTGCCCTTCTCACTCCCAGGCAGGATTTCTGTGGCCCATGCAGACACTGTCTACTCTAATATAAATACACACATTCAGCGAGCTACTAGACGGCGCAGCGTAGACATGCACAGCTCTTTCACATCTTATCTCACATACATATAAATTCAGGGTTAAAACAAAACACCAGGCCGGCTGTCGTATTCCTTCCAACGCAGAGGGCAATGCAACCACTCAAAAGCAATACAGGGAATTAGAGAGGAGAAAGGCTTGCAGGCAGGGAGTTTTGTTAATAAATGCGACATTCAACCAACACACAAGAATCGTTTGGCACGTGATTAAGAATCCATTGAATCACGTTTACCGAGAAGCAGCAATCTTTGCATATTAATGACGCATAAATTCATTTTTGTGTCAGATGTACGGACCCCAACGACAGCAGGTTGCACATGCAAACATATTTTAACAGTCTGTTTTTCCCTCACGTAGAAACTCACGCAGACATACACACGGTGCACAGGCCAGTGGATAGGGAAATCAAAGTGACAGGGAGGCAGAAAGAGGAGGGAGTGAGAGATTAAAGGAAATGAAAAGAGTAAAAGGAAAAGAGGGAAAGAAGGAATGAGAGGTAGAGCGTGGAGAAGGTGGAGGGGACTGTAAAACAGGCGCTGATAGAGTTGTGCGCCATAGAAGTGACACACACATTTATACAAAAATGTATATATTTGAAATTATAAAGTATTATTTAATCACTGTAAATCACAAAACCAAATAAAAACATGTATGATTTATCTGAACGTTTTGACAATCTCAATATATATATATATATAGTATGTATATAAGGTCTGGTACTAAGCTAGCTAAGGGTCAGTCCGAAATTCTGGATGAGCAACAATTTTTCTAGTAATTTAATCATAGTTCAATAGATAGTACAAATAAGAATTATTCAATGTTAATGTTTTTAGAATTTTTGGAGATTCTGTGGGACAAATGCGTGCCTAGCCCCCTCAGACCCGGCCCTGCTGTATATTATAACAAATGCTACTCTCTCTCTCTCTCTTTCTGTCTTCATTCTCATCTACCATGCGTCTGATTTCCCCCACTTTGGTGTCTGCTTGATGACCACAGCTCTCAGGGTGTCTAAACCAGGTAAGTATTGACAGGGAGCTCAAGTGACTCGCAGTCCGACAGTCAATATGCAGACGGAGACGGGGTCCAAAGGTCAATGACAAAAGGAGAGAGAAAGGAGGGCGAGAGACAGGGATTTTGTGTGATTACTGTTATTTCATACTAAACAGTTGCCTGAATGACTGAATCTCTTGAATTGGTAGATGTAGCTGAGATAATGATGCTGGAAAGGAAAATGGGCTTTGAGGGTCAGAGGTGCAGTCAAAGGGCAGTGGTCTTTACTGGGTGTTTCATCAGGATGCTTGGTTTGGGGATACATTTTAGCAAATGTTATAAATGTTTTCTGTTATTCTTAGGCCAATAATATACGCAAGCATATTGTGCTTCTGTGGAACTGTTTCAAAGATTAACACTTGGTCACGCCCATACAACCGCTAATAGAGACAAGTTACCTACATAGTGTGCTTAGAAGAGCCACGCACACATTCTGTATTGACACTGAGGGAGTGTCAGTGCGTATTGAATGCCAGCAGTAAATGAACACCCCTCCACCCCACCGACCATCTCTCCTGCTCACTCTCTATCGGCTATCAGTCTCTTTTCCTCTAATCATTTCCCTTCCTTCTGGCCTTCTTTCTTTCTAATGCAATTACCTTTCATTCATCTCTTCCTTCTCTCTCCCTCATTCTCAGTCACTTCGTCCTCTTCCTTATAATCTTACTCTTTGTTTGTATTACTTTCACCCTATGGGGTATTGGTTTCCTTTACTTACTCTGCAGTGATTCGCTTCTTGTTTCGTGACAAGCGCTGCTGCAGTTCCACTGTGAAGGAATGCTGTCCATCCATCCACCCCTTCTTCCTTTCTGTAAAACATAAATGCACTACATGATCAAACACTTATCTTGGTTTATACATATACAAAATAAATAAATGTATGTAAAGGTAATTAAATTAAAGTAACACTAGCTTAAGTTGTTTAAAAGTCCAGCCAGATAAACACAGATTAGACAGTGCAAAACAAAGTTAGGAAAATAAGATTAACGTTGTTCAAACAGAAAAGAAAGAAAACGTGTTAAAACGCGGAATTGCAAAAGGATTTGCAAGAGGAAGACTCACGGCACTTTGCCAGGAAAGAAAAAAGAACAGGAAAATAACATGTCTTTTCTTGCCTTCTGTTCGTTCTCAAGAAATGTGGGAGCGAGAATGAAAATAAATAAAGTGGTTCACATTCACAGTAACGACCTTATTGGCTGACAAACACCTTTCCCCTCAAAATTTGTGAATTCAGCTTCCTGCCCCGTGCGCATAGCTGCGCCAGAAACAGATGGCTGCCGGAATTGTCCTCAAGCGAAGTTCTAAAAGTGTTTGACACGAACGCGGCTGATGAGCGGCGAGGGCACGTAGCACGATATGCAAACAACCAATCAATTTTCACGTGCGCGTAATTCATACAATATTGTAATTTTTATCCGTTTAGAATTTGAGCACGCATTATAAATAATAGTTAGGAGATGTGTAAAAACTTCATAAGAATATAATTCTTAGTAAAGATTCAAAGTCAATTATTTAATTAACAAAAAAATCGAGAGTTGCGCTGTCCATGGTGCTCAAATGACCACGCGCTACGACAGGTCCTTTTAAAGCGTCTCTAATATTTCATCTTATTTGCTTGCAAATTCGAATTATTGATGTATTTTGACACATTCGAAAATAAATGTGTATTATGTCAAAGGTCAAGTTTTGACGTGGGAGATGATGTACAGGAGCGCGTACGGCCCGGACACATCTCACGAGTGAACAACAGAAATATTTGCTACTTCATTTAGCACTCGTCTACAGCAGCATCCATTTCAATTAGCCTGTTGTAATCTCCAGCACTTCGCGCTTCTGTGCGCTGCTTGTTCTACCATGATACAACACTCGATACTTTGATCTGAACTCTGAAACCCTGGCGATCCGTTTCTTTGGTTAAAAGAGCACGAGTGGGCTCATCCGAGTGACCCTGCCTAACCTTGACCACCTACACAACGGCCTTGAGTTTGGGTGACCACGCTCCGGACGGAGCTCCTTCCCGCGAGAGATCTCTTGATCGTTTCATCAAACGCTGTCCAGCAGAGCGCGCTAACTGGACCTCCCACTCCCAACAGCGAGTGCGAAAACATCAATAAGATAAAAAGATCATTTACAAACGCTGACAATCAGTGCCCATTGAGCAAGAATTTCTTATTCAACACCAAAGTATTAGGGAAGCGTACGCATAAGATAAAGGAAGATGTGGAGGCAGAGCTGTAAACGGTTGCGTGGATGCCTGAATGAATGGATAACTGGATAAAGTTAGCACTATGAGAAAAGGTGGTGCTGAATAAAGGCTACGCCTGCTGTCATTAATAACTGCACGTAAATTAAGCAGCATCTGAATTAAGATACGGGGTGAGCGTAACGATTTTTGCATACATGGAGTAAACACATGCGGTCTATGCGTAAATATGATGTGTATTAGCGCACGGGCGCTGTAACGACGCTTGTCCGTTTTTAGAGCACACACACAGGTAAGCCACATCGCCACATCGACACACCGAAACAACACAACGCGCTGGAGAGAGATTGCCACCCCTATCACAACCCCCCCCCCAACCCCTTATCCCTCCTCCCGTACACCGCTACCTCTCTTCACACTCTCCACTGGAAAAAACGGCAAGGAACCGCGACGCGAAGGGCCGCACATAGCTGATCAATATTCGATTTAGTTGCTAATTTAGGGCCTTTCTATAGCTGTCATCCCGTGATGTATGAGTCCTAACCCGAGGTCGCCGTGGAAAAGAAGAAGAAGGGGGGAAAAGAGAAAAAATATCAAACACCAGTCAACTTTTCACTTAACAATAGACCGACTTGAATATTATTTATGGGCGAAAGCGCCACTTTGTGGGTGAATTGCTCCTATCTGGCCGAATGATGAAGCGGGCCTGCAAGTAAACGACGTACAAGCAGACACACAAGGGGTGAAACGTGAAAGCACGACTGCAGCATACTACATCGAATAAGAGCGAGTAAGGGTGGAGGAAATATTAATTTCCGAAGATTTACCCCAGTGCCCTTTGCATAGAGTTGCATAACTCTAGTTGATTTTGCATGCATTGGCAGGAAGTGGGTGATACGCATTCGGTGGGAAACTTTTTCGTTAATAGGTAACCTATAATTAATGGCAGTTTCCGAAAATTGAATGCAACCAAAATATACAGTATAATACAAATGACATCATAAATACAGCAACATGCACACGGACTCTCTCGCGCGCTCGCTCTCTCTCCCTCACTCTGCACTTAATGTCTTCCCGATCGATCACTGTTCTCAGGATGTTATCAATAATTTGAAAGCTTGATTAACTTCAACGTTTCCATAACAATTCTTCGCGTTCATCCTCTCCAGAATTTTTAATTAACACTTGCTTAATTAGTTCGAGATGGTATGGGACTGTGATGGTTATTTTTATGGGGGAGGGCGGAAATTAACATAAAATCTCTCCTGATAAATTGATATATTATCAGGAAAGAAATGTTGTAGGAATTTCTAAGCGGAACGAATCATAAACAGACATCAATCAAAAGCACGGAGCTCAAGACAACGTATAATTCTTTAGGAAAATTATATAATTATTTATGCAAACAGCTTTAATTTCACTAGGGGAAATATTGAAACCATAGCAGAAAAGAAATAGTTGCCTTACAAGAGCAGAGTAAATTCTAACCAAATAAGTATTGGACGTATGAATCTCATTTGCACGAAGTGTGACTGCAACCAGTCCAGTAGTAATGTCACTGTCATTGAATGTGAACTGTTATTAAGGCTGTGGACTCATGCTTCTTAATTACAATGTGCATCGCAATTACAAACCTCCACAAATGCTCTAATGACTATAGAACTCCATTCTGAGTGATTGGGATGCCCAGGTAAATCAATGCCAGCTCTTGGTTTTGAAGTTGTGCACTTGAATGGAATGTGTGGCTTGTTTTATCAATTAACTCTTATGTAAAGATTGGCAAAGGCTAATCCTTTAGGGATTAAGGGGCTTTAAATGACCAACGGCATATGTTTCACTGGTAAATAATGAACTGCAGACTATAGATGAAGTCATCAAGGTTTTAATATGTGAAGAACTAAAAAAAATGTCTATGGGAAGACCTGGCCACTTTTTTCTCACAATTAGGAAACAGAACTATTTGTTAAACAGCAAATGTAAAAGATGTGACATGTGATAATTTATTGCACATTTAATCATTCATTCATACTTCCATTTGAAAACTATCCCCAGTCTCACTATTTACAAGGAATCATGTTAAGACTTTCAAAACATGAGTTCATGTTTTGTTTGTCGACGGAGTGTTTTGTTTGCCTCTTAATTTTTATTATTAAACATCTCTTAATTTGAGTATCATTATAGGTTAGGTTATAGACGCACACAAGAAGCACTTAGTCTGTGTGAAATCATGCCTCCACATGACAAACATAAGCCATCTCCTGATTTGCATAGAACAGGCCCAGCTGAGGCCTCCTGGATCATTTATATAATGACTTGAATGGGGTTAATCTTTTTGTTACATTAAGGAAGATAAAAAAATCCCATTGGTCGTTTAAGGGAATCAAAGCAGCATGTCCGACATGTCTTCAGAGTTGAATAACCCTTATTAATAGATAGGCTGCTCATTTAGTCTAATGGTGCACTGTTCTCATTTGCATGTTAATATACATTTTTATTTGGTTGATAATCATTGGTAACGGCCAAATGGTTCAAAATGAAAGGTACAATTATTTATTAAGATTTTACACTGTAAAACTAAGAAAATGAACGTTCCCAGATCATCGTGAACTTTCTAGATGGAATTTATCAGTCACGTTAGTGTATTTTTTTAGTATATCAAATATATATAAAGAACTTTAAAAATACATATACAAAATAAAAATCCCCACCAACCAGCACCATAACAAAAATCCAGCATATACTGCAATAATTCTGTTTATAAAACCAGTGAAGGGAAGAACATGAGAGATGAGGACCATGTGGGACAGTGAAGGCAAGGAGCTCATTACAATTTACAGTGATGATTATCAGGGTTGACTGACCTCAGAGTCCCGTCTCTCTCTTACTGACAGGGATGACTGACAGTCAGTCAGCTCGGCAAAGAGAACCAGGAAAACAAGACAAAGAAAAATGTAGGAAATGGAAAACATTTTCAAAACACGCAAAAATAGCACGCAGAAACCATAAAGCAAGTTGTTAGTGTGATAGTTCAATCAGACAATGGGTGTTAGGGGGGGATTTGTAAACACTCATACCTGGTGCTACAGATCAGTGAAAAATGTTATAGTGGGACGGGAGAGCAAAAAGCTAACGGGTCCCCCCAGATCTGAACTCTCTCAGTTGCTTCCTCCATGATTTTCTACCCTCTCTTTCCTCTCATCTCGAAGTTCTCCACAAACATCGTCCCCTTAAACTAGGTGGGCTCTGGGGACTTCTTAGAAAAGACAGGAGCCACAGAAAGCAGGTGAGAGAGTGAGTGTTTGCATGAGGGAGAGAATAAGAGAGAAGAGGGGATAAGGAGACTGAACCGTTTCTAATTTGAATAAACCCTTCGGCAGACTAAAACTGGCAGCCAGCTTCCCCTCTGTGCACAGCAAAGGAAAGCAAAGAAAAAGGAAAGGGAGGGGCAGGGCAGGAGGAAAGGAGAGATAGATGAGGGATATAGAGATGTCTCCACGTGTATTTGGCTCTGGAGTGAGAGAGTTTGGGCCGGTCAGAGGTAATGCAGGGGTGGAATGAGAAAGAGACGTTGGAGAACGAGAGAGCTAGATTAAGGAAAGAGATTGGACTGTGATGAAACATTGAGATGGGACTCTCTATTGGACTATTGAAAACTTAAGGGGCAGGATGGGGGAACAAAAAGAAAAACGAACCATGTGATTTAAAAAGTAAGAGATGCAAACTTTTCCCATTTGGCCAATAGTCTTTTAAAACAATAATTTAACTAAATCAAATATGGTAATATTTAAGAAACTCGAAATTATTGTGCGAGCATGTAAAACTTTGCGAAAATAAAATCTAAGTAACATTTTTGACCCACGTCATTGTAACAGGGTGAGAAATGCACTGTACACACAGAGATGATGTGATACATAAAACACGATTACCGTCCACTTGTACAGAGGCCTGTGCGCGAGAGGCGCGAAACGCACTAGTATACAATAGTAGGCCATGTATAAAAAGGCAGGCGATAAGGAGGGAGAAAGTCGCTCTAACACCTACACACATACACACGAAGCGAACGAGCAAGAGAGAGAGAGAGGGAGAGAGAGAAACACACACTCAAGCACCGGCTCCGGCTTCAGCGGCGCTGAAGTGAAGCGGCGACGCCGGGAGAACCATAAATCTTCATATAGAGGCTGTTTTGATTAATGCAGCCGAGTCGAGCTAGGGGGCTGGACCTATCCCATTACGCCCTAATGGAAGATGGAGCGCCGCTGTCTCCACCACTAGGCCCCTGTCATTTGTTCCACTTTGCAGTCCATTTGGCCGAGAGACTACAAGCCACTCCATCAAAAATATTTTCAGAGTTAATTTCCGCCCGCTTAATTCGCCTTGATTCGGATTGCGTATCGAATGGCAGGATCGATTTTCGCCTGGCGTCTAAATTAAATAAAAGAGGGGGGTATACTTTAAGACTGCGTTTTCTTTCTTTTCTCTTTTCCATTCTTTCTCTCCCCCTTTTCCAGCCATCCTTCACTTCAAGTCCATCTCATTTCCCTCTCTCCTTTGCGTGTTATGGATATTATAGGGGGTGGGTCGTGACGGTGTAGTTACACACAATCCGAGATCGGAAAGACAATCGGAATGGGGTGATATATGGATAGAGATCGCATCAAACGGGAAAAACGAGTGCGCGAGGGAATTCTCGTTCCGGTGCGTTTAAATTAAACGCCTTTTCAATATCCTCAGAGTTCACATAAAAAATGTTTTTGATAAGTTTATTGTAATAATTAGTTGTCAGTGCATGAGGCTGAATAAAAAAAAACATATACAACCCAGAGTAAACAGCGAACGTTTTGCAAAGACTCGAAAAAATAATCAAGAAAAAGTACCCAAAAGAAATGGAGAGAAAGGTAAAAAGCGCAGTGACAAATTGGTCGAGTGTGTCGCGAATTCCCTTTTAGATTTAAAGCCGCATGTAGCCCATCGTCATATCTTTCCAGAGTAATTTATTTTCCCATTTCTCTCTCTTCCTCGGCCCTCTCTGTGAATTTATCTGTTGGCCCCCGCGCGCGCTCCAGTCACGTGCGATTGAAGAGGGGGGAAAGTCAATAAAAGTCTCCAGCGACAACTGTTTCCCCCCTTGGGCTCTTGCTCTTCACGCACTCTTTCTTTTCCTCTTTTATTTCTATTTGTTTGTGTCCAGAGAACATTTCTTCATTTTCTTTGCACTGGTAAAGCACTTGATGGGGAAATAACACTTAATAAAAAAGATAAATGAATCTAAAAATGTCAGAACGTTATTGTCATTATAATGAAAATCTGGGGGAAAGTTTTTTTTTAAGTGGAGTATATTTCACATAATTGTAAATAAAAACAAATGACCCCATAAACAAGAATCTCTTAACCCCCTCACAGCTGAATCATTTAAAAACGCACAAAAAAGTAGCCAAAATGTTGAATTATCTGGAGCATCTTTCTCGACAAACTTTGACCGTTTCTAAGGGCTTGTCAGTGAAAACATGAGGTGTTTTCAACCCAATGAAACAACAACAACGTTTGACTTTGCAGCCTCCCCATGGAGACAAAGACGATGGTTAAGTCAACCCCAGATGTGACCATATCGACTCGTTTCAGGCCACCAATACACTCTCTCTATTTAAGACCACACATCAGTTATTGTCTGATTCTTGAGAAAAATGCCCCAACCAGAATAATGAATAAATACACAACATACACAGTCAACAGGCCTCTGGTAAGATACACACTGTGTCAATATTAATCTCACTGACAGAAGATCGAAATATAGCAACTGTCACACATCATCTTTCCTCTCTCCTGTCTCTCCATGGTGTGGGGGGGGGGTAGACGGAAAAAGTGTGTGAGAGAACTATGTGAAAGAACAAGAAAAACATAGGAAGGTTTAGAGGTTGTCAAGAAAAAGATAGGAAAATTAGCAAAGCAAAAAGAGCAGTGCCGAGACGTTAAAAACGAAAGACACTGTGAGCCAAGTGAGAAAGCCGTTAAAGAGAAAAAAGTAGGAATGAAGAGAGGAAAAATGGAGGACAACACAGTGAGGCAAAGAGATATAGAGGGCCCACATGGGAACGTTTTACGAGCATCCAATTGCTTTCATTGGGGCAGCACTCTCTCTGTCAATTTCCTTATCGTGGCCTTGATTTAATTTATAGACCTGCTTGAAGCCTTTCAGCTCATACTGTAACATAGCAATGCGTACAGCATAAGTCAACAGAAACTCTACAGTAGAACCAAGAAAAAGCCAACATACCAATACACTCGCTAGGCCTATATTTATAAACTCATTTTTCTATGAAAATTGATAAAAAAACACATCTTAATATCAAAATATCTGCTGTTCAAACGTATAAATGTATTTTCAAAAATGTTTGACAGTATTTGCGTTTATAGGGAAAAACTGCTAGATGAGTAAAGTGATCTGTCCTTCAGTCGTTGAGAATACAGAGGTCAGACGCTGGCCATAACGAAGAGTAGAGCGCAATGTACAAGGTTCTTATTGGCAGACAATTGGCTTTGAGTTAGCGGCTATTAGTGCCAATTATGGGATATTAGTCTACCCAGGACCAACTCATTACAGGAGCCTTTAATTACAAGTATTTAGATAGTTTTTAAAGGTGTGAATGAAAAGGATATTAACCATATGAGTACTATGATTTGTCCATTGTCTTTTTATCCTGACCTATGCCATACTCACAAATTTGTTTATGACAAAGGTGGTTTAATATCATTTAAACTCTGGTCCTATTTTATGCCAAAAACAGTGTTAGATCATAAGTTTGTTGCTTGATAAATAAATATGTTGTTTATGCTAAAATGAATAAGCTGCTGATAAAACTCACTGAAATATAAAGTCCCTTTGGTAATTTGCTTGTGTTGTATATTTTTGGTAAATGTATTTTAGAGGAATAAAAAAGTTATTGATTACTCCACCGGAGATGAAATGCTTCTATCTAGAGCAGATGATATCTTGGATGTATAGAGCTCTCTGAGAAAGACGCAGTAGAAAGTACCTACATTGCACAATTCCGAATTGACCAATTCAAAGATTATAGATACGATTAAACTTAATATATAATTTTTACTCAACGCTAAGCAAAGATTAAAAAACGTGTAATTCTTTCGCCAATCTATCACCAAAATGTTGCATGCCTTAAAACTGATGTTCAATCAATCAATATATTACATTACGTGTGTTATAATGAGTGGCAAAGGATGTGAGGCTAATGCTTAATGTGATTTATTATACAGCTTGAAGCCAGTGCATGTATCTTCATGATTATCTCTTTCTCTCCCATTTAGTACACATAAGGTGTCACGAACAATTGGACTCGGTCAAATGAGGCCCTCTAGGACCCCAAAGCAATGGGCTATATGTACGCGTTACTTCCGTGGTTCACGGGAAGAACGCTAAGCAGTCTCCGGTTGGGGAGACTTAAGAGAAATGGGAAACTGAGTAAATAGTTAAATTTAACAGATGCTGTACACTGCGGTAGACCACAGTGGAATATAGAAGTGCTATTTTACAGTTTTTAAAATAACACTTTCATACGTTAAATGTCGTTATAACATTCAAATACGGAAGAACGCCACTTCTATATACCACTGCGGTGTGCCACAATGTACAGCATCTGCTAAATGTAACTATTTTCTCAGTGTTCCATTTCTCTCTGCTTTAAGTCTCCCCAACCGGAAACTGCCTAGGGTTCATCCCGTGAAACGCGGAAGTTACGCGTGCATAAAGCCCATTGGCATTGAAAGGCTTGTAAATACGTACTCTATTCAGTGCCTGATTAGAAAACCTACGAAATCACTTTGATCCTTAACTATCCAAATACAACCATTAATGTCTCAAATTATATGCAACTCACATATATTTGTACATAAGGTTATGGTTAAACAAAAATGGTCATCATTTACTTACCTTCATGTGTTAAATCCACGGCTTATTTTCTGTTGAACACAACAAGAGAATATAACAGAATATTAGAAAATATTACAAAGAGTGACAGCAGGTTTTAATTGTACTGTACAGCATAAAGAGCAGCATCAACGTACAGTAAGTCACAACAATGCGAGTATATACATGTTAATAATAAAAAAATGATTTGCTTCATTTTTGGTTGAACCATGACTTACAAAAGTGTGCAGGAGAATCTACCCAAAAGCAAAGCATAAAGCTTTGGTCTCAGTGGTCAGTACCTGTGTTCAGCATTGAGGATTAAAGCCTTATCTGCTGGGGCAGAGTTGTCAGGATCCACACGCACAGCCAGATTACAGGTTGTGATCCGTTAATAAGTTCATTCACTGCAGATCAAAATAAGATTTAGTTATCCTTCTTCATTACAACGACCCCAGGCAAAGCTCCAGTGGATCTTTTCCGTCTCACTTTATTTTTTTCGCGTTTATGTAACATTCTGCATAGCTTTCCATTCCTGTGCCGCATAGTCTCAGTGTACTGTATCTGTTTGATTGACCAATAAAAATTATATTAGCGAGATACTTACACATTTGGTTGACTCAATGTTGATGTGGGATTTTCTGGAAAACAACCTATCAAATGCATATTAAGTTTGTCAATGCATATTTAAGGGATACTTAAACGAGACCAAGAACTACCCAAAAACGAGAATTCTGTCATCATTAAGTCACCTTGGAGTTGTTCCAAATCTGTATACATTTCTTTGTTCTGATGAACTTTTCAAACGTATTTTTTCCTACTATGGTAGTCAATGGAGGGCGAAATCTGTCTGGTTATAAGCATTCTTCCAAATATCTTTCACTGTATTCATTAGAACAAAGAAATTTATACAGATTTGGAACAACTCGAAGGTGAGTAAATGATGACCGCATTTTCATTTTTGGGTGAAGTATCCCTTTAAGTTGGAAAAATATAATGTTGAAAAAATTACATACTTCAGCTTTAAAATGTAAAAAAATGCAATAAAATTCAGTCATTACTTATTCACCCTCATGTCATCCAAACATTCTTCAAAATATCTTCTTTTGTGTTCTGCAGAAGAAAATCAGGTTAGGAATCACATGAGGGTGAGTAAATGATGACAGATTTTTCATTTATAGGCGAACTATCACTTAAAGTACTTCAGCTTTAACACACAACCTGCTTCATCTGATCAGCTCTTTGCTCTCCCTCAACTCAGTTTTTCAACAGGCCTGTGCCTAATGTCCACTCTTGTCTCTTTTAACTCTACTCTAATTCTTTTGATTCTACTATATGACTCCTCTAAACAGCACGTCTGCTTGCTTCTTTCTCTTCCTCGCTCTTCTTGCGTTATTCTTGTCCTCCCTTCTCAGACCTCTGTCTCTCATCCCCACGCACTCTTCCTGCTAGCTAAGGCCACATCGCCCCAGCCCGTTATCCCTCTTCCCTCTCTCTCACTGCCCTTCCCTCCTGCTCGCTTTCCCCTGTGATAAATGAGGCTGTCTGTTGGGTGCAGTTCATATTTACTGAGTAGGGGAGCGCACACTGTCAGTCTCCCTCACCCTCCACATCTCTATCCCTGTGCTAAACAGGCTCCCAGAGCCAAAGGTTAGGACAGAGGGCGGACTGGGGAGGAGAAGAAAAGAGGCAGTTGAGGGTTGTAGATTTGAGGCTGTGGGACTCCAGAAGTGATGCTACGTGGAGCCGCACAACACATAAAAGGTACGGTCCGCAACTGTGTGCACAGAAACAGTAATAAAAAATGAAATGCTCCTCATTTTCGAGTTTGACAACACCGACCCTACTCGCTTTCCACGCTAACAGTCTTCCCTTAAGATCTTCGCAGTGCAACTCACAGCATCTTCTGTCGTTTTGGGCACTTTTTGCGCGCACAGCCTTGCCAAGAAACTGTCATTACAAGAACAAAACAAAAACACCCACCAAAATACACAGTTTCATCTACGCCCACCTAAACCGTCTCTAGCACACGGCTTGCGTGTTATTCGCAGGGAGTGGAAAAGTGGTGATTTGACCTCTGTTGTAACCCTTTCATGAATGAGAGAAGTGGATTTGGGCTCGCCTGAGCCCAAAGGGACACAGACGCAGCCGCCCTAAAGCTCCCGAAAGCCGCTGGCTCTTCCCACACACTGACCTCTGAGGCCAACAAGCGCCAAAACCACCGCAGCGAGACGACACTGTGACACTAGCACACCAAAGCCAACAATGTGTTCCTTCACCAAATTGACAAAAGTATGAGAGAAAATATGGAGAAAATTGGATAGCGGGAATTACATACAAAACAATAGAAGATGGGGAGGAAAAATGTGCAAGAGGCCATTTATTTAATTCAACAGAGATGTAATTCAATTTTAGACTTATTTTATAGATGGTCAGTAAGACAGCACCTAAATAACGGACAAAACCTTAAAAGTGTTCGAATTCATTGAGGCCTATAGAATAAATGTTACCCTGCCTGTAAAAACCCAGCTTTTTGGGATTTACTGTTTTCTACATAAAATCATTCTACATCCGTGGATCTCAAACTTTTTCGTTGCAAGGCCCCCCTTTGTGTAGAGTGCATTGCTTTGGGGCCCCCAAATAACAACGAATAATCTTTAACTTAAAATTTTTATTAAACCAAACCAATTCTGTTATGCAATGCTGGAACATCAATACTTTTGGTTTGGTGGTCTTATTTTTCTATGGTTTGATTGCATAACATTTATGGTAAATTTCTATATTTCATATAAAGCAAATTTCTTAAACTCCCTGGATCCATCTTGCCCCCTTCCCATTTGAGAACCACTGTTCCACATAATGTAAATAACATTGTGTGAAAAAATAACCTTGATATCTTTAATATTGACTAACTCCAAGTCAAAAACTGAAATCAAACTTTGATGCTCAATTCGATATCCCAGACTCAGACATTAGCCCTTTAGCCTGGATTTTACAGGTGGGGTCACAAATCTAAATACATGTTAGCTAAAACGTAATATAAAAAGTGGTTAGGAAACTAAATGAAAAAGATTTTGTGATCATAAATTGACAAGGAGACATACATGTTACGCATTAGAGACCGTGACTGTTTCACTCGTTCTGTTAAATAACCCAGCAGGCTGTCTCACTGCAGAAAAAGTGAGAACCACAGGAGACAGACACCAGAAAGCCCTTTCTAATTCCCCAAAGCACACATTGACAGATATCTGTTTCCCCCTGGTGCCCCAAATGAGGAACTGCTACAAAATTAAAATCTGTGGCAATTTATCAACATTAAAGCACTTTTGTGACATTTTCAGGAGCCAGACTTACAAAGGTAGTATTTACAGTTATGCTGTTGTGGATTGAAAATATCAAAAGGTGTATTGTTGAGCATACCTACAAGTCCGCTATCGACACCAAAGGTCATCACATTTGGTACTCTGTCAAAATCAGGAAAGAATAAAAATAACAGCCTGTCTCAATCGGTCTCAATTTTCAAAATCTATTAATTTTGTGTAGTGTCTGGCCTTCCTATTACCCAATCTTTTGGATCCACGGTTGCACTGACAATTATTATTACAGCTACACCGGGGGAGGGAATTAAAACACTCTCCCTCCCATACATCTCCCTGACCCTCCTCTCCGACAAGAGGCTGGCTAAATGAAAAATGGACATGCTTTAAGAAGTATTGATTCCAGCTTTAAACAAAGGTAAACTCAATATTATTTAGCCCTAAATACATCTTTGTTATCTATGTCAGCACGCCGCTCGTGCTGCTGTCCTCGTAATCGCAGACATAAAAATATTAGGCCTATTGCACCAACATTGACTGAGGTAGATCTGTTTGGGCCTTCAGAGCAAGTGATCCATCTATTGGCTTTAAGTGTTTGAACAGCACGGGTTTGAGCAGCGTCGACACAGAATACTCGGCAAAGGCCATAGTTTAGACAAAACAGCTATAGTTAAGGTTTTATCACTGCTTTATTTAAAGATCGGATAAAGGATAGTTTCACAATTTAAAAACAATGCAGAAACACCTGAGAAGAATTACATAATCCCAAAAGTTGAGTGAGCAAAAGGTTCATTAAGTTCAAACTGATATCTAAAATTGACAGAAAATTAGGAACACATATTTCCTTATCTTAACCAGACATAAAGGTTATCATGTATGCTGAGGACATTAAGATGGAAACATTTCAGAATCGAAAATGCAACTACTGCCATTTACTGTAGAATCTTCAAGCCATTATAATATAGTCTGACACTCTTTTAGAATTAAGAGATTATATGGGCATATCATTTAAAGGGATAGTGAACTTAAAAATAAAGAATGACCTCCTTTACTACCCCACATGTCATTCAAAACCTGTACAGTTTGTGATTCTTTCTTCTGTGGAACATAAAGAAGATATTTGGAGAAATGTCTTGGTGGTTTCGAGTACGTACAAAGTCATTGAGGTCCAATGTTGTTTGGATGCCAACGCTTTTCCAAATATCTTCTTTTGTGTTCTTCAGAAGTAGACATTTCTCTTACAGGTTTGTAATCACTTCAGGTGGAATAAACGATAAACACTTACATTTTTAGGTGAACTATCCCTTTAAAAAGGCCCACTGTATGTTATGAAGTATTTGTGGCATCTTCAATGAACAGATGATTTCATAAAGCCTCATTACTACAACATTTTAGTTATTCCAAAATGCTTGCTTTTTGGCTAATATCTTCAATGCAAACCATGCAAACTAACTATGACAAATATGCTGTGCATAATAACTCGGTCCAAAAAAGTCTATGTATCTGAAATCAATTAACTTTTAATACTCTCTGAGATGTAACATGAATGCAAATCGATCTTCAATTGACATCAAAACAACATTTCCATTAATAGTAGATAACACTACCTATCCTCAAATGTGCTTTTCCATGTGTAGAGAGAGATGGTGCGAGCGGCTGAAGGTTCGAGGGCACCGCGGGCAGCTGTACGGTCTCTCTCCAGTGTGTGTTCGAATGTGTATTTTCAAGTGCTGGGGCATGAGAAATTTTTTGTCACATTCTGTACACTGGTAGGGTCTATGGCCTGTGTGAGTGCGCCTATGCTTGCTCAGGTCACCTGAGTCACTAAACCGGCGGTCGCAGTCGGGACATGCGTAGGGTTTTTCTCCCGAGTGTCTTCTCAAGTGTCTCGTCAGATCGCCAGATTGCGAGAAGCTGGAGCGGCATTGCTCGCAGCGATAAGGTTTCTCTCCGGTGTGTGTGCGCTGGTGGATTTTCAGGTGCTGGATGCGGTTGAAGCGCTTATTGCAAACGTCGCAGTGGTACGGCTGTTCACCCGTGTGGATGCGAAGGTGTTTCCTCAGCACGTCTTCCCGAGTAAACCTCTTGGCGCACACCTTGCACTCAAACGTTGGCTGGGGGTTGTGAGTCTTTTGGTGGACCTCCAAATACTTCGGAGCCGAGAAAGCCTTTCCACAGTCGGGACAAGAAAACAACTTTTCCTTGGAGTGGACACGTTGGTGGATGCGAAGCGTCGACCTGTGGCTGAATCTCATACCGCACTGGAGACACGGGTAGGGTCTTTCACCCGTGTGTGTCCGTAGATGACTGGTGAGGTGACTCATCCGGGCAAAGTCTTTATCACATTCAGGACACTTATACGGCTTGATCCCCGTATGCATGAACGTGTGCCTTCTCAGACTCCCCCTGTCACCGAATGTCTTGCCACAGTCTTGACAGGCAAATGGCTTTTCTCCGGTGTGAGTGCGCTTGTGTATGGTCAGAGACTGAAGTGTAGGCAAGTTCTTCTCGCAGACTTTGCACACATAGCCACGGTCTGTGCAAATGGGTCCGTCCGCACCAGCCTCCTGCTTCTTGTCCTCCTCTGGATCATGGCAACGATGTGGTCCGAGACCCCACACTCCAGCAAAGCTTTTTCCACATTTAGCACAGCTTACATGTCCATCCTTTGACACGATGGTTAAGCCGTGACACTTGCGGCAGTGGTTTTTCAGGTTACCGATGTAATCGAAGCTGCGATCGCACTGCGGGCAGGTGTAGCGTTTCCGGGTGGGTTTGGGCTTGGGGAGATGGATCTGGCGGATATGTGAATCCAGCTGCCTCTGAGAGAAGAAACGAAAGTGGCACAAGGAGCAACTTAGCATCCCCGAGGCAATTTTTGAGCAGTTGAATACTTTATGGTTTTTCACCCAGGACAGGTATTCACTCCGATGGGACCATTTGATGTGCTTGTCAAGATAGGAGAACTCTGTGAAGGTCACAGAGCAATGAGGGCAGGGCAAAATCTGAGAGGAGGAAGCTGAAGAGGCAGAAATACAGGGATACAAAAGATGACACATACACAAACGTGTAACACAATATTTGTATATATTTTATCTCTTAATGCTTATTATAATTAACGAAAAAAACGAACAAGCCATAATAATAAGAACAATTTAATTACCTGTGTTTTTCTCCAGGTCAAAATCACCCACCGAGTTTGCTTCTAGTGGTTCTTGCTTGATCTCTGTCCACTCCTCTTCATTTTCCTCCTTTAAGCTCAGGCCACAGTCTCTCTGTAACGCTTCATAAACACCAGGTTCAGTTTTGACCTCAACGTTTGGTGGATTTAAGGGAAGACAGTCTGGTTCTGTCTTTGGAACGACGGCTCTAAAATCAAGAGGCTGTGGATATACTTTGAGCCCTTGTTCCGATGGTACGTTTATGACTTCAGAAGCTTCCAGTTCCCCTTGTCGAATGCGTGTACCCTCATGAGAGGTGTCCATAATACAGTCCTGTGTTTCGGCTTTATCTGTGGAGTTGGTGCCATCATCATTTGAGAGCTTTGCTTTACCATTTTGACTTTGTTTGGTTGTTTTCTTTTTTCGGGATTTAACTTTCATCTTCCAATGCACCAGCTGCTCGGGACTGACAATAAATATTCTTTCAATTTTTTACAAGATTATCTTTTAAATTTCTTCAATTAAATACAATATTAAGTTTTATTCACAATATATTAATAACCTAGTCCTAATATAATTATAGTATTACATATTTTTTCCTTACAAAATATCAGCATGATTCCTGCACATACAACGACCCTTCAGGTTTCCTTTCATTATCCAAATAACTTGTACCTGCTGTCTGGTCTCAAAACCCAGTTGGAAAATTAACGCCACATCAAAAAGCGTTAACTGCCTCAACTTCTGATCTAATCTATTATATCTAACTACTCAAATGTCTTATATATGTCGTAGTGATATTTATTCCCGCAATAAACATTAAGTAAACGGGATGTTTAATCATAAGGAGTTATCCTGTGGCTCAGTAAACTGTATTAGCTGGTTGCAGCTATGCAGATATAAACAGATGGATGGCGTTTATTTCAAGTAAAGCAGAAAATGCCCTTACCGTAAATACTAAAGGTTTAGTTATTCTTTAGCAATTATGCGGCAATTAAAATCCAACAGAAGATAGTTTAAGTACGTTACTGTAATGTGATCAGTCTGCTCCATCAGACGTGCTGTTTAGTCGCTCCTTAACACGACACCAGCACATTAAATGGGGTTTGGATCGCTGTGTTATAAAAAGCTAACACCATTTGTCTTTAAATGCAAATACGTCTATTTTCGCGTGTTGGATACGTTAGGAGGACACTGTTTAAGAAGAAATTTAAAGAAAGATGTATAAAGGCGGACACGACAACACATTTCAAAATAAGGTCAACGCTGAGGTGTTTTTCAAAATAAAAGTTCGAATCCTTAAACGTTATGAACTTTTGGAGGACTCAAACAGTTACCTAATAATAATAATAATAATAATATAGATGTAGTTGCTTCACATTTGTAAGTTAGAAGAGCACCACTTTTGTGTTTAAGTATTAGTTACAAAGCCCTGATCACTTCAGAATCTCAGAACATCAAGCTACATAACAGTACACTACTGTGCACTTGGTTGCCTAAAATCATTTCCAACTTAATATTTTACTTGTTTAAAACAAGTTGAAATTTATGTATTTTAAGAGACCATTTTAGACATTGTTTTTCTTATTTTAAAATGTAATATTTAGAAGAAGATTCAGAAGGAGCTTTATTACCAAGTGTGTTTACACATACAAGGAATTTGACTTGGCGACAGGAGCTTAGTGCAGAAGAAGATGTACACATGGTGCAAACAAAGTGCAAACATAAATTATTACAGAAAAAATGAGAATTAAATAAAAACAAAAATGCACTATATACAAAAGTGAATATATATATAGACAAAAGACAACATATAACTTTTTTTAAAGAGTGTACGGATGTGTTATTTACAGGTTTAAACTATTGTTTCTTACAATGTACAGTTTCCAGATGCTATGTGCAATGGACAGTGGTTAGTAAGAGCATTTAATTGTATAGGCTGAGTATAGCCTGTGGAAAAAAAACTGTTATTTAGGTATGCGTTTAGGTAAAATTATAATTTTTGTTTCATTTTGTGAACGACTATCAATATTTCTCCAAAATTTCATATAAAATATAGTTTCTATTTGCAGAAAATGAAACTGGAGAAACAGATAAAATAACAGAAAAGATGCTCTGTATTTTTAGACCTCAAATACTGCAAATATCCTTATTTTTTATCATGTGTCTTGTCATGCTGTTGGATGACTTTATGTCCCTCCTGAGTCTTGATTTTGTTGAAAAACAACAAACACTGGACTGGCTACAATACTTCTAGAAATGATGATTTGAAATGAAATTTTGGAATGGTCTCTTAATTTTTTCCACAGTATGTTGACTTATTGATCTTGTTACTTTTTTGTGTAGTACACGTGAAAAGAATCGGAACAAGTTAATGCAACTCAATTTTATAATATTTCATATTTAAATATGTCTGTCAATTGTAAATCATAACTGTAAATCAAGCACATAACCATATTTACAGCACAGTCCCAGTAAAAGTTATCAAGTACAAAAACAAACCAATACAACACAAGGTCACCTGGTAAGCAGTAATGAATGATATTTTATTAAAGACGAGTTGCTGTTATCCACTGAATCATCATAAATCTCAGAACATAAAAATGTAAAAGCATTTGCAACTGTCTGAATAGAACTAAAGCAATTATTTCTTTACCATACATTAACACCCAAATCCATTTTGGTCTAATGCTTAATTTACTTCACAAACATTTGTTCTGGTTTTGCGTGAAACATTCACTAATTTTAAGGTTTATCCAAATCTCTGGAGTGTACCCCAGAACAAATATATGGCTTTTCCTGTTAATCTTCACAAATATTATTTACATTAAATAACTAGAAATGTCAAATGAACACTTTCGCTAGTATCTTATGATAAACCAGGGCTTTAATTCTCAAATAAAGAAACTTTGACTAGACAAATACCAGTCAAATACCTTTACAACAGACCATCCTCAAAACAAATAAAAAAAGAAAAATTAACGGAAACTCCATAGAAATGCTAATACTGTAACAAACTCCAAAACACAATACAGATAAAAGGCTTGTTATAGTGTTTCAGTGTTTCTCCTCATAGTTTACTTTATATCATCTCACCAGGAGCTTAATACATACTGTTGGAGCATAAAACGTTCATTGCACTTTTTGTTCAATAGATCTCAAATATTTGGCTAACCATGACCCATCATGACCCATGAAAATAGGAATAGGAATGAGAACGCTGCAGCAACCTAAATCAAGCAATCCATTTCATTGATCATCAGGAGTTAAATATTGATCCACAAGAGACAGCCAAACAACTGGCACACAGTTTAAGATACATTCCGTAGGATTAGCCCATTGTCCTACAAAATAGAAAAGTATTCAACAGTTGGTAGAACTAATGTAGTGCAGGGTTGGAACGAAAAAACAAGTAATATCCTTCATTGAACACATAATGTTAAAAGAAGCTTGAAAGTTCAATATGGGTTCGGTTATCAGCTTATTATATATGACCTAAATGACCTTAACTCAATACGATTGAATCCTCATTTTTCCAAATGAAACAGAATCTCCAAATGTGTGAAGATTAAGTCACACAATTATACAAATATCTGGTGAAGGCAAAGTGAACAAAGGCATTAATGCCAACATAAAGGACCTGTAACAATAAACCGCCAATTGACAAAGTCTAACATGAATCTTTAGCCTGAATATGTATAAAAATAAGCCAATGGCTCACCATGAAATTGACCTATTGACTAAATTCCATTTTGCTACAGTATATTACAAGAAGCATCACCAATCAATCATCAAGGCCATGACAAAACACTAGCTGATGAAAGCAATATAATGACGCTCAAATCATGTTTTGCACATTCAAGCGGACATGTTGCATTGTCTCTTGGTAAAGATGGCAGCTCGGATTGTCTCATGAAGATAAAAAACGCATTTTGGTTCAGCTGCAATTTCAGCTAATTTTTCACTGGTTGATATGTCATGCCACGGTCATCGTCTTCACCCCTTGATTTCAGTAGTGTTTGTAGGACGCAAGTAGGATTCAGCAATAAAGCTGGAGATGCGAGTAGTGCATTGCATAAAGGTTGCTGCCTTGAGTCCATATGAAGCTTTATATGAATAGTGATAAACAAAAACAAGTAAACAACACCAAGTAATTACAGTTTATGTACTAATGTTATCACATTTCCCTTTAGTCACCTCATCCTTCCCCTGTAATAAATACTTCTCTTGTAGCCCCCACTAATAAAATTAACATAATATTTCTGCGCTTTCCATTTAGGAAATATTTTCCCCAAAAACTAAACATCACCCCATAATTCAAGCTTTCTTGCTTGCAGTTTTTTGTGCCACGTTGATATTTCCATCCTATCTCTGCCATCTCCCTTCATTCTTCACATGGCCATGGTGGTTAAATGCTGGTGACCCAGCAAGCCTTTCCGCCCACCCCCAGCACCGGGATGTGTGCCCACTCCACCATGTCCGCAATACTCCTGCAAGTTCTGTCGTAGAGTGACGAGCGCTGAACCCAAGCAGGCTCGGTTGGGCGCAAGAATGCCCCCTGGCAGCTGAATGAGCACGGTGGCCACCCCAGCCATTCCATCATCAGTGGGCTCCAGCGTGATTGGGCCAACTTTGAAGGAAGAGTACGAAAAGCCCATTAGTTGTGAAAGGAAGGGATCGGAGCGGCAGAAATGCTGGTAGCTGCCATGTGAGGACGGATGATGGTGGTGGTGATGCGAGGTCGGGTTGGTGGTGGAACTGGGAGCGTAATGGTGAGCATTCAAGTAGTGTAGCGGAAGGTGCTGCCCATTGTTGCCTCCGCTTAGAGCAAGATGGTGATGGTGGTGAGTGGCGGTGCCTGTGCCAGGGTCGTGCTTGAAGGGCAGAGCGCCGGGTCGTCCTCTTTGGCCCATCACCATACCCCCGAGTTTCCCCGTCCTGACGTGGGCCAAGGACACTGCGCTACCCCCTCCGGCCGACGGCAAGTAAACCAGCTGCGGCTCTTCGGGTTCTAAGTAGATGGTGAGTTTGGCGAATGGACGAGAGGCCATCTTGGTCATCTCCTGAATGTGGCGCCGCTGCTCACGGCGGAAGTCTAGGAACTGCTTGACCTTCCAGAGCAGCACGCAGACGGACAGAAAGAGAAAGAAACAGGAAAAGAAGACTGAGAAGAAGACGAAGAGGTCGATGTGGGCCTGGTCCTGTCTTAGGAAGAGGAGGCCTTGAGACTCGCCGTTATGAGTGTCTGTGCCCACGCCACGCAGCGCAATGTAGAAACGGCTGGACTTGAGCGAGTGCACTTCATGTGGGAATGTAATGACTACGCGGTCCCTTACGGTACGTACAATCAACACCGTCTGCGGCTTGCACACCGTGATGTACGTTATGAGACCTTCGGTTCGTTCTTCCCGCACCTCACGTTCGGTACCTTGCGACTTTCCTGACTGCGGCGTGCCAACTAAGGGCGCAGAAGAGTTTGGGAACATCTTCATGGGTGACGGTGGGGCAAGAGGTAAATCCTTTTCTCCCCGCGCAGCGGTTGCAGAGTTGGCCTCGTCCTCGATCTTGATGGTATGGACACCGGTGTGGCGGTCTACCTCCACAATAAAAGTGTCATGAGAGTTAGACACATAAACCTCAACTTCCCCAAAAGTGACGTCAATGGTGACACGAATATCCACGTTGGTAAACTTGGGCTGGGCTGAAAAGAACACAGTGCGACCCCTGAGCAGATTGCGGATGTTGGGCTCGTGGAAGCAGTTGACCTGTGATGTGGGGTCGAAGCAGCATTCGCTGTCCACGTTGAATTGCCGGTAACATTGGCGGCCATTCACTGGATTGCCGTTGAATGAATCTTTACATTTTGCACACTGTAAGAGAGCAGCAGGAAGGAGAATAAATAGGGGATAAGATGAACAATATGAGTAGTACATGGATCATAAAATAAAACAAGTATGAAGCTCTTAAAGACTCATACTCATTTATACCAATAAAAAATATTTCATATTGGATTGGGTTGATATTAGGGATGCACCTACACCATTTTTTAAAGACTAAGTACGAGTACCAATATTTTTTTCTGCTACTTCGCCGATACTGATGCCTGTACCTTTCCACAACACAGTGAGACTAATAAAATAGAATAGCTTCATAATTACAAACAACTCCACCTTAAACACATTATAAAATATTTAATAATTTTATATGCTTGTCACAAACTTTCAAAGCAAATTTCAGTCATGTCACATGAGGTATTGGACTTTGGTATCGGTGTACACGTACATGAGCTTAGTATCTGGTCCGATGACATTTCTGTTATCATTTACTCAACCTCGAGTTTTGTTCTGATGGACAGAGAAAGATATTGAAAGAATGCTTGTGACCAAACAGTTCTTAGCCACCATTGACTACCATTGTAGGACAAATGACAATACTAGTCAAAAGTGCCCCAGAACGGTTTGCTTCCCTACATATCTTATTTTGTGTTTAACAGAACAAAGAAATTTATAAATCAATTTTTCCCACTATGGTAGTCTTTGGTGGCCAAAAACTGTTTGGTGACAAGCATTCATCCAAATATCTTTCTCTGTTCATCAGAACAAAGAAATGTATACAGATTTGAAACAACTTGAAGGTGAGTTAATAAAGACGGATTTTAAATTTTTGGGTGAACTGCTCTTTAAATAATAGTTGACAAATGATGCCATTTTTCCATAAAAATATGTCCTCATTCAACTGATACATGATCTTATGATCTTACTATTGTAATAATAAAACACCTGAGATTGTAAAGAATTGGCCATTACCTGTTGCCTGTAACAGTCCTTGCGGTCACTCTGTGGGTTGGTCAGACAGGACGAAGTTTCTGTGTTGTTCTGGCAGGGACAGCCTGTGCCATCATGTTCATTACAGGTGTCTGCATGGCCATTACACTGACATCTACAGACAAATTGGAAAAATGACTCATGAGACAAATGCTGAACCTAATTTTTTTATTTCAAAACTCCTGGTACACTCACTTTTCACACTTCCCTTGCAGGAGGAAGTATCCACTCAGGCAGCTCTCACACTTATCTCCCACACTGTTGTTCTGACAGGTAACACACACAGCGTTGTCCTCAGTGGGGCCTTCTGTAGCCCACTGTTCAATCTGAGAGGCAGAAATATTCACAGGACTTAAGCCTTGCAGTATGCATTCATATTCTGAATGCAGTAAGAGATTTGGATTTCCTAAAGATTGCTTACACTGTAACGGTCCAGTGGGTAATCTTTTGGATTTTCCATTGCCCTCCGATGCTCCTCTTTGGACAGACAGACGTCACTGTTCCCTCTGCAGAACTCACGGCAGGGCCGACACATCCCGCCTCCCACCGCTGAGCCTACAAACAAGGACTTACACTTTTCACAGTGCTGACCCTAAGAATATAAGAGAGAGATTAAATTTTTTTCAAACTTCAAATTTCAGCTGCTGTCCAGCTGGGACTTTTATTATGTTTTTACCTTTGTGTTATTCTTGCACTCCACACAGGTGTCCAGCTGAGAGATGCTTTTACAGTTGCTGTGTTTGTTACAGCGGCACTGAGAGGAGCAGTTCTCCCCAACAAACCCAAAGTGACACTGACACTCTCCTGGAGACACGCAGGTGCCGTTAACACAACCCTGTGCACACACGGGCTCACACTGACCCGATACACTGTGAAAGACAGAACATGCTGTAACTTAACAATTATGTTAACTATAGGAAGAATAAAATTGAGATTATGAAATATACCTGCTGAGTACATAACCCTGTTTGCAGGTGCAGTGGTAGCCATCGGGCAGATCGTGACAGTCCTGAGTGACATTACAGTGGTGGTGTTTATTGACACACTCATCCTCCTCTGGGCAGTGCAGGAACGACCAGCTTCTGTTCCACTGTGGGCACAGAGCTTCACTCACACCTGCAAAAGCAATTAGACGTACAAGAACATTTTTTTATAAACATTGTTGTTGTCAGACACCAACATGCCAAAAGCCACACAACACTTTATGTTTAAGCTGTAATTCCATGCAGCGCTCTTGCATCTCAATTACTTCAGGAAAGACAACAGGAGTAAAACATACCATTCAGTCCTCCCTGGAGACAGCCCCCTGCTCCATTACCGTCACGGAGAGCGCACCAGCCGCACTGTGGTCTGGAAATGCACTGGGAGCACTGAGTGAGCTGGGAGCACTGGGGAGAACACGAATCTTCATCTGAGAGCAAACGGCCGCACTGACCCGCCTCACAGCACAATGGAACAAAGGATGGACTCATGCACTGAAAAAGAATCAGATAGAACAACAAAGTAAATTTTCTTGTGTGGCGGAAGCTACAAAATAACCTTGTTTATATTAACCAAAGTTTGACTTTACCTGCTGCAGTGCCATGCTCCATACACAGCGCTGCCAACCACCATCAGAGCCACGAGAGCTCAGACACTGACTGCAACTTCTGATTTCATGACACGGTTCAGGGCAAGGCATAGGTGGAGAGGACTCCACTTGCATGGGAGAAACGTTAAGCAAAGCGTAGCTAAAACACGTCCAGTCGTACGTCGGGTTCACGCTCAGGATACGTCTGGTCTCACCTGGACAATGGAAAAATAAAGCAGAACTCTGAAGATGAGATGTTACATGTCTCGGTTTCTTGTGCAATATCAGTTTGGTTAAGTCACAATTAACAGTCCGCAGGCTCAGCGTGTGCATGTTCTTACCTGTACGTTTGAACTGGCGGGTCCACATGCACTTCCCTGAGGCTGTGCATTTGGGGCAGTCAGAAGCCTCGCAGCTGGTCTCAGTACAGTTACTGGACAGAAAGATCTCTCTCTGGTTTATCCTGCAGTCGTGCTCTGATGTGCAGCTCACTGAGCTGCTGATACAAGCTCCCTCAGGACAGTTTGTGCACCACTTACATTGCAGAGCAGGCTGGGAAAAAACAGAAAGACTTTTAACATGCTGTTTGAGAGATATTGTGAGAATCACTTTAACTAAATTGTACACATAACTCAATTAAGTCTTGAACTTCACAATACTATACTACAGCCTCAAGTAGGTGCACACACATAAATGTTTTTTTGTAATAAAAACGTTGGCACAATTATATGCGACCCTGGATCACAAAACCAGTCTTAAGTAGCACAGTAAGATTTTTTATATAATTATCTATTTTTCTTTTATGCCAAAAATCATTAGGATATTAAGTAAAGACCATGTTCCATGAAGATATTTTGTAAATTTCCTGCCATAAATATATAAAAAGTTTTTTTGTGTGTAAACATCTCAACTTCGAAAAATTTACCCATAAGAATGGTGTTGTGGTCAAGGGTCGCAAATAAGTATACAAAGAGTTTCAGATCAAAAGACTTCTAGGATAATAAGAAAAATGTAGAGAATAAACTTCATTTTACAATAAAGGAGTACTTTGAATTATGGAATGATGGTCTTACCTGCACTGGGCTAGAAAATGTTTTCGGGTGGCGGGCCAGACACTCGCTGCACGTCTTGAGTCTGCGACACTGGTCTGGGGAGCGAGGAGTAGGGGAGCAGGTGGACTGACCAATAGTACAACCCAACCTAGGAAAAAATGATACAAAGATGAGAGGGAACGTCTTGAGTGTACATTTGCCAACTGTGTATGAAGCTCGGCATCTGCTTTAATCATCTGTTTTCTGTAATACCTTTCTGCAGTGTCTGATGAAGCACAGGTGCCCCTGCACCACACACAGCTGCCTGTGCTACTATTACAGGCCTCAGGTGTAGGCAGCAGGATGCAGGGGTCGGTGGGCAGGGAAAGAGTCAACAGCCGTCCCACCGTCACTCCGTTAAAGCCTCCCGACATGAACAGGCGACCACCCCACCCAGTCATCGCCAAGGAAACGGAGCGGTTGACAGGTTCACCCACTGAAGATACTACAGAAATGGAGGTAAGAAGTGGTCATAAGAAAAAATAAAATACAGCGTTAACATATGTATTTAGATATGTGTAGCTGTTACCTGGTTGTATCCATGTGTTACAGTTGATCTGGTAGAGAGAAACTGTGTTGCTGTAATCTTCCTCTCCCGTCCTGCCTCCAACAATCACCATGGTGTCCTTTACTAAGGCCGCCGCATGGAAGAACCGAGAGAGAGGCTGGAGAGAGAGCAGAAGGACAACTATAGCATTGGTTGCTGTTGTGCATGTTCTTCAGCTGATTTTTTTTATGTTTTAATGCACCTCAATGCAAAAACAATGTTCTGTAGAAACTGTCTGACCATCATTCTTTTGCAATTACCTTGTTTCCCTGAGAGGGCACCAGTAAGGACCAAGTAAGGTTAGGGTAATAAAGACTGTAGAGTTCTCCAGATGGTTCTACAGCTTCAACGTGGAAACGGTAACCACCAAACACATACACAGCATCAGTTTGCTCATGATACACTGCTGAGTGGCCATAGAGACCTTAAAACATAAAGAACACAGCAAAAAAATGTTGAAATATAGTACAGCAAACATCTTCAGTGACATCTTAAAATGTAGTGGTCTATCTCTACCAGTAGGGGGCGTCCCAGTGTGTGGGGCTACAGTCCAGTTGCCAGACTGAGGGCTGAACTCCAGCAAATGATGGTTAAATCCATATTCTGGAGAGTAACCACCGATCAGCAGAACAGTTGAGCCTCTTCGCACTGTTAAAGTGTGACCGGCCACAGGGGGCAGCACTGAGCCCTAAGAACACAGGTCAGAGATGTTTACATTTACATTTATGCATTTGGCAGACGCTTTTATCCAAAGCGACTTACATTGCTTTATCCTATACATTTTACATAGGTATTTGCAATCCCCTGGGATCAAACCCACAACCTTGAGTTGTTAGCGCAATGCTCTTACCACTGAGCCACAGGAAAGCTAACAACTTTTAACATAGACAAGAAGCTCAAGAAGAAAGAAGCACTGTAAGTTAGTGTATTTAGCATAGAAATACCTTATACTGCTTCCACATCAGATTGCTGAGGTTCAGACACCATGTGTCATTTGCAACACCTTTCTTTGTGACCCCACCCACCACGAACATCAAACTTTGAGAGGTTGCTTGGGAGCCAGAAAACGGGTCATGACTGAACACCAGAGCAGAGGCATGATGGTACCGGGGCAGAGGCATTGAACCTTCCTCCAATGAACTGGTCAACATCTGAGTCCAGCGTCGCTCAGCCACAGAATATCTGGACAGGTCATAAGAGAAAACAACAATTATAAAAGGAGTAGTTCACATCCAAATAAGCCCCCATTGACTTTCCATAATAGGAGTAAAAATTACTTTGGAAAGTCAATGGGGGTTTATGAAGTGAACTACTCCTTTAAACAAAACATGTTTCAACATAGAAATAAAGAAGTACTTTGAACTATTCTAATTAATGTCACATTCTGATTCAAGTCGATTTAAATACACAGAACTATACCTGTGTACATTTCCCAGGATGCCCTCTGAGAGTGACAGGCCTCCATACATCCAAAGAGTGCCCTGTGGTGCAGATACCAGGGAGTGACCCATCCTCTGAAGAAACCTGTGTGCTTTATTCTGTAGGAGGGAAGAAAACAGATCAAACTCAAGCAAGAAATAACACAGTGAGAACAAAGAGACTCTACTACAGTCTTGAATAAAAAACTTACAGCAGAGAGCTGAGTGTCGAGCAATGTTTCCCAGATCAGGCTATCTGAGTCTGAGATTGAAGAACAGTCAGATCCCGCCCAACCTTCTGTACACACGCACAGGCCAAGAGTCTGCATGCAGATGCACAAGTTAAGGTTAAATCTGGGACAAATCTGAGCATCCTTTACATGAACCTGAACAATACAACTAGCATCAATACGATTTTCACACACCATGTTGCAGGTGCCTCGTCCTTCCTCTGCTCCACAATTTCCTGGACAGACAGGTCGGTCACATTGAGGACCCCCAAAACCATGAGGGCATTGACAGAGCCCGTTAACACACAGAGCTCCTGCCTGGCACTCGGATGAGGCGACTACACCCTCTCCAGAACTTCCGTTTCCACATCGCTTCACCCAGAATGAGGCATTAAAACCCTGAGCACGTCCCGACGTAACATTTGCTTCAAAGTACACCGATATAACCCCTGGAGGAGAAGTAATAAACTAATATATCATCAAGATTAGTACAGTACAGATTTGTCCCATCTAGGTGACAAAAAACGTAATGATTCTGTCCCACAACTTGTTTTGGTCAAGCACCTGATGTAGCCTCAACCGTAAGTGGCTGCATTCGTGTTGTGCCGCAAAATGCTCCGATAAGGTTGTGGTCGGAGTGCACAACACCGTTGCTGAGGAACCGTGGCAGGCCATCAAACACATAAACGTAAGAGTTCTGTCAGACACAGACGAAATATTTTCAGGTCACACATTTTCCCTGGTATTTTTCTCTATTATTATAGTAATACAAATCATTTTTTCAATCATCTACTCACTGTGCACTGTGTGTGTGAATCCGGGTGCCAGGTTAGGGCTACAGGTGGGCAAGACTGCCCTGGCAAGCATGGCGCCAAATTCTGAGACACAGAGAGGACCCACAGGCAATGAGAGAGCCCACCATGACCACCGATTGCTCCATGCCAGCCCAGAGAGGAGGAGAGAGACAGGGGTGCAGAAGAAGAAGAGGAGAGCAGAACAGATCGACCCTGACACTGTCTGAAACATGTGCCGTTGTTCCTATGCACGTTGAGAAAAACAACACTCATCAATGTAATCAGAAGGCTTAGGTCTGTTTATCAATATTGAAACCTGCTTTGAGCTAAACAGAGCTCATTCTGAGTTTGACGTACCGGGGGTCTCCATAGTAGCCAGGCAGGCAAGTTTCACAGTGTGGGCCTTGAGTGTGATGGGTGCAGTAACACTGGCCTGTTTGGTTATGGCAGTAACCTTGGAGAGGGTCACCATGGCCATTACACTTACAAGGAATGCAACCTTCACCGCCTGCCAAAGCAGAACCAAAACTACCCGGCCTGCAGTGCTCACATTGTGGCCCTGTGGTCCAGTCTGAAGAAGAAAACATTAAACAAAAGACTTTACAAAACAAGAACTGTAGAATATCAAATGATCATATAGAAGCCAAAGGCTGAGTGTGCACTGTTTTTCTGCTTTTCATTAGTGTATACCGTTGACTGGAAAACTGGACGGGGTGATTTGACAAATACACACTATAACCGAGCAGACCCATAAATCAAATGTACATGCACACACACAACACTTCCACGGACTCTCACAAGTCTAGAAAATCCAGCTTAATATAACATGCAAGAGGAGGGTTCATTACCCTGGCACTGGTCACAGATCCCTGGAGCTGTAATACACGTGCTGTGGAAATTACATCCGCAGTCAACGTCACACTCCACCCCACTCAGAACCAGAGTGGCAGGGTCTGAGGTCCAACCCAAAGAACATTCACACTCGAACCGTGGACTTCCGCTGCACCGGCCCTGACGGCACTCATTATAACACCTACATAAGAAAAAAACGGTTTAGCACAAAACAAAAATATCCTCTGGAAATATTGTGACAGAAAGTAAACGTCTCACGTCTGGTTGCAATGGTGCACCCCATCTCCCGTGAAGCCTCTCTCACAATGACACTCGTAAGAGGTTGGGGTGTTGACGCAGGTTGCGGAGGGGTGACAGGTATGCAAGCCCAGACGACACTCCTCCACATCAGGACACGATGGGTAGGACCAAACGGCGTCTCCATCTCCCTCCATCCCTTCCAGCAGTTCTAGTTCCAACTCCATCTCCATTTCAAGTTCCATCAGCCTTGGGGGTGACAGAGTTGGAGGCTCAGGGCTGATGATCCAAAGGAAGGGGGCATATGTGTGATTAGTGTTCTCACATTCTTAGTCTACAATAATAATCCTTAAATGATTGCTTTATTCTCACCTGCTGGCTTTAACTTCAGCTACAGACATACTGCAGTTAATTGCAGAGGGGTCATCTATCCCACCCCAGTCACCCCTTAAACACCTGAGAGAAACCAGACGGGCAAGAAAATAACAAAGAAGTTTTCACTGGATCTGAGGAGACTGGCATGTTTGTGTATTTGCAAATGCATGTTTGTCTCTCCTACCTGCCGATGGTGGGGTTGTTGTAGTCTCCGCACCAGCCACACTGAAACGTCTGCAGACATTCTGAACAGGTGGTTAGAGAAGAGCACTGCTTACACTGAGGAACAGAGTGAACACTGGAGAGAGAGAAGATGAGAGGAAGGGTTTTAAATAAGAGTGATTCAAGGCAAATAAAGTTGTGTTTAATATACTGTAGTCACTGATTCAATTGTTCCTCTTAACAATTTAGATTTTTATTGTGGTATATTATAAAGTACGAAAGCCCTGAACCGCAAGGTAAAAAAGTCTTGAATTTTGTTTTCCCTTACATTCTCTCCTGTAGCCTAGGTATTCGCAAAAAAAAAGAAATTGAAGAATTTTTTTATGAACAGAATAAAAAATGACATCATAATTAATTATTAAGTCATTATATACTATGACATAATAAATGCTTTATTAGTCACAAAGAACTATGACATCATAATGCATTATTAGGTAATAAAGTATTATGACATCTTAGTTGATAAGGATGCAATAATGAATTATGAGCTAATTTTTTATTCTCTTCAAAAAAAATATCCTAAAAAAGCATTCTCTTTTTCTTCCCTCTTCAAAACATTTTTTCCACTCTTAAAAATCTTTTTTCTCTACAAAAAAATGTAAGATACTTTTTTATAAGAGAATAAAATTTAAGTAAAAACAAAAGTTTTGAAGGGGAAAAAATTGGGAATTAAAAATGAAAATGAATAAAAATAGATAAAAAATGAAAATTAAATGAAAAATTGGATATGAAAAAAATTTTTGAAGAAAAAAAAAATTTGCACGATTTTTCTTTACATTGCGGATCAGGGCTTCCATAACAAAGCACTACACGTGACCACTGTGTGTCAATTTCATAGTAGTTTTTTTACCTGTCATACCAGTCCCTGCACTCGCCATAAGGAAACTTTGTGAGATACGCAGCAAAGTAGAAACAGGTCTGAGCGGATTCACACCATGCACACTGACTAGAGTTAGACAAACATTCTCCACATGTCATCCTCCTATTTCAGACAGAAAAAGAGAGAGAGTGTGGATGAAAACAGAACCAGTCAATACCCTGTTGGAAGTCCTTCGCCATCATCAGATATTGCATAAACCAAACAAATATTTCACAGGCAAGTTTATCACTTCAAACTCACTGGTTGCAAACTTTAGGACACCCTCCTGGTTCCCGGATGGAGCCCTCCAGTCTCCCACGGCGACTGCACAAATAATCTCCCTTCTTGCTGTGTAGGAGGAGCGGAGGGCACAACAAAAAAAAAAGCAAAAAGGGTAAGTTGGTAAACAGATGTCTGACTGCACGCTGCTGCTATGGATCAAAAGAGTCTTAAATCAAAACAGTCTCTGAGACATATTAATGTGGATGTAGTACCTGAGTGCAGGCGGCACAGTCTCTGTACTCCTCACACAGTGTGCAATGCTGAGGGTTAAGCAGTAGGTGGCGTTCATCTCCCTGTGGGTCTATGCAAGGCTGCTGGTTGACCTCAGAGCGCAGAAAACACAAGTTCATGGTGGGACACCAGCCGCAGGACTGATCGGACAGACATGCCGAGCAAGAGCGGTATTCTGAACACGAATTGGAGCGGAATGGTTCGAGGAACAGGAAGGAGATCTCCTAAACAATGTTGGGAATGGAGGAAACAATTTGTGAGGCTGGCAAAATATTGGAAGTCTTCATATTGCTCTGTTTGGTTATATACACTTACGCTGCCCCCAGGTAGAGCTGTTCGGTTCCAGGTAAGTGCCATCTCACTAGTCTGTCCTGACGCCGAGTTATTCAGGTATCCCTCTGCTTGAATTAGGTACCAGTTTCCTCTTGTAAGATTCTGGAACAGACGAGAACCATCTGGCCGAGATAGCATACGAATGTCCTTCTCCTCCTGAGCTGACCACCGTCCAAGCACATCAGTCTGCATTAAAGAGATTCATTTACAACACACTCACAATCAAGCTGTAACATGCATAGACTATTAAGCTTTTCCATACCAGTTGAAGAGAGTTGGGTCCAGCAGCCATTTGCGCAGTAAAGTGGAGCTTCTGAATTCTGGCCCACATGGCAACAGTTTCCTGTGGTGGTGATGGATGAGGAGGAGCACCCCATAAGGGATGGACAAAACCCCGAAACTGTAAGGTCACATCCATCTCTGTAGAGGGATTGAGGATGATGGAGGTACTGCGCAAGATGGACACCTACACAAAGACACACATGTGAGTGTAATACATCCACAAATAACAGATGGAGAGAAAAACAAAGATAAGGTAGGTGGGTGGCAGATGAGTAGAAATGAGATTACAGCAACAACTTTTTCAAAAAGGTGAGAAAGAATGAAACATAAGCGAAAAATTATATAATTAAAAGTGAGAAAACACAGGAAGTTCATACACCCAGAGAAGAGAGCAGAAGGTCAGAGGTCAGGGAAGAGCCTGTCATACCTTGTCAGGTTGTGACTGATTGCGTGGATGCTGGAAGGTGAGCAGGTGCAGTCCCGGGACATAGTTCTCGGTGCGACAGGAGGGGAGGGAGGTGAGGAAACGCGTGCGCTCCCCCCACCAGCCGTACGCCCCAGAGATCTGGTCCACACGGCATGCACTGCGCTCTGCCAGGGGTCAAATGTACAATATTTACTCATGATATGCCAAAAAACTGACTCAGGTCACTTGACAAGACCTATATTATCACAAAATGACCTCAAAAGGATCTACAAACACACTGCACTCAGTAAAGAAATATTTCACGGACTATATAAAAGTGTCTAAAAATAAATATTTACTGAGAGATGTGTGGAAGCACATCCACATCTTCGTAACAGTAACTAATGTAGTGAGCTTCTGTTCTCTCTCTTTTTACCTGAAACGGGCAAGCAGGACTCATTCTGCACACACCATCCGAATTCTCCAGAAACGCGCGGCAGAGAGTTTGGCACCCCGCTGAATACCAGACACGACTGGCAGTCCGACAGGAAACGAGCCAGACCCAGACATCCGGTGCTGCCACACTGTACAAATACACACACAAACAGATATAAGAAATTATTTTACAATCTGATGTAGATCAGAAAAATGTGATCAAAAGTGGAGAGGAAGTGTTACCGGATTGGTGGGCTGGTACTCCCGGCAACGGCCCTCACACCAACTGCACTCTGGGTTCTTGAGGCACAAGCTTTCATCTGGAGCTTCAGCGCATACCGTGTCCTGATAGACAGAAACACAAATCCACACACATGCAGATATACTAACATGTCCCAGTACAAGTGTACACAAATACTAAAAAACAATACAATCTACAGTATGTACCCTGTCTCCTGGGTCGCTGCTTACAAACAGTGGAACTTTATATGCAACAATGTCACTACGAGCAACTCCACTGTAACCCCCAGCAACAAGCAGCACACGTCCATCCATGACAGCTGCAACATGGGAATATCGGCCCCTTACTGATGCACCTCCTACAGGAGCACAGAAGAAATCGACTTAAAGAATGCACAAAAAATGCACAAATGTATGTCTGTCTCATCTCTGTTTGCGCAGATCTGTAATCTTGCAGACTCATGCTGGTTACAAAGCAATACATTTTCAATTATTTCCTTATCGAAACGATCTAAAGCGAGAAAACCGTTACATAAAGCTCCGGAGTCCGGAGTTATATACGCAATGTAATCTCCAGGAGACCAATCACGTTCGGTATTCAACAGACTCCCTCTCTCTCTGATACCAGACACTTACGATGACTTAGGTTTTCTCCAACAGACACCCACTGATGGCAACCCAAATGATAGAAAAAGATCTCCTCATCGTAGCACTTCTCTTCTGTGTAATGAATATGCACATTCCCTCCTAAGAGACAAACAGGATTTATAAACATCACTCTCTCACCTCATATAACACTGAATGGTTCATTACTACCCACTTGAATAAAAGTTACAACATTTTACATTCCATTCACAAAACCACAGACACTTTGATGTATGATCTAGTGCTATCTCGAAGGTGATCGCCATTTACCATAAACCACCATGTAGTTGCCGATGACGGTGGCGGAGTGGAATGCTCTCTCCCTTGGGCCACTGGCAGGAAAACGGGAGCGGAAGGAAGTCCAGAATCGCTTCTCCACATGGAATGCATCAGTCGAGTTGACACGCACGCTGAACCTGGTGGAGACAATAGAACATGGAGCAGTAAGGGGGTTAAGGTGTTTCATGCATTCTGACTTCTTTACATGTTAAACGTGCTGGGTTCTCATGCTTGATATCTCAAACTTGTCAAAAAACGTGTTAGACGTATGAAGTAGTATTTTTTGTGCACGATACACTCCCCCAGCGTTCGTATATGTTTCGGAAAGTTTTTTTCAAACATGAAAATCTGTTTCGTATCAACCTTTCTTAGTCCCTTATTGAACAATTCTCCCATAAAAGCACGGCCACTTGACAACCCGCCAGAGCGAGAAGAAAGAGCACGCCCACATGTCAACCATGGAGAGGGAGCATGCCAACACGTCGACCAGATTGAGCAAGAGAAAGAGAGAGATAGAGCACAGCGTACGCGAAGTTTCGCTGTGTTTGTTTGATCACTGCATTTCGGTGCCCGTTTAGAAAGATATGATTGGTCAGTTTTATTGTCACTCAAAATTAATCTCTCCCATTGCAGGGGTCTAGACTGCGACCAAAACAGAGCAAACAGCATAAAGGAATGGTGGGACAGACTGCACCATATGCTTTTAGACGCTCTCACGGAACATTGATGTCGTATTTCGATCGTTGCTTTGGAACAATCCACATTGTCAATATATAAATTGAAAGAAGTTATACAACTAAATAATAACAAATGTATAAAAAAACAAACAAAATGTTTCTTTGCATTAATTTTGGATTACTTTTTAAATGTGGATGACCATGGTCGTCACCCACCACCAAAGACCATTTTTGACCCAGGAAAAACCCTACCTGTTTACCAATCAGGTTCGATTCGCCCCTCCCTTAAAGCATGCAGTGCATAGATAATAAAACTCAAGTGTTAAAGCGCAAATATAAAGTGGTCGTTGGCCAATTATTTTAAACGACAGAGTGACAAATTAACAGAACGATTCATCAACTCAAGTCATTATGATTACTATAAAAAAGGATGCAGCCAAATTGTAAGTTGGTGCGACCAACTGAGAAAGTGAGTTGCACCAGTGCGACCAGTGGGAAAAATTAGACTAGAGCCCTGCATTGATTTACTGTACTGTCAGCAGTATGCTAATTGAAGTCCCCCAATGTAAGCATGCACGCGTTGGACTTCTTGCAGCATTGCGCAGGCTGCGCAGACAGCGTATGACATCGCGGAACTGCGACTACTCTGTAATCTTGAATTAATCTTGTGAGACTTGGAAATCTCACGTGGATAGAGTCATCGATCCAGGAAGTCAAACATACATATCTAATAGGGAAAATTTTACGACTTTTATTGAAAATATTATTTTAACGCTTTTTTTATATTATTATTTACGATAGTTTGAGTCTGTGTCTCCAAAAGCTTTAAAAAGTGTGTATTAAAAGGGTATGTAGTACTGTTATACCTAGCAGTAGTAGGTCTGTGTCCTCCATACACCAGCAGAGTTTTGGAAGCGGCATGGTAGACCATGCTGTGGCCTGCAGTGGCAGGTGGTTTTCCACCAGTAGGCTGAACAGTTCCCAGACGTTATCCCACAATCGAAACCGGTACAGAGATGATGAGAACATGTCCTCTTCTGTCCGCCCTGAAAGAACAAACCAATAATAGACAAACAGGAAGAGTAGAAAAGCAATCAATACATTTTGAGGATAAGTATATTTTTGTCCTGACAACGTTGATAATCTGATACCTTCTGATGTCCAGCAGATGTTTACTCACCCCCAAAAATATACATATAATTATCAACTATCGCTACAGCATGATTTGCCAGCCTGGGAGCCCCTGGAGCGTTTGATTGGCCTAACTGCTGCCATTCATCTTGGTGTGCACGGTAGAGCCAGACATCACTAGCCAATGAGTGGTCCGCAAGCTCACCGCCATAGATGACCATGTTGCCTTGCCATTCAACTGCTGTATGGGAATGACGAGCAGCCTGATACCGAGATAAATATAATTTAAGAGATCAATAAAATCAAAATATCTAACTACAATTATATTTTTAACTATAAATAAGAGAAAAATTTGCTCACTGGGCTATAGGAATGTGACGTCTGTTCCCAATAATTAGTCGAAAAATTGTATGTAACAAGGTCCCCCAGTGCTCTATTCAGATCAAACCCTGAAAAAAAATCCAGTGAAAGTGCTGAAACATAGAAACTGGACATGTGTGCAACCCACAACAAAAGTTATAAAAGGGGTATCTTACAACTGCATAATATTTACCTCCGAAAATGTATATAGTTCCAGTGGAAGGAAGGTACACCCCAGCAGAGGCTGTGCGAGGGGCCACCTCGACTTCACCTTGGCTCATCTCCCACCACTGCCCCGCCCCGCTATTGTCACGAAGACCCAACTGACAGTTCTGCCCCACAAAGCCTGGGCTGCAGATACACCGCTCTCCCCTCTGTTATTGAGAGGGAGGATATAAGGTGACCGTTTCAAAGACCATTTTCTGTTTTTCTGAATTTACTATTTATTGGTATGCGTTTAGGTAAACTTATTATTTTTGTTTCATTCTACTAAAAATATTTCTCCCAAATTTCACATAAAATAAAGTTACTATTTGCAGAAAATGAAAACAGGTCAAGATAACAGAAAAGATGCTCTGTATTTTTTTCAGAAAACTTCAACAGTAATATGTTGTACATGTATTTAGGAAAAAAATTTATCAAAGTTTTCATGTGTCCTGCTGTCAGGTTTTTACAAACTGCTGCGCTTTGCTTTTGTTGAAGTTCAACAAACACTGGACTGGAATGGCCACAATATCTAGAAATGCTGATTAAATAAAACCTGGAGTGGTCATAATTATTTCCACGTCTGTGTGTTACTTGGCTACGGAAAAAATCACTTACTTTATCACAGCGGCCATGCTCGTGTTGGGTGCAGACTTGGGAACATAGAGGGGTGTTGCAGTCCATACCCCCCCAGCCCTGATGGCACTGACAGCGGGCAGTAGCTACGTCACACCGCCCATGACCACCGCAGTCTCCAGGACAAACTGAAAATGTGTAGGTGGCATTGAAGCCCAGCAGGTTGTAGTTTGCGTCACTGAAGAGGTGGAGCAGCATCTTGCAAATAGGAAGAGAAGAAAGATTAAGAAAATATCATGAACGTGGGCAAACACAGTGAATGTGAGGAAAGAGTCAACCAGTGATCAATAACCCAGCAGTCTAGCTTTGACGTACTTTGTTGTGATTCACATTCTTATAAATCAACGCACACTGACATAAATGGAAACTTCCCACTATCACCATTCCTTCAGAAATGTACATCATCAGAAAATTTGAGCAACATAAAAAGCAAGAGTTGAGGAAAGACAGGTAAAACACATAGACTCAATTGATTTTATTTGATATTTGTCGGCTCACCTTCCCAGACTTGGCCTCTATTGGTTGTGGTAAGGTTTTACCACTTAAACTTGCCAATAAGGGGCTCTGGTAGGAGTCTCCATCATAGACAAATAGATAGTCATAGGTGCACTCTGTGTCCATAAATGTAAAGTTGAGCACAATGCGATGGTTTCTGCTGGGAGCTGAATGAGACAAAAAAGGTTACATTGTGTATAAAAGGAAATAATAAAGTGTTTGCCCATATTTCCTAGTCATAAACATTCCGAAAAACAGCAAAATATGAGATTTGCCTAGTTGAAGGGAAAAAAGGCATAATATAGGGGTTGATCACCAAAAAAATAACAATACTTTCTATTATTTAATCACCTTTATGTTGTTCGAAACCTGTATATGACCGTTTCTTCTGTGAAGCACAAAACAAGTTCATGTGAAGAACAGTGGCCTCCATTGACTACCATTGTATGGACAGAAAACAAGAGATATTTCTTAAAACATTCCATTCCGGTTCCACAGAAGAAAGAGTAACATACAGGTTTTGAACATGACGGGTGAGTAAATGATGACAGTTGTTATTTTTGTGTGAACCATCCCTTTAAGCTTTTACATGGTCACATAGATAAACTATTCAATCTAACAATAAGACATTATAAAATTATTATACTATGACTATAAAGACAATGCAGAAAATATTCTAGAGCTCTAAATTTACTACAAGAGATCCTAAAAATGTCAACTAATTCATTAGTCTAAAGTTCAATTCCAAACACACTCTGAAGAAAACAGACATTTCTACTGTATGCTAATAACTTCTTTCGAAAGACCTCACTACACAGTTTTTGACACCAACCCTTTATAAGCCACTCGCAGTTCCCATTGACAGAATAGTTTCCTGGGCCATCTGTGACATATCCCGGGACACCTTTCAGTATCTGCCTGTGCCCCTTACAGTCCCCTGCCCAGGCTGCAGGTATCAGAAGCACCAGGACAGGCAACAGGAGAGTTGGGATGTGAGAACTCATCGTCTCCTTCACCCAGACTGGGCAAAATAAGAAAAAAGATGTACTGGAGCAGTTGAAAGCTTAACTTGCTCACAGTTGGGAGACCTTAAGAAAATTCAACATAAAACACGCATGAAACATTCGGAAACTGATCAATGAATGAACATTCAAAGTACTTGAGTGTTATTGTGTTCTTTTTGTGTTAGACCATTTTATATTTTTTAATTTATATAGGTATCATATAATGCAAAACAAACTAGTGCTGCACATAAATTATCGGCCATATCGGTATCGGCCGATCAATGGTCTTATTTTACGTTATTGGTATCCGCCGATAATAAAATTTAGGCCGATATATTATAGCCAATAAATTATAAAAAATATCCTCTGCGTAAAGGGGTCATATGGCTTGAATACATGTTTTTCTGTGTCTTTAGTGTTTTATAAGTTGCCTATGCATGTATTAGACACGTAAAATTGCTAAAATTAAAGTGTCGGAACAAAAGATGCATTATATTTAAAAGCGAATGCTTACCCACACCTGCCTGAAACGCCTCGTGTAACCACACCCCACAAATCTACGTAAGTTCATGGATTGGACTAAGACCGCCCAAATGTATACGCAAGTAAGGTGTCAGTACAATGGCTTTGGAACCTGGTTCCAAATATGGTAAGAGGAGTTACATTTCTGTCACACGCTTTCAGTATTCGACCAATCCCTATGCACTAGTTAACTGGCCAATAATAGCACACCTTGCTTTTCAGAGCCATGAGCTTTGTAAAAAATCTGCACGTTTCAGAGAGGCGGGGCAAAGGTGATACAAACATGCACAGTATGTGGAATATACATAGTTTTTTAAACTTAACTCGTGTATACACATTGCATTACATCTAATCAAACAATAATATTTGTTTTAGCCATGTCATATGACTCCTTTAAAACTTCTTCACAGTTAAAATACAGTACAGTACTATCTTTCTGTCGTGATCATTCACTTACTGCTATTAGCAAAACATTGTTGATGTAGGTAAAGTATGTAAATTATAGGAACAAAAGCATATTGTTTGAATCAGAGTGCTGTCTGTCTTGATACCTGTTAGACATGCGGCTATTAAGAAAATGTTTCTGGGTTGCTCTGGAAGAACATCTATAATTTGCTTATTAAATTAAAACATACCAGACAAATTTGAAGGTTAAAAAATCGTTAACCAGTGTAAATTAGGCTGGGACATGATTTTCATGGAAAAAATAACTAATGGTTTCCTTGTTTTCTGCAGTGAATGTTTTCAAATAAAAGCAGTTGTCCTCTTTTTGCCTTTAGTTAGATACTGTATATTGGCCATATATTACTTATCGGCCAAAATGTACATATCGGTGCATCCCAAAAACAAACCCATTTCCAAATAAAAAAAACTTTATTTAAATGAGCTGTCACTGAAAACATACAACAGAATCAGAAATATTTACTTCAAATCTGACAGCAATTGTAATAATGAATGAAAAAAAAAATGTGAAACCAACGAACATCCAAATGGTATTGTTAAGGCCTTTCGAGCTTTCTCTTTATTATATCCAGTGGTTTAGCTTGAATTTAGCTGACAATACCATAACAATATAAGGCTCAGCTAACGGTTTGCTGTTGCATTGACATCATATTATTTAGCTGACTGTAAATACATTTTGGACGACGTGGTAATTCCAATGTTTCATAACAACGAACCCCTGTATACTGTCATTTAGCATCTATTAATTCATATCAAACGAAAAAACTACCCCACTGGCAACACGCTCAATGACGTCCGTTAGCCGAACAAGCTAACAGTGGTTAGCCATGTCTACCCGCAAGAGCTGTATGGAAAAACGGTTTCTGTTCATATACTCACCAATTCGCATGCTATGGTCTCCATGTTTATAAAGTATTAAGGTATTGGCGAATTACATCCTGATCTAGATAAATAATAACGCGTTGTGCGACGGTCCTGTCCCGTCGACGCTATCGTTGTGCAGCAGCGCAGGCTGCTGTTGGACGCTGCTGAGCCAGCGCGAGACCACCGAAGATGATGATATATGGGGCTGCTGGAAAAAGGCCTTGAGTCGCGCTCAAAGGATGTGTTTATTTGCCGAACACGTCTGCAGATGTAAATTGTGAGAACGTATGCATCCCTCGTAGTTCACATCCTGGCTAAAAACAAGAACTTATCCAATATTAATGCATCCAGCGGTTGGTACGTGTCTGATGCAGTTAATTTGTGTGTGGCGATACTGTTAGTGTTTGTTACGTGCTTCCAGATGGTTGTCAACAACACAAAGCCTGCGAGCATGCTGAAGAGGCTCTCTGCTGGTCTTTGGTAGTATTGCAGTCTCAAATGGTGGGGAAAGAACAATATTCTCCGACCGCACTTCTAGGGCCCTATTTGTAGGGACAGCGTCACCTACCGAATCGGAATTCCGAGAACCGCAGTTCCAAGGACCCTAGTAAATGAAGAGACGTGACAATTAAACCATTAAAATGTATTTAAATTACCATAGTCACTAAATCAACATAAGCTTGCCCGTCGTACTACGGTTTCGTTAAACGAATATACTTACAACTCGTTTTACAGCATTAGAAGTTTATATTGTGGCTATATAGTGCATTCAAGATTATTTAGCAACTCACTTCGGCTACTTAGGCGACGGGTCAGACTAAGAGCGGTTCACAAAACCCTTATGATGACAATTAATTGGAGGACCGTGACGTCGCCCGGTATGGCGCAGCCGGGGCCCCACCCTGGAGCCAGGCCCGGGGTTGGGGCTCGTATGCGAGCGCCTGGTGGTCGGGCCTCCCCCCATGGGGTCCGGCCGGGCACAGCCCGAAGGAGCGACGTGGGGCCACCCTCCCGTGGACCCACCACCTGCAGGAGGGACCGTAAGGGGCGGGGGCCTCGACAACCCGATCCCTGGACGCGGAATCTAGCTCTAGGGACATGGAACGTCACCTCTCTGACGGGGAAGGAGCATGAGATTGTGCGTGAGGTTCAGAGATTCCGACTAGAAATAGTCGGGATCACCTCTACGCACAGCTTGGGCTCTGGAACCACTCTCCTCGAGGGAGGATGGACTCTTCACCACTCTGGAGTTGCCCATGGTGAGAGGCGGCGGGCTGGTGTGGGTTTGCTTATAGCCCCCCAGCTCAGCCGCCATGTGTTGGAGTTTACCCCGGTGAACGAGAGGGTCGCTTCCCTGCGCCTTCGGGTCGGGGATAGGTCTCTCACTGTCGTTTGTGCCTATGGGCCAAATGGCAGTGTAGAGTACCCGGCCTTCTTGGAGGCTCTTGGAGGGGTGCTGGAAAGCGCCCCGACTGGGGACTCCGTCGTTCTGCTGGGGGACTTCAACGCCCACGTGGGCAACGACAGTGACACCTGGAGGGGCGTGATTGGGAGGAACGGCCCCCCTGATCTGAACCCGAGTGGTGTTCTGTTATTGGACTTCTGTGCTGGTTACAGTTTGGCCATAACGAACACCATGTTCAAGCATAAGGGTGTCCATCAGTGCACATGGCACCAGGACACCCTTGGCCGGAGGTCGATGATCGACTTTGTAGTTGTTTCATCTGACCTACGGCCGTATGTCTTGGGACACTCGGGTGAAGAGAGGGGCGGAGCTGTCAACTGATCACCACCTGGTGGTGAGTTGGATCCGATGGCGGGGGAGGAAGCTGGACAGACTCGGCAGACCCAAACGTACTGTGAGGGTCTGTTGGGAACGTTTGGCCGAATCGCCTGTCAGAGAGATCTTCAACTTCCACCTCCGGCAGAGCTTCGACCAGATCCCGAGGGAGTCTGGAGACATTGAGTCCGAGTGGACCATGTTCTCCACCTCCATTGTCAACGCGGCCACTCGGAGCTGTGGCCGTAAGGTCTCGGTGCCTGTCGAGGCGGCAAATCCTCGAACCCGGTGGTGGACACCGGAAGTAAGGGATGCCGTCAAGCTGAAGAAGGAGTCCTATCGGGCCTGGCTGGCTTGTGGGACTCCCGAGGTAGCTGACAGGTACCGACAGGCCAAGCGGACTGCAGCCCGGGTGGTTGGGGAGGCAAAAACTCGGGCCTGGGAGGAGTTCGGGGAGGCCATGGAGAAGGACTATCGGTCGGCCTCGAAGAGATTCTGGCAAACCGTCCGGCGCCTCAGGAGGGGTAAGCAGTGCCCTACCAATGCTGTTTACAGTGGAGGGGGGCGGCTGTTGACCTCGACCGGGGATATCATCGGGCGGTGGAAGGAATACTTCGAGGATCTCCTCAATCCCGCCGGCACGTCTTCCATTGAGGAAGCAGAGGCCGAGGGCTCGGAGGCGGACTCGCCCATCACCCGGGCTGAAGTCACCGAGGTAGTCAAAAAAACTCCTCGGTGGCAGGGCACCGGGGGTGGACGAGATCCGCCCTGAGTACCTCAAGTCTCTGGATGTTGTGGGGCTGTCTTGGCTGACACGCCTCTGCAGCATCGCGTGGCGGTCGGGGACAGTGCCCTTGGACTGGCAGACCGGGGTGGTGGTCCCTCTTTTTAAGAAGGGGGACCGGAGGGTGTGCTCCAACTATCGGGGATCACACTTCTCAGCCTCCCCGGGAAAGTCTATGCCAGGGTACTGGAGAGGAGAATCCGGCCGATGGTAGAACCTCGGATTCAGGAGGAACAGTGTGGTTTCCGTCCCGGTCGTGGAACACTGGACCAGCTCTATAACCTGCATGGGAGTTTGCCCAACCAATCCACATGTGTTTTGTGGATTTGGAGAAGGCATTCGACTGTCTCCCTCGCGGCATCTTGTGGAGGGTGCTCCGGGAGTATGGGATTCGGGACCCTTTGCTAAGGGCTATCCGGTCCCTGTACGACCGGAGCAGGAGCTTGGTTCGCATTGCCGCAGTAAGTCAGACTTGTTTCCGGTGCATGTTGGACTCCGGCAGGGCTGCCCTTTGTCGCCGGTTCTGTTCATAATTTTTATGGACAGAATTTCTAGGCGCAGCCAGGGGCCGGAGGGTCGGGTTTGGGGACCACACGATATCATCTCTGCTCTTTGCGGATGATGTCGTCGTGCTGGCCCCATCAGACCAGGACCTTCAGCATGCACTGGGACGGTTTGCAGCCGAGTGTGAAGCGGCTGGGATGAGAATCAGCACCTCCAAATCTGAGGCCATGGTTCTCAGTCGGAAAAGGGTGGCTTGCTCACTTCAGGTAGGTGGAGAGTTCCTTCCTCAAGTGGAGGAGTCCAAGTATCTGGGGGTCTTGTTCACGAGTGAGGGAAGGATGGAACGGGAGATTGACAGACGGATCGGTGCAGCTTCTGCAGTAATGCGGTCGCTGTACCGGTCTGTCGTGGTGAAGAAGGAGCTGAGCCGCAAGGCGAAGCTCTCGATTTACCGGTCAATCTACGTTCCTACTCTCACCTATGGTCATGAGCTGTGGGTCATGACCGAAAGGACAAGATCCCGGATACAGGCGGCCGAAATGAGCTTTCTCCGCAGGGTGGCTGGGCGATCCCTTAAAGATAGGGTGAGAAGCTCGGTCACTCGGGAGGAGCTCAGAGTAGATCCGCTGCTCCTCCACATCGAGAGGGGCCAGCTGAGGTTGCTCGGGCATCTTTTCCGGATGCCCCCTGGACGCCTTCCCGGGAAGGTGTTCCGGGCATGTCCCACCGGGAGGAGACCCCGGGGAAGACCTAGGACACGCTGGAGGGACTATGTCTCCCGACTGGCCTGGGAACGCCTCGGTGTCCCCCCGGAAGAGCTGGAGGAAGTGTCTAGGGAGAGGGAAGTCTGGGCGTCCCTGCTTAGACTGCTGCCCCCGCGACCCGGCCCCGGATAAGCGGAAGAAGATGGATGGATGGATGGATGGATGGACTTCGGCTACATTAACTTTCCAATTAAAAGTTGTTTTTAATGTTAAACGAAAAAAATATGATTCACATTTGATATTCACACTCCTATTGTCGTCCATACTTCAGAAAAACACGCAGATGCACTCGATGTCGATGCACTCGTCACTTCGGTTGTAGCTAAAAACCTAGTGTTCTAGAAATGCGTCCCCAGAAACGCGGTCCTAAAAGTGCAGCCTCCGGGTTTGCAGGCTGATGCTGACAGGGGTATCTTTAGGTCGGAGGCATGCGCGTGCCGAAAGGTCTTTTCAATAGGCTCTTAAACGATATTGGCTTACATCTTAAGCCACTTTTTCACTGGGGTGTATTTGTATCGAAGATTTACATCTGCAGCAATGCCAGCAAATACACCTAAAATTGTCCGCTGCCTCTAATATCACTTAAGTGGTAAGAGGATTATTAGCATGGGTTTGGTTACATTTCATAATGGGCAATCATTGGTCTGATATTTGTTTCGAGCCTTATCATTTTGACTGAGGTCAGACTTTCATAACTACACGCTGTATATTTATTAGTTAATGTATTGGAGCACTGCCTGTGTACTTTTGACTGAATTGTTTTTCCCTATTGTGCAAAGTTCTTCCTATACTTTACAATAAAATGTGTTTTGTATCATATGTTATTTCATTAAAATGAAAATAATCACACCAGATTACCTAAACCATATACATACAATTAAAATGAAAACGAAAAGCAGGTGTTAATATCATATTGCGTTGTATTGTTAATGTAAAATGGAACAGGGATGCACATATTGGATCTGAACTATTTAGAAAAAAACTGATATTTAAGGAACAACTGATGATAAGTGTCACAATCAAAAGTGAATTACAATTATTGTTTAAAGGGTGGTACATATGTCTCTAAAATAACACTTACAACTGCACTAGCGTTTTATAATTTCAAAATAATTTGCTTCCTTGGTGTCAGCATAGAATAGCAACATGTCATAGTGTAAAAGGCATTTCTACCGTTTTAGTATGATTTAGTATATGTAAACAAAAGATAAGGACTTGTGATCACAATCCACAAGTTTGAAACCTTTGCATGATTGCACACCTTTATCGCGATCTTCTTCCTGTTTAAAAACTTGGTTAACGCTGATTTGTCAACTCAGTTGGCAAGAAAGCGCACCTTTGACCAATGAGACCTTTCGGCACGCCCACTTCTCCGACCTCAAAAAGACTACTTGAAAAGTGTAGGATAATAACGACATTCTCTTCTTAAAGTGTCTTGAATGAGGCCACTAGAGAAAAGCCAATATTGCATTATTCATATTCTTTACCGTTTTGCTGTGATACAAACAACAAAAAGTCTAATTTAAGGGGTGGTTGCATTTTATATCATTGTAGCCACTATGAGCTCTTTCTAAGTAACTTCAAGAGCTTGAGCTAGTGGGAAACAAGAAATTGAAAATTGACTTTTGGGGGGAAATCTTCACATTTAAAAAAATGTGTTGTCACGAACTGTGTAACTATGACCAGACAGGCTTTTAGCTACGGTCAACAACTTGCTTGGCTTGTTTTCGTTTCAGTAGAACTGTCTCGCCCTCCGTCCCGCCCCTTCTTGTCTTTTACGGAAGTAACGTTAAGTTAACGTAAGCAGTGAGAGACAGGACCTGAGAACGAGCAAAAAACCGCGACCTTTACAAACCGCTTAGACTCGTGTTATATTTTATTAACTTATAGACATCCATTTCAAGGAGATTGTTCAAATATCTAAATCGTCGCTGAGTAAAGCACGTCATTTTAGATTGCGCGAGCAAAGCGAAAGTAAAAACCCGAGCTCCTCGATCGCGTCTTTCGTAACATGGACGAATACAGTGACGAGGACATTACGGACAGACCATCTCTTCTAGAGTCTGATTTAACTTGTCCTGTGTGTAAAGACATATTTAAAGAGCCCGTTTTGCTCTCGTGTAGCCACAGTTTTTGTAAGGAGTGCCTGGATGCCAGCTGGAAAAACCAAGCGAAACATCTGTGCCCGTTGTGCCGAAAATGCTGCGACGGAGAGGAGCCGATATACAATCGCGCGCTGAAGAACACCTGCGTATCCTATAAAAAAGAAAGAAACTGGAGAGGGGCAGGTATAGATGAGCTCATGTGTGGTCTGCACCAGCGCCCCTTTCAGCTCTTTTGCATCAAAGACGAGGAGCCCGTGTGCGTGGACTGCGTGACCCTTCACTCAGGTCACGATCTCTGTCCTGTAGACAAAGGAGTGCCCATCTGCAAGGTGCTTCAGGATCTGCATTATCTTCCACTGTGGTGTATATACTTATATTTGAGCTACAATTCACTTTCTTTTTTGTGGACATATGGGAGTCCCTTATACGAAAATAAACAATGGTTCTAACGTTACTTTTGTAGACAATTGTCTCACTAGTTTGGGCAGTTTAACTAAATCTAAACAGTCTGGTATAAACATGGTTTTACACTTTTACTATAATTAAACCACAGTTCATTTATACTAAAGGATGTTGAATACTGCAACATTAAACAAATCCTTTTTATTTACAGGAAGAACTTGGCTTGAAAATAAAAATACTGGAAATGAAGCAGGGATCTTTTAAAAGAATGAAGAATAAATACAAAGAAACAATCACCTTTATTGAGGTAAATTCTCTACGCATAACTGGGCAATTTAAACAGTTTAAATACAGTTAATTATTTGCCTTCACCTCTTCATTTTGTTACAGGCACAAACACAGGAGGCAGAGAAGCAAATCAAAGAGGAGTTTGAGAGGCTCATTCGGATTCTTAAGAATGAGGAGGAATCAAGAATAATAGCTTTGAAAGCAGAGGAAACAGAAAATAAAAAGAACCTGGAGGAAAAGATTGAAAGCATCAGTCATGATATTTCTAATCTTGGAGAGCTGATTCAGTCAGTAAAGAGAGAGATGGGAGCAGAAGATTTAACATTCTTGCAGGTAGGGTTTTTTGTATTTGATCCTGATGTGATTACCATATGCAATATCTACTACATAACCTTATAAGTAAATATTTTTGCCCCCATAGAATTTCCAGAAACTTAAAAGACGGTATGTATTCCATCAAATCTTTATTAAGCCTGCTAGATGTTGTCAGTTATCCAACTTCCTATTAATGACCACAGTTTTGAAGTAAAATGTTCCAACGTACCTTTTTTGCCATGAAGTGCATACTTAGTTTTTAACAGTCTGTCATGCTTTTATTTTGTTATGGGTGAGTGAAGAAATGTAAATATGGTTCCTTTCATATCTGTCATAGAGCTCAGTATACTGGTAAAGAACCACAGAAGGCCCAAGGAGTTCTCATTAACATGGCTTTGCATGTTGGTGGTCTAGGTTACAAAGTTTGGGAGAGCATGCAGTCTCACATCCAATGTTGTAAGAGCACATTTCACTTCATGTTTATATAAGAAATCCAGAAAGGTTTCACTTGTGAAATAACCAAACAGAAGACCAACATTCAGACTGACCTGTTTTGTCTGCAGTACCTGTAATTCTGGATCCCAACACCATTTCTCCGTGGCTCTCCATGTCTCCTGATTTTTCCAGTGTGCAGGAGAGTCTAGAAAGGCAGTCTCTCCCAGACAACCCTGAAAGGTTTGACCCCTGTGTTTTTGTCCTGGGCTCAGAGGGTTTCTCCTCTGGACGACACCGCTGGGAGGTCCACGTGGCTGACAACCCCAAATGGATCTTGGGAGTATGCAGAGAGTCAGTGATTCGGAAGAGAAAGTTCACAGTAACCACGACAGCAGGTGTATGGACCATTGGACTGAGTAAAGGGGTCTATAATGCTCTGACCACTCCACGTACTTTGATTCATGTAGAAAGAAGGCCGGAAACCATTAGGATAAAGCTCAATATGGACAAGGGAGAAGTGTCATTCTGGGATACAGGTAACAACAAGCACCTGTGCACGTATACTGATAAGTTTAATGGAAAGCTGTTCCCTATATTTGGCCCTGGTCTGTACAGCACACCCATGACTATCATGCCTTCTAAAGTGACCATACATAAACAATAAGTATACATGGTTTGTGTTTTAAACTGTTGTTTAGCCTGAAGACGCTATTTAATTATTGTTTAACATTGTATTATCCTTTTTTGTAATTTTTCTTAAGTTGATCTGAATGAAAATGAAAATACTGTATTAAGAGCATGAACTGTACAAACTTATCAAGTTTTTATACTCTATATGGACACCACTATATCTATTAATGAACAGATTTGACTACTTTAGTAATTTCCAGGAGAACAAATGCTAGAGCATAATGACAACCTAAAGAAGTCCAACATGACAATGCACCTGTGCACAAAGCAAGGTTTAGAAAATGGTTGATTCAGTCAACTTGACTGATCTGTATAAAGGTTGGACCTGGGCCCTTTTATCAAGCTTCTCAGAATGCCATTTTATTCTTAAGTACTGAGAATTCATGAAATTTACTCCTTCTTCCAAACTGAAATATAAAAGCAAGTTATCAAATGTCTTAAAGCTAAGAATCACTCTTACTCTCCCAATTATTTAAGACAGCTCGAGAGGTCTCTCACGTGCTTAGGAGTTGCCACTAAGGGGTTGTGATGGCGCTGAGGAGACATGTGGTGGACATAGGGGTGGGCCAATTGAACCGTATCATTCCACATTATATACACACATAAATTCGATACTCCCCTGCATAGGCGTAATTGAGGGTGCCACTTTTTTTAAAGTATGAATTTGTGAAAGGCATTTATTAATGAAACAACATCAACACATCGTTGTTCATAATTGAATTTATACATTTTACAAACATCTTTGTGCGCAAGATACAAGGCACGCAGTCCGTACATGTCATTAAATATGCGCGCATTCGAGTTATGCTCAATGAAATGAAACGTGTTTATCTTTCATTTCCAATGTCTATATCATAATGTATTCTCTTGAAAAGTCTTTATTGTCATTTTGTGTGTTGAATATAAACTCCTTTTAGGAATTTCACCATTCAACGTGAATGCATCAGAGAATATTCTTAAATAAGGAAATCTATTCAGTGATTGGTTCATGCCAATGTCGTCAGCCAAAATCCAGTTTGCGGCACAGCAAAGTGTCTTAAACCATCTCTAAACCTGACACTTAAAATTAAATCCAACACTTCACTTAAATTACGACTGAGCTGCTTTATAACCAAATTTTAATCGCAGTTTTGAGCCAAGAATTTTTTAACTCTTAAGTCAATTCTTAGCAGTGTTCTTGTGAGTAATTCTCAGAAGCTTGATAAACACGGGCCCTGATCCCAGCTGAACACCTTTGGTATGACTTCCAAGCTTTGAGCCAAACATTCATCACCCAAACCCATCAATGACTTACAGGGGTACAGTCCTGCATTTTTGTAAGCACCTCCAAAAATGTAAATTCTTCAATTTGGTATGTTATGATATAGCATTAATATTTGTTCTGATTGGAATTATTTGAAAAGATAATTTCCTAATACTTTTGTCCATACAGTGTATTTCGATTTATATAGATTATTGTCAGTATAGAAAAATTTGAATGTGAATGTTACATACGTTGATATCATTTTAATATCATCAGACTAGTGTTGTATTTTGGCAGTCAATATATATTTTAAATTTCTAAAGGATTGCATTGACAGTCATGCGACATTAATAATAATCACAAATAATTTGTAATCATTATCACACAGTTGCATCCAGTATTTGTAAATTGGGTAAGAAATGGACTAATCTTCATTTATTTGTTTGCTTTGACAATAAAGTATCTGAAAGATCAGACTGAATTCGACTTCATTTGGTTGAATCATGTTTGGATTGCCTAAAGTTCTCAAACCAAAATAGAAACTCCCACATGAGTTAATAAAAGAAAGGTCACTTCTTTAGATTAGCCAAGATTAATGTCCCAATGATTGTGAAAGTGCATGTTTTGAGAACATTTTGAAAGTATTGCAACACTGCAGTAAAAACATTTAACCCATAAGCTCATAGATTTAAATTGTAATACCAAAAGTTCCTTTACTGTGACAGGAGGGCTGTAAGTCATGGAATTTATCACTAGATCCTAGTTGGTTTTGCAATTTCCAGCAGCCAGTCTTAATGTCTGTTCCTTTTTTGTGTCAAACACAGTTACAGTGTTATCTATCCGAGAGTTCCTCATGTGTTCCCCTGAACTGAGAAAGATAACAAATAAAGGACTGTACTGGGAGTCATGTGCCTCATATATTACTCACAAGACTAGATCATGTTTAATACCACTTCTTTTTTACAAACTCATGGAAAGAATTAAGAAATCACTCAGTTTTGCCATTAATCAGCATTTCTCATGTATTTGGCAATTTTATTTGTTTTTACTAGTTCACAGAGTGAAACATAAATAATTATTTTACTTGAACATGTACCAAGTAATAATAAATAGTAAAAGTTAAAAATTAAACTATAATATTTTTAACGGCTGTATTTGTATTACCTAAAAGGATCCTGTCCCTCCATGAAATGTAGCCTTAAGAGTGTTAAAAAAAAGAATGAAAAAAACTAATGTTAATTCAACCCTTTTTCCATACTTCAATACACAATGTCCCAACAATGGTTGTTCCAATAATTGTAATTGTTTAGAAATTACCATGCTGTTGTAAAAGCACTGTTAAAAAAATATTTGCCAAAGTATACAAAGTCTGGCATAGTTTTGTAAGAATCGCAGATTTCTAGGATCTGCTCACACCTGTCCTCTACATGCTTTATTTTTACACTTCACCAAAATATTAAGCCCCGGTTTCTTAGACAAGGCTTAAGGCTGGTCCCAGACTAAAATGAATGTGTGACCTGTCTTAACTGAATATAACTTGCCCAGAAATATCTAAAAAAATATATCATACAGTATATGCCATCTTCTAAGGCATTTTTATAAAAGCGACATAACTCAACATAACTATCTTAATTCAACTAAGGCAAAAGGCTTAAACCGGGATGTGTCTGTGAAACCAGGCCTAGATGTATTTCAAATGGAGGTGTGTGTGGGCTTTTTTTTAGTACACACTTAAAAATTATATTTTGGCGCCCCTGTGCTGCATACATCCCCTTTTTGCGCCCCTGACCTCAGTATTAACGTCATGGGAACTTGTGATAATTCTCCACCCTTGTCACAGACAGTTGGTAAGTTCAAGAAACCCAATGAACACTTATAGGTATATTTTGAACTCATTCTTATTTATTGGCCTGGTTCTTTGTGTGTTAGCATTTCCCATATAGAATCCACTTATTTGGAGGTAAAAGGGATTAAGTACTGTATAGGTAAAAATGTGTATTCATACTGACTACAGAGAAATCTTTGAAATTGTGCATGGAAAATTAAATACAAGATGTTGAATACAAGAGCTAGTCAATGTTGTGCTGCACACTATACGTTTAACATAAAAATGTTTTTAAAACCATATTCACATGTCTTATTTTTTTAGGGAGGACGTGCACAAGTGTTTCTGTACTCCACCCATTCTTATCAGCTAAATATGTAACTTCAGTTAGAAAAAGAGCAGGTAACACTTTTTTAAGATCCATGTGATCTATTTGTATTTTAGTAATTTCTTGCTTTACCCCTTTTTTCCTAATAATGACATATAAATTCATGTTTGTCATTTGATGAGTAAGCCTACCCCCCCCCAAAAACAAATAAACAAAACACACACACAGGGACATGCATCTGTTTGTACTGGTGTGTGAGGCATATCTTTCAAAAACACTCACACTCATATCACACAAGAGAGCCGCACAGACAGGCGGGACAGTTTATGATGTCACATGTCCCTTCATTACTACAGAATTGTAGGAATCTGCTCATGTGAAACAACACTGAAGGTCTGACATCTGAGAGAATTGTAAAACTTTGTTTGCAGCTCATTCTTTGACAGAATAAGACGACTTCCTCACCAAGGATTTTGAGAGACATGTTGCAGTGTCAAGTGAATTTCCTTGATGACACCCACTTTATGTGGGAGCTGGAGGTATTTACAAAATTTTTTTTGTTCCCCTATTTATTTTACAACAAATTTTATCTTCTGTTTTTTCTCTTCCTCTACAGAGAAATGCAGTGGGGCGGGATCTCTTCAATAAAGTATGTGAACACCTTGATCTGTTGGAGAGGGATTACTATGGCCTGGCCATGTGGGATTCTAATACCAGGGTACACATTCAGTCATTTATTTTCTCATTTTTCATCAGGCGAAGTCAATATTAAAAAAGAAGTGTTGTCATTGTGTGTTTATTGTTTTAGCGATGGCTGGACAGTTCTAAAGAGATTCTAAAACAGATTAAAGGTATGTGACATCCCCATATGGGTGCTTTGTGCGTATGTATGTACAGTATATTTCACATTTTTCTGGTTTGGTTTCAGGTCCAGTTGCAGAATTCTTTTTAAATATCAAGTTTTACCCTCCCGATCCCTCAATTCTGGCTGAAGACATTACTAGGTAAAAAGCATTTACACACAATTTCGTAAATATATGAGTAAATTCCGAAAAATTTGCGCTTGAAACAGACTTTCCCCGAAAACTTTCCTCTGGATTCACAAATACTTCGTAAACGTTGGATTTAGTAGTAAAATGTGTGTATGTTAATGAATTCCAATCACCCGTAAACAGGGCGCGCATGCACGCTCATTCACAATTAGCATAATCCCCGCCTATGAATCGTACAGATACCCAAATTATCTAGGAATGCTGGAATCATCTGGACTTTATTAGCTGGTTTGGCTTAATATTAACCTCTCCATTGTTGTGTATGATGGTTGGTCAATGTAGTGTTTTCCCTCCTCTTCTCCACTGTGATTGGACGGCTGTGTAAAAAAGGATAGTGACGAGCTATGCGTTTTACCCAAAGATAAAAAGTAAAAAACGATCAAAGACAGGGCAAATAACTTGTGAAATATCATTATGATACATAGTGCATCAAAATGAAGTGTCATCAGTTTGTCTAAAAGCATACAGAACGCTACGTGCGATTTTAAGCACTATTTGCACGTGGTCTGGAGCAGGTGTACATTTCTTTCGTACCAACTATAACATTTTGTTGTTACAAACATTTTCATGAATCTGAAAATGTACGTCTTTACGAACGATTTACAAAAAAAATCGTTCTGTTCGTTTTTCATGAAAGACGCCCAATTTCCTGAAGTACTTTGTAAGATGTATATACATTTAAATGTATGCATGTTCTTGTGTGTCTACCAAACAGTGATTGACTCGTGTGTAATACTTTTTAGATATCATCTGTGTCTTCAGCTACGGAAAGATATTATGACAGGTCGACTGCCCTGTCCATCAGACATGTTGGCTTTGTTGGGTTCATACACAGTTCAGTCGACACTTGGAGATTATGACCCAAATATCCACAAAATAACTATGTCAGTGAGATTGTTCTCGCACCCAACCAAAGTGAAGAGCTAGAGGAGAAAGTGATGGAACAGCATGCCACACACAGGTTTTCTATAACATCACCCAAACACACATATATATATATATGCCCATAATTGTTAAAACATATGCACAAATACACATTTTTACTTGATGTTTAACACAGATCTATGAGTCCTGCACAGGCAGATATGCTTTTTTCCGAGTATGCCAAGACACTCCCCATGTATGGAGTGGACCTTCATCCTGCTAAAGTTTGTGTTATTATTTTAATTCCTATAATATACCTTGTGTTTGATAAAATGAATTATGTACATAATGAGCGATGCATATGTGTGTTGTTTGATGTGTTTATAGGATGTTAGCGGTGCAGATGTAATGCTGGGTGTGTGTTCTAGAGGACTGATGGTGTTTAAGGATGAGATCAAAACAAATAGCTACTCATGGCCTAGAGTTCTTAAAACCTCTCACAAACGCAATACTTTTCTTCTCAAGATCCGCTATTCTGAGGTTTTTGTCCATTAGGACATTAATATAAATTATTAGTTCTGTTATTTTCTATATATGGTAATGTGGTGTTGCTGATGTGTATTAAGACATTGACCTGATTTCACAGGATGAGTTAGATGGAGATGTCAGCTTTACTCTGCCCAGCTACAGACCCTGCAAACAACTCTGGAAATGCTCTGTGGAGAACCACAGTTTCTTCAGGTGGGTTTGTATAAATGCGTTTTATGTTGTCTATGTGACCAGCAGAGGGCAATTCAGTCACATGTATTCAAGTATTTACTTTGAATAGATTTGTTTTGTGTGTAGGCTCTTTGGAGAATTACAACTCTTAATGCCATTCCTTGAATGTGTTTTTCAGAAACAGACTTCAAGACACAACAGCAAAAAGGTTTTTGACCCTGGGATCAAGGTTTCGTTACAATGGACGAACTCTGTCTGAGTGCGTAGAGGCCAGTGCCAACATCACTCGGGCTCCTCCACAATTTTTACGCCTTGCCACAAAGAGAAAAGGTCCGTGGGTGCACGTACATGTGCATTTACATTTAAATGTATTCATTTAGCAGAGACCTACATCTAAAAGCAACTTATGAGAGAGAATTTGCCATTTTGTGAATGACTGTACATTTAGCACACACTATTAAAATATGTGAGTTCAGATTATTTACTTTTATTGTATTTTTTCAGCAAATGAAGAAATCCTTAATCTTCTAAAGCAGCCTGTGCAAACGGAGTCAGATGACTGGTTCTTGTTACATGATTCGGATATATTTGAAGTTTCTTCATCAGGTATTTGTCCTTTGGCAATTATTCATGATATCATTTTTAATCTAACTTTCACTGTAAAAAATCCTGTAAGAAAAAGTGAATTTTTTGGCAGCAGGGGCGCCAGAAATATACCGTAAAATCCAGTTTTTAAGATGACTTGTTTTACCCATTTTCTTGTAAATTTGCTTTCTTTCTGTAATTGTACTTTTTTTATTGTAATTTAAAAATAAATGAAAAATCGGTAAAATTACAGGGGGGGGGGGTTGTTGTTTACAGGACATACTATTAAATGTAAGAAACAAATGTTTATTTTAAAAAACCTAGCCAGATCATAAATCATAAATTGCCAGATCAGTTTTATTGTATTTGCATTTTATTGGAATCTATATGCTCTTTAACTGACGACCCAATACATGATGTTTTATTTTTGTATTTTCCCTTTTAATTTTTTTTCTGATGAACTGTAAACATTTTACACAGATGATGTAATGCTGGAGAGCAAAGAGCTCTGGGAGTCAAACCAGGAGGCTGATGATTGGTTCGTTCTCCTCGAGTCCAGCCTATGTACGTTTTTATAATGCTCCCAAATACAACACTATTATCAACTTATGCCAAATATTAGAAAAACCGAGGCCATTTCCACTTCCCTTTCCACTACATCTATGCTGCAAGCTATACATCAGTATAATATCCCTGAGATTTGAACCAATGACAGAAACACTTGATATTACCTTATTACATTTCTACAACATTTTCTCACTTGTACCAACATACCAAAAAGTCGAGCTCTGCCACTGGTTACAAACATGTTTGTTAACATAAAGATAAAAGTAGTAAGTTGGTCCAACATTTCCTATAACATTCCAGAAGAAGTCCCTAAAGACTTATCTGGATAAATAAGTGCTGTTTTAGTTTCCATCAATTCAGACCGTGTCATAGGGAAAGAGCTGTGATTGGCATCTATCGTTTTGTTTCATTTCTTTTTCAGCTCCACCATCAGTTCTTCAACAGTCTTTTGAGACTGAAGAACAAAGAAAAGTAGAGATTGTGGAGGAGAACAAGTCAGAGGAGAGGACCACAGATGAGCTGGTGATAAAACGTTCCTATAAAGTTAATGTGGCACAAGAGGGGCCTGTGGAGCTGGAGGTCATGGAGGATCTAGCAAGAGACATCATGAAGAAAGAACATCCTGAATTAAAAGAGCAAACAATGACTATGAAGGAATCACTGACAGAAGAAATCCTACAGGTGAATGGGGAACGAATACAAAGAGTAGTCATCACAAAACAATGGACACAGGAGGTCAACTCTTTTGCGGAATCGCAAGAAGATGTAAAGAAAGAGATAGAGGTGGGGAAACTTCTCAGTATGGGTTCTGAGAAAACATCCGAGGGATTGGAAATCATTGAACGGAGACTACAGGAGGTGGAGAACATTGAACAGAAACTACTAGATGTTGAAGTGCTGAGGGTTAGGTTACAGGAAATAGAAAGTTCGGAGCAAAGACTACAGCGAGCTGAGAGGGGGGGGCTTCAACAAGGTGAAACGGCTGATTGGTACATTCTGCTAGATCCCAGTCCATCATTGCTCACTGCTGCCCCCACAGGTGTGTCAGTGTGTGATCAGATTTTCACCTGGTACTAAAAATGTACTACTACATTCATTTAAATACTTCAAAATGATTATGAATGCATAACATTTTTGTCATTTTTATCAGCTGAGGAACAGATAAACATCTTTAAACCAATGGAAAGAAATGATGATTGGAACATTCTTTTGGAGTTGCAAGCACAGCGAATAAAGTTTTCAGCTTCTCCTACAGGTATGAATACTGAAAATCTTTACATTTCAATGTTATTTTAGATTGTCTTAAATAATAATGATCTAAAGTTGTTCAATATATGAAAAGCAACAGTTCCTTATTTATTATTAAATAGATAGTAATATATTTAAAAAAAAAATCTATATATATTTGATATATATTAATATATACGAAAATATATTTTTCTTTGCTTAAGTAAAGCAAAGTACCTTTTGTACCTTACTTGATCAGTAGAAGTTTAAATCGATTTTGCAAATCTTTCTTAAAATGTTTTAGTTCAAACAGATGTGATCGACACCATCGCAGGAGTAGATCAGGCTGAAGAAGTAGAAAGTAGGGAAGCAGAAAAGAAAATACAGCTCCTGCCAATAGACGAACCAATAACCCAGACATGTGAGGAGACATCAGTTGAGCTTTATGAAGAGACCAGAGAGGAGGTGACTCAGAGCAGAGTGAGAATAGATAAGGAGCAAGTGACGGTGGACTACAGAAGACCACAGCCAGTTTTTCCAGAACAGCAGGCAGACCGGCCTCAAAGAGACTTGGACGATGATTGGTTCATTCTTTTAGACATTTCTCCTAAAACATCAGGTATACTCACTCACACACAACTATAGTCAAGAACACACATAAACAAGCAAATCAAAACATACATGCTTCATTGTGTTTGTTTCAGTGTCTTTGGCTTATCCAGACCTGCGAGAAGCAACTGTTGAGGTGTATGAGGAAAGCAGAGAGGAGGTGCTTCAGAGCGGAGTGAGAAGAGAGGAGCAAGAATCTGAGCCAATCATGCTGGAGAAGAGAGCAACACAAGCTCAGAGAGATGTTGAGGATGACTGGTTCATTATTCTGGATGTTTGCCTCAAAGGGACAGGTGCGTACTGTACACAAAATTGTTTACCTCAAGGACACCAGAATGCAGGATCGACATTTCTGGAGCAACATTTTTAATAATGAACCAGAGTAAAAAAGAACAATAAAAAATTGAGAAAATATAAAAAGTGGTAAAAGGTTTATCATAAAGAATTATTATTATCATAGTATTATTTGTATTTTAAATCATTGCATCCATAAGAAACATGTGAACATACTTTAGACATGTTTACTTAATCCCAATTACACGCAACACAAACAGTAAATTAGTCAATTATCTTTAATTACAAGCCAAAAAATGTACTAAAAAGAAACATAGATGATGGATGAGCTAAAAATATTTTTGTCTAGAATAAATATAAATTTGCAAGGGTTACAATCTTTTTTTTCTTCTGCGGAGCACAAAATATGTTATGAAGCAGAACATTCAGGCAGATTTTTTGCTGAACGTAAAATGTAATAGTGACTGGGACTGGGACAAAAGAATGTGGCCTGCACGCATACTTTACATAAAGTAACATATGCCTAAAAATATAACAAAAATGATGTATTTTGTTTTTAAAACTAGCTTGCACTTTAAGAAAGATCTTTTGTAATTTTTTATAATAATTTATCACATTTATTATTGATCAAAATATCAGATTCTCCAGGAGCTCGCTTTGTTTCTCTGATACCTCTGAATGAGGAAAAGAGAGCTGTTGAGAGAAGAGATGAGGTGCGGAAGAAACAACAGGAGAAGGTGACAGTGGATGATAGAAGACCAGTCCCTATTATTCTCGAGCAAAGAGCAGCACAAGTCCAAAGAGAGAGAGAAGATGACTGGTCTATCATTTTAGATGTTTCTCCTAAAGCATCAGGTACACACACTCACAAATAAAAACAACCAAGAACACATACAGTAAACACACAAATCAAACATGCATCATGTATTGTATGATGGTTTCAGTGCCTACAACTGTTGAGGTGTATGAGGAGAGCAGAGAGACCAGATTGAGAAAAGAGGAGCGGGTGACTGAGGTGATGACCGTGAGCACTGAACAAACAGTGAGAACAGAGAAGATGATGATGAAGGTTATACAAACGCCACAGGTGTTCCCAGTGGTGCCCAGAGAGATTGATGATGACTGGTTTCAGAAGTTCGACCCAGTGCTGTATGAGCAGAGAAGTTTTACATCAGGTACAGCACCATACATTCCTTTCAACACTCTCACACGTATATTTCATTTTTAATTCATATATTTATCTGCTTACAAATTAAATTCCATTTAAACAAATCCTCCTTTACTTTCACATTAAATGACTAAAATGACCACCACAAAGTCGTAATTATAAGTGGAAAGTTCAGGGTTTTCTTAAAGCTTTGAATTTACAAGTTGAGGGTATGTCAATGAGAAACATGGCGAGAACAGTTAAGGTGATAGTTTACCCAAAAATGAAAATTCTATCATAATTTAGTCACCCTCTTGACATTTTACATCTGTATGACTCTCTTTCTTCTGCACAACACAAAATAAGATATTTTGAAGAATGTCGGTGAGCAAAATCCGTTGGTCCCCATTGACTCGCATTGTCCATACAATAGAAGTCAATGGGGACCAACCCATTTGGGTTACCAACATTCTTTAAAATATCTTCTTTTGTGTTTTGCAGAAGGAAGAAAGTCGTACAGGTCTAAAATGTCAAGAGGGTGAGTAAATATTGATAGAATGTGTGTTTTTGGGTGAACAACCCCTTCGAAGCATCAGGGTTGACAGTAAATACACTTTACATGCAGAACATATTGTATGTGCATTCTTCATTTTCAGTAAGTAGAGTTAATAAACCTTGCTGTATTTTCGTGTAGTTCATTAAATGAAGAAGGTTACTTGAACACACTTGTCATCGTAAACACGACTTACCAGCTCTATGAACAACCTAGAAGGACATAAACGTTTTTTGTCTCTTTCAGATGTCAAAAGCAGAGATGTTGTAGTCTGTGAGCCCACCAAAGACCAAAGAGCTCAGAGGATAGTGGAGAGAGTTGTGGAGGGGCAAATAAGAGGAAAAACCGTGCTCACAGAAGAAAGACGAGCGGTCTCTGAGGAGCGCAGAGAGAGAGTCGACCTTGTACAGCAGATGTTTCCTGTCGGGGTAAGACAGGTGGATGATGATTGGTGTGAGCTCCTCGACCCCACACCGTTTGAGAAAAGAGCTGTTTTATCAGGTTAGGGCTCCTAGCTTCATTCCTGATTTCCTGATATCTTTACAATTCACTGTTGAGAAGCATATTTGCATCAGTTTTATCGTGACATGTTTGATCTGTGGTTTCAGTGGACACTGAGAAGCAGAGGATGAAAGAACAGGAGGACAGAAGAGTAAGAGATGTGAGAGATGATGTGGAGACCAGAATGAGACAACAAGAGATGAGCAAGCAGGAGCTGGAAATCAGACGATCTCAACCTGCTGTTATTGTGCAAACAGTAGCACAGTCACAGAGACAAGTGGAAGATGATTGGTTTGTTGTTTTTGATGTTTCACCGAAACAAACAGGTATGTCAAGTATTTTTTTAGATTTATTCTGTCTTGGTTCTGTTTGTTTGCAATTTCATTATCTTTTTATTGCACTTTTTTCCTGTTATTTTCAAAGTTGTGGCAGATGTGATTAAAGTGGACAAGAGAGGTGAAGAAGTGAAGAGAAGAGAGGAAGAAAAGACAATAGAAGACAAGAGGAGAAACGAAGAACAGAGGAGAAGAGAGGAAGAAAAGACAATAGAAGACAAGAGGAGAAACGCGGAACAGAGGAGAAGAGAGGAAGAAAGGAGGCGGCGGCAGATACAAGTAGAAGACAGGCAAAAAAGACCAGGGACCAGAGAAAACACCAGTTTGGCAGCACAGAGAAAGGGAGGATGACTGGTTTAATCTTATGGGTGTTTCCTCTAAAGATTCTGGTATGCACACAGGCCAGAACAAACATGCAGTACATCACAACAGATGTCCGACACACTTGATATATATATTTGATCCAATTAATATTCTCTGATGTCTGTCCATCTGTGAATGTGGCTTCCTAACTGTTTCTCTCTCTATGTGTCTTTAGTTTCCACACGGGTACCTGTTATTTCCCCAGTGGCTGTACCCAAGCCCCGCCCACAGATCCCAGCTGACCAACCACTGACTTCGACTCCGACTATGCAACCTGTATATGTCACAAAAACAACCTATCGGGACAGGACAAAAGACACGCTGGACATCACACTGGACTCTGAGGTTGCAAATACACACACACACAAACGTGCTCTTTTTGCCGTACTGAAAATGGAAAAGCTTACAATAAAAGCAGTTCTCACAGTGTATCTTTTTCTTATCAGGCTGAAGATTCTGTGCTTATGAGAAAGGTGAGATGTTTATGCCTTCTAACATTTATTGCCATTTTCTTTGTTGTAAATAAACTATATATACTGTATATTTCCAATAAAGGGACCGATGCCGTGCTTCACCTTACTTCAAATATAAATACTTTTATGTGGTTTTGACAAATATTAATCAATTATTATTCAGCATTATCTTATTTTAAATGGATGATTTAAGCACGATTAACACCAACCTTTTCGGTACAGAAAGTAGAGAATAATTCATGGTTTAAAGGTACAGTTCGTAAGAATTTTGCAGTAAAATGCCCCAAAACCACAAGGCTAGTGTTATATATTTTTTTCAGCTGAGTACTTAAAATATCTCAAATGTTTCCAACTACTTTTAAATACTGAGAAAATCGACATTCTAAACAGTGGACCGGGGCCGTTTAGTCACCTGTCAATGGCGTCATATCCGCGTTACCCTTTGTTACCGCCTTTACTGACGTACCAAATTACAAATAAATGTATAATCTTCTTGTTTTTCATAGTCACGGAGATGGACGAAGAGAATCGAAGGAGAGAGCATATATGTTCGGCACAGCATTCTTATGCTGGAGGTATTTGATGTGTGTGAAATTTATATATTTTTTATTTTAAATACGCTCAGTGTGAAGGTTTGTCTAGTTTTATAAATTACTATAATATCTTTAATTTGCTCTCTGTAGGACTTTGATGTGACCCAGGACATGATCCTCAGGCATCATGCCAGTGTAAGTGAGTTAAAGCGTGTCTTCATGGAGGCCATGCAAGATTTTGGACCCACAGAATGGGACAGACGTCTCTCCTCATACTCACCCATGCCCAAAACACAGCTGCCTCATGCCAACGGAGACATACTCATCAGCATGGGCTTAGTGAGTTACATTCATGTAAACTAAATGACTGCAGTACAAATGTGATGAACCAGCAATCTTAGTATAGGGCTATAAAGGGAAGTGGGTCAAAAAGAAAAAACGTATGCTTCATTTTTCCAGTATTCAGATTAACACACCCCACTTCTGAATATATTAAGATTGTTACAATAAGGAATTGTTTACGCTTCTGAATTAATGTTGACTAAAATTTTATTTTGCAGATTGAAGATGGTGGAAATACAGTTGTGTAATAACGCTCCACCCACATGAACCAATTTCTGCTTAACAATTAAATTAGATTTTCATAATAATCATGGATTTTAATATTACATACTAGTAGGACATTTAAGGATGTGGATGTTATATTTCTTCTCTTTTTTTGTGTTTAAAATTTTATTCAAGAAATTAATACATTTAATCTAATTAGTTATACTAACTGGTTTTAGTTGTAAAACAGCATTACAGTTTGTATAGCTCAAGCTTAAAGTCTATAAAAATCACAGTCTTACAGTTTGTTTTGTTTAAGGGAAACACTTTACAATAAGGTTGTATTTGTTAACATTACTAAATGCATTACCTATGAACTAACAATGAACAATATAGTTTTTCAGCTTGTATTAATGCTTGTCAATGTTAGTTAATGTCAATACAATTATTCATGTTAATTCATGGTGCATTAACTAATGTTTACTGTTACAATGTTTGATTTTAAAATAATGTATAAATGCATAAATTGGCATGGACTAAGATTAATAAGTGCTGTTAAAATGTAGACATTCTGATGAAAAATAATAAAACTATGTAAGTTGTACTGCCAAATCTGAGATGTGTTGTATAGGGTACATTGTCCATTGTCTAAATTTAATTGCTGAAGTTATTTTCACCTGCCACTGGATTTAGGTGTAGTATCTGTATTGTTCCGATGTGTTGCACAGTTCATCCTGTTGTCTAAATGCTGTAATATACAGCTTTCTTAAACAAACACAGGTCACAGAAAAATGCTAGTCTGCATAAATGCAATAAATGGCTATTCATGGCAGTACAATGTATTTAACTTTGGAGGTGTGCAAGGAGAAAATATCTGTGTTAAAAACGGGTTGGCTTATCTGTGTGGCTTCTCACACCTCACAGCTCGAAAAGAGAAGAGAATGAAAACTAGGGCTGGGAATCGATTCCGAAAAGAATCTATTCCTCGATTCCAAGGCGTTGGGAATCGAGAGTGGATTACAAAGGTTGGAATCGATTCCATTAAAGGAATCTCTAAGAGCCTTCATAAGCACAAGCCCCGCCCCTTAGCTTGTTTCATTTGTCAACTCAGTCACATCAGTTAGGCTACTTGTCAAAAATAGTTCCGACTTTAGAAAAAAACTGATAGATGAATTCTGGAGCTAATGAATCGCGATGCTGACATAAAATATTTTGCATTGATGGATAAAAGAAAAAGGTTTTTTTTGCACACACTTTGCAGATATAATAGATAAATCCTCGTATTTAACAAATCATATAAATATTTTTCTTCAGATGGACTGTAAAACAGATCGTCCTCTCTTACTACCTACCAATGAGCTCAGTGTGCGCGTGAAGAAATCTGCATGTATAAAGCACAGTCTCATAACGTATTTCTAAACTTGGACGTCTGTTTAAAGCTGTTAAAATAGACAGCACTATTTCAAAACCTGTCAGCACTATAGCATACTTGCATTGAACATTAAATGGGAAGACGAGAAAAAGAAGCAACAGTAAAACATGTGGGTATATTATAAAGTAAAGAAAAAGAGTTAGCTCTCTAGAGATTTGTCAGTCATTAGCACTACAAAATACTCACAGTATTCTTTAAAAATACTTAGATATTGTATTGCATGAAAAATGTGTTAATTTCTTAATAAAAATTTAAAATATGTAGTGAAACTGGGAATCATGTGGGAATCGAAAACGGCGGCTTGAAATCTGAATATTTGAACACTTGTGTCACTCTCATTTCCTTATTTTAACTGATGAGTAAGAAAGCAAACACACTCATTCCAAAGTAAAATCAATGTATGCTGCATTGTTTGATAGTAGCGCTTACATTTTCTCAAATCCTTTTGATCTTTCGACCAGTTAGGGTTGTCACAATAAAGGCCTACCGGTTTTGGGAATAATCATGATATTAAAAGCCATGATAATCACACAGGATTATTATTTTTTAAATCAGCACCCATTTAGAGCCTTACCTCAAGAGGCGCAGTAGTTAAACTCCATGTCTAAATTGGTGACTTTCCAAGACTGTGATGTCAATGGCAGCAGACGGTAAAAATATCTACTTGAATTTAATAAAACATTTGTGATTAATATGTTGCTCTCAGAAAAATGTATTTACTTTTGAATGGCAGTCAACAGAGGATTATTTCCCCCCTTAATTCTTTATTTAGAGCATACCAGTAGGGACAAACCAGCTGAACTTTGACCTGTGGATTTTCACTGATGTCATTGCAGAGATTGTTAATCCATGTTCCTAAACTCTGATGCTGGATACTAGACAGCTGCACAGGTTTTAGAGCAGTCGTACAGTTGGGATTAACATGCACTTATGAACTCCTGAGTGTATAACATGCATGTGACTGCCAGCTGTTCAAGTTGTAACACACGGTTTGTAAAATGAAATGAAATGCTGGATGTAAAATAGTATAAGGACAAAACTGAGAGATACTCAGGTGTCTATTTATGTGTGTACTCTCAAGGGTGGCCGCCTTTCATTTCTGAGCTGACATTTGTGTGAACTATAAGGACCTGCACTACAAACACAATGACACATATTTTGAGTTTGCGTGGGTTGGACCAAGGAAAAATAGATCAAAAAATAATCTGCAGTTTACATGAACAACAACTATAATGCATAATGTCACTATAGACTAAGGAGGAACATAACTTCTACGACGCTGCAAATGCAGACAACTAAAATACAGTATAATTATGAACTCAATTAAGTTGCGAAGCATAGTCTCTTATTTACTTCTCTCACTTATGTGACAGCTAACTATGTATCTCTAACACAAAACCTGATCATTTATTCACCCTCATATCATTCAAAACCTGCATATGACTCTTTCTTCTCTGGAACACAAAAGAAGATATTTTGAGAAATGTCTCCGTAGCTTTGTGCCCATAAAATGGAAGTCAATGGGGGCCAGTGTTGTAGTTACCAACATTCTTCTTGAAACAGGTTTAAAATGGATCTGTGACTAACTTTGTTATTCCTGTACCAAGTCCTTTTGTAGTCTCTAGTAGAAGCCAAACTGTACACCTTGTAACACAAATATATTCACCCCGTGGACCCCCGTGGCAATAAAGGCCTACCGATCCTTTAGCTCTGCTATGTTCATCGTCATTAGAGATGAATCCGTAGAATTCACTCGTTGTTACTTCCACTCCCATCTTGTTCCGGTACGTCCGTTCGGGGAGGGGCGGAGCCTCTGGGTCTAAGGAGCCAATCAGGCAGTCATTGAGTTTAATGACAGGCAAAGTAAAACTTTCCACATGTTTGTGATCTTTAAAGGAAGATCGTATCTCTAAGTTCACCTGACTGGTGTTACAAGAGGATGGAGAAGTACACTTAAGGATGGGAACATCCGAACCGTCATCCAGACAATGGATGTTGAGTTCAGACAAGTTCAGCGTATGTGTGTTGTCGTTCGATTCTGTTTGCGAAAACCATTTTGAATGATTGTTGTTGTGTCTCTGAGTTTGTGGTACTAGCAGTAGGATCTCCTGGTATGCTTGATTTCTGTCTTCTTCTGGTTCTTGGCGTAGTTCTTGGTCCCGATTCTCATAGAGAATTGTATTGGCACAAATAAAGATGAAAAGCCCCACCCCCATGATGACAGGACCAATCAGTTTTAGTTTCTCCGAAGAGGTGCGTCCACTTGACACATGGTGGGGTGGCTGTCGTCGGGGGTGACCGTTCCAATACCCCCCCACGGCAATGCCGATTCCCACTATAAGCAAAACACCAGCGAACAGCAAACAAGCCCCTGGTGCAGAACGAAGCCGCAGTCCACCAATGACAGGCCCCGTCTCTTTCTTTAGGGGTGGAGTCTCTGGCTCGGGGACTGTAACAGAGACTTTTTCTGTGGGAGGATTTACCTCAGACATTCTCCTGGGAAAGTAAAAAATGGACTACATCTGTATGTGCACACTTTTTTCTTACGGCGAAAACTCATAGACATCTTCATGACCATAGTATTTTAATATACACAATGAAGATATAAATCTCTGCATTACAAACTGTAGAGTGATATAAAGTGTGAAAGAGGGACAGCAGGTTATGTAAGATGAGGAAGTCACTATAGGACAAAGCAGAAAAATGCGTCATACTAAATAACATATTTATCATTCTCACCCTGAAAGCACACATACATCTGGGAGACGTCTATTTGATGTCTGCATTTAAATCTGCAAGATATATTTTTATAGTTTGCTCATCTGCAATACGCACTGTATATGAAATGTCTCCTGTCAGATGCCATATACTGTAGACGTATATAAGATGTCTGTAAGATGTTTATGATTTAGAATAAAATAGCCTTTTCTGAGATGTTTTTACACACCAGATGTGTTTTACACGTCAGATCTCTTACAGATGTACCTGTGATATCCAGACACATACTCTTCATATCTGACCTCTAGAATTTGTGTAATTATATTATTTTCTTTGAATATTTTTTTTCAAGACATGTTTTATTGGAAATTACTCAAGAGGAATGAGTGTGAATTTACATCTTTTAAAGCATTCTATGTGATATTGGGGTGTGTTGACGGACTACAACTTAAACACAGACAAATCAGACACATTTTGGCATTATACTACAAAATGAATTATACATTTTTATAATTATATTTTTTATAATTATTAAATACATACATATTTTATTACACAAAGAGTGAATATGGACAGTGGTCATTTTATGATCCTTTCACTGCATGTGTTATTGCATTGAACACATACAGTTATCCAATACGTTTTTTCTTTCAGAATCACTTATTTGTTTTGGAGGCAACTAATCCTTGACAATCCCTGCATAGGCTAATCCTTTCTTTTTATACGTATTTACAAATACGTATCGTTTAGTACAAATATTGAATGATATTTCGGCAGCAACCAGCAAGACAAAACAATACAATTGCGTCACCTGCAATTAAGAAATAATGCTAAACGACGACACGCATTAAGTGCACAACAATGTTATGTTAGCACATTACAAGTGGCAGGTCAGTTTAGCAGATGAGATATGTTACGGTCAAAAAACAAAAAAAAACTCGTAACAAAACCTGTAGTGAAAATACCCTTGTTGTATAAGACTCGTCTACATAAGCAGCGCGTGAACTCACCTCAGTAGCTTCTCCGCTGGTGACACATTTTAATGTCGTCAGTGACGCGCGCGCTTCATATCAGACGATGAAGAAACTGCAGCAGGCGCTCATCTGTGTTTCTCGAGCGCGAGGGGAGGCGCTTTAAACTTTAAACCCGATATTAAGGAGTGAGAGAGTGAATGTGGTTCGAGGGTCATGGGAACATTTGCACAGGCCCGTTGGGTCCCACGGAGAGTCACCTATTCTTAGACTCTCGATGGATTCAGGCCTATTTTAATTGTTTTATCACTCACTCAGATTGTTAATCATTATTATATCAACATTTTAAAGGGACAGTTCACCCAAAAATAAAAAATCTGTCATTATTCACCTTCGAGTTATTTCAAATCTGTATAAATGTCTTTGTTCTGATTAATATAGAAAAAGATATTTGGAAAAATTCTTAAAAGTAAACAGTCTTGGACTGACTACTGTAGTAGGAAAATTGCTTTACTTTTTCTTTGTCCAGTTTAACACACAAGAAGATATTTTGAAGAATGTATACAGCAAACAATTCTTAAGCATTTTGAGTACTATTTATTTTTTTCTACTCAATGGGGTCCAAGAACTGTTTGGTTTCAAGCATTCCTTCAAATATCTTTCTCTGTGTTCATCAGAATAAAGACATTTATACAGGTTTAGAACAACTAGAGAGTGACTAATTCATGACAGAATTTTCATTTTTGGGGTGAACTGTCCCTTTAACACACAAATTTCTAGAAATACTGATTGGATGATTAAAAAAAAAAATAGTTGTGAGGTCAAATGTAGGCTATGTCTTAGTGCCTTGGACTAAAAGTTTGATATTTTCAAACATTCCCAGTTGTTGCGGTTAACCAATGTTACAGTATAGAAAATATCACCCCCAGTGGTACTGACTATAAAGTAATTCACAAATATATGTATAAAACACACCTACCTGATGCCCAGTGAACAAGATATAAAACAACTTTGTAATATTTGTTACTCGAAGCTGTAAGTTATAAACTGGTTCTGTTCATGAGCAAGTATTGTGTTGTGTATAGTTTTGTAAGAAGACACATAATAGAAAATGAAAGATAAAGATTATGAGAACTGTTCTGTTGGAAATCAATATTTATTTTCCTCATTCCATCTATTCACTCATTTATACAGGACTGTCTTTATGTCCCCCAAACACAATCCGACACATATGAATCTATAAACAAACAAGCACACAGAGGCAATCAAAACCAAACACAAACCTACACTACCCCTGACACTAACCAAACCATTGCATTCCTCAAAACTCTAGCCTCAACCATAGCATGCAGAAAGCCATAATAATTTTTAATGAAGGTTCTCTGCAGACTACGATATAGTTTGTCTTTCGTAAATTTCGTACAGCCCACTTTAAGTACCAGATTAGTTTATCTGTATAAAACCCATATTTTGTATGGAGCAACGGCAACGACTATACAGATGTACAGTCACAACTTTGAGAGGTTCAGTTAGATGATGCTGTGAAGTCAGTTGTAGCAGAGCACAAAACAGCTGTAGATAGGCAGCAGATAGGTCACCAAACAAAAGAATGCAAGTGTCTTATTTCATGAATGGTTGTACAAGGCACAATGTCAGGGTCTCGTAAACTTAAAATACACCCAGTCACACACCTACACATTTCTATTCTTAATTCTATTTGCAGCGAGCACACTGACCAGTTTGTATACAATTTCATCAATTTACACATTTTCAAATGTTTTTTACAGAACACGTTTCCTTTAAAGTAAATACAAACTGAGACATTCAATTCCATATTTGCCCAGAGCAAGAATTCCCTGACATGAGATGCAAGCACACATTTATACAAATAACTCACACACACATGCTTGCAAAACACTCACTCAAGTCTTTTTTCTCTCACACACTAGCATACAAACTCGTAAACACACACACACACACAATCCCACTGCCCTCTAGTGGTCTCAAACAGGCTAACGTAGATTCTTCGGGATGTGTGTCAGTGTGTGTTCAATTACAAACAAAGGTCTTTTGCAATTCTTAAAAAATCACTTTTTACATTTCAAGTAAAAGCTTTTGTTCAAGCCTCCAGCGTCAAACACACTTTCTCATTTTAGTAACCATAAAATCATAAATATCAAGAATGAAGGAATCCAGTTTAAACATTTTAAGGTGCCTCAGTATGGTGAACTCTCCCCTCCTCGATTCTAACATAAATCAAGTGACTTAAAATAAACGATGGGGTGGGGACTATACAGTTACCATGAGACAAGAAACTCAGTCTTAAAATCAGATTTTTCTGATCACCTCCAGTTCCAGCTCACCTCGTTCAGTTGGATGATTTGTCCATCAACCAACTAATGTGACCAATGATTTAATCATTTGCTTATATGCACTTTGAGTACTTTAAGGACTGCATATTATGATGGGGGCAAGTGCAAACTTTAGTCATGTAGTTTAAGCAGCAGTTGCTTTGAGGTGTAAGCATGTGTCCAGTTTAATAGTATAATAGGGTGCATGTCTACTCCTCATCTGCGCTCTTCAGCATTAGGATACAGTTGTAGATTTTGAGAGCGGGACCGAGCTTAATGCTCAGTATCTTAACAATGTCTGATTGAGTTAGCAGCAGGAAGGCCTCACCATCAATTTGCTGTGGAGCAAGAATTTAAAAGGTTAAGGTTAAAAGTCTAAGACCACGTTAAATATCTGAGATTTAAAATCTTTTTTGAATAAACCTAAAAATAAAAAAAAGGATTTTACAAAAAAGTAGTAAGTAAGTAAGTTAATTTGCAAAAAATGTTTTTAAAAATGTTAACAAATCATGTTTTTTATTGTGCCTTCAAAGTAATATCAATGGAACTGCAGGGTGTTTTGATTAAGTAATAATAACATTATAATAAAACATGGTTCTAAAAAAAACTTTTTGCAAATGAACTCCTTGCTAGCATTTTTTGTAGAATACTTTTTTTATGATTTTTCCACATTTCAAAAATGACACTTAATTTCCTTGTTTACCTCCTTCCTGAAGGTGGCAGCATGCTCTCTGCAGCCAGGTAACTCTCTCACAAAACTTGCGACCTGGCAGAAAAACATAGGCCCAAAATATTATCCAAAGCGATTTTTAGTGCATTCAAGTACATCCGTCCCCTCGGATTCAAAGCCATGACACTGCAGAATGGTTCAATGATAAACCTCTTTAAGTGCATTTTTTTCTAGTCTGGTATCCCAGACGTTACCTCTTCTGTGTTCCACTTGGCCACGCTCTTGGCGGTGAGGCCTAAGGCTTCAGGCAGTAGTTTACCATGTTTCTCCCAACACAGCTGAAACTTTGGCGGCTCCCATCCACAGAACACAGACTCATGCAGCAACTGCGGCAGGGAATCTACCATACAAACGCAAGTAAATTAAAGATGCCATAATATAACACATCTATGATGAGAGAATGTTTTGACAATCTCCACCTTTTCCATCACCTTCCTGCTTCACTTGAGCTGCTTTCACACATTTGGGGGCAGCGACAGCCCTAAAGTACAATAAGGACAGAGAAAAGAGTTTGTATGTGTGTGTTAAAGACAGATGATACTTTTTATATCTGCGGACATGCACGCATTCTACTCATGCACTGACCGGGATTGTGGGCACACGTCCGTGGTGGTGTCAGGGGGTTCCGGGGTGCTGGCGATGGGTGTGGGTATGCTCGTCTGAGTGAGCATTTCTGCCCGGCGGTGACGTGGGGGTCCGCTGAGGGTCACTGGCTTCTCCCCACTCAATCTGTCTGGCACCAGCCCATCCTTATTTAGATTCAAATCGGAGTATGGACAACTCACCATTCTTAAACAGAGAAAGGGAAGAAAGACTGGTTTGCACTTGAATCCGCAGAATGAATCTGTGTTTGTGTCATGTGTGTAACTTACGTGTAGTGTGTTCCATAGCGAGGTCCTCTAATGTGTCCAACCCCGTTGCATCCCGGGGTAGGGCAGCCTTGCCCTGGAGGGACTGGAGAATCCGGGGGACCTGAAAGAGTGCATAACAGAGCAACTTTATCAATCTATATTGGGGGAGGGGAAAATGTTGATATTTCATAGTATTACGATACAATAAATAAATGATTTAACTGTTTAAACTGGTTTAAAAAAAAACAAATACTGCTCAACAAAAAAATATAAGAATAAAAATAATACTACATTTTTTTGGTTCGACACCATATGTATGTATGTGTAGACAAGTATGTTACTATTAGGGTGTTGTAGAGGATGACCCGTCTTCTGACACCAGCCTACTGGATGCAGCTCTGCACTATCAGCATCCAGCCAATAGTCATACTCATCAATCCAGGCATCAAAATGAATCTGTACCAAAACACAGAGTTAGAAAAAGACACACCTACTGTACAGAATTATTAAATAATGTTTTTGTCAATTAGATCAGATTAACAGATAAACTAAATTTATGTATATAAACCTTGACTCTGTGGTCATCTGTGTCAGAAATTGTAGTAACACGGATGAGCATGGCATTCCGCTTGTCTACTGCCTCCAGCTTCATCCCAGTCTGAAAGCCATGAGGAGGCCTCTGCAGGGAAAAGGATCAGTGGAAAATTAGACAAATAAACCATGGGAGATTCACATCCAATTATCTTTTTGTATGTGTTTTTGGTTTCCTGTAAAACAGACCAGATCAAATGAATATCTATATGTATAAAGCAATAAAAACATTAAACCTCACCTGTTTAAAGGCTCTGGCTGGTGCAGCCTGGGTTCCAGTTTCTTCAAGGTACTTTTCCCACGAGAAACTCTTTGGTTGTTTATATTCTATTACACAATAACATAAACATACCTTAAATATCACTGTCATCCTTTTTACAGTATGTTAAAAACTAAATGGATATTGAATCTGAACAATGAACTAACCACAGAGGTGCACATTAAACCAAAGCAGAATCTCACCTGCGGGTGTGGTGAGTGTTAGCCCCACCTCCTCACAGTACCCCACCGGGTGGATGTACGGACTGCTGGCATCACACCTGACCACAAACAGAACAGATGTCCATCCACACTCAGTCACAGGAAAAGTCAGACACAAGCACAGTTCTGTTTCCTCTTTTACCAGTAATCATACGTATCATCCCAGTTGTCAAAGTGGATGAGGAGCCGGTTGTCGACGGCAGCAGAAATGGTTGCTACGCAAATGAGTGACGGGTTCTTCCTGTCCACTGCTTCCAGTTTCATCCCCGCACGGAATCCTGACGGCGTGACTGACTGAATATGACGTACAAGACAATGGTTAAAGCCAACAGCATGATCTCGAGCAACTCTGAATATATTAAATATATGTGTGTGTGTAGTGTGACTTACTGTATTAAGACTTTTAAAGAGATGTTTGGGAGCCAGTTGACCCCTACAGTTCTTAACGTATGTGTTCCAGTTAAACTCGCCATCTCTGCATCCTGTGACCAAATAATTAACTCTTAATGTCAAATATTAACATAGTTGTCTGTCCGTAGTAGTCTTAAACTTTGACATAAGTGTCAAAATATTCTTAGTAAGAAGTAGGACTTTTACAAAGTAGTAGTAGACATTTATAAAGATGCTAAAAGGAACTTTTAGTAAAGTTTAAGACTGATTCTTAAGTTCTGACTTATGTGTTGTAAGTTAAGGATTTCAATGATTTAAACACAAAATGACCACCCTTGACCTCTGAATCAGCCAATAGGGAGCCTGCAAGGGTGCAGCATGGTACCATTTATTCATGAATGAATTAAGACATCACTTGATTCAGACATTACATTAATATTGTATTTTTTTATTAATTTATATACACAGCTGCAATCCATAACTTATCTGAGAAAAATAAACCAAAATGTAGTTATTGGGCATGTACATAAAATCAGTGTTGAAAACTTTCTGCCAACCTTCCCCTGATTTACAACGGTTAGCTTTTAATAGTGATTGAGCTGTACAATTTTGTGGGGAATTTAACATCGGTTGACCCATATGAAGATAAATACATAAAGTAACCTGCAATTTCATTTTTCAAACAGAGATGGTGACAGAGATGCAAAAGATTTTAGCTTCAAAAATTGCTCAAAAATATAACACTTATGTATCCGTTTTGGCTTGGTTTCATACACTTTTAATTGAGTTTTAACAGTTAATTTAAAGAATTAAGCTGCTGAAGGACACCCTATTATAGTTTGTAAAGAAAAGACCAAACCTGCAAATCCATAAAAATGTATTTAATATTTTTGATATTATTTCATGTACTCCCTGTCATCATATCATTCCAAAACATTGTTTCTTTGTTGTAAAGTTCATGGTATCTGCCGCTGTAGTGCCATCTTGTTACTCCTAATAGGTTAGGAGACCTCTTCAGCTCTCTTAAATAATTTAGGAGCCAAGACCTAGTCTTAACACTTATGAACCTTAATGAATAACTTTTATTCTTAAGTGTAAGAATAAGAGTAAATTTACGTCATTCTTAGAATTTTGACACACTTGAGAGTAGGGAAGCACCGAAACGAAAATTCTTGGCCGAAGCCGAACATGATGTGAAACACATGTAAATAATACCGAACACGTTTTTTTGCAGTTCTTCACTATTGCAAAAACTGAATAGTCAAAACGTGCTTTTTATAATTTGTCTTGCTTTTCAATAAAATACAATATAACATAATATAAAATTGAGCAAAACAAAGTAAATTAAAACAAAAGCGTGAATAGCCTATAGCCTATATAAATTAGGCCTACAACTGACTAATAAAAGAATGTAATGTAAGTTACTCTGTAGCCCTACAACAAAACGGTTGATTAAAAAGTGTCATTCCACATTAGGCCTATAAGCTAAAAATACGAATAAACGAAAACTGTTGGATTATTATTGGCTGCATTGCCTAATGATTTTAAGAAAGAAAAAAACGTCCAATGCCAGCAATTCTGACTGATGCTGACTGACAACCATATCAGTTCACGTCTCTCCTCAAACTCCGACCTCAAAAGCTGACTGTTCTCTCAGAAGGTGCACTCGTGGCGGAGGTGCACAGAACATACTTTGACAAGTTGTTTAGTACAGGGAACTGTGTGCACGCGACCACTGTATGATGTCAAAGAATGTCGAGACCGGTGGGGCTACTGTCAGACAGCCAGCTTCCGTCTGAAGTAAAGTTACCGACCGGTAAAGACGCTTTCATTCGGAAATTGACTTCCGTGCGGCAAGTCCCGTGCTGTGTCTTTCTCCGACTCTTTAAAATGCTACACACACACACACATACTGCAAAAATGTTTGCAGCTTTAATAAAGCGCACGCGTGTCTCTCTCTCTCTCTCTCTCTCTCGACTCATGTTCAGTTTGATTTATTTGGCCATTTCACATATAATAACATGTTCATTTTCGGTGCCCGAACATTCGGTGCATCCCTACTTAAGAGTAAAATTTTTACTCTGAGTGGCTTTATACATACGGCCCCAGATTTTTCTGGCAGTGAATGCAACAATACACCTTAATTTCTTTTCATTCGCATTTTCTTCACTGAATTTTTCATACTAAAAGTAAAAGTTTTTGATTAACATAAAAACTGCAATAATCAATTTGTATTAAAAGAATTGTTAATAAAATTGTATCATTATTTAGTATTGTATAATATGACAGAACATCTATTGTATGATGCTACAGTAAAGCTCAGAACATTCTGTTAAGTTCACTGTGTACCTTTCGGCAGCAACAGCTTCAGTCCCATTTTCTCACACCAGCCCGGTGGCTTCACGTCCCACGAGTCAGCATTTACCCAGTAGTCATAGCATTCCGGGTAACCATCAAAATGTAGTCTGATTCTATAACCTTGCACCTAGGAAAATCAATAGGTCAAGAAAGCACAAAATATATACAGCTGATGATGGGTCATCAAAACTATATTTAGCTCTGCATTACTTTAAAAATCATAACTTATATTTACATTTAGTCATTTAGCAGACGCTTCACTTAACAGGTAACCCTGGCTTACCTCTGCAACAGTCAAAACACAGAAGAGAGCAGGATGACAAGGGTCCAATCCCTCCAGTTTCATGCCAACTTTAAATCCATTCCTGCTCTGGGGGAATGACTGGTGCTACAGTGCACATACAAACAAAATTTCACAACCATTCAGTCATCACAAATGATGCATAAAAACAGAAGTAGCGCATTTCTCATGTTTCTAACCTCCTTAAAAAGTTTTACGGGAGCAGCAATTGCTTTCTCCTCCTCAAGATAAGCTGCCCAACTCCAAGTTTTCTTTTTAACAAGAGGTGCTGTTGCTATGGAAACAACATCACAATAACGTTTTTATATGGCTTTAGAAAAGCATCCAAATGATTATGTATAACTGGTATCACTTGGGATCCAAATCAATGAGAATCGGTCATCAATATAGACTTCTGATATGTCACATGGAAGTTACCAACCCAGTCTAGCAACTTTAGCTGCTCGTCTTCCCTTTGATGATTTAACCTTTTCCTGAAATACCGGACAAAAGATCAATACAGTACAAAATACATCTCATTTTAGTACATCCTGTTGGCAATGAAAGTATGTGCGTTACCTCCTCTTCTTCTATATTGTCCTCCTCTTCATCTCCAGAATCCATGAACATCTTCTTCTTCCTTCTCACGCGTTTACCTAAACGCTCTCCTTCAACTGCCTCGGCTGGGGTTGATCTACACACACACACACACACACTCAGAGACTTAAAATATACCGTTAACATGCACTGCTTGAAACAAGCAGATTTCTGTGGGTGCCAGCAACCACATGTACCTGCCACTGGTGGGCTGCACACAAGGAGCGCTGCAATATTTTCCCTGGAGAAAAGACTCCCGGGGACCAGAATGACCACAAGACCTGCAGATAGCCACTTCGGTGACAGGAGCGACCACTGCACTGGGCACTATGTTTACGCTGGGGTTGGCCTCCGTGTTGGGGCTTCTAGTGCCATTGCCAGCTGTCTGCCTGTTTGAGTCAGCTGAAACTGAAAATTAATAAAATGGTAAAAGTCTCCCTGTTATGATCTGTTATGATGATGTTTTATGATATGTGCATGCTATATGTATTTACCCGCAATTTTTGTCTGATGATCTGTAGTTGACTGGGGCACTGCTGTCTGACTTGAAGGTTTGTTTTGTTCAGGGCAATGACTGTTGTTTGGGGTTGTAGTTTGAGGCTGTGAGTCTGTAAGCCCCTCCTCTTTATCTTTAGGCTCCGCCTCTGTGACAATCTCCAAGGTGCCAAATTCAGTCATTCGAAACTGTGAACCAAATAATAACGTAATATTTAGACAAAATGCAACAATATGTTATGTTGATAAGCTTGCAATAATTGTGTCAATATTGTCTATGATTGTCAAGGTGTGCTACACATGCATCTGTACCCGAATGTCACTCCCGGGCAGCGCGTGGCTATGCCATCCTGCCAGTCAAGAGCACCCATCATGTCAAAATCTGCTCCTGTGGCAGGGCCATCACTGCTAGATGTGTCTGCCATCTTACTATAAAAAGGCAAAACAAATGGAGAAATATATATATTGTTACTAATGTTATAGGCTTTATTGTTTGTATATTTATAAATCAGGCTACAAGGGAGACTGTCAAAAACACACCTAAAATGATCTTACATCACTGCATTTTATAATAAACCTCATAAAAACAGTCATTTGAGACACTACTATACTATAACATTTATCGTTACAAATTGTTCGAGTTAAACCGTTTCCCTTTTATAATGATCATTCAAGCGATGTTATCTTGTAAAAATTAACTTGTGTAAAAACGCTCGAACTCGTATTCATAAGCCGGTCGACTGAATTAACACACGTAGGTTTGTCAGGTCAAACTGAAATGACGTGATGTCTATAATCACTTCCATCTGCGGGGAAGGAAAAAAACTAAGACCTCGGCATACGGTAGCTCAACATTCAATGTTTTTACTAAACCAAACAAAACTGTCGTTTTCGATATTCAAAAAAGACGATCGCTGCATCTGTGAACTCATTCCTGTCCTCGAAAACCATGTTTTGACTGCGGTTGATGAAACAACCGCAACTCGGATTTAGGAAACACATGAGCGTCGCCTGTAGTTACACAAAGTTCCGCGGGAGGGCGGGTGCTGCTCGCGGTACATATTGCACCAATCACTTAGACGACGACAAAATTATGTATTATACTTATTTGCAATTTTTATAGTTCTGGACTAGTCACGTATATGGACTCTCGCTGTAACACATGAACTACTTTAAAGGTTATTAACGAGGAAAAGCGATGAAAAGTAAAGTTAGACGAACAAGTTCAGCTTTTCGTTGTTTTTAAAGAATCTCATTTAATATATGCTTTATACGCGCGCAGACAGTTACGGCGACATGTTTAAAGGTATATATTCGAGATTAATATGTTTTCAAAAGAGAAAATCTTAATTTACGCACATTACCGTTTGTATACGGGGGTAATACTGTAATAACGTTCATGACCTGTCGTTTATCATTTATCAAAATGTTAACAGACTGTACAGTAATGGCACACCATACATACAACGGAGGGGCTCATCAGGTTTAATTAAACATTTGCATGGATGTTGCAACTGATGACGGGATTTATTCTGAGCATAAAAGTGCAATGCGCGAGCGCCCATTATTAGCATTCGACTGACATACAAAATGGCGGAGCATAGCAAAGGGCCGCCGACACGTTTAAAGTATGTAAATTATTACAGTTCGCTGGTCTTTTAAACATCACCCGGACCATTAACTCACACAGGAGGGCTAAGTACACAACTTGTTCTAATAAAACGCAATGTTTTCCCTTCCGTCAACAAACTCCTTACTTTCCCCTTGTCACGGAATGTCGTTAGCCCGACTGATAGCCCCGGCTAGCTGTAACATTAGCAGGGCAGCCTACAATAAACCAAATCAACAGTTTCACCTGCTTATTCCAAAGAAAAACAATCTGCGAGGCACTTTGAAGAAGTTGCCATTCACCAGTGTATACACATAACAACTCGGATGCACAGAAGACCGACCAAATAACAAATTGCATGCTTTTAATTTCTTCTGCACAAACTTGTCACTTGAATTTATCTTTACGGGTTTTGAACCTCGTTGAAAATATTCGTAATGGTTGAAAATTGTTAAACAAGAAACGCACTCTGTGTTGATATCGTTGTTTGCTGTGTGGGTGACGACGTGAACGTAATATTTATTGATAAACGTGCAACTCACCTCGTTTCTCTCGTAACTCTTATTTGGAGCTGGATGGTGCTGTTGTTGCGCATGCGCGGCCTAATATGTCTATGGCCAACTTCTACAACCCCGATAAACTTCATCGCTACGTACAGTGGGTATTAGTATAACAAAGAAATAGAGAGATTGAGAATTGACGTTGTCTCTGCTTTTCTTGAGACACCTAGAACCCGACGTTGTTGCTTAAAAGCAATTGAATGTCTTAATATTGCAGATTAGCCATTTTTCTATGCCCTAGCTACATTTGACGAATTTTTACAAAATTGGGCTTTCGCAAGTATTCCATTTCAACATAGCCTTATAATTGATTGCTTATTTCAACGTAATGCATTCAGAAAGATGGGTTTCCTATAACATTACGTTGTTCGTTTGCAGACATTGGAGTGGCGATCATGTCTGATCTGATTTCCTGTAACTATCACGTGTTCAGATTTTATTCCGCTGTCTTTTTTTATTGAATACATTGGTGATATGCAATATAAATCGAGAAAAGTCCGATTTTTATTTTGTGCAACGACATCCCGAGCTTCAGGCATAAGCTCAACGCAGCGTGTTTTGAATGAAATGTTTAGAGTTGACAGGCTGGACAGCAGCATTGTTGCTAGAGTAGCGAACAGGAAGACTGCGACGCCATAAAACACCACAAGGTGGTGATGTAAGCTTAAAAGTGTCTGTTTGATGGGTAGAATTTATTTTCTGGAAGTTACGCACAATTCGGCGTAGTGTTGTTCTTACGATAAAATAAATCAGCATTAAACTGTTTATAAAAACCGGTCATTTTACTTTGCAGTCTCACGTGATAAATTTCAGCTGTCTGTGAATGACAACTGTGTGCTTTGGAATTGTGACGCAGATGTGTGCTTTGGAATTGTGACGCAGATGTCATACTTTAAAAGTCTCAGTACTGCATGAAGTATGCGCGTGAACACAACTGTGAATTGTGAGTCTGTTACTTTTGAATCCTTTTTCAAACACATTAACCTCACCACAAAAAGCATATGAACATAAACATTATAGCATGTAAAAAGACGTCATGAACGTACATTAGTGTAAACAATTTATTTAATTTACAATCCAGACATGCTTTTACAGCTTTTACCAATTCTATATTGATAGCTTATACATTTTTAACGTTCCTTCCATAAACGTATTTACTTGTATGACTTATTAGTTACATTTTAAAACAAACATTTGGATACAGTTTCACTGTATCTCACATGTTCAGTCTTTATAACAGTATTCTGAAAAACTGTGTGTATTTCATTACTGACACATTTGTTTATTACAATATGGCTAGAAAAAAAGAATTAAATTACATTACATTAACGTTTTGAAACACAGTCAGTGTTGATATAAATTCTGCAGTCATGTGCAAATGCATTGGTCCAACTAACACTTAAAGAATACAGTGTTTGTCTAAGCAAAACATGATTGGTTCCATTCTTTTTCCATTTGCTATTTAGGTTGTAGAAACATGTTCACAGGCTGATAAAATGTCTATTGGTCTGACAGAGCTCTGATCTCAGTGCCCACGAGTCTGCGCTGACAGTGAGGAAGTATTTTCACTGATGTAGGTGAAGCCAGGAAAGGTTGCTCCATACTCCTCACATGCACCTAATGACTGCGGAACAGCAAGATCTGTAAACCTTGGATCAATGTTTGTGAGGTCACCAGGGCTAGACTGAAAAAGATATAAACATATCAATTATTTAATGAGTTACCGATATCATATTTGTTTATTTCCCACAAGTAAGTAAAGACAAAAGCCCACCAGAGAAGGAATGAAAGGGGGTGGTATTTTCTTTGCAACAAGCTCGTCCCATTGAATAGAGGAGAAATATGAGTGGGACTGCAGCTCCACCTAAAACCCCAAAAAGAAAGTGAAATTTAGCCACACAGAGTATACATTTGCTTCAGATAGTGTGTGAATGTGCACGTTCATGTACCAGATCACGCTTGGCTCCTAATCTCTTGGCCCTGTCCCTGTTCAGTAGTCTCTTCAGAAGATCTCTGGCTCCACTAGACACTCCAGGTTTTAGTACCAAGGGCTGATAAATAATATTTTTAAGCATCTCAAAACGATCTGCACTGTAGAAGGGTGGCTAGAAAAGAAAGAAAACTGTAAGACACACACTAAAAACACCTTATTTAATACATTCTCTTTATCTGTCTTTATCTTAAGCATGTATTCTTGGGTTTGCTTACCAGGCCATAAAGCATTTCATGCAGAACGGCCCCCAGTCCCCACCAGTCTACGGTTCTGTCGTAATCTTTCTGCTCGAGAACCTCGGGTGCCAAGTACTCTGGTGTTCCACAAAAGGTCCTAGTGGTATCGCGCCCTGCCACACCTTCCTTACACAAGCCAAAGTCAGTCAGAACCACATGACCTGCAGAATCCAGCAGAATGTTTTCTGGTTTCAGGTCCCTGTGAGCGTGTGAGAAAGATGGATTACGGCAAATCTGCAGGAAATTCATTTTGTTCTCACTTAGTATGTATGAATGGGCTTATCTAAATTGGAAAAGCACTGATATTTCTGTGTTTGTACCTATAGACAATATTCAGGGAGTGTAAGTATCCTAAAGCACTGGCCATCTCAGCAGCATAAAATCTGGCTCTGGGTTCACAAAACACCAACTCCCTCTGCAAATGGTAGAAGAGCTGAAAAAAACAGACATTCATGAACACATAATGTCTATTCACTTTCTGATCTGGTTTATACATTTGAACTGAGTTGGATAATCTTGTTATTACCACCTGACTTCATAAACAGATTCAAAGCTAGTTTATAAACCCATGATGTGTGTATTTAAGCACACCTCTCCTCCACATGCATAGTCCAGCACTAGATACAGTCTGTCCTTAGTCTGAAAGCTGAAGTGGAGCTTCACCAGGAATGGATGGTTGAGAGTCTTCAACAATACTCTGTGCTCACACATTACATTTCTTTCCTGTAAATAACAATACAATGAGTACACACAAACACTCAGATAAATAAGCAAAAGCAACAACAAACAAATATGTCCATACCTCTTTCCTTGATAAGATAATGTGTTTCTGTAGGACTTTGACTGCATAGTGTGTACCATTCTCCCTGTGTTTGGCCAAGAACACCTAAATAAAGACCGATAATCTGAGTTCAAACACATTCTAGGAATACAGTGCATAGCAAATACCAGGCGATGTGAGCTTTTATAAAGTCTGGTACCTTGCCAAAGCTTCCTGTCCCAATGACCTTCAAATAATCGAAATCAGCCGCAGATACCCTATAGTGATAAAGAAAAAAAACTAATGTATATGTAATTGTAAGAGAAATCATGCATATAGAGAACATTTGCCATGAGAACTCCACTTACCGAGACTGTGGCTCCTCTGTTGGTGGATCACTGAAACAGATCTGTGAGAGTGACAGAGAGTCAGCAACTTACTCCAGTGATATATGAAACCTCACCGTGGTTCTCTTTACTGTTACATCTATAGCTTGCTGTGTCAACTAGTACAGCAACTCAATCATGCAGCTGAAATTACCTTATCTTTCAGAACTTAAACTTATCTGTACCGTATGCAAGGAAAAACCAGTTTGAGCTACTTACAGCTGCTGCTCCATCATCCTCAGATAGACTCTCAGATCGCAAGAAATCCATTCTGGAATGAAAAAAAAAGAGTGTGTGAGGAAAAGAAACTGGAATGCCTTTATAAGCATGTCATGGTTTAAAAACAAAACAAAAAACTAGTGTTCAGGTCAAAGCAGTGCAGTGCAAAATGCTTAAATCTCACACAGAGATAATTTTCAGCTCTGCATTATTGGAAATGGAAGGCGAGCAGTAGCCTACATACAAGCATATTAGGCACATTGCTGCTTTACTTTTAGCCTACAGCAGCGGAAAATGATGACTAGGATGAAACTTACTGTCTGTACATTGAATGGCTGGATCCAAACTTCTTGTCCTTGATTAAAGCTGAAAGGTAAAACATCACAATAAATTTGACAAAAAGAGACCCAACAGTATTTTTAATTCGTTAAATAGCTTTAGCTTCATGTACAGCCTGATCTAAAAACTTAAATATTAAATCTTAATTATAAAATATTTTATTCAAACTATATATAGCCTAATATTTTAAATCATTCTAAATATTTTATTTTTAGCTAGGTACAAATAAAATTGGACCAACTTTTTAAGACACAGGTCTAATTATTAAAGTTAGAGAAAGTTAGAGAAATAAGTGTTTGATCTTACCAGTAAAATATGAAACTATGCCCTTCATTTTTGCGTAAGTGACGGGAGCTTTAGTATTTTTAACCATTTTCTCGACAAGGGGCACCGGCTGTTAGTCCGTCAGTATGCTGATGTCTTACCGGTTAGTTCTGGTTGAACGCCGCTTCATGAGGCGGAACCGTGACCGGCTATTTTTTGCTTAACACGTGGTGCCTCCGAAGGCTGTGACGTCACGCATCCCGTTATTCGCATATTACCCCCGTGCTTAGATAGCCGCATTGATCACTCTCTCTCTCTCTCTCTCTCCTCTCTCTCTCTCTCTCTCTCTCTCTTTCTCTAAAATATACGCAAGCTTACAGTAAATGGCTTGAAACTGCCCAGACGGTACAGGTGGACTATTTGGCTTAAATACATTTTTTCATCATCTATCTTACCTCAGACATACAACTTTTTTGATAGCCAAAATTAACCTAAATCATTTTACTTAGGCTACTCTCCCTTTAGTAGCCTACCTCTGAGAGTAGGCCTACTCCCCCTGAGGAAGTAAATATTTAATAATTTAATACCACATTTGCCTTTTTAACTTCAAAAACGGTATTATTTGTATCTGTTCTAGGGTTTTATTAGTAGTATAACTATTGCTATTTCTAAACATTCATTTGCAATTAAAGTTCTACCCTGGTTTTGAGAAGGTTTTTATGGGCAGGCCTTGAAGATTTGGAAGTAAACGCCCACTGCTATGATTGGATAACAGTTCCAAAGGACAGCAGTGTGCCATGCAATTTACATTTCTGTGTGTCCGTTTTACAAGCTACGTGCTTAGTTGGAGTCTTCTGTAAACTTGGTTAGACACGTAGGTTACACATAATCAGGACATATGTTTTTACTCACATAAGATTCGGGTCGGATTCAATATTGACGGCACAGCATTGCTTTTAAATCTCAGTCTTGACCAGTTTGTCAATCATCACAAATGCGGAATTGTCTACAGTGTGCATGGCTTAAGTCTAGAGAAGTAATCATTGATATTCTTCTGTGGAGGAGGTGTTCAACCTGTCAATGACGTCATAGATAGGTACATTCCAGGACCTATCATTCGCTGGGCCTGTTGTCAATAAAAGTTGTCATTTAACAAGGACGTCTTCAGTTCTGACACTTCCTGGATGTTTTTTGAATACGAGGAGCTTTTATATAACAAAAGCTCCGGTTAAAATTGATTTCTTTATTAAATGTTTTTCAAAGTAATGTCTTAAATCGGCTGCAGGCAAATGAGAGGCTTGTTTTTCGCTAAATGATGGTGACGAAAGCGCCCGCCCAGAGGAGGCAGTGTTTCTATTGGCTGAAAACGAAAAATACTGTGTATGTTACAGGAACTTACTTGCCTGCGTCATTTGCTGGAAAAACAAGCCTCTGGTTCGCCTGTAGCGAATGTTAGACATTATCGTTAATAGCGTTGTCTATACTGATATTTCTCTTAAACAGATGCATCGATTCACTACAGAAGACTTTTGTTAAGACCACGGAGCCGTGTCGAGCCGTTCTTCGATTAATGGATGCACTTTTTGAAGCTTCAAAAAATTGCCCCCCATTCACTCCCATTCTACTGCTTGGAAGTTAAAGGATACGTGGTATTATAACTCCGACTGCATTATTCTTCAAGAAGAAAAGTCACATTCACTTAGGATGCCTTGAGGGTAAGTAAAACGGCTCTCCTGTATTTGCCAAGTGGTTGATATCCTTAGAACAACATCATGTCGACCCTGGAAAAACATTTAAATCAACCAATCAAATTTCAGAAATAAGTTATTTTTTTTGTGATTAAATTGACAGATTTCTATTTAGTAGATTATAAAAAATAATAAGAAAATAATTAAATGTAAATAATATATACGTAAATAATTTGTACGAATATTTAACATTTAAAACACATGTGACAACTTGCTCCATCCTGTCATTTATAAAAAAATTCCCTCATCTAAAAGACTGTCACTGAACTTCTGGTGGGCACCCTGTTCCCCATTGGGTAGGGTAATCCATAGAACATGTTATTGTCCCACCATCCCAGGGCCCTGCCTATAGCATTATTACTTCTTTCATTAAAATGTTTGGGCCTTCCTTGCCTGTAAGCCTATAACAGCCTGCACATTTATCAGAGGCTTTCATAGGTTGCCCTCGAGGGATGAGGGTTTCATAAATGTTCTTGGATAGTCCTGCCAATATTCTACCTTCTGATACATAAGAAGAAACCCACATCAACCTGTACAACCTTTAATAAATTAAAGGCTCTCTTATTGCAATGTTGGCATGTTAACTGTCATACTCAGCCAACTTTACAGGTTACATAACACAGATGCCTGCCTGTCACCACAGCTAAATACGCATATGCAAACACACAGGGATACGCAAGAAGACATTGATACTGGATGTTAAATCAGGCGAGGGAACAGTGTGAGCACATATGTGACCCCTGGACCACAAAACCAGTCATAATCTCATTAAAATTTAGATTTATACATCATCTGAAAGCTGAATAAATAATCTTTCCATTGATGTGTTTTTTGGATATGACAGTATTTGGTCAAGAGGCAAATATTAGAAAATCTTTAATCTGAGGGTGCAAAAAAATCCAAATATTGCAAAAATCACCTTTAAATGTTGTCCATCAGATGCACTGTAGGCAGTTGCTAAGAAGAAACAGGGTTGTTTTAACGCTCTCCATTAGCTTACCACTGTAATGATGTTGTGGAGAGAAGATGAACCTGAAAGCTGAAGTGCTAAGCTTTACATAGATACCAAATTTGAGTGGGTATTTCCCAAAGACCAGGCAGCGGAGAGCAAAGTATGTAGTCGTGTTTCCAACCATTTTTTCATGATTTGGCTGCATCCACTTTTGATATATTTATCGTAGGAAATTTACAAAATATCTCTATGGAACATGATCTTTACCTTAATATCTAAATGGATTTGGCATGATTTTGGAGTGCTGCTTATTACTAGTTTTGTGGTTCAGGGTCACATGTTGTCACTTAATAACTGTTAAGCAAGACACATCAGTTGAATGCTATAAACAGACTTGTATTCATATTCATATTTTAGAAGAGCGAGTTAGTAATATAAAACACTGGCTTAAAGATAAAAGTAGATGGAATCGAAAAATTCTGGAAAACTGGTTTAAAGGGGTAAGTTGTTATGAATGTTGTGTCATACTGTTTACAGAACAAATTTAGAGTTTGGCTCAGAGTTTATAGCTGCAAAATAACTTTTGACCTTTAGATGGGGAACCTCTGCGTTCCCTTCTTCCGGAAAGGGAGAAGAGTTCAGTAAAATATGACACCGTTTCATATTATTATGTCATTTGTAAGACAGCAAAGCACAGTTCAACAATCTGCTGTATCCTTGATTTTTGTTTTTAAATTAAACAACAAAAACAACAGACTTAACACTTTCAGACATTTTATTCTCATGCAGTTCTCTTTAATATTATTTATTTGACTGTAGACCGTGTAGACCGAATGTTTTTCTTTTATCCTGTCATTTCCCCTCTATTTTGTAGACAGATAACATATGTAAAAGGTGGGCAACAACAAACGATTTATGAAGGGGAGGGGCTTATAGAGAAATATATATTCTCTCACACACAGAGAGAGAGAGAGAGAGAGAGAGAGAGAGAGAGAGAGATCGACATGCTTATCAAATTACATCACATTTTTTCCTTGGAAGACAATCATTTATCCAAACTAAGCATGAGTGATCCTGTAGCAACCCACGCACACATATCATAATGAAACTAACGAGTTGTCACATCACTTACAACAAAAAGTGTAAAGTCAGATGTCGAGGAAAATGTAAAGAACTGAAACACGAGAAATAACTAGTAAATAAAATAAAACTCCTAATGAAATATGTTGTTATTGCGAAGACAGGTGTGCTGTTTTGACTCATGGGAGACAGCGCCCTGAACTATCGGGCACACGCACCTGAGATTGCGCGCACTCGATGGAATTCCACAAAGTCCACGCTCTCGAAACACGCCTAAAATCAAGGCTTGTGTAAACTCGGAAGTATCTGTATGTGGGTGATAATCACAAGCACAGCACGGCATGTGTGAAGTGTGTGTTGGAACTCTATCCACACTACCAGTAAGACGAGAAACATAATACTACAGTTGTTCCAAGTTCACGGTTTTCTCTCATACTGTACGCTCGTGCAGCGCAGTGACGCCGTGATTAACCTCCAGAAGGAACCCGGAGAAAAAACGAACATATTCCGGAAGTTTACCGACACCTGCAACCATGATCGTTTTAACATGGAAACTTGTCTCTTATCGAGAGGAACACAAGTTACACTAGCAGCGCGGACACTGCGATCCACCCGAGCAGGTAACTCTGTGTTCAATCGCTTTCTGTTTTCTGTCCCGTTTCAACTCCAGATCTGTGGTTTCTCTGAAGAAAATGCCAGCTGACGTATACTGTACTTTGTTTTTAAAGAACCACTCTCCGCACTTTTAACAGCGGAGCTTACAAAATAGCTCGAATACTTGCAGTAGTATTCCTGTCAATCTGTTTGTTCGATTGAAAATGTTGCTGTCTAGTTTTCGGTTCGGTCCGATCGGAACAGAGGCGTTCGTTCGGTTTCGGACATGTTCGGTTCGGATGAAGCCAGCAGATCCGCGTGAACTTGAGTCAGAAGACGTCACACCCAGAAAAGATCATGTCACATACTGTAAACATGGCTTGAAATCTTGCTTTCTTGTTACAAATGTATCACCTGTCCGTATTAACAGTTGCTAATCGTGTACTGTGTACTAGAATAATAGCATTTTCGTCTCTCTTTTATATTGTTTATACTTTGTAACTGACACGCTGAGGTAAACATTAATCAACACAGACGTGCTAGTGACGCTCGGCTGTACAATTATACACTGCGATGTCTTTAGAAAGTATTTCCTCGCGTGTTTAATTTTTGTTGGCAAAAGGGAAAGCAATCCTTGTAAACTTCACTAAATTGGCATGTTACAGAATTAGGCCACTGTACTTTCTATTGTCTCAGAACAATAGCACCAGCCCTTGCAGAAGAGATTACCTGGTGAGGGAAGTTGTGGTAAAATTAAACGAAGGAGAAGTGGTTTAATGTATATGCAACTGGTCTTGTAACAGGATTATAATAGAGTAGTGTCAGGCAACATTATTTACATATGATAAGATATTTATGTCTGTTAACTTAACTATATCTAGCTTTCTCTCTCTGTGTGTGTGTATGAGCTGTATGCGACTCATTCTGACATTGTGTTTATGTCTCCATGGTCTTGTGTATTGCAAGTATGTGTGTCAGAGATTGTGAATTTAAATAGTAAATTATTTTACATTCCTTGACCGTGTTGGGCGGAGGAAAGCAGAGAGTGAAAAGCAATGCAAGAACACGTTTAGACTTAAGGGGATACTTCACCCAAAAATGAAATTCTGTCATCATTTACTCACCTCCGAGTTGTTCCAAATGTGTATACATTTCTTTGTTCTGATGAACACAGAGAAAGATATTTGGAAGATGCTTATAACCAAACAGATCTCAACCCCTATTGACTCCATAGTAGCAAAAATACAATGGCAGTCAAAAGTGTCCCAGAACTGTTTGCTGTCCTACATTCTTCAAAATGTCTTCTTTTGTGTTCAACACAAAAAAAAAAGGTTAAAGTATTTTTTCCTACTATAGCAGTCAATTGTTTTTTTTTTGGAACAACTCAAAGGTGAGTAAATGCTGACAGAATTTTTGGGTGAAGTATCACTTTAAAGAGAATGACTGAGTTTAAATTGTGAACGTGAGAAAGAGAAAAGAATGATGATAAAGTGATTTATGTTACCCAGATTGATACTTTTAATAGCGATTGTTACTGACATCTTCTCATGTAGTTCTGTTTTGATGGCATCGATCACTACCATAATTTCAGGACTGGCCAAGTTTACCTTAAACTACTGTATAAACTTTTGAAATTGAAGATGAGCTAGAAGGATAAATTCACTCATAATTCTGTCATCATTTACTCACACTCATGTCATTACAAAACTGTATGATTGTCTTCTGCAGAACACAAAAGATGATGTTTTGAATAACGTTGATAACCAAACAGCACTGCCCCAATTAACTTTTCCACAAATTAAACAAAACCACTCAGAGATTTCTCAAAATATATTTTTCTTGTGTTTAACTCAAATATGACCAAAAAGTAAGTTCCGTTAGTTGTGCTTTCAAGCTTTACTACTATTGCTGTTGCTAATCACTGTTACTTTTAATAAACTCCCGCTCAAGGTTTTCTGTTACTTTAAAAGTTATAAGAGAAGGTTTCAATCTGACTGGTCCTTCACACCTAGACTGAGGGAGGGACCCATGGTCTAACTATTGACCAAAATATCATACTGTCTTGAGATTATTTGAGCCATGAAAACAACAACCGCCTAAACACCCAACTGCATAGCAACATACTAAAACACCCTAGCTGGACACCCTGACAACCACATGTCATCCGCCCACGTTGCCCAAGCATTGTTTAGTAAAGATTTGCACGGACAGGCACCACAAGCATTCATCTGTTAGATTTTATCATGTTATGCGATGAGTGGGTGTGTGTTGTGTGTGTGTGATTATATCTTTGTGCATTTCAGCGAATGTGTCATAAGTTGAGTATCTGTGTTGACCTGTCTATCCATCATCCTCATCAGTCGGGGTGGAACACCGTACCTGTTCAGGATATGTTTAATTATGATAACAATGTCAAAAGGATTTGCCGTGGTCTTTTCATACGATGCAGCTCATAACAGGTTTTAAAATTTGCATTAGAATGTGCCTTATACATTCATTTCATAACATCAGGAACTGCATGTACCATAGCGTTTGTTTGCGTCACGTTATTTTCTTACAGGAAGGCATCATCTCGTCACCGTCACTATTTGTGTGCACATGTGGAGCAAGTGTTTGTGTTTAACCTGCTCGGCTCTGTGTTTTGGCAGGTGTGTGAATGTGTGAGAGTGTTTGGAGATGACATCCTCATGGCTCGGGACCAGGATCACCTCTCTTGGATGGGCTGATCTGTCCAAACACACACACATGCCGCCCTCCGGCCTTCAGTGTGTAGTGCTGTTCCCTGATGGCACAACCCAGAATTTTACTGTCAGTGTGAGTATATGTTTGTGTGAAATGTGGCTGACAAATTCTTAAAGTGTCGTGATTATTTTACCTCAAGCTAATTTTTCACATTGTTTTAAGATAAATTATTGTCAAAAAAATGACGAAGAAGACTTGATGAGATGAATAATAACACACAATAATAATCACAATTTTGAACTACAAAGTGGGCAAAAGTGATGTCCAACTTTGTATGCATGTTGCATTGATATGTTTGGAGTGTAAGCTTAGCATTGAGAAGAATTCAAGGAGGTTTGACAAAAAATTCCACAACATGTCCAAAGTTTATAAAGACATGAAAATGACCACAAAATATCGCTACAAGAGAGGATCAGCAAATAATGTATATTAATATATATTTGCTTATTTCCTCCTTTTTTTATATTTGAGTAAAACCCACATTCCCTGATATGATGTATTTTGCTTTTTTGCCAAAATAGTTTTGTGCAGTAAATATCCTAAAAGTTTAGTTTTGTCGATTTTGTTCCATAAAAATCTCATCTATTTATGGTTTATTTTAACCTTTATGTGAATAGACTGTTTCATCGGGCACACCCATCAGGCCCGAAGTTAACTACCGGTCTATGTTTGGTTATAATATAATAATTCATTTTATATTAAACATTTATTGCATATTAATTGTATTCAATTAACATAAAACTACCCAACTGTTATAGATTCTTTGCTTGAGCCACATAACATTTGCTAAGGTTGTTGCTGCTAAAACCGTCTATATGGTAGTGGTCAAAAGCGATTTACGGGGGGTGCATATTTGTACAATATTTGCTTTTAATGACCACTACTGTATACACCAAGTAATGATACTCTATTATTGTATCATGACCTAGATGTCGATAGCCTATAATAAAATTTGCTGATTTTCTGCTCTACATTGAATGAAAGAAACCTTAGAGAGAAGGAATTTGCATGTGTGTGCGCGCCTACTTGCCTTTATTGGCAGGGAGAGGGTGGAGATGGATGTTATACTTGTGCTGCTCTTCTCATGTTCCATACTGCACTGCTGCAACCCTGGCGTGATTCTCTGAAGGACACCAACCCACCCAAATCCACACACACACATGCTGTACATATACAGGCACATTTGTCAGGGAGAATCAGAAGAGTCATGAGGGAATCAACAAAAAAAACATCTTGTGCAACAACACTGAAATGAGGGCAGTGGGTCTGAATGGCTCTGCATGACAATGGCGAAAATATAGCAGGCTGAAATGGGTACAATTATATCCAAGTTGGTTTGTGGTGATAAGCGAATTGGGATTTTGATTCATATACTTCAGATATTTAGTTTTTTTATGCCACCAAATGTGTTGTTGTCTTACAGAAAAACGATGTCGGTCTTGTGTTGTTCGACTTGGCTTATGAACACCTAAAGATAGTAGAGAAGCAGTACTTCAGCCTGCAGATTAGCGAGGACACCTCCAGCTCTCCGGTAATTGAGCGTTTGTATATTCGTGAGAGAGCCGATGTTTATTCTTGCGAGTCAGAAATAGAGAAACAATAAATTATAATGTTATGATGTTAATAGTGAATACCTGTCATTTCAGAGGTGGCTGGACCCTAACAAGCCCTTTAAGAAACAACTGAAGGGTAAGTGAGAAACTAGATACACACAAACATTTATAGACACCTACATTCATAGGCTCACTTGGAAACAGGTTTTAGATTTGTGGTGAAAATGTTTGACGTTATGGTTAGTGGATGCCCAGAGGCCGATAATACTTTATCAATATAATGGCAAAAACATCAAATTTGTCATAAACAGAGATGTGACTACTACACTATTATAGCAAAAGTAAAAAAAAAAATGTTTTCCTCTTTATCAATAAGATAACATTGTAAATGCAACAAGTGGTAAGCAAGTGGTGGCGAATTCATTCTGTAGAAATCCGCAGGGTGTTGCACAAATGTGGATGCAGATTTTGCTCGGGCCTACCCATCAGCTGCGGATGTAAATATTGTTCTCCAGTGTATTGTTTTGTGAACAGGTTTGATGAGTGTGTAATTTGTGTTTGTCAGAATAGAGCAGAGAACGCCGTTTCCATTAAAAGCACATCAGAAGACATATGTCGCTCTCCTCATGAGAATCGGAGGTGACTGATTTAATGAATCTACTTGCTTGAGTCATCAGGCATGAGCAGCATTCACAAGGCTGAGACTGCTGGAGATCGCTGTTCACACTTTATTGCCCACCGGCTTTACGATTTGAATTTATGGATTAACAGATTAGACCCAAAACCGTGTTTCCTTCCTGTATCAGAGAAAGAATCATTTCATCAAGTTCTTATCTGAAAAGTGCATTTCTATTGGCCACATTATTTGTTTTGGAAGATTATCTTTCCTCTGACTGCTCGCTTCCTGTTATTTCCTCAGGTCCTGATCCATTCTTTTTAATATTTAGAGTACGGTTCTTCATTTCTGACCCCAACTCCCTCCAGCATGAGCAGACAAGGTACATCACCCTATATACTGTATGTGCAAACGAGAGATTTATTTTTATTTATTTATATAGATTTTCATACTCTCATTTTGTTGTGCAGGCACTTTTATTTTTTGCAGATTAAAAAGGATATTTGTGAGGGGAGGTAAACATCCTTTTTGTACTCTATGTAGATCTGATGATGTCATATTCCTGAATGTTACTTAGTCATGTGATTTACCGTATAATAAATGGGGAAAGTAATACATTTATTGTGTATTGCAGACTAAAGTGTCCTTTAAGCTCTGCAGTGGTACTGGCCTCTTACGCTGTGCAGTGTAAGTTGATGAAAACATGTTTTTTTAATGTGTGATTGACACCTACAACAGAAACATCCTTAATTCAGCAGAGATTGTGTTTGTATTAGAAGCAGGCGTAATTGTTCAGAAGGAAATAGAGATTAATAAATGAACCAAAATTGGACATGCATAATTTATTACTGTTTCATCACGTATTTCATTACATGTGTTTGATTGACAGCTGAGTTTGAAGACTACATCCCTGAAACTCCTCCTGGATACCTCAGACCCATTTTATCCCTGATCAAGACCAAGAGTTCATTCTTAAAGTGGAGTCGCTGCATCCACAGCACAAGTATGTAAGAACACACACACATATTCGCTCACGCAGACATTATTAAATGTTAATGTCTGAATGTGTTTCAGAGGTCTGTGTCAGAGTGAAGCCGAGCTGTGTTATTTAAATACAGCAAGAACATTAGACCTTTACGGGGTGGAGCTACATAATGCTCAGGTAATGTTCAATGAAATATGGATTGAATTTAAAGGACTTACAGTCCACCCAAAAATTCTGTCATCCTTTACTCACCCCCCAAGTTGTTCCAAATCTGTATAAATGTATTTGTTCTGATGAACACAGAGAAAGATATTTGGAAAACTGCTTGTAACCAAACAGTTCTTGGCCACCAATGACTAGTAGGAATAATTGCTTAAAATGTAAGATATTTTGAAGAATGTAGGAAAGCAAACAGTTCTGGGACACTTTTGACTACCATTGTAATTATTCATACTATGGAAGTCAATGGTGGCCAAGAACTGTTTGGTTACAAGCATTCTTCCGATTACCTTTCTCTGAGTTCAACAAAACAAAGAAATGTATAGAGATTTGGAAGAACTCGAGGGTGAGTAAATGATGACAGAATTTTTATTTTTGGGTAAACTGTCCCTTTAACACGTTTGTGACACTCCTGCTGGTTTTCCTATTAGTAATATAAATAAATAGTATGTAATGTTGTTTTATAATGGCTTTATTTGTAGATTACCTTATTTAATAATTATAAATAATTATAAATCCGTGTCTGTAGGATATTAGTAACCCTGCCCTCTGGGTGGGGATCACATCAGGGGGCGTGGCCTTGTTTTGCAATTTAATTTGCTCCAGTTTCTTCCCCTGGTAAGTGTTGACCAATTCGGTGCTTTCACGATTTTCAATACACATGTTTTTACCTTGCATGTGCTATTTTTTTCTAAATGGCACCTTTTAAATGGATAACGTAGATGTTTATATTATAAGTGACACATAACAGCGCTTTTGCTCAGTTTGTCAGGCTGCTCATGTGCTGTTATTATCATTACAATGGAAACTAACCCCACACTGTCATTTATTCAGTGTAAACACTGCAGACAAGTGTTACAGTAATTACAGTTATTAGTATAATAATGAGGCCTGGAAACTGGAACCATTCATTGACTCTGGGTTGATTATATTATTATATTTCATATTTTTCGTATTTCCAAATTTTCTTTTGCAGGATTAACATCATCAAAATGTCGTTCAAAAGGAAACGGTTTTCAATCCAGCTGCGCCGGAAACACGTATGAGACACAAGCATAAACATATTGAACACTATTGAATCAAGTCAGACTTTAGTTTTTATGTTAACTGTGCAGCACGTGTAATGGTTTACATCAGGGTGTCCGCGGGGTCTTCAAAAATATTTAAAGTTGATAAATAATTTAGAGTAAATTAAGGGTTTTAAAATGTATTAAAAAGTCTTTAATGCCATTTTCCAAGGTATTAAATTGTGTATCATCTTTTCATATTTGTCAAAGAGGTCATATGTTAAAGTTTGCCTGAATTTAATCATTGCTAGGCGAATCCATTTACAACCGGTTATTTAACAACATCGATGACTAATGGGGAAATGCAAGTTTTCATGCAAATGGTATAAGGTGTTGGAACCATGGACGAGGGCCGTCTCTGGGAATAACCGCAAGGTTTACTGCGCTTTGTGTCAGATGGCGATTAGCGTAGCCTCGTTTCTCTTTCTAATAAACCTTACATTGGGTTAGACACTCAATTCATTCTCTTGTCCTTCTGAATTATGTTGCATTAATACAGAGTTATCACAAACTAAGACTGTTTAGTTGTGCTATCTTACAATCAGTATAGTAAATGTAATTTAAAGTGTTGCCAATGTACGATTAAAACTTGAAGTGGTGATGAGGTCTTAAAATGTATGGAAAGGTCTTGAAAAAGGTCTTATAAAGTATTGAATTTAGCTTCATGATTTCTGTATATACCCTGTTCATGGTGTTTTCTCATTTGTGTATTTGTTCGTGTTCACAGGGAGAGCTGGGCCATCACGTGGTCTCTATCTCCATGCCAAGCTCGCGTGCCTGTAAGAACCTCTGGAGGTCCTGTGTGGACCACCATACATTCTTCAATAGGAAACCCTCATCCTCACCTTCAAAACTTAGGTACACACTAATAGAATAAAATACCAACACTTATAAAAACATAAAGGATTGGATTTACATGTGCTTTAAATTGACATTTTTTTATTAAAGCTCTGCTTACCTGTATCGTAAACTGATTGGTGAGAAGATGTTAAACCCTGCAGTGAGATCAATCTCAACTGAACACCTGGAGACCAAGAGCTTACCCTCCCGTTCACCACCAAACACACCCAACTGGTAACCACGCTTAAAAACATTACAATAACTTGTTGATGTGAAACGGATTTTTTTTTAAACAATGAAACTTGTCGTCTACAACTACATGAAACTGGCATGTGTAAAAGATAGTTTCTGGTGGGTTTGGGACCGTTTCCGATTAATATATATCTCATTCCAGGCGAAGTTCTCGGTTACGTCATGACGTTCACAAACCACGGCCATCATCCGCGGACAACCTGACCAATGAAATGAGCTATGTGACCGAGAGTGAAGACGTGTTCTATACTTACAGGCACTTTTACTTTTCATACACAAATGCTACATGAGTTTTATTAAACACGCTGATAGTAACCTGTTCAATCTGATCACATTGAAGGAAAAATCAGGAGGATGGGAAGATGAGCGGTAGCTGGTCCCATAGTGATGATGTCATCACAGAGGAGGATGACTCGCAGCATTGGGATGAAGTGAGTGTGTGAGATCAAGTATAGTGGTTCACAAACCTTTTGGTCAGTTTACTTCCTCCTGCTCACTGTTTGTTTGTGTGCACCTCAGAATATAACAGCCGATGGAGATCTGCTTCTTGTGAGGATCACCCCAGACCAAGATGGGAAGTTTGGCTTCAATGTTAAAGTGAGTTTGTACGTCATATAGGTCCCATATTTATCACCCCGATTAATTTCGGTGTTTTGCATGACATCATGTTGTCTGATCTTTAGGGAGGTGTGGATCAGAAGATGCCCCTGGCAATTTCTCATGTTAACCCTGGATCTCCGGTAAGCTAATAAAGCTTGGCCTGTTAATGAACATGAATGAGTGCTTTTGCATTTGTATTAATACCAGATGTGTTTCAGGCCGGTCGCTGTGTGCCTCCGCTGATGGAGGGAGATCAGGTGTTGTTGATAAATGGGCGGGACATCTCCGAACACACACATCAGCAGGTGGTCATGTTCATTAAAGCCAGCCGCGAGTCACACAGCAAAGAACTGCAGTGCCCCTTGGGGCGCAAGTAAAGGTGAGATTGTTTGGTGTGTGGCGGTTTGTTGGGGGTGGCTTGGCTCTGGGGGGGTTGGGGGTGGGGGGGTGGGTGGGGGTTGGGGTCGGGTGGGGGGGTGGTTGGTGGGTGGGGGGGCTCGGGGTGTGGCGACGGGGGGGGAGTGCGTGGGGGGGTGGGGTTTGTGGGTGTGGGTGTGGGGGGAGTGTGGGTGAGGCAGCGGGATGTGGGTTTTGGGTGGGTTTTGGGTGCTGGGGAGGTGAGATCGACAGGGGGGGGGGCTGTTTGTCGGGTTGTTGCCGCTGGGGGGTTGGGGGGGGTGTGGGGGTGAGAGGGCTGGGGGGGGGGGTTTGGGGGGAGGGCCGGGTGTGGCGTGTTGGGGGGGTGTCTTGTTTGGTCTGGTGACCTCCCGGGGGGGGGGGTCGTGTGGGTGGGGGTGGGGTTGGTGTCGGGGGGTGTGGTGGGGGGGGGGGGGGGGGTGGGGCGGGGGGCGGATGGTGTGGTGGGGGTGAGGTGGGGGTTGGTTACCTGGGTGGTGGGGGGGGGGAGGGTTGCGGGGAGTTGGGGCTTGGGGTGGGGTGGGTGGCTGGGGGGGTGTGGGGTGGGGCGGGGTTTGGGGTGTGGGGGGCGTGGGGTCGGGTGTGGGTGGGTGGTGAGGTTGGGGGTTTTGGGGTGGGTCGGTGTGGTTGTCGTTGGAGGGTGTTGTGTTGGGTTCGTGGGGTGGGCGTGTGGGGGGTGTGGGGGGGGGGTTGGGGGTGTGCGGGGTGTGGGGGTATGGTGTTGTCTCTTGGCTGGGGGTGGTAGCTCGTTTGTTCTTGTGTGGTGGCGTTTTTGCGTGTCGTGCGTCTGGTGTTTTGGCTGGTGGGGAGCTGTACTTTTTTTGGTTTGTTGGGGGTCCGTTTTTTGAGGTATTTTTTGTTGGGGTTTTGCTCGTCTCCTTTCTGGTTTCTTTTACTTTTTGTCTTTCTATGTTTTCTGACCTTGTGGCGGTGCTGCTTGGCGGGCAGGAGCGGGGGTTCGAGGTGGGTGGGGGTGGGTGTTGTTTCGTTGGGCTTATGTTTTTGCCTGGGATGGGTTATGGGGAGGGTTGTTTTGGCCTTTTGTTGATGGGGGGGGGGGTAGTGCTTGGGGTTCTGTGTTCTTGGGGTCGATTTGTGGTGGTGGGTGGTGTGCTTGTTTGCGGCGTCTGTTTGGGTTTTTGACTTGTTTTGTGTGTGGGGGGTTGGAGAGGCGTGCGGGCTTTTTGGTTGGGGTCTGTCTTATTTTTTTTCTTTGCCTGTTCGGGTCCGGGGTTGGGTGGGTGGGCATATTCCTGTCGTTTTGTTCTACTTGGTGGGGGCGCCTGTTTTGTCTGTTTTGAGCCCTCGTCTTCGTTTTGGTGGTGCTTTGTGTATCTGGGTTTTTTTTTTAGGGGCGTGAAGGTGGAGCGAGTGGGTTGTGGTTTGGGGGGGTGTGGGTGTTTTTTTTTGGCTTGGATACGTGGTTCGGGGTGGCTCTCTGGCGTGTCCTGTTTTGGTGTTTGTGTTGGTCTTGTCCGTTTGTGTCTGTGTGGGGAGTGTGGGGGCGGGGGGCCCTGGTGGGTTTGGTCGTCGTCGTTGGGTGCTTGGCTTTTGTTTCTGGTTCGTTAGTTTTTCGCTTTGGGTGCCTTGGGTATGTGTGGCGGGGGTTTCGGTTTTCTGTTGCTCGTGTCGTGGTGGCTGGCGGTGTTGATTGCTTTTTGTCTGTTCTTTGTTTTGGTTTGTTGTGTGTTCCTTTTTGCGCTTTTTGGTTGGTGTTGGTGTGGCTTGTGTCGTTTTTTTTTCGTGGTTTGTGGGTGGTGGCTTTGTGCGGCTGTGGTTTTGTGTCGGGTTTTTCTCTTCTGGTGGCCGTGCGGGGGGGGTTTTCGTGTGTGTCGTTTCTTGGGCGGTTTGCTGCGATTTTTTCTTCCTTCTCTTTTCTTTGTTTCTTTGGTGGCGTTTTTGGTCGTGGTTTGTTGTTCTTTTCTTGTGGGCTTGCTCCGGTTCGGCTTGGGGTTCCTCTCGTTTGTGTTTTTCTTTTTCGTTTTGGCCGTGAGTTTCTTTTCTTTGTGTCGTTTTTTGTTGGCTTTTGCGGAGTTGGTGGATGGTTGGGGGGGGTTTCTGTCTTTTTTGGATTTCTCCCGCGCCTCCCTTCTTTTGTTTTGGTGGTAGGTGCTCCTTTCTGGTTCCCTTTCCGCCTGTTTTCGTTTTGCGTCTACCTTTTGGGTCTGTTTTCTTGTTTTTGTTTTGTTCTTTTCTGTCTTGTTTTGTTTTTGTTTTTGGGGGTCTCTTTTCTCTGTTGGGTGCACTGGGCTGGGAGCTCCTTGGTCAGTTGGGGGGTTGGTTTTTTGGAGGCGTTGGTGGGTGCTATTTGTTCTCATCCTATTTTTCTTTGTCCTGTTTGTGTCTTCTTCCCTTTTCTTCCGTGTTAGGTCTCCCTGTTTTGCTTCTTTATGCGTGGTGGTTATCGGTTTTGTGTTGTCGATGCGTTCTCTGGTGTTCACTCTGGGATAGTCCCGCTGGCGTATCGATTCGCTTCTCTTTTCGTTTACATCGGGGGTTTGGGGCGGGGCTGGTGGGAGTGGGTAAAGGTGGGGGGACGGGGGTGGGGTGGTTCCTTTGGGCCGCGTTTTGGTGCTGCTTTTCTATTGCTTTTCGACCATTTTTTCTCCTAGGCTTTTTCTTTTCTTTCTTTTCTTGTCCCTTATTTTGTTTCTGGTTGGGTTTGCTTTTTGTGCGGATGGAGGATGATAGGGGGGTGCGTTCTGGACTCTCTGCTGTTGGTCTCTTTATGTTTTGTGTTCCCTTTTGTGGCTGCGTTTTTTTTTTTTAGTACTGGGGGCTCTTTTTTGCCCTTTGTGTTGGGTTGTGTCGTCCTCCGCTTGTCCTTTGCCCTTTTGCCTGTGGCTTTTTTGTTTGGTTTTTTTTTTTCGTTTCATCTTTATCTCCTGGTCCGTGTGGTGTTGTCGTTTCTCCGCGTTCTGTTTTTTTTTCGCGTTTTGTGGGGTTGTTTTTTTGGGGGTTGGGTTAGCCACCTTGTTGGGTGTGGGGGTCTGGGGTTGGGGGGCGGGGTTGGTCACGGGTTCTTTCCGTTCGTTATGTGGGTTTCGGCGGCGTGGGAAGGGGTGGGGGTGTTGCTTTCCCTTTTATCTCACCTTCTCCTTTCCGGCCTGCGTCCTCTTTGACTTCTTCGGGTGGGTCTTGTCTTTGTTTCTTGTCACGTTTTGATGTGTGATAGCTTCGTTTGTAGTTGTTTGTTTTCTTGGTTTTTTCCTCGTTGGTTCGTTTTTGCCTGGGGGTGTTTTTTTGTGTGCTCTCGGGGGGGTCTTTTGTCGCTGCTTGTTTTTTTTCTTGGAGTTGTTTCTTTTGCAGGGTTGGGTTAGTTTTTTTTCTCTGTGGTTTCTGTACGTTCGTGTGCTGGTCGTTTTGTCTCGGGGGGGATGGGGAAGGGGAGGGTTGGATGTGCTCGCTTTTCTTTTTGGGTTGTGTGTTGTTTTTCTTGTGGTGTATGGGATCGGCTTCGTGATTTTTTTGTTTGTTTTTTGGTTTTTTTTTTCTGTCGGGGGTGGATGTGCTGTGGTTTTCTCGGTCTTTGTCCTGGTTTTGGTTGCGTCTTGTGTTCGGGCCGTTGGGCGTGTTTGGGGTGGGCGTAAGTGTGTGGTTTCGGTGATGCCTTCGTGGGTGCTGTGTGGGGGGGTTTTGTGTGCGGTGGTGGTTTTGTTCCGCTCGTGCCGTGTCGGCTCTGTGGGGTTGTGTTTTCCGTCTTCATTTATTTCCTCTGATTCTTTATTTTTTCCATTGTTTTTGAGTGTCTGGGAAGGTTTCCTCCGTTAATTTGTCTTCCCGTCCTTTTGCTTTCTTTTCCTGTTTGTCCTTTGTTCCTCTCTTTTTTTGGGCTCTTCCTGGTAGGCAATCCGTTTAGTTTTTTTTTCGGTTGTTGTTGTTTCTTGTTCTTTTTGTTTGCTTCTATGTGGAGTGGGAATTGTGGGCGGCTTTCCGGAGCTGGGTGAGCGGGGGGGTGGTGGGGGGTGTGTTGTCGTTCTCGTTTTCGTCGTGGTGGGCTTGTCTTCTTCCTGGGCTGCCTCCCATGGACGGGTGTGTAGTCGTGGGAATAGGGACTGGTGCGTGCCCGGCACTTGTGCTCGTTTGTCGCCTGTCTTCCCCTTCTTGGGCGGCGATCTGCTCTTTTTTAGCTCTTATCCCCGGGGGGGGGGGGTGTGCTGGCGTGCGTTTTGCTGTTGGGGCCGCTGTTGGGCCTGGGATGGGAATCCCCTTCTCAGTATTGTCCAAACTTCTCTCTTCTTTTGGGTCCTTGGGGTCGGGTGCCTTTATCGCGCTCAGCTGTATCGGAGGGGGTCTGTTGGGAGGGGGGCGGGGTCTGGTGGGGGATGGGCTGTCGGGGGGAGGGGAAAGGGTTCATCCCAAATAATAGTTGACGGCGGTTTGATGGGGGGGGGGGGGGGGAGGGGGAGGGGGCGTGGGGGGGGGGGGGGGGGGGGGGGAGTGTCTGGACGGCGGTTGTGAGTTTGGGCTTTTTCGTTTTTAGGTTTGGGTATGCCGGGGTTGGGTACTTGGGATTGGGTGGGTCGCTTCTTGGTCCTTTTTGGTTGTTACTGTTTCTTTTGGTTCGAGTGCGCCGTGTGTCTTGTTTGTTCTTTGTGGTCGATATTGTGGTAGTCTGGTGTTCTCCGCTTCTTCTGTGTGTTTGCTTGTTCTATGCTGTTTTTAGTTTGCGGGCGTCAGATTCCTCCCTTCTCTCTTCCTTATGTTTTATTTCATTTTATTTTTCTTTCTTTTCTTTTATTATTTTGTTCTGTGCTGGTTGTGTGCGGGGGATGGGGCTTTTGCTTGTACGTTGTTCCACCATCCTGTCCTGTTTTGCGAGGGGGGGGTTCTTTTCGACGGTCGCGTGGGTGGTGTGTGTCCGGTTTTCTTTTCTTAAGTCCTCTGGGGTGGGAATGTTGGTGGTGGGCGTGCGGGGCGTTCCTATTTCCTTTCTTTTTTCGTTCCCCTTCTTTTCTTTACGGTTTGGCAGTTTTTTCCTTGTGGCTGTTTTTCGTGCCTTTCCATCTCTTTTCGTTCCCTTTGGCTGGCGTGGTGGGTGTGCGGTCGCCTTTCTCTCTCCTTTTTCCCCTCATTCTTTGTTTCGCTTTTTTTCTCAAGGGGGGCTGGGTTTCTGGCGGGGTCCTGTGTTTTTGGTGGCTTTTTTTTTGTGGGCGTTCGGGAGTGCTGTAGGCTGCGCGAGTGCTCGATCTGCGCTTCTTTGGGTTCTCGGGTGGGTTGTTGTTTCCTTGGTTTTGCCTCTGAGCTTTCTTTGTCTTGAAGATTGTGGTTTGTGGTTTGTATGTTTTGTTTGTTGTATCTGTTTGTCCCTGTAAATGTGCAAGTTTATGTCAGGGCTACACAACATTCAAGTTTGGATTGTTCTTTCTTCATTATTACGATATATATATATATATATATATATATATAATCTATATTGCATATTCTCTTTGTACTTTTGTCAATGGCTTAATGCCTCATGTTAATGTTACAATGCTGTATGTTTACAGGTGTATCTTTGCGAGCTGAGCCTACCTTACAGTTAGGTGATGGTCTCACGCTTCCAGGTGAAATATCCCCAATGTCTAGCCGGCCTCCCGGAGAGACACTGGAAGAGTCCATGACCCGTTTGGAGAGGAGTCTTGTCACTGGCACACTGCTTTTACAGTTTGAGGTTCGGACATGTTATAGTGCTTATGGCATGTCTTGGTTTGCATGTATGTGCATTGCTAATTGTTATCCAAGCATGTGTGTGTGAGTTTGTGTGTGTTTTGCTACTCGCAGAAATTGGACAGGAAGAAAGTTGGAATGTTATTTTCTTGTGCAAAGCTGTCAGAGAATACGGACAAGAATCGGTACAAAGATGTATTACCATGTAAGTTGCATTGTGTTGTTTCAAACACGAACCTTTATCTCATGGTCGACCAATAGGCTGGCAAGTGGCCAAGTCTGTGACAACCTCATAATCCATTACAAGCATCAATGTTTGATTTCAACTATTCATTTCACTATTATTTTCATTTCTGACATCGCCTTAGTCAATATTTATTCTATGAAGTTTGTATTGTCAAAGAATGTTTTTTATATTATGTACAATGATGTTATGTAGAAAACCCAGTAAGTAACATAAAATGACTTCGTTCAGAGATCATTGCTTGTGTTTGCATGTGTGCTATAATTTGTTGGGTGCAGAGATTATGTTTTGCCACTAGAGGGTGGTTACTGGATGGCCTTGATAGGATTGCTGAACAAAAATACTTCAGTGGAATAGATTAGGACTAAAGTCAAATGTATTTTCTTTATTAATTTCTGTATAGGTTTTACACTGGGGAATGAGGCGTAATGCTCTTTAAAACTAGTCCGAGGAGACGTTTTCAGATAATCCATTAAATCCTCACTTCCTCATTCTTTGCTTTTCATTTCGTTCCCTGCAGATGACAGCACTAGAGTGGTGCTACAAGAGAAGGAGGATGATTACATCAATGCCAGTCATGTAAAGGTATGGATCTGTCTGCCTCACACATAAATATATATATATTACTCTTTACTCTTTAAGGATAAATGAGATAACCATTCCACTAGCACAGTATTTTAGAGTAAGGAGTGGGCTGAGTCAAAATAAAGTCATAGCCAAGGTTAGGATTTCGATTTCCAGGGAACATATAAGCTGATAAATGTATACCTTGAATACACTGAAAGTTGCTTTGGATGAAAGTCTCTAAAATGTATTGAAGTGCATGAAAGAGATAGTATCAGCTTTGGGTGGCATATTAAAGCCTTGACAATATTTGCTTGTCTTTGTCAGACTGAGCCAGCAGGTTGTGTGTTGTGGTACATAGCAGCTCAGGGTCCACTGCCACAAACCTGTACCCACTTCTGGAGGAGCGTGTGGGAGCAACACATCAGTGTCATTGTCATGCTGACTACACTGACCGAGAGAGGACGGGTAACACAAATGACATCACACACATGACAGACAGCCTATACACTTATACTTTATAAAGTATGAATAAACCTGAACATTACGCACACATACTCATGAGTCATGACCGCAGCTCACTTCAGAGGAACATACAATTGGAGTTATAAAGCTGACAAACATGCACATTACCTAATCAGACAATACCCATCACACACTTCCAGTCCCCCAAGGACAGTTTATTGTGACTGCCGTATTCTTTGGCTCAGCTTGACTGTTGCTTGGTAACCGTGTGCTCTGCATTCTTTTCCAAAGGGATGATTTAATAAACTGTGTGTGTCTGACTCTGTGTGTGCGTGAGGGAGGGAAAGAGGGAGCACAATTGTTCTTTGCTGTGCTCAATAATCCAAATTCCATTTCCACAGACGAAGTGCCACCAATACTGGCCGCATCCTCCTGAGGTGAGGGATTATGGGTACCTTCAGCTGTGCTGTCACTCAGAGGAGTGCAACCTGGCATACGTTACCAGAGAGATAACACTCACAAATACTAAGGTAATAGCGTGAGTCTAACAGGAAGAACGTCTGTGAAATGCAGTAAAAACTCTGTGGTCTTCTATTAAATTGTTTTGCATTAAAACAAACATCAGGCCCCATAGTTACTGCTAAATATCCACAATTAGAACTTCAAATTTTTTATCAAGCTGTCTTAAGTTGTGCATAGTCAGGATGCTCAAAAAATCAGTTTAATTTTCCTTGTTACTGTTTCCTTTTACTTATACTCTATCGCTGTATTGAAACTGGAGTTTGATTTGTAGAAAATGTTTGGCTTAATGCATTTTGTGAAAGCCAATCGCGTGTGTGAGCGTGTTCATTTGTGACGTGCCAACCGCAAATGAGTCACGTATCACTGTGGTCAAGAGCAAAGATACATACACGGGCACGCTCACGCACTCACTCAATGACACTAACATAAACAAATCATCATTGCTGGAAAAGGGAGACCCATCTGTTGTCTCCGTTGGTGGGAGTTAATCTCAGCACGGACAGCAGACGGAGGTTACATCACACATTCATCATCCGTATAGGGGGTGCGTGTGTATCTCAGATAGAGAAATAAAGAAATGGAGAGACAGTTGGGTAAGAGATCTAATAGGGGGTACAGGCGAAATGGCAACGTGTGAGCGCTGTAACCCACTGCCTGTGAGGAAATTATGCCTCTGTGCCTGATTTGTCATACCAAGTGAATTATTTTTTCCACTTTGGCCTTCAGACTGTGACTCATTTACTCAAGATGAAGAACGTAAAGATCACTTTTTCCTCCTGCACCCACGATAGAACTGAGGGGGAATACATTACAAACGGCAGAGCGTTTCGTCAGATATGAAATGCTGTTTTAAAGATCCCACAAAATTAGTTTTGTGCTTTTTAGTCAATGTGTAGCTATTAACCTTAAAGCTGTCTGTATAATAAAGCACAACATTTGCATACAGCAGCACATATATTTGCCTTTTCTCGGGAAACAAATGAAAAATACTAATGACTTTTTGCACTATTCAATCAAATGCTTCCTAGTATAAGTCTGTCCCTTTAATATTAGCTTTTAAAAATAAAAGTGATTAAATAAGATTTGAATCTTACAAAGCATCAGTTTCGTTGTAAATAAAATGTCTTATAATTGTGCTTATGTATAAGGTGTAAGACGGGCATGCTTAGACTTGTCTGTGCTTTAATGCAAACTCATCTGAGCGTTCTCTGTCTCTCCCTCGGTCGCCCTCCCCTCTCTTTGACAGTCAGGAGAGCAGCGCTCCATCACTCATTTACAGTACGTTGCCTGGCCAGATCACGGGGTACCTGAGGATTCCTCAGACTTCCTGGATTTCGTCCAATCAGTGAAAAGTATGAGAGGGAATACTGTGCCTCTTATGGTCCACTGCAGGTGAAGGAACTTAAAGCACAACACACACACAGTCGGATTTGATCAGGCATAGACTTACTGAATGTTATTCTGCAGTGCTGGGATTGGGAGGACAGGTGTGTTGATCACCATGGAGACAGCCATGTCACTGATGGAGAACGAAAAGCCTGTGTATCCCCTAGAGATCATTACCTTGCTGAGAGAACAGAGGGCCATGCTGGTTCAAGCACCGGTACAAACACACACAGACATGTACACACGAGTGTATTACAAGAGCCCACCTATAAATTTAGATTAACATTCATAAGGACATGAATTTATGCAGATTATACATTTATGTTCTTCATTAAGTCAGAAAAGCCATGTCAAATATATTTTAGATAGCTTCTCCACCTCTGGATGGACTCCTGGTTGAAAACCTTGAAGTTAGAACAAACTCTCAGATCACATAAAAAATGCACTTAGATCAAATGATTCACACACACACTCATTCAATCTTAATCTGATTTTATTGAATCTGTCATCTTTAATGTGCATGTCTCCGTGTTTGTTTTTTAGTGCCAGTTCAGCTTCGTATGTGAAGCCATTCTGAGGGTGTACAGAGAGAGATTTAAACCAAGCCAAACACCAAACAGTTGATAAGAAGAGAGAGTGTGTTTGAAAAGTTAAGTAAGAAGCTTCGCCCGTGTGCTCAGACTGTTGATAAAGACTGATGTAAAAAGAAAAAGGGGCAGGGAGTTGGGGGCGTGTCTGGATGAAGATTGGAGGATGGATGGACAATCTCTTCTCTTTCTGTGTCTCTGCTGACAGCTGTGGCGATTGAGGAAGAGCATTAAGCACATTGACACTTAAGCTCATAGGATGCTACAGTGCACACAAACACTTTCTGTCTGCTCTACAACGCTGTATACATCAACTAGAATAATTCAATTCACCTCTTCTATAATAAATAATAAAATGTGTAATTCTTCTCACGTTGTGACTCTTGTCTTATTCATGATGGGTTGCGGCAAACTCGGCTCGGAATGAAAATGAGCGCGCGTGAAATGCTCACGATTGGCGCGTGTTGTTTCTGTATAGCTGAGGTGACGCAATTGCGCCGTACTGTATGAAGGCTGCCTTGGTTTTCCAGTCGTTGCTGGGTAATTCAGTAATGAAGATAACATCACATCGATCACTTCGGTTAACCAGCAGGTAGCGCTGCCTTGCTCACGGTGACCCGACGAGGAAAAAAGTTTGAGTGTTGCCGAGATTTAACGCTTGCGCAGAACAGGTTGCTCGGCCAGTTCCTCTGGTTGATTTACCTGAGAGGTACACCAGTTTCGGTTAATAACAAAACGGAAGCGCTAACGCCGGGGTCACGAACCATGATTTAACCGAACCCGGACTTCGATGAGCGAGAGAAAAAGTTCAATCGAGAACTATTTTTATTGCGGAACGGATTGAACGACCGAAAGGACGGGAGCATTTCGGGACTGCGTGCGGCAGGTGTGCTCGTGTTTTCTCGCCCGTGTGCCACTGGTCCTTCGAGGTAAGGTCCCGACTTTCCCCTGCTGCATTGCACGGCTCAGTCCGGTAGACGCCGCCTTCGCCGTTACTGAGCGCCTGGGAAACAGCTGGATGCCTTCCGAGCGTCGCCGTTAGCAGTCCGGTATCGGTGCCGTTTTCCCTGCTCGATTCAAGCGCTGCGTGGCCCCCCGTGGGGACAAGATGATGGGGTTTCTGCGCAGGACGTTTAGCCGTCGGTCAAGGAGACGTTTTCGGACGTCGGATGAGCTGGACGGGACTGGCAGGAGCGGAAACTCGATGCTTCAGGCGCACCAGCAGCAGGTGATACACACGCCGACTGTGGTGACCGGGGGAGCCGTTGTCCACATCCCCGCGGCGGGCAACAGCAAAGACGCCATCACGTGCAGAGTCCTGCTGCTGGACGGATCGGATGTTAATGTGGAGTTACTGGTGAGTGCTTTGTTGTTTTGTGGAGTTATGATTGTACGTGTGTGTTTAAAGAGCAGAGAGAAAAGTCGCCAAAGGTTCGTGTACTTAAAAGTGGTGTATAACGGCAAAGTTCGGTTGCGACTACCTGTCGTAACTGTCACTGTGTGTGGCATTGTGGATTTCCCTGTCCCGGTAGTTAAGAGGCGGACAGATGGTGCTCGTGCTCTCGTCCTCATGTTTACTTCCCGCCTGTAGCGACCTCTCAACCTGTCACACAATAACACCTGAGTTTCACAGAAAATGTAACGATCAGAGAGAATAAAACGACTAACGATTTTCTCTTTATCACCCTGTTGATTTTTTTATTTTAATTTCTCATTTGTTTCACAGAGGCTTAACCTTTGCTATTCGCTCTTTTGCAAGTCATGCCATGCGTGTCCATTACTTCGTGATTTCATCGATATATTCAGTCAATTCATAATTAATGGTTTCAGCTTTTCTGAACTCGGAGTTGATTTATTATGAATTTATTTGCGTGGCGAGATGATACATTGTATTTCAGTTTCAACGAAACTAAATTCAACTTTTTCGCAATATGAGGCGAGATAAGCACCTGAAGGTCATGTTGTTGTAGGCTATATTTCAAAACACGTTTTTGCTGATGATGAACACGCACGTCATAGCCAAGCAATGTTAGTGTCATACAAGTTGAGACATGTCAAACGAAAAGTGTTTTTGCATGTCAGTGCTTTATCATAGCAATTTATAAATTCCTCATTTGACCACTCACTACTTTTACCTCCTTGTTTTCATGTCATCTGAGCATCTGTTTCTGGCGAAGGATGTTCTCTGTGTTACTTTTTGCAAGATATGTTAGCAAAGGAAAGTTTTAAAAAGTGAGTTGGCTTATGTATGCTAAGGGTTGTACAGTAGGTCAGTTTATACAGCAGCTAGTATCTAAGAAAAATAATAGCCACCCCCACCCCTCAGGGCGTGTCCCAAATCCAGCCACTCTGCTCTGACATTTGAAGCTATTTTTACTATGGCCTCCGTTTGTGTGCCCCTATACAGTATGCGATGTGTGTGTTTTCATCTGTCTCAAGGGCTTAGTGCGTTTGCTTTGTGGAGTTTTTATAAATGTCAGGGTGTCAAGTCATTCAGACGAAATGGTGAAAGCCAGGAGGTGGGTCTGTCAATCTTTCCAGTCCCTAAGGTCACTGCATCATTGAGCCGAGGCAGTTTGGCCTGGTTTTCATAGCTTATCAAATGTGTTTGGGCGCTTTGAACACTCATGAATGTCATCGAATTATATCGAATCAAAGTATCAAACCGAGTGGAACTTATTTTAAACTTATGTAGTTATATGACACCTGTATGAACACCAAGGTAACTGACCTCATACATCTAATAACAAAAGACCTTGGGACTATTTTGGCCATAGTTCATCCTAAACAAATTCCGTTATTAACCCTCAAGCCATTCCAAACCTGTTTATGACTCTCCTTTTAAGCACAAAAGAAGATATTTTGAAAAATGTTTTGTGTCCATATTAGGGTTGTCAATTGGTCCCCAATGTTGTTTGGTTATTAGTGTCCTTCAAAATATCTTCTTTTGTGAAAAAAAGTCATACAGGTTTTGACATGAGAGAGAATAAATAATGAAAGAATTTTATTTTGGGGTAAAGTGTCCCTTTAACCATGTTGAAGCTATTTCAGGACTCTTAACCCTCACAAAAACTTGTTGTTGTCATTATAACATTTGCCCTTTTTTGCTGAAACCAACACACCGGAAAATAATCCTGTAAAGAAACGGATAAAGTACTGGTAGAAAATTACCAGTACATTTTCCTTTATTTTACGGACATTTTCGTTTATGCTCATGCAGTGCAAAATGTAAAATACAGGTAAAACCACTGTAAAAAAATACACACGAAAAATTCCTTCTAATTAATACAGTATATTGTGCCCTACTTTTACAGATTTTTTTTAGTGTCAATAAGACGCCCTAAAATTTGATGACTTGATATCTAAATAAAAAATGATTGTTTCTAAATTCTTGAGTTTCTAAATTCGGTAGATACAGACCTTAAAAATAAACGGACTATTCCCTTTGTGTGTGTGGTTGTGAGGTCTTCCTCATCTGCACACACACATGAAAAAAACATTGTCGATAATCTCTTCGGCGTTTCAAAGTGTCACATATGAGACTGTAATTTTGCAAGGGAAAAACTGGGTGAGTGCGTACGGAAATAAATGCTGCATGTATGTCACTGTGTCTAATCGGGGCCATCAAGCCCTGCAGGTGTTCTGGAGTTACTCCACAGGTTTTCCCTTAAACTGTCACAAGATCAGTGTGAAGCCGTGAGCTTTCTGCACTGTTCTGATTTATTCATGCTTTAAATGTGTGCGTTTCAGAAACACTCCAGGGGACAGGATCTGTTTGATCAGATTATGTATCATTTGGATCTCGTGGAGGCTGATTACTTTGGCCTGCAGTTCATGGACCCAGAGCAGGTTGCGGTGAGTGGCACTTAATGAGCATGCGTGTGTGTGTTAGGGTGGCAGTGACCTGTTTTCCTATAAGCTGCTGCTCTAAGAACAGAAATGAAAAATGAAGACTGTCAGTGTGAAACAACCACTCGACATCAATCAGAACAACAGGATTTTCATTTCCTTAGCACTCAGACTAATAACAAACTCTCTTCTTGTTCTATGTTTCTCTTTCGCTCTCTTCTTCCCTCCCACCTTCTCCCCCACTTCTCCCCTGATTCACATTTTCTTATGTTTTACTTTTCAGCACTGGCTGGATGCAACCAAGCCCATAAAGAAGCAGATTAGATGTAAGTAGATATGACACACGCAATATTGTAGAGTTATTTAGTTGGCTGTTGCAGATGGCTGATGACCTTGGGCTCATAATCTACTGTTGCCGTAGTGACAAGTGTTTATGAATGTATACTCTACGGGCGTGAATAGAGCCTTTCCCACAAGACACACCCCTAACCAAAGAGATAAGTTGTCGAGGAAAAAGAGAAAGTGGAAAGTAGTCTTGAGAGAAAAAAAAACGGTAGTGCAGCATGACCGTCCAATTGTAGTTTTTTCATTGGGAGCATATAATATAATTTGACATCAGCCTGATCTGAAATATAGCTGACCATCTGTTATATGCAATTTACATGTTCATGTTATCAGTAAAAAAGGCTATTGATGCTATCCCTCACATTTTTGCTATATTGTAATTGCTATAGTACCTTTCAGAAAAGCTTTACAATCCTGTTAAAAGCCGTTGAGTCATACTGAATCAACATTAGCTGACTTATGCCTGTCTCTATGACAACAATGTTTCCTAGCTCTCAAGGATGATTACTTTCTTGCCTTTTTTTGCTTTTAAGTTTATGTACCAATTCCATTGTGCCAATTCACTTACAGCACTTTTGACATTGGGTGTGTGTTACTTTGCCTGATTTTAGTCTCTTTCTCTCTGTCCTAGATGGACCTCCGTACAGATTGTTTTTCAGGGTAAAGTTCTATTCATCAGAGCCCAATAACCTTCATGAAGAGTTTACAAGGTAAAGGAGAATTGCAGTTATATACTGTATGTGTACATCCTGGTGTCGAACCAAACAATATTACAGATATAATGAATGGTCGGCTTTTGAATATTCTTTTATAGATGCGCTTTGAATCTGAACTTTTGTCAAATATATGTTGATATTTTTAGCCGCATTGCTTTAATTAGTCTGTTGACAGCATGCTGTGCTTTACCTAATAGTTTGCACAGTAAAACGCTTGCTGCGTTCTCAATTCGTTCCCTTTTAAGCGCCACCAGTACAGCTATACATACGCAGATGGACATCATGGCTGCTTTGTCGTGTCTTTTTTTTGTTTTAAAGACGATCTGTTGAGTTGAAAATGAGCCAACTTTCAAAAACCTGTCTTGAGCCTCATGCATTCTGTTCCATTTTGTGTTGCTCTGTCTAGCTGTTTCAAAACAAAAGAGTGAGATTACATAAATGCCCCCTGAGAAACATGGCAGATCTGAGGTGAACCCAAATTTAAAGGGTTTCCCTGATACCATTTAGTCTGTTTATGCTCTTAAAGGAACAGTTCACCCAAAAATATCCATCTGTTGTTCCAAATCTGTATACATTTCTAATGAACACAGAGTAAGATATTTGGAAGAATGCATAAAACCAAACGGTTCTTGGCCACCATTGACCACCATAGTAGGAAAAATGTGACTCTGGATGACAAAATGACAAAAGCTTCGATAATTTTTCACCCATTCAAAGTATTTTTGGCTTTTACTAAAAATATTCTCGTGCTAATTTGGACTGGTTTTGTGATCCAGGGTCACAAATCACTTTATCATTTTTTTGTTCTGTTGAACACAAAGAAGATATTTAGAAGAATGTTGGAAAGCAAACAGTTCTGGAGCACTTTTGACTACCATTGTCATTTTTTCTATTATGGTAGTCAGTAGTGGCCAAGAACTGTTTGGTTACAAGCATTCGTCCAAATATATTTCTCTGTGTTCATTAGAACAATGAAATTTACGGTTTACATATTTGGAACAACTAGAGAGTAACTCATGACAGAATTTACATTTTTGGGTTAACTATTCCTTTATTCGTTCAGCAAGCCCATTAACCAAACATCTACTCTTCAATTCATTATACAAGAGAGTTCATTTTGATCATTATTGCGCTCAAAATGTCAATTTTCACCTGTCTTAAATGATTTTTACAGGTATCTCTTCGTGCTGCAGCTAAGACAAGACATACTGTCCGGCAAGTAAGAAATGACACATACCCCTTTACACACGTACAGACAGAAAACAAAGAGAGCTCCTTTCATATCCTCCCTTTTGCCCTCTATCACACCTCTGACCCTCTGTCTTCCGCACACAGTGCAGCGGGGTTTTCTAGCGGGGTCCGATAAAAGCTCTGTTTCAGTGTATAATCTGGGTCTGCTCTACTGGGTGCTGCTCTGCTCCTTTTTAATAAAAGAAACTCTGATGAGAACCAACATACAGCTTCTAAATTAAGAGCACAGATACGCTCCGACACACTTTCCCGCACAGGGCCACACTCTCTTACATAAACACGGGGTCTTTTCATCTCACATTTCAGGGAAGTGGATGTCGACCACTGTTTAGAAGCTATATTGGTTAAACGTGTGGTTAATAGTATACTGCAAACACATTTACAAGCTGTTTTAAGGGTCATTAATTTTCTCCTGCAGGTTAAAATGTCCGTATGATGTGTCTGTGGAGCTTGGAGCGTATTGCTTACAGAGTGAGTTTTATTTTTGCGATCATTTTTGCATATTAACATAACTTTTTGCATGTATTGTCTCTTGTTGACATTGTACATTTCTTCTATTTTGCATGGAAATAGGTGAACTTGGGGATTGTGACCCATTAGAACACTCTGTTATATTGGTATCAGAGTTTCGGTTTTCACCCAAACAGACCGAGATTATGGAGGCAGACATCTATCGCAAATGGACTGAGTATAGGTAAGCCCACCCCAGGCAGTGAATGTGTCTTATTACCCAAATATTCTGTTTTGGCAGCTGTAACACTATGTTCACTATGCATGATCATTTGACAAGTTAAAACATAGAAAGCTGAAGTATTTATGCAGAGTGACAAAATCTCTGTCGGTCATACACCGTATAGATGGTGGACCAATTAGATTTAACTGTGGGCAGGGCTTGATGCAACACAAATAGAAAACCTTTTAGCAGAAATTGGATGAGAGTGGTGAAAATGGCAACATTTGCTCTCCTACTCACAAACGTGAATAATCGACGCTCTTTATTATTCGCTGGAAAATTTGTTATTTTCGCGTGAGTGACACGATCTGACAAATATTTTCAACCTTCGCGGAAGACGAGATTGACATCTCTCCGCCCGATTCTCATTATTCGCTGTTGCGAGTTCACGTCTGAAATCTTTGGAATGACTTTGTATGTAATTTACTCGCGCAATACGCTTAATTCCCGTTTGAACCAGTGTAAGTACAGAAAAGATGCTTTATTTTGCCGGTACATTCTAATATCTTTATTTAGTGCCAAACGCACTTCATTTTAACGCTCCTTGAGTGCTGCTTCTCATACCAAAGACGTGTCGCATAAAGACCTGTAGACACCAAGAGCAAAAATAAATTCACACTTTTAGCGTAACACTTAAGTAAACGAAAAAGCAGCAGTAGCCTAATAAAGTATTTTTTAGCTGTCAGCAAGTTTACTGTTTGCGATATAGGTTTGTGACAGATTATAAACAATAACGTCTTGTTTCTACATTTAGCATTAATAATTAATAGCAATAATAATCAGCATGTTAAGAGCGTTTCATAATGTATCATGTTTTAATCAGAAAGATTATTTAGAATCAGTTCTAGTATGTATGACATGGAAATGCTATGTGTAAGTTACTTTGTAAGTACTTCTGCTCATGATAAATTAATTTCAGTTGTTACTTTTTTTGTCAGTAGTCTTTTTGAAATATTAAAATAGACCACTAGAACGTCGCTTCAGCACCAGAGCCTACAAGCCGTTTTCTCTGTTACCAGGCCTTCTATGTTTCATACATACTGTGGCTGTCAGAATATAAAATAAATGGCATGAGAAACAGTAGATAGATTGATTAAATATTCTTAAAAATATATATACATTGTCCTGACCTCTGCCGCAAACAAAATATAGAGACCGCACACAAACCAGACCCCCCCCACCCCACCAAAACCGTAAACCTAGGGGAAAAACTGATTGCAGTGTGTTCAATTCTATGTTTCTTATTTGTTTTTCTTTTAAAGATTAGTGTTTAATACCCTTGTTACTGTTTGTTATCTGTTTTGTTTAGAGTTTTTTTTTATTAATTATGGTTATTGATTGTTAACATGGTTGAGGTTTGTGTGTTTAATGTTGAGGTGTAAGTGCATGGCACAAGAGAAAAATTGGTATAAAGGCACTCAAACTGTTTAAACAGTTCTTTGATCTAAGTTTTGGTCTGTTTGAGGCAGAAAACACGTAAAATTGTAGTAAAAACTATTTTTTTACAGAGTGCGATTCAATCTCACTTAATTGAATTAGGGAAGGTTTATTTCAAATCAGTCATCTTTACACATTTTTTATTAAAAGGAAAAACTTGTATTTAAAATATGCATATTTGAAGAATCACTTATTTCGTAAAAAGTAACGTTTGGGGTCAACGTTTTCTCCTTTCCATCAATTTTTGTTTGCTTGCTAATGCACAAGTGGTTACTGTCAGCATGTTGGTTCACTGTTGTATCCTGATTCTTTGTTTAAATGTGGCTCGAGCGGCCTGTCGTCACAGCGACTTGGAACGGTGTACTTTCAGGCATAAGCAAGAAGCACAACATTAAGATTTAGACGAATAACGATTCTTGGAGATTATAGACCGTCAGGGACCAGGCCATTGTCAACGGTATAAGCCAGAAACAATGTCTTGAATTCTCGCAGATACTGGCAGCCAGCGTAGCGGTTTTAAGCACAGTGCAGAGGTATAATGTGTCAGGATTTCCGGAGGTTAAAAACGAAAGGAGAAACGGCATTTTGGATCTACTCGATGGGACATATGGCAGATGCTGGCAGGCTAGCAAATGGGGGGAGGCTGTATGCCAGCCAGGAATGAACTGGTTAATGTGGCAAGGGAGGGTTTGGATGAGTTATGATGATGTTCATTGTGGTTCATAAGCTTGCAGTTCTAAAAATGCGTGTCTTTACAGGGGGATGAGCCCGTCTCAAGCTGAGGTGGATTTTCTGAATAAGTGCAAGTGGCTGGAGATGTATGGAGTGGACATGCACTTTGTGAAGGTGACATCTCTCTCTTTCAGACTCTCGTTATGTACAGTACTTAGATAGCTATAGTTATTCTCATCGTTTTATATATTTAACAATAGCAGAATTATATATCATATCTCCATAAGAGGGATTTATAACGAAACCAGCTCTCAAAATACTCCAATGGGTATTTATACAGCAACTGTTCAGTAAAACCTGATTAAATATATTAGTCAGATGAAGTAAAGCTGTGTCTTTAATGGTGTATCTTGCAGGGACGGGATGGAGGAGAATATGCCCTAGGCCTCACACCAACTGGAATTTTAGTGTTTGAGGGATCCACCAAAATTGGTCTCTTCTTTTGGTGAGATTTATACCTTTATTCTCACCACCAGCTGGATCATCAGTCTTTCATTTTTGCAGATTTAATTTATTTACATATTTCCAAAACAGGCCCAAAATAACCCGTCTTGACTTCAAGAAGAACAGACTGACTCTAGTAGTGGTGGAAGATGATGAGCAGGTGGGTTTTACGTGTACAAACTTGCACTCACTCATCTGGTTGTGCTCATACTGTAGGCATGTTGACGTTCCTCTGTTACTGTTGTCACAATACTGAAATTACTATTTAAAAGCATATTTACTAGGAAATACATTTGACGTTTCAGTTGTTTTTTAGTCCCAACTTGGTATAAGAAGTCCTTGCTCTATACTGTTAAGTGCTCTGAAATGTTATTCATGTGCATGTTTATTTGTGTCTGCAGGGCAGAGAGCAGGAGCACACGTTTGTGTTTCAGCTGTCGAGTTCTCGGGAATGTAAGCACTTGTGGAAGTGTGCTGTCGAAAGCCATGCCTTCTTCCGGCTCCGACAACCGACCCACAGCAAAACCAGCCACAGTGACTTCACACGCCTCGGCTCGCGGTTCAGATTTAGGTATGCACACGCCAGTGGTGGACGAACTACACAACCCAAGTACTTGAGTATAGTACAGATACTCTAATAAAGTATTACTCCAGTAGAAGTACAAATAATTCAACAGATACAACAATTCAAAGTTCACATTGAGTTTTCAAAGTGAGAGTTCAAGATAACTAAAACACAACCGAGTGAACTCTGTGTTTCCTTGACATTGATTTCAATCATCTTAAAGTACTTGAAGTGTGCAAAACACAAGTGTCGGATTGGCAGATACTCCCATTTTGAGTCAGATATAAACAATTCAGTGACTTGTTAACTGGAGACTCGCTCTTAACAAATCCTTGAATCAGTGAGATGGTCTTTTGCTGTTGGAGCTTAACCCTAACCGGTTCAGTAAGAGAAATCAGCTTGTTCACGAGTTGATCAATGCTATTAGAGCAGGCATTGAATTTTTCCTGTATTAAGTAATGTGGAATGATGTTTTTATTTTATAAGAGTGAAAAGTACAATAGTATGCTTTATACACTGCCCGTCCAAAAGAAGTCACCACCTGGGCAGTGCTATGATCTGGGGTTGCTGCAGTTGGTCAGGTCTAGTTTCAGCAACATTAGTGCCCAAAGAATGAGGTCAGCTGACTACCTGAATATACTGAATGACCAGGTTATTCCATCAATGGGTTTTTTCTTCCCTGATGGCACGGGCATATTCCAAGATGACAATGCCAGGGTTCATTAGGCTCATCTTGTAAAAGAGTGGTTCAGGGAGCATGAGACATAATTTTCAGAGTCCAGACCTGAGAATCTATGGGATGTGTCGGAGAAGACTGCGCAGCGGTCCCATGATCATCAATACAAGATTTTGACGAAAAATGAATACAACTCTGGACGGGAATAAATGTTATGATATTGCAGAAGTTTATAGAAACAATACCACGGCGAATTTGTGCCGTAATCAAAGCTATAGGCGGTCCAACGAAATAAAGAGTGTGGCTTTTTTTGGTCGGGCAGTATATATGTACTTAAGTACAGTAATGTGAAATAGTTTACTGTCCACTACTGACACATGTATGCACGCTTGGCTATAGCTAGCATTTACAATGATAGCAAATGTCAAATTAAAGTGTAATTTTCCTATGTGTTTAGTGGAAGGACTGAATATCAAGCCACACATAGTGGTAAAGTCCGGAGGGCGAGCACTTTTGAGAGAAGACCAAGTAAAAGATATCCATCACGAGCTCAGTCATTGGGCAGGGGTAGGTCTGAGCGCCAAATGCTGTCTTTCCTTTCAAAACTTTATTGCCCGGTTTCACAGACAAGGCTTATCTTAAACCAGGACTATGCCTTAGTTGGATTAGGATATTTGAGTCACTTTTATAAAAATGCTTAAGAACGAAACATTACCTATGTGCATCTTTAGACAAAACAATGGCACTGACCTATTTTATGATATGTTAAGTTATTTTCAGTTGAGACGGCTCAAACATTCATTTAAGTCTGGGACTAGCTTTAAACCTTGTCTATGAAGCCGGGCCTATATGTCATGTGCATAATCTCTGTTTAAATCCTGCATCTGACCCTTACAACCTCTAAAAGCTTATTTAGTTCAAGGGTCATTTATATGAACGCTTTTGTTTTCACAGCCATCACTCCAGCAAAACATCCACATCTAAGGTAAAGCCGCTTATTCATGCAGTTTGATATAAAAGCGGATTGCTGATTTAATAGTTTCTTTGTTGTGCTTGTGTAATGAAAATTATTAATTTCTCTTTTTGTAGTGCTCAGCCCAGCCCAAGCATACAACCGGTACTTTTTCAATATTCTTATACTTTATATATATAATTTTATTTAGGAAACATATGTGGGAGATTATCATTATATGTGGTGGAGTTATTTTAATTTTATCTCAAATATTATTTTTGCTGGCAAACGGTTGCATACATTATGTGTAAGCTAATGGCAAGACGTTTAAGTCACGGGAATGAGATTCTTTTGTTTTCCTCTAGTATAAGCACAACATTCCAGTTGCACAGGAACACTGGCAAAGAACACATTCATCTAGTTTGACCCCTCCTCTATACATACAGCCAATGGAAATGGGACCTGTTCCACCACCACACAGGTATTTATTTTATTTCTAAAGCAATACAGCAGTTTCTAAACAAAACAGGCCTTGCGTAATCAATCAAATTAAAAGAATAAAAGCCTTTATTACAGAATTTACATGTAGGTGATAAAATGAGTTAAATGTCTAGAGTGAATTACTTTCTGAATTTTTTTTATATCCCTGCTAAAACTATGAAAATGTTTGGGTATGCAGTGCTGATGTCAGTGTGCATGTGTGTGATCTCATCTATGTTTCACCTGCATGTGCATGTGTGTCTGGTTTAGACCCTCCTATGTGGAAAGACCCCCGGCGAGCAGCTTTGTGTTTGATGAGAGGAGTTTAATTGATAGCATCGGAAGGAGTGTGTCTGTGGTGCACAGAGACAAAGTTATGACTGCACTTTGAGCATGCCAATGAGACTTAAAGAGACCACTGAGCACAGCCATTCCATGGCACCATGATCCAATCACAGCATCACAAACCCATCTCACCTTCAGGAGTCTCGTGCAACCACATTGTTTCCATCCAACCATCCATCATGTGACGTGTGTCGTCCGATAAAATGCATTTTTAGAAAAACGCATTAGGTCTACCTGGATCTTGACTTGAGACTCTGAAATTGAAATGTTTAGATTTTAGTGTTTTGCATCATTCAGCGATTGAATTGAATTGTGCCTTATGAGAAAATGTAGAACTAGTCGATTGTGTAACCTCAAGATGATGTCAGAATATGTAACTGCTGCTGTTGGCTTTGTATACGGGAGCAGGGTTGCTCAATTGTGCTGCTGAAGTTAAATTTCAACACCAAACATCTGATCCAGTTTATCAAGCTCTTCAGAATAACAGATGTGTTTAAGCAAAGATCTTCAGAAGCAAACCTGAGCTCCATTGTTCTATGATATTGCCTTTTTTTAAATAATTTTTAGCTTATTGGATTGTCTGGCCTGCGTTAGATATGCGCAAGTTAAGTCCTACTTGTCAACGTTTACTTTAAGGATGAATCAGTTATATGATGATATGCCAAGACAGATGCCTCATTGTTTACAAACAAATGCATTCTAATGCCTCTACTTAACACTTAATTTAATTTCTCCTTGTAAACACATTTAAAGGTACTTCTCTGTATGTTCTGTATGTTGTAATCATTACATATTTGTGTCAGAATCCTTCCTAAACCTTGTGTTTGGTCACATGTTCAATCATAGCGAGGAGGGCTGGGGACATTTTAATGACTATGGACTGCTGCAATAAGACCTGCCTTAATAAATGTGTTTACACTAATCGACTCACTGTTTTATTGACTGTAAACCCTTGACATTAATTCTCATTTCCGTATCAACACTAGCACTCAGAAAACATGTTCCATTTCTCTGTAGTAACATCATTTGCAATCACAATTACCTTTGGTCCATCCATTGAAAGTACTTTCATAAGCACCCACTTATTATAAGCTATTAGCAAGCTGTCTGCATGTTTCAGCATGTCATTTTACCATGAATATTTATAACATGTGATGCTACCTTTCTTCGGTTTGCATTGTAGTGTACTGCAGTTAATTTTATAGGTCGTTTCAGCGGCAACCCCTGTTGAAAAAAACAGCAAATGCTGGGTTAGGTATGTTTTGATTCTGGTTTGACCAGCTACGGACCATCTTAAACCAGCACATGACCAGCTTAAACCAGCAGGCCAGCATCAAAACATACCAAACCAGCACATGCTGCGTTTTCTTTCAACAGGGACAACAAACGTTACGTGGCCCAAACTTAACTTCCGATTGATCTCTGCGAAGAATAATTGTTGAGTAGTTTTAAATTAAATGAATACAATGAATATTCAATAAAATATTTATATAAATTAAACATAAAATAAATTGTTCTATCATAACCAAACACAGACCGGAAGTTAACTTCCGGCCAGCAAGTGCTTTTTGATGAAACCGTCTATCTAATCTATAGAATTGTATATAAACTAAGATCCTTATGTATATATCGATGAATGTGAATATATGGCTGAGATATGAGTTTGTGTTCTGTCACAACCCACTGAAGTGATGTGGAACTGTTGTATGTATATGTATATTGTGGTTTCTAGTTTTCCATTGAGCAGCGCAGACACGCGAAGGTTCAGCGTTGAGGAAAATGAAGCTCCACTGTCTGGGAAAACGCATCGCTGCTTTCATCACCCTGGATACGAGAAGCTGGAAGCTCTTTGCATCACGAAAGCCAAACCGAGTGAGTTTTGATTGAAAGCACTTGATCCATAAGTGAATGCAGTGAGTTAAAGACGTTTTAAGAGAGTAGACACAAAAATAAACATTCAAGTTATAGTTCACCCAAAAATAAACATTGTGTCATCTTTTACTCACCCTGTTGTCAGTTCAGACCTGTATGACTTTCTTTCTTCTGGAGAACACAAAGAGATATTTTGAAGAATGTTGTTAACCGGCGCTGTTCTGTTACCAACTTTCTTCAAAATAGTGCTACAAAGGTTATTCACAGTGATGATATAGAAGAAACGTGTGGTTCTCCAAAGAATCATTTGGTCAAAGGTTCTTAAAATAATAATTTCTTGCTTATCTTTTAATACTCTAAAGAAGCAACCTTTTGTAAGCAGAAAGGTTCTGCAGATGTTAAAGCTTCTTTATAGAACCATACAGCCCAAAAAGTTCTTCTATGGAATTATGTGGCATTGATATTGTTTATAAATGTTCTCTTTAAAATGAGCTATTGATGAATTTCATATGTATGCTCCTGTGTTTGTTTTTATCAGAAGCTTGGGTGGTGTCTCCTGGATGCACCGATGAGCTAGATCGAGCTTTGCACAGTCAGCACCAGCTCGAAACAGAACCTGCACCTTGGCCAGCCCTTCATATCAACATAGACATGGTCAGTTATTCATAATCAGCTGAGAAAAACCAGCAATGGTGTGTGATAAAACAAGCATTTGATTTCTTGGATTCTCCCTTTTTAACTGCAAACAGGCAGAAGAAAAACCTCTTTCAGAGAAAAGTCTTCCTTCCTCCCCTGCGGTTTTACAAGAACGTCTCAAGAGCAACATCTCAAAAGTAAATCGTGTCACTTACACGCTGCACGAACAATGGCAATGTATTCACAAATGCTCATGTGAAGTTTATTTATTTATTTGAATGGACAAATCTTTTAGCCCGTTCAAGCCTGTCTTTTGGACCATGGCTAACTAGCTTAGGTCACCAGTAGCCAAACCACCTAAAGCCGGTTTCAACTAAAATATGTCAGACATAGTAACAGTAACGTTATTCCCAGGATTTCTGTGACAGTATTTTTTACGGCACAAATATTGAGGTTACAGAATAAGGACGTGACAGTTGCTCTCTTCTCTATAGCGCACCACCCAAAGTGATAGTGGAAACTCAAAGGGAAACTCTTCAAGTGGAGACCAAACTGACAGGTGAGAAGATAAGTAGTACAAACGTATAAGTACAAACTCTGGGTTGTGTCTCACAATATTTTCAAGCGTTGGAAATCTAAATAGAGTCTATACACTTTCATCCCAGTGTCACTTGTTGCATGTGTTGTGTTCACTGATTTTGGTCTCTTATAGCAGGTATCCCAGCTCATCACAGGATTCAGGATCAAGCAGTCTAAATATAGACAAGCCCAGCGTGGACCGGCGCAAACGCCTCGTCCGACAGTTCAGCTTGTGAGTTACAAGAGAAAACCTCTTTTATTTCAGTTTTTGGTTTTAGATATTTTGAAATTGTTGAAATATACTCTACCACATAGTAACCACAGTGATGAAGATGACCTCCCAGAAGCACTTGCTGCCATCTCCTCTCAGTCCAGTATGGGAAAATCAACATCAAATAGCTCCTTGGACAAACAGGTCCAGCCACCAATATATCCACCGGTAACTCCCTCCTTACGCTTATCTGATCTATACTATGCTAAATAGGTCTAGTTTCAGTGTTATTTATGTATGTAAGTGTTTAGAAGTCATTTGTTTTTTATATGTGAGAGATATGATGTTACATTAAGATCTTTGTGTTCTCTCCATAGCCAAAGGAGGATCCACAGTTAGAGTGTTCTAACTCTCCGCTGTTCTATCCCAGTCCTGTACCTCACCTGCTACCTTATGCTACACACACACAGAGGTAATATACACTCACAACGATTACACTCTATAGATGTTTTCAGTAGCAACAACCTAAACAACCGGTATGTGGCCCAGAATTAACTTCCGGTAGACTTCCACAAAGAAATTACTACTGTTGAGTAGTTTTAAGTAATTTAATACAATTGATATACAATAAAATATTGATTTAAAGTAAATATAAAATACTTTGTTATATTATAACCAAACACACACCGAATGTTAAGTTCCTGCCAGGCTCGTGCATCCAATGAAAATGTCTATATAAAGCCTATCTATACAGTGAGGTTCAAAGTCGGTTTCCACTGTTATTTTTTCGTCTTATAAATATATTGTAATTTGTATAATCAGCATTAAAATGTGAGCAAATGGTATAAAGTGATTGACTGTTTAAGTAATAAGAGCATCTTATACAAGCAAATCTGCTCAAAGCAGTTTTATACATTTGTTTACATTGGATTAGTGGCCTTAAAGGAATAGAAATAATTTTCTCACCCTGTTGTCATTTGAAACCTGTTTTCTTCTACAAAAGAAGATATTTTGAAAAATGTTCCGTTGGTCCCCATTGACTTCTATTGTATGGACACAATCAATGCAAGTCAATTGGGACCAACTGTTTTCTGTTACCAACATCTTTTAAACAGAAAGTGTCCTTCAGAAAAAAGTCATACAGGTTTGAAATGACAACAGGGTGTGAAAATAATGACAGAATTTTCATTTTGAAGGTGAACTATTCCTTTAAATAGGCCTAGTGCAAAATAGCGCATAACATTTGTATTCCGTTTTATATTATAATATTTCTAGTTTCTTGATTGATATCTGTTTTTGAGGTTTCCACCCACTAACAAATATCTATTTGTCTGTCTGTCTACCTTTTTTTGTAAGCATGTTCTTCCGTTTTTCTTTTCAATCTTTTTTTATGATTATCCCTACTCATCTGATCTGTCTTTATGTGTGTGTTTGTGAAGCTCTGAAGACCTGCGGATGGACAGAGAAAAACTACTGAGGGCTCTATTAATGACAGAACTCTGAGGCAACACATAACACACACTTACAGACGACAAGTCCTAACTGAACTAAAGCCCTTAACTCAATGCACTAGCTAATTCACTGTTACACACTATGTGGAACTGAATCAAACCTCCAAGAGCTATTTTACCGTTATGCTAATACGACAAAGCATTCACAGAAGCATTTGTTCTATGCTTATTCTGTAACTAGCATGGCATTGCCCCTGTATGTGCCCCATGTTTTATTAACTGACTAAATTAATTGTAAACTTTGAAAAAAATGTTAAAATATTTTCCTAAATGTTTTATAACATGGTTTTCAAGGGTTTGGGGTTAAAAGAACAGAGTTTGTTTAAATAGGTCAGACGTAAAGCTGTCAATATATACGCCTGCTGTGTTTTTGACTGTGTTCGGAATAGGATACTATCATCTTTAACTGTTTCTGTGCAGGTAAAATAATTAACTTAAAAACTTAAGCTAAAAAGCTGCCTTATATTTTATAGTTAATTCGAATAAGCTTTATGGGTCATTTGAACTTAACTGACTCGAGTTGTATTTTATAAGTAAGTTCAATTGACTCATATAAGTAATCTAATTTAACTCAAGCATTTAAGGCAGCTGAAATTGGTGGATTTTTTTTACAGTGTGGAATGTAGTATACTGTGCACATCCAGCAATGAATTTTGGATAACCTGCCACATTTGCTGAAATGTAGGTATAGGCCTACTATATTTCAAGACAGCCAAGACATTTTCCCTAAACTCAAAATGACTTTTTTTAAGGAACATGTTACACGCTTTTCATTATAAAACGTTATGATGTTAGCTATTTGAATACTACTGTTTTAAATATGTAATCTTTGAACCAATAGTAGGGTGTAAACTGCGCTAGGCTATATGCAGTAAGTAGTACACTAGCGGTGCGTTCCAATGTGAAGGCTGCATTTATAGGCTGCATACGTCATCGAGATTTATTAGGGTTTATTTCAGATAAGCAACCGTTTCATTTAAAGGTAAGAATGAAACTACAGGTGTTAGGTGTTAAAAATAAATGTTAATTTTACAATGTTTTTAACTGAAATAAGACAGCCTTGATGACGTATGCAGCATTCACAAGAGTGGCGCACCGTAGTGTTCCATTCCGAACATGTGCTAAAATGTCAAGCAATGTTTCTTAATATATATTTTGTGTAAACTGCTAGTTTAACTGCTATCATTAATATACAGTTTTCATACAAAAACTACAATTTTGTACAACAACCTGCTTTATCACTCTTGTAATATAACAGAGAAACCGAAGATGCGCTGAAAAGAAAAGTGTTGAGTCTCGCTTTGCCCACTAGAGGGCAATAAATACGCGATTAAAACTAAACTTTATTTTCTTGTTTACAACCTGCTGACGATAAGAAAGAGCAACTATTTTGCTACAATCGCACTTTGATTAAAAAAATCTATTTAACCTGTGTGGAAATGTATATAGCCCCTCAGAAAGGTTGTTAATATTTGGTTTATTTTAATTTTAAGTTATTATAAAACATCAAAATAAAGTAATACTTTCTCCAAACAGCCATTTTTTGCTTTCTTTTTCTACACATATTTATGAACTAGAGATATATTGGTAACAGATTGGTAACATCAATGAGGACAGTAGTGTTGCACACTTACTACTTGTTGGCATGTCTGGGTACAAATAAATCACACTGACTATTTTACTGTCATACATTTTACTCCTACAAGTCATAAAAGCCTAAACATGCAAATGACTCACTAGTATTTAAAAAAAAGCACAGAGTATAATAAATGACGCAGTTGGCAAAAACAAACAGGAGGATACGGGATACAGCTGTAGGGAAAAATAATAAACCTGTTCACATTCCATCAAATGCACACAAACACTCTCCTTTATACACAGACAATAGGTGAAAATACACCTGTGTGCATTACAGCAGGCCCAAAACACTCTCTGAGTGCAGTAAAAAAAAAAATCACACATGCATTTGGTCATGGTGCTTGTGATGGCACACACACACCTCACAGGTTCATCAATCGGGTTACATCAGCTACGCATACACACGTCGACTAGCGCATTTATCTCTATATTTGGTACATTGATTGGGTAAGGATAATACACACTTTAGATGTATACATCACACAAAGACAGTTGTTCCTGATTCAGCTTCTGAGCAATTTTGGCGAAATGACTGTTGTAGAGCTACAAGTTGCAGATATCCATACACTACGTTGTGCACAGCGACTCTTGTAAACATATAATAACAGCTAGCTCTTTGAACTTCATGCAAATTAAAACCTTCAAAGAAAAAGGATAAAGGCTTGAGAAGGTCTCTACGCATTTACATACTTATGGTAGAGTCACATCAATAGGGAGAGACAGGCACTAACACACACACACACACACTTTTTTCTGTCCTTTGGCTTAAATGGTACGGGTGAAGTCTTGATGCAGCGGGTAAAATCTTTTGAACCTGGTTTGAGGATCCATTTCCTGAGTGAACATGTGTAATGTACACAAACATACAAACTCTCACAAACACACATTTGACTTCAGTGACAAAACTCATGAGTAGAATATTAGATCGAATGCATAAAAAAACAATGTGCAATATACATTAAAATGTCAAAATACATATATTTCTCTTTTTTTTTTATCTTATATAAATAGCTATCTAAGGAATGGCATAAACTGCTTTGTTTTGAGGGGGTTTGCTGAATCCGTGCTCCACACTGCGATTAGATTGGCTTAAAGCAGCTGCAAGTCAAGATAGGCCCCGCCTCCAATTGACTGGTCACCAATGGGCTGCTTGGCTGATAGCACAGAGGGGAGAGCTAACAAGGCATCGCTGTTGCCAGGCTAAAAGAGAAAAAGAAATTAGCTTTACTCAGGAGATACATGCTTATGCCTCATTATTTGTAATAAGCCCAACCTCAAATGAGTTACTCTCTTGCCGACTAACTAGCAGACGTATGATTCAAACGTATCGCCTGCATGGGAAACACTTAAGTTGTGGCTGTGCATGATGCATTTATAATGCGTTCATTACCCCATTAGGCAGCTAAATAAACACTTTTTTTTTCTTAGTCAAATATTTAGTGTCTGGTTCTTAATAGATTAACAATTCTGTAAAATGCAAAAATACTATTAATACTGGTGGAATATTTAGAATTGTATTTCACACATACGTTTTAAGTAGTAAAGTAAAAATGTGTTAGCACTAAGAAACATAAACTGTCCTTGCTGCTGAGGGTCATTCTGAACCGGTTTGGACGAAATGTTTATAGGGTAGTTCACCCTAAATTATTTAGTCACCCTCATGTTTATCAAAACCTGTGTATGACTCTTCAGTGTAACAAAAAAGAAGATATTTTGAGAAATGTCTTGGTTTTGTGTCCATACAATGAAAGTCAATAGGGGCCAATGTTGTTTGGTTACCAATATTCTTTCAAATATCTTCTCTTGTGTTCTGCAGAAAAAGTAAGTCATACAGGTTTGCAATGACAAGAGTTTAAATTGTTAAATGTCATCTTTTTTTTCATAAATGGTTATTGACGCAAGATCAGCCTAAATATCTTACACTGTCATTTGTCATTGTGACCATGCATTTTCAATGGCAGCAGCTTGAAATGGTAGCAAACGAACACATACGTTAAGCTATAAACAAATAGGTTCACATTCTTTTGGGTGAAAGCCTTTCACACCCTTTAACCTGGAGCAAGACTTTTAAGATGGTGACACAAACACTCGCACTGATTCTTAAGGCCCTTCCTTCACTAGGCATGGATGCATCTCTATGCAACTAGCAACATCAGATCCAGAATCTGTGGTGTTAAAATAAGTTCCACACACATTGCAGAGTTTTGGGACAATGCTTTTTTTTTCTTCCTTTTTTCTGTGAACTACTCACAATGATACTCTAATGGCCATGTATGCGTGCGCTGTGATTACCAGCAGCACTTAGCCTTAAACCTCATGGATATATACAAATACATAGAGCTTGTGAATCGACGTCACGGCGCGTTGAATGTTGCACCATCTCGGGAGGATGGCTGCTAGTGCGTTCAATGGAGTGTTTTGTTTTTCTTGTCTGATTCGGAAATATAACTATTGTAGGTTGGTCTTGTTGTGTTAAAAACGGCAATAGCATTACGCATAATGGTTCAGGAAAAGCCCATGGTTCTTTCACTTTCGATTTCACCATATATCAAAACAAATCAAGTAACGGTACATATCAAAACAATAATAGCAGTGGAGTATTATCCTCCCAAGATGGCGGCGCCACTGCAACAGGGCGTGACATCAGCTTCACATTCTCTATTAGTGGGTCTGTGTTGTTGAGTGCGGACAGCAGCTTGAAGACTTTTACAAATTTGTGCATCAAAGAAAACAGGAAGACATAGGTTTATGTCATATGAATTCTTTGTGATCTTCAATAGCAAAATCCTAGCATTTGCCTCCCATAGCAACACAGGCAGATCAGCAACAGCATTCAAGTTACAGCAGGTCAATACACCTCACCTTAGCTCTCTCTCTCCCTCTGTGTGTGTGTTTGAGGGAATTCAGACCAGATGAACCAGTTTCACACAACTAGGGAGTGTGACAATGCAACTATGCTGTCCTGTTACTCAAACCCACTAAAGCATCTAAATCTTCAATGCTTAACACCGCAGGGCACAGGGCACGCCTTAATGTTCCCTGCAATCCAGCCCTGCCCTGCCTATAAACACATACAAACACACACTTTATGATGTGGAACAAACTATGACTTGTATTGGGTCCGTCAGTGATTTTCAATAGCATTGTGAAAGATGACTACCAGTCAAGCTTGCCAATGCTGTTTTTTTCATTCTTGAAGTTATTGTTCACCCAAAAATGAAAATTCTTTCATTACTTATGCACCTCATGTCATTTCAAACATGTATTCCAAATAACTGTTTTTAGGAACGTTGGAGAGCAAACAACATTGGACCTTATTGACTTGCATGGACAAAACCACTGAGATATTTCTCAAAATATCTTCTTTTCTGTTTCACTGAAAAAAAGTGTCAACTACAGGTTTAGAACAACATGTGGGTGAATAAATGACAGATTTTTTTATTTTTGGATGAACCGTCTCTTTAATGACCGTCAGTGAGCTATAACGTTAACTGTCTGCTGATTGTCTCCGTATGAGTATATACTATAAACCCACCTGATATCCATGTACCATGCTGAGGATCTCTTTAACTCCACTGTTGTAAGCGTGGGAATGGGCGTGACCTTGCATTCGTATCAGTGCTGTGGGTGGGGCTGAGAGGACTGAGCCAGCTGAAGGGGTGTGGCCGGTTGAGAAGTAGCTGATGTTAGGGGGGGAGCCAGGGGGGCTGTGGTTATTATAACAACACATGTACATATAACTTAGTCAAATACATAAATCAAAACATTGCCAACATTTTTGCACAAATGTGACCCTGCATGTGAAAACCAGGCTAGTATCAATCTAATTACAAGATTAGAAGCATTAAAGTGATTACAGTTATTACGACTTCAATTTTTAACATTGTCTTACTGGGTCAACTCAATATAAAAGATATCGAGGTCATATTTTCACAAAAGGTTCTTTAAAGTATGTAAGATGGTTTTGTAGGCAACTTTCGAACACAACAAATGACTTTAGCTGGGTTTTCACAGGCAGGGTCACAAATTAGCTTAAAGTTGTGTGCAACCTCTTTTTCGCTAATATCCAGTGTTTCAGGCACAATGAACCTGACATTTTTCTTGGAAATTTTCTTTGCTTATTGGGCCCTTCCCAAACTGTTCATACCTATGCGCACTCAATACCAGAACCAGTTCTGTCACTACACGGAGTGTGTTGAAATAGGCATTAAAGCTATATTGTGGACATGGGTGTGACACAATCGCTCTGTTACCACCACACCCACACATCCAGTCCTGCTTGTGCAAATCGTTTTTAAAAACACTTTGAAAAACAGAATACACCTCGGAAAAAGCATTACAAAATAAAATAAATGTATACTTTCCAAAATATGATTCTACTTTGGCATCTTTTCCATAATATATCCACTTCACAGGGTATTAGACGTGTCTTTACCTAAACCATCCAAACCTTCCCTTAATGTAATTACTGCTTTCTATATCTCCAACTCAGGGCAATGCATATGTTCATCGTGGACTACGGTAAACAACAAGAAACCCTTACCTTGGATAATAGGCAGTGTAGTTCATAAATAATGGATTATTGGCAGGGTAGAAGGCTGTTGTAGGAGCCAGGGGGCGGGGACTCAGTAAAAACTGGGAGGGGTACATAGCTGACTGCTCCACAGGTAGCATCGCCCCCGCGGGAAGGACTGCCGTCCCTGGATGAAATGAATACGATGGAGGGGACAGACCTACAATGAAAGTGGGATATTAAAGAATTATTGAGAGAAAAAAATGATTTGCTTGACTCTTGGACCAAAAGTATGGTGCATACTTCAGGGCATATGGCAACTAGATGTGATTCTAAATGAAAACAGATTTGTAGAAACTTTTAATCATAAGACTGGTGATTAGTCAAGGTATTTTCACCAAACAATTAAAGGGTGTGAATCTGAATGAACTTGAAGATGAGCCAAGTTACAGCGAGATGAAATGCTTTTTTTAAATACATCACAGCCCATATCCAGCCCATTGTTCGTCCTATGCAGTCTCCCCATTAAAAAAACAATGAACAATGCACTGTAAAAATGATTCTGTGTCGTTGTAGATTTCATTAAATGAATTGAGTAAACTTTACTTAATACAATTGTGTTCTTGTTTTTTGAACCAAAATTTAAATTAAATGTATATGTAATGTATAAAGGATCTTTACTTAATAATTTTGTGGTGGGACTTCATGATTTCTTTAAGTTTTCCCTAACTAAGCAGTGAATTTAGAGTTCCCAGCATTAGGACAGTAATGTTTGTGAAAAAGTGCTATTTTATGTGCTTTACAATAAAATGAAAGACTTAGATAGTGTTTATTGTTCAGTTGTCTTTAAGATTTGGAAGAGATTGTTTGTATTTTTGAGTTTTGTGGTTACCATAGTGGTGCTAAGATTATGGGAGAGCTCAGCTCATGATGTGTTTTTTCACTCAGTGAAGAGTAATGGTGCTAATGCCAGTACTGAAACAACTCTCAGCTTACTTGCACATCATATATGTTGTAAACAATAATAAATGTTAAAATGAAGTTAAAAAAGTTCAAGAAGTTAACTCCAATGCTCAAATTAGCATTTCTTCTTGATTTTTCTTGGTTTATCATGTGACATGTGCTTAAATAATTTAGGTAATTTTACTTGATTTATTCATGGAATATTGCTTTAAAGTACTTAAAAAACAATATTACACAAAATACTTTTTAGTTAATATCTGTGTCATTCTTTACAGTGTGTAGGGCAAATAAACTGGAGCATGGAAGATAATTAACATTGACAGCAGCCCCCTCAGAACCCCACCTTAAACATGTCACATTATTGAATCTGCCCGTGAAGCGTACTGCCGGATCTAAAACTTGGCAACGCAAACCTGCCGCATAATTAACACTGCAGGTGCAATTACAAACCTCATCTATCATGTTGTATGTATTGTCACAGTTAACATACTGAAATGTTTTGCTTGACCTGGCAAAAAAAACAGATAAGTACAATAAAGGAATTCAGAGTTTACATAACATTTTGAGTATTCTTTTTTTTTCAAACCCAAAACCACCAATATCTCCAACTATAATTCAGCTAAATGCATGTTTGTATCATTTCAAAGTTACTGCCCTGAAAATCTATCCAGAACTACAACTGAAAGAGAAAAAACTACGCTACAACAGAAAGCTAATCCACATGTGACTTTCCACTTCGTGCCTTGTGTTTGCTTGGATTGATGTCATGATATGGATTGAAATTTTGTGCAAAATCACCCCAAATCAAAGCCCTTCATCCCCCCGCTGTGGAGAAGCATCTGAGTAACTTGCCCCATTTCAAAAAAAACCATTCACCCAACAATGTTCCTACTGCTCCTCATTCCCATTCCGGCCCACAAACATTGGGACAGGACACCCACCAAATGAACGAATAAGTGAATGAATGAATGAATGAATGAGTGAAAGGAAGGGGAAAAAACAGGAAGGCGTGAAGCGCCACCTACCCGCACACACAGCTGAGAGAAGCAGCCCCAGAGCCCAGCGGCACTTACGTCGTAACTTACATGGCGGCGGTGAGAGGCCGCTCCTATTGAGCGTCCCCCCCATCAACACGATGTTCATCTCCTGAGCGGAGCAGGCGAACACCTCCACATAACGCTCCTTCATGCTGCGCTTGTGGCAGCGCTGGGCGGCCAGAAACGCCCGGTCGGCCGAACGCATTTGGATGAAGGCATCACCAGATGGACGACCCTGAGCAAAAACACAAACAAATGTTGAATTTATAAAAAAGTACAGTTAATCCAGCCTGTTCTCATGGCAATTCAAAACTATGCTACGCTAATTCATAAACAAGTAAAACAACAAAACATGTGATCATTAGAAAAAAGTAAGACTTAACATTAAGGTTGTATTTGTTAACGTTAGTAAATGCATTAGCTAACATGAGCTAACAATGAGCAACATAGTTTTAGCATTTATTAATCTTTGCTAATATTAGTAAATGCTAATGCGGATATTAATGTTAATTCACTGTGCATTAACTAATGTTAACACATACAACGTTTGATTTAAAAAATCCATAAGTAAATGCTAAAACTAACATGAACTAAGATTAATAATCAATGTAGAAACATTGTTCATTGTAAGCTTATGTTAGCTAATGTTAATTAACACAACCTTATTATAGTGTTACCAAAAAATGTAGTAATGAAGCATCACCCCAAATACTTCATTACATGGTGTGAAAGCAGATCATACTAAACGTACAAATTTGAATTAAATTTTGTCATACTAACATAAAGTGCTCAACATTTCGTTTTTTTGGAGCATGGTTGAAGCTAGAAACCAGCAACCATATTCCAAAAACACCTACCAACTTAATCTATCCTTTCCTGTAGGAAGTTCACCCTGGGCTAGTTTAGTTCTTTGTGCTTGAAAATATTGTACAGATTGAAGCATGACAGCAAATGCAGAAACCCATTGTAAAGGTCCTGGCGGTCCTCATAGCCATTAGAACGGTTGTTCTCAAAGTCTTTAACTTGTACTCCATATAATTTTAAATTCACACTGTAAGTTCACATTTCATTAAAATATGATCTTGAAGCTCTACCTGTTGGTTGATCACCATGTGCACTCCGTGTGGTTTGATGTCCGCAGTGTATTCCCCCAGGAAAATCAATATATCCTGGATGCTGGCATCGTAAGGCAGACCCCTTAATCTCATGCAGTCGCGGATGCCCGTTACAGCTGCAGCGGGGGGCATGAATGTGGGTTGAGGCACCACGGATAGGATGGGGGAGGGGGCCATGGATATCAACGGGGCCGATGAATATCGGTTCAATACCTGACACATACAAACACACACATTAGATGACTGGAAGATACAATACACCAACACATTGTCAAGGCTTTGGTGTATTTATGGGTTCAAGAGCAGAGATGAGGCCTGAACTGTGTTCAAACTGGACATACTATTTGTCGATATGCAAACACAAGACCAAAAAAAAGGTTTGCCGTGTCCTCAAACACCCTTATAGAAACTCGGTCAGTTTACAGAAGCACGACCAAATACACAAGACCGCCCAACGGCATGTTGAGCTCAACCTCCTGCTTTGGTTGAGTAGCTTTGCTGCTTTTGACAGCTAAATATTAACATGAAGGAATTCCAAGTAATTCTATTCTTCAATATTTTTCAATACAAAACTGATTTGGAACAATTACCATTGAATCTCGTACAGATTGCTGCTCTTGGATTTGCACAGCGCCGTTCCGCTTGCATACAAGTTCCTACACAAACTTACACACCCAAACACATCACGTTTGACTTGTCTCCCTATGTTCAACAATCCAAACAAACCGAAATACAATCCAAACAAAGCATGGTTCCTAAGGGACGCGCTGCTCTCCCACCTGTTGCACCTCGGCGGCAGTGCTCTTGAAGAGCTCGATGTATCTCTTGCCCAGGATGTCCTTGTGTTTCTTCAGAGCATTTTGGGCTTGCTCTTCGTAGGAGAAGAGGACGAAGGCGTCCCCCGTGGGCCTGCCATCGGGAAAGCGCACAAACAGAATGCCCTCACTGCCGTCCGTCACGGGGCAGGACGGGGAGAAGAACTGCAGCACTTGCTCGGCCGTGGCGGTGAATGGAAGCCCACGCATGCGGACGATGACCTGATTCTCCCGCGACAGAAAATTGGCCACTTCGTTTGAGGTGCCTGTCAGACGAATGTTTGACCACGTGAGCTACTCAGCATAGAAATACAAAACTATAAAGCTAATGCAAATATCCACATTATGCATCTGGTACAGGTTTTGTTTAGCGTGAAAGGTTTAAATAATATGGAAAAGAGCAGCTTTGATATTTGTTTCGCAAGAATAAATATAGTACTGGATGGGTGAAGAAATAATCACAGAATTTTCTATATAAATTAGGGCATTCACAATATAAAATTTTCAATTGCAAAACAATTACGGTGATGATATTATCATGATATCTGGTTGCTTTTAAAACAAATAATGATAGTTTTCTTTTTTGCCAAACAAATAACTTTATATTCAAATGTGGGGTTTAGAGAGACAGTTTGTAACCGGTGGGGCTTCTAAGACAAAACTTTCTGGTACTGAATTATTTACGACATCATCACAATTATGGGTAAAATTTACAAGGTTACAAAAATCAATATCACAGTTATTGACGATAGCGGTATATTATGGCACCTCTAGTTTAAATCAAATGATCAATGGTATGTGAGTTTTGGTTGAGTTGACCAAACTTACATATTTTTCCAATAAATGTGCAGCGTAATTTTCAAAGATAAAAAATGGAAATGACATGAAACATACATAACATCAGCTTATTCATATACAAAGTATCAAATCTTTTTTTTACCTCCTGCGATCTTTAGAAAGTCTTCCCCTGTTGCCTTGTAAACCTACAATAAACAAGAGTTACTAAACAAGTTTCATGTATCCAGACTTTTGTTAAACAGAATGATGAGACATTTATGAGCAGCCGCCTAGCTGTATCATTAGCATAACTGTACCTCAATGTATCTGGTGCCCATGTGATGCTTGTGTCTCTGCAGGGCTAAATCTCGGTGTTCCTCACTATCAAACCGCACAAGTGCTTCTCCGTTCCTCCTCCCCTGAGCGTTTAAACACAGCGCAGCACCTCCTCTACACACACAGAATCATTTATGAGGTTAATATTTGATCGTTGTTGTATACAGATTGCATCATGATTATGTGTTAGCAGTCTGTGGACTGTTTGCAGGTTCATACTTGGCGATGTTGAGACCCCTGAAGAATCGGGCGATGTCCTGATCTGAGGACTGCCAGGGAAGTCCTCGAGCTCTGATCACGGTGTTATCATCTACCCTTTCCATCTTACTGCTACATTCAAAGCGTATAAAAAGTTAGGATGGCAAAAATGCAACACATTTCAATTGACCACAAATGTTTGTTCATCTGAATGAGAAATAGCTCACCAAGTGCCAGTCTCGAACTTGTCGTTCACTTTTTCAGGGCAGGAGAATTTATGGCCTGTGAAGGGGAATAAAACGGGTTTGTAACACACCGAACAAATCTGTTTGTGAAGATGGATATATTTGTTTAAAGAACTTACAGGCAGGCTCAGAGATGAGCGCTAAAACGATTTCTGCCATCAGCTGAACTTTGTGTGCGGTGAACGCATGAAGAGAAGAATCTACAACGACATTCAGGTCTGACCACAAGCACAGTCAAGGAATACAGATTGTGTGACAACTTAATAACCGCTTAATGACAGAGTGCATGCAACACAGCGCTCTTCCATAAAATCACAATGCAAACATGAAAAGAGAGTGTGACTTTGGATTAACCTTTTTTTTACAGCGCAGACAGGGCTGTGTCTACTGTGCTTTGTGTGAGTTTGGCTGCGTGTAGGCATTAAGACGTTATATTGTAGGTGTGGCAGGTTAAGCTTGTTGGCTAAACACTTTTGGCTTTCTCTTGCTGGCTCGATGAGCCCACACTATTGTGAGTCTATTTGCATTTCAAAACCTCGGGATCCTGAAGCCAACACCCTGTTTCTCTCTCTCTGGCTGTCAGCTGCAAAGAGAAAATTAACATTTGACATGTTTGAAAGGATACGGTCAGTCATGACCTGAAGATCTAAGTCATTCAAGTCCCCTTCCGATTGGAACGATGTCTTGAACTCTTTCCGAAGGTCGAAAAATGAGAAGAAACACTCATGCAACAAAAAATTCTGAAAAGCACAAAAGCATGAGGTCAGTACAAGAGAACACATTTCTGAACCTAAAGGTCATTCAGCTAAACCTGCCGATCACATTTTTACAAGTGCAGTAGCATTTCGAGTTTCATACCTTGCTGGAAGCCTCAGGATGCAGAACTTGGCGCACATGCAGCTGTCCATCAGTACAGAAACAGAAACTGTTCCCTGCACCGATGTCCACTTCTGCACATAACCTCTGATTCAACTGCACACACATGAACTTAAGTTAGACAAATTACAGGTTCACCTGATATTGTGGAAATATCAATCAACAAACTATTTAACAGTGTGTTTTTAAAACTGTGCAATACAATTTCGAAGATATGCAACCATTAATGCATCAAGGAAAATGTTTGTGTACATTGAAAGGAGTTGACAAACAGCTGCAAGGCACGCATGAACTAAGAACTCACATGCAAACATCCTTATGTATTTAAACCACCCATTTAAGCCTTAAAACACTTTTGAACAAAAAAAGACACAACTCAATAAAACATCTCCAAAACAGCACTCTGTTAAGACTCTTCCCGCAATTTCATTTCATAATGTTCGTGTAACACCTACGTGTCATGACTCATTATGCCTTGCGTATTGCTTCATGCGTAATAAAAATATAATAACGATATTGTCGATTTTTGATGTTAAGAGAATATTGTCTGCACATCACTGAGTCTTGTACAAGAAGGCAATTGTGATAGATGAATAAGAGATGTCACCTCATCGATGGCCTCCTCAAGAGAAGCAGAAGATGTCAAGGCCTCCTCGGTGAGTCCGCTCCCCTCCTGACACTCATCGGTAAGCTCGATGTTCTCCGGTCTGACGAGCAGTTCATGTACCTGGCCAACCTAAAAACCCATTACAGATGACTGCATTAACATGCAGATTTATACAAGCAGCTAGGCCTATTGATAAAAATAATAATAAATAAACGGTTAACTCAAAGATAGCGGTATTCGTCCTATTTGTATTCCAAAAGAAGCTCTCAATTTTATCAGCAAAATGTCTTTTAAATAGTTTCTAATATTTATTTAAAATATATATAATACCAATTTTACTCTCACACTTCACCACGATATGCTACTACACACACACAACATGACCACATTACTGAGACCCACTTTACCTTTTTAGTCGCTAAATCCACAACTTGCCAAACCAACTGCACAATTTCCTTTTCGTCCGATCCCAACCGGTCCCCACTTGCGCCAGATGTGGTGGTAAATAACAGCACCAGAAAATCGGGATTAACCGTCATTTTAACAAGGAAAGACAACAGACTCAACACCCCAATACCAAAAGAAAAACCCCAGAGCTCAACTCCAGGTGACAGAGAAGACAAGACCCCAGTGACCCCACACCTACGGACAGATCAGTGCCGGGTTCGGACTCCCTTTTATGTGTCCCGTGGCCTTTAAATTGCGTGAGAATCGATGCAAACTAGTCCGAAAGCCCGGGCTCTGCTCCGCAATGGCTGCTCGGATCGCGCTGGTTTTGTGTGCGCCCTACCTGGCCACCACCCACGTGATACAGGTAATAGATACCTGCGCGAGCTAAAGCCCTCCTCCTGCTACCTAGAAACAAGGACGTGGCATGGCACGTTGAAAAAACCCTCTTAACTCTCACCGCATGATGTGAGGGAATTCAGGATCTGTTTATGGCTCGTTGACTGTAGAGAGCCTAACTAATCAAATAACACATTAACACCTGCTTACCTGCCATCTTGAAACACGACACATGGGGATTTAAGGGATTTTACGACCATTTGAGTAGTGACCTACTATATAGGTAAACATGTGCATTGATAACCGAGTTTACAAAGGGTATGATCGTCGTTAGCATTTCCCAGAGTCTTGAAGGGGAGGAATTTGGGAAAAATAAACTTGGTTATAGAATGCATAATTATAACATAAATATACATTTAATTACTTTATTTAAAAATCTGAAACGACATTCGTTTTTTTTACATAAAGATATACAGAGGATACACAACATATACAGGGGATACATACAGTAACATATGCAAAAATGAAATAATATATTAAACTAAATCATATTAAACGAAGACACCAATCACAATAATATTGTATAAAAAAAGAAAAAATAATGAAATATTCAAATATCAACAGGCATGCCTTGCAACAGGCATATCCTCCTTATAAGTCAACCTGGGAAGATAGAGAATCAAAGAATAGTTTTAAATCAACATCGACATTTCTAATATTTGGCATACAATCAGTAACTTTACATTTATGAAGATGAAATACCCACAAAGAGTTATGAGTTTTAACATTTCATCCATTTCCTTTGACCCTGTCTCCCAGATCAAAAACAATACATTAACTACATCAAAAATAAAAAAGCTTGTTGTAAGGAGAAAAATTAAACCAAGATATTGCTTTTCCAAAATCCTTTGCATAGTCACATTCAAAAAAGAAATGTTGAATTGTTTCAAGATTAGATTTACAAAATAACATCTGAAAAGAAGTAATAGCATTAAGTTTCCTTTATTATTTATTTATTTTTTGCTGACCAAATATAATATAATATAAACTTACAAAATAATAATTCAAGTTTTGCACGATCGTCTTCATTTTGGGAATACATGGCAGGAATGACAAATGGTATATTTGTATATATAGTATATTTGGTATAAAGAATAGTCCTAACTATTTAAAATGACCACAGTTTAAAAACTCAATCCATAAAACAACACGATGGATTCCTGCGCACGCTTTCACCTCCGGAAGTATTTCGCTTACCGGAAGTCCTAATGTGATCAAGAAAGATGGCGGGGGAATCCGCAATGGAGCTGCTCTTTTTAGATACGTTCAAGCATCAAAATGCAGAGGTAAACTTGTATTTTAATCGGGTCTATGAATTTTAACTGCCTGTTGCAGATACCGCTAAGTCCCGCAAACCCTGAAGTAGTCGTCGCGCGGATCTTAAAGTTCATATTGTAACGCACTGTGCGCAGTCAACAGTCAGCTAGCTAATTAGCATTGTAGACAAATACCATACATGTTTTTTCATAATATCACATCCGACTGTTATGTTACGGTCATTGTAGTATTTGGCTATAGATGATTTATGACAAAGCAAGCCACATATAAGTGTAATGGGGTAGTTTTCCAATTCAAACAAAGTGGTATCTCAGATAACGTTATGTTGTTGTTGGCTACGTTTATAATGGTATTAAAAGGCACCCTTTTATACCTGCTATTTGACGTCTGAAGTATTTGTTTTAAAATATGCACGCGTGTTGTTGTAAACAAAACTCTATCGGACTTTGTGACGTTCCTTGTACTCAAAGAAGTTGATCTTTATGTTAATCCTTACTGACAACAGCTACCTGTCAACAGGTACACGTGACTGTGCGTTAAAGCGTTGCGATCAGTAGGCTGCAACCCCCACCCACCCCCTTTTCACAGATTTCTTTTGTGTATCATTATGTTAGTGTTTTGGTTATATTGGGCTAAAACTCAGGTAACCAGTTATTTTTTTGACCAGTTGATTTTTTTAACATGATTGTTTTATATTTGTTTTTTTAAGTTACTTCGGTTTGTTTGCCAGGTGAATGCTTGTAGATTGTATTTGTTGGACTGTTGTGGAGGATCTGCAGGGCAGATTTGTTTTCTTATGTATTTGTTGTTTGGCTTTTAAACAGTTGGGTCTGATTGATCAATAATGTTTGTTTCTAGTTGAAAATGTGTCATCATTGTTCAGAAATGCACTTCAAACACAGATTAAACCTAAATGTTGACAACACGGATGCATTACATTTACTTGTCAAAACAAACACAGCTACCACTCAATAAATAACAACAATACTAGGGCTGCAAAATTAATAAGAAAACTAACCAGGATTACAATTACAGTTAAAACAGTGATATAATCACCAAAAGCCTCAATTATACCTGTCCATTTGTCTTCAGTTCTGTGTGTTTTCGGCAATTGTTGTGCCACTGTACTTGGTGCACAAACACGAGACCTTAAAATTAAGTGTCCTCCGTTTTTTATTTTTTACCAACAACATTTGGTGGTAAATGTAATTTAAATTCCTATAATTATTATTATTATTTACATTATATTTTTTAGTTTTAGTATTATATGTTTTTAGAAAGAATATGGCATACATCTTTCTTTTAGCTCAATGGTAAGAGCATTGCGTTAACAACGGGAATTGCACATACTTGGAAATAAATGTAAAGGATAATGCAATGCAAGTCGCTTTGGATAAAAGCGTCTGCCAAATGCGTAAATGTAAATGTACATCTGCTTCACAGAACGTTATAAAACATTTCAAAGCTTCAATAAAAAATCTATTAATAGAAAATACAAATTATGATTTTTGTCATAATCATTCAGCCCCTAACAATGCAATAAAAGAAACAAGTTTAGTAATTCTAACTGTACTAATTCCCAAGCATGCGGTGAATTACTGTTTTATTGCTAAATGTGGCCTTATGTGCACGTACATACAACTGCTTTTCTCATTTGATTGTGTGTTGTTGTTTGGATCTCCTCTGGATGTGGGGGTGTGTTGTCGGTGAGTGCTTTGTATCGTTGCACCGATTTGCTGCCCGACAGGTGTATTTCAACAGCCCTGTAGAAACTGGTTGGACTAGCCTACCAGTGACAGCTTGTTAAGCCAAAAACGACTTTTCAACTGCTCTGCTTTTTTAGATTCAATACAGAAGTTCGAGGAATGCTTTTGTGTTTTTAACGGTTGAAAAAGCCAAGCAGTATTTTTTTGTATGGCGGTGTGTACATGATAACGTTTATCCTCATCTTGATAAGATTCTCAACATATTTCTGTGTCTGTTCTCTTACAAGCTGACAAATGTGGATGTTGTGCGATTTCCGTATGGTGTCTTGATCACAGAAGTGCGGGTCATTCCCCCTGGCATCAAAGCACACAGCAACCTGCCTGACAGCAGAGCGTTTGGGTGAGGACCCACACACACAGACACCAAGCTGTCAGTTGATATTAGGGGCACATCACCTAAAATGTACAATTTTATTAAAAAAGTTATATATATATATACTACATACTATATAGATATTCTAAACCTATATGACTTTCTTCCTTACAACACAAAAGAAGATTCTAGGCAGAATGTTGGTGGCTGACAGCCTCGGTCACCATTCACTTTCACTGTATATGAGCTATGTCAACAATCTTAAAAATGTCTTCACCTGTTTTTAATGCAGTAAGGCATGTGGGTATGGAGCAACATAAAGGCAGATAAAATAAGACTGAAGTGTAAAGAACGTTATTTCTTCAGTGAACTATCCCTTAGCTTGAACAATTGAGATACAAATTTTAATCTCTTTACATGCTCTAGTGTTTGTCTGCACTATCTACACTGCATTATAGCGTCCGGGGAACTTTACATGTTGTGACATGTAACGGCACTTCCACCATGTTTACAGTGTGTACAACCTTTCCCGGTGCTTCTATAGTACACAATAGGATATAAGCACATGAGTAATGCTATGGTATCCTAGGATGAATTGGCTGGAGGACATTGAGGAAATTGAAATGGTTTCTGTGGTCCCTATTGTTCCCTCTTTAAAAACAGATCCACCACACCCCCTATTCTCAGACCACTCTCTGCTTTTCCCATGATCTCATCCTTATATCTTTCTTGTCTCCAGACCCGTGAATAGAACAATGAGAAGTTTGTTTTGATAGTATAGTAAATATCAAGCTATTTTTCATATTTATTTTTGAAAATGATCATAATGCATACATTACAATGAGAATAAATCTGGAGTACTGAGCTGAAGGTGAGGAATCTATAACATATCACCTGTAAGCTGTGCTGGCAAATTGAAGAATTAAGGCCCGTGTTTTGACAGTTACAATGCCCCTTGCTGTGTTTTATTTCAGGGAGACATCCCCTCACGCATTCCAGTTGGACTTGTTCTTCAACAATGTGTCCAAACCCAACGCCCCAGTGTTTGACAGGCTGGGCAGGTACTGAAACGCTCATTAATACACACACCTGGATTTAACAGGTTTAGCGAGAAATACAGTACACTTGCACACATATTCAAACTCGCTCAGTTGAATTGTGTGTGCACTTGATTGTTTAAATCACCTATGTTGCTGTTCATTTCACACTAGCCTCGAGTATGATGAGAACAAATCAATCATCTTCAGGCCCAACGGGAAGGTAAGAGACCCGCTTCAGCATCGTGTTTCAATGTTATTGACACACCCCTTGGAAATGAACTCATATAAAAGCAAATTTGTTAGTGACTTCTTCAAGAACATAAAAAGCAGCTTTCCCTGGCTCTCTATGTACATGTACATGTGCATTACTCATAATCCACAATATAATTGCTCTTGCCTGTTTAATGGCTAAAGCACGTGTCATTTGAGTTTAAGTCTGGTTGCCCTCCTACTTTCTTTTGAAAATGAACATTTTATTTAAAATAAAATAATATTTTTGTATAAGAGAAAGTTTTACATTACAGCAGCGTTTATATTTATTATATTTATATTATATTACAATATAACACATTTTTTTATTTTATGCAAAATATGTTTGTTTTACCTATTTTTTAAAACATATACTTATATTTTTTTATAAAAAGAAATTAAACATTTCTATAAAATGATATAATATATATTTTTTTAATGTTTAACAAAATTTTGTATGTCACACTGTGAGATAGTGTCAATGTCCCATTCCTTGCTCTTATTTATTTTTAATTTTAAGGAGCAAATATTTTTAAAGGAGCATACTAAATGTGCTAAGATTTGGCAGCTGTTTTTGTGAAACATTGTATCTCCATTTTTCAGGATTTTTATTTTTTGTCATTATTATTAGTCACCCTTTATGTTTTTTTAAAAAGTATTAAAAAGTGCTTCTCAACTTTGACAAAACAGTAATTAATTATATAAAAAGTACAATGTTTTTTTAATTTCCTGTAAAACAGCTATCTTAAACACCCAAGCTTTCAGAAGGACAGCGATGGTATTTTAGTCTGCAAAATAAACTGAACTGAACAGTTATATTAATCGTGTTTCCATTCCATTGCATCTGTTCATTATTAAAGATCAACACAGACAATTTAGTCCTGCGCGGATGGTACACATGCTTGACATTGGCGGTGTACGGAACAGCCGAGCGCCCCCACAGCCACGAGCGGGACTCTCCGCCTCCTCCTCCACCCCCACCTCCCCAACAGCAACAGCCAGGATCCAAAAGGAACATTAAGCATGGTCAACAAACTTTTTTATGCACAGATTTATACTCATTCTCTGCTGTGCTGCATGTTGGGAAAAAATTGACATGCACGTGTTTGTAACTTTTAGAGTGGGAAAGTGAAGAGCAGTACAACGGAAGCCCACCCAGACCACAGCCCAGAGGGCCACGGACCCCACCAGGGCCTCCCCCCCCAGACGATGATGATGATGAGGCTATAGCTGCACCTGGTCAGTGTGTGTCTTTATGTATATATACAGTGGGATAGGGAAGTGAGTTTTCATTTGTTAAATAGCATTGATCATCTGTATGTTTTTTTTGCTGTAGGTCCAGTGAAGGAGGAGAACACAGAGCAGGGTGATGACTTCCTGGAGCCCCGTCTCACCTGAGCGGGGGTCTCTCCCTGCAGATGAAACCTACTCAGACGGTGAACAAGAAGAGGACGAAGGCCCGGTTGATGAGGAAGAGGAGGCTGATCCACAGACGGAAGGAAGTGAAGGAGAAGAAGATGATGAGGAAGACGATGCTGATGAGGAGATGGATGAAGATGGAGAAGGTGAGCAGTTGGAGGATAGATGTATGTTTGTGTGTCTCCTGCTGCTCATAATATTTCTTCTGTATGTTCAGAAATGCAGTTAGTGTTTTATTCTTTTCTAAAGGTGACGATGGCTATGAGCAGATCTCCAGCGATGAGGAGGATTTGGAGAGCGGAGCTTTCAAACTCCCTCCATTTGATTTGGACTACACAGCTGAGGACCTGGCCTCATTACCAACCGTCCAGTACGACCCTTTCGAACGCGAGCTCCGACCTCTGCAGCACTTCACCCCGCCGCACATCACGCGTTACGAGGTGGAACTGAAGCGCCTCAAAACTGTAGAGGTCCAGGACCCACTCTCCCCGTGGGCGGAGTCTGCGGCGAAATTGTCGGAACTGTTAGAGGCCTGGGGTGAAGAGCATGAGGCGGAGCGAGGGGCGGGCTGGGTAACGACATTGGAGGAAGTCCCAGCCTTACTTGTGAAAGGACTGAGCTTCTTATCCATAAGTGACCCTGATAGGCAGAGGGAGAATTTAAAAAGACTAATCGATTGGAACTGTGAAGCTCTTAATTTGGACTCTGCCCTGGCACAGCCCATCGCTCTGAACCTGCGCCAGCTCAAAGCAGGCACCAAACTGGCCGCTTCCCTGGCAGATTGTGGTGGCCAGGCTGTGCAGGAGCTCCTGGAGAAGGGCATCGTTGGCAGCCTGTTGGACTTGTTGTTTGCGGAACACGTTTCGTCCACGCTGAAACTCAACGTCCTGCGTTCCCTCGACGGCATCATCAGTGCGCCGCAGGGCATGGAGACCCTGCTCCGAGACCGTCACCATGGCGATAAAGGATTGAGTGGGTACCAGCGTCTGCTGGATCTATTTCTGTTGGACCAGACCGTGCGTGTTGCTACAGCGGGAGCAGCCATTTTACATAAGGCACATTTTTATGAAATTTTGACTGACATGCAGAAAGCCGCAAGCACCTGGGCTGAACGTCATCCCAGCGTAGGGGAGCCGGGTGAGAGAGAAAGTGTCGAGAGTGAGAAGAAAGGTGCAGAGAGGGACAGAGAAAGCACAGAGAGGGAAGGAGAGGAGAGAGAGAGGGAAACTCAAGAGGTAGAGCGGGAAACCCCAATGGACATTGATACTCTGCTGGAATCTGCCTCTTTGTCAGAAGGTGACTTGGAAAGGCTGCAAGTTCTCCTGGAGGAACTGCTCCACCTGTTGGAGAGAGCACCTTACTGTATGGTACAGCCTCCTGGAAAAGCTTTTCCCACCAGTGTCCGCATCACTGGGCCACCAGAACGAGATGACCCCTATCCCACTCTATACAGGTTGGTTCCATGTGGCTACAATACTGATAAATGTTGGTTATTTAGCTCTTAAAGGGATAGGTAACCAATAAATAATAAAAAACTGACATCATTAATTCACCATTGTGTCATTCAAAACTCATGTGGAACACAAAAGAAGAAATTTTGAGAATTGTCTCAGTGGTTTTATGTTTATACAGTGACAGTCCATGTTGTTTGGTTATCAAGGTTTTTCAAAATATCTTCAATATGTTTTCTGCAGAAGAAAAAATGTCAAACAGGTTTGCAGTGAAATGGGTGAATAAATTTTCCATTTTTTGGTGAACTATCCCTTCGATGTTCTTACATCTTACATTAGTCATTCACGGGACCTGGTGAAATAGGAGGCGTTGACACATCATCCCTTTCAACTAAAACTGTAGAACTTTTTATGCATTTTGGCTTTTCATTCACATGTCAACAGGGTTTTGGGGGCCTGACAATTAAAACTTTCAAATACAAGTTTTAAAGTGCAAATTTTAAAAACAAGACCATTATTTTCTCTATTTAAACAACAAAAACGCAACAGTGACATCGCCAACTAGTGGCCTGGCATACATACTACAGCACGTTTACTCATTTGTGCAAGTTTATAATTTACTATAATGGAAGAGTCGAAAGATTCCCGCCCCCTTCACTAGCAGAGCTGCTGAAGCGGCGCCACATGTCAGCCACTTGTTCGCATATTTATTATGTCCTACATGGTGAATGACACATAATTCACTAGATGAGAGATAGGGGATGATCCAGACAGTGTAAACATTAACATTAAAGTCTTAATTTTGCGTCAGTGTCACGCGTGCTGTTCCAAGTGAGTGTCCGAGCGGTTGGAAGTGAGTGTGCTCTGGTTGAGAGACACAATAGCACAGAGCTGATCATATGCACGATCATACACACAAATCTGCTGAGAAAAGAAAACGTATCTAAACCGTTTAGAGTCTATACAGTATATTGAATGTTGAGCTCTATGGAAGAGATCAGACATCGCAGCCTTGAGGAGTAAAGGAGAAGACAAACGCCAATGTCACTCACCAACGTAAATAACAAGCTTTACATGGTTACATTGATCTTCCTATTCTTTTCAATAGACGTTTACACCACTGTGGCTGTCACCTGTTAAATGCAGCTTTGTCAGACTGACTGTGCCATAAACAAAAAACAATTGGTTATTTTAAGGGAGTGGGGCAACTCATTGTGTCTCGCGCCTCTGCATATTTCTGTTGAAATTACGTCAACACCTCAAATAATGCTGCACATTTCAAGGCACTGCACTTGGACTTTAACAAATATTATTTATTAATAAAAATAAATGGTAATTATATAGCAAATAAATAAAAAATGGCAAAAGCACAAAAGATTTACAAAAGTACTATAAAATAAATCTAATTTAAAATATTAACACAACTACAATAAAACTGAAAGCTGTCTGAACAGGGATTATTTTAATTTTAACAATGTTGTTGGTTGTACAAGAACTTTACATTTTGAATATGTTTTTGTTTTCTAAACGTACCCTTAAGGCTAATGTTTGTTAAAGTCTGTTGGATCTGTTTGAGGTTGTTGGGTTACTGGATCAGTGTGAATTAGTCTTAAGACTAAACCATGTATAAATACTTCTCAATAACCCTTCTCAATATTTTTTTACAGTTACATGCATGCTTGTCACTTTCTGGAATCCCTGGCAGTTGTCCTGTCGTATCCTGCTACATGCGTCCACATCGGAGTCCTTCAGGCTGTCAGAGAACTGATGCATTTCCTGTCGCAGTCCCAGCAGGGCCTCCTCTTCCTCCTCAGCCAGCATGAAGCCATCAACCTGCTGCTTCGTCTCCTCACCCCCCTCACTCACCTGACTCCTCCCTATCACCTGGCCCCACTGACTCTTCTCTCAGAGGCTGAGGGAGAAGATGCTCCAGCAGTTGTTGAGGGGTCAATAGAAGACGGTTTTTGGATGTGGCTCATGCAGACTCTACATGCGCTACAAGGTGTAGCCGAGCTGAATGGGGCTGAGCTGGAAGATGGCGATAACCCAGATGTTTTGGCAACGCTTCACGGCTTGTATCTCATTAGCTTCAGCAGCACCGGCCGAAACGCTGTAGCACATGCATTCAGCTTGGAAAATAACCTCAGCTGTCTGGTCAACCTGGTAGAACACCATGCCAAAGAGGGTCTAGGGTGAGAATACACTAATACACATGTTTAGACATTTATACTTGGGCCCAGCAGCCTGAGACCATATTGAAAATACAAGAATTTCAACTATTTCTTTTGTAGCACACAATATGCGCTTTCCAAAAATATTTTTACATGCGTTAAATGCTGCTTGTATGTCTACAGGGAAGGCAAAGCGAGGAAATCTGTCACGTATAACTACGCTTGCATGCTTGTGCTTCTGGTGGTGCAGACGTCAGGTGATCTGAGAATGATGGAGCACTACGCTGCTCCGCTTCTTAGTGTTTGCAAAGCTGATGAAAACAATGCTAAACTTCAAGGTGAGTCACTAAACACTTCAATATCAGCTGAGAAACCCTGAAGGCTTACACTTTGAAGGCCGTGCAGTCTTTTTGGAAATCGGATTGCGTTCGTTTTTACTGACTTCATGATTGAATGTCTTTTAGAGCTGTCTAAGTGGTTGGAGCCCCTTGAAAAGCTGCATTTTGATATCAGTGGCATCCCTACGCTTATTGACTACATAAAGCAGGTGAGGTTTTGTGAGCATATGCGTCTCTCAACCCAGAATGTTTATGCATCCTGATGTCGTTGCGCACCTGTATACAACTCTTTCCTCTTTGGAACACAAAAGAAGATGTTTTGAGAAATGTCTCAGTGGTTTTGTGTCCATACAATGGCAGTACAACATCTAACTTTTATTGTGCTCTTCTTTTAGAATCTGGAGAACTTGATGACAGCTGATGGGGTGGGTCTTGTAAGTGCTCTCAGAGTCTTGTGCCACACATTTCCTGTCCTCCAACCACTGTTCCAGGTACTTTCACAAACACACGCATACATGTTTCCTACTTTAAGTCAGTTTTATTATTACGCAGAGCTTTTGTACGATGCTTAGACAAACCCAATGACTAGACAGTTATTAAATACAAGTACCAAATATGATTACATTTTAGTTCCTGACTCACTGTATGTAGGTCAGCAGAAGGACTTAAAGTGGAACCAGGCCATAATAACCCTCTTCAGCGCGGAGGGAATGGACACTTTTATTAAAGTCCTCCAGAAGCTTACATCGCTGCTACTGTTGCCATGGCGACTGGTTGGGCCGATGGGTCCCACAGCGCAGAAGCTCATGATGCTGTCGGTGGCCTCCTGCTCGCTCAGGCTCATCCGCACCATGCTCATCGAGCTGCTGAGCGGTGGGACCTGCGAGTTCCGTGACGTGCGCGTGCCCTCCGTTTGCGTCACGCTTCACAAGATCCTCTGCTCCACTCCGACGACGGGACGATTGGATGCAGAGGAGCTGCGCATCCAGGGAGACGTGACGGAGACTTTGTTGACATTCACGCATGCGGTTAGCCAGCAGGAGACCGGGTCGGAGGAGACGGTGGCGGGGAACAGCTGGTCTCTGATGCTAAAGGAAGTGTTGAACTCTATATTGGCTGCTCCTGAGAACATCTACAGCAGCCTCAGTCTGCTGTCTGAATTGCTGCCTCTGCCTTTGCCCATGCAGACCACACAGGTACTGGAGTATGAAAACCAGGGTCTACTTCTGGCTGCTTATTGTTTCGCAGTCATCATGGGCTCTGTTAAATACCCTAATAAGCTAGATACCTACACAGCACTTTAAGGTGTCAGAGATCAATAGTCTTGATAGGATAAATGCTCAAGTTTGAAAACGGTCATGAAAGACATTGAATGGTGTAAAACTTTAGTTTTAAATTCAAATTAAAATTTGTTTTAAAGTTTTCACAATATACCGTTATTGACAATAACCATGATATTAAAACGATTATCAATTTCTGTGAAAACTGCACATTTGTTAATTTTGTAAATAAATTATCATTATTGGCTCTTTGTACTTAGAATCACCATGGTAACAAACTCTCACGTCACTTCCTTATGTTTATTATAGTTTACTAAAACAATAAAACATTTCTGAAATATTCTGGAATTCTAAAATTCCGACCAAAATGTTTGTTAAGGCACTAAAATGATTAACGGAAAAAAAAATATAATACTGAAATACAAATAACCTTATCTAGCAATATAATATGAAAATAAAAAATAAAAAAATGACAAAAGCATATGCTAAAGATGTTAAACCATTTAACTACGATCAACTTAAAAAATAAAAGCTAATATAAAATGTGATTAAAACTACAATTCATTCTTTCATTATTTATATAGCACAAATAAACACATCAAGAGTTGACCACTGTGTAAATAGAAGTTTGGGTTGGGCCTGAGGGTAAGCACAAATCACACCAGGAAGATACCTCTAAGCGGCCAATGCCTTGTGGCCTTACCTTGGTTCTCCTGGTCTTGTGGCCTGTCAGCTGGTCTGTCAGGTGCAGGACATTGGTGGCGATGAACATACGTAAGCTGTGGAGTGTGCACCTGCATGCTCAGGCTCGGGTCTTACAGGATGGGCTGCGCTGCGTATGTGTATGCAGCTGTCCTCCGCTCCTCTCCATGCTCCGCAGGGTCTGCATTCAGCTCTGTGATCTTGCTGCACCCACTGCCACACTAGTGATGAGAACTTTGCTGGACCAGCTGCAGGAGGAAATGCAACAGTAAGACACAATAATCTAATCTAACATAAAGTAGAAGTTTCATTATACATCACTATGTGTTTAAATGATGTCTATGTTGTGTGTTTAGGGAGGCAGCTGGCTCTCGTTTGATGAGACTTCTAGCACTTCTCGACTCGCTGGCATCTCAAAGGGCGTGCAAGGCCGCAATGTTGTCCCTGCTGGGGGGATCTACACGCAGCGAGGCCGGGTCTACACGCAGCGAGGGCCGGAGCGAAGGGAAAATTGAAGACAAACAGCCGGACCTCTTTCGTTCTTTCCTTGCAATGCTGCTCGTACCAGCAGACGCTGGCCTGACAGTGCAGCAGAACGCTGAACTGACGGCTTCCATCATTCAGTCTCTGTGCGACCAGGATGTGTCACTGGTCGTGAGCGGCTCGGGCGAGGCGTCTTTGTCCGAGGCGGAGCAGCTGGCCAACGGATTGCCGACCAAAGAGGTGATGGCGTGCATATGCGACGGAATGGTGGAAGGGTTGGGAAATGCGCACAGTAGCTTCACGCTGCAGCTGACATGCTTGAGGACTATGATGTTTCTCACAGAGCATGACTATGGGCTCTACCACCTGAAAAGGTGTGAGGATGTATTGATGTTTATTTATTTATATAGTAATTTTGTGTTTTATTCTGTGCCATTAACACTGATGTTTGTGTTGCAGCTCTTTGAAGAAACACAGCTCGACAGTTTCCTCTTTGATCCGCAGAGAAATGGCCTCCTTTAACAAAGAATCAGCTGAGCTGTTGTCTGCCTTATTTGACTTTTTGAGACAGATTGTGAGCAGCGAAGCTATGGTAGGCCTTCAACACAATGTGTTTACATTAGAGCTGTGTAGGTTAATATATACTGTAGACCGATTAAAACGATTAATCACAATTCATTGCATCCAGAATAAAAGTTTGTGTTTATTTAATAAATGTGTGTGTACTTTGAATATTCATTTTGTATTTATTTAAAAGTATGTGTATGTTTAATATTCAAAGAACACAGACATTTAATTTGTGTAAATAAACTTTTATTCTGGATGCGAAGAATCGTGATTAATCGTTTAACAGCCCTATCCACAAGCATCTCCTGTTTAAATTTTTTGGTATATTTATTTAGATTTTTTAAATATATAATTAAGCCATAAAGATGGTTGTTTAACATTTAGATTCAGTTTTACATGTTCTGTAGGTTGTCTTTTTTAACATTGATGTAGTGTTAAAAGACTGAAACAGAAAGTGCTTCTGGACTAAAATTGCTAAATCGTCTATTTCCAAATATTTGACAAATATAGATTTCTGTAATGGTAGAAAAATTCTATAAAATTCTTTCATTACAAATTACTTTTCTCATACCTATAAATGTAATGGTGCATGTTTAGGAATTATTTTACATCTCGCCCATTATCCTTTGCAATTTAGCACAGTAATGGTTTGCGTGTATCTCTGCAAATTTTGATTTGTTAATATATATTAATCATCATGTGATAACAGGATGAAGACATAGACAGTCGCTCTTTGGCGCTCAGTGTGAGTGACATGAAACTGCTGCTGCAATGGAAGGAGGAGTCAGGGGAGCATCCACTACCAGAACTGGAGAAACATGTCACAGTATGCATCACAATGAAGCTCTTACCTACAGCCTAGTTGAAAGACGACACTCCAATGAATCTTTCCTTTTGCTGTTTTCTTGTCTCATGTGTATAGGAGCTGTGTAAAGAGGATGAGTCTTTGGAGACTCTGCTTGAGAACGTGGCCGGGCTGAGGCAGATTATAGAAAGCTCTGGAGATGCTTCCGTTAGTGCAGAGCCCGAGACTGAGCCCACTCTGCCTCCACCCGAACCCCTCCAGACGCAGTTCAACCACAGGTAACAGAGAGAGGAGGAGGATGTGTGTGTGTTCCTTTACTATTGAAATACTTCGATTTAAGGGAGGCCTTAGTGATGGGTCAATTCTGAATGGTTGCATAACAATGATGTTTCTCTGATCTTTTCTTTCTCACTGGTTTTCAGGACGGTTTATGTTCTCTCAGATGTCCTGGATGAGCAGCTAAAGGCTTTGTGGTTCTCTCCATTCCAATCCGATGATATGGAGACTGAAGTAGACATGGTGAGAAACTGCATGAATTTGTAAAAATATGTGTATGATATAAAACCAAACAAATGGATAGGCTAAGTAAACAACTCCAAGATCCAAATTTGAAGAAAATGGGACATTTAAGATACCACACACAATGTGCATGTGTGTAAATGTGTTGCAGGTGAAAGTAGACCTAGTTGCACTAGCCCAGCAATGTTGTCCGGACTTGGACCTGAAGGCGGAGTTAGAACGATCGTTTCTCACTGAACCCACCTCCCCAGGGCATAACAAACCACCCAAAGGCTTCAGACTGGGCAAGCACAAACACGAGACCTTTATCACCAGGTATGCCATACGGTATCTGTCTAAATGTACTCAAACATGCACATACCAAGCAAAATTTCAAAAAATCATGAGAATATATAAACTATTTAGCTACAAATTTGTTTCTTTGTTCACAGCGGGAAGTCCGACTATGTGGAGCCTGCGAAACGAGCGCACATCATGGCAGCCCCTCGAGGTCGGGGCCGCGGTTCGTTCGGCCAGCTCAATCGACCGCATGACATTTTCCGTCAACGCAAGCAGAACACCAGTCGGCCTCCTTCCATGCATGTAGATGATTTTGTGGCTGCAGAATACAAGGATGTCGGCCCGCTCACTGGCCTGGCCCCACCCAAGCGCCCACCAAAAGGAGGAGCCAAGCCACCAGCTAGAGGCTTGTTCACTGGAGGAACCAGAGGGAGGGGCTTTCAGAGCCATACACGCTTTTTTACTCCGCCAGGCCCCAAGAATGTTCTGCTTGCTGGTACAGGCACATTTTTTGTCACACATATAGACCGATATATATTTTAATATTGACTACTTTGATAAGTGGTCAACCAGTAACACATAATTCAAAATGACTTGCGTTTTAGGTAACTACCCTCGCCGTGAGGGTGGCCGTGGCTCTGCCTGGAACACTCCAGTGACAGCTGTCACTCACAGAGGGACTTACAGTGAGCCTCGTGGAGGGCAAAGCAACTTCACCCGACCATTACAGTCTAGACAACCTCCTGCAGGTACGTCTGCATACCCATTAGTGCTCACTTATTGAGATTTACTGTATCTCATATAGACGGTTTCCTCTTAACAACATAAACAAACGTTACTGCGCATGCACACTTTTGTGACCCCAGCTTAACTTCCGGTACACATTCAAAAACAATAGAGTGCCTGTAGATCATCTCTGATAACAATAAAAAAAAACTTTTCTCTCCAATATTTTGAATTTAAACTGCAATACCAAGCTCAACCTCTAGATGTCACTCTACCATACGGTTTGTTTAAATGCGTCAAAACTACAGGACCCATTCAGCAAATTGTTTATTTATATTAAATGAAAATACAACAAATCGTTTATTTTATACAATTATTATACAATAAAATAATAATGTAAATGAATATTAACATAAATTAAATAAAACATAAATAGTTATATTATTAGACACTAGCAAAACCCAAACCAGAAGTTAACTGGGGGTCAGGCACCCACACATTCGTTGAAACGGCCTATATTGATAGTGCCACCTGGTGGATATTTGAAATATTAGCAGCTTCTGTTTAAATAGAAAAAGGCCTTGATGATTGTTTAAAATGGTAAATATTTTTTTTCTATAAATCTTTAGCTCACCTTACAGCTCTCACATGGTTACTGACATCTCTCTCATGACTCTACAGGTGCATACCGATTAGCTCCCCGTGACAGAACCACCAGAGGAAGAGGTGGCGGTCTGTCCTGGCTAAATAGTGGTGGAGTTGGTTTGGGAGGAGTAAGTGGCGGTGGGCGTGGTCAAGGGAAGTTCAACAGTGGAGGTGGGCGGGGCCGACACGTCCGCTCATTCACTCGCTAACGGCTGCCGTAAGCAAAATAGACTTAGCCGTCAGGCTTTAAAGGACCAATCAGGATGTGGATCTGCTGTCTCAGTTGCAACCATTGGCTGATATTGTGTATATCATTGTCATGTTTTGTGTTTGTTTCTCTCATTTTTAAAATATGATTAAAATCTTGTGAGTATATGTTGGTGTGTATTTGATATCAAGATCCACAGAAATCCCTGTTGAAAAAATATTTTAATATCAACCAACCTTATGGAGAAAGAACACAGAATGCATTTGTATTGTTCTTGAAAATGACAAGATGTGCTTAACAAATTCCACAAAACAAATCTAGTACAGTATATGAAATGTAACATTCACTTTACTGCACAATTTAGTTTGCCGTAAACAAACCACCACCCTCCATCAAACCGGCATCTCTGTGTATGGCGTAATTCTTGGCGAAGGGGTGGGACTATATTGACTGTCCAATGGCCAGGTATCCAACTTCAAATCAACAGTTTTCAAGTAATTGTTTGCTGGTTCAGGTGTGTTTGAGTTATGTTCTGCAGAATGTGGCCTACAGGAAGAAAAATTGATGCTCCTGATTTACAGCATTGAGAAGCACACGATAACTTCAGATGACTGTCACCTCCCTATTCTTTCTCTTGATGCAGTCCAACGCTAGGCTGCGTGGGCCTGGCTTTTTTGGGCTGTCTGCAGGTTGCGAGGGTGTGGCTGGTCTAACTCCCTCCTTCTTTAAAAGTTCTAGAAGCTCTGCCTTCTCAAGCTCCGCCCTCTCCAGCTCTTGTCTGCGTGCTCTCTCTGCACCCAGCAAAACACGGACATCTGACATCACACGGGGACAGCTGGCCCTTTGCACAAACACAGACAAATATATTTTACATATGGGAGACGATTTTATCCAAAGCATTTTACATTGTATTCAAGCTATATATTTACTCCTGAATGTGTGTTATTTGGGAATTAAACCTCTAACATTTGCATTCCTATGACAATCCTCTTTCAATTGCGCTACAGGAACATGTTTCTTTAAGAAAAGATTAAAATATGAACATTCATTCCACATATCCTACCTTGAGCTCATCTACTTCACACCTCAGCAAACTCTCTTTTTGCACCATGTGTCGTCTTTGGGAATCCAGACGAGATTCCATTTCGTGTCTCACCTCCTCAACTTTGCAGTCTAACTCTGCCCTATAGCAAAACACAGACATGTTTACCCACTTGTTACCCAACAAACTGTAACATCCACTTCAGCACAGCCCGAGGTACCTGAGCATGTCCAGCTCGGCTCGTAACTCAGATACACAGTTGTGTTGGGCTTCCTCTGTGTTTAGGATTGTGTATCCGCAGCCACTCGCGCAAACTCTGCTGCTGTACTCACACACACACAGGTGAGCTTCCAGAGAGCGACGAGACACCTGAACCGGGCAACCTAAACATCGGCATAGAGAAAATAATCACAACCATTGACGAAAAGTAAGGATGAAACAATGGCACACCGCAAATGTTCACATGCAAGAAAATCTCACTAAAAGGTCTAACAAGGCACACAGAGTGTACACAACACACACAGACACAATGTACCTACCACAGCGATAACACAAGTACTCGCCACCTGTATATTTATATACATAGATTTCCAGAATTAGCAAAAATATTTTAGTTGGGCATATTTCAGTTGATAGGTGTCAGACAAGTTAGAAAGACTGAAAGGCTCAATTGTCCCTTGAGGTAAATGTTTCACCTCATTGGCTGCCTGAGGGGGGTCCCCCATTAATAATGAAATATGCGATTACTCAAGAAGGTAAGCACTCTAACTTGTGCTCACAATACTCATCTGCTGTTACAACTGCATTTTTAATTGTATGTGCCTGACCAAGGCTACAATGCATCTGCCACCTATGTTTAAAGATCCAGTGTGTAGTTTTTAGAAGATCTTTGACCGAAACTCAATATAATATACATAACTATGTCTTCAGAGGTGTATAAATACCTTACATAATGAAGCGATATGTTTTTATTACCTTAGAATTAGCTATTTCGCTTCATATCACTTATTGCTCCTAAACTCTTTGTAAGTCGCTTTGGATAAAAGCGTCTGCTAAATGTCTAAATGTAATGTAAATGTATTTCTATCTACATACACCGCCTGTCCCCTTGCATGGAATTCGCCATGTAGTTCTACAGTAGCCCTAAATGAACAAACTGCTCTACAGAGTACGTTTCGTAAATACTTTATCTCCTTTGGCAAAGAAGCGAAAAACGTGATGATATCTTAATCCTATGTCAGCCGTCGCAGTCCTTCGTAATGGAGGGGTAGAGTGAGCCGTTGGTTGCAATTTGTAACCTTACCACTAGATGTCGCAAAATTTCATACACTGGACCTTTCAATAATGTAGATGTAAAATGGTGTGTGTGCACGTTTGCATACCTGCATTACTGCAATTCAGTAGAGCATAGTCACACTGTTGCTCATGTCTATGAACAGACTCAAGGGGGCATATGACCTCGCAACCTTGTGGCCGGAACATGCACCTCAACTGCAGCCTTGCTAAATCATTCCTCATGTATCTGTAACGCACAATACATGCAACACTAAGAACAGGCCTATTGTTTAATATGTGCACGATTGTGCACGAAGTGTCATACCTGGATAATGGACGAAGGTGTGTGATGTCTAAAGGTAAGCGGTCCTCGGGACAGTTGTTATGGTGGATGAGCCATCCATGAATGCAAGAGCTACAGAAGGCATGTTCACAGGGAGCCTGCAAAGGATCTTCTAACACGTCCCGACACACGCAACATAGCAGACCCTCGTTCACATAACCCACAAAGCGCTCCAGATCGTAACCCATCCTGGAGGACACGCACATATAGAAGAAAACACAGTAAACAAACTAATACAAGAACATATGAAGAGTTAGTGTACAAAATTAGATAACTCCATTTACAATTTATCCTCCAAAAACTTAGTTGAAACCACAAAGTGGACATTTTACTTACATTTAATGTGCTTTCTATGGACATAAAATCACTTTTGAAAATGTATTTTGATGGGGACATTTTAACATCTTTGGCCCTTAAGATATTATAGGCCTACATATAATATTGTTTATTGTTAATCGTGTAAAATGTTTCAAAAGATTTTTAACACATCAATTATATTAAAAATTACATAATTTGTGTTTAAAATAACTTTAAACAAAACAAAAATATATATTTAATATAAATGTATAAAATAAAATAGAAAAATAGAAATGCAATGTAAACGAAATGTAATTATGAATATTTTACCTGCAACAGCATGTAGACACTGATACACAAGCCTACCACATACATTTAATTAAAAAAATTACTATACAAAGATAAAGTTCTTTACCTGACAGATTCTGTATGTCCCCCTCTCTCTTTCTCTCATGTGTTGTTGATGAAGGTGGTCACGTCAGTTGCCGTAGAAACAGCCAGGTGGCAGCTGTTGGACTGAAACATGAGAGGGTGGAGTTATGAGTGCTGAAGTTCACCAGGGAGGGGATTCTGGGAGATGAGGTCATCTTGCCATCTCTATTTGTGCTAAACTCAGAAAATAGTCACTTTAATCTGTTAAACAGAGAAAAGCAGGTGAAATTAAACTCATGAGACACCTTCTAAAAGGTTACTTTATACAGAAGATAATCCAATGGGTTACAAATGTGCAATACACGTTTTGTGAGATCCTCTGGGTATCAAGACAACACCGTAGCTTTAGCACCTGGCAACCTCACACACAAATGCACACAAATAGACGCTTAATAATACAGACACAGGTACAAAGGTGAACACACACACAAAAACCGTATCTGACTATACAAATATCCTTACACGCACCACAACACACCCTAATATAAAATGCACACATTACATTATATTTTTGGATAGACAGATACACAGACAGCATCACTTTGAAAACTCAAGTATTTGGCAACACTTCTCTAATGCCTCTGTGCTATCCAAGAAACTAGTTGCAAATACAGTCAAATTTAAGAGTGAAATTCAAGTCCATTCAAGTGTGCATTAGCTTGCATTACGATGTGTTCTTCAAATGACACATAAAGTGCAGATCTGAATAACAGTAAGATCAAGCATTTTGTACTCACTTGTGTTCTTTCCCACAAAAGCTTTCTCTTGAAAGTAACAGGTGACCTATGCAAATGTGTCTGCACCTGTCCAGCCATGCGAGTTGTCAAAACCTCTTCTCAATAGGGGGTCAACACGTGGCTTTATATTTAACACAAAGTTAATGCTTTTTAAACCCTGCATCCACTGTCATTCATTTAGAGTCGAAAGAAATATTATAAAATCATGAACATCTTCGTCTGTATTCGCACGTCTTTGTCTGTCACTTTCACTGCCTAAATGATCTCTGTTCCTCATGGCTGTGGTGGGATTAGACTGGATTACAACTCTGATTGGATTATTTTCTATGCTGCAGCATCGCAGCTTCACTATCAGACATGCAGCAGAATAAACACTGAAACAACACAAAGTACACCTGTCACATACAAAAGTTACAACAACTGTTCATGTACCATGAGATATATACATGGAGTGATGTAATGACATTCAATCATGACCACATGTGACACATTAACAAAGTCAAATAATAATGAATGCATACAAATAATTGTAAGGATGTATGATTTGTTTGTCGACTGAATAAATGACACTAAAAGTTGCAATATTATAATGTCATAGCTGTCATGGTGCAAAAGCATTCTGGTCATGTTTGCTGTACATATACATGAAAAACTAGTCAAGAGGCTGCACTAAGTACTTGTGCCTGTTTGATAAGTGATGGTTGACAGAAAGGAACTTTCAGACGACTGCAATATTTGGTTCATTCACCTTTTTGAAGACAACATCTACAGTGAGTTCTCTGACACTTCTGTTGTTGATTTTTGCTCCCCATAAGCTCCTCCCCTCCCTTCTTTTTTTCAGCGGCATTCTGACCAATCCAACTAGAGACACGTCACTTCCGCGGGAGGCTTGAGATTTTCGAGGGAGTTTTAGAAAACACATTGACAGAAGAAGGTATTAAGCCTAGCCTATATTATTTTATGTCGAGAAGCTTTTTTGGATGAATTAAAAAGAATAAAAACAGAGTGGCTTGTGTTCGTCTTGCTTTATTTACTTCGGTCTAACGTTAGGTAAGTATAGCGCCAGATACTATATCCCGAAATCAGATGTACGGCACGTATATGATATGACGTTGTTAGCTATGATGTTTTATAGGAACATTACTGTTTATTACATGTTACGTTAATTGTCTTCGCATGGAGAATGCGCAGGTCTGGAGCTCCGAGTCAGCTCCGCGGCAATGCTACAAAGAAACCCCGGTTTATGCCTCCGGGTCCGGCGCAGAATGATCACTTATCGAGGGTTGAATTGGGACCATCACCGCCATCCACACCTGCTTTAGGGAATGTGCTGCTCAATGAGGTAAAGTGAAAAGCGTTATTCACAAAAGCATCATTCATAGTAATCTTCTTAAACTGTGTGTGTAATTACAATAGTTTAAGGATAATTCGAATAAAGCATTAGAATAACATATACAAAAAAGTTATTTTTAATTGTTAGTCAAGTATATGATTTAAAAAACATTCTGCAAGCAATAGGCAATAGTATAATTGTTGTTTTTAATGGTTGTGTTTGTACAGGTCCAAGTGTGTTTGAGTAGTTCAGATGCTCCAGCTGTGTCTAAAGCTCCAGCAGGCAGTAAGGCTTTAGCCAGAGTCTTGAGTGCTGTTCCTCTAGGGGAAAGTAAGGAAAATAGTATCAGGTCTTCATCTGACTTTTCTGAAACAAATCAATCAGACAGCTGCCCAGTACAGCCAAACACGCAAGCCAACTCTACGTCTACTGGTAAGAGCTGTCACTTTTGTATTTGTGTTCACTTTATAATAAATAAAAAACAACCATCGGCTGTTGATTATGCATTTGAAAAGGATATTGTTTGTCATTTAATAGCAAGTTAAATATAGTTAAACCGTATATTCTGCAGTGCTTTGTTTTCTGATACACATATGGGAGGTACTCTGTACTTTTGCAGAAACAAGAATGTCCAAGTATGCTTTAACCCCGTGGCTGGTCAATACTTATCCATGTGCAAATATTACAAATCACTCAACCATTTACATTTCGAAAATGTCTAAATATTTGTGACTATAAAAAGGGTTATGAACAATTCTGTTATCCATGGGAAAAATCAATGTCAGAGACTAGTTATTAAACAATATTAGGGGTTGAACACTCACACAAGTACGCAAAAAACAAGATCGATATAAATGCAGACTGCGAGTTGCTGACTGGAAACCATACTCAGATTGACATAATTCTTACATAATAATTGTGTCATTCGTGTAAATAAACTCAGTTACAATTCTTGAATTTAATGTTCTTACAGCCCCCAGACATATAATATTGTATGCGTTAATAAAGCCTACCCAACCTTTTCACTGTAACCATGGAGATAACTACTGTTTAGATATACTGTATAAACGTGTCTTGTGTTTCGTTGCTCTCAGTGGTTGACCGTCTACAAAGCATCACGTGTGTATAATATACTACAGCTGAAAAGCGTTTTAGATGGAATTTTAATTATTATAAACCATTTGAATCCAATCAAACTACGGTAAGTAATGCAACAAATCGCGGAAATGTTCCGCCAGAGGTCAGGTTAAACACAAGGTAATATCCCCTCCCATAACTTCGGCTTTAAGTGAAACTAACCAATCACCGGACCCGATCCGCTTGATTGACACGCAGCTTATGTCTGCTCGTGATACGACACTGTGGTCCGTGTGAGTGTGTGTGTCAGCCTCATACAGCAACTGGTGTCTGAAACCCACTTTCTTTCTTTGTATATAACTGTTACGCAAAAAAATGCGAGCGCTGCTTTGGCGTGTACACGTTAAGTGTCATTCAATGTTTCCCTTGGCGAGTCAGCAGGCGGTCGAGTCTCGCGCTTTGCGTCCGCGCGTTTAAAAGATGCGCGTTAACAAAACTTTGAAAACACACATGATAAATATCCAAACGCACAGCAGCTCAGAGGCACAACAGATCTCAGCTGTGTTTCCAGTCTAATGTAGTCGGGATTGTTATGTAGGTCAGGCCAGGCTTAAGCAGCTTTACTGAACCTGCGTCAGCTTAAGCTAAAAGGAATTCCAGCAAAGCCCTCCCCGGGTAGGCGTGGGCCTAATCGAGGCTGGCCTAGTTAAGCCTGATTTTTTTTCTAACGTCCCTGTATGCTTAGGAGCCAGTTTGTGCATGTGTGTGTTGTTTAACTGAGGCAAGCAGAGCAGCAGCCCGCTCACACAAGTGAGTGTCTTCCAGAATAAGACTGATTCATAACACAGGGGAGAAGAAGGAGAAGAGGAGACGGAGTCTAGAGCACTGAGACCAGCCTAACAGCAAGATGTCTACCATATTCATGACAAACAACATGGTTGGCAAGGCCCGCTCCTCCAACTTCACCCTGTCTGAGAAACTGGATCTTCTGCGTCTGGTCCAGCCACACATACATATTTTGGAGGAGCACACCAACAAGCATGCGGTGATCGTGGATAAGAACCGATGCTGGGACAGCATAGCGGAGCGCTATAATAATTTGGGGGGCGAAAGACCCCCAAGAACGGCTCAAGGCCTTCGGACGCTCTATAAACGACTTAAAGAAAGTGCCAAACAGGAAGTTCTTCAGCGAAGCCACGCCCAGCCTGAGTACAGGGGCAGCATCTCAGAGCCAACCAAACGCATCCTAGAAATGATTCCGCAACTGTTTCATGTGGGGGACAAAGAGCAGAGTGCGCTCCACAGGTGAGAAAAAGCAAACACATTTTTCAAACCACATGCACATGCTTATATTTATAGACAAAACTGACACATCATAAGGTGATTTCATTATAAAATAAAATAGACATTTAAAAAAAACCTACATACTGTACACACACAGTATGTCTATGCATAAACACTCAAATGCTCTCAACAAGCCTATGCAAATTCTCCTAGGCATCATTGAGATGTTATTGGTTATTACATGTTAATAATAGCTTCTGTTAATAACCAAACAGAATTGTTTTGAGATTTTCAGTGAGACGATGAGCCCATTAGAGTTCAGAAGGTTTTCTAGACAGACATGTAAACATCTCCTTCAGCAGTTTAATTTACCGTTTCTATTGTCTGTGGTCAAAACACGTGTGCAGACGCACACACCCAGACTAGTCCTTTCAATGTGTGTCCTCCTGTGCCAGAGGTAAGCTCCAGTACTGAGGGGATTTGGATGTCATTAACTGCATTTCCGACGCTGTGCTAATGCCAGGCTTGCCGGGGTAGTTAACAGAGTAGTCAACTCAATATCAGCCTCAGGTCTAAAATCAGTTCTTGTGGTCTTTCTTTGTTACTTATAACCTTGAGTCAAATCCAGCGAAGAGCTACTGAGGTGGATAATCTCATTCATCTAGTTGAATGGGTGAATGTATTTTCCTGACAAAATAAAAGTATTGTGGCAGTACCATTGTACATCGGTATCGGGTGGTAAAAGCATGGTAATCTGATTTATACTATGCTACTGAAATTCAAATACCATTGTGGTAATGTTTAACAATCTTGAAAATTAATGTTTACCATGGTATAAATCAGATTAATAAAATGAACATTTCTTCCATCATTTATTCACCCTCATGGCGCTCCAAACCGGTATGGCTTTCTTACTTCTGCAGAACACAAAAGAAGATATTCTGATAACCAAACAACATTTACCCCCATTGACTTCCATTATATGGCCACAAAACCACTGAAACATTTCTCAAAATATCTTCTGTTGTGTAAATAAATGGTGATATTTGGGTAAACTATCTGTTCAACATAGGTTTACTACCTGATACCACCACTGTACAGTACCATGGTAAATTAATTTAATATAAACAAGATTACCATGTTTTGCTGCCTGCTACCATTATAAAAATGTAATTCAGATACCATGGTACTCATGTTTAGGGGTACTGTCGGCTTAAATAGTTGCATGTAAACTGAAAATAAAGAGACATGTAGAATAAGTGTTTAAGTTTTGATCTTCATTTTTCTTTATCGTTTATTTATGTATTAACATCACATGTATGTTTCTATGTCAGGCTTCAGTTCAAGAGGAGTTCTCCCGTAGTAGATCAGCCAGGCAGCAGTCTCTCCATCCCAGTGTTGTCAGGATATCCACTTGTGGCTGCTGTGAGGGTGGAGTCAGAGGACGTGAAGCCGCCTCCCTATATCCAGCAGATTTCGTCACACGGTTCACCCGGTACTGACGCCACCCCGAGCAGTCAGACCCACCACGGACAGAACGAGAGAGAAAACGAGGTGTTTGAAGATGAAGAGGAGGAGGAAATAGTCTCCCACGTGTACGCGGGCTCCATCTCTCCATGCCCCTCCTCCGTACACTTACCGCCCTCACCGTTAGCACCCGCTCCGAGGAGGAGTCTGTATCAACAGGACAGGGTAGCCTTCAAAAACCCTGTTTATGAAGCTGAAATGTTGCAGATGATGCGAGAGGAGCACAAGCTGCTTCTGGCCAATCATAGAAAACTGGGCCTGTATCTGGAGGAGAAGAGAGAGGGCCTAAAAAGAAAGCAACAGTTGGAGAAGGAGCTTCTCAGGTCAAAGGTTAAATTAGAGAAATTGAGGGCGGCCAGACTTCGCCACGGGCTGCCGCTGTTGTGACATACAGTGTTGTGTCTAAAAACGTAGCATAAAGGGAACGTCAACATACTTCGTCGTTTTCTACGCTTCTCATCAACAGTCAGACTTGTTTGTACAGGTTTATTTTTTATTCTGTTCACATTTTTACAAAAATCGCTCTCATGTCTGTTGCGGGAATAAATTGTTATTGTGTGTGAATGTGATTGGACAGAGTCTTTTGTGTCAACACTAATAAAATTGTCAGTGCTTTAATCTCAGTGTTTTGAGCATCTTTTTATTCAACCTATTAGTCCCACATTTATGACACTGATATTAAAGGGATAGTTCACCCAAAAAAAAATGTCTGTCATCATTTAATCACTCTTAAGTTGTTCAAAACCTGATTGAGACTCTTTCTACAAAAGAAGATATTTCAAGAAATGTCTTAGTGGTTGTGAGGCTATTCAGAGGAAATCATGTTGTTTGGTAACCAACGTTTTTGTGTTTTGCAGAAGTAAATCATATAGGTTTGAAATGACACGAGGGTGAGTAAACATTGAAATAATTTTATTTTTGGGTGAACTATCACTTTAACATTTGTGCTCTGCCAAGAAATGTTCATGTTGACTCTGTTGATAAAGGGGTGGTTTCCCGGACAGGGTTTAGAAAAACCAGGAGCAAGCCTTGGTTAGATTAGAACATTTAAGGGACCTGGAGACAAAACAGTGGGTCTGATGTATTTTAAGGTATTCAGTGCAAGTTAAGTTCAGTTAAAACCACTCAAACATGCATTATTGTCTGGGGCTAGGCTTAAGCCATGTCTGGGACACCGCCCTACAGTGTCATATTTATTTTTGTGCGTGGCCGCACCAGTATGTTTAGGAACAAAGACACAGAGAGGCGGTTTCCCGGTGAGTGATTAGATTAATCCAGGACTAGGTTTTAGTTAAATTAGGACATTTCAGTTAAACAAACAGGCATTTCATGAAAACGTTACTGACATGTGAGATAAACTGATATATATTCAGATATATTTTAAGATCTGGCAGTGCAAGATGCTTTCGGTTTAGACAGCTCTAACATTTATTTTAGTCTAGGACTAGTCTTAAAGGAGTCAAGTGACACGGCTAAAACATTTACATTTATGCATTTGGCAGACGCAAAGCAACTTACATTGCTTTATCCTATACATTTTACATAGGTATTTGCAATCCCCTGGGATCGAACCCACAACCTTGCATTGATAACGCAATGCTCTTACCACTGAGCCACAGGAAAGCTTATTAAAACGAATATTATCGTTTGTTTTAGATGTAATGCAATGTGTATACATGATTCGGATGTTCAAAAAACTCTGTATTGTCCACATACCGTGCATGTTTGTATGTCCTCTTTGCCCCACCTCTCTGAAACGCACACATCAACGCTCAGGTTCAAAAGCAATTGAACTGACAGGTACGCCCACCTTACTTGTGTATACATTTGTGCGGTCTTAGTCAACTCATACCACGAACTGACGCACATTTGTGGGGGTGTGGTTACATGAGGCGTTTCAGGCAGGTCTGGGAGAGCATTCGCTTTTAGATAGAATGCATCTTTTGTTCCGACACCTTAATTTGAGCAATTTTATGTTTCTAATACATGCAGGAGCGACTTATAACACACCAAAGACACGGACACGAAAAGACACAAACCACGTATTCGACCCATATGACCCCTTTAAAGGAACAAAAATGAGAATTCTGTCTTTATTTACTCACCCTGGGGTTGTTCCAAATCCACATAAATGTCTTTGTTCTGATGAACAGAGAGAAAGATATTTGGAAGAATGCTTGTAACCAAACAGTTCATGGCCGCCATTAGCCGGATTTCCATCCAAAAGTGATGTGAATCTCGCAATAACAGATTCATGCGAAATTGGTACGTTTCCATCAAGTTCCTCGAGCGGATCACGGTGGTATTGGTAACCTAGTTACCAACAGTCAATAAATAAACACTTTTGACCATTGTCATTTTTCCGACTACGGTAGTAATTAGTGGCCTAGAACTGTTTGGTTATAAGCATTCTTCCAAATATATTTCTCTGTGTTCATTTAAAATGTCTAATTTATAGGCTATACTGTGTTTTAAAGCTCCTTCATGTTTTGTTTTGTTTTGTTCTGTTTTTTCAAAGCGCGTTACTACAGTGTAATGTGGTGCAAGGCATCATCAAGAAAGCACAAGCGCTGGGAAGGTGACGCTGTACTGGTCGCCAAGGGGCGGAGTGTTGTGCTCAAAGACATGGAGGGGCGGGACATTGGACGAGGTTAGTCTATCAAAGCACATACTGGAAATTCAATTACTAAAACTATTGGTCGCTTTATAGTATTGTGAAGAAATGTATATTTTTATATAAGCAAATATTGAAAATGATCAATTATTAATATTATTAACTCTTAAAAATTGATCAAATATTCATATCTAGAAATGAGATCAATGGTTAAACTATATTTTTCTGTTAGGATCAGGCTACAAAGCCTCTGAGCTGGAGAGTCTGTGTGAGAGTCAGACTCTTATGGTGGGAGGGAAGCAAATTGAGGTAATGGGGGTCATTTCCAATGAGGACTACGCCAAGGGCCGTTGTTTTAAAGATGCTTCCGTTGAGACTTCAGCAGAGACAGTCGTGAAGGCTGCTGTATATCGACCGCTGGCCAAATCCTTTACAAGGCCAGCTTTTAAAGGAGGAGGGATACAAGATTCCCATCCCGAGGGAGCCCCCTGTAAACCCAGACATGACCCCAATGCACCAGGTATAGCACACGTTTAACCTAATATAGTTTATTCGGTCAGATGTTACATAACTCATTCTTTACATATTCTTAGGAGCTCTTGTGATGCCACGGCCATCAACCGATCACCAGTGGCTACATAATAAATCTGGATCTCCATTGGTGGATGTGGTCGTGGACCCTCACCTGACCAATCATCTTCGGCCACATCAGAGAGAGGGCGTGGTCTTTCTTTATGAATGCTTTATGGAAATGAGGTAACCAAAAAATGACATTTTATTTTGTAAAAAAATATTTTTGTTTTTCCGTTTTATGTACCGTTACCTTATGTTTTTGTTTGTCATGCATGTTTTTGCACATGTTGTTGCAGGTTGGCTGGTCGCTGTGGGGCTATTCTTGCAGATGAGATGGGGCTTGGGAAGACCCTGCAGTGTGTCTGCGTGCTGTGGACACTATTGAGACAGGGTCCCTACGGTGGACGGCCTGTGTTTAAGAGAGCGCTTGTGGTGTGTCCTGGGAGTTTGGTCAAGAACTGGGCCGCTGAGTTTAACAAGTGGCTCGGGAGAGAGAGGATCAGTGTTTACGCGGTGGACCAGGTGTGTAGATGACAACGCAGTTTTAATTTCGTTTATAGAGAAAGCCTGTGATTTCATGTAACGACTTTTATTTTGTATTGTGAGAAGAATGATATCTTTATTTAATTGTAAGGTATTTCAAATCACAAAGTATGTGTTGTTCATGTAGGATCACCGTGTGGAGGATTTCATGTCATCCCCTCTTTGCTCTGTCATGGTGATCAGTTATGAGATGTTGCTGCGCTCGGTGGACAGATTGAAAGAGTTGGACTTTGGAGTGCTTGTCTGTGATGAAGGTCATCGACTCAAAAACAGCAACATCAAAACTGCCGGCGCACTCACTGCTCTTTCCTGTGAACGCCGTCTTATATTAACAGGTTTATTTCATTTAACCTATTTTATACACATGCACACACCTTTTATAAAAATGAGAATTGTTTAAGAGTTGTAAGAATGAGTTGACAATTATAAAGATTATAATAATTTAACATAACATGATTTGTTTGGTATTTTTTAGGGACTCCAGTGCAGAATGACCTGCAGGAGTTTTATTCCATTATAGAATTTGTAAATCCAGGAATTCTGGGAACATCTGCAGCCTACAGGAAGATTTATGAAGAGCCAATTTTGAGATCTCGCCAACCCACCTGCACGGAGGTATAGCAGATGCTCACAAAGACACATAAAAAAAGTTACAGATGCAATCTCTTTAATATGTCTGCTAGACATCAATGCGATTAAATAGTGAGCAAATGGTAAGTTTTGCTTAAAGGGAAAGTTCACCCAAAAATGAAAATTGTCATCATTTACTCTACCAATGCAAGTCAATGGGGACCACCGTTGTACCAATTTTTTTTTATATCTTCTTTTGTGTTTTTCAGAAGAAAGGTTTTAAATGACAAGAGGGTGACTAATTGATGACAGAATGTTCCTTTTTGGTGAACTGTCCCTTTAAGGCTCATCTGTGTGTCAGATATTTCTCCTGTGAAAAGAACACAGCTCATCTCCTCCAAGCTATGAAAGAGCAACCTCTGAGTAATAAAACTGGTGCTCATAAGGGAGATGCAGGGCTGTTTTTTGTCTAACAAAAATTGTTGAACGGAACCGAAAAGTGGATCTTTCTGTGGATCCACCATTTCAAATCTTGTGTATTGACTGTCACTTTGTGTGTTACAGGAGGAAATGTGTATTGGAGAGGAGCGTGCCGCTGAGCTCTTCCGTCTAACAGGCGTGTTTACCTTGCGACGCACACAGGAGATCATTAATAAGTACTTGTCGGAGCGGATCGAGTGGACTGTCTTTTGCAAACCCACTGAGCTGCAGCTGCGTCTTTATGGAGTCCTTTTGGCCGCACGACCCATCAAAGCCTCTCTCTCCAGCGGCGGCACACATGCAACGCACAGCCCGCACCTTGCTTGCATCAATGCTCTGAAGAAACTCTGCAATCACCCCGGGCTGCTCTATAACACTCTACAGGTACGCATCACTGAACGCTGTCTGCATGGCTTGCATATTTACAGTATGTAGTATGCCTCGGGCAGATGAATAGGCAATGTTATCTTGTTCTTTATCTGAGTTTTGCTGCTTTTTGATTTCACCGTTAGCTACAGGAAAAGACGGCTGAGATGTTTGAGGATGGAGTGATGGAGCTCTTCCCTCAGGGCTACTCCACAGGTGCCTTCAGTACCGCTGACTCTGGAAAGCTTCTGGTGCTAGCAGACCTGCTGTCTGCAATACAACAAGTCAATAACAAAGACAGGTACACGAACACTACTGTTAAACATTTATAGATTAAATACAGACATCATCTTATTGTTTAGATAACAACAAAATTTGAATTGGTCACTCTCTCTCTCTCTAGGGTTGTTTTGGTCTCCAACTATACACAAACGCTCGACTTGCTGCAGAATGTCTGTGATCACATTGGCTATAAATGGTGTCGGCTTGATGGGCAGACCCCTGTTGCCCAGCGACAACGAATTGTTGATTCTTTCAACAGCCCGCACTCCTCCAACTTCCTGTTGCTACTCAGCTCTAAAGCTGGAGGGGTGGGGCTTAACCTCATTGGTGCATCCCATCTTGTTTTATATGATATAGACTGGAACCCAGCCAATGACATACAGGTCAGTGCACATAATGGTTTTCCATGTAACATTGCAGAGGATTAATGGAGCATTATGTAGAAAGCACAGTAATGTTTTTAGCCGAAATACGTGTTTGTTTAGGAACACAACACTAGAGAGCATCATGTGTTGAATCTGATTTTACAAAGCACCGCATGTAATGAGTCAACATCCTTGCTTGTTCTAGAACAGCATTCTCGACATCCAAATGGATTTTAGGGTTAGGTCTGCTAAAAATGTTTAAGATCTGGGTTAGGGCTTTGTTCACTATGGTATTCTATTGCATGCAAATACTATTGATTATATATTATTATTGAATACGATGTTTTTAATACATCTTTAATAATCTATTTGAATAAAAAGCGATTAGGCAGTTGGCCAAAGTTGGATATCTTTTGACCAGGACTGTATTCCCACATGTCTCATTTAAATAGGAACCTTGGGTATAGAGTCAAAAGTCAAGTCAAAGTCAAAGTCTGCTTTATTGTCCATTCTGCCACATGTACAGTACATACATATAGACGATTGAAATTGCGTTACTCTTAGACCCCTGGTGCATACAAATAACACTACACAGAATGAAAATATATAAATATAAAAATATACCCTGAGTTCCCTTTAATGGTGACCACTAGATGGCAGTGAGCACAAACAAATCCCCAGCCTCCCTCAGTATGTTGATTTGATCAAGGTGTTTTTACTTCTGAAGGGCTCTGTATCATTTAACTGCCTTTTTAATGATCAGTGATCACTCATCTTGGTCTTACATAGTTTTACAGTCACAATGAATGTTTTATTTTGTTTTATTACACTTAAATCATCTTGTATTTATCGATATTCATGTCTTAGGCTATGGCACGAGTGTGGCGTGACGGACAGAAGAAAACAGTTCACATCTACAGGTTACTTACAACAGGTAATCATGAAATCTGTAAACAGCGCAGGAAACGTGACCAACCAACTCTTTGGCCCCTTTGTCAATACATAAATGTAGCTGTTTATTATGACTGCACGACATTAAGCATTATTCAACTAAAAAACATCTCACAATCATGAATCATGACACACACAAACTGTTTCTCTTTCTTTTCGACCGATAGGCTGGATGTTATGACACATCACATGATGAATCACACTTTTTATTATTGGAAGGCTTTTGGTGTGATGATTTATTGCTGGATAAAGGATATAAGTTTATAGAGTTTTGCAGAAGTGCACGTTTCTCTCATAGGTTCCATTGAAGAAAAGATTTATCAGAGGCAGGTGAGTAAACAGGGACTTTCTGGGACAGTGGTGGACTTGACCAAAAAAGGTGAGCATATTAGCTTTTCTACGGAAGAGCTGCGGGATCTTTTCACTGTTGACTCGAATACCACCTGCCTCACTCACGACCTACTGGACTGCCAGTGTTCTGGAGATGGAAACACACCAGGTAAATAAATGCAAACATACATAGTGTTGAACACAGTCTCAAGTGGCTAGGTCATTTTTCCTATGCATGCATAATTATGTAAAAAAAATATATTAATTATATGACTATATAATTTGCTTAGATTTTTAACGTTAATTTAATGTTTGCATTTTTTTTTAACAGGTGTTGTGAAGGAGGTGAGTGAGGAGACAGGAAGGGCATGTCAGCTCGGTCGCCATGCCAACAGCGCAGCAGCGTTTCCACAGCGTGTCAGCATGTCTGAGCTTATGCACTGGAGGCATTTTGCAGGAACCGTCCAATCTTACGAGGACATTTACTTAAATCATGCTTGTAACCACATTACATATGCCTTTCAGTGTACCACTTCAAAATCCCAACCAACAGTATAATTGTCCTTATTGATTCATAAAACCCCCTTCTGTCAGTTTTGTGTAAATATCTCATGTGAAATTTGATCTGATAATAAATCTTTTCGTTTGATCTTTTTACATGTGTTTTGGTGAGTGGTTGTGTCCATTTAGGGAACACATAGATCAGCTCCATCTGGGTGATTGAATCAGTGCCGTAGACAGAAAAGAATATCAACGTAACGGTAACAACAAAATACACCAGGGCCGAAATAATTTAATTCAGGTTTTTTGATTTACTATTTATAGGTATGTGTTTAGGTCAAATAAATTTGTTTTCATTCTGTGAAGTACTAAATATTTCTCCGAAAAAATATAGTTTATATTTGCATTTATTTGCAGAAAATGAAAACTGGAGAAACATGTCGAAATAATGTGCTCTGTATTTTTTCAGACCTCAAATACTGCAAAGAAAACAAGTTAAGATTTCCTTTTAAGCAATACAACAGAAGTGTAAGTAGGAAAAGTAAAACATATTTTTTATTTGATTACCTAAAAAATAAGGTTTTCATGCGTCTTGTCATGTCTTTCACATTGCTGTTAGATGACTTTGTCACTCCTGGGGTTTGATTTTGTTGAAATTCAACAGACACTGGACTGGAATGGACACAATACATCTAGGAATGCCGATTACATCAAAATTTGGAATGGTCTCTTAATTTTTTCCGTGGCTAAATTTTTCTGGATTTTTATTTTTGAAATAGCTCTGAGTCTGGTTAATTTTGCCCTACAACCTAGTTTTCACAAATAATTTATCTCAATTATATGTTTTATGTGTTTGCTTTTTAAGTGAGTAGTTTTGTTCCTGAAACCCACCTCAACTGAGTGGCAAAATATTATAAGGTGTCAGTGTTCACTAAATATTATATTCATTTATAATTATGAAAAAAGAGTATTCTGCATAAAATAATTTCAGAACATTATACAAACTGACGTTTTCACATTTAGCAAGCAATGTTGCAAATTTATATAAAATGTATAATCACAGATGCAAGTTGAATGTGCCTCGTCCATTCAGAATGGTACTGTTGATCTATCCATTTTATAACAGAGGAGGACATATGAACCTTTGCTTAAGTTATTTCTCCCCTTTAGCCATTTTGTACAGTTCTGTATTTACAATACACCATAGGACAGCCTTTCATCATGATGCTACTTGTTGGACAGATGGATCATTTAATGCAGTGACTAGCCAAATCATACCAGCATTAGTGAGACAGAAACACTGACTACAGGGAATCAAAACTAACAAACGCACAAAATGAATCATCAGGAAATCAGCTCGCCAGCTGTATGACTCATGAACATCAAACCTGGTGCCCATTTCTCGCTGTTGTTTTTAGTGTTTAAATAAGTGTGTAATTAATCATAAATCTGTCATATAACAAGTGAGTCAGAGATGTTTTCTTTCTTTGTGCAATGTGTCTTTGGTGGATAGTTTGAGTATTGGAGACGGTGTCACAGGCTTGTGTCTGTAAGCAGGCTCTTGAGAGCCTAACACTGTCCAGGCTGTGCTAATGACATCCTAGCAACTGTTACCGCAGTAACTTATTACAATGTTTATTCAGTCTGTAGGGATGCGTGTATGTTCATCTGCTGACTCTGCCAGCACTTTACTGTAAGTATCGTCACTTCTGTAAGACAGGACTTGTTGTTCCTGGTGCAAAGTCCCATGATAGAAGCAAGACGCAAATAAATGTGCGTGTAATTGATGTTCTTCAAGGTCCAGTGTGTACATTTTTTGAGGATCTATTGACAGAAATGCAATTTAATATAATATAAGAGATAACTATGTCTTCAGAGGTGTATAAAGACCTTAAATAATGAATCGTTTTGTTTTTATTATCTTCGAACAAGCTATTTCTATCTACATACACCGCGGGTCCCCTTACATGGAATTGGCCATGTTGTTTCTACAGAAGCCCTAAACGGACAAACTGCTCTACAGAGTGTGTTTCGTAAATACGTCATCTCTTTCGGCAAAGAAGTGAAAACATGATCACATCTTAGTCCTGTGTCAGCCACCGTAGTGCTTCGACAGGGAGGTGGAGGGGTGGAGTGAGATGTTGGTTACAATTCGCAACCTCACTGCTAGATGCTACTAAATGTCATAAACTGGGCCTTTAAGATTACAAATCATCAGGTAAGCTATGTTTGTGACAAAACTTTTTTTTTTTAGTTAAAAGAGACTTTGGAAGACAATTCACAGGTTTTAGTTATATTAATAAAATAATGGTATACACATAATACATATAGATGTGTCAATCAAGGACAAATAATTTATCACAATTTTTTTTATGTATAGAATTGCATCCAGTATTGGCTCGTCGCAGTGGAAGATTCCAGGTACTTGATGCATCGACTTTTGTTATAGTTTAAAGGGATAGTTCACTCCAAAACAAAAATTCTGTCAATATTCACCCTCGTGTCATTCAAAACCTGTATATGACTTTCTTCTGTGGAACACAAAAGAAGATATTTTGAGAAATATCTCAATGGTTTTGTGTCTATACAATGGAAGTCAATGGGGACCATTGATACAAATGTTCTTCAAAACAATAAGGGTGAGTAAAAGATGAAGGGATTTTCTTTTTTTGATAAACTATTCTTTTAGACAGTTTGACACTACCTGAAAGGTTAAGGTGTTGCAGGTTACGTTTGGGGTTTAACCTCTTTTTGTCTAATCTGTCTATTTGGGCTGTGAGCTCTCCAAGACTAAATGAACTCATCCCTAATTTCCTGGCCCACTTACAGTTGCTGAATTGGGATCAACGGTCATTTTAGGTCTCATCCTTGATGTCTGAGAACACATTAGCTATAGCAACCTTATCTTATGCAAACTTCAATACAGTGAGAAATGTTTGCTTGGTTTGCTGAATGCACGTTTGTGAGAGTGTGATGGTTTTGAGGGTATGTTTCTGCATCAGGACTTGAGTGGGATTACACCAGCTGTTTAACTAAAATTTGGACGTATAGTTCACGCTATGGGGTTTTATGACTTCTACATAGTATGTCATTTATATGTCCAGACCTAAAGCCCATTGAAATGATGTGGGCCTGATTATTCTAATGCATGTTGTAGGCTGTTGTGTTTGATGTTGGTGCATGAGTCATGCATATCATCTGTAAAGCACCAAGCTGTTTGTTTACCTCTCTTCCTCTACTGGCTTCTGATCTCCAGTGGCCTATTTCTGATCCGCTCTTAGAGTCAGATGAATGAGGGTTTATAGAGGTAATCCAGCACTCTGCTGAGATTTCTCTTATCCGTCCAATCCTGTCCGCCATATCAGATCTGAATATGTAAACTGTCATCACAGCAATCACATTAATATAACACTATAATCTCTGACTTTCCTCCTTCGGGAGCCTACAGAATGAATGCAATCTGCATGGCTGTGTTGACAGGCATGTTTGTGCATTTATAAACATTAGAGCGTCTGATAAATGTTTGCATCCAGTGCTCATTGTAGCGTTGTCCTTCAGCTGTTGCGACAATTTTGCATATATACATTTTAACAGAATATGCGTGATGGGATTAGCTTTGTTGTTCTTTTTTATGTATTTTTTATTTGAGGTTTTATTTCAGTTGCATTGCAATGATTTTGATTTGTATCGCCATGCAGTCGTATAATACGGTATTTCTTATCCTTTGCAACAGGCACATTCATTCATTAGCTAAAAACATTTTTGTCCGTGTCTATATTAGGAGTGATTAGATGTCCTGGTAAAATCTACTGTCCCAATGTGTCCTACTTTAACCTGGCCTTAAATTCCCTGTGATCAACATAGCCTTTAAAGTTGCATAATGCCACTTGCCCTTGTGGCACCCCACAGTCCATTTCAATCCCATTGTTTTGTATACATTTGGATATAATAATAAAAACTGAGATACATTTTTCTAAATGCATTTTATTTATGTTCTTTCCTGAAAGCGCATTTCTCAGCATGATGTATATTTTGCAGTCAACATACTGTACATTATCTGCACAAAGCAAACGATCACGACTAAATGAAATTCAGCATTTCCCACCTACCGGCCGATATAAGGAAAGACCCGGCGGAGCTCATTGGAGGGATAAATGACGTCAAGGAAATCCTCGCCACCGAGACCTTCTTAATATAACCGTGAACTACTGCACTGAGTACTCAAAGCACATTACTGCGCAAAGCACGGACGGAATTAGCACCGCAAACAGCGCGCATCCCGATTCAAGACTGCGAAGATATCTCCACGAAGACCAATTTGAACTTTCGTTCAATCAGGTCTTCTCAGGTGCTCCGCGGATCTATTATCGGACCACTTCTGTTCCCAGCGATGCGTTTTCGATTTGAGTTCATCGATTTATAGACAGTTCGTTCCTGGAAGCGATTGAGAGAAGCTTCAAAGAAACCATCTCCCGATCTTAAAGAGAGTTATTCTTACCACATGACTTTACTGACGAACATGAGGCGCCACAGTATGCGCGTGCAGCATCACCTGCACAGGTGGAGCATTTGTGCGACGGATGCAGGACAGCTGCTGGGTGATGCCCTTACGACCCCCGACGTCGCTATTTCCCGTTCCAACTTGTGCTCGCGCTCCACCGAAAGCTGCACGTCGTCGTCTTCAGATTCGGCTCTCTCCAGCGAGTCTGCGCCTCCTTCGGCGCTCGGACCCTTTACGGTGGTCCTGCTCGGAGACAACGGCGTTGGCAAGTCAGCGCTCGCGAGCATATTTGCGGGAGCGTCAGACAGTATGGGGAGCGAATGCGAGTTATATGGAGGTATGTTGAAATTTGACTGCAATTTTGCTCAAATTTCAATCATTGTTCATATCTATAAACACAAACTCATGTTTGTCTAAGTATGCAATGATATCTTACGTCTGCGTTTTAGGCTATTAAACTGAGACATGAACATTTAACCTTGCTTTTGTTATGGTGAAAGTGTAACAATGTTTTGCCGGATTTAAATAACCATTTTACTACAAATATCATGGTAAACCTTTATTTTCGTGGGTCAATGGTAAATTCTTGGTGACACTGTAGTAAATCCATAGTTTTCGTATATTGATCAAAATATAGTATAAAAAATAGTATAAAAAAATGTAGTAGGCTATACATTAGTGATCGTCACATTTCAAACTGATCTAGGCTATTATTTAATGATACTTGTTATGATTTTGTTCTCAGGTGAAGTATTTGAGCAGACAATAATGGTGGACGGTGAGAGAGCCACAGTTACGTTGCTCGACACGTGGGATTCACAGGTAATTTACACCCTTACAATTTATATGTTTTAATCCAAGCCTACTTTATAAATAGTTTCTAGGCACTTATACATGCTTGTGTTGATAAGGACGAGGGCAGGTGGACGCAGGAGAGGTGTCTGCACACAGGAGACGCCTTCATTATTGTCTATTCAATAACGGACCGATCTAGTTTCCTTCGCGCCTCAGATCTGCGCATTCAGCTGCGGCGCGAGCGCCAGGGAGACCACACGCCCATCGTTCTCGTCGGCAATAAGTGCGACCTGGTGCGTTGCCGAGAAGTGTCCATTAGTGGTAAGTGTATCTGCATTTAGATAAAAATAACTCCTAAATGCTTCCTGCACGGTTAGCAGTCTGCTCCAATTTCTGACCTGTAAAGCAGTGGCGTTTCTAGACTATTGTAACTGGGGGGGGGGGGCCAGGCAGGGGCCACTTATGCTTTTAGGGTGCACACTAACATTTTTTTGTCATGATTATTTTTCATTCATTTTTCATTTGAAAACAAGTTCAGCTCAAAATTGCTCTGTTTTGGTGAAATATCATTCCAGATTTAGGGGGGCCAGGGGGGTGGCCAAGTGTGCCGACACGGGGGCACTGGCCCCCTCTGGCCCCCCCCCAGAACCGCCCCTGCTGTAAAGGATTTGAAAGAATGTTCAACATTCTCACTGGGAAATACTCAACTGTCCTCTTCTGTAATCTTATATTTTGCAGAGGGTCGCGCCTGTGCGTCGTTTTTCGACTGCAAATTTATTGAAACATCAGCAGCGATGCAGCACAACGTCTGGCCTTTGTTTGACGGCATCATCCGTCAGTTACGTCTGCGCAGAGACTCCGTGGAGACCACCAGCACGCGCCATTGCGTCCACAAGCGACGCGAGAGTTTACCGAAAAAAGCAAAGCGTTACATTGGCAAAATGATTGCGAAAAAGAACAAGCAAGCAATCAAGTCCAAATCATGTCATGACCTGTCTGTACTGTAGTTGTACTGAATGTTTGTTCTTAATTGTAATATAGTGTATGAGGTTTAATTGAAATATTGATTTTGCGGAGCAAAGTGTTTTACGCCTGGTTTGAGTGCAACCGTGTGTATCGGATTTTTAAAGAAGTCATTTATGTCTATATTAGACTGTGCAGTAGAAAAACAGGCCTTTTGCTCCCTCTGTGAAGGACAGTAGTCTATGAAGGCCATGGAATACAACACGTGCATTATTGTGTGAATCCAAACTGCTCCTTTCAATATTGTAGACCTTTTTTGTAACCTTGTTGTACCTTGTGTGTGAAAAAAATCCATTCAAATTTTGCTTATTATATGATATGTAAAATTAATAAAATACTTTTTTGTACAATAAGACTGAAATATGTTGGTCATTGGAAGTGCACAAGTGCAGAAAGAATATAGCATTTTTATGTTTTTCCTCTTCAGCTGAGGTCTCTCCATCGATCCATTTTCAATACCGCTTAGCCAATATATAGTCACAGGAAACGGGTAGAGCCGGCAAAGGCCCGGCAGAGAAACACTTTGAATAGGTTGGCAGATTACACAAGGATCTTTCTGCAAACTCTTAACATGATGAAATGATGCAATGAGTGAAACATTAACAGAAATATATTACACATACACCTTGGCAGGATTATAGACCAGCTGTGCATCTAAAGGACAAAATGTGTACCGTTATCTGACCTCCATCTCACTTAGTGTTTTTCTAACATACAAGAATGCAGAATAGCTAATGATCATCTTATGTGTGTTTTCAAACAATTGGTAGCGATGCTGTGTGCAATTGATTGTGTAGTGTGATGGTTCATTGTAATCTTACCCAGATAAGGCAACTCAAATCATTTTGAGGAAACGTACAGTTTTGAGTACAGTTCAATAAGTATATGTAAAAGCATAACAGATTTGATGAGCAGTCTCATACCAAGGAGCTTAAGTGCTAAATTTCACTCCTCTACTAATATTTCCCTGTGGCTAGTGGACAGGCATTGAGATTTTCATGAGACAGCTGGAAGGGTCATTATAAAAAATTGATATGTGTCAACAGTGTTACTAATCAGCACTGAATAAATGTGATTAAGATCAGCTGTCAAATATTTCCGCAATATAAAAAAAATGTTATTTTTTACAGATTTTCCACGTTAAATGTAAAACAGAGGTTTACTGTTTTTTAAACAGATTGTTATGTATATTTTTGAAATATGGTCAAACAACGTACAATTACAGCAAAAGACCGCAAATTTACAAGAAAAATGGGAAAACAAGTAATTGTAACATTATTTTACAGTTTATTTTTATTAAGTGCACCTGTATAAATTCACCTTAAACCAACATGAAGTTGTCTCTCTGGATTTCCCTACTTTCGTACTCCTGCCTGTGCCCTTGTTCTGAATTTTAACCTTTGCTCTTCTGCGTCTCTCCAATGTGCTGATACGACTGCATAATAATTAGTCAAAGGAAAAGGATGGCAACTTCTTGAGTAATTGCAGCTCAAGGTGCCTTTGGCCAAAACATTTACATTAACAAGTTAATGTTTGATAGTACTTTCATTAATAATCATTCAAGTGTTGCTTTAATTCAGATAGTGTCTATGAAAAGGTGTGTTGTCACTCATCAGAAATTCTTCAGAATGTTTTTATTTTGTGAAGTCAATGCTGTACCATTCCACTCTGCAGTTTATTTTGAGGGGCACAGAAGAATTGAGACGGCAACAGAGAACAAACCCAGAGACAGAAGCTGTCAACAGGTCAAAGAGCAAAGATTGCAGATTACTCAAGATTCTGAACACACAGCTGCCTGAAGGTGATCTTTATGCACTTTGTGAATGGTATAGTTTCATCCATATGTAAGACAGCTCCTAACACTCCTGAAAAGTTTTCTCCAACACTCAGAACTATTTATCAGCATTTTCTCATCATTACATCTGACCTGCATAAAGGCCATGGTTATAAAGGAAAGGAAATGACCTGCTTTGGTAATTGAACCCATGACCTTGGTATTGTTAGTGCTAGCTGAGCTATATTGTTTAAATGCCACGTGTTTCAGATTTAGGATGTATAGGTGTATGTTCTTTCATTTAAACAGTGTAGCATGTGTTCTTCATTGATACTTACACATTAACGCACCTATTCATACTTTGATCCACTATTTAATTCACCAGCCGGTAGTATATCTCAAACCTAGCAGCCACTCCCCTGAGCGGTGAATCAGTTGACAATCATTAGGTTCAATAAAATCGAGTTAAACTTTGACTCCGGCAGGACGTACTCGCAAGACGGAAACCATTCGCTCTGTTGAGAAGAGGAGCTCAGCTGACAGGTCTGTGCCTCTCATCCTCTCTTTCAGTCTTTTTTGTTGCTCTCTTTGGGTCGCTTTTAAGATGATGTTTTGTTAGATGCTGCCAGTTGTTTTTTGCGCCCAAGACAAACTGTGATCTTTAACTTTCTGTATTTGGAAGGGTGTTGACTAGATTTAGCCATGTTAGGGCATTTGAGGATATTTTCTGTAGACTTTTTGTAGTTGCAACATTCCTGTGTGGATTTAAGTTGGTTTATAAGCCGTTTTTTATTGGGAAAAGTTGACGTTTTTGACCGGTACGCTTGGAAAGTCACAAGAGGTCATAAGTCTGGGTTGAGTGGTAAGGCCTCTTGTTATTCCATTCTATTATACCTGAATGCTGGAAAAAAAACCGAAAGCATCGATTTTCTCTTCTTGTGAAATGTTACTGTCTGTCATTGTATTGTAGTGTTGTTTAATATGTCAGTGTGATTCAGGCCTTCTAAGCTCATCTGGAATTAAGGTCACCTTCAGTATAGGAATTATGAATCAAATTTTGAATGAAAAGTTTTATCGTTGTTCAACGAGATCTTTCAAAGAAACTGTTGAATATAATTGATTTTAGTTAGTGGAGCAGAACATCTTGTCTCTTTACGTACAGTGTTAGTAACAGATATAAAACGGCAATAATATTGACCAGTTTATCCTCTTATGGTAGAGTAGAGGTTTAAAGTAGCTTATCAGCCACCACAATCGATTTTCAATGTCATTTTAAGGCGTGACCAGCTTTGACACTAGATCGGACTGATACATCAGTGAAATAAAAGTCCAGTATCACAAAAGCACTAAACCTTAAAGCTTAAATAAAGCATTTCAGTACAGTGGCCGACACAGCTCTTCATGGTTGACACAATGTGCTCGATCAGATAAGATTAGTAGATAAAACGTTTGATTGTTGTTGCGTTTGTGCTATGCTTATTGAGGGCCAAAGGATGAAACCACATTTACAAGCCATTTTTATTTTACTACTGTACTCCATTGACATCCTATGTAGTGAATTATGTTACTCCATCATGTGACTGGAAAAATAAAATCTTAGTAATGTAAGAATCAATTGACATGTCAATTGACAGAATCAATAAGACAATTGTCTTATACTGACATTTGACCTTGAAAAGGGCACTGCTTGGTTTTCTTGTCAGTGTTATTTTCATGTCTTCTGGATTATTGCAGAAAGTTTGTAGAAACTGGTGCTTCCAAACCATTTTATAGGAAGACTAATTTATTTCAATTTAGTCACAATCGTACATCCCCATCAGCTCAACACTTGCTGCCCTCCGTTTCCCCCATTTCTAAAACTTGGTCCTTTTTAAATAACTTGTGCAGGACATATAAAATATCTCTTCATAATTTATGAATTTTTTTAAATTGATTTCAGTAACTTTACATTAGATTCCATTTGTTACCACTGGTTAACTATGTTAGTTGGCCTGACAACTGATGATAAATACAAATACATCTACCTATGCATTTACTAATGCATATTTAAAATAAAATATAGTATCTGGCAACATTCGTTAATCTACAATGAACTAACAGTAATTAACAATTGTATTAACATGATAAAGATTAATAAATGCTTTAAAACCATATTGCTAATTTTTAGTTTCTGTTAGCTATGCATCAGTGTTAATAAATGAGAACAGAACAACTTGATGCTCTAAGGAAAGATAGAAAGTGATATTTTAAAAGAGAAATTATTTGTAGGTAAAAGTGTGCAACATAATTGTTGATTTATTAAAGGAAATAGGCTCTACAACGCAATTGTCGATCAAGGCATTGTAAAATATGATGAAATAGGACCATATGTACTGACACACATGCTCACGTTTTCACAGACGGCGCAACCCACAGAATTCCAATAACCTTTAAAAACTTTTTTATGACCTGCGATTCATGTTCTGTCCCACTCGACAGTCATAATGTCACCATCAAATGTCACTCATCTGCTGTTTTTGAATACAACACGAGACAGAAATGGAACGTGTTGGTTTCACTTCAACATGCCGTAATATTACATGCTTTGTGCAACTGGAGCATCCATGTAAAAAACCAGCATACTGTAATGAAGCTGTCATCTCATATGTTAAGATTGCTTTTGGAATAACTTTGGCAATGAAAATGATTTACAGGCTGTTTCTCGTCATCAGGTTTTGCTGCTCAGGATGATGAGGCGTCCACATTTGCTATACCTGGCCGTTCTCGTCAGCATTGTAAGTGTGTGTGGGAGTAGGATTCTTACTCGGTGACCTTGTCGTCACGTATTGATAAATAAATGAGTAACTGTGCTGAAGTCCAGTTTCTGCTCACACTCCATTAATCAGTTAAAGACTTAACACAGGCCAGATTTATTCATCCACTGGAAACTTAAATTCACAGACAAAGCCTAACCCACATTTTCTCTCTTTTTAAACCCACATTTCAATGGATTTTGGTCTTGAATGACTGTTTTAATTAACGATTCATAAAATATATAATTAATTAACGTATTTAATGTGATATTTTCCCTTCTGATAAATACATGTTTTTATTTATTTAATTTTGCAATAATATTTTGAGGAAAATCTTTTCCATTCGCTCACAACCAACTCGAAGCTAGACCACTTTGCAATATGTAAACACTGGTCCAGAAGCACTTCCGAAAATGTTCATTTGTTTTATTAACTTTTAAATGTTACATAAAACTGTATATTGAATCATTTAACATTTTGATTTGCTGTTCTGTTGGTTGTATTTTGTTCAGTGTTAAAAAACTGAAACAGAAACGTCTGGACCAGTGTTGGACCAGCTTTGTTTATGTCTTCCGAAGGGGTCTATATGAGCATGATTGCGTATACAGTAACTTCCTCATCCTAGTGATAGACTCCATTATATGCTAAATGTAATTTCATTCATAACTGTCTGGACACATAACATTACATTATAGCAGTTGTCAATATTTTGACATGGGAGTTTGACTCTCTAATGTTAGATCACATCATAAGGCTTCATAATTATCACTGGTCAATTCTTTTTCGGAACAGGCTCATGGAATAGGTCTGGAGAGCAAAATGGGGCCATTACAAAATAAAGTTTTAGATGTGCCAGAGGCCACAGATGTGCCTTATCCAATTCACCAGGTATGATCTGTTCTTGTGTTTGTGCTTTTAACAATATGAAGGCTAAGTTCTTAGAGTTTATGTTTATTAGAATATCTTCAGTTTCAATGTCAGTAATCATTTTTCAATATTATTTCAATTTGATTCCCGGTCTTGTCTCTGTTTAGTTTACATCTGCAGTGGAAGGTGTTTCTTCGTATCTTGTAAGTGGAGAGACAGAGGGAAAGATCAGTATCTCTTCAGATGGTTGGCTGTACCTGGAACAGCAATTGGAATGGAGCCCTGAGGAAAGCCATCATCTAGAAGTAAAACACACATCACATAACATACTTTTAACATTTGAAAAAACCTCTGTAAATATACCAGTTCCAAATATCAAGAGCACTTCAATTCTTTAAATATATTTTCAAAGCAACAAACAATGACACTTTTTTCAGATTGAGGCACTGTCGGCAGATGGTGAGCGTCTTGATGGACCGTACAGCGTTGTTTTGAATGTAATAGATGTCAACAACAATCCCCCTGTTTTCAGCTCAAGTCAGTACAGTGGCAGCGTTCGAGAGCATTCACCAGCAGGTGAGAAACACAGCAGCGGGACTGAGACCCGGCAGGGCTTCTGAACTGCCATAAATCCACATCTTAAGACTCTGCAAGTGTCACATTTGTAACTGCAGTGCTGTTATTTCTCCACTCTTCACAGGAATTCCATTCGTCCAGGTATCCGCTTCAGATGCAGATGATCCCGAAACCCCAAACGCTCAACTGAGATTCAGCATCGAAAATCAGATCCCCAATCCCACAAACACACCTTACTTTGGCATCAACTCAGAAAATGGGGAGATCTTTATAACAGAGCAAGGTAAGCCAACCATTTTAAAACATAAAGTAAACTTTAAAACAGATGCAAATGCATAAAGTTAAATAAAAAAACGCATATTCTCATTGTTAAGGTACAGGTTGGTTTTGGTTATGAATCTTGCAAAACGTCATCTGTCATTTCTTTTAAATGCGGTGTCTTGCTGTTTTGTTTCAGGACAGGCATCTCTGAGGGCCCGGCCCACATTGACATACAAACGTGGGGAGGTCCGTGGCAATGCTGATGTTCTGAAGAGAAAATTTGACGATTACTGCACTCCGAAGAGCCTCGTGCCACTTGAACACAACCCCTTTTTCACATGCGTGCAGCGCTCTGGTGAGAACACAAAGAAGCACACACGCCATTATTATATTATTAAGCAGTTTTCGGTTGTTTGGAAGGATGTGTGGATGCCGTTCATGCTCCATTCACATCTGTTCACATACATGCAAATGTGGTAGAACACCATTTTACTTCATTTTTATTTTAACTTAGTGAATCAGTTTTAGGTTGTGCTCAACGCTGACAGTATAATGCCAGTAAGCTCTAACTCATCCTGTAAGAAGCAGATTTTTACGGATAAAAAGTTTGATAAAGCTGAGCAAATTGACCACCTGCCAGCACTTTTCCATTTGTGTTGATGCGAAAGAAATGTGTCATTCAGGAAAAGGATGAAATGAGTGAACTCATCACTCATGTTCAGATTAAACTCATGTTTGCGTCTGTGAATGACTACTCGAGTGTAATTACATTACCAGGGAGCGTGTGCTTACGTGCCACGTGCAATTGTTGTTTAAGCTTTGGGCACATTACAGATGAAGCTGGGCTTTTTTCAGATTACATTTACATTTCGTTCTCAAATCACTGAACAGATGACTGACTGACAGGAGTGCCATGCCTTTTAAACACATGCATGTCCTACTTTAGTTTTTGCTCTTTTTTTATTTAAACGTCCAATGTGTCATTTTTTGCAGGATCTATTGACAGAAATGCAATGTAATATACATAACGAATGTCTTCAGAGGTGTATAAAGACCTTACATAAAGAAGCGTTATGTTTTTCTTACTTTAGAATGAGCTATTTCTATCTACACCGCAGGTCCCCTTACATGGAATAAGCCGTGTTGTTTCCACAGTAGCCCTAAACACACAAACTGCACTACAGAGCGTGTTTTGTAAATACCTTATCTCCTTTGCCAAAGAAGCGAAAATGTGACATCTTAGCCCTGTGTCAGCCGCCGTAGTGCTTCGTAAGGGAGGGGGAAGTGAGCCGTTGTTTGGAATTCCCAACCTCAACGCTAGTTGTCACAAAATTTTGTACACTGGACCTTTAAATGGCACAGTTATTCTAGTTAAGAAATGTTTGTCCAAAAGACCGTTACAGAAATCGTGCACTGACATGTCTGAATTTGGTCGGTCTAATCGAGTGGCAAATTCTGCAGATCATTTACTTTAAACTGAAAATTCTGTCAGCATTTGCCCACCTTCAATCACTTTTCAGTCACTGTTCATTTATCGTTCTCTTTTCCTGGTTGGACTCAAAATTAGATATTATCAAAATGTTAAAGCAGCATTTTCAGCTTTATATGGCAGTTTTTTAGAAAAAACGCCAAAAAATGGTATTACTGAGTTAATTCAGGTTAATATGGGTATTACAAATTATTTTTTGTCTTATTTTATCTAGCGTCTATCTTTCTTTTTATTCAATGTTTTTATGTTATTCTATTCTATTTTTATTCTAACGTTTTTCAGACATTTTTTATTTAGAAATAATCATATAATGGACAGATAAAAAAAACTAAGTGCAACATTTTTTTATTCAACTCTCATCACATATTCATCAGCAGATATTGTTGAAAACATCCTGCAATATATTTGTATTGTATGAAAATATATTTAAATGCCACGGTTGACCAATCAGAGTGAATGAAGCTGTGCAATAATTATTAATAACTCACATATTTTTATGTTCAGAAACAAGACAAATGAATCTTCTTCAGGATCCAGATTATGCACTAATAGTTCGTGTAGAGGACCTGGCAGGCAACTCTCCAAACGCACTGAGCAACACGGCACGGGTCAATATTGCCGTCATTCAAAACCTCTGGATCAACCCTGGACCAGTGATGATCCGGGAAAATCTTCAAGCAGAATATCCAATGCTTTTGGTCTCAGTAAGTCTAGATATGAATACTATACTGTGATATTATGGAAAGCACTGTTTGTATTTATTATGCAGCACTTTATAATTGAACTGTGTGTGTTTGCGTTGTAGGTGCGCGCCAATGATCCCGACGCACTGTTCAGGCTGCTGCAGAAAGAAAGAGCCCCCTTTCCCTTCACTGTCAGTGAGGACGGAGAGATCTTTGTTACTGGCCCTCTGGACAGAGAAGAGAAAGATATGGTAAGGAAAAATAATTATTTGTAAAGCATGGGGTAAAATAAGACTAAATGATGTAATATACTGTATATGCCACCTGTGTTAGTGGGCTGGATATTGGTTTAACCAATTGGAAAAGTTTAAAGCTGGACGGCCTGTTCGGTTGACTGTTTCATTTTTTTATTTTTTTTTATTTCAACAGTTAATAGAATTGTTACGAATGTATGTAATGTGTATTTTAGTACATATTGGTGGTGATGGCGGAGGACGAACAGGGTGTTCAGCTTGAAAAGCCCATGGAAATTTCTGTGCGGGTGCAGGATGAGAATGACAATGCTCCTTTGTGTGATGAAGCTGTGTTTGAAGTCCAGGAGAACGAGCCCAGTGGTAAAAATCCGCACCACCATCTACACAAGAATTGCATCAATATTAAAAGTTCATTTGCGAGGATGAGACAGATATCAATAAGTTCAATGCAATCAGTGCAAGGAATTTAGCACCTTTGATCATAAAAAATGAGTTCATATTTCTGTATCTTGAATGATACGCGTGTGTTTTGGTCGCTCTTTAGGCAGCGTGGTTGGTTTTCTACGTGCTTTTGATGCTGATGAGGAAGACTCGCTGAACTCATTGCTGAGCTACTCACTCGTGAGCCAAACTCCCACCAGGCCATCCAGTAAAATGTTCCACATCGATCAAGTCAAAGCCAAAATTCAAGTTGCCAATGAAAAATTCCAGAGGAGTGAGGTTCCCCAGTATGAGCTCTTATTCAATGTCAGCGATGGAGGTATAGTCAAACTTATTTACATTATGTCTTCTCGTGATTCAACTGATGCGAGCATCCATTTTTTTAAATGTCTGTTTTTAAAAGTTTGGCTCTTGTCTTTTAGTTTACTCCACAATGTGTAAAGCAATCATCAGAGTCATCGACATCAATAATGAGATCCCCATCTTTGAGAAAAATGATGTATGTATTATATCAGACTAAAGTTGATTAAAACCTTGCTCTGATTTACTATGAACGTCTCAATTCTACTTCAGTATGGGACCTACAGTGTTCCCGAATTGGCGGAATTGGGCACCGCATTGCTCACCATCAAAGCCACAGATGCGGATGATCCAGGAACAGGAAGTTCTAAGGTGGAGTATCACATTACTGCTGGAGACCCTCATAATCTCTTTGCCATCAGACTTGATGAAACCACTGGAGAAGGAACAGTCTACATCGCTCAGGTAATAAGACTTTAGGATGTTACACGTTTTGCTTCTTCCTACTGTCCCCACTCTTTTCATATGTCTTTATGTCTCAATAGCCGTTGGATTATGAGGTCCAGGGTTCCTACAATCTTCAGATTGACGCCCGTAACCCAGAGCCACTGGTTATGGGAGTGGAATATGATGAGCGTGCAACAGCGGTGGTCGTCATTCGGTTGGTGGATGTGGACGAGCCTCCGAAATTTGAAGTGGAGGCTCTTAATGTTAATATTGCTGAAAACTTCACTGTTGGAGACTTAATAATGAAAGCTGAAGCAAGAGATCCAGAAGGAAAGACTATCAAGTAACGTCACAGATATAACAACATACGTTGCGTATTATTTTCCACACATATTATTTGATACGTCTTGTTATTATTGACCAGCATCTTTTATGGTCTGTCGACAGGTTTAGGCTAGAAGGAGATGAGCAGGGCTGGCTTCATTTAGATGTTGATTCTGGAGAGCTGAAGACTAAAGCCGCACTAGACAGAGAGAAGGTGGAGGAGCTCACTGTCAAAATCATCGCTTATGAGACAGGTGAGAACCCAGAGGCGAACCAGTAACACAATACATTTTTATTACGTATTAATCGTATATATTATATAGATAGAATAGAATAGAATATATATTAATTAGATCTTAATCTCCGACTCAATTCAGGATTATAGTAAGTGCATTGTGATGAAGACTACAATGTTTTTCTTTTCAGAGGGTAACAAGCAGGATTCTGAGATGACGGTGATTATTCATCTGCAGGATGTCAATGACAACTACCCTGTGCTGCAGAACAAGCAGGGCTTCATCTGTGTGCAGAAGATGACCCCCCTCACCCTCACAGCTGTGGATACGGACAACCACCCTTTCTCAGAACCTTTCACTTTCTCCATGCCCCGCAAGTCACCGAACTGGGAGATCAAACTTGTGGATGGTGAGTAAATCTTATCTTAGCGCCCGACTGAAAATGTGCATTCTACATACAGTATGAATGATGTCATCATTTTTATGGGTGCACAAACATGCTCATGCTCTACCTACACGTGTGGTGGGAACAATGCTTATCTTTACAAGACTGACACTGACACGATGGACGTGTTTATGAATCCGCAGGAACTTCAGCACAGCTGATTCTGAAGAAGAAACCCTCAACTGAGCAGAGAATCTCTCTTCCCATCAACATCAAAGATAATGATGGGATGGGTGTTACCCAGAAGTTTGATGGTACACTATCTAATGTTCTATTTCTCTCTCTATGCATATAACACTCTGCAGATATCACGTGATAAAGAACTGAATTTGTTGGATTGCCCATCCACTAAAATGTATACATTTTTCTCTCATAGTGCATGTGTGTAACTGCACTAGTTTGGGCTACTGTTACATCGAGCCAGAAGCTCATGGCTGGAAAATGGGCTTGTCTGGGACCATTGGAATACTGGGAGGAGTTTTCGGCTTCATCGGTAAACATTGGAATATAACGCATAGAGATTTCGCTTCCTTCGGAAGGAAAAAACAAGTGGATGTTGTGACTGACAAAATGTTTTATCTTGCAGTTCTTTTCCTGATCATCGTTATGTATCGAATCAAGAAGAGGAACAAGAAGAAAGCAGCGGCTGGTGGAGAGACAAGTGCAATGCTGTAGACACACTTACTGACAAACTACAAACACTCCACATGTCCTCCGTACACAAAGCTGGAAAAATGAGCCGTCCCTTATTATCTCATTGTTTTTCAAACAGACATTAAATTCGTCATCTCACATCACATCATCTAACTTATTGCCTTGTATATTTAAATGATCTGAATAGTTTATCTGGATTTATATTTGGTTCCAAAAACAAATTAACTCACATTTCTTCCTTGTGTTTAAAGCCATCAGGAACCAGATGAATATTGAGCATTTGTGGTGTGTTTGTGGTATAAATCTTTGTTTAGCTGGAGACTACATAGAGATGTGTATATATTGACATACTTCATAAGGATTCAAACTAAAAAGAAAACAACTAAATAATATATTTATTCCCCATCATTGAAAAATCTGATAAAATGTGTAAAAAATGATCTAATGCCATAGGTAATTCCCTCATGAAACATGAAAGAAAAAACAGAATGACAACGTTTGTCTTTACTTCATTCTGTAAATAAAGGTCTGCTTTGACCCAGACGCTGCTTATTGCTCAGTTACTTTATTGCTTACAGTTAAATAGTTATTATGAGAGTAGTTCTTAAAATAAATGCACATTTAATTGACACTTTCCCACATTTCAATTTGTGTCTTGACTTTATCAAGCACAAAGTGTTTGAAGTTTGCGATAGTAAGGGTCATTTTATCATAATGCAACGCTCACTGTTCCATATTCACTTTAGTTTTATAAAGAATCAGAATTATAAGGAGATGCTTTGTATCACTCTGCCACAGTATACATTAATATGATACTGACAAAGCAAACAAATGTATTCACACACATTCAGTACCACGCTCTCTGTTACACAAGTCTTTCCTGATATACGTCATATTGCTCTTTTGCTTGTGTAATATGGCAAATGCAAGTCACAAACTTTTATCGCCTTACTTGTGATGAGAAATAATGTGGTAAATATGACACGAGTTACAAACCAATGGCGCAGTGAGAAAACTCACTCTCACAGTTATAGTCTTTATCAGTAGTCTGTATCTCCCCTGCTCCTCCGTTGATCTATTACCTCCATATTTATAGCGTTTCTTAGCAACATCCATAACAAACACAAAAACAAAAAGAGAAAGAATTGAACAAGAAACCCTTAATGGGGGGTCAGGGGGATTGTAAAAAACATGGTCATACCTTATGTTTGATATTTGCCAGAGCTCATCCGATGAAGGTTCTTTTGTCCATTTTAGGACTCAGACACACACCACTACTTGTCTTCTTGCACTTGGATGGCAACTAGTTAACAGAGTGAAGCGTTGTGTTTATATTATCTGCTCAGGGGATTGAGATAACTGAGTGCGAGTTAGCGAAAAGTTTTTAGCTTTATGACCCATAATATGATATACAAGCAGTGTAGAAAGTGCACATGATCTGGTTTCAATCAACTACAATCTGAAGCGACACTGTGTTGTTTTAATCCTCGATCTGTAGAGCTTCATTCATGAACACGTGTCCAGATACTGGATTGGACAGAAGGATTAGTGTGAGAAGTGAATAAACAGAGGCAAGCAATTGAAATTTAAGAAGCTTGTGATCTTAACATTTCTTTAATATCTTTTAAAACCCTTCAGTTTGTCGACTGTAAAGCAAGGGCCATCCTGCAAAAAACAAGGTGATGAAATCTGCTGGAAAAATATGCAATATAATGATAACTGATATAAACATGATTGGCTGTAAAGAAAAGAAACAGTGTGACTGTTGCTAATCTAGATTTATAAAAGTCCATGTGAGACCTGTGTTTCTTCATTGGGCATTCACATCCAAGATGAATAGATGGACTGACGGATGAACATCACTCCTGAAAATGAACAGATTGTCAATATGTTGAGGAATGTCTATCTATAGACGGTTTCAGTAGCAACAACATGAAGGTTATGTGGCCCAAACTTAACTTCGGGTAGTCAATATCAGTATGTGAATCAATAACTTAATATACAATAAAATATTATAATAAATTAATATTTCTGACAAAAGTATTTTTTCCCACAGAGTGGGCAGTTCATCTCCAAAAATGAGATGCAAAATAAGAAGTCATAAGTCATGTGGAGAATTAAGTTTATAATCTGAAGTGATTGAGATGGAAATGAAAAAGGCCGGTGATGAACCCTTACACTGACCATTGACAGCAAACTACTGAGAGATCTGTCAACCTATCTCATCCTAATGAGCTCTTCCACAGTTAAAGACTTCAGACCAGAGGTTTTCAACAAGGTGGTTTGCATTCTAGACAATAAAGAAGAGATGGCAGCAACGCATAGAGATGCCAGAGGAATCACTCACTGGATCTCTGATTCTGATGGATGAGAATGAAGCCCTGTCTGACGATGACATGCAGTCTGTTAGATCAGATCTTTTAAGACCGCTGGAGGCTGAAGTTATCAGTCTTGAACCTCATCGTCAAGGAAGACCAGACATAAAAGCCAAAAGCAGGCAAAGCCTTTTTCAGAAGATTGTAGAAGAGGAGTGATGAAGCTCTCCCGACTGTCACACAGCCACCGGCTACCAACAGGGACAATGAGGACACTGACAGCAAATCATCAAAGTCTTCTGACACGACACCAGAGATCATGGACCTGAACACTGTCACCGTGGACAGCAATCTATTGAAACATCTATCAATGCATCTCATCATTATGAACGCTTCAACGGTTGAAGACTTCAGGCCGTAGGTTTTCAACAAGCTGGTGTGCATTCTAGACTCAGACAATGAAGAGGAGATAAACCCTCTGGCAACGCAGATGATGATGAGCCTAAGAGAACAGAAAAGAAGACAAATGCAGTCAAGATGAACATGGAACGTGATCAAAAACATCTGCACCTGCTGCCTTTGTATCAAAGCTGAAGAAAATGAGAGACAGCAAAAGCAAATCACAGCCATACGTAAACTGTAGTTTATGATAAGTCATGCACACACTTGGTTCGCCAGTTTAGCAACCTATCACAGCTATATTTGTGAGTTGAACCACCTGTCGCAGTTATATTCGGGCATTAGGTGACCATTAATAGTTAAATTTAGCCATTAGGCGACCTCTCAGTTATTTTCGCCCATTAAAGTTGAATAGACAGTTATATTGGCTAGACCCTTCACTTTACAAGTGAATAAAGCTGTTTTAAACATTTTAATTGTAATCAATGCTTCTATTTCCTCAAACAATAAATTTAAAGTAATTACGATTATTACTTAAATATTTACGATTTTTAGCTTATTTTATGCTTGTGCTTTTGGAAATACACCTTCACCATATGAATATTCAATAAATAAAGTGCTTTGTTGTCAAATTTATTTATTGCTTCCACAAACTATTAATATCCAGCAATTATTTTTTTGCTTGTGCTTTTGGAAATGGACCCTCACCATCCCTAAGTATAGACATTATATGCATTTTAAGTGCATTCTGAGCACAAAGTATGTGCTTTCTATACATCTTTTGTAATTGGTGTGGAGCCCACCGCTGGTAAAAATAATTATGATATGACTGCCATCTACTGGTAAAAACAACGAAATCTCTGACCAAACTTGATAACAGTTTTTATAAGGCAATTGCTAGTCTTCTTAAAATTGTAAAATAAATTATAAATCAATATTAAATACAAGTGCTTGTATTCTGTATTATTATTTATATTTAAGACTAATCAGAGCATTAACATACTTTCCCTTGACTTGTTTGTCATTAAAGCAGTCTATAAAAGTAAAGGTAGTGTTATCAGTCTAAAAAAAAGGAGTTGAAATTAAAAACTGTTTTAATGTTATATATAATTTGTTCTATTGTAATGTCCAGATATGATCTCTAAGAACCCAACAATATTTTTCACATTTCCTTTTAAACAATAGGCTACATGCTTTTTTTTAAGGGAATTATGTTCGACAAGAATGAAACTGCGATGAGCGTAAAACAAGACAGGAGTCATTCTACATTTTTACTTAAAATTAAGTAAAGGCCTACTACAACCAATATACAAAAGTGACTTAATGCACATTGTTTGTTCGATGACCTTTATACAGTTTTTGGGTTGTTTTGCTGCACGATACAACCAGAACTGATCAAATTCCCTGTGGATGTTTTTTTTTACATTTGGCGCCCTCTGGTGTTATACAGTGAAACGTGCGAATAACACAATTAAATCGTTTTATTGCTTTATTCGTTCATTTAGGAAGAGCAGCTCACAAGGTACATAAAGAAAAAGAAAACATAATAAATCTAAATCCTTATACAACACAAAACGATTCCAGACATGTGCTGTTAGGGAAACTATGGCAATTAAAATGAACGTTATAAATTGAAGTAATACCCATGGGCTACATAACTGCCTGTTAAAATGCAACTTTTGTTACAGCAACCAATCATTAAACTGCAGATATGCGTCTCAAAACTCTTGGCATTTAACGTTTCTGAACTATCACGATATGATAGACTGACCTAGTTACAGTTTGCTAAATCAGAGTGTGATCTGACACCAGAATGACTCCTCGTGTCCCTGAGCCAGAAGTTCAGGTCTGCATTCCAAACACACACTTCAATCACTCATACAATATAAATGTCATTCCTAGAATAAACTCCTGCCTAAAGTCCCGTTTACCTTACGAACAATAACCTCAGCGTACAATGAATTAACTAACAAAAAAAGAATGTCTGGATATTTGTTTGGAACATTTTTATTAAAATATTCTCAATACAAAAAAGCAAGAATACTCATACAACTCCCACCGATTACTCATAGTAATATTGTTAAATACATTAGTGACATGCTGCAGAACATTGTAAGAGATTCCTGTCGACCTTAACAAGCTGCAGCATATATTTACTTCAAGTATTAAGCGATTGCTTTTCCCGAGAAAAAGCGTTAGATGTACACTTCTGCAAACTCACGGGTCCATACCTTTATGACAGTATTACCCCAATAACACTGTTTGCTGATCGACTATCGTTCTGAACATTTCATGTAATAATCAGCTGTGTGTTCTTGTGCAAGAGCCGTGCACAAAAAACCTAGCAGACAGTACAATCACACAGCTTGAACAAAATGAAGATAGACTACAGTAATAATAACAAAAGTAAAAAAGAATCTCTTGTTATTGGTATACTGTTATTATATAGCTGTTGTGCGTCTTGTTACATTGCACAGATTAAATGACAATTTAAGGTATAGTACACACAAACCGGTCATTTATTCACCATCATTGAAAGGAGATATTTAGAAAAATGTCTCTGTGGTTTTGTGTCCAAATAATGTGTTCTATAGAAGAAAGTAAGACATGCAGATTTAGAAATGACATGAGGGTGAGTAAATGATTAAAGATTTTTCAATTCTCAGGGAACTGTCACTTTAAAGAAAAATAATGTGAAAGTCTTAACATCAGCTTCTGATTCTATATAAAATGAGAAAACTAGCATTTAGCAGAATTTTTACAGTTATAAGAAAGCAATGTTTTAATGACCCTCAAACTCTAAGACGCGCTTTGAAAAACCGCATATACCAAAGCCATGCTTTACAATAAGATGTTCAGCGTATGACATATTTTATTCGTGTATACATATTAGGAAGAAAAAGTAAATACTAAAATAAACAGTTAAAACCTAAATAAAACAGTAAGGCAACTTCTCTCATAATTCATCTGCCATATCTTAATGACAGTAAACACAAATATAAAAGCATCTTTTCTGGACATCACTTGCTACTTTCATTTTTCCTCTCTCATTCACTCGCTCACCATTTTTAAATGACCTTTACATAATGTAGAGGTCAACTTTACATTAGACCTTTACAAAAAGGAAAACAAAGAAAGATTTTGGCACTTTGTACATCGAAGTCACCCACACTATATATACTCTCTCTCCACAATGCAAAATGTGCTGAAATGATATGCATACATTTCAAAAGTGTGCAGATTCTGTTTGGCCACACAGCAGTACAATGGGAATCAACATTACTTACCTACTGAGATATTCTTTTCCCCCTTCTAAAGCAGCTGAATATTCACATGAATATGTGAAAATAAAAATGAACATCAATACATACCGAGTAATAAATTCCATCGGTTTAGCTCTTGTTTTGCTGTGCTGATATTTCTGAGAATGCAGTGTGCAAAATATGATTTATGTAACTGTAACAGAGGGCATGTGAAAAAAAGTATGTTCAGTTTTACTGTCCGCCAATAACATGTGGATTAAACTGCACTATAATAATGGTAATGTCATCTCTGTACATGCGAGCCAGTTCCTCTGGCAAACTCAGCATCTTTGACAACCTCTCGTGATCCACCATCCCAAACTCATTGCTCCCCACAGCATGCCGAATCAGATGCGTGGTAGAATTCTGATCCTCAAACGTGGACGAGATGCGAGCTTTTCTCTCCTGCAACAATCCCTGCATCTCACCCAGGGTCACCTTAAATCCACCGACGCTGACCGGCTGCTGCTGGTGCACTCCGGTGAGATGCTCGCCGACAATCCTCACCACTTCCTGTCTGTGTAGCGTTTCCCACAGCCCGTCCGAGCCCAGCACCAAGAAACGGTCCTGCGGACGGAGGCGATGCCGGGTGATCTCCGGTTCCGCCGTAAGGTAGGGTGGCGTGTGGTAGTTGGGGGGAATAAACTTGGCATGTTCGTTCTGGTGAAGCTGGTCGGGACCTGACTCCAGAACACGGCGCTGCAGCTCGATACTCCACTTAAACTTAACGTCTCCGAAGGCACGAAAGGGCATGAGCAACCCTAACAGCCGATCCTGCTTGACCACAGTCTTCGCCTCGGAACTTGGGTGCTCGGACCGTAACCGGTGCACCTCGGACTCATTCTGCGCGCTGTGATCGTTTGTTAGCGTTAGTGCTGAGAAAGACCCGTCGGGTTCTTGTACGCCCAGCACCGCGCGCCCATCTCCGGTGTTGGCCAGGCTCAACTCATTTCCATCTATGTGTGCGACACACGCCGTGGCTCCCGAGAATGCCACGCGAAGCACCCAGTAGTGCAAAAATGCATTGGGGTCGCCAACCTGCGCTTCTAGAGAAATATCGTTGTCCAACCGTTTGAAGGCACTCACGAGCGCTTCTGCAACGTCAGGCTGATCTCCAGGAACGCTCAGATCTAGTAGCTCCTGCCAATACGTGCGCAAGCTGGAGAAGTAGAGCCGTGAGGCTTCCTTGCTGAAGTAGTCGTTGGGATGCTTGTGCCACTGCAGGACTGGATGAAGAGGCCGACCGTTCTCCACCGCACTCTCCAGCTCCGCCAACGTCTCGTGCGGTAGCAACGAAACGGCGATGTAGTAGAAAAGTCGTTCGCTGAGAGCCTGCGCACAGGCACAGCCGGCGTGTCCGTCAAACACACCATAGAGCATTCCACGTGTTTGTAGGCACGTCGCAGCGCTTCGCCGGTCCTCGATGGGTGCATTGGCGGGTAGCTGGTTGCTGTCGAAGCCCATAACTGAACTGAGGTTTTTGCCATCAAACTCAGGAACTTTGAAGCTGTACTCATTCGCCTTTAAGATGCTGTTAACCTGAGGTGGGGTCAGGTAGTACGTGTGCCATGCGGATGATGTCCTGTACCCCCGCGACTGGTGCCATCTTTGATCGAAGCTGTATGCTTGAGTTGCATTGGTGCAGGATGGCAGAGACTGGCAGCAGTTTTGGCATGTAATGGTTGGTATGGAGATCCGACCAAATTTCCTGCCAAGGGCGACTCTGAACAGATGGGAGGCTGCAGCCATGATGATTTAGCCTGCAGGAAACCACAGTCGAATCACAAATGATCATAAGAAAATCATCACATCCAGCAGTCAGATTTTAACGTGGTTCAATGCCCACCAAGAATTATACATTTTTGGGGGTCTTCATCTAAGATTGCATATATGTACACATTTAAACGTTTACATCTCTTCAAAACATTTAGAGCTGTTATGTGACTGGACTAGTGGACTTAAAGTGATAGTTCACCCAATAATGAATCTGTCATCATTTACCATCATACCCTCTTGTCATTTCAAACCATTATTACTTTTTGTCTTCCGGAGCACAAAGATAAGAAAGTTGGTTACCGAAAAGCACTGGCCCCCATGGACACAAAACCAATGCACGTGAATGGGGGACAGTCAATAAAGCTCAGTGGTAAGAGCATGGAAGGTCGTGGGTTCAATCCCAGTGGAACAAATGTATAGGATAATGCAATGTAAGTCACGTTGGATAAAAGCGTCAGCCAAATGCATACATTTAAAAAGAGGGTGAGCAAATGATGTCAGATTTTTGGGGGTTGAACTATCACTTTAAGGTCAAGGCATGGAAAAGCAAACGCGTTCAGGATGGAAGGGCAACCAAAGCCTATTAATAGTCCTACATTCTTGGACATGCTGACCGTCCTACTGCCCCCATATCACTTACTCATTACATAAAACAATGCACTGATTTATTAGAAGAGTAAATACAGTATGTGCACAGAAGGTTAAATAGTGGACGAGAAATTGTCCACAAGCTGGTCTAAAGTAAGCGCACACTACTTTAAAACCAACATACCGATACAGTTAAAATACAGCATGCATGCAGGTCAAACAAGGCTTGTACATGCACGAAACCACAGTATCAAAATATCCAACAATAATGCCGAAACGATTTAAATGTACGACTGTAAACTTAAAATCAAGCGTTGCAAATAATGAGAAGGACAAAGCTTGTTGGAGGAATGTTACTACGCCCCGTAGGTTTCATACGAGACAACATTATAAGCTACAAAGTTGCCATATTGTCACAATCCTGGGTTGGGCGGAGCAATACAATGAAAGAAATAACATCACATAGTGACTTTATCTTAAGATTTTATCAGACGAAATGCAGATGTAGTGATATAAACTCGATGAGACAACACAAGGTGTGGACTGGTCTGTTTTGCCGTGCTAATAGTGGACTGCGCGTTAAACGCGTTGCGTTGTAATCGCGGGACGCTATCGCCGTACACTTCGTGTTGTAGTATTTATAACCAGAACACAAAAGATAAGCATCTTACCTTTATATCTCTGAAGGGTAACAAAATGTGTGGCCGATGTTTGATCAGCCTACATTAGTTGATATACACACCCCCCGCCCGTCCGCTTCTACGAGCCTGCCTTGTCGGTGCAGCTGATTGGTTCGCTTGCGTAGATGCTACGTCATCAGGTGTGCGGAACCTTTATGCGTTTAACCCATAGACTGTATAAAATGGTTTAATCAGATCATATGACATTAGAAAGTAAAACAATATTTTGCGTTCCTTGTTTATTTTAACTATTTCCATTTTACTCGCGGGAAAAAACACGGACATGGCGACACTAGTTACTACGTTTATACTCAATCCCAGTAGGTGGCGGAAAAGCGACATAAGATGATTGTCAACAGCCATACAACACAAAAGTCGTCGTCATCCCTTTAAACATAGAAGAGAGCAGAATTTTGTTAATTGTAGCACATGCTCAGACTTAAATTTTGTGTCGCAAAGTTGAGGGTTTATAATTTTGAGAGCTGTGTCTGAATGGAATAAAAAGAGCAGCTTGCATTTGCTTGTAAGTCCAGGAAGTGAAATAAGAGTTAAGTTAAAGTACATGAAGAACATTTGCAAAAAAAATGACTTTGTTTAATGAAGGATTGTAGTAACCTGTAAAACGTAAGATGTGCTAAATGATGCCATAGAACAGCGGTGCCCAAACTCGGTCCTGGTGGGCCAATGCTCTGCAGAGTTTATCTCCAACTTCAGTTTAATTAGGGTTGGAGCTAAACTCTACAGAGCTGTGACCTTCCAGGAATTGAGTTTGACACCCCTTGTGGTGCCAAAAAAATGAACCTGCAAAATTATGACAACACCCCTGCTTTAGAGTGTAAAATGTTTTCAGGACCTGGACCTTTGATCGTTTATCTTCACACAAAGGTCAAGCAATACTTATGCTGTATATAATATATATACATTTACGTAACACCATCAAACACTATCATAGTGGACAAAATACTTTTTAAAAGAAGTTGTACAGCAGCACTGTAGAAATTTACTAAGAATAAGAAAATTGTGTTTATTAACTCTAGTTTGTAATTAAATGAACAAGATTTGCTTTTTTATCAGCTCCTGTGATTCTTGACCCCAACACCACACATCCAAAGTTTACGCTGTCTGATGATCTGACAAGTTTAATGTACAGTGGAGTGTGGCAATGTTGTCCTAATCCAGAGAGATCCACTAACTCAGGAACACACTGGTGGGATGTGGAGGTTGGGGACAATTCAGGTTGGGTTCTTGGGCTAACGACACCATCAAACCCAAGGACAAGACAGTTTTTTTAGAGGTAATGTTAGGTTTTTGTGGCACAGAGATGATAAATACTTCTCACAATCTCCAAAGAATTCCAAAGCTCCCTTTACAGTTATAGAGAAGCTTCGGAGGGTGAGAGTGCAGCTAGACTGTAACAGAGGAAGTGTGTTTTTCTGTGATCGTATAACTGAATGTCTACATGCATTAACAACAACCTCCACTGAGATGGTGTTTCCATTCTTTGATAGTTATGATAAAACCTCACCTCTAAAGATATTACCAAGTAAAGTGTTCATAACAACAGGAAAAACACGAAATTAGGTCTTTAACAAAAACAAGGCCACACAAATTAATGTTTTCATTGCTGCTTTACGAAAAAGGAATGATCGTGCCGAGTCAGAGATGCTTTTGAAAAGTCATAAATTTAGACAGTAGGCACAAGTCATAATGTAACCATTTTATTTAAGTGTGATTGTATATGATCTGTAGATTTTTATCTTGCAAAAAAGTTTAACCACCTAATTTAGATTTTTTAAAATAAAATTGCATAAAGTGGTGGGATTCTTTAGGTGACGTTTAATCCAATTAAAGTATAATTATTATTTACCAATTGACAGCCGTTTTCTTTACGTCGTTACGTCACAACTCGGTAACGTTCCCCACTGGTGAATGCGACTTCATTTGATAGTTCATGTGCGTCGAATTTGTGAACACGTTATTTCCGACTCCACTCGAAGGCAGCATTACAGGTAGTTGTGTTGGGGCAAAACTTTGCAAGCAGCAGGACAGTGTGTCGAGAAGCAGGGTGTGCTGCTCTGACGCACATCACGTCGAAAATAAGAATGTAAGTTTGCTAGACCAGTGCTAATAGTGTTTAACATATATTGACGTACATAAATCGTTTAATTTAGATTGGAGTGAGGTGAAACCAGAACGGCGCTAGCAATAAGCTAGCTGCTAATGTAATTGTTAATGACAAAAAGTACACTAATAGTTTAATGCCAAAACACTATAATAATGGCAAAATACTGACAAACCTAATAATAATCATAATATTTTTTAATGATTTTAATGGTAAGCAACTGTTGATTTGTAAAGTGAACATGTGAAGTGACATGTGGTCAAGTATGGTATAGGCCTACGGTACTCTACATTTATGCTCTCCATTTCACCCATTCAAGTGCACACACACCGTGATGATATTTGTTGTAGAAACATCATAATTTTTATTTTAGCAGCGACAAGTACAAATCACTTGGTAGGTAAATCCCCTAAATTTAAACCCATGGACCAGTTTCTTGACAGATAAAAGCAATCTGGTTTAACTAATCCTATGTCAGTGCTTTCAGACAGATAACCAATTTCTTAAACCTACCAATTATACAGACAGTATAAAGTTCAAGTTGGTTTCTAAACCCAGGGATTGTTTTTTGTGTCATATGGATGTTTCCTGTATGCAGTGGCAGCGGGTATGTTTCTTATGAAGTTAAAATTGAGAAATATTGTTATGGATATTGTGAAAAATGGCAGAATCCTAGCTTCAATAGAAACTTATCGGGAAATGGCCCATGAAGAACCATGTTATGATTTCATGACATGGATATTTTGACTTTTATCTCATAATGCTCAGTGACTCATATTATTTCTCTCTTTCCTGCCACACTGATTCTCTTCCCAGTTTCTGGACCAAAGCAGTGACTTGGAAAACTCTTTAAACAGATTTTTGAGATCTGTGTTTCTCAATGGAATAGAAAGAACCACTTGCAAGTTCCAAAAGTGAAATAAAATCTTGGTAGTTTAGTTTGTGCTGTTGCAAAAAGTGAGAATGGATTCGCAACCCGAAGAAGACCTCACTTGTCCGGTGTGCTACGAAATCTTCAAGGATCCTGTTTTTTTGTCATGTGGTCATAATTTGTGTAAGGAATGTCTTCATCAATTCTGGAGAGGGATAAATACTCAAGACTGTCCCATCTGCAGGAGAAGATCCTCAAGAGATAACCCTCCTTGTAATCTTGCCTTAAAAAACTTGTGTGAGGCATTTTTACAGAGAAGAATTCGAATGACCCCAGTGTCTGAGGAGTCCTGCAGTTTACACAATCAGAAAATAAAACTTTACTGCCTGGAGGATAAAGAGCTTGTTTGTTTGGTGTGTAGAGATTCACAAAATCATGTCAATCACACATTTCGCCCCATCAATGAAATTGTGTCATCATACAAGGTAAGACATGTTACTTTCAAACAATAGTTTTTATGTTTCACTTAGGTTTTAAGTGATTAGTGTTTTATTTATACGAATATGCAAACATGATTTAACCTAAAATTCAAGAACGAACTCACTACTGCACTGAAGTCCTTAAAAGAGAAGATTAAACACGATGAAGAAATGCAAGTGACGTACAATAACACCATCCAGCACATCAAGGTGAATATTAAGTGTTAAGGACCAAATACTCGACACATCTGGTTATTTTATGTGTAACTGCATAGGTGATTAAACTGAACTACATCTTGTTTTTAATCAGAATCAGTTTCAAAGAACCGAGAAACACGTTAAGGAAGAGTTTACGAAGCTTCACCAGTTTCTCAGAGATGAGGAAGAAGCTGCACTTACCGCACTGAGGCAAGAGGAAGATAAGAAGAGTCAGATGATGAAGGAAACGCTTGAGAAGATAAACAGAGAGATCTCAGCTCTGTCAGACACAATAAATGACACAGAGGAAAAGATGAAAGCCAACGATATCACGCTTTTACAAGTGAGAAAATGTTATTTTTGTTCATACCCAGCCAAATATATTATAGAAAGACTCGAGTTTACATCTGTAGTGTAATAGTTTTTATTAACAGCTGTTTTCTGATTTATATATTTTCCAGAATTTCAAGGCCTTAATGGAGAGGTGAGTTGCCTCTTATTACTCATGCTATAGTTCTCAACTCAAACCCACTGCAACATTGGTGTGAAAAAAATGTCTGTCAATGATACATTTTTTTAAATCGTAATTAATCACACCCTTTTCGTGCGATAAATCGCACAGGTATAGTGAAATTAAACATACACTATTTATTTATTTGTTTAACATGTTAATTTTAGTGCTGTCAATCGATTAAAAAAAATAACTTACTAATCACACATTGCTTTAATATTTTAAAATATACTTTTACATTCTAATAATTTCACATTTTATCTCCAAATGAGTGTAGAAACAACACATTTCTTGAACATTATTATTTTATGAATGAAAGCCAACATTCTAATATTGTTGGCTTTTCAACAATGTCTTTATTAAATATATCAATTTCTACTAATCAAACCCATTATAATAGGTGTGCCCTTCCTACCTGTCTAACAAAAATACAGAAAATAAGTTCTCAACACTTTACAGTCTTTACTACTATACATGAAATACAGAAGAATCCTCATTAAAGCTACGAAATCACATTGATTTCTTCTTTTCTTTTGTTCTTTGATTAACATTAGTGACAGGGGTCACATCAGCACGTTTAAGAACGCGGCCCCTTTAAGAGCTGCTGCTCTAAGCAGGTCTAATGGGCTTCCTATTTTCACTACTCTTTGCATTCATTTGAAGACTGACGAAAATACTAGACAAAATGTGCTTTCTGGCATAATCTTGTGTGTATTTGTTCTTCCAAGCATGAACGAAGAAGTTAATTCTGGTGCGCTGTCTGACAGATTCAGCCTTTAGCCCATGTGTTCACCAGACGGGACCGCTGTCACATTGCGTTGAGCTGTGTCCCACAGCCAGAAGCTGTCCATCTATAGGCGCCTTTACTGTATACATTGTGACATGTCCGGATTAAATTAGATACATGAAATCGGATTAAATTTTAACATGTAAGGTCACCCACTGTCTTGGACCGCGATTGTTTTTGAAAAAGTTAACTTTAACGCAAGGAACCTGGCCGACCTGTACGCGCTCATTTAATGGATCCAGAGAAGAACTGACAGGATTACCTCCAGTTAAGTGGCCTAACATCTACACCTACCTGACAGAGAAACCAAGCGTGTATGCCTGTGTGTACTATCCGTGGCAAACGTTAGCAAATGCATTTACTTGAACACAAACCTGACACATAACATGAGGCTTCTCACTGTTCCCTCTCCCTAATGCACGTGTGACAACTAAAGAAAAAGAATGACAAACATTTTCCTTTGTTTAGTTTCTGGCCGATAGTTAACTGCTAGTTGTATAACTAACAATAAGTTAGCTAGCATACCCTATGCGTTATAAAGTTAACGCAACGTGAAAATTACCCAGTTTCTGATTTGGGCACACGTGAGATATTTTTGGACACAAATCACAATCTACACCAACAAAAGACTGTCGGTTTTTTATCTTAAGTGTTATGAAGTGAAACGTGAGCATTTTTGAGGATCGTCTCGGTTTAGTCCGCTCATTTTATGTGTTTAACTAAAGCTGTTGTCAGTGTTTGGCAATGACAGCAGGTATGTGTTAAAATATCAAATTGGAGACTGTATTCTGTCGATTGTGACACTAAACAACACAACAAGATGATATTTTAAACTCCTTATGTAGGTGAATATGTGCTGGTTTCTGCCCTCCATCTAATGCGTGACGTAATCATGACGTCGGCTGTAAAGGGGTCTATACTAGACGTGTCAATCAGTGTTGGGTGTAACTAGTTACTAAGTAATTAGTTACTGTAATTTAATTACTTTCCCCTTGAAAAAGTAAAGTAAGGGATTACTCTTATTTTTTCTGTAATTTAATTACAGTTACTTTTGATGTAATTAAACTAAATACTTGTATATGTGTGTGCAATAGTGGAATTGACATCAAAATTCAAAGTCTAACTTGTAAAATGTATAGTCATACGTTGGTCAGTTAATAGAGTACTTCAAGTAGTTTAATATTATTTATTTGAATGAATTAAATAAGTCGTTTCATGTCTATCCTTGAATCACTTAACTAATCAACGTTGATGTAGGATATAGAAAGTAATTAGTAATAAGTAACTAAATACTTTTTGGACAGAGTAATTTGTAAAGTAATCTAATTACACTATTGAATATGTAATTAGTAACTAGTAACTAATTACTTTTTCAGAGTAACTTACCCAACACTGGTGTCAATACAACCATTTCAAATTGCGCCTAAATAGTTTAAAAGCCTTCATATGAATAAGAGCGTGATTATATAATGTAACGCTAGACAATGACAGAAAAAACGGATGTTGTGTCAATGGCGTTAAATATTTTTTACACATTTATCTGAAAAAATTAATCGCATGCGTTAAGCACAAAACGTTGACAGCCCAATTTCTTTATGCATTTGGCAGACACTTTTATGCAAAACAACAGGTTGTGTGTTCCCTGGGGCTTAAACCAATCACATTTGTGTTTCTAACACAACCAACTGAGCGAGAGGAACTCTAGTATATATGTGGGTAATACAGTTTGAGTTATTGATTGTTTAATGTTATTTCAGAGTGCAGATCTCACCTCCTTCCTCAGAGATGGTTTCTGGAGCATTGATAAATGTGGCAGATTATCTGGGCAACCTGGCATTCAGAGTCTGGGAAAAGATGCAGCAACATGTCCAACACAGTGAGTTTAATGGATGTTTTCTAATGCATATTTCATTTATTTTGGACGTTAGCAAACCAATACTATATATATTATGTAGGGTTTAAAGTTAAATTAACGTGAAATAAAAATTTGCTGGTTTTCTTTCATCAGCCCCCGTGATTCTGGACCCCAACACTGCAAATTCCTATCTTATCCTTTCTGATGATCTTACAAGTCTGAGAAGCACCAGGGTCCCACAAGTATTTCCTAAAAATCCTGAGAGATTGAAGTATACCTGTGTCCTGGGTTCAATAGGTTTTAACTCAGGAACACACTGCTGGGATGTTTCACTGACTGGGGACAATTTGAACTGGATTATTGGAATAACCACATCATCAAACCCAAGGACGAGAGATTTTTTTAAAATAATGTCTGGTGTTTGTGGCACAGGGATAATAAATATTTCACACAATGTCCAGAGAGTCCCAACACTCCCTTTACAGTTGAGAAGAAGCTTCAGAGAGTAAGAGTGCAGCTGGACTGTAACAGAAGAAGAGTGTCATTCTATGATCCTGTGACTAACAAATGTCTACACACATTGACAACCCTCCCTACTGAGAGAGTGTTTCCATTCTTTTATAGTTCTGATTTCCATGCTCTAAAGATATTACCAGTAAAGGTGCTTGTAAAAGTGGAAAAATCACGATGGCATTAAACTGGTCACTATTGGATCACACAGCAAACTGGCCTGTGGTGCTGATTGATTGAAATTTACAGTAAATTTACAACCATGATGTGTGTTTGTGTAAAAATGATGTGTATTTGTATGGAAACCTATCATTTGAGTCCTTAAAACCAAGTACTAACTCTTGCTCCTCATCCTTCTCTCCCTGTCTATAGACACCTAGGGCTGGATTGCTACAGTCTGATCATATAATAAAAACTGCCAAGAAATGTTTTTTTGTGTATGGGTTGATTTTCTTGTAGTTTGTTTTGATGTGTTTTTCATTTTTATCAGCTAAAGTAGGCGATTAAGGTTAGAGCATGATTTCTCCATCATATATCCATGAAAAATAAATGAAATTGGTATAATCTGTTACCACAGTGGTACTTCATCAGTTTAAAGTAATTCCTTTGGCATATGTCTGCTAAGATGGGCGTAGCACAACGAAGTCGTAGAAAAAGGGGTGTGCCAAATTAAATAGCCACGGAAATTATTAAGAGACCATTTCATTTTTGTTTCATTCTGTGAACTAATAACAATATTTTAAACCAAAAATAAAAATATTGCTTCTATATGCATTTATTTGCAGAAATGGATAACTGGAGGAACAGGTTAAAATAACAGAATACGTGCTCTGTATTTTTTCAGATCTCAAAGAAAACAAGTTCATTTTCACTTTTAAGCAATCCAAACAGTAATATTTGTACATGTTTTTAGGAAAGAAAAAAATGATGGGATAACCTTGTTTTTATCACAGTTTTCATGCGTCTTGTCGTGCAGTCAGTCTTTCACATTGTTGTTGGATGTCTTTTCACTCCTGAGGTTTGATTTTATTTAAATTCTCTATCAACAATGCATCTAGAAATGCTGATTTGAAATGAAAATTTGGAATGGTCTCTTAATTCTTTCTGCGGCTGGATTACTCTCAAGTTATAAGCTTAAAACAGACAATATTTTATTTTTAGCTGACTTCACCCTATAGCTGTAGCATTTCCATACACACATTTGCATGGAATTAAACGGATAGTTCACTCAAATATTACAATTCTTCATTTACTCACCCTCAAGTTGTGCCAAAGCTGTACATTTGGGGAAACTATCCCTTTAAAGTTGATTATTAATTCTCATAATGAAGCCACTTTCTTATTGACATTTGTGTCACACCACTGAAACTACTGTGACACCATAGGCCATCTGCCAATCGTGTAGGTGTGGCTGTTTTCGCAAACAATCCTTTATGTAACTTACATATCAAGTTCTTGTCAGGTTAGGCTCCATAGCTCAGTGGTTAGAGCACTGGTCTTGTAAACCAGGGGTCGCGAGTTCAATCCTCGCTGGGGCCTAAATGAGACTGGTGTTGCTTTTAAACAATTATGTTCAAAAGTGTGCATTTCTAGCATTATAATACAAGAGAACTGATGGGGAAACATAAATTATGTTGGAGCTTAAAGGGATATTTCAGAGGCAAAACAAAATGTCTCCATGTTTTTATCGCCCACAAGGCATCTTGACTGATTATGACTTTCTTCTTGAAGAATAATGCAGTCGGAGTTCTAATACCACGTATCATTTTTCTCCCAAGCGGTGTTGTGGCGAATCAGTCTTCCTATTGCAAAAAGATTCTCGCAGACAAAGGTTCCAGGTGCCAAAAGGTCAAAACTTTATTGCTCGAGTCAACAAAGTTAGATGCTTTGCATCAACAGTTATAACCCAAACTTCAAGAGGTGTTCCTTACTTCGTCCCAATCAGATCGGCTGTTATCTCTATATTTTTTGGCCCATGCCCTTTCATCTGCCACCCTTATTTCTTAAGCAACAAGTTCCGTTTATAATGGTGGTAAACCAATCTTCATTTAATTTTTTTATACTTATTTTATTAACCAATCCTTCTCTCGTCCACCACAATTATGTCATTGGTCATCATGACCTGTTTCAGGTCATGTTTCCCCTTTCTTTACCTCCTTCTCTCGTCTTTAACTGTGGCCTTGCTTAGCGTACAAGATTGTAGTCATAGTAACAGGGCCGGAAAGTGCCTGGATTTCATAAACAGTACCAAACATCAAAAACACAGCTGTGCAGGGTACTTTTCTGAATCTCATACAAATGTTTTCAAAAAGAAGAGCAATACATACTGAATAATGATAAAAAACAAAGACATATCATAAAATTCCTCCACAAACAAACGCATCGATTAACTTCAGAAGACCTTTGTTAAGAACATGTAGCCATGTCAAGCAATTTTTTGATCGATAGATGCACTTTTTGGAGCTTTAAAAAATTGCCCCCCATTCACCCCCATTCTTCCGCTTGGAAGAAAAATGATACGTGGTATTATAACTCAGACAGCATTATTCTTTGAGAAGAAAGTCATATTCAGTCAGGATGCCTTGAGGGTGAGTAAACATAGGGAAATTAGTTTTGTCACTGAAATATCGCTTTACACAATTAAATTAATGCGAGCAACTACTGTAACAACCATAAAAAACGATGCAAGAGAACAAAGTGTAAGATTTAATAAAAGGTAAAAATGACAGAAAATAGTATAATACCAAGTACCAGGCACTTTTGTATTTGGAATCACTTTGTTGAGTGGCTCACAAAAGACTTTGTCTGATGACAAAATAATCTTAATGATTTTGTGGTAGTTTGAAAGTTGGGATCTTTTCTCATTGCTGGATGCTGATGATAAGTCAATGGCTTTGCTTTATTCTATGCTATGGATATGCTATGGATAGCTATGACCTCTATACTGACTACTGAACTATTTCAACGTCATTTCAGATGATGTAATTACAGATGATTCATCTGCCTGTCATTCCTCAAACAATTGAATGTCAGATGTTTCCTGAAGCTGCAGGTAAACATCAGACACGCCTCTTCAAATGTGAAACAATGTGTGACTACCTAGGTAAGGCTCCATAGCTCAGTGGTTAGAGCACTGGTCTTGTAAACCAGGGGTCGCGAGTTCAATCCTCGCTGGGGCCTAAATGAGACTGGGAAGTTAAATTTTAGAGAGCAAAAATAAATTAAGTGTGAAGAATTCTAATTAGTTACTTATGTAACATGAGGTGTGGTTTACAATGGGTCAGATCAAGAAAACAGCCACTTATGTAAAAAACTATTAAGATTATCAAATAGAAAAAAGCTGTTATTGTATACATATGGGCTGAAGGTGGCCGAATGGTTAGAGAGTCGGACTCGTGACCAGAAGGTTGTAGGGTAAATTCCCAGGGCCGGCGGGTTACGCCTGAGGTGCCCTTGAGCAAGGCACCTTACCCCTACTTGCTTCCCGGGCGCTGCAGTGACAGCTGCCCACTGCTCAGGGTGTACGTGTGTTCACAACTTGCTGTGCGTGTGTTCACTATTCTTTGGATGGGTTAAATGCAGAGGTTACATTTCGGGTATGGGTCACCATATCTGAAAAAAAGGTCACTTTCATATCAGAAAGCGCACTATTAATACAGTCATTTAGAAACTTTATTCATAGATGCAACATTGTAATCAGTCCCTCCTTGAGCCACCGGATGGTGCTATACGAAACCCATTTCTGTTCTAAAAATTTTTGAATGGTTGTCGTTCAAAATAATGTTAAAATCATTTTAAGTTGTAAGTTTTAGAGGTGATATTAAGACAAAAGTTCCAGACAGCCGTTTACAGGGCCTATATAGTGTAATTCATTTTATTCAAGCAAGACTTTTCCTTTAAACAACTTCCCATGCCCAAACCAGCTCTACAGACCAACCCACAATAAACTATTTTTCCTCCATAACAATCTGCTACTTTTAGAACACTTTGAGACAAATTTCTCTTCAACCACCTTTTTATTTTTAGACATACTTTATTCTTAGAAAGGATTTGGTTTGGAGTTAACACTTGAATTCAGTCCATATTTTTGTGTCTATTAAAACATAATTGAAAGAAAAGTAGTAGTCAAATGAAAGTCCAGAGCTTAGAAAGAGAGGTAATCCTTCTTATATTAAGGACACCAATCAGTTTCACCCTACAAGATAAGCAGAAATATTTACAAGAATCATACACTGATCGATTGGATTAGTGTCTGATCTGAGTATGTGGATCCTTCATATCCAAGAGTCAGTGAGCCTGTACACGTGTGTGCAGAAGACATTCTCTCTCACGGCACAATGCAGGTCGCTTTGCGGAGAGCCAGGTATCCGGTTACTACGTCTGTGGGTAATTGCCGAATGTAGGAAAACTCCTCTGTCGAAGCAAAGCACAGTTTGGTCTGAGGATCAGTGTAGTTTGCCTAAGACACAAAGATAAAAAACCATTAGGATATGATTGTTTAGACATTATTAGTAGACGTTTTACCACAGATTTCACAGACTCACCGGCAGACCAGAGATGTCCGAGTACTTTTTAGAAGGTTTCATAGAAGGAGGTGCATCTATGGTACAGTCTAAATGAAGTCAAAATACACAAGTAATACATATTTTATAATATAATTGTGTCAAGTACATTACAAGATATAACAACACGCCACCGCAACATCTATACATTTTTTGGCAAGTCTTTTTAGTTTTGATATTGTTTGGACTGAATCGCTTAAATACATCCTTTGTTACAGTTATTAAATCAGACTCACAGTTAGGATCAGTAGCTTTCCAGGGAAGAGCTTTCTCCGCAGCCAGAATCTGCTTCAGATTCTTCCATGTCCGATTCTTCTTTCCTGCTGCTGCGCCACCAATAGCCGAGTGCTAGCGAGAGAGGAACAATACAGTCAGTGAAAGCAATTCCAACTTTTTTCCTCTCATTCCAAATGTTATACAAACAGTTAGTACATTATAAAAAACCTCAACATTGAGAACATTTTTCACATTTCAACTCAAAGCACCTGATTTTATAAAATAAACTTTGTAAAAGTAACATTTAAAACAAACTTTGAACAATCATCTTACCACGAAATTGGGGTTTTTAAAAGGAAGAGCCTTAGTAGTAGATTCTGTATCAACTACTGACTTGCTGCCTTCGGCAGTTTCCTCCACAGGAACAACCTGAACAAACAGGGAAATCCATCATTAAAACAGATTAATAGTGAGAAATGCAAACAGTAAAGTGACTTTTTGACCACAGTCTATGCTTTCTTAAGTAAAAGAACGATATTAATCTAGTTCTCCAGATCAATTAAGGTGTCATTTCTTTACCTGAGTTTGTGTTGTTGACGCTGAGGGCTGTGTTTTTCTTTTTTTGCTGTTGTTATTTGGTTGGGAGGCTGTGGGGGTCGCGGGGCTAACCGCTCGTTTCTTGACACGGGCCTGTGCGACTAACGCCGCTGAAGTTGGAGCTTTGCTTGTCGAGACGGTCGGTGAATTTAAATCCGTAATATTTAACGTCCCCGGTGCGGAGGGCGCAGACATTTGTCTTGACTGTGTTTTAAACAAAGAACATTAAGCGGAAATGTAACAACAAAGAGCACGTTAGCCATCAGCTAACCACAACATCCGTTCACCCGGAAGTGGTAAGAAGACGCGCGTGCTGTATTTGTGTTCCCTCTGCCGGTAGGACAAGTAGAGTCGACAAGTAAAAAAACATTGTTTTTATTGTATTATTTATAAATATGATAATAAAAATGCATCTGAAGTGTTTCAAAGTGCCAGACATTTGGAGTCAGCACACCTGTTCTGAGCTTACATCTTAGTTTTGATTTCAGCTTTTCAAACAGACCGATACCAGCTTTAATATGTTTGTATGTAATGCAATGTAATGAACATGTTTATTTTATTATACTCACAGAGGCAGCAGAACACACCAAAGTTAGTGTCCTTCATTTTAATCTCTATGTTATTGTCCTTTCTTTGAATGGCATTACTTGTCATTTCACATTTTCTGCAGTCTTAAATGTCAACATCAGAGTTCACTTTTCTCTTTCATGTAGATCTCTCTACATGTTATGGAACTCAGAGATGAAAAGAGAAAAATATGAGAATAAAAATTCAGCAGCATGTTTTGCAAAATACGATGTCCTTGAGTCTATTCAAAATTGAAAATACTTTTATGAACTCAAATGAACTAGATACACACAAGGTGAAACTTTGTCTTTGCCTTTGCCTTTTTTAATGAAGTTTAATACAATCAGTAGATGCGGTAGACTTATTATATTAATCATAATTACAGATCATTATAAAAACTTCATCAAGGAAAATTACTAATGACCCGACTAAGAGGATAAATAAACATAAACACAGTATTGGTTTTCAGGGATTCAGGATGCGTAATATCATTGACTGTCAAAAGTTTGGCATTTAAACTACTTGTACCTGTGTGAATCGTACGAAACTAATGTTGCCATAATAACTAAATGTGCCATACAGTTTTCAGATAGAATAGGACCTAAATCTTAAAGAAGAGGATTGCCTTTCAACAGTGAATACAACGTACCCATAGTTTGTTCCGGTATCCTGTTGACTTTGCTGAGTTGGATAATTATTTATCACTATTATTGTGCGCGCACACACACCCACACACTCCTGTTTTTGCTTTAAGAAAACAACAGAGTAGCTGAAAAGAATTCTTATCAGGCGGTAGCTGATAAGAATGGATACTGATCCTCCTTCCTGTTATAGTGTGGGGTCTGCATCCTATCTTGGCTGTTGAACTGAAAACAGCTGTCTGGTTCACCTCAATTTGCTCTTGCTGTAGTGTTTTGGCGGTTCTATGGCTGGGTTACAAGGCTGAGAAAGGAGGGAGGCAAAGACTCACTTGACAACTCATTCATATTTCATCATGGCGATGTCGTTTCAAGTGGCCAGCTCATACAATACATAAATAAACTATAACTATATTCTGAGTTAAATAGCAAACAACCATGAATATTTTATGAATCACACTTAAACGGGGAATTTTCTCATGTTATTTTCCTGAAATTTCTATTGAAATTAATATCTCAAATACACCAGTGACAAGTGAGAAATGTCAGCTTTGTGTATACTTTTAAGAAACGCAAGAGTTATTCGGAAGATAAGAGACAGAGGTGTGTCAGTCAGCAGTATTTTCACATATTAGGGTAAAATAATATGAACTTCATAATTGTGAAAAATCTGATTATGTTTTGTTTTATTCAATATAAAAAATAAAATATTTTACTGAAACATAAACAAATCTATGTCAAACATACAGATGCATTTGCTGTTTGAACATTAAGGTGATGTGCTATTTAACTAACAATTAAATACGTTTTGCCTATTTATAATGCATCAATTCTTTGTAAAATACATTTAAAATTAAAGTAAATGTATAGTTGAATATAGAAAAGTACATATTTAATATAAGTTTATTACATACAACATAATTAACATAATTCATTCTCAAAATCTTTTTAAAGCTGACAAGAACACTTTTTCAAAACAGGATGTGTGTGTGTTGTGTATGTACAGTGCATTTTCCAAAGTGCAAAAATAATCCCATATTTCACACTACAGGATGTCCACATTACAGAGCAGTCACAACAGTGAAATCCTTAGGAAAACTTGGGTAGGGCAATAGCTGACATTGAGTGTAAAATTATAAGCATCACTAAGTAAACATTACAGTGCAAAAGAGTATTGCCTTTCATTACAGTGGGAAGTCACCATTAGTCTATATACTGATAACAGTTTAGACAAAAACACTATCTCAGTAAGAAATCACTAAATCAAAATTTTATTATAAGGTTTATGTTAAGATTTATTTACAAAGTCAACTCACTCGCTTTCAGAACAGTCTCTGACTCTTTTCTCCTATATAATGACTTAAAATAAAGTTAATTTATTGATCATAATACTGCCCCGTCTATGCAATCTCTGTCTATTTTAACTGTATAATGCAGTAACAGTAAAGTCGAGGCCAGTGTATTGACAGTTCTCTTCCGGGTTGATAGAGTGGGCGGGGCTGTCCAGTCTCCGTTATAGACCGAGTAGCGGCGCTCAGCGCATTCTATCAGCCGAAGCTCAGCGCTCATCCCGCGGACTGAGTGTTCTCGGTCCTCCGCCAATTTACACTATAATTTCTGGCGATCAGGCCGACCAGCGCGCATCAAATTAGCGCTTCGCCATTCCCGCGAAACCAGACGGCGGATTTTGTTCAAACTCGGGGCATTTCGGACCAAGTCTCCTCTCGATCATATTCGGGATTAATTTTTGAGGTACTACGACCTGAAGATCACATTTTCACTGTGTGGACCGTTCACATCCGCGCTGGGACGAAGCGAGCGGTGCCAAAACATCCCCGTTTATCGCTTCGTGCGCTGTTGAGACACCAACCGAGAAGGTAAAGGGTTTTAAATTGTGCATCTAACCGCATTATTGTCCGATCTCGAGTCTGTTTCTCGAATAGCCGACAGTTCCTTGGTCGCTTCGTGTGTCCGTGTCAATTCTTCATCATTAATTCTTCAACAAGCGCATCGACACAAGGGCTGTAGTGTTTCAAGACTGGTAACCTTTCCTTGTAACATTTCTTATAGCAAATCGCTACCGGTGAGTGAGGGTCAGTCGCTATAAATGGCTGTAAGATCGAGTTGGCAATGCAGAAGACTTTGCTCATTGAGAGCTTTTTTACGAGCCATGTGTAGGACCACTCATGGAAGTAACGTTTGTCTAACAAGACGTGATCGTTGAGTTTGGTGACATTTTGTTGCTGTGCTGTTTTTTAGGTGGGACACTTTGACCCCAAATGGTTTGTTTGGTTATTCTATAATCTGTAACTCAAGGGTTAAATATTAAGAAATTGTACCGGCTTGGTAAAGACGAGCCATGTCATGTTTGCAAACTAGACCCAAATGGCATGACCGATATTGAGCGTCCTTTTCCTAAACACCTGAAGTTGTCATCATCATAACACACTGTGTTGCCTGACGCATTGCTAAGTTAGTTGTCAGTCATGCTTACATCAAATGACGGCTGCCAGATCAGGCAGTGTTCGCTCCTGTAGATGTGATTACATTTGGATCTCTGTGGTGGGGCCATCTTTATAGATTCCGTGCATGATTGATCTTCAAGACAGACGGAGCACTTATGTCTCCGTAATCACTGGAAGGACCATTAGATGATGAGAGAGTGGAGAAGGCGGGCAGCGGGCCCCTGGAGTCAGCCCGGCAAAAATGAAGCCGTACGAGCCGAGGAGCCAGAAACGGATCTGTCATATTTTTTCACGGGAGGAATAAAAGAGAACGACGTATCCATTATTTATCTGCTGCTACTTCGCCTGGCCTTCTTCTCGGATCTAAACAGTGTGCTGTCTTTGTGGGTTTTGGACAGGGAGCTTTTAGACCCTGGCTACATGTGTGTGTGTGTGTGCGTGAGTTGGGTGGAATTGATAGCCCCTGTGTGTGAGCGTAAAAGCGTAGCCTGAGGGCATTGACTGCACCAGTCAAATGGTTGCTGTGCTTGAAGTACAGTTTCCTTTCAAGTGGAAGAGGCTGGCGAAGCAGCATGGTAGGGGTGAAATACAGCCGTGTGACTTTAACGTGATCAGTGTGCAGTATTGTTTCAAAACGCAGGTTATAAGAAATGGGAATTGGGAAATCTTACTGAAGCTCAAAAGCTGCTCTTAGTACCCCCTTCTACATTTGCAGGAAATGAATCATAGACCAGTACAAGACCAGGCCATGAAACACAGCAAGCTGTTTCCCCCTTCAGCAGAACTGCAGATGTGCATGTGTGAGGCATCCAGCGTGTGCGTACGGTGGGTGTGGTTCTGTGTGACACACTGCTGTCAGGTTGTCTGTAGTTTTTGTTCTTAATGCGTGTGATTATGTCTGTGTGTATTTGATGTGTTTGTGTTGGGGGGATATTTAGTATGTTCCTCTGAGAGGCTTTGGAACAATAGTTTCATTCTGCAGATCTCCCTAGCTGCTGCCCGGGCCTGGCCGAGCGCTTGCCAGAGAAGACAGACAGATGGAAGGAATCGTGTTCCTGCCGGCACCTGGCATCACAGAGCACAGGAATGCCATTGTTCGTCTGTAACCCAGCGGCCGACGCGCTTTCCTGGACACGCTGTGTCGATGCAGGGGCGGAACGGAATTCTAAGTTGCATGGTGCATCGAAACTCGGTTGGAGTGCTGTCGACAGTCACTGGCAACATTTGACATGAGAGCTTGGCAGAGTGAACAGGCTATGAGAGAAAGCTCAGCACTGCATGTTCAGGGTCATTGGTAATGGATTAGATTAAGACCCTCCATTGGCACTTGTGCGGCACTCTGATATTGACATTCAGGTTAATGGGGATCTCCAGAGGGATGGTTGATGGCAGATTCTAGACAAGGCAAGACCTTTAATGCCATATTTTAATATATTTCCCTGAAATAGAAATGACTGGAATTCAAGTCATGTTTCATAATCCCTCTGGCTTGTTTCTCATAAACTGAAAGCACCAGAGTTTTCTCATATAGATAAATTAGTTCAGCCTGATCATATTTGATCATTGTTCTGTGGTCTTGTTGAATTATTAATACTCTCCAGGTTAGAAAGTTCAGTAAGCACACTTTATTTAGGTATAACTTACTTGGATAATGTTCTTAAAGTGCTCTGTTGTTAATTTTGTACCTAATATAGTAAAAAATATCATTTATATTATAAAAATATAATTTAGAGTTGTGTCCTCCTATTCATGGTGTTTCAAAATAGCACAGTTAAGTACACATAGATCTTAAGCTTATCTTAAGAAGTACTAAAACTATATTTTTTCTATATGCACTGTGTGAAAATAGAGCATTTTAAGTAGGCCTACGTTTAAGTTTACCTATTTCAACTTAAATATTTAAGGCAGCTTTTGAACTAAAGTGTTTAGGTTAATCAAATTAAAGTCAAGCCACTTTATGAATTTAAATTAAATTAAACTGGCTTGAAAATCAAATTGTTTTAGTTTAAAAGTAGTCTACCTTAGCCAATTTACATTTTATTTAAAAAAAGTTAGTTCAAAGTTATTGAAAATTCAAGTGACTTGTAAAGCCAGTTTTTATGAGACAGTTGAAATGAGGCAGCTTTAATACTAAAGTAGATGTTTTACAACGATGGTTTGGATATTTTTGAATCAGGTTTGCAAATTAAGTTGTATTTATATGCCATGGTTTGCTTATTATGAATATTCTTGCACACCTGTGGTCCAGACATTTACTTTTAATGATCTTTACTTCATTGAACCTAAACGAGGCAATTCTGTAACACCAGCATAGCCAAACGTAATTGCGACAGTAATAATCGTAATTGCAAACAAATAAACCTGCATGTCGATCCAATATTGTGCTCATTGGTGTGCTCAAATAAACTACAATGTTTTGTCGTAGTCAGCGTTCACACTTTTCGTCTTATTCAGCTTGGACACTTCTGTTAGCGATGAGATCAGCAGTAGACTTGTTAGACAAGTCACTTTTGAAAAGAAAAAATTCTTGCAAAAGGAGCACAAGCCGCACTAGAATATTGGCTGTGTTAGTAGGTAGGAGTCTCTGTACGTGTCTGATATGAAGCAGCAACCCTGTATTCATCTATCCAAGAGGCAGCTGGGCTGTAATTGGATTGGCTCTGGTGTCTTGCTGTGGAGGTGCAGATCTTTAAATCATGGGCCACTGGCTAGCAAATTGACCGTCATGATAATCTCTGAGATTTCATCTGTAATCTGGAGCAATATCTATAGAAAAAAAACATTGACAGGCTTTTTAAAACCATTGTTATTCCAGCTGTTCTGGAATTAAATTAAAGCTCATTAGAGCTGATTTGATCTGCGGCGCATAAGGCGACGGTGCATGTTCTTTACCATTAAGCAGTCTATCAGCTATCGTGCCGTCATCTTCAACCTGCCATCTTAGAAAACCCCGTGTCTTGAAGGTGCGTTCGGAGTCTTCCCCTGCCTCTCCTCTGCATTGTTGACATTAACAAGATTATTTCTTCTCAGTGTGGGTCGGAGGATGATTAATCGCAGGAGATCCCCTTCTCCACGCATTGGGATCATACGTTGATTTCCTTTCATCTATCCTTTTCACCTCTTCCTTGTTATCAGTCTCTCTCTTTCTTTCGCTCCTTCCCTGTCTCATTCCGTCTGTTCTTTTCCTTATGTTTTGTGGAGACTGTCATAACAATACATCATTTTGCCATCAAGTTTAAGGGACCTAATGCAATACTATAGATTTTCTGAGCTGTGTTAGTTGTGAATTTGATCTACATTTATATTCTGTAATGCCTACATTATTGTGAGCATAACAATTAATCAGGACACTGTTTGTAAAGGAACTTTTCCCTAGAGATTTTGTGTCTCCAATTAACACCCTAATGTTGTAAACCCATATGAATGAGCTTTTTCCATGAAGCGTGAAAGTAAATATTTAAAGGACTAGACATTGTTTTTTCATGCAAACAATACGCAATTTCAAAACGAATCTTATAATCCACATGTATTCATTGCAGTTTTTCCTTGTTTTAATATCCTTTAGTAGCCTAGCATACGTATAATTGATCTTTAGAAATGATTCAATAGAGCATCTGGCAGAACGTCAGAATCACGCTGGAGTAATGAGTCGGTTGTCCACTTGCTTCCGTCTCCTAATGAAGTCAGAGACATTAAACTATATTAAGAGGAGGATGGTAAAATGGCTCAGGATGTAAAGTGACTGGCCTTGGATCAGATTACAGGGAAGCAAAGGAAACAGGCAGATTACATTGAGATAAAGAGGCGTTCGTTGAGCAGAACTACAGAAACTGGGATGTTGGTCGGGTTACAGACATGTGTGCTGAATGGAAAGGAAGCTGGAATGCCGGTTAGATTACACCGCTGCGGCGAGAGCTGTGCTGCGTGAATACGAGTGGAAAAAATTAGTTGATGAAGCAATATGGCTGTTGCACCGATGACTGCTTAGACGGTGAGAAGATCGGTGACCTTGTTTCGTGTTTTATGACATCAGCAGAGAAACTGCAGGCGCTTGTGCCCGGCGTCCTGCTGTTAGCACACGTGCTTGTTGGTTGGTCTGACTGTGCTTCTGGCTTTTTACGACTGCAGTGTTTTATAGAAATGGGTCAGTCTTAGCCAAGAGCGATGAGAGCCAGGCTGGTCTAGAGGAAGAGCGTTTGGAATGAGTTGAACCTGCAAACACAGCAGACCGTGTAAAATCATGGTGTGAGCGAACAGGCTAACTCCAGCGTCTTATAAAGGTCTATTAAGGATAATTGAATCTCAGTGTTACAGGCATTCTGTTATGACTAGCTGTAGTGTTCATGCTAGCAAGCTGTCTTTCTTGTAGCAATAAAAGGAAAATCAACACTCAGAGGGTCAGAAAAGCCTTGGGGGCGAACACGCTCACGTGCACTTTGGCTTCTTTCGATGCTTTACGAAAGTTATCGTATCAGGATCGACAGGGTTTAAGGCGATCTGTGTCAGCCTAACTGAGATGACATACTGCACTTTTGCGAATCAACCTACTTTTTTTTACAAAAAAAGTGTCAAACAAACTTCTGTTTCATTTCATCTGTGTAGGTTTTTTTTATGTAAATGCCTCCCTTAAAAAACGCTTCTATTTAAGGTCTGGTGAATTTAGAAGTAGTATAACTACACATGGCTTCCAGTTAGACCCACTAGTCGTTCAGGCAAAATTAGTCATTCATAAAAATGTGCACTTCCCCATTTGTCATGCGCATCCCATCAGACCCTCTTACAGAAGATGAGGCAAATCTTTTCCTACACTTTTTTTTCTAATTTCATTCGTTCTAATTCTGCTTTTACTTGCAAACCAGCGTCCAAGTCAGATTATGCGTTAAATGGTTATTTTGTTTGCTTAAGAGGGTAGAAACATCTCCACCTTATTCCGTTGTGTTAAGTCCTCTGCGTGTTTACCTTGGGTACTACTCAGTCAATGGAAAATGAAGCTTAACGGTGTGTTTGTAGACCTGGTCCCCAGAGTTTGAGAAATGGAGAGTTTGATCCTATTTAAACAGCATCACATGAATGATATTATGAGGAGTTCAAGGCTGTTTGACATGCTGTTTACTCTAGTAAATATAGTTGAGGTTTATTTATGTTTTTCAAACAATGTGCTTTAATATATTTAAGTACTAAGGGAAGAATATGGGTAGTTGACCAATATGCCGTACATGTGTCCTTTATGGTGTGACATAGCAAAAATGTAGAAAACAAACTGTTAATAATATATTATTTATATTATTAATAGGAATATTTATAATATAAAATAGCATAAGAGAGATTTAAAGACAATACAAATTTATTGTGTTTATTAGGGTTGACCCAGGATAGTCGACAATTCAATGCTTCGATAGGAGGAGCCTGATTCGTCCACCAATCTCACAGTTGAATCTTCGCAAGGGTGTTATGCAATGGGGATCATGCCATTTTGGTTATATGGGCAGTTTAGATGGTAAGATACTTTATTGCATTCCTCCTTTACATGCGGTAAATAAAGTAACTTTATTGCTAGTTCATTGGTAATGAACGTGCTGTATTCCCGTTTGTAAAAGTAATTCATTATTATTGAGTCTTGAAAATATTTATTGAATATTATTGAGTTTTGAATTGATAGTTTTGGGGTGAGTTCTGGTCTAGTAAGTGGCACAGCATTGTTACGTGATGTTTAAGGAAAATGTCCATTCATTTGACTATTTGTGGCTTGTGTTTTGAATATATGTTCCCCTGCATTTCAGACATTTTGCCTAAGCACATTTATTTTGCACATTGTGACTTGAAGCTCGCTTATTTCGTTTATTTTTATTTGTTATAAAGGTATATTCTGTTCTAAACAAAATCTGCAAATTATGTTTGATTGGTTTTTGGCGCATCCATGGTGCGCTACACTTTGCGCTGTAGGTGATTCGACTATAGGCAAGACGTGACAATTCTGATTCGACTGTAAAACTTTAGTCGAGGACACCCCTACTGCTTTACATGTCTCTGAAAGCGATACACACACACACACGCACGCACGCACGTACACACTCTCTCTTTCTTTGTTTTTGCTTGGAGCTGGGATGACGACAGCTTGCGCTATTCTTGAGGGAAGGATGCAGTCCCTCGTTTTGCAACACATTTCATTGCGTGTGTGTGTCTACTGTCTAGCTGATTTGGAGCTGGCAGACGACACGACTTGTCCAAAGCACTTGCATCTGTGGCAGTGCCACCGTGAAGTGTTTACACACACAGGGCTCCTGATTGATTTTTCTCTTGCGGTCCCCCTGCAATCCTTCCTTCCCATCTCTTAAAAAAAGGGAGAGCAAACTCATGTATTGATATCATCAGCGTTTCGCAGGGTGCCTTTTTCCGAGCGTCTTTTATGTCCTCTTGTTTTTTTGCAGCCAGGCTTAACTTCGTTTCAGTCGTGCACATTAAGTCGCTCAAAGACAGCACGCTTTGTGTATTCTGTTACATTAGCTCGCCTGCCCTCATCGCTACCCCATACGCGTCCGAGCGCTGAGAATATTAGCGGGGCCTCATCTTTCCTGCAGGCTTTTGAGCTATCATCATGTTTCAGACTGTGGTGCGTGCGTGCACGCTGCTCTGACATCATCGTGAAGTTCACGCTTCATTCCTCGGCTGCAGATGAAGAGCTCTTGCGTACAGACATCATGCGATGGGGGGACGGGGCCTCTGTGGTGCAGAGGTGTGTGGGAGTACGGCTGTCTTTGCATCTCTCTCACTCAGAAAGGCAGTTCTGGTGCTGAATGTAAACTGTGAAGAAACATTGGTGAAGATCTTCTTAATGCTGTTAGTGTTTTCTATGATTGAAAATATACAAATATCCTAGTTTACTAGATACATTTATTTAAATAATAGACTTTTTTAAAAAATATATTTGTATAACTTTGGAAGAATATTTTTTTTATTTATTTTTTGCATGGATCTCAATACATTTATTTTAAACATTTAGGTTTTTTCCTAAAATTGTCTTGTTATTCTGTCATCATTTATCCACTCTCATGTCATTTAAAACCTGAAGAAGATATTTTTAGAAGTGGTTTTGTGTCCATACAATGAAAGTCAATATGTTCCACAAAAGAAAGAAATCTATGAAATGACATGATAGTGAGTAAATTATGAAGTAATTTTAATTGTTTGGTAAAATATCACTTTAAGGAGAAACCTTGCCCATAAAGTCTAGTTCACTCTTTTCTAACAGTCATTCAATAGCGTGAATTTGATTATACAATATCATAATTATGCGGAATCAGTGTTCCAACATCAGTTACTCATGCAGGTGTAAAATCATAACACCTCAGGGAAGTCTTAGGAGAGGAGCAGTCTTTGAGCCGAGACTGCTTATGTGTTTTCGAGGCCAGTCGGTCACTCATCCAAATAATAAATGCTCAAATGCGGGGCAGCCTGTAACATCGAGTCCCGTGTTGTCGGGGTTTGAAGAAGCACTCTGAAGTGCGTGCTGGTTTTTTGTCAGGGATAGGGTTGACCTTTGGATCCCTGCATGCAGAGGGAATTTCTCTCTTATTTTGTCTCCATAGCAACTCACCTTTTGATGAGGTCATCGCACGCCCTTATGCACATGCTGGTTCACATCTTTTCTGAGTATTATTTCAAATGTCAGGAGATCTCTCTTTTTTGAGATTTGCTTATCCTCAGTTGGCCTGGTGCTTTTAGTGCTAAAGAGTCTCACATTTATAATCTTAAGTGAGGATCTCTTATAAAGATCTGACACAAGTCACGCCAAACCAAAGTCCCCATGAGGGTTGGGTTTTCTTTTAGAGTTGGAATAATTGCTGTTTATTATTAACATGGTAAACTTACAGTTAAGATCGTGATATCCCAGTGAGCATTAAATAGAAAGGCAGGCTTTGAAAATGGATTCTGTTCTGTGAGAAACCCCGTCCAGGCGCACAAACACACTGCCAACGAGGCATTAGGAACAGAGCCAGGCACCGTACTATACACAATTCATCTCCCACATTGAATCCAGAGTTCATTTCTGTATGTAAACGGCATGCAAACATATGCACATGCATGCATTCATCGTGAGGAAGTTCTTATCCCACTATCGGTTGAGATGTACTCGCACCAATGTACAGCTCAAAGAGGATTAGCAAACGACACAGACACCTGAAAGAGAGCTATTGTGCGTGCACGAGAGACGCCCGCCTGACCGGTCGGCGGCTCGATTGGTGGCAGCCCGGTCACAAAAGCCACAAGAGATCCAGGAAGGATTTACGGAAGTCCAGCGGATCAGCCCGGAACATCTCTGCACAATTCCCTTTCTCATCCTCTGCTCATCTCTCCATCTCTCTCTTCATCCACCCTGTATCAGCCCGCACAGGCCCAGAGGATTAGACTGGATTTAAGAACACACTGTATGTGGAGAGCGCTCCAAAAACTAACCCAAGCCGTGAGCCCGGGGCGCTGCAGACTAATATAGATTTCCACATCTCGTCTCAGTTTTGCTTGAGCCCATCAAGCCGATTAGTTGTACTGTTTTAAGCTCATGGTGTTAGTGTGGATCCACTAAGCAAGTCAGTTGGTCGTTCAGTCTGCAGGAGACGACAATGTCGTGATAAATTATGTAATTTCTTATTGAGTCATTAAACTTAATTGAGTATGTTGAAAAGCATGTGAATGAGAAAATGAATTAAAATAGCTTTAGGGCATTATATGCTATAAATATATTGTATTCCGTGTATTATGACTTGAATGAGAAAGGTACTCCTTTAAAGTTGAGTCTTTACTACGAACATTAAGGTCAATGTTTAATAATAAAATGTTGAGTTGCCTTGTTAAATAGAATGGCAACTTGTCCGATCAAGGTCAAATAAACACCAGAGGAAGACAGTGGACACTTGTTTACTACTGGTCATGATGACATCACATCCTGTGCACCAGCTGTGTTTCCTGTCAGGCAGATAGCAATAGTATCAACTTATCCAGGGTTGGGAAAATAGATCAATGTGTCAGTTTTGTGTCTGCAAATGTAAGCAAAAGAGATACTTTTGTAATACTAGGATTTTTTTTTTTTAAATAATAGACAAATGTGTTTAACAAATTATTGCTCTCAGGCTTTGGGACTATTTGCTATATACTAACGGATGAAGAAATGAAGCCAGCATGATGTTGAAATGTGTTTGACGTGTTATATTGAATGATGTAGATTGCTCATCTTTTGTCCATAGCGACAAGTTAGCATTTTGTAGACAACTCATGTATTTTGGGGAAGGACACGGATGTGTGCGTATTTGCATGCACTACAATAGAACATATGGGGATTTCAATATCAGAGAGGAAACACGAGGACAGTAAGGAAGCTCCTCTCCAAACAAGCTCTTTAAAAATGCACAGTCGGAGGATCTCACCTCAACAGTCTGCAGTCGCAATCATAGGTCATGAGATAACTACAGTAGTATCTGTGAGAGCCTCTTCCTATATAGAGAATGTGAAGCTGACGTCACACCCTATGTTGCATGTTGCATGTTGCAGTAGCGCCGCCATCTTGGAAGGACAATACTCCACTGCTATTATTGTTTTGATATGTACCGTTACTTGTTTTGTTTGATTATGGAGAAATCGAAAGTGAAAGAACCATGGGCTTTTCCTGAACAACTCTGCGTAGTGCTATTGCAGTTTTTTACACAGCAAGACCGACCTACCATAGTTATATTTCCTAATCAAACAAGAAAAACAAAACACTGCATTGAATGCACTTGCAGCCATTCTCCCAAGATGGCGTAACATTCAACGCGGCGGGACGTCGATAAACAAGCTCTATTGGTGCTCTCTAGAAAATATTTACATGTGTTTGCCTGTCTGCGTGTTTGTGGGAAAGTTAAGCCGTTAGAAATCTCTCTGCACCTTGGGCTTGTGCGGCTCTGCTCAGAGGCTCCACAGACTTAATCTGCCAGAGGCCAAGAACTAGGTCAGCCACCGGACGGACAATGTGTGCACGTCTATTACCGCACGATAAATAGAATATTGATGAAGCTCTAAACCATAATTGAGAGGCCTTTATAACAAGTGAGCTGGAAGAGTCGCTAACCGGCTGATTCAATCTGAAGCCAATAGCTTAATTGGTTTAATTCATACGGTCTGACTGTTTCGCTTGTCCGATTGCGATAGGGTTCAGCTTGCATCTTTGACGCTTTTTATGTTTTCCTTTTGTTTGCTTTTAGCGACGGCGAGAGAACGCAAGAAATATTTAATCCAAAAAATCATCATTACCTTGTTTTGTTTGAAACCTTTTTTGGTGATTCTGGAACATAAGAGAGGATGTTTTGCAACATGTCCTAATAGCTTTTTCGTGAACGGGATTTCGGTGTAGAATTTTCAGTGACTAATTTAATTTTAAACTGTTACTCACACAGTTCTGTCATGTGGCTGGTGAATATAGTACTTGTGTCATTGGTACTTTTTGGTCCTTTTTTGAAGTCCCTTGGAAACCGTCTACAATCATCGTATGGAAAAGAACAGAAACGTTCTATACTTGCCTTTCTGCATAATTCACCTCTTTTCAAGCTAATTTGCTCAAAGTGTTTGGTGATGTTTTCTACTTTAATCATTAAAATCACTTGAAAGAGGCGCTTTAAGGTTCATATTTAAAAACCTTTAGAAACTTCAAAAGCTTTAATACAAAAAATCATGTTGAAACATAGCCCAGGAAACTGTCTGGCCTTTTTTACACCTCATGCATCCAAAAAAAGAATAGGTTTGGAAAGATGAGAAGATGACTATGACTGAGACAAAGTATTTCTTCAACTAAATCTGACGTTTAATGACAGTGTTTATTTCAGCATTTCAGCACTCGAGGTTTTCTCAGCTGATGAAATGTTGGCTTGCAGAGTGCGAGACAGAGACAAAACAGAGGAATTTATGTTAATTCTCATCATTTGCTCTCTCTCTCTTTCTCTCTTTCTGATTTCCATGATTGGTTGAGTCTCGGCTCAGTGGCTTTACTGCATTCCTCTATTTGACCCCCTGAGAGCAGGTCCGAGGAAAGAGGGGTGGAATTTTGTCCCCCATTTGCCCCAGTCTTTTTTGCTTCCTGTTTTCAAAGTAAATCTATCCATTATTGTAATTTAGGCAATGCAAGGCTCTGTAGCCGTAGCACAGCTTTTTCCTGTGGTTCTGTTAATGAGTGGAAGCCAAATGAGGTGATTGCGGCAATTGAGTCAGCTAGACAGGGTCATCGTGATGTCCTTTCTGCATGAGAATGAGAGAAATTAAAGAGAAAGCAAGAGACAAAAAAGGCTTTTGAGACGGCAGTGGGATCGGTAAGCGGTACAAGCGCACGGGTATTGATCTAACAGGCCGTTATAAACCTACGGCCTTTGGCTGGCCTCTGATGTTAGACATAGTTTATGTGTGTTTATGAGAGGCGAAAGCTATTGAGAGATTGTGAAAGAGGACGGAATGACTCGGCAGGCAAAGGTTTTGAAGTGAAAAAAACGTTTTGTTTCATTATATCGCTCTCCCTTTTGTTGTTTTTATACCAGAATAATGTTATTGTCCAACCCTTGATCATTGTAAGGACATAGCAAGGTCTAAATTAAAACATAATTCGACCAATTTATTATGAATTAAGACATACAGTTTCCTCACAGGTCAGGTTTGTACACAATTCACTGAAAGCATGCATGCACATTTACTCTTATGGTTATCAAACTTAATGATATTTACAAAAATAATGATATTTACGCTCACCGAAACCTTTTGCCATTATAACATTTAAATGAAGACATCTAGCTACTCAAAACATTTTCACAAAATGTCAGGTGTTCCTACAGTTTTGTTCCAATAATGTATTCATTTAGACATTTACACTTTATCATTTAACAGATGCTTTTATGCAAAGCGACTTAGAAATAAGAGCCATCGCAAGCAATTTGCCAAATGAAAGCTCCAATATCTGTAGTGTAGATTTAAGTCAATATTGAAGAAGTGGATAACAGTAGATGAAAATAATACTACACAATGAAGTGCTTTTATGGGTGCAGTCTCCTATACACAGTCAATCAATTTGGTAAAATAAAACGTCAGTATTTTAATCACCTATAAGCCACAGGATTATGGGGTGAAATGGACCTGAGACATTCCTGTCATTCTCATTATGAGTCAATGAAGGCCAGGGGGAAAGTTGATTAAGCATGTGTTGAGGATGGAGGGGGGTCTGTTGAAGCGCTACAGGTGCTCAACATAAACTCTGATGCTAATTATATCTGCCAGTGACGGCGGCGGTCTGTTGCCATGAATACAGCAGGGTGTGTCTGACTCCTTATTCCCCACCGAAGGGATCTGGTGTGTGTGATACAGATGGAAAAACTCGAAATTAAATTGGCTGCAGTGTCATGAAAGATGTAGTGCAAATAAGCACAAGGAAACCCACAAACAATAGCATTTAGTGACGGCTTTATTGAGCTTCATTTACTAGTTTGGGAGTCCAGGGTATAAGAAAGGCTGGTGTTTGGAGTGTATTTTAATTCGCAGTGTATGAAATTTAGTGCCATCTAGTGGTGAGGTTGCAACAAACGGTTCACTCCACCCTCCCTGACACGGGCTAAGATGTCGTCACGTTTTCGCTTCTATGGCGAAGAAAACATATTTTAAAAATGCGCTCTGTAGAGCAGTTTGTTCACTTAGGGCTCCTGTAAAAACAACATGGCGAATTCTATGTAAAGGGACCTGCGAGGATATAGATAGAAATGGCTTATTCTAAGGTAATAAAAACATAACGCTTCATTATGTAAGGTCTTTATACACCTCTGAAGACATAGTAAGTTATGTATATTATGTTGCATTTTTGTCAATAGATCCTCTGAAAAATTACACACAGCACCTTTATGATTTTGTATTCAAAATTGATGCAAGTATTGTCTATAATGTCTACAAAGGAAGTATTGTCTATAGTGGTCTCAAATTTTGTAACCCCTTTTGTGTATAAACAGAAAGTAACATTTGAAAGATAAAAGATTAGATTTAGATTTATCTCTGCGTATTTTAGTTTTAACGAAAGTGGGTATATCTTCAAGATTTATGAATTCATTTATTCAAACTCTTTCTCTGCCGATTGCTGAATTTCCTGTTATTTTCTCATAGACGTAATGAGCCCACAAATTAATTTATAGATAGAAAATGACTGCTTGGTCATTCCACCAGCCTTGTGTCACACACTGAGAGGAGTTGGCAGTGGATGATTGTGTTAATCGTGAGATTTACAAGGAGAAATACTTTCTCATGGCAAAAAAAAATGATCACTTGCAAGTTCTTCCACATTCATTCAACCCACAGGACAGCGTGTGTTAAACAGGCTTAGCGCAGCATATTTATCAGGGTAAATGCAAAAACCCTCATGTTAATCTTGTGAATGTGTGCGAATGTCTAAAATCACACTTCTGTTTTTTGCTGGTTTCCTGTGCAGACATAAAATGTGAATGGTCAGTGTTCCGTCAGAGCGACTGCGTGTGTGCTTGTGATGGGCAGAAAAGGAGAGAAATGTTCACCTGACTGAATCTCTCTCTAAAGGCAGGAAAGGAAAATGATCTATTCATTTGTCCGTCTTAAACTAGTGTGTCATCCTTCAATTGCAGCGTGTGTGCATGCGTGTGACTGGATCTGTAAGAGGTAAATGGAGGCAGGAAATGGTGAGCATACATACATGACTGTAATATGGGTTTCGTTGTGTAATTGAAGATGAACACATTTCTAAGTGGCGTTCACCTCACCTCACCATCTCTTATACTCTGTTTGATTTCCTCCGTGTTCCCCCATGTGTTACTTTTTGATTCAGTTTGGTTGCAAATCAGTTTTATCGTTCATTTTAATTTGCTTAATTTAGTCATTCCGAAACATTTTTATGGGCGAGTCATTTTTATTTTGTAATATAGTTCAACACCATTGGCAAAATCACTCAACCTCTACCTTCCATTTTTGTCAAATTGATGATGGGCGTTGTGTTAAGATGGAGGAAGGGAGTCCTGCTGCTGAGAAACAGTGAGACGGAGATGAAACTGTGCATGTCATACAACTCGCTTTTTTTGGCCCCTCTTAACAACAGCTTTACTAAAGTCTTCTCTCTGCTTCTCTTCTTGTAACACTTTCATTCTGTCAGATGGATGTTGGAATGATCTAATAAAATGTGAAAGAATTTGGGTCAGGGAGTGAGGGGAAAAGGGTCGAAAAGAAAGTGTGTGTGTGCATGGGCGTTTGGGTGGGGTGTTGGCAGTCATATGGCTGAGATCACTGTGGGCTGAACTGAAGAATCACATTTCACTCACCACAACTAAACACATGTACAGCTGCCCAGAAGACACATTTCAATTTAACCTTGATTGAATTTGCTGTGTCTGACCAAGTATGTGTTATATTACTACTGTCCTATAACTGATTTTGGTTTTATTGTCACAGCATCTTTGTTTCTGTCTGTCTAGCTTTGTCACTTTATTTCTGTTTCACTTTCAATTTAATGACTTAAGAATGACCTCTTGCTGATTTTTTTGTATTAGTTATTAAAAAACTTGTAACTGCAGTTTGTACCTTTTTGATTTTACAGTTTTCTTTATCAAGTTGTATATTCAGTATTGGTGGTATTTGTTTCACATTGCTATACCAGAAAGCAGAGAGGTTAATATTTGAACTGCATTCTAACAGTGAACTTTGATACTACCCATAGTGTCGTCTTTATGTACACGTCTATCTTTCTACAGTGACTGCGTTTAACATTATTACATTAGTCTGAGAGGATGAATTAAAGAGACGTGACTCCTTTTACAGGGAAGATATGAAAAAAGAAGAGAAGAAATCTCTTTTTTTCTTCATGAATCAGTCAGCCAGGGCACACCCTGTTGTTAGAATTTCTTGCTATTATTTAGGGTTAGAGTTTTGAAAAAAAAAACTGTGTAAATTGTCCCACATTGTGAGTGATTCCTCCGAGTATGTTTTTTGGTGTGCTATTACTTTTCTAAGGCATCAGATTTATGATTTTCGCCCTAGGGGGAACTGAATCTTGCAAAAAACCTATAGACTTAAATAGACTTTTCACTTGGGCTAGTAAATGTACGTCTATGAAACCACCCAGCAACTATTCTGATCACATTAGTGATATACTGATATAGCCACACAAATTAATAATAAGCCATATTATTATACATTTAAAGAGATAATGACATTTCTGTCATTCTTTACTTACACTTTAAAGCAGGGCTAGTCAACTGGCTGCTCGCTGGCCAAATGCGACCCGCCAATCATCTTTACCTGGCCCGCCTTAACATCTCAAATTAGTGGAGAGACTTGAAGAAAGGTGTGCTTTAAGAAATGCACGTCCTGAGACGAAACATCTTCGAAAGTCCAAAACGCTGCTACATACAACACGAAAGTAATTCCCACTGCTCATATTGATAAATCGACCTCTAATAAAGCGATTTGATCGGTCTGTCCAAGAAACTCAATGTTATTTACAACGTTATACTGTGCAATCCACAGCCACAGGCAGTCTATATTTCGGTTTCCAAATGCGTCCAGTGCCTTTAAAAGTAAATGCAGGACGAGTAAAGATAAGGGAAAAACTGTTTTTTATTACAACATTCATTATGTATGAAAGTATGGCTATATTTATGAAGACAGGTGTTCATCTCCCTCTGGAACTTGCACTTCAAAGGATCTGCCCTTCTAAGTGAGCGGGGGACATGAATGCGATTGGAAAGCTTTTGCGTTTTTGACTTATTGATTCAAATATCTTCACAAGTATCTTGAAAAAACATCTATAAAAACCAAATACTGGGTGCAGTATTTGTGTGCATGATTTAATATAGCAACAAAAGCAGTATAAAAGAAACAAATGCAATAAATAATATAAATACAACAGAAGAAATGAGGATATGGGAAAAACTTGCCCGCACCCTATCTTTACTTTTGGAATCTGGCCCAAAAAAGAAAAGTAGTTGAAGACCCCTGGTTTAAAGGACAGTTCATCCAAAAATCTGTCATCATTTACACACCCTTAAGTCGTTCCAAACCATATAAATTAAGTTGTTCTGCTGAACACAAAAGAAGATATATTTTAATTCTGGGGCACTATTCACTACCAAGAGTTGTCTTTAATGAACCGCAGAGAGCACACGTCACTCCACTCTTCATAAAGCTACATTGGCTCCCTATAGTCGCTCGCATCAAATTCAAGACTCTGCTGCTGGCCAACAAGACCACCACTGGTTCGGCTCCCCCTTATCTTCATTCGCTAATGCAGACGCATGTACACACCAGATCCCTACGCTCTGTAAATGAACGACGTCTTGTGGTGCCATCCCAAAAAGGTAAAAAATCTCTCTCACGTACCTTCTCCGGATCGGTTCCACCTATGTGGAATGATCTGCCTGCTGCTACAAGATCTGCAGATTCTGTGTCCATCTTTAAGAATCGTCTGAAAACGCATCTCTTCCGTCAACACTGATCAGTTCTGACTTCTATTTATTTTCTACTCTTTAAAAAAATAAATATTCTAACTTTGCTCTGTATACTGTGGTAGGCTATATGAGACCAGCCTTTTTTTGATTGCACTTATGCTTTTTGTTGTCCTTATGCTGTCCCAATTGCTTCCATTGTTTACCCCACCTGTACGTCGCTTTGGATAAAAGCGTCTAAATGTTCTGTGCAGTGGTGCGCAGAACGGTTTGGTTTTACACATTCTTCAGAATATCTTCTTTTGTGTTTAATAGAACAAAGAGACTTTTATAAGTCTTGAACGAGTAAATGATGACAGATTTTTTTTTTATACACACAAAGGCACAGCAGTGCCTTACCAATAGCTCACAGCAGTGCATGAGCAAGTGTTACATTTTCCTCATAAATGTGAAAATCTAGTCGCTATTCACAAGAGCAGCGCAGCAGCGCTAATAAATGGCCTTGAATACTCTGTAGATCTCCTCTTTTGCTTTGACATAATTTTAGAAGGTCTACATAGCAGAACTGGAAATGCATGACAGAATTAAACCTCAGAGTTATTAAATATTGCTTTTTGACTAGTGCGCTTTACTGAAACTCAAGGAGCTGAATGAGTCAACCGATTCAGCAACAAGGTGATTGATGTTCTGTCTGCGTCTAAAAACGAATCTGGCTCTAGTTCTTCTAGATGTCAGTTATAATCCCAATGGCAATTCCAGTAAATCTTTCAGATTCAGATAATTGAATCCTGTATCCTTTATGGGTGTCTTCTAAAGTAACAACTCCATGCATGTGCTACTCACGCAGTTTTGAGCTGTGCTAGATGGCGACTAAGGTGATTACAGTGTCATTTACATACATTACCTCATTTGAAAGAACAGCAAGTCATTTTGGATAAATTACTTACAAAGTATAGTTGAGCTACTGGAGTCTGTGCTTGTTGTTCAGTCATAAATGGTTGACAAAAGGTTTTTTAACTGATGCAGTTTTGTGAAGCTTTAGAATGTTATAGCAGTAAGAGGTTTGTTGTTGGTTTATGATGGGATGTTGTAAGCGAGTTTATTACATCGGTTGAGAATGTGACTTACATGCCATGCATTTTAATGAAAAGCAATATTACGTTGGTTTAACACAAACACACAACCGCTATCCACAAACAAGACCTCTCCAGCCATAAACACAGATGCTTCGCATGTTTTAACAGTCGGTCCAAAGTACCGCATTACCGTTTTGGGAGCTGGCGCCACAGACGTTTCTCATACTCTCTAAGGCGTGGTGAAGGGCCAGATGGACAGAGTCACTGGTTGGCTCAGATGACGTATGACGTACCTAATGTTCTGATGTTTTTACACACACACATGATGGCAGGGCAGGCCCCGGGCTGTGTGTGGATTCACATGCTCAGCTGTGAAAGACTACACTACGGTCCCTGTAACACTTCTGTGAAAGCAATCCAAGCAGGCTTCTTATTTCTCTCGGCTGAGTGCCAGCACATTACACAGCACTGGTATTACACGCCATGTGCGTCTGTATGCTTCATAAAGCCCTCGTAAATTTTGCCATCTCACTACATTAGCAATTGCACTTATGTCATACCGCACTGACAGGTGGGCTGGGATTTCCTTCCATACCTTGTCAGTTGGCCTTTTGGATGTGCGGGGAGTGAAAGTGCATAGTACAAAGAATTTTTTTTTTCTTCATTTTTTACTAAAACAAACATCTGGACGGGGAGTACTGTTTAGTGCCGATACAGTTCATTTTTCTAATGGAGAAAACTGATTAACCAGTCCTTAGTTGGATTGATGGTCTTAACTGGTTTAAGGTAGTCTCCCAGTTTGTACACTGCCGTTTCATCTTGGTTGTAAGCAAGTTTTTCAGTTTAAGCAGCCAAAAATAGTTAAACCCACTTAAGAACCAGACTACTTTAGACCAGCAAACCATTTTGGAAGGTTTTAAGTTGGTTTAAGGAGGGAACCCTCACACTTCTAAATAACAGAATGTTGAGCTTTAATAAACGATGTGCACCGTTATTAGCATGAGACCCTGATATGTTACCGTGGCGACCACAGAGGGGTCCTTTGATCCCATTACTGTCTCCTTTAACCCTTTTAAACCGGACGTGTCGTCACCGACACATTCTACCAAGCTGTATTCATTTGACCCTAACTCTACAACCAAAAAATGTTGAATTGCTCCTAAAAGTAGACAAACTGTGTTTTTAAAAAATATATGGTATATTTCGGAAATGTCTTGCATTCTCTCAGCCAATCGCTGCTGTATTTGTGAAGAGCGGCAGGAGGCGAATATGAAAAGGTAGTCACTAATACTAATAAAATTAGCAAACAAAACATGGCAAAAAGGAGATACACAACAGATAGGTAAAAAAGGCTCATGAATGAAAACAATGTAAATGAGTGACACTAAAAAGACTTTTATGCATGAACTACAGTATATTTTTCAAGTCTGAAGTGCTAGATTCTTTCGTTCTTTAGATTTTTGATAATTTCTAAAAGTAACATTCTTTCCATTTTTATTTTATTTTTGTCTATTTAGATTATATTTACAAACTCACAACAAATGTTCAATAACCATTATTTTTTTTAAAGACATATGAGATACCTTGCACATGATGATGGCACATTATGTTAGAATTTGACAGTCAAAAAAACTAAATGTGTGAAAACAGCCTTTTTTGCTTCATGTTCTAAAGGGTTAAAGCCTTTGATAGACAGGTGTCATTGTGACAGATTGTACTTTGTATTTCTTTGTGTAGGTTCATTTTCTCTAAAGGAGTATGTGGTGAGGAAGGCGGGACGAGAGCCGTGAGGCGGGGCATATCTCGTGGAGGAGAATGGGTGCATAAGAGGACAAGCGATAGTACTGCTGACGAGAGATATTCGGGACCTGTGTGCACACAGCTGATTCCAACTATGACTCACGGCTTTTCGTCCCGCCTTCCTCACCACAGAGTAGTTCACCCAAAAATTAGTCAATTCTGTCACCCTTAACTAACCCCCTCTGGTCATTTCAAACCCCAGTGTGACTTTCTTCTGCATGTTGGTAACCATAACGACAATGGCTCATACAACGCATCATTGACACTGCAGGAAAATTTAATTTTTTTCCCGGGACTATGCAAAGTTTGCCATTTCCTTATGGTTTGAGTTGATGATTGTACAGATGATCCGATCCATTAGCAGGAAGTCAATGTCAAGCTGTGAAGTGGAACAGAGGCTGCTTCCTGCCACATTGCCCTGATGGCGTCAAACCTGAGCGTATGATGGCGCGTTGGCTGATAGTGAATTTGTGTATTTTAATGCATCCCATTAGGAGCTTGCCAGAGAGAGGAAAAAAAGGAAAATGTTAGTCAGGAGTATTGCATTTCTGTCTTCTCATTGGCACGCATGAGGGAGAGAGGACTAGGTGCATTGACTTCTCCACAGAGCCGAGTAATTTATGTTCCTCCAAGCAGCGATTCATAGAAAGCATCACGTTTTAAATCACTTTCTAAGCTATTGAGTAGATTAATATCTGAATAGCTCCACCGACATGAGCCATAGAAAAACAATCCATTCACTCTCTTTTCAACATCGTGAAGCACTGTAGAAAAGGAAGTTAATTTCTCGACTCTTAAAAATAGTTGGCTGCCCAGTAGTTTAATTTATATAGTTTTGCCTGGTTTTAAATGACAGCTTCCCATTCACACTAAAGAAAGTCAGGATGACAAGTTATGCATGATGCATGCAGTGCCAACATCATGGGTTCGATTCATAAAATAACAGAGATTTCATACAAGATATTGCTTGAATGCACAAACAATAAGTCACTTTTGATAAAAGCATCTACAGCTAAACGTAATGTTGTTTTAAGCGTGTGTGAGAATACAATTGTGAGAGTGTAAAGCTGAGAGTCAGCTCAACTGAGAAGTTCAGCTCTCACAGGGTAATAAAGTATTGAAGAGGGAAGAACAATTGCTTTTATGGTCAGTGTGAAGCAGGAGACTTGCTGAATTGATCTTTATTGAGGACCACAATCAGCTGTGTGTGCACGTATGTGTTTACAAGTGGGATAATAGAAGTGCCTTTGTGTGTGATGTAGATAAACTGTAGACAAGCAATGGGCGAATGCAGTGTTATGGATATGACATTTTTGAGAGAGAATGTATTTATTGCCAATATATTGAATTATTTGTTTATATTTGACTAAACCCCTGTTGATAGTTTCAGAAAAATATCTGAGCACGTTTTCTATTTTAAAAGAGAGAAAATTTCAAACATTTTGGATCATGTGACAAATACGTTTTTGTAAGACAAAATACTTTCTAGGAATTCAAATGTACAAACCAGAAGCAATAATACCGTACAAATGGAGAAGGGGTGGCTCTTCATAGACCACACACTAGTTTTTTTATTTAAATTTTCATGTGCTCACTTCACTTATCTGACTTTCATTGTGACACTTCACTTATCTGACTATAGAATACTAAGTGCTTTAAAATTTTAAAACAGACCTCACATGAGACCCCACTAAATATTGACATCTGACCTATCAGTACAGTGAAAACCATTTTTTCATCTTAAGGTTGACATTTGCCTGGAATTTGCCTTAAATGTGTTTGCTGTTCACCTGCATTGGACAATTCAAAATAGTGAAAATGCTATAGAAATACATTTTAATTTAAATTTCCCCTCAGTATTCTGCAGTTTAATATATGCTGTTATAAATGATATTACAAATAATTATAATGATAAATAATTGCATAAAGTTATCCGGTCATAACATATGTTATTTATAACATATAATAGTTTATCTCTACCAACACACACACGCCTCACTTGAGAATGCAGGAGAGACTAAAAATTAGGAAACAAACTGAATATATTTGGTTTAGAAGCGCATAGACAGAATATTCTGTCTATATACAATAAATTCTGTCATCACTATATGCATATATATAATATATATATATACGTTGAGTTTTGTTACTGCTGTGCACAAGCACACACTGGTTGATATCTTTAACAGATGATGTTTTTGTGTATTGCAGAGAGCATGCGCGAGTAACCGGTTTCTGTGGCGGGACCTCAAGCTCCTCCACTCTGCAGGAGTCCCTGTGCTGTAGGACACGAGACCCTCACCCACACTCAGTTCAGCAGGTATGCTGGGAAAACACAGCAGACAGTCATTCTGTCTCTATTATGCTTCACGTAAATCAGCGTCAGCTCAATTTTACTCACAACACATGATTCATTCAGCGTGACAATGATGCAGACATTTTTAAGGAAAGAATTCTAATAGTGTCTGGAGTAACGCATTACAAAAGTTATAATATTAACCCTTTTAGATTAGAACGATATTCCCCCTGAAATCCTTTTTGTTTAATTTACCAACACATTTCATTCAAACAAATCTGCTAAAGTTTTCTGGCACCGTGCCGGATCTCCGGCTTGCGGCGTTTGAAAAAAAGATTTACTGTCAAAAAGATTACATTTATAAAGCTTATTGATATCAGTTCATAAATTCGCTTACCAATGGTACGAGAGGAACACGGCTATCACTCTCAACCACACAACATTACTAGCCAATCAGAATTAAAATGGGGCGGGTCTTGTTCGCCGGAGTGGAGACGGTCACGTTGGAGAGTACGTTAGCAAGGGCTCTCCTGTTTTTGCCAAGTAGTTGATATCCTTAGGACTACATCATGTTGACCCTGGGACAACATTTAAATCAACCAATCAGATTTCAGAAATAAGTTTACAGTTTATTTTAAGTTTAATCTTCCAACCAGGATTAGGTGCTTCTAGACCATTGTTTTTCACTTATCATTTCCCTCTGATTTTTGGGGTAAGTTATGGTTAGGGTTGGGGTTTGGTGTGGGTTTAGGTTTTATTTATAAAATTATGTTGTCCCGAGGACATCAACCACTTGGCAAAATCAGGTCGAGCGTTAGCAAGCGAACCGTCGGCAGGATGGAGAGAGAGTTTATAAAGCCTGAAGCGGGGGGCAGCTTTTAAGTCCATTATGACAAATATGACACACAAATTGGAGACTGTGACATAAAGTTCGATAACTTTGTGTTGTTTTGGCAAATCATCTAATCTGACCTCTGCTTCTGCGCGTCACACACACGCTCATGCGCGTGGCTCTTACTGCAATAGAGATATCAAGGATCTAAACTTCTAAAGCGTCTTACTCATTTCATACCATGTCACAGCTTATTGCACCTATCTCACAGAGATAAGTCATAAACATGGTCGTTTTTGTCAGAAGTGAGCGTAAAAAGTTGAGAATATTCTATGTGGTTGATATGACTCAAACAAATGAAAAGAGAAGCACTCACTGCTGACTCCGTAACCTTTGTAGCTTTAATAGGAATTTATATTGTTTTCGTTTCACAGTTTGTAGAGCAAAATTTGCCAGTAGGAGTTTAAAAATGGAAAATAAATCTGCCTCCACTAATCATTATAAAAAAAACAAGCTCAAAAAGGTGTTCACTTTTGCTTTTGTGAGGGCTCATTTATGCTAACTTGCTTTGACCAACTGTGATCTCATTACTATGTGTTGTGTATGTGACTTGTGCCATATCATCACCCTTAATACCTATGAAACTAATGATTAAATTACTTCTAGAGTACAGAATAGTTTAGTAGAGTACAAAATGAATCACAGATCTGGTCAGTTTATTTTGCTCTCAAAATGCCCCCCTTGATAGGCCAAAAAATTTGGGGCTTATTTGTTTTCTTTTTAAAAAGTAGGATTTTTATTATGATGAATTTGGTATGTTATGCTATGTTTTTACAGACCATAATTTCATAAAACTATGGTTTTGTGGGTTATAATTATGCCCCAACTTCTATCGAGTCATTCTGAGATCCATACACACATACCATCAAAGTTTAAGAAAGAGACGCTCAAAAACGACATGTTACTAGTTAGTTTCAAGGGAAATAATGTTCTTTTTTGTTTGACAAACAACCCTGCGTATGTGTCTACTCTCGCAACCCCGCAAAAAGAAAGTTCAGGCTCAGGATTTTTTTGCTTTAACCCCTGTAATACTATTTCCTGTTACTGAAATCCGATGGTTGAAATGAATGCAACGGATTCTACAAAGGAATAGAAACAAAACGAAAGTAGAAAGATGTTCTGCGTTTTACCCTGTCATTTGGCTATAGGTTGCATTATAGTGGGCTCTACCATAATTCACCAGATGGCCGTTTGTCTACTTTTGCGATTCTGACAGCGATTGTTAGTTAAATTGTGCCATGAGCCTTTTCTGCGCCTCTTATATTTGAGGCTCCATATATTTCCCTCAAGTATTTAAACGCGTCTGAAACACCGACTGTGGGCGCTCGACAACACATTGATGCACATTGTTTGCCTTGATACAGAACGTTTCGTAGATAGTTTGTTTAATAATTTTTTTAAATATTGAGGTAGTCCAGGAATATTACCTGATACGGACATTGACACTCGAATTATAAAGTATTAAAGGGGTCATATGACACGCTAAAACGAATATTATTGTTCGTTTTAGATGTAATGCAATGTGCGTACACGATTTAAGGTTAAAAAACGCTGTATTTTCCACATACCGTGCATTAACCCCATTATAAACACATTATTTGTTGCCTCTAGTTGGAACATTATTACTGATTATTAGGACTAATTACCTATTAGACATGATAGCTCTCAATTATACTTTTGAATGGCTATAATTAATGTAAAAATTAATAGAGACATCAGTAACAGTACTAATATCAGAATGTTGGCTTTCATTCATAAAATGATGCTGTTAAAGAAATCTGTTGTTTCTACTTTAATTTGAAGATTAAATGTGAAATTACTAGATTGCAAAAGTATATCTTAAAACATTAATGTTATTTGAGGTTAATCGTGATTAATCAGATTCATTTTTTTAATCGATTGACAGGACTAATTTTAATATAACTAATTACTTTTAAATGACAGAAATTGGTAATATATCATTTATTATATTTTGGAGGTAACTTGCCAGACACTGGTGGTCAAAACACATTGTAAAAGGATTTCCCTCACAGCTTGCTCCTGTAACGTGAGAAATTCATTTTACATTGTGGAAAGCATGTTTTTTGTAAAGTATGGAATAATGTGTGTGCTAAAAATACAGCGTTTTGTCTGCATGCACTGTAAATGAGCGCGTGTCAGCCGCACTCCTAACTCCTAAATTGACAGTAATGCATATTGATCGGGCTAATGTCACAAAATGGCAGAATGATGGCGAATTGAAGTATTTAATTTTACTTGCTGTTACAGCCTGGCTTTGCATTGGTAATCAATTCGTATTTGTTTTCTGCTTTGAGTGCAGTTTTTGCCGCACACCTTCCTCCATCTCCCTGTCTGTTTTTGCTTTGTTCTGTGGTGTGTGTGTTGTGCTGGTTTGAAAGAGGTTGTGCATCATCTGTGAGAGGAAGAGGAAGTTACATACACAAGCTGCTGGGGGAAAGGGTATCTTTGCCACATGTGACCATTTTCTTTATATTTTAACACTATTGTTGGATCTTATTGGTTGTGACTGACCTGCAAAAGCTTTGTGTTTCACAGAAAAACAATATACATTTGGAACCATGAAATGATAGGATTTTCATATTAGAGTGAATTTATTCTCAAGTTTTAAAGGTCCAGTGGTAAAATTTAGCGGCATCTAGTGGTGAGGTTGCGAATTGCAACCAACAGCTCACTCCATCCTTACCTTTCGATGCACTATGGCGGCTGACACAGGGCTAAGATGTTGTTACGTTTTCACTTCTTTGCAGAGTGAGATAGAGACGCGCTTTGTAGAGCAGTTTGTCTGTTTAGGGCTACTTTAGGATCAACATGCCGAATTCCATGTAAGGAATACCCGCGGTGTATTTTGATAGAAATAGCTCATTCTAAGGTAATAAAAACACAACATTTCATTATGCAAGGTCTTTATACACATCTGAAGACATTACTTATGTATATTACATTGCATTTTTGTTAGTAGATCCTCCAAAAAATGTACAAACTGGACCTTTGAGAAAATTTGCTGTCTTGAAAATAGAGCCGAGAAACCTTGAGAGGTTCCTGTTCACTGTGTCAGTCTATTTCTAGCCCTCCGACATGCACGCCACGCTCACGCTTTGTCTTCGGGCCTCTGACATCACCGCTCATTGCCGGAGTCCGAAATTAGACTCTAACATTATGCGCTATAGTTGCATTCTGGATAATTCTGCTAACCTCTAAAAACGTACATCAGGGCATGTCCTGTGACACTTTTAGCATCAAACCCAACCCCATAGACACACACGGGTTTCATGGGAAAGTGAAAGTCACCCATCTCATCAACCATATCCTGCTTCTTTTTCTTAATTCTCATCCGTCTTTTCTTAAGAGCAGTATGTTTGTTTAAGGAACGTTGGTTTTTAAGTAAAGAAGCAAAGGAATATTTCCATACAGCAAGCAGATATTGTTTGGTTACGGCCTACACACACTTATCTCCTGTCACGGTATGTGATGTTTTAACCACATTGGGCAAACATAAAGAGCAAAGACAGATGCTTTAGACAGGAATGACTCTCACACACCGCTGGAGTTTTACAGGAGCTTGGACGTCTCAATATAACAAGAGCTGGACATGCACTGCGGAAGTCATTAGAAGACTTTTTCTGAGCTTTCCGCGATAACTGGACTGGATCTGTTAAACAGTCAGGAATCGTTGCCTAGCTGGTGTGTGTATGTGTGTGTGTATAAGAGAGAGTTCATTATGCACGACTGTATCTTGGTTGTGTGTTAATTATGGAACTAAGTCTGGCAGCTCCATCCTGCTCAAAGCTGGATTTTCTCTTTGAGGTTTTATCGCACTCGCACTACACACACACTACACATTCATACTCAACATTTTCTACATATTCTGACACCTCTTCTAAATAAATGAATTATAATTTAGGAAGCGGACATCTCCTTTCTCCGTCTGTTCCTCTCTCTCCTTATTAGGGTCTGTTTGCTCCGAAAATGGTGACTAGAACTATCTATGCAAATGTTCCTCTCTTTATGATAGACTGGTATGATTAGTCTCTCAATATACTGCCTGTTTTATACTAGACAGCGAGGAGATCCTCCGCCTTAATGAGTTTTTGTTCTAGCTAATTTATTCCTGAGGTCAAATCAGTCTTGTGGAGTTTTCTGTGCTGTACTATGTGTGTGTGTGTGTGTTCTATCAGTCAGTGTTTGTTGTGTTGTGTGTGCTGTTAAATCTCAAAAGAAACGCTATGATGTGTCAAGTGTGTAGGTTGTACCAGGAAATGCTTTTAACTGCTAGTGTTAATTATATTTGGTGTGTAAAATGCGTAGTACAACAGTGACTCGAGGAAGTATTTAGGAGTTTCGTGCCAAAAATGCATGTATGTGTGTGCTTGTATGAGGGATTACTTTCTTTCCATTCAGAATTTTTAAATCAAATAAAAAAATAAAATAAAATAAAATAAAATTCATAAAGCATAGTAAAATAATGGTAGATGACCACAGAGACAATGAAATATACACCAAAAACATAAAAAGTGTACTATAACGACTGCAATGGAAAGGAAAAGAAACATTAAAACGTAAGAGAAGAAAGATTTACCTTAAAGAGTACATAACATGAGGTCATGAAAATTACATTTCATGCAGTGTGTAATGTTGCCGTGTTTGAAAGTAAGCAGTCTGACAAGTTGTAAATCCGAACATTGAATGAATAACAAAGTTATTGGCTTAGAAAAAAAAATGGAGTCAACTCTGAATCACGCAAACGAGTCGTCCCTTGTCCGATTCGCAAACCGCCGCAGATTTACGTCACTACATATAGTCCCCGCCTACATTTTGTCCGGACTGCCCGCGAAAACTTCACTCTTCTCCCCCAAACACTGTAGCTCGTGAGGCTCATTCGCGGTAGACCAATCACATCAGACTAGGCTAGCGGAAAGGAGGAGATTAGACGGATGAATCGCGCAACAAAACCATTTGAGAGTCAGTCAAGAAGTTTAATAAGAATAGAATAATTACCTATTATTGGGAAATAGTAGTGATTTTACACCTTCTATGTACATAAACTTGTTGTTGGACACTCCATTAACCAAAGTAGGACCTTAAAAATCCCTAGTTATGTACTCTTTAAAGAGCACTTATAAATCCGGGCAAAATGAGAGGCTTTTAACTTGCTGTAGATTTATATTCATTTTCTGATCTGTATTTTAACTCCCAAGAGCTCTGATGATCTACTTTAACATTGTTATCATAACTAATCCAGCATTGTTTTATACAGTAGTGGGCAAAAGTGATGTCCAACTTTGGTAAATTAACATCTTTTACTTTTATTCAAACGTATTATGACATATGTAGAGCTTGTATGCATGTTGCATAGTTGTGATTAAGCTTTTAGATGGGGGGGGGATTGGCAAAAAACACATGAGCGAAGCTTATGAGCCAAGACCCTAGAGAAAATATTACCACAATGGAGGATAAGCACATATTAATAATGGGTAAAATGATAGTCGATGTATGCTTTATATGTATTCTTAATCGTCTTTACGGGTCTAATGACTTTAAGGGACAGTTTACCATATAACATGTATGCTCATATAATTGTTTTAATCATCCTGCTTTGATCACTTTAAACTGGACAGGAGCAAGCATACTAAATCAACATATTTACATAACCCCCTTCGCACAAAGATGAATCATAACTCACACAGACAGGAATGCACTATGACTAGGTTACATCAGACTTGTAGTACCCCCTGCTAAGAGCTTTGACCGCTGCATCCATGCATGCTATTCTTCAATGTCTGTTGCGTGCGTGTGCACTGCAGCGGTTGGCATCCATGTTATTTGAGCTGAAATCTGATAAAGCGAATCTTGTCTGGTTTTATAACCTATTCCTGCTGTAAAACCATCAGCCTCATAATTCACTTTTCTGGCTGCTGTATGGGATTTACTAATTTAATATACATAATTCATAATTAAATCATGTAGTGTGCAGATGACCTGTTATTGCCCATGCAGTACGTGCCCTTCCTGTTTGTCTTGCATACCGTATCTCATTCTTTAACTGCATTTAATTTTTACCGTAAGTATCTTTTCATTTTGTTTGACACGGAGGTTCTTCTGACCAAAACGAAAATCACACTTTGAGTCAAATTGATAGTGAAATATTGTGCATATATATTAAGAAAAATATAATATCATCTCGATTAACACTTCCTCCTCTCACTATTGTGCTAATTTGCGTCTATAGAAAAAGAACTATAGCGAAACATTTAGAGATGGAGACGGAAAGACGCTAAGGTTGAAGCAAAAGAGGCTGTAGGGGGTTTAATTTGCTTTCCTCTAACAGACGGCAACAGCCAAAGAAAGTTAATTACCCTCCCGTCTCGCATCTCGCCGAGCATGCGTGATGCGATTGGGTTTGTGTGTTCATGCACCCATCTGTTTTCCTGCCAGGCAGAGTTGTTAAGAGACTGTCTGCTTTAGCATGCGACCGCTTAGTGTTTTCTCATTTTTTCTCATGTCATTTGTTTGTCATGTTCGCATGGCCGTCGCCTACCTGCCAACACGCAGGAGTCCCACCTTCTATGCATGTGACACATACTTTCGACACGGGCTTGTGACTGTCCATATGTTTCATCTAGGGCTGTGCAATATGGACGAAATAATCACATTGCGATTTTTATAAGGAATATTGCAATTGCGATTTTATTTGCGATTTTGGTAATTGTTTTACTTTTTCAAGCATGTAACATTCTAAATGTACTCAGTGCACCAGAAGTGCATAACAAAACATTCCACAATGGAATAACATAGTATTAACAGTAATACAACTTTAAATAAATGTCTTTAAAACAGACAACATAAAATAAATTCTGGTTAACTTACCTAAATTCCAAAAATAAACTTAAAATTGTGTTTCACTGCACACATTTCGCAATGAAATAACATACTGTACAGTATTAACTGCTTGATAAACAAAATTAATAAATTAGGTCATAAAACAGACAACATAAAATAAATTAAGATGAACTAACCTAAACTCCTGTCATAGCAATAAACAAACTAACAGAACCAAAAAATAGATTGCTTTCTTAAAGGTTTTTTGCGAGAAAAACCAGCATGTTCACCATTTCTGGTTTTAAGCATGAACGGTGACATGTCACCACATTACCCCCAGTACTAAACACTCTCTCTGAAGGTGAGCTGGTGGCCGGAACACAAAGATACTTTTTTGCAACCCTGCTCATTCTTGGAAAATGTATCTGATGGAGTCTCCACCATTTCAGAGGATCTTCCTCACTGTCAATGGATGGAGAAAGCAGGTAGCTGTTTAGCTCAGATGCTATGGCTTCTTTAAGTTGAAGAGCTGCTGGCATGGCTGATTTCGTTTTGAAGAAGTTTCCTAAGGACTTCCTTGCTTTTTTCCCTGGTGGAGGTAGATTGATGTCAGGATTCTCTTTGCTTGTGCAACTCGCAGATTCAGATGTATCCTTTGACATACAGAACAGGAAGAGAAGATTAAAAAGCCATATACAAGAGTTTTGATATTAAGAGATGACAGTTTCATCCAGTTTACATAAATGTACTCACCTGGTGTGAACTCACTTCCATATCAGACATGACCCTGGCCTTAATGTTTTGAAGTTTATCCTCATCAGTGTAGCTGGTTTTGAATCTTGGATCCAAAAATGTTGCTATATCCAGAAGCTCTTGGGTAGTTTCTTCCCCATAATGTTTGTTGATGTAGTTAAGAATCTTTGATTTTATAGTCTTGGTCAGGTCAGTATCTTCATCATCCACTGCAAGAATCTTTGTGTTCAACAGATGAAGTACAGGTTTCACATAGGAAACACTGATATAGTTTTCACCGGAAAGGGCATCCGTGAACTCCTTAAGTTAACTCAAAGCCTTACTTACAGATTCTAGAACATCTGTGTCTTGCCATTGTGGTACTAGGTGTCTTGTTTTACGGTCAGCTGAAAGGACCTGAGACAATGCCCTCTGTTGCTCCAAAACCCTGTCTATCATTTGTTGCATTGACCCCCATCTTGTCGGGCATGATGTTATGAGGGCATGTTGGGGAAGCTGAAGTTCTTCCTGGGCTTCGGCTAACATCTTCTTCTTCTTCCAACTGTGGGAAAAATGTCCCACAATCTTTTTGCACAAGCCGTTAGCTCTGGAAATGCGAGGTTCATCCTTGATTGCATTTTCTAAAAAAAAGGAAAAAAACATGATGAAAACATGTTGAATTGTAAGTATTTCATGCATTTAAATATAAAACTCAAGTATAACACTATACAATAAAAAGTGCATTTTGTTAACAATTAGTAAATGGATTAGCATGAATGAACTAACAATTAACAATACTAATACAGAATTTATTATGTTAGTTCATAATAATTTTAGCATTTAATAATACATTGATTAAATCAAACTGTCACTGTTAACATTATTTAATGAACCATATGGTAAAATACTACAGTTACAATTAGTAAAAAAATGATACATTTGTATATTTAAAAAGCTTTGCACAATTTGTTTTTTAATAAAAAGTGTGCCGTACAAAGTATCCTAATATTTTTAATATGTAAAGTATTTATAAATATACAATGTATAATAAAGTCTAACTTACCAATTGCCAAATGTAGTCTGTGTCCGAAGCACTGCAATCGTGTCCAGTTGTTCAAAGTGACAGCCTTCACTATATTAGATCCATTGTCTGTGGTGATAGACACTTGTTGCTCTTCAGCAAGTCCCCATGATGCTAAAGCATCGTTTTAAACCTTGAGACATATTTTCTCCAGTGTGATCTTCTGGAAAGTATGCTGTTTGCAAGCATCGACTCTTCATTTCAAAGTTGTCATTAATATAATGCACCGTTAGCTCATATACGGCTCCATCATTCTGCTGGACCACAAATCTGTGGTCGTGGCGTAGTATTTTACTTGCTGAAGTTCACATTCAACGCCTGCCTTACATTTCTCATACATTTTAGGAATAACAACTCGTGTGAAATGAGTGCGCGAGGGCAGCTGGTATCTTTTGTCGAGTGTTTGTATTAATCTTCGGAAACCGTCTTTACTGACGATGTACGCAGGCATCATGTCTTTGCAAATGTGATAGGTGATCGCTTCGGTAATTTCTTTGTGGCGTTTTGATCCTTTCTCATAAGGCGTTACGCCTGCAAATGCTTCAACGATGGATACTTGTTCAGCCTGGCTTTGATGTGTGCTTTTGTTAGGTTCGACGGACTTTGTTGACATGCATTGATCATATAGTTTTTTATGCCGCTGTTTTAAGTGTTGGAACAGGTTTGTTGTATTGCCCCGTTTCGTTGCAATAATCATTTCACAGATCTTGCAGATAACCTTGCTCTCTGACACATCTTCTCTCCTAAATCTTTTTGGCAGCAAATCATTCCACTGACCTGCATCCATATTTTATATCGATTCCTCCCGTTCGCCTATTCTGTTCTTGTCCCTCTCAGCTTTTTTCATATATTGCGCAGTTCGCAGAGTGAGCTCTGATTGGTTAACATCTTAAACATGCGCACAACACCGTTTTAGTATTCTGAGTTATAAATTAATTAATAAAATCGCAGCTTTGTGCGATTTAGAAATCGCATGTGCTCAAATCGCAACTTTTTTGAGATTGCGATTAATTGCACAGCCCTAGTTTCATCATCAGATAACAGCATGAACAGTGCATGAGGTGAAAGCACGTTTAGATTTTACTGCAGGAAATAACACAGGAACCGAAACGTGGAACTTCAAAATAACAATCACAGCGGTGCTATGATACTCGATTTTGCGGCTGTCTGTGTTTGTGCACTGTGTGATATGTGTCGTGTGCATGCGTGGACATGCAAGACGTTACGTACAGCATGCAAGTACACACAGCATGCATCACAGGTGCAGTTGTTGAGTGAGCCTGTAGTCATATCTATAGCCCTATTTGGACTGTAATTGTTTTACATTTGGATGTGATGTCATTTCAGCATTTTGCACTGGTTGTTTATTGCTTGTTTTTAAATGTCTTTGTTTTTTCTCCCACCACACTGGAGAGACTTCCTGTTTTGTTTTATATGACCAGACCAGTGTTTTGTGGTAACTTAATTTCTATTCAAATCATCATCTGTTTATGTGCATGGAGCAATCGGTCCATCAGTCATTTAGAAAGTTCTGCACAAATGATGCTTGTCTCTAAACGGAAAGGATAACTGCATAACACGTGCAGATGACAGTTTTCTGATGGGCATAAACATGGTATTTGTCCAGGGAAGTGTGTTATGCACATATGGATGAAGGAAACATCAGATCTGTGAAGACGAGAACAGGATGGTGAAGGAAGCGAGGTGATTTTCATAAGATTTGTTTTGTACAGTGAAGTTGAGATAGAAAACATTGTGTGTGTTAGGTGGTGAAATGTAAAGTAACCAAGCACCCATCCATCCATCCATCCATCTTCTTCCGCTTATCCGGGGCCGGGTCGCGGGGGCAGCAGTCTAAGCAGGGACGCCCAGACTTCCCTCTCCCTAGACACTTCCTCCAGCTCTTCCGGTGGGACATGCCCGGAACACCTTCCCGGGAAGGCGTCCAGGGGGCATCCGGAAAAGATGCCCGAGCCACCTCAGCTGGCCCCTCTCGATGTGGAGGAGCAGCGGATCTACTCTGAGCTCCTCCCGAGTGACCGAGCTTCTCACCCTATCTTTAAGGGATCGCCCAGCCACCCTGCGGAGAAAGCTCATTTCGGCCGCCTGTATCCGGGATCTTGTCCTTTCGGTCATGACCCACAGCTCATGACCATAGGTGAGAGTAGGAACGTAGATTGACCGGTAAATCGAGAGCTTCGCCTTGCGGCTCAGCTCCTTCTTCACCACGACAGACCGGTACAGCGACCGCATTACTGCAGAAGCTGCACCGATCCGTCTGTCAATCTCCCGTTCCATCCTTCCCTCACTCGTGAACAAGACCCCCAGATACTTGAACTCCTCCACTTGAGGAAGGAACTCTCCACCTACCTGAAGTGAGCAAGCCACCCTTTTCCGACTGAGAATCATGGCCTCAGATTTGGAGGTGCTGATTCTCATCCCAGCCGCTTCACACTCGGCTGCAAACCGTCCCAGTGCATGCTGAAGGTCCTGGTCTGATGGGGCCAGCACGACGACATCATCCGCAAAGAGCAGAGATGATATCGTGTGGTCCCCAAACCCGACGCCCTCCGGCCCCTGGCTGCGCCTAGAAATTCTGTCCATAAAAATTATGAACAGAACCGGCGACAAAGGGCAGCCCTGCCGGAGTCCAACATGCAACGGAAACAAGTCTGACTTACTGCCGGCAATGCGAGCCAAGCTCCTGCTCCGGTCGTACAGGGACCGGATAGCCCTTAGCAAAGGGTCCCGAATCCCATACTCCCAGAGCACCCTCCACAAGATGCCGCGAGGGACACAGTCGAATGCCTTCTCCAAATCCACAAAACACATGTGGATTGGTTGGGCAAACTCCCATGAACCCTCCAGCACCCTGGAGAGGGTATAGAGCTGGTCCAGTGTTCCACGACCGGGACGGAAACCACACTGTTCCTCCTGAATCCGAGGTTCTACCATCGGCCGGATTCTCCTCTCCAGTACCCTGGCATAGACTTTCCCGTGGAGGCTGAGAAGTGTGATCCCCGATAGTGGAGCACACCCTCCGGTCCTCCTTCTTAAAAAGAGGGACCACCACCCCGGTCTGCCAGTCCAAGGGCACTGTCCCCGACCGCCACGCGATGCTGCAGAGGCGTGTCAGCCAAGACAGCCCCACAACATCCAGAGACTTGAGGTACTCAGGGCGGATCTCGTCCACCCTCGGTGCCCTGCCACCGAGGAGTTTCTTGACTACCTCGGTGACTTGAGCCCGGGTGATGGGCGAGTCTGCCTCCGAGCCCTCGGCCTCTGCTTCCTCAACGGAAGACGTGCCGGCGGGATTGAGGAGATCCTCGAAGTATTCCTTCCACCGCCCGATGATATCCCCGGTCGAGGTCAACAGCCGCCCCCCTCCACTGTAAACAAGCGTTGGTGGGGCACTGCTTACCCCTCCTGAGGCGCCGGACGGTTTGCCAGAATCTCTTCGAGGCCGACCGATAGTCCTTCTCCATGGCCTCCCCGAACTCCTCCCAGGCCCGAGTTTTTGCCTCCCCAACCACCCGGGCTGCAGTCCGCTTGGCCTGTCGGTACCTGTCAGCTGCCTCGGGAGTTCCACAAGCCAGCCAGGCCCGATAGGACTCCTTCTTCAGCTTGACGGCATCCCTTACTGCCAAGCACGTTTTCTTATATAGAGTCGTATTTAAATTTAAAGCCCCAGTGAAATCAAAATGAAAGTTTTTTTCCTTTTATCGGAAATAAGTTAGCCTTAAGGACGTCAATAAACTGATATGTTCTTCAAAAGGGAGGGGTAGAGTGAGCCGTTGGTTGTAATTCGCAACCTCACCGCTAGATGTCATTAAAGTCTCCAAATTGCTCCTGTAACTATTTTCATATGATCATATTAGTTTCATTCTGAGAACTAGTGACAACATTTCTCCCAAATTCCAAAAACAATTGTTGGGTGGCTGTCATTCCTGAGGTTTGTTTTTGTTGGAAACTTGTTGCACACGGGACTGGAATGACCTCAATGCACCTGACAATGCTGATTCAAGGCAACATTGGAGTGCTCTCCTAATATTTTCTACGGCTGTATATATTTAGCATTTACCAGACAACATTATTTCCTTCACATAGCAATATAGAACTCATAGTGTCAGATACACACTGCACACACACTCCAACACTACCGAAGGGTGTAGATCTTTTCTCCATACAACTCACGTCAGCAACATGCACATTATTTCAATCCTACTGTTGTGTAACGTGTCCAATCCGATGAGTCTGAACCAGAGTGCTAATGTCACGTTTGTGATGTCAGACTTCACCGTTCTGGGCCAGCTCACTAGAGATGTGTGTCTGTTTTCATATCTCAGGCCTGTGTGTTCGCTCAGGTGTGTACTTGTGTGTTGTCAGGGTGATGAATGTCTTGCCCGGCTGGTGTGGGCTGTGGCCTTTGCTGTTGCTTGTATGATGGACGAGGGCCACCAGAACAGTGGCGTAACTCGCTGTGCCAGTCATAACCTTGAGCTCCACACACACTCTCTCTCTATTTGCTGCCAAGACCTCCTCTTAGGCGTCCGATGCCAGCAGTTTGGCAAGCTTTGGAACGCTCTGACACCATGCTGGTCTGTTCTGTCTGACATTCATATTTATGTTACTTAAATATGGCTTAATTGTTGCACCTGCTGCACATTAGACTCAGACGCTGATTTATAGAAATTCTTTTTACAATCCTATAGTGATGCAGTGGATGTTTGGGCCATTTTTGGGCCATTTGCGGCTAAATATTTAGACAAAAGTCCTTTTTGTTTGTTTTGAAAGGTTACGGCTGATGCCCAAGCTGACAGGGCTGTCACTGTTGTAGATTTTAGAAGACCCCTCCAGCTTTTAAATGAGTGGTTAACACTAACAGTTTTTTTTCTGTAGCTGGTTCTTATATGATTTTTTCTAAAAAAGGTTCTCTTAATAGTATAAGATGTAAATGGTTTTACAGGAAACCACTCATGTTCATACAGAGGTGCATTTCTTTTGTAAATGGATGTAACTAACTATAAATCAAAAGACTGATCTGAACTGATCTTCAATGAAACTGTTTATAATTTTTTGATTTACCAACCAAATAGCCAACTGCCTATTAATAACCAGTTTTTTGGTTATTGAAAGTTATTGAAAAAGTACATTAAAAAACTGTCTACTTACCCCAATCCACAACAGTAAATTTACAATAATGATCCATAATTTCAGGTGCGATTTTGCAAGAAAAAACAATGAGATTTGACTTTGACTTGAGTAAAGACATGCAAGTAAGTAGCATAGCCTGCGATTTTATGTTTCAAACAGAGATGGCGATATAGAGGCAACGGGTACAGATTTCTGCTTTAAAGGAACAGTTCACCTAAAAATGTAAATTGTGTCATCATTTACTCGCCTGACAGTTGTTCTAAATCTGTATAAATTTCTTTGTTTTGATGAACACAGTGAAAGATATTTGGAAGAATGTTGTAACCAAACAGTTCTTGGTCACCATTGACTACTATAGTCGGAAAATATTCTTTATAAATTTCTTTGTTCTGTTAAAACAATAAAGACATTTTGAAGAATGCAGCAAAGCAAACCGTTCTGGGGCACTTTTGACTTCCATTGTAAATGTTCTACTATGGCAGTCAATGGTGGCTAAGAACTGTTTGATAACAAGCATTCTTCTGAATATATTTCTCTGTGTTCATCAAAACAAAGAAATGTATAGAGATTTGGAACAACTCAAAGGTGAGTAAATAATGTCAGAATTTTTATTTCAGGTGAACTGTCCCTTTAACAAATCTAAATAGCAAACATAAAAGGAGCCCAAACGTCTTCTTTTATAAGAGTGTATTTGGATTTTTATGAATTATATATCAACAGAACAGTGTGCCATCCCTAGGTGGGGCAGAAAATAAAAGAGAACCGATGAAGGAAGGGGGGTGGCTGATGTTCCTTTTTGTTATTTGATGGCTTTGCTGTCATTACGTCCTCTTCAAAATCCCCTCATCTGTTATGCGGAGCACAAAGAGATGCACTACACGTACTCGCATGAACACACTTCAAAGAACCCTATGGATACAGCCACGTCGGGTATGTGACAGAAGTTTTGCGGTGGTGTCATCAGTACAGCTCTCTGGAGAAAACATAGAGAGGATGCTTTCGGGTTTGTTTTTTGTCCCCAACTGCAACGGTGGACAGCTCTGCTTCTACACTTCACACACGGTACATCAGAGATGGAGAACACTCACATATACACTAAAATAGCTCAAATACACTAAATAGCCATAGGTATGTGGACACCAGCTCTTTAGTTAATGGGTTTGGCCATTTTAGTGACACACATTACTTATGAAAGCTTACAGGCATTCAATCTCCTTAAAACTTATTCAGATGAATGTGGATAAAGTCTATGTCATTTTCATTAGAAATGCTTACCACCCACACTGGCATGTTGGAACGGTTTCTCTAAGTGGCTCGTGACTACACAAAAAATGCACAAACTTATAAATAAAAATGCGTAAAAGCTTCAAACACCAGCCTTTATCTCCCAACATTACTGTCTGATCTCACAGATTCTCTTATCTCTGAACGGTAGCAAATCCTGCCAACATCCAAAACTTTTCCAGAAAAGAAGATAGGTAGATGTTTAAATACTATGAAGATTCACAAAAATACTTTTCTTCGAGAGTATTTGTAGAGAAGGATTATGTACAGCAAAGGGAAGTTTTTACAGCTTTATCTATAATGTTGTATAATTGGGCTGTAATGACTTCTCCTTTATCAAAGTATATCACACGCTTCTCACCTCCCCTAGGAACATCTCATCCTTCCTTCCGTTTCTCATTTAACATTTCATCCATTTTTTTTTATTTTTTTTATGTCTAGTTCGCTAATAAAATATTCATTTCACGTTCATTAATGAAAGTGGTTGGTTGGATTAAAGGAAGCCTGTTAAAGAAAAAGTTCACGCAAAAAGGCCATTTACAATTTATGGTGCCATTTACATATAGAACTCTTAAAGGTACCATACACATTTTAAGGGTCAGATGATGGGAATCCATCTTTTAAAAGAACAAAAATGCTATAAATGTGAATATATCCACTGGCTGTATTGCTGACAGTTGATGTGTGTGTGTGTGTGTGTGTGTGCAAAAAACGTGGTAAATATGGTAAAAACATGCTATGGTGTTATTAACCTCCTCCTTAGAATATTCTTTTGTATATACTGTATTGTTGGATATGTTTGTGTTTGCACTTCTCATGTGTATTTGTTTTTCAGGTGTGAAGATGAGGAAGTTTGCGTACTGTAAAGTGGTGTTGGCCACCTCTCTAGTGTGGGTGATGCTAGACATGTTCATCCTACTCTACTTCAGCGAGTGCAACAAATGTGACGACAAAAAAGACAGAGGATTGCCGGGGAGAGACAGTAAGTACACAAACACATACCCATTCATACAGCATAGACTTCTTCTATTTTTGTATGCAGCTGATTGTAATTATTAACTAACAGTAACAAAAAAACTTTTGTTTTTGATTAATATTTTGGAAAGGGGAACTTATGACATTTTGTTAACAAGAAACATTCAAATTAGGTTCTTGTTGCTCTATTGGGGCACAGGCCCCTTTTACATTTTCTATCACTTGTGACACAATGCACTTTACAAACTTCCCTTGCTTAAACCACTATTCCTACAGTGAAACAATACTGGGGAAGATAAACATTTATGTATTTAAAAAATATAGATGTATCCTCAACATATTTAACAAACTTTATTTACATGTTTGCATGCACTGTATGGAAATAATGAAAGCAGAGAGAAATGTTTCTTGCACATCTGCATTCATTATACAACGATAACAATAATTAATTCCATTTTTTCAAGAATTTACAATTACAATATATCAAGAAACCAGTTGTTTTATGGCTCCAACTAATATAAAAAACATATATTATCCCCAAAAAAATATTTTCTGGTTTATCAGCCAAGTCCAAACAAAGCTGGTTCATTTTTTGAACCAACCGTTCTGCATTAAACTGTACTGCATATAACAGCACATATCATAGATACTGTCAACTTTTAATTCCATTTCTGAAAGTACAGAACACAAATGTTTTTCTAAGCAACCATGCAATTGTACAAACTTGACAAAGGTTTTTGAGACATTTTCCTCTAATGTCTGAGACCTGACTGGCTGAGACATAGCCACAGAAGTTTTTTTATTAAGTCTTACCCTCAAACTCATCATCTCTCCCACACAAAGACGTGCCAAACATGGATTTCTGTGCGAAAGTGCGGCACGAGTTTGTGTTTTTGGACCGGTTAAAATGCACGACAGCGTCGCTTTTACAATCGTCAATTAGGTTACTACGTTGCATATAGATCTGTTTTTTGGCACAATTAGTGTAATGTAAAAGATGACACCGACAAATACAAATATGTATTCTGGGGCACAACAGATTTAATCTTGGGCTTGTGCCCCAGTAAAAGGGGTCTAGCGACGCCCCTGCCTACAATTTTGTCCAACATTCAGAAAACAGATATGTCAGACTAGTATAAGTCAGACAAAATCTGATATGTGATATTGTGAAGTATGAAAGTATTGAACTGTGTGTGTTTGTGCGGGAGTGGAAGAGAGCATAGAAATATTATATCATAGTTTCTGAGCTGTATTGACTTTTTATGTTCTGAAGGACACAAACGCATTTCAGTTCCAAAGCTTATCTGAGAGGACGAAGAAAGTGAGTGAACAGAAAGTCGAAGAAATCCAAAAAAAAAAAATATTTGAACACTTTTGGACACTTCAAGTCAACCTTAAAATAATTCACATCTATACAATTATCAAACTATGTTTCCTATGCAAACAAATGATGTTTACATTCTCTTATTTCCCGGCCAGTTCAATTTTTAATGAATGTTCATGCAGGTGTCCTAGTGTTATTAAAGTTATCATAGACATGGTTCACTTAATGCCAAGTCCAGATGCTTGTAGTAAATGTATTGTTTTATAATATGAAATGTTTTATAATATGAAACATACGGTATGTCCTTTTAAATTTTTTACCTATTATCTAAATAAATGCCACTAATTTTAATATTTTGTTATATAATGTAAATACAGTTGCACATTTTAAAGTGTGGCTTAAAGGGACAATTAACCCCCCAAAAATTAATTTACTCACCCTCAAGTTGTTCCAAATCTTTATAAATGTCTTCGTTCTGACAGACAGAGAGAAAGATATTTTCAAGAATCCTTGTAACCAAACAATTCTTGACCATTGTCTACCAAAGTAGGAAAAATTACAATGGTAGTCAAAAGTGTCCTACATCTTCTTTTTTGTTCAACAAAACAAATAATTGTTTGCTACTATGGTAGTCAATGGTGGCCAAGAAGTGTTTGGTTACCGGCATTCTTCCATGTATATTTCTCTGTGTTCAACAGAACAAATACATTTGTACAGATTTGGAACAACCGAGGGTGAGTAAATGATGAACTGTACCTTTAAAAGTCCAAATACGTTTTGGAGCTACTAGGGAACAAACTGAGAAAATGGAGTGACGCAATATAAAAAGTGTTTCCTTTCATGTTGATTTGTCACTCAGAATAAGCTTCTGCATGACCCCTGACCAGGTTACTTTGGTTGGTTTCTATGTGGTCAAGATGTAGTTTGCTTGGTTTTATAAAACAATAACCCAGAAGTAATCTGCGCACATTTTCTGCTGTGTGTGCGTGTGTGTCACGATTACACGATTTCCCCCCAGAATCCCTCAGGAAAGTCATTGGGTTTTGCTGAGCAGGAAAACAGGACAGAGTTGCCTTGTAATGTGCTATGTGAACAGCTACATTCTGCCCACACACACACACACACACACACACACACAGAGGGATTAAAAACAGGCAGTTTGCCTCTTAGAGCAGATGTAATCTCTCACTGTTGCAAATCTGACCTTAATCTCACCAAAGCATGCTTTTTGAGCTCAGTGATGAACTTGATGATTCATGTTATCCCAATATGATCCGAGAATGTACTTAACTGGATGGAATGAAATCTGACATTTTGTATACAAGAGTTACCGTTTGATCATAGTGACCTAGAAATAGTACATGATTAAAAAAATGTTTTGGACCTGTTTGTACATGTGTGTATTTGTGTGTATGCAGATGTAAATTAAAGAGTGTGTTTGTACATTGGGAGATGAAAGTCAACTCCCATGGTTGAGAAAGCTGAAAGTAGTCATTGTCCCACACAAATACACACTTAAATGCCCCTCAGGCAGGGAAAGATTCTTTAACGTGTGTGTGTTGTGTTTCAGCTGTGGTTCAGAGGCCTCATGACGGCCCAGGGGAGATGGGAAAGCCAGTAGTCATCCCTAAAGATCAGCAGGAGAAAATGAAGGAAATGTTTAAGATAAACCAGTTTAACCTGATGGCCAGCGAGCGCATCGCTCTCAACCGATCTTTACCAGACGTCCGACTTGAGGGGTAAGTATTGGGTTACTTGAAACCACATCTTATGTTCTGAGATGCCACATGCGATGCCAAGAACATCATTGACACGTGAACATAGCCCTGCAGTATTATATTGACTTCTTTGTGTTTTCTTTACGTTTGTAATGGCTTGTCTGCGACAATGATTTCATCTCTTTTACATACATATAAATTAATCATTTGATTCAATCAGCAGATCACGTAAATGATTTAATTATCATTTGTAATTGATTGACAGTCCTACTAACTGGCTAAATAAACACATCACATTTCTGTTTGCTTGACCTACACCAGGGCGGTTTGAATTTGGCTTTAGAATGACTGACGCGTGGCCGTATGCGTGTGCGCTTGTTCCTAGCTTGAAACGTGTGTGTCAGCGACCGAAATGTAAACATTGATCCGTGAAATGTGTTTATTTTCTGGCACTCAGATTAATTACTGGAGAGGCATTTTTCCTCAGCTGTATTTGAAGCAAACCAATAGAATCAACGATTTCAATTAAAAGATAACAGCGTGTCAATTATAGAGTCACAGTCATGACCCAACTTCACACACACATACGCAGCTTCATTGCCAAACTCTTTCACCTTCACAAAAATGTCATCTTAGAATTCTCATACAACGATGAAGACACTTACTGACTCATCTCGTTTTCAAACAAATTTATTAAGTGTTGACTGGAGACAGGGTGAGGTTTTAATGTGTAAGAATGAAAGTGTTGAATCAGATTATTTGTCTGGTGCAAAAAACAATGAGGAATAGAATAAAGGGATAGCTCACCCAAAAATGAAACATCTTTCATCATTTACTCACCCTCATGTCATTTCAAACCTGTATAACTTTCTTTTGCACAACACAAAATAATATATCGTCGATGTCCTTCTGAAACCTTGTATGTTTTTCAGGAAATGGAGAAAACATTATACTTTTAAACTGATTACATTGATACGTTTTATTTGTTAGATAGTTGCAAAACCCATTGACAAACATAAAGGATGTCTGATAATAATAATGATTTATGGTAAAAAAAATGTAATGAATGAATGTTGGTAACCAAACAACATTACTCCCCTTTGACTTAATACGGACACAAAACCACTGAGACATTTCTTAAAATGTCTTATTTCGAGTTACAGAAGAAACTGTCATATACAGGTTTTGAAAGACATGAGGGTGAATACAAATTTAGATAATTTCTATTTTTAGGTGAACGTTCCCTTTAAACAGAAATAAGATCATTTCTGGTTATCTTTCAGAATATATCAAATATTTTCTGTGGTTAAAAACATCAATTTATTTGTCAAAAGTTGTGAAATGTGTGGCTGTTGAGGCGAAAATATGCAAATATCAAAGGTTCCTATATCGGTAATTTTCGACCCATTCGTGTAAAATTCACGTAAAAATACAAAAACTGTAAAATGGATGTAAGAAAGGAAAATAAGCAATTTCACCTTGGAATTATCATTTTTGAAGGTTCTATCTTACTCACATATTCCTATTCTGTGACTTACAGTATTTACACTGTGGTGTTAACTCTGATGTTTTGTACATTTTTGGCCTTTTTTTTATAAGAAAACAAATAAGTTCTATCTACAAAGTCAAATGAAATGCAAAATCTCAAAACTGCTCAGAATGCAGATAGAAACTTATCATTCTAAGGTGGCTAAAAGTATTTCTGGAAATCAAAATCAAGATATTTAATGAATACCTGGAATATTAAATAATGAAATACATTTCTTTAAAAAATTCAGGAAAGAAACACGAAGTGATCGAAATAACGTAAGAAATAAATGTGGGTCATTTTAGAACCATGTTGTGCATTAGAAGGGTAGTGTTATCTTAAAAAAACTATTTTTATTCAAAATGTAATAAAGTAAAATGAAAATAACGATTTGTGATGATCAAATACTCAATTGTAAAATACATTTCTTGCAAAGATATCGAAAATAAAAACTTTTTTAGACTCATGTTATGCATCAAAATAAACCGATTGACTAAAATGTTCCCAATAGTAATGAGAGTGGGGACATCATGAATAAGCACATCTGCTTATTACCTGCAGTAGAGCTGAAATTAATTTAGAGTTTTAGCAATTTTATTATCACAGTTGAGCTTATATGGAACCACACACTGCATAATATCTTATGTGGTGAATTGTTTGATGTGTAGCAATCATTGACCCGGTGTTATTTAAACACATTATTGGAACTGCACTCTGCATGTCAAATACTGACGGCTAATGTGTTTGCATTGTAGAGGTCAGATTTCTGTATGTGCAAAGCGGCAAACTAATGTGTGTGTGCTCACAGCTTTATTCTCAGCTTTTATTCCCGTTATACTTTGCAGTGTAATGTTTACCGGGTAAAAAAAGAGACGGAGAAAGGCAAAGCTGTGAATTGAAGATGTACGAATAACATGTCAAACTCGTCCTTGAGAAAGCTTAGAAAATGACGTCTGTGTGTGTTTGTGATTTGCGACTTTTCTTTTGTTTGGTGGGATATCGCTCCAGACGTTTCTGCGTTCCCACTGCATTAAATAACGTGTGAGGTTTTTCCTGCTGCAGTGGCCGCACACAGTCAAAAGACCTTGGCTTGAATATTTACGGTTTTAATAAGTCCCTGGATGTTCTCGTTCTCAGGGTGCGACCATGGAAACTTTTCCACCATGACAATAAAGTGACTTGGGGTTTCTAAGCCTAGTAAATCAGGAGCTTGTTTATGATAAAGCAGAAATAGTATTCACACACATAGCTGCACATACAGCTATTAGGCTTATTGTGTTTTAATGAATAAAATCACAGTGCATGTCATTTCTGCTTCGGTGATAAATCAGAAGGTGGTGCGAAGAACTTTCTTTGTTAAGAAAGACAGACTTTGTTAATGCCTCCAACCTTTACCACAACTTTAAAGCTAAACCACAAACATCACTAGTTAATCGAAATAGTTTTACGACAAACGTATCTTAACATGTTGACTATGTAAGATTTGTATATGTAAATATAGTGTGATAGCCTTTTTGCTATTTTTATCCCCACTGTAGTTAAGTGAGAAGTAGAGTTGTCGTGCATGAATGTAATGTCAACATCATTGATTCTTTTGCTGTTTTGTTCAAATATTTGGTCTGACTAAGTGACTATATAGTGAAGTAATGTACTTAATTTGACAGGGTGCCGGGTGGAGATGTCCAGTGTAGGGTGTGTATGCTGAAATCGTCTTGCTGTTGTTAGCACGAATGGTTTAAGCTAATGCAAAACATTGCGTCAGTTTATGTGCTACTCTGACCTCAGCATGAGAGCTCACGGAGTCTGATGTCATGTGTTGACTTTTCAGCTCAAAAACATGCGAGAGGAGGATCATCTGCATTCCCTAGACATTCATTTAGTTTCTCTTCACTTCTGTCTGGCTCCAGACTAACAAAAACTAGCAGACGGCCAACATTTTTAGGAGACTGACTTTTTAGGAGCCAGATGCAAATAAACGTGAACAAAAATTGTGTGTGAGTCTCGGTGATCACTCGCACTGATTGAATAGTTTAGATCGATTCAAATCGACATCTTGAGGGTTTCTTATTGATTCACAAACCCATTCAGCTGATTCATTAAAAGAAGTGGCTTATTGAAGTAAGAGTCAGTCATTTGTATTCCAATCAGATGTCACGCTGTCATGTTGTATTTCTTGGTGGAAAGATGCTGAATAAATGTGTTGGTAACACACACACACACACACACACACACAAACACAATATAACGGATTAGCAGATTTATAGCATGAATGTGCAAGTGACACATCTGCAGTAACGGAATGATGTTGTTATGGCAACATGGACCAGCACCTTGTTGAATCAAAGCCTAAAAGATTCTGCGTTTTGAGAGGGAAAGACCCGGTTTCTTCTTTTATTAGAAGCTTATAAAATGGCCCCTGCATACCAAGGAAGCAAATACATCTAGTTTAATATGTCCGCATGCACCCGAAAACTTTTTTAAAGATGAATTTGTTATTTCTGTTTCAAAAATAATGACTGTTATTGAACTCCCCCGGCTGACAAATATAATGCCGCTCTTTTACTCTCTGCCTATTGTCTCTGCATCTTAAGCTGGGATGTGAGAACGCATTTGAAGAAATCGCATATGTCGGGTCTGGCCGAAGGATCAGATTGTGATTGGACTGACTTGACAGTATCTTAGCAACACTCTTTAAACATATTATTGCGCTTTACTCTTCCCCAGATAAACCTTCTCTCCGCCGGCTTCTGTTTTTCCAGACCTTCTGCTCCTATCACTCTCATCTTCTGCGCACACACTTCACACTTGTAGCTCCCGCGGTGTGTACTAAATTATTGTTTTGCTGCTCTGAAAGGAGTAAAATGGAATACATTATTCCGTTTCTGTAAATTACATATCAAAGGAGGATGAGCAAGAGCTACAGAGAGGGAGCGAAGAGAGATATCTGATATCAAAGAAGTACGATATCTCAATCTGTACAGAAGGATTAGATTGGGGGAAAAGAGTGGAATAACTAGGCGAGGAAAAGGGAAAGTGGAGATGAAAGGGATTGAAAATGCATCTGTCAAAGTGTGGAGTTTGTGTATGTGTGTGAGCAAACGTGTTTGTGTTTTTCAGCCTGGTTGTGATTTTAAAGGGTGGCGTGTTGCTTCATTACACGCCCATGTGTGGAGAGTGTCATGAAGAAGATGAGTCTCAGACACAGGAGATGTTTTCTCAACACATGAAGCAGAAAGGATGATTGACATGAGATTTAGCCAACGGAAAAGGAATACATTTTTTTTTCTCATGTATCAATTAAACTGTCACATTAAACCATTTGCACATCTATATCAGTTATTAATTTAAAGTAGAAAAATGGCCTAATATACATTTTTTAAGTCAGAGAGAGGTTCAAATATAGTCGTAAAACTAAAGAGCAAATTGCAATAGCAGTTTTACGTGCAAAAATCCTTAAAGTTCCAATGTGTAATTTTTTGGAGGATCTATTGAGATCCAATATGAACCATCAGGGCTGGGCAAAAAAAATCGATTAATCGTTTCTTAAATGTGGTCGTTCGATATCGATTCTCAAAAGCCCTAAATGGACAAACTGCTCTACAGAGCGCGTTTCGTAAATACTTTTTCAGCTAAGAAGGTTAAACGTGATGAGATCTAAGTTCTCCTTCAGCCTCCATAATGCTTCGAAAGGGAGGGAGAGGGGTGGAGTGAGCCGTTGGTTGCAATTCGCAATCTCACCGCTAGATGTCGCTACATTTCATACACTGGACCTTTTAAAGTGGATCTCTGGGAAAATAATAATGATGTTCATGATTGTTTGGGATATTGTCAAATTTTTCTTTATTTAAAAAGTTTGTGTCTCTGTGTGTGCAGGTTTTAATTGGTTTGGTTGGCTAATGCGGTAAGCAAAGCTTTTTTGGCTTGTATTCCTGTAATTAGCAAGTGATGCACAACCATTAAAAACATGTGGCCAAGACTGTAAACTTTCATCCAACACAGATTGACACAACCACACAGACACACTCTGTTTTATAGTTGTGTGTGTTACAGTTGTGAGCAGCTGCACAGCTGGGAACAATTCTGACCTTTTCTCCTTTACTGCATTCCTGCTGTCGGGGAGGGACGAGTGTGTGTGTGTGTGTGTGTGTGTGATGCTGAAAGCTTTCCTCTGGTAACACAATATTTCCTCTGCTGTATTTTTCACTCTGATTCAGGCCTATGTAGCTTTATTAAAAAAAAATCTGAAATCTTAACGTTGCAAAACATTGCCAAAACGTTAATAACATTTTCCATATACAAATTTACAAACATAACGCTTTAACTATTTTTTTATAAGTATTTAGTAGAAAATATGATTTGAGTTTATTAGTTCTGCCCTGTTGTTTTTTTATTCTTGGCGGAACTTCACATAATTGTCAGATTTAAAACCCCCTGGGTTTCGTGCTTGCTTTTCCGTTTGTGTGATCTCAGCTGGAAGTTTTGTGGTGACTTGTCAGGGTGTCCTTGTTTTGTGCAGTAAGGGCATGAAGTCCAGTTCTGTTTTCACTTTGCTAGATGTGTAATGCGGGCCAGAGCTGATCACAGGGCCCAGGATGTTTTTATGGGTGGGCCCCCTCTACTCCAGCCCCAATGAGCAGAATACATAGAGAACCCCTGATTGGGGGTCACCCTGTCTGGCTTTAGTAGTTAGATCGGTCTATGTATGGTCATAACCGCTGACGAGTGTTCACATGTATTTAGGACATTTATTTGTTGACTGTATTTTTATTTTTTGTTTAATTATTGTCAAAAGAGACATTTTAATGGACTTTTTTTCTGTTATACATACATTGTATTTGTATATATTACACCACATGTTTGCACGACATAAATATTACTTTCTATTTTCTATTATTATTACTACTTTTTTCCTTTTTGTTTAGATGCTTTGGCAAAACAATGTGTAATGTAAAAATTTTGTCATGCCAACAAACCACACTTAAATTGAAATTAAAGAGAGAGAGAGAGAAGATGCTCTGCTTATTTTTCTTCACAAACACACAATCACACACTTGCACCCAACCCAAAAAATTTGTGTAAAATTGCACGGAGCAGTTACTCAATCAAGTAGGCTGTCCCGTCAATGACTGAATAACTACAGCTTGAATATTTCCTTCCACTGTGTGTGTCTGTTTCTCTCTCTCTTCACAGTACTGAAGTTAAGCAGGATTTGGCCTGAGGATTCTGATCAAATTTCCAGTACAATGATGCGTGTATGTGTGTGATGGAAGAGTGTTGCAGACCTGCGGCTGTTTTTGTCTCTCTTTGATTGCACCAAATATATCCCATTATTCCTGGGGCCTGATAAATGTGACTGTGTGCACGTTTGTGCGTCTCTGATGGCTTGTGTGAGCATACGTGCATAAGCGTTTCATCTTTGATGGCTTCCATTTTTTGAACGGCTATGCTTTTCTGTGATATTTTAGCCTGATTTTGCCTTTAGTCTTACACACATGGCCAGGCATATGTGCTGCCTCTCACCCACTCACCACTCAGTTGGATCATGTTGTGTGTGCTGATCAGAGGGAATTAATATATAATCTCCCTACTGTAATAAATAGATTTTTTAACACCCAATAAAATTGCATGACAAGCGATGTGATATTTAAGGCTTGAAAAATAGGCTTCAGTTACATCACAGCCATGAATTATGATTGGCTACTTACTGGTTGGTCGCAGGTGGTTTTAGCCGGAGGTAGGTTTCTTTAGTTTAGAGAGCGTTTGAGCGAACACAAAAATCTATGTAGCGCTCAATATATTTGCCAACGAAATGTACATAAAATTCAGAGGAAAAAATAAATGCATATTCAGCAGCTGAATAAATTAAGAGACCATTCCAAAATCAAACCTCAGGAGTGACATAAAGTCATCCATCCGCAAAGACTCATGAAAACTGTGATAAAATGAAGGTTATCACATAAAAATTTAGTTTTTTCACTTTTCATTAATACATGTACATATGTTGTATTGCATAAAAGTGAAAATGAACTTGTTTTCTTTGCAGTATTTGAGGTCTGAAAATATACAGAGCATCTTTTCTGTTATTTTGACCTGTTCCAGTTTTCATTTTCTCAAAATAAATGCAAATAGAAGCAATATTTTTATTGGAAATTTGGTAGAAATACTGTTGGTAATTCAAATAATGAAACAAAAACTATCCTGTAAAAAGTAAATTCTGAAAAACTGAAAATAATTTTAAAATGGTCTCTTAATTAATTCTGCATCTGTATATCTGCTCATTTTATCAATGTATAATAGTACATAAACCAGATTATAAAAGATTGTAGAAGATCAATTCATTCAATGCTAGAACTTACAGCTATGCACTAAAGCTCTTATTTTTTGGGGGCATATTTTTGATGTCTTCAAAGAGAGATTCTAGGTAGGAGAGATAATGCGCGAACGAAAGAGAAATCTGTGTCCCATTTTAATCAGGCAGGTAGCGGGGCTGACCAATGAGACGCCTTGGCTGCAAATTAAACTGTTGTCTGGGGTGCTGAGAGTTGACATCAGGTTAATGACTTTAAAAAGAGCACCATGTGTGTTTGTGTGTGACGTGCATGTGTGTGTCTGTGTTTCCAGAGACTTGGGCTGATGAGTTTAAGAAAGATGGGGCCAGTGAGGGTCCGTGTTACCACAGTGATGAGACATGATGGGCTACAACCCCTCACCTTCTTGTAATTAATGGCGTGTTTGTGTGTGGTTTGTGAAATCGGGTTGGGAGCTGTTGTGCAGATAAGATATGGGAAACTTATAGTGGTATATAAAGGCAAATAAAGTATGAACAAGATCTAAAAATGCCATGTGATTATTTCATTTTGTGTCTTTTTTTTCTAGTTTACACCAGAATGTTGTTTTGTGTTGGTGCATGTGTTGGATGTTTTGTCATTTTTGGGTCAGCTGTGCCAGGGCAAACAGGAAACGAGGCAGGAAGTGGGGGCTTGTGGCTCACTTTAGCTCTCCAAATACAACATACACTTGCTTTCCTGTTTCTATCCAGGCTGGCACAGTACCCTACAGTTACATAATCCGCAAACAGTCAACATATCCTTTAACACCAATTAGGAGGTCGAGAAGTGGAATGTGTCACTTTTCGAAATGACTGGATTTATTGCAGTTTCAAGCCTTCTTGCATTCTGTCTCCCACTCAATTTTCAATTTAAGTGTGCTGCATAACAAAGCTGCATCGCCAGACCATTTGCAGTTGGGCTGTACACAATGCGTGCAATGCAAAGTACAATAACAGCAGTGCAAACACTTAATGTTTACAGAGAACAAAGTCCATAGTGGAAAATTAAATAGAGGGAAACAAAATAAGACAAAACTAGAAATGGAGGAAGAGGTTTTTGTTGTTTCTCTCTCTAAGGGAAATGATCATTGTTAGCTCATTCACACAACAGATCAGACCTCACACATCTTAATGAGTTGAGATCAGACCTTCTGGCGTTCATTCAGCATCATTTGCACTAGTGTTTTCTGTTTTTAGAGCTTCTCACAATAGATAAGACGCTTTCACAGTCTCTCCATCAGCTCTCCACTCACCAATTCTTCATAACAGCCTGTGTGTTTGTTATAAGTGCCAATCTCATCTCATCTCAGATAATGCTCTTGAGACCCACTGCGGCTCACTGTGTGTGTGTGTGCACAAGAGTTAGTTTCATGTGGCATCAGTTGGGTTTAGGAAAATTGTGCAACTGGATTGATGATTATCTTGTTGTCGATTGGTTAGAGTCGTTGGGTTTAGATTGTTTTGTTTTACAGCTCATTCATTCTCATTGGCTCTTTGTGGTTTGCAGATGTAAGACGAAGGTGTATCAGGACGATCTCCCTCGTACCAGCGTGGTGATCGTATTCCATAATGAAGCATGGACCACTCTGCTCCGAACGGTCCACAGCGTCATTGACAGGTCACCAAGACAACTGCTGGAGGAAATCGTGCTGGTGGATGATGCTAGCGAGAGAGGTGAGTGTGTCTGTTGAGACCTTTTTAGGATTACTGAGCTCTAATTCAAACAAACATGACAATTCTCTCATAATGTTTTCAAAACTCATAAGAGTGTAAATCATTTTTACAAAGGAAATTGTGCTGGAAATAGAAAAATCTCATAAACACACACTAAATTACAGATCTGTCTGTGTCTGTATTTATTCAAGTTAGGATGAGCACATTGTATCACAGCGCCACAGAGATAATGACATGGTATCTTTTCCACTCTTCAGAAATGCTCCCATCATTTCAGCTCCGGATTTTTAGTACTGTACGTGTTTGTGTGTGAGTAGGGAACAAAACACATCTAGAGGAAAAAGATGGCCGGTGAAATTTGATTTATTTTGAAATTGCCTGTCTGGTCACCTGACCACAGTTTTGTAATTCGTTCCCTCAATTTAAAAACTGTACTCACCTATGCTAACACTGTTCCCTCAGGTTACAAAACCGTGCTCACGGATTAATAAACCGTACCCACGACTTCCAAATCTGTGCTCTCGGTAACTGTACCCTCGATTTTTTTAAATCTGTACCCACAAATTCATAAACCGTGTGCACGCTTTTGCAATCCGTTTCCACAGTTTTGCAAACTAGACCTTCATTCTTATCTGAAACATTTAAGAACTAATATATTAGCAGACGCATGATTTCTATCTTCTGAGCATTTCAGTATCAATTTTAAAATATATTAGGTTTTATGTGCTATGTTATTCTTCACACAACAAACTGAGCAAAGTCATGAACTTAAAAAGATAGTACATTACAAATAAACAGATGGACAAGATTATGACGCACAAACATTCTTCAAATGGTTGTTTGTGTCACACCTTTTAAATCTCAGGATCATTTTTAATAGAAATAAGGAAGAAATATAAATTTGTTCCTCTTTAGGGCTGCACCATGTAAAAAAAAATATTTGTAATCATTATTCCCCCTGATAATCGTGATTATGATTTAATATTAGTTTCGACATTAAGTATGTTTGAAAATAATGTGTAACTTTCTGTAATGCTATTTAACGCTGTATTTTATATAAACATTAAAACTGCTCCTGAAATATTATATAACGTTGCATAGTCTCCAAAGGTCAGCTTTATTTTATATACATTTATTAAAACTCATAAGAACTGTGATATGTGTTATAAAATGTTATATTTGCAGCAGACAAATTGTCCAGTTGCGCGTGAGAAAGTGGCCAGTATGAATGTGTGCTTTATCTGCGCTGTACAAGCCGCGCCTGTGTGTTTAACACATAAAGACACCTTATTTGTCTAATATATTCTACACAATGAAGCAATATGCAATATTCGTTAATATTCCTGGAGGAGCTTGTTCTGTTTTTTTGCAAAACTGTGGGAACAGATTGCAAAAGCGTGTGCACGGTTTATTAATTTGTGGATACAGATTTCAAAAATTGAGGGTAGTTTACAAATCCGAGAGCGCAGATTTTGACGTCGTGGGTACGGTTTACTAATCTAGTTTTGTAAACTAAGAGAACAGTTTTAGAATCTGTAATTACAGTTTTTAAACTGAGTGAACGAATTATAAAACTGGCTGCGGATCTTTTTTTTCTCCGACGGGTGATCTGGGGGGCTCCGTAGATTTACGGCATGGAAAGCAAGTGTGTTTGTTAGGACACATTTACACATATCGAGAAAAAGCGAGTGATAGTCTATTGTGTGTCTGCTGGTGTGTGTGGGTGTATAACTCTATTCTCTTTTGTCTTTATCTGCTGCACTAACCTGTTATTTGACTAGATTATGGGATTAGTGGATTAGTAGGTGTAATGAATATATACCTGGAATTACGCTGTCAATAACCCCCCATCCCCCCCACCCGGGGCATTCGCACACACTACCATAAGGACTTGCTGTTAAGGACCTGATAGTAATTTACATTTACATTTATGCATTTGGCAGACGCTTTTATCCTAAGCGATTTACAATCGCATCATACTATACATTTGTGTCTGAGTATATGCAATCCCTGGGAACAAACCCATGACCTTGGCATTGTTAGCGCCATGCTCTAGCCACTGAGCTACAGGAAAGCTGTCAGAAGCTGGCAGTGCCGTAGAAATGTGCAGAAATGGTGGCAGGCAGTGACTCCATGGCAGCTGCTCTGAAGTGCCTTTGACCCCTGGATACATGACCTCTGCAGAAGTCTCGGCCTCGGGCATCACGGTCACGGCTGTGAAATCCCTTTGCGAGTGGCCTGTGACACCCGGCTTGGAGTGGATCGCTGTCGGGTGAATATTTCCTCACAAACTCGGACAGCCGGCTAAACCGCTCACAGCAGTGTGACTCTATAGGCCTATGGCACAAACGCATTTCAAAAACCTACTTTTCTAATAGTGTGGAGGTTTGGGGGCATTGAGGATTTTTCAGTTTCAAACCCGCCTTCATGAACATCATAGCTCAGTTTGTCAGCACACGTGTGCTTGGTTGCAAGAGGGTGCCGCAGGGATGACATATTTTTGTATGCAAAACTTGAACGTTAGTTAGCACATCCAGTTCCTTCGCTCCAAAGTCCCCAAAGGTTTTGGTTAAAAGCCTGAAATAAGGTCTGTGGTTAACAAAAGCAGTAAATACTTCGGCGGCATAAAACACACCAGTAATATCCCGCTTTATTTTTTTTAAAGCCTTACCATGTCTGTAAAATCCTTGGCAACTAGTTTGGCGCTAACTTCCAAGTTGGCCTACAAAAATACATCATCCCGGCGACACTCTATAGGAATCATTTATTTAACGTTTGTGGTAGTCTGACACATAACACACTCTCTTTGGGTAATATATCAATGTGAGTTTCTCACTTACACCCTCAGTCATTCACACAGGAGTGGAAATGCTGGCCTTACAGTTTTAAGAGCACTATTTATCTGAAGGGCATAAAACCCGTTCTACCTTTGTCCTTCATGTTTCTTTCTCTTTATTGATTTCTCCCATGGTTTCTCTTCCTGCAGTTGTTGTCTGTATTGGAGGGTAGATAGTGAATGTAACAGCAAACTATCTTTTCCTCTTTAGTGGATTCACAAGTAAGGGTCTGCTTTGTACTTTTTCGAGGGTGTATGTTAGCTTAATTTGCGGTGGCTTGTGGTGGACATCCCCAGCTTCACAGGAAACATCACCTCAGATGTTAAGAAGCCTGGGTTATGTGTATACATAAACAGATGTTTCTCTAAAGCTTAACAGCAGCCGGAGACTTTGTTGTCCTAAGTGAAGTATGATAGTGATCTACTGTACAGTATGTGTGTGTTTGGATTTTCAGTAAGCTGTGTGTGTAGTTCAAAACTGAGTTTGTTGAGAGACTGTAAAGTCATTGGGTGTTGAATTGTTTTGAAGCTAGTGACTCTACTCCTCTATCAAATGAGGACATCCCATATGCTTCTATTGTTTTTATGCACAACTAAATTGACTATATTTTCATATGTTTTAGAAAAATGAGGATGTTCTCAATGAAGGTTTTTGCTCAGATTTGTCAGGTTTTGCTCACTTTTGGCTACAAAATTGTCCCCAAAATATAGTTAAGTGGCTACTCACACGCTTGCACTTTGTTTTGGTATCTTTGTGGCACAATAGATAGACATCTATTGTTTTTACTCTGACCTTACTATTTTCTTTCCCCAAACCACACCTCTAACTCTCACAGAAACCTTTATGCATGTTTACATGGTTAATAAGCATCATTTTGTATGTTTAATAATTATTTTCCCCCATGAGGACCAGAATGTAGGCTGAAACTGTACGCACACACACTCCACCCTAACCCGTGCAACATTTTGCCTTATGCAAAAAAAGATACATTGATGTCTCTCTCTCTCTGTCATGCACACACACGTGTACTAGTTCGTTCAGTAATAGATTGACTCCTCAGGTCACGTCCTGCATAAGAATAGCTGCCAGCCCCCCATCCTCCCCCCACCTCTTCCCTCTCCTCGTCTGAGCTAATCTGTCGCTCCTGTGGAGAGATAAAGACCCAAATTCCTTCTCTCATCTAGCTGCTGCTCAATTTTGTCCTCTAATGATGTCCTCTCTCGCTCTCCTCCTCTCTCACTCTCTCTCGCCCACTCTCTTCCCCCTTTATTTCCACTTAAATGACTAGAGGAATATGCCAGGATATTGATTTACATATGCATAGATTTCAACACGTATATATGCAGCGAGGGTTGAGTGGAGTACAAATTTGACACAGTTTTTGATGTAATGAAATGGCTTTCACAACACTTCAATTTAATTTCTATAATGTGGCATTTGTCTGTGTGAAACAGACCAAGATGGCACTTAATTTTTGGAATCTGGATTTGATTGGCTTGTCAGAAAGATGTGATGCTGTAACATGATTGGCTATTTCTTGTACTTTGTGGAGCTTTACAGCCCATGGTGACCATGAGCTGTCATTGTAGGCTATAGAAAGATCACGCCTATGGACAGACTGTGTAAAAACTGTGTATTTGTATTCCTTGAATTTAAGAGATAAATTAAAAATGAAAATAAAAATGAAAATTTTGTCACTCTCTAATTGTTCCAAATCTTTTTGTTTGGTTGAACACAGAGAAAGATGTTTAGACGAATGCTTGTAACCAAAGAGTTCTTGGACCCCATCGACTACCATAGTAGGAAAAATGACAATGGTAGTCAAAAGTGCCCCAGAACTTTTTGCTGTCCGACATTCTTCAAAATATTTTCTTTATAATTGTTCTTGTTCTGTTGAACACTAAAGTAATTGTTCCTACTATGGTAGTGTAGGGGATATACAGTAAAAGACCCCTAGACCAGTTATGAATGAATGAAGACAAGAAGTCAAGAATGTAATTAATGGAAGAACATTTACCAAAGAAAATTTGTTTTTTAAGCAGAAGTCGGCTTCAGCTTCTGCCTTACATCCAAAATGCAGTAGTATTTAAGCTAACAGAGTCAACTAACTACGTCATTAATGGATAAATCAAGCTCACATGATTGGTTATCAATAGATAAACAGGAACACTAAGCTCTCAAACACTTCTAAAGGCATGAGACAGGACATATAGTCCTATAGATTATCAAAGATGACAGACATGAACTATAATACAAACTAAAACGTAATGTTACGTGTGTCTCATGATTTTCCACTCTTTCTCACTTCCCTGAAACGATACAAGCACACACAGACAAACTCCTCAAGGGTAGAGTGTGTGCTAACAGAAGATGTTTTCAAACATGATGATAAGAAGTCCCTTTTCAAAGTCACACTGACCTAGCAGGAAGAGAGAGCCTAAGCATTCATTAGAGACGTGAACCATGAATTTTCTCTACTTTCTGTATCAGAAAAGGTTGGTCTTAATCATGCTTAATTCATCAATTTAAAATAAGATAATGCCGAATAATAATTGATTATTATTTGTCAAAATCACACAAAAGTATTTATATTTGAAGTAAGGTGAAGCCACGGCACCCGTCCCTTCAGTAGTCAATGTGGTCCAAGAACTGTTGGGTTACAAGCATTCTTCCAAATATCTTTCTCTGGGTTCATCAGAACAAAGAAATACAGATTTGGAACAACTCGAGGGTGAGTAAATGATGACTGAATTTTTATTTTTGGGTGAACTGTCCCTTTAAAGATGATGAAAACATTTGATCGCTTATGTCTTCCTGCAGTTTCCAGACAAACAGAGTAGATTTCCAGACAGCAACATGAGGCTTAAAATGAAAGTTCAATCGCTGTTTCTCTCCCTGCTGAATACAGCACTTGATCTGTCTGCTTTATCTTTCTGTTTCTGGAGTGAGGGGGCAGCTACACATAAATTCCTGCAGCTACATTTAGTTCAGAGTATTCTGTTCCACATATCGCACCTCAAATAAAGCATGAGAGAGCAGATAAAGCTGCTGTGGAAGCGTATTGCACAGACTTGTTCTCCTGTCAAAGCTTTCAAAGTCTTGTAATGACATGAATGTGCGCGTTTGGCATGTACCAGTTCTTCTGAGTTTCGGTCCATCATGCACATCTTATTATCTTATTTATTACCAAGGGATAGTTCATCCAAAAATGTTTACTCACCCTCTTGTCATTTCAAACCTGTATGAATTTCTTTCTTATGCAGAACACAAAATCATATATTTTGAAGGATGTTGGTAAACAAACAACATACTTGAACATGAACTATCCCTTTAAATGTTTTTATTAAAACCAGCTTAATTTTGTTCGGTTTACATTTACATTTATGCATTTATGCATTTGGCAGACGCTTTTATCCAAAGCGACTTACATTGCATGTACATTTATACATAGGTATCCCCTGGGATCGAACACCACAACCTTGCATTGTTAACGCAATGCTCTTACCACTGAGCTACAGGAAAGCTTAATGTTTAATTTTTTAATTTTTATTTTAGTGTGCACTGTCCATTTAGGTTTACGCATAGTATATACAGTTTACCTTGTCGGCCACTTTGGTCAATATAATAAAATAAATGTCGATGTTTCGCAGGCATTCTCCTTCGTTTGGCTTTGTTCTCTTTCACGGTCATAGTCTGACCTCTGCAGCATCTGCCTTGCTTTGAATAATCCTCTCAGACAATTCAGTAGTTCTTGAAATAGCTTATTTGATAACAACACAAAGCTTTGGTATCCTACAGCTGAAGCTGAAATAGGAACAATTTAATATGGCTGGTGCAGCTGAGCATGTTGATCCTCTCGTAGCATCAGGAGCTGAGAGCTCTCAAAAACAGCGTTTGAGTCATCGGCAACGTGAACTCAACCACCCACAGCAGACACTTATGTAGAGCCATACTTGATCAATCATTGAAGTGCTTGAGAATGGATGAAGTAGGGCTTGCCGATAGAATGTGTGCGTCACCAATATGTTTATTCAATAACACGGTTTTCTTCTGGAGAATCTCATCATGGTTAATGTCTTATGTTGGAGATTAGAATGATGACGCAATGATAATCAGATGATTGATGACACTTTAATGTCTCTTTTATTATTTTAACCTGCTCCCTGATAGCACACTACATCTGGCAGACGTCTGTTTGACATCTGTATTTACAGTACATCTGGAAGACATCTCCAATACATAGTTTGCTTGTCTGCAATACGTCTCAGAGACGTCTGCTCTCAGCTGCCATATAGACATCTAGAAGACGTTTATGGTTTAGAATGGGTGTAAAAAATGTATTCACCCTCATGTCATGCAAAACCAGGTATATGAGTTTGTCTTTTGTCTGTGGAACACGAAAGAAGATATTTTGTGAAATGTTTCAGTGTTTTTTCCATACAATGTGGTCCAACGTTGTTTGCTCATCAACCTTCTTCAAAATATCTTCTTTTGTGTTCTGCGTTCTCTGTGTTCCTAGTGTATAATTGTATGTTTCCTCCCTCTCTGTGTGTGTAGACTTCCTGAAACGTCAGTTGGAGCAGTACGTGCGACGGTTGGAGGTGCCTGTTAGGGTGATACGGATGGAGCAACGCTCCGGCCTAATCCGTGCTCGGTTGAAGGGGGCGTCCATCTCCACTGGTCAGGTGATAACCTTCCTGGACGCCCATTGCGAATGCACCACCGGCTGGCTGGAGCCGCTGCTCGCACGTATCAGACTTGACAAGTAAGCGCTACAGCTCCAATTGATTCATTATTTGATGGTTGATATTTACTTACTTCAAGACATTGGACGAAAAGGAAGAGCACTGCAAGCGATAAATCCTTTAAGACACAGAGATTCTTTTACAGCAAATAACATCATGTCTGCGTGTGTATGTGTGCTGTAGGAACACTTATCAAATGTGATGTTTTTCAACCTGGAATATTCTCAAACCACAAACCCCAGCGTGCCATCAGATGTACTCAGATAGCGCAGACACTGATACCTGTCAGTTACTGAATATCCAAGACAAGATGTCTGCTGTGTGTTGGATATTTGTTTTTAATCGTGGGCGTTACACAGCTATTAAAAGTGAGGCGCACATCCTGCACATCCCATAATCATCATATTTCAGGAGTTTCATGGCAGTGTAAAAGAAACCAGATGTGGCTAGCCTCGTAAAACATTACCTTTAAGACTTGGTTACAGGTTACCCAGAAATAAAAATTCTGTCCTCATTTACTGACCCTCATGTCTTTTAAAGCCAGTAAGTGTCTCTTTTATCTGTTCAAACCCCAGTGGGTTTGAGTCAATGCTTTGGTATTCAATGGTGGCCAATGATATTTGCTTACCAACATTCTCCAAAATCTCTTTTTTTGTGTTCTGCAGAAGAAAGTCATACAGTTTTTTGACATGAGGCTGAGTAAATGATAAAATAATTTTCATTTTTGGGTCAACTAAAAGGCCTCTGCGGCCTGCTAGCATTAGCAGTGACGTAAAAGAATGGATAAGCGGTGGGGTAATGGCGAGCACCTACTTACCAATGTCTGCCTTTCAGCAAAGTGGAGCTATTGGTCGAATCTGGTGTCGCGAATGGTGTCCCCCCATGTTTCATATCGTTCCTTGTTTACCCCTCTTTACAATGTTTATTTAAGCTTGGGTTGGAAAATCACATTCCACATTCCGTTGAAATCTCGCACATAAATGCGGCCACGAGCGCTGAAACGTTACACCCGGCGCGTGCTCACATGCCTTTCATTTCATTTCTGAAATTTGTGGTGGACCTATAAAAGAACCAGTCGTTTTCACACACACCCTCGCGTCCGCCGGTTTTCAAAGAGATCAATAGCTCTTAGTGCTTTGTTTACTCGCAACGATGTATTACATTTTTTTACTTCGCTTTCGCCTCAGGCTATGTTTGCGCCTGTACGGGAGAGATGGTGTGGTATAGAAACACGAACTGTAATCTGGGCTTTAATTCTTTGATTTCCCACTTCTGGACCGTACACATGTGCACATGCTCGCACACGCGTGCTGATCCTCCGTGTTGTCTTGCCTCAGGTGGTCTGTTGGGGCATCATTAGTAGACGAAGCTCCAGAATGCTGATTTTAGGAAAGAAGCGTGTGCCTGCAGTGCTCGATTTGTGAAGGATGTGTTTGTGTGTGCGTGTTTGTGTCTGACTGTGTGTGTGATCCATCATCATCGCCACTATTAGCATCACAGTGGGCTGCTTTGTGCTGATTGATGACACAAGTTTAGCAAACGTCCCCTCTGATCTGCGTCCGCATCTGTTTGAGTGTAGAGAGGTGTGCTTGTGAGCATGTTTTAGCTGAATTCAGAAATATACAAGGGCTTTTCAGTATCCGAGTAAACTTATTTATATTGCTGAGGTCGTGTTGGTGAAGGCATTGAAGGCTGTATAATTAAACTTAATGTTTGTGTGTGTGTGTGTGTGTGTGTGTGTGTGCGGATGAGGTTTTGCCAGATTTTAAAGATATTGGGGAGACTTGTGGAGACTCAAATGATTTAATGAACTAAATAAATAATGTTTTAATGGAAATTTAAGGGTAATTTTAGCTTAAGCTTAAGAAATTGACCAAAAGTATTGTGATACTATCATACCCTGCTGAAAACACAATAGAAAAAGTAATGGTTATAATGGGAGTTGTGTTGAATTTAGGGGAAATTATAATGGTGTCTACTGGTGTGTGATGAATTATATTTAGGGATGCACCGATATTTATATTTTGGCAGATAACGATAACCGATAATTCTTTAACATTGGAAGCCGATAACCAATATATTGGCTGATATGCAATATCTAAATATTAATATAAATTCCCTAAGACTGAAAATAAAAACTGCTTTTATTTGAAAACATTGACTGCAGAACATCAAGGTACAAGGGAACAAGGTAACCATTAGTTTTCTTTTTTACCCTGAAAATCACGTACCAAGCCTACATTACACGAGTAAACGATTCTTTAACCTTCAAACTTTTCTGGTATATTTTTTATTTAATAAACAAATTAAAGATGTTCCCAGTAAAATGTTCTCAATAGCCACATGTCTAACACATGTCAAGCCGCAGTCTGATTTAAATCATATACGTTTGTTCCTATAATTTACACATTCATAAATACTGTATTTACATACTATATCTACATCAACAATGTTTTGCAAACAGCAGTAAGTGAATGATCACGATAGAAAGACAGTACTGTACAGTATTTTAACTGTGGTTAAACTTCTTCAGCTGCACGCTTCTTAGAGGAAATTATTTATGATTTATCGGCTATAATATATCGGCCTAAATTTTTTATCGGCCGATACCGATTACATAAAAATTGGGCGATAATTTATCGTGCATCCCTAATTCTATTGGTGGGTTATCTGGCAGATGGGAATCAGCAGAACACCATTAAATCCCACTGGAATAATGGCCAAAACACACTACAAAAATTCATTTAGTAATGGTTTTAAATAGTCCATAATTGTATTTTAATGGAAACCATTTGAATTTCTTGTGTTTTTTCTGCAGGGTAATGTTTCATATACAGTATTTGAAACACATTTTTATGAAGTACCACACTGAAATATCATTGTACATGAATTTCACTACCATAGAATATGTCAAAGCACCAAAGGCATGTTAGGAAGTATAACAATAGATGTCAAAACAAGAAGTCAATACCCGACCACATAAAAACAAATGTGTGTGTTCACAGGAGAACTGTTGTGTGTCCCATCATTGACGTGATCAGCGATGACACGTTCGAGTACATGGCGGGGTCTGACATGACGTATGGAGGCTTTAACTGGAAGCTGAACTTCCGCTGGTATCCAGTACCACAGAGAGAGATGGACCGCAGAAAAGGAGACAGAACTCTGCCTGTCAGGTAACACAATAGTGTGTAATTCAGATTCAATTCAGATTCACATTACCCACATATGCGCCATGTGTCACCAGGTCACGGCTTTGACTTGCCAAAGCATTTTAAATGTAAAACAAACAGTTATGTAATCTTCCAACGCTGTATTTTATATTCACCTCAAAGCTATGGTAAATGAAAGTGCAGCTTGTGCCCCGGCCCTGCAGCTAAACGCTCTTCGGTTAACACAGACAGAAGAGTTTTAATCCACAGAAGCGTTTTGCAGAGATGAAAGTCTGTTTACCTCCTCACCTCATAACAGGGAAGCTGTTAGCCTTTCGCTGCCGGATTTCTTTGTTCCGAAACGCATGCGTTGTTTTGATCAGAAAGTAGTTCTGACGCCACCCACCTCGCTTTGTTTTTAGTCTCACCGCCCCTTGCTCATTTGCTTTGCCTCCCTTCACTTCAGAGCTTTGGTTTCTGAGCAGCAAAGCAGCGTGAAACAACGAAAGAGCAAAACAACAACAGGTTCTTGAGAAAAACATGACTGGAAATGAGTCGTGCTGCAGGGTAGAGATGGAGGCAAAACAGGAAAGAACAGAGAGCGCCTGCTGAGGCAAAGGACCAAGAGAAAAAGACCTTAAAAGAGGAAGAGAAATATGTTTTTGCCATAATAGGCGCATGTAAACGTGGGACCTCCATTGAAGATCCTATTCCTTTGAGTGACACGCAGAGATGTGTTTGTTCCCGACTGAGGGAACCAGACAGGCAAAGCTGCTTTTATGAGATGCGATCGCATCCCTCAAGGGTCCGTTTTGCATGACAGAATTTATCCACGTCTTTCTTCTTTTTGCTCACTCCTATTTTCTCTGCAGGACTCCCACCATGGCGGGTGGTCTCTTCTCTATAGACCGAGATTATTTTCAAGAGATTGGCACATATGACGCAGGCATGGACATCTGGGGAGGAGAGAATCTGGAGATTTCCTTCAGGGTCAGTCTCACTACTGATGATATAATTCATAATTCCTGCTGTTTACACTTTGTATGTGCACTTTGTATTGATTCTTTCGTCAAGAGCGTTTGCTTTGAAAATTGATAATTTAAACAATATCATATTCGTAATCTTGCTGTTTTTGAGTTATAATAGTTTACTAAAACTATTAAAACATCTCTGTTAATTGAAATGAATTGTGGGCCTGAATATATTATATACAAATTCAACTCAACAAAAAGTAGAAATGTTTTTCTAGCAAAAAAAAGAAATATCTGAAAGTTTAGGCCTTAAAATTATTAAAAGGAAAAAACTAAATCTGAAATAAATGATTCTTAATTATCACATAAATAATTAAATTAGAAAAGCACAACACTAAAAATGTAACTAAAATGAACATGAACACTAAACATAAATATTAAAAAAACTTAAACAAAACTATAATAACTTTTTTCTGAACATCAGATTGGCAGATGATTGATTACATTCATGTTATATTCAGGACCGCAGCACGATTGTACGAGTGATATTGTTTTTAAATGCAAAGAGTTTTTACATTTTAGACAAAATTTGGCCATTTAGTCTGGTTTCCTCTGGCAATATTAAAACAGTACCAAAAGAGGGCAAAGCATCAAGCTTTGCGTGTTGCCAAGCAAAGGCGACAGCAATATTTCATTCCCAATCCAAGCTGAACATCACAAACAATAAAAGTACTACAGACAGTAAAAGTTACATTAAATATCAGCACTCTTAAAATGCTGCTTAGCCAGTCAGATTAAAGAACTGGAACTGTCTCGCAGATCTGGCAGTGCGGGGGAACTCTTGAAATCGTCACATGTTCTCACGTGGGTCACGTGTTCCGTAAAGCAACTCCTTACACGTTCCCTGGAGGAACTGGTCAGATCATCAACAAGAACAACAGACGGCTGGCAGAGGTCTGGATGGATGAGTTCAAGAACTTCTTCTACATCATCTCACCTGGTCAGTCACACACATTTGCACGATAAACACACACAAAAAAAACCCTCATAAATATAATATTACTGTTTAAAAATGTTTCACTATCCCCCGTTTCTTTATCTGTCCTTGTTTTTTATTCAACTGAGTTGCTGTCTTTCTGTATCTATTACTGTGTGTGTGTGTGCGCGTCCGTGTTATCAGCCCTCACGGCCAGTAGAGTGGTATTGACTCAGAAAATGTTGGATAATGGATATTAACATCACTGTCAATAGTGTCCAGTGTAGCTCAGCTATCTGTCTGACTGTATTGTGTTCTTCCTCTATGTACATGCCTGTATAGAATCTCTCTGGCTTGGTAGTGCTGTGAGGCAAACGTCACTATTGCTCGTCCTTTTGAAGTTGAAGTATTCAACTTCAACTTGTCCTTCACACTTCGTGATACTGTTCATGAATAAAAATCGTGCGGTTTGGCGGTGAGAGGTCAATTTTTAGTCAGTTGTACTTGAAATGTTTGCCTGGCAGCAAAAGAGTCATAAACAGGTTTTGAACAACATGAGGGTGAATAAATGATGACAGAAATTGTATTTCTTGGTGAACAATCCCATTAAAAAACGATTTTACACACAAGCTCCACTTTTTTTTGTTTTGTTTAATGGTCCTTGTGCGTGGCAGGTGTGACGAAGGTGGATTATGGAGACATCTCATCCAGATCATCTCTGAGACAGAGGCTGCAGTGTAAGCCCTTCTCCTGGTACCTAGAGAATGTCTACCCAGACTCCCAGATACCACGACACTACTACTCCCTTGGAGAGGTGCGTATTACACACACACACACACACACACAGACACACACACACAACCTGAGAGCGAATGCATCACATGATGTAAACAGTGTGTGCTAAAGATTAGCAGGTGTGAATTAGCACATAGTCACAGGGTTGACTGTGTGTCACAACGTTTTTTATTCGGTCACTTTAGTAAGGAAATATTCTCTCCTCTATTCTCTCATGGTCGTGTTTCCTGTCCCGTCTCTCGCCCGCTCGCTTTCATTCCATCTGTCCATCTCTTCCTCTCTCTCTTTCAGACAATCTTATGAATTAAACATGCGTGTCATTTCTGATGTTTGAGACTCACTCTCTTTGACTCTGTCTGCTCGAGTCTCTTTCGCCGCTGTCTGTCAACAGTTCCTTCTCTTTTCACTCATCCTTGTCTCTCGTTTCCACATTGTGAGTAGAAAAGACCTGTTCACAGTAATGCGGCTTTCACATAGGATGTGGGCTGCACTGGCCGCTGTGTTCAGCGAAGCCCTTCGATGGTTGCGCATGCGCTTTGGTCGACGCAACAACAAACCGTCCCTTGAAATGATTGGGTTTCATAGAGCTGCGCATTCCGTGTCCTATGTGAAAGCCGAATCACTAGAACGATAACTATAGTAGGGCCTAGTAGTAAGTTAAGCTCACGTTCTGCAGTTTCACAGGTGGATGTAGATGACCTGCTATTGCTTTGCTTCACAAAGAAACCAAAGGAAAAGTGTCAAGTATGAGAAATCCTTCAAAGACAAGAGGAGATCTTTTGAGGACAAATGTGATTAAATATTAGTATTAGTTATGTATTGGGCCGTAGGGTAGCAAGTTAATGAACATAAGCATATATAGTATATACAGCTGTGGAAAAAATGTAGAAACCATTTCAAAATTATTTTCGATTTTTCTGAATTGACTATGTGTTTACGTAAAATTATCATTTTTGTTTTATTCTGTGAACTACTTATAATATTTCTACCAAATTTCAAATACAATTTTTTTCTTTTTGCACTTTTAAGTAATAGAAGACTTCAAATGCAAAAAGTAATTTTGCAGTCTTGTTTTCAAGTAAAAATAAAACATCCTTGGAACAAAACGAGTTCGTGTTAGTCATATACTATCATGCTGCCGGTGAAGTTGTATGTGTCACTGTTCCTGACGTGTATATAAGTGTTTTGGATGACAGCAGTAATCTGTCTCTTCTTCCGTCCAACGCATGTTTGTGTATTTGATTGGCACAGTTGTCTCTCCATTCATCGATATAACCCCCCACCACCCCCGGTGTGCGATAAGCTTTGGGTAATTAAGCATGTTTGACACAGAGACTGAGACGTGACTGTGTTTATTCATGTGGGAGAGCTGTTTGACTGTGTCTAATCTATCTGTGTGATCCGTCCTCTTCCAGATCCGTAATGTGGAGACTAATCAGTGCCTGGATAACATGGCCAGAAAAGAAAATGAAAAAGTGGGCATTTTCAACTGTCACGGAATGGGCGGCAATCAGGTCAGCCGCTGGCGTCTCTCTCTCGCTTCGAAACCCAAACGCTGTTTGAATTATGATGGTGATGTTTTACGATGACCGGGAAATGACACTGACTTATTGTGACCTTTTCCGTCTGCTTAGGTTTTCTCCTACACGGCCAATAAAGAGATCCGAACTGATGATCTTTGCCTGGATGTGTCCAAGCTCAACGGCCCTGTCATGATGCTCAAGTGCCATCACTTGAAAGGGAACCAGCTCTGGGATTATGACCCGGTGGTGAGTTTAAGCTACGTTTTGTGAGACACTACGCAGTCATTATTGGGTGTTTAACTCTTAAATCGCATTGTAGCTGTACTTCGGAAACCTCTGATGTACTTTTTGAACCCAGTGACTAACATAAAGGGTAACTAATAATAATAATAATTAATGGCAAAAATTACAAACCACACAATACTTCAGGTGGTCACTTGACACTCAAAGCATAAAAACAATGACACCTGGGTCACAATAAACGCACCAAACACAGATTAAGATGTCAGATATGTATAAACAAGTCTGCTCATCAGCTGTTATAATGTGTGTCCTGTGGTCCTCCGCTGATGCTTGTATGCATACGTGCTGATGACTCAAGTACTGTGTCCCTCTAGGGTGTTTCTTGCCTCATACAGTATATGTCATATATCATCAAACAACATTCAGCTAACCCTTTAAAGCTATATGTCTACAGGCCATGCTGTCATCGTTGTCATGAATGTACATGAACACACACATCCACCCCATGGCTTCCCTTATAAACACAGTTTGATGTAGTAAAGTTGGATTAAATAACCTTTCAGTCAGTCTCAAAACGGCGTTGCTGCTCTATTTTGGTATGTAGTTAAAACGTCACTTCAGACCTGTTGACAGACAGTTTGCATTAGCTGCTAACACGTAATTTTTTTTTACTACCGTATAATGTTACACCATGTAAGAATAAACAGTACTTTCACAGCATTTATGCATCTTATTCTTAGCTGATGTTAACATTTACTAACAACTTTTGATTTTACACAACAACCAAACATGCACATGATTGATTATTCATTTAGAGAGAAGCTGAAGGCTGCAGTCCACTGCCATGGTGTAAAGACGCCTGTTACTCCAAAGCTGCTTCTCTCTTTACCCCTCGACACACCGCATCGTAAGCCCCCACGCTGGCCCCGTTCCCGGAGAAACGGAAACCTGCACAGAATAGGGAACTCGAGCAGAGACTTTGCACTGTCAGATAAAGGTTGGGTTTTTCTCGTGGGGAGAGAGAGACAAGAATGGAAGGGAGATTGAGAGAGAGAGAGAATCAGGAAATCTCTTGCCACCGGAGCACCTCTGCTGCATATATTACCATACATTACCATCACAAACTCATCTTTGTGCACGCACGTGCCCTCACACCTTAAACACGTGTAGGTTCCACCGCTATCCTAATGGTATCTGTATGGCTTAATGCTTCCCGCTAGACTGAAACACTAGAGCCTTCGGATCACCTTAGGCCTAATGCACACATTCCTACTATAAAGAAATCCCTGTGCATTGACAATTTATCTGTGCCTTAAAGCGTACAGGTTTTTATGTCCATCCATCCGTGTAATGTATAGTGTGGGTATGAATGCCATACCATCTAGTATTAGTGCTATTGTATTACAGTATTACAGTCTGCGGGGAATACCTGGATGACCTACATTTGCCATAATGTGCTGTGTACAAACAAGCACCGCATAATAATCCCATAATGCATTGCGCTCACCAATTCAACTGAACAATTCATAGACATAAGAAATACTAGACCCCACATTGTCTGCTTTGGTCAGCTGCTGCGAAACGTCAACGGCGCAGCCATATTGGTCATGGCAAGAGTAGCATGTAAACAAATTCATGTAAACGGGGGAGCTGCGCTTTTTCGGTATTAAAAGCACAATAATTAATTTCTAAACGCATGTCAGTGGTTTAGGATACACATGCAGCACAAATACATTTTGTCTCCAGATACTTAAAATCTCAATATTTAGACTTTAAATTAGCGTCGATAACTGGAGCCGAAACATACCTGTACTCCACGTAAGTTGTAGTCTTGAAATCGGTTGAGAAATTGTGTTATATCTAGAAAAACCGCAGCACCGCCGTTCACGCATGTGTTTGTAGTTGAAGGTTGGCACCCCTAATATGGCGGCGCCGTTGACGCACGATCCAGCATCCAACGAGCGGTCTAGTTATTTCTTATGTCTGTGGAACAATTAAGTGGAACTGTTATCAACTGATTTTGGTGTTACTGATCAATTTTCATTATTCGAGAGAAACAACTTAGACATTTAAAGGCACAATATGGACGATTTTTGCAACTGTTTGAACTGCTTTACAAGGTGGCTATTTCATATGAATTCGTACAATCTCATTCGTACGCTTTAGCGAGATTTGCTTTTGCGCCAGTGATGTTAAATTTAGAGGTGGGGTTTCACTGTTGCTTATTGTACATATTTTTTGTTTTTTCATGCTTTTACACTGTACGGATTCATACGAATTGGCCACCTTGTAAATTGTTCCAATTCATGCGAGTTTGGGCTGTATTTTAATATTAAAATATCTAAAACCTACTAACACGGTATTACATATTTCGTTTACTCATGTACTTACATTATCTTAAATGTTTCCAACAACGTTTATATCCAGAGAAATTGCCTGTCAATGGTCATAAATGTGTTATCCTCTATTTCCACTTTTACCGCCATAGAAACCTTGGCAAACAGTGAGTCCCAAGAAAAAATAGCTGTAGCATCTATCACATCAGTTTGTTGTTGTTGTTTCGCACAGTCGTCATGTGATCCAACGTAATTTCTAAACGCTTCTCTCTTCTGACATTTCAGTTGATGTATGACATCATAAAGTTGATCTATGAAGATGATTTGTGAAGCCTATTGCATTGATTTTCACTACCAGTGGAGATGAACTCCCATCATTTCATGCTCCTTCTCAGCATCATAAAGCTACATCTTTGTTATTGTTTGGAATATGTTTAAAACACAAAATTATTGTATTCTTCGTTTCAGCCACTAGCTGAAATTTCACAATGCTAATTCTTAAAGGGACAGTTCACCCAAAACGAAAATGTACTCTTGTCGTTTACAGTCTGTATGGCTTTCGTCCTTCTGCAGGACACAAAAGAAGATATTTGAAAAAGCGTTGGTAACCGAACAGCGGCAGTTCCCCCTTGACTTGCATTGCATTTGTCACCATACAATAGAATTGAATGGGTACCGCCGTTGTTCGGTCAGCCAACATTCTTCAGAATATCTTGTTTTGTGTTCTGCAAAATAAAGAAAGTCATACAGGTTTGAAACGACAAGCCTATTCTTAAATTGTACAGAATGGTGTTTATGTGTGAGAGCTATCTATGTCTCACAGACAGTATATATGTGTCCCTCTGTTCTGCAGAAGCTGAGTCTGGTACACGTGAACAGTAATCAGTGTTTGGATAAGGCCTCTGAAGATGACAGTCAGGTGCCCAGCGTCAGGGACTGCACCGGTATCCGATCACAGCAGTGGCTGCTCCGCAACGTCACACTGCCTGAAATATTTTGAGACACGCAAGCACACTGAGGGCCAGACGGACGGACTCTCACACGGATGTAAAGAGGAGAGAGAGAGAGAGAGGACTGCTTTTCTCTCAATACCTGGTGGTCTGCCTTTAATAGATCTATACAAACAGAACTGCATATGTATATGAATCTCCCATCACTCCACCGAAATGAGCGAAAGATGGAGAGAGAGAGACTCGTTGGAGAGAACACTTGAGTTTGATGCCCTTGCCTCCTCGTTTGAGGAGAAGGGGGCGTTTTGGTTATGTTTACGAGAACGCCTCCCTTTTAGAGTATCATTGTGTGTTGTGTGTGTGTCTGTTTGTGTTGGGAATGTGTGGGCCAGACAGTTTTCCACAGAGGAGTTTCGCCCTTTTAATTTAATTAAGCCTTTTAGAAATGAAGGGTGTTTAGCACATGAAGGAGAGGCTAATATATGTGTGTCTGAGCGCATGTGTGTGCATGTCTTTGAGTGTGTTACATATCAGGATGGTTCTTCCTACAGTGTCTGTGGATGTTAGTGGACTGCTGTCTGTTCGCCCAAGCTGAGAAGCAAGGGCTCCCCCCACTGGCCATTGACTAATACTGACACCTGTCAATCAATCTAAAGTGGACAACCACGATCGATCACTGATCTATAATCTATAATCAACCAACGGGATGACGGATTATCAAGGACTTTATAGGAAACGTTTCATATCGTCAGTGTTCATGCAACATTTTTTACACCAGATACTTTTCTTGGTTTCTGCATTTTTGGGTACCACATAAATGCACTTTTCACTCTTGTAGGACTGTTGTCTCTCCAAAAGGTATAATGGCAGTTTGACACAATTTGATTAAAATGGTTGCTTTGGGTAACATCAATTGCATTACCCATAAGCAGATGGGTTCATCAGGAAGAGATGGAACATATTTTGTCATATCATCCAGCAAGGGCTTGGTGTCTTGGTGTCACTGTTTATGCGTGTCAGAGAGATTGACTGCATTTACTTTTGTCTGATATTTTGTGTGTTTATTTTCACTTCAAAGTGTTACTGATATGTATGTAGACACATTCCTTTTTTAATTCAGCAATTTGTCATCTGAACATGATAGTGGCCAGTGTCTGGCTTTAAGAGAAACTACAAGCCACATTTCAACTCGTGTGTTTAGGTGTGAGCCTAAAGAGATTTATTCAGAATTATGTCTTGCATTTCAGATTTTATTGTTGATCTGTTATTTCACTTTTGTGAATCCAGTCACTCCGATCTCGTGTCATATCAGAAAAAAACAAGAAACTAAGACTGAATAGTGCTGCTCAGATGAGAAAGGAGGACAATGGTTGGAAGATCAAAGTGAAGTCTTGAGTTTGTCTTGAAAATTGGGAAACAATCCTGATGTATTGTTTTTTTTACACTTGAAAAGTTTTTGACCCTGCCCAATACTTCAAATGATCTTGCACTCTTCATGTCCTGGTCTTTAACGTTTAATATTTCTCCTGCCAAGAAATTATGATTTTAGATTATAAAGGTTCAATATCCAAATTTTAGGATTCTAAAATTCTCAATTTCTAAAATTGTCTACATATTGTCAAATCTACATGAACTACAGAAGAGGAGATGAATTGAAGATAACATTTAAGTATTTGTATAGGATAACAGGATCACGTCTAGAGATGTGTGAGCGTGTGTTTTTATATCTGTCAAAGGGATGTCTTTAGTTTTTGTTTGTTTTGTTTTCGATGAGGTTCTGGCCTGCTGAATGTTGGGTTGGAGAGCCCTGTGTTGAGATGATCCACAGGCTGGAGAAATAAACCACAGAAAGTTTACAGTCTAACTCCTCTGTTGGATTTTTATGACAATTTCATGCTGAAGTGTATCAGAAACAATCAATATATAAAAAAAAGACCATTTCATAATTCTTTTCAGTATTTATAGTGTGTTTAGGTAAAATTATGATTTTTTTATTCATTTTGTGAACAACTTACAATATTTATTACTAATTTTAAGTAAAAATATTGTTTCTGTTTGCATTTATTTGCAGAAAATGAAAACTGGAGAAACAGATCAAAATAACAGAAAATACTCTCTTTTTTTTTTCAGGCCTCAAATACGGCAAAGAAAAGTTAATGTTCACTTTTAAACAACATAACACAACAGTAACATGTGTATATGTATTAGGTTCAAAAAACTTTTTTTTGTGATAACTTCGGTTTTCATGTGTCTTTTGATCCTGTCAATCATTCACATTGCTGTTGGATGACTTAATGTCACTCCTGTGGTTTGATTTTGTTGGAAATTCAACAGACACGACTGTAATGGACACAATATACAAATGCTAATTAAGTGAAAATTTGGAATTCATCTCTTAAATTTTTTCCACGGCTTTATAAATATACTGTATATATACTGTATCTGGTTGCAAGATTCAAGAAAAGTTGACATTGCCCAACAATTTATAATCTGTTACAGTATGTCTTCTTTAATTTGGTGGTGCTGCCATGAAGCATCTCATGAACTCGTATAGCCAGGTGCATGTTGCAATATGTAAAAAGAAACTTAAGCTTCACTTTCTGTTTGATGTTTTTGCTGTCAACCAAAATGTTGTTGATACCTTTTTACCATTTAAGGGCCACTCTAGCAAACACTGAAGGGACCTGGCCCATAAAAAACCCTAAAACAATACATATTTATAGCCTCATTTCATGCAATAGTAAGATCTGCCTCGCTCTAATTAAAATACTACAGCAATGAAAAGAACACTCCAATGAAATCTAATTTGCCGACAGTTGCCTGGAGATATTTCATTGGCACAACTCATTAAGAGATACTTGGTCTGTTTTCATATTTCATCTTTTGTAGGAGGACGCAATTTAAGCATCATTTTTAGGAATATGCCCAAGATCCCCAGAAAGTTATAAATTGCAGTGCTAGGAGTCTCAGAAAATAAAAGTAACATTTAGATTTTAATTAAAAGTGCATACTTTGATGTTTCTAAGCCTTAAGTCTGCTGAATATTTTCAACATCGCTACACTTAAAGGGTGAAACAAAAGGTTGGATGACAAAAAGTGACTTAAACTGTTCCAAAAGTGACCGCATAATTGTTTAGAAATTCTGATCTGTTGGCATCTTACAAAGTAGTCATGTCAAAATTGTTGTCTCTGATCTATTTCGATTAACACTGCGCTTATGACGTGGACTTGTGGGTCTATTCTACAAGCTCTATGCCTCATTCCTCCCTTACTGAATGTGCACTTTGTTATTAATTTCCAAATTGCTAAATGTCAGGATGATTAGATGCACAAGATCCGTGCGATATGCAACATTTATTTTTGACCATTTGTCCGTGACATAGGAGACACCAGAAGCTCTAAGAATAGTCTTGATAAAAACAGGCAGCAACTACACAAATACCAGACAGGGAGAATCAGCCTCTCCCATTCTTTCACACCGCACCCAAGAGAAAGAAATCCAGTCAATAGCCCAGTTCAGTGTAATTGAGTGTGGGTGAACAGCGATCGATTTCAATCTCACCTGAGATCCCATGCGACAGACCTGCAACGTACTCTATAGCATTCTGCTATAATGTTGAGAAATCGCAGGGAACGTGCCCTTATCAGAGGACTTTTAGGGTCAAAGGACACGTTACATGCATCAAAACCTTTCTCTAATAACTGCTACTAAGGTCAGTGTGTCTAGAAGGAAAGAAAAATCTATAAAATCCATACTACTGGATATGTTATGAATAAGAGCTGATTGTTTTACCTGCTATTTTACATTATTTCCCAGCAAATTATCCTGGCCACTACCCAGACGCTCAAATTTAACTAAACATTTGTATTTCACATTGTAAATGAATTGTAGTCAGTCAGGCTGAGTTAGTGTTTTATGAAGATATTTGAAACATCTTTCATATGAACATGACTATAAAGCCTTTTAGAGGATTAGGAGCAGGAATTAAGTTCTCCAATATCTCAAATAAATTTAGTGGGTAGCAAAATTCAGTTTCACAACAAAGCCTGATGAATTTTACAGTTTCTCCATCCACAGGGCAGTGTGACTAAGAAGAACAAAACAGTTTATTAAAATGATTTAATAGTGCTACACATTTAGAAACAAAACAACACTCAACAGAACAACAAAACAAAGAAGTCTATTTCTGCATTTCACAGCTTTTACTAAATTAAAATGTTATTAAAAATATCTTGTGACTGACCTGTACCTAGCCATCGCAACAGTTAAACTACTACTGTATAAACTACTTCCTCGGATTTGGCATAAACCAAATGGTAACCTCAAACAAAGTGCATCCACCTCCACTCATAATTGACTTCATGTGTAAAAAAGCATTGCTATAAAGAACCTTGTCAAGTTAAGACCAAAAATAGCAATATTTTTAAGTATTTTGACTTATACTGCTACCTATTCAGTGCACTGTGTCAAAACGTGATCCAGTCAAAAAGCAAAACACTTCTTAACACTCGTCTTTCTAACCTTTAAGCACTTAACCATTCATAAAGCAAACAGTACTGTATGCACAAAGAATGACCTTAAACAAGTATAACAAAGTATATATAAACCTCTGCTTACATAGGAAGTTACCAGACCTGATATGACTTATCTTTGGGCTAAATAAAGAAGTCCACAAGGAAACGTTTAAATACAAGTTAATAAAACAAATCAGATAAAGAAATGCATAGGTATGGATGTGATGTACGGTAAGTACTTCATCCATATTACAGTGTAGTTCTTACCCGTGCTTTACCAATAGAAACTGAGAAAATCAAATAAAGACGCTTGAGATAAACACAAACATAACACAAAAGGCATATATATGCCTGACATAAATATGGAGGTGTGCGTAACACAAACTTTTACACTATTCACTATTTGATAATGATATCATCCAAGATATGAGTTTTTGTTATAGTTCAGCATAATAAGTAGCACATAACCTTTAGACTTGGATATTTGTAAAAGCAACTCTTGCTAAATCCTGCCTTTCAGCAGAACTGAATTCTTCTTAACACCAAACAAACATGAACCTCCAAAACCGATGTGTTATGGTCCATTACAGCCAGCTGTGAATGTTAAAGATTTAAACTAAACTTTGCAGGCTGTCTATAAGTCGGTTATACTGAGGCGGCCTTCGGTGTGGAAAAAAAGAGTGTTAAAATGAACAGGACGTGCTAAACATAAGCAAACAAATGTCTCAACATGAAACCTGACATTAACCCCGTCTCTCATTTACGCAAACGTATCCGTTTACATATTCAACAGTGCCAAACAAATCCACAATATGGGATGAATCATCCGCACAACCAGATAAACAGGTCCTTATCTGTGAGAACTGCAGTCTGAAAACGTGTTTGATAAGCTAGTTTTAAGGTAAAGCACAATGTAAACGTGTAACATTGTTAGTGTGCTAACTGTAGGTAGCAATGGCATTAATTCACCAGTACATTGCTTCACGAAGCACAGGTGTGTTAACTAAATGTAGCTTTGGAGTGTGCAAGCGGCGCAGCCCAGGTCATTCTGAGCCTGGTCTCTAAGAATTTCTCAAATTTAACGCCACAGTGCTAAATGCGTTTAGTGTAGCACATAGGTCGACATTGGGGGGCATCATACTGCCATGTGCTACATGAGCCACATTAGCAGAGAATGTGGTGATACTTTTGACCAAACAGGAAGTGCTGGACACCGTTTTTAAGGGTAAGAAGCCCCGCCTCTTTTCATTGTCTTGCAGTGCACTATGGGATTCCCCAGACGAACGCTGGTCAGACTTCTCTCACTCGGTACATCTTTTCAGCTGCGTTGGAGTTTCTATGAAAGACCTGAGAAAGATGATAGAAAGAAAAAGAGTTCAAAGTGGCTGATCATGCAAAAATGAGTTTAATAAAAAAATGGTAGGCTCTGTGTTACCGGCCCTGATGTACGGGGAAGCTGCTCTGCACTGGAGTCTGCTGGGTGCTGCTAGGGCTCATCAACATGGAGCTGTAGATGTTGGACGCTACCACCAAGATACACAGCAGAATAGGCCCAATGATGGCCCCCTCTATACCCAAGTAGTACGCTCCACCCGCTACAGCGAGACCTGTCAGATACGGGTGTCCACCTCTGCACACACATTCATAAAAACAGATGTTTCTTGCACATTATCAAACTGATTCACAAAGCACAAAAACCTAAGAAGCGCACCAACACACACCCCGATATGTCAGAGTATATGGCAGTGTCAACAAAGTACGTAGGCAGCAGATGGCAGAGGAGCAGCAGCAGAGCTTTGACTCCCTCCCCCTGAGCCAACCACAAATCCAGCACTGCAGGTAGAGCCGCCCAGTACGTCCCCAAAAACGGCACGGCACCGAGGATAGCCGCCATCGCTGCAGAGACAGACAGAGAGCAGGGCTGTGCATTAATGATCGTCCAGTCAAATCAAATTTTTCTCTGAATCTCTCAGGTACCGAAAGCATTAGGTTGCGATGTGGATATGAGATGTTGAGGTGATAGTGTGTGTATTCAGCCAAATCCAAGGGCCATTTTAATATATTCAGCTCTTGCCGTTATTAATGCATTTGCTCATTTATGTTTTTTAAAATAAAAAGGTTGTTTAATTTAGTTATTTTGGAACAGTGTGTATGCACATTCCCAAATGTGTTAAAGTACTACTACAAAACGACTAAACTTTCTGACAGAAAGTCAATGTGAAACTGAATAATTTATAAGAGAGAGAGAAATAAAGAAAATATGACATACAGATTAAGCTGCGCACACACAGCGTTTTTGTTGTACGAGTTTAAATCCCAGAAGAAACAAGCAGATAAATAAATAATAAAACGCACAATTTGAATGCACTGCACGTCATAAGCGTCTGCCTAATGCATTCATGTTAAATACAAAGTGAGAAAGGAACAGAACAGTCTGTTTTTTGGCTGTGTAATAGAGCTTTACCTGAGGGGATGAACACAATGTTGATGCCAAATATTGTGTGCGTAAGCCAAGTGTAAAGGCCGTAGAATCCAGCCATCTTCAGAGAGGCATCAAACACACCCCTAACACAGAAGAGAAGATTACACAGACAGCATAAAGATAGACGCCCCAAACCCCCCTCGTGTGGCCTAATAAAGCTGAGAGAAGTCCGTGTGAATCAACTGCTCTCTGACAGCACTCATGAAAATGCCTCTAATGAAACATCGATGTTCATTTAGGGTCCACACACACGGTTAAAAGAGCTACCGAAACGCTCTCTTCGTTTCATCTTCACGATGACACACACTTTCAGATTCACCTCCTGACCTTGTGCTTTATAGAAATAAAAAAACAGATGTTTTTTATCAAAGCTAATTACAGTATGCTAATTTCAGGCACAGTCCCCCTGGAGCAGTCTACCATTAAGTGCCATGTTCAAAAGCTCCACTATCACCCCATTACCCTGTATAACCTCTATCTGTTTTTAAACCTTTATTATAGCAGTCCAAATGTTTAAACAGTACATTACTACCAGATCATTTCATTCACATTTCAGTTGTTCCTTCCATAATCTATGTTAAATGTTGTGTGCAATTCAAAAAAAGATCCCAGACAAATGTAACAGTACTGTCACGCCCTCTTGTGGTGATTATAAAGTACACCATCTCTTACCAATGATGAGCAGGAAAGTGCATAATTTTTTCGCAATAATTGAAAAACAACAGTTCTGTTTTCTTTTCTGCATTTCCAATTGAAACAACTTTTAAAGCTTATATGGAGAAGTATTAAATAGATTGTTTTAAAGGACATTCGACTTGGCTACACTAAAAAATGCTGAGTTATAAAAGGGACAAAACCAGCGGTTAGGTTGTGCAGTAAATTGACCCGCGTTGGGTTGTTTGAACCCAAAATGCTGGGTTATTTTCAACCTATTGTTGGGTTAATCAAACTTTTTCAAACATGTGAATTTGACCCAATGAAAACAACCCAGTATTTTGTGAGTGTATATAATACAGAATATTATCATTTTATAGACCGGTGATTGGACAAAAATCACAAAACTTTAAAGGGCAATTTTGTTAACCATCATTCACAGCTTTGAAAAAAAACAGACCACCCTAAAATTATTTTCTGAATTTACTATTCATACGTGGGCTATGCTTTTAAGTAAAATGATCATTTGTTTCATTCTGTTAAATATTGACAACATTTCTCCTAAATTAAAAAAAAATGCAGTTGCATTTATCTGCGGAAAATGAAAACTGGACAAACTGGTTAAAATTGATATTGGGTGACTGTCACTCCTGATGTTGACTTTTGTTGAGATCCAACAGACACTGGAATAGAATGGCTGTAATACACATGCTGATTACAGGCAAAATATGAGTGGTCTTATTTTTTCAATGCTGTCTATGATTTCAAAAGGTTCCACATGGCCTTGTGTACCTGATGGCCTCCTCCACAGACTGGCCAATAACATTTGAAGAGGGTCCAGGTTGGGACAGAGGTGTGAGGCTGATGACCCACTTCACAGGTTTATAGTATTCTCCACTGGAGCTCAGAAGGTAAAACAGTGTGGTCAGGAAAATCACCTATGTACCCCAAAAAAAATATATATTTAAAATAACACCTACTTAAAATCGAATCTGATTGTGAATTGATCCAGTGCGTATTACCAGAGAGAGGGCAAAGTTGAGCAGTGCGGTTCCGCTGTGAAACAGTACAGTAAGCAGCGTGGTTGTCGTTGATATCAGCAATCCAACATTTCGACTCATGACCACCCACAAAGACTCCAATATCTACCACAAAGGACAGCATAATAATCAATATGTCAGACAGAGAGACTCTCTTCCAGCTAACACAGGCACACACTCACTAACCGAGAGCAGCGTCTCGATATTCTCTTGAACGAATGAGGCGATGTCCTGCCAGTCGAGGATGTCCCCTAGCCAGCTGCTCTGTCTGTTTAAATTAAGCTTGTGTCCGCGGTGTCGTCCGGTGTTAGTTACATTCTACAACACAAAAATCAGCAACATAAAGGTATCACAGAAATGCAGACAGAGATACACAGACTTGTGAATCTGACTAACAAAATTAATGATATTAAATGTATTTATTACCTTTACAATCCAGGACTGATAGAGACGATCCCACAGCTCCAGAACTTGTTTCTCGATCACAGCTGTGTTGTTTACTTTATCGCCTAATATTTTATGAAGCTATAAATGCACGCACACATAAACAAACATAACAAACACTTATTTATTTTCTGCAATATACACAGAAATGTTTTTAAACACAACAAAATCATTATTTAGTGATTCTAAGCTCTGTGGTCTTAGAACCAGAGGTGGACAGTCCTTAAATATTTTTACTCTCAAGAAAATTTTCAATTAACTGTACTTGATCAGATACTTGTGTTTTTACTTGGAAACAATTTCACTTTACTACGTTATAAATCTAATCAAAAACGATTTTTCCAAAACAAAAACCATCTGATTCAAATACTTCGAAAATGTGAGTAAAGTAAAAAAACACTTAAGTACTGTCACCTCTGCTTAGAATAAAACTCATATAGAACAAACAATGTTAAGTGTAACTTTCTGCTGACATTTGAGCAGGTCTGGAAAAATGATAATAACCAATCTATCTACACATGATCCAATCATATCAAGTGTCATCCCAAATCATTACCCACTAAATTATTCTGTTTTACTCAAAATACTGTACATGACAGAAGTTAAATGCATTTAAATGTCCGTTCATGTATTTTTGTTCAAAGCACACTTTAAACTTTCTGAATTTCTTTTGACCTTAAGTGTGATCCATTCTCTGCCATGCTGGTAAACATTAGTGGCTGCAGAGTTCAAGGCCTTCTGAACAACCTGGGCCTCTGGGAGCCAGCTACAATACACACACACACACACACACATTTCAATTGTGCAACATTTTTGACACACAAGTGCCCTCTGCAACATTTCTATCCAAAATGTTAAGCATGTTAGTTTCAACTTACTTGGCCCATTCGGGGTGGTTGGAAACGGTCTCATTGATCAGGTTACTGGTGACCTCTATGATATGAACGCTCTCGTGATGCACCTGTGAACACAAACGACGTGTGCAGAGTCATGGATCAGTCACGGATCACGTCTGCCACGCAGTGAAAACATCAACTCAAAGACAGCGAGTTTGTGAGACGATACCATAGCTGTGAGCAGCAGGGCCATGAGCAGCGTGCCAGTCACCAGAAGGAAAATAATAAAAATACTGATCAGCTTATCCAAAGAACGCTCCAACCACACGATCATCTGCAAAGAGGGGAGAGAGAGAGAGAGAGAGAGAGAGAGAGGTGAATTTCAATACACAAATTTGATCATTGATGCAGGTGTGTCAACACAGAAACCAGTTTCCCTCTGCCAAACTGGAGAAACATGCACTTATAGGTCCTGAATTTATGTATAATGTTAAACCTCTTTCAGTAAAAATAATAAAGGAACAATATTCTTTTTTGCAACGTGTAACAATAAAATAACAATAAATGTCTTCTGGCGCTTTATGAGAAATAATTTGTGACTTAAAAATGTTCTTAATACTTAAACGTACCAATACTGTTCTAGATCAATTTAACTGATCAAAATAATGCCCCAATACTGATTATATTGTCAGGAAACAGTGAAGGGTTGTAAACAGGAAGTGGTGGGCATATTTTGGTTGTTGGCAGGTGGACTCAGTTTCTCTGTGCAATCTTTGCTTCTGTTGGCTGCACTTGCATGTTTAATCCTGTTCCCCCCTCCAGTTAGTGCCGCTAGCATCATACCCACATGTGCTAATGTGAATGATGAATTAGTAGAGTTTACAAGATTAGAAACTAAAAGATGAAATAAAAAGCAACACTTCTTCTCCAAAAGTACAAAGCCAAGTTAAAAATCAATTCTGGAAATGGATGTAAGATCGCATTGTGTGTGAGCAATGAGGGTACTATTAGAGAATGAGTTTCCCCACCATCTGTTCATGTTGAGACCCAGTTAGACTCTGATAATCTGATACAGTCGAAAGATATTACATTTCTTAGGTGACAGTAAAAAATGATTTAAAAATCTGACATTTTTCAGAAAGTCTCTGAAATAATTTATTCTTTTGCACTTACAAAACTGCAGTAAATTCCCAATATAACATACTTTACCGGTGTATACTATGACCAAAACCTATTAAGATCCCTAGGAAGGCAGTATGTTAAGTTGGGGTGTAACAATACACTCAGTCCACAATTCAAAGCAATACACATTATTAGATTTAGGTTTTAAATAATGTAATTCAAAATCTAATTTAAATAACATCTTTTTTCCAAAACGCCTCTTTTGTTAACTAAACAAAAAAAATGACAGACTTTGAACACAAAATTTGAATAAATAAATGAATGAATAGTTCCCCCAAAAATGTAAATCATTTCAGTTACTCATCAATTACTCACCCTCAAGTTGTTCCAACCCTGTATACATTTTTGCTGAACACAAAGAAAGATATTTGGAATAATGTTTGAAATGTTTGTAACGATTCTAGGCCACAATTGACTGTCAGGAGAAAACTACTACTATGGAAGTCAAGGGTGCCCCAGAAGTGTTTGGTTTCACACATTCTTCAAAATGTCTTCTTTTGTGTTCGACAGAACAACTTAAGGTTGAGTAAATGATGACAGTTTCCTTAAAGAGAAAATGAAAATTCTAAAGTTCTAAAGTAGAAAACAAAATTTCACAAACAAACAAAACATTACACTATCTTATATGTACAGTATGTCACATGTTGGCAGCTCAACCATTGGGATTAAGATAAATATACGAAAATCAGAGCTACATTTTTTGTATTTCAAAATAAATGATACATCAATATATTGTTACACCCCTAATTTTAAGACATTGTAAGCAAGGTTGTTCCAAAACCCAGGTATCTTAACTATGCTGCCTATTAAGTTACCTTCTTTTAACCAAATCCTTACATTTCTTAAACGGCTATTTTATGTAAGGGTTGACAGAAGGCAGCTGACTTTTTGGAAGTTTTGGAACAGAACATAAAAACAACTCACCTAAAATATCCAGTTAGACAAGCAGCATTGGTCTTATCAAACCACAGCGTAACCACCCCTCTATCCCCACTATCTGTTTTCCAAATGTTGTGGAAGAGTCCCTGGCCTTTCTGGATTTTCTTCTGGCATTTTTTCTGACAGTTAGTACGTCAGCATATCAATCACATCCAGAGGCACACGCTCTTCCACAGCACGAGCATCTCACACACAGAGAGCACTGCAGAAACAGCCAGAAGCCAGTGAGCTCAGCGGAACTTAAAGGGGTCATATGGCACGAACACGTGTTTTTCTGTGTCTTTGGTGTCTTATAAGTCGCTCCTGTATTTATTAGACACATAAAATTGCACAAACTAAGATGCATTCAATCTAAAAGCGAATGCTCACCCAGACCTGCCTGAAACGCCTCGTGTAACCACACCCCCGCAAATGTACGTCAGTTCGTGGTACGACTTGACTAAGACCGCCCAGATGTATACGCAGGTGGGTGGACCTGTCAGTAAAATAGCTTTGGAACCTGATGTTCAAAATATGGTAAGGTTACATTTCCGTCACACGTTTGCTGTCACTACACACCTTGTTAACTGGCCAATCACAGCACACCTCGCTTTCAGAGCGATGAGGTTTGTAAAAAATGTGCGTTTCAGAGAGGCGGGGCAAAGAGGAGATACAAACATGCACGGTATGTGGAAAATACAGCGTTTTTGAACCTTAAATCGTGTATACACATTGCATTACATCTAAAACAAACGATAATATTTGTTTTAGCCGTGTCATATGACCCCTTTAAAGATGGAAGGGGTGACAGAGAAAGGGAAGCATCAAATCCAAGCTTCTGATGGGAGCACACGCTGTCAACCTATCACTCTCTTCCCCTTTTGTTTTTTATTTTAATCTTTTATTTCTCTTTCACGCTTGCTAGCACAACTGATTTACCTGCTTGTTAAGCCAATGCCACAGCTTTGAGGAGGAAGACAGAGAGACAAACGGTTATTAGAAACAACCAATCGGAATGCAGGAAAGCAGCAAACATCATGGTATCAAGGCAGTAAGAGGACAGGAAAAAGATTAGACTGTAAAAATGCAGGACTCATGGGAAGGTGTGTTTTTGAGGGGTCGACTGTGATCATGCTCCTAAATTTTAATTTACATTTACACATTTGGCAGACGCTTTTATCCAAAGTGACTTACATTGCATTATACTATACATTTGTTTCTGAGTATGTGCAATCCCTGGGATCGAACCCAAGACCCAACGCCATGCTCTAATCCCTGAGCTACAGGAGAGCTATTTCTGTTGATTGTGAAAAACATCATGGCAGATCAAAAAAAATTGGTGTGTTTGGCACTGATGAGAACCTGAATCTATATTTATCTGCCCTTATCACAACTACTGCACTTTCGGGGGCAGTTGGAAATTCTTGGAACAATCTAGAAGAATGGTGACTTGCTCAAATTATACCTCAAAACCAAAAGGTCAACATGCTGCATATGAATTTAGATCAAATCAAAAGTAACTGTTCAGTGTACAATACCGTTCAAAAGTTTAGGAACACTTATTCATTCCTACCCTTATGAAAATGTTTTTTGTGGTACAAGTGTAATAACCATGTTTTTTGGCGCATTGATTACTTGGGGCAAAACCATGGTTTTACTATAGTAACCATCGTTTACTATGTTTTTTTTTTTTACCGATAACCATTGTTTTACTAAAGTAACCATTTTTGGGGGGTTTTAACTGTATTAAAACCATGGTTTTTCCATTTTAACTGTAGTAAAACAATGGTAAATATTTGCAAGGGTATTTCTTATTCTTTCAAGACAAATCAAAGCTATGTTGAATGTACTAATCATCTATTTAAAAAAAACTTTCAGAAAAAGTGCTGTGTGCAATTCTTTAGCGGCATCCAGCGGTGAGGTTGCGAATTGCAACCAACCGATCACTCCACCCTCCAACCTTTACTCACAGGGGATTGCATTCTGTTTCTCTCCCGAAAAGGATCTTATTTTTAATAGCACTCTACAATTCATATTAAGAAATAAACACATCTGGCGTTCCTAGTAGCCAGATTCCAGCTTTATCATTTTTCCTCTGTGTTATTTATGGGTATTTCCTGCCTTAACTGTGAGAGTAAAGAGAATTATCAGCAAGTCACAACTACTTCCTGTTCCTCTTTGTAATCACACATCACAGTCGCAACCAAAAATAAATGTGCACATGTGGTGATGAGTACCAGCAGACAAGTGTTGTGAAAGAGCGTCCGTCAGAAAACAGACAATGGTTACCTTAGTGTCCACCCGTAGCAAGAACTGAGCTAGGCCTTTGATCGGTCCGGGCAGCAGCGCCTCCCGTCTGTCTTTCACAAACTTCTCAAGGAATGCCCACCATTTCACCAAAGTCCGTCCTGTGAAATCCTTCAGCCCAAAATGAACAACCACCTTCTTCAGGACCCAAACTGGAAAATGTAACACAATAGTTCAACTCTTCATGAAACATTCCTGCCGTCAGATGAGAATCATAAACAAATGTCTATCACACACTGTTTACCAGCGACAGGGATTGGCAGTAACTGTAAGATCCAGAGGTTGAGCCAGATCTGCACCAACATTATAGCCCATACAAGAAGCACAAAGTAGATATCGCTAGCTTTCTCTTTGAGCTGGAGACCTCTGAAGTCTAGCCTGCTGCGACGGCGGGCGGGTGGAACGCTGAAAATCCCCTTAGAAGAACACGCTGAATCTGTGCAGGAAAGAAATCACTTTACTAATGACCATAGACTTCAATCTCTCACATAAACCACAAAGTCTGAGCTATAATCGTATAATACTGTTTGTGTAAGTCATTCATAATCAGATCCGCAAGAAAACGCAGATTCCCAAAGAATGGCTGAATGCCTGCCATTCATAAAACTGTAAATCCTCTAGCACATTATGAAATATTTGGTATAATTTAATAATGTTTTCAGTTACCATTAAGAGCGCCGTAATCCCATTTAACAAATGCCTTCATATTTAAATCCCTTTTACAGAATTCCACAGATATTTCCCCATAATGAGAACCGAGTCTGGACCAAATCGTAACTTCAAACATCAATATGACTTCTAACTTCAAACAGACTGCTCTGTTTCCTTTCGTATAACCTTTGGATTGTTCCGTGCTGCTCTTCTCTTCCTGTATGGTCTCGGCCTGGCAGACATTGCTGCAGGAAATAGCCATGTAGATTGTATTGGCAGCAAAGGACAGAACTTGACCTGAAAGTTCACCTGTACAGAGAGAACAGAGGATGGAGAAGGGCAAAGGGGCATGTGGAGGCGTCTAAAAGCCAGACGATATTAATGGAGGTTAGGATTAAGGTTATGAGAGCAAAAAAAACAATCTCTTTACCTTTCCCTGGTACAGCAGGCTTCTCCTGTATGCCCACTATTAACAGTAAAACCACCACCACAAACACAGGAACTCGCCACGACCCGGTCAGAGACACTGCAGATAATAGAGAAAGCAAGAAATTAATGGATTTCTTTATTGATAAGCAGGTCGATGACAGGAGGACAATAATGTGAAAATGAACACCAGTGCACACGCTATAAAAAGAAAAAAAAATGTGCATTGTCTATAGAAGTTACATAGGTCGTATTTACTAATATTTGAGACAGCTGATATCAATACATGAATTACCTTGTGTGTAAAATATTCAATTCATTTGAATTCATTAAGCTTTTATTATTCTGTCTAAGACATAAGACTAGCTTGTATAATATTTATGTATACTGTAACACATATCTTCCTTAACATTGACTTACGCTGTAAATGTATAGGCCTCTATAGGCTATATGTGATCTTTGGCTGTATAACACAGTTGATGCAGATAAATTAATGACTTGTGTGTTCCCCTGTAGTTTTCACTTTCACCAGGTAGACTAAAATTGCCCGAACAGAATTATTCAAGCCTTCAAAACAAGACGGTCTTACCCAGGTAAAAAATAAGAGTTGTCCATACGGGCACAGACATGGTCCGCAGGACACCTTCCATACCGGGCGTCCACTTAAATGCCACAGCCAATACATAACCCACAACTAATGTCCCCACCTACGAAAGAATGAGAATATGTGAGCTGCGGCACTACAACAAACATTTGTCACTGATCTATTTATAATCAAAAAGACCCTCAGTGTGTTACTATCCCCCCATACATGAACCACTGTCGGTGAGTATCAATGCAAGCTTTCATGAACTCTGAAGAAATCAACAGGCCAGTTCGGAGGCCAAAATTTACCAAAAGCTTCCAGCACAAAGCGATCACAAGGCTCTACTGGATTAAAAGACATCGCAGTGAGGTAAAATTAAGCTGCATGCAACAACCGGTCGGGTGAAAACATAGTCATCCAGAGGTCCTGTAACCTTTATAAAAAGTCTGATTATGTTTTAAGGGACAATCATACTGTCCGTGTAACCTTAGGGATATATTTTTAGATCAGGGAGTTCATGCTCCAATTCCTACACTAAGCTCCAACATATCCAGGATGTTCACGATGTTTATAAATCCAACAGACCCAGATGCATAATAATGTTAGTAAAACAATATATTACACATGCTCAATGTATCAGATGCTACAAAAATAATGGAAATCACCTCTAATAATGGTTATAATGGAATTTATTAATTATATTGGTTTTAATGGAAACTCTACTGGTCTCTACTGGTAATGTGGTGGGTTTATTGGTTGGATGTTATAATAGTGAATGGGAAACAACACCATTAAATCCTACTGGAATAAAACGCAGCAAATGGAGACTTTGTAATGGTTTTAATGGTCTTGTTACTCAAGCTGTCAGATGTGTGTTAATATCTAGTTGTCTGAGATGAAAGCAATGTGACACACCCCACCACCACTTCCACCTGCTCACTGTCTGACAAGTTGTGTTCCTCTGTCCCATTCACGTGTCTCTACTCACCCACACAGCGTTAAAGCAATCCAGGCCGAAACAGATGATGTCACACACATGGTTGAGGATGACCTGCATGCCGATAACGCTCCAAAACAGATATAAGAAATAAAGCAGCGGTCCACCAGCACCAATAGCCAGCAGCACGTTCAACCGATTTAAAACCAGCGCTCCCATCGCCTCCACCCCGTAGTTCACACACCATACTGGCACCAGCAGGGTCCCAACAACTATCGGCGTGCCGCTCTCTTGCAGACCGCTGAGCCAAGAGCGGCCCAGCCGGGCGAGCGAGTACTTGAACGGGTGCAGGAAAGTGCCGCACAGCACCGCCCACAGCAGCGGTCGCAAGAAAGCCTCCAGGATGAAGTACACCAACACGGCAGCCCCGCAACAGATCGCTACGAAGATCATCGCTCCCGTGTTGTAGAAGGCCTGTTTGATGTTTTTGTCAAACTTAAGGGACGACGGATGGCTCAGTAGTTGGCTAACCATCCCGACCGCTGGCTGGACCGTCTCGCTGAAGGAGACGTAGTGCGGCCGGGCTGCACGCGGGGTGTCCGATTCGGTGGAACCTGGAACCGAGTCCTCTGTGTCTGCCATGGTCGCTATGCTTCAATCCAGAGGATCCACACAACGCCACATAAGGAACAGTCCGGGCTGGGCAAAGTGTGACGTAATGTGTAGGAGGTACTATGGGAAATGTAGGCAGAGGTTCAGCTTTTGTGTGCCTGTACCATTCAAGGAAATGTCCATTTATGTTACCACTAACAACAAATAAAATAAACGATTTATATACACATATATTATATAATCTTATACGTAGTACACCGCAAAAGATCTTATGAGTAATTGGATTTTTACACTTCCTTAAGGACTTTAAATACAAATTAATATAATTCATATGTTTCAATAAATAAATGAATAAAACAAAGAGTGTTCTTCAAAAATGTAGCCTACATTTGTAAAAAAAAGGCAAAAAGTAAATGTAATATAAAAGGTGTCTAACGTGCTTGGGTTTATCAAGATGCTGCACGTAACAACAACTCAGCAAAACCTTTATCCTTACAAACAGTTTGCAAAATGTGACCTTTTTTCTATCATTGCTGTGTGACAACGAAGACCTTTTTTATTCCGAAAAAAAATCCCCGTGAGATTTTATTCTTATTTTATTCAGCTTTATTACAAACCGCAGTGTGAAAATGAACCATGGCCTCACTAACCGTAGCTTAGCCACTTTCACATATAAAACCATGTATTTTCTACACTTTTACTCTAGTAAAACCATGGTTAATTTCCAGGGGTTTCACAGTTGTTTTGGTGTTCAGGACCACCATTTAGGATCATACAACACAGGCATCTTTGCTTCCAATTTGGTTAATATTTCACATACTCAGAATGTTCATACGCTGTTAATGTAGGAATAGCTTATATCATTTTTTGAAATATACATGGCTCACTTTTCACTATGCACCTTCATTAATGCATAACCTCTAATACTTCCATAATAATAAAAATATATCATTAACGGCTTTACAAACATTTTTCTTGTGGTTACAATGTCTGCATTCACAAACGTTACATGACATGATTATCTCTGGCCTGCAAACATCAAAAGGAATTGCTTTCTCGTGTCTATAAAACTACTGTATGCATTTCAGAGTGCTGAAGGATTATATAAGAAACTAAATGGTGCTAACATGAAACCCTTTTAATGTTGGAGCTTTGCAATGATATGAAGTCCCTGTTAAAGAAAGTCTTTCATTCCTTGGTATGAAGATCAGACTCCTGCACTGATTTTCTTCAAGTGGAAGGAAAGACTGGTCTAAACCGTCTTGGCTCATATGAGGCTGGTCTGCTGGCATGCATCATTGAATACTGAGCTGGCAATGCTGGGATAAATACAGTCTAAATGGAAGGCCGTGGTGTTTTATGTGCGTGTTTGTGCTGTTGAGCTGCAAGTTGGTTATGTACTTCAGCAATCTCAAGAGTCACAGGCATTAATAATCAGTGAAATGTTCAGAAATTCACAGCCTTAACGTTACAGTAATGAGAACAATTATATACTGTGAGTAATACTGGAAAACAGGCTACAACAGACAAACAGCAGAGCATTTCTACTGAGATTAAGTAACGTATTTCTAATATATCGACGTTAAATAGCGGGTCATCTCTCTGTAGTGGGGTACAGTGTGTCATGATGTTTGCCATTGTAAGCATACTGCATATTAACTATGATTTGGCTCAGATTGTTTAAATGCGTTAAGCAGCAGAGTCTATCATGGCATAACATACCATTCAGGGATTTCTCAATTCTTAAAAAACTAAATGTATTGAAGCATACTGCTGACCCTTGCTCTCTTATGAAAAAGAATCAACATATATAACATTACCGTAAATTAATGGATTGTAGCGTACATAACAATGTTCTATAATCTCAATGCTCATAGTCTTCCTGTTCATTGCTGCCTGTTTCTAATACTGTTCAAGTTGGCACTCCATTGTGCTATTAGTGGCTCCACAGTTGTGATCATTTTCTCGATGACATTACTGGTTGTGTTGGTTATGGTGTGCCCATCAGCAGATAGAAGGTAAGAGCAACGATGAGCAGTAGGCAAAATGGGGAGGAGAATGTCTGATAGGCTGTGGCAGGCATGAAAATGTCCTCGTATTTATAGATGCTAATCATGCGATCTGATACCGGTGGTGAGTCAATGTCATGCCTTGTGATGGAACCTGAGACAGCAACAAGAGAAAACAGAAAAAAACTGTGAAAATTTGACTATAAACGCTATTTATATTCTATATAAGTTGTATTTACAATACTTTCTTAAAGGTTCAGTGTGTAATTCACCTTGTTGTTTCTACAGTAGCTCTAATGGGACAGACTGCTCTACAGAGCGCATTTTGTAAATATGTTATCTCCTTCGGGAAAAAATGTGACAACTCCTTAGTTCTGTGTCAGCCACCGTAATGCTTCGAAAGGGAGGTGGAAGGGATGGAGTGAGCCGTTGGTTGCAATTCGCAACTTCGCCTCTAGATGCCGCTAAATTTCATACACTGGATCTTTACGACACCCTCTCTGGCCATATTTTAAAGTAGAATCACAAATATCCTTGCACAATATGCATTGCCTAAAGTTCGGAATATTATGAATTTCTATGAGCGTAATAATCTTCCCAAATAAGACAGCTACCTATGTAGGGAGCAATGCATCTCAATAGGTTTTAAAACAGAGCTATATTTAAATGCACCCACAGGTAACACACATGTACACACCTTGTATGGCAGGTCCCCAGGCAAACAGATAGTACCAACTAAGATGCAGGTCAACCAGCGTTTCCTCTCGCGCAACATGAAGAGGACGTTTGAAGCGACACGTGACGCGGTTGTTTTCAAAGACGCCTTCCTCGTCCCGTGCTGGGTTGCGTTTGATCTCTTTGGCCCACTGACCCACGTTATAGAAATGATGGATCCGTACACGTCCATTGTCATCGTGAACACAACCCATGACATCATCACCACCCTACAACGAGGATATTATCGTGCATTTGTTATCAGATAAATATGAAGAGTTTGGTTCCAAAATGAGATAGCTCAAAATCCTGTTGTTTATTATGTTTATCATGTTTTTATTGTGTTATTAAGCTGTGTTTTGGAGTTATTGTGGCTTAAATCAAAACAATCCAATTGCAGTTTGATTGAAATGAATTGGAATGCACAATAAAAATCGTGATTTAGATTTTTGTATTATTTTGGAACCAAACTCTTCATACGAACAGTACCCATATTATATTCACTCTTTCTTCATTTACCATTTTTTTGTCAGAGGAGAAACCAACAGCAACCCAGCCATCAGTGTCCGCACTCATTTCATATTCTACGTCCGTCCCAATGCGCCGGTAACTCAGGAAATAGTCGCAGGTCTCTGCATCACAGCCTGGTTTTCCGTATCTACATCACCAATACGAATGAGGGAGAGACAAACAAGTGAGGCACACAGGAAATCTACACAAAATTAACTCACGAATAAAGAATAACAAAACTGTAGAAAGCCCAATAAATAATAATAAGATCTTTTATGGTGTGCTTGTTTGTCCTGCAAAATTTTCCATTGCACAGCTTCAGCTTGACTGGATTAATTGACATTATTTACACTTGAGTGTGCTGTACAGCACAACAGTTTAGTGCGGTGCAGTTTCATACTGCACCATTACGACAAAACTGCTTTCAACAGTCGTTTATAATTCAAAGACATATTTTAACCTTTACCTGATGCATCCTTTGGTTACTCCACAGTCGCTAACTTTGATGCGAGCAAATGGGTCCACGGGGGGTGCAGTTGGGAATGGGTAACCTACGAGACATGGGACAGCAATGTCTTACTAACACAACTGTTTTCAGCTGCTCCTCATAGAGGCGCCTGAACCATTTCAAACATGCCAGGTTCTTTCCAACAGCTGACCAAGTTGTTCAACAAACACATTTAGAGTAACCAAACCAAACTGCTTTTAGGTATGTTTAAGCTCCATATCAGTAACGCTGTAGAGTAAAACACCTTCTTTAATATTTTTAATTTCTATTTTGATCTGTCAAATGATAGAAGACCACAGCATAAACTGCAAATCATCCAGAAAAAATTCTAGATTGATATCTATTATAGGCTAAACATACATACATCACATTTCCATTTTTAGATGGACCAAGCCTTATTGAAACCATTGAAAAAGTCATTAAATGCTATTTGTTCGAATTTAATTCTACCTTTAAAGGTGTATTAAATAGACAATTTAACTTTACTGAGCATCTCACAGATTGCAGTTTGTGTTTTATTGTATTTTGTATGATATTATGAACGGTGTGTATTGTTTTGCAATAAACATGTGGTAGGCCTAACATTTTTTATTCCATACCTGTATTGTATTTTCACATATCAAAGTCTGCATTTACAGTAAACCTACAGTATACATCTGCCAGCTGACTGTAGCACGAGTAAAATGACAAAATATATAGGGGTTTTGGAGGTCTGGGGTAACTGGATAAGCTGCACGAGCTCTCGGGGTGCTGACCAAGGTGCTGATTTAATGCAACGCGCTTGAAAAGAAAATAGTTTTTCCAAACAAATAGATCATGTGAAAAATATCTATTAGCCTTATTATCAGGCCTGTGAAAAAATGAACACCTCATATCCTAAAAAACCTGAACAGACCACAAACAGCGTTCGACTACATGACTTCCATCATTTCCCCTTCGTACCTTCATCTGAGAGATATCTAGACTCGAGGAATTCTGAGGCGAACGTGCTGTACGAATCTTTATGGGTTTCTTCGTGCCCCGGCTCTCCGTGATCGCCGTGTCCAGCTCGCAGTACGTTGTCGTCGGTAGGGCTAGCAGAGACGGGCAGCCACAGTGTCGGATCCAGCAGCACGGATATCTGCAGCAGCGGGTGCAGAAGAAACATGACTGAACGTGAGGGACCTGGTGATGCGATAATGGTTACTGCACACGGTTCCGGTTTACCAGTCGCATTCCACTACTGATGCTTAGACTGATAGGAAATAAAATAAAGCTAATTAAATCGCGTCCATGATAAAGCGTTTCGTTCGGTCCGCGGGGGAGGGGGTACTGATGCGGTGTAGCCGCTAATGAATAGGGCTAAACCAATCCGCTTATGGTGAGATTTGTAACTGATAGTGATGCTTTTCGGTACGCCCACTACGCGCATTGTCAATATCAACGTACTCCTGATTTTGTTTTATACATTGATTTCTAAATTATATAATTTTATTACAAAAAAAATGTAATAGACCGTCGTATAGCGATTTCACATATTTTGTCTCCCCTCTATTAGGTCGTTTTCGTCGCCTCTCACGTGAATCGATCGAGATTGCCAGCATTGAGTTCCAATAACATTGCGCTACGTGTAATCATGAATTGCAGCACCAGCTCAAAATTCTGTTTAGTAAATGGCTTGTTTCATGAAATAAAAAAGAGCAATTTTAGTGTTTACCAGCTGGTTTGGAGCTTTGTGTGATGTTTTTACAGAAAACAGATGTAACACAATTGTCTGCCATTTACTAAAACGAACGGCAAAAGTTTAATCTCACAGCTTTACAGCTTGTGTGCATTTATATTAGCAATCAAGATATTATAAATACGATATACAATGGTGTGGTACACGTCTATAAGTATATAATAAAATGTTTTAAGATGTTTAATTATAGGATCATATTTTTTACAATATTTGTTATTTTGTTTGAACATTTTGTATGATGGAGAGATCAGATCCCTGATCTGTCTGTTGTAGGGCTTTTTGTGCATTCAAAATCTCACCTGATAATTTCCTACAGTTAATAAAAATGTTTGGACATGTAAATAGCAATTTCCTGAGAACACTAAATCAAAACATATCAACAAACATCTTATCATTTTTAATAAAGCAGTTATTTGTTTGTTTTGGTGATGCATTTCATTCACTCGTTTTACATGGGGGAGCGTGCCAACCTTGCATTACCACTAGATGGCAGTGTTTCATTTCTTAAAGGAAAGGAAACTTGATATCGTCTCACGGTCGAAATACATAATACATATATGAAGTTACAATAATTATAAGAAAGCTACAAGAATTATAAGAAAATATGATTTATATACAATATTATTTAAATATTTAACTATGTAGTTTCGAGATTAACTTAAAGATAAACGCAACCTTGAGTATCAGAATGAAATAAGTTAATTTGCATTTCCATCTATTTTATTAGGTTTGTTTAAAATAGGACGGGATAAAACAGGACATACTAAATCATCCGCAGACCCCCGATGAACTGAAACTGAACAAAACTGAAATAGCTATATAAACTTTGCACTTTAATTTTTCACTGGACAACACAGATCTACAGAGAATATAACATTTCTATTGCTGTAAGAAAAGCGTGAAAGAGCTGAAATAACTAAATGTATTTGTACTATATTTAAAGTTAAGATTTTTTTGTAAAAGGTCAAACTAAAATTTGAAAAACACTCCTTTCAAAGCAAGAAATATGCTTGAACGTACAATAAAATGTATATAATTTGAGTACACGTGTGGTTATTGAGAATCAAATTGTTAGTATTGTAAGGAATTCATATTTTTAATTTTCATTTATATTGTTACAAATCAAATACTAGGGGACAATTCATCGTGTATTTAACCTGAACTCACAATTTAAAATTCAGCCCTCCAAGGTGTCCATTTAAAACCAGGCCCCTCTGAATCAATCTCTCTTATTTTCTCTGGATACGGCCAATTATCCGATGCTTAGCTGGACTATTAAATTCTGGCTGAACCAACATCAGCCTTAATAGCCCCATGCCATCAGCACACATATATATATATACACACGACCTACACATGCATTCACACACGTCACATACATACACACATACATTGTGACACTATTCATTCCCTCCAACTGCCACACCATCCCCCTCCTGCCATCACACACACACCAAGATCACTCTGTGTCTAATAGCCTTACCCAATTACGGCCACAGTGCTAGGGGAGAAAAGGATGATGAGATCCCTTAACATGTTAATGAAGAACCTACGGCATACCTGCCTTATCTTAATAACCTAAAACTCACGCATCCACTCTCACACTTACACACACCACACAGCAATCTGCCAAATGTCAATTGTGTGTCTCCTGGGTATGTGTGTGAGTGTGTGTGATTGACACAGAGACAATGGCCGCAGGTCCCATTCATAAACACAGAGGGGAGACAGAAAGATGAACTGATGCAAAGAGAGAGAGAGGGTAGAAGAAAAAAAGATGTGACCAGAGTTTTTAAAACTAAATATTTATCTTATTTCCCTAACACACTGATATTCACAGATGGCATTAAGCTTTTAGTATATGGTATAATACTTATAAGTATAGCATTGGTTAAAGTCAACATCATGGAAAATCTCCATGAACCTCTTCTGTTAAATTGCACTTAAAGGGATAGTTCATCCAAAAATGAAAATTCTTTCATCATTTACTCATCCTCATGTCATTCCAAACCTGTATGACTTTCTTTCTTCTGCAGAACACAAAAGAAGATATTCTAAAGAACAATGGAAACCAAACAACATTGACAGAATGGACACAAAAACACTGGGATATTTCTCGAAATACCTTCTTTTTGTTTAATGCCCACTGCTTGCCTTCTTACATACATCTCACACATAAAGTACAGGTGGCCGCATTTGAGTGCGCGTGCACGCACACCGAAACCCTACATGGTTATTGACAGAAAGAAAAAGAGCCCTATTAATCCTGAGAGAGCGCGTATGTGAGGCTTCATTTTAACTTGTCAACAGTCCTTACATAATGACAGCAGAGCAAGCGGTTCTGACATAGCCATCACTCTTACTCTCCCTTTGAGTCTAACACACACACACACATATGCAGGGATCGATAAATGTCTGTGTGGCACGACTGTCTGGTAGGGCCTAATCTCTGTGAGTCTCCGTTGTCCCGGGAGCACATTATGGGCACGTGCTTGGTGTTAGCCCATTAATCGGGTGATGGTTGGATGTGTTATGTTCCTTCTCCCACAGGAGTGTGTTGTGTTGATAGATTGAGCCATGCGTGTGTGTGTGCGTGTTCCAAGAAGAGCGATCCTAATTTCTTTGTTTGAGCAAATAGAGACAAAGGACGAGCACTTGTGATGCTTCTTTTCTGTGTCTCTCCATCTTCAAAGCTTATCTGGAGTCCGGTCACAGATATCTCTCACCGTTGCTCGATTAGTGTTTGGTCCTAGAACATTGGCAGCGTTTCTCTTTGCCTCCGTGTCTCTTATGCGCTCTCCCCGTCAATCTGTTTGCTTTGCTGTATTTGTTTCTGTGGTAATACAGGTGTACTTAGCTAATCTGATTGGTTTGACAGAGGCTGTTAGAACACAAACAGGTGCATGTTCCAATCAATAGCGTCATTAAACGCGAATTAGCGCTAACTCAATCAAACTACCCAGTTTAGCACCACTCTCGGTCATTTACCATGGTAACCCAGTGTCTTTGTGGATGGTGGCGGGGGTTGTCAATCACTATTTGATGCCCTGAGGATGAATGAGAAGAGATGAGGACAATGAGGAGTCAATGTGTATTTAATAACCAGAGGGTCCTACAATATATGACCAGGACATTTCCATTATGCTTCAATTACCTTTTTTAATAGTTTGTGATTACTGGGTAATACATTTGAAAATTAATTTTATTTTTAAGTCTTTAATGTATCCTTCAGACCAATGTGAATCATTTTGACCAAATCAGGAAAAAACGTTCTCTTTGCAAAATTAAAACACCAAAGTCTTGCCCATTGAATATTTCAGAAACAGCGTAAAACATAACATACAACCATAACTTTAAATGAAATTCCCTCATAGTTTTGTTTCTTTTTATGACTGTGGAAGGTCCAAGTAACAATACAGAAATTGCTTGAATTTTCAACACATTTTAAGATTTTAATTCTTCACTTTTTTAAGTCAAAAGTATATGTTGACTACAGTGTGGTTTGTTGATGTGTTTGCGGAAATGCTTTCATTTGTCTGGGGTGATACGTCTGTCTGCAGGGACACAAAGACACTGATCAATCATCCACTTCTACATAACAAATTCATGCCAAACACACACAAGCAGACAACTGGTTCTTCCTGGTTCATTCTTGGTGGTTCAATCCACAGGCCTCTTTCCAAACCTCTCAAGACAAGAACGCTGATGACAGACGAGTGAAGTGATAAGCAGTCTAAAGAAGAACATAATGACAGATGTGGACGGTAGAAGATCATTTCCATTAACTCATAATGAAAGCTTTTTAAGGTCCAGCTTACACACCGTTTTTTTATTAACAGAGCTTTTCCTCTATGTTTATGTCTGATATGTTAACATTTTTACCAATTTGGACCAATCAGGAGGAATGGAAATGGTGAATGATGACTGTGTTGATTGAATAATATGTTTTAATGGTGTTTTCAAGACCTTCGAGGAAACAACCACTTCACTCTAACCTGTGAATAAAGCTTAAACATTATCCTTTATATAACACTCTTAAAAAACGTTCTTCAAAAGATTCTTCACAGTGATGCCACAGAAGAACAATTTCCGGTTCTCCAACGGACCATTCAATCAAAGGTTCTTATATTTAGGGGTAAAGCCACGAAGTGGCGTAGACACCTATTGATTCCGTTAGTGTTGTTATTATTCTGCTTCTTCTTCTTCTGCCATGGAAGTCTATGGCAGCCCATAGAACTGTACATGGGAAAGTTGTGAAATTTCTGAGCTGTTACCATGGCAAATATGGATAGCGCCACCAACAGTCCAAACTTCCGCATCCGTTTTAACCTATAACGTTTGAACCGTACATCCTAGATTTTTTTTCATTTTTCCTCTGAACCCTTGGCTCATGACGATTCGAATGCACTATATGACGTCGTTTTCCGTCATGACAATTTTCCCACCATTTAGAATTTTTCAAAAAACCTACCTTTTGAACCCCTCCTAGACTGTTTGCCCGATTTGCACAAAAGTTGGTATGCAGCATCTAGAGACACTGCAGACAAAACGGTATTAGAATACCTACAGTTCCAGAGATATAAAAAATGGCTAGTTTGCTGATAACTTTTAGAAACTTTGGTGTAAAATCATAAGAGTGGTTTGTTTGATTCCTTGAGACATGTCAAGTTGAACCGTACCCAATGCTCCTCATTCGTCCATTGTGGGCGTCGCCCATTTAGAATTTTGTCATAAAATGCTGTATTTTACAAACGCAATAACGTATCGCTACGAGACTCAAAGTAAAGTTATAGGGCAGCGCCCCTAGTGGTCAAGAGATATAATTATATTTCTTAAAATGCTTGCAACATATGAGGAAATCAACATAATAGTATTAAATTCACATTAGTTTATTTGATGGTTCAAGCCGAATTGTTTGATATCATAGTTGACATATTCCGCCATACTTCCTGTCCGCCATATTTAGTTATACACAATATTTGTCAGATTTGCAAGAAATGTGGTATGTAGTATCTGGAGACTGACAAAAAGTTATAGAAAGATTTTTGATTGATCGAATGTTTCTTGCATACAGCGTCAGCGAATTCTAAGGCGAGCTCGCCAAAGAGTCATGTGGCTGTATCTTCGCGACACTTTTGTGTATTGACACGAAACTTGGTAAGCATCATCACTGGCAACATCTTTGGTAACTGCGCCACCTAGTTGTCAAAAGTTATAGCAAATGTATTTTTTCTAACTGTCTTTCCCTGTGTTTTCAAACTTGATTTTAAATGAAAATATTTTATCGGTCTGCCATTGTGGGCGTCGCCCATTTAAAATTGTGTCGTAAAATGCAGTATTTTACAAACGCAATGTCAAATCTCTACGAAACTTAATGGTTTTGCTGTTGGTATCTGCTTTTTGTTGTGTTCCCACCGCAAGAATCGACAAGAATTGAACTTTTTTTGAGGAAAACTTAAGCTCCTTCTCCGAGGCAGGGTCTAAACCAGCAGGACATGAACGATCCGTGACGTAAGCAAGCGCTGATGGCCGAACTTCTGTTGTTTATTGTTTGTCGTCGTTCGACAGATGCGCTTTAATGACGTTGTCGACCGGCTTACGTCACAATATAGTTCCTTTGCCGGTGCAAATGTGATCGGAGAAATGGCCTGAGGAAAATCTTAGTTCACAAACAAAAGCCCTCTTTACTCATTCTGGACCTTGCTCCTGAACTTATCAGTCGAAAAGCCACTTCTGGCATTGCTGCAAAGAACCTTTTAAGCACCTTTATTTTATGACATACCTCCATAAATATACTTAAAGTGCTCTTTATTCACACATTAAGTTTGTCTTTAATATACTACAATATAGTCTTTACACTTCTCGATGCCATAGAAGAACCTTTGACTGAATGGTTTCTTTGGGGAACCAAAAATGGTTATTCTGTGGCATCACTGTGAAGAACCTTTTAAGCACCTTTAGTTTTAGAAGTATACTATTCATAGTGTCTTACTGTAAATAGCACAGTACAGATCCTCTCACGTTTATCCTAAAAAGTACTAAAGCATATTGCTTGCATATTAAGTACAAAATGAATGCGTGAAATAGCGCATTTTAAATACATTAAGGTGTGTGACAGTGCACTTTTTCAAGATTCTTTGGATGTTAAAGGTTTAAGGAACCATTAAGCCAAAAATGTATTTCGATGGCATCAAAGAACCTTTGAAGCCCCCTTTTTAAGATTAGACATGATTATGATTGAAAATAATGTGAGTTTAAAAGCAATATAGTTATTTAATACAATCTAAAGTGAATAGGTGATTTTTAGGCTTTATACCGCTTCCACCATACCCCCTCCACACACACACACACACACACTCTAAAGAACTTGTGATTATCAGATCCTTCAGTTAGGACCAATAACAAACATCTCTTTATACTTGACCTCTATAAAACAAACTTTTTTTGCAGCCAGCATCCACTCAGTAAACTGAATTCTATGTGTACGGAGCGTGTGGTTTTGATATATTAGGAACAAAGACATAAGCCCCCCTGCTCTGCCCTGTGGACATATTCTCTTAATGAGAGCCCAGTGAATTTCAGTACGTACATCATTACTGTAATCACAGGCACTGATGAGGTTATCATTATTATGAAGCTCCCCTACACACAAACACTTGCACACACGTGCATAAATAATCTCCTGTATACTGTTTGTTAACGTAATTGATGTAGATATGAAAATAACCTGCAGTTCCTGCTGTAATTGGTACATATAAAATGTGATGAATATACATAACGCGCCGCGTAATAACTCTTAATTAATACATACACACACTGCCGATGCATGCATTACACGATATCGCTTATACAGCTTTCTATAGATTTATACTGCTGTGTGTCACACTAAATCTCATTAGCTCTGTTAGAAAAAAGCAGTAGAGAAAGAGAAAAAGTTGGAACAATAGGATTATGAGAGAGGAAATGACACATCCAAGCGTCTTTGTCCTACTTGACCTCTCTCCACCGACCTTCAGCATCTCAGTAGCTCCTCTGTGGATCAACGTATGTCTGCGGTGCCGCGGCGAGGAGTGATTTCCCATGTGTTCTACCCTCCCTCCACCTTTCTTTCTCGCCTCTTCTCCGTCTGATATAGATCGCTGGCTGGGGTTCAGTTGCTAATTGAATATGTTATGCGTCTGTTCAGATGACAGGAAATGGAGGGATGATGATTAAGAGATGGAATCAATTCAGCTCAACAGCTGCTGTTTTCTGTCAAATTTATACGGCCATTCAGAGAAAGACTGTGATATTTAAATTTGTTAGCACATTCGTGGCCCAATTCCAAATTCAACTTTCCGGTTGGTTTCCTGGATGTTTATACTTTGTCGAAGCAAAATGAACACACGGTGATGCCTGCAGAATTCCCTTATTAAAATGTCGCTCTAGACGTTGCTATATGCTTACATCAATCAATGCACGCTGCTTTCCTGAAATCGCATGTCCACACACACATTTAGCCTCTGACAGGCCCCTAAGCTGTGATTATCTGCACAGGCAGCATTGGGATCTCTCATAAGCATCCTTACCCACACTTGCCAATAATTAGCCCCGGTTAATTACAGCCCTACTGCAGGTTAAGCTAGTGAAAACCACCCCGGAGATACCCTCACACCTTCAGGTACATATGCACACACTCACACCTCCAGAGACTGGTTTTATGAGCTCAGTGTCCAGAGCTGAGGCAGATCGCCGTCAATGAAACTGACAGCATCAGCCCTCAGAACTTACGTACACACAGCGGGTCTGCGGGTCAACTGCAGGGAGCGCAGGACCGGAGGATTAAAAAGTACCTTTACGTACTTTTACTGTCTTGGATTAAATTTTTTGATCCGTCTCCATCCCCCCCTGCATCCTTACTGATTCTCCTTTTGTTAAAATGAAAGGTGTAGTCCAGTGGTTCTCAAACTGGGGACCCAAGATGGATGTAGGCACTTTATGAATTACAGATATTTATCATAGATTTTATGCAATCAAACATCAGAAAAAAACACCAACCAAAAGAATTGATGTTCCAGCATTGTACAACTGAATATGTTTTTGGTTTAATACAAATTCGAAGTTTAAGATTTTAAGTCTATTTGGGTGGCTGTATTCAATGAAATGTGTTTCAATGAAAAAGTTTGAGAACCTTTGGTGTGGTTTATTAACTTATGGAAAATAGGCCTATCCCTACCTGCGTTTAGGTGGATTGCAAATAAAATAGAAAATAAGCAGTCAAATTTAACTTAGGACAAACTACATTTATATGCAACTTTTACCCAAACCAGAACTGCAGTCTCATCCTATAAATCCTTTCTGTCTAATCTTCAATGTTGGCATCATTTAACCACACAACCACACTCACAATTGCTGTAAACCCTCTGTTATTACTGCCAAGTCATTATAATCTTATGACCTTCATCGCTCTCGTGGGATTCTGAGTGATAGCTGGCCATTTGCAACAACACAATTAACCATCAGAGATCAGTAATGAGCCAATTAACAATTCCAGACTGTTTAAGAGTCACCACAGGGTGTGCTTAATTCACACCTCTGGAACTTGTTAAAGTTATTGTGTTTCATTTGGAAGGCTCATAATTCAGTGTCCCTTTTCTCCACTCAGTCATAATGACCTAGACCACACTGTTTTAAATTTACTTTACATTTAGGTGTTTATGAGAGAATTTTATCCAAAGCTAATTGAATTACCTTCATTAAACACAAATAGAAAAAGCAATATTTACAGCACAGTAAATATTCAAAAATCAGATTTGAAAGAGATCGCTCAGGATCCTATCGCTCAGGATCCTACCCAATGTTAAACAAGTGTTATTTCACTTAAAGTCTTCGCTTCTTGAATCGTCTTCAGTTAAGCTTATTAACTTCAGTACAAGCACACATTCAGCACACAGACACAGCCTCTACTTTCACCATCTTCGAAAACTCTGGGGATGGCCAAGGTAGGTTGTTTTCTGTAGAGCTAGATAAAGTCACTGAGCAGTGAAACATTGCACAAGCAATTTTTTTTAGTTTTTCATTTAGATGACTGCTTTTAAAATATACTTAGAAATACTTAGTTTAGTTTACGATAACTTCACAAGACGTAAATGTCTCGCATAATCCGAAGGTGTATACTTACATGTTTAAGTTATTTTGTAAACAAAATTGAAAAAGTCAACATATTAAATCACTGTGTGCGATCATGGTCCTTTCCTGGCTACATAATTTTCTTTCTCTCTAACACTGTACTGTCCAGCAAAAACTATAAAAGGCATTTTTTTGTGGAACCATTTTTTTGAGTTTTGTTTGGAATTGTAAGGTGTGTAAGGTGACTACATTTAAGATGCTAAAATAAAACACAAGCCTCAGTCAAATTAGGATATTTAAGTCATTTTAAAAACACACTTTACAAAAAAACATGACTGTGTGCATGGTGAGACAAAACAATCACACTGAAATATTTTCAGATATGTTTTTAGAAACTATTTCATAGTTGATATTAGCAATAACCTAATCATCCAAATACAATTGACACAATTCAAAAGCTAGACAGGCCTTAAACGAACAACACCACAGTCCATCAACATCAAACTTTAACTAAAATGATATTCCCTGATAAGGAACTACGTGAATGAGTCTCCATCCACATTTTCCAACTCATTTCTGAGTTTTGGCTTACAAAACTATGTCACTTCTGGTGGGAAAGAAGTATAAGATGCAAATGTAGACCCCTTCAACTCTGTCATGTAATCTCTTTTTTTCAAAACAGATTGTCAATAACTAATAGCGATCAATTAGCTCCGGCAGTCACGCGACCTATTCTGTTTACATCGCCCTCCTGGCAGGCAAGGACAGCTGGGAGCGAATATGAAATGATTGGCGCCAGCATGAGTTTCAAGGCAACAGAGTTAACTGCGCACTTTAATTCAAAAGACATAGCAAAACTTAATAGATTAAACATAACAGATCCCAAAGGGCTGTTAACGTGTATCAATAAAGAAATGGATACATTTCCTGACCTGCAGGGTCCTAATATCTACAACTACCTCATCAACTTTTCATCGTCCTGCTCCGGAGACTCTTTAAAAGCCTGAGTGGTAAAAATTGAAGGGAATTTTGTAAAATATATTCAAGTTTGGAGTCTGCCGGCTTTAACCTGCTTTGTCGTCATTGGAAGGGTAAGTCAACTGTGTCGACCCTAGCTGTCCTTGTTTGTAGGAAGCCAGCATAGATATATCACTGATCTTGCAGGTTAAACATTCCCCCAAAAAACTGACCCTCCATTGAAGCCATGGGTGGTGGTCAGACACGATGGGGTTGTGTTAGGAGCCTACTGCGATTGCAAAGCTGGACTAGGCGAATGCTGCTCTTCTTGTTTAGTATTTGGCAGCAGAGACAGTGAGGAAGAGATAGCGGTGACATGTGTTGGTTAGCACGTTTTATTGTAGTTAACCATTTAATCATCTATCAAGGATACACCTGTTCTAGCATCCTGGCGTAAAGCAGCTCTCCACCGTGTTAGAATAGTACGATTTGTAAGTCTATACAACCTGGTTTTAAATTATTGTTTGACCACTGTCAATATCAAAGCTACAGCCGCTCTAGCGCTCTCCCGAATGCCTGCCAAAATGGCGGAGTTCAGATTGCGTGACGTCAACCTTCGAAGCTCAATAGCCATTGTCATTATCTCCACAACTGAGTATCTTCCTCCCAACCCAACAACTCGCCCTGTTGACTCTCTTAATTAAATTCTTGGCACGCTTATTTCCTTTACCTCTTCATCATACACACATTTGCACGCACACTCGCACAATGAGGTGTTGTCTTACTCGCGAGCTGATGGCTCTTTAAGGGTGGGTGCTTTTATTGAGGCAGCGTGCATTGGGTTTATCAGACCGGTCTCTGAATAAATGGCTGGCCCTCGTGCCCTCTCTTTTGGCCCTCTCTGTAATTCCAGCGCCTCCATTAGCTGCTGTATTGATAACGGTCATTAGCATATTTATGGTGATGGCAGGAACGTTATTGTTTGTGTTGGTTATTAATCTTCCCTCTGAGCAACTGCTCTGACAGCTCAATCTATTCCGCCATCGCGACGCACACTCTTTCACGCGCGCGACGCTTTCAAGTTGAACGGCGCTTTTGTTTGAGGGTAAATAGGCAGTGTCGGGGGGCGCGGGGGAAGCGGGAGGGGAGGGGGTGATTGACGCGACCCCTCCTCAGGTGAGTGCTGATCTCCAGCTGGGCCGAGGGCTCGCTGGCATTACTGTCACACTGCCAACCGCTGCCAGCGTCACACCATTGATCCTCCTGATTACAACAGGCAAATTTAAAAATATTTACTGTACACACACAAACAACTAATTCAACCAACTCTTGCGGTCCTTTTGGCTTAAAGCAGTTTCTAAAAGAGAGATGACAGAAGTGCATGAATGTGTGTGTTGGGGTTGGATGAAAGAAGAGTGTGTGTGTGTGGTTTACTCTGAGGGAGATGTTTTGTGCCCGAGGAGGGCGGATGGGGGTAGCGGAGCTTCTAATCGGGGGTCCCAGGTGACCGGTGAATATGCGTCATGTCACTCCTTCTGTTTGAGTGACAGCTCGCTGATTAAGGGCCAACTGAGGGCTGGAAACCAGCCAGGATCACTGAGGGCAATGAGCATCATCTCACATCCTCCACCTCAAAGCACACACACAATCTTCAAAAGGCATTCCTGTAGGGCACAACCGGGACTTTCCAGAGCACTGGAACACAGTATAAACACCTGCAGAGGGAGGTAAAAAAGAAGGGCATTCTAGTCTTGGTCAGGTGCCATGTCCAAATATTATGGTTTCCAAGTGTTTCCTGTAATAATTAAATAGAGTCCCTAACATTATTTGCTGTAATAGGATCCATGAAATAATTTTCTTTAACTGCTTGCTCTTAAAAATAAAATGATATCAAAAATTGAGCACACAAGGCAAGCTTAGCTTTTGGGACCATTATGAATTTGACACATAGTGTTTCTTTTTCTTTGGTGATAAATAACTGGTTTTATTGAGGCTATCATTTCAGTCATAACTTGCCACAGAGGACATCATTGATTGATATTCTTAAAAAACTGAGCAAGATTTTTATTTGCTTTACGCCAGAAATGTAAATCAAAGCTCAACCCTCACAGTGCACCAATAATCCTGGCCAGATATATGCTAATGCGCTGGACTATTTTATTGAAGTCGTAAAATTTTAAATCACAGTTTGCGAGTGTTTCATACAAGAAAACATTAAAAGACAGGCTATGAATATAAATTGTTGTGCACTAATACGTCATACAAAACAATGAAGAGATTATCCTGTCTGTTTACGCATTAGTATGTACCCATTGGGGGAAATATTACTATTTTACACCGTGCCACAGAAAAGCATTTATTGTGAGATTTATCCCTTTAGCTAATAACTGACTTGACGTTAGTGTTGTGCAAAATCGCTTCAAAATTTTATAGCGGCGAAATGAACCTAAGAATTGCATTTTTCTTTAGGAAATGTATTTCTCAGTGCATGTGTAATTTCATAAAGAAGTGCATCAACAAATATGATCTCCAATGACACACTAATTCAACTAATATAAGTTATATTAAATGAATAACATGTTAATAATTACATTATTAAGGCCATGCTTAATCATTTTTTTCTACAGATTCTATAATTTTTTTGCATAAAATCAGTAGTGGTAATATACCCTCATGCATAGTAAAGGTTGTACATTCTGACCTTGTTATTGTACCTGCTTGATTTACATGTTCGCTGGCCCCGTAACCCCTCTTTTTATGTATGATTAAAACTCAATCAGTGCACGGCTAAAAATAAGCTCCTCATCTTTAACACATCGAGTGTTAATGAGGAAATGCAATGAAAACTGCTCCCAAACTGCCAACAAAACGGATGTGACGCTAGCGAGGTAATACATCTGACCGTCTGCGTTACAGAATTAAAACCTATTTAAAAAACAACCCCCTCTAATTTAGCAAATACCCTCACCTCTGAGGTTATCACAGCTATGCAGACTATGAGCATGGACAGATCGCACATGATCGTGAATTAGAACATTCAGGCCCGGTTTCACTGACAAGGCTTAGCTTAAACCAGCACTATGCCTTAGCTACATTACGATATTTAAAGGGACAGTTCACCGAAAAATTAAATTATGTCATCATTTACTCTCAAGATCTGTATCATTTCTTTATTTGGTTGAATACAAAGAAAGATATTTGGCCAAATGCTTGTAACCAAAGTTCTTGGACCCCATTGACTAGTACCACAGTTTGAAAAATTGCAATGGTAGTCAAAAGTGCCACAAAACTTCAAAATATCTTATTTTGTGTTCAACAGGACAAAAAATATTAAAAAGCAATTTTTCCTACTGTGGTAGTCAAAGGTGGCCAAGAACAGTTAAGTTACAACAATTCTTCCAAATATCCTCTCTGTGTTCACCAGAATAAAATACATTTATGCAGATTTGTTACAACTTGAGGGTGAATAAATGATGACATCATCATCATTTTTAGAAACAAAATACTGGTTTGCATCTTGAGACAAAATAACGGCAGTGACATATTTTAAGAGATCTCAGGGCAAGTCAGGAGTTTTGTTCCTATGTGTTTTTATTCTTCTTACATGAAAACCAAATTGTAAACTTTTTTTTAACACATTTTTCACTTTTAATTTTCCATTTGTTGGACATCTACAGAGTTTAACATTGTATAGGATGACGCACCAGTGTCTCCTAGTTGATGTACATCTATGCTATCAAAACCATGCATATGCAAAAAATGCTTTTTGATAGCTGTCTAGTGTAGTGACCTCTATGTGTGAAAGGTTTAATAGAAGACGTTACCTAAAATTGAATACATCAAACCAAGCCATTGGATTCCAAGCTGCTCACAAGGCAGTAATACAAGACAGTTGATCAGATGAAATTCATATGGAAATTTGCTAATGATTACACAACAGCGATCTGTTTTAAAAATTCCAAAATGCTAAACACTCCCCTGTTCTCTATTTACACAATGTATAAAAGCTTCAGTAGACAATGACAAACAATACACGATGCAGCATCTCATTTAATCAGAGCTTTGGTCTCATATCAATAGCAGGAGAGACACACAGCCAGTAACAACCTCAAACCCAATACAGCATATGACCTTCAGTGTCCTAAGCAAACTTTCTCTTTAGTGTCCTCAAACTAACTTGTTATAAGCATCTTTAGTTTGAGACAGAAATAACTCGTAATGTCCTCCATTGTTATCACTAAACAAAAGAAGAGACACTGCAGAACGAAGAAAACTTCTCTATCGATTTCTCCCCAAGAAACTCTCTAATGGTCCTGTGGTATAAAATACACACGCACAGTCCTCCGGCCTGTCATGACACACTTGATCAATGTGTCCAGCACACCATAATTCATTAACCTCTCAGTCAGACGAGTTCTCCACATTCTCGTGCAGCTCGGACCACGGCTGGTATTGTCCTCTTGGCTGCACTCTTAAGTCAAGTTATCTCCAAACACGCGCACTGCTCTTTTCATTCATTAGAGACTTCATACTTTCATTAGGTCCTCCATGGCAACCAGACAAGAATGGATCCATGTGCTGGTCCGGAGCAAAGAGACATAATGTTATACAGCGTATGATGACAGAGTGTTATTGGGTAAGTTGGGTGATGTGACTGTAGAGCTGATCAGTGAAGGCCTGTAGTGAGAAGCGCTGCACGACTCGCTCTCTGCCAGCCTGTCCCATATGCTGCTTGAGTTTAGGGTCCGTAACAAACTTCTGCATGGCCTCAGAGAACCGCTCAGGGGTGGGATCGCACAAGAAGCCCGTTTCACCTTGTGCTACAGACTCTAGCGGTCCACCGGAGTTGACCGCAATAACCGGGCAACGCAAGTACATGGCTTCTATGGGTACAATTCCGAAATGCTCATTGCTGGGTGTGTACAGTACACAAGTGCTACTGTGCAGCAATGACAATTTCTGTTTGTCTGAGAAGGAGCGCAGGAAGGTCACATGATCTTCCAGGCCAAGAGAGGACGCTAGCGAGCGCAGCTCTTCGTAGTGCTCTACGTTCTCGGCCACACGTTCATCATAACCGCCCGCCATCACGAGGTGTACGCGGTCCCACTCGCCCGCAGAGAGACGTGCCTTTAGAGCTGCTAACGCTTGCAGCGCCAACGGCAGGTTCTTCTTGCGCTCATAACGATTGATCGACAGAAAGAGGAAGCTCCTCCCCTCTGGAATTAGTCCGCTAAGGCCCTCTACTTCACCATCAAAAGCTGCTGAGTTCAGAGAGGGATACAGGACGTCGGTGTGAACGTTGGCCAGTTTGGGGAAAGTCTGTTGGAAGACTCCGGCAGTGAACTGGCTGTTGACTAAAATGCGGTCTGACATGCCAGTGGTCAGTTCCTCAAACCAGTCGATAGGCGCTCGATAAGTCGCTTTAGAGCAGAACGACGCTGAGTCAACAACTGGTCAGGGAAATGACAGTAGAACAGGACTTTCTTCCTGTGACGTGCCAAACGCAAAAAGGGAATACATGCTGAAACCTGAAAGAGGGAGAGAGATGAGGTTGAGGTGCAAATGTCTGAGACTGCTAGTAAAAAATGCTTCTGTTGTGTTTTATTGTTAAATTGTACAATTTATATTATTAGCATAACAATTTGAGTTGAAAGTTCAGCCTAGCCCCCATTGACTTTCATTGTATGACACAAAACCATCGAGAAATATTTCAAAACACCTTCTTTTGTGTCTTATAAACAATGACTTTAGCTATTACAGATACCCATCACATAAATATAATAAACATGGTTAAACAGTCATTTATCAATTGCTTTTTCACAATATTCACATCATATATTGGTTCAAATATTCACATTATATAGAGTTTGTTATAATGAGTATTATTAATAATAGTTACCTGATCACAGAAGACAACATCAAACTCTTCGCCACTGAAGAACACAAGATAGAGCGTTACATAGATCATACGCAGGTATGCACACAGAGCGTGGAAATAACCGAACACACTGGTGGGCAGCCAGTCACCCACACACACCACAGGCAGGTCAGGTGAAAGAGTCTCAGAAAAGCAGTGCTGGGGGTCATAGTGTGCCGTCCAGATCTGCACACTGCAGCCACGAGAGCGCAGAGCTACAGCTGCATCCACCACCAGACGTTCTGCTCCACCAATACCCAGATCAGGGTGCAGGAACACCACCCGAACCATCCTGCTGTAACAAGACCCACAGACACAGTCAAATGACAGTTACACCTTTCTTATATCAATGCTTTATGGAAAGAGTTTTATTATTTGAGAGTTTTGATCAAACCATCTTATGCCACTATGCTGTTGCATAACGTTACATACATATTCATAATCTCTAATGCCTATACCGATACTGTGGTAACATATTACAGCCCCAAATGTCTACGTATAATTGTAAACAAACGGGACACGTGATCTTAAAACTAAAACTTGGGAAATGTTAACATTTAGTTTAAATGTCATTTATTTGAAACAGTAATTCCGCGTATGCTGGTAACGTCATAGTGTCTACTATACTAACATTACAACACTGTCATATCTTGTTTCCATACAAGTATTGTCAGAACAGTTGGCTGTCAGGCAACAATTTCAAAATTACGCATAGACAACGCTTACCTTTACTAAATCAGCCGCCCGTATGAATAACTAAAGTGGCACAAAGTTCACAAATGCGATATAATAGTGAAACTGACTTCCTGATTGAGCCAAAATGTCTTCCGAAATGTGTACACATCATCCATCGCATATGACACGTCACAGCACTGTACTGCGTTGTCCCCATTTTGATTTTCCCTAAATAAATTCTAAAAAAGAAGCGATATTACCCGTTTGTGTTTATTTCTACTGTAATATAAATTATTTAATTGACCATTTATATTGTATTTGAATTCTTAAATCAGCCCAAATGCATTCAAATTGACAAACAGGGCATATTCAGGTCAGGCACTGTACTGGCTCCTATGAGGGTCCTTTCAAATGTTGTCGTGGCTTTCTCAGTGAGACGTCATCAAAAGGCTTTCTTCTTTAGTGGTCTGGATCGGCTGGAGTTCAGAAACAGAGGCAGTTTAAATAGATTCATTCTTCTAGACTCCTGCAACATCTAAAACTAAGCAAAATGGTAAGTTTTTATTCGTGATTTTCGTAGTTAATCTTTGTAGTGCAGCTTTATACAAAAAACGTAAGTCCGTGTGTCTTTACCGATATGTCTGGATAGTTAGCTGTCTAGCTAGTTGTGCTATGTAATAACTCGCCGTCACTGGAATTGTTAATATTATGTAAATTTCGATAAGCTGAGTTTTCACAAAGTGGGGTATGTTTTGTATTAGTGTTGTGCCAGTAATTGCACATTTATTTGGGTCTGGGGGCTTGTTTCAATCACAGCATCAGTTTGGGAGACGTGGCTATTTTTCACCACCAAGATCTTCAGATTTAATCTGGCCCACTCACTTGGCATGAATACAGATTAATCCATAAAACATTACACTACGTTTTGCTAATCTTTATAATAAGACAACAATAAATGTATAATCATATTTAGCTTGATTATAATTTTCTTTTAGTAGAGGTTTTAATGATATGCCTCTTTATTGGCATAACAAGGCATAACGGGTCAGTAGTCACGTATGAACGGTCATTACATTATATCTGCCATCGATGTGCTAGCTAGGCAATAAAGCATTATTCTATGATATAAAGCATAATATACAGTTCATTTGCACTTGAACTAAAAAAAAATTCTTCTGCCCTTCACATCGATTCAGCCTGGGCCTGCAGCTACTGCAACGAACGTTGGTGCCTCCAGCCGTTCCCCCAGTAAGACAGTTGCCCCTCGCGCTGCTGGAACCTCAGCCAGACAGAGGTAGAGCATTTCAGAGGAGCATCATCTTATACACATTGATTAAAGACTGCACGGCCTCGGCTTTGCTTTCCTTTATTCATTGCTTACTGTATCTAATCATTTTGATCACAAAAATCATTTTGTGGTTTTCTTTGCGTTACATGTTAACTGCATGATTGGATCAACAAAACTTGAGTGATCTTGTTCCTCTCTGCTTGTCAAATCTACCCTTGATACCCCCTCACTCACTCACTCACTCACTGTATTGTTTTGTTTAGACATCATTACTGTATGTTTTGGCACAGAATTATCTGTCACCTATGTAAGTCTTGATTGTTGACTCGGTGTTTTATTTTGTGGTTTTCTCAGGAAAGCTCCCAGCAGTAGTGCACGCAGTGCAGGAAGGACCACATCAGCTGGAACAGGAGGAATGTGGCGCTTTTACACTGAAGACTCACCAGGACTCAAAGTGTGAGTACAGTACACACAATATATTTAATTTTGTATACTGATAGTCAAATATCAATGGGACAAATGTGTGTATATATATATATATACACACATTTAAATGTATTTTTTATTTAGCTGAATCAAGCAGTATGTTTTCTTTTCTTTTGATGTTAACATTTCCATTTGAGATTTTTCTTCAGGTGATTCTGGTTTTTTTTTCCACGCCTTGTAATGTTTCTTATTTTGATGTAATCATTCATACTTGTATCTGTATGTTCATTAGAAAAGTGAGTGAGACGAAGTAAATGTTAATGCAGCTTCCACTGGCCTTTCCCTAAAGCTGGTCCCATGCCATTACACTGAAATGATGGTAGTTTTCCAGATATTCGTCTCGTGCATCCTCATATTTGACATAATTAATGACAGACATCTGCCTTATTTAAGAATCAAATACTGTAGTCCGTAATAAAACAATTTTAATTTGTGTAATTCTAGAGAGTATGCACTGAATCTGGATCAGATAAGTCACACCAGAGATCATTATTGTTGTTCTTGCCAAACTTCAGAACAAAATAGGGCTAGACATACATAGTGTGCAAAGAATCAACACTGATACACAGACGCTCATTTTTAATTCATCCCCTCAGCTCTACAGGAAGTGACTCGAAAGGGAGGGGCAGCAGGTTCTGAGAGGTTTAGCATTTATAAGGATAAACATGAAATTTTAACGACAGGAAATTGGCCTCATGGGTTCAACTTCTGTCTTCATTTGATGTCTCCCCTGCTGTTTTTTCTCTCAGCTGTGTCCATGTGCACATGTGTGTGTCTGTATTTAGAAGCATATTCTTACTGCAGCTTAACTTGAAAGTGAACAGTGATAGACTGCAGAAGTGCTATATTCATTTTGGTAATACGTTCATCTTGTTAGTTTGTTCAGTATTGTTAAATAGTTTTATCTGTTCATTCTCTGTGTGCATGTTCGGATGGATCTGAGGTTGAAGACGGTGGTGATATTTACAGTCGAGTGTCTCTTACATAGCAAGAATGTATGTGTGGGGTTGAGTCTTTAGGTTTTGTGTGTGTGTGTGTGTGTGTTTGGAGCTTAATTAAAGTTCTGCTGGAAAAGGTCACATCAATTAAAGCCTGAGGGGTGGTTCTTCAGTCGGCATGGTTACACGGCTGCCTAGCGACCCTAGGGATGGTCAGTTCCTGCTTTAAAAAAAGCTCCACATTTTCCACCTAGCCCATTAACAGTATCCTACTTGGCAACATTTATAATCCTAATTACCCCTCCTCTGTCATGTGATCACGACTAGCAGTCCTGATTGGCCCATTGGGAGGAAATTGGTGCAGGCAAAACCCTGCACCAGTTAGAAAAACGTTCTGTATACATTTCTACTAAGTTTGTATTTATTTGTAAAACTTTGTAATTGCGATCAGGGATGTCAGCTGTTTTAAGGCTTTGTGTAGTCTCATAGTCTTATTTCTCTGTCCGTCCTCCACTAGATGTCTCTGTTTTAATGTTTGCTAATGAGATCTGACAAGTCTTTTTTTGTTCTTGCAGCGGCCCAGTACCAGTTTTGGTGATGAGTCTGCTTTTTATCGCATCTGTGTTCATGCTGCACATATGGGGGAAGTACACCCGCTCCTAAGCCTGAATGACCTCTGAACTCTGACCCTGAAATCTGTCACAAAATCTTAAGCCATTGGACTTGGACCAAACTCTGACCATCAACACCCCAATGCCCTTCACTTTATTATAACCTCCATTTCAAGGGGTGTTCACCCACATTAGAGTTTACCCAGTCACTACAACCATTTAGTCATTATAAAACTGAATCAGTTTTTCTGTTTTCCTTCACCAGATCAGGACATCTTTTTGTTTTTTTTAAACCTTTGTACAAAACTCAAAATGTAAAATTGTACAATAAAACAATATAAAACATTTGTTGCCAGTTGCTTTCCCTTCCATGAGCAAAGGGAAAAGTCACAGGGTCTGACTTGCATCACAGGGTGTACTTTGCATATCTTCTGAATGTGGGTTATATGCAAATGTACATTCCATTTTATTGTGTAAACTGGTTAGGTTTTTCCCCTTTCCAAACGTGATGTAATGTACTTTAGACCAAATTCCATAGATCCTGTAACACGGCCCATCAAACCTCACCTTACTCGAGCATGTCTGTGCCGCGCAAAGAATTTGCCCTGCGAAGCACAAAGTTCACAAAACGTGTACAAAAGACTTTCTTTTTATCAGATGAAATTACATCAAATGGAATTAAAATATTTGCATGGTTGTGGGGACGTGGTCGTTTTTAGGTCGTACCAGGGGATCCTATTAGAAAAGACAAAACTGATCTGAACTCTTAGAGCAGCTTAGTATGGACTTTGTATATTGTCCACATGAACAAGACTAAGCATAAGAAGAAATACAACAATAAGATGCCCATTTTTGTATAGATAAGGAAGTTTTATACATTTCTTGGGTTGTGTTAAATGCCTTGGAGGCGGTTTCCCGAACAGGGATTAAGACTAGTCCTAGACTAAAATAAATGTAAGAGCTGTCCAAATTTGCACTGCCATCTTAAAATACATGCGCTGACATACTTTAAATTACATTAGTGCCATTTTGTTGTCTCAAAGTGCACACAAGATTTTTTTTGTTAAGAAATACTTAAATGTCGGAATTTAACTTGGGTTTAGTCCTGTTTTAAAATAATCCCTGTCTGGGAAACTGCCCCTTACTCTTATAGTAATGTCTAAAACAATTTCGTTTTGTCATTTACCTCAGACTATAAACGTATCGTTTTCTTTTGAATCTGCCAGTTCAGACTATACATTCCATCTTCAAGGTTGTTCTTAATTATTAACAGCCACAAATATACTTAAATACAATTATTATAAAGCACCCAAAATATCCCTTGCAACAGCATTCAGGCTGGCCTGTAGGAGGCGCTATGAACCACTCTACAAGTTTAACAAGCTCCCGGATCAGAAGCCGTCAGCCTGTGTCTGTGTTCTTCATTATTCATGTCCTATCTGAGAATAAGGTTTCCATCTGCTTGACAATCCCAACAGCTACCAACCCAGTCAGAATTATTCAGTATCGTTTTAAAAATGGATCCATACGGACGATAAGTGGTGCGTTATTTGTGCGGTTTCATGGACTGCGTTTTATTTGTTGTGCACTTGGATATATGTGCTAGTTTAGGCCAACATCCAGTGTTTATGATTAATGCATGAACACACAATCATGTAAATCTCTGTTGTTGCATATACATGTAAAAATCTCACATTTCATTTACTTTGTATTTTAAACACATTTTTATGTATTCACTTATTTCTGCGAATTTCTTCGAAATTTGAAAACATGTTTGGATGAATGTGTTCACACCTCAAGTTTTTTTTTCTGTTTTACATATTTCTTTTTTTCTTGAAACCATTTCCTGAGCTCTAACCACTGCCTGTGTGAAGGGACAGCCCCAGAGAATACACAGATATCAATGCAGCACACCGCATGCAGCATGGCTCCTGCTCAATGCAAATCTCTCTCTCTCTTTCTCTTTTCCTCAGAGGGCAAGATAACATCTTAAATAGGTCAAGTGTTCACCACTCTCCTCCAGCAATATCACTTTCTACAGGTTCTCATATTTAGCATCAGTTATAAACCTAACTACAAAAAACACTTCTCTTTAACGCTGTCATGACGAAATAGCAAAAGGGAGTGATGTGTGGAGGAAGCCAGAAGTGAAGTGGCTCTTTGTGGAAACCCCAAACTGACAGTGGCAAATTGAGGTGGAAATGTGGCCCAGGAAAGAGCGCAGTTAGTCCCCACCCTCAAACGCTGGTAATGTGGACCCTTCTTCCACTTGGGGAAATTCTCTATAATGTTGGCACACGAAGGTGGAGATGAGGAGGGTCAGGGGGCTGATCTAGAGCACACACAATTTCACTGGAACTATGAGCTTTTCAACACGGCCTACTGTTTTGTTGTGACCTGTGATAAGTTTGCATCCTCCATGTTTACTTTAGCATAGGCCTCCCTTGTATTGAAGTAGCACGTACCAATCCAGGTGTGTCACACATTTTTTTCTATGAACACGTTAATGACAACAATGAAAGAGACACAAAAAAAAGCTGTGTGGTTTGTCTTCTTGAAAAGAAATGAAGTAAGGATGTGTGAATGGCTGTGTAACAGCTTGGAGGTGATGATAAAGTGATTTTGCATGAGTAGAGAAGGATATAATAGACATGACACACCTTCACGCACGCTTGGATGTTTATTACGTGGCTCATTGGAATGCTTGATTCTGGATGGCCAGTTGCAAAATAAGTTTAAGTATATATTTTTTTCATAGACATTTTCTCTTTAAAATCCTCTTTGGCAGCACAGAAGTTCCACACATTAAAGAATCGCCCGCTTACAAACACACGCCTTGTGGTTATGACACCTTCACTCATTTCTGGTTCAGACCAAAGCCATGATAAGCACCAAAAGTCAAAATGAAAGCTCATTTCTGTCCTCCATTTTAATTTGTCTCTTTGATCTGCATGCTGTTTGGGTGTATTTCTGTTTCGTTCTCTATCTTCATCCATTTGTGATCATGTGTGTTTGTCTGGTATAGCTAAAATATATGGCTCAGTGAGTTTGAGCCCTATTGGATTCGCCCACCTCAGGGACCCAAAGCAGGCAACTGGTGTGGAATGATGGGAGAAGAGCAGCATCATGGCTGTGTGTGTTTGTGTGTGTAGGGAAGCGTGCTGGTAGAGAGTGGCTGGTTTTAATGGATCATATGGTTGATAAAGCGTAGAATGGAGAGACAGTTGCTATCGATCCTACACTAAGGCCAGTGCTACTAAGGTCCTTCGGGACACACGCACACACAGATCCATCCTCAGTAATTCCCCAATATTAGAGTTAAGAGCACACATATGTACAAAGAATGAAGCAGTGACTTTTAAAGTCACATGTTAGTAGATATTGCCGTGTCCCTGTTATTCCCAACACGGGGTACATATAGTATATGGTTTCAATGAAGCTTGCAAAGATTATGATTTTGCTGACGTCTAATTGCAAATAATTTGAGGATTTGTTTTGGTTGCATTTTAGGGAAAAAAGCAAATTAATGTGTGTAATGTGAAGATTTATAAATGTGTGTGAATCAGAGTTATTATAGTTTTGTTTTCAAATTTTTTAATTTGATAATGTGCTTTTGTCAATTTATTATTTATGCGGTCATTTTTTATGTTGCTATATAAGTTGAATTTATTTTATTTCAGTATTAGTTTATTTATTTATGTTGAGGTAATTATTTGAATAAATCAAACCTATTTCAGCTCATTGCTGAGGCAACATTTCTCATAATCATGTAGTTAATAATTACACAGATATTGTATTTGATTTCAATGACCGGACACGTTTGAATAGTTTTTCGTCAACTCTAATAACCTTGGTGTAAATTATACTGTATATAGTCCACTTTGTGAGTCAGTTTCCCACGGTGTTGATTGTTTATGTTTTAAAGTGATTTAAATAAATTTAATAATCCCGATTGACATGCGGTATGCTCACCGTCAAAAGTATTTAAGATGTACCTCCCGAGCTGTGCAGGTACGTAAGACAAACTAAACGCTGCTGTGACCCTTCCAAGCAGCAGCCTGGTTCACATCCAGAACTCATAAATAAATGCCAGTTTTGATCAGTCAAAATCATTCACGAGGGTGAGACTGACAGCCATGCGGGTTAGCGAGGATAAGCACATGAACTGACAGAAGACGAGCGAATGATCGCAGGCCAGTGAGCTCAATATCATCATCTGATGTACAGCGATAATGTGTCATCACTTCTTCATTCGAAGGCTGGCAAACGGCCAGAAGTCAGCTGCCGCGCTGCTTCTTTAAACCAAACCCAGCGGATCATCTGGACCTTTTGTAACTTTGGATCCCTGACAGACAGTAAGTTGGCTGGATGTGATTCTGTTGGCAGAGAGGGCCGAATACCCCCCACCTTCCACGCGTCGTTCTCTCGTGCTTTCTATTTCGTTCTCCACTGCTTTTTTTCCGGGTCCAGACGGACAGAAATAGTCGTGAACTCAACGCTGAGGATGTAGCAAAGTCAACAGTGATGATGCAGCGCGTGTGACTGTCGCTGGAATGCGGAGCGGGGTGTGTAAGTGTATGTATGCCTGAAGAGGAATGCGCTACGTTTGTGTGACGTTGGGGGCACGAGGAGATCCCAAGTCACAGATTAAAATGTTGCAGGATGGGGTGACAGTTTGGTTGGCCTCGGCTACTCTTATTACTGTATGTGCTTTCTAATATTAACCCCCCACACCCTCCCATGCATGTTCTGTTCTATCCTTGAGGTGTGTGAGTGTTATTTTTAGTGCACGCTTTTTTCCACTACTGCATCAGTACACTTGAGGACCACAGTCAGGTGTGTCACGAGAGGGGCTTGCCTCATGTGAGACCTCCAAAATCAAGACTGTGTAAGTACTGTTACACAACCACAGGTTGAGGCATTTGTGACACATGGTCCTGCGGGGTCAAAAGATGTTACTTTTACTTCCCAGACACATTATCATTCCAAGGATTTAAAACTCTGAAAAGTAAATCCTTCTGTTTGGAACAAATTGAAAATCTAAGCATTGTGAATTGTGTAAAATCTCATTCACACCACATTCCGCAGTCACGCCACATTCACACTTGTCGCCTCAAACTGCGTCACAACAGGTTTGACATCAGTGATCGAGATCTTTTTAAAAAGGAATTGAACTGCCTAAAAATCAAAGGTGTTATGAAAATGTCTTTTCCCAAGTTTCTCGCTCTCTCAGTTTCAGTTTCATGTAGTTTATTGGCACGACAATACTACATTTGTGTTGCCAAAGCATTTACAGATAGGTTCCTGTATAATTTTTGATGAAAAGTACAACAGTGGTGCAAATAATTGTCAGTAATGGAAAATGAAATCAAGTGTAATAGAAAGATACATATTAATTAGGCATGCACAGATACCGATTATTCAGAGTGATATCTACCGATGCTAATACCGATTCTGAAGATTCAATTAATATTTCTGAACGTTATTAATTCATACAATGACAATTAATATTGAACATCAAACTGGTGATGTTTCTTAACATTTTCTATATACAGAGCACAAATTCATTGCATTTTCCTGTCCTCTTTTGATTGACAGGATATATCGGCCTTGATCATTGACTGTTTTTAAAATATCGAACGATAGCCGTTAGGGTGAAAAATTACTTTTATCCACCAATATTGACATATTTCAAGCTTAGACACTTATATTGATTCAAGATAAATTAATGAGTTACATTAAGATAAATAAATAGAAATAAAGGAACATTTTCCTAAATGTGATTTAACAGACACAGAAGACAAATATTAAATATATCTCCCATCTATGCTGCTTGTAATCGGGATAAAGTAAACATCTTTAAAGTCATTTTACATAAAATGTTATGGCTGTATATTAATTAAAAAAACAATTAATTCTGTCGGTCCACTAGACCCGCCAAAACATGAACACCATGCAAAGGTCAAATAACAGAATAAAGACGTCTCTTATATTCTTTTTTCTCTCCATTTTTAATGTGTCCAGACATATGTGACTGTTGAAATGCTTCAGGGATTATGCATGTGTGCTGTCACAGAGCAGGAGATGGGCATAAGACCAGGGTATCACTGTCACGTCTCTCACACAAACAAACACCAGTAACAAAATGTGTCCTGCTGTCTGTCCTTTCTCTCCCCTTGTCAGCTACGGTACAGTACATCTCTCTCTCACTCTCTCTGTTTATCCCAGTTGTTTTCTATCACATTTCAGTGGGTAAAGCTCAGCCGGTATAAAGAGTGGGGTTAATCTGTTCCCCTGTTTCCTTCATAATACCCAGAGAACTTTTTAACATGTTTTTTTTAAATTATCTGAAAACATTTACTATGGTATGGTGAAACAAAAAAAATCTGGACAGCACACATTTTGAAGCATGCACTGCTCAGATTCTGACCCTTTATTCTAGGCAGGTGTGCTCCGTATTTTGCAGATTAGTCAAATTACACTTGTGGACCACGGTGTTCACCAAATTGGATTGAGATCAGAGCTTTAACTAGGTTCTTTTAATGCTCAGCTTCTGTTAAATTACTTTCAACGACTGGAGTATTGTCCTTCTGAAAGATGCTGCCATCACACCTCACTGAAGCAATGGTGTTTTTAAGATGATTGCATCATTATAGGCGCGCCAAACATATTGCTTTGAATTTGGTCTTAAAAGCTTATGACTACAAAATTGTTTCTCACATTGCAACTGGGTCACTATTATGCCTTTTGGCGAACTCCAGACATGCTTTCACATGGTTCCATGTTTTGTTTAATCTTTCCATTGGGCCAGAGTTCCTAGTGTTTTGTTCTAGTGAACTCTAAACATCACGAACCCATTCAGCTTTACATTTCATATGTATTCTCTGGGTATCAAATCAATATCATTTCTAGCGTTTCAAAGTAATCATTGGTCTGTCTGTGTCTTCTCAAAAAACTTTCTTCAAGTTGATCTTCATTGTCAGGGTGGTTTGATGCAGCGTACACATCCTGCCAAATAAACCAGCAGCGCCCTCTGGAACATCTAAACAAAAATCTGTAATTTCTTAAAGTCATAACACAGCTGTCTTTCATATTTAACAAATGAATAATGCTCCCTTGTGGGGTTTTCATTCAACAAACGTGGTAGCTATTTGTTTCATTTTATTTTATTGATAGAGAAAAGGCACAAGCTAAACTTGACTCACATTACCCACATGAGCACCATGGCTCATCATTTCACAGCATGCATGCGACATGGTGCCTAAATTGGATACGACATGGTGCCTAAATTTTAAATAAAGAGGTATAGGGACAATTGTTTTTCATCCAATTAAAGACGCATGACTTTCACAGAAGAAAGAGAGTCATACACAGGTTTTAAATGATATGAGTATGAATAAATTTTGACAGATTTTTTATTTTGGGGTGAACTATCCCTTTAACAATTAACTAATGTTAACAAATGTAACCTTATTGTACAAGTAATCTGTCACCATCATTTTTGCAACTTTCAAAATAGTGGCTTAAAATAGGCTAATTTTTAAGTTCAATATTAAATGATCCAGGAAGCAAGTAACAAGGAGTACAAAGGTTTTGGGGTCAATTCCCATAAAGAACTCATAATGATGCACAATAATTACACCGGCCAAATGCATAGATTTAAATGAGATATTTGAGACTTTATGCATTTTTTAAATGCACTGATGATCATTTATACCAGTGTATGATAGTATGGTGTCTCATAACACTGAAAAAAGGTTTGTTGGGATTACTCAATTTAATCATGTACACGATAAACATTTTCTCAACATAACTTTCTTTTAATTGCAAGAAAAGTTATGTTAAAAAACTCGATTCAATCGTGTGGAACCGATGTAGGCCTCCATGATAAAATTGAGTAATTCCAACAAACCTTTCTTTTCACTGAAGTATTTCCATAACGTATAATATTTTCTCCTGTGTCCCACACTCTCCTTTGATATTCACATTTCAAAACAACAAACTTTCTTCAGTTTCCACCTACAAAGCTAGCGGCTCTCTAATCAAAAGACAGGTAATTTGATGCAATTAACTTTGATCTCTGAATTATGCCCATTATAATTCCAGTACAGAATGTTGCTTTCAGGGCTTAAATAAAAAGGTGCTGGTCCTGTTCAGCTAAGAGGTGTGGTTGGTCAGGTGAGGTTGATTACTTTGATGTCCTGGCTGTGGGCAACGGTGAAGGCTCTGGGGCTAGTAAGGGAGGGGTACGCTAAGCATCTAACCGCGGCTGCACACGGCGCTTCTGAATGATTAATGGGCGAGGAAAATGCAAACTTGCACATTTACCGCACAGATACTTGTTCTTTTAAAAGATAGATAGGTTGGAGTCCACGATGAATGGCGTGCATAACTAATGCGTGTTTTCGTTTCTCGTGAACGTCCCCGATGGAGGCAGGATTATTATTTGAACATGTCAGAAATGAGTTGCGTGTGTTTGTATGGGCGTGTGCTTGTGGCCCTCGATGCACAATTAAGCGTTTTAGAGAACAGGTTGTAGAGGAGATTATTAATTAATACGTTTTAGTTTAGAGACGTTTCGTCATTTGTTTCTCTGTGAGAAAAAATCATATCAACTAAAGAAGAATCAAAAACAGTCTGAATTATTCTCACGCTAATATCAAAACAAATGCTTCAATGCTTTACTCAGCAGATGCACAACTTGTGTAGCCAGTTTCTCAATTCATTCCAGCGAAATCATTTTTATCATTAACGGCTCAAGTTGTTTTACATTGCCATTTACATTTTTTTACTCCTCTGACTTGTGTTTTGTGCACCTGTCTTTTGTGTTTGTCAGGTCTTGGTGTGAAATGTCAACAACAATCTGCAGGTGCACATGCTAAAGATATTTATTACAACGAAGGTAATCTTTCATAATTGCTTGGTAAGATGTAAGTGCAGTTGTGTTCAATAATGACTGTATGGTTTGTTTCATTATTCATGATTTGTTTATTTTGTTTAATGCATTTCGAGAGACAAATGTTAATGTGTTTATCTTATGTATTGCATGTACATGTGTTGGCCACTTTAATGCGTGGCGCAACAACGTGTCACGATCAGCAGAAATGACGAACTTCAGAATTGGCGCGATGTACTAAAGAAGAGCGGATGCCTCATGAGGCTCTACTAATGTTGTTCCTTTAGAAGTTCAAAGTGCAGTCGCCACAAAGAAGAGAAATAAATGCCCGTTTTTTGATAGCATAGATACAACTGAAAGATGTCTCCTAAAGATCTGGAGATCTGGAAAACGTCTGCTGTGTGAAAACATCTGCTAAACATCTTAGAAAGAGCTGTTCTACATCCATTCCAAATCATACACACCTTACAGACATCTTCTAGAGGTCTATATGACATCTTACAGCAGACGTCTCAGAGATGTAGGGCAGATGAGCAAACAGCATCTGCCAGATGCCTTGCAGACAGATGTCTGCCAGATGTGCGTGTGCTATCAGGGCTGTGTCTGTGGCGTTTGGAAAGAGCTTCAGAACATCTGTAGCTCACCCCAAAAAATAACATTTAGCATTTATTCAACCTCATGTCATAGCAAACCAATATGATGATATCTTTTAATTTCAAACATAAAGGTATCAGAAGCTGTCACTCTAAAAAAATGAGAAAATTGTGGAAAAAAGTGAGAATAGTATAAAAAAAGTATTGCTTGTTTGCTAAAAACAGTCTGGCTAATAAAAATAGTAGTGCTTCCTTGTTGTGATTGTTAGCCCAAACAAAAGCTGTATAGCAATTCTTCAAAGATTTCCAGAGAAAGATATTTTGGTAAAACACGAGGGCGTCAACAGCGTGAGGGTGCGTCAATCACAAAATTTCTTTCATTTTAATACACTGTAATGTACCTCAACTCTGTTCAATCCTGCAGACAGATTATTACACGTGCACTGAGATTCCCCCGACCCCCACCGCTCATGCCTGTACTCAAGCGGCTGGGCATGAAGTGACTTGGCTGGGAACATTAAGAAAGAGAGACGACATGCTAGACCTGTCTGACTGCTGCTTAACATTCTCTCACCCTTCCACCCTGCATGGATCTCTCAAACACCAAACACACACAGTTGCACGTACATAAGTGTCTGCAGCAAACACAAACTGCAAACATTTGACTGTCTGTAATTATTTATTTGTACTGTGTGGTTTTGCGTTGATGCTCATGTGGAAAGCTGGCGGTTGTCCTGAGTTTATCAGTGCATGCGTCCGGAAAGTGTCACCTCATGCTGGGGTCTCCCTACCTATAAAATATGCATCACATACAGGATGACATGGAAAGAGCACAACACACAAACAGAGACTCAGAGCGGGAAAACAATTAGGCCTTGCACCAGTGCACATGCACAGAGATACGATTATTTACGGGATCGTGAGAAGGTATATCCTTACTATCTTTTTTTCATATTAGTAAACAAATACGGGGATCAAACAGGGTAGGTAATATAAGACACAACCACATTTTAATCTGCTGATGAAAGTGTGCGCCTTGTGTGCGCATGTATTTGATCAGATAATTTGGCAAACCTGTGTTCTTATCAGGTTTCACCGGGTTCCACAAATATGTACATAGTTAAAATTTCAACTGAAATGACTACTGTGATTAGTGGTAAGTAAACAGACACCTTAAAGGGATAGTTAAAATAAAGATTCTGTCATCATATATTCACTCTCATGTCACTGAAAACCCGTTTATGACTCTTCTTGGTAGAACACAAGTGAAGATTTTGAGTAACGTTCAAGATGTTTTGTGTCCATACAATGGAAGTGAAAGGGGGCTTATGTTGTTTGGTTAAAAGAAAGTCATGCATTGAATGAGGTGAGGGTGTGTATATGATGAAAGAATCTTTTGGATGAACTGTCCATTTAAGTTGAACCAATTTTAAATTGCTTTCGAGGAAGCAAAGGTCAAATACAAGCATCTTTAAAGCGCATAAATGTATGCAAAATAAAACTGCCCTGACTTCACAAGTATGCATGTGTTCCTTAGCCGCAAATGTAACTGAGGTCAGCGAGAGAGAGCTGTGCGAGTAAACTTCACTCCACGACCAACAAAGATGCTCTAGCGAGAGTCGCGATAAACTGTAGAACAGGTTACACACGTCATTATGTCATGCGTACAACGCAGTCCTGCCTGCATGACATGGGTGCAGCGTTTGTGGCTAACCACACCTCCACAGTCAAGTTTCCCTTGAAAAGCTTGACCACTGCACATCAGGGACTCATGGAATGTTGTGACTCGCTTTCGGATGTCCAGTGTGTGTGTGCGAGGTTGTATTTCAACATCTCCTTGCGTCTCTCTCTGAGAGACGACACTTTGCTGTGAGGTCACAGCTGGGCTGGTCAACAAGTTCCGCCCAAAGCAGCTGGATGTGATTCTCGTGGGACACATGGGAAAAATCCGGCTCTACAGCACAGTCACAATCAAAAACACACTTTCTCACACAGACAGGTGTATGCACACACATACATGCGCGTACTGACCGCAGCAGTGAGATGGCAGAAAATACAACTTTTTGTGACGCAACTTTTCTCATCCGACTTCAGAGCACGTCATCGCAGCATCATGCACACGTTCAGCAGGCCGCTGCTGTGACGCCCTGTGGACCACAGTCTGGGCAGTTGTCCATCTGACAACAGGAAGCCTCCCTGGCCCGAGAGCTTTCTCATTGTTATTTTTTAGCTTTCTTCTCCTTGACGAATGACGTCAGCCTCCGTAAAGAAACAGAATTGTAGTGAAAACACACACACCTATAAATTTACTTGCGGTTTGCGTGCATTTTGCCAAATGTAAGCTGATCTTATTAAATGTGTCTGTTTATATGCGTACATGTATGCGTATGTGAAATTATGCCTGGAAAGAAGCCTCTCCCTTACAAAAATGAACAATGGTTTAATACAAATGAAACCCATGGTTTAACTACAATAATCACGGTTTAACCAATACGCTAAAAAGCATTTTCATAAGGGCTTATAAATCTGACATGGTGTTAAAGGGACAGTTCACTCAAAATCAAAATGAAAAAGTGCATCCATCTGTTCATCTTATGTGTTGACCTAGAACCTTCTTTTATTACATTGAGAGATAACAGTCTTGTTGTACAGGTTTAAAGAAAATTCTGTCATCCTATTTCCTTTCAAACTGTTTACATACAGCTGGATACATTGGTACTCAATTGGTAGCGCATGGGTTCATTTACCAGGAAACGCACAAACTATTCACTGAACAGTTACTTTGGACAAAACCATTTGCATACCAATGTGTATACCATTTGTAAAAATATGTATACACAGCATTTACATATTCTAAGATTGTTGTGGCGAGTTTATGTGACTTACTTATTTACTGTCTTTTTACCTGTTTATCTATCTACTTATATATATATATGTGTTATTGTGTGACCTTGAAATGCAGAAATCACTAAGCCCAAGACAAATTTCCCCATGGGGACAATAACGTATATTGTATTGTAAACTAGGGTAAGACTGTATGAAATGGGGAGAGTCATGTGATGTTGGATTTTATTGTGCTTATTGCTCTTCATCTATTATGTATCAGAATCGGAGATACTTTGTCTTTACAAATCCTCTCGAATGTTCTTGTCACGTTTGGCTGACTCCTGTAACACCGACATATCCTGTTACACAATACACACAGACCCAGACAGACACGTCCTTTCAATTATAGGTTTTGTATACGCTTCACCTCAAAAGTACTGTATAACAAATCTCACTGCACAGTTTTCCAGTGGTTTAAAAGTCAGCGACTACGTAGGAGCTCCAGCTCCATACTTGGTTTACCAGCAAAAGACGCAAACAGAGAGAGTAGACAGTCAGAAACATTGTGTCACATTGTGTGAGATGATGAATTACAGGTTTAGAAACACTTCAAGATCCATGACTTTTCAGCTTCACGCGATAAAGACAAATAAAAGAAATCAAATAATAAGGGAAAATGGGTAAATAATAGATTGTGTGTTAAGAAAGCCAAGAAAGAATCTCATACCACATCATCCAATCAATTGGTGGGGCCAACAAAGTTCATACTCCCCCCGCCCTCTTGTTTTCCTCTCATGCTGGTACTCATGTCTGTTTGCACATGCTTGTTCACTTGTGAGCCTGAACATGAGTTTCGGAGTTTGTGAGTGTACGAGTGTTCTCTCGCTGGGTAAAAATACTGCCCATATGATGGCAAGCGCGTGGCATGGTGCTGATGACACAAGTAGCGCCTCCAAATAGCTTCGCCAAGACTAAAAATAGCCTCTCTCTGAATGCAGCCAGCCCACAAATACAGTGCAGCACTATCGTTTTACTCACCCTGAATGAGAGAGAACCGAAGAGGAAGGGAGAGAGAATGACACAGACTGGGAGAGAGAGAGAGAGAGAGAGAGAGAGAGAGAGAGAGAGCAATCTGCCTGTCCTCTTGTTTAACAGTTTCATTATGTGAGGAGTGCGTCACTACGAGGTGGAAAAAAAGTGAAAAAGAGGGGAAAATTTAAAGAAAGGATAGGAAAGAAAGAAAGTGAGGGCGTAGTTGGCAGGGGAACGGTTACCAGAGGGGATTATGGGGTTCAGAAAACAAGCGCCCCGTATGGTGTGTGTGTTTTGTATCACTCTCAGGTAGTAGAGGACATACTCTAGGTGAGACCCTCTATGTTGGAATGGGCACTGCCTTTACATCTTGCGATAGAACCCTCGGGCAGGGGTGTATTTGTGCATTTGTATAACGTCTGGCGTTAAAAAAACTCTCAAACCACTTCCTCCTTCTATGACATCATCACAATGGCCCACTGCCCCTGATGCTCTCACCACAGCGATGATTCCATGCCAGGCCTCTTTCTCGCTCTCTTTCCACTCCTCCGCTCTGACCCGTTTGCGCGTCTGCTCTAGCACAGGACGCGCGCACACACGCACAGCGAGCGTGTGACGCAGCCAGACTTGGTCGGGCTCCTGTGGCCTGGTTCTCAGAGGCAGCACTGACTGGACTCTTTGTCTCAGCGGTGGAGTTAAAAATAAAACCCGGGAAAAGAGTTTGGCCAGCGTCGCTGCACCGTTAGCGATACGTTTCACCGACGTCTGGGGAATAGAGAGCCCTCTTACAAATTCAGACGCATATGGATACGATCACACACCTCTCTCGGGAGCTGAACTCACGCTGAACTCAGATGTGAAAAACATCCCGAAGCAATGGCCCACAGTGTTTTCTGGCCCGGTCACAAGCAGTTTTGGGGTTTCAGCGTCCACAAAAGCACCACCTCATGACGGAACACTTGTGTCAAACTGCGTAACTGACACACGTACGAACGTAATACCCGTCTGCATGTGTAAACATGCAGCTTTCATATTGGTGACATGTTATTCGGCTTTTCCTTTAGATTAGTAAGGAAAAAAGAGGGTATTATATAATGGAGGCCTGGAGATTTTGTGGAAGATTTTGAAATGTAAAACTACAAGATAACTTTATACCAGCACTCCTGTGTTCTCTCAAGCGTGCAACGATTGTGCGGCTTTAGAGCTCATTCTTTTGAAATATACCTTGTGTAGGCCTAATGGGTGTAGCGTGGACGTTTTGGTTACACAAACCTTTACATTCGTGCATTTAGCAGGCACCTTTATCCACAGCAAAAATGTAAGAGTTTTGAGTAAATGTATGTGTTTAGGTAAAATGATCATTTTGTTTCCTATGTGAACTACTAACAACATTTCTATCAAATGTCAAATAAAAATATTGTGTTTATATTAGCATTTATTTGCAGAAAACTGGAGACAGGTCAAAATAACAGAAAAGATTTACTTTAAAGCAATACAATATGTATTTAGGAAATTTGATATATAGGTTGCCGTGAGGATGAAACAATCCCTTTAAAGGTTTTCTGCCGGTGTGTGACAACTTGCCCCAACACACCCTCTTAGCTCTTTACATTGGACAGCAGGTGCAGAAGACATGCTGCAAGCTAGGTTTGAACCTGCATCCACCGCACCACAGAGCAGCCAGCACGGGTTTTGTTAACATAATAAGAGTGTGTGGCTTTCACGATGAATAGAGGCTGAAAGCATGCTTGGTAATATAAAGCTGCAGCTTTTGTGTGGCACAAGATATGTTATAGGGTCACCTCATACCCCTAAGGCAGGGCAAACCCTTGGCACATTCTATGAGTACTGGACTCAGGAAACAGTCACAAGGGATCCCTGCTTCCAAAACACACACACACACCCCCAAGGATGCCATAGAAGAAATTGTCAGCTTGCTGGAAGAGCTGGGTGGGGTTGGGGTTCTTAAAGTACACCTCGTCCCTCCTCCCAAGCCGAAGAGCAATCAGGTGGTGAGACGACACGCAGTGTGCTAGATATATCATTGGGGCTATTAATGTCTCACACAAACACACACGCACGCATAACACAGGGGTATGGTTACAGTGCATTATATGGATGGGTTGATCTTAGACTCTCTGGCATCGTCCAGGATATTCGTTAGTTGGCATCTGTAAAAGCAAATACTACACAGACACCAATTTTAACTTTTTTATCATTTACATTTAGCCCAAACAAACAAAGATTAAATCGTTCTGTTCATCTGCCCACATCATCTATATTGGTTTTACACAAATGTATCATTCATGTACCAGTGTCTTTTGTTATGATGTGGAGGGTGCCATAATATTTTATGTGCTATTTTAAGGTAGAATAGTATGTGACTGAAAATTCTAGATGAAATTAAAGTGACACACATGGAATCCGACCTGCCCTGGCTGAAATGTTTTTGTGGTTTGAACTGACCTATATGGGTTTATATGCTCTAAACATGCCCTCCTTCTGGGGCAAAAGGATTTATGTCTATGGAAAATCTCCACAACCTGTAAAAGTAAACATATCAAATCGAAAAATGGTCCAATGTGTATTTTTTGGAGGATCTACTGAAAGATATGCAATAAACAGTAATATACATAACTATGTCTTCAGGTGTATAAAGACCTTTCACACTGAAGCGTTACTTTTTTATTACCTAAGAATGAGCTACTTCTATCTACATACACCACGGGTCTCTTTACATGGAATTCTCCATGTTTTTTCTATAGTAGCCCTAAACGGACAAACTGCTTAACAGAGCGCGTTTTGTAAATACGTCATCTCCTCCGGCAAAGAAACAAAAACGCAGTGTTGAAGTCTCGAGACTTGGACTCGGTCTTGAACTCGGTTTCGAGACCCTATTTTAATGGTCTTGGTCTTGTCATGGAGTTGTGTGCATTTTGACCCGCTCTCAACTCGTACTCAAACATGTTCCGAATTGGACTTATGCCCGAGTCCACTCGAGTCCCATCAAAAATATTAAATTCATTGAAAAGAAGTCCCTTTATGGGCCAAAAATGAAAGTTGTTTCTACGGCTTTGCATGGTGTCTCCTGATTGTCTGAAAATGATGTCCTGTCTGTACAATGTAAAAACTGGTTGAAATTTCGAGTTAATCAGACTAGTTTCAATCTACACATGGAAATAAATGAAGTGAGACTCTTTGAAATAAACTGAGTTGAATGATTAGAATGCAGCAAGAAAGCAAGCAACCATTGAATCAAGGTTAAAAATTGATGATTTGTCAATGTTCATCGCATTGAATCAGTATCACTTCTGTACCTGCAAAAATCACCCTTTTTTAGCTTTAGTTGAGCTCTTGGCTCTCTTCTATTTTAATGTTAAATTAGGTTTCCTTCAGCCATAACTGTGTGTTAAAATACATTAGTTTTGACAAAGAGTTGATGTCTTCTGAATGCTAATTTATACATTTTGAAATTGTTTGGATCACTGTTAATAATTGGGTTTGTTTTATTAATGTGTCAGCTCTGTGGATCTGTAGTTTGATATATTGTGATTTCTTTAGGAATTAACATATTCACAATCTGCTAAACCACTTTTACACACAAAGACATCAAGAATCTGCATATGAAACTTAACAAAATTAAAAATAAATAGAATACATATTTCTGCGTACAAAATGTATAATTAACCTGTGTGGGAATCTTATAAGTTTATGTAAACTGTTGGCTACACCTATAATAATTTATTGCAATTTCAAATGATACTAATACTGTATGTCATGTATCTCATATTAACTAAATTAAACAACCACAAACAACTTAATGTACAACATGACAATGTGAAGATCAAAGCAGATTCTTTTAAGGGGTGTGTGTTTGAATGATTGCATATTTGTGTGCGAAAGCTTTTTGAACTATAGATACAAATGTTATCACGCAGCCAGCGCTGTGCACTCAGAGTACCGGCAGTGTTAGAAGTTATAGACTCCAGTACTGACATCCGTGCGATGCCGGAAAATAATGTCTTTGTAAATCTTCCTGTGGAATTCAGGCCTTTCCATTAGCTTTTCCTACCTTATCAAAAAAAAAACTCCTTTGTTTTTAATACGTCACATCCACTGACTCCTCGTATCACAACAACTCACAGGTTCCTCACCATGTGTATCATTTTACAAATTCCTCATGCATTCCAGAATTGTTCCTATTTTGAGTGTGAACACATTGGCGGAGGTTATTAGATCAGCATCACGGCTCTCATGAATCAGGAAGTCTAGCTGCGCACTCTTAAAGGAATACAGGAGGAATTCCCTGTGCTCAGAATTGTGGGGCAACTCCCACGAAGACACTGTTCTTCAAGCCAACAAGACCTAGTATGGTATGAGAAATGAACACACATTAAAATCCAAAATGATAAAGATCCCAGTCCTGATATATGTATGAGTTTGAACCCGTTCCTGAGCTCAGGGTAAGTGAGGGGTTTGCGTCTGAACATGCCTGAGGAGTGAGAGACACACCAGATTAAACCTATTACGCATCTTCCTCATCACGCGTTGTAAAATGACCGCCACGATCTCACGCAGATCGGGAACTCTCTCTTATATCACACAGGCCAAAGCTCCTGTTCACATGAGCATTTAAAGAGATAATTCACAAAATTGTCATAATTTACTCACCCACTTGTCATTTCAAACCTGTATCATTTTCTTTCCTCTGCTGAAAAGATATTTTAAAGAATGTTGGAAATTCATTGATTTGCATTGGTTTGTGTCTGTGCAATAGAAGTCAATGGATGGCGCCGCTGTTCAATGACCAACATTCTTCAAAATATCTTCTTTCTTGTTATGCAGAAGAAAGTGAGTAAGTGAGATTTGAAATGAGTAAATGATGATAGAGTTTTCATTTTGGGTGAACTATGCCTTTAAAGACCGTTTCTCTCATCTAAAAAGTTGAACTACTGGGAATTGTTCAAATAAATGTCTTCAACATAATAAAAGAACTTTAAGTTAATATGAGCATTGTAAAGATGGTGGGCCCTGTTGGATCCGCTAACCTCTCCACTGAATTCTACCTTGAACTGTTCTTGTCTTCTATATTAATCAGGATGCGCTATACCAACAAAAAGGAAACCACACACCAACACATCAGACAAGAGAGAATATATTTTACGTTTCAGTGCGGAATGACTGTATGCATAGTCCACATCAAAACGCATGACTTTACACCACATTCCATATAAAGTAAGGTTTAGGTTTAGGTTTATCTAGGCTATTAAAAACTTGAATATGAGTGCCGATATGACTGCAGCTGTAATATTGAGTTTGAAGGCTGACGTCTCTGGAGTGTTTGGGGTTCATTAAAAACCATAATGTTTGATTCAAAGAATGAGAGAATTCTATTATACTGTCAGTCAAACCAGAGCTGGTGTGCAGCTACATATTGAAGGCGGATAGACCTCAGATGTGTATGTGTGTCTCTGTGTGTTCTCTGTAGACATGAGTGAGAGCTGAAGAAATGCCTTGGGCATTACAGAGATGAGCAAAGATCCTGACACAACACTGCTGCGGGGACGGCCACACACACTTGTAACACAAGGTATGATAGTCGGTACAGCTGTCAGAAGCCAGCGCATTCCAGTCATCAGGTTAATATCTCTCTCTCTGTCTCTCTGTCTCTATCTTATGTGCATGGCTACATTTGGAGTGAAAGTGCCCAGTAGCTCAAACGGTGAGAGAACTGGTTTTGTAATTGATATGGGTGTTGCTTCCAAAAAAGCATTGTAGCCTGCTGCCTAAATGTCTGAGTTGTTTCAACGCTGTGAACAACGACTTTCAGTGGTTCATAAATGATTACATTCACACAGAAATCTAAGTGCCAGTGTTGTTTTTTAATTCACAAACAGTTGAGAGTGACACCAAAGTGACAAGCATTCAGAATGCGACAGCAACTTTTCTAATGTTTGATGTCTGTTTTTTATGTGGGAAACCCACAGAGGGATGGAGAAATTAGCTGTGTCATCCAGTGGTTATAAATCCACTGCTCCCATCAATTTTGTGTTCTGGGTGCGCCGTTTTGCTCTGCACACACTTCAAAGACGCTATCGGTTCATTAAGATTTAACACATGTGGCTTAAATGGACTTATTGTATAAACTCTTACCTGCGTCCAATGACTGATCAATATTTCAATATTTGAATATTACTCTTGACTCTTTTTTCTTCCCACCACTGTTTTTGGTGGGTTGCTGCTAGAAGGGATACAGATTCTGCCGGAAGTGATGCCAAATCTCGCCATAAAATTACAATAAATAACATTACCTAATACCTACACCTATCCCAACCCTAAACCTAACATTACAATAAAAAAAGTAATTAACTGTTATACTGAACTGATTATTTAACTGAAAATAATGCAGATATTGAAGTGGGCATGCCCAGTGGAGGTAGCTGTACCCCTAATGCAGGGCTAGTCAACTGGTGGCCTAAACATTTCAAATAAGCGGAGAGACTTTAAGAATGGTGGGCTTTAAGAAATGCCACATCTTTGAAAGTCCAAAACGCTGCTACATTCAATACGAAAGTAACGGTCGATCGGTCTGTCCAAGAAACTTGATGTTATTTGCAACGTTATAATCGGCAATCCACAGCCACAGGGTGTGTTGCAAAACGAGTCTAGTGCCCTTGTGTTTTTTTAATCTTAGCAGGCATATGTAGTAAATAGGTTTACAAGTGTTGAGTGATTTTTAAACGTTTAGAATTTTTTGATCTTTGTTTAACTCTTTTGGCATTGTTTAGGGTAGAAAGTAACCAACTTTTTACCTCTTAAATCATGTAGAAATAATTTTAATTCATTTGACAGAGGATGATATCTATGGAGGACACAAGAACGCAGCCTTACGAAACGAGACACGATCTCTGCGTTCCATTTCGAAGGGCTCATCCCTATGCCCTAAGCCCTTCGAAGGGTTTACCCTCCAGAGTGAGAGCTTTGAAGGGTTAAAGGGTGTAGGGGACCAAACAACTGTTTCTTGAAGTGCCCTTCTGCGTCATCATCCCGGCCCATAAAGAGGCGGGGTCACCACGCCCATCAGTTGTACCCTTCGAAATCCTTCATTCTGAAAGGCCCTTTGAAGTGGCCAGTTATGAACACTTCGGTTTGGAACGACCCCTAAGTATTATTTTTAGTGTATTTAGTCTAAATTATACTAATATAAAAATAAGTAAAATGTTTCCCCATTGACTCCCATAGTATTTATTTTCCCTACTATGGGAGTAAATGGGGGGATGAGACTGTTTGCTTACTGACATTCTTCCAAATATCTTCATTTGTGTTTAGCAGAACCTAAAAATGTATACAGGTTTGGAACAACTTGAGGGTATGTAAATGGTGACAAAATTTTCATTTTTGGGTCAACTATCCCTTTAACTTTAGCACCATAATGATACTACACAAAAGTTTTTATCAGGCATTACAAACAGCTCGTGGGATAAAAGGCAAAAAGGATTTTGTTGGGGGTATACAGTAAGATCTTACCATACACTGGAAATGGCATAAGCCAAATACAGAATCACATTTTTTTTTGTATGTTTGAATGCTAAAGAAACATTTACAACCAAGTATTGCATATACCTGACCAAAACCAAATAAAAAAAATATTATTTTATGCTCTTCATTTCTGTCTATGGGCGTTTATGTTTAACATATGTGTAATTGGCTTTAAAACACTCTCAGATGTTGTCTGTCGAATTGCCTCGTATGACCCGGTGGCAATGCAGTCTTTCTGCCAACTAAACATAATCTTATTACAGCCACATCAGTGCACACATAACCACACACATGTTTGAAACAGTAATGCATGATCATATACTCTGTATTTCAAACATATACCTCATACAAACCTTTTGCACTTAAACCGACTTTGCAGACATTTAGAGAATGACCAAAACCATGTGGCGTACATTAACCATAAACACACACACACACACACACACACACACACAAAGTGCACATTCTTTGGCTCCCAGCAGTGTTATAATGAGAGTTTTGGCAAGGGCATATGGCTATGTTGGATTTATCCAGATCAAGTGCTGATTATTTAAACGAGTTTTACTCATCTTTAATGTCTGACTAATGCTGTCGACCCAGAGCTGTTGACCTTGAGCAAAGTATGTGTGTATTTATCCGTGTGCGTGTGTTTGTATGGCAGATAGAGAGAGAGACCCAGACATGAAATTCAATTCAATTCTTAATAAAGGTTCTTTAATGTTTCTTTAAAACTCCTCACTAAGATCCATTTTAACCATGTAGCTTTATTGAAAATCTTCTTGATGTTATTCTACGTATATTTTCCATGTATTGGTTCTCATTAACAGTGGAAAATAAAAGCTTCTGGGTTATTGAAAAGAAGGTCAAGAAAGTTATTACGTACATTAAAGTTCATATTGAAATATGAATTGTGTTTAAAATCATAACACGTGTTGAAAAACTAGAGCTGACCTGAACTGTTTTTTCCATCCATCTCATGTAACATGACAGACTAAGACGTGAACGTAATGTAGACTATAACAAATGGAAAATAAACACATGGAACAGCAAAACAAAATGCCATTTTCCATACAGTGGGTTTGTTTACACACAATCAAAAGTGCATACACAAACACAACCAAAAAGTGCTGTCTGTGACGTTGGGCAATAGGGTGTGTTCCAGAGATCAATACAAATATGGTCCGCTAAGAAATGTAAGCACCAACAAGTGAACAAACGTCATTTCCACCATAATTTAAATTCTGACATGTAAAAGAGTTTGATTTGTTGTCTCTAAATATGCCTGATGATGTGACTTCGTCTAGAACTGTGTGACCCACGGTGTGTGGACAACACTGGTTTTCCCTTCTATGGACATTGGATCGGTAAATCACCTCACCAACATGACCCCCCCTTTGTCCGCACTAACTCGACTCTCCCTCCCCCTCTCAACTGAGCCTGCACAACATACCACTCACTCTCATTCACTCTTCAACTCAGTGAGAGATAACGAGCGTACGAATAGATGTATGTGACGTGAGAGAGTTGAGTGCTGTGAGAGAGAGAGTGCCGTAAGGTACTACTTACAGAGTGATTTCATTTACTACATTGAAAAAAACAGCGTTCCGGGTCAGTGGCTTTTCACTAGATCTAAAACCTCTTTTCCTCTGCACAAGGGAATGACATGTCAAAATCACTATAGGTAGGAGATGGGACCCATTTACCTGATGGGCATGGTTGTTCTACACAACAATTTTACAGACTCAGAATTTCTCAATACCGGACTACTCTTACAGTCACATTTAAGATCCAATCTCTCCTTAATTCACAAGATGTTATCTCCATAACCTCATACAATCATCTTTGGGGTGACAGTCTGAGTTAGACATGAGACCACTCTAGATACAAAGACATGAATGGGGCAGAATGTATCCCTCCCACCCATCCCAGTGTGATAATGTGAAACACATACATCTCTTAGAGGTGACTTATTAATGACACAGGAAAAGTACAGGTCGAACCTGGCTCCTCCTGGAGTACATAAACTCAGAACACCTGATAAAGAAATACTAAAAACAGAGATACACTGACATGGTGATTGTGGGTAAAACACAACTGACTGGGGGAATTGAGATTCGACACTATAATGAGCAGAATGACTAACGCGAGCCTGAGTCGGACAGAGGGTAAGGAATACAGGGTCACAACCTCTCGAGCTCTGACCGCCCTACACAGAAGGGGATCGGAGGAATCACAAACAGATCTAACACATGCAGAGGCCATTCAGCGGTTACTGGTAGTGCCCCCATACACTGACAACCTGGTACCAGAGCATGCAAGGTGAACAAATCAATCACTAGGCAGACACGGAGGGAATCTAATCTAGGTCTGACACAATGACGTGGCTTGCGTGCCACCACAGCATGGAAACCAATACAGGTTTCAAAAACTACATGGAGATGTCTACCCCATCCACTCTACCCGGAGGTATACAACACCTACCATTTTACAATAACACTCAAGCTGGGGCGGTCCTCTGGTGTGCGGACTAGATACATCACTGAGAAATGTGGTCCTGTATGGGAAAGCAGGGTGGAAGGCCACAATGTGCTCCCAGTGAAGAACAGGGTGTACAAACACATAAACAACACACAATGATCCCTTATCTCTGGGTGATTACCAAAACATACAAGTCACATAGACTCACACAGCAAGTAGGTTACATGGGTTGGGTGATGGCAGGGTGCCCTAGATGATATCATTATTGTCACGTTACAACGTAGGGTAAGGACCTGATACATGGTGTGAATCAATGTTATTCTGATAGTCCACTGGCTCTCTAAATGTATGATATAGCTCTAACACAGGGCCAGGGACCATGTGCACATCCGGTCTAGCTGACCTGTTAGTCTTCAGTGCCCAGCAAGGAGAATGTCCCTTTTAGACTCATCAAATCCCTGGACTGGTACCGTTTGTGGAAAGACTCTTAAGACTACTATGAGTGAGGGTGTTTAGGTGTGACGTATGAGCGGATCAGGGATCTCAGGGCAGTCCTAGTTAAACGGTTTCAGCTGCAGCTTCCCCCGTTCCTGTTGCCTCATGGCTTTTCTCTCACTGCGTTCGAGTGTATTGGACTGTTCTGCATATAGCAGAAAGGAAGGAGGAGTGCGTTTCTGAGTATTGCTAAGAGGCTTATTGGGGTAGCCTGACCTAACGAGAACACTATCAGTGTGTGTGCAAATCTAGAACACACATTTACATATATTATGACACACTTAGTATTCATAGCTATCAAATATAGTCATTTCTGACCTTGTGGGGACATTTTCTGGTTCCCATAAGGAAAAATGTAGAATGTTTGAGGGTTAGGTTTGTGAGGATTAGGAATATAGAAATTGTACAGTATAAAAAGTCCTTATTAAAGGTTTTTACCAAGTATGCGTGTAGAGCATATGTAGTGGTATATGTGGTTTTGTGGAATAAGGTTAAAACAGTTTAGCATTAGCATCTTTTAAACATATAAATATTTTTGTATTAAAATATAAAAACTTTTTATTTATTTATAATGATTTTGTACAATAAAATAAAACTAAATACAAAAATTAAGTACAAATGTAAAGTAAAATAAAATGTATAATAAAATATTGGAACATCATCATTTTAATCATCAAATGCTCAATTACAAAAATAAAATAAATGCTTTAAACTGATAATGATTCTGAAGAATAAAATATTTTTTATTATATTTTAATATTTAATATTAATATTTTATACTTTAAAATGTGAAGATATGCTACCTAAGCATTGGTCTTATTATCTTGCAAAATGATGATTCTTAGGTAAATGTGTATTTTGTTACAGGGGTAAAGACAAAATACTTTTTTATAAAATATAAATTATTTTAATAAAAAGCATTTTAATGATTTGAAAGTCTGTTTTATGTGTACGTATGTGCTTCCACCTTATGTGCTTTAAAATCCTGGATGGAATTCCCTTATCAGTCTGTGTGTGTGTTAATTTAGTTCTGTGTAATCCTAATCCAGACATTACGTCACCGTAAAGTGTCCTCCGCACCGTCACTCGGTGTTGGCTGGATTTCCTCCTCTTTATTCCCCCTGCTGACCAAGAATTCCATCAGGAGCTTACCTGTGTCACATGCACACACAATGAGATTTTATCTTTCCATTTCCAGGTTACAAGAGGTCTTTCTTCTTCATGTGTAATAACACATGTGAACACAAGTGGCATTTCCATAATCCATTTTTCTTTTAAACCTTTACATCGTTTCAATGCGTTAAAACATTGTCTCCAGTGGCTTCTCACTGGGAACTAGAACAGAGCAAGCGTGTAACCTCGCCTGACCTGACTTATTTTATATAAACCAAGTTATGGAACATTCTCCCCCTCTCCGTTCCAGCGTGATCATAGTTACCAAAATCTGGTGATAGTCTGGTGTGTGAACTCTGTCTATATCTCAACCAACAGATCAGTCACATTAGACTTGAATGAGCCTCTTTGTATACCCGGTGCCGCTACAACCGGAAACACACGCACGTATGTACGCACAGCATTCTGAGAAGTTTTGCGTATGCATAGGCCTTCCAGCATTGGTCATGCTGTTGTTTTAGGACAGAATCTTCAGCAAACGCCCGGCTGTCTCCGGGCAGGAAATCAGAACGTGAAATAAAACCACCCGGGAGTGTATCATCAGTCTCCAAGTACTCTCTCACTCTTGATAACTTTTCATTTGTCATCTCCCGCGGTCTCGCTTTCTCTCTCAGATATACCCGAAGGAGAAATGACGACGTGCTGACTCTCATATCCAGCACAATACACTAGAAGCAACTTTTCATTTGACGTCTGTATTTTCTATCATCCATTCTTTTATAAATCCCTTTTCATTTGCGTTTGTATCGAATATGCTGCATTGACAGTGTAACTTTATAAATTGTGTCGTGGCAGGGGTTAAATTGCCATCAGTGTGTGATGTGATGGTGTGTGTACTCTGTGCAGTCAGCTAGATCAGATCTGCTATCATCAAGGGAGCTGTGCATAAAATCCATAACATTCATTGACGAGTAGCGGAAGCAGGAAGATCTGGATTTATACATTGAAAAGACGCATTGAAGGATAAACACAATCAGAATGACCCCATTTACATTATGTTCTGTACTTCTTTTCTAAACAAATGTACATGTTCTGATGTGCTGGTTTATTCCGTTTTCTGTTTTTCCCCTCAGACTTAAGAAGACTTGGATGATGTTTTTGTATCTATTTTGAAGGTCGATCGTAATTGCATGAAAAACAGTGAAAACTTTCTTTCTTCAGAAATTCTCTCTTTGTGGTCCAGGCGACATGAGGGTAAGACAATAACAACAAAAATTGTATTATTGGGTGAAATATTCCTTTAATAAGGTCAGAGTTTTGTTATGTCCTAAACATGAATTTAATGGTTGTCTAAACAGCATATATATAGTTCTTCTGCAGAAGTGATCTCATTTGAAGAAGCTATTAAAAATGTATATTATAAAAAAAAACAATCCTCCTATCTCCCTACAGGTACTGCCTAATATTATTGTGAATCCTGGTCACTTGCAAGAGCACTTCTAGTATTATTGTTGCCTTCTTAAAGGAACAGTTCACCCAAAAATTCAATTTTTGTCATCATTAACTCACACACACCCACAAATCTGTACATTGTTCTGATGAACAAAGAAAAAAAGATATTTGGAAGAAGGCTAAACAGTTCTTGGCCACCATTGACCACCATAGTAGGAATATGCCCCAGAACTGTTTGCTTTCCTACATTCTTCAAATTATCTTTTGTGTTTTCAACAGAACAAGACATTTATAAAGCAAGTTTTCCTACTATGATAGTCAACTGTTTGGTTACAAGCATTCTTCCAAATATCCTTTTCTGGTTTCATCAGAACAAAGAAATTTATACAGATTTGGAACAACTTGAGGGTGAGTAAATGAAGACTTTTCATTTTTGGGCGAACTGCTCCTTTAAGATATATCGCTTTATTGTTTCTTCAATTTTGAAAGTTGCTTTGACAGAAGCGTCTGCTAAATGCCTAAATGTAAATATAAGAAATGTGGTTGAATAATCCTATGAATAACGTTTTGTGTACAGAACAGGATTTAGCAGTCTAAAGTGAGGTGAAAACCTTTCTCCTCTCGGACCGATTTAAAACCATTGTTGAGGAGAACAGGTGTAGCCAGCTCACCATCTTAGTCCCACAACCGGACTACAATCAAATAATATGAATGCCATAAACTACAATTATGAAATAATAGCTTTTTGTGGTACACGTCAGTCTAAAAATGAACGGGATATACGCCTCTGTCACTTCCGCTAACATTCTGAGTGTGTTTCTTATCGTGTCTGTCTGGCATTTTGGAAAGGTCAGAAAAGAATGTGCTCCATAGACCGCTAGACCGCTCAGGAAAAAATCCAGATCGCAGCTCTACTCCATGTCTTTGTATTTTTGCATCCTGAAACATTTTGCTAACACAGGACCTTTTCAATGGACAATCGAGTATTGCCGTTTTCGTCAGCTTTGTCCTACATACTGGTCGGTGGAGATATTGAGTTTGTGTTACTGGTAGTTTTCATGTTCTGTACGAACATAGACATACACTGGCCTCCATGACAACAAATAAACAACCTGGACAATTTCCACAGCATCTAGCTGCACTTTTATTTATTAGCATATACGTGTATGTTGTTGTGCGTGCGCGCGCGTTTGTCAATGGGGTCTCGCTGACTTCACTCTGAGAGAGGGGCTTTGTGAATTTGTGAGTCACAATTCTGACGATGATAGTCCTTTCACCAGAACAAACGAGGAACAAAGCGAATACACAACCCTTCATTTCTTCTTTTGCATCAAGTCACACACAAACACACACACATTCACAGAGCAGCTCATTTTTTACAGTTGGTCTGTATGAAAATCAAAATGCATGAACTCTTTTTATATCTTTGTACTAGTTTCTTCTGCTTCTTCCAAAACTTCTTCAGTGGTCATCTATGGTGACAAGTGGGCAGAAATGTGTTGTTCAAAGTGTACTGATAGTTTGTTAGCATAAATGAGATATCTGATTCACACAGAAAAATCAGGACAGGTCTGTGACTTTGAATATATATCTTCAAGCGTACCCCGTGTGGGATGAGTGTTAAAGGAACAGTTCACCCGAAAAAAAATCTGTCATCATTTACTCACCGCCAAGCTGTTCCAAATCTGTATGAATTTCTTAGTTTTGAGAAAGATTTGGAATCTGATTATACAGATTTGGAAATAATCTTCTTGACAAAAAAACATTTATTGCATTGCAATCTCATATACATTTACATTTACATTTAGGCATTTGGCAGACGCTTTTATCCAAAGCGACTTACATTGCACTTATTACAGGGACAATCCCCCTGGAGCAACGTGGAGTAAAGTGTCTTGCTCAAGGATACACTGGTGGTGGCTACTGGGATCGAACCAGCAACCTTTTTTTTGATTTACCAGTTCAGTGGTTTAACCCACTAGACCACCATCTCCATATATGATAGACATTGGGACTTTTTCCACATACTAACAGTACATATAGGTTAGGTGAGTTTACTATAACCATTGACCTATGTGCGTGTGACCGTATATGCAAATTAGCTTGTATTTGGAAACATGTTAATGTGTGTGTCCTGGCGGTTGTCCCAAATAAATTTGTGTCAACTCATTAAAGTGATAGTTCGCCCAAAAATGAAAGATCTGTCTTCATTTACTCACCTTCTTGATTGATCTGTTTGACTTTCTTTCGCAGAACACAACAGAAGATATTTTGAATAAAGTTTGCTAACCGAACACCGCCGGCACCCATTTATTTCTATTGTATAGACACAAAACCAATGCAAGTGAACTGGGGGCACTTAACAGCATTCTTTAAAATATAATATAAAAAGTCATACAGGTTTGAAATGATAAGAGAGTGAGTAAATAATGACAGAATTTTTATTCTGGGGTGAACTATCCCTTCAAAATGAAAATTAAAATGGCTTAAAAAACAGGTCTCTTAACTGTGAACCTGCACAGTCAAGTGCATGAGAAGAGAAAGTGAAATATTTCAGGGTAGATACAGATCTTTTCAGCGGTTTTCTCAAAGTGGAATACATATCCTTTAACTGTCACACACACAGACACGTCACTGGGAACACAGTGCGTTGTTACACAAGCCCCCACTGGAAACAGGATGCTGCATTATCACACATATAGACCCAATGAATAAACACACAACAAATGTAGAAATCAGAATATAAAACCTGTCAGCGTGATTGTTTGAAAGTGTGTGTGTGCATGCGTGTTTGCGTGTGTGTGCGTGTGTGTGCTAGCGAATGTGTCAAAAGTTAACAGAGGGCTGTTATTCACAGAGTGAATCAGCACAGAGGAAAAAAGAGAAGGAAGCAGTTGTGGTTGAGCACACACATACATGGTAACACACTCACATAGGTATATATATAAACATACATATATACATAAAAACACACACAAAAATAGTTCAGTCAGCGTAAACAACACATTTCATTCATAAAAAGCAGCAGAGTCTCCACCCATACATGGTCTGTCATCACTGGACCATGTGACGCATGGAGCAGAGCGATAGGAGGAGAGGAAGAGCTATACCGTGAAAGGAAAAGGTGAGAATAAAAGAGGGAAAGAGAAACAGAAAGAGAGCGCAAACAAGCGAGAGCGAGTGAGATAGGGATGTTAACGGTTCTCTCGTCATCATGGGTTACAGTTCCTTGACTGGTGAAAGTAGGAAACACCAAAAACGTCACGTGGACAGAGTTCACTTTCCATTGTGCGCAACCCACCCCCTCACACACACACTCATATACACGTTTGGCAACTGTACAGTAGAGTCACCAGCTGCCGTCCTCTCCGCCTACGAATTTAACCATTGCAACAAACAACTTTCCATGTTTCACATAAATACATGCACAACATGTACAGCGTGACAGCTGCATTCATGATGGGCTGCACATCACAAAAGACAAAAAACAGCCTGTATGTGTGACAGAGAGAGACAGAAAGAGGGTTTTGTGTCAGGGAGCGTATTGTTTTACTTGGTCTGTATTCGGTTCAGTATATTTCTGATAGGGGAACTGAAGATGTGTGTAGTTGGATAGGTGACGCATAACATGCCTATGGACTTTTTATAGACAATATTGAAGGTTAAAATATAAATGCATAATAGAAAGCTTTTACCAGTTGATTTTAAATAGCATTGAGACAAATGGGCTAAATAAATATGTGCATATGCATTTCGAACAAAATTAATTTTCTTTTTGGTTTTGATGAACACAGAGAAAGATATCTGAAAGAGTGCTTATTACCAAACAGTTTTTGAAGCCAATTGACTACCTTCGTAGGAAAAATGACTTCATGTTATTTTCTTCTGTAGAACACAAAATAAAAAATGAGAAAAGAAGAATGTAGGACAGCAAACCGTTCTGCGGAACTTTTGACTACTATTGTCATTTTTCCTACTATGGTCAATGGTGGCCAAGAACTGTTTGGTTACAAGCTTTTTTCCAAATATCTTTCTCTGTGTTCAACCAAATAAATATATACAGATTTTGACAAACCACTAGCATATTTATAAATTAAACCTGCTTTTTTTAACTACGAGCCGCAGTTTTCTGCACGGGGCAGTCTGGGTTTAAGTGAGAGTTAAGAGTTATTTCAGTTCCATCTACCTTGTGACTGAGACTGAAAATGCGTAGGTAACCTGCAGGTGCGTGGGTGTGTCAGTGGAGGCTCATGACTGGCCACTTCCTTTTTTTAACAGGTATACAGACGCTGGTCACATGAAGTGTGAGGGAAGAAGGGTCAGGCGGTAAACCAGACTGAGGAAGGCTGTTTGTGACATCCATAAAAGGAACCATTCGACAGAAATGGCCAAAATATATATATATATATAAAAACATGTAAAAAAAGATAACACAACATATTTCAATGCATATACATTCAAATAATATTTTTTATCATACACGTATGTAAATTAGGTGTTCTAATAGACAGGTGCTCCAAAAAATAGATCAAATTGAATACATAGTACGTAGCTTGTAAACAAGGCTTCGCTATTGCATAAATCACAGTTCTGTAATTAGACTCTAACAGCCCTTGTGTACCAACATACACACATATGCGCACACGCAAACATTCTCGATCACAAACACACAAAGCGGCGTTTTGGGCAGCCGTGCGTAGGAGACCATTGCGTGTTTGCTACAGAAGCAGGCTGTTGAAGGCCTGAGTTGTCATGGCGATGATAGTTTGATTCACCATGGCGACTAATGAGTGAAAGGGAAAGGCAGACATGAGCTGGAGACTTTTCATCACAGGAAGAGAGAGAAAGAGGTGTGACTTAAGCATCATCCACCCAACAGTTACATGAGACTGCCCCACGTTTGGTGGAAAAAACACTGTAAATATCTAAATGAATCAAGAGGTGTGAAAACAGAGATGATGAAAACAGAGAGAAAGTTCTTGATTGCTCATATTTGTTTGCACTTAATTGAATTCAGCCATTCACAGACGTGCAAATGAAAATATTTCCTTGCTCATGTTTAAAAGCAATGAGATTGAATGAGACATTTTGACATTTCCATTGACTCTCACATTGACCCATATTGTATGTTTTCACACAACGTTGTATTAACATTTAGGCAGAAGAGTGAAAGCCTTTAACGCAGCAAACTGAAATTGTATCTTTTGTCTATCTGTTGCCACACAATCTGCAAACGTGCCAATTGATTTAGATGTAACCAGTCACAAGAGATCTTGAGCTTAGGCCTGGTGAATTAGTCACTATAAAGTGTCATCTTGTATGTGATCACTGCACGGTATTTATAAGTCTGCTAGTATTCTCTTCTGAACACAACCACAGTTACATATCCAACATCCTTTGTGGTCATCTAAGGGTGTCTAAAAGTCAACGATAAGAGCAGGTCATAGTTTATTTCTAACAGCATAGGGTAGATTCTAGAAGGGTAGAACTCAAATACATTCCTTACATTTTTAATTGATGAAACAGCTCCTAAATAACACACTCTCCAAACTCTACACGCTCTCTCGTTCTCTCTCACTACTCACTTGACAGCAAATCTAAACAAACCCGCTCCATTTATTCAACTTATAACAAACATTAAGTCCCTAATATGTAATTGCTGGGGAAGGAACAGCGCATGACTAAGTTTCTCAGAATATAAACAGTGAGTAGCCAATATTTAGAGACAGCCTGATCCATCACAGTTGGAATAGTTGTACTGTGTACAAAGAAACAGAGTCGACCTCATCCCTCGGTCCTATGGCGGGCAGAACACAGAAGTTCGAATGAAATGGTCATGGATCTCATTAGTGATGGCACATTTGATATGACCCGAGGGCTGCTGGACATTATGTGATTTTAATACTTTTTCTGTTAAAAGTCCAGATAGGGCTCTGTTATTTAGGTTGCGGTGTGCTTGTTGTCATGTTGTCATGTTGTTCGCCTTTGGCCATCTTATCAGGCTATTAAACATAAATAGGCAAGCAAATATTTTCATATCTAAATACAGACTGTATCCGTCTTGCTTAATGTAGGACTTTAAATAGGCTTTCTGTAGCATACGTAGATGAACTGATAAGTGAAGTTGGTGGTTGGCCACAACACCTTGTTTGAATTTTCCAGTCTGTGTTACAGATACAGACGGGATCCAAAATTTACTTTTTGCCTATGGAAGGTGAACTAGGAAAATGTAAAATATACATTTATTAAATAAACACGTATTCATATTATTTGTAACTTATTAATTAAAGGCCATTGTGTGAATGGCAGCTTTCAAAAGTCACTGATATTTATTTACTAAGTTATATTTATTTTAAGATTAAGGAACACGTGATTTCTTACAACTCCTGTTCCAAATTTACCGGCAACTGAAACCTTCATATTTGTATTTAATTCTGTTTTCCTTTTTTCTCTTCTGTCCTGATAACACATTAATTGTGCATATGACATTATATTTACAAATGATTAAACCAAATTGCCTGTTCGTGACATTTGATCGTCATTTCTTACCTTAAAACGAAAGTAAACAGCTTTTCCTTGCAGAAGGTCTGCATTGGTTAAAAATGACCTAATTTATTTTTCACGTCCAGTTTTTTTCCTCATGTGGCAAGTACCTGTGTAATAAGCGGCATAATGTACAAGCAGCCGGCTGTTATTGCAAAATAAGCCCCTTCAGTGTGATACGACTGAATCAACTGATCACACTGTCAGGGCTTATTTCTGCAATAACAACCGGCTGCCTGTACATTATCCCTTACTTAATACTGTAATGACCTACAATCAATGACAACAATCTCTATGACCCCCTCCTGCCTCCTAAACTCTCAAAGGCGTTGAGTGTGGGCATATGTGAGAAACAGAGCATGTGTAACTAGATATATCGTTTTGGCTTCCTTTAGACTCTCCTCCATTTAGGAACTTCCATGAGCATCAAAGTACTCCAAGTGGAAAAAAGAACAATTTACCATTGCTTTTCCATTTACACGCACACACACACACAGAATTGTACACGGATGTTTACTTAGCTAAATATAGTATCTAAATATGAACAAACCATGAACATAGGGTGTTGTATTGTTATTAACAAATACTAATGGATGAAAACAACCTTAAAATAAACGCGAGGGATGATTGTCATTTTATAAAAAATCCTTATTTTTCCAATTACATATAAGAAATTAGAAAAGTACAAATGCCTTATACAGATGCTTTATCAGGTTTGGCTAACTTCTCATTAAAACTCACAAACATGTTAGGTTTCTATATTGTGGGAACTTTTGCGTATGTATGATAAAATAAACTTTATTTTTTTTTAAACTCACACAGTCACATTAAACATTTTATAAACCAAATCCTTTACCACACACTTACACCTACATTTAACTTTATCCAAAGCGACTTACAGTGCATTTAGTATGTAAATGTAGTTTATCAGAATGTGTGTTGGGATCGTACTTATGCGTTGCTAGCACAATGCTCTATACCAAGTGTGCAACAAGCAACATTTTCACATTGGAAGCGACATTGATTTAAAGAAAAAGCAAATGTTCCAAAACTATCATAATAGCCAAAGCTATCGAAATATAAAAAAAAAAGTTTTTTAAAGTGAAATATGTATAAAATAAAAATGTAAAGTTAAAATATGTATTATTAACAGTCCACAATCTTTCAATTCTTCAGCCCTGTTACCGGAATCTTAGTCTTACTAGAATCTGATCTTTCTCTGATTCTTGTGTTTGACCCTATTTAATCTAGTATTTTTGTGTTTATTTAAAGAAACAGTAATGAGTTGCTAGCATGCTCCATTCTATCTACATTAGAAAGCATTGTGAAACAATTGTGAGAGACTCAGACATTTCTGTCACCATTAACTCAGCTCCTAGTGAGACATTACCTGTAACTTAAACTGCCCATGGGCTGCACGCTCGGCTGGCCCACACTTGCATGAATTCATTCATCAGCCACCAATCAAAGCTGACTCTGACTACAGCATCACAGCAGTCTGCCGGTACATATCTCTTCTTTCTTACTTTGTTCTTAAAATGATAAATAAAACTGCATCAGCAATTAAAAGGAACAGTTCACCCAAAAATGTAAATTCTGTCTGAATTTACTCACCCTCAAGTTGTTCCAAATCTGTATACATTTATTTGTTCCGAGAAAGATATTTGGAAGAATGCTTGCAACCAAATAGTTCTTGGCCACCATTGACTACCATAGTAGGAAAAATTACAATGGTAGCCAAAAGTGCCCCAGAACTGTTTGCTTTCCTACATTCTTCAGAACCGAACAAAGAAATTCATAATTCATAAAATTCCTTTATCTAACTACTTCCTTTCCTGCCCATTTTAAATCAGTGATAATTGGATGGTGTACAGCTAAATAAAAGAGTATTACCGAATTGAAAGTGTAGGAGTGTTGATAAAGGTGCTCATGCAAGATAGAGCAGCTCTTAAGTCTCTTATACCATGTTCTAAACCACTGGAGCCAAATCACAGACAAGGGCCCTACTGTGTCGAGCTTCCTGTGTGTGTGTGTGTGTGTGTGTGTGAGAGAGAGAGAGAGAGATAGATAGAAAGCACAGGTTTGTGCATGCACGTGTATGTATGTCAGTTGCTTCCACAACTCTGATATGACTGTCAAACATGAGACAAAAAATAAATCTAGTATTAGAAAAATGGGGAGGTGGCACAAGGTCTTATGAATCCAACAAAATGTTAAAGGGTAGCAGATAATAAAACTTAGATAGCGTAATAAACATCAAGTTGTCTCGCCTGATTTGCTGAAAGCGAAAGTTGTTAAAAAACGTAGTATGTGCTACATACATTTTTTTACATTCAATGGAATCATACAGTGAAATTTTTAACACCATTCTCTGTAAAACATCGTATATCTTTGTTCATAAAGACAATATAGATTTGTCCAGCCAATCAAACCTGAGGGTTTTTGAAGAGGACCCAATCAGAATGCGGGCCGATAAATCTCAAGTAATAAAATAGGAGTTTGACCTGTTTTAACTTCAAAACCCCTTTACCCCACTTCACAACGGCCACACAAAACTAAAAATCTCTGTTAACACAAAGTGGACCATTTTACAGTACATGGTCATTCAATAAACAGCAAATACGACCTGTGGTTTATCTGTGTGCTTTGTATTAGGATTGAATGTTTTAATGGAGTCAAATGGGGAATTCCCTTTACAGAGCGGAGATCGGTTTGATTCAAACTTGGAAGCCGTCCAGCTCTCCACTGATCCGGCACTGAAGAACCCATCGTATCACCAAACACAGGAAACATCTGATAATGTATTTTTTTTTTCAACTCCACATACATGAGAAAGGGTTTTGTGTTGGGAGGAGTTTGCTAATACATACTATTCTCTGTTTCTTGACGCTAAAAAGAGAGATAAGCTGAAATCCTTCCTCCTTGACAGAGAGGGACTCAATAAGGAGCCTATTGCATCTCAAAACCTCAAGCGATCACAAGACAGAAGAACTACAGTGTGCTTTTAAAGTGTGTTTTCCCACAAAACCCTTATCTGACGTTAAACAAAATAATAAAATGAAGATTCTGTCATCGTTTATTCCCCCTACTGCCTTACGAAACTCCTATGACCTTCTGTTTTTGGAACAAAATCGGACGTTTTTTATATTAGAATTTCCAATCTGTTCTTTTTCATGCAATGAAAGCCTCTTTCAATTGTCTTTATGTAATATTACATAGTAAAGGAAACAACACACAGTCCTTTAGTGAGTAGTGGTTTTGTAATGACCAGCTCCTGGCCTACTTTTATGGTATTTTATAAGTATTTTGTAAACAGTTGCTATTTTGGGTTAAATTTGGTTTATTGGCGAATGAAGGGGAAACTAACACGGAGTGTAGCCACGGTCCGATGACTCTGCAATGCTTAATACGATTATTTATTACACAACAACTTCTCTGTCTAAATATTTAGATAAGAGATCGTCTTTCTACTCTAAACCCATGCACTTCTGAATCATATCCTGTTAGAAAGCATAAACACATAAACACATACACCCCCCTACATACACTCAACCACATAAAATATTGAAGGAAACAGTCACACTTACCTCAATTTTACTTGTATAGGATTAATCAACCACCATTAAGTTACTGGGACATTTTTGGATATCGCCCATGGCTAATCTAGTTACCTGGATCTGACATCATTCGATGATACCCATTCACTTCTATTGTATGGACACAAAGCCAATGCAAGTCTATGGGTACCGCCGTAGTTCGGTTACCAACATTCTTAAAAATATCTTCTTTTGTGTTCGGAAGAAGAAACAAAGTCACACAGGTTTGAAATGACAAGAGGGTAAATAAATTAGAACAGAATTTTCATTTTGGGGTGAACTATCCCTTTAAGTAGAGAGGACAGGAAGTGAAGTGGATGAAAGAGAGGGGGTGGGGTTGGGAAAGGACCATGAGCCGGGATTCGAACTCGGGACGCACCTGCACCGTATGCCGAAGCACGGACCACTCAACCATCAGCTCCGACTCATATACAGAATTTGACGCTTTCACCGATAAAGGAAGACTATTCCATAGCCTGGGCCAAACTGCACGATCACCTCTTGCCTTTAAAGGTCTAGATAGGGATTTATAGCGGACACTAGCGGCGAGTTTGAGAATTGCAACCAATCTCTCACGACGGTGGCCACCACAGTACAAAAAGATGTCATCGGCTGAGACAGCGTGTCTTCTCATGTTGACCCAGGGAAGAGATCATGCAGGCATTAGAAGGACTGTAGAAAGAGCAATGTCTTATATTTATTACATACAATAGAGGGTCTGTGGATTTTAAGTATAAAAAGAAGGATAAAAGTCAGGCAGGAGCTACGACCTGCGTTAATATTATAAAGACTTTCCAGTAGAGACGCGTTAGGATCCGCGGTACTAAGGCTTTTAGCTGAGATACTCATAGATATCTATGGAGTTACTGCTACCTTCCAGCAGAGAGACGTTGGAGAGAAAGATTGTCTAAAAATCACCCCCGAGCTATGCTTTGATTCGGATCAGTATGTGAGTTATACACATTTCTGTATGTAGATAGAAATAGCTTATTCTAAGGTAATACAAATATAACGGTTCATGACTTAAGGTCTTTATACACCTCTGAAGAAATAGTTTTATTATATTGCATTTCTGTCAATAGATGCATGGAGACGGCTTTCTGATGCTTGCAAACTGACTATTTTAAGGAAGCAGTGGATTACCATTGACCTGCCTCTTTGATTCCACTCGCAACGCAGAAATACGATGCAGGCTCACTCTTGCTCAAATCCAAGGTAAATCATCAACACTATAATCTCTTACATGTGTTTTATTGAATTTTAAGCAGAACTATTAAGTTTTGAGTTTGTTGTACTGTTGTTAACTCCTTTTAGTTTTGAAGATTTAGCAGGGTGACTTTTTTATTTACATTTTAATAAAAGAAAGATCTTAAGACAGCCTGAAGATTTCAGCTGCATCAACAATTTTCAAACAGCCTTCACGTAGAGTGATTTAACACACACGACATCTACTGCACCTCCCACAACCTAAGCATAAGCACCACCCTTCTGAACGATGGTAGCCCCAAAAGTCAAAAATACGACAAACTCTTCTAAATATCCAAGATAAATGAACATTCATCATTAACAAGGCTTTCTCCTTTCTAAAAACTCATAAAATAACACTTAATTTAAAAATGTACTCTCCTAATGCAAACTCACGCAAAGCATGCTAACTCAAAAGTAAGAATTAGTTACAGGAACTCAAAACATTTAAGTTTATTTTTTATATGAAATTAAGTTTACACTACTTTAACTGTTTAATTTCTTTGAACATTTGGGTTTACATGTGCGCAGGTCACTTACTTCCTCATCAAGTGCGCACCCGGGTCCATGTTTCATATTCATGCTAACCGCACCACAGTTTTAGAGTAAACAAACTCAGACCACCTCCTTCAGGTAGTGTCGGGTTCGATAGCCAGGTGCGCACCCGGGTTCGCTTGACAGCTTTCACATTAGCGATTTTTCATGCGAACCGTGCCCCGTTCCGAACTAAACTTCAAGTATGAAAGCCACCTGAGACAAGATTTTTGTAGATCTTAATTGTCTTATTGGCTTGTTTTCCTTTAATAAGTCAGACAAATCATTTAGAGATTAAAAAATGAAATTTTTCTCTTAATTATAATGAATGAATACATTGTCATTCCAAACCTCCATGACTTTCTTTCTTTTGCAGAACAAACATTTTTGAAGAACCTTGGAAAGAACATTGGAAACCAAACAACATTGGCCCGCATTGACTTCCATTACATTGACACCACTGAGAAATTTCGCAAAACATCTTCTATTGTGCTCCAGAGTAGAAAGAGTCATATAAAGGTTTTGAAAGACATGTGGATGAATAAATGACAGAAGTTATATTTTGCCTATATTTCTCTTTAATAAGTGTCAATGTCGCATCCATTGCCTTCCAGTGAGTTTAAAAGGGCACTTTATTTGGGGAATCCCTGTCTAAACATGAGCTTGACGCTCTGAGTCATTTAGTAGGAGGGTGAAAGTATTTGCTGTTTACCTAATAGTTAAAATGTCACAACCTCAGTATATGTGTGTGGGTTTCATATAACAAAAAAATGCGTGTCTGTGTGTGGCAGACATTGTATCTTCGTATAAAGCCTCCAGGCAAACGTTTGTTCAGAAAGCAGGTTTAAGTATCACAAAAGAGGAAGGTGATTTCATAGTCATTCAACCTGTGCGCTCCACTTCTACTGCAAATCCTTCAGATGGTAAATAATCAGCGAATGTTACGTAATGTCAAAATTAGTGACAACATCCCACACATTCGCATTGCTTAACACAGTACGTGTCGGAAAGCAGGTGTGTCAGGCTTTTGGTATGAAACCCAATGAAACTTTGACATAATGAAGATGGGTGATTCCAGTATATGATGAAGCTTTATTTTCAATGGGCCTAATACAGAGAACAGTCTGTATTCACCTGTTTCTGGAAGTTCACAATGGCAATGACAGCTAGAAGTCTAAACCCACACAATTTTTAAGATTGTGTTATCATCATTAAAACTGAATATTGCAAAACTGTTAGCAACACGCCCTTGGTGGGTGTATAGGTATCACTGAGACTGACCCCAAATTTAAATGTCAAGATGTTGATGCTGATTCACAACTACGATGAAAGGTCAGAAAAGCCATGAGAAATGATTTGATGTATCTTAAGTTCTGTATAGACGTTTCATGGGGGGGACACACCTGGCCCGAAGTTTACTTCAGGTCGGTGCTTGGTTATCGTTCTGGCTGGTGGCAAGTAATAGTAACATTTACTTTAAATTTAATTTATATTAATATTAATTAATTGTATTAAATTAAAAGCATAGTTCGCCCAAAAATAAAAATTCTGTCATCCTTTACTAATCTTTGAGTTGTTCCAATTCTGTATACATTTCTTTGTTCTGATAAACACTGGGAAAGAGTTTTGGAAGAATGCTTGTAATCAAACAGTTCTTGGACCCCACTGACTACCATAGTAGGAAAACATACTTTATATTTTTTGGACACTTTTCGTCCAAATATTTTTATTTTCAACCAAACAATGAACTTTATACAGGTTTGGAACAACTAAATAGTTTGTAATTTATGACAGAACTTAAATTTTTGGGTGGATTATCCTTTTAAATAGAACTACTCAACAACAACTGATTCTATGTGGAGGTCTCCCAAAAGTTTGGGCCACATTGCGGTTATTTATGTTGTTGCCACTGAAACCGTTTATAACGTTTACAAATTATAAAATGTCAAGGTACATATTAAAGGTACATAAACATTCCAAGAATCAGTTTTGCAACAGAAAATGTATATATTTTTTTAATAATTGTTGTATTCTTTATCTGCTTTATTTTGCCTGTCCTCTGTACTGTGAAAGCTCTGTAACCTAGATACATTTGTTGTGTGGGTAAGCATATAATAAAATGTTCATTCATTCATAAAAATACTGTTATTCCATATCACACATATTGGAATGAGAAGATGTCTTGTCATCTATAGTCTTACAAAAATATGTAATTTAATTATTAAAAGTGGTTAAATCTAAATATATGATAATATATATATAATTTATGAAGTAATAAAGAAGAAAATGATGCCCTAAATTTGCTCCAAACTGCAAATAAGCTTAAAATCATGCAGTTTGTGAAAACATTTTTAAAGCAATATCATCACCATCTGCACTTGCACATGCAGCAGACATGTCTTGCGTGAATGATCACAGTGTTTAAAGGAAAGTCAAGCCCCATTATTAAAGGCAAGAATTAAAGAACACCAACGCATTGACATTTTAACTGTATCACACACGATTGCTACATGCCTCAAAAAGTCTTCAGTGCTTTCTCAACGTCTTTTCTCTGTGTGTGGGTGTTTAGGAGTCTCTGTGAGGTGTCCTACAATGCGACAACAACATTCTGATTGAGATATAATCTTAAAATGTTTTCATGTTCACTGTGTCTTGTCTTTCAGGAGGTGATTTACCCGGCAAACAGTCAACCTACAAAGCCATGGTATGCTTCTGTGAAAAGCTCATTGCAAACCATGCTTACATTCGAAGGAAGATTGTACAGGGGTATCCCGTTCTATACTGACATAAAAACTCAATGACCTAAAATATTAAGCCATTGTCTCAAGTCACACGTCTCTTAAAGTAAATAAAAAAAGGAATATGATTTAGAAAAATAACTTACAAATACCGTGTCCATGCTGTGTGCATTTGCAAATATATGTTGATTTCCATACTTGAATAATTAAACATATTCTTTTCTTGTTATTTTTTATATATATAATATATGTGTGCACAATAAAGGCAAACACATAATTTTGTTACAAATATCAGAAGTTATTAATTATACACACTACATAATACTTCCTCGCGTGCATGAATAATGACACTCAGCGCTCAACAAAAAGCATTTATCTCACTGTTACAATGACATGCTGACAACAAAAGAAGTCTGCATATTTTACTTATGAGAACCTGTTGAACTATCAGTCACGCAGTGGTGGCAACTCAAATACTGAGGAGTGGTAAGAGCATGCATCCACCTACATACTTCACACACCAAAATCTAAGAGTAGACTTTGATGGAAGAGTATATGCACCTGCAGACAATGCAAACAACTTTCTCTACAAAGACAATGCAGTGGATTCATAAAAAGAATGATCCTCTTGATCTAATTCTAAACACTAAATTTAGGATTTTTTTTACCATTTAACTACATCTGTATTTAGAGATTGTAAGTCTATTATTGTTTGGCTTTTGAACATACATATGTATTGTAGAAGTCCACAGATCATTATTTACATACTAAAGCAGGATAGAAACACCAATAGATTCTAAAAGCTAAATCACAGTTTGTTGGATCAGTGGGAATTAGCTTTAATACCTAGATACCTAAATGGCAACACAATATTTCCCACTGCATATTTCTAAATTACTGATATTTCTATTATTGACATCAATGCATTTGGCAGACACTTACATTCAAGAATATATTCTTTATGTGTGCTCCCTGGATTCAAAAACATGATCTTGAAATGATCCATAGCTGACCAACAGCATTAATATTGCTATGCACTCTGTTGCTTAAGAAACATCTATAGGCCTATATTTATATAATCTAGCATGTCATTCTCTGATCACAATAAATGTTCTTGTTTAACAATCAATTAAAAAAATAATATTTTGGGATAGAAGTTGCATTTTCTTTAAGTGGGGCATTTAGTGTTGTTGGACTCTATTAGCTTAAGTCATCCACCAGTTTATAAAACAGTCCTTGTTGGTCTTTCACTCTCATTCCTTGTACATCTAGTAGCAAGTCTGTACGTGTAAAATCTAATTTACTGTATATACACTCCTAGAAACTGCCCTATTCTGATGCTGTTTGTTTGGTTCGTTTAAAAGAATGACTCATATTTAATAAACAAACATGGGGTTGTAGCCCCTGCGAGATTCCATACCATGTTACTCTGGATTCATCATTAACTTGATTTAAAATATAAAAAATCTGGTATACCCCAAGAATTACTCACTCATTTGAGTCAACAAAAACCCACTCATAATCACAAGACTCCATTTATTACCAGACATGCTAATTAACAGGCTAATTATAGCCTATACATCCTACAAGACAATGCAGTAAGCCTGTACCATAACGTAGTTTTATGCAATACCTGACTCCTTTACGCGGATGTCTCGAGACCGGTCTCAAGACCATTTTTTGATTGTCTTGGTCTTGTCTCGGCCTCGACTGTCTTTGGTCTCGGTTTTGTCTTGGTCTCAGACTTGGTGGTCTCGGGATTTTATTTCAAGACCGGTCAAGACCACAACTGTGGGAATTACACTAAATTGCTGGTCCATTGTCTGATTTATGTGTTAACATCATTCATGTGATTGGATGTAAAATTTCTGGCTTTAAAAGTATTCACCACTTGTTCCTTATTTAATTATTCTGTTACTCTTACTGCTGGTATGTGATTTGTGATCTGATGTGATTTTGTATAATTATTCAATAAACCTTGCGTTAATAGGTAACTTAAATTTTAGACACAATTAAACACACGTTTTTGTTCTATTTTGGCTAGTCCCAAACAAATCTAGAACAAATCTGAACTTTTGTGCATTTCTGAGCAACACACAGCTATTTTGCTATTGATTAGATAAAAAAGCAATGAAACTAATTAAGTCACTGAATGTTTTGTTTTGTTAAAGGTCACAGACTTACTTATCTTGGGTATTTACCATTTCTTATATTTAGTTGTTGGAATTTTTACCTGCACAAAAATGTTTATATGTTACAGTAGGTGGGTGATAAAACATGGAACATAAAACATCCTACACATACATTTCTGCACAATAAGACTTTATGTGTTTTATGGATCTTTTGAATGAATTTTGGGAGTGCTGGTCTTGGTCTTGTCTGGGTCTCTGCCCCTCAAAGTCTTGTTCTCGACACCCTCTGGTCTCGGTTTTGGTGGTCTCGGCTACAACACTACTGGAGAGGACCTGAGACACAGTTCAGTTATTGGCAGAGCAACCTGCTTGTGATCATATTTTAAAATTGAGTACTAATGCACTTTAATATGCAACAGGCCTTGATATTTTATTGATACGTCTATTATTTTGATTAAGTATTTCATAAAATTCACTGGTAGAATTCAAGCACTCGTGTACTTAGTGTAGCCATAATGCAAACGGGTGGTGTAGTTTTGTTGTGAGATGTACTGTTGTGTTTTGGTGTAGTTAGTTGGTCTCTACTTGGTTCTTGTTATAAAAATCAAATGCGTTCATCCTATTCGCTGAAAACGTCTTAAGTGATATAAAACAGACTTTTTGTCTTTAAACACATCAAGCATCTTGTCTCACACGAGGTTTATAAACCTTGACCACGATTAACTCCGCGACGCGTCCAAAAAGGCGGGGGAAGGTCAAGAGAGGGGATTCCCCGTGACGGCAAAGTAACAGCGCCGAGGGGAGCGAGTGAGTTTTCCTCTCCTCGCACCGTTTCCATACCCAGCCCCGAGGTTTCACAGCGCGGAACATGTTTCCCACAACTACAGACCATGCTACTGGACTACATACAGTTTCGAAACGCTCAACATATTAACGAACGAAGTACAACAAGCAAAACACGCCACTTTTGATAGCAGACGACTCTGAACTGGGATTATATAAATATGTGATGATTTTCGCATATACAGCCTTATCCTGATCTTTCACCTACTTTAAACCTGACATCCTCACCGACAGCATGTTTTGTAGCAAGTTTTGTAGCTAACAGAACAACCGAAACGTGTATAAGAGTCCCCGTGACATCCAAACGTGTACTACACTGCCTTTACGTGGACACAGCCGAGGTTATGCAAATAAACAGCAGCTACGAGCGGAGAGACAAACAACGAGTAAAAAGCAACATTCAGAGTCATCGTGCGAAATTACCAGCGGCTATCGGTTTAATCTAACTTACTTTCTCCCATTACAGTATGGGGACATCATAAGGTTGTTCCCTGGCAAGAGGTAACGGGGACACGCTTCCGCTAAAAATACCTGTCTACGACTATATTTGGATTGGCTGGAACACAATCAAATGTCTAAAATAAACGGACCCGCCCCGGTGCAATGAATGAAGGATCTGCTATCTCACACCGCCGAGCCGCCCGCTGCTAAATTTAGTAACATCGCTTGCGTCAATCACGCGCCTCAGTGCGTCAAGACCTCAACTCCGCCTCCGAGAACTGATCATTGGCCAGAATTAGAACGTGGCCAAGAAATTACGCGTCTTGTGATTGGCCATTGTTGATTTTTTTTCGCACTATCGGGTACCCTCACTATACGCAACAGTTCGTTTAGTAGGCACGCCGACGGTTTTTATTCTGGCCACCTTTTAACTGAAAATGTATGTTTTTGTCATTATTTTCCATTATTATTTGTTTGATTTTTAGAAGTAAATAATGTTAAGACGGCAACAAAAGGATACCTGTCTATTTATCCACTAAAGGTTGCCTTCCAAAATTTTTATTAGGATTAAGTTCACATGCACTCACATTCATAATGTTTGTAGTACTTACACACTTACATAAACGTTGATAAGCACAAACTAAAATGTATGTGAGGATTTAATCGTGACAAAATACCCACGTTAAGGTGACATTTATGTAAGGCATGTCTGGAAAATATATATTTGTGCAGTTGCTGATAGAATGTTAAAATTTGGGATTCTGGATATATTCTAACACGGATTACATTCATGGTTAAATGTTCTCTGTAAATGAGTCTGACCCGAATTTGTGTCATCTGGGGTGAAAAGTTCTCCAGCAAGCATAGAATTTAACCAGCTCTACCGCACCATTTTAACCAACTCCTAACTAAGAATCAGAAGATCTTCCCTCCTCCCCTCTCTCTTTCCCTGGCATGGACTGTACGGCTTATGTGTATACTGTACCAGCGAGGCCGGGGGAGAGCTACAGCGCAGGCTCGACGTCACCTCTCCCATGACGTCACATTGACGTAGCGCATACCAAGCTCGCTTATGTAGAAGTCAGGCACACATAAATCTGCTATTGGACTTTCTCTCGCTCAGCGCGCCACATAAACAAAGGCACATTGCAACTTCAGCTCAGCGCATCCTCTCAGTTACTAATGCCGACACTGTAATAGTGGAGCTTACAGAACCACGGAGTACTTTTTTCTTCTTAGCTAAGAGGAAAATTAGACGAATAATATTTTTGAATGAAAGATAATCAACTTTTTGCGACCACAAAGGCAACTTCATTCAAACAGTTTTTTCGCTTTTTACAAAATTCTTCTGGATATGCACAAGGAATTATCAGGGCTTTAAAACATATGTAAAGACGGAATCTCAACAGAAAACAAGTAAGTGGAAATTTTATTTTAAAAAGTTTACGCATACGTTTACGCAGTGAAATGTGACATTTTACTTTGATTTGTGATTATTCATCCGGTCTCCATTCATAATTTTTGACACGGCAAATGCTACTGAGAACTTTCTGGTCCGTGTTTGTCTATAGTGACCTGTTGAATGTTTGGTCTTCACCGCCAAAGAAACGAACTGTGTCGTTTGCGATGTCTCTGTAGTAGATGGACTGAGACCGGCTTTAATTTGCGAAATGTATAATATTCTCTCTGGTTGTCATGGAAATGGGATGCCGCTTCTTTGCTCTGGTAAAACCGCTGAAAGCGGTGCCGGGAGAGTCTCGTGAGATGCGCTCGAAAGAGACGGGCGGAGTGGCACGCGCTCCAGAGATTGTTCTCAAAATTTGGACCCGGTCATGTGCGAGTGCATTTATTCGTTTGTAGTAGTATTTACATTAAGAAGACTAAAAGTGACTTGTGTATAGTCTCATCAGTATTGCTTTTCCCACGTTTGAATGAAACGGCTAAGCGAGCTCCATTCATGCTGTCTTGTAGCTATACCGAAGGACGCGCGCAAACACATACTGAAATAACTTACATATATGGTCACTATATAATGTAAATGTGCAAAACCTTTAATAATCTAGTTATGTATAATAATCTAGTTATTTCGAATTTATATTTCTCTTTATTGTAGATCGCCTACATAGTGTCACGTTGCCTTCAGAAGACTTTAAACAACTGACATGACTATGTTACAGTCTGACTGAGCATTTTCGGAGTATCTGTGCAGTGTTTACATTCCAATGTTTGGTAATTGTAAGTGACACAGATACCCTCATGGTCGGAGGACAGCTTTTAAAAAATGAAATATATATGTGGCGTGAGATTTAGGTTAGTATTAATGAAAGAAAACAAATGTGCATTTATAAGCATTTAGTTTTGTTAATTTGCACAAAGTTGACAGCTTTGTTATTTTATTGCCATATTAGAATACTGTCAATAAATGATGACTGGTGTGTCCTCAAGGTTTATGATACATTTATACATTGATAGGAATAATGATCCGACTCTTGTCATAAAAGGTTTTTTAGAGCACGTGAGATCGGGTCAGGGAGTACAGAGTCTTGCAAAGCGATTTTGGATACAAGCTGTATCTCTGCCTATTACCCTCAGGTCTCTGTCCCCGTCGGATGTCAAATACCCTTCTCCAAGCTAATTTACTGTACTTGTATTTTTCCATCCCTTTATCTCAACTCTCTCCCATTCTTTGTGTCTTTGCTGGAAAGCCTCTGTCTTGTGCGCTTATTGAACGCAGAACGGAGCGCCTCTTACAAAGCGCGTGCTTCAGTGCTCTCTCGCGGTTCTCTAGGTTACCGGTGCATTAGCGGACCAGCGACTCCAGACGTACACACTAAAATACGCTGTCACAATTACACATAACCCTACTAAAACAAATTATGGAATTATCAAAAGCATCAGGTCTTCTCAGAGCTAGAGTAGATTAGTTTACACAAACTTTTATAAAGCCACTCAGAATTTAAAATGTTGGTCATTATGCAATTAATAAATGACTACCTGTAGTCTGACTCCAAATCATACACTTTACTTTGGATTCTTAAGCAGAGGTTGGGGTTCGAGATAAGCAGTTGCCTTGTGCTCAACGCAGTTTTTGGCGAGGGCTGGCTTTGTGTGAGCGCGCCTCTGTCAGGGAGGGGGCGCTAGTTGCTTTTAAAAACTCACCGGTAGCGCGCTTGGGTTTATTTGACAGAGGACGGGGACAGTCCGACTTCGGCGAGTGCCCAGGTGAATATTGTCACTCTTAAGAAGAGAAATCATTTTGAGCTATGAAACACAAACAGCAAGGCAGAATCTTTTAGTAGACGCTCAGCATTGATCTAATAACATGGAAGCTCGGGTGCAGTACAAGAAGACAAATTAAATATTGCTTTTGATATTGCATTTGCAGACTGCACTGTATGTGTGAGAGCCAGTTGTAAATGTATTTTTACATTTAAACAATGCATACTTTCATGCATGTTCTCATGTGCTTTATATTTGGCTTTGAATAACAATTGTTGTCCAGTTAAATGTTGTTGTTGGTGGTTTAGCATTGTTGTCAACGTTGCCTTTTTCTGTAGACCAAGTAGCCTATCCAAAATAGCCTATGTGTGATTTGTGTTCTGCAACTTTCGGAGAACTGTGTGTATGTTTGGGATATTTATACACGAAACGTTGTTTTTTATACTTAATGTGAATTGTTTTAATTTTACGTGTAGCAAAATATCAGCTAATGAATTTGAACGACCTTACGCATATTTGTAACTCTCTTAATTTCTGCATGCAAATAATATCTAGATTGGAATAAAACCTTAGCATTGTAGTGGAACCTAAAGGTAGGTTTTAGTCTACTCTTTTAACTTAGCCATGCTTAAATTAGTTTGCATGCTGGTGTAAAAATATGAATTATTTGTAAATATCCTAAGTTTATTGCACCATTATCAGGAAAGTGCATCTCTGTCATTGTACAAGAACAATGTTTGTGTGTGTGACTTTGTACATGTCGTGGTGAACTAAAGCCTATCGTCTTTCCCATTTTAGACTCCGGTTCGGAAGAGCGTCTGCAGCCCAGGTCTGAGTCCCGGCTACCGGATACCTCATCCGCCGCGTGTGCTGAAGCAGCCCCGAACCCCAGACGCGTGCAGCCTCCACCCGAGATACCAACCACAATTCAGCGAGCAAAAGGCCAAACAGGTACCACAAGTCTTACTACTCTAAAGATATTTTATTTGCAGACTTATAATAGAGAGTATTGTTTATATTTATATAGCGTATATATCTCTTACTGTATTAGGCCTATTACTTTTTCTGTTTTAAGAACATCACATTTTACATACTAAATCTCAAAAGAAAAAAAAAAAATTTGTAGCTAATTTTGCCGGGCATTTTTTCGTATGGTCATGTATGGTAACATTTTTGCTTGTATGACTTTTATAACTTTGAATTTTTAGGACCATGTAGTAATATTTTGTATTCAAATACATACTAAAATAGTATGAAAAATAAATAAATAAAAGAAATACAACACCGTTGGTCTGTCTGTATGTTTCATGTTATAACTGACTTCATGGATTGAAGAGATTTCTAGTCTACACTTTATTCGCTAAGATTTTTTTTAAAGTAGGCTAGGTTACACAATGGGTTTGTTTGTTTGTTTATTTGTGCAGGAATTAATGGCAAAAACACTGAATATTAACTATTTTTAAACCATGTCACTGTCTTGTGTGACATTCAGCGAGTGCCGCAGAGTGTGGTTGGATATCGTCTTGCTGGCCGACGAGAGGCGTCTTCTATATTGTTTTTTATAGCCTTTGAATATTTTTTTCACAATACTATCATAACACACAATGTTTTTCATAGTGCGAATGCAACCTCGTGTGCTACTGTTAGACTTTCTGTGTTGTCTTGGTGTAGGGAAAGTGAAAGTGTGGTTTGCACAAATATATTTGTGCTGTCTGTGTTCCACTGATTGTCTGTTTCAAGACACATTAATACTTTAAAGCGTGTCATGTTGTGTAATTTTTATTATTTGATGTCGTTGATTTTTTTGTTTGTTAGATCTATGGCACTCTGACAATGAACAAGCGATCACAGTTATTGGAACAGCTGCATTTTGTCCATCTAAAATGCACATCTCGAGGTTAGAAACTGTTTCATCCATCTAAAGCGCTTTCTTTATAAGCCTGCGTGTGTATTTGTGTGAGGTTCTCTGACTTGTGCATGCGCGCGCACACAGAACTATAAAGCATCGTTTCACAATGACTTTATGTGGTCTAGACCTTCTTAATCATTTGGAGTTTTTACGTTGTGATGGCTGCGTTTCATTTGAATTATCGGTGTCATGATGAAAATGGATCTAAGGCAGAGAATCGACATGCTGGTTTGCACGTGTACAAACAAACCACAAACGAATACACACACAAAAGATGGTATAAGAGAGTTAAATCGAAATTGTGTGAGTGTGTCTTGGGATTAGTTTTCATAATTTATGTCGGCTTTAAAGGTGTAAAAGTATTAAGGACGTGTAACATAGTAGTATTAAACTGCCTTATACATTAAATTACAAAGGTATTTAATAGCAATTGTTTTTTATTGTAAAATTACCAACCTATTTAAAAAAAATGTTTTTATTTGCAAAACAAATGTTTAAAACGTAATATCTTTTTTCTGAAGTTATAAATAAGATACGTAGGTATGTTTAGCACAATACAATTTGGAAGGAAGTGCACACGCAACGCGTGCACACACAAAATATTTTTTTCTCTGATGTCGGTAAGAAAGTTTGACTCACTCCTGCAGTCTTCCATCCAGCACGAGACTGACATCAAACCATTCCTCCGTTCGTTTCGTTGACGATGAAGAGGTCGCACCTTACACCACCTCATAGCCTACCTTAAAGCGTTTATTCTAAATATGTGTTATAGGCCTACCACTCAAATTTGGACATTAGAGATTTTTATTTATTTATTTTCACAAATTATTACTTAGACCTTAAACAGGTGAATAGCCAAAAAATGTAAAGTTAAAACATTGGTTTGGAGGGCGACAGAGTTAAAATTAAGTTAATAACAACTCCTATTAAAATTGAGAAGAATGATTAAAAACTTTTTAAAACTCTTGAAAAGACAACCAATTCTATGAGGGAAAGTTCATTTGTTTGAGTTATCCGTTCATGTGATGCCCCGTTTAGTTGGCAAAGTTAGTAAGTGTTTACTGAAATTAAACAGATTTTTCTTATTGTGATGATTTTAAGCCAATATGGGTATGTGTGCATAGACTGTGTGATGTGCGTAGGAAACAGGACGCGCCCACACCGTTCCGAGTCATCACAGGTAAAGAAGCGTTTATAATTGATAAGCATCCTGATTTTACTAAACACACATGACGTGTTGGAGGCGCAAGGATTACGGAGTCACTATACCACAGCGTCAATCCGACGTCGGGTCTATGTACACTTCCCCACCTAGGGAAAATAAGCAAACAAAGGACACTCTCACACGAGGTAGCTATGCACAGATGCACTTAAACAGCTGTATCTATGCGGACCGTTGTATATTACATAACATAGGAGAACGATGGCGATTTGCTTTTCATGAAGCGCAGGACTTGGTCAGAAATACAGCAGATGAACAGAAACAAGAGAATTTCTCTTTGCTGTTAATATTTTTATTACATGTCCACAGGTGCATTGACTGTGTGTGCACAATTTAGTGGTTTGTAAAAAAAGTTTTGATATATATTCTGCTTTATGTGTTGACTGTTATTCACTACCTTTGTCTGTCCTGAACATAATATTTTGTTCAGTTTGGCATGTATTTTTTTTTGCATAATGCGTAATGTATATTTAGAATAGTGACAAGTAGACAAAATATCTGTAAAAATATATAAAGCTCAGTAGTTTTTCAAGAGTGCCTCAGAAGTTTATTCCAGATGACACAGGTCAGGAATGGACATGCCCCTTTTTGCATGTGTGCCACCAGCTCATGACCTAACCCATGTTTCCAGGTGAATGGTTTATGTGCTAACTTGGTACTAACAGAAAATGCTGAAATGCTTAAGGTCTTCTCACCTGAAGACAAAATTTGATAGTCATTAAGTCTCTCTCTCATTTTCTATAGACATGCCCTGTGTTCAGGCCCAGTACGGCCCTGGACCTCACGGGTCCAGCTACTCCGCCCAGTCCTTTGGTTACCATGGTGACTACAGCGCTGACCTCATGGCGACAGACTACGCGAAGTGTGAGCTAGGTGGGGGGGAGATCTCTGCGGCGGCTGCCACCACTTCTCTCCCCAGTTTTAATGTGTTTGTTGAGGGGGGCTTTGAGCCCAAACCGTCCTGCCTCTATCAACTCCCTCCTCAACGCCCTATCATCAAGAAGGAGGAGGAGTCTTACCCACCCATGGCACCATCTGATGAGGCAATAGCTGGAAGCTCCATGTACTTTAAGCAGTCGCCCCCTTCAACCCCCCCCACGCCACTTCACCCCGGCCCGTCCAGCACCTCTTTCTTGTGGGACGAACACAGTCTTCCCCCTGTATCCCAGCAATGCCTGATTGAAGGCCCGCTGAAGACCCCTCGTTTCCCTCATTTCTACGAGCAGACGGCCCCACCCTCCACCAGTGGCTACGACTCTGCCATCTGCCTCCCGCTGCGCCCCGAACGCTCTCCTTCGTCCTCCTCTTCATCGTCACACGTGCCACCCAGCATGGACACACACGCACACTCCCATACACACTCACACATGTACCCACTGAACATGGGTAAGCCAGGTGGCCTGGCGTTTCGCTCCCTGGGCATGGGCCCATGCCCGCCACTCCTGGGGGAGAGTTTGCCATCACCCCCATGTCGTTCCAGCTCTGGAGAGGGTACCTGTGCAGTGTGCGGAGACAATGCAGCCTGCCAGCATTACGGTGTGCGCACATGTGAGGGATGCAAGGGCTTCTTCAAGGTAAGATTTCGACATCCCTGCACGACCAACAAGAGGGACGTCTTTAAGTGTTGCAGTTATATGCTTATAATCAGATTGGAAAATACTTACGTAGCCTTACGACAGACCCGTCCTTTATAGATAAAGGGTTTCAGCTTTATCATTAATATTTACACAAGCATGACATTGCATACTTATTATAATAATCCTTATTAATCTCCAACTAGAAGAGTCAAACAACTATTTCTGCCCATGTAAAAAGCGAGGAGCATTTAGTCACTGTCTTCTTTCACTGGATAGCGTACATTATAACCATCTGACTAAAACATATCCGGGCCTTTAAAGCGCAAAGAACTTGTGAAAGAACGAGGTCAGATGAAACAGAAGGGACACACTTGCCAGATGGGAAACCTCTCATTTGGATTTCCCATGGTGCATTTTTGAAGAATTGTATGATTGTAGTGTTATGAAAATGGCTGTTTGTTGCTGATTGATCTGTCCTCCTCGGCGTGTGCTCAATTGCATGACACGTTAGGATTGTGTTGTGTAGTTGTGTCTGTCATTAAATGGAGTGTAAGAGGGTTGTGTCGGTCAGTATCCTTTTACCCTTCTCTTCATGGCAGTGCGGTCAGCGTAGTGTTTGTAAATTGTGTATTTATTAATGCCCATTAGTTTTGTACTTGGTTTGAAAGGAGCTCTCGGCTGAAGAGCATCCCATAGCTCTGAAACCATCACACCTCGTTCTCTGAGTGTGAAGCTCAGGGTTAACCAACCATTGTTACACACTCGACATGCGTTTGAACCAAGGTTGAAGCCCACCGTGTGAATAGTGATTTTTCAGCTGGGTGTGTTTGTGCATTTAGTTTTAGGGGGATGGGGGTTACGATGTATATGACATAAGAAGTGTTTGAAGCTGCACGCAAAATCATTTGTTTTCCTCTACAAAGCCTGAAAGAATGTTTAGTTTCAGTTTCAGGGATGTACCATTGTGACATAGGTTTGCTCAGCCTTTTCATGAAAGTGCTTGCTTGTTTTACTGAGAGTACTGAGCGTGAATGTGTGTGTGTGTGTGTCTGAGTGCTCTCACAAATCGTCTGAGTGGCGGTTGCCACGGCGCCTGTGAGGGTCGTTTCCCTCGGTGACCGGTGAGAAGTGTGACAGCGGCGCACACTTAAAATACAGCAGCTTGGAGCTACGGCCAGGAACACACACATAAACTGTATTACAGAAAAATTGGATATAAGAATATTATTTAAAAAACATTGCATTTAACATATTTTTTTCCAAAAATGTATAATTCGGCTTTGGTATTGGTTATTTTAAATATTTCCATTTATTTATGGATAAGCGTTTTTTCTTTAATAAAGGTTTAATAAAGAAAATCGCATAAATACAGTAAAAGTTAAACATGAATAAAGACATTAGAATGAAAAGGAAATTGTTGAAAGACAGCCAGTGATAGTGAAGGAGATGGCAGAGCTGAAATAATTGAAAATGGCCTGTGGTCTGGTGCAGAAATACATTATGCCTCTTTTCAATTAGTTTCACAATTAGTTTTTATTTAGTAATTAATAAAAGCAGGGGTTGGTAAGCCTGGGGCTTTGTAGCCACTACTGCAACACTGGCACACACGCACGCACACACAAATTACATCCACAAACAATGACATATGCACACTCGCAAGTCTTTGACGATCAGCGTACTTATTTTTATGCATACACACACTCTTACTCACCACCAACTCACAAAACACTCTAACCATTTAATTATCTCAGGCAACTCATTAACTCACAATATAAATATAAGCAGGTGGTTTTTAATGCAGGGAAGCGCATTGTTTGGCATTGTATATCCTTTGTCAGACAGCAAACTGTTTTAACATTTTTGATAAATGTGTTTTTATACAATAGAGTTTTGACCTTATTATTTTCAATATGCACATTGATTCTTAGTACATTAGTTCAAGAAAATGGGGAATGCATTTATATTCTCATTACTCCCGCCTCGTCGCAATTTAGTTTTACGTTCATTAATAAGCTCTAAATCAATTTGCAATTCGCTCCCTTCTACTTTCCATCTGAATACGAACGGGTGCCGCTGTTTCAGAATGAAAATGACAAATAAGTGGCAAATATCTACACGTGAAATCTTTTCTCCGTTTTGCTCACTCCACTTATTTTCACATCATTTCTTTGGTTCGTAATTTGCTCTGTGACTCATAACGCACTCTGAGTGGGAATATTTATTCTGAATATTTACCTAATGGAGGGCTAGGACAGGCACGCTCATTCACCAAACCTCCACAACCCACTTCACTGGAATTAAAGTTTAACAGCTCTTACTGTAGCAAAACTGAATTACAACTTATCTCAAGCACTTTACTTGGCAAGCTTTACACTAATTAAATCAGTTGCAACAAAAATAAATGTGTTTATGTCAGTTTTGTAATGTTCATGAAGTTTTGAATATTAAACAGGAAAATATGATTCGTTCATGCATATAGTTTGTCTTAAGCGGAGCCCAATAGCAGGAAGAAGTCACTGTCTCAAAATACACTGATAGTGTGCAACACACACACACACTTAACCAATTAATGATGACCCAGTTCCACCTCTTCAATTGAACAGCCATACATACACGTCTAATTACACACCCAGAGGAAAGAGAGAGGGGGAGAGAGAGGAAGTATGATCATCCCTGATCATGGAAGGAGAGGACGAGCGAAGGGGGATATAAGTTCCCGGAGGGGTTTTAATTTGCGACAGGGCCATTAGCACATGTAACATGTCATGAACCCACAACTGCTTGTCTTTACTGACCCTACGGACCCTGCTGTGCACTGGACCGCAACTTTGTGTGTCTGTTTAAGTGTGTGAGAAAATGATGGTAGTATAGACAATGTCAGGTCAAGTCAAGCACTCTATTGTCATTTTACAGATACAATGATTTTTGACGTGAGTTTTATGTTTTTTCTATTCGTGTCCATAGCAGAAAGTGAGAGATATGTTAATTATAGCTAAATAATAACCTCACATGCCCTTTTACCATTTATACAAGTCAGGAAATTAAAGAAATAAATGATTGTAATCCTAACAATCATTGCACTGTTAGCAGTGTGACATCATTTACAGCATAAATAAACATAAATACACAGAGCGAGGTTGTAATCACCTAATACCATCCATGCAGCAATTTATCTCATTTCACGATCATCATAAGATGTCCATTCATGCGATAAAACTTGTTTGTGGACCATACACATGCTGCGACTGGCAGACTGGGTGATCTGTCACTGTGTGATCTGTAAGGACAGTTTCACTCAGATAACATTCATGGGTTTTCATGGGGCGCGTGAAAAGAATTTTATATAATAATAATGATTCAGTATTAGCTGCAAATGTAACTTAAAACAAATGAGCCTTGGTGCAATTGTGTATATAGTGGTAGATTTCACATTTTAGACAATCAGTTTAAGTGAAATATGAGAGACTGTGCAAATGGATGAATGGCTTGTGTGGGTGTGTCTTAGCTTCACCTGATGGTAGAATTCCAGTTTCCTGGGAAAAGCAGGTGGTATCATGGATTTCATTTACACCTGTTGGAAACAAATGTGTCTGTATATCATGATTTGCTTTTATTGACTTTACTTTTAGTTTATATAAAAGCACTAAAAGTAAAGTGAGAATAAAGCATTCAAATGTTTAAATACAATCAAATCAAGTCATTTCTGATTAGTATTTTACATTGTTTACACTTTTACAAGTTATATCTTATAAAAACAAGTTGAAATTTATAAACATAGTATGATGAGCTAACGATAATGCCCTTGATCTCATGTTTTACAGTGTATGGCATTAAAAAATGAACTTCTCGGATACTTGCCACTACACATACATAAAAAAGTCGTGTTAATCTTTCAGAAAAATAAATGGGTAGATAAAAGATTATTTTTTGTGGGTTTGTTTTGGAACTTTCAACTAGCAGTCTAGCTAATTGAATAACAGCTCAATGAAATCGTTATTGTTGATGCAAATTTTATTGCTATTAAATTGGCCGCAGTTGTAACTTGTTAAAACGTTGATTTTGTTTGTTTTGGGCATTGCCTTAACCACCATAGAACTTACCGGTCTCACGCAAGCGCTTAATAGTTTGGCTTAGCACGTGCACTTGATGTTTGAACCGCACTGTCACGCGCAAGTATTTTCCTCCTCGCTACAGTTTCGACGGCGGGAATGCTCGCAGATCGTTTTGATTGCGTTTTAATAAGGTCAGCAATAATCGGGCATATCCAGCCGAGGAGAAAACAACTCCCAGGGGGCTATTGCGGAGTCGCGGTCCGCCAAAACCCCGAGGTACCGTGAGCTGACCCGCGAGTTTCACAAACAATTTTATCACGCGGTGCGGGATGTCTCGCGGGAACGGCTTCAGCACGCTTCGCGCTGATCTTCATTGTCAGTGGCTTGCGCTAATAAAATTGTCCCTCCTGCAGGCAAGGCATGTCGGGAAATTAATTTTATCTAATTATCCTGATGGAGCTGGAGCTTTTTCACGCTGTAAAAAAATAAAATTAAAATCTGACCTGCGAGCTTCCTTTTTAATTCTTAGCCGTAAAGGAATCAAACTTAATAAAATGTTTGGACCTGTTCGCTTATGGTTCCCCCCCTCTTTTCTTTTTCCCTGTATATGGTTGGTGGCTGCAGAGGACGGTGCAGAAGAATGCAAAGTACGTGTGTTTGGCCAGTAAAAACTGCCCCGTGGACAAAAGGAGAAGAAATCGGTGCCAATACTGCCGTTTCCAAAAGTGTCTCAGTGTAGGCATGGTGAAAGAAGGTAACACACGCACACACACACACGCATGTCTGGTTTATTATCTCCGTGGGGACAGTCCATAGTCGTAATGATTTTTAAACTGTACAAACTGTATATTGTATCCCCTAACCCTACCCCTAAACCTAAAGATCATAGAAAACGTTTAGCAACGTTTTACAATTTATAAGCTATTTTGCCCATGGGGATCTCAATTTTGGTCCCCACGGTCACATGAGTCCCCATGAGTTGGTGTGCATTCAGGTTTAGGTCCCCACCTGGATATACAAACAAGGCCAAACACCTTTAAAACAGGGGACACTAACTAAATCTAAGTGAAAATCTAATATGCATTGTGGACAAGTCACTCAAGCTTATTATCACACAATGGGCCCTGGTGCATATGACCTCAGCTGGACCTCTAGTTAGCGTCTGACAGAAAGGATATAGACACTCTTTCCCCTAATCATTTAAAACCAGTCGTGCACACTATATCAAGTGTGCGTTAATGTGAATTTGGCGCATAGCTGGTTCAGTTGGTTAGTAGGTCTGTGTATGAATTAGCTATAATAGAGGTGTTTACCGGCTGTACTTTGTTTCTGCAATCACATCCTATCAGCAGCTCAAGAGCCGGTAATAACAAGCCATACAGAAGAGTCACAGGCCTGTTTTTATGGGGACATTTAATTCTTGTAGAATTTATATATGAATGTGGTGTGATTCAAAAAGATCACACATTAGTTAATCTTTTCCATCTAGGCTGAGGAACATGATGGAGGTATATTGTTCTCAATATAGCTGACATTCTCTGTCTGAGCTTTCTAAGACCAAACGTACAGCTTTCAACCGCCCCCTACTGGTCAATCCAACATTATTTTAGAGGAATTGTTCAGGGCAAAAGCAAAAGTCTGAAAACATAACAATATGTCCAAGAGTCCCACAGCACATATTTATGTCGAACTTTACACCATGACCTCAAATTAGTGTCACGTAAGAGACACAAAATGAATGGATCTCCAGGATGGTACTTTACTACCACTAATTTAAAAGATTAGGCAATAAAGTTTAATAAATACATATGGCTCATATATGTTCACATTCATAAATGTAAATACTTGAGTATTACTTTAAGGTTCTGTTGCATTTTCTAAAAAAACATTTTGCGTTTTCAATACAGTGGTACGCACAGATAACCTGAAGGGGAGGAGAGGTCGCCTGCCATCCAAACCAAAAAGTCCACTTCAGTCCGAGTCCTCACCCCCATCACCTCCTCTTAGCCTGCTCAGTGCGCTAGTTCGGGCCTACTCTCAGTCTACACCACGAGATCTAGACTACAGTCAGGTACCTGAGCGTGTGTTTTGACAATCTTTTTGCCGTTGCAATTTTCATTTGTGGATGAACTATCCTTTTAATATAAATTATGTTGCTTGATATTTTCATATCGACTGGCTTGTAATATGTGTGGAATCGTCATTCTTTCTTTCTGTAGTTCAGCGCGGTGGAGCCGGTGGGACTGTCTGAGTCTCAGCAGATCCAGATGATCTACAGAGTGCTAACCGGCTCCATGGAGGTGACACGCTGCTGGGCCGATCGTGTGCCTGGATTCTCTGAGCTTCACCATGATGACCAGAACCTGCTCATTGACTCGGCTTTTCTTGAGCTATTTGTGCTTCGCCTCGCCAACAGGTAATGCATATCTTCACAGATTTTTATGTGTTCCTGTAGCTCAACAGGTCGAGCACTTTAGCGGCGCAAAAATGTCTCGGTTTGATTCCTGGGGAACTCACATACAGATATTATAAATGTATGCCTTAATTGCGAAGTAATTTAAGATAAAAGCATCTGAAAAATATAAAATGTGTGCTAATGCTGCAAGGAATTGGACATATCTGCCGTGTAACTGTTTTTGTTTTATCTCAGATGCTTAAAAATAAATCAGTATGTCTTTTTTTTAAGGCTACGCAAAAATCCTTGAAAACTGTAATACAACCGAGAAATAAAAAGAAACCCTATTTAATCCTGTAGCTCAGACAGCAACATTTTAGGTTGAATGCAGTGTAAGTTGTTTTGGATAAAAGTGTCAGCTAAATGCATAAATGTAAATAATTATATTTTAATCATTTTCAGAATGTCATTTTTAGATTGGCAAGGGGGTGGATGTAATATTTAGCTCTTAAGTCCATCCATAATATTTTGTGGCATCTGTCAACCGGTTTTTCCCATGCTGTTATTGATGTCTTTAAAGACTGTTTCCTTCTGCATGCCAAATTAGCATGAGGTGTAAAGTATCATTATGACTGTGAAGAAAGACAGCGTCATAATTTCTATTATATAACACACTGCATTTACTATGAGTAACTATTTATGTCACAGCGACTCCATGAGTGCGTGTGTGTGTGTGTACGTATGTATTATTTCTATTCAGCACTGCAGGGTTTCTATGGCCACTGTGTGGATGCTCTAGTGGAATTCACTTATTGGTTTTTTAAGTTTAACAGCCGCCCTAGACTAACCCTCTCCCCCTAACAGTGTGTGTCAGAAACAGTTACTGTTAAATAATGTCACATTTGTTTCGGCCTTGTATGTTTTTAACGTTGCTGTACAGCTCAAAACTCCATATTAGAAGTGATTTGTTGTTTATAGTTTTTAAGTACAAGTGTTTTTGTGTGTGTGGATGTGTCTGTTGTGAGTCAGTGACATTCTAATGTTGCTTTAACAGGAAGTGGATTCTTGTGTCAGCTCAGCTGCTCCCTGTTCAACTTGCACTGGTGCGCTAACCTCCCTTTCTCTCTCTCTTTCTGATGGTGTTAAAGCAGGTGCGGGTAGGGAGGGCAGTGGGTGGTGGCGTCACAGCCTCAGTAGGGAGCTGCAGACTTGGGTTCTGACTCATTTAAGTGGGGGGATTCATCCGGGTTTACGTCACACACGCTCTCAAACTCACAAGACACACACTCACGCGTGTGGAGACTTCACGATATGGGCAAACGTACACATTTTCCGGTCATATGTGCACTATTCTGAGACGTTTTGAAAATAGGCAAAACATCTTAAACACACACTACACGCGCTCATTGAGATGCATACATTTTTACGGCACATGGACGCTATTGAATGAATGGCAAATAGACCATCTTGCTCTGACGCGAATTTGTTAGGAATGTGTGCTTTTCTTTCCTTGAGGGTAATGTTGTTAATTTTCACTGTAATAATGACAGTCTCTCATTTGTATTCTGTTTTTCGCTCTTTTCTTATTATCTCTCCTTGTCTTTTGTAGATAATTGGTGAATTCCAAATGCTTTTGTGCTCTTGAAGGCAAAGCAATTGTGTCCACATTTGCTCTTGTTTACATACATTTGTTCTTAAATGTTTCCATACACTGAGCAACAGTATGTATGTTGAATTTTGAACTGAAGATAAACACAAAATCTGTAGGGATTAGTGAAACATGAAATTGGCTGCTTTGTTATGAAGATAACTTGATGTTAAAAGGGTAGTTCACCCAAAAATGAAAATTCTGCCATCTTTTACTCACCCTCTTGTCATTAAAACCTGTATGACTTACTTTCTTCTGCAGAACACAAAAGAAGATGTTTTGAAAAATGTTGGCAACCAAACTGTGGCGGTACCCATTTACTTGCATTGCTTTTGTGTCCACACAATAGAAGTGAATAGGCACCACTGTTGTTCGGTTACCAACATTCTTCAGAATATTTTTTTGGTGTTCAGCACAACACATAATGGTTTTAAGAAACAAGACCGGGAGTAATTGATGACAGAATTTTCATTTTTAGGTGAACTATCCCTGTTTTTGATGGCCACACTCAGACAATGCCATGCACCCTTAAGAGAGCTCGGTCTTGTAGTATCACAAGTTTTTTTAATACTTTTTATTGGTTGAATATTAGCAAAACACACAGACAAGCATGAAGGTCGATCAATAGTTATAATTTATTAAAACAAAATTATGATAAAATTGAGATAAAAGGTTTCTGCCCGACAGCGAGGATATGCATTCACATGCATTGGGTTAAAACCATTGGGTTGCTTTAATGAAGCACATATTTTGATTATTAACCCCACAGAGCTTCAAAAGCGACTAGGGAGATGACTCTCGAATATCTGTATTTCCCTTCACCCCTTTTCCGTTACACCTCCTTGACTATACGAGTGTGCGCTTTTCGTGCGGACTAATGAAGAACAGTTCATGCAGCAGAAGCCAGCACTCCACAGGAAAATAAGAGGAAGTTTTTCTTCCTAAATTGCAGGGTTAAGAGTGAAAGAGAGCAAGAGAAAGAGAGAGAGATGAGTGGATGCAGAACAAGATACGAGTGGGGAGAGAGTGTTTGGGTGTTTCGGCGCAATTATGCGCAAACGTTCTTCCTCAACGTTTTTATTCCACTATTAAAACTGCAAATAAATTTTCGACCTCGGTATACAATGAGACCACGAAGACTTTACTGCTTTGACCCAAAAGCCTCTACTGAAGGACACAGCAGTGAGCGAGAGAGAGGGAGAAATAAAGAGTTTAATCTCAGGAATGTTTTAAAAGCTTTAATTGGGAAAGCTTGGCATAATTAGGTCCATTCCTATCTTTGATGTGCTCTTCCCCGTGCTGGCTTTCATTTGTCGCTATGGTAATTGTTTCCGTGCAGCATGTCTTAAACACAGATTTTCAGCGGCCAATTGGAGCACGGATCGTCATCACATGAATCAGAGAGAGGTGATAATCAGTGTGTTTATGTGTGTGTGTGTGTGTCGCAGCAGTGTGATAGCGTGTCTACACGCAGAATTAAAAGCTCACAAATGCTAAATTGAAACAGGTACCTGTTCTGAAGGGAAAGAGAAGAAAGCTGATTAATTAAAAGATGAAAGCGGCCGACTGATCTCCTGCCTTCAAACGCCACCTTGAAGCAGTATAAATAACAACAGTTCTTCAAGTGATCCCCCTCCCTCTGTCTCATATTTGCGCAGGTCATTGCTGACAGAAGAGAAGTTCGTGTTTTGTACGGGCCTGGTCCTGCATCGGCTGCAGTGTCTGCGGGGCTTCGGCGAGTGGCTGGACTCCATCCGAGACTTCAGCGCTCACCTGCAGAGTCTCAACCTTGACCTGCCGGCTTTCTCCTGTCTGTGCGCCCTGGTGCTGCTCACAGGTAACACACAAGCCTCCCCAACACACTGACCTGCTGTTCTCTCACGCAAGTTTATTAAAGTGACAGTTCACCAAAAATGAAAATTCTGTCATTATTTACTGACCACCTTTATCACTTTCATGACTTTCTTCTGCAGAAAACAAAAGAAGATATTTTGAAGAATGTTGGTAACTGGCACCCATTTACTTGCATTGGTTTTTGTGTCCATACAATAGAATTTAGTTACCAAGTTTTTCCAAAATATCTTGTTTTGTGGATGTAAGAAAGTCATAGGTTTGAAATAACAAGATGGTGAGTAAATGGTGACAGAATTTTCATTTTTAGGTAAACTATCCCTTTATGCAGTTGCTCTCACAGGGTCCGTTGCTTGCTCCCCACAATGCTGGTAATTGAAACTTTTACTGTCCATGGCTCCACGACATACGCAAAATGACCCACACACCTTATGGAAGGACGTTTTAGTAATCCCTATCCTGATCTTTACACCCTTTTTGTCCGGCTGCTAGTGGTTGTCACAGTGATCACAGGTGTGGGGCAGGTGCTGACGGAGATTAGGTTCACTTGAACATCAGGAATAATCCCTGTTAATCACACACAGCAGAGACAGAGAGAAGGTGTGACGCTTTTACATGTTTCCTCAGTGAGCTTAGGCAGAGATGGTTGATTATTGGTTGACCAAGTAGGACTGTGTGTGCGCGCGCGTGTGTTTATTTGTGTGTGCATGCGTGTGTGTTTGGGTCAGCAGGTGCATGAATTTTACCATGCATTATTAACAGCGAGGCAAAACAACAGCCCTTTATACAGACACACTCTCAATCACACACACAGGCTCTTTAGGATATTCTGACAAGCTTTACAGAAACATTGTTAAAGGGATAGTTCACCCACATTCTTTAAAATATCTTCATTTGTGTTCTTCAGAAGAAAAAAGCCATACATGTTTGAAAAGACAGAATTTTCATTTTGGGGTAAACTGTACCTTTAATGTGACAATGTGGGGTAAAGCATTTATAAGAAGTGGAAATAAACAAGAAACAACACAGAAAAAAATACTTATTATTTACTTATAAATAATACATTTATATTTTGCTAACTTTTAATAAAATAATGCCTTAATAGTTCATTTAACTATTAGTTAGTTCTCTCCAATAATCTGGATGTGCAGCAGAAGTCTTTCCAGAGGACATTTTCTTTTTTTTAAATAACACATGCTCGAATAAATCATTCCCAATAAGACCAAGATCATGCATTAAGAAAGTAAACTGGATCAATTTTGATTTAGCAATGACTTTCGTAACAGCAAGTGGCAAAAAAGAAACAAAAAGAGATGTCTAGCCATCAATTTACTCAGTCACTCATCCAGCGCCCCGTGTTCACCTCCCTTTTCTCCACCAGAGACTGCAAAAGAATGTGTGCAAGTGTTTGTGTAGCCCCTATGGAGCAGCACTTAACTCTGTAGAGGAATTGAGCGCTACTCAGCGGAGCTCTGCCCTCCTCCATTCCCTCTCTCTCTCTCTCTCTCTCTCTCTCTTCGTTCTCTCTCTTTCTATCTCTCTCTAACTCTCCAGTCCTCCACTCAGTCTATCGACCCTCTAAAAGTGTCTGCGGTGAAAGAGCGCCATCGATCATCCCCCAAGAGAGAGGGAAAGCAGTGAGAGTGTGAGACAACGTAGGCTGAATGCAGCGAGCATGCCGCTAGTCCAAACACGCAGAATTGAAAGCACAGATAAATCCAAACCAAGGCAACATCACCTCACACTTCCGCTCCATGGCCGCTCTATACTTATAATGTGGACGCAACACACACACACACTGGTGTGAGAAATGAGAGAGAGGAAATCATAAGGAATCAAAATATTCTGGTTCAGGTTCTGATTCAATTAAATGTCAGTGATGTCATAACATGAATGAATACATGAACATTTTTTTTTGTACTTTTTAAGAAGCTTTCTGTCCTGAGTAATACAGAACTAAACAAAAAAGTAATTGGTGGGATTTTCAATAAAACTGTTCAAGAACAATTAACAGGACGGAATGTGATGATAATCATTCCCTTCCGGTTTTATTTATTTACTTATTTCAAATCAATCTAGTCTGTACTGGTGATATGAATATAGTAACACAAAGTGATAAAACACTCATTAACACAATCAGAAACACATGGGACGTGCTGAAGCCAAACATTGGGTCCGTAGTGTATCTCTACCACACACATGCAAAATGTATACAACATTTTATATGAAGACAGTCTTGTGTGTTTGCTGGGTCATATAATAATCTCACATTAACAGGCCGCTGGCGTTCAGGGACCGCAGGGTTGCTATGGGTAACTGAATTAGTGCTGGATTCTAATTTAATTTAGTTAATCATTGGTTCAGATAATCTTTCTAATTGCTCTGCATGCATTTGAATAAATGCTTTAAAATGTGTGTGAACCTGCATACTTGTGTGTGCAGGTGTGTTTATTTACGTGCACAGACGTTACACCCAATGTGGTGTCAATTGACGAACTGTATTGACATTTTAACAAATAGACCTATTTAGGTTAATTTAATTAGTAACTCATTAACTCAGTCTTTCTTGGTCTCTCCCACTTTAGAACAATGTCCTGGCCTGAAGGAGCCCAAGAAAGTGGAGGAACTGCAATCCAAACTGATCTGCTGCCTGCGAGATCACCTGAGCTCGGTCGGAGCAGGAGGTGTGGCTTCAGCCGGAAAGGCCCCACCCTCCGTGGGAGCTGTGCTTGGCTTGAGAGCGGAGCTTCGATCCCAGCGCACGCAAGGCTTTCAGAGGATCTTCTACCTGAAGCTCGAGGACCTGGTCCCGCCCCCACCACTCATCGATAGGTTTCTGGACACTTTGCCCTATTGATGACCACGCCCACTTGAATGCCACTGACACGCCCACAGTCTCACTCAGACACGCCCAAGCGGCTGTAAACTCATCTTATGGGGACAGAGCCAGTAGCCAAAAGTGACACTGAACTCAATTTCCCACAAGTCCCCAGATCCTCAGAGGAAAGGACTCCACGGTGTCTGAGGAGAAGAAAACAAACCAATCATATAAGCGCTTTTATTCTCTGCTCTGCGCCTGATAGTGTAGAAAGGGGACAGGGATATGGCGTATTTGTATGACTGACATAACCCTCATCGGGAAGACCGCAAGGCCTGTAGCTCAGCGTGTTACGTCAGGAGAATTATTATTGGTGCGAGAGCGTTTGCTTTCATGTGTGTTTATGTGAGTAAGTAGACAGTCCGAAAGTTCCACCAAAATCCACATCAGTTGCGTTTGTTACTAATGTACACTCATAAACACACAAGTGCACGCAAACTGTCCTTTCACACATACACACAGACCTAAAAGCCAGCTTCAGATGCCAGATTATGACATATCAACTGTTGTTGGCAGATACAAAGTCGATGTGTGTGTGAAAACACGTAGGAGTGTTTCTGAGGGAGGCTTTCGAGACACAAACAAAACGACAGAGTGCATTAATGTCCAGAATCACAGTTGATCACACCCCAAAAACCTGCAAACAAGTGCAATTTACTAAGTGCTATTGTAAACGAAAAGAGAGAGAGTGTGTGTGTTTGTGTTTGTGTGTGTGTGTGTTCCAGTCCTATTTCAAACTCTAAATTATTTTAATACTAAGACTCGCCTTTTAAGGTAAAGGTTTCAAATTGAGTTGATTTAGCCCAGTCTGCGCACTAACTTTTTAAAGACGAAGTTCCACAGACTTGAAATTACTATAGTGTGTTTTTTAATTATCAAAAACCAAGGTATTTTAGGGGTAGGATAGCGTATTAAAATTCTTAGAAGTAGAATTGGGGCTTCGAGCACTTAAATAACGGGAAGAAGATAAGAGAAGGAGGGGGGGAGAGGGGTGCAGAGAGAGGACGGGATGGAATGAAACATTCCGCGTTCATGCTCATTTTTGTATGTTTATAATGTCTACCCCATTTATTAAAATGAAGGACATTGTTGCAAAAATGTCTTTTTTATGTACAAAAAGTCAAATGGATTATATGCATGGTTTTCTCCTCGCCTCTGCTTGTATTTATTTTGCAAAGACTGCTGGCTCTACAAGGGCTCGTACACATTTTCTGACCGGGCGTAATCGCTTACTTTACGATACGGCAGCAGTTTGAACAGAGTACAGATTATAAATATATATATATATACACAATACAAAACTAATATTTTGAAGTGTTTTTATCTGATAGCTTTTTCAAATCTTGTGGTACCAGTTGTGCATTGTTTTTTGGAGAAGAAAACATGAAAAAATGAAAAAAAGTTTTTGTTTTTCAATGTCCCTTGATTTTAGTTTTGTTTTTTCTTTTTGGTTCACTGGAGGCTCTGTTCAGCACTTTGAAATCATAAAAAACCCTTCTGACTATTTGTCTGAAAGCGTCCTTTTCTTTAACCTCTGTGTAGAGTTTTTTGTGTGAAGTGTTTTTCTGTTGAAGTCTGTGTTTGTTGTTGTAACTCAGGATGAGAGCGAGGGGCTACCCCTTTTGTCAAGTACAAAAGCACGAATGTGCCAGGTAGTTTATCATCTTATCAGGTACCTGATCTTGTGTGTGTCTCTTCGAGACCCCATGGCATAAAGCTTATGAGGTATGAGAGAGAGAAACTGAGCTGGGGGATAGATTCTGATCATTTTGGGGGACCACATCAGGCTTGTGGTCCTTGTTAAGCCCCATCGATCCACGTTGTGACATTTCAGTGCAGAAACACTCGTCCACATTCACACTGGCATGGCTGATCTTGCTCTGTCTTTCTCCATCTCTTTGCTAATTTGTCACGAATTGTCGAGAGTAAAGCTCGCCATGCATACACGCAGATGAACACACCCACACGCATATACGTATACAAAAAATGAATTGTGTCTTTTTGGTCTGCTTATTATTTAACAAAAATTACAAGATAATTGTAAAAAGCTGAACCTTATATTCATGCACACACACAAAAGGAATGTGTGCGGTTACAGAACTTTTATAAGTCAGAGGTTGCACTCATAAATAATTTTTTTTTTAGATATAGATGTGTTTATATTATAAAAATAGTTAAATTAAATAGTTTTTATATTTCAGTGTGCCAACGTTTAAAGTATTCAGTTGATGTTCTTAGCACAGCACCTGCATACACACTAGACAGGTGGAGGGCAGGTTGGTAAAGCTGTCAGTCTGAGGGAGGGCAGATCGATTCAGAGTGACAGGTATCCGACCCCCCTGGAGTCTTCATTAAAACCCGTATTAGAGCTGCAGGGGAGGGCCGTGCGCACACACACACATACACACACTCATCTCCCTGTAAGTATGGTGTGATGTGTATTTGTGTGGCTCATGATATATTGATTGGTTGTTAGTGAGTGTGTTGAGGGGATCAGCAGGGCTGGATTCACACTGTGTGGAATAGAAACAAAGCTTTAGTGGAAGAGCGAGACCAGTGCTCACACAAATCATGCAAATCTTCTATAATGCCAAAGTGCACACAAATGTTAGTGGTCTTATCAAAAATAAAATTAGTTCATAAGATATAAAAAATCATAAAAGTTAATGATTAAAGTTGATGATAAAAGCTTATATTTAGTTTAGAAACACAAGCTAATTCCCATGCACTTGAATTATGATGTACTGCTTATAATACTAAACTTGTATACCTAAATTAATATTAATTCACCCCAAAATAAAAATGATGTCATCTTTTATTTACCCCCACGTTATTCAAAACCTGTATTTTGAGGAATGTATTACGAACATTCTTCAAAATATATTTTGTGTTTAGCAGCTTGGAATAACATGAAGGGGAGAAAATGATGAAAGTATTTTTATTTTTGGGTAAACTGTGCCTTTAACTTTAACTGGCTTTTTACTGGTTTCTATTACATTGAAGTTTCTACATGGTGGACAATAAAACACTTAGGAAGAAAAGCAGAGGTTAAATGTTCTTCAGAGAACGTAAAAATCTAATTATTCTATAGATTTCTACTCAACAGTTTGTGTTTAACCATGTCCTTGGAGCTTTGTGGGGTATTCCAGATTCATATCTCATCTGAAATGATGTGGTCTGGCCGTTTGGGTTTTACCCATGGTGTACACCCTTGAAATGAAGATGATGTTGATATGATGAAGACTAATCCTCACATGTGGTATTACCCTGCTAATGCGGGACTCCCCCTAAGGTAAGTGAGTGGAGGGCAGTAGGTGAGGGACAGCCAGGAGAGATTGAGCGTGTTGTGGTGTGGCAGACGTTTAAAACATGAGACTGATTCAACGAACCTACTATGGCCTGCCAGGTTAATGTGTTCAGATTCTCCCCTCAAAAGCCCTTTAAGATTCCACCACAAGCACTTTCAGTTTTTCCATCCTCCCACACCTTTTTTTCTGTTTGTCTGTTTTTATGCGTCTTATGCTCTCTTTGTCTCCGAAAGGATCTTGCTCAGTCAGTGTTTGATATGGGGGTTTGTGTTTTTGCAAATAAATACACAAATGTTGGCAAAAAAATATTTTTGTATAAGTAATGTTTCTGTCTGTCTGGATTTACTGAACTTGGCCACATGAATACAAGATTTACACTTGAATGAAAAAATATTGCTCAAAATTTGTTCTTTCGTGGCTCTGGAGATTTGAGTGTCAGTTGTTTCTCAAAAAATAAAAATAGAAACAAATGAGACAATTATAAAGATATAGTGTGAAGCTGTTAAATGAATCTCGATTGAAATAAAATTCATTTGACAATAAATGTTTGAATTAATGTTGAAATTTTCAATAATATTGACTTATGATTGCAGATTTGGTGAATCTTAGCTCAGTTTGAGACATTGTTCAGATTTTCTGAAACTAATGGAGACTAATGGAGATTTAGGTCTTTTTTTCTCTGGAATTATATGAGACGCATAAGATTTCAGCAAAAGTTTCCATCTGCACTCTATTTCATCTCATTGCTGTCTAGAAGAAATTTGTGAAATATTAAAGATCTCATCTGGTTTTTCTTTCTTATGGGATAACACTGATATGTCATGTTTACATTTTACAAAACAACACAATCGCTACATAGACACACACACACACTGATAGGCTACTGTATGTCTATTGCATGTCATGTATGCCTGTAGGAGGCTGTAAAATAAGATAAAATGTGAGTCTGCTGAATATCCACCTAAACAAGTAATCAAAAATATTATTTTTCTTTGTGGATCTATTTGATAACAATACGTCAATTCGAGAGCAGAGGAGTGACTGTCAGTCATGGAGATATGGTGGTCTGTACTAGGCTATCTGTCAAAGAAGCTTCTGAAACTTGTCTGCACTTTGGCTTTTCATGCTGGTTGTGTGGGTGATATGTTTGTGACATGTTAACTGAAATGATGGTTACATCTGTTTCTCCGTTTTTTGATGCTTACGTGTGTGGAAAATAAGCTCAGATATAAGCCTTTGGGAGATAAAAAAGAATAGGTTGAGAGAGAGAGAGAGAGAGAGAGAGAGAGAGAGAGAGCTGTGGGCTTTGCTTGGATTTTAGTGCTCACATGTGGTTAATCTGCTGGTGTTCCCTTAAACCGGAAACACTGATCAACATAGGAGCGCAGAGGGAAAAGTTCGTTTACTAATCCATTTGCATTAGGCCTACTTATATATTTCAGATACATAATAATTTAACATACTAATTTTCTTTCAGTCAAATGTTTTTATACTTGGGTTAAACTTTAGGAGTTTGGCAGGTCGTGCAAACATACGCAATTCTGTCCTCAATCGTTTCTGATCAACGCTTCTTGTCGAAAGTGTTCAATTCGTTAAGATGATGTATAGTTCCGCACGATCGGACACATTTCGGCGTTGCACACAGCAGAAAGCGAAACCGCTGTTTACAAACACAAAGTTGGTGACAGCGACAAATATACAACAGCAGGATATCGCTGTTTACTGTTGTTTTGTTCGCCAGGTAAGGAAAACAAGTCACATTGCAGTCTCGACGGCGGGTTGAGTTTGGGTTTAGTATGACCGGACTGAATTAAACATCTACAGTGTGTGAATCATGCTACTGTGGTTAAACGTTAACGTTACGGATAAAGCCCTGCGATTTTATTGTTTCGTTATATTGTGTAGGGACATGCAGTGTTGCTTGTCGTTTTGCCAGTTAACATTGATAGTTTAATAGTCTTCGCGTTGTTCCTAATAGCAGGGGGGCATTCCAGAAAGCTGGTTATGTGACATAACGTTACCCAAGTTTGCTCATAGCGTCAATTTACGGTTTAAAAAACTGATAACTTTCAGGGTATGTAAGTAACCATAGCAACTCACTCTCTGAATATAACAGAGGAAGCAGGTTATGTTAAAGTTCATTTAAAGGAAATGTCTGCGCATGTGTGCGCTGTTGATGAGCGTCAAGTGGGCATGAAAGCGCAGATTATGTATAATATATTATAATTTTACAGCAATATTACTATTACATTTCCAATCTCACACATTCAGCATTCACAACTCATTTTATTATGTAACCTTTTAAAATGAAATACTCTTTCAATAAAATAATGTAAGCTTGTATTGTTAAACTAATTTAAGGCTTTATGTATTTATATTGAACTGTATATACTTTGAATTAGGTGTATTAAAACATCTCCAAATATCACTGGATGTATGCACACCTTACAATTTTCAACAGTTAAAGGATGTTAATAGTGAAGTATTTTAACTGCAGAGCAATTGCAAATCATTACTCTGGTCCACGTATAAGGCAATATAAGTATAAGGCAATATTTCATGCATTGGGTCAAAGATATTTGTGGCCTAATGGTTTCAGAGCCAGATTTAAAACTCAAAGGTTGCAAGTTCGATTCACAGGCTGGCAGGTTTCCAAGGATGTATTAGGTGACCCCCAATGGGATCGCCTATGGCATACTGTTCACATATTTAAATTCTTATTGTAACTTTATATCGATTTGCATAAAAAATACATCACAAAACATATTTCTTTCATACAGACTGTATTCCTCAAACATAACTTTCTGATCCTCAGCCTCCTCCTACAGTTTAGTATTGAAAGACCTTTCTCCAAATTACAATGAACCTTTAAAGACAGGCCGTTTCCACCTCTTTTAACATATGGAAAGCCATGGCCTTTTAGCTAACAAAGTCCAACCGAAAAATGAAAATGGATATATTTGAAATACATTCATTTAAACGGGATATATTACATGACATGTTGGACATGTAACTGTGGGCCTAACGTTTCATTCTCTAGCTCTGTCACAGCAGACCTTCATCCTCAAATGTAAATTAATTATCATGGTTAGTGTGCACTGAAGGGTTAAACAAGATTTTTTTAAATTTTATAACTTTATATACATTTTATAACTGTAGCAGTTTCAACAAGTAAAAGAGTCTCCATTAATATCAGCAACTGTTCAAAATAAAGCTGATACAGTGCAAAGTCAGTTTTCACAAAACCAAATAAAAGTATTTTTTAAATGGACAAAATAGAGGTACAATATACAGCCTACACACTTTGCAATGTAATTAAATACATGTTAAATACACCGGAAGAAAACCATACGAATGGTAAAACAACGGTTACAAACACCTCAACAAATCTAACAGAGATAGCCATGATGAATATATATTTTAAATATCTTAGTATAAAAATACTTTATATATATATATAGTATCCTACATATATCTAAACTATCTTTATATTTAATAGCGTTTATAGTTTTAGAAACTTATAAATTCAATTACACAATATTTATGTTTTATAATTAAGGACTTTATACACCGATGCATATTTGCGTCTTATGAGCAAAAAAATAGATTTATAACGTTGTATCACAGTCAAAAACGTAAAGCTTCTTATCCGTTTCCATGGTGACTTGTGAAACATGTGATCCATTGGCAATGTCTTCATGTTGTTCCTGTCAGCGAGCGTTTACTCTGGGAAACTTGCGGGAGGTTGATTAAACTTACCCTCCAAACGTGTTCTGGAACCGGCAAGGTTTGGGTTAATCAACCCAGAGTTTGGGGTTTAGCTGACGGTAAGTTAACCCTGCTTTCTGGAATACACCCCTGGTTTATTATTGACATCTGTTGGTTTTGAACAAAATACTAGCATGGTATTGTTTTTGGTCATCTTGGGTTCAAGAGTCTGAGAATACATTAAATATCTGAGATTGAGAAGTGTAAACCTGGAAATTAACATACTTTTCTTAATAATAATGTGTGACACTGTCCATGTTCACTCTGTACAGCAGTTCCGATTTGCTTGCTTCCGTTGAAGCACACAAGATGCTCTTTGAAACATTCCCAAATCATTACTGATAACATGTATTATCGGGTTTTACACAAACAAGACCATCAACTCAAATCATGCTGTCACTACATCAAAAGGGGACATACAAACTACCATTACTTTTATTATTCATTACACACCATTACTCAATTTATTATTCAGATAACATGAAAATCTTTATTCTACATTTCTCAGCATCATACAGTAAATTAATATACTTGTCTATTTCTTACTTTTTATTCAGCTTTATTTTCATATGTGAAGATGTCATTTTTGTATTCTCTTTTTCAGAACAAGACTTAGTATGAATGGATGCTTGAGCCTTTGACCTTATAAAAGAGGTCATACGTGACGGTCATGATGGTGGAGGAAGCTGGTAAGCTTCAGCTCCGGCGTCTGGAGCCCCCCATACAGAAATTCATTAAAGTGGCCATCCCCACTGACCTAGAAAGACTGCACCTGCATCAGCACAACATAGAAAAGGTATTGACATGGACGCACATACACAGATTCTACAGTGACAGCATAGCTCACGCATGGGCATCACACGCAAAACTCAGCATACGGTCAATGGAGCCATGTGGGTGTGGTTATGAGTCAAATGCTAAATATGGTATAGTGTATCTGAAATCACACAGTCAGCCAGTTTGGAAAGCGTATAATAGGATAACATGGTGTTGCATAGCCATTGAAACAGATTGCTCAGATGAGGCTGCGAGACAGGGAAGACTTTATTAAATGTCTATTAGCTGTTCAAGCTGTGTTGTGAAATTCATTGAGGTTTCCTCTCACAGTTTCAGAAAAGCAGACAGTGGGACAAACTGCATCAAGAGCACATCAACTCCAGCCGCACAGTCCAGGTATACAACACTATTTACCAACATCATCGGGTTATTATTCATTAACCTTGGAACTGTCCACTTTCACACACACAGTGAGAGATAATTAATATGAGTTTAGGTTCAACATGTGTGTTTTTGGTTGCAACTTGCAACCAAAATAGATATTTTAAGAAATCATTCATATAAAAAACGCCCATGTCTTAAAAAGCTGAAGAAACAAGCGTGCTTTTCCAATTTTGTGTGTTTTTTGCATTTTTTTATTTAAACAAAGACTACAGAACTGGTTTCTGATCTGGTGGTGTAATCGATCAACATACCTGTGTGTGTCTTGTTTATGGTTCTTTACTGAAATTTGGAAGCCAGTACCTCTGTATTGAGGAAAAAGGTGTATCTTTGTGTTTCTAGTTTTAATAGAAAATGTCGGTCCATATTATGTTTGGTTTTGTTCTCAGGGTAGTGACTTGGTTTGAAAATATTCCCATGTGCTGCAAGACACTGTGGATTGTTGTTGGAACATAACATCCTCAGTGATTTAATAGGCTGTTGCCGTGGTTAAAGTGCACAACACATCTTAACATCGTATGGCACCATTAAAGAGACAAGTTCACCCGAAAACTAGAATTCTTTCATGTATTTGTCCTCATGTCATTTTCAAACCTGTATGACTTCCATTCTTCTGCAGAACACAAAAGAAGATATTTTGAAGAATGTTGTTAACCAAAAAACATGGGTCCTCATTGACTTCCATTGTACAAAAACACAAAACCGCTGAGACATTTCTTTAAATATCGCATTTTGTGTTCCAGAGAAGTAAGAGTGATTTGAACAACATGAGGGTGAATAAATGTTGAGTATCACAATGAATATCACAAAAAAACACCATCTTTCTGCAATTGGTGTGAAATGTGTGTATATTAAGTAGTGTTTGACTCAGCTCTCTGGTGTACCGTATGGTGTACCTGTGATGTTTCTTCTTTCCGTAATGACCAGACAAGCATGTAACCCCTGCGTTAATGTCTCAGAGTGTCTGTCCGGGGATCTCACGGGGGCAGTCCGTGGAGTTTGTTATGTTCCAAGTGTATGCGTGACCTTAGCACCCAGGTTTCGTCCCCCTGAGATGTCAGAGAGCTTTCCTGTGTCCACCACTGCAGAGCTTGCAAGTGTTTCTATGTAGACATCTGACAATAGACGGAAACAAGACAGACATTGTTAAAGTAGGTCCCCGGGGACAGAAATGGAGTGAGCAATAACCCTTAAGATTGCTCTCATCACAAACATATAGATGAGAGGTTGGGGTGGGAGTGGAGTGTGTTGACCCAGAATTTAGATTTATCGTGGATGTCTGTGATGTTATATGTTTGGATTGACTGTACTTGGGAATCAAAGCAAGCTGAAAACTTTAACAATATGTTTTGCATTCGTGAATCAGTTATAAGGGATGAATTTGAACATGATTATTCAGCATGTGAAATGACTGCAGTAGAGCGGAAGACTTTGATTGATCTGCTGTTAACTTTTGACCCCTCTGTTCGATTCTTATAAATTGATCTGTAATCCCTGCTAGAGGTCTGATGCCGTATCAGATCTGAAGGGATTTAATATACTGTCAGACTTGGCAATATGATGAAAAAAAATCATTCACATAAATATTTTAATACTTTTGATTTTTACACCTTGGAATCAAAAGTTGTTAGCAGTGAATGAAATTGAACATGCATATGGGTTCTTGCTTCACTTGCTTGAAGTTTCGGACAAGTTAGATTTTTTGTTACATTTAATAAATAAGTAATGTTTTGTGAGTGCAATCTTTATAATATATATATATATATACAGCCGCAGAAAAAATTAAGAGACCATTGCAAAGCACTATTTCGTTTTTTCTGAATTTACAATTTAAAGATATGTGTTTAGGTAAAATTATAATTTTACTTTATTCTGTGAACTACTAATAATATTTCTGCCAAATTTCAAATAAAAATACTGTTTCAGTTTGTATTTATTTGCAGAAAATGAAAACTGGAGGAACAGGTCAAAATAACAGAAAAGATGCTCTTTATTACTCAGACCTCAAATACTGCAAAGAAAACAAGTTCATATTTACTTTTAAGCAACACAACAATAATATTTATTCATGTATTATTATTTTTGTAATAACCTTGGTTTTCATGAGTCTTGTCATGCTGTCAGTCTTTCTTGTTGCGGTTGGATGACTTTTTCACTTCTGAGGTTTGAGTTTGTTGAAATACAACAAACACTAGACTGGAATGGCAACAATACATCCAGAAATGCTGATTTGAAATGAAATTGTTCAAAAGCAAAAGGTGTGTAAATTAATTTATAGATTTTTTTTATCATAAAGACTGTCGTCTTTTTGCAGCAATTGCGTTCTAACCTGCGGGAGATGGAGAAGCTGTGTGGGCGTGTCCGCAGTGCCGATGTCGCAGACCTGGAGAAACTTGTTCAGCCAATCAGAGAGCGTGCCTCAGCTGCCATACAAGAGTTTCTTAGGATGCATTCGGCTGCTATCAATAGGCCCTGCTTCCAAGAAACTATCAGCACAGACGAGCACATTGCCACAGATACATCACACAGTATGTGTTTGGGAATGTTCACATTTTGTGAAGATAACTGTGTGTGTTTTTATAAATATTTGTCAATTCAATGTGATTGGTTAGGTGATGATGACACAGGTGTTCCTGGTTCCACTGTTCTTCAAAAACAGCTGCTTCTACCTGAAATCCCAGTGGATCAGAACGCTGCAGAGTCCTGGGATTCTCTAGCGGAGGTAACACACGCAGAGGGAAATTCACTAAGAATGAATGGTGCTCATAAATAACAGCTTTTGATTGCACTTGCTCTCTGCATTATTTTAGCATCCGATTTAATAAAGGAATTATGCATATCATTTCAGATATCACACATATTTGTATTAAAAAGTTGACGCAGGTCTTTGAAATTCTATGCACTACAATAACTGTTGCTCCACACACACAGATGCACATATTTAAATACACAAAGTGCAGAAAGTTTGTTTGTGACACTGTGATTTTCACCTGATATTGTTTAGGATCTGCTGGAGCTGGACGGTTTAGTGAACGAGTTCTCCACTATTGTTCATGTGAGTATCACTTTTGGGACGGGAAGAACGGACAGGGAAAGAAAGTATTTATGGTGTTTGTATATGTGTGTGTGGACGTTGATAAAGGGTACACACCAAAACCCTCAGGTTTGGCAGAGCTGACAGACAAACGGTTTTGTCTCTTGAGAGCCAACAAGGTGGTATTGATCCCATCGTTGTGTGTGTGCGTGTGATTGAGAAGGCATACAGAGATCGGTGACAGTCTGTCAGCCATGTGCTAACCAGCGAGGATTAATGAGAATCCACGCCATCTAACAGCCGTTATTGGAACAGCGCACGGTTGTAAACTGGGTTTAGGAGATCATGTGTGTTCTGTCATCCTGGGAAAGATGGACGTTGTTCCATTCTTGTCTGTCTCTAAAGAACTATGGAAATTAAGAGATTATGCTGAATAAAGACCCAATGATAACAGATAGGAAGAACATCACACTTCTGTCATAAATCTGAGCTCAAAGGGGACGTCATTGACAGGGCCATAGCTAGGAATACTAACTATGAATCTTTATTATATATTCTGCTGGACCCCTTCTTGTTTTAAGACTGAATATCCCGTAGGGTGGAGGGGACCACTGATTAAAATTATATTTGTATTTAAATAAAGTTTTTTATTTAAAGAAGTTGATGAAGCATTGTAGAAATACTATATATAGTATATTCGATATTTTTATATACTGTCATTTTTATTTAACTGAAGGTTTTTATTTTTAAGTTGATAGAGCTAAATACGATGTATATATGAAATATAAAATAATGTTCACAATGCAAAGTTTTATCCTCTGTTTGATTCAAATATTTATAAAAACTAAGCAGGTCACCCACATTTACAAACATCTGTAAAAAATTGTAATTGATCTAAATGTGGACGAACTTGACTTGCTTACTCAAAGCCAAGACCTGAACCCCACTGAATATCTTTAGGGGGTAACTGCAACACCTACTATGAACAGGGCCTGTCTCGTATTGCCACAAAAGTTTTGAGACAGTCATAAACTGTTACAGTAAGGCTACAAAAATGTCATTATCAATAAAATTGGATCTCGTTTTTTTCACCTGAAACTCTGTTTGGGCAGCGGTAGTAATGAAGATCAACCTTGTTAGCACTTGCGTCTCTATAGAGAACACTTCTAGGGCACACTGTATAGTTGATTCCCTTAACACTGAGCCAGGGCTGCACCCATGAGGTCTCTGTGTGTGTTTCTGTGTTCTCCTAAGCATCCATGCAGCTTGTGAGCAGACGGTGCTGATTACTGACTACTCCTGAGGGGAGGGAGGGACTTCAATAGCTTTTGAACCCAGTCATAAGTGGGTGTTTTAAAGTAATGTTTGGGGTTAAGTTGTTTATGAATGATTAATAAATGCTTATAGGATGTCGATAGGTGTGGTGGTTTAGGGCAGTTATTTTACAAACGTTTTCTAGAGAGTATTTGTATGTGTATATATAGCCATGGAAAAATTAAGAGATAATTAGTCTCAGTTTTTTACTAATTATTGGTTGGTGTCCAAGTAAATTGATAATTTTTGTTTCATTCTGTGAACTAGTGACAACGTTCCTCGCAAATTACAATTAATAATATTGTTTCTATTTGCATCTGTTTGCAAAAAAATGGAAACGGGACAAACAGGTCAAAATAACAAAAAAGATGCAATGTTTGCACATCTTGAATATATCTTCATATTCATGTTTACATGTGTTTTAGGATCAGTTCTATAATGAAATGCGTCCTTACATTCTTTTACAGTCTTTAAAATTGCGGTTGGGTGACGTAATGTCATTCCTGAGGTTTATTTCTGTTTGTTTCTTTTTTCTTATTTGTGGAATGAGTTGAAAATTATACAGTTATTATGTTAATCACACTTCTGCTATAAAACAATGGCATTTTATATAAAAAGTTATTTTTGCAATTTCGACAAACCGCAATGTCAACCATCTAGATAACGCTACCTTGGTGACGTATAAATAGCTTAAATCCTCAACTATGTTAAATTCATTTCAGAAAACCAAATGTTTAAGTTCGCAAGACTTACTTTAAGATTTACTACAGCACTGGCCCGATCTGGCGAGCGACAGCTCAATCAGCTGACCCGAAAACTCTCACCCTGGCCCAAGGCCAGCGGGCCATCCTTATTGTTGAGTCCTGAGAAAGCACACTTGAGACAGATTTACATACACACAAATTATTTCAAAATAAAGAGGAAAAAGATCACTAACATTACAGTCGCCCCGAGCTGCAGAGAGCAATGCAAAGCCAGATTGCTTTTTACGCTACACATTATTGCATACTGCAAAGGGACAGGTGCCAGGTTCGAGTAACTCTGTGGATGGCGAAGGCAGATTTATTCCAGCATTCCCTATTGTGTGTGTTGTGTACACGTGTGTGTAGTGATTACTTAGGGCTCACACTGATTTAGACAGAGAGACAGCTGCCACTCTTTGAATATTTCATAGGCTTCCGACAGACCACCCAGTTACCCCCAACAACCAGACCCCAACTCACTCAGAACAAGCAGCCTTGCCCCCTCCCACTCACCCTTCTGCCCCAGCACACAGCAGAACGCCACTCAAACCACCAGCTATCCACAACCAAGATTACTGAACACATCTTTGTTCAGTTTTTACTGTTTATCAGTGTCATGCTGCGTGGTTTTATGATCTAAAATAGATTTAAACAGCATTCTTTTAAAAATATTATGGAATAAATGCTGATTTGTTTTTTATTGCCAATACTGATATATACTGACGGTTAACCGGTGCTACGGTAGCATCGCGATGCTAAAGCTTCAAAGTTCCCACGATGCCGCTCTTTTTTTAAACGCTAGTATCGTAGTGCCATAACTAATGTTGCATTATGCACATTAACCTTCATTTGAACACTTTTAGGGGCTGTGTCCACCAAGGCGTTTTACCCCTGCGGCCGTTTTTTCAATTGTTTTCAACGGAAACGCCGCGCTTTTAAAAAAAGCCATTAGTTGACGTTTTTTTCCGTGCTCAGCGCTGGTGCTATGTGTTTTTCACAAGATCAGCGCCAGCGTTCGACCGGGCGCCCAGAGTTGAAAAAGGCTCAACTTTGGGCAGAACGCTGCGTCTGCAGCGGGCGTTTTCAGCCGAGCTCCTGTCGTTTTCAGCCGCGTAAATGCGCCTCGGTGGACACATACCATATCTGTCTTTTTGCGGTGTATCTCTCCTAAATGAATCGGACGAGATAATGATTCAGTGAGTCATTCATCAAGACACTTGAATGAATCAGCTGTTTTGAATGAGTTGGTTGAATTGACACAAAAAAATTGCCGCCGCCTACTGGCCGTTTTAGTCACAATTATAGTAAGCCTAACATTTTCCTTTATAAGTATTGATATAAATGCAATTTGTCCCACACTTATTAAATTAGTTCAAATGTTAAGTAGCCCTAAACAGACAAACTGCTCTACAGAGCACGCTTCGTAAATGCGTTATCTCCTTCGGCAAAGAAGCAAAAACGTGATGACATCTTAGTCCTGTGTCAGCCACCGTAGTGCTTCAAAAGGGAGTGAGCCGTTGGTTGCAATATGCAACCTCACTGCTAGATGCCGCTAAATTTCACACACTGGACCTTTAAAAATAAAACAAAATGACGTTTTTGTCTGTGTGTGGACTGTCTGTTAATTCTCTCTTTTTCTTCTCAGGCTCAGCAGGAGAAGATTGACAGCATCGAGGCGAACGTTAGCATAGCAGCCGCTAATGTGGAGGAGGGGACCCAGAGCCTGGGGAAGGTAAGGGGAGTGGGGACACTCCCGCTAGGGGATCGATTCCACTCTACCCCCCTGCTTCACTCGGCCTACCCCACCATTGATCCACCTCAGAGCGCAAGAAAACCACAATTAGGAGAGAGGAGAGAGAGAGAGAGAGAGAGAGAGAGATAGAGAGAGAGAGGGAGAGAGAGAGAGGAGAGAGGGAGAGGAGAGAGAGGGAGAGAGATGAGAGAGGAGAGAGGGAGGAGAAGTGGGGTGAAGCGGAAGCACCGGGCAGAGTGGGATCGATGTATGTCGCTCGGCCCCACGCGGGCAGTCGATGTGTGTGTGCGAGCGCATGGAAGTCTAAAGAGTGTAAAAGAGAGTCTATAAACAGCATTTGAGGTCCCGCTGGGGGTTCGATACATATACACACACATACGCACTCGCTGCGGAGCGCCAACTTTTAACAGAAAAAGCATGGGAAGGGCGTAACACGTAGCCGGTGTGTGTGGGTATGTGTTTTATTGATTGAGTCTGAATTGAAATGTTTCTCTTTTTTGGAGTTGAGAGTTAATGCAGTTCTATTGAGTTTTTGTCTGATGCCCGTGTTGAAAGTGGACCCACCTCTGTGACTGCTGAAAAGGACAGGGGGTGGCCAACGCACATATACACACACTACTAAAGACTAAAGATATTGTCCTAAGTGACATATACACACACTCACTCTTTAAAGTGCTTGCTCAGGTATGTCTTGATAATAGTAACAGAGGTAATTCCTTGGTTTTTCTATGGTTATGTCCAAAACCTAATCCATCTGCCTCGCTGCCCAGTCACAGATGGCGTTTCGCGTATGAAGATACCTAGTTTTTTTTAGAAGGCTTCCAGGATACCATAACATGATATGTATTAACAAACTCAAATTCGAGTGAGCTTTAGAGATAAGCAAGCAAATACTTTGTGCACACGTAGCGTAGCGTGACAGTAAGTCATACATTCAAATAATAATAAAAAATACAGTAGTGGCCAAAAGTGAGATTGTCCAATTGACATTTTCACTTTTTATTCAAAAATATTATTAAAGATGTCTTGAAACCCTTGTATTCATGTGGCATAGTTGTACTTATGGTATAAACTGAAGCTCATATTTGAGAAGAATTTAAGAGGGTTGGCAACAAAATTACGCAACACAATCAATGGGTGATACCCATTGACTTGCATTGGTTTTGTGTCCATAGAATAGAAGTGAATGGGAACCACCATTATTTGGTTACCAACATTCTTCAAAATATCCTCTTTTATGTTCTGTGGCATGACAAGAGGGTGAGTAAATGATGACAGAATTTTCATTTTTGGGTGAACTATGACTTTAAGACATAGTTAGGAGAATGGTTACAAAATATTACTACATGAGATGATCAACAATTTGGTTTAATCATATGTTATTAAAATACATATTTATATTTAATTTGTCAAAAAACCTGTCAATACGATTTGCTGCATCCGGTGACCGTGTGTTTTTAGTTTTGAGAGGTTGTTATCTGGGAATAACGAACATGCAAATGTCGCGACTGGCCAATCAGAATCAAGCATTCCAACGAGCCGTGTAATAACTTATACAGATTGTATATATTTGTATCATACAATATAGGTTTTAATGGCTTAATCTGACCTGAGGGGGCATTGAAACATACCTTTGGCCACTACTGTATATAAAAACAGCAGTGTGGGATATAGGTAGCAGTTGATGTATTCATGTTGCCATCAAAAACTGACTACATGGAGGCATCTTTATAGACTGGTATTATGCAAATGTTGGATCCTGATGTGGCCTTCCTGCTTTCGTATACTCTCATCTCTGTTTGAGCGTAATGAACGGCTCTGTTAACCCTGCCTTGTGAAGATGATTAGATGACAGAAAGAGAGAATGAGAAGGAATAAGGATAGGAAAGGTTGATTTGATGCCGCCCTGCCTTTAAAGTTTACATATCTGAAAAGAACTGAAATTGTACGCGCGCGTACCATGGGGTCTGTCTTCATGCACTAATTAAAGTACACTTTGACTAAAGGGAGTTTCTCTTTTTACCTGATATCAATTAATTTACCAGCTATGGTTTGATCTGCAGACAGGGAATATGAAATTGAATGTTTTTTATCTGTGATTATTATTGCGTGTTTATTTATGCATATGTTTCTGTTTGGCTGGACATGAAAGACATACGGATAATTGTTTGGTTATCATAAAAACAGCACATGAAAGACGCAATAGTTCAAATGCTGCTAGTTGGACGTTGATGCCACATATACATAAGCATTTCTCACGTGTCTGAACGATGTGTGTTTTTTGTAAATGACCATTTATTACCATTTTTCATCTCGCTCTCTTTATCCTCAGGCAGCCCGAAGCTGGCGGCGGTTCTGCCTTAGCCGGTAATTCGTGGGGGAATGGGGGGCTGGGTTAAAGTGGCGGGGGGGCCGCTGCCGGGGTGGGGGGGGGGCTCGGTTTCAAACAGAAAGCGAAAAGAAGAAGAAAAAAACACACACACGCACCACGAAAAAAGCACATTTGTTTTTGCAGACAGAACACGGAGGAGCTGGCGACCCACACACTTTCAGACAAAAACACCATACCCTCAACATACATAACCCAGAAAACATAACCACAACTGCAGAGGAACTCCTACATGCAATGCAAACATGCACATGCATGGCAACATGCTGCACCAAGTGGACTTGGTGATTTTCCTTACGTTAAACCGCCTTCATTTATCAACCTCCTCTATGCCAAAGCAAAGAATGCCTTATTCCATCTCATCGGTGGCCAAACTGCTGATTTTGTCATTTGATATTAGCATTAAAAATTTGAATAATTATAGGTGATTGTTGTTCAAGGACTATGTGAATTTTGGTATTTTAAATAATGTATTGATTACAGAGATGTACAACAAAATCGGTTATATAGACTCAGCAGCTTCAGAATAGAGGACCATCTTATTGTAACTATTCAAGTGTCATGGCCTGATTTAACACATTTAAAGGGACAGTTCACCCAAAAATAAAAATCCTGTCATCATTTCCTCACCCTCAAGTTGTTCCAAATCTGTATAAATTCCCTTGTTCTGATAAACACAGAAAAAGATATTGGTAGAATGCTTGTAACCAAACACTTCTTGGCCACCATTGACTACCATAGTAGGAAATTACAATGGTAGTCAAAAGTGCCCCAGAACTGTTTAGTTACAAGCATTCTTCCAAATATCTTTCTTTGTGTTCAGCCGAACCAAGAAATGTATACAGATTTGGAACAACTTGAGGGTGAGGAAATGATGACATCATTTTCATTTTGGGTGAACTGTTCCTTTGAGAACGTTTTGCTAGACTGCTAACAGTGTACTTTACAAATGATCAAAGTACCCAAAATACCCACATGCTGTATTGTAACTATGACGGGGTTCTTTTTTCATTTTAGTTTTGGGAAGGTATATAATTGAAATATTGATGTTCTGCAGCACTGTTGGGAATGGGATTGAAGATAAAGTGTAATAGTGGCAAATTACATCTCTCTCCTCTATAACACTATTAATATGTGATATTAAATGGTCATTAACAGCTAGCCACTGTAGAGTTTAGAGATCATTTTCACAAATTATCAGTTATTATGCCTTAACTTCTTAAAGTGATATTTCACCCAAAAATAATTTCTTAAAATAATTCTTGTCATTTCAAACATGTGTGTTTTTTCTTCTTCTGCAGAACACAAAAGAAGATATTTTGCAAAAATGTTGTTAATTGGCACCCATTGACTTGCTTTGGTTTTGTGTCCATACAGTAGAAGTGAATGGGGGCCAGTACTGTTCTGTGACCAAATTTCTTCAAAATATCTTCTTTTGTGTTCTGCAGGAAAAAATAACGTCGTAAAGGTTTGAAATGACAAGAGGGTGAGTAAATGATGAAAGAATATTTATTTTTGGGTGAACTATCCCTTTAATTGTGATACTTAACGTTAAACATTTCCGATATCGAAGAAAATCTCAGGCTGCTTAGACAGCTTTATTTGTAACACTTTTTTTATATGATAAGCTATCGTAATGGATGTCAATCAAAACTAAAATTGTTTCATTCTTACCATTATTGGTCTTTATGACAATACGTATAACACTTATGAAACGTGTGATTTATAGCTACAAGTATTTACCAGACAAGTTATAATAAAAGTCACCCAGTAATACATCATTGTTGCACATGAGGAAGAATTGTTTTTTGGGATAATGTTGGTGATGTTAGTAATGTTGTGGTGAAAAAACCCTACAAAAGTAATAATATAAATGATGCCTCATATAATCTGTCATTTCTGTATTATAATTTTTTTGTTTGCAAGCAATTCATCTCACAACAGTGTTTGTGTTGTCGAGATGTATATGATTGATACAGCTCAGGTGAAAAATCCTCATAAAGGTTTATTGTTGTCCAGGCTGCTCATGTCTTTGTGTACCGCTGCTACTGCTGGGATGAAGGAATAGGTGATAGATTTTGGTGAGGTTTCCCTGTAAGGCTTATATAACGCAGGCCTCTGAGAGGCAAATCTAATACTGAAATCAATGCGGTGTGAGAGCTCCTTCAGCACAAACAACATTTAAATGTTATTTGATTATAGTCCTGAAGGACTGGCAGCAAAGCTGAACAATAACCTTTTGTGGTTTATCGATCCTTATTTTAGTCGCACTTGTCAAAAACAGGAAAATAAAATACTGCGTTGTCCAACGGTAGCTCCATTGTGTCCTTTTTTGTATTTGCTTTGTGTGTGACAGATTCAGAATCAGTTATAGTTACATTATTTCTTTAGTAATTAACCACAATCAACACTTCGTCAAAGTCAATAAGGATTCAGTGGTGTTGAAAAGCTGCTGTGATAAAAAAATAAAATAAGTAAAAACATTTTATTTTTTTTCATCTGCCTCACTATACACAGCCCCAGTCTCACGCATTAGGGCTGGTTTTGTTTTGTGGGGTGTGCGGGGATCCCCCACAAATACAAAACCCAGTCTGAGACGCACGCCGGTCCCCACGCCTTCCTCATAACACAACATGCTGGACTTCCCCTACGAAGGGGCGAGCGAGCGTGTCCTCAGCAGCACATGTAAGCCACTCTGAGCGTGATACGCGAGTGCTGAGCCATGCGTGTGTTTGACTGCTCGGGAGGGAAAGTCCCAGATGACTGACCTGAACAAAGACCGTAATGTGCTGCACTTTCTATATACTGCCCATACAACTTGTTCTCAAATGGAAATATAGCAGGCCATCTGTGGTGCGCTGTGATGTAATCTCCATAGCCGATGTCATGGGTTTCTGCTGTGGGTGGGAAGATGTTACATGACGTCAAGGACCGTTTTTGTAGTCTCACTGAAAACACCCACTTCTTATCATTTCCATTTTACTATAAAGGAGTAACTAAAGATGATAAAGGCTATCTTTGATGTCTGCAAGAAAGGATGTGGAAAAACCATGGTTACAGTGCGTCAGCTTCCCTGGAAGGTATAAAAAGTTTGTAGTTATAGAATGTTATATATTTTGTGTCTTTTTGGTGATATTACAGTTTTTATCCTTTCAGTAGCCTGTCTGATAGTTTGGCTTTTTTGTGTTGGCACATTTCGAACACATTTGAAGTGAAAATTCCTTAATCATTTATTCACCTTTATGTCATCCAAAACCTGTATATGACTCTTTCTTTTGTGGAACACAAAAAAATATATTTTGAGAAACGTTTCAGTGGTTGTTTTATACAATGGATGTCGATGAGTGATAATGTACTACACTATTACGTGATACTCTTTTGAAACTATTTTACATTTGTATAAAGTCTTTCAAAGTGCAGATGAAATGTCATGTTTTCCTGTTGAGTGGAAATGTGAATTAAGAGACAATTGCAGCGATGAAACACACTAACAAAGCAAAATCTTGTAAAATGTTTTTAATTTACTTCTTTTGGTTTCCTTGTCCCCTCTGAGATGACAAATGTACAAATAATCCCCACCCCTCTAAACCAAACCCCCACCCCTGACCAATCCCCCGGTGGAATAGGCCGATATGAGACTAGTGAGTCTGGATCTTCGAGAGCGTGAATTTGACCAAATCCGGAACATTACAGTACATACAAATACAGACTAATAAGCACATGTAACATACATGTGCACACACACACGCATACACACACTGGGCACGTTCTGTTAAGGACTGGAGTAAAACCCCACAGGTTGACTGAAGATTTGTTCTTAGATTACATTTTCCCATGATTCCACTCGCTCGCACTCAAGATTCATAGTCAACTTAATGCACGTTCCCAACAAAGAGGGCCACCATTGTACCAATATCTTCCTACAAAAAAGGGGGGCTTGGGTTGACAAAATGTAGGGACAAAAAAAAGTAATGTTTTTAATTTAGACAAGACTGAGCCACAGAGCACAAACATATTTACAAGCTCCAAAAACAAAAGTAAAAACGCTCCTCTTCATTCCCCACCCCAAAAAAGCTCAGGGGTTCACCTTCTCACTTTTTTTTATCTAAAATAAAATTATGAAAATAGAGGTTGTGCAGTCAGCGGCAGTGCTGTGTAGGCATTGGCTGACTGCTGGGTTGGGTCTTGATGTGTCACAGCTCGTCCCGGTCCCTGAGGATGGTGTAGCGTGTCTCGCTGGGCGCCAACTTCTGGAATGAACTCTCTGGGGGATTACTGGCCACCTCTCTATCTTCCTCCTGTTGAAACACCACAGGTGTAAGGAATGTGCCAAACAACATATATTAAAAATCAATTAATCTAAAGGTGGACTGAATGAGTTCATTTTGATTCTTTTTAACGACTAGACGACCAATAAGATCCTTCCATAAAATACAGATCTGACAAGAATCAAGTTGGTGTCTGCAGACTGTTAAGCATCAAGGCCACAGAGTTCATTCTGCAGCAAACTAACTCAAATGTCAGCACACGCATTTCATTCAGACATCATCTTAATTAATGTATGTCTGCATTAATTACTTTAGATTAACACATTCTTTTCAGAGATATGGTCTAGGGAGCATGCTGAACTTCCCCCTCAGTAAAGTGTTCTTCATAATAGGACACTTTAATCAGTGCGGAGTGGACAACACAGATTTTTAGCCAAATGTCACCTCGATATATACAAGCAAAACAGAAAATGACTGCTTACTACTTAATATGGCATAATGATGAGCCGTATATACAATCCAGAATTGTGCAAAAACTCCATTGCAGGCATTAATGTTTCATTTTAAAGTTGTTCAACGTTTTTTGGTTATGTAAGTTTTCTACGGATTAATCAATGTAAGGCCTGTAACGATATATATCGCGATTCACACTACTTATACCTGTCTAGGTCGATTCTGAAATCGCAAAGGCTTCGATTCTGTTTTATGCACAGCTCTTCCGTGAACTACGTCTCTTTGATCAGTAGGAAGTACTGCACGATCTAAAATCACTACGGCTGCGTTCGAAATGGCATTCTTCCTTGCTATATATAGTAAGCAAAAAGCAGTAGGCGAGAAAATACCGGGTGGTGGACAATTTCTCGTGAGATTCAGACGTGCATATACTATTGTTGCGTCAGAATACGCCTACTCAAGAGCGCCCTCTGGCTTTCGGATTTGGCGGCTTTTATATTTATAGACGGTTGGACGCAGGCACCTGGCCCGAAGTAAACTTGTCTGGCTGATTGTATTACTATTTATATTTGAATCCATTTATATTAATCTTAATTTAAATAAATATTTTATTCTATAATAACTGTATTAAATAAACAATTTGTTAAATGGGTCGTCGCATTTACGTTTAGTCAAGTAACGGCTCTTCTACTGGTAAACCCAAAATAATACATTCTAGACAAACTTTTAGCTTGCTAGCTAATTTAATTGACTTGTTATTTCTTTTGCTTGTTATCAGAAATAATCTGCAGGGCCTCTATTCCTTGTGGATGTGTACCAGAAGTTAAGTTTGGGCCACAAAAGCATGCATGCGAGGTAACGTTTGTGTTGTTACTTTGAAACCGTTTACAGTCCTTGGTGTAAACATGCATTTAGAGTTGTCGCTGGATTTTAATCAGTGCCAAATATTTGTAAGTTAGAAATAATAACACAATTGCTTTATTTTCACGGTTAATCATTTTAAAGGACTAGAGTCCACCCAAATACAATCAGCAAAAAAGCCAGCTGAAGTCATGTTCTGTGAACTCTGACCTGTCCTGGAGTGCTGTCTGTGGGGTCAGGGCCGTGATGAAACTCTCTGTGCAACTTTCCTGAGTGCAGGTCCAATACAAACTGTCTCAGCTTTCCTGGAAACCTGTACATAAACACAAGGCATCATAAACCAGTCGTTCAACGGACAACAAATAAAAACAACAACAAAACAGGCAAACATGAGCCGCATCATTGATTTAAGAGTGATCAGATAAGAGTCTCGAGAAAGCCGACAGTCTCCAAAAGCACAGCAATCTAACAAGATCATGACATCATCTGCACTATCAGAGACGCCATGGATACGTTAAACCCCCTGGCTAATCAGCTACATCAAAGACTGAAGAGAGGCAGGACTGATAAAGCCATGATTGGATAATGGGATATATGTAGAGACATTACCCTCAAAATTGGGTAATGAAATAACGCGTGCGCTGAATTATGATGCATCCAGTCATGTACAACCTCTGGTGTCATAAATAATTATTATACTGTAAAAACATGGTTATAACCAAATGACAATTTAAGTAATACTTTCACACTCATGTATTAAAGCTATAGAGTCAGGAGTTGCTAAATTAATCGACAAATATGACCCCTGAAGCCTGTTCTCTGTTAAACAGGTTTTTACTGGGTAGGTGTGTGTGTTTGTGCTCCTTTGGGGCTGAGTCTACAATCCTTGTTTAATTGGTAGGTGTCTGGAACAAGAGATAACCTGCAGGGAGGGAGGCTGAAATATCTCAACATTAAACACAGAAAGCCAGTATGGACAATTGAAATACTTACGCGAGATCGCTGTATTCTGGGAAGACATACATGTGGCGGAAACTATCAATGGCAATTACAGGGCAGTCGGCGGGGGTCTTCTGAATGTGCAGCAGAGGGTGTCGGAACTTATCACAGTCAGCATGAAGGAAGTTTATAGAACCTGAGAGGGAGAGAGAGGTATTAAATTAATTCAGATGTGCTTTAATTATATATATATATATATACATACAGTAAATGAAGAGACCATTTCAAAATTATTTTAAATTATATTAAAGAATGATAATTTTTGTTTCATTCTGTGAACTACAAACAATACTTCTCCCAAATTTCAAGTAAAAATATTGTTTCTATTTGCATGTATTTGTAGAAAATGAAAACTGGAGAAACAGGTAAAAAACAGAAAACTTGCTCTGTATTGTTTCAGACCTCTTTCACTTTTAAGCAATAAAACTGTCCTATTTGTACATGTATTTAGGAAAAGTAAAAAAAAATGTATGTGATAACCTCGATTTTAACAGGTTTCATGTGTCTTGTCATGCTGTCAGTCATTCACATTGCTGTTGGACGACTCCTGACGTTTGATTTTGTTAAAACTCAACAGACACTGACTGGACTGAAATGGACATAATAGGCTACATCTAGAAATGCTGATTCAATGAAAATTAGAAATGGTCTCGTATTTTTTTGTGTCTGTATATTGTGGCTGGTTGCTTTACATACAAGTCAGACAATCTCTTCCTGTGTAAGTGGGTGGTTCTTGGCCAAAGTAAGCTGTTAGTTTAAGGTCTTGTTACATGCAACTAGGTAGGCAGCTTTGGGTATTAAAACAGAGCCAAAATTTGCATTGCACAAGATGGAAAGTTTCTCATCCTGTTGTTCTACAAAATGCTGACTACTGATGTTGACCTCCCCGTGACTCTGCACATACCCTTTTCACTGATCAGCTGGCGGGCAACTTCCTGCTGAAACTTCTCCAGGCTCTCCGTGTCGTCCTTCAGATGGAAGAGGATCAGGAACGGGAGGCCTTCCTCCGTCAGTTCCTTCACACACACAAACGCACGTGTCCATCACAGAGTTCATTCCTGAGATTTACAAGTCTGCTGGAGAGTATGCATTGCACAGCTAGGGTAGCATGGGCGGGCCACCGGTGCAAATCGTGCGGAATCTGCCCCGTCGCCAAGTGACAGACAGAGAAGCTTTGAAAAGTTCAAAACAATTCAAAACATGTGGTCGAGTAAATCAAAAGAAAAAACCAACACCCACTAAAGGACATGGCATGTGGACTACTTAAAAACACAAACACACTTGAAACGCACACACTCGGATGTGCTCGAGTGTGGGAAAAGTACACTGAGGGGGAGGGGACTTTTCTTATGCAAATGACGAATCTAACATTGGGCAGTGCACAAATTAAAATGCAGACAAAACAGAACAAATGCATGCGACCATGAAAATAAAGATGAAAAGTAAAATGGTACCTCTCCGTTTTCAAAGGTGATTTCTCGGACTAAGGGCACACACTTGTCCTGCGACCAGGCGTAACTCAGGTCAAAGTTTGTGAGTGAGCCCATGTAGACCATGTCAGGAGCGTTCTCTCCAATTGGCTTATAAATAATATTATCACCGCTGAATCTCTCTGGCTTAGAAACCTCACTAAAAAGGCAAAAAAAAACAATTATTACGAGTCGTTGTATCCATGCATGCTGTTTTTTTTCTGTAAAATGCAAGATTTGTTTAAGAATAATTTTCAAGAGTTTATTTGGTCTTATCTTGCGAGCTTCAAACTATGCAAAACATCACTATTAAAGAACCACGATAGTCATCAATGTGACTCATGTGTTAGATTTCAAGTCTTCTGAAACCACTAAACAGCTGAAAATATACGGCATCATTTACTAAAACTCGCTCTACTTCAGCTCTCAAATATTATTCTTTGTTTCACATATTCGAACTGGTGCAGTTTGGTTATGACACATACAAAAACCGATGCAGTTTGGCATCATAGATGTAAAACAGAGCCGCAACGTTTTTTCAATCTGAATGTTACATTTTAGAGCTTTAGAGCATTATAGAGAATATTCAATGTACTATGTAGACTACTTTTATAGTGTTTTTCGTTCTTTCTTTTTGGTACTTGACACACATTTGAGTTTGATTCTGCAAATATTCTAAGGGGGACAGATTCATTTTTGGGGTAAACGGTTCTCTTACCCCAAAGCTGACAGAAAAACACAGTCATCTCTCAGGATGTTGGCCACTTTCTCATAGGTATGATAGTTTTCTGAGTCTTTCTGCTCTATGTAACCAATGAGGGTGCGTTTACTCCTCTGAAAGAGACAGGGAAAATTAAGATGACATTGCAGTGAACTCCTCTCAGGAGTGGTAATCCAGGCTCTGCTGTTCTTTGTGAATGTGAAATACTCACGTCTAAAGTGCTGATCTCCTCCAGATTCTGAAGCTCTCTGATTGGATCCACTTTCTGCTGGCGGATGAAATCAGCGATGGCGGTCACTGACCTTTGACCCCTGTACTCTCGCTTCATCATCATGCCATTCCTAAACAGCTTCAGCGTGGGGTACTTGCTTATCCTGTAGCGCTGGGCTATGTTAGCTATAAAAAATACAGAATGAGGTAACATGAGTTTTCTGGTCACACTACTTTTTGTTTGGCTTTTAACATATCGATTAGAAAGCTTAAAATATTTTTGAACAAAATGTTCAAGAATTGTGTTGTAAAGGAGAACACTTGAGCATGCTCTGCTTAAAGGAACAGTCTTCATTTACTCACCCTTGAGTTGTTCCAAATCTCTATACATTTCTTTGTTCTGATGAACAAAGATAAAGATTTTTGGAAGAATGCTTGAAACCAAACAGTTCTTGGACTACCATAGTAGGAAAAACTGCATGATAAATGTATTAGATCAGTTGAACACAAAAGAAGATATTTTGAAGAATCTGAGAAAGCAAACAGCTCTGGGGCACATTTAACCATTGTAACTGTTCCTACTATGGTAGTCATTGATGGCCAAGAAGTGGTTATACACATTCTTCCAAATATCTTTCTCTGTGTTCATCAGAAAAAAGAAATTGATACAGATTTGGAACAACTTGAGGGTGATTGTCCCTTTAAGCAAACAAAAATAATTTCCAGTCTTTAAAGTTATAGGAGGGACCAACTATAGATAAAGATCAGAGGTGGGGGTTCGACTTCTTTCAAAGAGAGATGGACTGAAGTCAATACAGAGCACAAAAAGATAAAGAGAGGAAAGAACTAAAAAGAAAGAAATAGAGGAGAGAACGAGAGAATATAAGGAAAGGGGGAGGGCCGAGACATGAAAGTAAACTAATGTGGGGGGTAAATACTCCAAAGCCGATGGGCTGGAATCTGTCATGAGCTCTCTCCCTCTCTCACACACACCCACGCTGTGGGGTATCTTTGAGCCGACTTGACTTCACAGAAGATGCAGTTTTATCATTAAACCTTCAAACACTTTACAAGACATCAATAATTCTGTTTAATTTGCTTTATCTCAAAGGCTGAACGAATGTGTGTGTGTGTGTGTGTGTGTATGAACTCACAGTGCTGGTCACAGTCCACCCGCGCAAACACCACCTGTGTAGCGTCTGGATATTCCTCCCGCACTATATTCGAAGCCTCCTCAAATATAGGATGAAGCATCTGACTGAATCGACACCTGCAAAAAAAAAAATCTTCTTCAAATAAAAGATTAAAAAAAAATTGTGTTGCTAGAAAATGCTGAAATGAATCAGTAACCACTATCTCAAGTCTTATCCTACACAGATGTGGTAGTTTCATGACTCTAACTTCTGAAATCATATTGGTTTATTCACCATAACATTATAGCAAATGTTAAATTTAAACCAAATTTCATATGTCATCCTTTAATATAATTCAGGCAATTATTCTGGAAGCACTCAATGGACACATACAGCAAAACATTTGCTATTATTGAAATGCATTTAATGCCCAGATTAATTTAAAAACGAACAACAACTATCTCCCTAATGATGTACACATCTGGAGGCGGCAGACAGACAGACAGACAGACAGACACTCACCAGTCTGCATAGAAGTTGACTATAGCCACCCCTGCATTGTCTGTGGAGAGAAACGTGTGGTTTAATTTCAGCTGAATTACTACAATGACAAAGCACCGTTAGATAACTCACAACGAGACTCAAACACACACCCACGTGCCACACACAGGTGCGGCAGCTGTCTGATGCAGTCACAGCCTACACCAAACACACAAACACACATACTGAGTACTCACTAAGGATGTCATCGATGTTTCCAGAATCCAGACTGGTTATCTCCCCTCGTCCTGGACTATACAGACCCGTTACCTGGCAACAACAGACAGAAGTGGGATTAAATTATAAACCTGTTTCAGTATTTTGGGTATGTGATCATGAGCAATAACAATAACAGTGCTTGTACAGCATTAATATTGAGCTAATACTGATAATCTATAATCAAACTCTCATTTAAAGGTATACTTCACCCAAAAATTAATATTCCGTCACAAGTGACATACCTTCCAGTTGTTCCAAACCTGTCAAATTGTCAGTTGCTAACAAATATCTTACAAATGTCTTTGTGTTCAACCGAAGATAGAAATATATACAAATTTGGAACCACTAGAAGGTGAGTAATTCATTACAGAATCTCTTTAAAAACACTGCACCCATGTCACTTTTCAAAATTAATAATAAACTACATTTTCCTTTGAGTTGTAATTGAGGAACTTTCAAAACAGTTCATGTGTTTCTTTTGAAAAGCTAATGACAGCTCCATGACATAGCAAACACAGATACACAAATAGGAAAAACAAACACATGACACGGAAAGACATAACGCTTCATGCAAAACTTTTAAACAAGTACAATAACCCTATAGAAAACTGAGCTGTCTAGAAACACTGGACATGAAGATTCATTACAAAACATGCTTTAGAACATATAAAATGATTGACAGTCAATAATACGATGCTTTGAGATTGAAACCTTGAAAAAGCACAACAAACATTGCATTTTTATACTCCTTTGGAGTGTTTTTCTCTCATTGTTAATTCAACACATTAGCTGTTTCAGGGTCATTCACTGAAGATGTTAAATTGAATTATCACCAGGAGCTGTATGCATATTTAGTACACATTGTTCCATGTCCCTACGCCAGGGGTCTTCAACGACTTTTCTTTGAGGGCCGGATTCCAAACGCATAAATAGGATGCGGGCCTGTCATTTCTTCTGTTATTTTTTATGTCCGTTTTTGTTGCTGTTTCTTATAGGTCATATATTAAAACATGCACATCCAGTTTTTGTGCCTTTTTATTATATTTACTTAAAAGGGATATTGTCTTTCCAAAAATTAAATAGCTGTTAATTTACTCTCCCCGGTCCTATCGTGTGCGCAAACCAACTGCCTGTGGCTGTGGATTGCCGATTATAACGTTGTAAATAACATTATGTTTCTTGGACAGGCCGATCAAATCGCTTTATTAGACGTCAATCGCTGTGAGCCGCGGGAATTACTTTCGTATTGAATGTTGCAGCGTTTTGGACTTTCAAAGATGTGTCGTCTCAGGATGCTCATTTCTTAAAGCACACCTTTCTTAAAGTCTCTCTGCTTACTTGAAATGTTAAGCCGGGCCAGGTAAAGATGATTGGCGGGCCACATTTGGCCCACGGGCTGCCAGTTGACTAGGCCGGCTCTACGCAAACAACATGAACTTCTAACCACGATTCCTGAAAAATGCACGGTTTGTCTGTAACAACTAGTCAAGCCAATATTTCATTCTGTCATTGTTATACAACACCTACTGTATTCGTGTAGCTTTTGCCACTAGACAGCCTTTAATCTTGCCTCTGCCTTTTTATCAAGCATCAATCTGCTTCACCTGCGATGACCTTTTATAAACAGAAATCATTTTTCTACTTCTTATGACTTCCCCTGTAATAGGAAAGTACAGGCTGGCTACACTAAATTTACTGACATTTATAACAACTAAGTAATACTGGAAACTTTAGATTGAACTTAAACGTTATCCTTTAGTCATGTGATGTCTAGATCACTGTGGCTGACGGTATGAATAATCTTGCGAATCTATGTTATTATTTCTCTGATGATCATATCACTGCAATGATTATTGGACTATTTATGTCCACTGAAGCTGTACTGAAACACAGCTATCAGATGTACTGTATTTGATAAGGATTCAGGAGATACCCTGACTCATGCCACATGTTAAGTGCAGTTGCTGACATGTTTGGTGAGTTTCCTTACACCACTGAATCCTGTTTGACTTTGAAGACACGAAGGAGGCCATCAACCCTCCTTGAATAAACACAGATACAAATGGTGACAAATGGATACTGCTTCATTTATGGTCATTATGATCATTACCTCCTTAAAGTTAAAATGACCACACATGAATTAATTCATCTCTGTCCGTATATTATGTTATTTATTGTCATGTCTATCAAAAACGTATGACTCTCAGACCCTGTTCACCTTCCACTTTCACTTTGTTACATAAAATTCTTTAAACGTTAAAAAAAAGAAAACCTTGCAGATTTGCAATGAAATATGGGTAAATAAATGATGACGATTCTCATTTTAGTCAAACTGTCTTTGTTGTCTATTATGTCTAATAATGAACCCGTTCAAGCCTCATCATTTTGATTAAAATAATATCGAACAACACACACAGAGCCATATGTGATCCTCTACAAAAATTGGCAGCTGCTACACTATGCTGCTTAAAATCATTGGCTAATCTCTCCAAGATCTCCAACTGTCACACCACAGCCACATAAACAAAACAAACACATCACTCCATATGGGCTGATCTCAAACATTCAGATCACCGAGCCCAATATCACTGCTAGACCCAACACAGGGAATGGTTTCAGAAATCTGTACCCATGTATATCCAACTCATACTGACCTTTAACATTGCAAATGTTTTTCCCATGGCGCACATACTGTAAATGGGGACTTTAAACGGCCTAACCAGCTGGTTAAGATACAGTTTACTTCCTGAAACCAGAAGTACTTTTCTTTTGTACGCAGCAGTTCGTGTGAAAACACAAAGTGAATGTACCTTTCTTCAAGGCCTGTGACCTCGTGTATAAAACTTTGCATTGAATTCAGACTTCAAGTGTGTGCAGTCAAGAATCCAACACCATGCTACATGTGTACAGCGAGACTCAAATAATCTACTAATATACTTCAATTCTAAGGCACTGCCTTTCTGTACAAGAACACAAAGTTCAACTAAGTATTTCAGCCAGTCTGATTTATTATTTCATTTGCCAGAACAAGACGTGAGCTATATCACAGTAAAAAAAAATCGGATTAATAAGAATGTGAATAACATGTCAGTCCTTGCGTTCTTAAAATGTTAAATAAGGAATTTGACTTCAATCTCAAAACAAACAACACATGCTCTGTTGTGATGTTTATTATGTTCAGATGTAAGTTTTCTTGTTTCAATTTGATCCGAAAACAACTTCAGGTTTCCCCACTAATTCTTAAAATAACATCACGATTAAATCTCGTTAAAGCCCATGTGCAGCAAAGGCACCGCTGCTGTGGCTTTCACATCACGCTGCGATAAGCGGAGCAGCGGAGACCGCTTCCGGGTTGACAGCCAATAGGATTCGGCCACAACAGAGAACTTCTCCAACCGGCTTCTCCCCTGCGGAGTCAGCGAAGGGACACTAAACGCATTCCAACATATTTCTATTTTACTTTAGGTCTCTATACATCAGTGCTGACAGCTTTATATCGCATTGTACGTATTGCTAAAGAGTTTACGATTTAGTTGAATAAGAGTCACGTCAGAATCTCTGTTGACACCCGGAAACGTTTCAGCTATGAATGGGAAAAGGACACACATGCGGCTCACACCCTCGTCGATATCGTCAAGTTACATTTAATAATTAAACCCCCGTACGCTTTAAAAGTAACCTGTATTGAGATTAGATGTGCTAGTTTGTCCGCGAGTGACCTGGTGGCATCTCTTGCCTTCACCGCTTACAAAATGTTCTACACTGAAACCAAACATTCCACTGGCCAGTTAAACACTTTCAACGAAACTGCCCAAAATGTAGTTTATATGATGCAGGGGCCCCTGGTCTGCCTGTAAACACACTAAATGACGTTATTCGCTTTCAAGGTCTTGTATCTCCTTCATTTTGGTTACGCATTAAACAACTCTCAAAACGTCCCACACTTGCAGCTCCTACAAGTCCGGTTACTGTGGTAGCTGGTTAGCTACATTAGCCAGCTGTCCAGCACTTTCCTAGCTATCCGTGGTTAACATACATTCAATAAACCACACCAGACATTAAGAACCATCGTAATTGATTCGTTGGTTCAAATCTGAAGACCCTCTTGCAATGACTCGTTAAATAACGATGTTATTCACGAGCATCACATCCAAATCCACATAACGTAACCCTCCCGACAGCTAACGTTTATGAGCTAGCACAAGCACACCTGCAAGTGTTAGGGCAAATGCTCAGCCACGTACCAGTAGAAGGGTGAAGTAATGCAGTTCGGAAGCGGGGTATGATTGATGATAATTTCATTGTATAGTGGTGTTGGTTGAGGTTGCGCTGTTGTTGGATCTCGCCAGTCTCTCGATACCACCTCCTTCTCGTCTGCTGCAGGAAACAGGCAGCACATACGGCCGGGGACTCCGGGAACTGGAATTCCGGGTCTGCTATGAACTGTGGGAAACGTAGTTAAATCCTTACCCGACGTACGTCAACTCTACGCGGTTTAGGTCAATTAAAACTACACATCCCAGAAGAGTTCGTGTGTGGAGAGCGTCGTGCGTGGTAAGTGTAGTTTTATTTACCTACGTGCCCAGATGTGTTGTGGTCTCGATATATTTTGGAGTATCAATGACCGCAGCGGGGCTAAAGTACTAAAAAGTACAAGAGCAACGGAAACGTTGCAAACCGTTAGGAAACGAGTTGCAAATATTAAATGGCAGAACTGGAGGTATCAGAATAACTGTGTTTCACCCTAAATGTGGTAAGTTGCATCATCGTTTCCCAACCGTGTAACGGAGATTTATAAAAGTATTTAGCCGTCAAGCTACATGCAAACACATCCAGCTGCGTGATGTATAACTTATTTATAAACCATTAAAGGACTCTCTAAGCTGAAGGCTTGCTGTTATTTCGTGAGAGTGTTGTTTTAATTTGTTTAAAGGATTTTATTTACATAAATAAAGTGTTTATGAAGAGATCAAATGAACTACACGAACAAACGGTTTATAAATAGAGGAAATTCAGTTTTATTAATTTATTTTGCTGCAGAAATCATTACCCATTTGCTATTACCTACGAACCACTTAAATAAAACAATATTGTTTCTATTACTGTAAAGCACACTTTGGTGATGGGAGATCTAATGAAGAAATGTTTTTAATCTGTTTGTTGTATGCATCCATGTTTAAATAAAATAAATGATGATCGAAATTCTGTAATGATGATGATTTTGCTATTCATAATATTATGTTCGGACATGAGTCAAATATATAACTAATTCCAAATACTAATGTTAATGCAAATTGTAATATATATTTTTTTTAATTAGTTTTATTTGACCGCCCTTTATATTTAGCACACTCTTTTAAGTGAGCTTTGGCATAGCACACTGGCAGTGTTTGGCACAGTAGGCCAGAGCAGGTGGTTTGTGCTCTGTGTGTGAGTGATCTGCTTTCTCTCCTGCAGAACACAAGATCAGAGCTGCTGGGGGGACCTGTGGCTGCGCCAAACCCAGCGAGGGTTCGCTGAGCTGGGTAACATCTGTTGAGTCCTCTCCCTGCCTCCTGGACATCAACATGGTAAGAATTAGAAACATAGACTTTGCTAAGAAACAGTGCTGTGCTAAAAGTGATTGAGGAGATGGGGAGTTCGGTGCTGCTGGGTGTGATGGCTGTGGAGATGAGGAGAGCTAAGCAAAGAGTGAGTGGAGACGAGATGAGCTATGTTGAGAGTAAAAATAGATGATGAGACATGTCTTGAGAGATAGAGGAGAAGATGAGCTGTGATAAGATACATTTTTTACATTTATGCATTTGGCAGACGCTTTTATCCAAAGCGACTTACATTGCATTGTACTATACATTTGTTTCTGACTATGTGAAATCCCCTGGGATCGAACCCATGACATTGGCGATGTTAGCGCCATGCTCTAAACACTGAGCCGCAGGAAAGCCTTAAATTTGACGGTACAGTCAGAGGACAGCCAGCAAAGTGGTAGAGAGAAACAGGGCCTCAGAAAAAGACCACAAGGTCACCTGAAGTGCAACTGCAGCACATTATGTCGGATTATGTTGATTATTTAGATATATTTGTCTTTACACAAAATATTTATTATATATATTTTTTTTATTATATATACTGTGTATATATATATATATAAGGGCTGTCAAAAGATTAATCGCATCTAGAATAAAAGTTTGTGTTTACCTAATATATGTCAATGTACTGTGCGAATTAATTATGTTTTTATAAATACAAACACATACACATGTATAGATATTTAGGAAATATTTACATGTATTTATTTATATTTACCAACAATTGAAATGATATATAAATGTTTAATATTTTTTTGATTTTTCTTTAATATATGCATGGATGTGTATGTGTTAATAAATACAAAATTATTATGCACAGCAGACAGATATATATTATGTAAACACAAACTTTTATTCTGGATGCGATTAATCGCGATTAATCTTTTGACAGCCCTAATATATATATATATATATATATATATTTATATGCAAGGGGACCCGCTGTTTTTCAGGAAATGTAAAAAAACAGTTATTTTTACATTTAGGCATTTGGCCGACGCTTTTATCCAAAGCAACTTACATTGCATTGTACTATACATTTTTCTATACTGTATGTGCAGTCCTGAGATCAAACCCATGACCTTGGCGTTGCTAGTGCCATGCTCTGACCACTGAGCCACCGGAAAGCTTTTTAAAGGTCCAGTCTATCAAATTTAGTGGCATCTAGCAGTGGGTCTGGCTCCACCCCTTCCCCTCCTTTTCGAAGCACTACGGTGGCTCTCACAGGGCTATGATGTCCTCACGTTTTTGCTTCTCAGCAGAAGTACATATCGTATTTACAAAAAGCACTCTGTAGAGCAGTTTGTCCGTTTAGGGCTACTGTAGAAACAACATCGTGAATTACATGCAAGGGGACCAGCGGTGTATGTATGTAGATAGAAATAGCTCATTCTAAGGAAATAAAAACATACCTCTTTATTATGTAAGGTCTTCATACACCTCTGAAGACAGTTATGTATATTATATTGCATTTTTGTCAAGAGATCCTCCAAAAATGACACACTGGACCTGTAAATTATTAAATACGGTGTTGTCAAAGTGGAGAAGCACTTTTTAATGCTTTTTATTGGTTGGATTGGCAAAACCCAGTCAGTGAGAGACATAAAGGGTGACTAAAAATAAAAAATGAAGAATATAGAGATACAAAGTTTCAGAAGTACAGGAGCAACTATATTACTTTTCAAAAAACAAAGAATCAAAGAATTCATATTTCAATATAAATTATATATATAATTAATAGAATATAATATAATTAATTTGAGTATAATAGTGCATACTTCTAACCTGCTAATTGATGATGAGGCACTGACATCATCGATGTTAGCACGTCTGCAAGACTTTATATGACTCTTGTGGTCTTCCCCCCTTAGCATGTACAGTATGAATGGAGACAATCCATTCATTGTGCTCAATGTTAAATGTATCCCCTGTATTAATATTTAATCAAGTGAGGGGTAAGTGAATGTTTCTGAGGGAGTCTTGGCTCTCTAGGGTTAAGTGAGCTGTAAATAATTGATGATGTGCTGATTTTTATGGTTCTTTGAGCATGTTAATAGAATAATGTACTTACTGACTGCATGGATAGAATAATGCTGTTAACATGTGTGTTTTGAGAATCATTTAATTAGCTTGTGTTAACAGGGTCACGACTGAAAGAGATCACGCAAGCATGCACATCTACATTATCTGTTCCGTTGAGATAACCACAATGTGTCGCACATCGCTTCATAATCTTATAAACACCCAACCGATTCAAATGTTGTTTCATCTTTTTTCATTTCCTGTCTCTCTCACTCTCCCTTTCCCCCTTCTGTTTCTTCCTCTCTCTCTCTCCCCCCAACCCTGTATCTCTCATTGATTTTCTGTTTGTTTTGCAATCACATTATTTCCCGCGCACAGCGGTGTAGCCAGCGGCTAAATGGCCCCTTCTCCTACTAATTGGACGTTTAATTAGATCACAGATTTAGCCCAATTAGTCGCTGTAGGGAGGAGCGGGGATAGCCTAGGGGGCTGTGCGAGTCTTCGCATGTGTTTATGTGGATAGATGGTAGAGAGAGAAAGCAAGAAACATAGATACATAGATGAGCGAGAGTTCGAAAACGGGAGGGTGGAAAAGAGAGATTTCTCTCTCTAGGCTGCCTCATTAGAGATGTCAGATAGGGTCTGCTATAATACTTCCCCCCTCATCCGGAGTCGGCCCCCAAGAGACCTATGATAGGAACCCGGCCCCAAGTGAGCTCCAGGGACCCAGACCAGGGCATTTCAAATCACTGCTGTCCTGCTACCTAAGTGAACTGCTTCTGATCGCAGCTTCAGTTCATCATTGACTGATGCCATGGTTTGATGAAAACATACAGACCAGATTTTTTTAGAAAAGTGAGACGGTGCCTTTAAGTACAACAAGAAAAAAGCAAATTTTACAAAATTGTTAAGATCCAGAAGCGACAACTAAAGCAAATAAAGTTTTATAGAGAGATCTTTCTTGAGATCTTTGTTTGCGCATAGATCTCTTAAAGGGGTATAAAGCAAAAGTAAAACAAAATGTCGGACTAAATGTGGGCAAAAATGTCTTGGCACTGCAAAAATGAATCATTGTTTTCTAGTACAAATCTAAAGATTCTAAAATCAAGATACATTTATGCGCCGATCACACTTGCCTTTTTTCTCCATTGCCTTCCATTTATACGCATGCGAATGCGGCAGTCCAGAAACGGACTGTTGTAACAAAGTCTAGTCTGACCGTCTAGTGAATGAAACACAATTAAGTGTGTTTGTGCTTAAAACCAGATAAAATATCTGCCTATGGGTTAGGAAAATAATCTTGAATTAAGTAAAGTGGACAAACTTAATTTAAGTTTATAAAATTATTAATTTGACCAAATTGGCAGTTATATTCTCTTTTTTATGCATTAAAGGTACAGTTTGTAGAATTCGGCACTAGAGGGCGCACTATCAAAACAACAACAATCGCGTAGCTTGATGACGCTGTGTAGAAGCGTGGAATGATGGGATATGTTGTCTTCAACTCCACCGCTGATGGTACCGCTGATACATCAATCAGACGGGAACGAGAAATCATGTTAGCGGAAGAGGTAAAGTAATAGTTTTATAAATGTTGCGTATAATTGTAGTCCATAAATAAGAGACTGCTCGAAAGAAGCTAGATGTTTGCTAGACACTACCTCCGCATTTGTCCACGACACTATTGTCATGCGGTTTCTACATCAGTTAAGGCGGTAACAAAGGGTAACTTGGATATGACGCCATTGACAGGTGACTAAACGGCCCCGGTCCAATGTTTAGAATGACGATTTTCTCAGGATTTAAAAGTGGTTGGAAACATTTGAGATATTGTAAGTACTCAGCTGAACAAAATATATAACACTAGCCAAGTGGTTTTGGGATATTTTACTGCAAAAAATTTACAAACTGCCGCTTTAACTTAAAGACACATTTAGTCAAAATATTTAATAACCAAATACTTAAAGTGCTGTGGATGTATAGAAGAGTACCAATAACAGACTTTTCAATTCTGCGAACAATCCCACTCACAGTCATCTGTGTGGGCAAAGCCAAGTTCTGTGTGGGCAGATTTCATGAGAGCCTACAAACATGCTGTAGACATAACACATATGTTAGACAGAGTTTGTTTGTGTCTGTAATAGCACTTATGTTGTTCAGTTGTTGTGACTGACACCCCTGGAACTACATAATTGCATTACTTTGCCTATTAGAAGCCACACCTCCTTCACCAGAGGGGCTCATTTGTCGCTCGGCATTATGGGAAACCACAGCTAATGAGGCACAAGGTGATCATGTCACTCAAGATACACTACGGATGGTATCCACAGGGATGATTGCATGCATCCACAGCATGAAGCCTTTTCTCCTTGGACAAAGTATGGAAGATTTGCCCTCTGGGCATTAGATGAAAGGAGATGAAAGTCTCTTAGCTTGATACTTAGGACGAAAAAAATATGTTTTTGGAAAGGGAGAGATTGATGTCAATCAGAGATGTTTTAATGGAGTGCTTTAAACAAATGTGCGCATGGCTCAACTGTTCACCCTGCAGTTTGTTCTTCATAATTTGTTTCTTTCTTTAATTCTTTGTCTCTATTTCTCCCTAAATCCTGACTCAGCTGGTTGTTCAATAAGATGCTGGTGGGGGATCATTTGGCTGGGCTAGACAGGCTGGATGTTTGCCCACACCCGCACGCACACACAATGAAGTTGAAGTGCTCTGTCTTGTGCAGATCGCATGAATGCTTAATGCGTTCCAGGGTTTGAGTGAGAAAGTGTGTCTAAATCAGCGATCAGTGTGTTTTGTTTTGTTTACATAATGCTTGTAATTGACCTTTGTCCAAACAAAAATATGACTTCTTATCACCTATTTCTATAAAATAGAAAAACTAAACTAATATATATAAATCTAACAGACGCTTTTATATTTTTTGGGATTGCTAAAAGCATGATTGTTATTATTAAATAATTATCTAATATAAATAATTTACACTTGAATTTGAAGCTAAAATAATACAAAGATTTTTGATTAAATTAGTCAAAATTAGCATGCATAATATGATTATCAATTTAACCAATGCCACTAGAATTTCTTCCTTTTTTGACATTTAATCTACATGTTAAAAATAACCGTCTTCTCTTAAAAACAAAACGAATACCTTTGTTTGGTGTATTTGAGAGAAGGCTCTTTGATTTGTATGCCAGGCAATTTTGTTATTAAGCCCCAGCGTGTGCGTCTGCATGTATGTGTGCATACTAGTCTGTAGGAAATTGAGGAAAGCTTGTGGTCGATATGAGCGAAGCCTCCATAAAAACCTTCTCTCACGGAAAATCACTTCCCACGCAATTGCTCGCGCACACTCTTAACCTGTGGTCGGATGAAACACGCTCAGAAGTATACGTATAGAACACTCCTCAGTGCGCACACCTTTCTCAAAGAAAGTTCCCCTGCTGTCTTTTTCCAAGTTGGGAATCCAAAAAGCAGACTGTGTTTGTGTGTGTTTCTGTGATGTCTGATTTCCTTAGTTTAAGTACACAGTCACATAAATCTGAATTACAGTGTATCAGAGAGCATTTATAGGCTTTAATCAGAAGATACACACACAAACACACATGCTACTGGAGTAGTTGTAACTCTTAGTAGTTTTATGAGTCTGCATTAACTAACCCCAATTACCCTCTCATGAGGTGCGTGAGAACAGAGGCTAAATTAGTTGTGTGTGAGAGAGAGAGAGAGAGAGAAGAAAGAATAGTAAAGAAAAAAGACTGAATGAATGTGAAATGCAATGCAGCCATTGAGGAAAAAAATAGTATATGTACGATATTTTGTATAGTTTCAACAGTCGTGTTTCTTAAAGGGACAGTTCACCCAAAAATGAAAGAAATTCTGTCATCATTTACACACTCTCAGCTTGTTCCAAACCTGTATACATTTCTTTGTTCTGATGAAAACAAAGGAAGCTATTTCGAAGAATGTCAGTAACCAAACAGATCTCATCCCCCATTGACTCTCACAGTATTAATTTCCCCTACTATGGCAGTAAATGGGGGATGAGATAAGATCTATTACTGACATTCTTCCAAATATCTTCCTTCGTATTGCACAGAAACAAAAAAAATGTATACAGGTTTGCAACAACCTGAGGGTGAGTAAATGACAGAATTTTCATTTGTGGGTGAACTGTCCCTTTAACTGCTCACATACACATTTAACACGTATCTGTTTATGTAATAGATTTTTTAAGCTCTTGCAATATTGATAAGCATAAATAAGAGATGAGTTGAGCAGGGTGTGTCCCAGTGGGGATTTGCCCCCTCCTTGCTACTTCCTGTCTGAGGATTACCCAGAATTCCAGCTGAGCCACTGTGAGCGGATGTGATGGTTTGTTTGGTCACCATTCAAAGCTTAACTAAAAAAGAGCACCTATATGTTGTTTTAGCGCGGAAGCGTGACGATCTGCTCATGACTGAACTTGTCGCGTGACTGCCGATGTGTATTTTCACACCAGGCGATGCTGCTCCCCCAGAATCCATCGCAGGTCCATGCGGCCGCTGTGAATGGAGATAAGAATACCCTGCAGAAACTGATCACAGGTATGATGCCCATACATGAAAGCAAAACATTTACCCCCCATCCTTTTTCAGATTTGGAGTTCAACTTTTTGGGTTAACTAAAATTGTGACTTATTTGAGTATGGTTGTCTCCAGCGGAGCCACGTCTGTGGGACAGTGAGGATCAGTTTGGACGGACTCCTCTCATGTACTGTGTGCTTGCTGACCGCTCGGATTGTGCTGAAGTTCTGCTTAAGGCCGGTGCCGCCGTCAACAAGACTGACCACAGTCAGAGAACCGCACTGCACCTGGCTGCACAGAAGGTGACACGCACTCACCCGTCGCCTCTGACCTTGTGTTGTTAGCGTTTACTGCCCTCTAGTGTTCGTGACAGTCACATTTCTCTCTGAGATTTAAATATGACAACGTTTGTTGTTTTGACTTTAACTTGATGATGTGAATGAGAAGAGAAGGTTGAGGTAAGAAGAGGAAGATGAAGAGAGAACAGGAGAGTGGATGAGGAGACATGAAGAATGGAGGATGAGGAGAGGAGACTAGTTGAGGATGGGCAGAGAATGAGGAGAAGAGAGCAGTTGAAGATGAGGAGAGGCAGACAGGGAGAGAATGGATTGATGGGTTACACTCTGACATCTAGATCAATAAGAGCTGTAGCTCAGGGATTAACACTCTAATTGGGCTGGGAATAGAGACTGAGAACACTGACACACACGCGCACACACACAAGGGTTCTCCCCAGAATGTTTTACACGGGAGCTAAGGAGGCCTGGGAGGATTCTTGATGGGCCATTCACTCATGGCCACATTCAGACTCTTAGATGGATAAACAGCTGCCTCAGCCTCAAACTGTGGCACAACGATCAACGTCCCCTGCGAGACACTGAACAGAATTGACACAGTTTTTAATATCCAGATATAAATTCTGCATTATGTTTTCTGCTGATAGAAGGCTTAGGGGTCCCATGAAATCAAAATGGTTTGTTATTACAGTTTTAGTTTATATGCATTCGCTTTGACTGCATATATTATAGTATTCCTAAGCATTTGTAAAATGATTATCACTTTTAGCTGATATACACATTTAAAGTTTATAGTCTAATAAAATGCAAAATTACACCAAAATATTGGTTACTTCTCTCTCACCACATAGATTTTTCTGGACTGGGATAGTTTGCCTAAAAATCATTTCCTCACCCTCATGTCAATCCACACCTGTATGATTTTTTTATCTTATTCACAACACAAAAGAACATATTTAAACGAATGTTAGTGACCAAACAACATTTCCCCCCATTGACTTTCATTGTATGAATACAAAACCACTGAGACATTTCACCTAATATCCTCCTTTGTGTTCTCATATACAGGTTTTGAACAACATGCGTGTGAATAAATGATGAGAGAATATACATTTTTATGTTGAACTATCCCTTTACAATTTGTCACACACAGAAACCTTGCACACTGAGTCCAATGCGTATTAATGAATCTGTTGCGAAAAAAAACGCAAAACAATACAGCCTTTCTCATACAGTACTTTGTGCTGCGAGATGAAGTGCACTGAGACGCCATCCTGGATTTTGGCGCGGTGTTCTCTGAATTGTCAAAAAGCTTGCTACGGATGCGAAAACCACAGAGAATTGAACCCAGTCCGAATAATTTTTTTTATGACGGACAAAAATATCGGAGGTAGTGTGTAAATATGATTGACACAACGTGAGGTTGTATTTATTTTTTAACATGCGGAAATTTCGGTCTCAAATTTTGAGTATTGACAGTGTTATCGGACACACGTGCTTGGCCCAAATTTAACTTCCGGTCTGTGTTTGGCTATAATATAACCATTTATTTTATAATGAATTAATATAAATTTTCGTTTATATTCATATTTAATTGTATATTCATTGTATTAAATTAAATGAAAACTACTATTGATTCTTTGCGGAGGTCAACCCAAAGTTAAGTTTGGGCCACATAACGGATGTTTATATTGTTGCCTACAATTGTTATTTGTAGGGAAATGTGCGATTCATGAAACTGCTGCTGTCACGTCATGCTGATTGGCGGTTGAAGGATCTGGAAGAAATGACTCCGCTTCACCTGGCAACCCGTCACTCCAGTCTCAAGCCTCTGTCTCTGCTCCTCAAACACATGGCACCTGGTGAGGTGGACACACAGGACAGAAATAAGGTACCAGACGTATACATCTGACTCCTCCGTGGCCCCCTCAGACGGTACGAGTGGGAATGGGGTGAATGTGAGGTTAGATTGTGTGTGCGTGTGCGTTTGTGGTTATATATATATATGCCATAAAGCAGCAGGGGGTCTCCGCACCCTCTGATGTTTCACTGGAGGATATGAGCTCTGTTTAAATTGTCTAATAAAAGTGATTTTCTCAGCGCTACTACAAGAGCTTGCCAGGCGCCTAGTAGGCTCAGGGTCTCATCGCGATGTTAACCTCATTTGTGTGACGTGATCGCACACTCGCTGCGTGCAACAGACTTGTCATATAACCAACGTTAAATCATAGTGGAAACCTCATCGCTGTTTAGAAATATGCTTTAATATATTCATAATGTAGGTAAAAAAATACAGCAAACAACTAATTCTGACGGGGTAAATAAAAACTGACGACAGAACTATTGCTTTTTCCTGGGCAGAAAACTTCAGAATGTTAATATTTGGTGGTGTGAAGGCAGCATGGACTAGTCTTTAGGTGTAGTGTATACGATTTCTAAGAAACAACCTTGATGAGAAAATGCACGACGGTCACCATAGAGCGAAAGAGGTTAAGGAGATATGTATGTGGGCTCTGTACTTTCCTGGGAAATACTGCTATCAACTGCAGCAGATTACCAGACCACATGCAGCTTTATTCACTTTGGCTCCAATTACTGTAAACATTCACTCCGGTTTACTTTCCGATGATCTACGCACATACAGCGACTCTTTAGATATGCCGTCATTTAAAATCTCATTCCACAGACAAACTGCTCAAAGCTACCAGGGTTATTAAGGCTCCTGTTTTAAATCATTGTGTGTGTGTGTGTTTCACTCATTGAGACACAAAAGGAAGGTTTGTTTGCAGGCTCTTATCTGTCTGTTGGCTTTGTAATAATTTGATAAGTACAATCCTGATTTCTCGTGATGGGCCTTGTTTTGTGTCTAAATGCAGAAAATAGCTCAATTCTTCTAGTTCACCTTCAGACCTCTTTTTCCACATAGGCTTATCCGTGACTTTAAATGTTTCAATGGACAGTTCACGCAAATATGCAACTTCCTTTATGATTTATTCACCCTCATGTCATTCCAAACCTGTATGACGTTTCAAAAGAAGATATTTTGAAGAATGTTGGTAAACAAACTACATTGGCCTCTCTTAACTTCCATTGTATGGACGCAAAACCACTGAGAAGTTTCTCAAAATATCTTGTGTGTTCTACAGTAGAGATTTACTGGTTTGAGGGTGAATAAATGATTTATTTGGGGGTGGTTGCATGCATTGCTGCATATTTGTTCACTGCTGTTGTGTCTCCAGCAAACAGCTCTGCATTGGAGCGCGTTCTATAATCACCCCGAGCATGTTAAGCTGCTCATCAAGCATGATTCCAACATCGGAATACCGGACAGCGAGGGCAAGATCCCGTTACACTGGGCAGCACATAACAAAAACCCCAATGCCACCCGTACTGTGCACTGTATCCTGGTGAGTCTCTAGTGCTCTTCATTTCACCTATACTATAAAATATTGACGGTTTTATCGGACTCATGGCCCAAAGTTAACTTGCGGTCTGTGTTTTTGGTTATAATATAACAATTTTATTGTATATTTAATTTATTCATATTTTACTGTATATTGAATTAAAATTAAATCTACTCAACAGTTATTGATTCTTTACGGAGGTCTACCGGAAGTTAAGTTTGGGCCTGATAACGTTTGGTTTATATTGTTGCCACTGAAACCGTCTATATGAATTATGACCCCTCTCACACATTCTAGCAGATTCATTAAAACCAGTTGATTTATTTACAACCTCAACGCCACTATTTCTCTGTACGGCAGGATGCGGCTCCAACAGAGTCTCTGCTGAACTGGCAGGACTATGAAGGCCGAACCCCTCTGCACTTTGCAGTGGCTGATGGGAATGAAGCAGTGGTTGAAGTGTTGACGTCATACGAGGGCTGCAGCGTGACGGCCTACGACAACCTGTTCAGAACACCACTGCACTGGGCGGCACTGCTGGGTACACAAATCGCTTTTAAAGCCCACTGTATGATTCAACTTCTGCATTCAGGAATACGTGTTGTGTGTTTGTGTAGGTCACGCACAGATTGTCCACCTCCTGTTGGAGAGAAACAAGTCTGGGATGATTCCATCAGACAGTCAGGGAGCAACACCTCTGCATTATGGTGCTCAGAGCAACTATGCTGTAAGACTTTTGTGATTGTGTTGTTGTGTGTGCGCTTTGCAAAATATGTTCTCATTTGATTGCATGTTTTTTTTTATGTGCGTGCCGGTTGTTTAGGATACAGTTGCAGTGTTTCTGAAACATCACTCAGTGCGGGATGAGCCCGATCTGGAGGGACGGACAGCTTTCATGTGGGCTGCTGGGAAGGGCAGTGATGATGTCATCAAGATTATGTTGGACCTAAAAAAAGACCTGGACATCAACATGACTGATAAGTATGGTGGAACAGGTGTGGAACAGTTACACACACACACGGATTTTAAATTTTTCATAACATTTCCCAGTGATGAGACAAATTATGAGTTTAATATGGTATCTAATGTTAGGTCAAATCTATGCCAATGTCAACCTTACCGTAAAAAAGATTTTTATTTAACAGAAATCTTACAAAGTATGTTGTGTCTCAAAAACGTGTCCTTTTTTGTCACATCCATTACTTACGTATGTTTCCATCATCTTCAATAGGAAACGTAAATACTGTACATTCTCTGATCATTTGTATTTTAAGATTCTACTGAAAATGTCACATCTGTAATTTAGGGTCAAACGTTTTTTATGACACTGACACGTCTCCTCTTCGTGTGTAGCGCTTCATGCTGCCGCGCTCTCAGGTCACGTGTCGACTGTACGGTTGTTGCTGGAGAAAGGAGCCATGGTGGACCCGTTGGACGTAATGAAACACACGCCTCTGTTTCGTGCTTGTGAGATGGGCCATCGAGACGTCATCCTCACACTCATCAAAGGTTTGTCAACCAACACCTGGAAATATGTTTCGAGTCAGTTCACGGTGTTTATGGTAAGTTTGGTTTTACTGTATCTATGCTTTTGCTCAGGAGGGGCACGTGTTGATCTGGTGGATATAGACGGTCACTCTGCGCTGCACTGGGCGGCTCTTGGTGGGAATGCGGAGGTGTGTGACGTGCTGATGGAGAACGGGATCAGTCCGAATCTGCAGGACCACGCTGGACGCACTCCATTACAGTGTGCGGCGTATGCCGGCTACATCAACTGCATGGCTTTGCTTATCCAACACGATGCTGACCCTAATATCCAGGACAAGGAGGTATGATTCCAAAGCAAGCCCAAACCCAGCCACCCATGACTTTAAGCCCAGCCTAATTTTATCTTTGTGTATGTGTTAAGGGGAGAACTGCACTCCATTGGTCCTGTAATAATGGTTATCTTGATGCCGTGAAGCTGCTCCTGGGATGCGGAACTTTCCCAAACCACATGGAGCATACTGAGGAGAGGTAACAAACACGCAATGTCATTCAGCGTTTGTGAATGGCTGTTTAATATAAGCGCTGTGTATATAGGTACACTCCCCTAGACTACGCCCTTCTTGGGGAACATCAAGAACTGACGCAGTTTCTACTGGAGCATGGAGCTCTGTCCATCGCCGCCATCCAGGACATTGCCGCTTCATCCATCCAAGCCCTCTACAAGGGCTACAAGGTCCGCCGGACTTTCAAAGAACGCAAGAAGCTCCTCATGAGACACGAACAGCTGCGCAAGGACGCTGCTAAGTGAGTAAACATGCATGCATGCATGCAACACGCATGTAAAATAAACTTTTAGGGTTTTAAAGCGAGATAAGATGGAACGTGTGTACTGTATCGGACAAAACTAGACTGGAGCATACAGAAAATGGGATGCGTGAACAAATGAAGATCAGAATGGAAGGTGTTTGAATGGTGTCCAGTTTAACCCCTGTTCACACCCAGCGCTGATTGATGTGGCATCAGATTCACGAGAGCGATCTCGGATACTCGGCACAGCTGACACGGAATGTTTGCATGAATATAATATGTGTCGTTTAATTATGTGTGTTTGCTCAGTAGCAGCTCATCTATCTATCCTGCCTGCTGAGGAATATGAGCATCAATTTCTTGCTGTCAATAATGGAAATAGATGAGAGAGACAGAGAGAGCCGCCCTCATTTTCTGTTAATTGGCCAAAGCTCAGCTGCTCAACAGCTTGACATTTAGAGTCTGTCAGCTCTCGGGATAAATGAACACACACCTTTCCTCAGCATCTGCGTACCCACATTAACATACATTCTTTTCATTTAAACTTGTTTGCATTGTCTGCCAATATGTTAATTTGCTCACAATATATCTGTCTGTTAGTTCTTTTTTGCTTTACGATATTCAAAGGTGTTCATGTTTATTAAGTTTTTGTCAAAGAAAGCTTGCATGTTAAAGGGAAATTCATATTCAGTTAGGAGGCCTTGAGGGTGAGAAAAACATGAGGAAATTTTGTTTAGCCTCTGAAATATCCCTTTAAAGCTGCAGTCCATAACTTTTGCCTCATTATCGTCATCTCTGTTTGAATTATAAAGTTGCAGGATACTTTACAGACGTATCTTGTGTGGGTTTCGTGATTTTGTGAATAAGAAATCCAACCCGAAAGCTCAATTTATAAATGATTATTGTTAGCTTTCGGTTGGGAATCAGGGTAATGCGACAGTTTGGATTGAACATTGCCGTTATGTACTTGCTCAGAAAACCCTTTTTGGATATTTTTAACCTAAAGGAGTTACAGATTGTAGTTTTTATCAGATTTAGACCTGTAAGAAAGAAAGTAACCATGTATATTTAAACCGTTGGGTGATACTTTGTGACTTCTTCGTGTAATTTGATTTCTGCAACATTTTTGTCAGGTCATTATTTATAGCTACTTTGTCAATTGGACAGATATTTTACATTTTTGTGGGCTAAATGTTTCTAAATGATTTTTTTTAACACCATGATGAATATCATAGCTGTCCTTCCAAAACCTCTGATGTCCAAGTTTGCTGTTTCTAGGAAATGGAAAAAACACTGTACTTTTTAAATGTTTAAATACTGTGTTGTCAAAGTTGACAATCACTTTTCAGTTGTTTTTATTGGTTAGATATTTGCAAATCCCAGTGACAAACATAAATGATGACTCATTATAATGATTTTTGGCAAAAAACTAAAATGACAAAATATAGAGATATAAGGTTTCAGACGGACAACAGCAATATGTATTTTTGCAATAAATCTAAAAACTAAAAATGAAGCTGTATTTCTCTTATGCTATTTTGTATTATTAATGAGTTTGGTTCCAAAATGAGATAACTCATTTGGTCTTTGCTTTGCAAGCTCTTTGCTGTGTTATAAGTTGCCCATGCAAGTATTAGACACTTAAAATTAAAGTGTCGTAAGAAAAGATGCATTCCATCTAAAAGCGAATGCTCTCCCAGACCTGCCTGAAACGCCTCGTGTAACCACACCCCCACAAATGTGCATCAGTCGTGGTATGACTTGACTAAGACCACCCAAATGTATACGCAAGTAAGGTGGGCGTACCTGTCAGTACAATTGCTTTGGACCTGATGTTCCAAATATGGTAAGAGGCGTTACATTTCTGTCCAACGCTTGCTGTATTCAACCAATCATTATGCACTTATTTCAAAGCGATGAGCTTTGTAAAATAAATCTGCGCGTTTCAGAGAGGCGGGGCAAAGAGGAGATACAAACAAACATGCTCCGTATTTGGAAAATACAGCGTTGTTTTAACCTTAAAGCGTGTATATACATTGCATTACATCTAAAGCAAACAATAATATTTGTTTTAGCCATGTCATATGACTCCTTTAATATCAATCAAACTGCAGTTGGTTTGCTTTTATTTAAGCCATAATAACAGAAAGAATACAGCTTACTAATACAATAAAACACAAGAAAGTCTTTATAACATCATAATAAACATGGTTTTTAAAACGGAGTTATCTCATTTTGGAACCAAACTCTACAAATATTAATATTATAAAATAATATATTATTAAACAGTTTATTTTCAAAATGTTTGCCATATTACACCATAGGACACATGTATGGTATATTATCAACTACCCACAGATTAAACTTCTTAAAAGCAGCAGTATAATGAACAAGGCCATGCAAATATTTAATATATACTTATATATATTAAAATAATATAATATATACTTTAAAATCTGTTTTTCTAGGAAGAGAGAGGAGGAGCGCAGGCGCGAGGCTAAGCAGCAGCTGTCATTCCCTGGAGCAAAACAGAAACAGCAGATCTCATTGGCCACTGCCAGAGTGGAAAAACTGTCATTGGATGTAGCAGAGCAGAATGTTGAGGTGAAAGGACACAAACACAGGAAAAGCTCAGGTGCTCATAACAGCCAATCACAGAGCAGGAGAGAGAAACAACATAGAACTGGTGGGTATATTAGATGAGCAACATTACAATGTAAAATATTAATATGAACATAAATACATTTCTTACACGTTCTTTCATTTTATTTCTCCTACAGAGCGCAGAATGAGAGAGGCTAAAACATCAGTGTCCTCTCTCCCCTCAGTAAACTCTGACCTCACAGTGACCCCACTGAGCAAGAAGTCTTTAGGCACTCTAGGTGAAACGTGTGTGACGGACACGTGTCCGTCAGTGGAATGTGTCTCCACATATGAGCGCCGATCGCCCGCTGGCTCCAGCCGGCCAGGCAGTGCCAAACCAGCTCACACAGGGACCCATGGACCATCAAACCACATGGAGACCACAACAACCCTTAAACCAGCGATGCACACCAGACCCAGGAACACAGGGTCCCACTCACTATCTGAACCTTCTCCCACCATTTCAACAGTCAGTTCAAATCAAGCAGCAGATGGCCATCATAGATCACCATCCAAAGGAACAAGCCAGCAGCACCTCAATCTGCAGGGACCCAGCGATCCAACATCTCCGGCTCAGAAAGAGTTTCTGGTACACGACAAAAGGAACGAAAATCAGAGAGAGAGGCAGAGAAACGGATGGAGAAAAGAACGAGGTCAGAGGGAGAGAGAGAGAATGACAGGGAGAAGAAGAAATGTTCAGGGGTGGAGAGAGAAAACGCAAAACGAAAACAAGTGGACAAAGAGAAGGAAAAGAGGAGAGAGAGTGTTCACAGTAAACATCACGCAGCCAGTGTGATTCAGAGAGCATGGAGGAGGTACTCATGTCTCTTCATTTTGCCTTTGCTATCGCCACAAAATTCCTCTTAAAATAAGTGCAGAGAGAGCAAAAAATTGGCAGATTCCTTTGGTGCATGCTCATATGTTGCCCACATGTGCTTGTTTGAGCTGTGGCATGGGCTTTTTGCCCACCTGCACATCAACACCTCTAAGGGGGAGGTCGCCCGAATAGGCCTTTTATTTATTTGCGTGTTTGTGTGCAGGGAATGGAATGAAGGCTAAAAGTTCATGAGTGCTTTTAAAGTTGTTTTTTTAGCTTTTAATTGCTTTTCTAAATAATAGGATTCAGAGCCCTAATATCAAACATACACATACTGTTTAGAAGGTATAATTAAAGGGGTCATATGCCGCGAATACGTGTTTTTCTGTGTCTTTGGTGTGTTATAAGTTGCCCATGCATGTATTAGACACGTAAAATTACAAAAATTAAAGTGTCGGAACCAAAGATGCATTCTAGCTAAAAGCAAATGCTCACCCAGACCTGCCTGAAACGCCTCGTGTAACCACACCCCCACAAATCTATGTCAGTTCGTGGTATGATTTGACTAAGACCGCCCAAATGTATATGCAAGTAAGGTGGGCGTACCTGTCAGTACAATTGCTTTGGAACCTGATGTTCCAAATATGGTAAGAGGCGTTACATTTCCGTCCCACGCTTGCTGTATTCGATCATTACGCACTTATTTCAGAGCGATGAGCTTTGTAAAAAATCTGCGTGTTTCAGAGAGGCGGGGCAAAGAGGAGATACAAACATGCACCGTATGTGGAAAATACAGTGTTTAATTTAAAAAAGTTTAAAACTTTTAATTACGTTTTATAGGTATTTGCAAAACCCAGTGACGTACATAAAGGTTTAAAAAAAATAATGATTTGTTTAAAACAAATCACAAAATATGGAGTTTTGAGAAGGACAGCAGTGATACGTTATATTAGCCCTGCATTGACTGGTGTGTTTGTAAAATGTTGTTTTCTCTTCAGGTCTTGTATTCGGGGTCGTGTTCATAAATTACTGTGCAAGACAGTGAAAGGGGTGGAGCCAACTGAAGTCACCGCCCTGCTTATTCATTTGTTATGGGAGTGGCCGATCTATCATGACCACACCCACCTTACAACCACTTGTGAAGTTCAGGCTCCTCCCATCAGGAGCACAGGAAAAAAGAGCTCCGTGCTTCAAAATATTTACGGTGAGTTTCTGAGGCTGATGTTCTGCCGGCAGCTTTGTTGTTCTATAAGATCTTTATTGTGTACCATGATGCAAATATCACTTTCAGTCACACAGAAACAGCACACATCTCTTAAAGTGACTTTGCGCACGTTGTGCTTTAGAAATACATTTTTACTTGACTTGACTGGACAGTTCAAAATAAAAATATAAAAGCATAAAAAATCTGTCATTTATTCACCCTCATGTGACCTAAAACCTGAATGCTTTATTTTCTTCAAGGAAACACAAAATATGTATTAAGTTATTACATCAATGAGGGCCAATGTTTTGTGCTTACCAACATTCTTCTAAATATCTTTTGGGTTCTGCAGAAGAAAGAAAGTCATACAGGTTTGAAATGACATGAAGATGATTAAATGATGAAGGAAATGTAATCCTTTCATCAAAGAAGACACATAATTTCAGGCATCATGTACATCTAAAGCACAAACAGTGCAGAACTACATTTTTATTAAAAGGGGGCGTGGCACTTCCACACGAGACACTTTCACTCCCCTTTTCATATCTGTTGATATGGTGGAGTTTCGACCCAGTAAACGCTACTGACCTTCAGTAGACATGAACAGGTGATGACGGGTGCGCGGGGCAGACTCAAACTCATTCTCAAACACGCACGTAGACGTACACACACGGAGGCTTGTTCCCCTCCCCGCTCCACCCTGACAGTCACGGCGCTTTGAAAAGTTCATTGCTGTCAGTTGGAATGTCGAGCTGTCTCCCACACTTCGTCCAACCCCCCCACCTCTTCAATGCTGCCAGACGGACACATGCTCAAACACCTGCACGTTTGATACCAAACCAAACTGTCAGACTTTGTCATTTTAACCACAACTTGTGACGTTAATGCAGAGATATCTATTTAACTCTGACGAAAAATACACGTTATTACATTTAAGGATCACAAATCGTGTTTTATTTGGTGTAGGTGGAGCCTCAGCGAAAAGGGGGCAGTCTTTACGGGCCGCTGCGCTCAGGACACAGAGCCAAAGCCAACTACTGCTGGATCTGTCACTCAAAACAAACAAACAATGTGAGTATTTTTACACACACACACATTAAGGTTTATAATCTGTGTATATTTCTGTAGCTCTATCAAACACAGCATTAGCAACACGAAAGCAACTGATTTGATTTCATGGAAACTAGGGCTGTCAAAAGATTAATCTTGATTATTCGCGTCCAGAAAGAAAGTTTGTGTTTACATAAAATGTGTCTGTGTATTATGCATAATAATCTTGTATTTATAAAAATATACACATCTATTTAACATAGTTGTGCAAACAATAGAAACATTTATAAACATTTATATGTATAGTATTGGTAAATAAATTACCTAAATATATATAAATGTTTGTGAAAGTGTTTATATATACAAAATTAATATGCACAGTACGCAACTTTTATTCTGGATGCACAACTCTAAAGCAGGTACAAACCTTTTTTACTCGATAATTTTCAATGGCCCCCTCCCAATTACAAAAACAAAAATATTTCAGAGCTTGACATTAACTGGAAAAAATATTCGTAATAAAAATGGCCAAACAAGAATTGTTTTTTAAATATATTTCAGTGCTCATTTTGTCTTCGTTTTAAATTGTTGGTCATCTTGAGGCCCCCTTGGAAGTCAGTGGGTTTCTAAAGGAAACACACAATCTGATAAAATCGTAGTCGCTTCGGAAAGAAGCTTTTGCGAAACGCATAACTGTATGTGTCATACGCAAATTTGTTTTCTATCCTCAGTGAATGCCGTCGGGTGTGTGAACCTGGCGGACTCTTTGAGTCAGGTGAAGCAATACTCCTATCATCTGCGTCCATCTAGTGTGGGCAGTCAAAGCGGGCAGAGCAAAACCAAGGACTGAGAACGGACCCAACAGCCAAAACACATGGACTCGTGCCAAAATATTTTATTAAAAAATGTTTGCATTCCTGCAGGGAATAAATCATCCCTGACTGATCTGACAGAGTCAAGGGTGATATGTCGATGCACTTAAAACTCATTTGAAAGAACACGATGAGGGAGAACTTTATGACGTGTGGGAGATCTGCTGAGTGAATGAGTGGGTGGAGATCAAGAGACAGAAAGTGAGAGCCCTCGTGTGCTCAGCATCATCTGGGTTCACGACTGAAATCTGCAGTGTTAGAGGTTAAGACCACAAACACAACAAATGTGTTAGATAACCTTTAATTCTATCATCAGCAGGTCATATACCTGTCATAAAGGTGACGCACACCTTGCATAACAAAACCACCTGCATGGGCGAGTAAAGAGTGTTAAATACACAGGTTATATTGACCTCTCTTCCAGAAATATTTTCAGTCAGTTTCTGCTATATAATCATTGCATCATATTATATTCTACTGCAACCCTAAATTGGGTTAAATTATTTATAATTTTATAATCCATTATAATAACACTTTTACACCATTTTGATGTATTATTTAAAATTTTATGCTGGTAAAGATACCTCAGTTTATATGTTGGGGGGGATTGCACAGTCTTGTACACAGACTTGTATGTCAAAAGGAGGGATGGAAAATATCTGTTTTTGAAAGACAAACATGGGAAGCCTATCCATATTTTTTAACCTTGGAAACACAAATGTATCCTCTAACAAGCCTGTTGCCATTTAAAAAATATCTGAGATGCTTTTATAAACATTTTCTTTCTTTTGTTACAGTTTATGTCTGCATGTACTGTTGCCTTCTCAAAGCTTAAATGGAACAGAATTTCCACCATTTATATTTGTCTGTTGATTCAAAGAGAAAATCTTGCACAACATTGTAAATATTTAAAGGAACGGTTCTCCCAAAAATGAAAATTCTGTCTTTATTTACTCACTCTCAAGTTGTTCCACATCGTATACATTTCTTAGTTCTGATTAACAGAGAAAGATATTTTGAAGAATGCTTGTAACCAAACAGTTCTTGGCCCCATTGACCATAGTAGAAAAAATTGCTTTATAAATGTCTTTGTTCTGTTGAACACAAAATAAGATATTTTGAAGAATGTATGACAGCAAACAGTTCTGGGGCACTTTTGACTACCATTGTCATTTTTCCTACTATGGTGGCCAAGAACTGTTTGGTTAAAAGCATTCTTGCAAATATCTTTATCTGTGTTCATCAGAACAAAGAAATGTATACAGATTTGGAACAACTTGAGGATGTGTAAATGATGACAGGATTTTTATTTTTGGGTGAACTGTGCAACAAATTAATCGATTACCACAAGGTTTATTTTCCTCATTTTATACAAAACAACTGTGTTTATTTAGGAAAAACAAGCAAAAAGGTTGTAGCGATGGATACTGTAATGTTTAATAAATTTCTCTCATGCCCATGTTGGCACGGGGACCAGAGAGCGTCACGCTGTAGCAGTACAACAAGTCAGTCAGCCACTGCTCTCGCGTCTCTCCGCTGTAGAAATGCTGAAAAAAACGAAACACAGCAATAAGAGTGTATCCTAAATCGAAAGGGTTCATAAAAAATACATTTCACAACCTTGACCCAACATATGGTATGGTAAAGAGTGCATGTGCACAGCCATGTAAACTTTATAGAACAGCAAGGAACTTTTATATAGACTATACCGTCAAGTCCTGTATGATGTGTTGCAGAAGACTGGCATTGGCCATCATGTGGTTGCGTAACTGAGTGTGTTGAAGAAGTAATGACAGTATCTGTGCCAGAAGTGGGAGCTCTTCCTCACACAGGTCGCAAACACGGAAAGACTGCAGCACCAATCTCAGAAGCCTTGGTACAGCGCTCAGCGCGGCGAAACATGCCTCCCCAAACCCTATCCCTAAAGGAAAGATACACAAATTTAAAAACAAAACTAATTGCAAAAATCTCATTTCCATACAAACGTATGAACTGTTAATTTTATTACAACGACCCTACATATGTAATTCGGACATCAACAACACAATTGCTATATGAAATGAATTAACTAATATTAGCAAATATGTGTTACAACATGTTGCATGCGTGTTTGTGCACACCTCTTGCGGGCGCTCTGCTCCAGCTGCAGCAGGAGATTGAGCATGCTCAGGCAACAGTCAGAAAGGAAGTGAAGGAGTGTGTCGCTGGGCAGGAAGTTGACATCCAGTAACCGAGGAATACACCTCAGAACTGCTGCACACAAACAGTCGGGCACCACTGCTAGTCCACACTACAAAGAGATCGAATAAGTCAGAATACACACAATACTGGCACGGGAATGTGGTCCGTGTCCAGTGGGGACTTGTATTGGCTAAACCCCGAAAGAAGTTAAACTGAAAACATGAGAAGAATCAAATTATAAATGATGACATTTTAGTTTGACATTTTAAATTCAAGAATTGAACTGAAATTATAATAGAAATGAAATATAATTGTCATTTGAGAATGGTGTACATGTAATAACAATTAAATAACATTGGTAACTCACCAGATTCTTAATGATGGCAGTCTGTATTACATCAAAACACTGTGCACGAGATCCCAGAGTTTCCAGGCAATGACACACCTCCTACAAAAACAGTAGTCATGTTTCTTAAACAGAACATAAATTGGGTGTTAACGCAAATCTGCACTGATGTGTAATTGTTCAAGGTGTTTAACAGAATAGTTATGTATATGAAAATGTTCACTTTCAAGTTGTTGCTCACCCATGTAACAACATGAGGGTGAGCCAATGACAGAATTTTCATTCATAATAAACTATTGAAATTAAAATATATTTGTGAAATAATTTGACGGAATGAAAGATAAGATGTAATACAAATGAAATCCTAGCCAACAAAGAATGCAAACCTTTGACTTATACATTTACATCTGACACATAAGGCTGAAGCCAGATTCAACCGAGAACAAAGAATCCTACACACCACACACACGCAGTTACAACACCGCTGCGCCCATTTCGTCATAATAGAAGTTGACACTGGACAGATTAGCGACGGCCTGCCACTCTGGACTGATATTTTATGAGCCCAAACAATAAATAGGTGTGTGAGTGTATGTGAGAAATCTAATAGTGCTAATAGCGTTAGGGCAGATTAGTTTAAATGAAAGACGGAGCGGAATGTCATTCAGAGCAGGTTATTATCAGACATTAATCAGACTAACAGTGTTAAGAACACATTACACATGCTTTAGATTAGACACGCCTGATTGGCAATAAAGGAAAGGACCCCCAGCAGCCACACGCTCAAACACACACAATGTGATTTGACGTTAATTGCCGAGCTATATATCTGGTAGTGAGAATATCTGACAAAGTGTGAATTTTATTTAAAAGTGTGACTATTGGAGATCGCATTGGGATTACCAGCACACTTTTGTTTCTTTTTTTACGTTTTAGCACATTAAGATGTTTCAGCAGAGCTGTGAACAAGGTGCTAAAATGTATTGTTATTAATAACTCCTTCGAATTCCGTTGTTTAGCATTTCCAACAATGCAAACACTTTTAAAATGTATCTAATTAATACTTTATAAAATTCATTATTTAAAAGCTTAGTATATTAGTAAGGTGAAGAGGGTAATTAAAACGTTTGCTTAAGTTTTATTATCTAAAAGTTTGTTTGACGTTTTTGAAGAACTTAATGTTGAGGGCTTTAAAATACAATCTTGAACAAGGCTCAAGTCAAACTATTGCATTGATAGAAAAGTGTAAGTGTGCCTGTGTACATGAGACTGATTTCAGCTTATTATTAAAAGGAAATTAAAACGTGTCGTTCAAAACATGTATACGACTCTTTAATCTGTGAAACCCAAAAAGAAGATAGTTTGAGAAATGTCCCAGTGATTTTGTGCCCACGCAATTGGAAGTTAATGGGGACAGATTTTATTTGGCTATCGACGTTCTTCAAAATATCTCTTTTTGTGATCTGCAGACGAATGAACGTTATACAGGTTTGAAATGATTGAGTCATTTTTGGGTGAACTATCACTTTAAAGGAGTAGTTCACTTTCAAAATGAAAATTCTGTCATCGTTTACATGCCCTTTTGTCATTTCGAACCCGTTTGACTTCCTTTCTTCCACAGAATACAAAAGAAGATATTTTGAAGAATGTTGTTAACAGCCCCCCATTCATTTGCATTGGTTACAACAGAAGTGAATGGGGGGCTGTGGTGTTCTGTAACCAACATTTTTCAAAATATCTTCTTTAGTGTTCTGCAGAAGAAAGAAAGTCATACAGGTTTGAAATGACAAGAGGGCGGGTAAATGATGACATTTTGAAGGTGAACAACTCCTTTAAGAGCCTCACCTGCTGGCATCATCTCCACGTCCCCTTTCATTACCTCTCGCTTCCAGAGAGATGCCAGCCATCCCTTCATACGTGTCCTGTCTGATTGACTCGGACCCCAAAATGAAAGTCCGTACAAAATTGCGCTTGAAGAAATAGTTTGTATTAGTCGCGTGTGCGTGAGGGTGTAGCAGTGGGAGGTGGACGCTGAGAGTCAGACCCTCGCCCGAGGGCGTGGTTTTGTAAGGTTTTAATTTCCGTGTAAAATGTCAGCTGGCGATGGTGTCCGCTGGCTGGCATTAGCATTTGCTTTACCCAGGAGCGCTCTGATAACCAGCCCTTATTGAAATATGGAGACACCTACACCGGTGCGATGCGATAAACCTTCCACCTGCTCAACAGACTGCCTCTCTCCGGAGGGAAACTCAGACGTACTTGTGCGTGGAATATCAACCCGAGTGGCCCTGCACTGATTGAACTGAACATGTAGATGCTTGAAGGAATAAAGGAGTTAAAACTAATGCAAACTGGTGCGCTAACACTGTGTATGAAGCAGCCAAATAAAAACAAGTACAGATGCACTACAAACACGAAAATAAACTCTGATTGGCTGTTATTTTGTTACACTATGCCATTTAGCTTCCAATGATGGGAAAATTGTCACAGTAAATTCTGCGTTGAGCCCAGTCAAGCCGTGTAATGTGAATGAAGCCAGCCGACAACAGACAGATAGAATAACACTAAAGCAGCCAACCCTCAATGATGAATGACTGACTGACAGAAGCCAGAGTCACTGACAGAGCAGATGAGAAATAAAAGAGATGCTCACGGGGGACACAACGGATGACAGAAGGATTAGAGACGATTACCACTGACTGACAGGAGATCAACTGACATAACACAAGTTGTTGGACTGAATATGAAAAAAGAAACTGGCAGATAAGATACAAAAAGAGAGAGAGAGAGAGAGAGAGAGAGAGTCACCTCCACCACATCCCAATGGTGCAGGAACTGCTCCAGGGTGGTGGCAAACACGCTGAGCGGAGAGAGAGTGGACGAGGGCAATAGACAGTCTTCGTCTGTGTGCTGCAGGGCCTGCAAAGTCTCCAAGGAGAAACCTGCAGCAGAGGATCATGGGAATGAGATCAAGCTTGTTGTCAGCAATCATATCATTGAATGGGACGTCTGATGCGAGCGTCTGTGCACCTGTAAGCGTGGTGAAAAAGAAACTGAGGTAATCGACATCCTTCACTGGCACATCCTGTGAACCGCTCGACCAGCCACTCAGAGAAGACCTGCGGGGAAGCACACATGCATTACTGTGCAGCGGGCCGGCACTGATCCGGTCTCCCGTTACAATCTCACACTGTACCTGTGTGTGCGCGCGCGTTTAGTGAGAATGTCAGGCTAAAAATACTGGCCATCTGAGATCCTCCATTTCCTTTGAAATCAACCTCCCGCCACAGCAGCACACACCCTTATACTATAGACTCAATCATGGCCAATATGACAGACAACACACGGGGTGAACCGAGAAGCTTTTAGAACATTCCATGTCCCTCCCAAAGTTTTTTTCCCGTAATTGTCTGCATTAAGGTTCATTAAAACTTCATCCTACAGTAATCATCTACACTTCAACCATTTCAAAATTATTTTCAGTTTGAATTGTCTGAATTGACTTTTTATAGGTATGTGTTTAGGTGAAATTATCATTCTTGTTTCATTCTGTGAATATATTTGCAAAAAATGAAAACTGGAGGAACAGGTCAAATAACAGAAAAGATGCTCCGTATTTTTTCAGACTTCAAACACTCTAAAGAAAACAAGTTCACATTCACTTTTTAGCAATATAAACTTTGGGTAAATATTTTTGGTAAAATTAACATCACTTTTAAGCATTGCAGTAATATTTCTACATGTATTTAGGAAAAGTTCAAAATGTACTATTATGTGTGATAACCTCACATATCACAATTTTCATGTGTCTTTTCATGCTGTCAGTCATTCACATTGCTGTTGGATGGTTTGATTTTGTTGAAATTCAATGGACTGGAATGATCACAATACATCTAGAAATACTAATGTGAAATGAACATTTGGAATATATATTATTATATATATGCATTTTGTCCTATACAATTACATGCCTATAAAAATGACCTAATAAAGAAAGTATCTTAAATACGTAAAATAATTCTGACAAACTTGAGCTTTTTTGATTGCATAATACAACGTAAAGTAAAACATTTTGTAGCTCACTTTCCTGTAGATCATGAAGCAAACGTCATGGGTACAAACTGTTAAAACGAATAGCTAAAATGCACTGTAAGTGACTATGCATCTACATTTATTCATTTAGTAGATGCATAAAAGTAAAATATTTTTCATATTGTGATTTACATATTGTAAATACAAATCTTCCGTTTTCAAGTTTAAAAGATACCGGACATGTACTTTGGTCTGTACTGTGCAGAATCACTAAGGTATATGAGTAAATGAACTACAGAAAGCGGGGGAACCAGGAGGCCAGCACCAAGAACTCGAGGTCAAACCAGCATGAGCTGCATTTGTGTTGCTGTTCTTCTCTGTGTGTGTGTGCGAGAGAGAGCGTTCAAGGCTTCAGTGCACATTGATGGCAAGATATTGTTAGAACTGAGCGTTTCAGTCATGCTTTTCTGAGAAGGAAATCTGAGAGCGCTTTGGTGTGTGTGTGTGTGTGTGTGTGAAGAAGTGACTGTGTAAAAGCTACTCAAGGACAATCTACACAGTCCCATGATTCTCTCTTCAAGATGTGCATCAGTCTTGAGGCCAATGAACGAATAAATATCTGATCTTTCAGCTGGTTTGAATTCGTAACTCTTGTGATCATAAAACAAGCATGTGCTGGATTTCCTTAATACACAACGATGGCTTTCGTCCCATCAACCTATTAGTTAAAAGGGTTGAAAACACACTCACGCATGCACACAAACACACGGTCACTAAGAGATGCTTTAAAAAAAGTGCAACGTTCGTATGTCCGTGTGTGTACATTAACTAATTTAACACAAACTATCAACTCAACCATTAACCATTCTTGTCTAAGTTTAGCAACACTTTCTGAACTGCATGAGTCTTGCTACGCTGCTGTGATGAAAACTAAATTCTCATGAAGGACAGACCTCACGAAAGGCATGTCACGCAGTCCTGCCACGAACAGAAGCAGTGTTGAGTGATGCTTCGGTTCTCATGAAATTCTGTCACCGATCCAGACTGTTTCAAAAGCGCAGTCGCATTTAATTTGCTTGCCATAGTGTTCTGTTTCTGTATTCTGGTGTGACTTGGAGCGGGGAGCCCGAATCAAAACTTGGACATCGATAAATGTAGTGTCGATGAGTTCTTGTTTCATCAAAAGAGTAATACTGCCCCCTGTAGGCATCACAGCACTGTAGCATCAGCTTACTTATCTGTTTTTCTCTTCTCCTTATGAGCAAACAGAGAGCCCACATGAAAGACATTGTGTGCAAGACGCACTCACACATCACGCAAGGGCTCATGTAACACTGTCGCTGTGTTCTCAAACATCATTCCCATTAGGATTTGAGGAAAAAACACAAATAAAAGAGTGGCTTTAGGCTAGTGACTAAAAAACCGCAGTGGGGACACAGCATGTCACAAAGATACACATGCAAATGTACTCACACAAACCCTAAGGCCCTCAGCATGCAAAGGAATTCACCAAGGAATGTTCTGTCGATTATCCAGCATCTCATCTGCTTACGTAAAGCAGGAACACTGACGAGAATTTTTACAGCCCTCGTGAAATTATTAGCGATTAAAGGGATAGTTCACGCAAAAATGAAATTATCATCATGTCCAAACCTGTATGACGTTCTTCCTTCTGCAGAACACAAAAGAAGATATTTTGAAGAACGTGGGTAACCAAACAACATGGTACCCATTGACGTTCATTGTACGGACACAAAACACAAATATCTTGAAAAAAAATATAGTCATATACAGGGTATTTTGGGTTGAACTATCACTTTAAAGGCCTGTCTAAGATAGTTAACAATTTTGTATAGTACAACCATCCACAACAGCTCACCCAGAAATGTTGTCTTTTTACAAATCCCAGACTTAATTTCTTTAATTGAGCACAGTAGAGGATGTAAAGCGGAACATTATTTACTGTCACCAATCACTTTTATTGTATTGGAAAATGCAATGAGAGTGAATGGTGACCGAGGCTGTCAGTCCTGTACATTTTTGCAGTTTGTACATAAGGAACAACAACTTGATCCGAAAACAGAATTTTAATTTTTGGGTGAATCTCTTAAAAAGAAAAATCTGATTAACTTTACATTTTAAGTAAAGCAGCACAGAAACTTGCGAGAGAATAGAGATTCAATCTGGCAAAAATCTTAAATAAGACAAACCTATGAGGACTGACACTACATCTCAATTTACATGAGCTGCTGCTGCTGGTTGTTTCTTGTCCACGGCTTAAATAAAGCTGATTGATAACTTATTCCATTTACAAATAATGTAAACAAATATGCCTCATCTTATAAATAACAACCCTGCAGCCTGACCTCTGCTTCACTTCACAATGACACGTGGCTCAGTTCTGCCCCATTACAACCAATCACGCCTAATGGTCACGGCCAATCCGAGTTAAGTGGGGAACTGACCATCCTCTGACCGGCACAGTGCTCGGCTGCTTCTGATTGGTTAAATTGTTTGATTCTATTAGCAGTGAAAACTCAGAGGTCGCTATCTCCTCTTGGCAGTCAAAGAAAACAGACAGACATTCTAAACATATCAGACAGACACAAACAGCAGCTTCCCTTCAGGGTTGAGCTGCACATGCATAACCGGTCTGGTACAAAATACCTAATTTATTTTCAACTTTTTGGTTGAAGCATATTCAGTGTCACTTGACTCACAAGGCCTCAATTTGTCAAGTCAGAGAACTAAACTAAAACAAAAGTAAAACTTACACTAAAAGTAAACCAAAAAATAGTTCACTACATGTTCAAATAGTGACCATTAGGACATGTGATAGCATGAGTGTATGCAGCGTGTGACTCCCATCATACCTCAGGTGAACAGTGCGCATAAGTGCGGTGGCCAGGCTAGCTGATACTCTTCCAGCGTTGCAGACCTGACTAAGACATGACAGAAGCTCTGGGGGAATCACCGGCAGGAAATAAAGAATCTGAACAAGCTTCTTCTGGGACTCCACAGGCAACACCACCACACAGCCATCCTGTGGATCTGTAACATTTATGAATAGAGATATACAGAGAAATATTAAAGAAATGTTATATTAAATTAAATCTTTTTGATTTTTTTAAGGGGTGTTTTTAAGAAATACTCTTTGCCCTCAATCATACAATGAAAGATCATAAGAGGTAAAAAAGACCATTAAAGCTTGTGACTTATACTGCACATTGGTGGTGGTTGAGGAGATTCCCCCTTCCATGTAAAGCGCTTTGAGTGTCCAGAAAAGCGCTATATAAATGTAACAAATTATTATTATATAATCCAATATTGCTACAATTTTTTTTTTCCTTTAAAGGGGTGACAAGACACGGCTAATATGAATATTACCGTTTGTTTAAGTTTAATGCAATGTGTATACACGATTTAAAGTAAAAAAAACATTGCGCGGATGGTGGTTAAATCCGGGGGCGAGCCGGATGTCCACAGGTCGGGTAATAAAAAAAATAATTCAGATTAATTGCGGGTGGGTCGCGGGCGGATGGATAGAATACATCTTTTGTTCCAACACTTTTGGTAATTTTACGTGTCTAATGCTTGCATGGGCAACTTATAACACACCAAAGACACAGAAAAACTGGTATTCGCGCCATATGACCCCCTTTAAAGGAACAGTTCACCCAAAAATTAAAATTCTGTCTTCATTTACTCACCCTCAAGTGGTTCCAAATCTGTATAAATGTCTTTGTTCTCATAAACACAGAGAAAGATATATGTAAGATTGTAGGGCAGCAAACAGTTCTGGGGCACTTTTGACCACCATTGTCATTTTTTCCTACTATGGTAGTCAAAGGCTGAGAACTGTTTGGTTAAAAGCATTCTTCCAAATATCTTTCTCTCAGAACAAAGACATTTATACAGATTTGGAACAACTCGAGGGTGAGTAAATGACCAAAAAATAATTTTGGGGTGACCGGTCCCTTTAATGCAATAACCAACACTTCATTCTAAAAGCAAAGAAAGTGCTCCCCCTTGTGACCAAAGTACCCTTGTGACCAAAGTATGACACAGCTTCTGCGCAATGTGCAAGGCATGAATGTATGTCTTTATTTTCTGTGTCTTTGAGAGAGACAGAGAGTTCTGTCCTGTCAGTGATCACAGATAGACAGACATTATTAGCCGCTGACGCACTTTGCTGATGTCACCGCATACAAAGAGAGCGCTGTGGTCCTGAAACACAACACTACAGAGACGCCGCCGGTCTTATTCTCTCTCTCCAAACCAGCCAAACTCTTACACAAGCCTCTCACGCACTGAAGTGCACTCTACAGTCATTTATTTGTGAGCATGTACGATTACCATAAAGACTGCAGGCACGTTTTTGCAGAATGTTCAGAAGGTCCCTGTTGCCCCTGGCGGCAGCCGACTGGACCGTCTCCAGAAGATGTGCGGAGAGCTGAGGATTCCTACTGCCTAACTGAACCAACTGCACTGGTAGTGATGCCAACCAGCATGCCAAAATCTTACTCCTGTGTGAGAGAGAGTTCTCATTGAAGGTATAGTTTCCTAGTATGGTTTGGTTACGGCCTGCAGGTGATATTATGTCACCTCAGATACAATTTGCTCATTTTATACAGGTGTGTACCTGGCAATATGAGGCTGGTTCTGATGTTCTTCAATGTAGAGTTGACTGAAAAAGCTCAGCAGCAGTGTACGGATGGTCACACCGAGGTTCCTCTGCTGGTATTGCACATACACGGCCTGCAGGAGTTCGTCTGTCACCACTGCAAACACAAACATACATATGCTTTTAATACAGTTATCCATATGTCAACAACCAGGCTTCTCTCGTATATGGTGTACGACAAAAAAAATCTTCCACCAGGTTCTCACCACGGCTGCGCTGGGTAACAATCATCCTCCAGACAACTTCCAGTAAAGCTGCCAGGTGCTTTGAGCTCAGCTTGCTCCCACTGGACAGCGTTTCTTTAATGAAGGCTCTGATTGGTCCGAGCCAGTCTGCATCTTGACCCACTCCGTCACTGCAGCCCTTAAGACTGAGAGTCACCATAACTTGGCACAATGTGACGTTTAGGGCCAAAGGCTCCACATTGCCTCCAGCGACAGTTCCAACAACTGCCTGCTGATGAAACCTGAAGATAACAAACAGAGCAAAGTTTTGAAAATGCACTAAATCCACAATGTTTACACACTGTACATGGAGAGACATGTATAGTGCATTTATCTTCAATTTTAAGTCACCATCAGCTGAACTGTTGAAAGGCAAGGTTATTTTAGTTGACTGAAACTTTGAAAACATTCCTGTTTGTTGAAAACAATTAAAATGTTGGCCTTAAAGTTATAGGAAAACTTATAAGGGTCATATGGCACAAACACGTGTATTTCTGTGTCTTTGGTTGTGTTATAAGTCACCCATGCATGTATTAGACACGTAAAATTGAAAAAATTAAAGTGTCAGAACAAAAGATGAGCGAATGCTCACCCAGACCTGCCTGAAACGCCTCGTGTAACCACACCCCCACAAATCCACATCAGTTCGTGGTATGATTTGACTAAGACCGCCCAAATGTATACGCAAGTAAGGTGGGCGTACCTGTCAGTACAATTGCTTTGGAACCTGATGTTCCAAAAATGGTAAGAATGGTGCTACAGTTTTGACCCTTTATCCTAGGCTTGCGCCCCTGACATCCACAACTGCCTTTCGCACACATGCAAACAGTCATCTTCACTGTCAATCTTGATAGATCACCTCTTCCCGTCAGCTTTCTTCTTATGTCTTGCCACTTCTAGCAGACCATACGGGAAGTTCTTCATGAAGTGCTGTTTGAAGTCAGCTAGGTACGTATTTCGAAACCAGGCGTCCTGCAACACACCACACAAGTGAGGTTTGTGAGTTTTTGTGTGTTCCGAGTTTCACATTATAATTTTAGCTGTATGACACAGATTTGTGCATGTATAATTGTGTGTACCAGAATGTCCTGTTGGTCTCCCTGTGGGGTGAGTCTTCTGAGTAACTGAAGGATGGTCAGAATCTGGAACATAAGAGCCATGGACTCTGGCGAAAGCAGGTGACCACTGTCCGTCTGCACGCATTCTCCACCTGCCGCCTCCACCCAGATCTCGAGCAGGAGAGACACGAGTGTTCCCGCAAAGCCTTGCACGGTCTCAGCTGAATTTTAGATCTTTATTCATTCCAGCTGCCAGATTTGAGTCCGGCCTATGGAAAATCAACATAAGAAGGGCTGCACATGTAATATTCAGAGACACAGTCAAAGACAAAGAGTTAAACCACACGTACCTTAAACGATATGTGGAGTGTGGGGTGGGCGTGGCTCCAGAATGTTCAAACATTTGTATTCTGCCCTTTCCAAACGCATGCTCTCCCCACTTCACCTCTACAGGTGTCGTCAAGCTTTTCTCCCCAGCCCACATTTCAAGAGCATTCTTGTTAGTCATGCCATCCTCCAGCGGTCTTTCCTCAACCACCGCCTGCAGAAAACGGCTCAGCCTGCAGCCATGCATAAAAAATAATATGACAAAAATCACTCCCAAAACAATTGAACTATGACTTGCAGACTATGAGAAGTGTGCATTTGAACCTTCTCAAAACAAAGTAATATGGCCTCTAAGCAACATAAGAGTGAGGAAGACAAAATTACCTAAGCAGCACGGTGAGTCTCCATTGCTGTGCCGTCACAGAGCGATTTGTATTGATGGACAAAACAAAGCCTCCTTTCGCAGGCTTATTCTTATTCTTTTTGCCCATTCGCCTCTGGGAGATGAGCTCGAGAAAATTTGCCAGCAGAACGTTATGTCTCTGAGACAAAAGTCCAGGAAAGTGTTCGAGCAGCACATCCAGGACCCGGAGAGCGTCCTCTTGGATACTTTCTGAGATATGAGTCATGGCACAAGTAAGGTGAGCGCTAAGCAGGGGGAAGAATGGTGCCACGCGCTCGATGGGGATGCATTGAGCCACGAAGCGCAGCAGGCGCACCGCGGCCGCTCGCACGGTGCTGTCTTTGTCTGTGAAGAGCGCGGCTACCTCTGAAAGAATCGCAGACGTATGCTGTTCAACCAAAGTGGGGTGACCTGACAGCAACTCCCGTAAACCCACCAGAGCTCCCTGCTTGACATTACTGTTGTAGTGGTGTAACTGGGACAACAGATCCTAAAGAAAAGACACATGGGAGTATATGATGTAAAAGTTGAGGGGAATGATAAGGATTGATCGGAAAATGAAGAATGTACCTTAATGTTGAGGTGCCTGTGTGTGGTTGGTCCTGCATTACTCTGCTTCAGCTGCTCTGGCAGATGGATGGCTTTGGATCTGAAGTTAACGTCTGTTGCATTGTCTGCTTTCGGCTTCTTTTTGCCAACCTTTAGCTTAACTTTCTGGAAATCATCCTGCCGTTTTCGCTTTTTGGACATTCTTCAGTTGAAAGAGAATAGACTGTAACCAACATAAAAGATGTTAAGTGTCATATTATTTAAATTAAACGTTAATAATAGCAAGATAACAGAAATAGGTAAATAAATAAGGCTTTATTCGATTATGCTATTTATTAAAATCATTTAAAATATAGACATAAGAAAACGGGCATTTATGAGACTTTCACCACAACTGTCATGCAAACAGAGAACAATTTTTGATATCCCAGAATTCAATGCATTTTCAAATGTGTACTACATGTGTATGACGTGATGCCTACACAAATCTAACGTTAATGCTTTATTGATGTGATGGTTAACTTACTCTTTTCATCATTAAGCATTAACACGTAACTGTGTAAAATCATAAAGCTTCGATCATATAAGATCAAACCCATTACACTAAGGAATACACGTACAGATTTAATAAAACATCACAACAGAACAACTATTTAGTTAAGTTTATTGCACTAACCAGAGGCGATCACTCGTGTTGCAATTGAGTCTTTTGAGGTCCTTCAAGCTCTGTGGATGCGATACCATAGCGGCCAAGTTTATGCCTGATCAAATTATTGACAGAAACGTTTTTCTAGAGCATTCAATATTTTTTTTGTATAAATCGGACCATTCAAAAATGTACAATTACAAATTTAGAGTGGCTAAATATAAAATAGCTTTATAATTGCTGAAAATATACAAGTAAATCTAACTTAAAATATTTTATGGCAGTCTTTGTCGGCATTTCAAAATAAAGGTTTTGCGTCCTGTTCTCTTTGCCATTTGTTTCTCAAAAATTCAAATCATCACTATTAATTTTAAATTTACCAAGAAACACAATAGTAGTAAAGCTTGGAGCAAAAATATTATAGCAGCAAACGGTTAAAAGAAAGTGCACCCAACCACGCGTTAGTATAAATATTGGACTTTTATTTTTGAGGCCACACGGAAAAGATCTTGGGTCCTACTATACAATTTCCGGTTCGATCCTCGTCGGATGTTGGTTGTACAATACAAGTAATCGTCTGCAAAATATAAGGTAAGACAATAATGCACATGTATATCGTTAAAAAAGGAGAAGAATTACGAATTACGATCACTCGGTCAGTGAATCCACTATGGCTGCGCTCTGATTGTATTAAGAGAGCTATCGCAGTAAATTAACGGCGCATGATCTTTTCCCACAATATTATATGCGACTGAAAACGATCTGGAAACTCTTCAAAAACCTGTTTGTAAAATGACGAAATGCAGTTTAAAATTAGTTTTGCAGATGATGTGGATATTCGTTATTATTGACGACATATGTAATACTAACTTGGCTATTTATTTTTACAGTATGGAACCACGACCAGTTCCTAATAATAAGAGGGGCAGGCAAGGAAAGGTAGGTTTTATATAATTTTGTACTTATTTATTTTTTCACTGTGTAATTTTTGTAAAGATTGTTGTTTATGTGATTTAGGTCATGTTTACCTAGTTTTTTATTATTACGTTTAATTGATCAAGTTTGATTTTATAAAGTAATTACGGTTTAGTCTCTTTTAAAAAGCAGAGTTATGTAAGGACCGAGCTCAAAGTATTTTTTATAGCAATGTACAACTTGAAGTCCCTTTGGACATATTCAGAACTGTACATGTTTAAACATCACATGATTTCACTCATACATGCATTGTGGGGGAGCTCTTAGTGCTGCCATAGGGGCAATTCACATTTCCCGTCTGTTAAATGTAGACGCGCGGAAAGCTCATTCAAATAGGGGGCGACGCGGTCGCGATGCGCATGCGGTGCGTTTTTCGAGATGAAAATATTTCAACTTTTCAGAATGCTTTACATGCACCGCAGGTCATATGACAAGAACCAAACAGCCAGTATAGACAACCTCAGTGAAGATGGAGACACAGATGATCATGGCATAAATAAATCTAGTAGCAGACTTTTTGCTAGGTATTTTCAGTGCATGTAATCCTTATATCCTTTGTTTTGGCCCGATTCACAGTTCGCGTCTAAAACCGCACGGAACTATTTCAATCTTGTTTTGCGCACCGCATGCGGTTTGCTACTGCGTCGCCCCCTATTTGCGTGCACCTGCGCGTCTACATTTAAAATAACGAATGTGTGCGGAAAAGACGTGAAATGTGAATCGGGCCCTTAACAGCTATTGTGGACCATGGTTTCTAGCGACGACAGATGGCAGGAGAGCGCAAACTCCTAGGCGCTTTGAAAAAGGAGAAGGCAGCGCGGTTTTAGACTCGAAATGTGAATCGCCCGATAGAGCAGAGTGGATTCACACGGTACACGGCAGTCGTGTTTGGACGGTTCAATTTCAACAGCAATACTCGGGCCTCTTCGTTGGCGGAGCGGACGTGTGCAAGCGGTGCTTGTGCATCCAAAATATCCAGCAACTTTCACGGGCACGGCTAGTTGCGGCAGTCGCTGCTAAAGATAAAAATATTTTATTTTTGTGAACGGCAGCGGCAGCCACATAGGCTCACCCCTTGTTTACACCGCATGCATCTGCGGCACGTTACAGCTCCAGCGAGGTTTTGCTCCGTCCTCGATGCGGTGGCAATATACGCCAGAAGCTGTTTTTTCATGATTTTTTGGGGGTTAAACCATTAGAAAGTTGGATAAAGGGTTACGTTTGTCTGGTATATTGTTGCGTTGATTGCAATAAGTGATGCTATGTTCGTTTCCAAAAATAACCCATGGTTTTACTACACTTAAAACAAAAAAACATGATTATTATAGTTAAACAATATTTTACACTGCATTTTTTCCAAAATAATAACATTTTAAAAATCTTTGGAACATTAAAAGAGAGAGGCTGTATTGAAACTGAAACAGAATGTAAACATGTTGTACACTGTTGTATCGTATCAAGTGTTCTTGTTTACCTGATATAACCATTCTCTGGGATGGCTACAATGGGCTTCATTGATGAAACACGAGCAGAACGATTTTGTGTAAATCGTTCGTAAAGTCGTTTCGACATGAATTTTTCGGATTCATGAAAATGTTTGTGTTTTAAAAATGTTTGTTGGTACGAAAGAATTGTACACCTGCTCCATACCTCGTGTTAAAAGTGCGTAAAACCACAGGTTCAGTTCAGTATTCTTTTAGACAAACTGATGACACTGCATTCTGATGCACTATGTACAGTATCATAATGATATTTCACAAATTCTTTTGCCCTGTCTTTTATCATATTTACTTTTTAACTTTGGGTAAAACGCAGAGCTCGTCGCTGTCCTTTTTTTACACAGCCATCCAATCACAGTGGAGAAGAGGCAGGACAAACACTACATTGACCAACCATCATACACAACAATGGAGAATATAAATGGTTACTGCATTTTCATATGAAGTAATGTTCTTTAAAATAAGATACTAGTAACAAGTAGGCTAACTGTTGCTCCAAAGCATTCTCAGGCGCCACCAGCTGGTCGTTTTCAGAAGAGCACCAGGTGTTATTATTTTAGCTTGCTAAAAATGCTTTGGTGGACACAGTATAGTTGATGAATTTATTGGTAAGTATATAGCCTATTAGTCTCTTATGCATTTATGCAATATAATGTAGCAAAACCAGAGAATGAAGTTCAGAGGATTCCAGCATTCATAGATGCGTAATTTGCGTAGCTGTAATTCATAGGTGGGGATTATGGTAATTGTGAATGAGTGTGCATGCGCGCCCTGTTTATGAGTGATTGGAATTCATTAACATACACACATTTTACTATCAAATCTGACGTTTACGAAGTATTTGTGAATCAGGAGGAGAGTTCTCGGGAAGGTCTGTTTTACGCGCAAATTATTTGGAATTTTCTCATATATTTACGAATGTTTTATGAATGAGGCCCAATGTGTTTGTTATTCTAGTGTGAGATCTCCTGTGACCGTGTCTAGTGAGGAGACACTTTGATTGCTCAAGTGTCCAACTCTCAATGGACTGTCACACTCTACTTTTGAAGTGGAGAGGGGAATTGGGAGAATTTTGGATGTGCGGGAGATTGAAGTTTCTTCTTCATCTCCAATGCTGTTACATCTCTTTAATTCCTTTTTATTTCTCTCCTCTACCAATGGTTATATTTGTCGTCTATAACAGAAAAGGAAGCCCACCGCGAATAGTGACATAGGTAAGTCCTACACGCAGAACCCAGTTCTGTGCCTTTGACCTTAAGCTCTGTCTGGCCCTGGTAAGGTATTTTGTGCCACCTCTGGGTTTTCCGAGCTTTGGATCTTTAATCCTTAATACAAGCACTGTTCTCATATTGGTGCTAACTAGCACCTTTTCAAACAAATGCTTTGCACCTGTTTATATATTTGAACAAAAATATGCTGAACAACATTAGAAACTTCAACATAGAGCTCCTTTGCGCAGTGTTTGAAAATTCCAGCCTCTGTGCTCTTGATCTGTTCTCGCTTGTCCTTTAATGTGTGTTCGACTTCACGCAGTGCCACGCAGAATGACAACCGCCAGACAAATGCGGTGCATTATGGTTAGAAAATGTGTGTGACTCGCCTCACGATCACATGTGCCATCAAAGGTGAGGGCAAAATCTGACCAGCTGCCTGGGCAGGCGCTGAAGTTGCCCCCAAATGAGCTGCGGGAGCCTCGATGATGACACACTTTATTCTTATTGGTTAGAGTGCTATGTGTATATATGTGACATGTGTTGCATATTTATTCTGACCAATTCTGTTAAGCTTACTCGCACAAATGTGCTTTTATATCACCTTTGATTTATTATATACTGGTCTCAATGCAAAAAAATTATCTTGCAGATTTATAATATCTCAAGGAACAGATAGATTAAGATTATGCAAAAAGTGTCCAACCTGACAACCGTTTTTTTTACTCTTCCCCCACCTGCAACCGTCAGATCTCGCCAGTAGGTGGCAGGCCAGTATAGTTTAACTCAAACATGCCCAACGAGACACAATACACATGGATGTGGTGTGTCTTTGGTACCTTTGGTTCCTGTTTGGGCACATTTGGGTCATGCTAAGGAGGAACACAATTTGGCATCAAATTGCCGAAGGAATGAGTTGGAGTGAGATGCATAAGTATCAAGATTCAATGGAATGAAAGCACAGTTAGCCTTGAACTCCTTTTAGGAATGTAACGCTTATCTGAAGCAGTTAATGTTGCTAGACGCGAGCATTGCTGCAGCTTTTCAGATTAATTTTAAAACTGTTGAGTTTTTATATGTTGTTCAGTTTTTAAGATTAAAGTTGTGGTTGACTTGTTTGACCACATCTTTTTAAAAGTGACAGATGCCTACATGAAGGCCTATGAGTAACTAATGGCTGAGTACTTTTAGTGCTCTGGTATTGTTTTGGAGATGCAGTAGGTTGTTTTAGTAAAGCAAGGACCCGGTTTTTTAGGGTTTTGATTCACAATAGCCCCTTTCACACATGCAAATGTTAAATTACTGGATTGCTAAAACAATGCAGCAACACCGTAGAGCAGAACTTGGCTCAGAGCAGAACTGCTGTTTGTGTTAAAGGGGCTAATGCTTAAAGGAACATTCCACTTTTTTTGGGAAATATGCGAGAACTTTTCATTTTCAGCCTGTCTTAGTACACGATATGACTACAGAAGAGTCAAGTTTGAAATAGGAAAAATATAAAAACTCTCTGGTGATAAAAAACCGTCTGCTATCGCCAGACCCGGAGATCGTCAGAATACATTCCAAAATGGTAAAACTCAATTTATGATCTCTTTGGGGAGTTGGAAAATGAGCATATTTCCAAAAAAAGTGGAGTGTTCCTTTAATGTTTAAAATGTGTTATTTATTTGTATCTGTTTTTCAACAGTATTTTCTGCCAGGAATGGATCTATCCAGACCCTACCCTCCTTACAGAAACACCTGACATCTGTCACAGAGACAGTAGTTGGTGAGTCATGATTTATTTTTCACAATTTACCATTTTATCCGAGAACACTTATGTATTGCAGTTTTTATAGTGTCTATACACCCACACAAAAAAAAAGAGACCACTTAAATTATTTGTATTAAAAAATGAAACGATACATATAGTTTTAATCATGAAGGTTTTTTTCTCTGCAAAAGCTCAGAAAACAAAACAAAAAATACTGCTTGCTTGTGAACCTGTGGGAGTCTGTGTGTGTTTTGCATTTTTAGGCCTGCAGTATGTGTGGGAGTACCGAAGCCCATCTAAATCTGCGCCTCCTCACTATCAGTGTAAACTGTGCAAAGTTCAGCGTCTGCAGAAGGAAATTGTCTCTCACATCTTGGGCTGGAAGCACTGCTTCAGATACTTGGTAAAAACTTGGTTACATTTTACTAGCCATGCAATTGCATTTTGCAGTGGTTATATAAAATAAACCTTAAACTAACAATGAAACGATGAAATCCCTTTGCAAACTTTTTGTAGCATCCTGTACAGAAACCTGGTCTTACTACAAAATGTGTTACTGTCATCAAAATATTATTTCAGGTTTTATTGGTCGCCGCACAGCCATACACAATACGACATTGTAAGGGAAACGGGTCAATTGATCTCAAAGCTTATTAGTAATTAATATTACAGGGAATTTTGAAAGAATGCGACTCTTTACGATCAAACAAATGAATCATCCAGCACTCATTTGATCGAGCTGCAACAAAGAGTCACCGTGTTATCTGGTCTCTGTTCTCTCTTATGGTTGGGGGCAAATCAGACCCCTGTGGTGTTAACTCATGAAATTGTGTCAAGTTACGAGCGTTATCTTTTCATTTACATTACATTTACAACCATTTGTCTTGGTTGCTTAGACACGTTCTTCCTATAGATACACTTTGTTTTAAAGCCATTTAATTGTGGGGGAAGTTGATCAATCTCAAGCCAGATGGTATCGCATGACTCTTATTATTGATCTGTGCAGTAGTTCTCACCAAATCAGTGTCTGATTCGCTCAGTTCCTACAGCATGCAGTGAAATGTGTGACTGTCTCCTCACAGTTTGTAAAAAATATTACAGACTAATAAAACTATACTCTATACTTTTGATGTTATTTTACAATCCTCTATGAAGCTCCTATTCCTCTGGCACGTGAATACGATGTGTAATAGTTGTATTTTTTCCTGTAAACAGAAACACCTCCACAAAGACAAGGTTCCTCACGAGGAGGAGGAAGCAGGTAAAGATCCAGCCGTCAGAAAAGCCATTAAAGCAGCTGCTGCTGAGGTGGAAAATGCAGAGGGCAGAGGTCAAATTAAGGTGAGAGACAAACACTGAATTGAATATTCTGCCGTCTTAGAGAACAGCGACGTCTAATCGTACGATTTATCTGATGTCTTTCAGGTTGTGCTGAGGGAGCCTTGTGAAGTGATTGCTTTTCAGGGGATGAGTAAGTCAGACGTCTTCTTGTCTAACAATACAGCTGTTATCATAGCAAAATCTCACACACACTATCTAGTGGTCTACAACTTTTCAATGGCTAATGCTTGTTGTCTTTCTTAGAATCTGCACAACCCAGGGTAGGTTTTCCAGGAAATGGAGGTATCCATGGGCCTGCTCCTCGAGGGTTTACATCGAGGTAAGTGCTTGTGTATCTGACTTCAATTTACTTATTGCTTCAAAACTAAACTTAAAGTGTCTGGTTTTATCATTAAGGCCATTGGGGATGAAAGCACCAACCAATGGCGCTAACCCAGACGTTGCCTCTAATGTACATTATGTAAAGACAATTATTCTATAAACATTGGATGTTTCTGATGACCCTAATTATAATTATTGATTTCATTGCAGATCATTTCTCCGATTCTCAGTTTATGGGTCATGGTGGTATGGCGCCCATGAGAAGAGGCCCGCCTGAAATGGGGGGCTTCCCAAGCCAAGGTGGCTATGACGATGACATGGCTATCCTAGACAGGGGGATGATGCAACGAGAGGACATGCAACAATTCTCTGATGATTTGCACATGGGCGCAGATGGCTTTGAAATTGGCCAGCGTAGTGAAGGGATGGACGGACCTTTCCCCGACGATGATGATGCCATGAATAGGGGCGGAGACAGAATAATGGGTCGGGGCGATAGCATTCCTGCGACACTGCTAAAATATCTGGTACTGTTCGCTTTTTGCATGTACGATGTTTGAATGCATAAATTGTGTACATTATGAACCCTTTCGAGGTATTAAACGTTTTGTTACTTTTAGGACAATTTTCGTATTGAGAATGAAGACGATGCTCAGATTGTCCTAAAGGTCACACAGAAGCTCACAGATGTTCTCATGGATTACCGGCTCAGGAGTATTTCGGTAACTTTCAGCAAAACATTTTTTTTATTTTTAAATACAAGCATCATTGGATTGTCACAGATTTATCAGGTGTAATTAAGCCTCAGGTTTGGTTGATTGTGAATGAAACAAAAGTTTTATTGTGGTTAATATTAATGCATAAGAGTTGCAGAGCTCAGATGCTCTTTTGCACACTTGTTCAACACAGGATGTGTTGACTTTTTATATCATTCACTTTCCTTGCATATTATGAGTTTTCAAAAGAACCAATTTCATTTGGTGACTTGTATAAATCAAATAATAATGTTACAATGCTTACTTTTTTTAGTGGAAAATAGTCTTGGAATTTAAAACCCAAGACCTTGGTTCAGTTGAATGTATGTGGAATGTTTTTCAGGTGCCCAGTCTGAAGCCGTTGTCCTCAAGCTCTTTTAGTTACTCATCGTCTCGTCTCTCACATGGCTCTAATGACAGATACTCTGGTGGCATGCCAGGTATCACAGCATTTATAATTCTTTCATAGTTTAATTTCTATTTTATGTAAACTTTTTAGAATATTGAGTGTGTTGCATAAAATGTATAACGCTTTAATTTCTCTGCCCTGACAGGTTCCTCAAGATTCTACAACTGAACGTTCATAAGACTTAGCTTAACTTTCTAGCTTCGTCTGTTGTAGCCATTCTGACATGTTTTTTTTTTTACCATTTATGACCAACTACTTTTTTCTTGACTTTTAAGATGCTTTGCTTTTATAATGTATAGGTACACTCATTTAAAGTGTTTCGGTTTTCGTTAGACAACTTCAGATTTTTGTGGGGTTATTTGTAATAGCAACACAATATGAAATGGTATTTAAACCAGTGAAATCCTTATTCATTTGTCTGCTTGTTCCAAAGCTGTGTTGCCATAACGTTGGAAATAAATTGCGAAAAATGTCTGTTGTATGATGTCATTCCTTGATATATCTATTTTAACTATTATACTGTTATATATTGTTTTTTCAGATTGTTAAAATGCAGAAATTATTCAAATAATATTGTTCAAGCAAGCACAATTATTGATCAAAATAAACGTTTTGGGCTTGGGCAGGGCATAAGACACTTGTCTTATTGTGGTTGCCATATCTTTTACAACTTTTCACGTGGATATAGAGGGGTTTTTGTTACTGTCCACTACCACTGCTACAGTATATATAGAGGTGCATCATTTTCTTTCAATCTTGGCTGGACCTGGGATTTTTTTACAGACTTGTGATAAGGGACGACGCTGTGCATTTCAGTTGATCATCAAAAGCCGTTCTTAAGATGGTCTGAAATGTGTGCACTTTTAGAAAATACTTTTCTTTGACCTATATTTGGGGTAAAAAGTATGTTTTTGTTAGCTGGGATAGTAGTACACATGCAGAATCCTCTCCCACGATCCTTTGTTCATGCATCTGACTAATGCTTTCATCCCGTATAGTGCATTCAGAGTTTGTACATTCCATGCGCTTGAAACCAGTGACCTTGGCATGTCCAGGTGAAGTATAAGAAAGCGCAACAGTTTCCCTGCACAGTTTATGATATTTACCAAACTTTGAAGCAGAAGTGCTACATGCTCCTAGTTTCTGCTTCAGTTCTCTTGAACAGCCCAATTTAACTTTTCAAACGTCTTGTCCATGGTGAAGAAAGACTCAACTCGTCATTAAAAAGGTGGTCTATGATTATAATAAATGTTTAATGTGCAGAACAAGATATTTTACATCCATTTTTAGATGAAGCCTGAAGTGTTTATTCAGCAGGTACAGCTGGAAGAAACTAAAATGTCCATGATGTATCAGACTTAGGTTTAAGCAAACAAACATGCTGTGGATTAAACAAATGAGAAGTGTAAAGCGTCCTTTTGGCAATCGTTGAGAAAAGTTCTTCTCCAGCAGACAACATTTTCAAAATCTTTACACACACTGCTTAGATTATTGTTTAAGCATCTTTAATTGTTGAGGCCAAAACAACTTATCTGGCATTTTTATGACAAAAGTCTTTTTGAAAAGCTCAGAGCTAGTTACATAGCAAGTGAGCCTTAAAAATCTTGTGATTCTTTTGTCTTTGTTTACATTGTACACAATTGTTTTGTTCAAGGTGCTCCCATCTCCAGTTGTTCACCGTGTTCCAAGTATCTCCTTCTTCTGTTGGCGAGAAATGAGAGTGAGCAGAATTTTTGTTCCCATGAAATGCGTTCCGTGTAGGACTTGTTGAGCTTGTCTGGCAATTTTTTCGAAGCCAAGGTCCACTATGGCCTCTCCAATGCCATTCCCCTGACTGTCCGTAAGCAGTCTGATCTTATTCTTACAGACCTGAAAGTGCATGAAAAAATCTCTCACCTCTATTTTCATGACATTTGCAGGAAAGTTCCTTGCATATATACACAACAAATCGTCTTTAGCTTTAATGTAGGTCTGTGGTCTCCAGATTTTGATGAATCTGTTCCTGCCGAGTATAGCTAACATTTCCTCCCTAGTAATGGACGACACTTCGATGTTCTTTAAACCTACGGTGGTCCCGTTCATGTTCAGAGCTGTGGCGTAATCTTCTGCATGCTCGAAGGTAATGAACGCAGTGCTTGTCCTTTCTCCCCATTTGTTCAATAAATGTTTAATTCGACTGTTAGGGATTTCAGGACAGCTGAAAATGTTCTTGATCTCAGTCTTGGTTATATTCTTTGAAAGATTGTTGACTATGACGTACAGTTCTGTGTGAGTAGGAGAGTTTTGACAGTGGCGTTTAGGAGATACTAATGAAGTCTGTTTCTCAACACTTCTTTTCCTAGAAAAATCGGCATGCGTATTTCTATCCACGTTGATTTTCTGTGGGTCCGAGAAAGCGAGAGATTGCATGTCCTGCATGCATTTGCCGGATTGCTCCATGGCGTCTGTCCACATCTTCTCATGGGCAGGTCTAACCTCAATATCGAATTTCGTCTGTTTCTCAACACTTCTTTTCCTAGAAAAATCGCCATGCGTATTTCTATCCACGTTGATTTTCTGTGGGTCCGAGAAAGCGTGAGATTGCATGTCCTGCATGCATTTGCCGGATTGCTCCATGGCGTCTGTCCACATCTTCTCATGGGCAGGTCTAACCTCAATATCGAATTCTTTAAATTTCGTATGGTTGTACTCGAGTCCTTTTTGAGCCTCTGCAAAACTGGCCAGCTTCACTAGGCACCAAAAGCCCAGCGGTAAGCGAACATTTCTAATAATTCCCAAAACCGAGAGTCCTTGTAGGAAATGGCGGACATCATGTTCAGCAACGAAGTCTGGAAGTCCATAAAGCCGAAGGTATCCTGGCATACTGGAAGTTATGTTTTGTCCACTGCTTTCCTGCTTCGTAGATGCAAATCCATCAACTCTTCCTGATGGAGTAAAAGCTGCATTTGTTTGGTCTGCAGATGAGGGTTGTTGAACGGTCTGTTTCAAGTTTTCTGGCATTTGGTTAGGAGCTTGGCTTTCATTCACTTTGTTATTTGAAAGCTGTCCTTGAATTGCAGCCATTAGACGAAGCAAAACTGTTCCGTTGATTTCTGGTGAGAACGACACTGATGGCACAGCTTTACTTTCCACTGCAGGGGTGTTTGCTTTTCTTAACCTCGACTCCATTTTTTGCTTCAATTCATCCAAACTACTGATGTGCAACGTAACAGAGGAGCCTCTGAGACGTTTCCCGGAGTTGCGCATGGCTAGTTGAGCTTGTCTTTCAGACTGAAAAATAATGAAAGCTTCACCCTTCTCCCCGCCAGTGATATGAACGCCACCTTCAGGAATGTGTAAGCCATGAAAAAACCTGCGGATGTCTTCAGATCCCGCTTCTGTGGTTAAACCTTGCAAACGTAGAACCACTATTGTCATGATTTCCTTTCAAACCGATAGGATCTGTCAAAAAGTCAAAATCAGCTTGAGTTCAAGAGAAACCATCTCAACAACAAAGAAAAAACATTTCACAAACTACACAAGTTCTCATTTTTCCACAACTTTAGTTACTTCCAGTGAGGAAAAAACTTCCTGCAGTCCACGGAAAGTGTCGTTCCTCAAACGCGTCTACTTACCGTTTATTTTTCTGTAAAAAGTAATGATCGTTTCTCAGGACAAACGACTGTGTCAGAGGAAACGCGCGAAAACATCACTGCCCACGCCGTCTGCTGCAAACGCTTCACTTCCTCTGAGGAGCGCTTTATAAACCAGCGCGCGCCGCGATCAGCCTTGTGGGTAGAAAACAGGAATTGCGTCATCGAACGTCATCTGTACCATGGCGACAGGGACGCTGAGAGATTTTATGTATGGGTTGTTCGTGATATTCTTGTTAAAACTGAACATTTTCTCTTGCCAGCAGTTCTCTATAGCATTTCAGGAGCCTTCAGATTGTCGAGGGGAAAACTATTTTGATATTTCGAGCTTGTCTTGTTTGAAATGTGGACCGAATCAAACCGCCAGTACCGTTAAATCAGGTAAGAGTGGTTTGCAAAAGTGCAAACAAATGGGTTTGCTAGTCCAAAATAGCCTGTACCTTTTTATTTATTCAGAATTAATTCTAGCTTTATTCTAAATTAGCATGCATGCTAGCGTTACTTTCCCAGTCCTAACTAGACCATGTAACGTTACGTTAAGCTTTTTGTTAGTTTGCGATAAGTAGCGCGTATCAAAATTAGCAAAGCGTGTGTTTACCTGATTTGTTTATTTGTCTTTATTTAAGTTTATACTTTGGTGGAATCTGTTATGTAGGTGTGCTTTCTAATATAACACTGCACAACACATAAAACTAAATGCACATAAACTATAATAAGTCCACACAATATATGTATGTGTTTAAGCACTAAACACGTGAGCTGCACATATGCTATGTGCAAAATATGCTTTTATTACACAAAAGCACATGAAAGGCTTAGAGCAAACTTGGAGTTAGGCTGTGAGAACATATGATAGCACGTGAGGTGCATATGGGACATACTAAAACACTTAACGTGAAAAACGCTTAACGTACCTAAAAAACGACCAGTGAAAACTAAATTTCTGTCAAACCTTCCTTGTAATAAACACAAGCTGCTGTCAAAAAAACGAGCCCTTAATATACAGATAGAGTAAATAATTGTGGCTTAACATAACGCAGTGACCAGGAAAAATCTAATTATTAAACAATCTTTTCATCACTGATATCAAACATGAACATATCATATGGTGTTTTTTCTATTCACTTTCTATGTTTTTCTATTACATTATTGATTTTTCTATTACAGAATTAAGTTTCTTATATAAAATAATACATTTAGGATATCCATGTACTTCTTTTGATATAACAAAAGGCTGTGAACCTCATGGGTTGCTTAACCAGCAATACCATTGAGCATAGGCATAACAGCACGTACAGCACAGACACGTTGAGAACATTGTCACAAACACTGGTGTGTTCAGTATTGTTGCTAAGGACAATATTACCTTTTTGGGTTGCATGGTATGTACCTAACCATGAGCTCATTGGTAATAAAAGACAAATATGGTATAGAACTTGGTATACGTCGACTTACGTTAGAGAAGATGTATACAAGAACCTTTAAAGGGTTTTGCCACGGTTAAATCCTAATATAGAGAGCCTGACATATAACTGAGGCAGGTGGGGGCTTGGTTAGGATATAATGGTAGCAATTCAGAAAGGGGATGGACAAAGAAAAAGGGGATATTATGATGGTTTTTCTGCTATAGTATTGACTTTCTTACATGAAATTATACATTTAAGTTACTTATAGGTCTCATTCACTTAATTTACGACCTGTGGGCCCCAGCACTCATGATTTAAACCGTTTTAACTTGTCAATCATGTCATACTCTAGACCATTTGTCACACATCTGGCTCATGTTCACACCGCATGCGCCGCTTTCGACATACAAAAACGGGGGAAAAGGATGAACCTCTCGTCGTCCATTTCTGGTCTTATGTCAGGGATATGTGAAATATGAACGGAAGTCTGCATAGGAACTTTTATTTTGAAATAAAACTGTGCGGCTTGGACGCGGCGTCTGTCAAAAATAGATTAGCCCAATCCGTCCTAATAGTTTTCGAAAGTAGAATTAGTATGTCCCAAATCGTAGTATGTTGAAAATAGTATTCGAGGTGCAGAATGATGTACACACCCTGACGGCTGATATACACACCCTGACGGCTGATATTATCCACAACTCACCACAAGTAGGCGGAGTTTTGTGACTCCCCACTGCATTAATACCTTTTATAACTGATCCGTCACTAAATGACAAAAAATTTAGTATACAGTAAACATAACATACGAAATAATGAATTAAAAAATACCATAATGGAAAGAAGAGCTGTCTAGGCAACAACGGCCTCTTCCGCTTCCTGTTAGTATGTCCCAGTTTGTGAAGTCTATTTTGCCATGCACTCAGAAGTACCTACTATTCCAACACAACCTACTATTAGGGCTAGTATAAGTAACAATGTAATGTAATGGCACAATAGAATAATTTTCACCAGTTGACTTTAATGTTCTGCTGTATACTTTTCACCATTGTGTTTATATTTTGGTATAATCTCTGCTTTACAGGACTGACCTGTGAGTGTAAGACTGGTTTCAGAGTGTTAGTCAGTAATGGAGTGTCCATCACCTGTCAACAGTGTCCTGATGCTAATCAGGTACTGCATTGTTTAATTCAAGCTTTCATGTCTTTAGCTAGCCTATCATATTTACATTTTAGGTGTCATATCAATTTTTACTAATTCAAGCTATATTGCTATTGTATTAATACAATTAAGAAATATTATTTAAGAAGAATGTGATTACTGTGACTCACAGGGGGTCACACAAGATGGCTATGGGTGCATCCAATGTCCAGGAAGTGTGAGTGAGAATGGCAAGTGTCAGTGTCCTAAGGGAAACGTGCTGGGTAAGTGTCATTTTATATGTATGATTCAATGCGCATTGCACCTCGACTTTTCCCATTAGAAAATAATCGCTTAAACATGATTTGTAATTACAACTACAACGTGTCTGTGTTTTTTAGTGGAGAGAGATGGAAATGGGAATCTGTTAAATGAAGCCCGATGTGAAGCATGCAGTGCAACAGAACCGTCTTTCTCTGCGCCAGATACAACCGGCAGCAGGTAAAGCTTGCTGTAGACATACATGTCTCAAGAAAGAATTCATTGTAGCCTCTTTCAGTTTTAATATTTTTTTGTTTGTGTGTGTGCTTACCTTATGTTTAGGTGTGTGAGGTGCGAAGATTCCTTCATCAACTCGTCTCAATCTTGTGTTTGCGGGACCTCAAACATACTGGTGAGAATCTCAGCTGTGCAGTACATTTGCCCATTTTGTGTTAATGTCCGGGTGGAATGATGAGAGGAGATTAACAAGGGGTTTATTGCAATTTTATAGGCTGGAGGGATGTGCTTCTCTCCAAATATTCTGCCTACCTCAGTAGCCTCCAGTGTCACCTATTCTCAGTTGGTAAGAGTTCAGAGTTCACTTCATAGATTGTGTATGTGTTTGTGCAAGGTTAGTAGGCATGTTTACACCATAACATGTGGATGTATTACACAGCAGAGGTGGGAGTAAGTCACACATGTGCAAGTCACAAGTAAGTCTCAAGTCTTAACCTTCTAGTCTCAAGCAAGTCCAAGTCAATTTTTGTTAGAAGTCAAGTCAAGTCACTGCTATATGTCAAGCAATTCAAGTCAAGTCATAGCTTGGGTAAAGCAAGTCATTGGCAAGTCATACAAACGTTTGATGATTTAACTAAATGTATATATAAAAATAAGTTAAAACTACAGTAGTTGTGGACTATGGATGAAAAAATTGCAATATGCATCTCAATGGGGCAGTCGTTGCATTATGGTTAGAGAGTCGGACTCGGTTTGATTCTAAATAACTAAATACAAATAAAAATTAACAATCAACAAAATCATAAATGAACAGAGATATACAAATCAAGATCCCCACATCAAAAAGGCATATACTATTGGGCGGGATCCGTTCTCTTTGTATTATTTTAATCTTCTCTCTCCTGCTTGTCCTGTAACTAAGACCGTGAAAAGATTGTGCAGTACTTGTGTCACCTGTTTTTAAAATATTAAAGCCATGATGAAATAAAGGCTTTTTATATTTTTTCAATAATATTCGAGTGCCTTGGATTATTGATTTTTATCAACTCTTAAATGACCAAGACGTTAGCGTTAGCCTAGCTGAAAACAGTGGGACTGACTTTGTCATTTACAATTTTTTGTGGGATTTTAAAGTGTTGAATGAAATTCGAAGGTGGATGTATATCTCCTCTAATTAGCACCTGATGGGGAAAAATGCTGATCTTGCAGTTCAAAAAATTGCTCAGACAAAGAAGGTCCAGGTGTCAAAGATTTAACTTTATTTGTTCAAGTCAAACAAAGTGAGATGTTCCAAATCATACCAAAAACATCAGAAAGCATCTGAAAACATCTCAAAATCGGGTGTTTTCCAACCTCTAGTTATACTGAAACTGCCAGGAGGTGTTTCCTTTCTAAACCAATCAGGTAGATTTCCGCTATCTCTTATTTTTTTATATCCAACTGTCCTTGTCTGCCACCATTATTTCCAGGCAACAAGGTTTGTAAGGTTTGTATCTAATGGTGGAATTTCAGCCTTTTTTTAAATGGCAACAAGGTTTGTATCTAATGGGGGTGCGCTGGCCAACCTTTTTCTTAATACAGCTGTTTTCAAGGACACTGGAGTTATTAAAAAGCTGGACCATGTCCATATCTTATCTCTACCAAGTCACCTCATATTAAATCATCAGAAACATCCGGATCATGTTTTTTTGTGTCTAAACTTCTTGAACTCAGGCCTCAGGCTTCTACGGCCCAGAGACATTACTGGATTTTATATTGCTGCATAGTGCTCAAATGTGCTCTTAAACATGCTTAAAATGATATAAAGTGCATATATGTGAACAATCATTAAGTAGGTATACTGATTGTAACATTACATCATCTTTATAATTAATTTGTATGTAATAATTATTGTGTAATTTCTGAGTGATTTGGGCACAGACAACACATATTTAGATATATTTTAGATATATTTTACATGCACTGGGCACTGTTTAAGTGTTTGGGCACTGTTATTTACCCCGGTTATAAAGAAGTATTCATAGGAATGTTTGTAACATAGTTGTGTTAGTAGATCAGACATCATATTAGAATCAAGATTGTTTGAATGACAGAATCAACGTTTTTATGCATGCAGTAATTGTTTTTATAAGAATATCTTTAATCATTTTCAGCAATATAAAATCCACTCATGTGTTAAAGGCCTGACCCAAATATGTCAAAGCCAGCAATACAAAATCCAGTGATGTTTTAAAGGCCTGAACCAAATAAGTCACAGTCAGCAAAATCCAGTGAAGTGTAAAGCCCTGATCCAAAAATGTCAAGTTGACCTTCCACTATTAGACCAAAAACCTTGTAGCTCAGCTTATTTTTTTAAAAAATGAATCAATGTTGACTTTCCACCATTAAATCAAAAGTATTGTTGCTTTGAAATAATGGTGGCAGGCAAAAACAGTTGGATATTAAAAAATAAGAGATAACGGGAATCTACCTGATTGGTTTTGAAAGGAAACACCTCTGAGTAGTTTCAGTATAACTAGAGGTTGGAAAACACCTGATTTTCAGATGCTTTTTGGGAACATCTCACTTTGTTTGAATTGAGCAAATAAAGTTAATTCTTTGACACCTGGACCTTCTTTGTCTGAGCAATTTTTTAAACTACAAGATCAGCATTTTTCTCATCATAATCTTTGGTTAAATTTGATTTCAGATCATTCTACTAATACACTCATGTATACTAATGTTCCTATGAATACTACCTAATACTGCTTAGGTATACTGCTTAGGTATGTCTTAGGAATATTATAACTGTGGTGAATAACAGTGCCCAGTGCATGTAAAATATATCCAAATATGTCTTGTCTGTGCCCAAAATCACTCAGAATTTATCTATATGTAATCACACACATGATCTATATGTAAGTAGCGCCTTCCATGTTCAGTCACGACTGTCAATACTTATTTGTTAGCTTGCCTGCTGTGTCACGTGGTTAGGTTGCGCCACTTTCAAAAGTTTTTTCTCAAAAGTCAACTCTCAAGTCATGAATAGCAAGTCAAAGTCAAGTCTTTTATTAATATTTGTCAAGCAAGTCTCAAGTCCTAAAATTGCGACTTAAGACTGACTCAAGTCCCTCATCTCTGTTACACAGGCTCTCGTTGTCCCATCAGCCTGGTTTTCGAGCTTCATGTATTCTTCTTCAGCTGCTTGTTTGGTAAGTTCAAACACACAAGTATACCTGAAACCTGTATTAATGTCTCTGTTCTAAACGATAGAACGATATTTATAAAAATGTTAGCAACTGACATTTCTTGGGTAGTCAAAGGTGCTCCAGAACTGTTTGTTTTCCTGAATTATTCAAAATATCTTCCTGATGTTTCCAAGGTCATTTCTTTTAACCACCTGACTACCTGGCCGCTAGATCCCATCCCCACCCATCTCCTCCAGGCCATCTCGCCATCTGTTGTAGCTGCTCTGACCCACATTATCAACACGTTTCTCACCACTGGAACATTTCCCACTAGTCTCAGCCTCAGACCGTTGGCTAAATGTCTGATGCATAAGTCACACTTTTCTGGAAACAATTCAGCATGTTCGAAGTCGTCATCTGATTGGTTGAATTTCACAGGATTTCCGGGAGACGTGCGTTTTGCGTTCTTTAACGGTCCGACTGGAAACAACACGAACAGGGACATTTCCATGCCTCTAAACATGATGCGGCACAAAACGAAACGTGATTGGTTGCTTTACCTGTCAGTCATATGGCCTCTTGGTCGGGCCTTGACAGAAGAAAGCAGTGATGAGTTCGGCAAGACTTATTTCGCACAGTCTTCAAAGAGGCCATTTTGCCCCGATACTGAAGAAACTCTTAATCCTGCACTGTAAGAAACCTAAAGATCGGTATTTCACCTCCCCTTCATTGCCAAAACTCTCGAGCTTGTTGTATTAAACCAGCTCTCCTGCTTTCTCACGCAGAATAACCTTCTGGACAGCAACCAGTCTGGTTTCAAGAGCAGTCATTCCATCAAGACTGCACTGCTGTCAGTCATTGAAGCTCTGAGACTAGCAAGAGCAGCCTCTAAATCATCTGTACTTATCTATCTGATTCTTTTGACACCATTAACCACCACATCCTCCTGTCGACCTTCAAGGCAATGGATGTGTCTGGAATGGTGCTGCAATGGTTTTAAAAAGTCGAAAGTCTTAACCTCTCAGGTAGGTCATTTAAAGTATCCTGGAGAGGTGTGGTCTCTGAGTCCAGTCCTGTAGATTCATCCTCTACAACATTAGCAATATATGACCTTTCCTGTCCGAGCATGCTACGCAAGTCCTGGTCCAGGCTCTTGTCCTATCAGACTGGACTACTGCAATGCGCTACTGGCTGGACTCCCAGCTTGCTCAACCAAATCTCTTCAGATGATCCAGAATGCAGCAGCAAGAGTGGTCTTCAAAGAACCGAAGAGAGCACAAGTCACTCCACTCTTCATTAAGTTACATTTTCATTAAGTTACATCGCTCGCATCAAATTCAAAGCTCTGCTCTTGGTCTTCAAGACCACCACTGCTTCACCCCCCCCCCCCCATATCTTCACTCGCTAACACAGACCTATGTACCCGCCAGATCCGAAAAGGAACAATTTCTTGTAGTGCCATCCCAAAAAGGGGAACAATCACTCTCACATACCTTCTCTGGATCTGTTCCACATTTGTGGAATTATCTACCCGCTCCTACACGATCAGCAGATTCTGTAGCCATCTTTAGGAATCGGCTGAAAACACATCTCTTCCGTCAACACCTGACCGATAAGTTCGACTTCCTATTTCTTTTCTACTCTTTCTATCCTTAAAAAATCTTTTGATTTGTATACTGTGGTAGGCTATATGAGACCAGTTTTTACTGCACTTATGCTTTTTTTATGCTTCTATTGTTTACCTCATTTGTAAGTCGGTTTAGATCAAAGCGGATATAACTAAACAAAAACTCAAAGCGGATCTTTTGGAACAACTTGAGGAGCAGTAATTCATAACAGAATTTTCGTTTTTTGGAGAAGTATCCCAAACTTCCTGAAAGCTTTTTAGCAACTTAGACATTTGTAGTATGTTTACTTAATTGTTTGCTGTTGTTCTGTAGCTGTTCTCAAACCGCACCGCATGTCAGGCTCTAGGGAACATCTGTGTGATGAACATGCACTCCTTCAGCAGCATCACCAATGATGCCTGTGGCCTCTACAACACAATCTACAGAGCAACAGCTGCTCAGGGCAGCAGTCAGGACATCTCCTACTGGTAACACACATGCAGATAACATATGATCTGTTATTTATTAAATTTGTAGGTAATTTAAACATTGACTTTAATGCCCATTTATAATCTATTTAATTTGATTTAATGTAACAGCAGCACTGCTGTTCAAAGGTTTAGGCTCATTCTTTAATAATTTCCCCCACATTTTAAAATGGTAAATAAACTCATCAAAACTATGGAATATCTTAGACTTTGTGAATTATGTTGTGACTGATAATAATGAAGAATTAATCAAATTATGTTTTTTAGCAACTTAAAAGTAGTCACCCTTTGCCTAGAATCTGTAAAAAAAAGATCTGTCAGTTTCCTGAGGTCTCACCCTAATGAGCCTTTAAGTCTTTATCTGTCCTATTAGATATCAAAAGTACCACACGATATGATGAGAATCTAACAACAGACCGAAGAACCCACTGCTTGTTTTTATGACACTGTTGTGACTCTAGGAGGTCCAACCTGCCTTGGCTGTATTACGGAGAACAGTCTGGGTTAGCATCACGGATTTTACAGACTGAGCCACTTCCTGTTGGTTTCAGCTTTAAGGGTGCACAAAAGGTACCTGTGCTGGATACTTAAACTTGAATTAAAGAGTGTGTTCCATATTGTAAAGTCTCACAGACTCTTTTTGTTAACTTGCATTAGAACACCAACATTGAGCTGCTGGCTGCTGTGTACTCGATGCGTGGAGACTTTCTCAGGTGGGAGAGTGTCGGTGGAGGAAACCTGCAGGTATGCAGGAAAGACCAGTGCCCGTTTTGGTCTGTCATTTCTAATCTGGCTTCATCAAACTCAATAAGGGTTTATTTGTAGAAAGTCTTCTCTCTGTCTCAAAACTAGCCATTTCTGAAGCAACAGGTTTTTAAATATTACTCAAGTATTGTGAAAAATGTAACAAAAAGTTACTGCCTTGCAGCTCTGTCCAGACACACCTGCCAGACAACAATCTGCCTTCACGTTTGGGACCGCTTACAAACAGACTGTGAGTATTTTTTTCTCCGTCCCCTTTGTCATGGATTGATATGCATGTGGATGTGTTGCTGAAGTTGTTTTTGTCTTTCTCTAGTGTGTGCTCTCGGTGTCTGAGCTCCTGATTGGTTTTCCAGAACCTGTGTTCTATGATGTCTTCCTGGTCATTCAGAGTGCTCAGGCGACCAGACGGCTTCTTGCAGTTCCTCTCCTAAACGTCAACCAGCAGTTCAATGGCCAGTTTATTAACCAGGGTACAGTCACAGATGCTGCAAGCATATATATGATCATATCATCTGTATGTATAAAGGCTTTACCTTTGCTTTGCTGCAGGATCTAACATGAATAACTGGTATCTGACCCGGAGGATGATGCTTGTGGACACATTGAGTGGCAGAGAGAAGTCTTTGAGTTCTACTCCTAGAGTCATACGTGTGGCCTCTAACATAAAGATTGGGTATGATATATATACATTTACAAACACAAGAAATGGACAATCTGTGAGGTCAGACTTATCTCATTGTGCTGCATTGAACAGGTTTAAGCTGGTGCCGAATACACAGAAAGGACAGGTGTACCCCCCTCTGATGACCGTGGATTACTCTGATATACTTATCACTGACCCCAGCACACAGACTGTAACGGTAAATCGACAGCAAGTTATGGTTTATAAGGGCGTTTACACTTACTGTACAGTCTTTGAGTGGGGTAGTGAGCAGAAGTCATTCCTTTCTGGCAACATGAATGATGACAACTTTATAGACATGTTTATTACTTTGAATGCAGTTTCTGATTGGGTTGGAGCACACAGATAGTGTTGATGTGTTTCCAGGTGTCATTCTCTTTGGAGTATACGATGGACCAGAATGAAGCTCGGATCAAAACTGATGTGAGTGCAAAGTTAGGTACAAAGATCAATTTGCTGTTTTAAGAGAGCTGTGAGGTTTGGGTTTACTTTGAAATACTGTGTGTTTATTCTTATCCAGATTGCTCTAGGTGTGCTGGGTGGGGTGGCTGTTGTCCACTCACTATTGAAGACAGCAAGCTGGAAAAGAAGAATCGCTTCTCCCCTCATTGATCTGCAGGTAAGGGTTCGCGTTCTAGGATCATTTTAAACAAATTCAATTCACATCATTGGTTGTGTAATAATGGCCCTTTCTGTTTCAGACCATTTTGAAGTTCCTGTTGTTCTATGCTGGTGATCTGGCAAATGTTTTCTTCATCATCACTGTGGGAACAGGACTCTATTGGCTCATTTTCTTTAAGGTCAGCATTGACATGGCATTCATTTCGATTACATTAATAGTTCATCCAAAAATATTTCTTTCCCAGCATGGCGCAAAAAAAGCGTATGACTTACTCTCTTCTATAGAGCCCAACAGCGACCTCTAACAATGAATTTACATTCACAAATTATTGACAAAACTTTAGTTGAACGTTGTCCTCTTAACAGGATAGTTCACCCAACAGGTTTAGGAAAATAGCTAGAGGGGATAGGGAAAGGAGTAGTTCAAAGAGCTTTCCTCTTTCTTGTAGTCCCTGCGCCTTTTTGTGCGCATCCTTTGCGGCCACGTCGACTATCCCCCCCCTATACTTGGGAGCTTCGCCGTTGATCGCGCTAATCTCCAGCGTTTCTTTTTTTCTTCCTCCCCCTGTTATCTTCTTCCTTCTGCCCGTTTCCCTCCTTCCGGGCCTTCGTGGCCGAATCCCTCCCCATTCTCTATCCTACTCCTTCACCTTATCGGTTCTGCACGTTGCAAATGCTCATCCTCCCTCCGCCATTGTCTCTTTCCCTTCTTTTTTTTTCAACTTTCTTTCTCTTCCGGCTACACTCTAACTTCTAATGTCGAGTGTGGTTTCGTCGTTGGGCACCTCCCGTGAACGTTTTTTTTCCCCATTCCCTTTGTTTTTTCCCTACCGGTCCCATTATTGGCTTCCTGATATTTTTCGATCCTCAGTACCCTCTGCGTTTTCTTTCTTCTCCTCTTTGTCTAGTCAGTTCGCGCTTGCCAGTGCAGTATTCCTGTCTCGCTTTACTGCGGTCTCCCCTCCGCTGTGACGTGCTCCTCCCGCCTCGGGTCCTCCCCCCCGCTTCTTTTTAATTTATTGCCCTTGTTGCGGCTCCTGCCGCTTTCTTTTTGTCTCACGGGTTACCTGTGTGCCCTTTTTTTCGAGCCTCGCACTACCATTTTGCTCTCTCCACTCCCGTTTTTGCTTCTTTTTCCTACAATTTCCCGTCTCCATGTTCACCCTTTGTTTTTCACTTCGCCGCGCCAACGGTCTTTCTCGCCTTCACTCCCCGCTTAGCCGGCTGCCCGCCCTGTATCCCCGCCGCTCTAGCTCGTCCTCCCCCCCCAACTCATTCGATCTTTATCGTTCCCCCATGGCTTACCCTGTTTGCTTTTGGTCTTTATTTATATATTGTCTTGAGCCCATTTTATGCTCTTTGTCTTACGTAGTTTATTTGGGCTCGCTGTTTTTATGTGCTGGTTGTACCGCTCTTACTTGGCTCTCCCTGTGTTTTCCTCTTATTGCTCAATCCTATGTTTTATGTCCGCCACTCCTGTTCGCGATCTTTCGGTGGTGGTCTCTCCCTTCAGTCTTCTTTGTCCGCGTCCACACGCTCTTCTTCCGTCTCTGGTAATTGCCTCTGTGTTCGGCCATATTTCTTCTCCCTTTGCGCCGCCTCATTTACTTCTCCGCTGAGTACCATCGCATCATCTATGGAGCCGGTTCCTCCTGCCTACGGCTCTCCAGTCCCTTCTTAGCTTTGTCCCTTCTGTCCGGTTTCTTGTCCCTTCCTTGTCCTTGTTGTCGTTTAATTCTCATACTTTGTAGCTTTAGGCTCTCGCTCTCGTACTCGTCCCCTCCCCCTTTCGTTCCTTTCTTACGTCCTGCTCTGAGTTTCCTTGCTATTCTTTTCTTTTATACAGCCCTCCTCGCTCCGCTGTGTATCCCATTGGGTGCCTCTTCGTGTGCCCAGATGCTCACTTTTATGCCCCGTCTGCTGCTCTATGTTACCCTCGCTCTTTTTCCTCCGCTCACAGCTCGTCGGTGCTTTTTTTCCCAATTTTTTCACACCTCTTTCTTACCAATCCTATTCTTTTTTCCCTCTTTCTCACTTCCGCTGGCCCTCCTCGTTAATTGTAGCCGTGCCCACTCTCTATTGGTTTGCCCCCGTCTCATTTAACGTCCTGTATTTGCTCGCCGCCTCTTTTCGTCCACGCTCCCCCACGTCCTAGGGGGCGCCAGCGAACTAAGATGATCGCCTTTGCTGCAATTTTTGGAATTCTTTCATACATCGCCCCTTTTTGTTGTCCCCCCGTTTCTGTTCTTTCGGAGCTAAGTTGATTGATTTTCTTATTCGTGGTGTATGGGTCTTTTCTTTTCTTGGTCTTCTTTGCAGAGTGGTTCCATTTGTCGTGTCTACTTATTTCGTCAGTGTTTTGATCGCCGCGCGCACTTCTTCGATGTCTTTCCTTTTTCCCTCTTCTACCCTCTACATTTGGTCCCCGGGTTAAGCTTATTGAGACTTCTCCTTTCACTCTTACCCGCCAGGCCCCCATGGCTCTTCTATCTTTTGCGTTTTGCATTTTCCTGTGCTTTTCCAGTAGTTTCCTCTTTCTCCAGTTTTTCCCCCATCTGCTTTCGGCCCTTTTCCTTTCGCCGCCCCCTACTTATTAGCTCTTCGGGGTGCTCAACCTCTCTCGTCGTTTCCTCTGTGTCTCGTCCCGGCGGCTTTACAGCTTGACGCTATTTGACGCAACCCGACTAGATCTCCTCCGTTGTTTTGGTATGTCGTTTGCCGCTAGCATCTTTGCTCCTCATGTGCCTCGTGATAGTGGCTAGCTGTGCTGTCCGAATTTCCATCTCCGGCGTGGCTGCAGTGTCTGTGGTCATTCGTTGTTATTTCTCGAACAGGAGGTGCTCATGGAAGGGATGACGGGTCTTATTCGGTGCCGCCAGTACAGATGGTGATTGAGCGTATATGCTTGATGGCGGAAGGGTTGTGGACGTGAGGAACTGAGGGGGTAGGGATGTAGGGAGTATGGAGAAGTGAGGTGGAAAAAATACGACCTCTGCGCTGCTTGCCGGTTCTCCATGCCTGCTTCCACGTACCTGTCCCTATTTTATCCTTTACTTTTTTTGTGGACACTTGGTCACCCACGAGGTGTACTCATGTATTCCGATCAAGAAGGTACTTGCATTTATGTTTTTCCCCGTTTATCTTCTAGTTACCCCTCTCCTCCACTTTCTTGTACTACCCCCTCCGCTGCGCTCAAATGTCGAGGCAGGCGCCGCGCGTCTTGCCTCTTGGCGTTATTCTTCGTCCTGCATTCGTTGCATGCGCGGGGGGGTTGTGGTGTTTCTCGGTTGTCTGTCATTTGTTTCTTTGAGTCCTATTCCATCCACCTGTTTACTATGCGCTCTGTAGTGTACCCTAAATGTCTTACTTGCCATCCTCTCTTCATTGTGTCCTGCGTTCGATGACCCTAACTCTGTTCTTTTTGCTTCTCTATCTTTTTCCATTCGTTCTTCCTTCCCTGTAGCCATAACCCCTCCATCGCTTTTGTTAAAACCTTGGCTCTATCTTCAAATGTGCTCTTGATCGGCTCGCTGGTTTGATCTTTTTATACCTGTGCTTTTTGCTGCTATTCCTATTCTCGCTGTGTGCTCTCTCTGTGCCTACGTGTCTCCACGACCTCTTGCATAGCTCCTTGGCCTCTGATTGCTGTTGTATTCATCCCCTTTCGTACTTTAAGTTGCCGACCATCTTATTGTTGTTTCGACCCCAGCCTAGGTACCTGGGGTACCGTGGTCAGTTTTACATCCCATGCCTTGCTCCTAATCGTTCCGGATCATATTTTCTCCTCTCTTTTTTTGCGCACCTCAAGATTCTGCCCTTTTTCGATCGTTTTCGGTTCCCGCCAGCTCGGTGGTATTCCTTGTTGTTGTAGTATAGGGATTTTCGTGTTGGTACCTGTGGGTAACTGGCGTCGTAGCATATAACGCTGTCTGTTACGAGCGCGTCGCTTGGCGGATATAGCCGAAACATTTAGTCCCCCCCCGCTACAAGACCTCCGGTCCGGACCTCGTTTGTTCAACGATATCTTTTTAGACTGGCTCGTGGGGGTATAGCGAAAGGGCGGGACAAAAATGGAGATTGAGTACAATCCAAAGACAGACTCAGGGCCAACAACTTTCGGAAGTCGGCCGCATAGAAGAGTGCTGGGAGGGGGTCAGGGAGGAACGTTGGAGTAGGAAAGAACGTCGTTCGTATCAGACCCTGTTTGGTTTGTCGCTCACATTCCTTCGCTATTTGCTTGTACATCTCTCGTTCCCGTTCGTACCCGGCCCCCCCACTTTCACTTCCCTCTAATTTGCAGCTGTCCCTGTCATTTCTTGTGTGATGTAATATGCCCACACCCGTAGTCTCGCGGATTCCCCTTTTTTTTTTCCTTGCCGGTCTGTCGGGTCTCTTGCTCCGCTTACCCGATCCCTGTCCGGCGCTTTTGTCGCTTCTTATCCACTTCAGCTTGCGGTGTTCCCGGTTATACCCGCTACACGCTCCTTGCAAACCCCTACCTCTGCCACGGAAATACCACTAACCTCAGACATAGGGTTTCAGTTTGCCGTGCCCGCCTTGCTTGTCAATGTGCTCTAGTTGTTTCGCACCCACTTTTGCCCAACCCAATCTTATCAGTTCAGTTTCTTTGTTCTGTGAATTTTATTCATTTCATTAGTAACATTTTTTGGAGGTTAGGAGAAATATTACAATAGATAGCAAGATCAATCAACATGGCTTTTTGTTGTGGTACCAGGGCTCAGCAATTTCGTTGTCGTTGTGCGCCATAGCCAGCTCAGGAGAGGAACGTTTTGTTGTTTATGTTGGCGTTGCATTTGCATGAAGGTGTTCATACATTTCAATCTCAGATTGAAGCCATAAACCTCAAATAAAACATACTGTTCTTCCAGTTTCCCTCCCTCCTAAACCCAACTATTACTCTTCATTACAGACAGTGCAATTTCTTCATAAGCTCTTTGTGCAGCTGTCTGTGGATGTTTTCTTTGTAGACTGGGAAAGACCTCGCAGTAAAGCCAGTAAACATGTGGAAGGTAATTACATTGCTAAGATTTTTCTCTACTTTCCAGTAGACATTATTTTGTAATGTTGTTGTTCTGTTTTGAGGGTCTGGTGAGGGAAAGAGTCAAGCATCTCCCGTTAGTATCTGGAGAACATACTTTGTGGCCAATGAGTGGAATGAGATTCAGACCATTCGCAAGATCAGCCCAACTTTTCAGGTCATGGCTGTGCTCTTCTTTCTAGAGGTGAGCGTCCCTGGCCACATTTTACATTTATGCAGTCAGCAGATGCTTTTGTAAGGGTAAATGTTGGTTTGTGTGTTTTCTGTGTATCAAACTTATAATTTTGCCACCTTGTGCTGCCATTTGAGCTGCAACAACAAATTTGTAGAACAGCACATTCTGAGCATCAAAGAATACTTTATAGATGAAATTGGACATGCTGTGTACTGTTTGTGTCGAGTACATAGTATTTAAAATGAGTTGTGCTTTCAGGTGGTGGGCTTTTCAAGCTTGGCCCTAAGGGATCCCTCGTCCATTCTCGGGCGATCTCCTGAGGCATACACACCGCCATACAGCCTTATACTCCGCTATGGTTTGGCTTCTGCTTTGTGGCTCAGCATTGGCTTAATACAGGTGAAAACATACATACATGTGTTCTGGAAAGTCTTCTCATTTTCAGAACGAAATCTTTGTAAACAAGGCCAAAACAACAATGCAGAGATCTGTGGGAGCAGTGATAATCTTATTCACAGATCCTATTGTGTAATTTCTGAGTGATTTTGAACACATATTCAGATATATTTTATATGCACCGGGCACTTATTCACCCCGATTATAAAGAAGTATTTATAGGAATGTTTGTAACATAGTGGTGTTAGGAGATCATAGATCAGAAAACACATTAACTGAATGATAGAATCAACATACTTTTGCATGATAGAATCAACATAAGTATACTTATGCAGTAATTGTTTTCATAAAAATATTTTAATCATTTTCAGCAATACAAAATCCAGTGATGTTTTAAAGGCCTGACCCAAATATGTCAAAACTAATAAAAAAATGAGTCAGCAATACAAAATCCAGTGATGTTTTAAAGGCCTGACCCAAATATGTCAAAACTAATAAAAAAATGAGTCAGCAATACAAAATCCAGTGATGTTTTAAAGGCCTGACCCAAATATGTCAAAACTAATTAAAAAAATGAGTCAATGTTGACCTTTCACCATTAGACCAAAAAACCTTGTTGCTTTGAAATAATAGTGGCAGACAAGGACAGTTGAATATTAAAAAATAAGAGATAGCGGGAATCTACCTGATTGGTTTAGAAAGAAACGCCTTTGAGTAGTTTCAGTATAATTAGGGGTTGGAAAACACCCGATTTTCAGATGCTTTTTGGGAACATCTCACTTTGTTTGACTTGAACAAATAAAGTTAAAAAACTTTGACACCGGACCTTCTTTGTCTGAGCAATTTTTTGAACTGCAAGATCAGCATTTTTCTCCTCATCAATCCTATTCTTAAAGGGATAGTTCACCCAAAAATGAAAACTCTGTCTTCATTTACTCACCCTCAGGTAGTTCCAAACCTGCATCAATTTCTTTGTTCTGCTAAACTGAAAGGAAGGTATTTAGAATAATGTCAGTAGCCAAACAGATCTTATCCCCCGTTTACTCCCTTCCATTGTAGGGAAAATAAATACTATGGGAAATACTGTATACTCGATCCTTTTAACACGTGATTCAGGTGGGGTCCACCTTCTTTTAGCCTCATCTTTAAACCCTTACCACAATTATATCACTTTGGTGGTGCAGCCATGGCTGGTTTATTTTTTTATGTTTTATGTGGCCTGAAAAAAGCTTAACTGAAAAGCTTAACTTTTGGAAAATTGTCTGTTCATTTATAGTTTCTGAGACAATGGAAATTGGAGAGGAAGTGGTGTGGTGGAACAAGCGTGGTTGCAAAAATCAGAGGAACGGGTTAGAATATAACCATGTAGACCACAATATTTGACAGTGCAAAGTTTGGTGTCTCTTACCGTTTAAAATGAATTCAAACAAAATAATAGTGCTAAAAATGTTTTTTTGGTAGTAAGTTAAAAAACCTGATGTTCTTATACTGATGTATATATACTGATGTTCTTGTTTTGTGTGCAGTGGTCTGAGAGTGTAACAGAATGTCAGTTAAGGGCGAAACAAACCATACTAGAAATAGACACAAACAGAAAAGGTTTTGATGAGTTGACAAATAAAATGTATCAACCCCAGTAGTTTAAGAGGTGTTATATACATGAAATGCCTGCAATATATAAAACAATTGGGGAGGTAAACGCATCTGAAAGGAAAGAGAGGTGTTGGTTTGCTATAACCACATGTCTATAATTTAGCTTACTCTGCATCTGCAATAACCACGTTCATCATTTCATGTTTAGCCAATAATAACACCCCAAATAAGTGATGGAGTCTATGAAAACTATTCACTTTTGTGATTTACTGTTACTTAAAGCATCCTATATAATGTAAAGTACCTTCTGTAAAAAAATATAACATTTATATCTTTATTATTGGCTGAGTAAAACCATGTCAAAGATGGAAACTATAGTGATGTTAACGCTGGAAAACGCTTGTTTCGTAATTAGATTGAGACCCTGGTTTTCACAGGCTCACATAAGGTAATCTGCTCCACAAATGACTCAATACAAAGGTCATTTGTGGTCAGAACTCAAGTTTACAAGGAATATCTGTTTAAATATATGTGTGTGTGTGTGTTTCAAATTTTCTTTTATGCCATTTTACTTTAGATGATATTCTTCCAAGTGTTCCACGAGCGTTTCATTGAAGACAAGATTCGCCAATTTGTGGATCTATGCTCAATCAGCAATGTAAGTATTAAGCTAAAAAAAGTAAGCAACAGAGTCGGATGTTTTAACGGCAATTACGTACAGTTTTTACACCATATGTAAATATTGAATGTACTGTGAAATGTGTGTGCATTGGATAGATCTCCGTGCTGTTGTTGTCTCATCGATGTTTTGGCTACTACATCCATGGGCGTTCTGTTCATGGTCACGCTGACACTAACATGGATGAGATGAATACGAATCTGAAGCGAGAGGCGGTGAGGCAGTGTTTGGGTCCTACACACATTTCTTATCTTAAGCATGAATAATACACTCATTGTTGTTATGTGTTTGTGTGTTAGGATAATCTGTGTGGCCAGAGGGGACTGTTGCCCAACTCAGACACTCAGACATTTCAGATCTCAATTACCAACCGCCTACGAGCACAATATGACCGGATACTTGAGCCACTCAGCAGGGTATAAACATATGCACTTATGTTTAGCTACAATAGAAATATTGTTTTTATGGAAATGTGATGATATCCACTTGTATCCAATATTACTTATAGTGCACTTAAAGGGTAGTTCACCCAAAAATGAAAATACTGTCATCATTTACTTAGCCTCAAGTTGTTTTACTTAGCCTCAACATGTTTTTATTCCACAGAACACAACATAACATATTTGAAAGAATGTTTGTAACCGAACAGGTCTGGGGCACCATCTTAAGTAGGAAACAAAACCACTATGGTAGTCAAGTGCTCAGAACGGTTTGGTTTTCTACATTATTCAAAATATCTTCTTTGTGTTCAACAGAACAGAGAAAATTATACAGATTTGAAAGGACATGTTTGAGATTAAAATGTTTGGGTGAACAATCCCTTTAATTTTTGTGTGTGTTCCCTGGGGTTGAGTTCACAACATTGTTGTTGCAGGTGCCATGATCCTATTTATTTAGGAATAGTTATCACCTTTGATTGTTTTAGCTCCCTCTAGTGATAGCTAGTTCTCAAAACACTCAAAAATCCAAAACACACACAAGACTATATTGTCTTGACCCCTACAGAGAAACGGGCCCTCAAGATTGATGGATGCTACAGCCAATTCATGTGAGCAGAGCTCAAAAGCATACCATACCATGAACAGATTCCTCGGCTCTGTCATCGATCATGTAAGGATTGCAAGCCAATTGACCTGTCCTTGTCATTTAACTAAAAGGGATTGTGCCAAAATATTTGAATGAACTGTTGCTTTAAGTGTTTGATTTATTTTTTTGGTAATTCTGTATGCTGTTATCTCAGGCACATCGTGAGATGGATTACATCGTGAAAGATAAGCTGCTGTTTGAGAGACTGGTCGGTATGGAGTTCATAGAGCCATTGGATAAAAGCATATTTTACAATGGTAAACATTTGGAAAATCCCATACATATAAGAAAGACCCAGTCAATACAATTGTTTATAATTTTTCATTTATTCATTGTTTTGAGTTAATAGTTGTAACTTTTTCTCTCTTCAGATGATTCTCACTCTTTCGCCGATGTTCTTTTTTATGGTAATGAAGCTGTGCTGTTGATCTTTGACACATTGTTTTTCTGTGTGGTGGACCTGGGCAGTCAGAACTTCATTCTAGCAGCAGTATTGACATATCTTCAACAACTGGTTAGTGTTTGTGTTTGTTGATAGACTGGTTTTATTCTGCAGTCTTTGAGTGATGATCACTACGGTCACTTTTCTCTCCTTCAGATCTTCAGGCTTATCCGAAATGGAATAGGCCGCAGGAACCTCGCCAACAAAACTCTAGTTGACAAAAGATTTCTTATCTAGCTGTTTTTTTTATCTACTTTGTTTCCTTGTTGTTGTTTCTACTCTTATGCCTTTGCAGCTTTCGTCTTTTACGTAAGATTGTTTTTACTGACTTTTGTATTGTTTTTGTAATGGAATGGTTTAATTAAAGTAGAAGTTGTTACATAAATGCTGTTTTCTTAATATTTGTTGTTTCTAGTTATACTATGTACAAATTTTAATACATTTCCTGAGCTGTGAGTAAATAACTAGTAGAATTCTGTTATTTTTCAAAAAAGTAGCTCCTGTTTAGGCCCCAGCGAGGATTGAACTCGCGACCCCTGGTTTACAAGACCAGTGCTCTAACCACTGAGCTATGGAGCCTAACCTGTCTCCATTTGGTAGTTATTGAAAATATGCTTTATGAAAGTACGTCAGTCATACTCTGCATGTCTGGGAAAGGTGTGTCCATTATATGACTCTTAAGATATAACTTTTGTCTAGATTGAAAGTCAGTCGATTCACTTTTTGGCCGGTACCTGGAATTCGGTGCCGGTACCAAACGGTACCTTTTTCCGGTACTTTACTCTCTGACATTTATTTCAGTGAAAAAAACCTCCAAACCTCTCAATTTCGACATTTTGTTAAAACTTTACACAAAAGAAATAAAGACTATAGAAATAACTACAGCGTTATTATTTCCACCAGCTTATTCTATTTCCTCATCACACACATAATCATTTATTTATGCAGTGTGATAATTTACCTAAACCATGAGGCCTCCACCATTAACAGACCATTAGATAATATAGAAAAACAAAACTTGAAAAGTCTACAAAAATATTTTAACAGAATCATTGGAAATTTAAAATAATAGATTGATATGTTATATACATTTTTAACAGAGATACTGAAAGAATAACATATATATATCATACAATAACACATAGGCCTAATGTAAATGTGAATCAGTCTCCTGCTGCGCTGTTCACAGCTTCAAACTGCACCTTGACGGCCTCACTCACCTCTTTCCATCGACTGCTCTAATCTGTCACTAATAACTTTGTTTCGGGACTTCATAAGATGATTTTTCTAAACAAATAGAGGTGAAATAAAGAAAATAAATATGATAATATGTGGAGTCGAGTGTTGACACTTAGGTCAGATGGAAAATCATGAAACATGGATGTTAGTGTTTCTGCTTAGGTTAACAGTATGTGAGTTCCTGTTCTCTACATCTGGACCATCCTGATAAGGGTACAGCCACTTAAACTCGTAATTCTTAGTGACATTTATAACAGATCAACCTGAACAGGATATAGCATAGTACTAAGTAGAATACCAAGTTCGTGCACAAAGTGTGGGACACAGGCGAAACCTAGAAAATCACAGTATTTATTCTCATTTGATAGAGCAAACCACCTCGGCCTTGAGGCTTTATGTGTGTGTGAGTATATGGTTGCAGGTTACTTATGAGAGGAGCGGAAAGGCACGAATGGACACAGAAATGATGACATGTTTAAGTTGGTTCCGGACTAGTCACTGTTAAGCTTGATAATCTATAGATACTGTTGTTTCCAATGCAATGAATCCCATAATGTGCACTCTCCCAGTCAATTACAAGAAACTGACAGTGATTTAATTATATAAAGTTTGCAAAGAAAACAAGGACTATAAAAAGCAGAAGAATAAAGGAGGAAACAGAAACAGGAAAGAATTATCTCCAAAGCAAGACAGATAAGATTAATTACAGGCAACAAGAAAGAAAAAAGAGATTTATGAAATTAATTGATAGCAATGTTTGTATCTGATGATTTTTTATTTGAATTAAAAACTAACAGGCGAGATAGAAGCTTTGAACTTGCTACGCCTCAGCGCTGTCTGAAAGTAACACCTTTTAAATAAGATCCTGTAAGCATAAAGGAAACAGGTGTTCAAGTGCTAGCTGTACGAATTGGAACGCTCTACAACATCACTAAATTTTGCATATATGCTTTGTAATGCAGGGTGTTAAAAGTGCTAACGGTTAAAGGAAAATCCTGTTCTGCAACGCAAGCTGTTAAGACACGTAACGGTTATTTTGAAAACTTTGTCTAACTGGAAACTATAAAGTGTAATGGAAAGACTGTGGCTTGTTGGTCTAGGGGTATGATTCTCGCTTAGGGTGTTAGCCAGTGGTTGATTGTTCCTCCTGGTGCTTTCTGTCTGAATGGTTGTATCTGATCAGCTAAACTTCACAGATCATGTTGCCAGCACCACCCGATCCTCTATATTCATCCTCTAGATATTCATCCTCTAGAACATTATAGGAGAATTAGACCTTTCCTGTCCGAGCATGCTACGCTGGGACAGGCTCTTGTCCTCTCAAGACTGCACTATTGCAATGCGCTACTGGCTGGACTCCCAGTGTGCACAACCAAACCTCTACAGATGATCCAGAATGGAGTGGCAAGAGTGGTCTTCAGAAAACTGTAAGAAACAAAGCACACGTCACTCCACTCTTCATTAGGTTACATTGGCTCCCAATAGTTGTTCGCATAAAATTCTAAGCTCTGCTCATGGCCTACAAGACCACATGGTTCGGCACCCCTGTATCTTCACTCGCTAATACAGACTTATGACTAGATGTAAATGTATGATCACTTTGAATTTGTTTATTAAAGCAAAGCCATTTCAAACGGTGATGCGTTAAACCTCTTCAACAAGTCTCTGTCTCTCTGAGTAAATTGATTTCAACACAACCTATTATCTGAACCTGAAAAAGACTCCCGTCTAGCCGAAGAAGCCAAATCCTACTGAGTTTGTCACGGACACCGCCCAGAATTTCTAAGCAGCTGACAGCGCTCTCAATCGGAAGGTGAGAACAAATATTTTAAATTCGGAATTGGATTGTAGATATACTGTATGTGTTGGGGTGTTTAGTTATCCAGGTGGGATATCAAATGCACTATTCTGAAAACATCTCCACTCTATAGATATACTCTATATAGAGGTTATGCCATTACTATTTTCTCTGGTTGTTCCTCTGTTTTTCTGGTGTCGATCGCGGAGTGGGACCGGGCTGGACGTGCATGGTTTCGGCGAGTGGGATTGCCTGGGTCGCGGGCGGTGGGCTCTCCCCCCTTCCTCGGGGATGTTGCTCGGTGACTTGGTCGGGGTCACTGAGAGCAGCTATGACACGTCAGAGGGGATCTGGCCCTCCTGGCTGAGCCTGGTTTCTCCCAAGGTTTTTTTCTCCATCAATCAATAAGGGAGTTTTGGTTCCTCGCCACAGCAGGGCAGTGTTGGCTTGCTCACCGGGAGACTGCATCTATTTATTAATTTATAAGATATTATCTATTAGAATGATCTTGCTTGTTCTATAAACACTATGCACTGTGCTGTGTTTTACCTCTGTGTTTTCTTATTTGCTCCTGTAAAGCTGCTTTGGAACAATGCACATTGTGAAAAGCGCTATATAAATAAACTTGAATTGAATTGAATTATGCACGTGATGTCACCCCATACGTAACGTCAAGCGAGTCACGCCCACTGAGTGGCAGAAAGACTGAATGCAGCAGTGTTTACCGCCATCTGTACTCTGTTGTGGAATTTTTCAAGAATAAAGAGAATGAAACAATTTGTCTTTGTTATTTTATTTCTTAGGGCCTATAAGAAAGGTTGACTGCCACACAGAAAGAAAACAATGTCAGTCTGCAGAGAGTGAACAACTCGTATACGCCTGAGACATCCAATACAGGAAGCTAGTTGTCGTTGTGCAATAACTATTCCTCCTTCTCATAGATTGTACTGAAAGGAACATTCATCTTAGCTATTTTTCTCGCTTTGGTTAATCTAAATGTCACTAGACATTGTGACATAGGGTCTGTGGTCGAAACCACAAATCTTCACACGGAAGTCAAAGCTCTGTACAGTTTTCTGTAAGAACATCCTGTAAAAACAATGAAAACGTTAACATAGGGACGAATGACACATAAAAAGTGTTATGTCATAAACTAATATATCCACCACAACTCTATTTAGAACAGGATAAAGTTGTTGTTCGATTGAATATCTCTGCAATTCGATGAAACAAATGGAAAACTGAAACGTGGGTGTGTACTAGCCATTTCATATCATAATCAGCTCAGGTAAGTTGTTTTTGTTTAACATAATAACGTTACCTACCTACTCTCTACACCTTTATATGTTGCATAAATGTATATGTATTTCTTTTAACATTCTATGCAGTTGTATTTCATACAAACGGAAAGATAAATGTTAATGTCAACCACGAAAACATTTAGAAAAGCAATATAAATCTTGAAAGATTCCGTTTATTAACCACTAAACGCGTTTTACTCGAGTAGAAAATGTTTAAGGCTTTGCGTGTTTCACAAGAGATTCATTGTGGTGAAAAAAGATTCTTCAGAATGTAAAAAGAAAGAAATGGTTCATTAAAGACCCTTTGACTGAACGGTTCTTTGTGGAACCAAAAATGTTTCTTCTATGGCATTACTGTAAAATACCTTTTAAGCACTTTTATTTTTACGAGTATACCTTCTAACCAATGATGCAAGTCTAAGTAATGATGTAGTTTAGATGGCTCTGTTAGCATAAATATAAGTGCTTTTTGATGTAACGGCAGGTCAGCCTGTGGAACTCCTTGTGAGTGCTGAAGCTGACTTCTGCTGGCAAAACTACTGTATATAAAAAAAATCTTCAGCAAATGTTTCTCCAGTTGACGACTGCATTCCTGACTTCTGGTCTCCATTCATCATAACTGGTCTATGTGTCTTCTACTGTAAATTCCCCTACAAGACTTTTATTTTGAATTTATATTTGCCTGTTTTTCAAGAAAAGGTTTCCTGCCTCATTGCACAGACTACACTTTGGGCTCCCTGGTCCCTGCCCACCAGTTGCATTGACTCGGTGTTAGAACAAGACACAACCCTGAAAGCAATTTGGTAAGTAAATAATAATTTTTACTGTAATTGTAAAGTATTTTTTAAAAGCTAATTTTTTTACAACAAAAAAGCTCTCTTTAATTTGAGTAGATTCAAAAAATCTAAAAAATGTCACAAAAAACTAAAATATTAGAATTTTTTATTGTTTTTTTTTTTATAACTGTACAAAATTAATTACAGAAGTTGCATTAGGGAAACATTTGCTGCCTTGTGCTTGCTGTGATCGCTGGGCATGTTGGCACTTAGTCTGTTAGACATGCCCAAAGTTTTCGACCACATTAGTAATCCGTTCATAATTGTTAAATTAGCTAGCCGTATAGCCGAGATCAAAAGTTTCAAATGATATCATATTCAAAGTCATATTTATGTGTCAAATGACATGTTGCAGTAATTTTGATGGTTAATGGTTTAAAACTAAATGTCCTGATCTTGATAACTTCCTGAACACTTTCACCAGTGCACTGAGAATAGAAAAATATTACTAATGGAGATACCTGAGCACATATGGGATTCCTTTTGTGCCAATAAAAATGAAAGCAAACTTTAAAAAAACGAACGAAAAAATACAATGAGAAAGAAAAAAAACACTTTGATAATGAAAACAATAAACTCAATTGCACAAAAATGTGAAAATATTTTCGAATAAACTGCAATTTTCTTAACAACAATTTTCTAAGTTTCGTTTTGCAAATAATTTTGAATTCGCTGCTAGATTTTTCATTTGCGCTTTCCGAGTTTTCGTTTACGCTTCTCAAGTTTTCGTTCGCCTTTCTGGCACAAATCTCACGTGTGGGCGGGACTTATGGCCACGAATTCAACACTATTATTTGCAAAAATGAAACTTTGCAGAAAATTGCAGTTTATTCGAAAATATTTTCACATTTTTGTGCAATTGAGTTTATTGTTTTCATTATCAAAGTTTTTTTTTTCTTTCTCATTGTATTTTTCGTTCGTTTTTTTAAAGTTTGCTTTCATTTTTATTGGCACGAAAGGAATCCCATAAGCACAAAAGCTTTTCTTTCGGCTGGTTTTGCTAAAACAAATATTTTGTATTCTTGTGCTAAACAAGCTACCATACAAGTTACCAGAGGGGGTTTCATCTACAAATCGTCTGCCAAACTATAAGAATGGATTGTCGGGAAAATGACAGAGGACATGAGGAAAAATTCTATAAAGGGCGGCACCTGAAGCTTGAGGAACTCAGAGAAATGGGTTGTTCGAATGATTACCTTTATAAATCTTCTCATATCCCAAACTTCCCTAAGAATGTACAGTTTCAAGTGTCACACCTTCGCCACACCGTCATGTTGGCACAAAATGGTGGAAAAAGCAAGTCTCAGAAGACCAAATCTGGTGTGGTGGATGAGGAAATCGGTACTTACAAGAGCAAAGAGTCGACCCTGGTAAAGCTTTCCTGCACCACTTCACCTCCTCCCCAGCCTTTCTGTCATCATCTCGCCTGGGGAACTTCCGCTTCAGCATGTCGATTGCTGAGCTGCTACAATTCTACAAGAATCAGTTCTGCGAGGGCCAGGAGCCTGACATTCGTGTTTTTGAGACAGTGGTTTATAAGCAGGAAGTGATGTACGGTATTGTGATTCATGGTCCCGATGCACGAGATCTGTTCTCTGAGTATCCTCTACTTCAGGATACCCCAGATGCAGTGTGTGTGTTGCGTGGCAATACCATTATTTGGCGTGCACAGGCAATGAGTAAAACGCATCGTTTCAGGCTGTCTTGTAACATGAAAGCACATCGGTTGTTTAAGAAACAACACCAATACTATGTGTGGGATCACATTGGAGTCGCATTCCATGTTCCGCATGGCGAGGTTTTCAGCTTCAGCAAAGAAAAATTGCTTGAGAATCTCAGGCTCTGTAATGGAGCAGAGCCAAAAATTAACAATGAGGAATTTGTGAATTGTGATTTTTTACGCATCAGGCCTTGAGAAATAAATATATCAGGTCTGAAACTGTAGGCCGTTTATTTGCAACTAGAAACAGAAGGCCTATTGGCTGTGCTGTACGATCATAAAATACAGCACAATTTTCTTTTGTGTTCTTAGTTTATCCATGAAAATGTTTATCCCTCTCAAGATTTCTTTAACTTTCATTTTATGAAGCATGTATATTGACAGAATGCTTGTGTATGGCTGAACTATTCTTTCACACATAATCTGAACTATTTTTAGGGTTTTGTTAATTGTAAGAACAATTGTTATATTCCCTTCCTTCCTTACTTTTTGGTGTGTAGGACTCCTTCTGACAGGTCAACTAGGGTTCAGATAGATTTATTACCTGCAGATGGCCCTTATAAAAATCACTAGTGGTGGATGTTGTCTTTTTACTGTTGGAATCTGAGTGTATGATGTACACTGTCTCTGTTGCATAAATAAAGCACACGATGACAAAAATTATTCTGGTCCCTGTATATTCAAGATGGTCGTACATAAGGTGCCAAAGATATAATATTTGATAAAGAAAGCTTTTACACACACACAGTGCCAGCAAAAGTCTTTTTGGACCCTCACCAGGTTATATTGAACAAAGCCGCAGGCAAAAATCTGAAACAAGGAGTCAGAAGATCATTGGTTTGCAACACTGGTTAGCCACCTCGTAAAAATGTAGAATTCCCGTGAGATTAGGTTGTGATTTGTGACGTTAGGGGAGAGCTGGAATTTATGGTGTCTCTGTTTTTTATCTCTGAAACATGAATTGCTGACCTTGGTTTGCTTCCACTGTACTTTCCCAGGAAACACCCCCACTCTTGTTTCGACCTAGAAGTGTTTTACGAAAATGTTGGGTTTACTTGCATCATACAAACATAGAATTGAACTGTTTTTGTTAATAAATTCAGACAGTCACAAGTAATGAGCCTGTAGCCTAAATAAGAGGCAGTGTTTAAAATACTGTTAAATAGAGATTTTAATTATGTGACATGCGAAAATGTGACGACTTTTAACGAGTTGAATGATTTATTTAGACACATTTGTTTTCATGTTGTTTACATTGTGTACTTTGGTTTACGCAACAAAGTGTTTCTGTCGGATAGGAGGAGAAAACGAAAGCAACTTTGCGGTTTTGTGAGCAGCAGAAGAGTAACTGTCAAGTGCACACAATAAAGTCTCCCTGGAAGCAGGTAAAGTCTTCATTATTACTATAAGTTAATGTATACCTTTATGTAGCTTGTAGGCAATCGGTTGTAAATTGTACGTTTTTGTAAAATGATCACTTTTTGAGGATCCAGGTTAAACTTGTTCAAGTCGCCAAGTTCACAGCGACCTATCAATATGAACTGTGACACTAGAAGGACGTAAAAGAAGGCAATATGAATTTACAAAAAAAAAGCTGTTTCTCGTCTGTTTCAGAAAGATGAGTACCCGCAGAAATGACCGAAATGTTGTGGAGACATACTTTGATGGACAGCATCTGAGCTTGTATGACCTAAAAGAGGAAGACATATATCACAGGTACCTGTTCAAGAACAACATTCCTGCTTATCCTGAATCTGTGGAATTCGATGTGAAGAAGGTGTCTCATGTCACTGGGAGACGTGGTCTTGAAGGTATTTTTGAAGATTTGGGATTTAAGCCATCAGGCACATCCCCTTTCCTCTGGTGGGGATTGTCAGTCACAGATGATGACATCCGCTCAGCTGAGGAAAGGTTTCTGACGTCACTGTTCCCTTATACCCAAGTTCGCAACCAGTCACCCTTCCTTGAGTACTTCACCACCTCAAAAGCCTTCCAGAAAGAGTCTCCCTATGGAAATTTCCGCTTCACATTCTCAATAAGAGAGCTCCTGTATCACTATGGTAATCAGTTCTGTCCCGGCCACAGTCCAGTTCTACGTGTATATATGAGACTGTGTTGTACCGGCAAGAGATTCTTTACACCATCGTAGTGCATCCTCGTTACATTAATCTTTATGACGATTATCCTCGGCTTCCTAATGATGATGATGGGGTGTGTGGTTACGCCAATGGGTCCATATGGTGGTGCTGTCAGGCCCCTTCTGAGACCTACATGCATAGGTTTTATGTAAACTGGAAGCATCGCCGTGTTCATGTAAGTCGTCGTTATGAACAGTATTATGTGTGGGATCATGTGTGTGTAGTCTTCCACATGGAGCCTGGTTGGGTGTTGCATGTGAATTGGGACAAGCTAATTAAAAGAGTGAATGTGTGTGAAGTGTCCACACCCTGTCTTCTAAAACCCCCAGAGACTCCACTGAGTTTAAATGAGGCTGAGAATATTCTTTACAATTTATAAAGCCAGGAAGGGCTGTGCTGGGGCTCGGGACTAGGCAGACCGCAGATGATGCAGATATTACATTCAAATGAAAAGAAACAAAGTAACAAAGAACAATGATGTAACACCTGTTACAGTGTAATTATACATTTAAGTACTGAGTAACAAATATTAACTACATGTACTTACTAAAGGGTTAGGATTAGAGTTTGGTTTAGTATTAGTAACATGTAATTATTCATAATTTATGGTAAATACATGTAACATGTGTAACAATGGCACCGTAAAATAAAGTGTTACTCATTTGTTTTGGTGAAAAAAAATAACACTGAGGAATTTGTGAAGTCAAATTTGTATCACCTTGATGCCAGTAGATGGCAGTAACAGTATACAACACCAGTATGAGTATAGTGTTTTATAGTACTTGTTTGTAATTTTGACAGGCTTAGTGCCATTTTACCTTCAATTCATGAAAAACATCAGACCACGTTTGTTGATTTGTTGTTTGTGGTTTAACTATTCTTTCAAACGATTATTTTAAGTTTCTTATACAAAATGCTAAGCTCCCATTCATCATATTGGTGGTGACTCCTTTTTGAGAAAGCCAACTTTTGACAGGTCACCTACGGTTCAGAGCGATAACCAGATCAATCACCTTCAGCTGACCCAATGATAAAAGTGACAAAGATCCTGTTGAAGAGGTCACCAGTGTTGTATAGGCTTGTAATCACTGGTGGATGTAAGTTAAATGGAAGGCACATTCCACTTCAGCTGTCTGTTTTTATAACTCGTGGAATCTGAGAATGTGTTTCACTCTGAGCTGTATAAATAAAGCTTTTTCATTAAAAAAGCCTACGTGTATGCCTATGTTTATTCAGATTACCATACATATGATGGCAAAGATATTTAATTGAGTGATTGCCTCTATAGACAAATTATATCCACCAAAACCACATTCAAAAGTCAGAACCAGTTTGTCAAAAAGAGTCTTTAGCTCTTTCATGCATGAGAAAAAAAGTGTAATTTAACTGTCATTTAATCGCCTTAGTGTCAAAAACCTTATATGGCTCTTATGTGCACAAAGGAAGATATTTTGTTATAAGTGTATCAGTGGTTTTGTGTCTATACAATGGAATTCAATGGGGTCCAGTGTTGTTTGGTTACCAACATTCTTTAAAATACCTTCTTTTGTGTTCTGCAAAAGAAATAAAGTCATACAGGCTTGGAATGAAGATGAGGAGTCGAGGTCCCAATCAATTAGAGCAAATGAGCAATCTCATGGTCATTTAGAACCCCGTTTAAAAACATCAGATGCCACATTTACGCTAGTCTGGACCGAGACGGATAATGACTTCAAAGGCCCCGGGGGCCAGTTACCTCCAAGGGACCCTCCTTCCACAATTTTTCCGTTCTTTCCTTTAGTTGGGCATTCACAGTTATAGAAAGTGAAAGTTTAGATGATAATGAACATTAAAACCGTTCGCGCGTCAAATGCCTGCGCTATGCTTAAAATAATATTTACAGGGTTCTCACCATAAAATGCCCCTGTGACACATGACATTAAATCATCAAGCAAACGATTGTGAAAATGCCATTTAAATGTGCTGTAATTTAATTAATAAGTACATTTTTAAGTTAAATTTAATTTAAAAAGTAGCATATGTTACCATGATTTGTTGATCATTTCATTTTTACAGGGCCCACCACAGAGACCTTGATAGGCTATGGGACCCATATATTAAAAATAGATAATAGAAAAATTTAAAATAGACCAAATTGGATGGCGCACTCTACTGTACCCAAACCAGTGGGAACCCAGTTAATGTTTGCGAATTATTTTTTTTTCTTTTGAAAGTGAAACTAATATCTGCTAAGAGAGAGATCAGATCACCCTGACCGGTTTATTGAACTGAACCCTGTCCAAGTCATTTAATCCAGATATCCAATTTTGCTGTTGAGTACCGAATAAGATATTTAAAGGTGCACAAATAGGAAATTAGTTGTTGCATTACAAATGAAGAGTTTGGTTCCAAAATGAGATTACTCATAAACATAAAAATGTTTTTTTTATTGTGCATTCCATCAATATCAATCAAACTGCAGTTTGTTTGTTTTGTTTTAAAGCTAACTAACACAGTAAAAACATGATTTTTGATTCAATTTGGAACCAAACTCTTCAAATATATACTATTTGTATGTAGGTACATCATACAAATAACATTTTTATTTTAGCAGTATAAACTTTAGCAGCGACTGCCGCAACTAGCCCTAACACATGTTAACGCAAATATTTTTATGTTAGAAATTCAAACTAATCATTTACTTTTTTAACATTGTTTACTAGTGTGCCATTGCTGTACACAAAGAAACTTTTGTGATTTGAGAAAATGTAAATCACGTGCCACTGACAATATTGACATCGTCAAGTCTCGGCTCTGTTTTGAAGACTTGTCCAAGCAACTGCTTAGAACGTCTGACGTACTACCGGTTTGTTGAAGATTAATTTAAGGTTTTGATTTCGTACAAACTGCAAAGAGATTTTTCTCGACGTTTAGATTGCTAAATTTAATCACTTAAGAGCGGTTTTATTTGTTTGTTGATGAAACCGTACACGTTTACGCATTGACACACATTTTTCGCGGGTTTCTGTCTAAACTGGAGATAGCTGTAAGCAGAGTAAAGTTTCAAATCCAGAAGAAATAACGTCCCATTGGAAGCAGGTAATCCCTTATTTTTATAAGAATTTCCTATGTACATGTGTGAGACTTTAGGTTTTGCCTGTGTCCCACACCTGCAATTTATTCCACATAGCTTTATGCTATATCCTGTTATTGATCACTTAAAAGTGTCACTGAGAATTACGATTTGAAGTTGCTGTACCAGTATCAGGATGTTCCATATGTATAGAACACGGAACTCACATAATGCAAACCTAAACAAAAAGTAACGTTCATGTTTTATGATTTTCCATCTACCGAAGTGTCTGGGTCAGGGCATTACATAATTTCCTCATTTATTCCTATATATTGGACTTGTCATCAATAAACATTTGACTTTTAGTGAACTGCACTTCCGTGTCTGTATCAGTAAACCAGCCGCGGTTTAGGTTCAGATGCGCACGTATTGAGTGGTTTACGGTAAATTCAGGGATCGCCGCTTGTAAAGCTATATTTATATGTAGATGATCCACGTCTCTTGTCGATAACATATTTCTTGTTTTACGTTTAGAATATCTCTTTTTTGTCGTAATTTATGCACTTTTTTCTACGAATGTTTGCATTATGATTGCTGTAACGTGATATTGTGAAACCAATGTCTCTGGCATTAAAATAATTAAAAGTTACAGACAGAGACATTGTTTTCACAATATGCAGCATTAATAATGCAAACATTCTTAAAAAAATGCATAAATTACGACAAAAACGAGATATTCTAAACGTAAGACAATAAATATGTTGTTGACGAATCGACGAGATACACGGATCATCTACATTTAAAATAAAGACTTAAAAGCGGCTTTCTGGAATATACCGTAAACCAACTCGGTATGCGCGCATCTGAATCTAAACGGCGGACGGCTGGATTGACCGCAGTATTCTAGGTCCCTGGATCCAGAGCTTCTGTGTGTTTCATCGACTGACTGCGATCTTTCAACATAGACAAAAGTAATATCTTACAACATGATAGTGTTTATAAGCGCTATATGGTTATACCTTACGCTATCGTTTTACGCTGACCGCAGTAATTTGGCGGTAAATTTGAATCGTATGATGCTGTAAACCGAAACTTAACGTGTGGTGTGTCAAGGGTGGAAAGCATTAACGGAATGTTGACAATGAGGACTGTTTGTAAAGACTGAAATTAAAGTCAATATCACAAATTACACTTTCTTAAATTTCTCTAAAAATATCCTCCCGGACTTGGTTTTGAAGGGAACAGTTCTCATAGCCTAACAGTAAATTCGCTGTTTTTGACATTGCTTGCTTGAAACTTAATGTATCCAAACACATCATAATAACTTAATTTTTTGTAGATTTATTATAATAAATTAATAGTCGTGAATTCATTTAAATATCATACTATTTATTGTTATTTATTTATTGTTCGTTCATATCTTGTCATTATTAAATCACCTACTCGGTTACATTTAACCAATGTCTCATGTGTTCTATTTGATTATTTTATTGTGCTATTCTTTGAAATAACTGAAGACCAGAATAAAGTCACAGAACTGATGGTTAATTATGCTTTAATCCAACCTGCTTTTGTGAATTGCTTTTTTTGCTGAAGAACCAGGCATGAGTTGAAGTGTAACAAAAGGACATGTGAACATTCTGTTTCAGAAAGATGAAGCGCATAAATGACCGAGGATTTGAGGAGACATACTTTGATGGACAGCATCTGAGCTTGTCTGACCTAAAAAAGGAGAACATAGAACACGGGTACTTGTTTAACAGCAACATTGCTGCTTATCCCGAATCTGTGGAACTTCATGGAGAGAAGGTGTCTCATGTCACTGGGAGACATGGTCTTGAAGGTATTTTTGAAGATTTGGGATTCAAGCCATCAGACACATCCAATTTCCTCTGGTGGGAACTGTCAATCACAACTGATGACATCCGCTCAGCTGAACAACAGTTTCTGACGTCATTATCTACTCGTACCCACATTCCCAACCAGTTACCCTTTCTTGAGTACTTCACCTCAAAAGCCTTCAAGAAAGAGTCTCCCTATGGAAATTTCCGCTTCACATTATCAATAAGAGAGCTCCTGTATCACTATAGTGATCAGTTCTGTCCCAGCCATAGTCCAGTTCTACGTGTTTATGAGACTGGGTTGTACCGGCAAGAGATTCTTTACTCCATCGTAGTGCATCCTCGTTACATTCATCTTTATGACGATTATCCTCGGCTTCCTAATGATGGTGATGGGATGTGTGGTTACGCCAATGGGTCCATATGGTGGCGCTGTCAGTCCCCCTCTGAGACCTACATGCATAGGTTTAATGTGAACTGGAAAAAACAGTATTATGTTTGGGATCACGTGTGTTTAGCCTTCCACATGGAGCCTGGTTGGGTGTTGCATGTGGATCAGGACAGGCTATTTAAAAGATTGAATGTGTGTGAAGTGTCTGCACCCTGTCTCCTAAAACCCCCAGAGACTCCACTGAGTTTAAATGAGGCTGACAAAATTCTTTCCAATCTTAAAGGCAGGATGGGCTGTGCTGGGGTTAGGGATTAGGCAGACTGTGGAGTATGCAGATATTACATTCAGATAAAAAGATGAATGTACAATATATTGACAACCACTTCTTTTGATAAAGAGAGCTCAGGTGCAGTTTAAAAAATAAAAATAAACAAACAAACCAAAAAATAAATTTATAAGTACTGTTATTAATTTGTTAAATATAAAGATTGTGGTATCTGTTATATTTACTTATTAGTGATGAACTGAACAGACTTTAGGCGTCCTCAACATATTTGACTCCAGTGCACCCTGTTGTCCAAGACAATAATTGTAGGATCACAGATCTCTTTAAAAAAAGGATAATCATAAGTATCAAGTGTATCAATTAATGTATAAAACTGGTTGAATGAAAAATCGGCCTTCGTAATGAAAAGCATTGTACCTTGATGATGAATTGCCTTTTAATTAAGTTAATTTATTTTAAATGAGTTTAAAAGCCTTAAGTTTATTACGGCCACTCCCCGGCTGCTATTCTGTTTTAACACTTTTTTTCGTGGGTCTTGTTTTTAAAATGTAAAAACCTTTCCGTAATGTTGGTGTTAAAACTAGTACTTTTTAACTGTCCACTAGAGGTCTGTGTTGGATCGCTAGTATTGTTGGCTTGTTTTATCTGCAGTGATACAAAACATGCGCGCGCGTCAATAATATTACATTCACTACATTTCATAATTTTTTGTTCCTTTTGTCTCTTTAACTGTGTTTAATTATGCTTTATTGACAATATAATGTCAAATATGGCTTGTTGCCATAAAATATCCTGATTTAGTTTTTTAATCTATTGATCTTGCTTGGCTTTGATCAATGATGTAACATACTTGATGTCATATAGGCCTAATTCTATTCCAAAGCCAACAAATATTGTGACTATAAGTTTTTCTCTGTTCCAAGCAGTTAACTTAATGTAATCATTCTTGATATGTCACTCACATTTTCCATTTTTCTTAAAAACATCTGTGCTGTTTTGTTCATTCTTCAACTCTGGTCTTACTTATAAACATGGCTTTGTAGAGTATACTTATTATTATAACTTATTATAATGTTAGCTCATTGACTGTATCTCAGTGGTAAGAGCATTGCGTTAACAACGCAAGGTTGTGGGTCCGATCCCAGGAGATTACACATGCCTATGTATAAATGTATAGGATAATGCAATGTAAGTCGCTTTGGATAAAAGCGTCTGCCAAATGCATAAATGTAAATGTGATGAATATGTAACCCCTACCCCTTCTCCTTTCACTGTTTCTTTCTCATATGAAACAAAATTAGCTTATAATCATTTACCTAAGTTGATAAACTATAACCATGTGCCTTTAAATAAACTCCATTATAAAGTCCATTGGCTTATTTATTCTCAGCTAAAGACCCCTTCAAAACAAACTGTTTTCTTACAAGTCATTGTGCTTTTGCAATGCACATGCTCTGTTTGACAGTTTAAAGGAGTCATATGACACGGCTAAAACAAATATTATCGTTTGTTTTATATGTAATGCAATGTATATACACGATTAAAGGTTCAAAAACACTGTATTTTCCACATACTGTGTATGTTTGTTTGTATATCCTCTTTGCCCCGGCTCTCTGAAATGCACAGAGTTTTAACAAAGCTCATCGCTCTGAAAGCGAGGTGTGCTGTGATTGGCCATTTAACCGGTGCGTAGTGATTTTGTCGAATACTGCAAGCGTGTGACGGAAATGTAACTCCTCTTAATCAGGTTCCAAAGTAACTTTTATTTTGGCAATTTTGCGTGTCTAATACATGCATGGGCAACTTATAACACACCAAAGATTCGCGCCATATGACCCTTTTAAAGTCACCATGAAACTGAAGTTGCGATTGACTTCTTTTCCATATCATAACGTTTATTCGAGTGAAACGGCTTCTGAAATTAGCAAAAAAAATGCCTGACCATTGGACAGTCAGTATAGTCCTACGTCTTTTTTTGTTGCTGACGTGATGTGCTGAAGAGTTGTTGTTGAGAGGGGGAGAGGAGCTTAACGTTTTTTGATTAAAGATTACAAGTGCAAATAAATAAAATAATAATAATGGTGTGCAAGGATAAATAATTTATAATAATCACTGCAACACTGTGCTACACTTAGCATTTTCCAGTTTTACTGCATGGTGTCTTTAAGCTCAGTGTTTCCGGCTGCATGCAGTAATGCCAACACCCTATAAGGTCACATGGCTCATTTAGATGATGTCATCGCCACAAGTCTTTAGTGGAGAATCCCCTCTGCCTTACACAGTGTAAAGAGAAAGAAATTGAGGGAGGTGTGTTTGGAGAAAGAGAACAGGAAAAAAGTTACATTTTTAGATTAAGGAATGTTGGAAAAGGAAGTTCATTTGTATGATTTTTAGGAATGTGTTAAGGTTTATGGATCGTAGAAGATGAAACATTAGAGTAGTTTAACTGGGGAACAAAAGCGTAAGAAAGACAGAGAAAGAGAGGTGTTGGGGAGAAAAGCTGTAACAGCTGTTAGAAACGGTCACAGTGAGGGAACTCTACGCACAAGCAGCAGCCTAGCTCAGAGGAGTCTTCTGTTTACAATGGGAAAGTCAGGTAAGTGCACACTGCTAAATTATTGTCTCCTAGCATCTGTAATCTTGTCAAATAGATATGATATCCACCGATTTTATCTGTTGTTGCTAAATTATGTTTTATCAGCACAGGTTGCCAGCTTTACCACACTGAGTGCTTGTTTGTTTGTGTGTGTGTACACTTGTCAGTTGCTGTGTGTACTCGGTATTGTTAGTTACTCAATTCTTGCTTTGTTTGAAAGAATAGCATCATCCAGTCGGGTGAATATCCCTGCAATAGTCACAAGCACAATTGTCTGGCAACATTTGTTTAGTATAATAGCTTTTGTAAAGGGAGCTAACATTGTCTGCTCTCAGGACATTACATCTAAATGTTTTGTCAATGTTTGGCTTTATTTTAAAACAGTCAAAAGTGTTTTAAATTGAATTTTTCATATAAGGGACTTCAATTGTGTAAAGGAGTGGTTATCTTATTCTTAATGCTTTTGTACCAAAGGTCAGATTTCTATTCTTCCAAAGCGAGATACTCTTTCAAACATTGTTAAATTATGCCAAAAAGAAAGATCACCAACAAAATGGTCCATTCCAGCTCAAGTGCATGCTGTGAGCCGATGCAAATTCGTGAACAAGCAAAAGAATCCTAATATTAAACATTAATGGTAATAAATATTATAAAAAACTGTGTATTTGTTCCTGTACTAAACTTCTGGCTTATTATAGTCTATACTTCTCAGTTCTGTTTATAGTAGTTAAAGATCTTTGGCTTGAATCTGTTGTGTAAGATTCCAGCAAAAACCAAAGTTGCACTTAATCTCTTTCTATTGATTTCCTCTTCACTTTATAGCCTCCAAGCTTTTCTGTGAGGATGTATTAAAAACTCATAATGAGTACAGAAGAAAGCATCAGGCCCCATCATTAAAACTCAGCAATAAACTGAGCCGTGAGGCAGCAAGGTGAGACCTCTTCAGATTCTCCTATTCTGCTCTCAATGCTGTTTCCTATCTTTTAAATCAATATAGCTCTCTACTTCACCACAGTTTAATGCGAGAGTTCACATAAATGCATAATGTCTTGTAGATACGCAGAAAGCCTGGCCAGCACCAGGATTCTGAAGCACAGCGCTGAGTCTAGTCGAGGAAACTGTGGAGAAAATTTAGCTTGGGCATCTTATGATCAAACGGGTATGAAACCTATTCTTGTTTCCAGTTTGTGTTTTCTGACATGAATTGTCCAGTGTGTTTTCAGTCAAGCTTTTTTGCCTCCATTTGGACTCTTGCTTGCCGTTGATCCTTCTGTAAGCAGGAGCGCTCTCCTCAACAGCTGGGATTCATTATGTATTGACGTCCTCCATGTTCGGCCTGAAGTTGATTACTAAGTGCAATGGAATGTCTGGCCGATCCAGGGTGATTTGTATTGTGTCACTAAATGTACAGTATATTGGGTCATGTTAAGTTCATAGAAATGTAACTCAGAAAACATATTTCTGATCCTCTACTTGAAATGGCATACTAACAACCAGACCTAAACTATAAGGCTAAGAATCTCTTTGTGTTTGTTTGTGTCGACAGGTAAAGATGTATCTGATCGGTGGTATAATGAAGTGAATCAGTATAACTTTAACCAGCCGGGATTTTCCTCTGCAACTGGTAAGAACCAATTATTGCAAAACGTACAAGGAAGTGACACAATTGCCTCCCATCTATGCTTTGTCTTATCTGTAGATTAAATTTCTCTTAACAGTGTATTCTAGATGTATTAGAACATTTTAATTCAACTGATTTTTTTTCTGGAATGAAGTGATAAACCATGACTAATCCCAGTAGAATGAGGTTTTCCAAGACCTCTCGGTTACATGAAGTTCCCTATAAAAATGACAGCCGTGAGAAATCTCTTCCACCACTGCATTTTCCCCCACATTGCTGATATTGTCATCCCCTTGTTTGCAGCAAAATTGTAATACCATTGACCACCTCAAGGTGGCAGAACACATAGAAGAGATTTCTTATTCTACACTCATTTTTAACTCATCCTAAACAAAAAAATGTGTTCACCATTTAAACCTTTGCCTACCTCTAAATCTGTAAAAGAGAGATAGGAAAACTGTTTATATGTTCCAGCACTCTCAGTCTTCCATGTTATAAATATTTAACTCGCCACTACATAAATACCATGTAGCTGAAGAGTAAAACACTTTGGCAACTGCACACTCCAATCTTCTCTGAAATACACAAATGTAATGCAAGAATCTCTTTTAGGTCATTTCACTGCAATGGTGTGGAAGGGTTCAAAGAAACTTGGCGTGGGCAAAGCTGTGGCAACAGATGGCTCGACCTTCGTGGTGGCACGTTATTTCCCCGCCGGCAACATCACCAATCAGGGCCACTTCCAGGCCAATGTCTTACCCCCTAAAAGCTGATCCAAATGTAGTTGGACACTAATTTTTCTTTCCCAAAATTGGATTGAACGTTACCTGGAGGATCAAATACTATGCAACACAGTTGATTGCATGAGAAAATGTTTGGTTGGTTTACATACACAGGACTTGAATAATAATTTGAATAATAAATAACTTTATAACTGTATAGACTTTGAATAACTTGAAGGCTAATGTTAGTGCTAGTTCCAAAATATTTTCATAGTCTATGGACCCGAGACTCAGGTCCAGTAATGAACCCAGTAATGCTATAACCTGTGTATGTATTAACGTTTCAATGCAACTCACGGGAGAATGTGTAGATTAAACAGTATTAAAACATTAATCCAATTATTTGTAACAGAATTAATAGGATTCAATAATGGTCATTACTTTATGCATTGGATTCATCATTTCTTAAACATGTATGAATTTCTTTGCGCTCATGTATTTTTATATTGATATGAATTAAAATGGCAATTGTCAAAATGCTCTAAAAAATGTCATGTTTTCTTCAAAATTCAATTTAAAGCGATAGTTCACCCAACAATGAAAATTCTCTCATGAATTTACTCACTCTGTAATTGTTCCAAACTTGGATGAATATCTTTGTTTGGTTGAACACAAAGAAAGACATATGGAATAATGTTAGCAACTGACGTTTCTGGGACATCCTTGACTACCATTGTAGAACATTTTTACCTGGTATTCAAAGGTGCCCCAGAACTTTTTGCTTTTCTAAATTCCTCAGAATATCTTCTTTTGTGCTGAACAGAACAAATAATATACAAGTATTTTACCTTCCATGGTAGTCAATCATGCCCCAGAAATGTCAGTTGCTAACATTCTTCCAAATATCTTTTTTTGTGTTCAGCAGAACAAAGATATTATATATGTGTATATATATATATGTATAGATTTGGAACAACCTGACGCAAAGTAATGATGACAACATTTTCATTTTTGGGTGAACTATCACTTTAAATCCACTTAATGAAAAAAAACAGTGACACTACTTTGCTGATCATAATCATTACACCCACACAAAAACAAGGCTTCATTTAAATCACAAGTCTATTCATTTTAATGTATTTGCAGCGTCATCTGGTGTGTGTACAATTTAGCACTTGTGTTTGATATTCTTAAAATAATTAAGTCAGATTCAAACCAACAATCTTGAGGATATCAGCTTTTATTTCTACAATCATTTGCTCTACCAACTGAGCCATTGGGGCAATATTAAATGTTTAAAACATATGACGATTGTATAGTTTGCCACTTTTTCTATAAGGTGCATGGATGAGACTCGAGATAATGTTGGGAAACGAGCAGCTCTGGTTGTAACAGATTTATTTCAGCAGGAATTTGGGCGGTGCAATATAGCAGCATTACTTAAAGGGACAGTTCACCCAAAATTTTTAATTATGTCATCATTTACTCACCCTCGGATTGTTCCAAACCTGTATACATTTCTTTGTTCTGCTAAACACAAAGAAAGATATTTGGAAGAATGTCAGTAACCAAACAGATCTCATCCTACATTGACTCCCATAGTATTTGTTTTCGCTACTATGGCAGTAAATAGGGGGTCAGATCTGTTTGGTTACTGACAATCTTTCAAATATCTTTCTTTGTGTTCAGCAAAACAAAGAAATGTATACAGGTTAGGAAACGCTAGAGGGTAAGTAAATGATAACAGAATTTTCATTTTTGGGTGAACTGTCCCTTTAAGGGAAAACACGAAAAGGGAGAAGATGTCTAATCCTCTTCTACATGGTCAGCTCCTAAAAAAGACATAAGATGAACTATGAGTATGGCAATCCAGCAATTTGCACAGGCTAAAACACTTCATACCGAATGTAAAACAATCTCTCACCATGATGGCGTTGACGATGTCGTTCTTATTGTGACGCAATGCACGGACAGCTTTAGCTCGAGACACATTAGCCTGTGCCATTACCAACTCGATATCTCTCTGCTCAAGCCCCCCCTCGTCGAGCTTAGTAACACAGAAAGAGAATCAGGTTAAGTTGAATTAATTTACGTCATTCCATTAGTTGCAATACAGAAATAGATGTTTGTACCTCCTCTTCTTCCTCACTCTCTTCCTTTATGGTCAGACTTGGTGTGATGTCAGACGGCAGAGGTGAGGGGTCGAGGGGAACCTTAAATTTCTCTGCCGCTGCCTTGTGTACCTGCTGTGACAGGTCTTCGATCTGATAGAGAAAAAACACTGATAAATCAATGAACACTAAATATTAAATATATAAACATTTGGGTTGAAAGTTATGTTGTAGGTTTTTGCTATATTCATTTCTACGTAATATACTTTTATGACTCATTGATAAATTGTTCTTTTGTAGGAAGATTTAAAAAAATGTATATATACATTTATACATATATACATATGTATATAATATAGATATTCGAATATAAAAAAATATTCTGTTAAGGTATCTTTATTAGAACGTATTTGTTAAGAAAATATTGTGCTGATCGCATGGCACATGTGAGGAACATACTGTAAAAATGTAAAAATAATTCCAACCTTGGCTTCTCCAAACACTATATAAATATCTGATGCAGGACTTTTGAACACATCTGGACGGCTGATAACGAAGAGAATGTTCTTGGATTTCCGAATTGTGATGCGTGTCACTCCATGGATCTGTTTCAGCCCAAGCTTTGACATCGCCTTTTAATGACAACACAACCACATGGAGGAAAAGATGCAATACAGTATTTTTAATTTATACAGTATATACAGTAGACAACAGTCCCACCTTCCGTGCTTTTTTCTCACTTCGGCTCTGCTTAGCTTTGCTCACTGATTCATCCGCAGGAGAATGTGGTAACTGAGAAATAAACAAATCTGGATGATGAGTACACAACAGAGAGCAAAATGTAAACTGAGACACTTGTCTGATGTTTGGAGTCTTGCTTGTGTACTACCTTGTGGTTAACTGTATACATGTACTGCAGTTTTTAAAGCTCGTAAATCTATAGCCCACCTGTGTGTTTGAGGGTCTAAGCATGGGTCCACTGGGTTCCTCTAGCGCGGGAACTGAACCATCACTATCCGTATCATTACCTAAACATACTAAATGAGAAAATAAATGTAAAACAAGACTTTATTGTGCTGTATACCTGTAACGTGCAGGATTGCAGAGATTTAGCAAGACTTTATGATGCACGTTGTATATATACAAGTAGCAGAAAAATGCTTTGCTAAAGACCATAAAGAAAACACTTCTGAAACTTGCTGATGCACATACGGTTGTTTTTGAAGGAGAGACCCACGTCCTCAGAGCCCTTTGATCTGTAGCTAATTGGACACACATCTTGTTCTTTACTGTGACGCTCAGCATGTGCCTGTTGAGTTTTTGCCAAGTAGTCTGGTCTTGGACTGATGTACGGTAGGAGCTCCCTCTCATCTGACTGATTCAACGTTCTTTGAGCACAAGTACTGTCTCTTTGTCCAATAGAGGTTGTAGGTTGGGATGGCTCTTTTAGGTGTCCCTTACACACTATTTAAGAAAAACAAAAGATGTAATTTAACGATAACCCTTCCCGGTCAAAAACATCCAACATGCATTTAAAACAAAGCATTAGTCAACAAACGACAGTTTACCTAGAGGGTTTTCATGTCTGCACTTCTTGGCATGGTTTGTTCTGTTACCCTCATGATGGTATGTGTCTTGAATAGGAAGCAAAGTTGGTGGTTGTTCTGATTCCCAAGCTAAGAATTCCCTTCTGCTAATTCTGGTGGATTGAAGAGGACGAGGGTCAGGCTGGATGGGTTTGTCTGAAGCTTGCTGAATGTGTGAGAAGACAGCACATGTTTTAAAGGCGTCCGGTGTGGGCTGTGACTCCTGTATAGGGGTAGAAAGGTCCTCCTCCTGGACATCTGAGGATACACGTTTTGGGGAGACCTCCACCTTGAGTGATAGACAGCGCTCTACATGATTGTCATTGATGTCTCTTGTGCTTTCTCTCAAACCGGCTACACTGTCTGAAAGATCTTCTTGAGCATCAGGCTTTGTAAGGACTGTTGTTTTTGTTGAGACCACAGACCCTCTTGGATCAATAAAGCTAGAGTCAGGGGAGTGAAAAATAGATTTTTTGGGGGTTTGAACAGATTCATCATTCTCTGCTGTAGAGACATCAAACTTTTGCATCATCTCTTTTGACTGACTCACTGTAGTTTCAATTTCCCTCTCTTTGCGCTGGGTCTCTTTTTTATTCTTTGAGCCTGAATCTGCTTTGTTGTTTTCAAGGGCACACAAAACCTTTGGTTTGGTGGCATGACTTGAATTAGCATTTTGCACAGTAGTTTTTGGCGTTCCATCATCTCTTTCAGCATCAGAAAGTTGTTTGTTGCTCTCCAGAAATGGAACATTGTCTGTAAAGTCTTGTACCTCTCTCTTCTGACATGTTTTTATTAACTTGTTGTCTTCGCTATGTGAGATTATTTCACCTCTCTTCTGATCTTTGGGGTCAGTTGTAGTTTCTTGCCCATGGAGTTGTTTGACAGCTGTTTTACCTTCATCATCAAGCTCTTCATTTTTTATTTTTGCCTCTGGTTGCTGTACTTTTTCTCCTACAGCTTCAGGAGTCTTGTCATTGGAACTTAAAGGTGTCTCTTTATGTTGTTTTGTAGCTTCTGTGGAACCAGCAATCTTTAATTCGGTTGGTTTCTTTCTGGGGGTAAATGTGCCGAATGATCCTCCTTGTAAGTTGAATACGAGCTTGTTTTCATGGACAGAGTTAGTGTTTGCTAAGTTTGCATGATATTGATCTAAAGCAGGACCACACTTTTCTGAAATTACTGTCTTAGTAATTGGTGTAGTAGATTCAGAAATATCAACTTTAGAAATGTCTGATGATGAAACTTTCTCAGGTCCTTGACAAGCCTGTACATCCTGGGGCATCTGCTTGGAAGATATTTCGTGACTTTCATCTCTGCGTGTGTCCTCTGGAATGTTAAAGTCTGCGTTGAGAGTTTGATCTTTCATGTCCTTTCCATTATCTGAAAGCATATTCAACATAAGTTTGGATGAACCACTCGAAATCATAGATGTGCCCATTTTTTCTGGATCATTCCACGATGCCACCAGACTCCTTTCAGAACTGCAATGAATAAGTTGATTGTTGTCTGGATTTTGAAGGTTATTTGCATCATCCTCACCACCTCCTGCCTCTGAAAGATCCTGGATGGATCTCCAACTGGCAATGTTTGACTCAACAACACCAATGTCAATGTCTGCCATCTTCTCTTGGAGGTCACAATAAGTATTGTTGTCCTCATCATCACCCATGATGTCATCCCCAGCAGCAATGTTATGAGCTACAGACACACCCTTACTGTGCACTGATCTGGCCATCTCACACATAAGCAGATTCTCGGCCTCAAAGTCACAGCATTCGCCCAAGGACAAGGGATCTCTTGAGAGAGGTGTCCAACTCTCAGAGTAAAGTTCATTTTCGGTCATGCTGTTTTGTGAGTTCTCTTTCTTTGGTGAAATAACAAGTGTGCTGTATGTGAAACAGGACATATTTTGGGAGCCTGGGATTAGATCATCATTGCCAGGCTGATTCTCTGTCAGATTATCTTGATTTATGGATTGTTCAAATGGTAAAGCATCGGTTGAAGTTAAATTATCTGGTACATCGGACAGTTCAGGATATGCGCAGACTGGAATGTTTGTGGGACTACATTCATCAAGATATGTCAGTTGAGGAACTCCCTTGTTTAGGTCATTGGTTGCTGTTTCAGCCAGCTGTGACGATGTATCCATAAATTCAATGCTATTTCCATTTTTCTGATCTAGTTCCTGCTTATCTTCTGCGTTAGTTTCATTACACTTATCAGCTACTGTGGCACCTGCCACACATAAATCTGCTTTACTATATTGTTCCATTGCTTTGTCTTGATCAACTGATGATGTTGGATCACCACTGGTCTGCTGTCCTTTCTCTTCAGTGACTTTGACTGTTGGGGCATCTGTACTCTGGTTGCCTTCCTTGTGTACTGTTTTATTCTTTGCTGTCACTTCCTCTAAAAGCTCACCCTTAAGTGATTCTGTTTCTGTGATTTGTGATTTGATAACACTTTCATCATGAAGACTGCAGTCTGGTACATGTCCCTGCAAATCCACATTCAGAGGCTCAGGTGATCCAGAGGATATCTCCATTTCACTCTCACTGCCAACGGATTCTGGTTTGGCATGGCTTACTGACTGCACTGCTTCATCTGGTCCAGGAAAAGCTTGGGCAAGTTCAGCGTGCTTCTCTGTGCTATACAGATGGTCATCTTCATCCTCATTGTAAGATGTGGAATCAAGTGACTCCTCAGTGTCATCCTTATAAGCAAAGGACTCATCTACTCCCTCATTTATTGAGTTCTCTGAAAGTGAGTTGAGGAAAGATGCTGATGTGTCATCCTCATTGGGGTCTTCCACTGTCCTTTCACCCCTCCAAGGTGCCTCTTGCTGTTGTGCAGCATTGTCTTTATCTTTGTCATCATCATCACCACAATCTTCATCCTCTTCATCATCATACTCATCTACATCTGCTTCCTCCTCTCCAGCAGCATATGCATCTTCGTCATTGCCATGGTCATCGTCTGTAGGGAACAGAGTTATTTCCATGGAATCTGCCTGCAATATGAGGCTTCCATGAAAAGGCAGCATAGAAGCAGGAATCATTGGATCACCCCCAGGTCCATCCTCCATAGAGTACCCACGGAACAGAGCAGCAAAGGATCCTGTGTCAAGGTTTAAGCTGTTACTGTCTAAATCTGCTGTCTCTGAGGAGAGGGAAACAGGGGTTGTTCTGCCTGTGTCGAGTGCAGTTGCAGCTGTTGCATTATCCTCTGGTGTCAAAGTGGGGTTCAGGCCTTCAAGGGGATCCGACACACAGGCATTACAATCCAGTTTTAGGCTATGATCTGGATCATTAAAAGCTTGGGTTACATCAGGGGGTATCTGGATCTCTGTTGACCCCCGAGAGCCTCCTGGCACCCTTGCCTCCGCATGGCACTCTGTGTTTCTGGTCCTGTTGGCATGCGTGTTGTCATGTTCTGTTACCAAACAAGGCTTGGATGTTTCTCTTGTCAGCATCTCCACCTCACATGCAACATCTTCTAACAATTCTGGTATGTTTGGTTTACACAGGCACGTTTCCCTCTCAGTCCCAGTTCGCTCATCCCCAAGTTCGTCTCCAATCTCTGAGAGGGACCCGACATAGCAAGCAGGAGCTTCTTGTAGCTCTGCCTCTGCTGTTAGATTCGGGGAGCAGGAGTGGGAGGTGCTAGAGGTGTAGGAGGTCCAGCTGCCGCCCTCAGCTGTGATGTAGGAGCCCGAGGGGGAGGTAGGAGGAGAGCACAGGTCAGACTCATCAGTTGGGGAACCAGGACTTTGGCTCGGGCTGCCTGGGCGCCATTGTTGTTTGAGATGTGAGCAGTAAGCCATCTTAATAGGAGTAGAAGGGGCTGTATAATAGCGGTCAGGATCAAGTCCTGGGAGGACACCAATGCGTTGTGGGTCAACAATATAGGGAGGCTCGGAAAATGACAAGGAAGGCACTTCACCCTGAGATAAAGACAGAGGCTCTCCCTCATTGTCCGAGAAAAGGATACTGTTGTCGATCAATTCTGCACCTTTTACTTTGGGCTCTAGGACTGGACATTCAAGTAGCTGACCAATAATTCTCTCAGATTCTGAGGCTGAAGGCAAACTTATGTCCTGGTTCACAATGGGATTCAGTTGACCAGTGTCAAGTTTTGCTTTCTCATCCAGTCCCAATTGACCTTTTTTAGAAGGTTCTGAGGTCTGGTCACCTGAAATTGTCTCTTGGGCTCTTTGTTTTCCTAGTGGCATTCCACCCTGTGTTTCCATGTTCTTCAGTAGCGCCTCTTGCCCCATTACTACCCTTGTGTCCATGGTCTCTGGTTCTTGACAGTCACTCTCTATTTCTGCTCCAGTTAGGACTTTAATCCGTTCCATTTTCACAGGACCTCGTCTGCAGGCTCCTCTGCCGAACCGGCCTGTTGATCGGCTGATGGTTCCAGACCACCCTTCTAATTCAAAGCTTGCACCCTCAGGCTGTGGACGAGGAGAAGTGGCTGGTTTGGCCATTACCAGGCGGGGACCAAATGGTGTATAGAGTGGGGAGACTTTGGGAGGGCTACTAGGAGAAGGACTGGAGGCGCTGTCAGTTGGAGTTGAGGCTGAAGAGCTGGATGTTTGACCAGACAGATCTGAAAGGTTAGGGAAAAATATTACATTTAGTGGTTGTTTATATAAATAAAAAATATATAATATAACTAACTAAACAAACTATGTTTATAAATTATGGCCAAAAAAAGATTAGACACTTTTTGTACCATTATAAAATATATAATCCACCATGATAATACATGATAACAGCAACATATAGCATATTATAAACTTTTCTTTCTTTGGAATGGAAATAGAAATTGACTGATAAAGTCACCTCAAATCTAGATCTCATTTTATCCCTTTATATTGTGTCACTTTAATCTCTTGGTGTATGAAATATTAAATGCTGTACTTCAAATCAATACTGCAAAAGGTCATCTGAATGCAGTTAAATGTATAACTTGTTTACACACAATTTTAACAACCAAACTGAGCAGACAGTAAAAAATAGTATTATGATAATAATATTAAAGCCTAATACTGTGAGTAACATAAATAGAAAAGAGGTGATGTTTGGTGGTGTGATGGGGCCTGAATTGTCAGCCCTGTGGGGAGAATTTTAATGTCCACGGAGCAATTGAATGTCTTTGGAAAACAAGGCTTTTCTGCCTGTGTGGCAATCTCAGAGTGACAGCATGGATTTTAAAGGAAGCACAATAAGCAGCACTGTCAGCAGAAATCTCTGGTTTTCTAACACATCTGCATGCACACACAATATGGATGAATTCCATTCGAATGTGAGTATCACTATGCACTTTGAAGGGCAGAGCACTTGAGTTGAATTTTAATACCTGTATTTCAGTGCCATTTGAAGTGCACTTTGAAGGGAGCAGGGCATTACAGTTGTATAACATACGCTAGGAACCCTTTAACACATGTATCTAAGTCTCGCAAAGACAATTTCATTGCTTTTATATTTTGATATGGGCACGCTACCTTCTTGAATTGACAGCCTCATAAATAGGCCATCTATGAAGAGATTAATTTGCTCATTTGTTCTTGGCCAATATTTAGCTGAAATGAATGTTGTTCTCTTTTATTTAAGCTGGCTAATTGGGGGTGTAATTTTGAGTACATGTTAGGAAAATAGAATCTGTTTTTCCTAAAATAAAGAGAGATTTATTTCAGAACGGGAAGTACTTGTGGGAGGTAACTGCTGCAGTGGGATTTTGTTTTATGAGGCGCTGACAGTCATGTAGCTCATTTTGCTCAACAGATGCATGAAAGCAGTACATTTGTATGTGTTGCATATTTTTCTAATATGTTTCGTGCGGCATAGTTCCTGTCAGCTATTAACACACCTTACTGATTACCAGCTCGACATTGGTGGCAAAATAAAGAGCTGTTATTAGATTATTTTATTCTGTTCACTTTCACTAATTCTCCCTGTGTCCCAATAACCTTCCAAAAGACTCAGTGTGTGAATTATCATCCTCTTGTCTCCTTGTTGACATTATCTCATACTGTTCTATTAATGTTCTCAGTTTCATTACGTAATGATGTGTCAAGCAAACTGATACGTATTATGTATAAGTATAATGATTTTCAAGTCTCTAAATCATAATTGGAATAAAGGTAAATAAAGGTTTTCTAAGGTTGTCCTTGAAGTCTGGCAAGCAATTGGATTAACATGAGCCCCCTAAAACAGCCATAAATCGTGTAATGTAAAGTTGGATAGCAAAAATGTATTTACGAAAGCACTTTACGCATCCCCTGAACCTCTATTTGTATTTGACTCTCACTCTTTTCCATTCTTTGGGCTTCTCATCATATATCAGACTATCTGAATCCTTTTTGTGTGTCCTAGAAATGTCATTGGGCATCCACGGCACATTACTGTAACATAACAGTGTATATCAGTGTCTATTTTCCAAAACATTTGGCTATATTGTGCATGTGGGTGCTTAACAGTTTGTGTATGTGTGACTGTAGGTTGATTGTTCTGCTTGGTCATGATTCGAATGCATAACGTCACTACTCCTTCTGTTTTCTGCACAAGGCAGCACTGTTTTTGAGCTGTATGCAAAGCTGTGTGTGTGTGTGTGTGTGAGCAGGAGTAAGAATGGCCTTTGTTGCCACAAAACATTGTCTGGAAAACCAAATTGTATTGGGACGAAACAACAACTAGAAATATGTTTGTTCTGTTTATGTTTGTGTGTGAAAGAGTCTTTTGCACACTTTGTTTCAAGTTGCTAAGGGCATCTCTCTAACAGAAGGTGCAGTTATGTTTGTCTGTCTTTGTGTTTCTGACCTCTTTCTTGAGTACCCTTCGTTCAGACACCTACTGTTTGCCTGGTACGAAGAGCAGATGGTGCCAGAGTTATCAACTCATTTGGATGCAAAATCTAAAACTGTTATTCTACTCTCATCCGGTGATCATAACAACATAGCTAAAACATTTATTTTTGTTGTCAAAAATCATTATTATTAGTCACTCTTTACATTTGTCACTGGGGTTTGCAAATATCTAACAAATAAAAAGGCTTGTGAACTTTGACAGCACAGTATTGAATCATTTTAAAAGTACAGTGTTTTTTCAATTTTCTGAAAAACAGTGAATTTGGACATCAGAGGTTTCAGAAGGACAGCAATGACATCTGATTGACGTCATGGAAATTCCCATCAGATAAAGCACAGAATACATCTCTTTAATATCTCAATTAGAGCCAGAAAACTCACGTATGTCTCCATTAGAGCTTCAGAAGAAATCTCTACATCTCAAACTGATCTAATTTCTTATCAAATTCACCCAAATCCAGATTATGTTACTTCAATAATCTACCTTCATTTTACATCTGAATCATCTTCCTTTTAACAATTGTCTCATTTGTTTCTTTTCTCATTTCTCCAAAGCAATTTTAGGAAAAAGCTGAACTTGATACTTAAATAAAACACAACTTAGAAACTCCATGAAGTTACGAGGTATAAATTTGGGGAATCTTCAATTTCAATGGGAGCTTTTTGCAATGTTGCATGGTTTCAAAGCAGCTTTACAGGAAGAAAAACACAACAATGACAGAAAAAAAGAAGAAGGTTGAAATAAATTAAGAGTAATACCATTTTAATAAGGCAATGTTAATGGAATTTACAGAGGCCTGAACTAATCATATATCAGCAGTCTCCCGGTGAGCAAGCCAACACAGCCCAGTGGCGAGGAGAACAAACTCCGAATATGAATTAATGGAGAAAAAACCTCGGCTCAAACCAGTCTCAGTAGGGAGTGCCAGGTCTCCTTTTACATGTTACAGCTGCACTTACTGTAATAACTTTGAAAACAAATTCTTATGGCCCGTCCACATCAATGACTGATGACATTCTGTTCATTCATTACAGGATTTATTTTGATGAGCAGTCCATTTTTTAATCATAAATAAACTGGGAAAAATCCAGAGTAATCCCAATGGCATTGCTTTTCTGTGTCACTGTTGTCATTGCACTATTTTCTTAGAGTTAGATCAATATTTATGGTTATAGTTATCATTCTTGTATGAACGAGACTTTACCACTTTACTTATTTCCTATTCTGTGTGTGTAGTCACCGATCAACAAGCTAAGAGAGATGCATTACTAAATATTTAGAAAAAAATGATGAAGGGTGCAAATTGAAGCTCTGATAAATACAAAACAAACATTAAAAATAGGTTCCCATATGGCAGGTGCAGGCTGCAGTACCGTAGAAATACAGTTTAGAAAAAGTTTTTTTCTAAAATTGTCAGTGTTAATGCATGGTTCATGGGAGTCACAAAGAGCAGCCTTCATCTCAGACAAGTTGACCCTAATAGTCTTATTATCTAATGCCTGACCTGTCTGATTCCTTGTTGTGTGTGATGTAATTGTCAAGGACTGAATGGAAGCAGGCCAAGCAAACCCGATCAACATCCACTTAGCTTATCTTACTCTTATACTGCAAAGTAGCAACAAACTATTCAATTTCTGGTACTTTACGCAATGACTTCACGTGTTAAAATGCACTATATACTGCAAATAATTACATATAGATGAAAGGAATGAAAATCATTTTATTTCTAATTTATTATTAATATTTTTTCAATGCAGCTTGAAAGCACTTGTATTGCATGTTTCACTGGATGGGCTGTTTTTATCAAACAGCGATTTAAAAAAACATTACATTACATTTTACAAACATTTTAATACTGACAATAAAACGCATTATCACCAGGTTTTGTGTCATATTCCACACGGCTGTTATTCACCACACCCTTATCATCATTTACCACAACTGTTACTGTCCCATCATGCCTATACTGTGTTGTGATTCAGAAACACGGTGGACTGAGCAACTCCACAGAGGGCCTGTGTCCTAGGTCTATTCCTTTTTCTTTATTAGCCCAGCCATCTAAAGATGGCACACAAACTATCACACATGGGGGTTCTCATTTTCAGGGCGATCTTTCCGCTCAATCAAACACACATCCACGTCTGTAAGCTTACTGGAAATTTCCATGACTTTTCGCAAATTGTGGTTCATTCTCCAGTTGATTCATTTATTATTTATAACTAATCAATGTTGACTAAGTATGCTGTGTCTAACCACGTGAACACTCATCCCAGCATCCTCATTTTGACAATATTTCATTCTCCATCGCAACAAGACCATCACCTCCATTACTGACTGGTGACATATGCCTATATTTAACCATATGCCCAGATCATTACAACAGCATAACAAAAGCTGCGTGTTTGCACACACTGCAACATAGATGATGTAACACTGTTACGCTCAGTTTAACGCAGTGTCGTGACTCGTGGGCACAGTTCACTCTTTTTTCACGACAAACAGACACATACTTGCAGCATTACGATCTTATTCAAAATCAAATCAGTGTCATTTTCATGCAGGCATGTCATGGACACCTATGCACTTGTTCTACGGCCTTGATTCGAACTGATGCTATAACTTGGGGTCCTGAGAGTGATGCTGTGTCATGCTCCTGTTATTGCAGGAGGAGTGTGTGTGTGTGTGTTTGTTTGTGCGTGTGTGTACTACAACGGCCTAATGTACACAATGCTTTTTAGACTATGCTGAAAGATGCTTCAGGGTGCGGCTGGACCTCCTCTCTTCCCATCTCGCTATCCTTGTGTCAATCATGCATCCTTCATACGCAAATCCAATCTTCCACTTTATCCCTGTTCTTGTCGCTGATGTAACATGCTGTGATAATGTGTAAGGGTTTGCTCACCTGGTCCCAGTAGCTCTGACTGTGTATCTCCGGAGTCCACAAGGCCCTGCGAGGGGCCGCTCCGATGTGCAGTCTCACCAGGCATATCCGTGTGCCACAGCCTCTGACGCACTCCCTAAAAACCAGCCTACAGGAGCCAGCGAATGCAGAAGAGAGAAATGAGAGTAGGCTGTTGCCTCCTCAGATGCCTTCCAGTGCCTGCGCAAGAAGATCTGTACTCAGTGCGTGTGCAATTATGCCAGTGTAGATGCGTGCGTGTGAGAGAGAGAGGGGGCTGCAAAGCCAGGCCGGTAACAGCATGGGAAATCTGAGCGTGAGCTGCAGTATTCTATGTGATTAGGAGAGAGCCCGCCCCAATCCAACGCTCTCTCTCTCTCTCTCTCTTTTCACCCCTCCCTTCCACACTGCTGCTTCGTAACCTCTCTCTCTCCCTCCCTCCCTCCGTCCTCCTCTCTCTTCCTCCCTCCCTTCCTCTCTCCCTCCCTCCGTCCTCCTCTCTCTTCGGTAAGTGGGTCTTGGACAATGATGTCAGCAGATTTCTCTATCTCTTGGAGGCTGGATGAGAGTAACACAAAACACTGCGTACAAAAAGAGATAGAGAGAGATGTTAGACAGGAAAAAGAGAGATGTATCTAATTTAATAAGCAGCTATATGATCATACTGCAGAGAAACAGAATAAGATCTTAGTGTTCATCTCTCTCTCTTTAGTAGAAGCAAAAGGTACGCCGTTGCTTGCCAGAAAGTACAACATCCGACATCCATTTTAACATTATGGGTTTAAAAAAAGCTTGTCCCATGCAGACAGGTTGTTATGGAGAGACGTGTTTTATATAATTAAGCAAATATTTATGCTAAATAACCTGTAACATTAATAATGTATTTTAAGAAACATGAAAGCATTATGGTACTGTTTTCCTAAAAAATGGCAGGTTGTAGAAATATAATTCCCATGGAATTGTTGCAGGTGTGCAAAAAGATTATAGCGTAACAGCTTTAAAAATCAATGAAACTGAGCTTCGCAAAAGTAAGAGAGAGGGACACTGCAGTAAATTTAGCTTCAGCATACAGGCCTATGTTTCCACGGCAACTGTGGGGGAGAACTCATGGATGCTGTCAGAAAGGGAATCCAATATTCAGCAGGTTCCGGTAGTGGCAAGACTTGGGGACTTTCCTCAGTCTTTTTTCTCTCAGTTTCTTTTTCAAACAAACTGGACTTTTGCTGGAATTTTGAAGAAATAAAATAGCTATCATCTGGACTGCAAATGTTTACACACCATATACAGAAAGAGAAAGTGATGCTGGACTGCATCTAATCGGATAATTCATTATGTCAAATTCATATGTCTAACTATCCAATGTACTAACATGCCAAAGATGTTTTTTTGTGGAATAAAATGAAAATGCACAGAAATGTAGTCATGTCATTTGCTAACAGAGAACATGTGGGCATATGCATAGGTATTATAGCTCAACAACAGGATACATTTGCTGCATTTTGGGTTGAGAACAATGAATTGAGTGCTTATTCCAAACCGAAACACTCAAAACTGTTCATTAAGGGCTCATAGGAATGATTTCAAAAGTGAAAACAAATGAACACATGATTCTTGACCCTTCAACAGCATAAGGATATAGGGGTGAGCCCTACAGGTAATATTCAAGTTTTGTTCATCTTTTTCATATTAAAACTTGCCAGACAGATCAACTTTGTATAATAAACACATTAAAACTAAAATCTGGTGAGATTTCATGGCGATTAAATGATGATAATATTTTTGGGGGGCCTAACTATGAATATTTTCAATAGAATACTTGGTTTATGGATATATGAATACAAAACAAAGAAAGTTAGTGTGTACTTTTTTAAAGAATAAAGTCTGCCATCAATTAATGGGGTAGTTCAAACTAGTGAAAACCATTTCAATATTTCCTCACCAAACTCATTTGACTTTCTTTCCTCTGTAAAACACAAAAGATATTTTGAAGAACAACATTGAATCCCATTGACTTGCATTTTCTGGACAAAAAACACTACGGCATTTCTCAAAATATCTTCCTTTGTGTTCCACAGAAGAAAGAGTCGTATACAGGTTTTGAACCACATGAGAGTGAATAAAAGATAACAGTTTTAATTGTTTGGTGAACTATTCCTTTAAAAAAATGAGACAGAAAATATAATTTGCATTTTGTTCATCTGTAACAGTTTAATAAATGATACACAAACAAAGTGAGAAATATGTCTAACTGCCCGTCACCTCCCCATGTACTCTATTAGCGGTAAGATGAGCCTGAAGAGCGGTCAGCTCTCATTCATTCTCAAAGGCTCTTCAGAATGGTCCCTGCATAATAGAATCTGACTGAGTTTTCCCAAGCAGGGGTCAACCAGTCCTTCAGGTTAGAGAGGCCGAATGGCACAAAAGCACCAAAACAGAACACTCAGCCTGTCTGCTTGCTTTTGCACTGGTGTCACTTCATGCTTAGCATACAAACTAGAGTTGTATAGAAAACCCTTGCATAATATACTGTGGTATTACCATGGTACAATATAATTGTTATAAGGTGAGGATACTATACTGAATGATTACCATCATTACAACCACTGTCCTCCAAAGAGTAAGAAATTACCACGGAACCCGGTGCATTATGATTGTGAGCAAGTAAATGGCACTGTATATTTAAGCTTACATCACAGAAACTTCTGTATTTATTGTTTCATTTATTAATTGATAAATTAAACGCTTGTTTAAAATTGTGTTCATTAGATTGATCTACATCACAACATCAGCTCAGCACCCCAGCAAACCAAAAGATTTCAGCATCTGTTTATGAAGTCGTAAAACATTATAAATATAAATGAAGATCAGTTTCACTTTCTGTAAAATGCTTCACCCATTCAAAACAAATCTGAGTCACAGAACACCACAGCATGACTGCTGACAAACAGCCACTACGAGAAAACAACTTTCACCAAAATACAGCAATGAGTCACTGTGTGATCTATGATGAATATGATAGAACGTGCGCACACTGAGATGCTTGAATAAATCAAAAAATCTTATTTAGCCTTTGGTATATGATATAACCTTCAATTTTTCAATTAATTTTCCACTAATGACATAATACATGCAAAGAACCCCAACTTTGCTTGACAGCAAATAACTGATACCGACTACAGCGCTACAATATCCAGAATAAACATTTTTTTATTATTTTAGTATGTCTTTTGCATTTCTCAAGTAATTCTTTTCTGATAAATATGTAAATCTTTTGATGAAATCACAACATATTCACTATTTAACAAACGTCAGGTGAGGCAGGTAGAATTGGTATCATACCAGTTTTTAATGTCAAGCTTTACTAATAAACAGTAACTGCAGAGTGGTACTTTCTGCTGTAATGAAAGTATATTTTAAGTACTAAACTCTCTGAATTTCTGAGCAATCGCTTCTCCATAAATATTTTCAACCTTAACAACTGTCTCCTTGGAAACAAGGAAAGCCCTAAGTGTCGTCTAGGCAACGCATCAAAAAACAGAAGGTCCCTGCAATTATTATTATTTACTGCAGACTTATTAAGTTGTTCCTGATGACAAATAAATACAAAATATGATCTCCAGAGCGGTAAACATCATGTCATATCAGTCACACATTCACTTCATTTCCCATTCGGGAATGCAGTTGACGCACAACTTCATGTTGCTTCAAAGCATCTGCTGAGCATATCTGGAGGTTCAGTTCTTCTTTCATACAGACATCAATCGCAGCTCCCAGGCACTTTGACTCTTTTATTCCACCATGATGTTTGGAGCATGGTGCTGTAGTGGTTGCTCTGTTATGTATGCGTGCATACCTATAAATATATATATATATATATATATATATATATATAGTACTCAATGTCTTTCCCTCATCTGCAAGTCATGTTTATTTGCCCGGGTCTGATGATTACAGCAGCCTGTGCTGTTTGCGTAAAAGCCTTAAAAAGTAATGATGGTTTGAACAAAAGTTTGTCCTTTGGTTCACTTTGCCATGTCCTCAGCCACTGCTTTCCCTAACTTGTCCTTCAGGTACGCCACTTTCTGCCAATCAGATTTCAGCTCCAGCCATTCAAAGTACGGCACCTGAAGGGGGACACATGAGAAGAATAAGAACCACAACAGTCCGATGTCAAGACACATAAAACAAAGAAACAAGAATATTCCTCTGTTTTTTAACAATTTATGTGCTGTTAAATTGACCGGTATCAAATGGCAGAAATGAGACATCTGCTTTGAGCTCAGTTGGAAGTCAAGATGAGTCCAGTCAACTCTATCTGACAGCAGAAGACTAACAGGATTGCCCTACATGCAGCAGACAGAGCTGAGTTCTGTTCTTTAGTTCTGTCTAACTGTGGCTATTTATAACCTAAAGCCAAGGGGAGACTGCCTGCCGTGTAATTGGTACGACAATAGGAATAGAGCTAATCAGGCTAACTAAACTGGTGGCATTAACACCAAAGTTGTTTTTGCCAGTTAGAATACGGTAAATTAATCTTTAATGTTTCACCCAGAAGTAACTAGTAATATAAAAAACAGCATGAAAGGCAACGAAGAGATTCATAAGTCGCATGCTTTAAACAATGACATTTTTTCAGCTTTAATATCAAGAATACGTGTTCACTACTCATCATCCTCTAAGTCTCACCTCCACTACAATAAAACCAGCCAGCAGTAGTTGGCGTTTTTGCATGGCAAAGCGTCCCAGAAGATCCTTACTCCTGAGACAAAAGTTTGGAAACTCCCAAGCCACGAATGCTATCCTGCAATACACACAAACACATTCAAACTGTCAGAAACGCTACTGAAACAGTCAAAACACAGTTCATGCAATACACAGATGTGCTTTCACTTACCGGCGTGCACCTGTAGGTATTGCATCAGGACCACCACCTCCAGGTAAATGAGGGGCTTTCAGGTTCTCCAGGTCAATCGGCTTATTTTCTGAATCTACCACAAGCTCTCCATCTGTGGGGATCAGCCAACACTGATTAATTCATTGAATACTTATATGTGTTCATATACTCAATGATACGTGTTGCTTACAGGTTTAGTTCCAAATGACAATGAACTGGAATCAAACCTATGATTTCGACATCCTGCATAAAAAAATGTATTCTCTTTTTTTTCTCTACAGAGCTTTTCCCCTTTTTATCATTGCTGCAAAGAAGCTTCTGGCAAAGTAAATATTTAATAAATATAGTAGTGATATTAAAGACAAAATGTGATGAAGAGAACATTTTTTGGAAGTCAAGCAACAAAGTATTATCTATTTAATAAGATGAACCGCTCACACTCACCTATTTTCCAGCCGTACACTGTTTTGACAGATGTGCGGAGAGCCTGCGTCCTGCTGTTGGTCAGACTCTGGAGAGCTGTGTGAATACCACTTTGGAGAGGGGTGATGGAATCCGCTTTGTGCTGAGGTGCTGGCAGCAGAACAGCAGTGGGGACAGCGGGAACTTCTAAAGGCTCCAGCTGAGCAAAGGCTGAGATATGAAGCAATTTCAGACGATAGTTCTCTATCCGACCCACACTGCCACCTGTTGACCGAATAGATGTAAAGAGTGAGATTATGCTGCCACCAAATGTTTCAAAAGTGTATGTTAAAGTTGCATCTTGGTGTAACATTGGAAATACAGATTCTTGTTCCAGTGAATATTTTTGGTTCAGTTCTACACACCTGAAAGTTTCTTCTGAAAGGCAGGCTTTATGACAGAGGTTATTTGATCAGGTATGGCTTGGTTCAGCACACAGAGTGACCAAACCACATCCATTTTCAGAAAAGGCTCCAAAGTCTGAAATGAACCTTCCAAAGCTTTGTGTACCTGCAACCATACAATAAAATAAACATCGCATATAATTCAGACAACACATGTGCCACATATAATACCAATACAATGTTACTTCTGTTATTGGTCACCTTTGGGTAAAACTCCTCCCCTTTGCTGGTCTGAAAGTTGAGTTTGGCGAAAGACATGAGGAGGTTACAGACCTGCAGAGTGTTGTACTTAACACTATTGCTCTCATAGTGCTAAAAAAAAAACAAGAGGAGGAAAATATAAATACAAAGATTGTATTTAAAACCAGACAAAACGTTAGTCTTCTAAAATCAAATGGAAAACGCTTTTTTATTCAATGCAACAGGGTGTCAGAAAGCTGAGGTGCCATTTTTTCTAACCTGTGCAAATCCTTCAAAGAGAGGAAGGTGGAGCCACTTGAGAAAGGCAAGAGACTTGGCACATCGCGTGACATCAAAAGAGCTCATTTCTGATAACCTAGGCAACAGCTCTGCAGCTATTCTCTGGAGCACCTGGGTCTGGTGAAAATTCAGCTTACCTTTAAAAAAAAAAAAGAGGACACAATTAGGTATATACTTTATACATTTGAAAAAACCTACTGAATTATTTTTCTTTTTTACCCTTTTTAGTAAAAACTGCTTAGAGATTGTTTATTGCGTATGAAAGAAAAAGTATTGCTGACCATAAGCGTATGCGATGTCAAGCAGCAGTGGTGTTTTCAGTTCTGAGGAGGGTTTCTGGTTAAGGTGATATGAGAGAGCCCGTAATAGGGGAACGGCCCTCCTGTTCTGGGAGGCCAGTGCAAATGTTACCCTGCGAATATCCTCTGCATTGAAGTTCTCAGCCAATTCCAGGGCCTGGACAGCAGAAGATACAGTTCAGTGTTAGATAAGCAAAACAAGCCTAATACAACATGCAGGCTTTGAATCTGAAGGTGGTTTGTGAGATTGTATAAATGGCGAGCTGCAAACGACAGAGAAAGGTCTTATAATAAAGCACATATTAAGTGTGCATGTTGAGTAATGACAGTTTACCTTATCCTCTAGTTTGTCCATGAGAGAGGGGGACAGAAGTGAAGCACGGCTCATGAGGATACTGATGGTACGAGGCTCACACAGCTCTGTCCAGCGCAACTCTAGTTGTTTCAGCAGGGTTGTGGTGAGAGCTTCATTTTCCTGCCTGTCAAAAACCAAACAATTTTACAATACGATACTGGCCACCTATAAGCCTACTTTGGCTAGTTATAAAGATATAAAATAATAGATTGACTATGAGTAAATGCACATTTGAAGGATGATTTTGTGTAAAACGTCCTAGTATCGCTGCCTAAACAAAAATGTAACATAATTACCCAAATTAAAATCAGACACTTCCACAAAAATATTATTGTTGAAGCTTGTCATCTCAAAGAAGTACACCGAGAGAGTTGTGGAAGTTTGGAAAAAGCCATTTCTTACAAATTTCATTATTTAAATCCTATACGGTCTTTGATTTTCAACAGACAACTTATTGTAAAAGTGAGTAAGTAAACCCCACCCTTTGCTGCGCTGAAATCCCACCCAGTCCACCAGGTAGGTCAGGTGACGGTAAGTGAGGCGTCTGATTCTCCAAAGCACTTCGTTCTGGAGAGAGCAGAGTAGCGGAGCATCAGAGGGGAGACCCAACATAGTGAGAGCACGCAGAAGAGCTACCAGAGATCCGTTCCATACCGAAGACACCTAGGAGAGAAAGAGAGACAGATCTCAACATCTGCATCAGTTACAATCAATATTTAATACAAAATTCCAAACTGGTTGTCATGGTTACCTGAGAGTTCACTGTCTCCAGCATGTTTTCAAAGCGTGGATCCCGCAGAATTCCTTCCCCGCCCTTCTCTGTGACCCGCAGACTTAGCTGCACCAGACATCTGGCTGCATCACTGGCAGAGCCACCTTGCTCTGCCCACAACTGAAGCACTTCCTGTGGAGTTGCTGCCTTTTCAACGAGCCCAACTAGTTCTGTACATTCATATAGAACTGGTGTCTCCTCCATCTTGGCCAGTTCATTGCCCTGACAGAGATTCCTGGCAGAAAGCTGATGCCGAGACAAGGACATCGGGCCCACTGGCTCTGTGGGGTGGATTGTGGGGGCTTGTATGCGGGACAGTGCCACAGCAGCCTGGGGGCAGCGAGGAAACAGTCGTGCCCATCTGCTAAGCAGCCTGGTAGTCATATTGCACTTCTATTATTCAACAGCTAATCAAAGCATTTCAAAATCTGACCGAGTACCTAGAAATAAAAAAATAATAGTCTCAGTTGTGCGACAAGAATATCACAGATTATTTATTATAACCAGAAAGATATTACAGTTAATTCCTTTTAACTACTTCTAATTTACCAACAATTCTGAGCTTCAAACTATACTGCATGTAAAACACATTAAGATCAGTTATTAATAGTCATATGGTTATAAGATTACCATCTAAAAATGATCTAACTGCCTTACATTGAATTGAGGACTAAAGATAATCTGACCTTGCCGATGTATGGGAGGCTTGTGGTAACGCGACTGTCAACATTATCAATAAGATCTTGCAAACTCAGTGTAAATGTACACAGCTCAACGCACATTTTTTTTATAATAGTTGAGCGGGTTGTGGTGTCAGCACCGATTAATCAAGCATCGCGTTCTTACCTTGTCAAAAAAGCTTTTATAAGAGCGGTTACGACATTCACATGGAGGAAGAACCAGCAGGAGTCGCGTAAATTTTGCGTCAGTAAACCTGTAGCACGTGATTTCAACCGCGCATCGCCATTCGTCTGCGTGTTGAACTTCACGGGGTGACTGCGCAGACCGGTTAGTGTATGACATAACGTACCGCGAGAGCGATTCGAGAGCAGACTGCTCCTTATGGATTCAAATCGCCATCGCGATACTTCGATGTTGGTCTGCGCAGTCAAATAATCCTGTTATGTAGACTAGAAACACGCTTGTAGTTAAAGTTCTCGCTGAAAGTGACCGACACGATAAACACGAAAAGCTCATGCAGTCACCTTGACTACTGACTCAATTTGAATTTAGTTTCGTAAAGAGATAGATAACGATTTTCTGTCCTTATGTCACTTAGTAACACGTACACTTATCATGCATAGTATGTTTTTATTTGTACAGTTCGTCTCACAACACAACAAACATTCAGAAAACATTGATTTTAACGCTCTTGGCGTCCAATATGAAGTAATTAAATGAAACTATTGTTTTTTTTCTTTAGACCCCCATCGAGCAAGCCAGAGGCGAGTGTGCCAAGGAACAAATAACTTTACTATGTAAGTAGTTCGTGGGTGATAAACATACTGGTGAACTGTTATTTTTATGTATGTAACATTTGGGTCGACCAATGAGGTGCATTGCTGTAGAATGAAGGAGACGCCTGAGAAGATTGTCTCAAGACAAACTTAAAGATTGTCTTCATCTTTAATCTTTAAAATCTATCTTTTAACATACATACATAACAAACAGCATGATTCATAGTGCACCTATCCATTCCATTTTATAAAGTGTATTGACATAATACAGCTGACAAACCGAGCGGTAGCTGTTCACAAGGAACGCCAAAAGATGGCGACATTGATTTGTTCATATATAGTCTGTGGCAGACAAGAGGAACCATACTGTTATGTTTATTAATGCATACTTTTGCATAGCGTTAGGAGGCTATTACGTGGAAAAATAGATAGAAATGGTGTTCAAATCCTTTGAAATATTGCAGTAGTTAAAGGTGAAATTGAATTATGAGTGTGTTTAAACTGTTGGATTATTTGTGAGAATGTAATGTTCACTGGAGATTATACACATGTTTGTAAAGAGAGCCATTTTGAGTTTTATCCTAAAAGAATCGTAAGAGTACAGTAAATCTCGCTAGCCTTCCTCCCAGCATACCACGTGACAGACAACAGCGAAGGAAAAGTTCAATTTGGTACAAAGTTGTTGCTTTCCTTGTTGGATTAAGAGAAAGAAAGCTGCAAGTGAAACATTTTTCTGTAATAAGAAGGCTTGACCAGAGGTGAATGTAGAGTGTAAACTCTTATTGCAAGTTTGGCAAAGAGCAGTTTCACTAACTACCTCAATCAAGTGGCACTTTGTTCAAAAAGCGAGAGAGCAAGTGAGAAGACCATAGAGAGATATAGTCAGAGACTGAACCTTTATCCCATGATTTATGCTCAGTTCTGTAAACTCTCTTTAGTGAACGTACCTACCTGGTTAATGGTCTGTTTTAGATTATAAGAGCAGCAGCTCCCTTTTTTTACGATCTTTAATGCAAGCATCAGAACTTTGACATGCTTCATGGTAAGTCATATCAGATGTCATTTGTGATTGTCATCTTCCGATTTGTCCCTCAAGGTGCTTTAAAACATTATATCTCCTTGAGATACAAATGTCGCTTGAAGAAAGTCATATATATTAACTTTTTAAAACTTGATCTTACCCTCTTGTAAAATTTAGGACCATTGAATGTCTTTTAATTAGAGAGGAGGAGTAGTTAGTCGGACGGGTTAAGTGAAGTTAAGTATCTGTCAGTCACACTGGTCATAATTTAACCATCAGAAGCTAGTTTATGACCTGTCTTAGTCTCTTTTTTAAAGCAAATTTATATATCAGAGTGGGTTAGGCGTTGGGATTCTGTTTATAAATCGAGACTGAGCTGAAGGCAGTCTGATGTTGTTTTACAGGGATTCTTTAAAAGAATTACGTCAATGAAAGACTTAATCTCTTGGCGTGAACACGTGTTTGTCTGTGTCTTTGGTGTGTTATAAGTTGCCCAAGCATGTATTAGACGCGTACAATTGCAAAAATCCAAGTATCAGAACAAAAGATGCATTCTATCTAAAAGCGAATGTTCACTCAGACCTGCCTGAAACACCTCGTGTAACCACATCCCCACAAATCTACGTCAGTTCGTGGTATGAGTTAACCGCCCAAATGTAAACGCAAGTGGGCGTACCTGTCAGTACAATTGCTTTGGAAGCTGATGTTCCAAATATGGTAAGAGGCGTTTCATTTCCGCCACACAGTATTCGACCAATCACTACGCACTGGTTAACTGGCAAATCTGGGCGTTTCAGAGAGGCGGGGCAAAGAGGAGATACAAACATGCACGTATGTGGAAAATACAGCGTTTTTGAACCTTAAATCAAGTATACACATTGCATTAAGTCTAAAACAAACGATAATAAGGTTTTAGCCGTGTCATATGACTCCTTTAAGAGTATTTTACCCTCTGAGAAAATCCGGGTGCACACTTCATATTAGCCCATTGACCTCTGCGTCTGCTGGCTTAGATTGCATTAAAATAACCCTCTTATAATTATAAAAATGTTGTGTGAATATGAGGAGACGTTTTGTGATTATAAGCTCTTTACCTAAGAAGGAAGCACAGTAGCCTACTTTCAACACGTATTCAAGGGATAGTTAAAAAAATAAAAATTCTGTCACTTCCCTCATGTCATTCAAAACCTGTATATGACTCTTTCTTCTGTGGAACACAACTGAAGATATTTTGAAGAACGTCTCAGTGGTTTTATGTGCATACAGTGGATGTCAATTGGGTCTAATGTTGTTTGGTTTGTATTGTTCTGCAGAAGTCATACAGGTTTGAATTAACGTGAAATGGTGAAAGAATTTTTGATGTGGCAGTACTTTAACCACAATATATAACATGTATTACTGTATGTATATACGGTACTTTATGTGTCTGGCAGTATAGCTCGTGTGTGTGCATGTATACAAGTGTATATTTTGTTTCACTTTGTCTTTCTGGTTATGGTGACCAAACACACTCTCACACCCCTGGATTGCTTTTTCTGGGTAATGTGAAAGCAATGTATACATCTCCACTGAAGCGAACCAGACTCTATTCTTTTACCTCTCTTTCGTTTTCCTCTCGCTCTCCCTGTTGTATTGTTGTATCACCACTTCACTTGTCTATAACTGTAAGATTGTTGTTCCCTCACCTCCTGAGCTGTCTTTGTCTGTCTGGTTTCTTTATTGTCATGTTTATTAAGTGGGCTTTTGCTTTTTTTAAGGACCTGTCCCATATCAATTTGGTAACAGTGCTACCTAGATGTAAACAACTGTTGTGATTTAAGTGCTTTTACCTGCGGCGGTTAAACTGCTTAGACTCTAGTAATTGCTGCTTGTGGCTATATTTGTTATATCTTTTCATTTTATTGTCCTTTGATCAAAGCTTTATATTGGTTTATTCCTGTATTGTTCTTTGTTAAGATGTGCAAAGGAAAATATTGGCTCTGAATTCTGATTACAATGACATACTTGAGAGCATTTTGAAGCATGTAAGTATTTCCTGTTTTTAATGTGTGCTGTTTTTGAGCAAGCCAGTTTCTTGGTACGGTATGCTGTATCTATTTTTAAGAAAGTTGTTGTGTCCAGGTCTGAGTGGTTTGTTTGGAGAGTAGTTCTTCAAAAAACTGAAACAATTTAATGTTTTTTATTATTACAACATTAAAATAGGTCGGTTCTAATGATTATATGACTCATATAATTTATAGCACAACTACTTCTTATTATTCATAGATTTATCCAATCAGAGGTTCTCAAAGGAAATGGTTTATTTTATTTTATTAGAATTCATATCTAATTTAAAACAAATCCCCCTTTAGCTGTAATGACAGCCTACACTCAAAGTGGCATGGAAAAGTCTGATGATTTGTGTTAACCTTGTGAGAATGTTACAAAGGGCATCTTGTGTGCTTTAATGGACTTTTGAGCAAGAGATTTAGCGTATTTCACAAACTGGCCTTAAATCTAAATATTTTCATTTTTCATCATTTAATTTATAAAAGGAAAATGTAAACATGTTAGAATTTGGATCTTTCAATGAGGTCTTTAATGTTAGCCCTAACCCACACTCCAAAGATCTTGAATATTGGCATTTGAACAAAGTGAGATAATGTGTTTTGGAAGAACACTCTGTGCACAATTTTGGATTTCATACTTGTTTTGAAATTTAGATATTTCATTCGATCTGCCAGACCAAAATACCTTTCAGAATTAGCTTTAAATACAAATATTCTGTAAAATTCCAGATGGCTGTCCCACGTATGGGGCCAGAATGGATGCTTGGGCCAGACAGATGGACGTATTATAAACGCGAATGCATGCAACGTGAAGGCATTAGCTAGTCGGACACTGTAACACAGTTCAATGTAGGGAAGAAAGGAGGCGGGAACCGGCGAACATTTAAATAAAGTTTTAATAAAATAAACAAACAAAAACACGGAAGTAAAATGCCGGCAGCCACCTCACGGTCGACTGCCGGCCACAAGAACATAAATATAAATACAAACTTAAACACATGTCCGGGCCCGGTCCTCTCTCGTCGAATGTTCTGCCAGCTCGTCCTTTTATGCTTCCGTTCTCCTCCGTCTTAATGCGGGGCCGGTGTGCGCACAGCTGATATCCATCATCACTCACGCCACCGGCCCCGCCCCTTTGTTTGACGGCTCTCGCCCCGCCTTCCTCGCTACAGACACGTATGCATGTAACGCAATGACACGTTACATACAACACAGATTTCTACAGAAATGGTGGAGGGCCGAATAATCCAGGGCCGATTTTGCTTCTCAGTCCGCCCCTGGCGAACTCGCTGTGTACAGTATATAACGCAGATTCAACAAGGCCAACTGCACACCGTGTAAACATTACAATGATGTACAGCAGGTTAATTTAAGAACCCTTTTCAAGAAATTGAACGTACTTGGATGCAAAAGAAACAATATTAACCTTATTCACCTTATGGCCAGAGACTGACTATGTCGCTACTCGCTAGGTGTCGCTATCTCTTGCTACGAGGTCGTTAGAAGGCGTTCCTTAGCTATGGTTGCTCTGCAGTAACTGACGAGAGATGGATGACACGTTCTCAGCTGCTTTACTCCTATTGGTAGTCGCTCCCGAAAGTCGCTCATCATTTGCATGAAGTTGAGCAAATCTTTGAATCAAACTTTGTCGCGCTGCTAGACATACCCACTTCCTGTACCCAACGGTCACTGTTGCCGGAAGTCGGCTCTCCATTGAAATGAATGACATCGCTTTGCTTTGTTGTTGGGTGTCGCTGGCGGTGTGATCAATGTACAGTGAGGTTGCATGAAATTTGACTGAGGCGGCTGCCTCCAATTTTTCTATGCGGGAGTGTGCACATCCGACCTCTTTGTTGCCAGCGGTCACATACGCATAAGCTGGGTTCTATGAATCTGTTTTGCTGTGCTGCCTGAGGAATACGGATTACACCAAAGAAGTGCGCGATTACAGAGTTTAAATCGTTTTCCATCACATACACACACGTGTGCACAAACCTGCCTGTGCAAAACGTCACACACATCCTTTATCAAACAGGTTTAAGCTTTTAGAGACGTGACCTTCATCTTTGTTCCTAGAAAAATAGTAGAAAAAAACAGTTTGAAGTAAAACAAGTCTGAAAGGACGGCAGACCAGGGGACGGTGTGAGGAGCGGGACCTCTAAATGTGAGACTCCCTGTGCGTGTGGATGTCATGCGAATCATTTCAACCCCTCGTAACTACTTCTTACATGTTCTCACAAATATGAATTCCTTTGAGTCCATACATTTGAAGTCAGTGGTTTTTGGTTCCCATCTTCTTTTGTGTTTTTCAGAAGAAAGAAAATCACACAGGTTTTAAATGACAACAGGGAAAGTAAATGATGACAGAATATTTACTTTGAAGGTGAACTATATTCCTTTAATAAATTAGGTGTGACAAACAAATATTAAGCTGAAATCTTCTACTTTGTAGGGACTAGTTTGGATTTGTCAGATATATGACTGATTGCTTCTTTTTAAGACATACAAAGTATTTTTTTTAAAACATGTAGTAATTACTGAACATTTTGTTGTACTGTCAAAATTAGCTGACACTGTAAAGTATTATACAGAATTATACTTCTATTTTTTTTTTTTTTTTTTTTTTTTATGTATAATGTAAATACTGTAATTTTACAGATGCTTCATGGATTGTTTTATAGTGCAGGTTTGCTGTATCTCAAATTTACCTCTAAAGAATGAGCAATTTTTTATTCATTCAGCAGACACTTTTATTCTAAGCGCCATATAAATGATGAAGCATTCAACATTTTAACACTACAGGTCCTTGTTTGTCTTCTCCAGGCAAAACATTGCCAACATCAGTGCAAATGTGCAAATTTCAAGTGTCTGAACCTGACACTATTGATCGCCCTGTCAGCGTTGACAGTCGTGACCGAGGTCTTATAGCTTTAACATGTCTGTCATAAAAGCATGTTGATGTTGCACAGTTTGCCTTGGCATTACGATCTTTTAGGTTATTACCAGACTTGTCATACAATTTGACATGCAACAATCATAAAGGACGAAGAAAAAATGTGCAATGTGCCCCCAGCTTTAGCTAAAATGAACTTAAAGTCTGACATTAAGTCATACTGTCACACAGGTTTCTTTCTTCTCACCGGGTTGTATTGTATGGACCGTCAAGATAAAAGGTTTCTGTATGGTGCACATCATTTCTGAGCAAATTTACAGAAATCTATTTCTTAAAGGGGTGCTGCAACGATGTGTCATGCATTCTGACTTCTTTACAATGTTAAATGTGCTGTCTTCTCATGCTTAACATGGTCAACTTGTCAAAAAACAAGTTGGGCGTATTACGTAGTATTTCTGTGCTCTAAACACTCCCCCAGCGATCGTACAGGTTTCAGAAAGTTTTTTTCGAACATATAAAACTGTTTCGTATTTTTTTTTTCTTCAAACTAAACTAAATACTCTTTGAAGATACGAAGTATGCAATGCTACTCTATAGTTACTCAAGATTAATATGAGATTGGCAGAAACCGCGTGTGTTAAGGCCGCTTTAATGTTTTAAATGTGTAGACTATTGAAAAACTGGAATTTGATGTAATGTTTCTAAGCCTTTGGTGAGCAAGCAAAAGATAATTGCTCCTCGCTATTGGAAACAAAAACCTTGAGAAAACCAGTACCAGTTGGTCAAGCCCATGCTACTCTGGCAACAAATTAATGTTTATATGACAAAAATAAAAATATTCCTCTGTGATTTATGGTATATACAGTATGTACACGTTTAACCATTCCAGGCACATCAACGTGTCTGCCATCTCTCATTTGTAAGTTGCTTTGGATATCAGCATCTGCTGAATGAATACATGTAAATGCTGTATGCACTGACCAAAAAGCTGCTAATGAGGCTCTATACATCAGTGGTTCTCAAACCCCAAGATGGGGCACAGATTTTGTGCCATTCTGTGAAATATAGAAGTTTATCATACATTTTATGCAAACAAACATCAGAATAATTAGACCTCCAACCAAAAGTACTAATGTTCCAGCATTGTATAACAGAATTTGTTTTTGATTTAATTAAAATTATAGTTTTTATTCTGGGGGGGGGGGTTTAAAGCGATGCACTCTACAGAATGCGATGCACTTTTAACAAAAAAGTTTGAGAACCACTGCAGTATATATCGACAGTGAATTCAAGGTATTTGTTTTATCATATTGTGTGTACCCTGGGGATCAAACCCACAAACGCTGCTTATGCAATACTGTACCAGTAGAGCTACAGAAAGCTTGGGGTAATACCATCCAACAAAGACCGTAATGTGGCACAATATCCATTAATAGCACTAACCCAGCTGACATCATGGTAACAGTGACTAAGGAGAGAAAGAGATCAAGCTCTGCCCTACGCAGGTATTTTAACAGCTCACAGACAGAAATTACCCCACACATTAAATCAATGTCACACTCATTTCCTCATGCAGGCTGATGGAAAAACTTTTTAGATTAAAGGATAACACAAGATGCTCACACAGTGAGTTTCACATGTTCTCTATACATTGCATTTTTTGTTTTGGTAAAGGGCAAAACGTTGCAATAGTGAGTAAGAGTAGATTCGTGAAAAAATGCTTTTTTGAAATAGAATGAGAAGGGGAAACCTGGGGGTTGTGATGCATCGTGATAACCTTGAGTGAAAGAAAGGTGGCTGATAAGAGACAGACATGAATTTGGTTGGTGCGGGGCAGAGGACAATGTCTTTCCCCTGAGAAAATAAGATGTCTGAAATGGATAAGGTCTGCTCTTCGAATGAAAGAGAGAGACAGAGGGAGGGCGAGAGAGAAAGCGATAAGACTCGAGGAAAATGTTCCAAAAGCCTGAGTGACATCTGTAACCCTGAGCTGATGACAGTGGAGGGATAATCAGGAAAAAAATGTGAAGGACAGCTGATATGTTTCAAGATGGAATAAATACAAGCATGTTGCAAGGAGACATCTGAACATTGAACAGAATAAAAGAGAGAGAAAATGAGGACAGAGAGCCATTGAACAAGAAAATTTGCACTGCACGTCTGACCACCAAATTTATGTTTTGGTTCCTGTTTATTTGTGAATTGATCTTGCCATACAGGGTGTTGAAATTAAATTCAAAGACGTTAGGATTAGGATTTAGAGTTTTTAATAGTCATACACACATTTCCATCACCATTCAGTCCATTTAAAACTTAAAGATTGCGTATCACATATTAAAGATCCCATTCCCTGCCATCCCATTTTCAACCTTTAGTTAGTGTGTAATGTTGCTGTTAGAGCATAAACAATACCTGCACAATGATAAAGCTCAAAGTTCAGTGCCAAGCGAGATATTTTCTTTTACAGAATTTGCTTTTCAAGGACTACAGAGAACGGCTGGAATCGGACTACAGCCCTCTACTTCCCCGGTACATGTCACTTTTCCGAGTGCTTTTAATAACCTCCGGGAGTAAAAAAAAGGGGCAAGGCCTTCCTTAGAGAAGAGGAAGAGCCGCTAGAGTAGTGTTTGGTTATCAGAGATTTGTAAACATTTCACTGAGCTACGCGCTAAACCATAAACCATTTTACTTTCACCACAGTCCTACAGCTGGTAATAAGAATTCGCACACACATTCTAAGATAACCAACGGTCAAATAACAGCTTCCATGACTTTTTTTACATCGGATGTGAAAGCTGTTCTGGGTAATACACTGATATTGTGTGTGTGCGCGCTTGCCTCTAAAACACTTCTATGAAACGTCCTTTGAAGTCCTGCTTACAAATGTCTCCTGGTCAATCTGCTTGTTTTATTATCCAACTGTTATTAGTGTTAATTAATATAACCGGTCTGATGCCATTCGGTCCAGTGTCATTTTTTCTCGCCATAGTAGGAAAAGAATTTGGGATCTCTAACAAAGATTGACGTTTGCACATGCATTAGCAGACCTCCGTTACACTTCGATCGATCCTCATGTTTTTAACTGATAAAGTGGAGTTGACGCCAAAGTTTATGAATACACTTGCACTGAGAGGGGGACCGACCAATCACAACAGCCTGAGAAGAGGAAGCTCGCTGATATGGTATGAGTGGGACATCTTCACACACACACACTCTAAGCGGGGAACCAATCAGTTTATGGAACGTTTGTAAACAGTGTAAAGAAGTCAGAATGCATGACATAACATGATACCCAATCTTTAATGGAGATATTTATACAGTGTATATAGTACTATTTATACTAGGCATTTCAGTCATTGCTTATTAATTACATCTTATGTTTCTAGAAATAGCCCATAAGTTGTTTCTTTCATATGAAAATATTGAATGTGGTTTTAATATGTGATAAAATGCTTCATGGGATTCTGAGAGATTATTCCTCTTGCTCAATAAATCATCTTTCCATGACTTCAACTAATTTAACTTGAATTAAAATATTTCAACCAAGTTCAATTTCCATTTGGTAAATTATATGAAATGCAACTATATTTCATATGTCGGTTTAAAATAATTTCAATTAATTTAATTGACCTCACAAATTTAAGTCAGCTTTTGAACTAAACAAGCATTAATTCTCCCAAGAGAGAGAAGAGTGCCAAGTTGATGTGTGTTTCCTCAAACCATTAGAAGATATATGGAACATGTTATTCACCTATATAAATTATTTCACACATCGGCTCAAGAGTGTGTTAACCATCTGGGCTCTGAGATGATAACCAAGAAAGATTAATTTCTTTAATATGAGGCTATCGTCAAATTGGAATGATAATTCCGGCCGATGTTATATATGTAAGTAAACACTGTCATTGACGTAGATCAGAGTCTTATACATCTCCCAGATGTGTATCATGCTGCTGGGCTTTGACTTTCACCTCTGATAACTGATGGTTGGAGATGACACGCTGTGTTGTCCAGAGTGTGTGAGAGGAAAGGAAAAGGTTTCGCCTTTTTACTTTCAGGTTTGTGTGTGATCATAAAAGCTCTTTTCCCCGAACCCTCAGGTTGTTACAGATAAAATTATTCACAGCAGCTGGGGGTCAACACTAAAAACGCAGAATCAGATTGGTTTGGAGTCTGTGATTTGCTCCATACTGAAATATGATTTATTGTCATATGTTTGTGGACATATAATGTACATATTTCTTTAGTTTAGTTTTTGATCAAGACATCTATTATTTAAACCATATATGCACAATTAGGTTTCCAATAATTGTCATACATTTTTTACACAAAACAGCAGAAAACCTATATTGTATTATTGTAAACAAATGTGCCTATGATATTACATGAACGTTTTTACAGGTGTATGTGTTTTACACATTTTAAAATAATTTTCTGTATGGGATGCTTGGCATTCAGAAAAGGTATTCACCGTTTATAAAAATGAAATGTCTTTTTATTCTTCAGATAGACAATCAGTGTCTTGTTTTCTGTTCATTGTGTACGGAAATCAACAATCAACATGAGAATGCATATGCTGCTTTGTTTGCATTGATTGTGATCCTGTATATTTGCGTTAAGTCTGTCTGTGTGGAACATTGAAAAGTGTCTGAATTAACCAATACATATCTTGCAAGAAAATGGTCATTTCAAATCTAAATGACTTTCTTCTGCAGAACACAAAAGAAGATATTTTGAAGAATGTTGTTAACCAAACAAAGGCAGTACCCATTCACTTCTTTTGTACAAACACAAAACCAATGCAAGTCAATGGGTACCGCCTTTGTTCGGTTACCAACATTTTTTTTAAATATCTTACTTTGTGTTCATCAGAAGAAAGAAATTTATACAGGTTTGAAAAGACAAGAATGAGAGTAAATGATGACATAATTTTCATTCTTGGGTGAACTATACCTTTTAACAAAAGTATTGTATAAATCTCCTTAAGCAGATCAGAGTAAATGTAGTGCATCCTAAATGCGAGGATTTGTAACAAATGGAATACCTAAATAAATGGTTGTAGGCTAATGGGGGGAAAGAATTCTTTCCTCTTTCCAGTAAACTGGATTTACATGATGGCATGAAACCGTGCGGCCACATCACAGCCGACGAAAGCTTTGAAATTCCCCCCTTCCTGTTTTGGGGAGGCTGTAAACACAACATGCAAGCCTGTCAGATGCTTTGATACACAGATATGTCATTTGTGCATATGAATGAAAGTTAAAAAGAATTGTGTGCGTGTGCCCTTTGATGTGCGCATCTCTGATCACAGCAGAACATATATTGTTGTTTCCTGTTGTGCTAGTCCTAAACTTGGTATTAAATATAGAAGAATATGATATTTTGCTTTGAAACTCCCACAGTCTTTGAGAAGGTTTGTCTGTATGAAGTTTCAGATGAAATATCAATTATGTCGGGCTATTGTCAGCTTGTCTATACTGGGTTTGTGGATAATTGGATGAATGTATTTGAATGGTGAATCTCAAAGAGATTTCCTGAAGCAAAACTAATGAGTGATCTGATGGTAAAATAAGATAAAATAAAATGAACAAATAAATTAAAAACATAATGCAAATCAAACACGCCACAAAAAAAATAAGATAACCATGTATTTAGTTACCTATTTACCAAAATCGAAATATATTATTATTTACAGTAAATATAATATTTAAAGCATTTATAAACTTTTCCACAAGGGGATAGTCTGTACATTGTTTGCCCTGTTAGTACAGAACAGAGACATTAGTCATTTTAACCTCTCCTTAACATTGTCTAACACACTCTTTGTCTTGGCACAGGCATGATACTATTAAACTTCACATTCAATTAGATATTGTAAAGGGACACTCCAATAAATGAGAAGGGATTTGGCCCGGAGCAGTGTAGAAGTCCTATCAGGGAGCATCAGGGAATGATGGGCTGAAACCGCTGGATGTCTCCCATGAAAAATTGTCATATAGTGTGTCGCTTGCTCGTATATATTATGGATGAGTGCTTAATAATGCATTGGGAGTTTTGTTTCTGAGCGAAAAGGCGGAAAAGAGGCTGTGTTAAATATGAAGATACGGTAATGAGGGCTAGGTGACGTGTTGCCATGGTAACGAAGGATGGCTGGGGATGAAATCTCTTTGATGGTGATTGTGGCGTGCTCTCGCGGGACGGGCCGTTTGACTGGTGACTGAGCACAGGGGCGTGGAGGACTTGACCCTGACGCTGTGCACTTTTTACAAGGGAGCATGATGTAGGAAATGGTGCCGTTTTAAAGAACGATTAAATGGAATGTAATCAATTAGATTTGGACATGGAAATAATGGTGATCTCCTTTGGATTTTTTAATGTATTTCTAAGCCTCAAAATCACAGAAGTTAGCAACTATGAATATCTTGGTTGTTATTCATTGTATCTTATTCTGTTAATCTCATTCAAATATGCAAGTAAACAGCTTCCAACCTTTGAGTCCTGGATACTAAATTATTTAATGTAAATGAATGGTGATAGATTGGATGTCACAGACTATCTTTGATCTATTTTCGCTCCATTTCTATAAATATGTACCCTATTTTGAAAGTGTTTATTAATGATAGATTAATATAGAAAAATGTTACTGCAGAAATTACATGTAGCCTCTTACGTCATTCTGCAAGCCTTTCAAACTTAGTGGTTGTATGTATGATATGCGTGGCCATGCAAGTAAAAACACTGATTTGCAATCAGTCTCATTGCATTAAAACTTCTCAAGGGTTGAAAGTTGCACAGTTTGTGTGTTTCGCATTGGGGACTGTGGTCACTCTCTTGGGTTGCTTTTGTCAGGTTATAATATTGTTTATGGTTCTAAAGTGCACAAAGCTGAGCTGTGTTGCCCCGGAGGTCAAAGGTGATGACCTAAGTCTTCTCGGACAGCGCAGGGTAGATGCGTGTTCAATTGCGTAGTCAGCAGTATAGATTTTTTTAGCTCTGTGCTTCATGCTTTGAGAGAAAGGTGCTGCTAGACATCAGCAATAATCTTTCGTCTGTACCCAGAATTCAATACAGAATACCTGTCTCAGATCCTTCAACACCATCCTCCTGGGCTCTGGACCCTTATATAATAAAACATTTATTATTAGTCTGGAGTAGGAGTTGGGAATCGAAAATCAATTCCAATTCGGAATTGGAATCGAAAGGTTAGTAAGCGGATTGAAATCAAAAAGAATAGGAATCGGATACTTGAAATTAAAATGTAAGTTCCTTGTATGAATTCCTGTGTGCATATTTTCAGAAATGTGCATTTGTTAACTTGTGATCTACTAATATCTCAATAAAAGCCCTTATGAAAATTAACCATATTTTTTACTATAGTATAAGCATACTTTAACTATAGTATTTGCAGTAAAGCATAGGAAACTCACATTTACCATAGTTTCATCATAGTAACTACACTTAAACCCTGATGTTGTTAAACTAAGGTAATCCAAATAGTAATAAATCAGACAAATCATGGTTGCTATGTGTGTATATATACACAAAATGGTGCTTATAAATATGTATTTCTTTTTCAAAACTGTCAATAAGCAGGCGAAATGACCACATAGGTTGATATCCAAATGTTTTACTTCAACTGTGGAATCTAAACTGGGAATCCATAAGAATCAAAATCGAGAAGAAGAATCGGAATCAGAATTTTGAATTGATAAAAGTCAAACAGCACCCGACCCTACTCTGGAGAACATTGTTATCAAAAACTTTGTTAGAAATTGATTTAGGTGTGTTCATCAGTTCAAGAATGGATTCCCAGCTAATATCTAGATTTACTCCTGCTATTTACTTTGAAGTCTGGGATCATTTAGTTTGATAAGGGTTTTATTTTGTGTTCTATTGGCCAAAAAATGTTGTATCAATGTCATCATGAATGGGTTCTGTTGATGGAAAGTAATATAAATGACAAATGGTAAACCTCTTTATATTATGAATGTCCTTTTGAATTTAGTTATTTTTCCTTTTATCTTTACGGACAAAATTGGTATTATACATTACAGTATTAGGTTTGATCAAAGCAAAAAACATTTTTCAGCATTCAACATAGAGAGGCAATATTTCGATTTGCAATCTACGGAGAGCTTTATTGTGGAGAGAGAGAGAGAGAGAGAGAGAGGGCATCACATAAAACACAGACATGTCTGCAGCATTAGAATCCAGAATAGATCAGATCAGATACAGCATTTCTGATGGAACAACATGGGAGTATGTGTGCATGTGTGAGCAACACAGAGAGGGTGTAGAGAGTTGTTGAGGGGAGAATGCTGTATTTTCATGTTGTTTGTGTGTGTCTAAGAAATGTCTCAGCGTCGTTATTCAAAAATATGGAACTGATTTTTGAGGAAATATACCCAGAAAACCGACGCACAGAGTCTTCAGTACTCGGGGACTTTTGAGGTGTAACCCAAACAGCATTTCATCATTTTCCTCTGTGATGATATTTTCTATCACCTGAGAGATGTCTGTGGTGAGGCCACAACAGCCGCGCTCGGTGTATGTGTTTTGCTGTCTGTTTGATCACAGTCCCAAAAGGCTTCTATTTGGCTCACAGTTTTATTCAAAGAGAGGCTTGTTTTCCTTTTTTGTTACTTCGTTAATAATTCAAAGAACGCTTGGTTTTTTTTGTGTGTGAAAAAGCCGTACTTTTCAGCTGAAAACGACTTACACTGTTGACCCCACTGAAAATGATGCCAGATGTTTGATGGTAAATTACTGTATTTACAATCTATACAATGTCAGCATATCTTCTTCTGGTCAGGTATTTATCTCACTGGACCAAGCGCAGTGGTCTTGCAGTAAAAAAATTTGGTTTCACTGCCCTGGATAGAGACTCAGATCAGATCAGTGAGTTGGTAGATCTCTGGAGATTTCCTTTCCACATTGCCACAAGCATCAATTCTTTTTGTCTTACGCCTGTGATATTATTCATGACTTCTCTAGCCCAGTGTTTTTAACATGGGGGCCGGGGGTCTCAGCAAACTTCCAAGGGGACCTCAAAATTACTTCAAATTACTTCAAATAAGCATTAAACTTTAATTATAATTAAAAGCCATCAGTTTTTTTTATTTAAAGCAAGTTCGATCTTTCAAGTTATGCCACTAGAATATTTTATTGCAAAATATTGTTAGGGACCAACCCATAACATTTTTATCCTCACCTCAGTGTGAATAGAGTAAAATAAATAGATGTAGTAAGTAGGTGTATTTGCCCAAAGTATCTGATCAAGATCCTAATGGTGAGTTAATGATTTTGCTTTAATTGTTAAACTCATATTTACATGCTAATGATAATAACATTTCATTAATAATTTTAACAATGGTTTTAAATGTCAGACTATTTTCACACATTAAGTTCATACTTAAAGGTCCCCATTGACTTTTCCATAGTATGATTTAAAATTACTATGGTCAAGTCAATGGGGGACCATTCCTTTACTAAACTTTACTAAAAATATAGTCTTCGTGGTGTCTCAAAATAGCACAGTTGAGTACACTTAGATCTTAAAAGTATCTAACACTTTTATCTCAAAAAGTATTAAAGAATATTTTTTTGTATATAAATATCAAAATTACTGAAATACATGAAGAGTTTGTTTCCAAAAAGAGATTACTCAAAAACTCAAATATCATGTTTTTTATTATGTTATCATGTTTTTATGGTGTTTTATTGTGTTAGTAAGCTGTATTTATAAGTAGTTTTTAATGCACTTTTTTTCTGAAAGTATGACTAACAATATCAGCGTTAAAACATTTTCAACAGATTTATGCAGAAATGTATACAGAACGAGGCCTCTGCAATAATATATGATATATGAATCATTGTGGTCAAATCTAAAAGCAAATTTAGTTCTCAGTTTGATATGATAAGTCTTTATTGCTGTCTGATTTTTCATATTCAATATAAAGTCATACAAAATAACATCACAATCCTTTCAAGGATGCAATATTTTAAACACTCTCGATGCTTTGTGTCTGGAATAAAAGAAGTTATTAGTTGTCATCGCCAGTGTGCACACACTGCTTTCAGTAACATTCAATACACAAAAACTTGTTATTTTGGTTCCGCAGCCGGCGCTTCTTCATAAAAGCACTATACAGAAAGGCCCATCCGCCATAGGCACTTGATTGACAGGTCCTTTATACTTCACAAGAGAGAGAACGATGAGCTTTCCTGCAGATAGGAAAGCCAGACCCCGAAAAAGACCAAGAAGGAAGTTGCTGCTTAGTTTTGGATCGATAATATCTAAAGGGAAAAGCCCAATGGGAGGCTCTTGAGAGGAAATAGCTCAGAGGAACAGGTAATAAAAAGACAGGTAAAAGAGCTTTACACTATACAGAAATGTGTGCTTTAATAAATGTTCAGAAACCCCACCTCAGCTGGCATTGTGTTCTGTATAGAGGAGAGAAAACTTGTAACGTGAACAGTTGATATATGGAAAATGATCTAATGCGATACGAATCTATAGTCATAAAATATGCATGCACATGTGAGTTACTTAATGTAGCCTAAGTATAAACTGCTTTTTAAATGGGATTTGTCAGTTATATGGATTACTGTGAGATGATTATCACTGCTGGTCACCAGCCGGGGGAAGAAAATTGAGCCAAAGCCAAAGCTTCTCTAGGTAGCTCTATTTGTTGACACCAAAGAAGAATTGCTGTTTCATTGCAGTCAACATCCAATCTCACATTCAGGTACAGTTTACAGCTCTTTCAGTTTTGTTAGGAACTCTAGGCCATTAGCGGTTGGCTGGTCTTTTGTGACGTCTTGCTCTGTCTTTCCCATCCTTGACGGATACGAGTGACTTTGTTGTCCACGCATGGAGTGATGAGGATGAGCTTAAGTATCAGAACCACGCAGGGAACCACCAGAGACAACATGTACGCAGGGGGCATCCACCACTTATATATGGACGGTCTCAGAAATTTGTCCCAGCCATACAGGAATGTGTGAAGGGTGCAAAGCAGCAGGGTGATGTAACCTAGATTAGACTGTAAGGAGGAGAGGACCGAGAGTTTAATAAACAATATTGTACTGCATACTTTCCTAACTGACCAGTCTTGGAGTTTTAGTTAAGAGTGTAATTTAAACTCCTACTGGAGTCCTTCTCTGTTATCTGTAATGTGATTATAGACCTGAATCTAATTATATAAAAGAAGCCTTTCAGTTCTCAGCACCGTGGAAAAAACAGAAATAACCAACATAGTTTTTTTTATAAGTATAATGCTTTATCATTTCTTAGTGAATTAGTAATATATCTGTCAGTGATATTTAAATTGTCACATGTGGATGTAGTACCTGTACAAATCTAAACTCCCTCCAGTTTAGAGCGTTGCTCACAGATGGGAAAGAGGTAATTCCTAAAAGCACAAAAAGGCCAAATCCGAGAATTCCCATGGAAAAGTAGGAATCATAACGCCAGGCTGCTGTTTTGTCAAACTCATAGGTTTTGTTGTCTTTAACCTGCAAATAAAGCATTAACTTAAATTAGCAGCACACAGTGATATATTTACGTATTTGTGCAAAAACCTTTCATAACCCTTTCAGGATTTTTCTCTTATGCGTTTTATTGTTCTTAAGGCATAAGATTACACATATTTCTTAAATAGATTTTCAGAGTGGACATCTAAAGAGGTGACATTATGTATTGTTCCCTTATTGGCTGATGTGCTATTGTGTCATGAAAATCCCTGGATATGCAAGATTTTTTTTTATAGCTGTTAACTATAGTGACAAGAAAGGGTTAATGATGTTTGAACATGTCTAGTGACTTTTGGTGTCTTCAAAGTGAAAAAAGGTTGTCAATATTAACAGAACCTTGTGTTGTTCTTAACCTGGACGCTTGTTATTTAACCTGTATGTTAACAGTCACACAAACAAAAGTAAAAAACCATTGCTTTCTCTTACACTGGCTACTGTGTATAGACCCCCTGGGCCTTACACTAATTTTCTGAAGGAGTTCGCGGACTTCTTATCGGACCTATTGGTTAACGTTGATAAAGTACTGATTGTTGGAGATTTTAATATCCATGTAGATAGCGCTAACGATACATTAGCAGTGGCGTTTAAAGAGCTTCTACACTCTTTTGGTGTAACACAAAACATCAACAGACCCACTCATAGACTTAATCATACTCTAGACTTGATTATATCTCACGGAGCCGATCTAACCAATATCGATATTATACCTCAAAGCGACGATGTCACTGATCACCATCTTATAACATGTACACTGCGCACTGCAGAAATCAGTCGTATAGCTCGTTATCGACAGGGTAGAACAATCACCTCATCTACTAAAGATAGTTTTGTTAAGAATCTGCCAGATCTGACTCCTTTAATAACTTTGCCAATTAATACAGAATCGCTCGATGACATGACCAGCAACATGGGAACTATTTTCTCTAATACATTAGAAGCGGTCGCGCCTATGAAGTCAAAAAGATTAACGAGAAGATCAAAGCACCATGGTACAATAGCACACTCGCGGCCTAAAAGAGAAACGCGTAAACTGGAACGAAAATGGAAACAAACCCATTTAGAGGTCTTTAAAATTGCGTGGATAGAGAGTGCAAACTGTTATAAAAGGCACTAAAAGCCTCAAAAGCCGAGCACCTCCGTAACCTCATAGAAACTAATAAAAAAACAATCCAAGGTTTTTATTTAGTACAATTGCTAAACTAACAAACAAACAGACTTCTCCTGACCTGGCTATTCCGCCACACCTTGGTAGCAATGAATTCATGACATTTTTTACAGAAAAAATAAAAAAAATACGAGACGACGTAGTTAAATCCAACCTCCAAGTGTGTCTGATGAATTAGTACCAACCATCACCCAAAAAGAAAAGCTACAGTGTTTTTCACCTATAAAACAGGAAGATTTAATTAAACTTATTGCAACATCCAAACCGACAACATGCTTATTAGATCCCATTCCAACTAAATTACTAAAAGAGTTACTACCTGTTGCAATTGAGCCCATTTATAACATTATCAACTCGTCAATTAATCTAGGCCATGTCCCAGGACCCTTTAAGCTGGCTGTGATTAAGCCTCTTATCAAAAAAACAAACTTAGACCCCAGTGAACTTGGAAGCTATAGACCGATTTCAAATCTCCCGTACTTGTCTAAAATACTAGAAAAAGTAGTGTCCACTCAGTTGTGCTCTTTCCTACAAAATAATGACATGCACGAAAAATTTCAGTCTGGCTTTAGACCGCATCATAGCACCGAAACTGCGCTCGTTAAAATTACAAACGATCTACTTATGGCATCTGATAAAGGTAACATCTCACTCCTAGTCCTGCTTGACCTTAGTGCTGCGTTCGATACTGTAGACCATAAAATACTTTTAGATCGTTTACAAAATTATACCGGTATTCAGGGACAGGCACTAAAATGGTTCCGATCTTACTTATCTGACAGATATCAATTTACATTTAGACATTTACATTTACATTTAGACATTTAGCAGACGCTTTTATCCAAAGCGACTTACAAAGAGTGTAGGAGCAATAAGCGATATGTCATACAGGAGCCATAATACATGAAGTGCCAATACAAAGTTACTGGTTTCAACAAAAGCTAGACCACTACCTGTTGAGAGAAAGGGTTAGTGTTTTTTTTTTTTTTTTTTTTTTTTTTTTAATTTGTCTGTCAAGTATTCACAGAAGAGATGGGTTTTAAGTAGTTTTTTAAAAGTTGTGAGAGATGTGGTTGAACGGACAGAGTTAGGAAGAATGTTCCACCAGGAAGGAGTTGTGAATGAGAATGAGCGGGAGAGCGATTTACTGCCCTTGTGGGAAGGCAATACAAGACGCCGCTGGTTTGCTGAACGCAGGGATCTTGATGGGGTGTAGGAGTGCAGGAGAGTGTGGAAGTAGGCCGGTGCAGATCCAGTGATAGTCCTGTAGGCAAGCATTAGTGACTTGAATCTGATACGGGCTGCAACCGGTAGCCAGTGAAGAGAGATGAAAAGGGGAGTCACGTGAGCCCTTCAATATGTCCATCAAATGGGGAATATGTCCATCAATATGTCCATTTAAATGGGGAATCGTCTAATCTAACGCAAGTAAACTATGGATTACCTCAGGGATCGGTTTTAGGACCCTTGCTTTTCTCCATATACATGCTGCCCCTGGGCAACATTATTAGAAAACATGGAATTAGCTTCCACTGTTATGCAGATGATACTCAGCTATATATCTCTTCAAGACCAGATGATTCCTTCAAGCTATCCAAACTGGCAGAGTGCATCAAAGATATGAAACATTGGATGACTAGTAATTTCCTTCTTTTAAACTCTAACAAAACAGAAATATTACTTATAGCACCAAAGACTCGTAAACAGAATATATCAGATTATAACCTACAAATCGAAGGCTGCACTGTTACTGCGACAAATACAGTTAAAGACCTAGGCGTTATATTAGACAGCAACCTGTCATTTAAAAATCATATCTCAAATGTCACAAAAACAGCCTTCTTCCACCTTCGAAATGTTGCCAAATTACGAAATGTTTTATGTGCTGCTGACGCAGAAACTCTTATTCATGCATTTGTGACCTCAAGACTTGACTACTGTAATGCTCTTCTTAGTGGTTGTCCTGCATCTTCAATAAACAAACTACAGTTAGTCCAAAATGCAGCCGCCAGAGTCCTAACCAGTCAAGAAAATACGATCATATTACCCCATTTTATCATCTCTTCACTGGTTGCCCATTAGGTATCGTATTGATTTTAAAATTCTTTTAATTACTTATAAAGCCTTAAAGGGTTTAGCCCCTACTTACTTAACTGAGCTTCTATCACATTACAGCCCCATCACGCTCTCTAAGATCGCAAAACTCAGGACTTTTGATAACACCGAATAACTAAATCTACAAAAGGGGGTCGAGCTTTCTCATACGTAGCACCTAAACTCTGGAATAGCCTTCCCGATACTATTCGAGGATCAGACACACTCTCCCAATTTAAATCTAGATTAAGACACATCTTTTTCTTTTCACCCAAGCTTTCACTAATGCATAGTAAATGAACAGCAGCTACGCTAATTATTTTCTTTCTGCCTTCGCCTCGGGATGCCCATCTCGAGGTAGGGAAAGCTCTGCCAGGCCCAGATGGACATCATATGCCCCCCGACTTAGAGACTACGCCAGCTGCGGACTGACTGACCATCCCAGCTCCATCTAAGGCAACTCCATTTCCACCCAAGAGAAAGGCGACCATCCCAGCTCTGACCATTCTATCCCCAACCGAGAGCAAAGATGGAATACTTGTCAAATTAATGCTAAAAGTTACAATGCTTGGTATTAAATGCTAAACTACATCACATGTCAGCAGTTTGAAGTTATAGCTGAGTTCAGTGGCCCTGATTGGGGGTTGCTGGGCTGATGTTCGTAAGAGGGGAGGGGGGGGGGGTCTCGTTGGTTGTGGTTGGGGGGATTCTATTTGTTGGGGCTGTGTGGGTCTGGATGGTCTTGCTTTGTGGTCGATGTCAGACAGCAGAGGAATAATGTTCCAATATGCCATTACTATTTTCTCTGGTTGTTCCTCTGTTTTTCTGGTGTCGATCGCGGAGTGGGACCGGGCTGGACGTGCATGGTTTCGGCGAGTGGGATTGCCTGGGTCGCGGGCGGTGGGCTCCCCCCCCCTTCCTCGGGGATGTTGCTCGGTGACTTGGTCGGGGTCACTGAGAGCAGCTATGACACGTCAGAGGGGATCTGGCCCTCCCGGCTGGGCCTGGTTTCTCCCGAGGTTTTTTTCTCCATCAATCAATAAGGGAGTTTTGGTTCCTCGCCACAGCAGGGCAGTGTTGGCTTGCTCACCGGGAGACTGCATCTATTTATCTATTTATTAATTTATTAGATAATATCTATTAGAATGATCTTGCTTGTTCTATAAACACTATGCACTGTGCTGTGTTTTACCTCTGTGTTTTCTTATTTTGCTTCTGTAAAGCTGCTTTGGAACAATGCACATTGTGAAAAGCGCTATATAAATAAACTTGAATTGAATTGAATTGGACACAGCTCTTTTTCATGTACAGTTCAAAATCCATGTCCATGTCATGTGACGGTTAGACACAAAGGTATTATATGCCTTCACATACACAAAAACACACAGAAAGTTGTTATTAACAATAACAGATTTACAAGTGCTCGAATTGAAGGGGGGCTGGGGGGGGATCCGGGACTCCCCATAAGGCATTAAGGACCTCCCATAAGAAGTAAAAATAGACTTAGAAGGGTCCCTCAGATATTTTTATTTGATGATTATTTTTATGATTTTGTATCATTTGATGAAAAATTATAATGACAAATGTGATTAAATTCATGCAATGGATATGGTAAATTTCGTGAATTAATTATTTACAATATGGGCTGGTTGTCATGTTCTTCCAAATTGGAAACGCCCCGCTGCACATTTAAAGACCGCTAAGTAAGCGCAGGACATCGTTGACATGACTGCTTCCCCACAACACTAACACACAGACGGACAGCTGGTCTTGTTACAATTTATATTTTTAATATCTTATAAACTAGTTTCTTGCATTTAAACAAGTATTTTGGGACAAACACTATTATCACAAAGTGTCAATCATCCAGTTGTTTTTAGGGAAAATAGTAAATACTACATTGGTAAATAATGCTATAATTATTCTGTTGGACGTACACTACTGTTCAAAAGTCATTTCTGTTCACCAAGCCTACATTGATTTGATCCAAAATACAGTAAAAGAAGCCCGTTCTTTTATGTAAGCCAGTTTTTAATAAATAGTATATAGTTATGCATGTTATTATGAAATATATTGAGTATTTTGTATGAATTGTATATTGCGAGACTTACCCCCACCTTAAGAAGTCTGTCGAGCACTGTTTACAACATCATAGTATTTTTTTTATTCGGGTGAGCTGTTCCTTGAAAAGATTTTATGTATTCGCATGTGGTTGAATTAGATATTCAAAAGTATTAAAACTCACCAGTGATATAACGTAGACATTTCTCCTGTAGGCTGTGTAATATCTGATGGGAATAACTAAGGTGTAGAGAACATGTAGAAAAGCGAAGGCCAAAGCTAAAAGTCCTAGTTGCTTTCTGCACAACATCCAGCGATCTAGCCAATCAGGGAAGCGTCGGTACTTTGTGCCGTTATAAATCTGCAAGAACCCGGCCAGTGCGCCCGGCAGGTAACACAGGGCCAGCATCACCAGGGCGACGATCGGAAAGGCCTTGTTCGCTAGAGATATCATAATACGAAAAGAAATGTCTTTGCCGTTGGTGACACCCTCGTAGATGACATCTCTTATGAGCGAGTAGAAAAAAATGAAAGCAGTTAGACCGATGGCGATGTGGAGAGGAAGTCTCCAGAGAGGAAAGAGTTGCAAAGGTAGATCTTCCAGCTCAGAAGCTGCTTTCAGAGAGCCTTTGTCTAGGGCAGAGAAACCAAGAGCCTGAGCAATGTCCACCACCAGTTGCTTCGCATCAGCCCGGTCTCCACAGACAAGCACCTTATAAGATGACAAAAATAAGTTTATATAGTTACAGGACTCAAAATTTAGATGATCTTATTTATTATGTCTTGTGGAAATGTACATGTTTGTCCAAAGTTGAATGTTCAGTGTAAGTTTATTATAACTGGCTTTGGCAGAAGTTCAGGCTTCAGATTTTCATGCAAGTTTCATGCAACGTATTTTTGTGATCTGTTTGCATATTGTGTAAATACAATGTTTACTTTTTTGTTATATGTTACATTTAGGCATTTAGCAGACACCTTTATCCAAAGCGACTTACGATAGTGAGGCAAAAAAAGCTATTTACCCTATAGAGTGCAACAGGGATCACACACTGTACAGTATTTTTGTAGGCCAACCTGGAAGTTCCTTCAACCAAAAGCTTTGCACAAATTAAACTCTGGTTTATGATACTTACACATTTTGTCTATCAAGGTAATCTTTACAAATTAAGACAACATTTATTGTTTTTGAAGCCGAAAAACAATATCCAGATGTTAACAGATTTCACTATGGTTGCTCGACACCCACGTCACCACCACCAAACCTTGGACAACTCATTCAAACTTTACTAAAAACATGTTCCCTGATAAACAACTACTCAGTGAATGAATCCCCATTCATGTTTTTTTGACAGTTGTGCTAATTGCATTATTTATAAGATTTTTAGGCGTAATGACGTTTAACGTCCCAGAAAATGTCTGTACTCATATTTAGCAACCTGTTAGCAACCGGCCTTTAAGACACAAAGCTCTAAAAAACGAGTGGGTTATAACTGATGTGTTTTATGTCATTGACTAACATATGAAAACATTTGGAGCTTTTGGAGCGCAGACCTTTTTTCAGGCATAATAACCCATTGACTTTGTGGCAGTGTAACCGGTGCTAATATGCTAACTTGCTTCTGAGCTTTGCATACAAAAATACATCATCCCTGCGGCACTCTATTAATGTAGCATCATTTCTTTCTTTCTAATGTTCTGTATTTATTGTGCGGACTGTATAGAGAACCCTGATTTTCCACACAGGATCTATAAAACAATCTTTCTACCTGAAGTGATAATGTCAGCTTTGCCAATAACAAGCAACAAGCTACTGTAGCTTCATGTGGATTGATCTATTCTAACAACTTGCCATATTTCTTTGACCTACAAAATGCTCTCTATAAAACCTTACCTTAATAGGTTTATAGCATTTAAATATGCTCTGAGAGTTGGATTTACTTCACATCAATGTGTGGGATTAGCAATGAATGTTACAGTTTATTGTCGCAGTTGGCCTTCAAGAAAAAATGACTATAATCAAAACAAGAAATAATAACTAGCACACTGCTTGGCTGGGTGTGACTGGTAATTTGTATTTAGACACACACAAACATGTGACAGAGAACATACGCACTAAGAGAGTGATGATAATAATAGTCTTTAACCACCACCTGTGAGTTTCCTTCAAAACTCTCTACTTAACCAACAGAAAGAAAGATGGCACATTTCACAGACAGTGGGCAGCTAATGGAGCCTTGTGAAATTTTATGTATTGTTCATGTAGACAGTTAAACGTCATATTTTTTTGTTTTATGATGTGCGTCAGCTGGTATCTGGCGGTCTCTCAGTAGAGTACATTTTTTTGCCTAGAACTATGTCTTCATACAAGACTATTAAGCTGTTGGCACTGCATCTCCATTCATTCATTTTTAAACAGTTCTCTGTTCTAAACAGCTACTCTCTGCTTTGACCGTTGTTGCTTAAATGATTAACACATTTGCAAAATGTCACATACAGTCTTAGTAATTCTTGGACTCTTTTGATAGCTCTTTGATGCGCCCTCGTAATTGTAGGTTAAATTACACAATAGACTAGAAATGGATTGCTTCGATTGCAAAAACCACTTTATAGTGTGTTCTTGTTTCTGCACATTTATAAAAAGCAAGCAAAATTACCTGTCTGTTGGCATCCAGTCCTCCAGACTGCAGGGCCCAGGCTGAAACGGTATTGAAAGCTTTGACCACAGTTGCCGTTGGAACCAGCATGCTCATGTATTCGGCATTTGATTCCGTGTACATGCCACTCCTGAGATTATTGCTGATATCAACCAGCACCTTTCCATCGAGATCAGAGGCCAGTGAGCTCAAGAATCCATAGTGGTCCCTCTGTACAGCCACGAATATCACCTGAGCTTCAAGAGCTGCCTCTGCATGAGCCATGACCTTTGAACCCTTAGGCAGCAATTTTGAGTTTTTAGGGTCTCTGGATCCATAAACAACATTATAACCCGACTGAAGCAAACGGAGCCCTAATGAATGTCCAAAGTCACCTGTCCCAAAGACGCACACACTGTCTCCTGTTTATGCGTCTTTGAAGCTAGGTCCACCATTGCAACTGAGTCTGACTTCATTTCTAAAATAAATTAAAGAGGTTAACAGTTAACTTACAGCGTATGTTACTTTCTAACAGGGCTGTCATGATATACTGATATTGCGAATAATCGTGATATTAATTATGGAAGCATTTTGATAGCAATATTCAATTAAGAATGCAATATGCAATATGGAAATGCAATTGTAAAATGACAATGCATTTATGTATTTAAATAAACATATGTGCAACATTAGGTGCAAAATGAAAATTCAATCATATAATTCATATTTGAGTTGACGGTTCCTAGTTTTAATATGTAATAGATATTTTAATGCTCTTTAAGCCAAATTTAAATAGAAATGCATTCCTCGGATTGATTATATAAGTTTAAGATAGTCAAGCAATACTGTAGCAATTTTTTTTATTTGAGTGAACTATTTCTTTAAGCGTGATATATTGCACAAACAGCGAACACACAACATAAACAAAATTAAAGAAAATTTGACTGATAGCATAATAGATTTTTTTTAGATGTAATCAAGTTTAATATAGTCTACACGCAATATATTTGGCTGTGCCACTTAATTCATGGTTCATTCATAGTTATTTTTCTCCTTTAAAGTTCATGGATCGATCACTCATTACAGCAAAAGGGCAGACGAAGTAAAACTTAAAAACTAAAAATTCTGAATCAGCATGTTTGTAAAGTTCATCAGCTCAGGAAGAATATTGAAATACTCACAGTTGATGCAAAAACGCTATTATCAGAAATCGTGCAACAAAATCCACAGGTTCCCCTTCGTTGAATTAGATCCTGACTGTTGAAAGGAGTGATTCAGAATAAAACTTTATTGCAGAATCTCTTAGCCAATAGTTGTTGTCATATCCCTGATAGCAATACACTGTAGCAAGGCAATGTGATTTTCAAAATGTTGTTTTTGTCTTCTTTAGGTCTACAAAATCAAATCCGTTTCTAAATGGGAGTCAGGCTGTCTCTTGTCTGAGTCTGTGTGTATGCACACCACACGTGTGCAAAAGGAATTTATTCATGAGCTTCTGACCCGCCCACAGCTCAGTGGGGGTTTTGATATTCGGAGAAGGAGGTTTGTTTTGGTAATGGATAAAGTCCAATGGGAAATTCCGAACGACTGTAACTTTGTATCTGTTGGAGGCACAGTGTTTGCTTGAGTTAACCTCGTGTGCTTTTTGAGGTCAAAGCCTTCCTGGAACTTCGTTGTGCAACAGTGGAATAACTGTGACCGTCTCGCCAAGTTTCTCAAATCCTGAGATTTTGAATCACGGCACCAGCATCCTGTTTTTTACTTTTCTTATGCACTGCTCAACAGATTTTATTTGCTCTTTCCCTTGTTTGTAAATTCAATATGTTTCAAAGACTTTCCAAATGCTACATAGAAACTATTTATCTCCAAAAGAAAAAAAATGGAAACCTGTAGTAACTGGTTTCCCAGAATCATGAATGGTAAAGTGCATTGTAACTCTACACCTCTCAAGATTTGTAAAGCGTTCTGGATCTGTCATCCACAGCATCATTATTTATGAATCTTTTTATTAGCAATAATAGATCAATTGACCCATCACAACACTTCAGGGCATTTGTGCTAGAGGTCACACCGCAGAGTTCACTGCAGGATTAGCCCTACATCACATAGCTGCTCATTACACCCACACCTCTCAAATACACCAGTGTAACAGAGCTGGTAATGCAGGATTTATCTCTTTGTCGTTTATTATACCTGCTTGTGCCTACTTGCACGCTGGTTCCCCTTCTGTGTCCTGAATAGACTGTGTGTGTGTGTGTGTGTGCGCGTGTGTGTGTGATCAAATGCTTGAAAAATGTCTTCTAAATGATTGTGTTAAATGTGTTTCAAATTATTCTTTCAACCACATTCACATTTTTTTCTTTTCTTTTTTGTGCTCACATGGTTGCACTTAAAGTTAGGACATGTGAGGCAATGGGGATTCTTATTCAGTTCAGGATTCTTATAAACTGCCCTTTTGTTTATAAAAAAATACAGTGGCATTAAACATTTTAAAGCCCTCTTTCTTAACCAAATCTGCACACAGACACACATTCAGTATTTGGCATTCACTCTGGAACTGGAACATTTAAGATCATCCAAACTTTCCTGCAATATTTATTTTCTGCTCTCCCTCCTGTCCTAAAATCTCAGTTTTGTGAGGTTCATTTTTTGTAGAATGTCATCACTCAAATGTCGATGTCTTCTGCACCCTTTATCCATTCTTGCTGTACACTTAAAGACCGCAGTATTGCATATAAAAAGTGTGAAGATGGAATGTATTACTCATAATGGGCCTGACACAAACATAATGAGACGGCTTTACATGGGAAGAATGAGAGGAAAACGTGTTACTCTGACAGCTTGATGAACGTGGATCTCGTTTTTACACGTTGTTGTATTTCTGGAGGAGGTACAGTATCTGGAGAATACACAGTGTGTTGTGTGAAGTGTTTACAGACTGTAATCTTCTTACATAATTCATTTAAAAAGCTGAAATAGCGTCCTTTGTTTTGATACGGTTTTGGCTCTCAGACAACAGGAATACAGAGAGAACAGAGTTTGGTCTTCCTGCTTGGCTTACATTGCTCAGAAATTCCACATCTTAATTTCCACAGTTTGGTTTTATAAGCAGAGGATGTTTGTGAGAAGGCAGATGTCTGGTCTCTAGTGAGTCGACGCGATAAAAGCTGAAGCAAACCAATTTTAGTTGATAGAACACGGTATTCTGCCATAAGGGCATTTCAAACTCTCCCATGTCTTCATCGTCTGTTTTTCCCACTATGCTGGGAGACAATCCAAAGGAACATCTGGTAACAGAAGGGAGTTTTGGTGCTGCAAAACTGGGATGGTCTTCCTTTCAGATGACATATTGTGTTTTTTTTGGAAATTAGTTGTGTTAAAAGGTCAGGTAACACATGGAGCTCAGATCAGAATTCCAGTCTTGAAGCAGCCGGGACCCCCAAGTTATTTCTGTGTATATTTTAACAGGCACTGTTCCAAAATCTGGTGGGTTGTCTACGGAAACAGTATTTAAAGGTATATAGGCACATTCCTGATGTTAATAAAAAGTAGGCAACTTTAAAGTGATAGTTCACCCAAAAATGAACAATCTGTCATCATTTACTCACCCTCTTATCATTTCAAACCTGTATGACTTTCATTCTTCTGCACAAAAGAAGATCATTTGAAGAATGTTGCTAGTGTGTCACAGATTGTTGTATCTGAGAAAATATGTTTACTTAAAACTTTGCCAGTTGTACTACATGACCTCTAAAACAACTTAACAGAACTATTAGATTTGCTAATTATTCTATTTAAAATTAAAGATCAAAATCATGATAAAATATGAGGTGGCCATCAAGAAATAGAGAAGGAAGACGTCCAATAGAATAGACATTTACTATAAGACAAACGAAATTATTTTAGTTCTTTCTTTTTCTTTGGCCCAAAATGTAAACGATTTATTAATAAAACTCCTTTATAATCTTCAATGGATTAAGGTACACATCACTAGCCAAGAAATATTAGATTTATATAACAAATAGGTTCTTTTTTAATGTATACTGTAAAACTTTGCTGTAATTTTGCAGCAGCTTTGCCAGTAACTTACTGTAGATTTGATTACTACTTAATATTTTCCTATTATGCAACGGTTCTTTCTGGTTCTCGAATCTGATTGGCTGAAAGCCATGCGATATTCCACCAGGATTACCACGTTGAACCGCTTTCCTGACTGTTTGCATCACTCCGCCACTAAACTAACTCGGACTATGCTGTCCTTGCAACTGTGTTACTCTGAAGAAGTTAGCAGCTAACAAGCAAACACATAAAGCAGTTTATCCTTTCCAGATTGTTTACTTCAGTGATGCTTTCAAGTTTTTTGGTAAAACTGGCATGCAATACACAAGATATGAAATGACAAAATGTCGTTTGGTATAGCCTACATATAAATGTGTGCACTGCAATCTGCACATGGGTGTACATGTGATGCCATAGGACTTTCTTTCATTATCATATCATACGATCATAGTTTAAATTCCAAGAATCAATATTATTTTAACACATAATATGAATGCTTACAGATAGTATATAAACTTACAGGCATATCTTTCTCCAAGGCAAAGATTGGTTTCGATCACGGGTTTAAGATAATAGAAACGGGAGTAACACATTCTTGGTGAGTTGTCGTTTAAAAGTCTCTTTCAGCACAGCACAGCGCACATTTAAAAGAAGTGACGGTTTGGAATTAGTAGCGGAAGTTTGTTTAACTGTGTTGCTGGGCTGGAATTCGTGGCCAAAGAAAGTAGTTCCCCTGTTCCTTTAAAAACCGGAGGGTTTTAAAGACACTCCTATGTTGTTACTGATTTATCTACACACGTGCCGTCAAACTGTTGTATAAATGCAATATCGCTATCGATATTGCATTATTCGTACTGTTTTAAATCATTCAAATTGAGCAAGAAGAGACCGCTCTCATTACTGCCATTACACTGTAAAATGATATTCTGCCCAAGCATTTTTGTTTTGTTTTCTAGTAAAAATATTTTAAAATTCTTAAATTACGATACATTTACATAACAAGAAAAGTGACCAAAGATATTTAGTTTTGTTTTATGAAAGAATATAAAATAACTATGTAAGTTTATGTTTAAAACAAAATGATAAATTAAATCTACAGTAAGTTACTGTGAAACCTGCTGCAAAACTACAGCAAAGTTTTAATGTGTATGTGATCTTTATTGATCTTTATAATATTTTTATAATATTTTCCATATTTTTATATTATATTATGTATTCAGAATAACCCAATTGCTAATGGGATTCTCCAGTTGTGATGTTAACAAACCTAATTTGAATTGGATTAAGGGCAAAATAAACACTTTTTCATTCTTTCATTTTTACAATACAGATGTTGGCAGAAGAACATCTCACTGCTCCTGCTAGGTCTAAATGTTTGTGTGTATGCCTGTGCGAGGAGATGTGAGGTAGCATACAAAAAAATGAAACAAAGTATGACACAGACACTACACAGACAAGACTGTGTATGCAGTGTATCTTGCCAATATGAAACAATGCCATTGTAAGTATCTGCCCACACTCCATTCAGGCAGCAAAAATACCTTCCAAGCTCACACCAAAAAACACACGCTATATTATAAACTTAGCAACATATTCTCAGAAAAACGTTTCTGTGGTGGGGGGTGGTATTTGGCACAAACTATATGACCAACCCCAAAGGAAGGTGCCAGTGACAGGAAGTATAATTATCACATCGACAGCAGCTCCATTATGTTGTGTTCTTCCCTTGTTATGTAATTGGTCAAATAAGACAAAGATTTCCATTTTTTAATACAAGGGCTACACAACAACAGAAGCATATTTGAGTAATTTGGGAGAAGAAGAAGGTTAAATTAGTCATGACAAATCCATTTAATAAGCAAATAGGTAAAATGAAAGGGGAATTATTTAAAACCCAGTTAATTCAATTACTCACTGCTAAATGCTATTCTAATTCCTCTCCATTAGACTAATTATTTCTCTCTCTCTCTCTCTCTCTCTCTCTCTCTTGCTTTCTCACTCACTTTCTGTTGCATTTGTGTTTCACTCTTTCCCATCGGAATGAACCTTTACAGAAAGTTGCCGGCTTAAAAGTATTGCTGTGTGCTTTAGAATCACCATGCAGTGGTGGCCAAAAGTGATGTCCTGAGGGCTTTTTTGTGCAATATTTGTTTTTAATCCCCTTCAAATTAGATTGTTGTTCCTTCTCTGGGCGCTTGACTTAGTAAGCTTTGTGCATGCATTGCTAAAATGCTTCTAAAAATGGAGCTTCAGTTTACATCCCAAATACAACTGTGCAACATTCATACAAAATGTCGGAAGTCACTTTTGGACACTACTGTACATGCATAAACATTTTGGACAGCATCTTATTGTTTTATAAAGGAGCTTCCTTTCAGCTTGACATTCCCCGGCTTGTTCTGTCTGTTTTTTGAATCACAAACTGACCATAACTGAACCATGGTCAGTGGGTTTGCATGTTGGTATTGTACGTTGATCTCTTCCGATATATATAAAAGGTGCACTGATTACTTTATAATATGGGACTTAATCGGTAGGTATTTAGCAGAGAACCAAGAATGAGTAAATGCTGTGTTTTTGTCTGCTTTTCCATTTATACTACATGCTATTAAATGTTAGTATTCACCAATAGGGCAGATACAGTGAGTAAGTGAGAGGCAGTTAAATCCGGGTTTGGAAAAGAGGGCTTATTTTTGACGATAAAAATATAATCGATTGTTTTGTCACAAAAATACATAAGACATTGTTGTGTTATAAAAATTATCTTTGCAGTTTAGAATAAGGGCCAAAACATTTTCAGCTTTATAGTTAATATGACACAATAAGATACAAAAGTATTATTAAACATCATCACTGAAAAAAGAATTATGCTGAAGTTACTTAAAAATATAGTGCATCATTTTTGCGACCAATTTTTTAAGACAGTTCTTCATGAATTTTAAGCAGCATTATCTTAATTTCTTTAGTAGGCATTGCTTACATTTTTGAGTAACCCTTACCCTATTCCCAGCGAGGGATTTTGCTTAATTGTTTAGGTTGGTGTTACTCACAATTTTAAGTTGTTTTTACTAACACATTTTTGTTATTTCTACGAAAAAGTCTAGTTTACCCTCATGATAAAATCTAAGCTCATTTAGATTAATAGTTTTATGTTCTTAACACCTAAAATACAGAAACACTGGACCGCTGTGAAATGTTTAAAAGCTTTCTTTTTTCACTGAATGAATTTAAACATGAAACATACAGCAGTTCAGAAATTTAAATTTCATTGTACAACAAAAACAAATAAACAATACTAAACAACAGACGTAATGACAACATTATAACAACAGTAACCATCAACATGCCTAAGGCTAGTGGTTTTTAATATTAGTGGTATTGTATGCATGAGTGTGTATGTGCATTTGATAACAATGAAGAGATACGTTATTTATATAATGTTTGTGTGTGGTCTTGTATGCTTGCATGTTAAGTGTGGTGTTGAGCTGAATATGGGGATCTGGAGTATCTGGAGATCCCCCCTCTGGTGATTAGATTACTGTGTGCTCTGCAAGGTTGATTAACTTCACCATTATTGTCCTAAAACAAAACAAAATTATTTTAATGTATAATATCAATTTATAATAGTATAAAATATATAAATATACATACTGATAATTAAAAGAATGACTGTTATGTTACATAGGTCTGCTGCATCATTTGGATTGTGCATAAGTTCTTACGTAGTTCTGCATAAGTTCCTCACTATGAAAATCAGGTCTCCCAAGATTTTTTTAACATTCATTCAGGAATTGGCTTAGCTAAAATATAAAACAAAGATATTAAAGTCACAAAATGGAACTTTACCAGAACTTCACAACATTGCCATTGTGTAATGTCACTCTAACAAAGTTGATTGTACTTAACACTACTGTGTTTTGTTCACTTACACTGCTCAGTATGCAAAATATGCGTTTATGATACACAAAAACAATTATATAAGTACTACAATAAAAAAAAAAAATCTCTATCCTTAGCCGACACAATTCTCCTCTATAGTGTCTGCAAAGTGACAGTGTGCCGTTTTAAGGAGGTTTCTAATTCTAACCAACACAATGCATTGAGATTTTGAGCCCGCTGTTCCACCCTCCACCTCGCACTTCAGGCTCACATCCTGTCCGCACCTCAAGATGCGACATGACAAAAGATAACCGAAACCATTAACAACAAGGCGTTTGTCGCGGTGTAGGTGAACAGATGAAAGATAGACTGATGAAAGGTTTGAAAAAATCAATGATGGCTTTGCGGTCTTTTTAACTCACTTGATGAGTTATTGTTAATAGGGGCGTTGTGTCAAATTGAAACTAAAATGCTCAAGGAGCTGGACGGAGAATACAACTATCAACGTGTTTTCATGCCTTTATAAAAGTAGGCAATCGTGATTGTTTACCATAAATCTCATTTAAGAAACATAAATAAAATTTTTCTCACAAAAGTTGAAGCGCACTGTGCACACATGTTTCTGTACATTTGATATCTAGGAGCTTATTTAAAACACTATACGTGCACCACCACAATTAAACTTATTTAAAATGAAAGCACTAAGAAACACGTATCTTAGAAAACATTTTAGTATAAAACAAGTTCAATTTACTCACCTTTATCGTCTGAGGAGGTGATTTTCAGAAAATGGTCGCCAGCCATGAAAACCAGTGCTGTGATCTAACCAAATCTTAAAATGTTTAGTCAAATTGAATAATAACCAGATTCATGCGACTTTACTAAAAATGACTTGCTGTGTTTACTCATTATTTTAAGCAAACCGCAGTGTCAATACATTTTGTAACATTTATAGCAATGTATAGTAATGTTCAAAACTTATTTTTTTTAGGAAAATCAGTCTATTTAATTGAGCGGTATTTATTATGGCCATGAATCATTTATTACAGTGTTGAGATTCCTCAGCTGCTTGTCCAGATGGGAAATTCCTAATGGACGACTGAAATGGTTCCACTTCAATCTCTCTCGAGTCCCAAAATTCTCATAATCATGAGAACGTCCCCGAGGGTATTTAACTACTTGGCCCTTTTTGTTGAGCAAGCCATTCATAGTGTAAAATATACTCATTTCAGCAAAACCTCAGAAAGGATTTTTTGCTCCAGTAATGATATTTGGTAATTCATGTACCAATATTTCATACAGAGAGTTATTGTACTTAATTTTAGAAATAGGGAAATCTGTATTATGGTTACAAATTACCATGCCATTTTTGGTGAGATACAAATGAATCCAGTTTTAAATAGATGCTGTAATTGATACTAGCACAGATTAGACTTAAATTGCTAATACTTTGAAAAAAGACACATACCAAGTGAACTCTCTTAAGATATCGAAATATCTCTCTTTTTATCTTTACATTCTTATGAATTACATTCTGTCTGATTCTCTTTGGTTTTAATTACTACATTTGATCAGAATCAGAATTACAATTATGCACAATGTACTGTAAACGCATATATTAAATCATGGATAATGTATTAATCGTTTCATGTCTTCAAATGTTACTTAAAAGGGGTTTCATTGATAGCAGTATGGATTACCAATGAGGAACTTTTTAATTTTTTATCAAGCAAATGTGAGAGAAGAGAGAAAAAGAATGCTAACAAGAGGTAACAGTTAACTCTGTTGTGCATTATAGATGAGACTGTCACTTTGCAAAAGTGATGCATTGTGGGTAAGGGTGAACAAGGTATGACATACATTTTCCATTCATATCACGTCCTGTCACATTAGACCTTCTAGTCCTAATAAATCCTAACACCCTGTCAACACTCTCCGTAACACATGCATACTGTATACACTAACATGCATGATCATACTGCATCTTCATACACAATATGGTTGCACTTTATTTTACAGTACGTCTACCTATAGTGTACTTACAGTGTACTTACCTATTAAAGTATTGAGTAGTATAAGGTAACTACATGGTATAAGTCAAAGTCTGTTTACGGAAGTCGTGCTACTTGGCAGCAGGGCCATGCAGAGACCTTTAAAGGGGCAGGTGCTCAAAGTATAAAAGGGGCACATGGAACAAGGCTTTAAATATGGCTGTGCTCAAAACATCAATCCAGCAATACTGTATATCGCGATGCATTCCTTGCTGATACATGTATCAATACGGATGCTCCTGTAATTGATAAAGCAGCAAATGCCATGATGCTGTTTTGAAAAAGAAATAGAACAGAAAAGACCATTCTAATGTTTAAAAGTTTTTAAATATATTAGTTGCACCTATTAACAAGTCTGGGATTAGAAATGTAAGTGAATAAAGTCGTCCAAACTTTAAAGGGATAGTTCACCCAAAAATGAAAATTCTGTCATCGTTTCCTCACCCTCAGATTATTCCAAACCCGTGTAAATGTTTTTTGTTCTGTTGAACTCAACAAATATACTGTATTTGGAAGAATGTCAGTAACCACACAGATCTCATCCCCCATTTACTGCCATGATAGGGAAAATAAATACTATGGGAGTCAATGGGGGATGAGATCTGTCTAGTTACTGACATTCTTCCAAATATCTTAGCTGATGTTGAGCATGTTAGCTAATATGCTAGGTCAAATTTCTTTTTTTTGTGTGTTTTCTCTAGTTAAGACCCTTAGTTATTTTACCTTTACATTTTCTTTGTTAAGAAATGTGTTCTGGATACAAAAGCTCTTCTTTTGCATTTCACCTATTCAAATTACTATAAAATCACTTAGAATAGCTTGTTCCCAGTGTTTTTTAATGTTTTCTAACCTCTTTTTTACCCTACCATACAAGTTATTCACTCTAATATCACTTTCTCTGTTAAAAAAAACTTGGTTATGACCTACGTAAAAGATAAGATCTTTTTATTGTATTGTTCCAGATGATGCTTTTTTTCTCAACAACTATGAATATCTATAATAACTCTAATTATAACTTACAATTACATAAACCAAATATAACCCATATATTTCAATTCGGATGAGTCCATGCTTTAACCCAGTTTAGTTACAGCTATAATAATTAAGACAATCATTATTCTTCTCAATTAGAAATGGTGGAAATCAAAATAATGGCCTGGAGACTTTACATCAGAATATTCGTCCCCAAATTCAGATTAGACATGAATTCCAGCAATCATTGAAGCTAATTATCTGTGGTGGCAGGGGGTGTAATGATGTCTCTGTGCCACTTTATTCTGAGAAATCAGAGAACATGTAGGCATGAAAAGATTAAAAGATAATAGAGTCCCTCTTCAGTATAAATGAGCTTTAATTTAGCTGGACTAAAACTTAAACTTGCATTTTTGCTCTGTATAATATGTTTCCTTATTAAAAAGCTATTTTAAACTCCTTTATTAGTCTTGCCTCATTCACATGATGCAACACAGACTCAGATGCCTCCCTCTTACAGGGGATTCCTGCCAAACTGCACTCAGGAGGACGTCCCAGAGACTAATTGCCCCTATAATAATCTCTGGCAGTAATTTATTAGTGATGTGCTTCATATTCATATGTGCTTCATAACCCAAGTAGATCTGCACAGTGTAAAAGCAGTGGTTTTACCGTAATTTGATCTGACCGCTGCAAATTTAGTTCATGTTACTTTAAATCTACAGTTTTATAAAGATAAAAACAGTGAAACGGAAAGTTCAGTGACAGTCAGCACGACCTGCTGTGTAATTATGTACTGTTACAAATTTAGACACAATAATTGCAAGATAAATGTGCGTTGAATGCAGAAATTGTGCTTCGGGCTTCTCCATCGCAGTTGTTTGGTGATTTGTAATAGCATGGTACTGTTTAATGGGGAGAGCCTTTGAAGTTGCTCATAGCGTTCCGTACATCTTAACGGATTTCTCTGATTGATTTTTAGCTGTCAAGTGGTTTCTTTAAAACAACCAAACACACACACACTTGAAATTAAACATTTAACCTTGAGGAGAAGTGCAGACCTTAAGAGTCAGACATTTTTTATTTGAGTTTTTGAGGCGGCACTCTAGTTGGCATGGACTCTGTGAGTTTGTCTAAGATCTGATGACTCATTATATCAGCATGCTTAAAAAATGGTCCAAAGAGCATCTTGCATCTTTCAATGAAAGCAGGGAAATGCGACCTTTAGTGGAATGGATTTAACACGTTTAAAAACAGTTCACTTGAAAATTCTTTCATCATTTGCTCACCCTCATGCCATCCCGGATGTAACACTTCCTTTTACTCAGTCAAACACAACCAAAGGTTTTATATAAAAAATATCCAGCATTTTTTGTCCATATATGGCTATTTATAACTATTCGTTCATAACTAATCTATTTCTTTCTTCTACAGAACACAAAAGTAGATATTTTGAAGAATGTTGGTTTCCGAACAACGGTGATACCAATTGACCTGCATTGGTTTTGTGTACGTACAATAGAGGTCAATGGGTACTGCCAATGCTAGGTTACAAACATTCTTATAAATATCTTTGTATATGTGTTCTGCGGAAAGGAAAGTCAAACAGGTTTGAAATTTCGAGAGGATGAATGAACGATGACAGAATTTTCATATTTGGGTGAACAATCCCTTTAAATGTCACAAATGTTCTTGTTTGGTTGGTCACAGAACCCTGAATGTTTATAGTTTTATTCTGAATATTTTATATTACTGTTTCATATTGAATGAAAACATTATTTAGAAACTTTTCTGTAAATCTAAAAAGCATCCATCCATCCTTCATGGCAGCTGTTTGTGTCGTATGCAGGGGTGTAAGGGACAGCCAAAACAGTCATTAATCATGAAGGATCATAACCTAGCGTGGTAGTATTCCCCACAGCAGATAAATAATATATTTTCAGGATCAGGCAATATGGCCCTCTGGATAGCATCCAAAATGTTTCATATTCAGGGCTCCACAGTGTGTGGAATTGACAGGGGATGAGAGACTTCCTCTGACTGGGTACTTCTGGATGTTCTGGAGCAATGGGTCAGAGAAGCACAGGGGATGATGCAAACACAGCCAGTGATATAATGTGTGCGGGATGTTCTTCATGTCAGAGAACTAAGAAGTGCAACAACCAAATTCCGCAAACTTAGCCCACATGCATACACCAGGCAAACCAGATTTAATAACCCTCTGCTGTTCTCCTGCGTGGGTGTGTATTAATTAGGAATATATGTGTGTGTTTTTATAGAACCAATTAAGATTTCACACCTCTGCAATTTGAACTCACACATTATCTCTGTCACTGATTCTGTGCCATGATCTGACTTGATACTGTGAAATTATGTACAGTATATGCTTATGTTTATTTGTGTTTAAGCACTTTGTGTTCTTAACAAGATAACTCTCATTAAAATAATCAAATTTAATTTGTCATCAAATAATGTCCAACACTATATACACGTACAGTTTTAATATTTTTTTATTATGGTACCATAAAAATATCTTAAGATACTATACCAGCTGAAGTATCATTAAACCATGTAGTATCACGATGCTGTGCCATGTTACTTATTGTAATCTAGAAAATAAACCAGATTTCCTTGATGCACATGTCTTAATATTTTGTATTTACTATAGTAAACTGTATTATACTGTACACTACAATATTTTGTGGTATTAGCTATAGTAATTGAATTAATTGTAACAAATACTGTAGCATTATTGCGTACTACAATAACATTACGAAAAATTCTAGAAACTAGTAAATTTTTAAATACACTAGAACATTTTCACACGGGGAACTAAGCATATATAAGCACATATGCAACATTACTTACGGTACTACGATATTACCGTTTAAAAAAATAGTGGCATCGCGGGTATTGTGGGCATATGGCATCGCGATAGTAATACCGGTATAGTTTATCCGTAGTAAACATACACTATAAAACTTTGTTTGTTGTGGTGAAATTGATGTCCAAGGAAAAGTCATATTTAAAAAAATATATATAAATAACTTTTTCACAATAAATATTTAATTTATTTGCTTAGATTGTTGTTGTATTATTGGATGTGGGTTAAACAATAAAATCCACATATATTTACCATTTGAAAAGTTGGAAAATAAACAATACATGCATGGTTAAAACTTTCCAAGACTTAGGGGCTGTTTACACGAGACCGTTTTCAACTGAAAACGCAGAAAAATTATGCATCTTGGCCGTTCGTTTAGACGGAAACGGCGTTTTGGGGGACTGAAAACGCAAACTTTTGAAGACGGGTCTCAAAGTGCAACTTTTTGTAAACGCCGCCTTTTTTGTATTCATGTAAACGGCAAGACAGAACTTTCCGAAAGACGATGACGTCACGCGCATGCGTAGCCAAAACAATATGGCTGCTTTCCGTACAGTGAGCTCTCGATGCTTGACTATGTATTAATGTTTCCCCAGCAAAATGTGGATTTGCTGCACCAATAAGACCAGTGGAGACATACTATTTACATTCGGCAGACTTTAAACACACATATACGTCGACCGGTATTAAAAAGCATGTTTACCTTATAACTGTCAATGTGTATGTGGCAAGGCACGTCCTGTTTCTTTACAAAACAACATCACCATCCACTGGCCTGGCGTGCATACTGCATCGTATTTATCCGTTATCCTGGATCCGTGTAAATGCAAACAGTTTTGATAACGCTGTCATGTGTATGTGAAACTTTTCAAAAACGCAAAGGAAAAACTTTTCCGTTTTTCATCGTGTAAACGTGGCCTTAAATGTGACCTTTGTACACTGACACAAGAGGGTACTGTAACGAAATCTTTGGCGAAACATTTGAAATATGATAATAAAAATAAAAAAACGCTGTGCCAGTAAGGGCCGGTAGTTGAGGAAACACATACATTTGTTAAATACACATGTGAATTCGATTCACATGTGGCCCTTGAAAACAAGGTCAAACCAAGTATGCTATGTGTACGTGAATATGATAGCAGTAGATATTTAAAACACAGCAATCTCATACTCTGTGATTTCAGAAGGTCAGCAGTAAAGTATATAATGCTTCTCCTTTTATGCAGTCTTAAAAAAGACTTTGCATGGGTGTAAGCGAGGTCCTCTGTATTCTGACCTCAACTTTATGTATTTTGAGTGTCACTGGGTCTGCAATAAAATAACACACGCACAGATTCTCTCACACACACTCACATTATTGGGTGTATAACCTGAGGTTGTCTCTCACACAGAAGTGGTTTTCTGTAATGAAATTCCCAGTCGGAGTCAGGGCACATGAAGCCATCCAGAAAAATTCAGCTAGAATCCCAGCCTTTCATCTGGAGCTTCACTCTTCTCTGTGTGATGTGCCTGTTTCTGTCTGTATTTAATGATTGTGAGTGTGTGCGCGACCTGATTTCGGCAGGTCTGTTGAGGTGCTATCATCTGCTGTTAATGGATGATACTTTGTCTCTCTATATATTTGCATAGCTGAATTCAACATAATGAGACTCATTAACGGTCTTTTTATTAAAGAGACTAAAATTATAACCTAACTAAAATTATTAACAGCAGACATTAAAGGAGTAGTTCACCTAAAATGGAAACCCTTGTGTAATTTCAAACCTGGCTTTCTTTATTCAACAAAATTATTTACTATTGATTACTACTGATCTTCATGCATTAAAACGCAAAAAAGGCACCATAAAAGTATCATAAACATAGTCAATGTTACCTAAACTCTGGTCATTTCCTTAATTTGACTTCTGCTGTACATTATACATATGACGTGGTATAACTTTATTAATAAAGTAACTGACAATATTTCATGTCGGTTGATTCCTGTCATGCTTTCATGCTCTCTCTCTCTTTTGCTGTCTTTCTTCGACTATCAGCATGAACAGCCAATAAATTTAGTATGCCGTAATTGTGCAGAAAACCCAACAATAAATTTCTCTTACATTTACATTTAGATTGCAGAATATTTCATTTCTCTACACCTCCACAGACTGAGTTTCCAGTCATTGCTTTGGTGTGTTTGAATTTAAATATACGCAATAAATGGTTGTGACTCCTTCAGTTCGCCCTCTATATGCGTGTGTATGTACTGTATGTGCATGTGTTGGCACTTTACAGTATTATAAAATGCCAGGCTTGTGACTTGGACTCGCATGATAGCTAGTGAAGGAGCAGAGGAATACAGGCCAAAAAAGTTCTGTTTAATATTTCATAATTTCATCAGGATATATGAAAAAGAGAGGGAGAACAGACAGAGTGTAGAGGTTCAGATTTGATGTGTGTATGTGTAGGAGAGAGTGAGAACCAAGCTTGGGCAAAACTAGGAAAGATTAGATATCCAGTAACTCAGGAACACAATTCAAAGAGCTTTTTTCTTTTAAATTACAGGCAACACTTCTCTTTATAATGATGGCATGAGCGTCTTTTCATAATGGGAGTATCTGCCTTCCCTCTATTTGAAATAATCACAAAAGAGTTTGTACCTTGGAGATAATGGCACATCAGAAGTTCAGAGTGCTCCAAAAGCACGCTGTAACTCTAGCTGCTACTGTTCATACTGATAACACATTTGTGCTTTATATTTGCATAAAGCAATAGTTCTGTGAAGCCTTGAGTGACATCACAGTTTCAATTGTTGCCATTGTTTCATTGGTACAGTTCTGCTTGATTGTTCCAGAAACAAAATTGGTGTCGACAGGAAAGAAGGTACAATAAACGTCCCTTGGAAACAAAGAAAAAAGTCCACATAGGCATAGATTTTGCTGTGGTTGTCAGAGTCATGGTTCCATAAAGACCATTACATCACATACAGTAAATGTACTCTGAGATATATTTAAGTGTTACATTCGCATTAACACATTTAGTAAATGCTTTTTGTCCAGGCTAACTTACAGAGGTAATTTGAGATATGACACCACTATAAAATATTTGGATCTACTTGGAACAAATACAAAAATTCAAAGTGCTAACTTTTACAAATAAATCAAATAGAGATACATTGAAAAAACGTGCATTAGCTCTTTAAGACCAATTTAACCCATTTGAGGGAACATAATGACCAATTAGTCTTACCTGATGGTGCAGTCCAGTCTATTGAACTCAAGACCTGTGCTAACTTGCATCTACACCCCAGACCCCCTGCCAAAGTCTTATTACCCTTAAGTACAATGAATCGCTCCTGCGCAGCTCTCTAATTTCAGCACCACAGTCAGCGGACAGCGCCAGTCAACCCTCCACGCGCCGACATCACATTAGTCATTATTTAATTTGACACGTCAGTCAGTTTATTTGAAATGCATTTGCTCACCAGGTGCTTTATAGGCCATTACATGAGCGGACCATATCAAATGAATACGTTTCCCGGCCAGAAAAGCTCGCGTAAAAAGATAACGCATAGTACTCAAAAACAAGTTTAGCTCAGTTGGTAGGGCATTGCGTAAATATACAGTACAGTACATTAAGTGCACTGTATCGCTTTGGACGAAATCGTCTGCCAAATGCACCAAAATGTGCATTACTGCAAATACCAAAAGGTTTGCATGAGTGTGAAGGACTGAAGGTATATTTTCTTATGCTGGCAAAACTGCCCACGTTCCGTTGAAAGCATCATTACTCTCTCTCAAATCCCTCCACCAGAGAGAGAGAGAGAGCGGGAGAGAGAGTGAAGGAAACCTCAGCCTTACGCTCATTTGGTCTCGCGCAGAGCGCAGATTGTTGCAGCGCAGTGATCTGGGATCTTCCATCAGATTTCCAGTGAGTTGAGCAGCATTCTTGGGAGAGTTGACACGGAAGACATCAACGCGAGGTCGAAAACTTTCAACGAGACGGACTGAAAGTATCACATACCGATTGTTTTTCCAACACTCATGACTTTTAAACACGACATGACCTCAGTAATGTATTCTGTATCGCGGTTAAGAAATATTGAACATTTGAGTTATATCTGAGATTACATCCTCGCAACATCACGTCCCGCTCCGATAACGGCGTCTGAGCTGTCAGACAATACGACCGGCGATCGTTAGTATTTTACTAACAATACGATCAGTTAAACTCACTGGATATCGCAATTCCATCCAGCGCAGCGATCGGACTGGCTTTCGAGCTTTTTTGAGCCAGCATTATTGAGTCCTGCGGCGACTTCCTGACGGTTCAAGCTTTGAGTGATCATCCTCAAAGCAACTTGCTCGTCTGCTCATCCCTGGAGCCAGCTCATGGGTGACGCTGCATCGGATGGCGTGCTACTACCTTGTGATCAGCTCCACGCACCTCAGCAATGGTCACTACCGGAGCATCAAAGGAGTTTTCCGGGGTCCGCTGTGCAAAAGCACCGGAGGCGAATCACCGGTAATGTGTTCAATCGCACTGCTGACACAATTGCTTTTTAATAAAAAAAATAACGTAACGCGTATGTATCTTCATCGGTTACATTTTTAACTAATGTTATGCTTTTTGGATAGTGTAGTGATGTTTTGTTTCTCCATCTGTTTCCCCATATACTTTATTTGAAATGACTCTAAAAGTGGACATTGTAGTTTTGGATGAAGTGGGAAGATTGTTGCACGGGTGAATAGGATCAGATTGAGTTCACGAAGCTAAAAGGGCATCCACGCAACATTTTGTACCGTTTATTAATATTGATTAATTAGTTATTTAATGCCAAACCAATTGTTCATGTTAGTTTACTATGCGTAGGCACACACTGTACATTTGAATTTAAACATGTACTTGTAAATTAACATGAACTAAGATAAATAAATGATGCAATAGTATTGTGTAATGTTAGTTCATGTTAGATAATGCATTAATCTTTATTGCGAAGTGTTACCAGTTACATGCAGCATGTTTATAGTGCAGATCGACACAAACAAAGACTGATGTGAGGTTATGGTCTGCAGAGCTCAGAGCTTGTTCAGACAAGTGGTCTAAACTAAGACTTTGAGCCGTATTGTTAACTTTGACCTTAAGCACTACTCTGACACTCTTGGGCACTGAAATAAATACTTAAAGAGGAGAGAGAACCGCTCACTCACTGCAGGTCAGGGTAGTGTCATCTGAACAAATCAGTTGCATCTGTTTCAGGATGAACGTGTATGTGCTCATCTCTTAGTTATTCCAGCAGTTTACAGTACATGGTGTAGGGATGCGCATGGATAGGTAATGCGTTGGTCATCCTGGGCTTGCTTTACTGGTGATATCAACATTTATATTTGTTTATTTACTTTCTTATTTGTTGTTGTTTGTTGTGAGGTTCTAAAATCTAAGAAATAAGGATATAAAAGAAAACTGTATATATGTAAGTATATATTTAAGTGAAAGCATCTGCAAAATAAAGGCGCTTAAAACGTTATTCACAGCGATGCAGTAAGAGAACCATTTTTGGTTTCACAAAGAACCATTCAGTTCTTTTAAAGAGCCATTTTTTTCTCACCTTTTTATAATCCAAAGAACCTTTTTTCGCCACAAAGAGCCTTAAACAGAAAGGTTGTTTGGATGTTAAAGGTTATTTACAGAACCATTAAGACAAAAGAGGTTCTTCTGTGGCATAAAGTATATCAAGTTAAAAATACACAGTTTTTGTCTAAATCAATTTAGAAATATTGGATTACGACAAGTAAATTATTGTTTAAGAGTCAAATCATGATCTTTGTAAACCAGTTTGCCTTTTGGTGCTGGTACGGTCAGTTAAAAATAATAGCAAACATTACCAAGAGATACAACAAGGTATGAAAAATAGATGAGAAACATTTTTGTATTGTACTGGCATTTTTTCATTAAGACTCTATTGTCTTCTCTGCCAGCAACATTCTCTCCTCTACTTTCACATGCTTAAATTCGACCAAGCTGGTGCATGTGCATACACTATCTTTGTGTTTGTCTACATTTTATATTTAATCCAGACATTTTCCTGTCAAGAAAATGATGTCATAATAAAGAAAGTCAATCAAAAACACACCCTAAATATGCAAATCGGACTTGTTCCTCTTTTACTTTGTAAGTAGTGGTATAAGAGAGTATGTATGTGTGTACTTGTTTGTTTTCTGTGTGTGAGTGTTTGCTTTCTGATGGACCAGAGCCCCACAGGACGGACAGGCATTTCAGGCTGATTGGAATGAAGCTGGGCTTCTGGTGATGGTTTTGATGGGTAATTTCAGAGCAGCTGTTGTGAAAGGTGCATTTGCTCCATCTTAAATCAGATTGCCATGTTCACTTTAACTCTAACCCCCCCACACACACACACGCACTGAGACGGGTACTGACTTCAGAATGACATGCTCGGTTTTCTCAGCTGCTTTGACTGACGGCCTCCATTGTCTTACATCACATCCCACCCATTAATAATCTTTTGTATATGTTGCGAAGCCGTGCTTTCAATATGTCAGCTATGCAATAAAGCATTTAGGCTATTCCAACTGTCTTTAACCTTACCTAAACATGTTCTTGTTGTATGTTCATATTGACGGTGTGGTACATATGCGACATTTAGACTGCCAGTTCTGACTCTGGTGCTTTGTGTAAAAAGATAAAGAGCTTTTGAGGCCAACAGCGAGCTGTGTGGGAACCGTTCTCATTTACCAGAACAAAGGCACACTTTGGTTTATAGTAGTAGGAAATTATGCTATTATGGAGGATGAAACATATGTGGTACTGAGACCTCACATATGTTTTCTATTTTTCTTATTGTTTTTATTGTTTTGTTACTTTGTTTACTTGTTTTCATTATTTTTATTTTTTTCCAGCAGGCAAACATTCCCCTAGCTATGCAAAAGGCATGAAAGTGCTTGTTGTACCTCAGTCCAGCACTAGAGGGCACCTCACTGGGTTAATTCAGGTTTTTTCTCCTCCTGACTAGCACGCAGATAACTGTGTCCTTAATGGGAGATTTTGTACAGAAACTGATTATAAAAAAACAGTTAATCAGAAAACAGCAACATCTTCCATAGTGTCTTGTGGCGTAGCCCTAAGACAAAAACAAAACCTTCCCAAAATGTTCACCATCAGTGTACAGAACAGTCTCGTGTTCAACTCACTGAACTGGAATGAGTCCCAGAGTACTTATTTAGAATCAGCAGCAGTCAACACCTGTTCGTATGCCCTGCGGTTCACCCAGCACCATCCCGCTTGTCTTACGGGCTGCATCATCGCTCCGTGTGAAGAAGCTCCAACAGATCTTAAGCTGAACTCGCTCAGTATCTGGGTTATTTCCTCTTCACTCCGCCTAGGATGTTGTGTGGATGTTTGATGTCTGGCTTCGGCAGGGACCCGGTTTGCATTCCAAACTGCCATCTCATACCACGATTAAAAACATGCATGCACTGAAGAGTGTATGAGACAGACACAGTGTGTGTGGAAGGGCAATGAGTTTGAATTAGATTGAACATTGCAGCCACTGCGTTAGAGTGAAGTAGTTTGTCAGTTTGTATTGGGTGCAGTTGAGATAGAGTAATAGATATTTCCTCAGGATTCTGATATCTGTGATAGCTATGTGTGGGGGTGTGTTTTAGAACATATTGAAATATAATTATTTATTTTTGGGGGCAGATTGATCAGTTTTGTAGCAGACACATTTGTTTTTTTTACTTGCAGTTGTATCATAGTCTATGATTATATACTGTAAGGCAACAGCTAATACTTCTAATAAAGAAAAAAATTCTGTCATCATTACTAACCCTCATGTCATTTCAAACCTGAAGTCAATGGGTTACCAATATTCTTCGACAGCTAAACAAGTTTGAAATGACAAGAGGGTGCAATTTTCATTTTTGAGTGAACGATCCCTTTAACAAAATAATTTGTATTTTTTTAATTAATTTTCATGTTCTATAAACATCCCCGAGTGTTGTGTTTCTTAAGCCTGGTCTGGTGAAATAACAGAAAGCAGATTGGAGCAGTCATCAGATGATGTTTTACCTGATCCAACCAGATGACCTTTAATGACTCGGTCAGAAAATGTCAAGCTCTTTTGAAAACCAATACCTCATGAGTTAGCACAGATATTTCATTGCTTATCTACAGGAATGATTTCTGTTCATTGTTCCTGCCACTTAAACATTGTTGAACTGCTGCCAGTCAACTTATGTGATGCAGCTTAATGGTCTTTATAGTTAATAGTTGCCAAGGAACGTGTTATCGGTGATGCTGCAACTTTCATTTGACACGCTGCCAAAATAAATAAATAAAGAAGGAGCAGGTGTTCCTGGAGTTCTGGCCTTCAATGCTCAGGGCTGTTGTTGAACACACTTGCACACACACTCCGTCTCCAAACAGTTTCTTTATCTCATTCATACTGTTCAAAAGATCTGCTTTAACTTCACCATCCTAAATGTAGGATGGTGAAGGTACTTGTGTGTACTCCTGTAGGATTTAGTGGTGCACTCTGAAAATGCTGGGTTGCTTCAACCCATGGCCCAAAAGTGTCCATATTTGACCACACCATGAGTTAAAGGTCCAGTGTATGAAATTTAGCAGCATCTAGTGCTGAGGTTGTGAATTGCAACCAACGGCTCACTCCACCCCTCCCTTTCAAAGCGCTACAGTTGCTGACACAGGATTAAGATGTCGTCACGTTGTTGCTTCTTTGCTGAAGGAGATAACATATTCAGAGCAGTTTGTCCATTTAGGGCTACTATAGAAACAACCATGTTAGGTGACCCGTGCTGTATGTAGATAGTAATGGCTCATTCAAAGGTGAAGTCTTTATACACCTCTGAACACATATGTTTGTTATATTGGATTTCTGTCAATAGATCCTCCATAAAATGACACATTGTACCTTTAAACCAGCCCAGATCCGATGTACATGAAAATCGGCATTTCCTTTTATATTCGTTCAGTGAACCAGCTTTTATATCTCACATATAGGATTTGATTCTGCAGCTCAGTGATAAAACAGACATAAGAAAGAAACCTTGCATACAGAGATTTGAGACCTTTTGGCAGCAGTAGTCATCAGGTATATGCTTAATAATAAAGTTTAAGGGGTTATGCTGTAACTTTATACTTTATTGGTGCTCTCGCTCTCTCGCTCTCGCGCTCTCGCTCTCTCTCTCTCTCTCTCTCGCTCTCTCGCTCTCTCGCTCTCTCTCTCTCGCTCTCTCTCTCTCTCTCTCTCTCTCTCCTCTCTCTCTCTCTCTCATTGGCGTATTAATGGTTACAGTAGTTGTGATAATCGGTGGCTACTGCTGTACTTAGCTCAGCTCTTTTTGAGCAGGGTAAGCTCTGTTGCTGCACTAATGGTCTGTTGCAGACATCGTTTAATATTCAGCCCCAGGCCTGGCCACGGCCATCCACAGCGTTTGCCTGTCTGAAACTCTTTGTGTTGGGGTCCTGACGTTAACAAGACCGAGGAACTCTAATCACACAGGAAAGGCTAATGAATCACTCTCTCTTTTTGGCTTACTGTGCAGAAACATAAACACAAGCAAACACACCAAGATTCAGGTAGCAGGCTGATGCACCTGTTCTCTTAACACATTTGGGAGACATTTACACACGACACACAACTCATTAATGTGCCTTTAAATGCTTTATGAGAGCAAAGAGGGCATCTTACATCGACAGACACATACTGAAGGCCGGCATCAGCTCAGGGAAACCATCCCTTGGCTCTGAAATGTTTGTGCTTTTTTATCTAACGCATAAAAATCTTGACATAGCGTAGGAAGATATAACAATAGAAGAGAAGCCACATTGTTTTCCAACCGTAGGCAGAATTGGATGTTCATTAATGGCACTGACTTATTGTAATTATGCTATTGAATTAATAGAAAGGTGAGGTGAAAGATAGAACTCACAAGTAGACGAGAGAGAGAGAGAGAGTGCCTCAGGTTGACATTGCTCAAAGTATCTCACTGCTCAAGAGCCTCACGCTCTTTTTAGCGAGTCGAGGAGAGACAAAGGGAATGAGAGAACTCGCTGGGTGCAGGAAAATGGCTCACACACATGGTCTGAATGACTTGAGAATTTTTAGAAGATGTTTGAAAGCTATTTGTCCGGGCACTCAAAGGCCATTCTAATCAGAAGGAATGATTGTTAATGGGCTGTAAGTGTTTCCAAATGGCTCTAGTGGAGAGATTATATGAGCGTGCGAGCGGGAGAGAGGGAGTACAACATTCATGTTTATCTCTAAGGTGACTCTTCCATTCTGGGAAAATCTTTTTCGGGAACATCTGTTAATAATAGGCTTCATTTGATGAATAAATTTGATGCTGACAAACAAGACATCCAAACACAGAATATCATTCATCTCAATCCGCCATAAACATTGTGTTAGAGTGATTATGAGGAAAAACGGTGGAAAAAAACGACAGGGTAGTTATTTTGTGGGTGTGCTTGAAATTGTGTGTTGTTGTATTGTTGTGTGTTTGTAGTAACTCCTCAGTGTAAGTGAGGTGGGGAGGCAGATTGTCACAGTGAGCTACCACCGTGGGTCTGTTGTCATGGGGATAACATTGCCAGAAGTGAAGGTTGTGCCGTTCTTTTGATAGACCAGGTTTTTGATAACAAATGATGTAGGATAAGCATGCGTGAAGGAAAATCAAATGAGATCTCTTTAATGTCTCCATTATTTCTCCTAAATGCCATTCTCCTGCTGCTGAGATGGTGAGAAAAAGGGTACTTGTCACCTGACTTGTCTCCCCTTAAAGAGATCTTGACAATGTCTCAAAACCTGCATTCTAAAGTCAATCATTTGAGCCCCAAAATTTCCCTTGAACCCAAAAGTCTCCGGACAAAAGCCCATGAATTATCCACATTCATTTTATAGCTGTGTTCTCTTACCATATGACAACAGTTGCTTCATTTATGTCTTTTTTTATTTCACATCAGGAACTGTAGAAAAAAATCAGGAGAGACATTTAGGCTGATACTTAAAACATAACTGCCAACATCAGGTCTCTCGTGTTATAAAAAAGCAACTAGAGGGTAATAAAACGTCCCTCTGGGTAACGCTGTGTGGAGCTGGAGTATATGGAGAGCAGGACAGGTTTTGCCTATGTTGTGGAGACCAGTCAATGGTCCCTATGAGGAAAACAGCTTAATAAACATACCTAATTATGTCTTAATGGTTTCTGTGAGGGCTATGATTAGGACACTTAAAATACCATTAGCACAGTATAAAAACAATGGAAAGTCTTCGCCATGATAGAAAAACAAATGTGTCTGTGTTTTTTTGTCCTGTGATGATGACCGTAACAAGAATGAAAGGCTGTTATTACCTGGCTGCCATGCGTCATGTGTCAGACAAATGCAGGGCACTGACCCGTCTAAACCAGAAACACATGCAGGTTAACCGATTTAGATTGTTTGGATCACGGGGCATCAGAACAGAACGTGTGCAAGATGCATGATGTGTGCATTTTCAGACTACAATGCTACAGTACACTGAATTTGCATGATTTCTCTCCTGTACCTTTATCCCTGCAGAACTGTGTTGTCAGGAATATATTTTGAAGTTGTTTTAGAGATCTGGTTTTAAGTACAACAGATATCCGTTTAATGCCAGGACAAGGTGAACAGACTTTAAGCCACACAATAACACACAATAAACACATTAAAAGAGAGAGAGGTTTTTATGTGTATTATCCTTTCTTCGACTGTCAATAGTTGATGAACTAGAAAGATTTATTTGTGTGTGTCTGTGTGTGTGTGTGTGTGTGTGTTCTAAATGTGTGTGGTTATCTGTGTGCGTGTTCATTCAATGGAAACGAAAACAGAAAAGCGAGAAGCTGAGGAATACAGTGATGGAACAGCAAGCAGGCCCATTTTAATTCGGCTGATAAGACTTTAACAGGGTAAATTTAATACAGCAAAAACAAAATAATATCCCTCTGACATTTTGAGAGATGAGGGGGGGCACTTTCTCTCTTTTTCTAACTACCCAAACAGTACAATGAGCTGCTTAATGATGAAATTATTCATGCTTTTCCCGTTCTCTTCTTTATTTCAGACACTAAAATAAGCCACACTTCAATTTGCTGGGCCAATACCAAACACTTCAAACTCTTCTCTATCTCCCTGGACAATACATTATAGCAGCTGGTTTACACTCTCTTTCTCTATTACACACACACATGCAGACACGAAGGCAGACAGACAGACAGACATGTTTCTTAGGAAACCTGTTTTCCTCACAACATATTTTAAAAGCCATTAGTATGTGTTGACAACATCAATTGTTGCATTTCCACAGCAACCACCAAAAAGCTTACAGGCTTTAGACCGTCCAATCAAACACTGCCATCATCCAGTATCAATCACCTTATCACCGCTCCGCAGTGCACTTACCAGCCTGTATAACTCTGTGTTTGGTAATCAGTGGCATGACCTCAAGTCTGTCAGACACAGTTAATAAGTTAAGCAATTTTACAGAAAATGTGTCTGCATTCTATTTATACAAAGGACAGGAGAGAGTGTAAAGAACACGTTTGGTGAAATTGCTTAAAGGGTTAGTTCACCCGAAAATAAAAAAAATCTCTCATCATTTATTCACACAAAAGACATTTTAAAGTGACAATGTGTAGTTTTTTTGAGGATGCAATACCATATACTCAACTATGTATTCAGAGGTGTATAAAGACCTTACATGATGAAGTGTTACGTTTTGCACAGCTTAGAATTAGCTATTTCTATCTACATATACTATGTTGTTGACATGTCGCCATGTTGTTTCTACAGTAGCCCTGAACAGACGAACTGCTCCGTAAATATGTTATCTCTTTTGGCAAATGACTGAAAATGTGACGACATCTTAACCCTCTCTTGGCCTCCATAGTGCTTTAAAAGGGAGTGGTGGAGTGAGCCATTGGTTGCAACTCGAAAGCTCTCTACTAGAAATTACGCACAGCACCTTTAAGAAACGCATCAGTGGTTTTGTGTCCAAGTCAATTGGGTCCAGTTTTTTGTGGTTGTTGTTTCTCAAAATGTCTTCTTTTGCGCTCTGAGGGTAAAGAAAGTCTGAATGAAATCACTACAAGTAAATGATGAAAGAATTTCATCTCTTTAACCGTGTCTATAATTTTTTTCATGCGTCTATAACCATGCCTGTAAAGCTATTTATATTTAAGGGGTCACATGGCGTGAACACGTGTTTTTCTGTGTGATTGGTGTGTTATAAGTTGCCCATGCATGTATTAGACACGTAAAATTGCAAAAATTAAAGCGTTGGAACAAAAAATGCATTCTATCTGAAAGCGAATGTTCACCCAGACCTGCCGGAAACGCCTCGTGTAACAACACCCCCCTACATCTACGTCAGTTCATGGTATGTTTTGACTAAGACCGCACAAATGTATACGCGAGGAAGGTGGGCGTACCTGTCAGTACAATTGCTTTGGAACCTGACGTTACATTTTCGTCACATGCTTGCAGTATTCGACCAATCACTACGCACCGGTTAACTGGCCAATCATAGCACACCTCGCTTTTCAGAGCGATGAGCTTTGTAAAAAAATCTGCGCGTTTCAGAGAGGCGGAGCAAAGAGGAGATACAAACATGCACTGTATGTGGAAAATACAGCGTTCATGTATCATGTATACACATTGCATTGCATCTAAAACAAACGTTAATATTCGTTTTAGCCGTGTCATATGACCCCTTTAATATGTATGAAAATAACAGAGATGACAGGGACAGAGGGAGTCAGAGAACTCTCCTGATGTCATGCAGCTAAATGAGAGTCTGTATTGATCAAATCAAAACACACTCAAGCAGTCTCTCAGGAAATATCCTGCTGGTGTTAATTGCATAAGTGAACAGGGTTGCCTATAAACAGTGCACGCAGCCACACACGAGTTTCAGAAGTAACTTTAATGTGTACGTGTTTGTTGATTATGGACTGTATGATTAGCTCTTCACACTGTGTTATTAAACTCGTTCAGTCAATATACAACTATATAACTTTGAATTTTGTTCTCCAGGAGAGATTACATGCATGACTACAGCTCATGCTTTGCTTGTTGCTGCACTCTAAGCACTCTGATTTTCTGCCTTTCTCAGATAGGAATGTAGGAATACTGATGAAAGTCTTATTGTTTATTTGTGTGTGTGTGTGTGTGGCTGTGCCGCTTGGCTGTAATCACAGCTTAGCCTGATCAACATGATGAGAAAGAATTCTATTATAGCACAAAAAGGTAAACACTTGTAATTAATTTCTTTGGCCCCTTACTAACCCATCTGAAACGCTTCACCCCCCTCTTCCCGAGTACACAAAAGTGCCAAAAAACTAATTTAGTGTTTTAAGAAGTTGTCCTAGTTGTTATTTACATGAATTATTGTTTAATCTTTAAAGGAGAGGTGTGTAATTATTACTGTTACGCATTTCGAAAAATGCCAGTCCAATACGCTCTGTGAAGGTATCAAGACATTGCTCTATTGATACAATGCACAGAGGCCGACAAAGGATGCATGCTTGTTGTCATGTTGTACTGTAACAAACTATAATACTGTTTGCAGTGAGCATAAACTTTATTTACAGAATAACACACTAAAGCCTGAATATGTCAAGCTTTATTTTTACAAGACAAGAGTCTGTGTCGCCCATGTGATGTGACGTGCAGTACACTAACAGCAGTGTGCAGTATAATGCCGGATGACTACTGTATATAAGCAGTGTTTTGTTCACTGCATGAATGAATACCGAGCGCACTTGTTCTGAAATTGATTAGTTGACGTTTGATACTCTTAATGTATTAAATTATAATTGATTTATCATTAACATCCCTGGTTGTGCTTGGAATTACAACTCTACCTTGTTTTGTCGTGATTTAATATAAAGTGCTCTGTAGTTTATAGTTGATGCAGTTAATATGGATTGAAATATATTCGACAGTGTATTTTTGCTAAAACTCGAATTGATAAGACTGCAGTCACTGTAAGTCTGCAATGACTGTAAGCTAATTCAACTATCATCAGTTTCTCAATGGCGTCAATATTTGTATTTTTCCTGATACATTTTTATCCCTGTAAGTACTTTAATTATGATGTTGTTTCATTGGACGGTGTTAGTTCCCTCCAGCTTCATTAGTACATTAGCAGTTCACAGAGTTATACATGACTCGCAGTTTTTATCCATGCTGACTCAAAGGCATCCACTAGACCACAATGCACTGCTTGGAGCACAGTCAAATTCATGAGGTCAGGGTTACAATGACAGCGGCATCCTGGGGTGGGGGGTGATATTTGCATGCCTCTGTGTGTTTTATATATTCAGTTCTGTCCTCATTTCCAAGTCAATTTGATTGTTTATTTAGGTTCATCTATATATTTGGACTAAGGTCAATAGACAAGGGCAGACAGGGAGCCAGTATCTGACCATGAGAATGAGTGCTTATGAAGGACTTCTCTCTCTTTGGCAACGCTGTGTGAGAAATGAACAGAATTTTTTATTTACAGTATATAACGTATATTTCTAACACAATTATGTCAAAAGTCAAAAACAGAATATTATGAGCTAACCAAAAGAGAATAAACGCTTTGGTTTCTTTACAAAGGAAAAAAGGTAAAATAAGAATGAGCTTAGGTATTAGCTCTTATAAGAAATTTCAAAAAGTATGTTTTTGGCGCCTCCCTTTGTGTATTCCCATTGGTTTTTTTTGCATGCCCCATTTTTACGCCCCTGATGTGTTTATATTGGTAAAGGAACCTTTCTTATTCACGTTCCATACATTTTTCAGAGTGTATCAGAGAAAGTCTGTATCGGATGTCATTTGGGGCAATTGATTGTCTTTTGTTTACTGCCTTGAGTGGATTCAGATAACATCCTGTTAGTGTAAACATAATGCTGAAATGAACAGGTGTTTGTATGTGTGTGTGTGTCGCGGGGGGGGGGGTTCTTTGATCTGAAAACCATAAATAACAGGGATAATGAGGTAAAAAAACATTCAAAATCATTCACAGATTCATATGTGGAAAGAAGATATTCACAATATCTGTGATCTTTAATAATGTCTGTGTCCACACATCTGAGGTCGGAATGTTGACTCAGTTATATGAGGCTGCCTGAAAACGTGGCTGCTATTTTAATATATGTTTAATTACATAGAAATATAAATTTTACATCATTCAGTTTCATTAATTTTGTGAGCAAAATGCCTTAGGCAAGTTGTAAATGTATCAGACACTTTATGTTCTTGCATGTGTGTGCATACTGTGTAAAAAATAAGAAAAGTAAGTCTTTACCAGAATGCCCAAATTGTTTATTGGTCCCCATCTACTTTCAATGTATAAAATAGTAGGGTATTTCAGTAAATCCCTTCTTTTGTGCTCAGATATGAGGGTTTATGGGAGAAAATGGCAGACTTTTCATTTTTAGATGAAAAACCTTGTTTAGTATGCCAAGTTGAAGAGTCTTTGATGAGCTCCCTTTAGTCTAATGAACGTGAGCGTTTCCTGTGCTGTGTTGATTGGATCTCTTCATGTGGACGTGTGTGTTTGTGAACATTTCGTCTGATGAGCTATTCTGTTACACACAATATAGTCATCAGGCTCACACAAATAAACCCAAACAGAGTCATTAAAACCAAACGCGTGTGATTGAGTATGTGTGTGAGAATGTGCATACAGACCAGCTGGTTTCTCTACGTTTTTTTAAGAACCAGCAGAAGGGGTCCTATTTTCACATGCACGTTGCCCTCGGCGAAATACTCTATCACCAGAAAAACAGTAAAATCCACTCCCAGTCCTGTCTGTTTCTCTGACACTAATAAACATGAGCACGTACCAATGTTCTTTAGTTGACCTTAGTTGCAGTGGGCATTCAACCCAGAACCACATAAAACAGCAGTTTTGGTAAAACTACACACAATTCATTAGTGCATCAGCTCTTCAGTCATCTGATAAGTCTCTGAGCTGCCCTTGTATGCACCGCTTTTTCATTAAGATGAATAACCTGGCACAAAAAGCCCAGTTGCCATCCACATTAAGTACAGAATTATTCTCTCCTTCACACATGGTTTGTACAAGCAATATTTTTAGGGGACAGGCACCAAATTCCATAGGCACCTATTGTGTCTCTTAGCCTTATTACATTTTTTTGTTCTTTTTTTCTTTGTCTGCCTGAGAGTGACTTATAGAACCTAACTACAGAGTAAAAGGTTGTAAAAATTTGCCACAACATGGACATTTTTGGGTCTCTCTCTCTCTCAAACCTTCTAGCACCACCAACAGTTTCATAATATTATTTTCATCATTTTTACCCAATTTTCTTCAAACTTCTGCACAGTTTATCTTGAAGCAAATGGCTCAGATCATCTCTTAACAAAGCCTTACAAACGTTCGTTTTTTGATTTTCCAAACCAATTGCTTGTAAAATTGTAACAAATTTGACAGGAACAGGAGGTGAGGCTGTATGTTGGCAACACATTTACATATTAAAGCAAAACCTGTCAATTTACATTAGCAACATTCCTTTAGTACATGTGTTTTTCAATTTATTTCTATCTACTGGTCAAAGCCTATATTTATGTATTTCTAGCTCTTGAGCTGACTGTCTCTTAAACACTAGCTGTAAGTATCACACAAATCTATGCAACTCAGCCAGGTATGTTCCACACATTTACTCATTTTTCAAAACATTAACCACCAGTGCGCTTGGCCCCGAAATTTTGCTTGCAGCTATATCTCTCTGTCTCTCTATTTCATTTGTGCTCCTAACCTAATTATGTATTTTTAGCTCTGCCTACATTGTGTTCTTTGTCTTGTAATAAAGTTCTGGTAAACTTTAATCACTTCTTTTTAAACTGAATTTCAGAGTGTGTTTCATCTCATCTGTTCTTGATCATATACAAGCGAGGAGGAAGACATCTATTCTCACACCTTCTAAAATACAGCACTTATAACCATTCTCTGCCCCCTCACATCCATTAGTAATGCCTGAGCATCTTGACTGATGAGATGCTCCGTTCGTCAGGTCTGGGAATACTCCATCACACAGGGTGGGTGGCTGTCATTACCATAGATTACACGCTCCCGTTCCCTTTACCTATGCATGCGCGTGTGGAGGTGTTTGTATTTAGAGCTGTGGGTTTGTTTACTCATTGGCCCTGTGTGAGAATTCCATGCTGATCTTCTCTGAGATGTTGCGAGATATTGTGTGAATAACGCGGTTGCACTCTTCAGTAAAAACATGCCGTTTTCTGGATCCGACAAAATCGCTCTGACTCATTGGGGCAGATGTCAGTTATATAATATCATTTGCGATCTAAGTCATATCATGATGTGACTCCGCATCCCCCGCCTCTACATTTGTCTGTGGCAGAATAATAGACAGAAAGTCAGTAAAACCTTCATTTCTCACGCTTTGACACCTGAGTCATATTAAGACCTGCTGTATGTCGAAACAATCACATGAAATTATTATATGTTATTGTAACATAAACAGTCTATGGCAGTACGTGACTTAAATCAACCTGAGGTTAGGACCTGTAGGGCAATGTTAATGTGATATCATTAGCACCAGTGCCACAACCACAAATATAGGCTGTGATGTGAGCTGTTTTGTTTTACTGTCAGATAGCTTCTCCGTAGCAGTGTTTTTTTGTTGCAGTTTCAACTGCAGGGTACTCTGCATGCCTGTCAAGCTTGCGAATTGCTTTCAAATTCTGCTGAACTCTACATTATGTGTACGTTTTTAGAAATGTGCTTGAGTGTGGGCGTAGGTGTGCCCTCCCAGTATTGACTAATACCCTGTTGTTGCACAATACACACTCATTTGCTCCAAGAGCCAGCCAATAAATTCTAATTATGTTTATATTCACTGGTCTTGTATTAGGATTGTAGGAGCTGCCACAGTCATTTTGAAAGAGGAAAATGAAGGTGACAGTGTCAAGACTCCAATTTAAAGTGAGCAGCTGTACAAATGATGTGAAAATGCTAAAGAGTTGCATGGTCCAATGTTTTCAGTATTTGCTCATACACTCCTAACACTCCTAACCAGACGTGATGCATCAAAGCAACAAGATATTTTGTCAATAGACGGTTTCATTGGACAACGGTCTGTGTTTGGTTATTATATAACAATTCATTGTACATTTAATTTATATACATTCATATTAATATTTGGTTGTATTTTAATTTTATTTAATACTACTCTACAGTTATTGATCCTTTTTAGGTCTACCGGAAGTTGTTGACGCTGAAACCGTTTATACGTTTTTTGGAAACAAAACTTTTTGCAACAAAGAGACATGCAAATGCTTGTCCCAAACAGCTGTTAGCTAGCGCCACGTTACAAAATGAATGCGCAAAATGCTGCTCACAACGTCACAGCGCTGTAGTTTTGGAGAGTGTGTAACCCACATTCCACGTATGTCTGAATGAATTCAAAATGCTAGCGCAACTTCGCTCCAAACGCGCAAGTTTAATATTTACGCTCAGATTAATATAGTTGTCTGTTGTTTCTGCATGTCAAGGTTATTAGTCCCGTATCCCTGTGCTTTTAAAAACACCCGCTTGGCGGAAATTAAATGTAGTATGTTTCTGTAACTCTCGAGTCTGAACGATTTGAGTTATTTCTGTAGAGGCTTTTATTTTAATCAGAGAGATAGGCTACAAAATCCTTAGACATCCTCTCGTAAAATGTCAATATGATGAGTTTATGAAGGGGAAACAGATCAGGCTAGACAACACTGCTGAGGCAGTTTATGATGCTGACAAGCATAAAAGCGATGATGAGGATGGCGGAGAATCACTAATCATTAGGTTTACGTGCGTGTGAGAGAGAGAAGTAAAGTGAATGAAATAGGGTAAGTTGAGTAGGCACACGTACGCATGCATTAAGATTGTCCATTTAATAAGAAAACGTCATTTATGTCGTGGGAGCAATAGACGTTTTTTGAGGTTACCTTATTTTAATTTGTATCCATAATGTATTACAATGTTATACCTACGAAAAAATATGGTAAAACACCTGAAGAATATGTAGACTGAATATTTTTTGACAGGCTAATTCACAAAATGTGATAACTGCATTTAAAACATTAACAGCAATTAAAAATGAACAGCATTTAAATTTTGTATATATCGCTGTTATCCTTCTGAAACCTTGTAACTCCATATTTCGTGATTAATTTTTTTTCCATTCATCATTACTATAAGTCACCCTTTATGTTTGTCACTGGGTTTTGCAAATGTCTAACCAATAAAAAGTATTAAAGAGTACTTGTCCACTTTGACAACACAGTATTTAATCTTTCAGAAAGGACAGTGTTTTTTTTCCATTTCCTGAAAATCAGTTTGGACATCCGAGGTTATGGAAGGACGACGGCAATATGCTGGTTGTGTCTCGGTGTGACTTTGTTGGTGCAGTGCGAACACAACAATTGTGATTCCCGTAATTCTTAATCCAACAGGCAGCTTACAATGTCGGTGTTTGCTGGCATTTGTCGAATCCGTGTGAATAAGCCCCAAAGAACATTACAGCCAAACATTATTTTTGTTTCCGCTAAGCACAGGCCTCTTTAAACTGTGTACGATTCTTTTCACAACTGACCACATGAATAGGAAGGTAGTAGAGTATAAGACATGGACATGCTTATGTGTGTATATCCTTGTGTAATTGCCACTTCAGTGTATGGTTGCTAGTCTATATCTGTATGTATTTGTTGTTGGCGTGGGTGGAAGATTTTAGTGCTTGGCATCGTGCCAACTCTTGATGCTGTCTCTCTCTTTCAGATGGTTTCCTTATCTATCTCTGTCTCTCTCTCTCTTTAATACATTTGTGACGTTTCTTTGGAGCTCAGAGGGAGGAATTGACACCTTTGATGCATTAGCAGGCAGAGAGCTCTGAAGCCCCAGATGAATCTCTAAAAGCTTGTGGATGAGTCTGTGGTGTACAGGCGCATTATGAGTACACAGGAGGCCCTGCTCTGCGTCACGCCTTGTTCACAATTCTCCTGACCACACTAAAACTGCAATTTCACTGGCATTAGCATTGCTGCTTTATTTCTCTTATTCCCAGCATCAGATTTACGGCCGGTCTCAACCCCTCTATTTTCCAATATTCACGCAAAAGAAAACCACTGATCGAAAAGGACACCAAATAGATGAAAATGTATCTCTAGTGAGAGCGTGGTGTTTTACATAAATAGGGTACAAATTGATGTCTCATTCCTCTTTTTAAAGCATTAGAGGCACAAATCTAGTGTGTTTTTTGCTCTAGTTTTTTTAAGCCGTGTCACCCACAAAGTAATACGATTTGGACCCTTTTTATGTCATGGCGGTAAAACAAAAAATGTCATTGAATTTTTCACTTTTTACACAATTTGGAGTGTCGCCTGCATTTAACACAGACATTTTAAATGGAAAGTTCACCCAAAAATAAAAATTCTGTCATCGTTTACTCACCCCGAGCTGTTCCAAATCTGTAAAAGATGTCTTTGTTCTGATGAACACAGAGACAGATATTTGAAAGAATGCTTATATCCAGACAGTTCCACAGTAGGAACAATTACTCAATACTTTTTTTGCTTTTGTTGAACACAAAATAAGATATTTTGAAAAATGTAGGAAACCAAACAGTTTTTTTGTCATTTTCCTAGTATGGTAGTCAATGAGATCAATAACGGTTTTGGTCACACACATTTGTCCAAATATCTTTCTCTGTGTTCAACCAAACAAAGAAATTGATACAGGTTTGGAACAACTAGAGAGTGAGTAATTCATGATTTCTTTGGGTGAACTATCCCTTTAACCCGGTCATTGCCAAGTTACTGTAAGAATAATGATCAAATATCTTTGTGTAATTGTGAAAAATATGAGCTAGAATTTTTGCATTATTGCATTTATGCATAGTTTTTATTTGGTATTTATAAATGTTGTATATTTGATTTGCATTTAGACAACTCTGTAGGACAGTCACAAAACTGCAAAATTGGTTCATATTTAGTTTGACCTCCTGAGGTTGACTATCAACATTTTCTAAAGGCTAAGCACCTCCTTTTACTAACCAAAGAATTCATTTTTGAAAAGTGTCAGGGTCTATTTCGTACCCTATTCATGTAAAGTGCTGCATAATATCAAAGTGTGTGTGTGCGCTCGCACAGCTGTGTGTGATTTACTGTGATTTGGTAGATGTGTGAGGTGACAAGAGAAGGAAACCTCAACAGACTGGAACCATTGAAAAGATGGATGTCTAAATATGAAAAATGCAATCTGTACAGGTGCGTGCCCCTGTGGATCTTATGCAAAGAAAACAATTTGCACCCTGGCATGTGCTGAGCAAAGGTCCAGCATCATCAAGTTTATAGCTAGTGTGTATCCGTGTGCAGATCCGTTGAAAAACAGAGTTGCGACACACTAAGACTAAATATAATGCATGTTTATAGAAATATCACATGTATGAGATAAAATAAAAGGTTATGTATGTCTATTACAGCAAAAAATGGAGTTTGATTTGTTTTAACAGTTAAACAGTCAATGGAATGTATGTAAATTAAAAACAAAAAAAACTATCTTGTTTGTGATAGTTGTATGGAAGGGTAGAGGCGAGATGATTTACCATGAGGGGTTTGTCATTGGAAATCCAGTAAGACGGGCTGCTGTTTTATACAGACACAAACAAACCCCCTTGATGGCAGTCCTTGGCATGGCCATGAAAACGTAAGAGAACGAAGTGGAGATAAATAACAGGAAGTCAAGGTAGCGAGCGCCATGCCCGTGTTCAACTTTGTTTGTATCAGAACCTGAAGCAGGCAGACAGCGTGGCGGAAGGTTGACACCAGACAGCATTTGGACAGCATGGATTTTAGCACTATATCGTGTTTCGACATCACGCCGATCAATTCTGAAGCCCACGCGAGAGATTCGCCCCTGGACCAGCGGTGGGCAGTTTGTCTCTGATTAGAGGCGTCGGCTGTCACTTGATTGGTCAGAATGGCTTTCCTGACAGGCTGAGGAAGACAAACACTGCCATGAATCCGCTGCGTTTGTCAGTCATGTGAGAAATTGGCATCTGAGCAGCAAGATAAAACATTCATCTTTTCACTGCATGCTTTTCTCTGTGCTCATACCTTCATCCTGCACAAACATCCACCCACTTCGCTTTTTCTCCCATACGCGTTGCTTAGGTCGCACTGGTTTATTTTTCATACTGATGGCAAGCATGCTTTCAATGTATAAAACTCCAGCGTTCTACAGGTATGTTAGTAAAAGCTTCTTTATATGGAAACCAAGCTTTGATTTTGAAAAGAGATATTTCATCATTCAGATTACAGCCACATTTATTGCCTCCAAAGGTGTTTTTGTAGTCACGGCCAATTAAACATGAAATACGATTGCACGCATTGCCCATCATCAGTCTGATCTGGGAAGGCTTCTTCATTTAATTCTTTCTCTGCTTTCTCTTACTCACATCAGTTCTGTTCTGCGCTGTAGTCTGCTCAAATCCGCTCTCTCAAAGGTGATAATTACACCACGCTTATTAAATACAAGGCAATTACTTGACGTATATAACTTATGTGGCCGTAAATTTGTTTATTACTCATCAGCGGTCGTTTTAACTTGACTTTCATATAGATGTGAACACACTGCAGCTTTCGAAAATCTAGATATAATTTCCTTTGAGGCTGTTGGATTTAGTAACAGGGTTGCAAATTAAGTCCAAATGAAATGTTGTTTTAAATATAGATGCATATTTTATTAACTAGGGTTAGGTGGTTGAGCTTGAGAAATGCTTACTGTTTTTGTATCTCCCACTATAAATAAAAAAGGTGCAATTATTTTTTTAGTTGTGTTTCGCAATTTTAAAGTGATAGGCTACACTCAAGGCTGTTTATTTCTAAACAGCGTTGGGTAAAAAATGGACAAACCCAACCATTATGTTACAAATATATGATGAGATTTCAACCCAAAATGCTGGGTTGTTTCGACCATTGTTGGGTTGAATATAAACCATTTACTGGGTTAATTTATCCCAACAGTCGAGTTTTTGACCCAATTCTGATTTGAAATAACCCAACATTTTTTACAGTGTAGTTCACCCAAAAGGGGAAAATTCTTTTTATTTCTCACCCTCGTTTCAAACCTGTATGACGTTCTTTCTTCTGCAGAACACAAAAGAAGATATTTTGAAGAATGTTGGAAACCAAACAACGGCAGTACCAATTCACTTCTATTGTATGGACACAAAACCAATGCAAGTCAATGGGTGCCGCCGATGCTCGGTTAAAAGCATTCTTTAAAATATCTTCTTTTGTGTTCTGCAGAAGTCATGCATGTTTGAAATGACAAGAGGAGGGTGCATAAATTGTGACAGAACTTTTTGCTTAAACTTTCCCTTTAAGATATGTGACATTTTTGGTAATGGGGAAAATACAGGGGCATGAGCAAAATGTGGGACACTGCCACATTTTTTGGTTAAATTTAAATGGCTGAAGAGCAAAGTGAACAGAAGGACGTTCTTGTCAGCTTGAGTGGTGTTGGCTATAAAATCGGGGATGTCATAAACTGCCGAGCCGGGGTGTAAGTCGCTGTGGACATTGTCATTGAGCGGCTGTGGAGGGAGTTAACCTGTTTTAGATGTGAGTGAAGTGTTGCGTGGGCAGATCAGATCTTTCTCTCTCAGCTTTGAGCGTAATTCAGTTTAATTCTCACCTCTGTGTATCAATGGTAGACATTGATATGAATTGGCCTCGATAAGCTGTCTTTGCTATTTGGAGGCACACACAGATTGTGATTATCTGTTTAGTAGCAGATGTTCGGTCATCGTGCCGGCTTGAACACGGAGGCGCAGGTATCAGCTTTAGCAGATGCGAACGTTGCTCGTGCTACGATAAAGCGAGCATCTGGTTTTTATTCAAGATTACATGTTGATGAAAAGTTGTGAGCGCTTTAGGTGAAGTATCTTTGGAGTGTATCGACATCTCTCTTTTATTTACTTTATCCTATTCATTGTTTATAAAAGCATATTAAAATGACAGCCCTTTTGTACATCATAGTGCAAGATAAGAGCTCTACTTGAGATTTTCTTTAGGCTACTTATATATAAGCACGCACACAGAGGTCTGGCAACAGTGTCATTGGCTGTGTTCAGATAAGCGGTCTGATCTGAGCGTGTATGAATGGTGAAGGCAAAGCTTTTATTCCAGGTCGAGATCTGGAAATGTGAACACTCAAGCATGAAGCTGACACGTGTGTACACTGTCAATCTTTCATGATTCTTATGTATACCACATGAAAGGCGTTCTGGGAAAACCATTAACAAAAATTACCTGTTAGTGACCTCCGGCCCAAATACAAAGAAAAGAGAGAGATGTGTTTGCATGCAAAATGGGAGCAGTACAAGTTGAAGGAACAAAGGAATAAAATCAAGAGACAGGTGCTGAAATAGAGAACATTACTCTTCATGGAAAGAAAAAAGAAAAGAGGGGCCACTATAGTTGTCAGCGCCAGACAGGCCTCACAAAAGCACAGCCTCACGTAGGCTATATGCCCTGCTTCGACCTGTCTCCTCTGTGCTATCACACTCTCACACTGACATATATCACAAAAGATTGTGCCGATGAAACGAAAGGCAAATGATGGCTTTAACTGGCTCAGTGTGAGACCGGGTGTGATTTCCCCAGCCACATTCTCCTTTATTCCACACTCTGTATTGCTATTATTTTCGGGTTCATACATTTTTTTTCTCTTTCTTCGATGACAAAAAGTCAAATTGTGCTTTTTGGAAAGCCTTGCAAAAAGGCACTGTGTGGGTTCTGTTGTACAATGATGGTATCAGATAACAATACTGTAGTACTGAGGTTCGTGTACTACTGTTTGGCATTTATAATTGAACTTTAAAGAAAACAATAATACAAGACATTATGCAAGCAAATAAACAACAACAAAAACAAAAGTCCTTTCCTCTCTGGAGAAGCGTCCATTCTTTGCTCTTACAAAGTCCGCCGGGTAAATAGCGAATCCACCATGGCGCGAGCGCAACTGGCTCTTAAAGGGAATGAGAGATGAGACGCCCAAAAAACACCTATTACTTATTAAGAGAATCGGGACAACCAGTTTAGACCATGCGCCCGGGCGCGCCGACCGTTTTCCCGTCGTTAAACTAGCAAAAGGGGATTCGGACACACCCTGAGTGCACTTGCGCCCTGCGCTTTAGACCATGTGCTTAGTTCGTGAAAAAAGAGCCCTTAAAGTTGAAGTGTGTTCCTGTTGCAGCTGGAGTTTGTGAAGGAAGAAACCCTCCCCCCTCCATCTCCCATTATTGGTATAACCGGTGGTGTTGTGACGTTTTTTCATGGACCACTCAAACGGATCGCAATTGATTCCCCTAGCACTGCAGAAATTACACCATTTAATTTTAACTACATATACCAAGTGCTTAATATAAGAGAGAGTATGAACATTAGAGGCCATTTCAGGTGTAATTATGGCTTTGGTTTACTCGGCTGTACGACTGTATGTGTAATACAATGAGTTTTTAACGCTACACTGATACTAAAAAACCTACTTGGTTTTGAAAATGGTTGGGCTGATAAAACCTCACTCCACCATACTGCTCGACACACATATATTCTGAACAGGGATGTATAGAAAAGTTTCATATTATTGAGAAATTACATTCTTTGTTTAGATAGGCCAGGTGCATTTACCAAGGCACAGAGAGAGCTCTAAAATAAAATAACAGGGAAAAAAACAAATCTGGGTCACTTCATACTACCTGTCTAAATGTAGCTTTATATCCCACGGGGGGGTTAGAGGACAGACGGATAGAGTGATGAAAGACAAAATAAAATGAAGGCAGTGTATTCATTTAGAACCAGCTGTCCAAGAGCCTCTGAGTGCTTCTTAAAGCAAAAACGTCTTTGCAATGAATCAGGGTGGACTATTTTGATGATCTACAATGTCTGTACACACAACAGTATATACAGTATAATGTACATGTACTGTATACTGTGCATGATAAACACTTTATGTGCTACATAAGCTGTGCCCCTTTATCTGTGCATTAAGTGTTTAGACAGTTGCAAGTCGTAGATCTTTGTCATCAAACGCTTTGTGCATGACACTAATCACGCTTTGCTGGTTCCAAAGGAGCCATCGTGTTTACTGGGCCTACAGTGTGTCATAAGAGAGAGAGTCTCTTGTGCCCTGGACTATATAACTGCTGCGTATCATCCGTTTGTTTGCAGCTCATTTCCCAGTCTCCTAAGGGCTTTGCTTTTAGTGTAAGCGCCTCTGTTTACAGGCTATATATTTCGCTGGGCTGTTGTTCACAGAGACTGAATTATTGCTCGTTGCAGTAGCTTTTCATTTGAAAAGTTGTGTGGAATGGTATTATTTTGAGCTGATGGAGTGAGTTCTTGATGATGTACAGGCAGGTGAATTCATTTTTTGAGTCACTAGGTGTTCGTAATGGGCTTTTGAGTAATCAATCTCTTTCTCACAAGTATAAGACAGCACATTGATATTTTAATGGAAATTGTCTTTTAAAGTGTGTGTGTATCTGTGTGTGAATGGGATTAGTCATATAAGGGTGTACTGTAAGGTATTATTATTTAATGATGTATTACCCACTTTGACAGCTTGTAATAGGTTTTCAACAAATGAACTTTCTTCTCAAATCCATTATGTTTGTGTAAGAGATGCAGCACCATTATAATACTTTCCGTTGTTTTTCTTTAAATGTCTTCCTGTTTTTTTTCTTGTGCTTCACAGAAACTTTTCATTCAGAGGAAGTGTGTGTTCGGAGCAGTGTGAATGTTAGGGTTAGGGGCGGGGTTAGGGGAGGGGCTTGTTTTTGTACAATTAAGCGATTTGCACGAGTAAATTACATACAAAGTATCTATTTGCAAGGACGCAAATAGACCCAAACTCACGCCACCCGATTCACATCATTTGCGTTGCCCGTCGCCTATTCTCTGCATTGCATTTCAACTCGAGTGAGAAATCCGCAAGAAGAGCTCATTGACCAATACCGTTTGACATATCTGGACACGTGAAAACGCTCAATGTTGCGCATGTTTTTCACATCACTCGCACAAAAATAACAAACTATTCCCACGAGTAATAAAGACCCAGAAACACGATGCTTCGCGTTTGGTGTGAACACAGCATTATTCTAATTTCAGAAACATAATAATAAACCTCCTTCCAATATAGTCAGACACATCATCATGTCACTTGATGTCATATTCCAACAACCAGCCTCCCCATTAATATTTCAAACTGCAGCATCCGCCCGTTTCCATATTTCACCGCACGTGCTTCTCGCTTCATATATGAATCCATTCGTGCTGTTGATGACATTAAACGTTCATTGTAATGAATAGAGGAAGCGATCGTTCTCCTAGGGCCTTTTCATCATCTTCAATACAGTCTCGCTTACATCACCCTCAAATGTATCACAAGAAGACACGTTTTACATGCGGCAGCGACTGTTCTCCGCTTCTCTTTGTCCTCATCTCACTCTACCAAATATTTGAACCCGGTTTCATGCAGGGAATGTGGATCTGACGAGCTGTCACGAAGATATCAGAGGAGCGTCTGTTTGAGTTACAGGAGATCATACAATCTCCGGTCTTTGTGTGAGAACGGGATCATGCCTCATATACCCTTTCTGACTCACTCCTGGCATTTGCTGTGACATTAAGCATAAAGACTTCCACTTCAATCTGTTGATGCACATCTTCTCTACGGAGTCTGGTGGTGATGGCGCTGTGATGATTTATCAGTTGTATGATCTTCGGGCGGATTGACTCAAAGTGGGAGAGATAATCTAATGGGATCTGAAAGTTATTGCTTCGTGTTACTGTAAAAATCTGCCTAATTGCACGCGTGCCAAAAGAAACTGGCAACATCTGTTTGGTACCCTGTTCTCTTACATGATGTAACAGCGTGTAGTAACATGCTGAGTTGTAGCTGGCTTTCTTTTCCTGGGAATGATACTGTACTCTCTATTGAATTAGTTAAAGGAACAGTCCACCAAAATATGAAAATTCTCTTAAAATGTATTTATTTCATCTCATTGGTTCTTGCGATTCGCGTGACGAAACATACTGTATATTCCATGTAAGGGGTGTATATAGATAGAAATATCTCATTCTAAGGTAATAAAAACGTCTTTTCACACCTCTGAGGACATATGCATATTATATTGCATTTCTGTACATTTTATGTAAATCCTTCAGGGAATCGCGTGCCAAAGCAACACAAACAAGGAAACAGTGCTATCGGCGGGTGCAGTTCATTTTAGTGAGTTTTACCCATGGCATCTGTCTTTTATAGGCGCCTGTTATAGCAGCCCACCTGTCTGTCACCACATCTCTAGAGTCGCACCGGCTGCCCTGCAGTAATCTAAAGCAGACAGATTCTATTATTCCTGCTCTCATCCTTTCCAGCTCCGTCTAACAGCCAAAGCACAACCTTCCTGCCTGCAAGCCAGTCACACGCTCCCAAACCTGCACATACATCCGAACAGCTTTCATATTCCCGGCATTCCAAAACATCCAGCGGGGAGCTGGGATTGTGCTCCGGGGCATCGCCTCAGTGCTCGAATCCTCTCTGAAACCCCAAAGCCCAACAGCAAAACATCATCCCACACAGTGTCGCAGTTCATAAAGCTAGGATTCAAACATTTTAACTTAATAGATGAATGTCATTGCATCGAAGAAACAAAGCAAGTCTCATGTGAAAAGAAATGTCATCTAATTTCAGTATACATTTTTTAAGACTACCAACCACTACTAACTTTTATAGTGTTTGTGAAGTCAGTATCCTTGCAGATTAACCACATGACTTTAGACTATTCAGCATATAAACCAAGGGCACGTTCCAATTTGACAAGTGAAAAGTGGTCACATACCTTTTGATGTTTTTTATGCTTGATCGTTGAAAGCAGACTTGAAAAACTTGAAGAATTGTGTTCGGAAGGCATACTTGTGCTTTTTGGTTTGATATGAGGTAAATATCTAATGGCATTACGTTCATACATTTTTAAGCGTGGCTTAGTACTTAGGGCACTGTATGTTTGATCATATTGTTTATTGAGTACAGTTCTGCCTGTCTGTTTCTCCCTGTGTACAGTTCCTATGTATGCTGCTTACATAATTCAAAGGCACATTTTTTGAAAGTCTAAGTTGTTCGCAAAATGCATGTGTATGCATTAGTCTGATTGTTAGAACAAGAGTGCAGCGGGGTGAGGGGTTGCGGTATGGTCGAGATTGTCAAACGAGTTCAGCGTAATGTGACGATAATGCGAGTTGAGGGCCAGCTCCCTGAGGGACACTGGGCTTGGGGAAAGACAGACTGGTGCTTAGATCACCGCTCCCATGTTAATGTCTGCTATGTGTGCCTGAGTAGCCCTCGCTCGCCTGGGGAGGAAGCTCAACACACTGTGCCCGCTCGCCAAAATAAACAAAGGGCAAATAATTTAGAGGATTGGAGTTAGTGGTCGGAATGCAGGATTTCAGTATGTGGTCCTACAGTATGTGAATTGGTAGTACGTCTGCTAATACTATGTGTGATAATGTGATGAGTGCCCATGAGGAATATCAAATTCAATTCAATTAGCTTTGTGTAATCTATTAAATTAAGCCAAATTTATTGTTTTTTTAATTAGTTTGTGATGCTCTTGGAAAGGTATTTAATAATGTTAGTGCAGAATCGGCTTTATGTATTTTCTTTTATTAAAAATGTTAATGTGTGTGTAGTGTGTTAAGTAGTGGTTTTATTTTAATTATATTTATTATGAGAGGAAAATGTAATTAATTTAAATAAACTACGTGTAATCTGTTAAATTGAAATAAATGCATTGTTTTTAAATATAGTTTGTGATGTTCTTGAAAAAGAATCGGCTTTTTATACAAATAAATAAATCCAAATATTTTTATTTTATACAGATATTAAAGTAAATTTAGATATAATATAGATTGTAAACATCCTATAATATCTCACCATTTCCTCACCTTTGAATTATAAGGGGTTCTGTCTGCAGTTTTGAGATAATGAGCTTTTGCATTCCAAACATCAGATAACGTAAATATGTTAAGAATATGTGAATAACTCAATTTTGACAATAATGTCAGATAGAACCTTATAATTCCAAGGCGACAATTTATTACATTTATTCAAAACTTGAATATCACTTCGAAGGCCAGAGAATCTGTCATAAAACTCATTTTAATACTTTTTATTTGTTTGCAACGCTTGAGGTCTCACATTAATTACGTTTATTTCCTTGACACACAGTCTCACTAATATGAAGGCTGTTTCCACAGCAACGTACACATCTCCTTGTCATTAACATCCTGACATTATTTTGTTTTAATATGTTCTCTTAATGTGACCTCAAGGTTGACGCACACCAGATCATTCTCTCATCGCTAGAATTCAGAGGCGTAGTCATCTCCGGACTGACAGCGAGAAGCTATTGGCTGATGCCAAATGCAATCCTCCACTTTAACAGCATGTCAATAGAAAGCACTGATAATCAGAGAGGCTGACGAATCGGCGGTGCAGTGCCCTGGAAATTCATTATCATTGCTTTAGAAGGTACATAAACAGCATATGGTGGGGAGGCAGAAAACATGTGCGAGGGGTAAATTACCTTGTAATGGTTCCCGTGGTGGAGGAAAACCTCAACCCGTCTGATATGCCAGCCAGCCTATTTTCTCAATCTGCTGATTTAAATAGAACAAAAGGATTGCTATGGCCCGCTCATGTTTTCTGTCTACCGCTTTATTCTCTGAAATGGCCGTAGTGGAGAAAAGTGAAAGAGGAGAGATGGTTGCAGGAAATTGATGTGTTCTCATCGGTTTTTACATTTCTGAGTGATCCATTAGACGTACACAAAGCACGCCATCTGCTCGCGCTAACCGGAGCGGAGTTTGACAAATGACTGTTTGTCATTAGAGACTGACATTCAAGTAGTTTTACAGGCTCCAATAACAGCAACCCTCATTAAAAGACCATAAATAGTTAAAGGTAATTAACCAACTCTCAGAAGTTTCACAAATACGAATCACTTTTTAATATTCAGACTCTTATAAGCGCCAACACCTTGTCAGTTGTCAGAGTTGAAATGCGACATGGGGGCCATGGGTTTGTGTATAAGCTCTACCAGACACTAAATCATCAGCATCATTTGTATTCTCCAATAAAAGCTTTACTTTCTTAAAGGGATAGTTAACCCATAATAATCGTCATCGTTTGAACTTGTGTTCATACTATGAAGTCAATGGGGGCCAATGTTGTTTGGTTACCAAGTTCTTTAAAATCATCTTTTGGGTTCAGCTGAAGAAAGAAAGTCACACAGGTTTGAAATGACACGTGGGTAAGCAAATGATGAAAAAATTAAAATAAAAATTGGGCGGACTATCCCTAAAATATCTCAGTTGTACTAGAAACAGGTCAAGCAAAACTATTTGACCAACAGTTGACTAGTTCTAGTGTAGAATGATGTGCTTTAGCTGTTAGACATGGTTTTCATGATAAAACCCTTCTGGAGAAGTTTTTTTAATCTTTAAATTCATCTCTTTTAGAGCACCACCACCACAATTGTATACAATACATTGTAGGTGGGCGTTTTTGGCCCTGGCTTCACATCTCAGGCTGTTTTTGTACGTCACATTTGGAAGACGACACATCAGGGTAAATATAGTCTTGCTTATTTAAACGTGTCCGAGACTCTTTGCATTCGATTCAACATTGTTGTGCTCCATCCAGCTGTATTTGAACCTGCTGCGAGAAAATACTGGGCTAAATTTGTGTTGTTGAAGCAACTCACGGACTGGTCGATTTAGGAGACATGCCGTTTTACTCTAGGGGTTGAACGAACTAGTCAACATTAATGTCCTGACGCGACCTTTAAAGCTTGATGTCGACTAGTCACGGGTCATGTGATTTTGACACTGTACCTTTAAGAAGAGGCTGTTCCAAGAGAGCTGCGCTCGGGACGGATGTCATTCCAATAGATGAACAACAGTTTATTTGATTTGGATACTATATATTTAGAGGCTATTTTGCGGGAGCGACTAGTCAACATTTTTTCCCATAATAGTCGACTTACAAAAATCTGAGGTCGTTCAACCCCTATTTAACAACCTCCCTAATTTCAACATCACAAGTATCTTTTCAGGATGGCAGGGCAGAAGAAAGGCTCGAAAGGCTGTCCGCCTTGTGTAAACATTTCACACATCAGTGGAAGATTGTTGGTGAGCGGTTGACACGGCTCTGATCTCTGGCCCACGCCGCTGTCCTGTCTTTGCTGCGAGGGCCCCTGCGACGAGCCTGTCACTCACATGATAAATTGCATGGTAATGACTTCCCATCATGCAGCAGCCGCGCTCTCCAACGACTGGTGGTTCGGCTCTCTTTGCGCAGTGGCAGATGAACTTTTCCAGAATGCAGAGCAGGCACGACCCGGCTTTGCTCGCTTCCTATTTTTCTCTCTTTCTCGCTTAGGAACACGCTTTTCCTCAGCCTGCGCTGATCGATACGCATCCATCCATCTCCCTCACCCTTTCATGGTTTCTCCCTGGCTTTCTAAATAATTGAGACCATGGTTGACCCTTGTCCTGCGGGACATCAGTTATAAAAGCCAACGCAAACCTGAGAGTGACTGTAGGAAAAAAGGAATGTGATTGATTATGAATAGCAGGTCATGAGAATTTAAGCTAGTATTTCTGCACAAGCTGAAGATCGAGTCACTTTATGTAGTGTGGACAGGAGAATATAATGCAACACACACACACCACGAGCACCAGGCCAGACACCCACCCGAGTGAAGCTGAAGATGGATGTATTGTGACACGATCTAAGGATGAGGATAAAATAGACAAGAAAACCTTGAAGGGGTTGACAGCAGAAGTGCTTTAGAAATAATATAATTATATATATGTTATTATGCTGAAGATGGACAGTTGGATAATAGTCAGTCTTTCTCTTTTTGTACTCGCTGCTTAATTCATCCCAGTACAGTTCAGTATGTGTTATTTCATCGGTATACGTAGATCTTTATTGAAGTGCTCAAAAAGAATATGAACGTATTAAATAAACACATTGGTCTCTAATCTGCTGTATTTTATATTCTAATCTACTCTGTGTTAGCCTTGCATTTATAAATCTTGACAGGTGACCAAAAATCTCTGATTCTAAACCTAGCAAGAAGCATTTAAAAAACACAGTGTCCTTGAGCAAGGCACTTAAACGAAGGTTTGCTCCACCATGCCTGGAGTAGATCTGTAAAACCTGCATAAACAAATTTCACAAGTCCTGATAGTTTTGTCATCCGTTGCTTTGCGCACTCCTACTCACAGATTTTCTGCTGTACTCTTCTTTAGCTTATTTCATCCGTGATGGATTGTGCACGGGGAACGGTAGAGAAAATGGTCCTGTTATAATAAACCTGACAAATGGTGCATCCAACCCGTCTGCTCACAGAACTGGCTATTTTTCCCTCTTTATTTATTTATTTTTTGTTCAATGCATGCAATTAAAACCAGGTTTATGGATGGGTTTTGTACTTCGATACAGTTCTAAAACAAACAGGGCAGAATTGCTAGTTGCACACACCTCCAAAGCACACAGAAGGTGGTTTATCACAGAAAAACCCTTTTGACAGTACATTACTGAAGTTGTAAAAATCTTTGGCTTTTGCCGCTTAAAGAAAAATTAAGTGCAAAGAGGCTCAAGAAACTACTTTAAAGGTGCTGTGTGTAATTTTTTAGAGGATCCATTTACAGAAATGCAATATAATATACATAACTATGTCTTCAGAGGTGTATAAAGACCTTACGTAATGAAGCGTTATGTTTTATTACATAATAATGAGCTATTTCTATCTACATACAACGCGTGTCCCCTTGCGTGGAATACGCCATGTTGTTTCTACATTAGCCTTAAACGCACAAACTGCTCTTCAGAATGCGTTTCGTAAATACGTTATCTTCTTCGGCAAAGAAGCAAAATGAAGTGACGACATCTTAGTTCCGTTTCAGCCACCTTAGTGCTTCGAAAGGGAGGGATGGAGTGAGATGTTGGTTGCAATTCACAACCTCACCACTAGATGCTGCTAAATTTCATACACTGGACCTTAAAGCAAAGTAGAAAACTGCTTTGTTATATGTCTTTCACCAAATATAATTTTCACCTCATTACTTCATAATGGCATTGCTCTTATGGATTGTTAGCAGTTGTAGTTGGATATGAAATACACATTCTGGATAATGCATGATCACTGAGTGTGAATACACGTATAACAAATTGCTTATAACAATGAAAAATCAGCTCATGAAAATGTTTTCGTTTACAAAACATCAGTTTGGTTTTGCTTAAACAGTTTAGAACCTTTAAACAAATAAAACACACTTTACGGTTTTAACATGCTCTTGCTGGTTGTCAGCATTATCATGGAAGAAGCGCCGTCGAGAGAAATGCTCATGCAGCAAATGTTAAGAGGAAGGAACTATTCATATGCAGATATGTAGACATTACTTGAAGATGACAGCAGTTTTTCACTAGCTTAATAAATCTCTTCCAAATTTGTTTTGCTCAGCACTTACTGTAGCTGTTTAGAATGGCACAAAAGAAGAAGAAATTAGACATCTGAGGACTATAATCATAATGCGAACGATTAATCTGCTTTCTGTCTCCCGTGCAACAACTGCTAACTTGAGCATTCCACGCAAACGGCAGTCTAGCTAAGACTTGCAACTATAAAAGCGTGACATTGTCATGACATTACAGTTTAATGTTGCTATTCCACACATTTCCTATGCAGCTTCATATGGAGCACACATCATTACGTATAATTTAACAGGGGATTAAAATTCAACAATTGAAATGACATTTTTTTCCTCACTATATTGCTACATTTTATTTAGTGATGCAAAAAAATATAAATCACTCTGAAGCCTCTTACAGCAAGTTTATTATGCTAGTCTTAAGGCTAACAACTGTACTGTGTGTAACCAATGTATTTCCCATTTTTTACCAACAAGATTACTCATTGTGACCACAGGCGTTGACAGCATCATTTCATATTTTTGTCAATGAATTCATTTCCTCTCTAAGTGCTGCGCCTAATAGCACCTGTTAGCAGTCGCAGTTGCATAGGAAAATAGAGTGGCGATGATGGAGGATGGTGGTAAAGAATTGTGATGTTTGGAGCATGAGGCCTCCCCGGGACTTAATGTGTCATTATCACAGCTTGTAGAGAAATCCCCCCAATCGACCGGGGGCTAAGAAGCTGATGTTAAAGAGAAAAATGCGCTTAAACTGCATGTTTAAGCACCAGGGCCTCATTTATCAACAGTGCGCAGAAAAGGTTCTATAGTTTGTCCTACGAAAGATATTAAGAACGTGTCTAAGTACAAAAAAATCTGTATTTATTAAACGTGCACACACGGTTCTTACGCACAACAGTAAGTTTTTAAGTGCCATGCTCGTTCACGCTCATGGTCATTTGCATTCGGAAACACCCCAGTGAACCATATATGGTGACAAAACCACCCTTGATAAATCACGCGAATGTGCTCTGTGTCTTTGAAAACGCATTCTTGCTTGCCTGAAGTTTAAAATCATTGGTGTACCCGTAAGCCATTCACATAACTTTTGGTAATGACGTATGTTATGCGCCGACTCAGCCTAGTCGAACTTCCGCTGTAAACACAGGTATGCGGCGAAAACAAAGCCATCGAGCGAAATACCGGAGTGAAGATGGCTCTTCGTTCATTTCGAGTCTGTCGGAAATGCTGCAACTGAATTGAAAGATTACAGCATGACATGGCAATATTCGAGGACTGGAAAAGAAAGGAGACACTTAGCTATCAAAAGGGTGCCAGTTCGAGCTCGACAGATTGGAGAGACCAAGATACACCCTTAAAACTCCAAGGACCATAAAAAAGCAGAGGAAATCACCTCCATTCAAATGTGAACCAAACACTCTTCTTGTTCCGGCTTCGGTTAAATGCCGGGAATATTCTCCACAACAGAGCGAATAGCATCCCGTGTCTCCATGTCCGCTGTCGTTTTCCCTAAACTACAATCTTAAATTCGGCGGTTAGCGTCTACGTCACGGCTCTCAGCCCGCCCTCTGTTGGTTGTTTGGACGGCTGGTGCGGAGCCGGAGATAATCTGGGAGCTGGTTTGCTATATCAGACTGAGTACAGAGGCGAACTGAAATTGAGCGGAAGTACGAAGTCTGACATAGTCAGGCTATGTCTTTACATTGTGCTTTCAATAAAAGAAGGTTCGCCAAATTGTCCAGCAGAGTGAGAAGAGCCATGACACTATAACTCCATTTCAAATGATTTCCCATGTGTCTTTTCTAGCCTCTCACACCAATAATACAAATGTCTGGCTTGAAGTATGAATTTACTAATTTAATATTTGCAATTAAAAAGAACACAGGAAACACACGGTGGCTCTTTCTTTTTGTGGTATCACTTTTTTAGTCAGAGAGGTACTTCAGGACAAAGACCTGAAGGTAACCTTATATGACACACTTAAAATACCATTTTGAACAATCTTTTGTGTCTTTTGTTGGATGGTGGCACTTTAAAGCCCACTTACGCTTCACACGGCAGAAAATAAGTCTTTCCGGGTGCCTCTTCGTGACACTTGTTGTTGCTGTAGTGCGTGAGAATGCTTTCCTCCCTGTTATTCTTCTGAGAATCTTTAGTCCTAAAGGCTTTTAAATGCGCTAACTCTGCAAAGCGATTCATTTGGAATGAAGCGTCGAGATTTTGAAGCATTATAAAGACAAGTTATGAATACCTCACTCTTCTCCAGCTGTGAACACCCACTGCACCTGTAATGAAATTCTACTTTTCACACATGCGGAGGCTGCTCAAGGTTTAATGTAGGAATGTAGTGTCAGCTGTCATGATTTAAAAGGAAGCCTTCATTTATTAGGCTCCTTTTACCTTGGAACAGGCTGCTTTGTTTCTTACACCGTGTCTACACCGGACATGACTCGCGCGACACGACACGACACGACAAAAGACATAAGAAACGCATTGGAACCCATTATTATTTTTCATTTTGTCCACACTGGATGTCACGGGAGGCGACACGCCCCTTAAGAATAAGCAGATTGTCATGTCGCATCGTGCCTGACGCGTCCCAAAATGGACAATATTTCAATAGGCCCTTTTCACAATGATGTCACTTAACTTCCGCCTTCTCGCAAAGCAGTGTATCATGACATCCGTCTTGCAAAACACAAGAAGAAGAAGAAGAAGAAGCACTTCTGTTTTGCCGTCGCGCTGGAACTTAACAACAGTGACACTTAAGTACTTATCCTAGCACCTTCGCTAACACAAAAAGAAAACAAAACACTTACCTTCATAATCAAACAGGTACTGTTCAACGAAGTATTTGTATTCTTTATCTAGCTTTGATCTTGTCAGAAGCGAAAATTTGTCTGCAAGATGCTGTACATCATCTAGCCGTATTTGTGGCAGCTGTGCAAGGGACTTGGTAAACTCCATTCTGAGGCGCTAGCGGAAGTAACGATACACTGCTTCGCGGTAGAACGGAAGATGCATGATGTCATGTGAAAAGGGCCTATATAAAAATATGTAAGAACCACTTTATTGATTCATAGAGCGCATGCATGCAGCAGTAGCAGAATGTTCTTCTAGAGCCTTACACACAATGCCATAGCAGAACCATTTACTCTGGTAATTCATTTACTTACCCTTAACCCTTGTTCCAAATGTGTAATCTACCATTGTATCTTTTCCTACTATTGTAGTCAATGGTGGCCAATAACTGTTTGGTTACAAGCATTCTTCTAAATATCTTTCTCTGTGGTCATCAAAACAAAGAAATGTATATAGATTTTGAAAAACTTGAGGGTGAATAAATGATGACAGAATTTTCAATTTTGGGTGAACTGTTCCTTTAAAACATTATTTCTTATCTTTTTACAGTCTGAAGAACCTTTTGTGCAACATACATTTTCTGTGGATGTTTGTGGAACCACAGCCTCACAAAGAACCTTATAAAACGTTGATTTTTGAGAACAGTATCTGTTTACCCCTCAATTGTAGTGTTGTTTTTCTTACTTTATGATGTTGAGTTACAGTAAATAACAAGTTCTACATGTTAGGAAACACCAAGTAATCTTTCAAATGCTGGAAGCACCGTCTGTTCTCCCGATTGCTTTTTTCCCCTCGGAGAGTTCAGTTTAGCGAAATTAAGGTTAAAATGCCTATTTGTAATTGATCCTTTAGGAAAGTGAAACCTTCCTAAGGACAAAACTTAAAACTGTATAAATTACCACCATTGGCATCAGACAGACATACTGTGTTCCTAAAATACACCAGTTCCTGTAGTTTGAGATGTGCCTTTCACAAACAACAAAGGCACATTGGTTCCATATGGCATGTTTGTGACCACTATTACAGTATTGTGTTTTGCTTCGAGTTCACACAGGGCCAATTTCACTGCCTGTTTATCATTTGTCTTTTAACTCTTAATTATCGACCTCAGAGAGCGATGGCACACTCGACCACCCAGAACTCACGGGTACATGCCTTCACACAACGCACGCTCACGCACTTTAATATGCTCTGGTGCCGTTGGTGCAGTGATGATTTAGAATAGCGTATAAACCCGGGCTAAGTGGACTCCCGGGTGGGGATATTGTCTTTCCCTGGCGTCACACTGGCCTTGTTTTCTCAGAGTATAATAATATCTAATGATGATGAGTCTTGATTACCGCTGCACAGAGTAGCGGCTACTGAAGCATAGAGGAAAAAGCAATTTAGCCTAGCACAAAATCTGTCTCCCGCAGAGACCATCACCATAGTACACCATGCTGAATCATTAAAGTTCTTACAGGGTGTGAATCCTAATAACACTGGCTCCGCCACCTGTGCGTTTGCACGCTCTGTCCGGGCAGGACAGATCTAATCTAAAATCAGACACCCAGATTAGATTGTTCTCATTTTGCTCGTGTTCCGTGTCAGATGGCGTCGCTTAATCACAAAGCCATTTTCGATCCACAGCTGCTGTTTTTTAGCATGTTTGCATCTACTTACAAACAGTGTGAACAGAGTGAGTTATAAGAACGGTCCAGGTTGTACTCTTGATGCTGGGATAGGCTCTAGCCCTCCGTGAATCCTGCAGAGTATACGCGGGTTCTTTGTAGAAACGAAGTGTGTCTCATTAGTACATCGTTCTAGGTTTTTCAGAATTGCTTTTGGTCAGGTTATAGTCAATTGCTGCCGGTTTTAATGATGTGAGTAGAGATCAGCGACATCAACCATTCAAAACTGGCTCTGTATGTTTCATCATTCAAGATGTAGTCTTCATGTTTCACTGATGGAAACGCGCTCAGTGTCAGGAATTCATCAGATCAAAGACATTTATACAGATTTTGAACAACTCGAAGGTGAGTAAATTATGACAGAATTTTCATTTTTGGGTTAAGTATCCCTTTAAAACATGCAATGTTGTTATCATGAATTTGGTATCTCTTCAATCTTATATACAAATGCTTCTCTGTCCAATATTTTAATTGTCTTGGCATGAAAACAGCAAGAAACATCAATATGGGAAACATCACATTTTTACCTGAAAATACATCCTTTGTGTCAGCAGATGGCCAGTAGCGTTGGCCAGTTGTCCAGCAATCTTATAGCTGTCATTACACTCTAAAAAATATTTGGTTATTTCAACCCATTGTTGGGTCGCAAATGGACGAACCCAACTGTTGGATTAAATTAACCCAGCATTTGGTTTATACTTTACCTATCAATGGGTTAAAAACAAAGCAGTATTTGGGTTGAAACAACCCAGCATAGCTTGATTTGTAACCCAACAGATAGGTTTGTCTATTTTTGACCCAGCGCTGGGTTGAAATAACCCAACATTTTTTTAGAGTGTAGGTGACATCCAGCACTGAAATTGTTGTTAGTGTGAACGCCCATTAACAGAAGGTTCAGGCTTAGTGCCGCTGTCTATGGTGCTGACCTCTTTTACTACATCTGTGCGGTGCTGAAAAGACAGCACTCAGAAAAGGGAACAAAAGGGCAAGATGCTAGCTTGTACAGAAGCAATTGAAGAAGTATCTTTAAATATATTGTCACTGTTGGGCCAAAACATTAGATCTCCAAAAACTGCTACTTTTCAGGGACTGGAAAAACACTGTATTTTGTAAACACGATTTAAACAAGCTCTTTGTAATACTTCTAATTTTTTTATTATTTTCAAACTTAACACAGACAAGCATGAAGGGTGACCAATAGTAATAATTAATGAAACTAAAAATATGGAAATATGGGATTTATGCCTGACAGTGATGTACGTATAGTACAGAATTTGATGCCTGTCGTCATCACCCACTCACCCTCTTGTCATTTCAAACCTGTATGACTTTCAATCCTCCGCAGAACACAAAATAAGATATTTTGAAGAATGTTGTTAACTGGCCCCCATTCACTTGCATTGTATTTGTGTCCATTCAATAGAGCCGAATGGTTGCCAGTGCTGTTCGGTTATCAACTTCCTGTTCATGGGGACTTTAAATCTTCCTTCTGATTTCTTCCTTTTGTTGTAAAGCAATGTTTTGTTAGCGTTTGGATGTCAGGAACTATAGACGGTTTCATTGGACGGAAATCTTAGGCATCATGCAGTAAAGATCTGATGTGATTGGATAGGAAAGCCACAGAAAATATCAAGCATCACACAGCAAATGAATGTTGAGGGGAGACATGGGAGTAAATACGTGTTTGTGTTATGAGAAGGATCGTAGAACACTTCTGTCAATCAGGTCCCATTTCCTGTCCAGCTGCCATGCGATTATGCCGAAGCACTTAAAGAGAGCCGAGCGCGCTCTCAGTGTCAGAGTACAAGTGACAGCACCGGCAAGCAAATCATCATTTAACTCCAACCAAAGTAATTAGACTTGAAAGGTTTCATTTGTACAGGAACACGAAGGCACGCTCACGCAAACATCTTGACACATCTTCAAACAAACATTCCGCAAAGCAAGCAGAGTGGCAAGCGGAGACCAAATGATGAAACAGGCCATGTATGATGAACATATTCCAGCACAGCCACACATTCAAGAGGAACTTGTGTAATTGTTATTATTGAGTAGGAAGAGGTCTGTATGTTGACCATTTGTTGAACTATTTATATATATTATCCTTTATTATTTGATTCTTGAAGCCACACTATTTAACAGATTTTGTATTAAATATTGGTAGAACACAAGAAGCTCTTCGTCATTTGACCTAAAGATAGGGTAGTATTTCCTTACATGACGACAATAAAGCATTAATCAATAAATGCAATATTTTATCATACATATATAATTTGAATTTCATGTAAGACTCATTTCTCAATGCAGATTTACGCAAGACACATTCATTCAAAGCGTTATGTAATTCTAATGTCAGCTGTGCATGTGTGTAGCCTCACGTGGATAGAAAGACTCCCCACAGTGTGAAGAGATGTTGGCTGTTTAATTCTGGAAGGTGTTCAGTTGAAGTGATGTCTAGGGTGTGCAGCTGAAGCTCTGGTGTTAGGGCCATCTCAGCCTAAGCTGGGTGCTGGCACATATCTGTGTTTTATATACTATTAAAACATATCTCTTGAAATATTACTGTACACTGCTGTGAACTTGGAGAAACCCTTTCACACCAGCCTGCACGTATAAAAGTTGCATTTTACAGCCCAGTTTGTCAATTTGACTAGTAATAATTATTGTCTGTGTAGCACAGACTCGGCAACAGAGCGACAATTTGGTAGTGCATTGATAAATATGAATAAAGTGATGTTTGCTTGTAAAGTATAAAGTATATCTACATCATTTATTAATCGTATCTATTAGTAAAGTTTTTTCTTTCCTGTCGCTCAGTGGTTAGAGCATGGCTTAGCAACGCCAAGGTCACGGGTTCGATCCCATGGATTGCACATACTTAAAAAAACAAACGTATAGTATAATGCAATGTAAGTCGCTTTGGATATAAGCGCCTACTAAATGCATAAATATAAATGTAAGTTGTTCGTTCATGTTACTTAATGCCTTTACTAATGTTAACAAATACAACCTTATTATAAAGTGTTACTTATATTGCATAGTTGAGAACTGTTTACAAAAAGTCAAATCTAAGAAGTCAAGTTCATTCAAACAAAGGGTTTTCAAAGCAATATTCCTCTAGGCCTATTGGTAGAGCTTTACGCTGGCAAATGCAAAAAGTCATGGGTTCGATCCGACCGAACACACATGCTAATAAATATCACTCAAGTCGGATACAAGCATCTGCAAAATGCATACATACCTGCAAATAGAAAGTCTACACAACAAAGCTCATGAGTTTGTATATGTGGTAGGGGCGGTATTGTTGTTTTTTATTGCTGCAGACATTTGCATTGGAAAAAGTCTCAGTCATCACAGGATGTTGCGTTTGTTCTCCGACACATAAAAATGAGGGCCCATTTATTTGTTTAATAGGTTGTCTCGCCTTTGGTATCAGTGAAATACGAACGAAACAAATTCAAGTGATTTAATGCCTGAACTACCGAGAACATTGCAGACAGTTTGAGCTCCATTTCCGAAGGTACGGGAAAGGTTCTCGGCTACTAAAAGCCTCGGCAATGAATGCTTTTAAAAATTTCATGCTGATTCTAAACTCTGTGATTTGTTTTGACAGGAAGAGGGGGGCACTGAAAAAGTTAACCCAGATTTGGCTCTTCTCCTCTGGGGCAGCATTTGCCTGAGGCTTGGCTCTTAGTTCCCACCGTGGAGAAACCACAAAAAGATATCTTGACAGCTCAGATGATTCACTGCCTGAAAAACAAGTCGTGTTTGTTGCTCATTTGATACTGTATCATTTGTGAAGACAGTTATTTTCCTTTCTCTTCTGGATATTCATTTCGGATGGTTACAGAGGCACGTGTTCTTTTCTACACATCATTATCAATCTTTTTATACGCAGCAGAGGCAAGAACTGAATCAGAATTCCTATTAATTAGGACCACATATTGTGCTCCTATAAAAGGAACAGGAGAGAGAGAGAGAGAGAGAGAGATCCAGCTGATTTTATTCCAGGTGAGTAATAACCCATTTGATGATGGCAGGTCCTGTGCTGTCTGTTAACCGGTGAAGCAACCCACTAACTTAATCATTTGAACCAGATTAAATCTATTGGCCTGATCCCTGTCATCACTGCTGGTTGGATTGCCTCCTTATTTAGAATGATCATAAACAGGTCAGCAGATATAGTAATTCACATGATAAATGAGGCGGTAGCATCCGCTCTCATATCCCTTGATACATACAGTATTACACACTGGCAGACTTGTGTGTGTTTGCCTCCGTGTAGGATTATTGTGTCTGCTTTATTCTCCTTTTGTAATATACTGGGTTTCTTTATTCACTTTCTTCAGCAATATGCAGCTCAGCGACAGAAAGGTCAGCAATAAGACCTTTAGCCACTGAGAGATTAGCATTAGGAATATCTGCCAAAGAAAGATCAGCAGTAAGACGGCGGAGATCAGCAAATGTGAGCAAGATTTGAATGTCAGCCATAGAAACTCCAGTAATAAATATCATCATCCGTAAACAACATCAGCGCACAAGAAGTGTAAGTAGTCATATAGTAGGAATGACAGAACAAAGAACATCAAACGTTTGGGCAACAGGGATTTTCTTGACAGCTAGACATCACTTATCACAACAGATGACAGAGTTTGTATTCAGGATAGATAGAGTCAGTCTGGAGTCGGTCTGTAATCGCTCTGTTCACACTCAGACATTGATTTTCAAATTTTTCTCATTTATGATTCTGACACGTTTCTCATTTTTCCCTCTCATTTACGGTGTTATTCTCTATCATTCCTTTGTAGTAGCACTAATACCCAAATGGCCAATTGAGTGCAAATGTCAACCTTAAAGGTGCTGTGTATTCTTTTTTGGAGGATCTATTGACGATATGAAATATAAAATACATAACTGTGTCTTCAGAGGTGTATAGAGACCTTACATAATGAAGCGTTATGTTTTTATTACATAATAATGAGCTATTTCTATCTACATACACCGTGGGTCCCCTTGCATGGAATTCGTCATGTTGTTTCTACAGTAGCTCTAAACGGACAAACTGCTCTACAGAGCGTTACATACTGTAAATACGTTATCTTTTTCGTTATCTAAATACGTTATCTTTCTCGGGAAAGAAGCGAAAATGTGACAACATCTTAGTCCTGTGTTAGCCACCGTAGTGCCTGCCGCAAGGGTGAAGGCTGGAGTGAGCCGTTAGTTGCAATTCGCAATCTTACCACTACATGCCGCTAAATTTCATACACTGGACCCACGTGAATTTTCCCCTTTTTTAAAATAGAAAACGCTTGGATAGACTTATATTTTTCTGATGTCTGGAGTAAAATATAAACAGAGGGTTCAATATATATTAAAATCATTTTCTGAGAATTTATATTTAAGTTTTAACTGAAAAAGTCACATCCATAATGCTGGAATTGGCTAAATATTGTCTAGGACCTTACACAAAAGTTAAGTTCTGGTTTCACCATCATAACCTTTTCTGATTTCTTCGCCTTGTGAGGACCAGCATACCAGCATCAGAGACATTAGCAGGGAAAGTCAAAAGTCTAGTTTAGCGTCGCTTAATATACATTTTCTCCATCATCTCTGTGTTATTTCAAGAAACCTCATTTTCACACGGACAGTTTTAATTACTAACAGCCGGTAAATTGAAGAGGAGCAAAGCTCTGGGGTTATGGTCACCATTCAAAGGTCCGGTGTGAGATGACAGAGCGTGTATGGAAGGTCATGTGGTTCGATGAAATCAGCTACAGCCATCTGGCTTCACTTACAAATGCTCTTTAAAGCTCTCGACTCCTGTCCGCACCAGTTGTGCTGAAATCTGGCCAAATGCGTGAGTTTGCTGTTGTGGTAAACTGCTGATCTGTATCCTTTATGTTTGTTTATGTGTGTGTTTTATGCATTATTACATTCTGATATGATGAGTGGAAGGTCAATCTCAAGTGAGCTTGTTGTACACATACATTTACATTGTACGCACACACGCAAACACACTGTGACGCCCCTGTAAGGCAGATTAAGCTGGTGAATAATTGGCTCATTTCCTGCGTCTCGGTTTTCTCCTCAGCAATTGATCGCCCCAAACACAGACACTGCGCACCCTCAGCTATAGTTAGAAACATCAGGGGATGTGTACGTGTGAGATGTTCCTCTGTCTTTTTCCGTTTTTTCTGTATTTTTATGTGTTGCTTGATTCATGTGGAGTCTGATCTCTTTGTATGCGTGTGTATGTTTGAGTGGGCGCCTGTGCTGGCCGGGTGCTGGCCTGTGAAGCCCATCTGGGTGTATGTTAGTGCAGTAGTCATCAGTCTGCCTGTAGCTGGGGCCAGATGGTCGTGCCTTTGCGAGCCACTCAGTAAGTACATCACAGATCCATGCATGCGGGCCAGTCGCTCCACTACATCTTACTTGAACACACTCTGTCTCTCTTTGGCTCGCTCTCGTCTCCCATTTCCCTCTTTCTGTCTCTCTCCACATGTATCACTGTGATAGTGATTCATCAGTACATTAAAGAAAGCACTTACTGTTCCACAGTACTATGAACACATTGTACTTGCAGTACACAATACTGTCGCCAGACTCTGAAAAGATGAAACTTTTAAAAAGTTAATGAACAAAATACCATATGATTCCAAAATTTGCGTAAGGAACAGACTGAAATTAAACTCAGAAATGACTTCATTAATGTAAATACCAGATAGAGATTGAGATGGAGGATACACTGTAAAAAATATCCAGTATGAAAATGGTAATATTCCAGCAGATGGGGCGCCAGGAAAATGTAAAATAACGAAATAATAAACGTAAAATAGTTTGTCATTTAAAAAAATTACTGTAATTTTACTAAAAAAAAAATTTCTGCAGGCCAGACTTGAACTTGCATCAGGTCTAAAACGTTGCAATAATTGCACACATCTCTGAACTCTTTTACTTTGCGCTTCTCTTTTTTTCTCTTTTTTCCTGACATTATGTCTTTCTCTTTTCTGACTCTGCTCATGCTTGCACTTTTCAATCTTCTTTTTAAAAAGCTTTGTCATACATGGTGGCGCCCAAACCGTCCTCTCTCATCCACAGTCTTAGCTCTCAGAATGAGATTACATCAGATTCGGTAGAAACGACACAAAGCTGTGGAGAATAAATCCAGTCGGGGTACAACCAGAGTCTCCGCTTTGATCCGATCTTAAGATAATGCCTTTTTGGTTTTTCAGGTAAATGCATTCATGGAGATGATAATGTGTATGGTTTTGGCAAATGCTGTCTAGAAGATTCGGCTACACAAACACACCCGTGCACACGCAGAACAACACAAACTCGCAGAGAGGCAAATTACCAGGGAAATTAGGGGGCAATTCTGGGCCCTCACCACTTAACCCAAAGCCAATGAAAGAGAGAGAGAAAGAGAGAGCAAAGGGCCGAACCTGCTGTCCATGATGAAACAAGCCAGTGGAATTTAATTTCCCTCCGGTCAAGAGATGCCAATAAACACTATTGAATCCTGTTCCTGCCCTGACATGATAGGAATTTAATTTGAGACCCACAGGGATCCTTCTCTCTCTTTCTGTGTGTGTGTCCGCTTCACTGGAACACTGCCCCTCTCTCTGTTCTGGATGTTTGTACGGGCAGCGAAAGAAGGAAGGAAAATGATTGAAATTCCTAGTCCGCAGTCGAGAACACACACACCCACAAACACCACCATTACCACATGCGTTGGAAGGAATCTCACAGCGCTGCCCTTCAGACACGCTTGCATAGAAACTTCGGCGATGTAGCCTTGATTCAACCCGCTCGAAGTTCCAGAGAATGTTTTGCTCTGTTAAGATCTTGCGGCAAAAGTCTGGCATACAGATCAGAAGTGCTGCTCTGTACTTGTGTTGGGATATCGATTAGGCGCCCGGGAGCGTCACGCACCAATTTGTTTGGAGCCCTAGGCAAGACGAGACATGGCCGAAGGAAAGGAAAAAACACCTTTTATCAACTTTAGTAGTTCTTTTTAAAGTGTGCTCATTTGTTCAAGATTTGTAGTGGGATGATTTCTGTTTAGCCTGCAAGGAGATCCTTCATACATTTTAAGCATTAAGTTGTGTTCAAAATCCCCTTGGCTCAAAAGTCTGACAGGGCATGTGTCTCCCAGTTTGAATGGGCATGATTCTTCTGAGGCCGATGAAAAGTGGTAGAAGATGCCAACGGGGAGTCGCCATGAGCTGGAAGAGAAGGTTTCAGTGGCAGGGATAAAATGAGTTCCTGTGGTTTTTAACAGTGGGAGAGTGGACGTCCATTAGAGCGAGGATCTGAGAAGTTTTCCTTGATCTACACTCACCAGTCGGTCTTGTTCTGTGTTGAGACTCTCTGTAGGGGTGAAGATACAGATCTCTCTGTCTCTGTCGGAATTTTTCTGTGAATAACCAGTCTGGCCTTGTAAAGGATATTTTAAATGATTGGTCATTAAATGTATCCTTTGCTTTTGCTTTAGAATCCTTTTCACTAAGTATTTTTGAGAACTTGGTTCTTAAAAATGTGACCTTTCCTTGTCAAAGAATGTTAGCGTTCTTTCATTTACAAAATCTCTGTAAAAAGGTAAAAAACTGAGTTTTTCTGATATACAGATTTTCCACGTAAAATGTAAAAAAACTAAATTTTACTGTTATTTAAAATAATTTAGAAGAAATCAGGGGCAAAGTGTAATTTTACAGGGAAAACCCGATATTTTACAGTTTATTTTTGGCGCCCCAGCTATGTCCCAGCTGCCAGAACATTTCAGTTTTTTTTTTACAATTTATTCTTGAAATACGCTCAAAAACTATAAAATTACAGAACAAGACAACACATTTAGAAGAAAAATGGGGAAAACTATTTAATATGCATCCTTGTATCCTATAATTTACAGAATTATATTTTGGAGTATATTTCTGTTTTTACAGTTTACAGAAAATGTATGTTTTTTTTTTAAAGTGTACTAACACAAAACGTAAACTTAAAACTTAGAGAAAGTCTTGAAGAAATGTTACACCAATTATTTACTTGGCACACAACTGAAATATAAATGGTACCAATGTAAAATACCTTTGAACTGAGTGCAAGAGATTTTTTTTATAGAAACAGGAAGTGTCAAAGTCTTCAACAGCCTTCAACAGTCTTCAACAGCGTGCATAATTTGCTACATTTGCTGCTCAAAAGTAGGAAGTATTGGGGTAATTTTTCCTCTAGAACAGTCTACAAGACAACTGGAATGAGTGCAGTAAGAGTCATTTTCACAGCAGTAAAAGACTGAAATGTACATTTTCCACCTAAAGTGATTTTGTAAGAAAATTGTTCATTTTAAGGACACTAGCTTATAAATAGCCTAGTATATAGCACAACAGTCATGTCATTTATGAACAGCTTTTTTATGTCACCATGCTACATAATAACTCTTCACAAGATTTTCCATTTGTGGTTCATTAGAAATAAATAATAGCTTGGGGGTTTGGAACGACATTAGGGTGAGTTCATAGTTTTTAGTGAACTGTGAATTTGAAGGTGCTCTGTAGTATGAATGTGCTCCTAGAAGTCCATGTGTTTGGCTTGTGTTTGATGAGGAGAAAGTGAAAGGGAGTTTGTTTTAAATCAGTGAGCAAAAAATCTCTCTCCCTCACTCTCTTAAGATTCAAACAGAGGCTTTACATTGCCAGAAATTCTTATGTTTGCAAGTTTATGCATGTTTCATGATGTTTCAATTGTATTCTTCAGTAGTGGTTCTCTTTGACTGCTATAGCTTTTTACTCATGGCAGGACTAGACAGACCTCACAGTCACGTTTGGAGAAAGGAATAAGGTTTAAGCTTACGTTTACTCTGAACAGAAGAGTAATAGAGAGTACAACCCCTACCTCCACTCACATACACCCTCTCTCTTTCTCTCCTCCTCTTGTACAGAGATTGAAACATGCTGTATCAAGCTTTTGAATCACTTCCCTTCCTCCGTTCAGCCCACGACAACTCAATTAAATATTTTTCTTCGCCTCCATCCACCCTCACTTTTCTTCATCACATGTTCAAAGCCAGCTCTCATTGCACTTTATAATGGGCACTTAGTGATAAATGTAGTTGCCACCGTGAATAACTTTCTGGGAAATGCTTAGAATTAAGGTATGTTATTTTTTAGTAATGATCTTCAGGTGGGAGATTGTGTTTATCTTATGTATTAATAATAATAATAAGTTTAATTTGAATAGCGCCTTTCCCAAGCTCAAGGGCACTTCACAATGACAAACAATTTAAGCAATCAATCAAAACATAGATGGACAGTAGACATTGATGGATGAAGTGTAACAAGTTATATTACAGGGTTTTAAGCTGCTGGACAAAAGTGGAGAGCAGAAGGCAAGGCTTTTAAAGCCAGGCAAGGAAATTCTCAGAATTGAAAATAGTGACTCATTCTTGATTGAGAACTTGAAGAGAGTTCAGAGAATGATAGTCAGCAGTGTGAGGTCAACCTCTGTTACACATAACCCAGATATTACTCAGACTCTTGGCCATACACTTATATCTAAATGGGTTACATACGAATAAAAATGTGACATTATATAATAAGATATTATACGTTTTTATACGTTACGTTCTGTACGTTCTATTAAATATTAATAAGGATTTCAACATCTTTTAGTCGGCTAGCTAGTCACCTGCTCTTATTATAACAGGTTTAATCCTATGTGATCGTTTTCAATAGCATTGCTAATATTATTTTTTTTTCTCTGTGATCAGAAACAACTTACAATATTCCAATTGATAAAAACAATGAACTTCAGCGAGGCATAGAATGCACAAGCTGTCAGCTGACATTGCATTTGGCTTTTTATTGTGGCATTCAATTTCATTTTAGTTAAATTAGTGTGTTTGTTTGTGTTGTGTATGTCTGTTTAATAGCCTGGCCCCTCATTTAATCAGCATACTGATCATGTCTTTCATTAAAACTCAATGAAAGTCCATTTGTAAATGCTTGTCAATTCAAAGAGGACACGATTAACCTCAAAACAATAACATTATTTATATTTCCCAGTCTGCGGTTTAAATTCAATAAGAGAGAAATGTAAAGCACGAGAAAGAAATAATCCCAAAGCCTGAGATTGTAGCGCCAAATTGTTTAAATTTAAAAGAGAGAGTGTTCGTGGCTCCCCAGACAGCGGCATCAAGGAGATATGCTCCGTCATTTTACTTGCGTGTGCGCCTGCAAAACAATTGCATTTCAAATAAATGAAGCGGCATACAAAGCTGATGCAATAGATTGGTATGCAAACATGCACATATTTTCCACACAAATGAAAGCACGTATGCTACTAATTCTGTAAAATTCGATTGCGTGTGTGGAGCTCGATGCATGATCTGGTAATGAAATGAATCTTGGGTGGAGATACCCAACCTCCTTCAGTTCAGCTGTCGATGTGACCAGCAGTGCAAAGAAAGTAATATACAAGCTTCGATACGCCCGAGCTGCGTTAACACGCTGATGTCACATGGCCTTTCTCAGCCAATAATTAGGCCATTGACTGCCTAATGAAAACTTGAGGCAGCCTAACGCTTTAATAATTTGATAAGATTTCATTATTGCTGTTGAATGTAAAGAGAATCTAATAGAGATGGGTAACAAACTATGACTCATTTTTGTCTTTGTTTGTCCCTGAATAGGGTGCCAGCAATAGCGAGGTTATAGTGCTTTCCGCAAAGCAGTTTTACATACATCATAATACAAATTTAAAAAAATAATACTGGGTAAAAAATTTAAGAAAATATGCGGTGTTAAGATACATGGTATTATTATTATTAATGGTATACATAATGGTATATATTATTAAAACATGGTATTATTAAGTTTTTCTCTATGAAATGTTCACAATTTTCAACGTTGCAAAGCAGCTTTACATACATCATAATAAAACATTTAATAATACTAGGGACAAATTTAAGAGAATATACGGTATCAATAAACATGGTATTTTTGCAAGTTTTCCTCTATGCAATGTACACTGGTGTCGGTGAATTGTCAGAAACTATAAATTATTCAATCGAAGTATATTTAATTTAGGTATATTATTATTTTAAATATTGAATATATATATATATACTGTACATATCAAAGTATATTCTAAAACGTTTTCTGCTTACTCTGCCATTGGTGCATGACAACCATTGAAGCCCAGCTACATGGCAAGTGTTCATAAGATCTGCTAACGTTCTGGTCTTTTGCATCCCCGCATCTGAGCTTTTCTGGCATGGGTGGTAAGTCCAGGACACGTGTTTCTAATTTGGATTCAAAACGCATCCAAAAGCAATTAAGAGTTAACATCTGTTGTTTTGAGTCTCAGGGACGGGCGCGTGTAAAAATGACAGATGTACTGAGTGGCTCTTCTGAGCACTATCTCTCTCTAGCGTTTTACTCCATCAAACATCTATGAGACTGTATTTAGTGTAGCGTCAGGTTGGGGGCAAGTGATACGTTTTGGGAGTCTGTTTTAAAGCCCTGGGGATCCACACAATTTAAGTGAGTCTGTGATTATGTGTGTGTACTATTTTGAATGTCTATGGGGATGCCCTCCTCAATGTGATTATGTAATTTATACTGGTTACTAGAAGTTGCAGTCAAATGTTTGTATCATATTTGTAGTTTTCACGTTATTTATTAATAATAAATAGTTATCTGAAGGGTTTAAAAGACCTGACTGCTTGTCACTGACAGAACCCATTCATTGTTTTATTAACCTCAAATTCTCTGTCAGTCACCAGGTGTAGCCACTTAGGGGTTGGCAGTCGATCATTATGCAAAATGTTCTTTTAGTTTGACATCTCGTGTACGACATTGTCTGTGCTGCTTACAGATGAACTTTGCCACTGTAAAACAGAACCGCCACAGATTCCCTGATGGGCCTATTAGGAGCATCACATCACCTTGTTTAAAATCCTCTCCCACTCATAGCGGGGGGCCATGTGATGCGGCGACCCTCTGGCCAATTTGGAGGCACAAGATCATTATTATCATTATTTTCCTACAAAGGTAATTAAAAATATGTATTTTAGTTAGCTGCTGTCTTAACACTCTCCAGTTCACACCATGTCAGCTGTGCGTGTGTGTTCTGTTTTAACATACATTATGAGGACAGAAAGGGCCTCATGCCCAAAACATGACTTTGCTAAATTGAAAGACACCCCAATGGTACTCATGGATTAACAAACATGAAACCCATTAATGTTTTAAATTGAAACTACTTTTATTATAAAGGTAAAAATGTAAAAATGATAGATTTTTTTGAAATAGAAAATATCATTAGCTCATTATAAAAACTATTATGTCAATGGGAAGTGATAGGGAGAATTGCGTGTGGGTATCAGATACTGTCATGAGTAAGTGTATACAGTTTTTAGAGAAGTGAAGTGTTTATGAGTTGTTACAGAGACCTTTTCCCCTGTTTTCCTGAGATAAATGTTGAGGTTTTCTGTATGGATGTCATTTTAATTATGCAGTGATAATGATATCTGTGTGTGGTGTGTACGCGTTTGTCCCCACAAAGATGGCAATATCCCACATCCTTGTCCTTGTGGATTTTTTTGGTCCTAATGAGGAAACAAGCTTATAAATCATACAGAATTATTTTTTTTGAAAATCTAAAAGAGCAGAAAGTTTTATGTGATATACACAATATGATATACAGTTTTTTAAAGTATAAACACTATTGTGTCTATGGAATGTCCCCATAAAACATAGAAACCAAACTATGTGTCTATGTGAGGTTTGAGTTTTAGACTGCGGAATGAGGACTAATAGAGTAAAGTGAGGGCATTCTGGTCTTTTAGGTTAGCTTCAGGGTAAGGGTCAGGCTGTGTGTGGGTCCTCTGCTTACATGATTGTGTTTTTACTGTAGCACTCAGCACAGTGTGTTTGTATGGTTGATGCAAGTCCCTTGAGGTCTGTATAAGCAGACTTTTGATACCGAAGTAATAGCAGAAGCCTTTGATGTTACTGGCTAGCTGAATGTTATGTGAAGTTTGCAACAAAGCAAGAATTGACATTCCTAGTGGGAACGACTCAGTTTTTATGTGTGCATGTGCACTAATGGTGAATTGTGTACGTGGTGATCCTTCAAACTCATTTCTGAGCAACTTTAATTGTTACAAAGACTATAGACAGTGTGTTGTGTGTGTGTTTTGTGTCTGTGCACATGACACAATCTTTATACAAAACACAAGGCCAAGAATACTTTGAATAAGAAAGTAATTGAAAAACAACACACAATTGTGTAATGTTGTTATGATAAAAAGGGTCAACAGGGCATATATTGGGTGAACATGACATCTTGACTAAAATTATTATCATTTTAAAATATATTTATTTTTGTTTAAACAGTCCCAGTACGATCTGCAGATTTTTCAATGAATCTTGTACTTGTACTTGTGAAGTTTGTTCTTTTAAATAATTGAATAGTTAAGATTATTATCATTCTTAGGAAAAGACAGTATGAAAGTCACACTTAGTTTGAGTGGGCATATTTCAGTTCATTGTACAATCATTGCATCTGTGTGCCTAACTAATGCTCTCTCTCCCTCTCTTTCTCTCTCTCTCTTTGTTTCTCTATCTCTTTCTTCCTAGGACTACATTGAAAAGGAGAAAGCCATTACAAAAGCCTTGGGGGATTTAAAGGCTAACTTCTATTGTGAACTTTGTGACAAGCAGTACCATAAACATCAGGAGTTTGACAACCACATCAACTCCTATGACCACGCACACAAACAGGTAACAGTCAAACAGCTATGTATATATATTTATTTATAAATAAATGGTTAGTGTGACTTGGACGTGTTCACAACAAACCATACCCTAAAATGAGAGATGACAAAATAAAAGCCCCTAACCTTTACATCACCACTCAACCAAACCCTCAGATCTGATTAGTTGACGGAAAGGTTGTTCCTGGAGTAACACGGATAATGATATGCATAGACATCGCCATATGGTTGGTCAAACACTCACTGCTTGATCATCAGATAAGAAGATGTTTACTATTGTTTATCCCTGGTGATCTCAGAGGGGGGAGAGATCGGTTTAGAATAATGAAGCGAAAGCTAAAAATCTGCTAATGGAATTGATAGGCAGAATGTTGGGTGGAGCAGTAAAAGTGTGGAGGAGGAGCGGAGCGGCTGGTGATGTGCTCGCTGGTGCCGTGCCAGGATGTCATACTGAAGTATGGTGCCCATCTGTGTGGCATCTGAGATTGAACATGTTGCCTGTTGTTTTCAGCAGCAGACCACACTCTATTTCAGGAATATCCAACTTCTGGAGGCTCATGGTCATTCGGAGTTCCAACACTATTTTTTAGCCATTAAAATGAAGCATGGTTTTATTATAGTAACTGTAATTGATTTAACCATTTGTATTACTATAGTTTTCTTATTATGCTCAGCCTATGGTATATTTTTGGTTACTTTGGTTTCAGTTTTTTGTATAATATTTGTAAGAGAAATCCACAATCAAAGTTGAATAGCTCTGATGTATGCGCAACATTTACTGCGGACCACCCCTGATTCCATCTGACAAACCGGACTTAGAATGATGAACAATGGCACACAGACCGACTAAACCATAACTCTCTCTTTGTCCTCACAACCTGGCATTACTTATTCATCACAAGCCACATCTTTAGAGCTCTGTCTAAAAATGCAACCTGCAAAACTATTACGCTAATGCAACATTTTACGCGGTAGCAGTGACATGAAAGCCAAGAGTGATGCTGTGAGCGAGAGACGCAAAAAGAGTGGCAGACTTTCTCTAAACGAACGCTTGGTGACGGTTAAACCAGAGAGTGAGAGAAAAGTAATTACACATGTTGTTGCTATGAATTTCATCTCCGCACAAACACAGTGTAGCTCTGATCAAGCTGTGCTGCGCCTGACTGCACGCATGTTCATTGTGCAGATGTGTCTGTTTCTGTTAGTCAGAGTCAATGAGTCTGAGATGACTGCCGCCAGCTCAGCACGAAGATCCGTCATAGTCTATAATCAATCACCAGATTTTCAGTAGTGTTTCACGTCAGCACTTTGTCACAGAGATATTAGCATGTCATTCTTGTTTCTAGATTAATGAATTGTGACCAAATGCCTTTTTTTCACACGTATTAGGGCGGGATTTATTATCTCAGGGTATAATGTAATAATTACTGGTATTGACAGAGACCTCTTTAAATCCCCTTTTGTTGACTTCAGTCTCAAGTGGTACTTGATTTTATTGAACTAATATTAAAATGATTTACATTATGATTATAGTAATTCACTCCTAACCAAACCAAAGAAACTATCTGTTTTCGTTGTGGGTGAAGGACAGCAAATTTCTCTGTGACTGAAAAAAAATTAGGTGGTGATTTATGTTTCATTAACGGATTGTCCACCTAAACATTTTTATTTTTACTCACCCTCTGCACAACTTTCTTCTGCAAAACACAAAAGATATTTTGAAGTATGTTTGTTACCGAACAGCAACCCTTTGACTTGCTCTGGATTTGTGTCCATACAGTTGGAGTAAATGGGTACCGGTGTTGTTCGGTCACCAACACACTTCAAAATATATATTTTTTGTCGAAAAAAGTCATACAGGTTTGCAATGACAAGAGGGTGAGTAAATGATTAATGAATTTTCGAAACTATATTGGATCTATGGCCTAGTGCTAAGTACTCTAGTCGTGAGAGAGACAGTTTTAAATTCAACCTTGGTCTGTCTCAATGCCACTCCCCCTCTCTCTTTCCTCCTCATATCCTTTCTACTTGTTTTTTATAAAAAGTTGGCAGAAATAATTTAGGCAGCACAATAAATATGTATATATTTTTTTGTGAATTGCCCACTCTAGCAGATCAGATGCTTCTTTACCTCCAGCGGAGATGTTCTTTCAGTTAAGGGCACTGAAAAAAGGCAATAAAAGGTGCTGTTGAACTTTTCCTGCAGGCGGTAAGAGTGTTTCATTAGAGAGGGTTTGTATAATCTACTGGGTGAAATGTGCATGCCGCAAGGTTGATGTGTGCTGCTGGGGTGTCACCCAAGGAAAGCGGGTTCACATATCTTTCTAAAACACACAGTCTGGCTATACTCCCTGCTCCTGGGGAACAGAAAATCCCAAGATACTTACAGTATGCGTTTGTGTGTCCATTGATGTGAACCCCAACTGGATAAGAAGTTTGATTTAATTCATCTTCAAGAGCAATACAACCTTTCCGAGAGAGCTATGTAAATCATCTTCTGTTTCTGTCCTTAAATCAATAAAAAGAGTATTGAAGTATAGGTGAGGTTTACAGTAAGTCCACATAGAGCCTATGCATATATAGATCTGCGGATTACAGCAGAACTGGAACTTTGGAAATCACCTGTCCCTTGTGTGTTCATTATTACATATTTTACCTATAATTGAAGTGTGACTTTCAATTATGTTCGAAAGCTATATCTATAATACTGGGTTGCTGGTATGTCTTAGCATTTTTTGCTGGGCAACTGCTATTAAGGTGCTCGACTGAATCCCCCAAGTAAATTCAATGTGTCAAATTTTTAAAGTTCAGAGGCAAACAAAGGTTTTTGGAGAAATGGCTGTATCTTTCAGCAGGGGCAAACAGGCCACACTAACCAGCTAAATCTTGAGCTTTTAACACGTTTTTCTATGGTACTATTAAACTTTGTGAAGAAAATCCTAATAATGCCAAAGGAGTCTGTCTGCTCCCACTCAGAACTGACACCCAACATAAATAGCCAAAAGACATGGAAAAAGAGCGACCAGCTTTCAGCAACAAAGAGGTAAAGCTAGAGCTATCAAGTGTGTAGCCTATATGAAAGAGTAGAGAGAGAAAAAGCCGGAAATATATTAATAATATTAGCCGGAAACTGTCAAGAGGACATTATTGAGCGTTTCCACCAGACTCAGAGCAGAATCTGGAGGGAATCCCCCGCTAGACTTCATGTTCCCGAGGTGGATTTCGGGCGATAGAGCCCTACAGATATGTGGTTGGAGATAATCTATATTTAATAACCTGCCGTTATGGAGGGTGGGAGTGCAGAGGAAGGATTCAGTCAGATCTAAAGGAGCCCAAGCTTAGTCATGTCTATGATTCTATAAAAAGCGCAGCAGGCTGCTTAATGTTTAAAAAATAGCCGAGAGACATGTGAGAGTGTGTGAGCGTAAGGTCTATCCTCCGGGCATTTAGCGATGCGTGTGTCGGGCGGGAGTTTCACGGAAAAGAGAATGTATTTTTAACGCTGCACAAATAGATCATTTGTCCTTCTATGAACAATTCAAGTTTGGGTTAGCACTCAGAAAGTGTTTCTAGCAAACCCCAAGAAGAAAATTAAAAAGTAGCGGCTGCTTTTGTGAACAGAAGCTGTGAGTCAGCAGATAGCCTGAAATGAATGAATAGATAACAGTTATACAGGAACGAGGGGATAAAGTCTAATTGCACAAAACTTCATTTGCAGCAGATGGAGGATTTGTAAGATTCCTTATGAACTTTTAAAAGCCTTGGGGTATTGAGAACTGCTCTGTTATGTAAACAATCACTTTAGATGTTCCAGTCATTACTCGAAGCCGCATTGAAGAGCGTCTGATAAGACAATAATAGAATCTTTGGTAAGGGCTCCCTGCATCTTCCGGCACGTCAATATGCACTTTTTATAAGTAAAATTAATTGCATTTATACAACCATTGTGTTGTAATGTTCTTTTCTACCAAGTACTCCCCAGCAAGTTAAATCTAGCGTAGTATTAACATTACATCGTCTCTCTTTTTTCCTTCCTTCATACACACACACACAGTTTCTCTAACAAAAGGCCAGAATTTTTTAGCCTGTGTGTGCATGGAGAGCCGATACTGAAGCTGTAGCTTCTCTGTGGATGAAAGCATCCCTGAAAGCTCCTTATTGCACCTTCCTGCAATCTCCGGCTCCAAATCTCCTCTCCACCCTCACATGCACGCACATCCCCTCAGCTTCAAAGCTTTTGCTCTCCTGATCCTCTCAGGCACCTTATGCCCTGACTCATTACAGCGTTCAAACATACACACAACACACATAAATGTCGCATGTCACCTAACCCGACAGCCTGTCATCTTAAAGGCCGCTGAGGAGGGTCTCTGGAGACAGCTTTGCCCCCGCGGCTCACGGCATCAACACGTGAGCTCTCTGCTCTGTGCTTGTCGCACAGCGGTGAATGAAGGAAACGTGTTCGGATTATCTGTCTCCGAACGTGCAGATTGGGGGAGGATAATCCACACGTTGACATTTTCCTCCTGGGGAGAATAAGAGTGATGGTTTGTGATCAACGTTTAAGTAGAGACACCGGTCTCCAGTTCTTTTTTGCTCAAGGATTACACAGTTCCCCCGCTTTCCGCTGTCAGAAAGGAGATTGCAGAAGGTGCATTGCATGAAACGGCGCTCCGTAATCTTTAGTTTAAATTCCAAATTGCTAGATAGGTGTTTCCCGTCCGTGAGGTTTTATCATATTTCAAAGAATTTTATTAAATGTCCTTCTGAGCAAAATGCTCTCGCTCTGCATAAAACTGTCCATAGAGATGGCACACAGAGAGAGAGTTTTTCATTTTCTTTTCAAGTAAATGCCCGAGGCTTATCGCTGCCTCTCCGCACCAGCTGCAGTTGGCCACAGAATCAGCAGTGATGAGATTAGGACGAGTGCGATTGGCAGAGACTCCCAGTGTGTGTCTGCGCTGAAGGTGGCGTAATACAGGTGACAGGTTTTTCATCCGGCCGGAATGGATTTAGAGATCTGAGAATGTGCTGAATTGATGCCACTGAGCAGAGCAGAGTTAAAGCGGAGCTATTAATGACATTGATGTCTGTCTTCAATGCATGGTTAAACACCTAAAGCCGTTCGCTTACGCACACTGAATGTTGAATAAAACTAATACGGCAACTGCAACACCCGAGTCAGGATTACCAATAGATATTTGTTATGCAATATGAAGACAATTTTAAGGACCACTACTTGCAACTTACAATACAAAACATTAAATTTTTTGGTTATATTTCATTTTATTGATTTTAACAATAAGACTTGCACTTTTCTCTTCCAAGAAATATATTTCCTGTTCACAGTTGTGCACCACATGTCTTCCAGCTTCTTTTTTTATCTGCAGGCAGAGGAGGTTTGAGTGTTAGCAAACTGACCCGTTCAATGACAAAGACAAAGTAAAGAACTTGTTTTGTGGGCTGCCGGAAGATCCAGAGACGGGCACTGACTGTACTATGGGTTGAGTGGGAGAATGAGGAACCAGCGTGCCGCTCTCTCTGTAGACTGCCAGGATGAGTAGGTTCTTATTGTCTTCTGCCCTTGTCAAACGCCTGGAGCTCTCCAGGGTCTCGGCAGCCCAGCTGAGGCTCTATTCATCTCCACCTGCCACATCCCGATAAAGGTACAAGAGAGCACAGTGTTAAAAAAAGAAACAGAGTTAGAAAGGGAGAGAGGGAGATATGACTCATTTTGAAAGCATCAGAGGACTGGCTATACCTGAGGGGAGAAACAGACAGATGGAACGATGTTAGACATCTCACACACACACAGGTAGACGTGCTCAGACACAGGTGTGCAGTCTATTCCGTTTCAATGCTTCATTATGCAGAATATATTCTAAGTGTTTTTTATCTGTGTTTTTGTGTGTGTGAGAGAGAGAGAGAGAGAGAGAGAGAGAGGGTGAGAGACAGAGAGAGAGAGAGAGAGAGAGAGACAGACAATCCCACCTGTTTGTTGTGTCAGGTTCTAGATTAGGAAGCAGGCTGACTGTTGTTGTTCACCAGTGCTCAGTGGTTCATGAGGTCCAGAGAGACCTGTCACAATACAGTAAATTAAACCAGGGAACTGGAGCATACAGATCGACCCACACACACTTTAATCACATGCATGCACATACACAGGTGGTTTTAGTTAAGTCAGAGTAGAGCAACTAAAACTACAGGCTTGTAGACAGAATCAATGCAACAAAAAGAAACAAGCATGCCAAAAATGAACGTTTTGTAACATCCTGTTTACTGCGTCTCCTAATCCTGTGTGCACAAATAGTGTAAAAAATAATAATATCTGGTGAAATGTTGGAAAGGAATATGTTAAGAAATATACTCTACATACCTGCAAACCAGTAGCTTTTTGGCGAAATTCACCGTTTTGAATCAAAAATAGGTAATTTATGTGAAACGTGTAAATCCGAAGAGTTTTTTTTCGTGTGGGGGGGTCTTAGGCGTCTAGCGTCTGAAACGTTTTGGTCCAGCACCTGTTCGTTTGGCCAACCAGAATAAAGATAACACCTAACAGCGTCGTCTTTTTTGGTACTTTGGCCAACCACAATCACGCATTCTTAACGTCCATTTGCGCCTGTGAAAAGCATTGCTGAAAGGGACGAACCCAAAGTTTTGACAGAAAAATGACATATAATGTGTTGAATAGCATAAAACAATGTGTTAATATACAATATGTAGAAACCACAGAAATTCTAATAGATTTAATACAAATTCTTCAGACTTCCATTACAATACCATTATGAACTATTAAAACCATTACAAAATCCTTTTCTGAAGTGTGTTTTGGGCCTTGTTTCATAGGATTTAATGGTGTTCTTTTAGATCCCATCACCAAATAACATCCACCAATCCAACACATTACCCATAGAGACCTTCAGAGACCATTTTAGTTTTCATTAAAACGGATACAATTGCCATAATAACAATTAAACAAACAGTTCACCCAAAAATGAAAATTCTGTCTTCATTTATTCACCCTTGAGTTGATCCAAATCTGTATCAATTTCTTGTCCAGATGAACACAGAGAAAGATATTTGGAAGAATGCTTGTAACCAATCAGTTCTTGGTCACCATTGTCAACCATAGTAGGAAAATGTGCATTATAAATTTCTTTATAAAAGAAGATATTTTGAAGAATGTAGGAAAGCAAACAGTTCTGGGGCACTTTTTACTACCTTTGGCTACTGTCGAACTGGTGGCCAAGAACTGTTTGGTTACATAGAATGTTTGCATCAGCTTAATTATTTACAAAATAATAATAAACCTACATTACATCGCATTGGCAGACGCTTTATCCAAAGCGACTTACATTGCTTTAATACATTTTACATAGGTATTTGCATCCCCTGGGATCGAACCCACAACCTTGCATTGTTAGCGCAATGCTCTTACCACTGAGCTACAGGAAAGCTGTCTTACAACCTGTCTTACATTCCAAAAAAATGAAAATAAGAAGTTCCTTTTCATTCTGGAACATCTGAAGTATGCAAAATACGAGTTTAACCATTCCTTCTGAAGCAAGATCTCCAATAGTTACATAATTGAACAAGGCGGCTGTGATTGGCATTGATGGCTGTAAAGAAGACAGCTGTCTCCATGACCTGATCTATACTGAACGGACAAACCGCATTGACGCTTCAAATTTGTGCTAAAGTAGCAGACAGAAAGCCAGCACTTACTGGAGCTGTTTCTGGTGAAATGTTACAAGGTGACACTTTTACGTCTGGGCTCTGCAAGGTGGACTGAGATGTTTCAGCCAATTAGGGAGCAGTCTGCTCATGTCCCAGTGCTAAAATGGCAAATCTGCTAATATCTAAGTTCACAGTTGGTGTCAAACCAGATTTCACAGTGAAATTGCGCCTGCGTTTGTTTGCGTGTGAGTCATTTGGTGAGTGATGTGCCTGTTAAATGTGTTACTGTGATAGAATGCTTCTTAATGCTCAGGTCATATGTTGTTTGTGTAGGACATTACTCATTCTTCTGGCAAGTAAAGCGTGGGACAGTGCGGTCATGACTCAACTCTGTTTTCAAACCACATTTTTCATAAGACCCTGTGTTTTGCGCAAGGTTGTGATATTATGTACAAATTGACGTGAACTCTAGACAAGACAATATATTAAGGCAGTATCTCTGCCAGGACTCTGTCTGAATATATGTTCCTTAATACGAAAGTGCGTAGGAGAGACTGGTGTGGCGGCGAGCAGGTTTGATGTTATGTATGCAGTAGACTACACTACTTTGGAAACTTCACCCAAGGAAATACAGTTGAAGTTTTGTCTAACTAAAACTTAACGCTATAATGTAGATGCATTATAGTTGTAGTTACATTTTTTACATTCTACTGTTGTAAAGGTAATACAAATATCCCCATCAGCAGATGTGCTATGTCTATGTATAATTCGCAGTAATGATTGGTCTATACAGTACATGATGTCGCTTACTATGTGGCTACTTAAGAAGTTAATTAATATATTGGAAATTTTATTTGAGCTGAAATGACTTCATTACTTCTAAATCACTGCACCATTTCTAATGGTGCTAATTGCACAGCATGTGTTGAAGAAGCTGGACTTCCAGTGACTAGACTGCCAGGGGCTGAATCGTAACACTTTCTGAAAAATATGAAAATCAGCCGCAATGGAAAAACATGAAACAGCAGTCAAGCAGTAAATATTTCAGCACCACAGATGCCAGTCTAAACAATAACCTGGTGGCATATCAGCGAGTGGAGATACAACGGAGAAAGAAACAAAATAGGCGAAACAATTAGCAACATTATAAACAGCAGTGTACTCACTTGCCAGCGTCAACACAAATGATCTTGTACAAGTGGTAAGGCCTCCCCCACACACAGACACAATAGAAAAGACACAGGATCACAGTACCAAAGAAAACAAGCATTATTTCTGAAACAGGCACATTCAGACACGTATATGCACCTCGGCAAACCCCCGCGGATTAAAAATAATGATCTTGGCTACGCGGCTCAAACAGAGTTATAGGAATTCCAGGATGAAACACGTGGATTCTACATACCATCTAATGCTGTGCATTTAGGGGTCTTGTTTTTTCAGTTTTTTTCTTCTCTTCTCTTTCATTCATCTATTTATTTGTTTGTTCAAGCATGAGCTTGTTTGTTCGTACTGCCCTGAACAGCTTATAGAAATGAGACAAGCATAGATGATGCTTACAGTACCTACAGTGATTCCATGCACCACCTAGAAACAAGCCTGGTTTCTGCTTTCTTACTAACCATGGAAAGAAAAGCTGTTGGAAAACGTATGTGCAGTTTGCAGCTTTGAAGTGCCTCGCACGTCGGTCTCAGTTACCACAATGCCTCTATATCACTGGTGTAAGGTCTTTACCTGAACTTGTACGTTTTGATGGAATTCCTATAAGGTCTATTATCAGTAGGATCTTTACTAGCAGTGTTAAAACCCTTCGGGGTCTGCTTTCTCATTTATTTATTTTATTTTATTTATATATATATACAGTATATATATATTATTTATTTACAAATATAATATTTGTTTAACATATAAATTTAGTTACATATGTTCTGTTGGTTCTGTTGTGTTAAAAAATTGAAACAGGAAGTTCTTCTGGAGCAGCGTTGTTTACATCTTTTAAATTGGTTTATAAGAGTCTAAATAGCCTTTTTAACAGTGTAGTGAAAAGATACATCAGTAATGCATTAAAGGTCTTTCCTTATACATCACACACAGACAAAACTCAGTTTTCCTACATTGATTAAATAATCAGCGTTCATTAGCATACAGCCAAATTGATTTAATGGACTTAAGGTCAGAGGTCACTAAGAGCATCTCTACACCTCTTACTCTCATGATGCAACTCGGTGTTCAAGTGTTTGTTTGCCATTTGAGGTCAGTGACCGATTCAGCAATAGATTTCTAGTTGTATAATATGCTAAAAGAAAATAGAAGTATCATTTATGTTTATATAAAAGGTTTTTGAATCTTCAAGTTCCTTTGGACTGCTAAAGCGTGTCAGTTTTAGGACATTCGTTTATTTGTTATATAAATATATTTTTCGGTGGAGGGTTCAAACGTTCTTTTGTTCTTCCGCTTCTGTCAGTTATTCATGAGGCAGATGCTTAATTTGAAATTTCAAATGATGTTCTAAAAGGAGAAAAAATAGGGCAACATGAATATGAAAATATTCCAAGCTAATTATGAGTGAGACATTTAGACATGCTCATCCACATTAGCGGCTGATCATCCCATGTGCTTTATCTGTCACAGAAGCCGTAGAATGGGTTTAATAGCATAAACACATTATTCCATCATAGACGTTATATTGTTTCCAGGCTGTGAAAAAAAATGGTCGAGAGAAAGCTGAGCTTTCCAAAGTACCATTTGATGAGAAAAGGGGGCTTGCTCATTTTTAAAGCCACAAAATGTGGCATTTTCTGCACCTTGCCTCTTGAAGAGTAAAAGCACTTGGGGACATGGGCAGAAATATATTTGGTTAGAAATTGAAAGTCATACTTTTTAAATGCCTTTGGCATTTCCTACAGCAGTTTTTTTCAAGTGCTTGAGTGATGTCATTAGGTCAGCTCATCTAGGAGTTATGTATTTGTGGGTCTTCTTCTAGGTCTTCTGGATTTGTGGGTCTAAGATTTCTAGGTCTTCTGGATCTAGAAATGTCTTATCTCTTATTTTCTTTCAGTCATACATTTTGTGTGTGCTAGTGTGACTGCCACAAAGTGAATCTACATTTTTTTTATGAGGGATTTGCTCATTTCAGATCTATCTTTCTCTCTCCCACATCCCTTCTGTGTCATTAAGCAGAAAATCATGTTCATCGAAGGCTGATTATATATTAAGGCATTCACAATATTACATCAGTAATGTCTTTACTGCATTTAAAACGACAAGATATTTTATTTTGCTCACTAGAATAAGACTTTATAGCATAGGTTGGAAGTTACATATTTTTTCAAATATTTTATTTGCATTGAAAATGTGGGTTTACTTATCGTTTTTCCACTGTGCAGCTCCCTGCCTCCTTGAAGCCGCATCATTAATGTGTTTTGCTGTGTAAAGTCAACAGCCTCTGTTGGGAGTTAGCTTGCTAACTTCTCGCAGATACACAGTTCTTTTCCTGTCAGGCTTGTCACCATGCAGGAGATAGAAACTGTCCACCTTCTGGCACCCTGCTCACTCCCACCCAACATTTCTCAGTATGTAATGTTTGTGTGATCATAAAATGAAAGCGTTTCGAAAACTAAGGTGCTTTTGGTTTATGACATACACCATTGGCAGCTCATTGCACATTTTAGCCGAGGCCAATAAAAGACAACAGTGGGTTTTTTCTTACTTTAACGTGTAAATGTGTTTTATTACAAGAGTAAATTAAACACCTGTGCACTGGCAGTAAGAAGAGAACAACACGGGATCCCTGAAGGAGGAAGGGTCGGTTGGGGTGGCTGAAACTAGTTTGTAACATTTTCATTGCTGAGACAAATATGGCTTGCTTTTTTATTTCCCTTCTGAGTGAAGTCAAAAGCGTTTGGCTGCGTTCAAGTGACTTCTCTATTCACGTCCGCCGAACAAATCTAGACGCCACTGACACTTTTATTGTTTTGTGATTGTGGTTTGGCTTTGCTGATTTTCTGTTGACTTTGTTTCGATCTTTTTCTCCTCTGCCCTTAAGGGATGAAGTGATAAATAGACAGGCATCCAGTGGTGTGGTCTGTGCCTTTTATGTGGAGAATTGATGGGATCTCTATTAACGGCTGTTGTAGAAAGAGTTGGCTGTACTCGGCAATGACCACAGATGATATTTGCTGAATTGGATATTGACATATTGAGCATATTTTTCCTAATGGAGTCTAAGGGTCTAACAGAACTCATTCTAAAAGAAACTTCAGAGTTCACCGTGCATTTCAGGCTTTCGTTATATTTCCAGCTTGTATGTTTCGGGATATTGCATTGTTATTTTTCACTTGTTATATTTTCATCAACAGCTTTAATTAAAATGATTTCATTATCATCGATTTGCATCTCGTCTCAGACAAAATTAAAAACTCTTTGTCAACCAAAAATGTTGTTGACTTTAACACTGTCTTTGCTTGTTTTGTCTCATAGAGGCTGAAGGAGTTGAAGCAGAGAGAATTTGCACGGAACGTTTCCTCCAAGTCCTGGAAAGATGAGAGAAAGCAGAAAAGAGATCTGAAACGTTTGCACCAGCTCGCTCAGCGGAAGCAGCAGACTAAAAGGTAAAATTATACTGTATATATCCATAATCTCGCTCAAACTGTTCTTATTGTACCAAGCCATACAGTGCGGTAAATGTATCCTTTTTTATAATGCAGCCATCTTAAAGGGTCATATCTTAAGGACTCTCCCTTGATCATATGAGATCAAAGAGCTTGATGGACTATAAAACTCTTTTTTTAGTTGCTGAACAGTTAAGCATCCACATTTACATGTCTGTTGATTCAGAATTAAAACTTCAGAGGGTTTGGTGATCATGTCACAATGGAAGCTGATCTTTTTTTACATCATTACAGCCATGAAAGGGGTATTTCCCAAGGACTATTTAATTCTCGGGAATGGAGAAAGAGTAGAAAATTGCATAAAAACATTATATGTGGACCTCAAGGGAAAAAAATAATGTAATATAAAAAACACAATTTGAGTCTTTTGACATTTATTGAGAGTTATTGCTACCCACAATCCATAAGAATATTACTTTATATTACATCTTATCTCTATTGACAAACTGTCTAATTGCAGTGTTTTGTGTTCTTGCCAGCAGTGATGACAGAAAAGGTCCAAAGTTAAGATCTACAATCAAAGATCCGGATCAAGTTAAAACGTCCTCCAATGGAAGCTTCAAGGTTCACACTGAACCACCTGCATCCTCAGTTCAAGCCACAGGTCCCATCTCCACAGACGTCTCATTGAAGGGTTTGTCCTCCTCTCGTGTGCTCGCACATCAGCAGCCCTGCCGTGAAAAACACCACTCCTTACCACCGAAGACCTTAGCAGGACACCGGAACACCAGGGCAGGGGTCTCGTTCTGTTTCTCCAGGCGAGCTCAACTGAAGCTTGATTCGTGTGCATCTGTGTTTAGCGATGGGCTCGAAGAAGCCAGCGACTCCCTTGAGCTCCAGCGCCACAGGCAGAGACTTGCCTTGGAGGCCCTCTGGTCCTGCTCGAGCTCACTGAGGACCCCCTGTAATGATGACAGCGATCCATCACACGATCCTCCAGCTTTGGGCTGGGCAGATGGGGACTCTCTAACAACGCAAATGGAAGCACAAACGGAACATGTAGAGAGCCTTGAAATTCAGCTGAACTGCAGCACAACTGAACCAGAGAAGCTGATGTGTCCTGACACACACGGCCCTGGATCAAACGGGGAACCAGCTGGTTCAGAGGACAGATTGGTTGATAGGGGGCAGAGACCCTGGGCAGAGGGGGCTTATGGGGGATCAGAGGAGAAAGAATGCCCCAGCCCTAGTGTTTACACAGATGGACAGGAGACCATGGCCCAAAGCCAACTCCAGATACACAAAGACTCACTCCCACATACTGAGAAAAACAGCAAACAGGATATTATGCAGAACGGAGAAAAGGGAACGGAAAACATCCACCCGGTTTGCGAGGATGAAAATATAGATTGGAGCAGTAAGGCTCCGGTTTCTTTCCTAAACGTGGTCAGCAAGGAAGGCAATCCACTAAAATGGCCTTCTGAACTCGTGCAGTACACCTCAGATGAACCATGCGTATCTTACAGCTGTAATCCGCTCGGCTGCTTTTTCAAACACAGGGAGGGCAAAGAAAAGAGCACAAAGCCTGTGGACATGGAGTTCGGTGTCGAAAGACTCGCTGGCCACAATGGCAGAGCCGAGTCACAAACACAGAATGTTCCTGGAGATAAATTAGGCATTTTAAAACCAAAGAGACCCAGACACATGAGAAAGGGGAAAACTCGTAGGCGTAAATTAGATGCTGTCAGGAGCCGGCAAGCACTCAAAACCTGCTCACAAACAGAAGCCGGAGGACGCTTTGAATTCCAAAGCGCCCCAGCCGACACGTCACAACACAAGCAACCACGCGCCGAGAGGAGGCACAAGCTTGGGAAGAGGAGATCAGTGAGAGATGAGACTTCAAATGAAAGTGACACCCCAGAGCACAGCCTGAAAAGCATTATCGTAAGCTCGCTTTCCGCCCCGGCACGTAAAAGGAAGAAATGTCAAACGGTGAGGCGGTTGGTGCCCGCGCTGCATTTGGTGAGGGGGAGGCCTTTTCCATATTCTCTTCACTACACAACAGGAAGAGAAAATTATCGTTTGTATGACAACACTTATGAGTCTAAGAGGGACGCTGCCTCGACTCCCAACAGTGACAAATCCGGGTCATGGAGTGGACTGTCAGACATGACCTCGGATGGAGAATGGCCTGTGTACCACCCGAGGAGACGCTCCACATCACCAAGGTCAAAGCCTTGGAGAAAGGAACACGGGAGGCTCAAATCATGCATTAGAAATTCCTCTCAAAATATTCCTTATCACAGCTACAGGCACATTTCTGACAGCCCGTGCAGAGATTTCAGAGATTTCGAGCATGCGGGAGACTGCTGGGATTACACAGATTTATGCATCTACGATAAACGGAAATATTCACCAGTTTGTAACAACCCAGATCAGAATGAGAAGTACAACATCAGACGGCACAAAAGATTGGTTGAGGAGCATAGAAACAAAGAGCACAGAATTCAAGAAAATAGCAGGCTGTTTTATAGAGTCTATGACAGTCCTGAACCTCAAGATGATATCAGGGACTGGTGGTCTGAAAATCTCAGTCCTTTAACCAGGAGGCACAGGGAGAGAGAAGAATATTCCTGGTCGAGTCCAGAGAGAAGTCAAGACAGGTGGTATAACAAACCAGCGTCCATTCGTAGCCCCACTTTGACTAGTAGCACTAGCGTCTCTGATATTAGTGGAGAATGGATGCATCATTCCAGACCATCTCCTTCTAGACAGAGCCAAAAACACAATCATTCTGCTGAAAGATTAGTCAATACCAAGTTTTCCCATTCTCCTCTTAGAAAGGAAACTCAGTCACCTTCATTAGCACCAAGTAAAATTGCAGCTCAGCCAAATTCTTTAAAATCAAGTTCATGGCAGGGCGATATTACACAAAAATCTACAGACCAGTGCACGTTGGTTGAGAATGAAGTTAAAGTAAAGAAAGCGAATGGTGCTCTTTCCCTTCCTCTAATAGGTAAACTCCCCTCGATTAAGAAAGGAGCAAAAAAAATGGGGATTAATAAAGATGCGAGTGGCAGTACTGGCAACCATTTTCAAACAGCAACAAATCCACAAGTTACACCTCAAAAAGCTTCACTTCAGCACACAGAAAAGCAAAAATCCAAAGCAGAAGCTTGTACGGCTCCGAAGCCAGACAGCTTTGCCTCACAAAAACGTGACATTAGAGACCAAGAAGACGACAAAGTGGAAACAGCAGGGATCCACTGTGCAAGATGCACCACTCCTCCGCTTTCCGAGCAACCAATCACCTTTACAGAAGAAGAGATTGAAAAGTACAGACTACTCCAACTTCAGGCCCAGCAGCACATGCAGCAACAGCACCTTCAGGAGCAACAGGACATCCAACAAACATCTGTGGACATGAGCCACATAACAACTCCAGAACCGGCCAATCAGAACACACCGTCAGCCTGTCTACCATATACCTTACTCCAGCCCTCGCCCTCTTCCCCTGTTACCCTCCTTCCCCTTCATCCTTCCCTGTCTCAGCCCCACTTTTCTCCCACGCTTCCCGCTGCGTTCTTTCCGGCACCTCCCGCCACTATGCTGGCAGCTCACCCCCTGCACCTGATCCCAGCCTCAGCCCTTCACCCTCATCATCATATTCGTGGGTTGGCCTTCCGACCCCTACCGCCCGCCGCTCTACTCCCCACAATGCTCAGTCCAATACCAATGACTGCCGCCGCTGCAGCCAGTACTTTGCAAATCCACCCCCTACTTCACTCCCTGTTCCACAGTCAGGATCTTCAGCGACGAACTAGCTAGTTTTGTTTAGACTACGAATGGAAAAGTATTTTTGACATTAAGTGGGTCGTGATTCGTTTTTCCTCTCAACCAAAGTTCTCGTTGAGTAGTGATATGTTATTTCATCTGTGTAATGAAGTGCTGCCCGACTCAAAGAACGAGGTAACTTTGACTTTGATTACTATTGTACTCTTCACACACCTCGCATTACAGAGCTGAACCTCACTGGACTCAGCGCACTGTGAATTATCAGCACTTTCAGCGGTTGGCTGAAACAGACTATAACATTGAGTCACATGAGAACATTAATCCATTCTTCAATTAGTAATATGTATAATCTGCATATTTTTACAGTTATCCTGCCAAGCGAGTTATTTAAAGGGTTTTATTTATCTAGGTCAGAGTCAAACTGACCAAGCAGAGCGTAAACGACAAACAGTTTTCATTCAAGTTTAGAGTATGCAAAATGAGAAGATTATAAAGCATGCGAGTCTTCGGGTGACTGAATTGAAAACCTAAACGTTTCACCCCGATCATTTTTCTGTGTTGTTGTGTAGGGTAGAGTCCGTTTGGATACTGACTAGCTCAGCTGTTAGTGTGGACATGCAATAATGTTTTACAATCTATTCAAAGTGTAATATCTTTAACTGTATTTATGTATTCATACTTTGTACTGTAAGATCAAATAACATGCACTTGATCGTTTCATACTGTACATGTTTATGGCACTTTTTATTCACTCTTATTTTGGTGGAGCTGAACATACATTCATCTGTATGATAATGTCATAATAAATTAAATGTCATTTAAGGAAATTCAAGTTTTGTCATTACTTGTGCTTTAACAGTCTAGATTTGCACTCTATGCTTTACGGCTCAGGACTTTTAAACTTGAGAAGACAGGAAAGAGCTATTGGCATTTGCCTAGAGGGGGTTTGTGGCTCAACTGGCATTAATCGCTTCAAACCCTCATGAAAATGGCAAAAAAACGTGTCAAAAACGGAACGTTAACACGTTTCAAATGAGCAGCGCTTCTCTGTTCAGATCTGAGGGACTGGGACTTTGTGTTAATGATGCTTCTCATTTCCAGCAGTGGCCCAATAACACAACTGTGCATTTGTGCTAATTAACTCTCTCCGGTACGAGTCGTCTGCTCTGGCAAGCATGAGCTCAGCTCTGCAGTCTCTCACTGGCACTTAATGGATTGGTGATTCATATCTCCAAACTCAAAATGTGTTGAGCATGTACTGTACGGAATGATGCAAGGAAAGTTAGCGTTCTGTTGGATGGGCAACTTGAGAGAAAATCTGTCATCATTTACACGCCCGCTTGTCATTTCAAACCTGTATGACTTTCTTTCTTCGGCAGAACACAAAGAAGATATTTTAACCCTCTGGGACTCTTCAGAACAAAAACATTTTAAATTTTTAAAATGAGATTCGGAATGAGATGACAATTGAACACTTTTGTCATATTAGCTCTGTGAACACACCAAATAATTATGGACATGATTCGAATATGTTAAAGGGTCACAAAAAATAGTCACACTTCGGTCCTTTGCGATCGAAAATGACAGACATAGGAAATTAATGGAAAATATGAAAACTCAGAGAATCTTTTGGTGGTACAAACTACGAATCAGACACTGTGCAGAAAAAAAGTGCACAGCAATCAAGGGGTGACACTCTACAATATCTAGGGTGTAAAAAAGTCACACACGCGCACACACACACACACTCAAAACAATTAACTGGTAAGGTTGCAGTAACACACATTTTGAGAATATGTTAAATAAATCGATAAATGAATGTGGTGATAAAAATACAAAAGAGTCCCTCTTTCTCTCTCTCTCTCTCTTTCTCTCTCTCTCTCTCTCTCTCTCTGACACACACGCACGCAGACGCGTGTGCACATACACACACATGCACGCAGACGCGTGAGTATATACACACATCAACCCACGCACAGGAACCTAGAAGTTACACCAAGCCATTACACATTTTTTTACAACCAGATGGCACTAATCTGCTTTTCAAAGATTGGATTGTAACGGCCTGGTATCTGTTTTAACCTGAAATGCATTAATTGAAAATGTTTATTTATAAAATAATTTTAGCATAAATATTAATTTGTACTATAAAATCCTCTCAAAATTAACAAAAATGTATCACATACATTTTCCTGAAAAGAGTTACAAGAGTCAAGTGTGACCCCTAAATAAAGAGGCCCAGCAAACTGAATGAAATAACAATTCATTGCAAAATGTTTGTATAAAGTGTGTTCCCTTTATAACAACATTTTAATGTTTGACAGTAATCATAATGCAAAGCTTGGAACTTATCAAACCAAAAATATCTAAAAGTTAAAATATTCTTTGTGATTGTCTAAAAGTACATTCAAATCCACAAATTCTAAATCATATCTGAACAACTAGGGAATTCACAAACAAGAGGGCTATACTGGAACCTGGTTACTCCATTACAAATGCCACTACACATGTTTTAGCTTTTTTTTACAACCAGAAGGCTCTAATCAAAAATTGTCCAAAAATATATTTTAATAGCCTGGTCTCTGTTTTAACCTTAAATAATCAATTTATTGAAAGATTCTTTAAAAAAATGATTTTTTTTTTTTTTTATTGTTTTCAGTGGGTAAAAATGGGTAATACTTATTGCAGAAATATTTATAAATACTTTCAAATTCTCCAAAAAAATTTGTAATAAAAGAAAAAACATTATTAAACGAAAATGTATTACATTCATTTTCAAAATTACATTTTGAAAAAAAATAAGTCAAATTGTTAAGGCTTCGGTCACTTTTGACCGCTATGGAGCCAAGTGTGGCCCTAAACGAAGTCCCAGAGGGTTAAAGAACAATGGGGTTCAAATTAAGTACCACAATGAGAAACAAAATTCACATTTAGACAATTTAATCAATAAAAATAAAAAATCGAATAATAAAACAAAAAGTTCTATCTAGAATCCAAAGCGTCCTGCCCCCTATATTTTAAAAGACCCTGAAGCTGCGCTTGAAATCAGCAATTTGTTCACACTTGTGGTGAATTGTGGGGGAAAGGGAATCAGACAGTGTAAATATGCTTTCCATTGAAAATAATGAAGTTTGTGAACAGATAGACAGCACAAAACATTGGGAGGAAATGATGTAAGTGGTCACAGTTTGCTTCCTCTAGGAAGGACCTGTGTCTTATTGAATTAGAGTGTATTGACAGTCTTCTGAGGATTTGGAGAGATTCACTAGATTTTTCATGAGCGCTGTGAGGATCCAGGCAGATGCCCCGCATGCCGGGTACCTTTAGGGAGAGTGATAAGAGGAGCAGTGTATGTTGCACTCCCGTGCCCTAAATTCAGCCTCTCTGCTGGCAAGCTCGCTGCCGCCTGCAAGCGCTCCGCAGGACAGCACATCAAACAGACTGTATGAGATAGAGAGCAGGATAATTAGCAGATGTTAGCAGATTAGCAGAATAAACTCACTCTTCAGCCATTTCACTTAATGCTTAATACAGAATTTCAAGCTCAACGGAGATGATAGGCACAAACATTGGGAGGAATTGGGAGGAAACATTGGGAACATTTCCATTGGGAGGAAACATTGGGAACATTCTGTCATTCATTTACTCACCCTCTTGTCATTAGATGAGAAACTGATGAGATGTGTTGGTCAGAGATGAGAGTACAACAAATGAAACAAACAAACAGTTCCAGACTGCTAGCATTACTTTAAGATGACTATATTTAAAAGGATAGCTTACCCCGACATGAAAATTCTGTCATTCATTTACCCTCTTGTCATTTTTAAACTTGTATGACTTTCTTTCTTCCGCAGAACACAAAAGAAGATATTCTGAAGACAGTTCTTAACTGAAAAGTTGGTATTGAAAAAGAATGTATGGACACAGAACCGATGCAAATGAATGGTTGCCGACTTACCACATCTTCAAAATATCTTCTTTTGTGTTCTGTGGAAGAAAGCAAGTCAGGTTTGAAATGGCAAGAGGGTAAAGGAATTTTGGGGTCAATTATCACTTTAATAGACATAAAGTCTCTTGAGTATAGAAATCTATATTGAGCCTCGATTAAGCTAGTATTTAAATCATATACATTTATATCAAACATGTTTTGTCACAATAAGATATAGACAGTTCTAGTGAGTAACACAGCTAATATTATATGAGATATTTAGGCTTGAATTTCTTCCATGCAGATTGTATGCAAATTGCCTGTGTGTGTGGCGCTTCATGAAGTCTATGCACACTGTGATTTTGCTGTCAGAGACAGATTTCACAACTTGTGAAGTGTTTTTTTGTTACAGGCCTAATCGGTAGTCTTTGATCCTATGGTGTGACATGTTCACAGATGTCTGATTAATCTTAACCTCCAGCAAAGTTCTGACAGTGTGAGACATTTTTGGTCACAGTCCTGCTGCCTGACTGCTCTTACACCGACCGTATAATAAAGAACCAGAAACACAGATATTCATGCGAAAGTAAAACAAATCTTTCATAACTCATGTCATTCCAAACCTGTATGATGTATATCTTTGGTCATAACTATTGGTTTTCCCCCAATACATTTTTCATTTGTTGCTAATTATTAGTTAGTAAGGTAGTTGTTAGCTTGTATTGGGTATGATTAGGGATGTAGAATATGGCCATGCAGAATATTTGCTGTATAAGTACTAATAAACAGTAAATAAGACAATAATAGCCATACTAATGTCAACTATAGTTAAAAGTGAAAATTGCCCTCGAAATGTTACTGACTTTTTTCATTCTATGGACACAAAACCAATGCGTTATTTCTCGAAATATCTTCTTGTGTTGCACAGAAAAAAAAGTCATGAACAGGTTTTAATAAATGACAGGGTGAATAAATGATGACACTTTTTAGTTTTTGGGTGAACTGTCCCTTTAAGGATCCAAATGTTTATCAGTGTTCTTTATAGGCTCCTGCTAAAGAAAAAATACCATCAACGTCAAGGCTTTATTTCAGTCCCCTGCCAGGCCCCTCATTCACAGTCGGCAGATACATACCTTCTTTATTATACCCCGGAAGTCAGCAGCCACTGTTTCCAGCTCTATACGTCCCCCGCAGGGTCTCTCAGAGCCTGTTTAGCATGTATCAAAGCTGTGGGACTTCATCTTCTCCGCTGTTAAATGCCCAGTATGGGGCAGGCAGTGTACATATCTTCATTCTTTATTCTTCTATTCTCATCTTCCACTGCGCCCTCTGGAGATAATGGCTTACAGACGCCACCCACCACATTCAATCGTAATGTTATCTGTCGAGAGCAGCGGGGTTCTACCTCTTATTGCTCGAGCTGTCTAAGATGATTCAGTGATTGAAATTTGCTTTGGCAAGCCTTGATATTTCCTCATAATGTCCAGACAAAGCAGACAGAAAGACAGAGCTGGTTTCAAAGAAGCGGACGACCTGTAGGTTTTTGAAGGAGGAGGTAACAAGCAAATCGCTTTTTGTTTTGGAGGCTCGACGCTTTGGCTGTTCACTGAATCCTGAACCTTCTTTTGTTTACCTGTTGAAAACACTTCAGCTTAAAAAAGCTCCCGTAGCACACTTAGTAGAGCATGACATGAGAAGCGCCAAGATCACACGCTCGATTCCCAGGGAATGCACAGGCTGAAAAAAGATTTATTGAATGCTCTGAAAGGTGTGTTGGATAGAAATTTTATGTTGCCAAATGTGCAAATGAAATACGGCAAGAATAAATGTTTTCTGGGTGGCATACTGACAAGGCTCTTACTAACCACACCCAAAGGCCGTTGTCTTTTCTCTGAGCCTTGTTATGATGTCATTTCTCAGCTCGTTTGCTGAAAACAACGGCAGTGGTAACAGTTTGATGCTTTGAGGTTTTAATATTTCGATCTAAAGTTTGTTTCTCCACTGTAAAAAAATGACTTTTACAGAATGTTATTGTTTTATTTGACAGAATTTTCTCGTAATTTTGAAATGCAGTTTCTGGCAGGTCATGTAAGTAAAGCTCGCATCAGCTGATCCTCATCTACCTATAGAAATATGACCGTATCACAGCTTCTGTTTTAAAATTCATTCCGCTAACTGCAGCTTATCGCCTTTACCCTCCTCCATCCCCAGCTCCACGTCGAATTTTCAATCGGGCCTCGACTTCTGTTATTCCTTTTCATAAGTCTCAGTTACTTTACATAATGTGTTACACTTAAATGTCATTAAAAATGAATGATTTCTGTTTGTTCTGTTCTGTTTACACTAAAGAGTGTTATCGCTGCGCTCAGAACCCAGAACAGACCAATACCACCAATCTAAACTGTATGCTAATTGTCAATAATTTCTCGACGATAGTGAACCTGAAAGAATTACAGAAATAGACTGAAAATTGATAAATTATGAATATCATATGATAAATTCATGAAAATCAAGTACATTTAAGTTTTTTTCTGGTGCCCCAGTTCCAGGAATATATATATTTTTTTAATGTTTTTTTTTTTACAGCGTACTGAACAAGAGTACACAGCATCGCCCTGACTTAAAGCCCAACTCTCATCACACTTTCTTACTTCGTTTTTTTAGCAGTCACAAATGAAATATACGCCATTGTTGCTGATACACATCCACTAACCAACAGATGCAATTTTGATTTGTTTATTAAAAACCCCCGCAATGATTCATGTTTGGAAAAGAGACACATCCCCAACCCCTACAACCGCCCATGTGTGTCGCTGACTCACTGTTCAATCAGAAAACAAATCAATATGCTTTATTAAAACAGAATAAAAGCCAAAGCCCACCTGTTCACGGGCTCTTTAAACCAGTCAAAACCCATAATGCTCAGCCTCACCACCAAACAGCGGAGAGATTCTCCAGGCTCTGTGCGGGTAATCGTCTTCTGCGCCTGCAAAATTAAAGTTAGATCAGGTAGAGCCTGTTTTTGATCCAGCTTTAAGTGGCTTCACCCGACCGTGAAGCAATACTGATCTGATTATTCCTCTTCTCCTTCATGTAAACTTTCCTCTTCTTCCGCTTTTCTCTTCATCATACCTTCCCCTGGGTGCTTGACTCAGACGGTGAGAACGTATAAAAGAGGAATGCAATATATAGTTGTCTGTGTTTCTTGGATTTCTATCCCAATCCTCTGGATTCGTAACCACTCTTTCATTGCACATTGTTGCATTTTATCGAATGCAAGAGACTTGCATTCAGCCTTTACATTTTTTAGTTTGCATTTCCAGAAAATCAAACCCATTACTACCTTTGACATGCTTTACCATTTTCACAGCAAAGGTTTAACATCAACTGCAATCTGTGTCGGAGGATTTATTTGCTCAAATCTAATTTTAAATAGACATGTTTTGATTGACTCACTAAACACATCTACTTTTTTATTTTATTAGCCACCACAATTAAATCCTTGGATTGCCATTCAAGGAGTGAATGCAGGAGAAACTGTTCTGATATTCTGATAAACTGTTCTGGTTATTTGATATGTTGTCTGGTGTATGATTTCACTCCATCGCTTTGATGCGCTTCTTTTATTTCCATAGTATATTACTCATTTCTAGACGTGTGTTCTAATTACACTGTAAATATTAATGTAACACAAAGAACAATAGCTTACTAATATTACAAAGTATTTTTATAATATTTTAAAAGTTTTGACTCCAGTCATTTCTCCGTTTAATACTTTGTTGAAAATATGTGACCCAGTCTGTGAAAACCATGCAGGCTAAAGTCTAAACCTATAAGTATGAGATAGGAGCATCCAAGTTTGATTCCACCATCAAAGTAATATTTTCACAGAATGTTCTTTACATTTTTAGGGTTTTTGTATACAGTCAATCGCAAACAGACTGGGTCACATAGTAAAGTTGCACTACAGTTGCATGTGTTGATTATGCACTTTATTATTTTTTTATTATTTGACTGCTGCATTCTGCATTCGTTTGCTTTTATGTTCCACTCTCATTCCCAAAATCCTTTTCTGAGCGTGCCAACATGTATTTGAATAAAATAACTAGATTAGTATTCCTGGGGTTTCGGGTAGACTTTGCCCGGGAGCGTTCACAGCTCATAAAACAGTTTTCATGAAACCACATTTGGTCCACTTCTCCTGTGGTTCGGAAAGGGATTCTCTGCTGTGCTCTAAATGTCAGTTAAACTGTGAAAATCTATGAAATCATGGAATGGTCAGATGTGATTTCGCATCCCCGTGTCACGCTTACATTCAAAAACTCCTTCAGTAGTGCTGAGATCCTAAACTGAGAGCTAGTTTAGGGAGGTCATGCAAAAGAGGTTACGGGAACAGTCCACCCAAAAATACATTTCTGTCTTCATTTAGTCACCCTAAAGTTGTTTCAAATCTGTATAAATGTATTTGTTCTGAAGAACTAAGGGAAGGCTATTTGGAAGAATGCTTATAACCAATAAACAGATCTTGGCCACAATTGACTATAGTAGGAAAAATTGCTTTATACATTTCTTTGTTGTGTTGAACACAAAAGAAGATATTTCAAAGAATGTTGGAAAGGAAACAGTTCTGGGGGCACTTTTTACAACCATTTTCCAACTATGGTATATGGTGGCCAAGAACGGCTTGGTTACAATCATTCGTCCAAATGTCTTTCTCTATGTTCATCAGAACAAAGAAACGTATACAGATTTGGGAAACTCGAGGGTGAGTAAATGATGACAGAACTGTTACTTTAAAGAAGATGGTAATTGATAAATTATTATTAGTCTCCCTTGTTTGTCACTCTCTGTATCGTATGTTAGCATTGAACACTTTAAGTGAACTATTAGACACATATAAAGTTGTGAGTCACAAGAATTTAGCCTAAATGTGTTGTTCTTACATCAGCTTTAGCTTTTTTATATCTTTGTAGTATACGAGTTATTCATCTCAGGCCCGTGCTTCTCCAGTTCCTCCTTCGATAAAGAGAGATTTTGGGTAAACTCGAGCGGTAAGAGCCTTATCTCAAGGCGCCATGCATAAAAAAGAACCATCTCTCACCTTGCAAGAGCACTGCATCATGAAGAGCGTTGCTCAGTAGTTTATACACGACCACAGCCTGGGGTTCGAGCCAGCTGGCTAAAACAGGCAGCATTAGGAATGTTCGCTTTAGTTATTCAGAGCATCGATGATGATTAAAGAGACCCAGTCAATGGGCAAAACCTGCTCTGTCTGTCTGCGTGTGCGTGTGTGTTAGAAAGCGAGCAAGAAAGTGTTTGAGGGAGGGCGAGGGGGGGTGTGAGAAGGAAAATATAAGAGAAAATAAAGCACTCACTACAAACGTCCTCCTTAGGATTGTCTGGAACAAGCTGTATCAGTGTAGATATGCTTTTGAAGCTCATTCGTTTGCTGCATTCTTTGAGATCTTGGAGCCCGAACTCTGTTAGTGCCGCTGTAAGCAAGGCTTTCTTAGGCCAACTAAAGCGTATACGTCGGCTGATACATATTCATACCTGTGAGCTTCCCTCATGAGACAAAGAAAGGCTTTTGAAACCGTGTCTCGCTGATCTGCTTTAAAGTCTCAGACAACTTGAAACTGTGACACATTACAAAACTTCCAGAGAAAATGAGAAAGTCAGGAAAAATGTCTGCCCGTCTTCATATATCAACGGAAATAAAGATGCTGGCATGTGAGATAGAGTGAAGATCAGTTATCCTGCTGGGTTGCTGATCAGATAGGGTCAGAAGATTTGGAAGATGTTTCTCACTAATCAAATTGAATGAGTGGTTTTGACAGCATGAGTCTGACAGCTCCTCACTCAAAGAGAAAGAATAATGCAGGAGAGATTGAAGGCGGTCTGTGAGAGAGATAAGGAACATTCAAAATGTATTACTGAAACGAGAAAATGATAAATTATTATAGTTTTAGTGTTGCTAATAATACAGGTAGATTATGTTCGAGAGATGGATTAAATAGATAGTTTGTCATTTTTACATATTGGACCATACAGTTAAGGATTGGCTGGCATAATGCATTTAGCACCTGCTAAAGCGTTATAACTACACCACCTGGGCTTGAAATCATAAAAAAAAGACTTGTTTGCTGACAGAATACTTTATTAATTTTATCGTTCATGGTTTCGTTTATTTATTTATTTGTTATATTAATATTAGTTGTATTAGTATTAATATTATTATTTTGCATTATGGATGTTTACCATTGGCTGTTTTTTGTGGGCTCTTAGAAACGTGAACGAGTTTTTTTCTTTCTGCTGCTTTTTTGATAACTCAACTTATTATGACTTATAGTTGCCTCTGCAATTTAAACTTGAAGGGGAAAACATTATTTAAAATTGTTGAAATTTAATTTAAAGGTACAGTGTATGACATTTAGCGGCACATAGTGGTGAGGTTGCAAATTGCACCCAACGGCTCACTCCACCCCTCCCTTTTGAAGCACTACGGTGGCTGACACTTACAAAGATATCGTCACGTTTTGCAGATCGTTCTCTAATCCGCTGTACTCCCTACAGTATCGAGTTCAGGGAGCTGTTAGTCCAAAATCTCACTAGCCAATGAGAGTAAAGTGGGCTTAAGTCGTGCCCACACGTGAGATTTGTGCCAGAAAGGCGAACGAAAAACTTCAGAAGCGTAAACGAAAACTCAGAAAGTGCAAAATGAAAAATCAAGCAGGGAATTCATAAACCATTATTGGCAAAAACAAAACTCAAAAATAGTTAAAAAAAGCTGCAGTTTATTTGAAAATCATGTCACATTTTTGCAATCGAGTTCATTGTTTTTCTTCTTTCTTGTTCCACAGGGGACCCGCGGTGTGTGTAGATAGAAATTGCTCATTCTAAGGTAATAAAAACATAACACTTCATTATGTAAGGTCTTTATACAACTCTGAAGACATAGTTATGTATATTATATTGCATTTCTGTCAATAGATCCTCCAAAGAATTACACACTGGATCTTTAACATGATATAAAAAGCACAATTGTTTTTCTTATTCTCATCAACATTTCCTACATAACAGGGTTACTTTTGTTTTCCATCAAACCATCATCTTCACAAAACCCTTCACTTTTCATTCAAATGACATTGGCATCCTAACAAGGACTCGGTGACTTTGAACCACCAATCAGAATTGTACATACTGAGCTATGTTGGATGTGAGAGAATAGCTGTTAGCGCGCACATTCACCCCTGATTAGTCTGATGGAGACCCCGGGGAGCTAATCAAAACGAAAGAGAAACCGAAGGAGGGAACGTTAGAGACAGAAAACAGAGAGAGAGAATGTTGTAATCAGAGTTTTTATTTGGGTTGATGGTGTGTGTAAATCATGCCCCGGCCGAGCTCCAGGAGCATCGATGGAAAGACCTGGTGATCAGAGCTGTGAGTGAATGCCTTAAGTGGATGTTTCTGCTGGGGGGTCCTGCCTCGCGACAGATACGGAACATTAGCACAGCTCCTGAACAAACAGGGCCTGTGGTGTGCTTAGGTTTGTTTTCTTGTTTTCATGGGCACCTGCTTCAGAACAAATACAGCCCAAAGTCCTGGCTCTCAAAGATTTTCACCAAACAAAAGACTTTCATCCTACTTTTAACATGAGAGGTAAAGAGTTTCTCTTTAATTTGTTTCTTTTACCAAACTGAAAATATGTTTTTTTCCTGGAATGTTTGACAATAAGCTAATATTTCAGCTCAATAACGTAGCCTACGGGCAGATCAGTGGGTAATGCCGCAGTAAAGCTCTGCAAAACTCAATTTTCACTGACAAACAAAACAGGGAATCAAGTCTGAGGAAAATAACACATCTGGCAGTATTTAGTTACACGGCGTCTGATCAAGTTTTTCACCTCGAAGCTGTTTCGCGAAATTAAAGACCAGACATGGGGGTTTAAAATGAACGTTTGTGAATTTATCAACTTACAGTATATTTATTTTCCACCAGGACTGAGTTTTCTATTATTTACAAAATTGGCCCAATGGACAATCTGTTTAGCTAATATGTTTGTAACAAAGTGATAGTTCACCCAAAAATGAAAATTCTCTTTTCATAACAAATGACGTTCTTCCGCAGAACATAAAAGAAGATATTTTGAAGAATATTGGTAACCGAACAACGGGGGTACCCGTTCACTTCTATTCTATGGACAAAAAAACACTCCGTACCGCCGTTGTTCGTGACCAACATTCTTCAAAATATCTTCCTTTGTGGTCTTCACAAAAAAAGAACGTCATAAAAAGAGGGTGAGTAAATGATGACAGAATTTCCACTTTTGGGTAAACGGACCCTTTAAGGAGCCAGTACCCTAGTAAAACTGCACCTATCCATACATCAAGAAAAATAATTGTATTCTTCATTTGTTTTGGTGCATTGAACAAATGTGGCACTCTTTATACTACACCATAGTAAAAAAAGGACATTGATAAATTCTTCTGATAACTATAAACCTCTACTGTCCAATATAAGGTTTGCACCTGTGAGACTTGCTGTGCTGTGTTAGCAGGCTCTTTTTGTTGGCTGGTGTTCGGGTGGTAATGGCTCAGCTTAACGTGATTGGCTTGACAGGAATGTGCTGCTCTATCCACAAAATTCAATTAGGAAGCCAAAGCAATTCCCCAATCACTACATTCACCTTTTCACCCTCCTCTCGCTCTCTCACTCTCTCTCATCAGATTCCATGTTTCTTGTTGTCTGTGTCTCTCTAACACACTCATTCCCTCACTAATTCTCACACGCTAATGCCGCAATACTCTTCACATCCCCTCCCGCTGATAGCCCTCCCTTGTCAAATTAGCTGCTTTTGTTTATATGTCATTCCCCCTGCAAAGTCATTGGGTTCAGATCCATTCGTAGCTTCACAAATTGTTTTCTTAATACAATTTAGACCTGACAACCAAAATCATGCAAACGCAACCATTTTTCACATACACCGAAAAAAAGAGAGAAGGGGGAGGGGGAGAGAAGAGAGAGATGCCTTCAGTCTCGATGTTACTTTCAATTTTAAGCTCTTTTTGAAAAAGCGCCACATACCAACTTTCAGTTCTGCATCATTAAACCTCAGAACCAATTTACTGCTGAAAGTGCCTAATCACAACGATAGGCCTTTCACTGCTACATAAATCACATGTCAGGAGGTGCTTTCAGTTTTCATCACTCCTGCTTTCCTTCTCTCCTTCTGCACATTCTCTTCCACTCTCCCTCCCACATCCCTGCCCACGCTTTTCCCTCTTTAAACTGAAAAAGTGCCTTGTTAATATTAGTAAAAAGTTTTAAGGCGAATGGTTACACAAAATGCATTTATCTATGTTAAAGATATGGGGCTTTGCATTAATACTGCATCACAATCACCAACCATTTCAATTGAAGCACAACAGCGAATAAAACACAGTCAACACTTTCCACAACTTTTGATCTTATTAAAGGAAAAGTTTACTTTAAAATTTCATTATAACTCACTCATCCACATGTCAAACAAGTGTGTTTACTTCTTCTGTCGAAAACAAATTGAGGCTTTTGAGGAAAGCTTTTCAGGCTTATAATCCATATAATGGACTTAAAGGGATACTTCACCCAATAATGAAAACTCTGTCATTATTTACTCGCCTTCGAATTGTTCCAAATCTGTATAAATGTCTTTGTTCTGATGATCACATAGAAAGATATTTGGAATAATGCTTATAACCAAACAGATCTTGCCACCCATTGACTCTCATAGTAGAAATACATACTTTATCATTTGTTTTGTTCTGTTGAAGACAAAAGAAGACATTATGAAGAATGTAGGACAGCAAACATCTGGGGCACTCTTGACTTCCATTGATTTTTTTCCTACTATGGTAGTCAATGGAGGGCAACCTCTTACAAATATCTTTCTATGTGTTCATCAGAACAAATAAATCTACACAGATTTGGAACAACTCAAAGGTGAGTAAAAGATGACAGCATTTTCATTTTTTGGTGAAGTATCCCTTTAAACAGGGGGATGTTGGTCAAAATTTCAGTTTCTAAGGCTCTACACGACACCAGTTGATGACGAACTGACCATTTTTAACAATAATCTTGCACAAAGACAATAACGTGTCATTCAACATCCAAGAATTTTTTAATGGTCTTCTTTCTCCACATTTGTAAACCCTGAGTCGGAACATCCGCTTCCGTGATAACGTAGTACGTGAAGTCGTGGACGCGCTACATAGAGGCACTCCGAGGCAGTTAAATATATTTGTTATTTTTTTTGGAATGATCGTTTCCCTTATTCATCGGCTGGTGTCGTGAATTAAATTTGGACCTTAACCAACAGCACCCCGTGGAGTCCATTACATGGATAAGAAACCTGGAACGTTTTCCTCATAAGCCTCCATTTGTTTTGGACAGAAGAAATAAACACACGGATGGCCTGTATGACATGTGGGTGAGTGAATTATCATGACATTTATATTTTAAAGTGAACTATTCCTTTAACTTTAGACCTCAAACAAATGCAAAGATCCACAGCTATGACCTGTACTAAAAAATCCCACATTTTTGTTTGGTTTTAATGAAATGTCAATTTGTTTAAAGCAAAGGAACTAAATCCAATCAAAATTCGATAAAAAGGTTAAGATTATAGTTTTTTTTGTGTCTTTGTTTTTCGTTCCGCACATCTTTCATCCATATGCTGTGACTAATCTTCTTCATTCTCTCTCCTCTCCAACCGTCTTACATCTCTATAAGTGCTTCAATCTTCCTAACCTCACATCCGTATTCTCTGATTACAAGTTTTGTGTCTAAACACTTAGAGTTGTTGTTTGCCACCATGCAACTTGTTTCTGTCAAATATATTTAGTTCTTATGCTCTGCAACACTCAAACTGTTTTACGATTTTCAACACAATGACAGCTAGGGTGTGTCACACAAAACAGCGCACGTTCCTAATGTATCTGCAACGGTGGCTAAACAAAACGTGCATGAAAGACTTTTAACCACATTTTCTCTTTAAAAACATCTCAACAAAATGTCATGTGTGAGTATGAACACGTAAAACAGTCTCTCACTTTCTCTCACATTTTTCTTTCTCTTTTTCATTCACTCCTGCGGACAAGGTTTTGTCTTTGCATTTTTAAACCTTGGCAAGGTAAAAAAGCAGCAATTTATTTTGTCGTGCGTTTCAGGCAGCAGTGTCCTCCAAATGTTCTTCTTGTTTTATTTTAAGTCTGATTGACAGTCAGCTGAAAGCGTTAGTTTACATTTCTTAGATTTTGAACATCTATTGTTATCAAAATACCATTGTTTTATCAGGAAAGATTCCCAATCTCCAGTACATGGTATCAAGGGCCAGTTAACCTATACATACAATGATGATGCATATCGCAATAAATCTTGACACACATTATAAAAATATGGACCAAAAAAAGATTTTTATTGAAAACCCATGGTTCGCAAAAGCTACTTGTAACGTTTCCAATGCCATTTTCCCTTCGCTCACTGCTTAATCTTATATCCCCATTATTTCTCTCTCTCTCGTTTTTATTCCCTCTGAAGAAATGAGGGGATATGCAGAGGTGACTACATGAGATCCAGGACACTGGGGTGTGTAAACGAGGGAGAGAGAGGGGCAAAAAGATGGAAGAGAAAGCGGGACAGGCAAAAGAGTGAAGGAATAAATGAGGGAGAGATAAATCACATTGTCACAGAGTTTCCTGCTGTCTGCAGATGACTGATTAAATCATTTTCAGAACCACAGCATTGAGGCCCTCAGCACAGGCACCAACTTTCCCCTGCATTCACATTATCCTCTCCATAATTTACTGCCTATGTGTGCATGCGCTAGTGAGCGTTTTTCTCCCCACGCCAATTGATTGCTTCACTCCCCGCCAAGCAGAGAGATATAATAGCGTATCATATTTGCAGTTTACCTGGTCACTGATCAGCTTGTATGCCATGAGAAAAAAATGGGGACGTCTGTAGCCTGTAAAGAACACCTAAAAAATCTTTACACATGCAAAGGTGAAGCTTTTAACAATTAGCGCCTTGGAATGGTGCCCTTTCTCCACTGGCTTGGTTTTAAACACAATTGGCAATATAATTCACACAGCACTCGCAGCACTTTCCTTAACACCATTCAGTGGAGTCATTGGTCATCTTCTGAGCTCCAGTGAAGAGTGGACTGCATCAGTTCTGTGACCAGTAATAAGCCATGCTTATATAACAGCCCCAACTGAACGTAACTTCACAAATAAGACAGACCCTCCCTGAGAGAGGCTATCCTTAAATCCGTTCATAGCTGGTTAATCAGATTAGTAAGGTGAATGCAACATGTTCTGATTGAAACAAATATCATTTTCACTTTGCTAACTTATTCATTTACTTTGAGTTAATTCTGCCTGTTAAACATTCATGTGGTGATCAAGAGTTAAAGGGATACTCCACCCAAAAATGAACATTCTGTCATAATTTACTCACACTCAAGTTGACATCATTGACCACCATATTAGGAAACATTTTTGTAGCATTTTATTTGTTCTGCTTAACAATAAAATATATTTTAAAGAATTCAGGAAAGCAAATAGGGCACGTTTGACTACCACTTCAATTTTTCCTACTATGATAGTCAATGATGTCCCAGAAATGTCAGTTGCTAACATTTCTCCAAATATCTTTCTTTGGGTTCAACAGAACAAAGAAATGTATACAGGATTGGAACAACTTGGGGGTAGTTATTCATGACAGAATTTTCTTTTATGGGTGGAGTATACCTTTAAGGCATGGTTCACTATACCAACAAACACCAATGGAATGTTTGTTGTGGAAATGTGAATAAGCCTTTAGGGACATGTTTTTTTTTTATTTTTAAGTTGGTATTTTTAAGTTAAATTGAGTAAAATGTTGTAAATTCCATTTGGCTACATTAGAACATTTCTTAGGACTATGAGATTTCATTAGATGAGAACTGGTCTTTATTGTCTACACATACAAATATACATGTTATTCCTGAGAAGTTATTTTGGAATAAATTCCTCAGTATAAGTAATTGTGCATTTGGTTAAAACTAAACATTTCTTGTGTATATTTTACCAAGAAAGATACTGTCATTGAAGAGGCCATCTTCTCACCCTGGTTTTTGAAAGACCAATTCACAAATATGCACACATCTCTTAGTCAAATACACTCACCTTAAGGATTATTAGGAACACCATACTAATACTGTGTTTGACCCCCTTTCGCCTTCAGAACTGCCTTAATTCTACGTGGCATTGATTCAACAAGGTGCTGAAAGCATTCTTTAGAAATGTTGGCCCATATTGATAGGATAGCATATTGCAGTTGATGGAGATTTGTGGGATGCACGAAGCTCCCGTTCCACCACATCCCAAAGATGCTCTATTGGGTTGAGATCTGGTGACTGTGGGGGCCATTTTAGTACAGTGAACTCATTGTCATGTTCAAGAAACCAATTTGAAATGATTCGAGCTTTGTGACATGGTGCATTATCCTGCTGGAAGTAGCCATCAGAGGATGGGTACATGGTGGTCATAAAGGGATGGACATGGTCAGAAACAATGCTCAGGTAGGCCGTGGCATTTAAACGATGCCCAATTGGCACTAAGGGGCCTAAAGTGTGCCAAGAAAACATCCCCCACACCATTACACCACCACCATAATTGCATTAATGAGAAATTGAACAGGTGTTCCTAATAATCCTTTAGGTGAGTGTATATATTCTTTGCATTTGTATACGTGTCGTAATGTGTAACATTGCACCATTATCCGAGCAATATAATACTAAAGTCAAACTCTATTGAAAGTACCTATTAGTTGAATCTTTCAGGAAATGCAAAATGTTTGTGGTGTGTGGCACAATTCTGTCGCATGACTGGTGGCAGAACAGGTTCTTTGCAGTGGAAAAAGGTTTTACAGACTATATTTGATTAAAAGGTTCTTTGGGGTAGCAAATATGTTTTTTTATGGCATTGGTGCAAAGGACCCAAAGCACCTTTATTATTAAAAGGGTTAGGTAGAGCATTCCCATTTTCCAAATCACTTTACTGACACTTTGAGGTGTGTCGAATATATCTGTCATCCGGGAGCAGGAGCATTAACACACATATGCGCAGACACACCTTTTGATAATGCAGCTGCCTTGTGAGGCCTGATTATCTGCCATTCGATACACTGTAGCCTACGCTGCTTTTCAATGCAAAAACCTTTTCATCTCCCCCATTCTCAATCTCTCTTCTCATCCATTTCTCTTCTTCTCATTCAACAGACTCAAAGATATTGTAATTTCACAGAGATTTGGCTCGCCCTAGAAGACTTTAGGGAGGTGAAAGCCAGGATTCTCTCTAGCGGATATTGAATTCAGACGTGTGGAGATTCAGTGACTGAGAGCGGGGAAATATCTAAGTTTGCAAGATACACCGATAGTTTGGTGCTTTGGATGACGGGAACATATGCCTGAGACATTTATAGCATAGGACAGTTCAGTCCACTCACACACGCACGACGCAGTTTATTACATTAGATGTTAACGTGTCATTTTAACGTTGTAATGGTTGCCAGATATGAAATTGCATAAGAAGCTATTAGTTTCAACGCTCCACTGTTTTTTTTCAGCGTGTAACCACCACAGTTTATTTGTGGCGGAATGTCTCAACGTGATTTTTTGTCCACGCAATAATCTCCCTGTCAGTCGTTCCTACTCGCGCTCGTGATTTAAATACCATTTCGCTGCCAGTCGGATCGAATTGCGCGGAAAATCACATCAGCTCGGTGGCAGGCCTTACGCACACACATCTGAATGTCACTTTCTTTTTTGGTCAATACTCGGTCTGCCACCATCACACCTCACTCCCTCCATACACACACACAATACATCATGGCAGACATCGGGATAAAAACGAAAATACATCTCTGTTTCCACTCCGCTAGCCAGCGACATTTACAAAACGACCAGCCCGAACGGCCCATTCAATAGCGTTATTTATCGAGATCAATCAAGCTCATTTAAGCTTCACTCAGAGCCACAAAACTCATTTCACTTTCTTTTGGTTCTCTGAATGTCAAAATGAACAACAACCATGCCCTCCTCTCACTGCTCCGCTCATGGCTTGAAAGACTCACAAAAGCGTTTAAGGGATTAGACGTCTTGGCATTCAGACAGTGGCGAAACACCAAACGTGCTTTGAAGAATTGAAATATGATCAGTCAGGCTTTTCAATCTACTTATGAAACATCCTGATAAATGTGCATTGACAGACTCGTATTTGTTTTCAGCGGTAATGAATTTTATCTGTAATTTACGAGTAAGGGGCATCATACATTTTAGCATCTGCCATTGTTTATTTCTTCTCATTAAGTAATGATTCAGACAATTGATTCTTCTGTTGACTGGCAAACTTTTTCCAAAGCCTGTCACTTTATTTTACTTTCAAAGATATGCACCAAAGTTTTGCCACCTTAATCTGCTACTGTTAAAAGGCCACTGGTATTAATTAATTTGCTAATTGCTAATAATATAATACTTATTTCTCTTCCTGACACACACGCTTGTCTGCTTGGGTGCCTTCAGTCATACAGGTTTGAAATGACAAGTGGGTGAGTAAATCATTACAGAATTTTCATTTTTGGGTGACCTATCACGTTTCTATATTTTTGCATATTAAGTACAAAATTAGTGCACGAAAATAGAGTACTTTAAGTACATTTAAGTGAGATTGCTTGTTGGTTTTCATATAGGCTAGCCTTATTTAGCGCCTATATCATTATCCAAATGCATAAGAAAATATTTGTACAGTAAAGCTGTGCAAACAGAAAGATTACAGAAAGCTTTTATCTATTCATAAATAGCATACCTGAAAAAAAAATATTTACAACATACTGACAATACAAACATCTTTAATTACAATAAATACAATTTAAATAAAGGCACCTGGCCACACAGGACATAATTGACTACCAGTGTCTACATTGTACCATCTTTGTGATCAAAGTAGTTGTAACATGTCCCTCTGGCACAAAAATATCAACTGCAATCAGCTACAGGGACAACACTTAACAAAAGAAAGAGCAGCTGAACACTGAGTACGGCTGCACACATCAGGTGCATACAAGGATGACAAATATGTCCTTGTTCCTGCCCTTCAGAGACCCCAGAACGCACAATCCTGCACTAATTACGTGTCAAACTACAAGACTGACAACTCTATTAGCTTGTTTCTCTATAGCAACAGAATGAATGTGGTTGTCTGAAGCAGATGAATGGTCCGGTTAGAGATGCTTGTCACACATATATGCTTCATGCTTTTTGGAAGTATCTTGAGGTGCCAGAATAAGTGGAAATGTGTTCACAGTGTCGATAGATACATCGGGGGATTAACACGATACGTAGGTCTTTGGATTGTAGTGTCATTAGATTCATTGTTCTTATAGATTTGCTTTGGTTAATTGTTGGGTTAAATTAGCCTCAAAGTACATCTCAACATGAGAGTGAGAGTCAGGCGGTTAGTGCAGAGAGCTACACAAACACCAGAAGGTTTAATTAGGCTTCTCTTTATTCAACCTCTTCATTTCAAAAATAGTCCTTGAGGGATAATGTTCAATTTACTTTTAATGTGTGAGTTTAAAAGAGCAATCCTAAAGAAAATCTTTCAATAAGAAGAACTACAGTGGTCTGGATGAGAATTAGGTATAAAGAGAGTGTAAAGAGTAAATATGACGCACAGATGTGGTCTGTTCTGCTGAAACTTCATTAGCCTGTTCCACATCACATATTAAAATCCCATTAGAATATTATAATCAAACCTATTATAACTGCCGAATGTATCTGAAGCGTCAAAAAATGCCAGCGTGAAAGTTAGATTTGGCCTTGAGGAAACTAAGGACATGGAAACCTATCAACCTTCAAGATTTGTTCGGACCAATCAGTGTCCAGACAGTTCAAACAATGTAGAGATAACAAAGCACATTGAAGTTTCAAACTATAATCGAAAGAGCTACGAATGACCACAGAATGCGATTGACGATACAATAAAACCTTGTATAAATGGGAAAAAAGGCACTTACACAAAACATACTTGTGGTTTGAAAGCTTTCCATTGTTTTCATTGTCTGGATTATTTGCATTAGCTGCTTGTACAAGGCTATTGAAGATTACTGTTGCATTTTTTGATAATTGCCCACGTTGTCACGTTATCAAACAGATTTTCTTTGTGGTCTCTAATGCAGTTAAAGTGCCTTGTTCATGTGTACCCTGTAGCTTCACCTCTGTCAAAAATGTCACCAAATGTATTGTGAATACTGATGAACAATCCATACAGTACTTAAATGGTTGTAATTCACGAATGCTTAAAGTTGGTCTCTTAAGAAAGAAGACACAACTGGCAGATTCTTGTCGACTAAACAAACTCACTTAAAGTTACAGTTCACCCAAAATCAAAATTCTGTCTTCATTTACTCACCCATAAATTGTTCCAAATCTGTTATATATTTCTTTCTTCTGATGAACACAAATGAAGATATTTTGAAGAATGTAGGAAAGCAAACATTTCTGGGGCACTTTTGACTACCATTATCATTTCCCCGACTGTGGTAGTCAATGGTGGCCAAGAACTGTTTGGTTACAAGCATTCTTCCAAATATCTTTCTCTAATAAATGTATATTTTCAAGAATCCGAGGGTGAGTAAATGGGTGAACCTTCCCTTTAAATTGAAATGACATTTTCTACATAATTAATAATGTAATAAACTGGTCAAATGTGTATTAAAGAGGCTTAGACCTTTTCACTGATATGTGGTTTGCCACGAATAGATCAGAAATGAATTGTGAAATTTTAAAATACAGTAAATTTACGCAGTAGCGTAGGAGCAGCAGTGTCATTTAAAAGGTTAAAGAAAAGGTTCTTAAACAGTAAATATGGTTAAAAAAAGACATGTTTACTTTGTTTTTGGCCATTGTTATATGATTCACAGTCCGCATTTTTAAATCCAACCAACATCAAAATTTTTGGCAAAAGTACTTACCCTCAGTGTCAGCCTGGCTGCCAAATAGAAGCCCACTAACTAAATGGGCACTGACTCTCCTTCAAGGCCAGCCAACTCATTTCCTTATTTCTTCAGCTGGTAGTAATAGATATTTACTGAAGGCAGACCAGTGACCATTAGAGTTCTATCGATTAGAGGAGGAGAGGAGATATAGACGTGTGAAGATCTGATAGTGAAGCTGTTTTTATCTCTCGACTGAAAATGACTGCTTATGTTTGCGAGAGTATATTTTATGACAGCATTAAAACAAAGCAAACTACAAGTCGTCAATTCCGCTAATTATAAACGTTTCATCAAGTTAATAATTAGGCAGAATGAAAAGAGTTTTTCACTCTGCGTTATTTATTAGGTATTGGATTTTAATTTTAAGGAAGATTTACGATTAGGATTTTCCAATCCTTTCGGGAGCTGCCATGATTAGCTTGGTAATTAACTCTTTGATGCAGTTTTCGCCTTGAGATAGCACCGCTGCCAGCTAAAGCGCTTTGTCGATTTAGCTATCCTGTTGTTGTGATGACACACACATGGTAATCCTTTAATCCTTAAAATATGCATTCTTTCCCCAGTTCTAATTAAACACTAATATTTGGATTAATCGGAGCTTGTTTGGGTCTCTGTGGAAATAAAAAGAACTGTGAAAGCGGGGGCTAAAGCTGACCACAGAAATAAATCGCAGGTCTTCCAGTTGCGTTCATTCCCAGAGGTGTCGGTCATTGTCCTGTAGTTATTGGTTGAACAGTAAATAACACTTTATATAAGCAATAGAGAGTTTGCTTGAGGGAATGGGATACTGAAGTCTCATTTTCATATTCTGTCATGGAGAGATAGAGACGTACAATTTCACGCTGTCACAAAATGTGAAAAGGTGAGAAATGTTTATTGTATCTGTCAATTTCAACTTGCCATTGGATTCAGATTTCTGTCAAATATATGCATTGGCTCAGAATGGGCGCATAGAACAAATATGACAACTGTCACCGAGATATTCCCCTCAATCATGGCTGAATCTAACATTTACTGCCGAAACATGCTTCAGTGCATTTCTCTGGGAAACCATGTCCACGCTGAATGAACTTCAAGCAAAACGCATGAAGTGGGAGGATGGTGTGGCTTGTATAAAATAGGAGGATTACATTATTTCAAGGCTGTAGGGGCACGGAGAAAATTCAACACTAAAATCTAAAACAACTAGAAATGATACATTTCCAACATAGACCTGTGGTTAAATGGTGATTGGTTGTGTGTGTCTGTGTTTCAAGCACTCTTTAATAGAGTGTTTGTTTTGTAATTTGTCATCTAACATACAGTTCGAAGTTGTTCCTTTTTTTAAGTATTGAACTTGGGTTGTGATGGATGACTTTTTGGTAATAATTGGCTTCAAAACCACACTGACCGTTCACATGCATGAAAGCGTATACTTTTGTGGAGGTATATCTGTGACAGAGCTACTCTGGGGAGCCGGAGATAAACCAAAGGCTTGTCAGTAAGGTTCCCTGAGCATCGGCAGCTCTCCGGCGCTCTTCACCTGCTGGCTGCGGGTTACTTAGAAGATCCTTCCTGCGGAGAGGAATAGAGGTGCAAATCCTTCTGTCAGAGCTGCGATATTTGACTCCATCTCAAAACAACTCGCAGGAATTCTGCTTTATTTCAGAATGTAATTGTAACACACCATAGAGTAAATGTCCATCATTCTTACATTTCTTACTGATGCCTGCTATCTGCTCTATTTACAGTAGCTGCTATGGACTACATTTTTGAATCTGTAACCACTTCACAAATGTTTCAATTGGGTCTAAAAGAATCAATGTCCACATCTGAATATGGCTTTAGCCAAAAAGTTTTTTGAATGCAATTGTGTAGTCATTTATTCCTTTCCCAATCTGTGTTTTGCGCTTTGGTTTGGGGAGCTGAAACCTCTTACCAGCCTCATGACTAATGCTAAAAAATCTCTCTCTATTTCTTTCTTTCAGCCCCTCCTATACCTCCAGGTGCCTTCAGTTAAGAGCAGCACAGAGGGAAAGTCTTACAGGATTAGTGTTCTCTGTTAGAACAACCTGACACTTGCTGTGCAATTTCCCAAATCTGTGTTGAGAATGTTCTAGAATGTTCAGCACTGACTGGAGGATTATACGCAGACGGCAGTTCCAGCCAGGTGCCGGCGCACAGGTATACAAGCCGTTCAGGAGTACCACTGCAGTGACAGTAAACATATCGTCGGAAAACAAATAGAACATTTTGGCGAGCATGAATATTTTTTTACAAAGAATTTGGACTTTGATTCGTGAATTCTGATCAAAAAAGCTACCGCCAATCCTGTAGAAGCAGATTAACCCTTGCAAAGAGCAAAAATGCAAATCATCTGGAAAGGCACATTCATCTATAGAAAATTAGAATTCCCAGAGGTTAGTGAAATGACACATGAAGCAATTATTTTCATTTCACTGCAAGGTCAAACCATTCGGACCATTTTAAACAATGTCACATTACTTAGTCTCCTACTCATTGCTCAGAAATGATGGGTCTATTTTTTGAGGGATGAATGAGGGAAAAAGTTTTGCCTCTGCACTATTTTGAAACGATGTCGTATAAGACTGTCATAACATTTCCCCGTAACCATCAATCCAATCAAATACATATTTAAAAGCTATGAAAGGTATCCCACATTTTGTAAAAAGAGGACATTTTAAGATGCCATTTTTTAAAAAGGCCTGGACCACTTGCCATTTATTTTATTCCTAAAAAATTACTTGCATTAAAATTCATAATAAAGTGTCTTTCCCACAACTTTTGTCCCCAATATAGAGAAATGTTGTTCTGAATATCATATATTGTGCACATGGGTCCACTTAGACTTTTCTGTCACTAAGAAGTGGGGAACTTTTTTGAAAATGATTACAGATTAGATGAAATTTATGCACTTAAATTTTATAGTAAATAAAACAGACACTTACAAAGGAAAAAGGATGCGCAGAAAGGTTAAGCTGATATTCACATACTGTATTTTCTATACATTGATACTACCACAACATGATTTGTAAGTCTGCTCTTTAGCTCTGCAATACATTTGATCCAAACCTCATCCAAAACTGTAATTGAAAGTAGTTGACCAGAAAATGAAAATTTGATCAGTCACTCCAAACCTGTATGACTTTTCAAAGAAGCTATTTTGAAGAATGTTTCTGGCACCCGGGTGCTGTGCTGTTCGGTTACCAACTTTCTTCAAAATATCTTCTTTTGTGTTCTGTGTAAGAATGAAAGTCATACAGGTTTGAAATGACAAGAGGGTGAGTACATTATGACAGAATGTTCATTTTTGGGTGAACTATCCCTCTACCATCTCTCCACAGAAATACACAATTAAACAGTGAATCAGCATTACTGTATCACTGCATTAAAACACAGAATGTAGCATTTTTGTCATAACACCAAGGATTTTTTTACTTTATTCAAATGCAATGAAGCTAACCCCTATGCGACCCCTATTATAACACAGAAAACACAATATACACATCACAACACATACTGTACCCTAACCTTTGCAGAAAGTTATTTTTTATTTTTAATAAAAAGCCATTGAAACTTTTCCGTCTATGAAGAAAGAAAGTTTGTGCTCTCATAAACCACATATCCCCCACAAACAGACACTTGATGTCCTGAAGTTGCTCTCATGTCACATTGATTTCATGACCACTTAGTGCTGCTTTGCATGATTATAGTATTAAACATGTCCTGCCCCCTCACAGCTGTCCAGTTTTACACAAATCCTCCCTATTCTATTCCTCCGTACAGCAAGCCTCAATTAATTATAGTCTTCATTGGGTAGAGTAAAGTAGAGAACATGAATTATTCAAATACTGGGTAAGGGAGGGCGGGTACAGTTTAAAGGGCCAACTTGCAAGACCAACCCTGTCATCTGCCTACCCCATATTCAGTCTCATGCTGTAACCTCTTCAGAGCTTCCACCGTCTTCATGACATTTCCCAGCTTTGCCCTTTTCATTTGATCCATTTTTCACACATTCTCCACACCATTTCTCCTGCTACTCTTTAACATGACATGTAATATCTTCAACATTTCATTTAGTTTTGCAGGGTTTCCTACTGAAATGTAGAGTTTTAAGAATAGCAGTTTTCAGTTTATAAATGAATTAAGGTGTGTGGTTAACAGTGCTTATAAGGCTGTTCAATGTTTTACTACATCATAAAGTACACGCAGTCATATACCTCAAATGTGAATTTAATAATGTTGTGTGTTTTAAATGTACGTTGCTACTATACATAAGTGCAGTTTATGTCAAATTTATGATGAAGGACAAAATGGGAAAGTTCATTATTTTATTTATCACGTTGGCCAAAATTGACATTAAAACTGAGATGCTCCATTTGCCCAAATTCTCACTTGCACACTAGAATTTTTGGAGCACACCCGGATCTGTTTGACGCGAGTCTCTTTATTTTTCCAAAGCCACTTTGAACCCCAGTTACAATCCGACTTTAAACGTGTGATTAGTGTAAATTCAATCGGAGTACCTGCAGCTATCCTGTGTAGTTCATTCAGATGATAAAGGAGGATGAAACATATTGACTGTATGAATAAAGAGAAGTGAACATTTTCCTAACAGTAAATGATGAACAGGAATATTCATCTCAGCCCTTTAGCTGTATGGTGCGCTGTTTTCATAACTTACTAACACATTCAGTCTTTAAATTCAGGAATGACGCTGCCTCATCTAATGACATTGTGACACTGTTACTTCCCCTTGGTTTGTTATTTATCATTTGTTTGCTTATGTTTCCCTGAAAAAATTGTTGTGGCGTCTCATTTGCATTTGTCTTCAGCTTGTGCCCACAGCAATGTTTTGTGCGAATGTACCAAACGTTAATATTCTTGATGCTAGGGAGTCCATGTGTTATGAAAGAAAGAATATGGGAACAGCTTTCCAGATGAATACATTTCCACATTAAGACAGAGCTAGAGCCTTACATATTTCACATATACAGTATGTTACAGGGATCTTTCAGGCCAGCTTTAAAGAGATGGAGCAGAACTGTGATACATATTATTCTGTACAACAAAGTTGCATTTTAAGACTGGCATAATAATATTTGTGTGGTAGTTTATTCATGTATTTAAATACTTATGTTGTGCCAGTAATGTGCATTTATTTCATATAATATAAGTAAAATACCTAAAATATACATATTAATTTAACATGTAGCATATATATTTTATGTGGGTTTAATTTCTATACAAATGTATATATTTTTTAAGTTAAATCAAATTTGCCTTACAAGTCACTTAAATCTAAATTATTTTAAATTAATATTACATTAAAGTATATTAAGTTCTATAATTACATTAAATTATATGAAAGTGCTGCATTTCTTATAAAACTTTGTTTTAAAAAACATGTTAACGTGACTTACTGAGCATCATTTTTATATAGAGTCATATTTTAATACATTTAAACTTTACATGTATATATTTTACGTGTATTCATTTTACTTTTAAATAAAGTCATCGTTTCTACATTTTTATTTTATGTGTGCTGTGGGAGGCACAATGAATCATACCTCAAGCTTTTATGCTTTGGTTGTAGCTAATGTTCTTTTTTTATTTGTGTTTAATACATACTTTTATTCTTTCAAGAAAATTAGCTCAAGATCAAATAACAACTGGCGGACCCCGGTGAAGACCCCTGGCATATTGCATGCTTGAAAAAATGTTATCCTAATGAAAAAATACTATCAGTAATGTTTGATTTTTAAAGTAAATCTACAACCTAATAGCTCTTTATGCACACCACATCTCTACAATATTGACATTTAGATAATTACATCATCTTCATCACTTTCAAATACATCGGATGCATCTTCCTCTATTTGTCTCTTTATCTTCAATCTTGTTTGGGATCTCTCTTCCTCCACCTTCCTCCGCTCTGTCACCTCCTGCAACACCTGCATGTCCATCTCATCACTCCCTCCACTCAATACAATCATCTCCTCTATCTTTTCCAGCAGCTCTCCGACCTGGTGGCTCTCACCTTTAACCTTATTATTAAACACATGATACCTGCTACCACATCTGTCAACAAGCCACTGCAGGGCTTCTCCCTCACATTCAATGTGCTGCTCAATGTCTCGCTCTCCAAGGAGGTCCCCAAAGGTGAACAGAATCATACTGTGATCCCAGACTGGGGAACCCAACAGCTTCAGATGGTTTTCCATTACCTTCAGCTCTCGCTCTTGGAAGGAACAGTCTACACGTAGGACGAGAATAAAAGCAACCGGTCCTGGCGCAGATAGAGACAGACTTCGCACAAGTTCTTCTTTATGCAGTTCAGGTGTGTGCTCTATGGGCAGATGTTTCCACCAGCCAGGAGTGTCAACGATGCTCAACGTCCGCCTGGCCATCTCTCCACGCTTCAGAACACACCGGGATGTTCTTCCTGATCCGAACGCCTGTTTGCCTAGCACGGTATTTCCCGCTGAACTTTTCCCAGCCTCTCCGTAACCGAGCAGCACAAGACAAAACTCAGAAAGACGATCTCCGGTGCCTAGCAAGAGACATCATAAAACAGAATAGTAATAAATGCCACCGCCTTTTGGAACAACATTTTATTTACCGTTCATATACTTGGCATTGTGTAATGAACAAACAGATCTGACTGGCATGTTTGTAAAAACAACATAAATATCTCAATTCAACTAAGGCATAGTCCTGGCTCAAGCTAAGCCGTGTCTGTGAAACCGCCCCATAATGTGTTTTTGGATAAACATTCAACTCTCGAAAAATGATTCTAATGTACACAAAAACTCCTGACAACAGATGAAATGTTACATCTGTAAACACACATGCCAGACTGCACTTTAAAACATTAATACTATATGTAAATAAATACTTTAGTTATCTATACAATACACAAAACAGACAGTGTTGCCAAAATGTACTCGGAAGCAGAAGGAAACATTTCATTCAGAAAACAAACTAGGGACATGTGAACAGACTCGATTAACATTTTAAAAAACATTAAATATATTGTAACCCCCGTCCATTAAAAAAAGATTATTAACACACTTGTATGCGACTGAAAATGTGTTAAAACACTAAAAGGTGTGTGAAAAGCTTTGTAAAGGAAAGCAACAGTCTTCTTAAACATTTCAAAAAGTTGTTAATGCAGTAAGACTGTGTTCAAAGTAATCATGTAAATCATTTGAGGTCATTCAATTGACCTGTTACCTACATGGAACTAAAGCCCTTTAATTGTACCTATTGTGAATTTATATCTATTGTTTTATGAAATGTCCACTGAATAAAAATATATTTTTTAAGGTAAATCGAAACCTTAAAAACTATATATGTATAACTATATTATTATAAATACAAAATATTAAATATTTTTAAAGTCAGTTTAATATAATTTTAATTTAAATGACTTAAAGCAAATTTGTTTCAGCTTAAAATTTAAGGCAACTTCCAAACTAAAGTTTTAAAGTTTTTTTTTGTATGTTTATGATATTTTTCATTAGAATAAATGACGGTTTAACTGTTTGAATACACTTTGTACATAATGATGGTAACATGCTTTTACGTGTTCCAATACGCTTTGGGGTCACTGTAGATCAATGATGCATACAAACACAGAAAAGTAACCATAACTAACCTTTTATTCCACTCATCTTTCTCACAGGTTTTTGTTGCTTCGCTCTTGCCTTTGCCTTCTTTTCTGTTGCTTTCCGTTTCTGTTTTACCTCCTTTAGTGTCCTTCGGTCAATTTCATAATAATGGCCTCTATTTTCTGCCACCATCTTCTCTATCTTTACCAGCAGCCTTGTGACCTGAGCGTCATCCTCCCAATTCTCATTGTTAAGGACATGATACCTGTTCTGACATTTCTCAATTAGCCACTGTAGAGCTTCCCCTTCACTCTCTATGAACTCTTCAACCGTTAAATCCCCAAGACAATCTCCATGAGTGAACAGCACTATAGTATGAGCCCAGACTCCCTCACCGAGAAGTTTGAGATGTTCCTCCACAGATCTCCTCTCTTCTGCTGTGACTGACACATCAACACGAAGGGTCAGTAGAAGAGCGTGGGGTCCTTGAGGACAGAGGGACATGCTGAGTAATATCTCGTCTTTAACCAGTTCAGGTGTGTGTCAGATAGTGGGAGAGACTTCCACCAGCCTGGTGTGTCCACTAGCGTCACGCGTGTTCCTGCAACCTCTCCATCTCTCCTCAGACACTGGGTGGTTGTCTTCGAGGTGAACGTCGCCATGCTTAGAATGGTGTTTCCTGCTGAACTTTTTCCAGCTCTTCGAAAACCTAATATTATCATTCTCATATTGGAAATGTGGGACTGCTTGTGAACTGGGTAATAAAAAGGAAAAATTAAGAACACCCGAATTTTCGTTTTTGGTTAAACAAATCCCATAAAATGACTTTCAGGTTCTCACCTTGATAAGTAAGTGGAGCTTCCCGTTGTTCCTGTACCATCTTCCTCCTCTGGTTTGCTCTCATGTATCTCTTCGTCATCATTCCTTCAACCTCATGTAACCACTTCCAGTCCATTTCAAAATGGCAGCCACCGTTCCCCAAAACCATTGCATCTATTTTCTCCAACAGCCCCGTAACCTGAGTGCCGGTGGCTCTGTCTACGTTAACAACATGATATCTGTGGCCACATCTCTCCACGAGCCAAAGCAGAAGAGATTCCCCTTCACTTCCCATATGCTTTCCAAGAGTTTGTTCCTGTAGCTGGTCCCTGTATGTAAACACAACTATAGTGTGATTCCAAACCCTTGGACTCAGAAGCTCCAGGTGTTCCTTTGCTGATAGTCTGTGTTTCTCTTTGTATAAAGTGTCCACGCGTATGACCAGCAAAACAGCATGAGGCCCGGGAGGACAATGAGCCAAGCTAAGCACTATCTCTTGTTTTTGAAATTCAGGAGTTTCTTTTACAAGGAAGTTCTTCCACCAACCCGGTGTATCAACTACAGTGATGTGCCTTCCGGCAAAATCTCCCTGCATCTTAACACACCGGGCCGTTCTCTTCAGATGAGACTCTGCGTGACTTATTATTAGGTTAGCCAAAGAGGTTTTCCCTGCTGCTCTGTTTCCCAATAACACAATCCTCAAATCAGAGATGGACTGGACTCCTGCCAATGGAAAGATGCCTTCTTAATATGAAGAAAGATTTTCTTAGTTACTTATTGATTGTTGTACTTAAATCTAAACCGTTTCTAACCCTCATGTTTTGTTTGGAGCCTCAGAGACTCCTAAGGCAATTTTAATAGATCAAAAAATATATTTTACATCACAATATCAGATTGCACTCAGACTAATACAGCATGACTTGTCCTTGGTTTCATGAGAATTTATTATTAAAAAAATGTAATGTCGACTTCTACATTTACAATGTTCAGGTTCTCAGGGACCTCACATATGTATCATCTATATCGGTGGTCTCAAACTGGGGGCCGGGGGGCCCCAAGATGGATCTAAGGGGTCCACAGATCTTGTGGCATTTTATGAAATATAGAAATTTATCATAAATGTTATGTAATCAAACCAAAAGAATTGATGTTCCAGCACTGTCTAACTGAATATGTTTTTGGTTTGATTAAAATGAAAGTCTTTATTTGGGGGGGTGCAAAGCGATGCACCCTACACAAAGGGGGCCCTACAATGGAAAAGTGTGAGAACCACTGATCTATATAATTTGTTTGCATGTTTCAATTGTGTCAAATCCTGTATCTGGAGGGCTATACCATCCAGCATAGTTTAATTCAGACCTTCATCATTGGTTGAAATTGCATGAAATATTTGGAGTAAATCTAAAAACACATTGCAAAGACTTATTTGTCACAGTAATTTGTACAATACGCCAGTTGTGTATATAATGTTACTTCACATTTCTTAAGTCTATTCTAAGGCTATCTTAAATTTGTAAGTACAATCAACTTGGCTTTATAAGCCATTTCAACTTACCATTTAATTTATTATTATGCCATTTCTTAAAAATAAGTTAAGCATTTTCAATAGACTCTGTGCAGAAGCGTAGTGACAAACTTCCGATGTTTTAAAGGCTTGTTGATTCTGCTAGTGTTTATTACAAGTTCATTTTGACAGAAATTTGTTTAGGTATGTTAAGTCGTTTTAGAATTTTAACCAGAAAATGACTTATGACAACATCCTAAGTTCATCACTACGTTTGTGCATAGAGTCCATTTGTTTTTAGAAGTTACAACAACTCACAACTGCCCAAAAGTTTAAATGACTTTTAAAGCCAATTTGATTTTACTTTTTACAGTGACTTACTGTGTTTTGATCATCTGGGAAGGTTGAATAGATGATTATTTGTACCTTTTTTACATGTACTAAATCATTGGTGTTTGATGTACAAACAATGACAAAACCAATTTCAACAAAACCACGTACATATGAAATATTCTTATAACTGTGATGAATAAAAACCAATAATCTATTTGCTCCTATAATTCCAGGAAGCATAGACGTGACATGCATACTGTATTACTTACCAAGTTCACAACTTGCAGCCATTGCTGTTCTCTTCTACTTAGCCCTTCCCTGAAATATTTAGAAGTAATGCCACATTTGGTTTAAATAAGCTTCAGCTCAATTTGAATGATACAGAAAGGTTAATAAAAATGAATTTTGTCTTCAGCGTGTATTAATGCGTTTCCGAGGCACCAAGAGTTAGCTAATGGATGAAGCTTCTAAAATGACAAGATTACAACCCCACACATTTACGCCTCTTTTCAACAAGCTTTTAGAAACCATTATCTCAGAAAGAATGAATAAGTGAGGTGAAAGAGGTAAAAGGGTTTTACCTTTGTACTCATCACAGCAGAAGACCTGACAGCGAAATGAAGGAGATAATTCTTGTGTGAATAACAAACATGCACAAACTGGTTACACTGGCTGAACAACTGACTCGAGACGCTATCTGAAAACAGGCTCTCTGTCCATTGCATTCAATTATTGAGACCAATTTTAGCTATAAACAGTTAAGCTGTTATGTTGACTGTTGCATGTAGTTTAGTGAACATCATGGACAGAAACGTGGACATCATGGACATAAAAGAACAGGGTTTATTTTGTAATAATGCAACACACATTTCGCAAAAATAAAATGTTCTGTAGTTGCCGCACATGAAACATAACCCTTCACATGCAAGCCTCACATGGCAGTGAACATGTGCACCTACTCACCAGTGCTATGAGGGTCTTAAAATAAATAAAAGGGGTTTTACAACCGAAGTAGATCACAAAAGATGAATGGCTATTTTAGACAGAAAAAGAACAGGAGAAATGGGCAGAGAGGTTTGTCGAGGGATGACTCATGGACGGTGTCAGAGAGAGCTTGTCTTGTTTTGATGTACAACATGGAAGCCTGAGATCGGTCAGGGACAGATATGGCCGTATCAGATTTCAGAGAACTAGAAGAGACAGAAATTGCTTATAACCTTGAAAAGACGGACCTTGAAAGCAACAAGAGAAGAAATATGGTGGACAGCAGCTGTGAATCTTTTGTGCAGTTTAAATGATAGAAATGAGATAGTCTGCCCTGATTGCTTTAATATGTAATAAATATTCATCTCGACTTTTGTGCAACTGTGCTCATACTTCGACCATATTTTTCAGTTTTGGAAACTGGAAAATCTTTTTTATTATGTAAAAATATGATTCTTGCATGGGCTTTATCGAATTTTTCCTATCAAACCAAATTAGCAGTGATTTATATGGTCTCAGAGGTCCACTTCAGTATGTAAATCTAATTAGAGGCGCTGCACAGCACTGAAGTTTACTTTCAAAGAGAAGATCCGATCCCTCGCTTTCTGTCAAACCATTAAAATTGCATTTAGCTCACACATCATCATTATCACTGTTATCGCTATCTCTTGGTGGAGGATTACTGCTTGTAAAACATGAAAAGTGAAGGTTAAGAACACAATAACAAAGATTAGAATCAGCCCTTATCTTTAAGGAACTTGCCGGCTTAAACTCTCTGTTTATATGCCCGTATATCAGGTAATTGGAAAGTTCTGCTCGGCTGGAACCTGTGCTGCCTCCAGTGATATTGGTCACACTTATTTCTCTCTCGTTCTGTATGGAAATAAAGCCTGTGTCTGGTGCCAGGAGTGTGTGATAACAGAGCGTTAGGAGGGCTTGTGATGGTACTTGGATTATACTTCCACAATCCCTCTATCTAACTATCTATCTAAAGACAAACTGTCAAGAACCTTTCAAAAGCCTCGATTCTGTTTTCATGCTCTTAGAATGCCAGAGGCTAATCTGTGCCAAAATCTCTCTGGTTTGAGACTATTTTCCAACATGGTTGAATGTGAATTCTTCAAAGAGATGCAGACTATCTGTGAGGTAAATTGGTTGATGGAGTTTTATATTTTATATTTTGTTTTTCTACTTCCTCTAATGTTCTAACTTTAGTTTGGAGATGTTTTTCTGCTTCATCTATTTATGTTCCATGCACTAACTACCTATAACCTACCTGTATTTTTCAAAGAATATCTTAAAATGAGGCCTTAAGCTTCATACTGTATCTACAATTAAGTGATATTATCATATGAATATCATCAACAAATGGTTAAAATGATTTGAATTTGCTCCTCATAAAGAGGCCAAAATAAAGCACACAAGAAGCCATCATATTCCTTGACATACCTTGTAAAAGAATAAAGTCAAACTGGTTTAAAAAAGGTAATAAGGAAATATTTATTTATTTTGGGACAAACTGTTCTTTTAACCCAAAGTGACACTAAAAACCATCCATTTGTCTTAAAGGGATGGTTCACCCTAAAATGAAAATTTGTTTACGAACCCTCATGTCATTTCAAACCTGTATGACTTTCTTTCTTTTGCAGAACACAAAGATATTTTTAAAAATGTTGGTAAACGAACAGAGTGGACCCCATTCACTTCTAATGTATGGACACAAAACCGATGCAAGTGAATGGGTGCCAGTTAACAACATTCTTCAAAATATCTTCTTTGGTGTTCTGCAGAAGAAAGAAAGTCATACAGGTTTTAAATGATACGAGACAATGGTGACAGAATATTCATTTTTCATTTCCTAATATTGAGCTAATCAATATACATATATATATAAAAATTCTTAATGACATCATGTCGGCTATAAACTAAAGTGCTAGAGAATGACAGGGTTATGTAAGTTACTCTGAAAAAGTAATTAATTACTAGTTACTCATTATATATTCAATAGTGTAATTAGATTACTGTATAAATTACTCTTTCCAAAAAGTATTTAATAACTTATTACTTATTACTTTCTATATCAACCTTGGTTAGTTAAGTGATTCAAGGATAGACATGAAACGTCTTTTTTATTAATTCAAGTAAATAATATAAAACTACATAAATTATTCTAATTAAAAAAGTATGCAAATGTGAGAGGGATACATTAAAGCATACATTAAAAAATTAGAGTTTTGAAGCATTTCCACTATTGAATATATTACACAGTATTTAGTTCAAATACATCAGAAGTAACTGTAATTAAATTACAGAAAAAATAAGAGTAATCCCTTACTTTACTTTTTCAAGGGGAAAGTAATTAAATTACAGTAACTAATTCCTTAGTAACTAGTTACACCCAACACTGGAGAATGATTATAACTTGTTTATAACAAAATAAAAAATTGTGTATGCGTAACATGAGAATGTGCTACTCATTTCACCAAATAATTAGATTTTCATTTTCCAGCAGTCAAAGGCTTTCTCTGGCTCTCTCTCCTCAATTCCAATTCTCATGCCTTCCAGGAGCAAAGATGAAGCTATTGCTATTCTTGATAGAGCGTTTCTGTAATTAAAACTAATGCTATCTTCTACTGTTTAAGGCAAAAAAGTAGAACACCAACTAAGAAAAAAATATTTAGGGTTCATAATGCCTTAGCTACACAGACTCCATTCCTCTCAGAAAAAAAACTTTAATTACCAATATGATTAAATGACTTTTAAAGAGTTTTTAAAGAGAAGCCCTTTTGTACTTACATGCAGCTTTGCTTTTAACAAATGTACTACACGGTCGCAGCATTCCAAAAAAATGATCATTGCAAAAGTGCCGTTTAATGGGTAAACCCAATGTACTGTATAGTCTGTAGAAGAAAGAAAATACTCCGTCCTCTATTCCTTCTAAACCCTTATAAGTCACATGGTTTAATGCTCATGTACATCTTCCTTTTAATCTGTAGCTGTGCATTGATGGCAAAACTCTAGCGTACAGATAAAAAAAACTTTCAACTTGCATAGAGAGACCTTCATCTCATAAACGTAACCTAAAATTGGACTAAGCATTATAATAGTAGTCTTGGCTTTGACTCTTTACTCTAGAGCCTTGTTTCGTAACACAACGTTCCTGTGGCTCAGTGGTTAGAGCATGAAGCTAGCAACGCCAAGGTCATGGGTTCGATCCCAAAGGATTGTACATAGTTAGAAACAAATGTATAGCCGCTTTGGATAAAAGCGTCTGCCAAATGTAGTTTTATATGGTTTCAATGTTCTCTCCCAGGTGGAATGCGTGTTGCCATCTTAAGTGCCTTTCCATTATTCTAAAAGCCACAAAATCTACTTTTTAATGACTGGGGGGACAAGTCAACAAAACAAGAGAACCCAAGGGAGTAGAACGTGGCGTTAACTTAACACGTGTTAAAAACTGACAAGAAAGATGTCTGCGAGTGAGAATGCATTTGTACCGAGTAGTATTATATGACAAAAGTATGATCCATTACTATCCTGAAGTTACATGGACAACTGACTTTTATCCTTGATAAAACTAGTACAAGCCTTTATTGTTGTATAAGACAGTAGAAAACTGACCTGATATACAGTATTAATCTTGCCTTGTTATTTTCTTCTGATATTCTATAATAGGGCCTTTGTGTGGTACAATTAAAATGGGAATTCATTCATTTTGGAGTCAGCAACAAGGCATTTACATTAGTCTTTGGGAAAGGATTTAATACATCATTGTATTATCAGTAAATGACACGCATTTCATCCACACCTTGACATCCATCAGCATAAATGTTTTTCATTCAAACAACCATGGTACTGAGTTATATCCTTTCTTTTAAGAACCTCCACTGAATTTTTCATTCAGACAAGTTAAGCATTCTTCAAAGCCCATGTGTTTAAAAGAAATTGTGGCGCTTTAAGATTATAATGGCCTTACAGGAGAAAGTTGGTACAAAACATTTTTTTTACAGGCTGTAGAAGATGTATATTATTTTATGTATCTATAAGCACAATAAAGAATATATTTAACATATAATATCAAGTACTTCTAACATTAGCCAATATGTTAATTCTGTAAAAACAGAAAATAGGAAGCCGGATAAGGAAACGTGGCCTTTAGGGAAATGTGATCATTTCCACACATTCTTCTATTTCTGGTCATTCTTTCAGAGATACTTGCCACTTTGCTGTAAAAAAGATAGTTCAGTCAAAATATGACTCACTTCATCCACACTCTAAATCTATGAGAAGCTAAAAATCCATAAGCTTAATTAAAATGTGAAAATCTTCATTATAGCGCTGGAAATTGGCATGCCTCATGTGCTTGGATTATATTGAGATTTGCTTATTAATTCCCAAAATGAAACCAAATGTCTTGTTGGAACTCGGGAAGCCGGTTGTGACAGCTCTCAAACATTTGAATAAAAATGTAGCTCAGACGAAGAGGTTCATAACAAAATAACACATTACAAAATGCACAGAGCTGCTGGCATTGTTATACCGTAGACACTGCTGGGAGTTGAATGGAGAAAATACGGAGGAGTTTAGATTGAATTTCTATTTGAGTTCCGGTTGAATTTTGATTGGACGGGCCCACGATTTCAATAAACACAGGTTAACAGGTGGGTCAGTGATCCATGGCATCCTCTTCCTCGTCGCTGCTTTGAATAAAATCATCCTCAATGTCCTCTAGAGAAGGTCCGGCTTCATCATCCTCGGCTTCATCATCCTCAGCTTCATGTGCTTCTCCGCCAAGTTCTGCTAACAGGTGCTCTGTGTGCTCCAGCATGGGTGCGTCCTCACAATGGAGCTTCACATACAGCTACAGATCAGAAAAAGAAAGTGGAGACAAAATAACAAACACGATTTATTATCAGAGGAATAGAAGCCGCGTTTGTCTGACAAATACAGAGAAATCTTGGCTTTTGCAAGCATGGCATGTTTTGCAGTGTGAACATGTTGCTGCTAAATCAAAACCCTCCTCTGCCTCTGTAGTTTCGTTTTATGTAACACAACGTTCTTCTTTTCTCAATCATTCCAGTGCCCTTTTTCTCACTCCATTCCTCTGGAGGAAGGTCCAGTGCCAGCTAAGCGAGTCAGCTGGCAAATTCCACAAATTAGTGACTCCTTTTCCAGTACAAATGAACTGGGTTCTGCATCAGTGGGAAATCGAACGGAAAGTGACTGAGCGCTTGCCAAGAGAGCGAGAGAATTCAATCCCCACACTGTCTCAAGTCTTATCACAGTAAAATATACTCTGAAAGAACATGATAAAAAAAGCAATTCTCGGAATGACTGCGATACCATATATCTCCTATTCTTCCTATTGGTCTATAAAAGCGGGCAGAGACTTTCACCCTGTTTGAGCAAGGAAATTAGAAATTGTTAATCGTGCGATTGAACGTGTTCAAGTGCGAGAGCGAAATGAGAGTAATCAAAGATCGCTAGATGTAAATGAGAAAGCGGATGTGAATGGGAAACATAGTCATGATGCGATATGAACCCTGCTAATGACGGCAAAGATGAAAGTATTTCATGACTGTTTCAGCCAGATCTGGCTCCAAGTGTCCAGGCTTGTTTTACAGCCAGTGCACACTGACAGTGCGTGTGTGTACACTACTGTTCAAAGGTTTAAGGTCACTTACTAAATCCTGAATATTTTTATTCTACATTTTATATTAATACTTAACTATAATGTAACTATGGGAATTATGTTGTAGTCATTTCAAAATATATCAAAGCCATGTTCAATTGCAGCATCTTTTGAGAGGACAATAACTCAACCGGAGTTGCAGTCCCGGCTGCTGCCCTCTCCCCCATCACTTCCCGTCTCTCTTTACTCTACTCATAAAGGCCAAGTTTAAAGGAATAGTTCACTTTCAAAAATACATTTTCATGATAATTTACTCACCCCCATGTCATCCAAGATGTTTATGTATTTGTTTCTTTAGTCGAAAAGAAATTAAGGTTTTTGATGAAAACATTCCAGGATTTTGCCCCATATAGTGGACTTCAATGGACATATATTTGGAAAGTGAACTACTTTAAGCATGCTTATTGCAGTCACCATTTGCTTAGAATTTGCGGAAATGTTCTCTCGGCATTTTATCAGGCAGCTTCTTGAAGTCTCTCACCTAGTATTGAAGAAGTCTGAATCTATGCTGGGCTTATATTGGCGGCTTTTTTACTTGATTATAAGTCATTGATGTCAAGAAACCAATATGTCTGAACAATTATATGCAAGTCGAACTAGTGTACACTGGTAGTGTATATATTTACACAAACCTTTAGTTATCATACTGTATATAAATCATGTAGAGAGCAGATCAGTTTTGCCTTTAATCAGCGTTTCTGCATGTATTGTGGCAATTCCGCTCGAACACGTCTTGAATTTCAACATAAACAAACCTCAGAAATGACAAAGTCGGCGAACAGCAATGTGAAAGACTGAGAGAATTCAAAATCAGGCTTATTCCATCATATATTCATTTTTCAACTGATCCTAAAATACATGTACAACATTATTATTGTGATGTTTAAACATGACTATGAACTTGCTTGCTTTGCAATATTCAAGATCTGCAAGCATTGCATCTTTTTTGTTTGTTTTGACCAGGTAGTCCGGTTTCAATTTTAAGCGAATAAATGCAGATAAAAAAATCTATTTGATTTTGGGAGGAATGTTGTCACAAGTTGACAGAATGAAACAAAAACGATAATTTTACATAAATACCTACAGACATTTAAGAAAAACTAAAATAGTATTTTTCCATGGCTGTATATAGTTTACTACAAAAAGTACAGTTATATAATACATAAACCTACAGTTATCCTACATATATAAATGATATAGAGAAGACAGCATGATTACAGTTCACTGAAGTGAGTGTGATAAATGAATACACATGTGTCACACATATCAATATGGCTTCAGTATACCCCGCAAGCATGTAATCTTGTTTTGTCACGTCACACTGCCTATTTGAAGTCAAGATACAGCATTACGAAGCAAATACCAATGCAGAGAGCTCACGAACTTGCTCAAGTTTTCTAAAACATCAAGTGAAAATGACTAATGCACGCTATTTTTTTAAAGGTCATTCCTTACGGTATTAGCGGTGGTTTTAGAGTAGAAAGCTCCCTTCGGTGAACTGTAATCATACACACATAGAGGTTCTGTCTACTCTAACTAGCAGACTTTAATTAAGAGAGCACATTTCTTATTAATACATGAAAGAGCAGTCATTTAAAAAGCCGCAGAAAGTGACCCTACAACTTATCAACCTCTCCTCCGCCATTCTTTCCTCTCCTTTCTTTTTCTATTTAATGAGTTTTAGCACCGTCGAACCTTATTTAACTCCCTCAGGAAGGAAAGCGCAAAGTCCTTCACACTCACAGACTAACCAGGTCATCTCACACACACATACTGTCAGCGGGCAGCCGGCTGCTCCCGTATATCACCCTCAGAGCCGTGGGAACGGTCGCTAGGCAACAGCGAGCGGCGACTGGGCTCTACGGGGCCTCGTGGGATCTCATTTACCGACCGATCATAGGACCTCAGGAGAGTCTGAAACTCTTACCTGCTCTACAGACCCGACCTTCACACAAACCCACACACATTTTAACCGTTGACCATACAGGTTTAGTTAGACCCATGAGGACAGTTTAAAACAACGTTGATGTGTGCGCTCGCGTTCCCAGGGCCTTTCGCTGGCGGGTATCAAGGTTAATTGTGATGATAAAGCAACGCTTAGACATTAAACTCGTGCATGTCCGCAGGCGCTGGACTGAAACATTCAAATGGCTTTTAAATGGTGTCTTATTTAGTCTTTAACACATAACTGAAGTTGATTGCTACCTTCGACAGCTCATCATAAACCATAAAGCTCGTTCAGCATTCGAATTAATAGACCAATCTATGCCGAAAGAAAAACATTTGCAGGTAATGCAGCACGTCTGCTTGAGAGGACACAAAAACACACACGCACACTCGTACTTTATTAATAAACCAACAACGTCTTATCAAAAGTACTAAGTACACGTTAAATGTTATTTCGGTGGATTTATTCATTAGGTCTGTAAGGCCCTCATTAGTTGTTACTTAGTCACTTAAGAAGTGAGCAGAATATGTGATTGCTTGAGTGGTTGGGGAGGAGAGAGAGAGCAGAACAGTGTTATTAAAAATGATTGGATATTTAAAAGAAAGTGCATTTAATAGTGTTGTATGCTGACGTCCATTTAATATATTACACTCATTACTCGTCTAACAAGGTAGAAATTCAAAAGCTCCAAATGCTGTGACATTGTGCTAGGTTTAGGAGTGGGGCTTCGGTAGTGCTTTTTCTAGTAATCGTTCGTTTTTGTACGATTCACAATATACGAATTCATACGAATAAGCCACCTCATAAAATAGTTATGAATTCTCGTGAGATCAGGTTAAATACATTTTTCGATGTGCATCAAAAAAGTCATGTGACGGTATAACTACTAACCAGCGGTCCGATTTCATTGCACAGCATCTGGAATGTTGTTCTGAAATGCTTCAGCCGAAGTCCGACATGATAGTGGTTCAGAATTACTTTCCATAACATGACTGCGTGCCTAAAGTGCAGGCATCAGCATCTGAAAGCTGCGATTCATGTATTTCGTAATTTATTATTATTTACATATTATATATTATTTGTATTATACTTATACTTATTTATAACTCATAGTTCTCCTATGGCAGAAACTTTCTTTTTCATTCAAAATGTAATGGATTTAATGGTTATAATGGGAATTGTATTGATTTTAATGGAAACTATAATGGTGTCTACATGTATGTGATGGATTCTATTGGTGGGGTGTTATCGGTCAGATTAATCTTGCTGGAAAAAGGCCCTAAAAACACACACACACACAAAAATAATTTTGTAATTGAAAAAGCTATTATGGTTCATAATGGTATTTTCATGGAAATCTTTAGAATTTCTGTAATGGCTTCCACTGGGTTTCTATTGTTTGTTTTTCACCAGGGACCCACTGAGTGGAAACAGTGCTTTATTTGCAAATGATTTATGTGATATTCCACTTTTGCACGTAAATTAAATTCATAACTTTGGATGGAAACACACCTATTATCAAACAATGTTTAAGTGTGACATGCAAGCTACAATAAAACAAAATCATACTTTAATATATAAAACATTTTTAAGACTTGTTAAAAAAGGAAAAGCTCATTTATTCGTATTATTTACTAAACAATCCTTTGGGACTGATTTGAGTTCATGTGTGAAATGTAATGACAGATGATTCTCCTCATAGAACCACACTCCACCCTCCCCTGGCTTAAATAGATCAATGAACCCGACAAAAGCTTGTGCCACAGTTCCAGCTTTGCTTTCTGCAATCTGGATTCACAACTGAGAGATTTGTTTATTGAATTAATTCTGAGGATGGCGCTTCATCTAATGTGTCATCTTAGCAACAGTCACCATCTGGCGTTTTACCCTGTAAACTGAGATCTGATCTCCAGGCCCAATAAGAGCTTACACTCCAATAGCCACTGATACACTCACAAATATAGTGTATACCCTCCATCCACCCCCTCCACATCTTCTCAATGGTCTCATCTGGACGTTCTCTAATGAGCTCGCAAAAACATCCCCAGCGCTGTTTTTCACCTCAGACGTTTTGTCTGGAGAAACCAGCTGCTGAGCTGATCTCTCTTCTTTCTGCAAGCAATCCCTCTATTATCCGGGTTTTCCACTTTCTACTCACTGGTGTATTTGTACGTTGTGAAACGGCAGCTTTGCTGAGGATCACTGTTTGGTGGAGTTGTCTGTGTTGAAGGAAATTGGTTGGAGGTGGTGATGGTGTGTATATGTGTGAAGAAAGCAGGAGAGAGTCTGAGAACTCCTGCCATCTAACTCGCATGGGAATGGGCACAAAAATACATTTCACAGACGGCTGTGCTATGGAAGCCAAACCACACACACAAACACACACGTTGACTTTCTATTGACTTCCAATGTGTAATTTTTAGCAGGATCTATTGACAGAAATGCAATATAATATACATTACTATGTCTTCAGAGGTGTATTAAGACCTTACATAATGAAGAGTTATGTTTTTAATTCACGACGTTGTTTCTTCAGTAGCCCCAAGCGGACAAACTGCTCTATTATTTTTCTTACCCCATTGGCAGATTTTTTTGCTTGTTTTAAGCACAAATTCACTGAAATTTCATATTTTTATACCTAAACAAGACTTTTTTTCTTAGGTCATTTTGCTCATCAAGAAAATCCATCTTGATTCAAGAATTTGTAGACAATTTTACTGGAAAACGAGAAAAAATGACTAAATAAGAAGTAATTTTTTGCAGTATACAGAGCGCTTTTCGTAAATACGTCATTTCAGCAAAGCGAAACAACATATTTTTCCTGTGTCAGCCACCGTAGTGCTTCAGAAGAGAGGGGTGGAGTGAGCCTTTGGTTGGAATTCTCAACCTCACCACTAGATGACGCTAAATGTCATACACTGGACCTTTATCTCAAAAACTTTTACATTTACCTTTAGACATTTTTTAAGCAAAGCTCCTTATAACAACTAAAAAATAACCAAAACAATATAAATACCATATATTTTAAGTAAGCAGAACTATTCAGTTTTGAGTTTGTTGTTCTGTTGTTGACTCCTTTTAATTTTGAACATTTAGCAAAGTAACTTTTTTATTTAGTTTAATAAAAGAAAGGTCTTAAGACAACCTAAACATTTCAGCTGCATCAACAATTAACAAACAGCCTTCACACGACTGCAAATGCATCTCCCACAACCTAAGCATAAGCACCACTCTTCTAAACGATGGTAACCTCAAAAGTAAAAAATACAACAAACTCTTCTAAATATCCAAGATAAATGAACATTCATCATTTACAAGGCTTTTTCCTTTATAAAACTCTTATTTCAAAATTCACGTCTCACGCAAAGCAAGCTTGGAACTGAATTTCACTCTCAACAAATCGCCTTGAATTAACTTGTTGAAATTAAGTTAAACTAACTCAAAAGTAAGAATTAGTTACAGGTAAGAATAAGTTCACACTACTTAAACTGTCTCATTTCTTTGAACATTCGGGTTTAACATTATTTACTTCATATTTTACAATTTGTCCAACTAAAAATGTCCCTGGATGGCCCCACGGCAAAGTTTCATGCCGTGGGGATAAATCAAGGAAGAATTTTGTTCCAGGAGAAAAGCAGGTAAACAAGGACTGGGCTAAGTGTGTGTGTGTTTTGATAGTAATGAATGGGATTAAGCCTGCGTCCGTCCTTCCTTCGTTCTCTGCTTGCTTTCATCATTCAGATTACCATCAAGGACTCCTCCCACTGTCCCTAAATCACCCCGTTCAGGCCCTCATCGCTCACTCCCATTCTGTTCTTCTTTCCTCTGATGAACTGCTGGGCTGGACCGACTTCTGATCCACAACTGACCTTACTGTCCAGCTGACAGATAGTCATTTATATCCGAACACACACACATACTCCTTCCATTTTAGGCATACACTAGTGCTGTACAGCGGCACGACAAAAAGTTTGATATGTGTAAAACTAGCAAAATAGCATGTCCACTGCGGTTCACTTCACAAATCAAGCTGATTTATTTAAGAATCAGTCTAATGGGTCATACATTTTACATTGTCATATACTGTCACTTCCCTGATTCTTCACACATACACACTCACCTTCAAAGCGTTCGGCTTTCAAACATAATTGTGTATTATAGCAGAACACTAAAAGTGCATGAAAAGGCTCTGGATGTCCAATCCCATGAGTGGGCTCATGTCCTCAATAAGTGATTTTTCTAAGAGCACAGGGACAACAAACGCTTGCTGCCGCTACGGTAAAAGGAGAGAAAGTGATCAATGCAGGATTATAAACGAAAAAGCCATTTGTTCTCCTGTGACACTGTGAATTCGGTGAATAAAATATTTACTTGCCGGTGGTTAAGAGTCCACCTGCTTTGTAAACGCTGATAAAAGGTGTCTGACAAAACCAAATGGTTTTAGAGAGTTCTTAAATCTTCTCTTGAACCGAGTCAACGGAGGAAAATGTGTAAAATGGTTCAAACTGTTAATAAGCATGCAAACAAACAAGAGAATAAAACTTGAAAATAGTCGTCCACCAGATGTGCTATTGACAAGCTGTCTAACAAAAAAGTTTACAATGACAAGAGCGTTGGACATGGTCCTAACAGAACTAACATGGTTTCGGATTTACAACTTGGCAATTGAAATGTGTTAAAAAAAAGTTATTTCATTGTTGGAAGTATTAAATGTGTATCCATCGACAAACATATATTAGCTGAACCTTGATAGTCTGTTTTACTCATTATAATTTTTAACGAACCATATTATAAATGCGTCAGATTTATGATGAGCCGCGGTCCAAGCGCGTGCCGAACCGTTGGTGAAGAACGGTCAGGTTCAATTTGTTACCAACCATGGTATTACATTGAGTTTTAGAAGCTGTTGATAAGACTCAGACCATTCCTTTTAACTTTATGGTTCAAATGGTGATAGTCTCAGGGATTGAAAAAGCAACATTCTGGTTATTGTTAGCCTTGAGCTTTCGCCCACAATCCCAAACAACCCCAGAGCTATCCAAATTATAAAGATGGTGCAGTAAATGTGTGCTGTTTATTGGACATTTCTGGCAATGACATTAGATCCCTGTGGTGTTACACATGTAAACAATGTGAGAGCGCTTAATAACCGGCTTTAGAGCTTACAACATACAAACAAAGACAAAAAAATGTCATTCATATTGCCTTTATGTCCAGAGTGTATTTAACACACACATTTAAACACAAGACAGAGAAAAACACCAGGAACAAACAAACAAAATGCTCAAAATCTAATTTCCATATAGATGCTTGGCATGCTACATATATGCGTGTTAAAACACACATACACCTTTTCCAAGAAACCTTCGGATACATTAGAAGCACCGCAGACCAGAAGCATAATTTATTTGATTCGGTTGTGAAAAAAGGGTAAGACTATATTTCTCGCTGCCATACACGACTCCGTGTACATTATTTCTACAAGGTCACATACGCAAAGCAAATAAGCAAGTGCGCTTTTGATAGGTCTTGCTACAGGCGATCTTAAGAGCTGTCATGTACGACAGAACAAACACTCGAAGCTGGTAATTTTGCACCCTTGACTGAACATGAAGACACAATGTTACACTGCAGTTACATTGTGACGTTCGCGATCTATATTTCCAGATGCAATGGAAGCCGATTGAAATGTCCTTCTGATTTTGTCTTTTTCATTATTTCGCAAACACATACAGTACATTCCCTAATATAAGCCTGACAAATTGTTTTATGAAAGATTATTAATGACTGAAAATGTGCCATTAGACGCGATCGAAACAGTCCAAATCAATACTGGACAAAGGCACTGAGGCATTAACAGTGAGACTGAAAGAAAGACCTGATGTAACCGAAGCATGAAAGAGAGGCAAATTGTGAATAGAGAAAGAAATTAGCGACATTTAAAGGGACAGTTCACCTAAATTGAAGTTTTGTCATCATTTACTCACTCTCAAGTTGCTCCAACCCTGTATAATTTCCTTCTGATGAACAAAAGGAAAGATATTTGGAAGAACGTTCATAACCAAACAGTTCTGGGGCTCTACTGACTTCTATAGTAGGGAAATACTATGGTAGTCAATGGTGAACCATAATTGTTTGGTTTCCTACTTTCTTAAAAATATCTTCTTTTGTGTTCAAGGGAACAAAGAATTCTAAACATGTTTGGAAAAACTTGAGGTTGAGTAAACGAATACAGAATCTTCATTTTTGGGTGAACTGTCCCTTTAAGAATGAACACAGAACACTGTGGAACAGAGGTAGAATATAGAGGTGACTGAGAAACAGAAGCAAAAGGAGAGAAAACTGAGAAAGAGAGATGGAAAGAAAGGTACAGTTTTTGAGAAGAACAGACCGAAATGAGAAGTAACAGAAAAAAGAACTAACCGAGTAATAACCACAGAAAAATGAAAAAACTGAGAAATAAAGGTAAAAACAGTGTCAGAAAAGGGAGGTACCTGAAAAACAGAGGCAGAAAAGAGTATAAGAATAGAGGCGGTGAGGTATAGCAGGGGAGGAGAGGTGGCCACTGAGGGCTGGACGTGTAAAGAGCTGGACATCGAGCCGAAGGCAGAAAATCAATGGTGAATAGCGGCTAAAGTGGAATGTGAACTCTGCCTGAAGTCACCGAGTGTGACGGTGAAATGAGCGGCGAGTAAAGAAGCGAGAGACAGATGGAACGAAGGTAGAAAATAGCAATATGAGCGAGGAAAAACAAATCGGTAGCGGGGGGAGTAGCCACCGGCTAATTTAAATCAGAGAAGCAGGAAATCAATCGATACAGAAAAAAACATGGAGGCTGTAATCAAGAGATTAGCTCAGGAGCCATCAGTTTTACAACAAATCGCAAATATAACCACTAAAGCTACTGCATGAAATTGAAAAGGGTTTAAAAATGCATTGAAATACTATAAGGAAACCTTCGGGCAACAGCTAACAAGGTAATATCTCTTTAAAAGTGTCCACAGCTTAGATATTTTGAATGCATTTCCATTTAATGACAGTGAGTAATGAAACTAAACTGGCCATAGGAGAAAACAGAGGACACATGTTTTTACAGTCTAACAGAGACGAGAGAAATTATTTTAATATTCACCCTCAGGTCAAGAAATGTACAAGTTCACCAAATCTAATCAATAGTTTAGAGAATTTCATTTTGAAAAGATGAAAGGTTAACATCTTTAATATGGAGCGGTATACTAGCGGCATTAGTCTAACTCTATTATAACTGGCTGTATATTGAATAGTGCAGAGAGATGACCTTCTAAAAAGCTAATTAATAAATAATTACTGTTTGCTTTATTACAGCCGTATTAATGACATGGCTAACAAAAGCTCGGCCAATATGGCCCACTGATTAAAGACCAGATGAATAATTGAGACGTTAGCATAAGTAATTCAATATTCACGAGTCTGATCCAAAGCCATGAGCTTGACTTCACGGGTCTTATTTACATATTTAGAGCTCCTGTTCAAATTTAGCTACTGCTCTCAAATTTCTTTTTGCAAAATTTATATCGAAGCACAAACAACGATTACTCTAAAACAGTTGAAATGACTGTTGAAAGTCATTCAAGTCTAAGTGGCTGGTGATGCAAACTTGTGGATTCTGGAATAAAAAGTCAGTTATGTTAAATTAGACTTGCAAGACAGTGCATCAGTATTTTTGTATAGTATATACTAGACAGTATATCGGCCAATAATTGGTATTGGTGGATAAAAGCATTTTTTCACACCATTGGGTGATAGTTTACAAACAGCCTATGATCAGGGCCGATGAATCCTGTCAATCAAAAGAGAACAGGAAAATGCAATGAATTTGTGCTCTATATAGAAAATGTTAAGAAACATCCCCAGTTTGATGTTCAATATTAATAGTCTGTAGTGGAGTAGGCGGGGCGAGACCGTGGTTCGAGACTGGTGAGTAATTGTGAATAATCGCCAGCTGTGCGCACACCGGGCTCGAATCACGTAGGAGATTGGGAGCATATAAAAGGAACGAGCGACCGGACCGTCGATGAGAGAGGACCGGGCCCGAACGTATGTTAAGTTGTTTTATGTTTATGTATTTTGTTATTCGCCGGCAGTCGTCCGTGAGGGGCTGCCGGCTGTCTTTTACTTTATTATTAAAAACTTTATTTAAATGTTTGCCGGTTCCCGCCTCCTTCCTTCCTTTTAATGAACCTTATTACATTGGTGCCGAAACCCGGGAGGAAGGAGAGACATGCTGTCGGAGAGTCCTCGCCGCTGAGTGGCCTCGCGGTGCCGGAGAGTTCGGGCAGCGCGGACAGAGGCGTCCGCCAGTGGCTGCCCGAAGCGGTGGCTCTGGGGAAACGGAAGTGCACAGTGCGGCCACCGTCAAAGCTTCGGTGGAACGGCGACCTTTGCTGCCGCGCCTCTGGGTCGAGGTGGGGTGGCTTTCATCCAAGCGGGAGCGGGGGAGTTGCCACCGTCCGCCAGAGGCCGGAGCCTGCGTCCGTCCCCCGAGGGGGAGGAGCAGGGGGCGGGAGTGCCGAGTGCGGCCACCGCCTGCCAGAGGCCGGAGCCTGCGTCCGTCCGCCCAAGGGGGAGGAGCAGGGGACGGGGAACCCGCCCCGACTCCCAGATGGAGGAGCCACCGCCGGCCGCCAGGGGGCGGATGGTCGAGCCGTCCACCGAAGCCCCAGGGCCACCGCAAGGCACCGCGAAGGAGAGTACTCCGGCTGGTTGAGGACCGAGCGGCAGCATGTCGGGGAACCGGACTATAATTTTTTTTTCTCCTCTCTCCCCTCTCTCTTTCCGGTCGCTCCGAGGGTTCCCGTCTCCGTTGTCTCGTCTCGTCGCTGCATACCCCCACCCCGCCCCCCCCCCCCGAGGAGGGGGAGGGAGCATGCACAGTCGCGGGGGTACCCCCCGGCCTGTGAGGGGTGATGGGGGTATGTAGTGGAGTAGGCGGGGCGAGACCGGTGAGTAATTGTGAATAAGCGCCAGCTGTGCGCACACCGGGCTCGAATCACGTAGGAGATTGGGAGCATATAAAAGGAACGAGCGACCGGACCGTCGATGAGAGAGGACCGGGCCCGAACGTATGTTAAGTTGTTTTATGTTTATGTATTTTGTTATTCGCCGGCAGTCGTCCGTGAGGGGCTGCCGGCTGTCTTTTACTTTATTATTAAAAACTTTATTTAAATGTTTGCCGGTTCCCGCCTCCTTCCTTCCTTTTAATGAACCTTATTACATAGTCATTATGTATATGAATGAATAACATTCAGAAATATTAATGTAATCTTCAGATTTGGTTTCGTCAGATATCACCAAAGATATTAATACTAACAAGATGCGTCACTGCGATTGAAATGAATGGGGAGGAACGCAATGCTAAATATGGCCGCCCGAGCGCAGCTTTGCCCATGCGTAGTATCTAAAGCAACATGAAAACTAATGTTTTTAAGCGCAATTTGATCATTGGAAACAAACGTTATGGTACAATTTACAACATATTAATTTTTTTGTTTTTAAATATGTAATTAAATTGGGATTTTAGCAGGCGATTGTAGAAATATTGAATTACGTAATAACTGCCCAGAGGGGCGTTGCAAAGATGGCCTGCCGAGTGGCACGACTTCTGTATTGGTGGAGAATTTTTTTACAAATTTGTGAGGTTACCACTAAATCCTGCTGAAATCGAGCTGGCTGCGATTATGCAAGGCATCGATTATTTTATTTATGCGTAGCTTGTCCGCGAAGCACGGCTCTGGGATCAGTAGGAAATGCTGCTCGATCTAAAAGCAGTACGTATTTGAGTCGCTTATAACGTGCATTTAAAAAAGCAACACCCGTCAAACATTATCATTATAAATATACATTATTATCATGAAAATACCTGAGGATGCTTGAGGAACAGTGATAAAAACATGTCCTTAGGCATTTCCTAGAACTAGGTGAGTGTCTTCTTCTGCAGTGCGTATTTGGAGTTTCTGTAATAGAGCGCCCTCTGGCTTTTGGATGCAGCAGCATTTAACCGTACTTCACTCACAAGTTGTGCATAAATCAAGTGATATATATTTTCGGTAAATCGTTCACATCCCTACTTCAGATACAAGTGAAAGTATTGTTTTTTATTTTGAAACAGACTAATGTAAACATGACAACAGCACATGTGACCATACTTGTGGACAAATAAATCTGATACATAGCTGCTAAAATTAATGATACATCCATATTAGTATGATTTGGCTAAAAAGAGAATATGTCATGACCAGTGAAATCTTTACTTTGTACTATAGGTCGAAATGAAATTGTGTCAACGTACTATAAAAAGAAGCAATTCAAGCCAAAATGCAAATACGGTTGTCATTCACTGACCCTTATATCAATTTAAACCCACATGACTTGCTGATATTTTTCCAGTGCAATTAAAGTAAATTACGACTGTCTAGCATCTCCAGAAAATTAAGTCAAGTAAAATAAGGTAAGTTTGGTAAACATGCTTTTTAGAAAGGCAATAACATTTTCATTTGTGAAATATTGTGTTCATATTGCATTTTGTGTCGTGTTGCATAATTGCTTTAAGTCCTTTACATGACGACTTCAAGAATACACTAAGGCAGACATATCCTACTTTCTAGAAAGAAAAGAGATGTATGCAGCAGAAGGAAATGAAAACAGACCACAATGTATAAAAAAAAAAAAACGAGAGCCACATATAGAAAACCTATGGTTACGGAACAGAAACGACTGCACACAGTGGCCGGAGTTTTCTTCAGAGAGAACCAAAGTCCACTAACAGCAAAGAGTCAGAGGAAGAGATGAGAAAAAGGCGTGGGAACAGGAAGAAAATGGCAAGGGTGGTGGGAAAAAGTGTTATCTGTATTGTCATAACTACCCCTCCCCGCTTCTGCCTCCCTTTCTCATTTTCTTTCAAACTTCGACTTTCATTTTCCATTTCTATAGCACTCGGACACCAGCAGAGTTGGAGAAATTTCACAGTGGAAAAAGAGCTGACGGCGTGCTGAGAGAACCATGACAGATGAAAAAAATGAGAAGGGGCCGAGGGGGGAGTGGAAGTAGCCAGGTAGAAAATGTGTGTGTGTGTGTGGGGGAGAATGAAAAGCGAGCCAAGACAGAAGACAACATAAAACGGTCGTATCATTTCGAAAAGAACAGTGCATGTGTTTGTGTACCTTTTTGGCCTTGGTGAGGTGCGTGAGGGCTGATTTTTTGAAATTCGTAGAGCTGTTTGTCACGTCCTGTTTGTCTAGTTGCAAATAAAACAGCCACCCCAACAGGTACCACACCTGAAATAAGAAGAGAGAGGTTTTAACACGCTGCACATCTCTGAAACTACAAGTACATAAAAACACGGTGAACATATGCTAAACATGTTAAAAAAACAAACACCTGGATTAACAAAACAAAAGCACTTGCTGTGCTCTGTTAGCAATATGAATATTTGACCCCTATCTTATTTTGCAGCAGACGACAGGATACAAAGAACCATGAATTCAGCGCCCTAAGCAATAAGAGCACCGAATAAAGAGAAAACATGTCATCATCATCAAATGGGCTGCAGGGACGAGCGTGTGCGCTGGTTTTTGTTGTGCTGTGCTGAAGTGCACTTCATTTTATCACCTGGTGTAAGTCTGTATACCCTCCTCTGATGTCTCAATAACACACCACAGAGAGTTCAAACCTTTCTCACTGTCTCGCTCTCTCTTTCACACTCTCTGATTCTGAGCAGAATGTTCAGAACGCTCTGTAAGTGCTCTCAATCCGTCAGATATCTATTAGAGAGACACTGTGTGTAGGTGGCGTGTGTGTATGTGTGTGCATGTGTGTGTGTTTGTGTGGGGGAGTGGACTGGTAGACTTCAGTCTCGACTGTTTGAGAGTGGAGATGGAAACGAAATGCGAGAGAGGGCAGGGGATTTGTCCTCCAAACGGTACACTTACTAGACCCGTGAAGCCTATAGTGGGTTTTGCTTTAAAGCGCCTCGTGAGATGCAATTTCTATTTGGATGTGTTCGGCAGAGTTAAAAGCTCGGTCTAATTGTGTGTTTTAAATCAAAACCGTTTTCATTAGAAAATAAATGATTAAAGGTATAGTTCACCCAAAATGAAAATTCTGTCATCATTTACTAATCCTTTTGTCACTTCAAATTTGTATGACTTTCTCTGCTGCCGAACACGGAAGAAGATATTTTGAATAATGTTGATAAATGAACAACGGCGGTAACCATTGACTTGCATTGGTTTTGTGTCCATACCATAGAAGTGAATGTGAAAATATTCTTCCAAAATTGTTTTGTGTTGTCAAATTCACTGGAACATAACAATTAATGTATTTGTATAATGTATAATGTATAATGTAATTAATCCTATTGAAAAAAATCGTATCGTATACCTTTTGATTTGAAAACAGCATGCACTTAAGGTGGCAGGGACTCCACAAGTATGTCTACACCTACAAACCCATGTAATTCATTTGTGTGCTTAAATGGAAACAAGCGTGCCTTTTCTTAATAGAATAACTTTTTGCAGGAGTTAAAATGACCCTAACACCGCGTCCTAACCAAACGCGATGCGATTCCTGCGTTAAGAAATTTGTTTGTCCATACAGAGCGCGAAAAAGGGGCGGGACGCGACAATCAATCACAAAACACAGCCAATCAGAACAGTTTTTCCCTGTCCACGCACCCTCTCACGCTGCGGCTGAAGAGTGCATATAGAGAGACTTCATGACTTTAGTGATGCCTCACCAGACGCTAAGCTATAATTTCGGAATCTAAACGTATATAATCAAACGTATATAGCCTGTCCTAATTCATCTTTGGCGATTAATATTATTCATGAGGTGCAGAACTTACACTGAATGAGATTGTTGTGTGGGCGGAGCTATCAGCCGCAGTAGCGCAGTTCTGCAGCGGTTGATTCAGACAAAACCTCTGATTAACATGGAAATATACATTTTATCGCGATAAATGTGCATGTGCATGAAACCCATGGGACCACATTTGAAAACGTGACATTCTTGTGGTTTGATCATGATCAATGATGAAATATTATTTCAAGAAAAAAAATCTAAAAGTTAAGTTTCAACTAAATGTCCTGTTTTTGTAATCAGACATTCGATTGTTGCTATAGAGAGAACACCTTTTAAAGAATGACAGAAAAGTCTCTTTTTTGATGTCAACTAGTACATCACACTTGAACACACTTAAGCGCAAGTCTTTTGTCTTTTTGTCACTGTGTGCTTTTAACAGATCTGCTTACCTGGATAGTGTAAACCTCACATCATCTCACTAGCAGTTACTTTTCAATAAATTTCATATTCATTTGTTTAATAATTCATTGTTTGCAGTTGTGCTCATTAATTATGCATTATCTGTCAGCATGCTGTTTGTATGAGTTTTTTTTCATCAACTCAGAGGACAAGATCAGAATGCCTTTCTGAGTTTAATAATGCTTTTTGATGTATTGTGGTGCATCAAAGCAAACCATAATTTATGTGGAACTGGAATATGGCAGACAGATTTGCTTTATGTCCATATATGTATGCATTTCCTGAGCCTGCTGGGTCATTAGATAAACTCTGATATTTCTCCGTCTCGGGTGTAGCAGCCCCGTCCTTGTCTTCATAATGTTGACGACTGACAATCTAAACGGAAGACCAAAGCACGTTCACACAAACAAGCTCTTGTTTCAGCAGGATATTAAGGCATCAATTATTTATCCAGCAGTCAGAGACGGTGAGAATCAAACACTTTTGTCAAACTTCCTACAAGGTGAAGTCTGTTGGATGGGCCTGATAACAAGCACAGCACAAGAACAGGAAACAAACACTAGTATACAGCATGTCAAATATCCCATATAACAGCATAACTTATGTATCTTGTCATGTTATGTTTCAATCATAACTGTAATAAGAAAAAATGCTTTGTTCTGTTGAACACAAAAGAAGATATTTTGAAGAATGTAGGAAAGCAAACAGTTCTGGGGCACTTTTGACTACCGTTGTCATTTTTCCTACTATAGTAGTCAATGGTGGCCAAGAACTGTTTGGTTGCAAGCATTCTTCCAAATACGTGTTCATCAGAACACATCAGAACTATACGACTGGCTAAAGTAAACTAATAACATGTATTATAAATGTTAAAACACAAAACACTCACCTGCACAACTTCATCATCCTCTTCTAAAAGATTCTCCAAAACTTCTGTAGCCATCTGGAAAAAGAGAACAGCTCTTCATTTTCTGGAGAATGACATATGTATTTTCCTCTAGAAGATGAGCTTATTTCCTAATTCCAGCTCCTAATGATCTAATTAGTCAAAAGAAGAGATTATACTTTATCACTATACTTTATAAAAAATAAATGCACAGAGGGAAGGAAATTATATAAAGATACATTTCACAAAAATATGTACTGTACATATATGAAAGTCGAAATTCTCATTACCATAATGTGTCTAGAATTTATATATTCTCCATATTCTCCATCGTGCCTCTCATTACTTCAAACGGAGCATCTCAGTTTTATGATGTTACCGTAAAAGTCACTGTAATAATACATTTTAACGTAAATCTTCAACACGTGTTTCTTACCAGAAATCTGTTCACAGTTATGTCATTTAAAACCTGTATATGATTTTTTTACTTCTACGGAATACAAAAGAAGATATTATAAGAAATGTCTCAGTGGTCTGATCTCCACACAATGGACGTCATTAATGGGGTCCAGTGTTGTTTGGTTATCGACATTCTTCAAAATATCCTCTTTTGTAAGTCATGCAGACTTGGAAAGACGTAATAGTGAATAAATGATCAACAAATGTCATTTTGGGGTAATATATTTTACCCCTTTACCTCTTTACTTCTATAATAGAAAACATTAAATGTCCAAAAAATAACCAACGTTAATATTCCTTCTTTTTTGCTTCTAATGATAATCTGAATTCTTTCTCACTCACTCACAGTGAAGTGCAGTACTGGACAGCCTGCTTAAGCCTATCTGTCTGCCCTGTGGTCAATACCACTGATTCCCTTCTTGTCAATGCCTCATGAATAACTTCATTCTGCCAAACTTGAATTGAGTTCTCAATGCAAAGCAACGGCTGCTGATTCTCGAGAGAGAGGAGTGTGCTTATATTTAATGATGGGGTTATCACCTAAGTTCTTCTGTTAATTTGTTAAACAAAGTCTTAATCTCTCCTTTGAGAGCCTGAGAACTTCATTTAGTTGATCGATGTCATTGATCTATCTGTTGTCAATGGTCCTGTCAGTCTTTGCTTATCTGCTTAACCCATACTCCCCGAGCGTGTTTTCATTAGGCATCATCAATAGATCTGATCAAGAGCTGATGGACAAACCAGGGCAAGGTCAGTTCAAATCAGACATTATTGAGCCATAAAGACATCTCATCTCTAAAACTCTTAAGTTGGCACCTTTGACCTGTAGATAAAAATGAGCACAGTAACCAAACGCATAAATAATGTGACCCATGCCAACACTCGAGTCCCTCACAAATAAAAATGACTGTGATTTTGTAGACACCCTAACCTTTAAACCGTAGTTAAAGCTTTTCGTACGCTTCGTGTGATTGACATACTGAAACAGACCTTATTTTTCCATCATGAAGGTTACGCCCTTGAAAGAAAACTGTGAGGAGGGGCAGTTACCCACAATGCCCCCATAACCCGTTTCCAACATCTCTCGCCCCTCTTGTCCTCCGTCATACTTAATGCTATTCATTTTAACCAGGGCCACTGAGTGAAGATCAAGCTCTTGTACAGGTACGAGGTGAAAGGGGGGGGCAGAGATACGGCGAGGAATAGAGAGTAAAGCAGAGAAAAGTGAGGACGGCTAAGGCACATCGCTCGATGGATACGTAATTTAAGAGGTTGACCAGCCAATTTACGACCCTGCGAGGCCATAAAATTCAGCCTGGACTTAATAATAGCACATTTAATGTGACACCTCTGACAAATTCCAATCTACCACAACCTCACTCGCCCGCCTATCTGTATCTGCTTTGGTGTGTGTGTGCGTACGGCACAGGGTCGGACAGCGCACTCGAAAATTTATACTCAAAAAAGAAGGACAGAATGAGTGTGAATGCGGAATACACTAAAGCACACATACTCGCATTCACAGCCGAAGACGGGCATGAATTTTACAGTCGGGCCGTTTATCAAAGGCAACATGGCAGCCGTTGGGAGGTAAAAACTTCACTTATATTTAGCCTTTTGGAATGAGGAGGAGCCGAGATAATTACTTTAGGGATTGATGCTTGCGCAATCTCTCCTCTCAGCCGCATATCATTCCCTGATGCTGTCTCTCAGAGCTCTAAGCAACAGATAAAGCCGAGGATAAAGTCAAACGCACGGCCCAGAGGAAAACAGCTTTGAGGGACCTAGAATTCTCCATTTAGGAAGTTCAAATTGAATGCATAAATCTGCTCAAACGTTTCTTAGATACATATGCGATTATGGACGTTCGACAGTACTTGGCGGTCCAGGAGTTGGTAACTTGCCTGAGCCCCCTGTGGGGATGTATAGCCGCAGGCAGTTAGTCTGAATTAAGATATAAAGACGGATTAAATCACAACGTAGGTTATGTTTAAAAATATAAATTCTGTCATCATTAACTCACCTTCGAGTTGTTTCTAAATCTGTACACAGAGAAAGATATTAGGAAGAATCCTTATTAGGGCAATTCCATGAAAATGTCAACCTTGCTGTGAAAAAATAAATGTTTTTACCAACGGTTTTTACTAAGGTAACAGCACAGATATTAACATTTGGTGGTTCAAATACCCATGTGAGATCTCTCTTGAAATTTGTAAAGCATTTGTTTTATTTTTAGTGCATGATTTTTCATAGTCAGGTAAGTGCCATTTTCAGGATTGTCACATCCATAACGCTACATATTCCTCATAAATGGATACATGGAAATTAAAATAAAGTAACTATTTTATGTTCTATAAAGAGGCATCCCATCTCCATTCATTGGGTATTATTGCTTCAGGATTGTACATTTTATTTCACAGAAATCCTGCAAAGTTTGTCGTCTCGCAAAAACCGCGTCCTTTTTTTGTCACATCCATAACGCATGTTTATTTCCCTTTTTTAAAATAGCACATTTGTTTATAGACTGACATTTTTTTATGTTTAGACTCTATCAACAAGGGTTTAGTCAAATATAATCAGATGGTTCAATTTATTCGTAACAAATTCATTCTCTGAGCATTTTTATGTCACGTCCATAAAGCAAAATGTCACGTCCATAACGCTGGAATTGCCCATTACCAAACAGTTCTTGGCCACCATTGACTACCATAGTATGAAAAATTACTTTGTAAATTTAATTTGTTCTGTTGAAAACAAAAGAAGATATTTTGAAAAATGTAGGACAGCAAACAGTTCTTAGGCACTTTTGACTATATTGTCCCTTTTCCTACTATGGTAGTCAATGGGGTCCATTAACTGTTTGTTAAAATCATTCTTCCAAATATATTTCTCCGTGTTCAACCAAACAAAGAAATTTAAACAGATTTTGAACAACTAGAGAGTGAGTAATTTAAGACTTTTGGGTGAACTAGCCCTTTAAGAAAAAACTGTATCTGAGGAAGAACTGTGATGTCACCTACGTTCACAGCTTTGATGAGCCATGAGCTACAAAGAGCTAAAAAGTCAGATGGACAAATTAAAATTAAATTGTACTAAATACAATTTTTTCCCCAAATCCACTTTTTGTGAATACGAAAAGCTGTGAAAACGTTGAATATATGTGAAGCAGTAATTGTCAGGTCAAATGAGGTCATTTTCTGAGGGAGTCTGGAATCAGAGGAATGTAGCCATTAATATTAATATGTTCATCCTCTGAAAGTGGTCTGGTTATTGAAAAGTGATTATTTTTCACCCCTGCTCAAACATTCTTCTTATTTCTATCGTATGTTTGTCCTTCTTTATTTGTGCAACTGCATTGGTGTCCTTAAATACACATCCAGTGTGTGCTGTCTATTCTCAGTTTTAATTTACCTGTGCTCATACTTTACCTGAATTATATTTAAGCTCATCCATATGATTAAAATTTCAAATTGCCTTGAACGCACTGCTGTTTTTTTTCTCATGACAAACCTAAAAAACGTAAATTAAAGTGATAGTTCACCTAACAATAAAAATTCAGTCATCATTTACTCACCCTACTGTCATTTCAAACCTAAAACCTTTCTTCATCAGAACACAAAAGAAGATATTTTGAAGAATCTTGGCAATCGAACAACGCCGGTACACATTTACTTCTATTGTATGAACACAAAACCAATGCAAGTGAATGGATATGTAAACATCATTTTTCAAAATATCTTCTTTTGTGCTCAGCGTTGGAAAGAAAATCACACAGGTTTGAAATGACAAGAGGGCGTTTATTGTGTAAATAATGAATAAAGCTACTTTTAGCTCGCATCTGTCAGCTAATATTAAAGCACACATATTGCCTCGCACTAAAATTACATTTCTGATACTCGCTCCAATTTATGTATGTTTTAGTTGTTGTGATAATTTTAAACAGATATTTCAGACATTTAATGTACTATTGCCACTTTTAATTGTTTGAATGCTTCAACCACTTATCACATATTAACACTTATGTAAAACTGATTTGATACTGCATAACAAAACAGTATCCACAAGAGCTTGAGATTAAAACCAAGTGCAAAGTCATGACTCGAGTTGCTATGCAAGAGCTTAGTCATGAACCACAAGTCTGTTAAATTAAGTTTTAGAAAACTTTTCACAGGATCCAATATGAAGCAGCCTGTGATACAGCATGAAGTTATGCAATTCTGAAGGTTTTCAGTATTCAATAATCCATCACTCCCAAAAGAAACGAAAGGATCCCAACTGCGTAAAAACTGTGTGGGTATAAAATAATGTCTGTGCGTATGCACATAGCTTTTGCATTTTGAATGCTGTTTGAAATTACGGGTTACACTGGTTCATGTGTTCCTTGAGAACAGTGAGTAAAATTCTTAAACAGTGGGGCCTGTATATGTTTACCAAAAAGAGGTTCTTCAGATATCATCAGATGCACTTCCAGTTCAAATCATCAATTATATCAAAAATTTCAATTACAATGTTCATTAAAAGTGTCAGAGTATGTCAGACTATAACATTACAACATGCACCAAAACACTGCATTTCCAACAGTTGCAATTAACATAATTTAAACTGTGTTAAATGGAGGGATTATGCTATGTGCACACCATTAAAAATGTGCTTAGCATTGCACTCTTTTCATTGCACACCCTTCATCTCTCCTTGCTAAAGCCTAGGGGTGTACACGTTCAGTACGATTAAATGTGTTCAGTAAGTTTGACCAATCAATGACATGCTCATTTACAGCCCTAAGAAGCTATATTCTTGTGCTATAATCTTTCTTCTAATGTATAAAGCAGTCACATCTGTTCGCTACAAGGTGGAAAACACGATTCAGTGCACAACAGTGAACAGAAAATAGAAAGACAACCTGGGTATGAATTACCACAAAAGTATAGGAACAAAACGAGCGAGTATTTAACGATTTTATGAGTAACAGTGTTTTAATAGATGGTCCTATTGATTCAGATCTTTACGGTAGCTGAGTTATTGATTTGTGGCGATGATGTTCCCGTGGGAATAATGGCTTAATCGTGCTTCAAACTATGAGAGTACAAAATTTCCATTAACATGCTGTGAGACAACATGAGCGTTGCTGTTATAGAAGACATGCATGACCGCCCGAGGACCCCTGAAGAGCCGAATCACAAAAAAATTCAACTCGTGGGAGACGAAGGGAATACAGACAAAGTCAGAAAGCCAGCGAATCAGAGAGTAGAGAACATCATAAAAATATATCTGCCACAAAAGGAGACTATATTCTTAATTGCTCACTTAAGTTTAATTCGACCGTCTCTTCAGTAGCACACGGGGGCCGACTTGGCCAATGAAAAAGCCTTTTTTCTGAATCCGTTAACCGTTGGCCCGCGCAGACCCTCATTATGACATCATTAACCAGAGACAGGCCGCGGCTCTGCTAAATGACCTCCAGAACAATGCGGGCACATCAGCCTGTCTCAGACCTTCAGAACGGCGCTGTCGGGCCGCATTGTACTCAGACAGCTTTAAACCGGCTACTGGACGTAATGACACGAAGCCCTGACAGATCTCTTCTTGTGCAAAGGAAAGGAGAGTGTGGAGAACGTAATACACCTTTTCTTCCAACAGAGGTGAAATTGCTTTTTACTATACGTTTAAGAAAGTTGAAGGTGCGTTTTTCCATCTCGCACATACAGCATCAGTCCGGTCGCGAGGCTTTCTTTGCCGTGTCAGTGCTATTGATTTTCAAGAAGTGATTGTGAGCAGTGAAGGTCAGGGTATGAGCGTTAAATCAGATGGGGCAAGAAAAAAGCCACAGAATCCCTCCCGCGCCCCGCACACACACGCAGGTGTAATCACACATAATCCGTATAGAACCAGAATCTCATTTCTACATATCAGATCAACGAAGAAGTCGACTTTGCCTTTAGGGGAGGCTGCTTAGTGAAAGATAGGATGAAGATGAAACGTGACGGCAGGGAGAAGAGTTACGGAGTTACAAAAGCAAGGTTGGGGATATAGATATTTTTGACCCATCCCTGTAGATATACCTCTCAATTGACATGGTATAATAGCTCTACAGTCACTGTGCTCAATTTCAGACAAGTGTATTTACTCAACTCGCTCCACCTCGCCCTATCACACCCTCCAAGGTCCCAAACTAATCAATACGAGGGTTCGAACGGAAAGCAGAGAGTGCCAAAACCCTGTCGAGGTCTGACCCTGGTCGACTTATCAATAATACAGGAATAATGAAGCGGCTTTGGTCGCAATGTCTGTATATCAAGTGTTAGTTTGACCTCTGATTCTTGCTTGATATGGACCCCCAACCAGTGTTGGGGGTAACTAGTTACTAAGCAATTAGTTACTGTAATTGAATTACTTTTCTCTTAAAAAAAGTAAAGTAAGGGATTTTTACTGTAATTTAATTACAGTTACTTCTGATGTAATTTAACTAAATACTTTGTGCGATATATGCTTGTGCAATTGTGAAATCAAAATTCAAGATCAAACTTTAAAATCCATGCTTTTATGTACAATTCTCACATTTGTAATACTTGTTCTACTTTAGTTTTATATCATTTATTTGAATGAATTAAAAGAGCCGTTTCATTGCTATCCTTGAATCACTTCTTAACTAATCAAGGTTGATAAAGGATATAGAAAGTAATGAAATACTTTTTGGAGAGAGTAATTTGTACAGTAATCTAATTACACTATTGAATATGTATTTAGTAACTAGTAATTCATTACTTTTTCAGAGTAACTTCCCCAACACTGCCCCCGACCACTGATTATGTAAAACCACTTCCATCAAGTGTTTGCATAATGGCACATGCACAGTTTAGAGGTCATTTCGAGCACTTTTGAACTAGCGAACATGTGCACACACCCATCAAAAGGCAAAGACAGGTTGTCAGGCAGCAGATGTGATGGCGGGTTACCTAAACCAGCCATTATGAAACCCTCATTAGCGTTGCGAGCGCTCTCATTCATCCCCCTGCTCGCACATTTTTTTCCGCAGGTGTCTCGGGCTCTGTAGGGTCTGTCTGACTGTAATTAAGAGGCGCTCATTAAGATGTTGCTCAGACTGGTAACACGGTTGGCATAGGGACTACCTATTGAGATGGCATGCAGGGCGAAAGCCACTTAAGTGATGTCAAGCCAGCATGATGTCGGTGGCTGTAGACAGGAAAGTGATGTCATCATTGTGCACCCCATACAGATCTTGCATGCTCGAGTGAAAATACTCGAAATAAATCATAACACGATTACATGATAACTTCAAGCCCAAACCCACTACAAGAGTTATTTGGATGTAATTCAATCATCTTCAGCCTTCGACGTTGAACAGTTTACAACATTGTAGTTGCGAGACAGTGAAATTCTAAGAAAAGCACAGCTCCAGGAGTGAATATTTGATTGAACATATTAAATTCGCTGCTAAAGACCCGTTGCTTTTGACATAAGAAATTATGCGATCACAATCGGGATCACTGGAGTGGAGATGGATTCATGATTAATGAGAAACACCCAGCAAATATAAAATGTTATAGATGAAAGGGAGAGATTGCAACAAACAGAATACAGTATTCTTCGATATGAGTCTTGTGGGATTCTCCCAGGATTTGATCTGTTGCAGAACAGGACTCAATTTTTGATTTTGGAGATGGGAGCAGCCAGCATACTGTTGGTGGGCGCGGGCAGTTTGAGAGAACTTTATTGTTTTGGTTATACTTTATAATGTATATGCCCTCAGAAAAATTTATATAATTAATATAAATAGCGACATTCCTTTTGCTTTGTTTCACTTCATCGGTTCAAATATCTGATGAAATATGTCTTTGATCCTGAATGGCAAGAATGGTAGCCAAAAAAATCCTAAATTTACAACATCACCAAAGAAAATTCCTTTTTAAAAGGGGATTTTAATGCAGAATTTTTTTTTGACATTTTTTGTGACTTAATGTTTTCTACATATACAGTATTTATTCTACCTAATGTAAAGAACATTCTGTAAAAATATAACCATGACTGAGTAAGAAAATGTCAAAGATTGAAATCAATGTTTAGAAAGTTCATTTCTGGCATGTGTTTTATGGGAAATAAATTTGTGCAAAAATGTATTGTAAAAAAAATCATTCATTTCAGAATTCCAAATCATAAATTTGCATTGTAAATAAAAATCTGAGTACTGCATACCAAAATCCATCTTATCATAACAGAATACTCACACACTACCTACATTTTATCTCTATACTGTATATTACTTTTCTATTAATCATAACTCCCTTAATGAGACACGTTTGATCATTTTCTTTCCATTTTAAAATATATTTTTCATTGCAAACTGTGAGAAGCATTTCACAGCATGTCGTATCTGATAAATACATTTGGAAACTTTTGTCATTTTTGGTTAGGACTGCTTTAATGATTTTAATCTCATAAAATGTGACTTGAGGCCGGATTTCAAATAGACGGTCAAAAATATTGATAATATTTATAATAAGTGATAACAGATCACATCCTGAGAGAATCCCACAGGAATGAGGAACTCATAGCAAAGAATAATACAGTAAATATTATTCTTCTAAATTAATGTTATGTTTATAAATGTCACGATCCGGTCTGTGTTTTCCCCTGTCTGATATGGCCTTTAAGTTTTAAGTTATTTGTCACTTCCTGTTTCCTGTGTAGTCTGTTGGTGTTCTTTTGTTCATTGGTTCCCTATTGATTTGCACCCAGGTGTGTCTTGTTACCCTGTTTGGTTCTGTCTATATAAGCCCTTGTGTTTCACATTTGTCAGTCTTTGTTTCTGTGCTTTGGTTCATTTATGCTTCGGATTACTTTCGCCCCTTGGTTCTTTGTTCTTTTATTTGGTTGTACTTTGTTTTGTGTTAATTCAATCTTCAACTGCACTTGGATCCTCTTTCTGCATGGTTTCTACCTTATAACACTAATCGTTTTACTTTATTCTTGACGTTTTTTCTCTACTCCTGTAGAATATTGTCATGTTGTATACATGATACTTAAAAGTTTTAAAAACTTAAGCATGTCAAAGCAGGTGTGAAAAAAACGTACAGGACAGGACAGTAAATAACAGCAGATTTATATTCTATGGTCTGAAAAAGAAAATGACCAAAAATAAACAGGAAAATGTTACATAAAGCTGGTGCAAAACAAAAGCTGATCACCACATGCATCTGCCGACTCGTGGGAAAATGCACTGTGCGTAAAAATGCTTCTTTGACGTGCAGTGAATGGCAGTGATGTTGCTGCTTTGATCTTCTGTAAACACGCTGACAGACGATTAACCTCCACACAACACTGTCATCAGTCAGAGCTGAGCAATGCCATATTCTTCCCTGTTGGCAAGTAGTAGGCGCACATCTGCTCGGATGTCAGGTGGCGATGACTCCCTGATAATCTCATCTTTAGGAAAGATTACGGGTTCTTCTCGAGATTTTCCGCCTCTAATTACAGAATTTTGGGAACTGAATGACTTGGCCGTTTTTCTGGTGATTAAGACATCAGCGGTGGGTTCTGAGTTGGGCGAAAAGACCGCTGAACTACATCTCGATCGAGAATCTGATCCGGCATCAGACGCAATAAATCACAAGGGATTGATTGCTAATGTTGTCTCAGCGCAGTGCTTAACTTCCATCTGCCGTTCTACAAAAAACAACCTTTTGGACATTAAATAAATGCACTTATCTCACAAACACCTGCAGAAACACAGGTCACCAGATGCATTAGAGACAATGTCATGCCCTTCAAATGAAGCCTGGGTTAGGGTAAAAAGTCAAGTTAAACTTTCTAACACAACAGACCTGCAATACAATCCTCGGTGTGCGTTATTTGTTTGCATCCATTTGCTCTTCCTCCTGCATGTTTATAAGTAACAGCCGTGCCACATGCAATAAACTGCAGCATAAACACTAATAACGCGTTATCATGCGGCACACATTCCCTCAAAGTTACAATGCTCGTAATAAGCGTGTGTGAAAATGTTTCCAGGGTGCCAGTAAAAGCAGGCATGTTTTAGAGAGAACCGATAAGCTGAAGAGGGCAACAGCATTGCTCCATTTTTATGATTTAATACTCGCACTATAATCCATCCAGCAAACCCTCCGACAAGACACAAACCCTCTGGTTACAGCAGCACATGTAATTGAAAACTCCATCGTAAGCTTGTGTTTGCAAGCTTGTATAAACTTGCTCTTTGTCATTCCAATTCAACATTCAGTGCTTCTTCTGCATGTACAAATAAGTCTGCCTTATGAGCAGTTCGACAGGAACCTTCCAAAGGTATAGCTGTAAACATTTAATTCATAGCAGGTCAAGAAGGAAGAAGGCCAACATAAATTCCATCAAGTCAAGTTAAATTTTACAATATAGTGCTTTTTTAAGGTTGCGCTGTTGAAAAGCAGCTGTATAGAAAAGTAAATAACAAAAATGAATATCAAAGTGGGGAAGGAAAAGTCCAAGACCACATAAAAAATGTTGGGTTAAAATGAATTTAAATGTAGAAATAAAATGTTTTAGGGTTTTGATTAGTTTAAAGGTCCAACGTGTAATTGTTTAGGATCTATTGACAAAAATGCAATATAATATACATAACTATGTCTTCAGAGGTGTATAGAGACCTTACATAATGAAGCGTTATGTTTTTATTACTGTAGTATGAGCTATTCCTAACGGCATACACCACGGGTCCCCTTACATGGAATTCATGTTGTTTCTACAGTGGCCCTAAACGGACAAACTGATCTACAGAGTACGTTTCGTAAAATACATTATCTCCTACGGCAAAGAAACTAAAACATGATGACGTCTGTGTTCTGTGTAAATCACAGTAGTGCTTCGAAAGGTAGGCGTCAGCGGTGGAGTGAGCCGTTGGTTGCAATTCACAACCTCACCACTAAATTTCATACATTGGACCTTTAAACGTATTGTGGTGTGTGTGTTTTAAGGCAGAAGACTTTGAAATGAACAAAGGCTATTCAGTAGTGACCTTCTTACATCCAATTAAACATATCATAGAAAAACTCAAAGACAGTAATGTCTAAATTCAATCGTACTGCTTCGTGGTGCTTGCTAAATGTCTTGCTACTTTTTAGTCAGAATCTGAGTTATGGAAAAATAATAAGGCCAAAGAGAATTCAGAGAAAGTCTAGTAATACACAAGTTTAGAGTAAGAGTCCAAACCACTTAACCATGAAACCTAGCTTTCTAAACTGTCATTTTAATGATTGCAATAATACAAGATGTTAAACCAACACAGACTTGCTCAAACTTATAAAGTAGTAGAAATACAAAGGATGAATAGACTGTCACAAGAATGTGTCTTCTATGGGAAGTTCTCTGTTGTAAGTGAAGTACGGAGTGAGACGCAGTGACGATTTGCTATTTTGTTTAGGCGGATATTTGTGTGCTCGACTGCTGAGCCTCTTAAATATACATTTGTATTCTACGAACATCACTGCACATCACAGAACTGCTGAATTTTTGTCAAAATAATTGTCCTCAATGGTCCACATGCAGACCAGAGTACACGCTCTGTTTTTAAATGAAAGATTCTTAAAGGGGTGGTTCAACAGTGTTTCATGCATTCTGACTTCTTTACAAGTTAAATGTGCTGGCATCTCATGCTTGACATGGTCAACCTTTTAAACTCGAAAAACGAGTTGGATGTTTGACAGAATTTCTGTGCTCGATACACCCTCCCAACGTTCGTATAGGTTTTGGAAAGCTTTTTTCCAACATGAAATTTCGTTAGGTAACAACTTTTCCTAGTCCCTTATTGGATAATTCCCCCAGAAAAGCACGCCCACGCGTCAACCCGCAAGATGAAAGCACACCCACGTGTCAACAAGAGCTCGGATTCAGGAGGTCGTCTGTTTTCGAAAATTGTGGAAAAAAAATCGAAATGTGATCAAACTAACTCTTTGACTCTTCAAAGATACGAAGTGTGCAATACTACTCTATAGGTACTCAAGATTAATATGAGTTTGGAAGAAACTGCGTGTGATACATCCGCTTTAAGCTAACTTGGTGACTTGCGTTAACCATAGTTAAGTATAAACAACTTAGTTAAACAACGTTTCATAAAAAAATGATATTGCTCTTAAAGGTTTGGAGTGAAATAGCTATGCAAATTCAAAAAAGAAACATGATGTCCTCTCTAGAGACATGTGTACATGTTCTCTAGTCATATTGACAGATTATGAATCCGGAACAAATTTAATCAGCTTTCGTCTGCTTTGCTGAAGCGAAAGAATCAAAACAAAAGTGAAATGACAGAAATACAGGAAGACAGGAAATTGTGTTAAGTTCATTAAAACGGCCTGTGGGTTGGATTACCAAATAACCCCTACGTAAACTAGAACAGAACTCCACAGTGCAGTGAAGTCCGGTATACGCACCTTGGAAACCAAAGAAGGGGTAAAAGAAGAGACGCATATACGGAACGGGAGTAAAACAAATGCTGACTTAGGTGCATCCACAAAAAAAAACAATGCTAAACACACACATACAGACCCAAGTTGTTCTTGGTATAGGGGGGGGGGGGGGGAAAAACCTTTTATTGTCATTACACATCTTTTTGTATCTTAGCGAATGTACAGGTTATATGGCTTACGGTATTTCATAATTAAAACCTTTTGAGCGAAACAGTAAAGCGGAACAACTTAATAACGTCTGGGACAAGATATATTTACTAACCATGTCGTAGTCCTGTCCAGGCAAAGTTGCGGTAAGGTAGTTGTTTCTTTAAACTCACAGAATGTGGCTGCATCTACTTACTGGCTCGTATATCAAATGGCGCTGCTAAACCTTTAAGAGTATGAGGTAAGTACCCTACGTGTCACGTAGTTCGCGTGCGAAGGGTGATTGGATGGATAACTATCGGCCCGCACGGGCATAGGTCCCCCGGTAAAGGCAAGCGGCACCAAGCAAGTGGTTGTATGCACACACCGAGCATCTAAGATCCTCAGAGGGGAGGCGGGCGCAGGTGCAGCACCGGCCCTTGATTCGTTTAGACATAGGCCTGTTATTTGAGGTTAATTAGCAGCTTGTAAAAGAGAGAACAAGTCAATAATGGTATGTAGCAAGTTTTTGTTGTTGGATAAGGGGGTTAAGTCCTATTGTGTTTTGTATAAATACAGTATAACAAGACCTATTAGCAGGTTATAACAATAAAAGGTGGATCCTTTACACACCAAACAACGGTTTCTATGTGTTTGGGTGGTATGAATAGGACATTTCAATGATATTTATACTTGTACACACTGTATAGGGATCTGTCGGCCGCTATATACCCTCACGGGGGGCTTCCCCAAACTACTCGCACAACCATTGCTGAACTTTAGATTTCAAGCATTAAACACCTGTTAAGAAAATTGGGATTTTGTTTTTTAAAGCTGATTTTTTGTGTATTAAACACCACAGAGGAAAAATGACAACGGGCAGATACTGATAAAGGTAAACACGACCAGACACACGACACAACAAGTTGGTCTTTGTATCGTCTAAGGAATTTAGGACAGAAGCACCAATGCCTTGCCTGTGGCAATGCTGGAATAAATTATGATTACCTAAGGCGAGGGTTATCAGTCTAAGGTATAGATCTTAATGGGACTTGGTCACAAACGTCAAGTGACGAAGTGATGAAGGGGCAAGTAGGTGGTGTAGAAGAAGCGCTAGGCTGGTTAAAACTGGGCCACCTGCTTCCGTGGTAGTTAGGGAGAAAATATCGTGAAACCGTTAATCTTTGTGCAGTCCCGCCACAACAAAAGAAAACGAAAGCACAACAGACAATGCTGAAACAACAACACACACAGTGCAAGGCTGGGGAATAGCAGAAATTGTCAAGCATCAGGGGGAGCAAGATAAATGGGAGACGGCATCATTTGTTCCGCTGGTAGCCGGACATGCGCTTTGTGTGCGGGTACCGGCTCTACAAATGCGGACGTAGTGGATCATGAAGGGGGGGAAAAAGCGCGCAGGGTCAGGACCATGGAGTGGACTGTGAAGGTGAATTAGCGCAGGACCGAACAAATAAAGGGAAGAATACCGGGGGTCTGTAAGTACCGTGCACCTGCGCAATTTTCGGGCTTCGCGAGGAACGGATCGGAAATAGGTGGGTGTGCCACGTTTGCTATACACCGAGGAGTGGGTAACACGCAGTGTGAAATGCTAATACACAGCATAAATATTAATCCGATGATAGAGCAGAATACTGTTAGACAGACCGGAAACAATGAATTCACACACAGTGAAGAAGTAAGAGTCGGCGGGGGCTCTTTTTTTAATTGGAGTGGGGGTTCGGAAAAGTTTAAATGTTAACAAAAGAAAAAATCACTTGTATCAACAACCTCAAAGGGGTGCACACGAGTTTGCTTCAGGCATCAAAGCATTAACTCACGGCGGCGAGGCAATACATGGCAAGGTGTATATGACAGGAGGGCGGGGGGTCCGATGCAGCCATGCTGCTTTGAGAGTGCAGATCGTGGTGTGCTAACTCTGGTCCAGTTTAGATACGGCAAAGAGTGGAGATAAAAGATGATGATCTTTATTGAAAACCCGCGGCTGCCACCGGCCCAAGAGCAACCGACTTCTTCTGCGGAACCGGGTACACCACCAACGGTATAGAAAACAAAGAGACTTAGGACCTTATGGTCCTCTGCAATACAAAACAAGCATAAACCTAAAAATTCTGGGGCTCATCCAATGATGATCTTGTTGGGTGTAGAAAGATGCAATGAAGCATTGGTAACCGTCGGAGCCGGTAGGCCCCTTCAATCAGCTTTAGCCTGTCCATGTAATTTTTCCATGCGGAAGTCCCAACATTTGTCAATTCATCTATTAGAATGTTTAATGAGAAATGGGGTGGGGGAGAAAAACATTGGCGGGAAAGGTGACAAAAAAAAAACTATGGAGGGTTCAGTGAGTGGCAACATAAGAAGAAAAGGCTGTCACAAACATTCCCATCAAAGAAAACGCGGAAGAAAAAGTAAAGAAATAATGGTGGTGTCAGTCCGTTGAAAGATGATTGAGGTACGAATGAACCGGGTATGACCAAACATGAAAGAGGGAAGGATCATGTTAGGTCTTTGTGTGTTTTTATGCAATGTTGTGAATCAGTGGAGTGCTTTTATTAGACGGTGACGTTTTCCCAAGTTTTGCATTAAAAATCGGTCTTACCACCACTAGAGCTAGTGTAGATAATCGTGGGAAGTAATGTTGTCATAGCGAGTAACTTACATAATCCTCCAAGGAAATGTTTGTGCCCATCGTTACATTGATAAAGTCGGTGAGACGAAATCGCTTCTAAACAGTGGACACAGTGACTGTGCAGAATACGGGCTTGTCATGGCGACAAAAAAATATCCGGCGGATATGTGCGCCGAAGATGGGTTGTTACCGGGAAGGGAAGGGGGGAAAGCCGGAGTTTCATAACGCAGAAACCGGCATGACAAACATGTCGGGTAGTGTATAAATGCAGGAGACGTTGAGTGTGGGTCCATTGCAAATAATCTATCAAGCCACTAGATTTAATATGTCGACAGGGTCACTTATTTCAATGACCAAATTATAATCCGACAAACTATATAAAAACTATTACCTCATCCCTAACATGATTTGGCCATCAGGCGGTGGAGTGGGAAGAACACGATCCCAGTGATCGATTCCATGCTCCTTTACAGCGTATCACAAAAGCCTACAGCATTGTTGCGCGGAGAAAGAAGGTTGTTGGAATCGATGCGCATATTTTATATATCAGATTTAACAAACTGCAGGGGCCTTAGTAAGTTATTAGAAGTATCAATATGTCATTAGACAATTATATAATTGGGGATAAGTATAAAATGATATACCACGAATAATTTGTTACTAACTATTGTGTCGGATTGGTGGGTACGTAAATAGACCATAGGAGGGCTTGTCGTTGGGGGGTTTGTATCAAAGCCACGAGGTAGCGAGGTCGGCTTGTTCGTAATTAGGGATGGAGTCATCTATCAAAACCCCCACCGAATATACTGAATCCTCAGAGGGGGAAAGAAGGGGACACCCCTAGACTGTCGGTATCCCCAAAGACGTGCTACAACAGCTGTCGGTAACGACACTGGGATGGCCCGAGTTTTGGAACAAGGGGGGTGAAAAAAAAAATCCTTAAAAATTCCGCCCACCAATCAAGTGCGGCGCATGAAAGCATGGGTCAACGTAAATTTATTAACGACGGTGGTCACCTTTTCCTATCATTTTGGGTCACCTTATTCTATACTCCCTCCTTCTTTTCTGTCCTCGCACCTGCTGGGGGCAAGACTTTGTCACCAGCACGTGGTGGGCGCGACCAGTGTGCGAGAGCTGACAGGTCGCACACACAAAGGAGCGCTGCTTTGCCTTGCTGTAGTCACGGCCTTATCTAGTTAATATTGTGGGTGCATGGTAGACATGAGTGGCGGGCATGTTACCCTTTCTCGAATGATTTGGAGAGGCCGAGGCAAAAAGCAAACGCGGGTTGATTGGGCGTCGGGGCGCGGGTGCGGGCGCGGTGCGGTAGAGGTTAAGTAGCTTGTCAGGATCTGGCGACTGAAAGAAAGAACGCAAAAAATTTCGGAGGGCAGAGAAAACGGCAGAAATTAGGAAGTCGACCATCGGGGGCTATCATCGAGCCTCATACGAAGACTTATGACCCGTATCTCACAAAACGGCCTCTCATAACCGCTCTCATCGCGCCGGCTCATTAATAGCGTCGTGAGTTCACTTTGCATGGTAATGGTGCAAGATTAACAAGAGCGAACTTATCTACATAAATAACATATTAACGACCAGGAAACGGGGAAAAAGAGGGAGTTAATTGGAGGGTGGGTGGGTGTTCTGTGTCTTTTCATAGAACTCTTGTAACAAGTGTCCATCGCGAACAGATGTGCGGCTGTGCTCGGCATTGAAGAGCCTCGAGCGATGGAATTCATGTAAATTAAGAGCCGGGGTGAATGCCCAAGAATCGGGCGGCAAAAGCGGTGATCGGAACCGAACGACAGAAATACACCACGCACACAAAACTCAAAACGAGAAAGCCACCCGGACCCCGATCCCCAAAAACCGCGCCAAAAAAAAGGCCCAGCAGCCCCATCGGCCAAATTAAAAATTTATCCAATATAGGCTTGAGTCGCTATTTCATTTATTTTCCTCGCTTCCGTATGTAAATTTAATTTTTGTCCGGTGTCAGTAAAATCCTTCTTTGCGACACTCTGCTATCATGCGTTTCTCTGTGCGGGGACTGGAGACAGAGGAGGGGAGACAACCGCCAACAAAATGGGCGCTGTGTTGTACCACGGTAAGAAAGAAAGAGGTGAATGCGAAGAAGAGTAATACCACAGGTGTGACATCCACAGCTAAGCATGTCGGAATACCACAGAATCGTAGAATAATGAAAAATAAGGATATATTGATAATCAATAGGAACAAGTCACATGATGGTGGGGGTCAGTGGTATATACACAGGTAATATAATTCTCCCGTTGTTGGAATGTGTAAGTTCAAGTGTAGGTGCTTATATTTGACCCAGTAAAAGCTCCTGAAACAAGACTGCATTAAGGGAGATTGTGGCGTTAAGGTCCATGAAATAAAAAATCGAATTAAAGGTCTTATCCAAAGGGTCTATTTTGTCATGAATATTGCAGCGGTTGTAGTAAATATAAGGGTAGTAAGTCTTCGCGCTCGCAATGACCACTTGCAGCGTGGGCCGGAGAGGCACGCCCAAAACGCCAACACCTTCAAATGTCAGAAATCAATGCAGCAGTCCAGTGGGTTGGAAAATGCAAGCAGAGGTTAAGAGTAGTATACTATCACCATCCAAGCAGTTGTGTGCAGTGAAAAAAAAACGGCAAGCACGGCCAAAAAAAAATCTCCTTTGGGATCCTTTTCAATCAGAAATACATCAGAATACGGAAGTAAAAACAACTTCCAGTTCATGGGGACTTTTATGCGAAATAAAGGAATTCATTCAGTTTCAGTTAATTGATTCAAATGACAGATTTAAGTGTTTTCTTACAGAATTGCTGATGAATTTAATGAATTTAAATATTTTGGTCAAAATAAATGCGGGTACTAGATTTTTACTGTACAGTTTTTTCACGGTATTTCGGACATTCACATATTATACATTTTACAAATGAAGAAAACAACTTAAATGTCATCAGAAGTCTTTCTCAGTATACCTCAGGAGTTTTCAAACTTTTTCATTCCAGAACCCACCCCAGACAGGAATGATCTATCGTAAGTCTGACCAAAATATTCATAACTGGAAATGGGAAAGATACAAATTCTTTCTCTTTTGGTAGAGGCCTAATCTTTATCATCGTATGATTGAAATATTAATTTAATTGCAACACCAAAAAAACTGATAGTAATGGCTGGAATACAAGACCTTTAAAAACTTCATACACTTGCAGACTTTTTGAAACTTTCAGATAGAAACACACTAACTGATCAAACCTGCAGACTGGCACAGACTTTCTGCAACAAGTCCAGACTGAAAATCTGGGCAGAATCTGAGCAAAAGTCTTGTAGTGTATTTAAGCCTTAAGACATCAAACCCAGTGTCATGACTAGTCATTATAGGAACAGTTATCCCATAAGAGAAATTCTGTCTTTATTTACTCAAGTTGTTCCAAATCTGTATACATTTATTTGTTCTGATGAACTCAAAAGAAGATATTTAGAAGAATGCTTGTAACCAAACAGTTTTTGACCGCCATTGACTACCATAGTAGGAAGAATTGCTTGATAAATGTCTTTGTTCTGTAGAACACAAAAGAAGATAATTTGAAAAATGTAGCAAAGCAAACCGTTTTGGGGCACTTTTGACTACCATTGTCATTTTTCCTACTATGGTAGTCACTGGTGGCCCAGAACTGTTTGGTGACAAGCATTCTTCCACATATCTTTCTTCAACTCGAGAGTGAATAAATGAAGACAGAATTTTTATTTTGGGGTGAACTGTCGCTTCAAATAGACAAAATTGTGTCTTGTGTCATTCACCACAACAGCCCCAGAGTTTTTGTGCGACCCACAGTCTGAAAACCCCTGTTTTAAATCTCTCCACACACACAGAACATTTACAGAATGAAATGTACATGAATCAATAACAAGACAAACATCCGCTCAAACCTTATGCAAGGCTACACAGTGAGATGTTTTCTGTTACAAACACACATACAGATCATTCCAGAAAAACATGACAGATCGAGGCAGAAAAGCAAAGGATATAGAAGCTTAGTCACAGATGAGTTCCCAGTACTGACAGTTTTACCATGGTGACAGGTTCTTGCCAGAGCAATAGGTTGGTGTGGTGACAGGTTCGCCACGGTGATGGTTACCTGGCGACAGGCGAGTCTCTGCAGGGACTGGTCCCTGGGGGCCGGTCCAACCAAGCCTCGTTTATCACTGACGCACACCACATGGAGTAACAGATGCCGAATATTGACGGCAGCAGGAAGCGAATGAGTGCGAGAGATGGAGAATGAGAGAGACAGACCGAGAGAGAGAGAGAGAGAGAGAAGAGAAAGAAGAAAGAAAAAGAGAAAGAAAGAAAGAAAGAAAGAAAGAAAGAGATAAAGAAAGAAAGAGCAAGCGAGAGGGCATTGGGGGACTGGCTTTTCATTATGTAGGAGCAAAAAAGCAAGTCTGAGTTACATGCCACCTCCAAGAAATGAATAAAGCTCATATCAAAGAGAAAATGATTGGCAAATGGCTAGAAATTGCTCACATACGGTATTTATTTATTTATTTTGCAAAAGCACTTATATTCTTTTTAACACCACTACATATTCTAAAGACTTGCCTGCTCAGTTGGTGGGGTACTGCAGGGCTTGCATTCATGACACCCAGTGCAAGAATAAAAAGGTGTGCCCCAGTCCCGTTGCCCCCAATGAGTAAGATTACCTACGATGTCTAACCAGGGAAGATTTGAAAAAGTTTTTATTTCACTTTGTTAAACCTACAAAATGATACTACGACTTTAACTTTAGACTGTACAATAGATAAAAAAACACAATCTCCTAAAAAAAATTCTGTTTCTTGAAAAAGTCATTAAGATTCAATAGTATTAATCTTTAATACATACAATTTAGTCAGTTTGGTGCATGGAAGTCCCGACCATTAGGTTTTATTTCAGATTTTTGATCATGATAATTCAATTCCACCACACAAAGCAACTGGCTTTCCTTCCATTTGTAAATAAATGAATAATTTGTATTCCAATATAGGTGATAATACATGTAATCATTTCATAGAGCTAATGATAAAAAAAGTGAGCCTTAGAAGTCCCGGGACAAATTTCCTGGTTGTTCGCCCTTGATGATGGTCATGTGGTACCCACTGAAGCTTCAATTTAGATTGAAAGATCTCTGTGTATAAATCATTTCATATATGTTGTACGATTTGTAAAATATGAAAATAAAAGGGAAATGAGAGGTATTTATAAGCATGTGATCTTTATGGTTTGAGTGCATTCGGAGATGTTTATGAAATTTAAATGGATTGAGAATATCAGTGAGAGGTGTGTTAGACTTCTTTAGTGTGTGTGAGATGTGTGTAGAGATGTCTATAATTGCTCTTAGATCCTTGCTCTCTTTTGTCTAAGAGGAAGATCCTTCTTTCATTTCATTTTTCCCACTTCACCACAAATGTGAGTCTGCATCGGGCTAAGCACAAATCCTCCAAAGCTGTGTCTGTGTGTGTGTGTAAGCATCTAAAAAAGCCAGTAAGGAAGGCAGAGAGAGATTCACCTGCGATCCTCTCGGAAGCGATGATATGAGAGATCAACACTGCGTGAACAACTCCATCTAGGTTCTCTAAACACTGCATAAGTTGCTCACACTATTAAAACCTCCAGCAACACAAAGCATTTCCCCTAAAATGTCATCAGCACTTCAGAAATAAACTTTCAGGGTGTTTGTCTCAGTGCAAAGAGACTAAAATGGCATTGCTGCTTCAAACCAATGAATCAGTTTAATGTTTGTGCTCATGTAATACCTGTGGATGCAACCCCCCCGGAATGCAAGAGCAAATAATGATGATAAATACACAAACCCTGAAGTGAGGGAACCATTAGAAGAATGACAAACACAAATCAAATTCACAATTGCAAAATCTGCCAAACATTAATAATCCACAGAAAACATTCAAGTTTGAAAAACCAAGGATTTTACACTTTTAACATCTCAATAAAGGTTCGACTTAGTCTTTGCTAACAATTGCATTAGTTCTCAAATGTTTAATACAAGAGTCTTAAAACTGTGAAACACAGAATATAATAAGGTGTCGCAATATGACATATCATCCCGAATGCTTTTATGATTTATTACTGCAATGTTCAAAATGTCTACCAGTGCTGAAAAATTGCTCTTTATCTTAAAAACATTTTAAAGCGACAAGATTGAGCGATTAGTTGGATACATTTCATAACTTAGCATAAACCAAAATCTCTTGTTCTTTAAAGCAAGTTTAAATTCTATAGACAGTTTCAGCGGCAACAACGAAACAAACGTTATGGGGCCCAAACTTAACTTCCGATAGACGCCCGCAAAAAATCAATAACTGATGAGTAGTTTGAATTGAATTTAATACAATTAATACAAAAAAAATATGAATACGAATTCATAATCATATAACTTCAATCTAAAATAAATTGTTATAACCAAACACAGAAATCACAGAAAAGGGCTTGGCAGAAATCATCTAAATCAATTAACCAATCTTGGTCTTTTGTTAATGTTCCTCCAGCAAAGCAGTTTTCCTGCATTATAACAGGTCTACTTATTTTTTGAAGGAATAGTTCACCCAAAAAATGGTCCCCATTTACTTCCATAGTAGGAATAAAAAGGACCATGGTCAAATCACTGGGGACTAAGTGTTCCTTTAATCTGCAAAACAAGCTCTCTTTGAACGACAACGTTTGAGGTCAACAAAACTTATAAAGACGCAACATTTGAGCGCATGTGTTGTTTGCTATTTCTATGCAAGAGTGCAGAAGACAACGAAGACCAGCAAAGAGCTAATAATAAGGGATGTAAAGAGTCAAGAAGCTAATAAGGCCAAAGGAGGATGAAACATGATGCTAACATCAAATTAACCCACTTAAGCAAAAGGCAGGCAAACGTTCTTCAATCCAGCGGACAGGGTTAGATAGATAGAGGGGAATTTAATTAGAAAGAAGTGTGGAGCCATGCGACAAACCAAATTCAACCTATCAGGTTAATGAGGAGCACTTGTTTCCTGTCTCGCTCTCCTCTCACGCTCTTTCCTCTATGCTTGCAAATACACTCACAATCATAATCGCACGCATATGCATATAAAATAGTTGTAAGCACAGCACGCATTGTGTTTTGCATTAAATAGAAATCAACAATACATCCCACTAAATCTGCCTCAATGTGGAGTGAATGGAAATAGGCAGAAGAGAAGCCAATAAGTTTGAGTGACAGTTCCATTCTAACCAATCTCTGATTAGAATACATGCCAATTACAACATGGCTTTATGAGATTCACTAACAATGGCAAGTAATCTTACGGGCAGATAACACCAACCAGTCCATTATCTGCTACAGCCCAGACAAACACAAACTCCACGAGCAACTAAAATCTCAGTCACTCACTGTCAGCAATACATTCAATGTATTTAAAAATGCTAAATGACACATTTATAAACACTAAAATTAAAATATAAGCTCTTTAGGTGAAATATTTACAGAATATACAATGGATGTGAATATGTTTGAACATGTTGAAGCCACTGAAAGGTTTAAAATCTCGCAGTGTTATTTATGCTTTGGTAAGGTTGGCATAGACAGTTTCAGCGGCAACTACATAAACAAACGTTATGTGGCCCAACCTTAACATCTGGTACCTTCACATAGAATCAAAAACTTAATGAGATTTAATTTAATTCAATACAATTTATATATTGATTAATACTCATATAAATTACATTTATTATAAATTAAATATCAAATAAATTGTCTCAGGATTAAAGACAAATATTTTCACTCTATGGCATAAAATATTTTAACTTTTCATGATCTTTTCTTATAATTCAAGTTATATACTTTGTTTCTATTGAGATTTGTACTTTCTCTAAAAGAGAGAAAATGAAAAAGCAGGTCGACCTACATCTTATATTAAACAGTCCAGGATAAAATCAAAAATAATAATTTCTTATAAAATATCACAACTTTCAACAACAACATTGCCGGCTGAATCTACAATAGTCCATGTTCAATCTTTTCAAAGCTTTTTCAAATTATGTTCATAATTTCTATTTTGTATTGTTATCACTGCTCAAATTTCGGACTCTTAACCAAAATTGAAACTGTATATAAAGTATATTTTAGGGTCAGAACAAACTGCACCATTTCATAGAAATATGAAAACCCATACAGGCAAAGAACTTTAAGAAAGACAACGTCACCGAATAGCAGGTGCTAGAATATTGAAAAGCAATTGTGCAAAAAGCATGCCATTCACAGAAAACACAAAGAAAGAGACGACACAAAGCTTGTTGTTGAACACGCTCTCTCTCCAAATTTGAAAGGCGGTGCAGCCTCTTGTGATGATCAAAGTAACATGATTCAATGTCCCTTATTTACTTTGCTAACAAACCATCACAGGATGGTTCCGCACAGACGACTGAATGTATGATAAGCAGCCTATTCGCAGTATCAAAGGAAGACAAAGAAATTTGCCTGTCAAAAAATCAAGTCACGTTTTAAGAAAAAAGCAGAAATGTGAACAGAAGACAGACCCACAGAAAGAATGAATACTTATGACTGTTCATCCATCTTTAAAGTAAGGCTGTGAAAAAAACATTGATACATGTAACTATTGTAATATTTTTTTTTCAATTATGTCATATACATACGGCCAAAGGTAAGTCGCTTCGACCTCTCAGAGCTAATGTGTGGGTGCGCTTTGGTTTTAAAAATAAGTCATGGAGTAATGAGTTAAATAAAATAAATGCTGTTTGTAAGCTTCGCAAGTCATGACCCATCAAGTCACTTGGCTACTGCAGTGTATTAGACAAAAAGTTTATTCCAAAAGTAACAATGACATTTATTGTGCTTTCACGGATGGGACACCAGCACATTTACAGCACGGATGAACCAGTGTTTTATACTGCCCATGTTCATTGTTTTAACTGTAATGCACCACAACAGCCAAGTGACTTGCGTGACCCACCTCATTCCTCTGTGCTACCCACTCGAGGGGCGCAATCCACAATTTGGGAACCCAAACTTCTGATCTTAAGGTCCGTGCATCGCACATCATGGCCACTCAAGTGGTGCACAGCATGTTGCATTTCTAGCTCTACTTTCAACATTTTCTATTTGAGGTATTGCAATAAATCGCAAATGTGTACCGTATTGAAATACATTGCAATATATTGTATCGAGACCCATTTACCGTGATGTGTCGTATTGGGAGGCACTTGCCAATACACAGCCCAACTTTAAAGTGAACAATCAAATATCTGTACATATGTCCTTATGGTGGGATAATAGTGCATTTAGATGATTTGTTTAAAAATAAACTGCGATCGTGGAGGTGACAGAACAGCTTTAAAGCAGCAAGGCCCTGAGTGATGTTATGATAAACCATGGAACGACAACCAGAAGAAATCAGACAGAGTGGAGGATGGGTGTAAAGAAACCAAGAGCAGCCAAATTAGAAAATGCCAGGTCAAATATAATTAGACTGGAGAGAGAGAGAGAGAGAGAGAGAGAGAGAGAGATTGAGAGAGAGAGAGATTGAGAGAGAGAGAGTCGGCATCACCCTAGAGATATAAAAAAAATCTTAATATTCTCAGGTTCCATGACCGTGAAAACCATGAACACAAAGAAGGAGACAGAGAAACAGCATGAAACAGAATGAGACAGAACTTTCATTAGTGACAATAATTAATTAGAGTGTGATGACAGAAAGTGTATTAGGGGCAAGCTTCATTAAATCATTATTAAGTGAGAGAGTGCTGTACTGCAGGGGAAGCATATGATAGGAGGCGTGCAGGAGGCCCACTGTAATTGGCATTGTGTGCTTTCACTGCTGATTGGGTAAATCCAGTTTAAGAAGGCTTTATAGAGCAGATAACATACCAATTGAAGATGAATGACTTTATTCTGCCAGAAGTCAACCTGTGAGGTATCTATATACGGCAGAAAATATGCAGAAAACGGTGATGTGTACCGACAAACATTTTCACAGAGACATCATGTCTGTGCATATGAGTGGGGCAGCAGAAATAAAGAAACCTAATGACTGAGCGACAGATTCATACAAATATTGCGAATTCTATTTCATATTTCTATTTGAGAATTATGGTTTTATGTGCCTAATCAGAAACTTGCACACTTCATTGCTGTTTTTGACTATTTTGTCATTAGGGTGTTTCTGTAAGGAGACAAAATGGCTGTTCGTGTACAGCTTCAGAGTTTACATAACCTTATGGAATCTTCAATATTGATCGTTTTTTATTAATAAATATACACTATTCATTATCACCATAACTTAACAGTTTATGCGATAAAAACTATACAATCATACCGTGCAACAATTTCAGTTATTTTATTCTATTCTTTATTTTTTATTAACTACACATTTCACTATGTTTTTCACTTGCATATTTTACATTTTTATGACATATTTACAGATTGTTTACATGTGTCTCATCCTATCTGTCTGTTTGTGATTCTAATGTAAACTTTTGTTGTACAACTGTGTAATGACAATCAAATATTCTATTCTGTCTATAGTAACAGATGCTTAAAATATTTCACAAGACCATTCAGTAATTGCTACACACAAAAAAGTCACAATTTATTTTAAGGTCCAACTCTCGCTATTAACAAACCTTTAACTATTAATTTTGCCTCAACAAACTCTTAATTCGTCGCTTATTAGTTAGTCCGGTAGTTGTTAGGTTTAGGTATCGGGTAGGATTAGGGATGTAGAATATGGTCATGCAGAATATGTGCTTTATAATTCTTTATAAACAGCCAGTATGCTAATACGCATATAATTAATAGTAAGAATTGGTCCCTATTCTAAAGTTCGACCAAAAAATTATGAAGGATGAATAACACTAGACAACTCTTACACAACCATCATAAATGGCTCCAAACAGTCAATGATGCTCACAATATTATTCCCAAGATTACGTTCTCTGAAAATGATACATTGTGTATTTTTAGTTATTATTTTGTCTTGTGCAATACTTGTGCAATCTGTTGTGCGGCATTCTCAAGGCAGTAATGAAAAAAAACACCTCTTTCATTTTTTTAAATGCTGTTTTACAGTTTCAGCAAGGGGGATGTAAACTCATGAGAAAAGATGAAATCTTAAGATCACAACTGTATGTTTTTGTGTGTGTGCGAGAGAAACCCAGTTTCCCAGTCATCGATCTTGTTAACTACTTCTGAAAGTCCATGCGTGTGCATGTCTGTGTGTGCACTTATGTGAAAGAGAACGAGACGGAGAAAAGGCCCAAGCACCACAACACAGATATCACAAAGCAATCCCGCCAGTTAACTGCTTTTAGAGGACAGAATGTTTGATCTCTCTCGGCCTCTGCTGCTGCTGGTAATGATTAAAAGTCGACAGGCGGAGTGAGACAAACACGGGGACGGATATCACAAAACAGCCGCTCCTGTTATCTGCTTTCGGCATTGTATGTGTCTGATCTCTCTTGCCCTCTGCTGATAGAGGTATCGATTGAGACGGGACGCTGTCTGAGGGCTCCTGATGTTCTTTCAGGTGTGTCGTGCGTCTCGCTGAACTCGATGTAACAGGTCGCGCACGTGTATCGCCGTTTGTGCATTCGTGGGTGTAAAATAGTACAGACGTTGTTCGCTCCGCTAATTCAGGCTATGTTCCTTTATTCCGCCGCTCCTGCTGAGCCCTGACGCTTCTACGAGCCCTCGATGACCTCTGCCTGCAAGACAAATAGATTTCCCTCTACCTGCATCTAAACGTGCACGCATACCAACACACGCAGACCTTATTAGGATTATTATTGATGTTCTGTCAACACCGAGCCTAAAATACACTCAAGCACAACCCTGTACACTGTTCTTAACTAAATGCATGTATAAAAGTGTGTGTGTAGAGAGAGAGAAAGAGAGAGAAATAGAATGTTTCTATGCTTTGGACTATTTGACTATGCAAATGCCAGTATAGCTTTTTGAACCTCGAGAGAGACAGACAAGAAGACAGACAGATCAAAATTTAAACTAAAGCATGACATTTAAAAGTACTCTCCTAGGTAAAAAATAAAGAATACTTATAATTAATAAAGCTTTCCTGTAGCTCAGTGGTAAGAGCATTGCGTTCACAACGTGGGTTCGATCCCAGGGGATTGCAAATACCTATGTATAAATGTATAGGATAATGCAATGTAAGTCGCTTTGGATAAAAGCGTCTGCCAAATGCGGAATATCTGGCAATGATTTGTTTCACACCGTACGGCAATCCTTACATAATAAAGCCTTTTAAATTATCTATTGATGAAACCATGATTTGGTTTAAAAACAAATGTAAGCTATCAATATTATGTGTCAGGTGTAATGAGCCGTCGATAAAACGGCACAGTTTTTACACTGTTTTCTGAAGCGGAGTCACCTACATTTTTTGCGCTTGTGACACCAATGAATATTCCCAACGAGTTATTACAAAAACAATTTATTTAAGTATTGTTTGTGTCGTCTTTGTCCCCACCGCTTTTCAAAACAAGGTTACGCCACTGAGAAAACCACACAAGATTATGCCAGAAAGCCCGTTTTGTCTAGCATTTTCGTAAGCACAGATTTTATTTTTATATTGTGTTAAATAAAATCCTAAATGAATGCAAAGAGTTGTGAAAATGGGAAAGGGCGTCAGATCTGGGCAGAGCAGCAGCTCTTAAAGGGGCCGCATTCTTAAACCTGCTGCCGTGACTCACATCGGTCATTAATGTTAATCAAGAACAAAAAAGAGAATTTCAATGTGTTTTGTAGCTTTGATTATGTATTTCATTTAGAATTTAGCATTAAAGACAGAACAGTGTTTGAGAACTTAATTCAATTTCTGTACCTGTTAGACATGATAGCTCTCCATTATACTGTACTTCAATGTTGAACGGCTATAATTAAAGTTAAAATAAAGAAAAAATCATAAATTTAATGGAAACAATAAGTTGCAGTACTAATATCAGAATGTTTGCTTTAATTCATACAATAATGTTGTTAACAAATCTGGTGTTTCTACATTAATTAAAGTATTATAATGTAAAAGTAGATTTAAAAACATGAATGTTATGTGCGATTAATCGTGATGAAGCACAGAAATAATGCGCGATTAATCCGATTAATTTTTTTAATCGATTGACAGCACTAGAGATGCACCATGTCTGTGAAGATTATTCAGATCAAAGTAGAATGTTGCAGTGCTCCAGATTAGATAAATTGGATAAATTTCCCTTTTGCATGAATGAAATTTCTGGATTCATTTACTCATGTTGTTCCAAGCTCATTTAACTTACTTTCTTCAATGGGAAATTAAATAATTTGGTGCTATAGTATATTCATAAATGTATCTTTTGAATATGAAAATATCTGGTTACATTCTTGGTATTTATCAAAACCAGACATAACCATCTAAAACCTCTGCAGTTCAATGGCATCACAGTAAACGTTCATAAGTGGATTGCATAACCACACACTGTTTTTGCGTTTAATATATAAATTTGACCTAAATACAAACATGCTGATGTGGCTGTGGGTCAGCTGGTTCCGTCTCAAGCTGTTCATTAGTCTGCAGTGGATGTAGAGAGTCAGTTGGAGCTTACGGTCCACTGTGCAGTTCAAGAGAAGTTGCGAGAGCAGATCTGGAAAGTCAGCTTTTACCCTCACGCTGTGATAAAAATAAAAGTCTCTCCTCAGCTTTTCCCGGCTTAAACCGCACTCCGTTCACCTTGATTTTGAGAAGTTCAGCTAAACTGCGGTGTAGCGATTTACAGCTCTGAATACAAGTGTCCTTTCAAAGACTTTTACAAGTGAAGTTACATACAGGAGCAACTTCTGTAAGGAAAGCAGGGGTTTAACACAGAATCGGTATTTGAAACAATAACAAGCCGGTTAATCTGAGTCTATTATAGTGCTGTGTCTGGAAATCTATATGTTCTTGTCCAATTAAATCAATAAAAGTTTTATTTATTACACAAACAAAGCGGGGAATTATAAGAACACAAGAGGAGAGCATTGCTTCTTCAATGTAAAGGTGTGATAATACTATTTTCATTTTACACAGAACAATGAGTAATGGCTCATTCACACCATTAATGAGAACAACTGCATTAGCATCCACACCGCTGAAAGATAATGTTCAATGTATTCTAAGCGCACATCTAAGCCATTAACAGTGCAAATAAGTTTGCTTTCAAAACTTACCAGTTGCATTACATCATCAGCTTTGCGGTAGGGCCATCTGTTTAGCTGAACAAAGAAAGACAGTGCAGTTCGGTGCAGTTGACTCAGAAAGTACATTAAAACACGAACACACTTTCTTTCCAAAACACAACACACTTTTTCACTCTCTCAGATGCATTCATTGCGAGAGTTTGATTTGAGCGAAGCAGAACAGCGGTGGAGCTGTCAGCCGCATGCCGCAGCTCTTGTGACGCTGGTGCGGAGCTGAGCTCTGACTGACAGTCAGGAAAACGCAGACGCCTGCTGACAGGACTCCAAACAAAGAGAACTGTCAGTTTGCTTGTGTGACATGCCGGCGGCTTACATGTGGCAAAGAAAAGATGAAGCACTCGTGCCAATTTAGCGGCGCTGCCGGTCCTAAGAGATTTTAATCTCCTCTATGAGATATCAATGTAAGGCTGTCAAAGAGATTGCAGAATATTCACACATTCTCGCATACACACACAAACTCTGCATCACAGAGATAAGAGCATTAGCCCATTCGTGAAGACACCTTTTACACAGGATTACACAAATCAACGGCAAAATTTCACACGGGATTTAAAGTTGCACGTTGAGACAAACTTGAGAACGGCAACAAATTCAAAGTCCTATCGAAAGAGGGAAGGTTTTCTGAAAAGTATGTGCTACGATGCTTTAAATCTTTTTAGTATGGATTCAGCAAGTATCTCATTACTCTTTTATATACTAATATACAGTTTCGCTGCTGTACTTCTGAAACCTTGTATCTCCATATTTCATGATATTTTTTGCCATGAATCATTATTATTAGTAACCCTTTATGTTTGTCACTGCACTCAAAAAAATGATTTGTTGAATTTACTTAAAAAAGCTGCGTCAAGTGGTTCCACGCAACCATATTAAGTAATTTGAACAAATACAACTTTAGTTGTATGAGCACAATACATTTAAGTAATGTTGACAAAACTTTTTTGAGTAAATCCAAACCATTCCGATTGCACCAGTAATTTGACGTAATTAAACTCAATATTTATCCTTTTCAATGGTACTTTTGGTTGTCATACATAAATTATATACAGACTTACTACATGTAAGTCAAAACACAATGAGCAAATCAGATGAGAGGCATCTCAGTACTGGCATTAGCACAGTTAAAGCTCATTGAATGATGCAATAGACATCATGGGTGCATAAACCTCTCACAGCCTAAGCATATGTACCACTCTACAAAACAATGGCAACCATAAAAATAAAAAATAAAACAAACTCTTTTAAACCTCGAAGATAAATGAACATTAAGCACAAACAAGTCTTTTTTCTTTACTGAAAAACACTTAAAATAACACTACATTTCTAAATTTACTGCCTAAATGCAGTCTTACTGGGAACTGAAATAAATGCATGCTGGGAACTGAAAATCCCCCTCAACCAGTCATGTTGAATTAACTTGTTTATATTAAGTAAACTCAACAATGGGTGTAATATTAAAAGGTTTTGCGTTCTACTCAACAATGGTAATTGCGACAGTTAAGCAGCGACAGTTCATTTTTTTAAGTGTGGGCTTTGCAAATATCGAAACAATATAAAGTATTAAAAAGTGTGTCTCAACTTTGACAGCACAGCATTTAATCATTTAAAAAGTACTGTTTCTGAAAAATTTCCTGAAAAACAGCAAAATTGGATGAACAAGACGATATTCACCATTTATGTACATCTTCATTCATTATTTTATGTGCATGCATTTCCTCACTCCGTATTTTATATTGCATGCACATTACAAAGACTTTTTAAACTTTTTGTGCACACTATTTGCATCTCATGTTTTTGTAAATTCTGTGCTGCTAACCTATGCTATTTTTTACAAGTACAGTAGGCTTTTCTCCCCATTATTTTATTTCAATCTCTTTCCCTTGTTATATATAAACAAAATTAATTAAAATTCATCAGCTAAATGTTCTCAAGTTTAGCCAAAGGTGGATATTGGTAAATCTTTTCCAAGCTCGTCTATACCTTGTGGTTCTACTAAAACAAAATTCAAATCAAAGACAAAACAACTCATTAGAAATCTCGGAATGACTGACAGGTCTACGTGAGAACAAAAAGGTTTCCATGACAACCAGACAGTTATTGGATGACAAGGGCATCATTGACAGAAAGATTAGAGAGAACCAGAGCCTAAGGAATACACACAAAGCTAACAGCAATCAATCGGGAGAGTTTTCGCACAAACACACAGACCCAACAGCGCAGACAAATTTACACAATTAACTTAACAAATTGGGTCGAGAGACCGAACGCATCCAAACAAACTTTGAAAAATAATACTTATCTTTCTCCCCTTCTCTTACTTTCTGTCTCTGCCACACTTGCACAACAAAACAACAACAAAGGCATTATTCCTTATTTCCCAAGTTTCAGAGGCTTTATCTGCATACAAAGTGCAAGCGCACGCATTCACTCGCCAACACACGTGCACACAAACACACAGCCCCTCATCAGCGGTGCTTCATTAGGCTGGGTAAACAGAGCATTAATGATTCATTAGAACCTGCGCTGTTTATAAGTAAACACAAAGTAAGACAGACAGAGCCTGTCTGTTTCCCACCCACTCACGTCTATGATGTACAGTATATAACATATCCACAAACATAAAAACATGCTTAGTACAAAGTCGCTTTAGACACATTATGTATTATATAGAATGGAAATAGCCATTTTATTTAGAAAAACCAGCAGGGGTTGACAGTGAAAAATCTTATGAAGGAGCGGTGGATGTGGAGGCGGGTTCTTCAGTTAATCTGCCTGACAGACCCCATGACTTGACGGCCGATTCTCATAGCACACCTACTGCATGTGGGTGATTCTCATGAAATCTCCCAAAAATGTCAAACATGATTTTTTGAACATTAAAAACTGGCTCTGACATGTTTAAAATAAATAATTTTAACACTTTCATACAAAAAAGTATGAGAGATCATACAAATCTCATTACCGTTACAGTCTAAAAATGTCAATTCCGTAGCATGTTTTGCTAAATCAAGAGAAGCCATGATGTCTAAAATCAAAAATTTTATCCACCATATATAATTAGACGAAGTAAATTATAATAAATTGTAAATGTAACATTTTTAAATGTGAAAAAGGTAATGATAATCAATATTGTCATGTACACAGCACAACAAGAGAATATCAAACTTTCAAATACAAACATTTTAAGAAATCTGTAAACCTGAATGAAACCAGGCAGCTCTTTGGAATGTACTCCATTACATTACATTTAACATTTACATTTTAGGCATTTGGGAGACGCTTTTGGCGACTTACATTGCATTATCCTATACATTTTACATAGGTATTTGCAATCCCCTGGGATCGAACCCACAACCTTGCGTTGTTAACGCAATGCTCTTACCACTGAGCTGTGTTTTTTACAATATGTATGAATGTTGGGTCAAATTTTGCACTCAGAGATAGCTGTTATGGTAATGAGATTATTTTTAATAAAATTACAAAAATAACTTATTTCTAAGTTAAAATTAATCTTTGTGCAAGCAAGAGACACGCTAAGATCATTGTTATATGATCTTTTTTTATATTTAATCTTTCGTCTTTAAAATAAAAACTACGTTTTAATGGATTCGTGACAATGACCCATGTATTGCACATAATGCATGACCACGTTTGCTCCATTGACTATTATTATAACATGTGGACAACATTTACTCTATTTTAAGAAAATGATAAGTTCCTGTGTTCTAAACAAAGATGCAGACCCTGGCCTAAACTCACCTGATCTGATGGCAAGCAAATGTGTTAATACGATGCAGGGCTGACGGCGTGTAAAATATCACTGGGAGAGATTTAAACAACGTCCCCTTAACGCTCCGTGTGTGAGAAAATGTCCCGGAAAAGAGCTAATGGCCCATCTCGGGTTTGCTGCAAGTGTGTGAAAAGGTTACCACACACACACACATGAACAGATACACGCGCGCATGCGATGTTCCATTAACCTCGTTCATACGACCTTTCGACAGGACACATTCTTCTGATCTCTGAATATGACTTATGAGGGTGTTAGATCACGTGCACAGCAGCACATCCATTTACACCTGTGTGGGTACACACAGACTCCCGCACAGATTCAGAAGAGCACATAAGCTTGAAGTACTGTTACTATCCTTCCCACAATGCACCACAGGCACGTGTACAATTGAAAACCAATGCACACACAGTCACATATTGTCCTCTGTGTCTGTTTTTTTATCGCTTTATCCGTGCCTGGGCTATAATGGCAGTGTTAAAAAGCAAACAAGCTCTCTTTCCCAGCAATCGCTAGAGACGGGGCAGACAAGGAATAATGAATGATCAGGGCCGGCTAGTTTTAGTAACCAGGCTTCCCTGGGACCAAATATTCAAATGAGAATTTATGACTCAACAGCGGCTTCTAATTAAACTGTATCTTTGAATTATTCATCCGCTGTTTACCACAGTCATACACCGGTGAGGGTGTGTTTGTCTGCTGATAAGCCTGTGTTTTATGCATCCACCCAGTGAAATCTTTTCAAGTCACCAGATCAGAAAGTGCGCTTTCACACACACAAAGAATCTGACTTGGAAACAAAAGCCTTCAGTGCTGCGGTGACTTGAAGAAAAATTATAAAAGTTTTAGACAGTAATTGAATGTCTCTTTTTTTTTTAATAAAGAAAAAGTTCAACACCCAAATTCTGTCATTTCTTTTCAAACCCAAATTAATTTTCAAAGAGACCCGTTCACAATGCTATTTTTTGTACAGTGCTATAGAAGGAGGGTAGCGATTGTCAAGCTCCAAAAAAGACAAACAGCAAAAATCCAAGTGATACAGTATGCCCTATTTGGACTACTTGCAAGTAGCCTTGTGACGTTCTTCCGACATGAAATCGTACGGCTCACTATAGGTTCTGGTTATATGTATTTACTACGGGGAGTTGCTCCTGGTGAAACCTAAACAGTTAAAAATAAGATTTTCATCAACAAGGAGAACGCGGAAGTCTACGTGCAAGTATTTAATTTCAATTTTTCTAAAGCAATAGACGCCTTTACTGTTAGTTAACATTGTTACGCGTTTTTGTGGGCGGAGTTTAGGTGGAGGCATTACTAATTCTAGGTAGCACGTTTTGTATGCTTTCTTTTTGAAAATGACTACAAAAAGATCTGATGTGGGTAAAGCATTGAGCGTTTGCTCGCTTCATTTCACCGCGAATCCTTTGTGAACAAGGACCAGGTCGATGCTGGATTTGCAGAGAGACAAAAATTTAAAAAGCAGCACTGTGCCGTCAACATTGGATCTAACAGGAATGGCGCAGCAATCTTATGCGTGTAAAACATATTTGATCTATGCGTCACTATTGCTTTGTTAGAGATCGCTTGATATGTCTGATAATGTGTAACCTAACGTTACGTCTCTAACCCAAATTCACAGAAGGCTCCAAATAAGTTTCCTACGCAAACTGCTATTCAATCATAGCAGTGGGTGTTTTCTTTCTGAGTCTTTAATGCGGCACACCCAGTAAAACTGAGCATTTGTCAAACCAGCTTAAAACCCGGGTAGAAAATAGCCTATTACTTACTGATTTGGATGTTTTTGAATGTTAAAACTACGCAAACGTAATAAGTAGACCTCATACAACAGTTTAAAACAATACCTTTAAAACAAAGCACCTTTAAACTCCTTATGTAGCCGGCTCTGTGCTGGTTTGTATTGGCCGCCTCCAGTTTTCCCTTTGTTTTGCCTCCAGCTAATGCCGTTATGAGTTCCCATTGACTTGCATTGCATACTGCAGAAAAATAAGAGGTTCTGACTTTCTGCTAAACTTGTTTTGTTTCATGGATAAATTCCAGAGAGATCTTTTTTTATCTGTAAAAAAGACTTCATTTATTATTAAGCCCGCATTCAATTATTGAAGTATAATTTAGCATTAAAGAAAACTTCTGAGATACAAGTTATACAATTATACAAGTATAAATAATGTTGTGTTATGTCTAATGTGCATATTTAGAATCCAAAAAGAAATGTATGTTCTTTTATAGACCATAAATGATTAAGGATTAATGCTTTGATTAAGAATAGATGAAGATTATCCAACACTGGCAGTATAACTCTATGAGTGACAGCCATTGAGCTCTCTTCAAACTTTTGAGATGAAAAACATTTTAGGCTACTTGAAGTGAAAAGTTTGGAGCTCCCCACAGAATATTATATATAATATGATCAAAAAGCAGCCTCTAGCATCTTAAGGTCAAAGAGCTTGTATGCTCCATGTGTACACATTTGTGTGTTTGTATGCACTCGCATCAAATGCTTCGGCCAAACCTCTCAACTCAAAAAGCTTTAAAATTATATCAAATAACAGATTGATTTGTGCTCTATAATTCAGTGTGTCAGAGCTTGATGAACATTTCATTCTTTTCATTAGCTAAAAGTTCTTCTGCTGTTAAAAGCACCAGCCAATCACTCCAGCTAAGAGCTGCAGAGCAGCATTACCTCAATTAGAAAAAAGTCCTTCGTGAAAGGAGAGAAGCACATCTAGTATGACTCCAGGGGTCCCTGTAGAGAACCACACGCAGCGCTCTCACTTCTCACTCGGAGGTGAAAACATTCATTTGGGGGTTAATTTCAGTTAGAAGAGTCGATAATTGAAACGCCACTTTTTCCACTAATACACACGTTAAGAAATGAGAAGAGAATTCCAATGCATATCCAAGATGTATCATTTCTATAAAATGCCAAAAATATATGTGGTTATATATATACCTTTTTTCTTCTGGTCAAGCAAAGGAAATTTCAGGTCACTAAAGCTCAGAAAATATGATATGTGCTAAGGAATATAGCTTTGACTGTCTTTTATTACTTTAAAGGGTTGATAGACCCAAATATGACTATTCTGTTATCATTTAATCAACCTCTTGTCGTTTAAAACATGTATGACTTTTTTTCTTCCACAAGACACAAAAGAAGACTGCACAATGGCGCTACCCTTTCACCTCCATTCTACAGTATAGACACAAAACCAATACAAGTCAATGGATACCATGACTTGACTTAAAGGGACAGTTCACCCAAAAATGAAAATTCACTCAATCGGTATAAATTGATTTGTTCTGGTTGAACACAGAGAAATATTTTTAGGCGAATGTTTGTAACCAAAGAGTTTTTGGACCCCATTGACTACCATAGTAGGAATATTGACAATGGTTTGCTTGTGGACAAATGGTTTGCTTTCCTACATTGTTCAAGATATCTTCTTTTGTGTTCAACAGAACAAAAAAATACAAAGTAATGTTTCTACTATGGTAGTTTGGTTACAAGCATTCTTCCATACATATTTCTCTGTGTTCATCAAATCAAAGACATTTATACAGATCGAAAGAGTGAGTGAACAAGGACAGAAGGTTTATTTTTGGTTGAACTATCCCTTTAAATCAAGAACATAAAATCAATAAAATATTTTTTAGAAGTCATTATGCAGTTTTTCGTTCCTTGACTCAGTCGCCGAGTGTTTACAGACAAATAGATTAAGGATTTTTTTTTAATGAAGCTTTAAATAGATCTGCTCACCGAGGACTTCATGGAATTTAAGACAATAGCAAAGCTATATTTATGTAATGCTGTTTCAAAACAACATACATTGTGACTTGACTTAAATAAGAAAACAAAGCCACTTCACCCTGTAGCCCAAGACTGGTTGCCCTATGAAGCCAAGTAGGGCTGAGCCTGGTCAGTACCTGGATGGGAGACCTCCAGGGAAACCTAGGTTGCTGCTGGAAGAGATGATAGTGAGACCAGCAGGGGGTGCTCATCCTGTGGTCTGTATGGGTTATAATGACCCAGTATCGTGATGGGGACACTATACTGTAAAAGCACTGTCCTTCGGATGAGACGTTAAAACCGAGGTCCTGACTCCCTGTGGTCATTAAAGATCCCATAGCACTTCTCGTAAAGAGTAGGGGTGTAACCCGGTGTCCTGGCCAGATTCCCTCCGCTGGTCCTTTCAATCATGGCCTCCTAATAATCCCCACCCTGTGAATTGGCTCTATATCTCTCTTCTAGCTCAACTACTAATGGGTGTCAGTTATCATGAATCTTTGAACTAGGCCATTAGACGGTTTCATCTTCACAAATGTTACTTTTGTGACCCCACCTAAACTTCCAGTATACATTCACAAACAATAGAGTGCCTGTAGATTATTTGTCAACAAACAAAAGAAACCGAGAAGAACCGTAACTTGGCTAAACTCGTCTCTCAAATATTTCTGATTTAGACTGCGATACCAAGCTTAACCATACGGTTTGTTTAATGCGAACTGCAGAACTCATTCAACAAATTGCTTATTTAATCAAATAAACATGCAACAAGATTTAACAAATCATTTATTTAATAAAATTTATATTTTTAAAATAATTATATAAATTAATATGAATAAATAAAATATAATAGTTACATTATTAGACACTAGCCAAACACAGACTGGAAGTTAACTGCGGTCAGGTGCGCACGTGTCCGATGAAACGGTATATGTACAGTAAATAAAATGTAAAGTCAGTTGAATTCTCATAAAAGTTTGAAGGCTCCAGACACTTAAATGCTAATAAAAATAACTTGTGCATCCTCTACAGACAATAATTATGTTAATTATGTAATCAACCAACTGTGAAAATGTAAATGATTATGTACAGTATGTAAGATTCACTTAAGACCCAGCAAGAAATCTGCCTTCTTTTACTGTTGTCTCGTACTGTTCCATTTTATTAGATCACAGCTGCCATCATATCAGTCATTCTCATAAACTTATAAACTGCACTCAAATTCACCTCTCACTGGAGACAATACAACACATAAGAAAACATAGGCGAACACATACGCTACACATTCTCCATACATCAAAGTACAGCCCCCCCAAAAAAAATCACAAAATGTGAATGCCAGAGATGGCCTCATCTCACACCCACAGCTTCCCTCCTTCTAAAAATACACCTTAGTCTCCTGAGACTGATGGAGGGAAAAGAGCATCTTCCAAAATGATCATTCCTATCAGAGCAGGTCTGGATTACTGATGACTCTCTCACCGAGCTCCAACACGCAGACAACAAAAGAGCAGAAGAGAAAGAGATTGAAAAGAGAGAGCGTTATGCATATCCGGTGATGATGTGGAAACGTGTTAAAGCTTTAAATCGAGCTTAGTCTCTAAGAGATTGTCATATGCTGCTTTAACTCACAGGAAAGTCACTGTGCAAGATACATCTACAGCTGACATCCTGTTAATCCTGTATGAAGGTAGTCTGACGTCGATGATACGCTTGAACAGTTGTTTTGTATTCAAAACTGCTCAAAAAAAGTGACTTCAATTTAACCAATTTTTACTTCTGTGTAAATCAAATAAAGTATTTCAGACAAGATTTCATGGTGCCAATGTTAAGCATGGGGACAATTCAGGGTCTATCTCCAAGTGCATGGTATTAAAGGGAAAGTTCACCCAAAAATAAAAAGTCTGTTCATCATTTACACCCTGGTGTCGTTCAAAACCTATATATGACTCTTTTTTGTGGAAGGTAAAAAGATATTTTGAGGAATGTTGAGGTGTTCTGTGTCTATACAATGGAAGTCAATGGGTGCCGGTATTGTTTGGTTACCCACGCTCTTCAAAATATCTTCTGCAGAAGGAACAAAGTCATACAGGTTTGAAATGACATGATGGTGAATAAATTATTCATTTTTGGGTGAAATATCCTATAAGGACCTTGACTTCACCTCCTCCAAAATGTCAAAGGAAATCCCAAATCGGTTCACACAAAATGCATTTTGTCCCTTAAGCCACACTTTGTACAAATGCTGCATCTAAAAAAAACAAATAATGCTAGACCTTTTCCATTTTTGCAATACGTTTAACTGACCTCAAGGTCTTTTATGTATAATTTGCTCGCAGACCATTACCCTCAATATCAAGCACGTGTCTTAGTAAAGTGAACATATAATTTATATGACATACACATTTACATGCATGCATTCAGCAGATGCTTTTATCCTAAGAAACCTAATTTTTAATCATTCTAGCATTGAAAACATTGTAAAGAAAAGAATGAGGTCTTCAAATACTGTATTTTAGTGGGCACTGTTCACTTAAACTGAATGCAGGGTGCTCTGCTCAAAAGATTACAAGAAGTCTGGGTTCATTTGAACTAGTGCACTGGTATACGCTCATTAGATAGCAAGAGTCTAGGTGTGCATAACTGTTTAAGTCCCTAGGGTTTGAGTTTCTTTAAATATCTGCCTCTTTAGAGATAATTAAGTCCTCTGACATTGGCATTAAGTACCTTCGCCACTTTGTTTAAATAGATTCTTAACTACCGCTTTTTTGCCTCACTTTCTGCTCTCTGCCCACTCTATTTCTGACACTCTGCTGCCTGTGACTATGTCCTCTCCTGCTTCTTTTCAAGCCACTGGCAAAGGAAGACATCAATCTTGTGCTGTCACACAGTGTGTCAGGCTTTGACCCAGCTGGAGTGGAGCAGGAAAAGGCCCAGCTAATATTGAGTTAGCTCATGCAGCATGTCCTGCCACCACACACACAGACAGACTCTCAAGTCCTGACAACTAATTCTGAGTCACACTATCTGACACTTACACACACTTACACACACACACACACACACACACACTATAAGCAACAAAGCTAACATTGTATTTGCTGAATAAGAACGTTATTGGGGGGATACACACATAGTCATACACATGCTATGAGCAATCATTTTGGGCTAAAAATATAATCATAATCAAATGATCATCCAGTCAAGAGTGACAAATAAACCATAAATGTGCCCTATGTTGTGACAGCAAAAACACAAAACAACCTATTAATAAAGATCAATCTCTCTCATGCGACTCTTTATTAGAAATATTAATATGAATGATATAAACTAATATATAATTAACAGTTTGGTTTCTATATTTGTGTATCTATATGTCACACCTGTACGCCATATTTGTCAACTACCCACTTACACTCTTGAAAAAGCTTAAAATTGCCTTCGCAACAAACTTTTTGAAAGTAACTTTCGCTATGTGACAGTTCACAAGGAAACAATATTAAGGGGAATGTAATGTGGGCTGGAATTTCATTGTATTCAATGGGATCTGAATTAGATTTTATAGGTCTAATTCAGATTTTATCTCCACCCACATGGCCTTTGTTATGCCAGTAGAAGTAATATACTGTTTCAGAGGCATACTTTTATCCTTAGAACAATGTGCAATGATAAATCATTCCTGATATGACTAAAAACATTCATTAAGAAATAAGATCTATCCCGAGTACATGTTGTTCTAAAGCAGAACAAAGCAACAACTTTAGGATTCGGTTCTTACTTTGCTGCTAGAAAATGTTATTTTTAAAACAGCACATTCAGAGGTGGACTACTCTTTCTCTCTCCCTCACTGTTTAGAGGTGCTCACCTTTCCCAGCTGTCCAATCAAAGGGCCCTGCTGCTGGGGGGCCCGGCTTCTGTCTAAACACCCGCTGTCGCAGAGACGACCCCGCAACCTTTGGCATCATTTTGACAGACAGCCAGGTGACTGGTTTTCATATTAATATTTCCCCCGTGCTGAGAGGAGATTCTATTTGTGTTCAGCTGAGGCACTGCAGAAAAAAGTCAGACTGCAGAATGCAGTCCTTCACTTGCCGCTCAGGATGGAGAGAACAAATATAAGCAAGAGCAATTGGAACGAAGCTGTCAATTTCTCATTCTCTCGAGCCGGCTTACGCTTTTCCAGCGTCTCATTTCGCTGTGTCTCTCTTCCCGTCAGTCTTTCTCTCTATTATTCAAATTTTCTGTTCTACTTTTCCGATACCTCTCTCTGTGTGCTGGACAGGTGTCAGATCTTTCACAGTCTCCGCACAAAGAGGCCTTTACTACACATTCACTCACAATAGAAAGGTCACGGTAAAGTGCAAATAAAATACCATTCCTGCATTATTCAAAGGTAGCCTTACCTCTGATAGAAAAGGAGCCAATGGGTTTAAAGGGATCAAATCTTTTTAATCCGATTGCTTAGAAAGTTGGAGCGGTTTTGTGATAAAATCTTAGTTGACAAGGCAGTGGAAACTCAGCAGTTTGGAGGTCAAACTATGTGGACGGACAGAAAGGTGCAGATATTATGCAAGGAGAAGAAGACTAGTGACCTCTCAAATTGACATAATGATAATATAAGTGAGAGTATATTAGTGTATTGGAAAATTCATTATGTAAAGCACACGTGTGCCACCGTCAGTAATTGGAGAGGAAAATCACATTACCAAAAGGAGATTTAGAAAAAGAAAAAAAAATATAGACATGCCTGATTTTTTAAAAAAAAATAATTAAATCAGCTTAAGTCTTTAAGACATTTAAGACTCTCTAAGACATCAGCATCCACCATAATGGTATAATATACATTATGAGAATATATTGATAGACACAATAATAAGATGCTTGCAGTTTGGTTATTTATTCTGTATTAGTAAAGCACACGTGAATATTAGGCACCGTCAGCTAATGACAGAGAGAGAGAAGACAATAACATTAGGCTACTGATGTTGATAAATCAACATCAAAAAGTCAAAAACTGGATAAAATGCATTTTATAATGGCTAAAAACATTGTGTATATAATAAATTCGAAATGATTTTGGTTATTAATATGTATGTTTGTATTGTTATAAACATATTGTTTGTACAATATTAAAATGTATGAAAATACACCAAATAGCGTCTTTATTTTCTTTCTTTATTATTTTAGCATTGTTTATATATATATATATATATATGTGTTTTATCTTACAGCACCTTATATTTACTGAAGAACTGATAAGTGTGTCTGTGTTCAGCCTGTGCGTGCAATCATTTTACGTCATAGAAAAAGAACATGGCGACCTTCTTAGGTTAAAATGAGTATTACATTTAGGGTTTTTTTAAGAATTGAAAATATTTGATGTGTTTCTAACGACAATTGCTAGTAGTGTAAGGCTATTAAAACGTATTAAGCCATACATCTTTCTATACCCTGGGTTCCCTCTAAACGTTAAATATTAGGGATGCACCGAATGTTCGGCAACCGAAAATATTTGGCCGAAAACAGCAAAAACAGCATGTTTGGTGTAATAAGTGAAAATGTCCGAATTACTTTTTCCGAACATGACGTGTGATATGATCAAGCAGCAACCAGCGCAGAGAGAGAGAGAGAGAGAGAGAGAGAGAGAGAGAGAGAGAGAGAGAGAGAGAGAGAGAGAAGAGAGAAGAGAAAGAGAGAGAGCGTAAATTATTGTCTTATCTTACCCTAATTCACAATGATAAGCTTATGATAATGATTTATAATTTTATAAACACTATTACTATTATAACACCGTAAGAACAACGCAGAAAACACATTAAACCGGTGAGGCTCAAGTCTCATTACACACAACACAGCTGGTACCTTAAGTTTAGTTTGTGAGATGTACAGCTAATATGAGTGTACTAGTACAAGATGTGTTCTTAAAGTATTCAAACTTGTTTGCACAGCCAGGGCAGATTATTAATGTCAGCTACTTAGATGAAACTGTGCTAACACCAAATACATATATGTGACAATTTCTAACAGTACAACACAAAGTAATAGTTCACCAAAAATGAAAATTCTGTCATTTGCTCAAAGAAAGAAAAGAATATGCATTGCATTGGTTTTGTGTCCATGCAGTAGAAGTGAATGGGTGCCGCTGCTGTTCGGTTACCAACATTCATCAAAATATATTTATTTTGTGTTCTGCAGAAGAAAGATAGTCATAGGTTTGATATGACAAGAGGGTGACTTAGCGATGACCGAATTTTCATTTTTGGGTGAACTATCCCCTTAAATACGCTCTTAGAAGTAGATACCCATTAAGTATGCACACCACTGTAGATGATATAACATACCATGACAGTTCGAAACAATTATTGACAGCTACAATGCTGTATACTTTAAAGTAACAGATTCACTCTTGAACCATGGAAAACCTTTTTTGAAAGAGAAGCTAGTGCACCCTCTTACCTCGTACTCCTCTGCCTCGATCAGCAGTTTGCCTGTTGTTATTCTGGATTCATATGGTGGGATGTTGCTCTAAGAAAGACAAAAGAAGAAATAGCAAAAAACGTTAATTATGATAATGTTCCTATCAGGAATTATTAATTAATGCATTACGTCATCTAGCAGTTCTTTTTCCAGTAATAAATGAACAAATGCTTTTGAAGTTCATTCACTTTAAAAGCATCTTCAATTATTGTTCCATTAAAGGAACGTTGCAGGTTCACAGCAAGTTAGGATACTTTGAAGGAAAACACAAAAAGTGTTTATAGAGAAAAATCAATTTGGCGCAGTGTCATTGCAAAAGTAGTTCATCTGTTCATCTAACTACGAGAGCACTACAGTTACCATTTATGTAAAGACAGTTTTGCTTTGTTTTTACATTCCTCTTTATGTACCGTACAATAATTATATTATTGCTTTCAGGACAGAAATGACCAAAAGGACAGCATGCAAAAACTTTTGCATTTAACGTTGCATCTTTTAAATAAACAAGTTCTGAATGGACTGTGTAAATTCCTTTGCAGATTATTAATCTATTTAAAAAACATTTCCCCCCTTTTCCGCAAAACATGTCAGCATCAGGTTCACCTCTTCTTTTGTGTTGACTTTAGCCTGTCTGTGGCGTTATTTTGGATTTTCCACAATCTATTTATAATCTTTACACTGAATGAGCTGTTACTGAATCAGCAATGTAAAAAGAGCTGATAATGAGGGCACTGAACCCAATTACAACAAGCTTTGACTGTACAAACAGGCGTACAACACACCCCCCCTCCTACCTGCCAAAATTTTCCGATTGAAAACCATAGCGATGCTGCATCTACATATCGCAAATTTAAGCGATTCACCAAGCATATTCTCTGCAATTTTAACCAGTAGGGAAGTGAACAAGCACTTTTATAAATTCCCTCCACGAGGCAGTTCAGGTGAGATTTGTTTTTCTGTGTTTTCCACTGCAGCGCGAAGCCCTACTTAACAGATGAGCTGAGAAAATTCATTTGGAGATGCAGACCGAGCACAGTAGCCCGAAGGAAAAAAACAGGGTTTTAAGAGTCATGAGACTGTGCCTGCGCAGAAACGTGGTTACCTGAGGGATGCGAGGGAAGGCTGTGTTTGTGTCTATGTGCGTGAGTGTGTGTGGCCTCAGGCCTGGGCTTGCGGCAGACTGCCACAGCCTTGGCCTGGCTTTAAGCGAAAAATGAAAAGATAAGTAAGCTTGTTTGCTTCCTTTCGTCCTCTGTTTCTTTCAGACCTAAATCTTCTACAGTCATAGTACTCACTCCCTTCAATGCAATCAAACAGAGTTCATCCGAGAGGTCGGGATATATGCTGTCTTCATACCATTTCTACACCACCTTTGGAAAGCAAACATACCTTAGTCTGATCTTCATCCTCCTCCATATCATGCTCCGCTTTTTCCTCCGACTCTTCCTCTTTCTGCAGACTGGGTAACCATGACGACACGCTCTTCTTCAGGTACACCCGTCCCTCCTGCATACAAGCATGATAAAAAAGTTGAAAGTTCTAGGCTGTGCACTCCCATTGTAAACATACAAGTAAATGCGCATCTTTCAGGCTGTGTCAAGATAATGCATGAGAGGAAGAAAGATAGGAAAAGGTGAAACAGGGCAGGATGAGAAGAAATGGTATACAGTGAGAGGTAGGAGATGAAGTGGTATGAGATGAAAGAAATTTATATAGGACACCTGAAGGTACAAAGTATTACAGGAGGAGATGATGTAGGACAGAAGCACAGGAGGAGGCTGTTCAGGATCAGATGGAGTATGATAGGTAGTAGGATAGAATGAGAGGAAGCAGGACAAGGTAAAAGAAAATATGACATAATTTAAGGTAGTGTAGTAGAATAGGATAAGTGGAAAAAGGACACGATAACAGAAATATTATTTAATATGAGGTAGTAGGATAGTAAGAGAGGGGAATATGACTGGAGGCAGTAGTAAAGAATGGGATAAAGCAGGGTATGTTAAGAGAAATTACTACAGGTTAAGAAGGAAAGTAGGCATAAAAAGAAGTTGGTTAGAGAACACAAAGAGCAAGTTAATCGATTGTTGTATTGTCTGTTTTCTGAATTAATATGCAAGTGTAAGTTTAAGGTCAAATGAAACCTAAAATGCTCACAAATGTTATAAGACCAACATTTATTCACCCTTTCCAAGCATGTATGACTTTATGTCTCATGTGAATAACAAATCAAGATATTTTGAGAAATGTCTCAGTGGTTTTGTGTCCATACAATGGAAGTCAATGGGGGGCCAATGTTGTTTGGTTACCAACATTCTTCAAAATATCTTCTTTGCTGAACGTCTGAGTGTGAGTAAAATTAAGCAAATTAAGAAAACCTTTGTCATTTTTCTGTGAACAATCACTTTATAACAGTCCAGCTTAACATTAGTCTTAGCTCAGTTTGCCCCCTAGTGGTCTCCAAAAGAACTACAGAGTGGCAGGTGCACTTGCACTAGCATGAACCCGTCCCTCTCAGAGTCCTCTTAAATATCTGAGTTCTATTAATGGCTTGTATTTCATAAGAAATCCCTCTCTTTTCCCATATTTAACTCTCCCTCTCATAAGAAACAACCATACATGGCTAAAAGCTTTCTCTCTTGCAAAGTCTGTTGGAAAAACACATGACTCTCAGCTCTCTTCACTTACACTAACTACAACTTTATAATGACCCGCTGCTCACAGCGTTATAAAACAAAACCTATAAGTAATAACCAAGATGGTCTGACTGCAAGCCGGAGGCTTATTTTCCTCTTTCTGAGAGTGCATTAAACTATTCAGACAGCGAAGGAGATCTGGGCATTTTGCTCGGCGGATGTCCAGTCGTACCTCTGTTTTCTCGATGCTGAACAGGTAGCTGGCCATCAGCTGCAGGGCTTCAGGGTTGTGTTCGTCGTAATGCAGAGCTTTGTCCAAGGCCTCCTTGCAGCGGTCAGCAGCACCCTCCTCCATGCTGCCAGACGATAAAGCAGTGACACATAAAAGTCACTCACATTTTAAGGATCATTGACAAGCTAATTCAATTTTTCGAGAAACATTTACAAATATTTGACAAATAACTCAAGAGTTTTTATAGCAACTATGGGCTTATTCCAAATGCTATTATTTCTTCTTGGGTTTCCAGTTTCAAGTATCGCCTGCAGGTACAGCAACCAAAATAACACAGCCCGACACACACACAGCCATACATCACGAGAAGAGTCACTGGTACTTTGCTAGAGGCTGCTGCTATACCTTCATAATGCACACCAGTGTGTGAAATGGTATGGCTGTAACACATTACCAATAAACCTGACCATTCCCTGATGCCTTGAATTTAAAGTTCCTAGTTGGTGTATTAGAATAAAGTCGCGCAGTGCAACGATTCTAAGCAATCAACCCCGAAGTCCAATCTAATGCTAATTTTCATCTCTCTCCTACCGTTTCCCCATCCTGAATTCCCAACCCTCTCCCTCACTCCATCCCTCTATCAACCAGTCTGTGATTAGATCTTTTCTGCAGGTCTCAGAGCAGATGGGCTCCGGTCTGCAGCATCCCAGGTGTGCGTATGGGAGATCATCTCATCAGGTACAGAAAGTCAAAGAGTTTGAGAAATGAAATGAGTGGGGAAAGGCCACGGCAAACAAAGAACGGAAGTTGAGCAAACGCCAGGATGTCTAAGAAAACAGAAAAATATTTACCAAAGATCGGTGAAGAAGATCTCAGCGATGGAACAGAAGGCCACAGACACATCCTTTTGGTGATGTCACTATCAGAGGGGACTGCAGCTGCGCCGAATGCACTGGCCTATTAGGACACAGAAATCAGTTATCGTTGTATTTTATATTCATATTGCAATGTGCAAACTGTCAAATCAGATAAGCAGGACTAACACAGAAACTCAGGACTCAGATTTGCTTATGTTTCACTGCCCCCTAATGCTTAAAATAAGAACTGCACATATCCCAAGAAATCCATTACCTGCTGCCTTCTTTTTATATAAACAGGCATTCTACCCAAAGACAATGACACTGTCATTTAGACTAGGCCTGTATGCTTCAGAGCATTGTTTAGAGTATCCGAATCCAATACACAGTAATGTAATCCAGACAGGAACAACTTGAGCAGTCATTTCAATTGATTCCAGTTTGATTTGATGTGAAACAATGTCTGTGACCAACTGCTTTTCAATAGCCCTCCACCTACAGGAACACAACACATCTGTCCTCCTGTCTTTTCAATTTCCTCGCCACAGACACAAATACGAAACAATGGGACTGGCTCAGCATAACAAACATGCCTCCTGCTATTACGTCAATGTTAACTCTGTCCTTTTCAGAACACAATACATTGAATTGGCAGGTAACCTTAATCAATGTTGTCCACAAGAAAATGCAACACACCACATATCATCCATTAACTAAAGCTTAGAGCAGTGGTTCTCAAACTGGGGACCCCCAAGATGTATCCGGGGTGCACAGAATTAAAAAAAAAATAAGTATTGATGATCCAGCATTGTATACCAGAACTCGTTTTTGGGGTTTAACTGAAATTCTAAGTTTGAGATTATATGTTTTTATTTGAGAGGCCGCAAAGCGATGCACTCTACACAAAAGAGGCCTTACAACAAAAAGGTTTGAGGACCACTGGCTTAGAGGGTTCAACACCGAAAGATGCTGTGTTTGCAAGTCCATGTACAGTGTAGTGTGTTAAGTAGCGTCTTGCCTCATTGGAGAGTTTATCCATTGTATTTAGCATGAGTTCGATGCCTTTGCTGAAATACTGTACAGCCTCCATGCCTGTATGAATCTGTCCCAGGTACATGTATTTACTGTGGCCCTCCTCAGGACTGAGTTCCAAGGCCTTCAGAAACACGCACACCGCTGTCAAGGCCCGTAACAAACACATATGCTCAAATACATCAACAAGATCATACACTCCAGGGGTCGCGTGCGTGCAAAAGATATCTGTTTGGCTTTCTCTACATCTCCAAGCTCAGCACAGATGTTCCCCAGCATGTCCAGGATGGACAGGTTAGTGGGTTCAATGTCCAGCGCTCGCTGACAGAAGAGTCTTGCCATGTCAAAGTCAAAGTTGTCAATACGTTCTTCAGTCTGAAAGGGACAGACAAGTATTTAAGCAAGAAGTTATGTTTTATTAATATATGCATAGTGCAACACAAGAATGTATTAGATATTACCTTTTCCAATAATTGATCAACAGTGTATTTTTCTGCTGTTTTCTTCTTTGCTTTTTCTTGCATTTTAGCTTTCATTCTTTCCTGAGGTGTCATCCTGTTTTCTGATCACAGATTTCAGTTTAATGTTAATATGAATAAGTCTGATTAAGCATGGCCATCCTTTTAGATACATATAACATTAAACTCAAGTGACACATGAAACATGACTGTACAGTTATGTTTCCATCAAAGCAAGCAAGCTATTCAATGGAAAGAAGAGAAGTTTAAACCATGCGGCATTATTAAAGTGTTTAAAGTTATAGTTGACCTCAACTATTTAAACAAATTGCAATACACATAGCGAACCAGCCGCAATATGACCTGAGTGGTAACGTTGCTGTAAATAGTATAGTATGAATGGACCAAACTGACATACCTTCATGTGGCTTTGTGTCTTTTCTTTTAGTTTTGTTTTGCTTTTTTGATTTTGGTTGGCCGCCCATTGTTGCTTGATGAATTCCGCGTATTTATGTCACTTTTTAATGCAAAAATGGGACTTCACGCTACACTCGTAGATCAGCCAGCGTGAGCATACACATGGGATAACGTGATTACGTGAATCGGATGTGTTGACTTCTTCTGCTTGTTATTTTAATGGCGGACGTCATCCAACGATAAGGTGCATTACCGCCACCTACAATACTGGAGTGTGTGAGTCAATTACATCCCAAATATTTCTGTTAAAAAATTAAATAACATAAATAATTAATTAATACAGAGAAACAAAATAAAAATATTAAATTCTGTTTATTAATCCAGTATTTTCAGGTAACTTATTAAACTTCTATTGTTGTGTCCATAAAGTATGTATTTGGCGCTAATTTCTATAGAATTTTGTTTTCTAATCTCTTCCCTTAATATTTATCTTTCTCCAGCATACTTTTGACAGTGGCACAGCACGTGTTCTACTGATTCCTCAACTTGACAATGGTCTCACAAACCAGTTGGATGTGTTCCTATTAGATGTAATGTTTTATTTAAAGGGGTCATATGACACGGCTTATAATTATCGTTTGTGTTAGATGCAATGCAATGTGTATACACGATTTAAGGTTAAAAAACGCTGTCTTTTCCACATACCCTGCATGTTTGTATCTCCTCTTTGCTCCTCTCTGAAACGTGCAGATTTTTAACAAAGCTCATCGCTCTGAAAAGCGAGGTGTGCTGTGATTGGCCAGTTAACCAGTGCGTAGTGATTGGTCGAATACTGCAGGCGTGTGATGGAAATGTAACACCCCGTACCCTATTTGTAACATCATGTTCCAAAGCAATTGTACTGACAGGTATGCCCACCTTACTTGCATATCATTTGGGTGGTCTTAGTCAAATCCTACCACGAACCGATGTATATTTGTGGGGCTGTGGTTACAAGACACATTTCAGGCAGGTCTGGGTGAGCATTGCTTTTAGATAGAATGCATCTTTTGTTCCGACACTTTCATTTTTTGCAATTTTACATGTCTAATATATGCATGGGCATCTTCTAAACCAAAGACACAGAAAAGCACGTGTTCGTGCCATATGACCCCTTTAACCCTGAATGTCCCGTTCTTAATCGTGTAATTATATTTTCTATTTTGTTACATGCTCTCCTACTTCCTTTTTCCTATATTCTATAATAATGTCTGTCTTTTACTTCTTTATCCCAGTTACATTGCCATTACTTTAATATTCTATTCTTAATTAATAATTTTGCTTCTGATTTACTATATAGGGTTTCCATAATGTCATCTAACTTACATGCCTATTTAGCCAAAGTATCTGCAGTTTCATTCCCTTTAATTTCTATGTGTGCTGGAATCCACAAGAATGGTATTGTCACATTTGCATTCTGAACTCTAAATAAAATTCCATATATTTAATTTATGCAATCCGGTCTGCTTTTTGATGAAATCGACTTTATTGAAATCAATGCTGAGCTGGAATCTGAACACATAACTGCTTTCTTAATGCCATATTCTTCTATCCAGTACAGGGGAGCTTCTATAGCCATCATCTCTGTATATATTGGTAGACGATCCGCTGTTCTTCTCTTAATTGAAATTCCCAATTCTGGTACAAAAAAAACAAAACCCGTATCTAAACTCTTGGATCCATCATTGTAAATTACAGTATATTCATTGTATGTTGTCATAATACTATCTTCTATTATTTCTGACATATTAGCTCTATTCTTATAGTCCCTGCTAATATCAATTAAATCAACCTAAATTTAAGGAAATAACCATGGCGGGGTTACTGCTAATGGCACTGCTTCGCTAAATCCTTTATTCAGTTTCATCTCTTTGGCAACTTTCATACTATCTCGTGCAAAAAAATATTTGACCTTTTTCATATTCCCAACTTGGAATAAGTACTTTTTTGTTGGATTTCTATTTACTGAATGACCTTGAAGATCAGCCCAGTAATTCATCATGCTTCTCAGCTGTAGAGGTATTTCTCGCATTTCCACATGAAGTGCTGCTATTTGAGTAGTTTTAAAAGCTCCACTACATATATATATATATATATATATATATAGTTTCTATTTTTTGTAGTACAGATTCAGAGCCCCTCTCATATATAAAACATCAATACTCTAAGACTGACTGAATTATTGCTATATAAAATGTTTCTTAATCCATAACTAGCTCCCCACTCAGTTCCACTAGGGATGGTTTGACATCCTGTTACAGCCACCTTATCCTTACAAAATAAAAGTCTCCGCGGGGACGTTTAAACTGTTTAAAATTGATTGGACTTAAGAACGTATAGGAATTTTAACATGAAATGAAGAATTCTAAATACTACTTTAAAAAAATATTTTTCAAGTTTAACATTTCTTTTTATTTATCCCTCTTTTCTGTGATCAGATATTAAGCTAGATAGAAGTGGTCTTGATATTGATATGACTGTTGTATTACTTTGCATTTTGCTATCGTATTTTTAAAAGACTAGGCGCATAAATATCCCCAGTAAAACGAATGGGTTCATATTTGGAGGAATTCACTTCCATTCCAATTAATCAATCCAATTAAATGCGATAAATGTATGATACTTTTATGATTTGTGCAAATATATAGCGCCTCTTCCTTACAAATTATTAGACTTTCCTACAAAGTATTAATTGTCTGAACATTTTCTCCTTCCTTTCAAAAAAACTATATTGCTTCCGTGGACGCGCATACTTCACAGCTGATATTTAAAAATGTATGGCTGCCTGATCTCATTATATAACATTGCTTAGCTCCGCTCACTGTACAGTACACTCACGGTGCGTGCCATGGGCGGGAACCACATATCAAACCTCTGTGCGGTCAGTGTGTGATTGACGCTTGGATCTCCCAATCGAACCTCTCCCTCAGTCAACGTCACTGGAATATTCTCGATTTGAACCAATCTCTCGCACACAAACTCGAAGTTGAGGTGGAGGCACATAGTAAATAAACTGAATGGATGTACCACTCAGCAGTTATTTATGCGAGTCTGGCGACGATTATTACCTAAATCCCTCTTATTTTCTCCGGGTGGTGTCGACTGCAGCAGTCAGGAGTTATCTACACAGCAGAGGAAGGAATAAGCTAAATGTTTAATTTGCATCTGTGGACGTTGGGTAACGTAGCAAGCTTCAGTGAGGTCATTCCAGGCCTATCCTACTAGACAGACGGGACTTCTAAAAAAAACCTCTATTCAATACCAGACAAGCGAGTAAACCTGTTTCTTTCAAGCACATATCTACTCTGTATCTGTCTCGTGGAGCTGTAGTGTTGCGCTGTCGCTACGGGCTGCTTGCGAGCTATCGTTTTTCTGTCACGTCTTTTGGCGCGAGCGTTCGATTTTTCATCGCTCGCGGGACGGTTCGCGCATCCTTAGAGCGTCAGTGACCGATGCCACGAGCTCGTCTAACCCAGATCTCGTAAGATTTAGCCAAAAGTGCAACATCATACCAGGGCTAGTCATCAGCTAGCCAAGACCTACGGCAGTTAGCTTTAACAGGGAACATCAATGCATGGTTTGAATTACGTTCTTATTAAAGATCAAGAACACTAGAGATGTCAGATACAAGTAAAGAAGTGGTGGATCTGGTGTGGGGCAGACCCAGCAGCGTGGCTGTGCCAGCCTCTCTCTTCCGCAGGTGGTCTCAAGGTAAGCAGTTACAGTGTCATGCAAAATGACTCTCTGTTAAACCATGTCATTCTATCTAGTTTTGAAGGTTGATAGCTGAGGTCAATAGATATACATGCATTACTCGTACGTGTTGTAATAATTTCTGCACAAGTCAGCAGAGAGTAGTGCCAAGGCCATGTTACTACACCCTGACTGCTTGCCCAGTCATGTGATGCATTGCTGAAATAATGACTTGTGACATGCTTCAGTGAAGGTGATGTGTTCATTGCATTTATTTTTGCAGGCTTTGTCTTCAGCGAGTCAGAGTGCACTGCCCTGGAGCAGTTTGAAGGTGGGCCGTGTGCTGTCATCGCACCTGTGCAGGTATTCACACGCCATCGCTCCAGTCTTATTATTTCTAAAAGTTTCTATTTACGGTGATGTTTAAAATCTTTAATGATAGTTAAGTATTTGTGCATCCACACCTCTCTATAGTCCTTAACAAAACAACTGCATTGTTGTGTGATCTCATGACATGTTCTTGCACCAGCAGTACACATCATTGTGTTGCTTGTGTCTTCACAGGATATTCTGGCCTATAATCAAACTCACATTTTATCAAAGATAGTTATATTTTTGCAGTGGTGGACAGTAACGAAGTAAATTTACTTGAGTACTGTACTTAAGTACACTTTTTGAGTATCTGTACTTTACTTGAGTATATTTTTTTTCTGAGTACTTGTAATTTAACTTCACTACATTTGAACGACAAATATCATACTTTTTACTCCACTACATTTATAAAAAGGTCCAAAAGTATAAAATGGTTTCTATGCAGCGGGTTTTCCTGTGTGCGCAATTTATCTGGCTTGCGATCTGCCAGGACCTTTTACTGTTGCCAAGTATTTCAGTTTTTCTAAACTAGCGGGTTTCCGGCAAGCTTTGAATGGCCATTTGGCAGATTGTTTTACGCAAATCTGGCAACTCTGGGATCTTCCCCACTAAACTAATGTAAACGTAGGAGCTGCTACACCATTGATAGCGCTCTAAAAAGGCAAATAGAACAATTAAAGACGAAAACGGCACATGTTAAAGTGTGGTGTAATCATCCGTGGGTTACAATCAGTCAAATATCGTAGAAACATTGTCATGAAAATGATCGGCATAACGGCTGAACGGTAAATAAGCATCACACACACCTTGAGCTACGCGTGCCTGTTAACTCCTGGTCTGCTGCTATATCATTTAAAGCGATTTGGAAAATGAATGATGTTTTTACTGAAGTAACTATAGTTGAAGTATTCCTGTTAAAATATAAACAATAGAACCCTGCCCAAAATACAACATCAAATTGTAGTATGGATACTTGTTGTCTACTTGTATGTGATGGATTCTATTGGTGGGATGATAAATCCTATTGGAACAAAACACACTACAAAGAGGAATTTAAAAAAAAAATTCTCAGCAGGGATGTTATTTGCAGTTAAACCACAGTATACATAAATTTTACATTTTCTATATATAGGAAACATACTCTAATTAATAATCTTTAGTAAAACCACAGCAACTAAAAATACCATAGTTTCATTATACTAGCTGTAGTTTATGTTTGTAGTTAAATTATGGTAATAAATCCAGCAAACACATGGCTTCTACACTTTACTATTACGAGAACCTTACTACTTACTGGTAAATTATTGCTAAAACTGGTAAAGGGAATATAAAAAATAAAAAAACACTGCTCATAAATACATATAGGCCTATGGGGCTAATGGGGATAATTAGGCTACATTAGTATACAGGATTATGTATAAACTAAAGATATATGTGCTTAACATATAAAGCTCTTAAAGGAGTTCCTCGCTGCAAAATTTGCCCCCATTGACTTTCATAGTAGGAATAAAAATTACTATGGAAAGTCAATGGGGGCAAATTTTGGAGTGAACTACTCCTTTAATACAACTGATACTGTGAGCTACTCAGTGTATTCAGTAGGTTGCTTCAGAGGCATAAGATATGTGACAATAAAACAATGCACGACTGACATAAAGGAAATTTACTTTTAATACTTGAGTACTTTTAAAAGCACGTACTTCTGTACTTTTACTTAAGAATCTGACTTTACAACTTTTACTTGTAGTGGAGTAATATTTGACCAGTAGTATCTGTACTTTCACTTAAGTAGGGAAGTTGTGTACTTCGTCCACCACTGTATTTTTGTAGGAGGATGTTGTACCTGGGATCCTTGAAATGTAGATGTTTTCTAAAGTGTAATGGAAGCGCTGTCAGATAGTGACTTGGCTGGTTTAACTGTTTTATAATGCAAAGTGGATTTTGTTTGTCATATTCCCAAGGCTTTCCTGTTGAAGAACATTCTGTTTAACAGCGATGGCTCAAACTGGAGGGATATCTCAGGTTTGAGAACTAATTGCATCAGAAACATATTACATCTGAACTGTAGTTATGCGACATGCCCTAAGGCATTCTGAAACAAGTTTTTCGTAAGATGTTTTTAATGAGCTTTGTGTCTGTCATTTAACCCTTATTACACACTGTTATTACTTTCATCAGATTGTAAAAATCACATTTAATATTAAACGAGGAGGCACAGTGGCAGGTTTGTCGTTTTATAGCTGAAGTGGAATGAGTGTCAGAAGTTAAAGCCCATTCAGATTGCCCGCGAATATTCGGTGCGAATGTTCGTCGCAATAACGTTCTAGAACAAAAACAATAGACTCTTATGAAGCCTTTCATATAGGCCCCGAATATCCGTTTTTGTTTTTCGTCTAGTGCGACGAATCTTTCCTCATTCGTAAAGCGAAGAAACGGACCGTCCAATAAGAATCAAGCATTATACGTCACGCGCCTAGAGCCACTGAGGGCACGCGGGGGGCGCTAAAGGCTCAGAAAGCTGTTGTGAGAGAATGGATGTCGAGTTTTTACTGTCGTTGGTGTCAGAACAGACAGAAGTGTATATATAAACTAATATATATATATTTTTTCATATGAATACAATTCACTCGCTATGTTGTAGTATGGGATATTACAAATATATCACAAGTAAATTTGAATGTCATCAAATACAATCAGTTTCTTCAAATTTCTTTATTTTTATATATATACAATAACCAAGCAATTTTGCTTGTAGGTAGAAAGCACAGGCACATGTAAACAATCATCAAGTCAAGTGTACACATATTTTAAAATTTTTTAAATAGTACAGCTGCTATGCAAATGCCATTTGGTAACTTATTAACCTCCAGACCATCGTCCTGAAGTAACGATGAAAACGATCGTGGTACAGATTTAACTCCTGGATCAATCTATTAAACTCCCCGTGCTCTTCACTCTTCTCAAGAATAGGATGAACCCAATAACGTCTTTTCTCTTCCTTTGCTCATTTTGGCAAAAGACAATAAACTCATCTTCGCTCCTGCTGGAAACATCTTTTTTTGCTCTGAAAAATTTCTTGCTCTGCTGTTGCAAGTACGTAAAGCAAACAGTACTAGTAGCCTGTGTGTTTACCTAATGTTTAGGTGTGAAATGTATTCTCCATAAGCTCCATCTACCGTGCGGGCATCAAATAGAAGAAAGCGAACATTCGTTTCATCGTCGATATGAATACTTGGTTTGTCGAGTATTCGTTTCGCTTTTTCGTATCTCCCGCAATCTGAATGGGCCTTTACTCTGATGCTTGACTGGATGTTTATGCTGTGTTTGTATTCTCACAGAGGAAGAGCAGAGGACAGTCCTGTGCTCCACACTCAGTGAGATCTTGGAGTCAGCCTGCCTCAATATAAGACACTGGCTTTTCACCTGTCTACCTGGCCTCGACCCAAGACCACCGACAGCACTGACATCACAGACAGTCACTCAAAGCCAGAGTCTAGCCAACCGACCGACACACATAGTGAGCAAATTGACATGCATTCTGGATGTTGTACAGATACCAAATAATGCCAAATGGCATTCTTTTAATACTTCATATCACCAATCTTTAATATTTGATGTGCTTTATGTGAACTGTCTAAGGATGCCCCAATGGTGTATTAGTAAATTTATACTGTATAGTTGGACTTTGCATGCTATTTGAGAGTACTGTCAACCTGTGTTTTCATTAACAGTGTATGATCCTGCACAAATACTTTACTTCAAGTGTCTTGCTTAATGGGTTTGTGTTTTTGCATGGTGTGTGTATAGCTGCTTTGGCTGCTGAAGAGCTTGGCTTTGAGAGATTTCACAGTGTCATACAGTAAGTGCACAAACCTTCTTTACTGACAGCGTCACATTGGTTTTTCTTTTCTGGTGCCTTCATTGGCCGAGATTTTTTTCTTGTGCTACAGTTATGCAAATTCATGACACAAAATGCTGTTAAAAATGGCAAATCTGCAATGGTGCATTATGATGAATTAATGAATAATGAATTCCTCAGTGAAGTTATGTGTGTGTTTTTTTTTAATTCAGGGAAGATTGCCAGTTATTCTTAAACGATAAGTTTGTCAAATGATTGTTACTCTGGGTATAATCACATTGTGTTTATTTCTTTCCCAGGAAAAGAACTCTCAGAACTGTTGCTGAGCTTAGAGAGGCCGTGTTGTCTTTATATGATACATGGAGGAATAAATTCGGGGTTCTGCTCTTCCTGTACTCTGTCATACTTACAAAGGTAAAAATTCACTTTACTGCTTAAATTTACTTTTATTTTTAAAAACACATAAAAATCTTCAACTGGAGATAATTCAATGTTTGAAGTGCATGTTGACGTATGGAGATACCTCCTTTATTATGATTTCCTCATTATAGAATTACGTAAAGTCTTCAGAACAACAAAATGTTAAACATACATTTTATCTAGCCATGCTCATCTCCTTGTTTACACTATTGTAACTTCAACTCTTTGCAGGGGATTGAGAACATAAAGAATGAGATAGAAGACACCTCTGGACCTCTTATTGACCCTGTGTTTGGCCATGGCAGGTATAAAAAGCTTGAACAGAGTTTAGATTTTTATATATAATCATTGGCATTGCAGAGGGAGGCCATTCATGTTTATAGCATTGTATGTGACGCATGTAAATTTATAAATTGACAGTGAAAAGATGTTAGCTGGTTTTTGTTGGACAAACTGTTTTCTGTTTCTTTCCATACAGTCAAAGTCTTATCAGTCTACTGGTGACAGGTCGTGCTGTGTCCAATGTGTGGGATGGTGATAGAGAATGTTCTGGAATGAGTAAGATTCACATTTTCACAGAATGTTAAGCTTCAGCTTCTGTATACGTTTTTCTGAGGTTCTGTATACGTTTTATCTCAATTCTATAGTCAGGTCATTAGTTGCCCTGCTGTTGCAAATCACCACTTGGTGGCAGCATTCTCTATGTTTTTGTCAGTCCTTGAGGTGCTTGAAAATAAATCCTGCTAAAAGAATGAGATTTACGGAGTTTGTAAGCTTATTAGGTTTCGAGGAGTGTTATATGTTTGGTGGCTTATTTTATTCTGTTGACAGGTTAATGAAATTTTTCTTCTCTTATCTCTGTCTCCCCTAGAGCTTCGTGGCATTCATCAGCAGGCCTCCGTTGGCTTTCTCACACTAATGGAGTCAATGCGCTATTGCAAGGTGCATGTCCGCATACACATTCACAAGAGTCCACACCATCTCAGTTAGGTGTTTATATAAATGGTTTTCACGCTATCTGAAATGTTGATAAATCAGGAGACTAGCATTAGTGTGTCCAGATGCCAGGACAGGTTGTGGTTTTGCTGTTTTACACCACAAGGTTTTTGCGTAGTTGCAACATTATAACCTACACTGACTGGATTGTGCAGACTGGCATCACAATCATCACACTGTCAAACTACTGCACAATTTTGGTTCTTTATAATATTTCTGATGAAGACCAGAAAGTATTGCTCTTCTAACACACACATTTTTATGCAGTTTTTTTGCAAAGGAATGGATGTTCTGTGGGTATTGGCTTTAACATGATGACTATTCCAGATTGCCGCTAGCAAGCCACAAACCTTTTTTGGCTATTTCACTTATTTGCTCTTTCTTTGCAAATCTTAGATGCAGTATTAAGCTCATGTTTTACATGATATAATGAAAGTCCGCAAGATTTTTGTAGCACAAGTACATTCTGTAAATACTTAATAATGGACTGCCAGCACTTTTCAGGTGTGTGTTACAAAGTCAACAGTCTGTTTACTAAAGTCTAGCCTTACTTGGCATAGGTACAGTTAAGTGCGAAGACCACTGCATAGTTCTTATTTCCTTCTGCCTTTTAGTTATATAACAGTAAATGCTGCTTTTTCCAGAAGCATTATGGTTCCTTGCTCTCTCACATCGCTCCACACTCATGCCGAGCCCTCTAAAGACAGAAAAACTAGCAACAAGCGGCACACACATGCATTCTGTATATTTTATGATCGTGGGCAGGAATGACTATTTTTTTAACCTGTTGGGAGAGTAATTAAGTAACAGCTTTATTTTGGATGGCAGTGTGTCAGGCATAGGTTCAGGATGTGTGCAGCGAGTTGTGTTTAGAATAGAAGTGAGATGGAATTTATCACCTCATATTTAGGACCATTTGAGCCCCCATCACAGTATTTCTGATCTTTTTTATCCGTACTTGGAATGCCTTCCCATGCAGTTCTGCTGTTGATACTCACCTGTTGAGTGATGCGAGGACTTTGGGTATTTGGATGCTCCGCTGGAGATCAGAGCTGAAGTGTGTGAAGCAACACTTTGAACTGTTCATAGTTGATTACGCTGCAATATTCGCCAGGCTTGGGTTAGATTGCAGAATTATCATCATGTCTTTCATTTTTTTAATTTGGTTTTGAGGCATACGCGGTGTGTTTTATGTATGCAGCTCGTAAGATTTAGGTTTATGGTTCATAGGTTACAAGCATCCTGGAAAACAGGGTGTCTGTCAAACTGATTAAGCTAGATGGACCGAGTGTAAGGTCAGGTAAACACCTGAAATAGTCTGCTTTTGTCTATTATACCCAGACCAGAAGTAAACTCTGATAACTGATTTAGTGTGCACAACCACTTACATTTAGATGTCATGAACAAGGTAAAATATAATGTAAAGTCTCATGTACACATTTTTTCCCCCTTAAACATGATTTTTTCAAATGTCAAACATGTGCTGATTTTGAAAGTTATCAGCATTTTGCTCTCACTCAGTTATAGTAAACGTTGTAATGCCACATCCTCTTTCAAACTTATTTTTTATACATTCCGTAACGATATTCCAACATAAACCGAGTGTTTGAATTGTTGAACATTTTTATATGTTCTTATCGCAATGAAACAACCTGCTTGTTATGGTTTTAAAATGTGTCTTGCCAAGCCGTCATGGTATCGGTATGGAGATTGGCCCTCAAACCCTGTTTTCTATTTGCTTTTAAAGGTTGGCGCGTTTCTCAAGTCTCCAAAGTTCCCTATTTGGATCCTTGGCAGCGAGACTCATCTCTCAGTATTCTTCACTAAGGTAAGTTAAGACAATAAGCTGTTTTCTTCCTTTTGGTTGCTCTTCTGCTCTTTCTTATTCGAAACGCTCTGGCAGTTTGCATTGTTATTTTATTATTGAGTGAAGGTTAAAAAAATGCAAGAATGTGCTTGGTAATAGATTTAGTGCTTTAGACGTCTTCTGGAGAAGAATGAAGGAGAAAAAATAAAGGGGGAGTATGGGATGGGTGATGAGATGCAGAAAGAGGTTTTTAGACTTATAAGGCATCTAGTGTGGTGTGTCCTGGCCTCGGCTCATGCGGCATGTGGTCAGCTTTGGCAGTCAGACATGCTAAAAGAGAGGGAGTTGCTGATGTGAGGTGTATCTCCAGTAAGTATTGAGTGGGAATGTCAGTTCATGGAACCACTACGCTGTGTTCAAGCTTCTGCTTAAATGTGAGAACTTTGTGTTTGAACAATCCTATGTTTCACATTGTAAATACATTTGTTTTGGATCTAATTTCTGATTGGATGAGCCATGCTTTTGTTTTTAATATCTGCGCAACTGTGATCAAATGAGACACTATTACATTACTAATTTACTATTGTTGAAAGTAAAAGGGTTTGAAAGGTAAATGAAAAGCAAAGTTAGTTTTTTTTCTCCAATTTTTTGCTGATCTGAAAAATGATCCGTATCGTGACACAAAGTCTGTGATATGATCTGAACCGTAAGTTTTGTGGTCATGGCTGAGTCATGAGTTTAAGGCTTGGCTAAAGCCAGTTGCTAACAACAATTTTAAAGCCTACTGCTGCGTATGCAAGAAAGAAATTGATCTGGGAATGTTGGTTGTGTGGTTTTTTATTAAGGATGCACCAAATGTTCGGCAACCGAAAATCGAAAATAGCAAACTGCAAAAAATTGCAAAATGACGAGTGATATGATCAAGAAGCAACCAGCGAGAGAGAGTGACAGATAGCTTTTTTTATTCTGCAAACATATCGGCAGTGTTTGGAGTATTTTTTTAGTGTCAGAGAAAGACGCAGCACGGAACTTGCCGTCCCGGAGTAAATTTCTGAATGAAAGCGTCTTTACCGGTCGGTAACTTGTGTAGTCTACTTCAGACTGGAGACATCCTTTGACATCATACAGTGGTCGCATGCGCACAGTTCCCAGTTCTGTCCATCTCGGCCACGGATGTACCTTCTGAGAGAACAGTGACAGTCAGCTTGTGTTTTGAGGAGAGACGTGAACTGAAATGGTTGTGTCAGAATTGCTTGCATGGATGTTTTCTTCTTTTCTTTTAAATCATTTTGCAGTGTAGCCTATAATAATCCAACAGTTTTTGTTTATTCATATTTTACCTTATTGTGTTGAATGGCACTTTTTAAGTGTTTTGTTGTAGGCTTACAGAGTACAGTACATTCTTTAAGCAGTCAGTTAAATGCCTTTATATAGGCTATTCAATAAGGGAGATGGCATAATTTTTTTTAATTTAGCCTAATGGTTTTGTTCTATTTTATTTAAAGTTATATTGTATTATATTGAAAAGCAAGACAAAATATAAAAATCACATTTTGACCATTCAGTTTATGCAATAGTGAAAAAAAAGTTTTTTTATTTTCCCTATTTTTTATGTTATGATACAGGTCTTAAATTTAATTCATAATGGTCTTAAAAAGTCTTCAATTTGACTTTGTGAAACCTGCAGAAACCCAAGATCGGTGCTTCTCCATGCATGATGCTGAGGTGTTTCTGTGTGGTTCCTAGATGGTTGCTGACATAAAGGATGTTCAAAAGCAATTTGTTTGACAAACCTCGAAGTACGTGCATTTCATTGCTTTTCTTAAATGCAATTATTAGTTAAAATGGGTGTATTTGGTTGCAATCCCTTTAGTGAATGCTTTGCCTTCAGATCATAAGGCCATGGAAGGTCAAGCATTATTACTTCATTCTGTTACAGTAAAGACCTTTAGAGCAAACCGCTTACTAAGTGTGTATGTGAGTCCCCATGTGTTTTATCCCTTTACTCAAAAGAGGAAATGCTTGTTTCTCATAAAGGTTTCCACCTGGAGGAAAATGAGATTGACAGCGAGCATTAATCATGCTCTTACACTTAAGGCCTTTTACTGTCAGTACATTATCCTCATCCGGTGTATGTGCCTGTGCTGCACTCTAGGCTCCTTTTGCACATGATGTGTATTCTTCATGGTCAGGAAATGCTCTGACATTGAGGGAGTACTCCTTATCATAGTTTTGATTGTGTATAATCATACTGAGAAAGTAACTAACTACTATTCAAATTACAATTCACCATTACTATCATTACTTGTGTTTACATTTTTAAGGATCAGTAATATGTAGGATAGAAACTATAAAAATACACTCTTCCACAATTTAAATGACTTGGAATGCTATGCATGTTTATATTATAAAATATAAAATAAAATATATATTATATTTATTCCTTAGAAATATAAATAATCTCATAAATATGACCTGCTTGCCAGTGTAATATAGACAGCTCTTATGTACAGTAGATTTACTGCTGAGGTATAATGGACCTGCACTTACTGCCTCAGTGTATTTGACTTGGGTCATAGCAGGTATTGTAATATTGATCTCTACTGCAGAATGTTTTGACTCTTCCCTTGAATCTCAATACTCCACCTTCAAAGGATTGAATTAATCTTTAGTTCTTGACTTAAACCTTGTCAATTTTCCCAGAATTCTCTTTGCTCCATGTTTTGTCTTTTTCTACAAGGTCATCATGATTTCAATGGTTTTCGTTAGCTTCTGTTCTTCATCGCTAGCTTCCTCTACACTGGCTTTTGTTGCTGGTTCTTCAGGCCTAAGTAATATTATTGCATATATACCGCTCAGGAAAGAGAATAACATCAGCGAGGCCTTTCCCAGTCTTCTCTTTATTCAGGTTACCACCAATTTTACACAATCCCACTGCTTCTTCAGGGCACTGCTCCATTCCCATGAGCTTTAGGAGATCATACTGATTTAAGGGCTTGTTTGTCTCTCTTCTCTTAAGCAAACATCAGGCCTGTTCGTTGCACACATGTACAAAAAGAATTTAACCCTTATACTCTCGCTTCTCTTTCTCCACCTTCTCTCTGGGGCTGGTTAGCGGGAGCATAGCCTCAGGTGAGTAATGCCACGATTTCCGCTAGGAAAGCCGACCTCATTCCCCCTGGAGCTCTGGCTCTCTTTGCATCCATCTGGTTTAGTTTTCCCGCTGGAGTCACCGGTAGGGTCAGCCACTCTGCCAGGCCCTTTGAGAGAAGAGAAAAGCTCTCAGACGACACCTCAAAGAGCGCCTGTTAATGGGATGCACACTAGAGCTTCTGTTAATTACGTTTAGCTGACTGTGCTTGGTCATAGCTGAGCTCACGTGACGCTGACCATGCAGAATAAATCATTGCATCATTTGGTCTTTTTTTAGACCTGTTTTTGAGAAATGCATGATCTTTTGAATATACAGTTTTTATGTTTGATTTAATAAAAATCATTGCATACTTAATATTGGTTTTTGAGAGGATTTTCAAAGGTTTGCCCCTTTTTTACAAATCATCAGAGCTATAGTAGTGGTAAATGTGAATACTCACTGATGGAGAGGGTTAAAGAGTATGATATGGTTTTTGGAGACCATATTTGGAGTTTCACTCATTTCCAAAATGTTTCTTTTTGTAGACGTTAAAAGTACAAGTTAGGTGTCTCTAATGGCCCATCTCCCAGCGGAGACATGCTCATGTTGCCGTTTTTGTTTGTCTCCATGTCTCTGCTTTCAGCTTCTAATATGGTTTGCGTTCCATTCTTATCTGATTTACAAGCACACAAAGCAACAGACACTACACAAATGACCTTTCACAGAGGTCCTGAGAGGGCCCCGGACACACACAAGCACAGAGCGCCGGACACTAAAGGAATGATCTCAGGTCCCAGTGGATGGACAGCCACACACACCCTGAGGACAGTGAGTAATGGAATAGCAGCTTTTAACGTAGCGCGGGGGTAACTATAACCGGGTGTAATGCAGTGAAATGTGATCCGTGATCACTGGACCAGAGTCGCCCTGTTTATACCAAATCTGATGCTTCTTTTGCTCACACTCCCAAAGGTGATTAATGGATGCATTGATGGTGAGTCGCAGGATGACCCGTTGGTCCCGGCCTGTGTTTTGTTGTCATAGCATCTTACTTTAATGGGTTTGTGCCTTGCTGATGTACATCATTGATTTCATGTGGTTTATTAAATAATTTTCTTTAGAATGTGTCAGTGATAATGTTCTTGAATTAGGTTTGCTTGTATTGGAATCACTTTTTGAATCTTGTTTAGTGCTGTTATGTGTATATCTCTTCAGCTTACCTCTGTTTTCCTCCAGATGCTTTTGTTCTTAAAGTCGCTCTTCTCTTCGGTTTGATGAGCTTCGCATCCCTTATTTCCTTCCTTCCTTTCCTCCTTTCTTCCTCCTTTCCATCCTGCTCTGTCTCTCTCTGGAGGCTCTCTGTCATTGTCCAGGTATGGGATGCAGAGCTTCTCCCTCGCTCTCCAGCTGCTTGCTTTCTCGTTCCGCTCATCCGCAGACCTCGGCCCGTCTCGTCTCTGATGAGGTTAACATCCTCATCTTTTTACTGATCCCTTGGTTCTCCTGTCCTTCCTGTCTGCTCTTCAGAGGCCTGATCCCTCCTTACACCCGCAAACCACTACACCTAGACCGTAGCACAGAACAGTTTTCGTCCAGTTTGGCCCCCTACTGTTAAAGACTTTGGAAACGATGGTGCTGCAAGTCTTTGTGGAGTTAATTTGTGCAAGTAGTTATTTGTGTGAGCTCGTGAAGAAAAACAAGTAGCAACGGAACAAATTGATGGTTGTCATCTGGTACACCCCGGGGTTCTGTCCTCCCTTTGCTAATTTACAGACGTGCCCAAACGCAAACATTGGCCTTACTTTAGTAAGTCCCTGTGGGGTTAACCTCATTGCGGAGGGTCTTGCTTCTTGAAAGCCCCGCTTTGGTGCTGCAAGGATCGCTCGGGTATTGTACCATGTTCTTACAGTCAATGGTGAACCGAAACCAACGGATCTTATTTCCGTCAGGCTAAAAGACTTCAATCGTCACTTTCTCGCATGTCTTCCTCGGAAGAATGCTACTGTGTGATATACACTAGCATATGCAAAAAAAAAGAATAGGAAGGAAGGAATATAGTATTACTTAATAGATTTCCTCTCATCAGACACTTTTGTTTGCAATCTCATCAGACGGTTGTCTCCATCAGGCATTGTGCCGTTTGACATATCATTAATCATTTCATTCCCTGTGATCTGATCTGGTACACACTATAGCTTTGTTGTGCCGCACCTACTGTATGCGCACGTATACTCCATGGGAATCTCTTACGATCCTACATGTGCCATCATTGATCTTGCAGGTCCTTGAATTTCATCTCCATCAAGGCTCTACGTGGCAGTTTAGCATACAAACACATACGCACACACTACCTCGTACCCAAGGGGCTCGTAATACACGTAGGGCCTCACATCTACTCTTAACCCACAACAATGGCCTCTTCAGCGGCCTCTCAATAACACTGACGCCTGTATGGGGAATACTTGGCAAACAAAAGACATTCATACAAAGACGACGACATGAAGATTGGGAGATAGTGTTAAATGCAAAAACGGACAGAGGGGGACATTAAGAGAGACGCCAGAGGAGGGATGGAGAGTGGAATGTGTGGGTATGATACAGTTACGAGTGCGCAATGTGTCTGGTTGGTGACCCGGCCAGCACTTACGTATCAGGTGACTAAACCGTTGCTCTTGATGTCGGTGACATTTGTCTGTGGTGAAGTATTTTAGAAGAACAGATCTACCTGTTAGAGTGACGAGGCTAAATAACACTGATTTGTAATCTGGCTAGTATAACAGGGGAATTGTTGTTGTCGCTTTGATGTTGATAAAACACTACTGTTTGTTAGAAGTTAGAAGACCTCAATGAATGGGTTTGTAGGGTAAAACCCATGAACCTTGCACTTGAACCAGTCATTCGTTGAGATGTCAATCTATCCTCCAAGGCTAGTAGGATTAGGTTGAAAGGTTCAAAACACATAACAGGGTTGATTCTGCAGTCAGTGCATCATTTGGCTGCATATTTCAAAATGTATCTCAACAATTGAATCCTTGCTAGAGTTTGGATTTGGCCTCAATCTGATCTGGAGTTAACCAATTAAATATGATCTGGAGTTTGTGTGGAACACTTATTTTTAGTTTTAAGTACAATCTCACACACATCCTTACTTCACCTTTTAAGGTTAAACATCCAAACCAACACTGTTTTTAGAATTTCTTTTTACATTCTTAGCACATGTGATTTATCTGGCCTCTCTTTTTTCATTGGATTGTAACTCTACTTATGACAGACTTAATGCTTACATTGACTGATTTAAATGTCTTATTAGTTTTTTCTCTTTTTCAAATTTTTTGACATGCTGTTTCACTCCTGCCTGCTGCTTGTATAAATACTAAAAGTCATTTATCTTTCACATATGCAAAGAAAACACTGACTTGTAAAGTTGAAAAGATTGTCTTTCAGTCAATGTGTCTCTTGGATATTTCTGAAGTTTTAGTCTTCAGTTAGCTCCTGTGTGAGAGCTGCCTCTCTCATCTCCATCTATGGTTTCTGCCGTGTGTGTGTGTGTGTGTGTGTGTGTGTGTGCGTGTGCGTGTGCGCGTGCGCGCGCGAGAGAGAGAGATTTTGGGGTTTTTGTGTGTATGTTTGGGATTTTGGGAAGAAAATAATGAAATCCAGATTTATTAACATGTGACTTTGCCTTACAGATATGTGAAAACCCAGTTTAAGTAATTTTTTGTGATTTACTGTTTTGCACATGAAATCATTCTACATAATATAAAGAATATGTCAAAGGTTGAAATCATAGTGAAATTTACGGTTGAAATCAAATTAAAAATTTGTATAATCTCATAATTAGATTGATATTTCACATACGTTAAAGGGATAGATCACCCAAAAATGGAAATTCTGTATTCACTCAATCACCCTCAAGTTGATCCAAATCTGTATAGATTTCTAATGAACACAGAGAAAGATAGTTGGAAGCATGCTTGTAAACAAACAGTACTTGGCCACCATTGACTTTAAATTATAAAAAAAACTGACATTTTCTGGCAGCGAGAATGTTTTTTGGAACATTATACGGGAAAAATTTGTAAAAAAAGAACTGTACAATTCTGTACAATTTTATCGGTTATAGGGTGCATGGGCACTTTTGACTACCATTGTAATTTTTTCCTAATATCCTACTAAAAAATATTTTTTTTACAGATTTTGAACAACTCAAGGGTGAGTAAATGATGACAGAATTTGTATTTTTGGGTGAACTGTCCCTTTACAAAATGATGCTTGCTGAGCCTCTTTTTTTTAAACAGGCAGATATAATATCACTGTGTATGAAGCACAGTCGGGAATATTAATTAATAATGCCCGGACAGAAATGTTTATAGCACTTGGCTTGCACACACATCTATATGACTAAACTATGTTCTCATTTATTATATGTAATTTAAGACCTTGTAACCTCATATTAGCATTTCACAGCCTGAATTCTGTTGTTTTAGGCAATATGTAAAGCTTCATTTTCTTTGTGTGCCTGAAACAAAAAACCGTCCAGGATCAGAGTTCTGTGTCATGCCCTTCCTCCTTGTTGAACCATGGCTCTGCGGATCCGTCTAGGTCGGATCATTTGGCAAAGCAGAACCATCCCGTCTAGGAGTGAAGTCTTTAGCAGAGACGCCGCTCTGTAATTCCTCTCTATTAGAGCACGTGTGAGAGAGACTAAGAAACGCTGACTCAACAGGGCTGATTACAGGCCTGGTTGTGTTGTTATGAAGCCACAGTGTAAACATCATTTGAACGGCATGATGTTGTTGTAACCGGGGGACAGACTTCATAATGAGACATGTTGTCATTTTCTATTAGCATGGAGCCACGGTGTATGTTTGTGTGCAAGAGAGGTGATAGGTTTATGTGCACAAACACGTGTCACGGCGGATATACTTCACGTCAGCGCACACAAAAGGCCACATTCTTTTGTTTGTAAGTGTAGTGTTTGTGAGAGGATCATGATTCTGGTCTTGTTTCCAAAAACATGTTCTGCTTCTTCAGCGTTCCCTATGAGAACCACAATGATCATCCTATACATCTTCATTACACGGAGAGGCACTTTAAAAACAACTAGTTCAGCCAAAATTGAAACTTCTGTCATCGTTTATATGTTGTTTGAAACCCAAATAACTTTATTCCATAGAACACAAACATTTGTCAAAATGCACAAAATGGAAATGTCTCGGGCGATGGATTTACAACTAATAACGTTTTTTTTTTCAAACCTACTGTATATAAATACAACTGAACACAAGTTGTATGTAATGACACTTATCTGGTGCCTTTTTTTATGCCAAGCACCTCTTAAGCTAAACCTCTCAAAAATCTTAGCTTGAGTATTAGCACTCGTCCATTGTGTCTGTCTGTTGGCATTCCTTTGCTTCTGATAGAATAACAAATCTTTTTCATTACTTGCGGAATGAGGTTTTATTTAACTCCACATGGCCTCAGGCAAGTGCTCTAAACTTACATTTTGACTGCCTGCCATATAACTGCAGCAAGGTGTTGTGAGTGTTGTGTTGGATGTGATTATGTTATTAATGTCCTTAAGATGAACATTGTCCAGCTGCAAGTTCTCTCCGTCATCCATTTTCTCTGTCTTCCGCTTTTGTTTCTTTCTGTTGCTCTGTCTCAGTATGACTGTGAGCTGTATATTTATTCTGTGAAATGGGAGATATTTGTGTGCATTGCACTGAAACCATACTGTGAAAGTACACAGTCTGAGTTTATCTTCAGTCTTCCATGACTTTGTTTGTGTGTATGTTCATTGTTAATATACATTTACATCAATTGGAGTAAATCGGTGTGCATAGCGTATAATTTAAGGAGATTTTTAAATGTTCTAGGTAAATGTAACTTGTGCCTGCCTGTACAAAACTTACCTCAGTGTTTCTTGTGTTTTCTGGCTGCTAGTTTATCTCCCTCTTTTTAATAAGTGTATTTTTTTTCGTCCTTTTGTAATATCTGTCAAGCAAACTCTGCTCAAAGTGCCAATGATTGATGGAACATTTGAACTTGAACATGCCTAATTATGACTTAGAAATATAGAAGTTTATGTGGGATAAAAAAATGTAAAAAATGACGAAGGTTAATGTCATGCCTTCCCCTCAAATATTGAGTATGTGTGAATATTGACACCATGCACATTATTGGAACATAATGAAAAACACTATGAACTTTGTTTAGCTGTGTTTCATTTAACCGTGCATGCTGAGGCAGCATATTTCCCAGCTTGACTTGTTTTATACACGCACAGATGTGTTTGCTGCCTTGAATCTTCCAGGCGACTTGCATTGATGGGGCATTTATCCTGCTGAAACTCAAACACACACACACATGTGGATTTTAGTTTGTTTTCTGTAATCAGCAAAGTTTGCAGTCTGTTTGTGAGTTGATTCATGTAAAAAAGAGCGAGAGAGAGAGAGAGAGATAGAGAGCGGACGATTGTTTTATCCTTACCTCATTTATAAGTTTATCAACAGATCAGTTACAGTAACTCTTCCATATGCACACACATACAAAACGTATAAGAATGCAATTACGCACCCCAAACAAATTGACGAAGAGTACTTCATGTAAATATTTTCATGTTTTTTCACTACCACCATATATTTCAACAATGCATGTAGCGTGATTAGGTCAAGCCTCAAAGGGATTGTGTGAATGTTGTTCATTTGAGCATTTTTATAACACTGCTCCCCCAGCCACTCAGTTCCAGCATGCAAGGGACATACAAGGATAGAAAAATAAACACTATAACACTGTGTGAAGAAGATGATGTTAACAGGGCTATTGGGTTTTTGAGGGTTGTAGGGTTCTGGTTAAGTGAGAGAGGGGTGAAATTGTGACAGTGAAGTGCTTCCAATCATAGTTCATTGTTCAGCAAAACATCATTGGATGATACCAAAGGACAGAAACAAAGAAAGCAATGTTTTGCGAGTGTTATTAATGTCCTCTCCTCTAATGTCTTTTCCTCCATTCCTCTTTAGGAGATGGCTTTGGTGGCCCCCGAGTCTCCATCAGAGCAGGCCAGAAGAGTCTTCCAGACCTTTGACCCAGAAGGTAAAATCATTTTTTCAATGTGTGTGTGTGGGAGAGAGAATAAGAGAGAAACTCAAAATGTTCACACAACCCCAACAGCTGAGTCAACTTTTTCTTCTCTGAGAGGAAGATGAGCTCCACAAAGCACAGAGCAGCTCACAAGTTTATTATCTCTGCAGCTTTATCAGACAGAACGAAGATCTAACGCTTGTTTGTTGATATTTGGTTGTACTTTCCTTTCTCATTTCCTCACTTACAAAATTTTATCTGACAGATCCTTTGTCTGTATGTATTATTTAAAAGTACCATGTAATTCTGAATGGCGTCTGCATTGCAGCGTGTGTGTGGGGGGGATATCAGATATGTAACTCGGTGGCAGCATTTTTAAATTTAAGGTTAAGCCCTTCATTCATTTTGATAACTCTCCCACAGTATCTGCTTACAGCCATATATCAGTCATAAAGACCTGACTACACTCCCTCTCTCATCCGCCAGCACGGCACACAGAGCCCTCGTCTCCTGTGTTTTAGTGCTGTAGGGGTAGTGTAGACACTTTGAGCATGCTTTGGTTTATGCTTTAAACCCGATCGAATGAAGAACAAACTAAACCCGACATTTCACACATTTGATTTTGACAGTGATAAGAAAAAAGTCAATGTAGAGGACATAAAATTAAATGAATTAGGAGTTGTAGCTCCCAAATTGATTGCCTTTCAGTGCAGTGTAATAAATTTAATACAGTTTGGGGACAATATTTATTGCAGACAGACTCTTACAATTGGCAACACACAATATTTTACCTGTGAGGATGTTTTGTTGAGGATTTGAGGAGGAAAGATTTATGTGGTGATTTTATGTTTAGCCGAGGCATTTTCCTCAAATGGCAAAGCTTTATGAACAAACCCCTGATGCTCATATGTAATGCGATATATCTTTGTCTGTATATCCTGTTTGCGTCCTCTCTCCAGAGTTTGTGTCATGAAGGTATCATTTCTCACTGATATTTATATATCTGATTTGTTTCTAATGCTTATGTAATAAACCTGAAGAGAAGTGAGAGAACAGGTATGGGGGTAAGAAACGCAGAGGTCACCCGGTGTAGTGTCTTGGATCTGTCAGTTGGTGTGTGTATATATCATCCAATGTGTCACATACACGCAGCGAAAACTCTTCCAATACTCTGAGTGTTTGTGATATAAAGTGTGTGATTTATAACACGCACTCAGTCTTCAAGCGCAATATGTTCTTCCTTGACATCTTTTCCATTTTTTATGTAATAAGCAATTGAGGGTTTATGAATTTCATCTCCTTGCCAATATCCACGTTACCCACCAAAAGTAGTTTCTTTTCCAGTCCATTTCCAGTCATTTAAACACAAGATTAGACCTGTCACACACATTTGATGCATCCAAAAAACAAAGCAGCACATTTGCACTATTTCTCATTTGTGACATTGAGCAGAACTATTTGACTAGTTTGGACTAGTCTCGCATTTCAGTCTCTTCATCATCTGCATGTTATAAAACAAAAAGCTGATTCTGTTTTAATAGGAACGTATTGCTCTTTTTTTATTTATCTAATTGGTCTCAGAGTCCTTTTAACTCCCTCTATGTCTATCTATCAATCTACTTTCAGCATCATACTTTTGACTTCATACTTTTATTGATGTGAGAGAGAACTGGATGTGAGTTCATGCAAAATGAAAAAAGATGCGAGAGGAACAGTTTGTGGTGTATTCACACACACAATCTGAAGTGCTGCTGACTTTCTCTCGGCTCTATGTGATTAAGAGACTGATATGAGACGTTAAGGACTTTGAGAAAGACACTTTCAGGTGAATCAAATTTAAACCTCCGATAGAAAAGCCATTTTTATCAGGTCGGTTTCGTGGACAGTTGAATTGTTTTGAAAATGTCCTTATTAATGAAGTGAAGAGAGGACATTTGGAATTATGCTCACTACATAAATGGCTCATAAATTGATCTAATGTTTGGCTTCATTTCTGATAATGGCAAGAGGCTTGTGTGAAGATTGAGTAGAGAGGTCTATGAGACACTTCAGAGGTACTTGAGAGCTTTTAAAGATTGTGCGTGTGCACGTGTTTGGCTTTAGTCATGCTGTCCAAATATTTGAAAATGTTCTTGCAAATAAAGTAAAACCTTAAAAATAGACCGTATCATTAGCCTGGTATGAAAGCGTTGGAAGTCTGTGAGATTTTCCTGATAATAAGTGAAACTTGCTTTTGTGTGTGCACGCATGCATATTTTAAGGCAGCTGAAATGAATCTGCTCTGACACCAAATATCTAAACAGTGCACACGTAAACAGACACGCATTCAAACTCAAACTATCGTAGGATCTTGTTTATCCTTCTAAATCTCTCTCTTTTTCTGTGGGCATCTCAAGAGATGTGCTGATCTCAAAGAGATATTTCTGTGTGTGCGTGTGTCATGTTCTGTATAAAATCTGGATGTCATAGTCTGCCATATAAACACACGTTTCCAAAGGAAAATTAAAATACGTATATTTCCATTGAGTTGGCACTAAAGATCCATGCTAAAAATCCAGTCATGCGTAAAAGGTTGATATTGGCATATTAGTTGTTAATAAAGTGCCGTATGATTAATCTCCGTTATTTAAATGTAATATCATGTAGTTGTATCCTGTAGATATTTATTGTTAAATCAAGTCAATGTAGGAAAGGTGGAGGTAAGAGCTCTTCTTAGAGTAACAAGACCAACTGCTCTGCAAACATCCTGTCTGACACATGGAGGGCAAAACAGAGAAGAGGAAGAACAACGTACACCATACATGAATGTATCATGTTATCAGCTGTAGACTGTGTTTGTGTGTGCACGGTCTGCGACTTGAGTTTTAAAAAATTAACCGCAGGTTTTTTGGGCACAATGAGACACAGGCGGTGACCAAGACTCTCTGAAGCACTAATACCCATCTGCCTGTTTCTCTTATCTTCAGATAATGGGTTCATTCCAGACACGCTGCTTGAAGATGTTATGAAAGCTTTGGATCTCGTCTCTGAGCCAGACTAGTAAGTTGGTTTGTATTTGATGTTTTCAATTATAAGTCAAATGTTTTCTGAGCTGGATGCCTGTTGGTCAATATAACATTCCAGCCATACAATAATAGATTCATTGGGTCTTTCCTTGACTCATGCTGAGCAAAGAAGAGTAATAAAGATCAAAGAGTTAAAGTTATCTAAGCCCAGTTTTCAAGCAGATCCAGTGCTCATCCGAGTCATTCTAAAAGCTTCAGTTCCTAAACAGCTTTATTCCTACTGAAATCTGAGTGAATTCACCACCTGCTTTTATAAATCACAGTGACTGATTGACAGACAACTTGAGACATTCAACGTGTTTGTTTAACAAAGATTAATATTAAGGTTATGTGCAGTCTGTTTTTACACACTACTCCGTTTTGTCATGTGTCAATGAGGTCTGAGTTCTCTTTTGTTTACTAGATGGACATGCATTATAATCAGCAAAATAAAGCATTTATTCTCCTCAGAATACTGACTCTTGCGTGGGAGTGAGTTAGAAATGTTCTTGGTCTTTTTTTATTCCTTAATAAGGCAAATCTGCTCATCAGCGAGGTTGTTCAAAAACAATATAACTCAGATTCCAGGCGTTACTCGCTGTTAAATTTAGCATCTGAACATAACTCATGACATCAGCTCCAGACAACAACTTACTGTTGAAACGTGTGTTACGTGTAGAATACACACACACACACACCCCAGCACCATCTTTTATATTCCCTGACTCTCTCTTTCTCGTGTTCAGTGTGAATCTGATGAAGAGCAAATTGGATCCAGAGGGATTGGGTGTCATTCTGTTGGGGCAGTTTCTTCTGGAGTTCTTCCCTGATCAGGTACAGTAAAGTGAAACATGCATACAATGTCACCATAGATTAGAGACAGTTTTTTCATGTCTTTCTTAATTACGATTTGTCAGACATGGGATATTCTGATAACCAGTCTTTGAGATTCCATCTTGGTTAGGATGTTGTCCATGTAGGCAGTAGACAGCAATATGGTTTACTAGGATTTGAATCAGATCTAATGTCTTTCTTCGCCCCCAATATTCTTCTTCATGCTCAACCCTGTTTGCTTTTTCTTACTGTTTTCCATTGTTCAAATAAGCCTACAATCAGCCCCAGATTAGATACGCACACGCAGCCCCTCTGAGAGAGAGAGAAAAGCCAGGAGTTATAGTTGGCATGGACGTGCAGCTCGACTGCACTGTGTTAAAGAGATTAGGGCTTTGGGGATACATACTGAAAATTTCTCAATTTACCATCATATCAAATACAATAACCCTATTTCAGGCTCACTCAAACATGCACACTCTCAGCTCTCTCTCACTGTTGTGGTTCTGGCAGTGTGGTATGGGGCTAGACAGAGGTATTTGGCTCCTGTCAAAAGTGTGTGCTCAGTTTGTGCTGGTGGTTTCAGTCAGCCTGAAGATTTTTGGCACCGGCTTGCAGTCGAACCCTTTGAGCAGCCGAACAGGGACTTCTGTGATTGTTTTGGACTTAAAGCATTGTATTTCACTTCACTGTCAGACGGTGTCATTACATTCAAAACCATCTGATGATGTTACAGGCTCCCTGGTCTGAGTTTATGGAGTGCGGCGTGATTTGTTAAAGCTGAAACGAGATGTTTTGGCTGCGTCTTAAAGTTGGCTTTTTCGGCATCCTGTAGGCGGAGTCAGATCTGTTGGCTGTATATGTAACTTTAAATCAGCACAATAGAGTTCTTTGCTGATGTTACACAGACCTAATGGCCTGCATACACGTTCACTGTATTAAAGTGTACATGTCCGCTGACACGTGTCGTCTCTTTGTCGTAGGATTCAGCAATCCCAGACTCATTTCCTGTGTATCACTATAACGGCCTGAAGCAGTCCAACCACAATGAGAAGGTAAGACACGCCCACACTTGTTCAGTGATGCCCACGCATACATGCATGCACATTTTCATGTCAGCCGGGGTAATATTAACTGCTTTTAAAGACATGGTGGGTTGTCATCCTGTCTGCAAGGTTGTTCAGAATGTGATTACTGAACTGTCCATGTGATTTATACTTCATCCATCCTACATCTATCAGATGGATCAGACCACGCCCACACTGATGAGATTTCTCAGACTGCTACTGCCAGAGCTCTAAACCCAACTGGGCAGAGTATACTAAAGCCACATAGATCTAAAACCATTTCCCTGGACTGTTGTCTCAGGCCCTCTGGTTTCTATTCACTCTGTGGTTGTACTTAAACTGGAATGCGTGATTTACAACGTCAATAAATAATTGCGGTTTTGCATGTTTTTATTGTTATGGTATTTTAATGTTATTTTGTAGCGTTTACTTCAATACATAAAAATAAGCGACCTTTATAAGTGTAGATTGGCAAAACCTGCTGAAGGAACTGTAATAAGCTTTAAAAAGTGAAAAGAAGCTGTTATCACCTTTTTTACTCTATCCATCAACTCACTTTCACTCTCATCATTTTCTTCATGTGTTGTGTTGCTGTTCACATTTTTAGCACAATCCATGGATCACTGATTCCACAGCTGCTTAAAGAGATTTTTACATTTTTTAATAAATGAGTTGTTTTTATCTTAATTTCAGTACTTAAAGCGACAGTTCACCCAGAAATGAATTTCTGTCATCATTTACCCTCTCGTCATTTTAAACCAGTGTAACTTTTTTCCGCAGAACACAAAAGAAGATATTTTGAAGAATGTTGGTAACGGAACAACCCATTCATTTCTATTGAATGGACACAAAAGCTATGCAAGTCAATGGGTACCGCCGTTGTTTGGTTACCAACATTGTTTAAAATATTTTCTTTTGTGTTCAACAGAAGAAAAAAAAGTCACACAAGTTCGAAATGACAAGAGGGTGAGTAAATGATGACAGAATTTTCACTTTTGGGTGAACTATCCTTTTAAAGTAAATTGAAACAAATACTCCGTATATACTGTTTATAGTCACACGGGTGCTTATTCTCATCTTGAAGTGCCACTGGTATTTAAGTGCTTTTTCTGACCATTGAGAACCATTTTTCTTATTCCATACACATCCCCATTAGGAGCCCTAATGACATTCACACATGCCATCTTTAAAGTGACACCCCCGGGCTGCCTCATGCATTCATTTATCATTGTGTGTGTGACCCTACACTTTTAAACAGAACTTTGTGTGCATGAAAGAGAAAGTGAGATTAACAAAGCGTTAGGGATAACGGGTAGGAACTGCCATCTGGCCCCTGAGGACACACAGGTTACTCTTTACTAGCCTGGCAAACGCATTAGCAGCAGCAGTAAAGGCTTCCTCTGTGCCACTCAGATATTCTCAGGGGCCATTTTTTTCAGGAACCGAACACCCTGCAAAATATAACGGACTGTAACAGACCATCCTGACACTTGTAGCCAAAGTCCAGGTCTCCTGTCTGCTCCAGTCATCCAGTGAGAGCTGCTCTTATTCTGTCATCCAACGGCAGGTCTGTTTCATGTCACATATGGATTCTGAACGGCTGTCCCACTGCTGTCAGAGTGATTCTGTTATGATTGTGCCTCAATTGTTGAGCAGTTTGACAAAATGTCAACCATAATTTATTAAGGTTGCTGTTGGATGTTGAAAAACTGTACTGATGGGTGTAATTTAGTTTATTGTATAATGAGATGATTGGAATGCGCTCTTGCAGAATTACACAGGAAGTCTGGCAGATTTCAGAATTTAAAGGTCCAGTGTATCGTTTTTTTAGAGGATCCTTTGACGGAAATGCAATGTAATATACATAACTATGTCTTCAGACATAAGTCAGTCTAAAGATTCTACATAATGAAGCTTTTTGTTTGTATTACTTTAGAATGAGCTATTTATATCTACATACACCACGAGTCCGCTTGCATGGAATCATTTGATCACTGGGGTCCCTCAGGGATCGGTGCTTGGGCCTCTTCTATTCTCTATATACACAACCTCCCTAGGCCCTATCATTTAGTCACATGGCTTTTCATATCACGGCTATACTGACGACATCCAAATCTTCTTCTCTTTCCATCCAGAGGATACCTTAGTAGCTACACGCATTGAAGCCAGTCTGGAAGATATCTCCACCTGGATAAAAAAACACCACCTCCAGCTCAACCTGGCTAAAACTGAACTGCTTGTCTTTCCAGCTCGGCCGGTGGTGCAACATAACCTCTCCATTCAAATTGGCACTACACTACTACAAATACGGCTTGTCTTCCTAGAGCCCATGTCACACCCTTCTCATATCCCTCCACTGGTTACCATTAGGAACCAGATTAAATTTAAGTCTCTAATGCTGGCTTTCAAAATCATCACTGACTCCTCCCCTGCATACTTTTACTCCCTCCTTCACACATACTGCCCATCCAGAACCCTGCGATCATTAAATGAGCGGCACCTAGTAATTCCTTTGCAGAGGGGCACAATATCAATCTCCCGCTCATTCTCCTTTGCTATCCCTGGCTGGTGGAACAATCTTCACAGTTCAATCTGATCAGCGACATCCCTCACATCCTTCAGGAAACCACTTAAAACTCATCTATTTTAGCAACACCTGACAGGAACATGCTAACTTCTGCTAAAAAAAATCCCTTTTTCTCTCGAAACAGGTTTTGTCTGGCCTTGTGTAACCTGGTGACTTGTTATAGCACTTCTTCTATTGCTACCCATACGACTTAATGCTTCATTGCTTCCTCGCCTCTTGTAATTCGCTTTGGATAAAAGCATCTTCTAAATGCCTAAATGTAAATGTAATTTGCCATGTTGTCTCTACAGTAGCCCTAAATGGACAAACTGCTCTACAGGGCGTGTAAATGTGATATCTCATTCAGCAAAGAAGTGAAAACGTGACAACATCTTAGTCCTGTCTCAGCCAACGTAGTGCTTTGAAGGGGGGAGTGAGCCGTTGGTTGCAGTTCAACCTCACCACTAGATACTGCTAAATTTCATACACTAAACCTTTTAACCTGTCATAGTTCATTTAAATGTGTGTGTGATATACAGTAGTCCCTTGACTGTTTGTTTATTAAGTATTTTGGCTAAAATGATTCTTTCAGCTATGCATTTTGCCAGTGTTCACCCCTCCATTTTGATCCAGTTATTTAGTTTCTGTCAGACTGCTGTCTCTGACTGAATATAATCACACATGCATTTATAGAAGTCCAAATATATAGAAGCGTTTATGTTGATCTGTATGTCTATTCTTTCAAACAAAGCCCAGCTTTACAGCAGTATGACTGTTACATTCAACAGAACCAGACAGATAAAAAACATCAGAACATACTATCTGGACGCTCAATAGAAATATTTACATTGTACAAAATAAACATACACAATATTGACACCTTTTAAGAAAAACATGTTTTGTCTTATAGATAACTCCAGTAGTCCACCTGACCCAGCCGTTGTGATTTTATGACATTCATGTGCATTCAGACAGACAGTGGGACTCTGGAGAGCAGAACTTATGGTTGACAGTCTAGTTTGCTGGAGGATGTCACTCTTCATTTCATAGCACTATAAGTGCCATTTTATTGCCAGGAGCTAAAATACAGCTGTAATTGTTCTTGTATGGATACGGATTGATGCTACCATTAGTGTGAAAAATGACGAATCTTTAACTTTCAATATAAATAAGCTTATGTTCCGAAAATCACTTTTATATTCACCTGACATCTGAGTGCTGTTGTTCTAAATCCGAACAGATCTTTGTGACTGGGTAAAGACAGCATCCATCTGTCATATTTTCATGGATAGTTCATTAAACTCTAGAAAAACAGATGATCACACTTATGGCTGAGTGTTTTTTTTTTAAACTGGGTTAAGCGGAGGTCAGTTGCCACTTGTCAAGAGGAAGTTCTCTGCATGTATGTGGTTCCAATGACTTGAACATAGAGAATTAGGTCTCTTAGCCTTGACTATATAATAAGATACCTTGGTCTAGATCAGCGTTTCTCAAAGTGTGGAGCAAGCCCCACTGGTGGGGAATAGATTCATTCCTTTATTTATTGACCATTCACAAAAAAATAAAACAACGATACATTTAATTGTAAGCCTTACGTAAAACAACATCAGACTGCGAAGAAAATGTCACATGGAACCATAGTAACTTTCGAGAATGATTGCATGTTGGAATGTTACGTGAGGCGGCACAAAAACTTTAATCTGGATAGGCAGTAGCGGGGATAAATGTTAGCAATGGATTAGGGTTGGGCGATGTTTCCCTAATTAGCATCGGACAAAGGTTACAGTGAAACAACGTGATGGACGATGACATCGCCCTGCGGCGTTTTAAAGTGAGGTGCATCTGGCACAAGCTGCGCACAGACACATCTTTAAACAGTGCGCGCGCTGGTCAGTTATCATGGGATGAAAAGAAAACCGAAAATTCTGCAGCACCAGACAAAACCAAGACAGACAGTGGACAAAGTTTATACCCGTTTTGTTGGGGCGATTGGGGACAGGTGGGGCTCTGAACCCCTCCCTACCTCCAAAGTTTGAGAAACACTGGTCTAGATGTACCACTGTAAGACATTGTCAAATGTCTGCCACCAGAGGGAGTGCTGTTGAGATTTAAGGTTTCTTATCAAGATTGGGTTGTTTAGCTCTGCTAGTAAGTGCACATGTCTCTCATTCTTGAATGGGATCTTAAAGGAACAGTTCACCCAAAAAGGACAATTCTGTTATAATTAACTCAAAACAGTATACATGTTATTGTTCCACTGAACACAAAAGAGGATATTTAAAATAATGTTTGTTAGCGAACAGTTCTGGGGCACCGTTGACTTCCATTGTAGGAAACGAAACTACTATGATAATGGTGCCCCAGAACGGTTTAGTTTCCTACATTATTCTAAATATCTTCTTTTGTGTTCCGCTGAACAAAGAAATGTATACAGATTTGAAACAACAGGGGGGTGAGTAAATAAAAATTTCATTTTTGGGTGAACTGTTCCTTTAAATGGTTAATGACGATGATGTGTGTTTAAAGATGTCTCCAGGGCTTGATGATTCTGGACAGCGCAGCTTAATTCCTGGATTTAAGGGTCATCGGGGATCATCAAACCTCTCATCACATTTGATACTGGCATCATTTGAAACCACATCCACTGACCCTTTGAAACACACATACGTAATTGCTTGCAAACTGAAGCATGATTCTGCACTCATGCAGTTTAATAAATGTATTCGCGCACGCTCATAATGGTTTCGGCACACTTATCAGACACCATGCATGACGGCAACATTAAACACCCATTCGCTGGAGGCACACATTCAGCATGAGACACTGTCAGGGGCAGATTCCTCCCTGGCAATATGAGGCCCTCCATATGGAAGCCATCGACTGTCTCATGTCTGATGTCATAGTAGGAGGCCAGGTCTCTAATGAGACACATGCAGAGGTTCTCAGAAAGCAGCGTCAGCGATGGTTACATTTAGAACGTAGGGTAGTGTCTTAAAGAGATGTGCATGTCACCGATTGGAAAATTGTCAAGGTAACTAAAGACTTTGTGTTTATCTCTGGCAGGTAAGTTACGTCGAGGGTACCGCTCTGGTCATGGGTTTTGAGGATCCTATGGTACGGACAGACGACACCCCAGTCAAGCGCTGTCTACAAACCAAGTGGCCCTACATCGAGCTCCTGTGGACCACAGAGAGGTCGCCCTCCCTCAATTAACCTTTCATTTTCACCTGCCATCTTCTGGCTGCACAGCCTTCGAGGAAGGCTGAACCCTCATAAGACTACTCACTCTGCACTACATTTTGCAGGCCAACACTGAAGGGCCTGAAGGTAAACTGAGAGACGATTCTCTTCACCTGACGCTCACACAAAGGCTCTTATCTGCTTTTTACACAACTCAACTGGCTTGTACATTTGATTTGGGCAACTCTTGTGTCAAGCCCTGAGTTTTTTTTTTTTTTTTGTAAATTTACATTCTATTATGTATACCAAATGATTTGTTTTTGCAGGTGTACCATATTTTTCAACATAAATTTTAGTTTATTTATCTGAATGGATAAATCGTTGAACAACCACACTGACTGTGATGCTATTATGCGTAATTTATGGAATTGTTAATATATACATTGTGTACATTGAATTAAATCCTTTTCAATGTTAGGGGTTAGGAATTATGTAAGGGATCATTTGACCAAAGCCTCTGCTCGGAGATTAAGTTTTTGCGTATTTAAAATAGTCAGATGAGGGATCGTCAGGTTCTACAATGTTGGCCATAAGCGAAGGTTTGTTTAAACAGGTTTACAGAAAATGCACTACAACCCCATGCTGGCCACCAAAAGACAGTAGGAATGAAAAGGACGATTTTATTATATAAACTTTAAACCTCCAGGAGGGATTCTGGAATGACACTATGATTCTCTGCATGAGAGAGAATAATTAAGACACCGATGAGCTTTCACCCTTATTTATTTTCATCCTAATGATGGTTCACTTAAATAAACACCTTTTGTTCTTCACGTTTCGACTGCTGTTTTTTGTGTTTAGTAAAACCCTGTACGTGTTCATGTTAGCTAACTTGGTTATTGTGTTGACAGCGCAAGTTCATGGGGTCAACTCTAAGGGAACACACATACTGATCAAATGTATACCTTGGATTTACTTTGGATAAAGCATCTGCCACATGCATAAATTTGAGGATCCACCTGACCAAATCATTAATAACTAGTAACTACACTCCTAATTCTTAAATTCCTAAAACTAAAAATCTAACTGCATGGATTTTTTATGTTACTATTTGGCACCAGCCAGGAGAATATCACCAGTAATTCGCAAAGTCCGTCTTTAAATATTTCTTAGGTTGTGTAATTCAACAGAGCAGTTCAATTTGGTGGAACATTTTCGGACAGTATTGATTTGAACGGTAACCGAATTTAATCATGAGACCTTGGCATCCAAAATATTCTGAGGAAGTGACGGTTATGGCCCATATGATCCTCTGGGTCATATATTAAGCTGCTCTGTTTCCTCTGTAAAGTCAGACTAAAAGATAATTAAAACCGTCCCCACTAAGGATGCTTGTGACATGTGGAACAGATCTTCATGGGCCAAGTGACTAAACTTGACATTATTGCAAAAAGAAATAAAAGCAACAGTTTAGTGGAACCAAAGTTTTCATTAGGCTCTCAATGGTACAACTTGGCACCACATCAAACAAGTAATATTCAATGGAAGAGGAAAATAAATTCAAAAGATGCTGAATACAGGATGAAAGCATTTTATTGCCAGATCGTGCCTTTTGAGGTCTTTCATTTCGTGGTTCCGGTAACATTTTGTGGATCTGTGTCGGCTGGGAGTTATCAGATGTTTGTTACGTCACTGGAATAAACAATTTAGGCAAATAATGATGCTGTAGTCATTGCGCCATCGGCGTGTCTGGTGTTCTGTAAACATTGTGATGTCCTCTGGCACACTGTCAGGGATTCTGTTACGGCTCGCCTTGGCTTAATATATCACTCCCGTCCATCTGAGACTGCTATGTAAATATTCTAATGACTTATCAGACTAATGTTTGACAGGTGTTTTTATTCTTAGTTAGGTGCTAAAAAGTTGGCAATATAAATGTCTGGAATGACTTTTTTTGTCCCAGTTTATCCGTTCTTGGCAGAAAGCAGAAGTTGGAGAAATCTTTATTAATGAAGAGATGGGGAGGAGTGTTTATTTTGGTACGGGTCATTTCATCAAACGTCGGTAAAATGGAAATACGACTCAATTATCTGAAAAACGCAGATGACACGAAACCAAAAGGCAAACGTGCTTTGAATGGATTGAGAGTTCAGGAGCTGAGGTGCACAGGTCGACCATATAAAGAACTGCGAAACGCTGGCATGTATTAGAGGATAGAAGAAAAAAAGCCATTACTCAAAAGGCATAAAAAAGCACATCTGGAGTTTGACAGAAAGCATAGTAGTAATGAAGAAAGAAAGATTGTGATCAGATGCAAGAGCAAGATATAGCTTTTAACCAAAATGATATTACAAATGTAATGCTGTTGATTCAAAGATGAACGTTCCTCATAAGCAGCTTCACATTTGAAGCAGTTTCAGTCTGCTTAGTTTCCATTTACTTTCAATAAGTGGAAAAAGGAACATTTGACAACCTCTTCAAATTCATTCTCTTGTGCTCCACAGACGATTGTAAATGTTATTATTTTGGTCATCAAAGTATCATTATACTCTGTTGGTTTATACAGAAGCTTGTCCAACATGTCAAATTTGTCTGCTACATATATTCAGGTGTGTGTTAAGATTGTGTGTCTGGTTTTAAATATTGTGTTTGGTTAGTGTGATAAAATAAGTCTGTCTGGCTCTTTGCCTCCCAGAGCCTTAGAAGGGAATTCAGAGAATGTTTTCGAGCTCTCATTCCCCTTGGTTTGAAAAAGCAATACATGAACCGTGCCTAATCTGTTATTTTGCTACGATTTGTGTGTGTTGGAGATGCTTTTTGTTTACAAATATGCTTCACAGGTCTTCACAAACAAGACATCCTATTTTGACCATTGAGCAAATGCAGAAATTACAGGCGAGAAGACACCAGCAAAAATTTTTTGATTTATGTCTGTGTGTTGTTTATGTGGAATCTTATGTGGTCTTGTGTTGCACAAAGTCATTGCTGATTCTTAGTAGCCAACAATTTTCACCTACTGAAAACTCTCCCACCCACAAATGGACAACAGAGAAACACTATTAAATACATAGTCATGAAAGATGAATGTTCGCTGTCGTGATGGCTTTTAAAAGAAAATTCGAGAGCGGTCCAAATACATACTTTTATTTCATCTGAATGACAGAACGCTATGTAAGGACATGTCTTATGGAGTAGACTTAACATCATAGAATTTACTAGAACAAGGCAGAGAATGTTGTTGTTTAATTAAATGATTATTTGATCTTTATTATTAAAGGAATAGTTCATCCAAAAAATGGCTATTTTAAAATAATACTTTCCATAGTATGAATGAAAGTCAACTGTATGAACTATTCCTTTAATGTTTCTTTTTTTATATACACAGTCTGTTAAGAAGCTTGTGGATTTGTTACAGACCTTCTGGAAAGTGTGATTTGAAGGGACATTCAGAGTGTCTTCATACCTTTCACATAAGAAGCCCTAACAAATCTCATCTAAATATTTGTTCGGAAAACCGGGTGGATGAAAGGCTACTTATTGTGGCTTTAAAGCAAATAGAACCAAGACAAGCGAATATTATATATATTTGTAATTTTAACAAATATTTTTTTTTTTTAAGTATTTATCAAGCTCAATCATTGAACTCTTACCACAGTTTTTGTTAAAATATATAGGCTAAGAATTTTGACATTAACAAAAGCAACGTTTGGTTGTAAACGAGTGAATTATAAATACATACTGTAACAAGCTTCCAAATAACAATAAATACACTATACATGTGCGGTTAGAAGTGCTGCACTGTTTCGTGCACAACAGCGGAAATCACAAGATGGGCGTTAAAGGGAATTACTTCATTTAGTCGAGATTAAAACTCTGATATCCAGATGGTGTCCAAAAGCAGTCTGCGTCTTGAGCTCAGATGTGAATAGAGAGCCTAAATTTAGGCGCACTCCAGGGAAACGGGTCAAAAAGTTACGATCGAGGCTCCTTAAAAACGTGAATGTTATACTTATCGCGCGTTCTTCACACCAACGTTTAACTTTGATGCAGATAATAACCGTTCATTATTTTCAACCGGTGAAATTATATAAATTAAGGCATCCGTTTGGGTGTGAAATTAAACAAGTATCAGTAATATTGCAATATACGCAATCTAATCTAATAATATCTACTTTACTTTTTCATTTTGAGTAATTTAGTATTCAGATTATGTGTCTGTTGCCATAAAAGGAGTTGGCCGGATGCGCTGTGTTATGTGCTGCTGGAGCCCGGTCTCGTGCGCAGCGCATATAATGTCTAGTACGCGGAGAGCGCGCTCAGAGAAAGGCGCGCAACTTGCATGTGTAAAGCAGCAGACGCATGGAGCGCATACTCGGTTTATGACAGCTGAGCACGGACAGGGACAGGCTGCTACGCTGTAATATATTGTCTCTGTACATCTCTGATCACTACATTCGGATTGCATTTGGAGACGCTTACCTGAAGCCATGCGCCCGTGTTTTTTCCGCGTGGGGTTTCGTGGGGTTTTGCTCACATTTTCAGTTTTATGCGAAACTGTTGCTTTCAACCTGGATTTAGAGAAGCCAACGGTTTACAGTGGACCAGAGGGAAGTTATTTTGGATATTCTCTGGACTTTTACCACCCGACCCAGGACAGAAATGCGTAAGTGGAATGGTTAAACTTGGATAACATGTACACGAATCTAAAAAGAAGCCAATTCAAATGCATGTTGACTACAATTTCATGAAAGAAAAAACTAGTTTGCCTATTCCTTAGATGTTTGAGACGTTTAAGACTTCTGCGATAGCTTCGTACAAAACACTCATTCAGCACCATCATGGTGGACCTGAACTCTGCCGCCTGAAGTTGATTTTGAAGTTTAAAAGACAGACTGAAATAATACCATTCACACTTAATATACAAACACAAGTTCCATTTCTGTTTGCTTGGTTCAGAATTTTTTATATTGAGTTTTTATCCGGTGGGATGCTGCTGTGTGTGTAGATTTATCCTTGTTTCTCTCCAGCATGTCTATTCTGGTTGGGGCTCCCAAAGCGAACACCTCTCAACCAGGGATTGTGGAGGGAGAGCGGTCTACTACTGCCCCTGGCCGGCATCAGACCCAGACTCCTGCCGCCAGATCCCCTTTGATAAAGCCAGTAGGTACCCTCATACTTCACAAAATGTTGCTGATTCTATTGTAACCAACTTTTTAAGTTATACATCTACACGAATGTGATCATAGGTGTATTATTATCTCAACGGTCATGCTTTGATATTTTCTATTTTATACAACTTCTTTAGGGTAGGCTACACAAATCTCTGTTCCTCCAATAAAAAGATCAAAAACCACATCCAAGAAAGAGTTAATTTCCCCGCATATGGTTTGGTTTAAAGTTGCAGGAGCGGAGTAATTACCATAGGTTTCAAGAGAAAGGCGCGTAACTTTACCTCCGTGCGTAATCTGCCGCAATTTAGACGTCCATTACTCTCATTTATTAGCTACAGCGCTGATCACCATTTGAGAACATTTCTTCATTCTTTTCCAAGTGAGTTTGCCGTCTTTGTCGTCTGAATTGTCCGGTGAACAGTAGTGTATGAATTGTACAACAACCTTAAAGTTGGCTTGGAGAGACGCAGCTGTTAAATCGAAGTTAAATCACATTTAAATCGATTTTGTCGCGGGAAAGGGAGATGGCATCACGGCAGTGGCTTTTATGATATTAGTGGACTATTTTGAGGAGGTTGGCCTGCCGGTAAATTATTTCAGTGGTCATTTTTGGACCCATCAGAAATGCGGCGGGCAGGGGAGACAGACGCGCGCTGATGTTTTGCGCTGTGTTATTCATAGCGTTCTCTAGAGGGAGCTTTGATCGCTGAATTTATGTGCTTTTCCTGGCGTAAGTGGTCTCATATCAGAATAGGTTACTTTCATCGTTTTCTTCAACATGTTGCCCTTTACTAGACACTGCTGTTTTGTATTTCCCAATGGGGGGTAAATAAATAAATACATTTAATTGAATTTCTATAACCTAAATCAATTAAATTGTTTTGGCATTCACAGGTAAGCCAAAAGACCCACGAATAATCGAATAAAGGGTTATTATTAGGGCTGTCAAAAGATTAATCGCGATTAATCGCATCCAGAATAAAAGTTTGTGTTTACATAATATATGTCTATGTACTGTGCATATTAATTATGTTTTTATAAATACAAACACGTACACATGCACACATATTTAGGAAATATTTTACATGTATTTATTTATATTTACCAACAATTGAAATGATATATAAATGTTGATAATTTTTGGATTTTTCTTAAATATATGCATGGATGTGTATGCGTTAATACATACAAAATTATTATGCACAGCACACAGATATATATTATGTAAACACAAACTTTTATTCTGGATGCGATTAATCGCGATTAATCTTTTGACAGCCCTAGAATAGGATTGCATTGGACCTTTGTTTTTTAGCGAATAAGATAGATATCCGCTGTTTTTAGGTAAAGCACTGGGATTACGCACTGAAATATAGCAAAAGGTGGAACTGACATTGAAATAGACAGTCTGGTGAAGATGAAAGCAGTGGTGCTCCGGTTTAAGCTTTTAGAAGGATGTGATGAGGTGTGTGTGTGAGAGAGAGAGAAGGTTAAAAGAGTTGTGAACAAAGGGGAATGAGAAAAAAGTCGAGACACTGATGAGAGAGGGCAAAAGTGCTGTCTGTTCTTTGTTAGTGTCTGCACACCATGCATTTCCAGCATACTCATTCGAGAGCATTGACTACGAACACATATTTTCAGATTCATTAGTCACGTTGTCTTTAACACACCTGACCTTTGACCCTGCGTGGTCTTCCCATTGAGGACCGCAGAGCTCTTCTTGGGGGGCTTGACACGTGTGTGAGCGTCTGACATTTTTGATGACAGGGTTCGTGTGTAACTAATGCAGTCCTGACAGAGAAAAGTAAATTCATTTGATACACCAGACAAGGTCACAGCACTCACATAACTACATGTTTCAGATATACTAGAATTACCAAGGTCTTAAAGCAGGTACATTCCACAGACGTGAGGTGTGCATATTGAAGAAGACAATCTCACAGTCTCTGTCTTAGCAAAGAGTGACATTATCATAACCAATACATGTGTTAGTTCAGAATGTTTGATTCTCACCACATGTCACATTTGTTCATACTGAGCGGAGTTAATAATAAAGCAGCTTTGATTCAAAGCACTGCAGCAGAGAGAAATAAATCGCAACAGATTTATAACAAAGCATCAATTAAAAACACCCACAAAGAATGAAACGGATGTTGTCAAAGTTAGGCACAGCATTTCCAATTCGATACCATCATTTTTTATTCAAACATGATTTTCCATATTTATTTTGCTCTGTTTTAAAGTAAGAACATAATCCTTATGTTTGCTAAGAGATGCTTTTACTGTTCATTGTAAGATTAGGCATTGCGGAAAAATCTGAATGGGTTTGCATCTGTGTTCACTGAAATGATTTCTTCATCCAGTAATGATGAAAGCAATTACAGTCATTTGGATTGATATCCAGATTTCCCACAATGCATCATGGTCATATTGTGTTCACATGTCCATAAAACATGAAAACACAGACACGCTATGAAATACCTAAGCTCAGACACATGAAAAATGGCTCTTTTGGTATGAGCCTTTTTCAGAAATGATAAGTCATTTTGACATTTTCTGAAGAAATATAAATGTACATTTCTGTGTGAAAGGAACTGGCATGATGCAAATCTATTTTATAACAGAAAAATGATTAGTTTGAGGAAATAACATTAAAATTCCTCATGGCTGAGTAATATCATAGCATGCGTTATCTGTTCAAATTTCAGACAGATTTCTGATTACTAAACTACAGTAAAGTACATGAATAGAGTTAAATGATGGAAAATGACTAAAGACTGGCGAAGAAGGAAAATAGAGGAGTATTACAGTCGGGGTGTTTTTATGAGGTGTAGACTACACCTTATGGAACTCTAAACAGGCCCAGGTGCACCGAGATCTTGTCTGGAAAACACAAAACCCCCATAGATACAAATGTACACGTGTATACAGTCTGAGAGTAAAATGACCCCCTGTAGATGTGCTTTCTTATAAACAGGAACACTCAGACCCGCTTGAAACGCTGTTTAATTTGCTCTTTCATGCCTCATGTTGACTCCTGAGATAGGCGCAGGCTCCCCGTGACCCGAGGTAGTTCGGACAAGCGGTAGAAAATGGATGGATGGATGCCTCATGTTGTTCCAATATGAGTGTATTGGCGCAATGTGCTCGCAATGTGTTACATTTCCCAGTTGCTTGATGTTTTCTATTTAGTATATAACGAACTCTATTCCTTTTTCTCTTTCTGTCATTCTCTCTCTCTTGCTCAATTAACCAGATAACCGGATGGTTAAAGTGAATGGCACACGGGAGCCTCTGGAGTTTAAATCCTATCAGTGGTTTGGAGCTACAGTCAGGACCCACAAAGGCAAAGTGGTGGTAAGTGATGCTCAGAAACATAATCCAGTTAATGACCATTTGCAATCATAGTCTTGGCAGATGACTCTGAGTGTTCAGGGATGCGGTAGAAAAACCTGCTCAGAGAAGAGACAGTGGCGAAGCTGCCCATCCATGTGTGGCAAACACCTATTTAAAAGCATTGCATCAGAGGTTCAGAGTTGTGGAGCTCAGTACGCTGGATAGAATATGTTACTCTGGGCACGATTTTTCTGTGTGTTTTTAAAGAAATGCATTGCATTTACTGATAGGGTTGTAGAAATGTTCATTTGAAGTTGCCTTTGAAGAAAAAGGCTTAGCGTCTATTGTTCTTCAGAGAACCACACACTCAAACATTGTTCAAATGTGCCTGTTTGGAAAAATCAGACAGAAGATTCCAGTTTTCTTTACCTTCTGAAGTCTGAAGTCCAAAGCTTCTCATCTCTCAAACTGTACATTATATCCACAGATGTCCTCTTCTCATATTTCTTTGATTGTATATCTTATCTGTCAGTAAGTGATGTTGTGTATGTGTCTGTAGGCCTGCGCGCCCCTCTATCACTGGAGGACAGTGAAGGTCAGCAGTGAGATGGATCCAGTGGGAACATGTTATGTGGCCGTTCAGAACTTCAGTGCCTATGCTGAGTATTCACCTTGTAGAACCAGTGAGTACACACACACGCACACGTTTAAAGCTTGGTCAAGTTTTTTTTCTTCTCAGACAAGATGTGACACACAATATTTAAAAAAAGTTGTGAAATAGAATCATCACCTTGAAATTATCTTTTTAAGTCGTGATGTAAGGAGTACTGTTTCAAGGTCCAAGCCTCCGCTCATCTCAAGTGAGGAGACTATTTAAACAGCTGTTTATAAGCACTTGTTCTTAACACATTTATTCTAAACTTTCATAAACTCACGATGTACACTACAGTCTCACAGAATCTCCCAAATCAATATTGTTAACGTATGGCATCTGATCAGTGCATTTGGACTCATAATGTTCTATGTGACATTTTTGTCAAAATTTGTAAATTATTCACATATTCTTATTCTGTCAGATAATATAATAATTGTCTATTATTAAATTATGTTAAATCTATTTGCATTGTTTGATGTTTTTTACATTGTGTACATTTTGGAAAATGTCAAAAAGTCTAAAGTCAAATGGAATGCAAAAAGTGTTCAGAATGCAGATAGAACCTTATGGTGGCGGAATAACAATGTAACTCTTTAACACTTTTGAATGTGTTAAAGGAGTAGTTCACATCAAAATTTGCCCCCATTGACTTTCCATAGTAGGAATAAAATTGTGAAGTGTACTACCGTACTCCTTTAAGACATTGCATTTGGTATGGACTTGTTATAGGCTGCCCATCCAGTTGCCATGGCAATAATGCGTCCTACTGTAAACAGAAATCAAAACGAAACTCACATGTTTGTTTTGATGTAATTAAAAGCAATTTCCCCTGCTTTGAAGTATAACATTCACAGTTACATCACAATACTGATGAATTCTAATTTATTCCATTATATTAGATACACACATTATCCTAAAAATACACACGCAGATACCTATCTATATTCGCCTTTAGTTTAGTATTGAGCAGTGTGTGTACACGTATGTGTGGGGGATGATGGTAACTGTGCCTAAAAATGTCTTGAGGAGAGAAATTAGTGTATGATATATGAGCCCATAATGGCTGTGAATTACTTTACTCGCTCTGTGGCAAACAATATTAAGTGCCAGCAGTCTGCCTGGCAGGTCAGCAAGGCGTCATTGCCAAGGTGCCGAGCAAACCGTGTCTATGTTCTCCGGCTTGTATGAGCTGTGGAATGGACACACCATTAGTGCAAGCTTATATACACTTACTATATACACTTACAAAAGCACAGTAGAGTTGAGACATTAAAAGAAAAGAAAACTTGGAAATGAGTGGTTAGCTATAGTCTGCCAGAGGATAGTGAGAAAAGATACACAGAAAAAAATGAGAGAGAGAGAAAAAGTGTATTGTGTTCCAGGACACAAACTGTGTTACAGACATTAAGATTAGTAGTGATGTTATGCCTCATTTACCGGAGCTCAGACTCTTACTTAATGACAATTTATATGTACATACACTTACAGTACAGACGTTACTGTACACCGGAGGAAAAACATCTTACTTCATCAAGTATGACTCATTTCAGGATCAAAACCCTACAATCCAATGAACCAATCAGATTTTGGGTTAAAGCTATAACCAGGGCTTAGTGTTTGGACCTTATTCTTATCAGTTTATACTTCCTGTATGATTTTAGAAATAGTTAAAAGTCCTAAATTACACTGTAAAAAAATACCAGTAACATATATTCCTGCAGCTGGGGCACCAGATAAAAAAACATATTTACTTTTTGTAAGGTGAAATGACATGTTTTTCATGTTATTCTACTGTACACCCAACTTGTTAATGTACAATCTATTTCTGTTATTTGACATTTTTACCACATTTCCTGACAATTCTATTAAAAAAGGTCATTCCATATAATTACAATTTTTTTACAGTGTAGGACAATTAAGCGTGTTTTGAGGTGCATGTACATTTGAACTTTTATGATGTATTTTGTTTATTTGGTACGCTGTATTTATTACATTAATATTTTTGCTCGTCTTTGGGGCAATTCAATACGTTGTTAATCCCTATCACATTTCTATTACTGAGGATGTTGTGATCTCTTCAGATAACCCGGACCCTGAGGGGCAGGGCTTTTGCCAAGCAGGCTTCAGCGTTGATTTCACGAAGGTAACAAATCTTTTGAGGATGTTTATACCTCCTGATTTACAAATTAAGTTATCATGTAACAATTTTTTGACATTTTAATTAGTGATCAGGAAATAAGACAGAATCTTCAATTAGTCTATTTCAGAATAAGTAATTTTTCAAAATAATTAAAACTTTTTTAAATCATTAAATTTGAGTGGCTTTAAATCCCAGATTTTCAGGATGTTTTGGTCTCAGACTGTCGGACCTCACCGTATATCACTTTGTCCCTTCCATTCTTTTGTCACGCCCAATCAGAATAGATGACAGGAAGAGGCCTATTTTCCTTATATTCAGGATTTATTTTTCTTTCTCTTCCTACTCGCCTGTGCTAAAAATAAACAGTGACCATTTATCCTAGTGTCTTAAGTCTGTCTTCACACTCTTGGAATTATGCAAACACACACAGAAATAAACACAAACACACTTAAACCTGATGTCAGCCTGTAACCTGTGTCCTTATTTCTATCCTTCTCTCTCTCTTTCGCTCAGGAGGGGACGCTGGTTGTGGGGGGACCTGGGAGCTTCTACTGGCAAGGTAACATTTCTCTTCAATAAACAGTCAATAGTTTCCATCATTCCATTCTTTTCCAGAGTATCTTTAAGTGAGAAAACCGATTGGCAGACACGATTCTCACAAGACCCCAGGAATCTCAGCTCTTTCCAACAGAATGACCCTTCCTCCACCTTCAGAGCAGAAAAACAGACACTCCACAGATGACACGTCACCTCTCGTGCGCCCCGTTACCAAAATAATCAGAGATTATCTCATTCATGACTGAGTCTGTTCGGCCGATCACAGCGCAGGGTTCTGTTAGAGGTCACTCATCCGAGATGGTTTAATGATAACGGTAATATAGTTTCAGTGATAATAAAAGACAGAAGGGTCATTGCTGCTCATTTGGGTCAATGGAATCAGTGTTGGATGATCATTAGACCTTTAATCCTTTGAATTTGAACTCCAACGACAGGAAGTTAACGAATAACACCTGCACCTTTTCACTTTTAGCCTGTATTTACATGTTCTGGTTAATTGGCAATGAAAGACATTAACAGAGAATTCATAGATTTCCACAACAATGGAATAAGAATTTTGAGAGCAATTTGCATTGGTGGGCATTTGTGCCAGTTTTGTTGATTAAAAGAAAACACTGAGAAAACTGCTTTAGTTTATATTTAGTTAATCATATTTGTATTAGTACCATTTTTTTATACTTTGAATTAGATTTTTAAGCAATTCACAACCGTAATATTTAAGGGTTATGTCATCTGTCTAGTTATCTGTGTGTGCATCAGCCATTGAAAAACATAAATATCAGAGAATTTTGTGTGGTCTGTATTAACTTCCTGTCCAGGTTTATTACTATAATATGATGTAATGTTGATAAGAAACTGCTCTCTCACCTACTGCAAAATTAATGCATCTGGCTGAATCCCTTAAAGGGATAGTACACTCAAAGATACAAATTCGTACATTGTTTACTCACCCTCTTATCATTTCAAGCCTGTACGACTTTCTTTCTTTCCTTTTCAGAAAACACAAAAGAAGATATTTTAAAGAATGTTTGTAACCGAACAATGGCGGTATTCACTTCTGTTGTATAGACACAAAACCAATTTAAGTCAATGGGTACCAGCGTTGTTCATTCTTCAAAATATCTTCTTTTGTGCTCTGCAGAAGAAAGAGAGTCATGCAGGTTTGAAATGAAAAGAGGACGAGTAAATAATGACAGATTTTTGGGTGAACTATCCCTTTAAAGTCAGATTCGAAAACACTTCTCCTCTTAATAACACAAAAATGTGCGGCGTGGGATCGAACTTCCTTCATTACAACTAAATGAGGCACAGCCCAAAATTTTGTGGCCGGATGCATATGTGTATGTGGTTTGAATTTGCGCAATAATAGATGTTGATTGTTGTGTAATTGCAGTCGTATGTGTAAGCATGCGCGCAGACCCCCCACAACCTCTCTCTTTGTTTTATGCTGTGGACAAATACAAATGCATGAGAAGTTATGACCTGCCACACGCTTTTTCTCCTCACTTCTTTCCCACGCTTGGTCCATCGTGACCATCTTAACCATTTCACATCATCACTCTGTTATGAGGAATGACAACAGATTTCTGTAAGAAGGAAAGTTGTGTTAACCACATGCTGTAAGAGTGTGTGTTTGTTCGTTCACAGAATTTAGGACATACTCTGGATAATAGATGCGCATGTAGACACAGTTACGCATAGCTAAACACATTAAGGGAGATGGACGAGGTCCAGGTCAAGCTGCTGCCTGGTAGTAAAAAGAGAGTAATGTGTGTATTGAACTCGAACAACAAACACAGAGAAAATGTCTTTACACCCTGTTGTGTCTTAATATGTGAGGAGAACTTGCATCTGTGTTTTTGTAATGTTAGATGGAGGCAAACCTGTATGACGATGCAAAATCCAAAAATGTCTTCATCCAAAAATGAAAATTCTGTCATTAGTTACCCCCTCTTGTCATATCAAACCTGTATGACTTTCTTTCTTCTGCAGAACACAAACGATATTTTGAAGAATGTTGGTAACCAAACACTCCAGTGCACATGGCTTTGGGTCAATGGGTACGTTGGTTACCAACATTCTTCCAAATATCTTCTTTTGTGTTCTCTGTGTCACAGGTTTGATATGTCAAGAGGGAGTAAAGGATTTTTGGGTGAACTATCCCTTTAAAACAAATCAACACGTTTACACCAATAAGATCAAGGTTTTCCTCCGGAGCATATTTTTTTTATTTTTACAAATCTTGAAATGCTTTTTACATTTGTGTGTGTACTGCAGGTCAAGTGATCACAGCAGGAGTAGCAGAAATACTGAACGGCTATTCCTTGAAAACTATCCTGCGCAAAGTTCAGGGAGAGAAACAGACGGTGGCCGCATCAGACGCGTATGATGACAGTTACTTGGGTAAGAGAGAATGTGTGTGTTTTCTTTTGAAAGGTAAAGATGCTTTATGGGACACCAGTGAGCTGTTTTGGGGTCAGTGGAAACAGCCCTCAGGCAATTTAATAAAAACACACAGGCACACGTTTTTTTTTGGTGCATGTTACGTTAACCTTGACCCTTTATCCTATAGCTCTGGTGCTGAGTTTGCGCCTACTGATAACATTTCCATCTGGGACGATGCACACACAAATACACACACACAGCCTCATAAATCCTCTGAGCATTTTCTCTTGAATCTTTATCACAGCTGGACTATCATCATAATAGTGGAATTGATAATAAAATGACAAGGGAGCATCAATTTGACCCACTTAGTTACTAGCATTAACTTTTCCATTCACTGTCGTCTAGAGACTTCCTGGTTTGCTCACATAGTCTGTTTTTCGTCCGGTAGGATACTCTGTAGCGGTCGGAGAGTTTACGGGTGATTCAGAACAAGGTGAGACCTTAAACCTTTCTGCTACATTTCTACTCACATTGTACATTTCCATGCACTGATTTAGACTCATTTTAGATTCTACTTTAATGGCTTAATATGATCATGCTTTCTATCTTCAAAGATAATATTCTTTTGGGATAGAAGTCATTCTGTACCTGTGTATTGCATATGTACTCTGGGTTCAGTCAGGCTCCTCCCCTGTGTTCTTAATGGAACCATACACTCCAAAATAGTTCTTCTATTGAATCCTTATCGCCTCTATTTGTGTGCTTTTCTGTCTTATATGCATTTTAAATGTTGTGCAGAATTTGTTTTCCGTTACGAGTGTCTATGAGAGAGAGGGAGAGCTTTGTCTCTGTGTGTGGCTGTTGTGGGCATTTCTGGCCTGCTAAGCTTTGATCGGACCCTTTAGCCTCAGCCCAAAATTACAGACCGTGGGCAGTATTCTGTCGCTGACATGCCACCCAGTGACAAACAGCCCATGTGCAGCTGTCATCCCTCACACACTTGTACACCCCCACAGACGTGTTCACAAGCCGTCATTACCATCCACATCCATCAAACGGCACCATCATTGCTTTTTTTACCTCTCTCTCTCATTCTGTCTCTTTCTCTCTCTTCCATGCATATGCTCTGTCTGGTCTGGATTAGTGGTGATCTCTGTGTGTCAGGGCTTCATAAATGGGCTTTTGCCGTGGTGCATTTTGCGGTTGAGGAAGGCGGGAAAATGGAGGTGGTGGGGGTGGAAAGTTGAGGACATGAAGGGCGTGATGAGTCTTTGGGTGACAGGCAGGCTGGGACGATTTAGATATAGGAGGAGACCATCTCCGATCTCGGTGGGTGGGACAAAGATCTGGACAACCAGGAACCCTCCCGTGACATCACTATCTGCATGATGATCCATCAGACCTCCGTCTATCTCTGTCTCTCGCTCTATCGCGATCCATCTTCCCCAATCTGGATCTGTCTTCTAAATATTTATATTACACGAGTGACTGACGTGGTGTTGACAGAAAAGAGATTTACAAAAATCACAAGTCTCACCTCAGTGTTTATCCTGAGATGCCATAGATAAGTGCTCGTGTGTGTGAGTTTGTCCGTCCATGCGTGTGTGTAACCCGGCATCGAGTTGAAACATTTACTTCATTAGATAGGAAAAGTGCGTTTTATTCTTGATCAGGACTGGAGGACATTATTTGTTTCTTTAAAGTTTTCGGGTCTTGAATATATAAACCTGCTGACACATATGTAAATATATTTAAGGTCTGGGTGACTGCTTTATCAATATTTGTTTATGTCCAATACAGAACTGGTAGCAGGGGTACCTCGAGGGGCGCAGAACTTTGGTTATGTAAGTATAGCATCTTTAACAGTCTCTGGTCAAAGGTCTGGGGGGAGGTGAAATGTGAGGTATGTTCGAGAGGTTAGTGCTTACTACGACAGCAAGAAACTTATCGGTTTAGTTATTGATTTAAATAAACAATGAAAAGCGTAATGTTTAGCGAGACATATTTTAGCAAGACGTAAAACCTCCATGTCACTTGTGGACATTCAAAAACACGTGTAAGTGGATTTGAGTTCCTCATCTGGATGTGATTTAATCTTTTGAGGAATTCCCAATTATGGCTGTACTATCTAGTAGTGTCCCCTTTGCCCCCTATTTAAACAGAATTTTAAATGGTTTGTGACACAGGCACTGAAATTATTATTACTGTTTATTTATTTGATCAACTGCATGTTATGTTCATGGCATGTGGCTTTGTTTGATTTGGGATCTTAATCGTATAAAACAGGATTAATCTGGATGCAATGGTTATTAGGTTGGAGGACAGTAATATGGTCAGATGAAGTGCTGCAGGTCATCAGACAGCAGTTCAGATACAGTCTCCTGACAAAATGATCTGTCATAAATGCATACAATGTTTGATGAGCATTAAAATGATACATTTCTGCTTTCATTAGGTGGCTGTCATCAACGCAACAAATTTGACATTTATTCAGAATTTTACTGGAGAACAGGTGAGCGAATATCTAAAGAATTATTCTTTTAGTTGTGTTTTGTCTGAATGTGTTCCTTCTTTTTTCTATGTCTCAATTTTGATTTAATGTCATATTGAATTATTTCTAACAGATGGCTTCGTATTTTGGATACACTGTTGCAGTGACTGATCTAAATGGAGATGGGTAAGTCTACTTAAAAACTTATTGTACAGTGATTTTTAAAGATAAATCACCTGTGGATGTTTGTCTAATGCAAAATGTGTAAATATTGTCTGTTTACATATTAAATTAAAAATAAATCTTCTCATCTGGTCTCGACTAATCTACCCTCTGCACCTCTTCTATCCTCTTCTCATCTCTCTCATAGACGGTTTTAAAGGCAACAACATAAACAAACGTTATTTTGCGTTATTTTGCCCAAACGTAACTTCTGGTAGACCTCCGCAAAGAATCAATAACTGTAGTTTTAATTCAATTAATATGCAATAAAATATTGAGATATGTTATAACTAAACACAGACCGCAGCACCCGATGAAACCACCTATACTCCTCTCTTCTCATCTCCTCTTGATTCATCTATTCTCTCCTGGTCTTCTATCCTCTTCTCATCTGGTCTCATCTCTCCTCTCATCCTCTTCTCTTCCCGTCTTGTTTAGTCTCATTTCTTCATCACTGTCTGTAAGGCTCTGTGGTGACATGTGTTTATGTCATTAACTCAAAGTTTTCCTTACCAACGGTACAACGTTAAATCAAAAGCAGTTTACACAAAGCTCCATAAAGACAGAGCAGCTAAATGATAAACCAGCAATAGCCAACACGCAAATTCTGCCAAGAGAGCAAATTACACCTCATTACATTTATACTGTAGTTAATGTAGTTGTTGAAGTGGCTCATTTGTCAAATCATACTAATAAATCTCTCGGGTTAAAGAAGATGTATCGTTTTTGTTTTACTTCGCTACCAAATCACAGCTTATGAATTACAGTGATTCTTTCCAACCTAACAAGGTTATATTTGTGATCTTAAATCTCATCATTAGACCAAGTTCTGAACTTCCAAAACCTTAAAACTCTATACCTTGGTACCTGCCTCCATGTCTGTTGGTTGTAGTCAAGGTTATTCTTACAAATCTATGTTCTGGGATGTTGGAACATTTTGGTGTTCCTCCATCAGTCCAAGTCTTTGTTCTGAAAATCACAAAGTCTGTTTTATATTTTCGCTCTTTTCATGATTTATGCTTTATCCGCTGTCCGCTTACAGCCTACTGTCAGGTTGACATCAGCTGGCCGGTCTCCATCATCTTCAATGGCTCATATTTTTAACAGTTACACTATGATTTCTTGATTTGTGTGTTTGCTCTTTGTATATATTGCTGTCTTGGAAGCCCAAGGGTGGGGTCATGTCAGTGTGATACTTTCATTTCAATCACGGTCTATAAAGCACAGACAGTGACTGATCCGAGTACAGGTCTTCGTCCTGATGCTAACCACTCTGTCTTTTCAATTCCAAGTCTTACATCTTGAAAACTTATTAGTATGTCACCAAGTTTGTAGGATGGTTATGGGATAGATATTACCATTGTCCTGTTATTAAAAATGGTGTGTTCTCAGGTTGGATGACGTGTTGGTTGGAGCCCCACTTTACATGGATCGTGAGTTTGAGAGTAAACCTCGAGAGGTGGGTCGGGTGTATTTGTACCTGCAGGAGGACGCGCTTCTGTTTTCTCCTCCTATCATGCTCACTGGAAAACACCTGTTCGGACGCTACGGAAGCGCCATCGCCCCTCTCGGAGATATTAACCAGGATGGCTACTTGGGTAAGTCTGCGTGTTAATGGACTTGCATTGCATGTTCCAATAGTCAAATATTTCCATTGCCTTTGAGTCTTGTTGTCATTTTGTCCTGTTTCACCAAACGCCCATTTCCTGCTTGCCATGTTTTGTTTTGGATATCCTGTGTGTGTATCACATGATTACAATTTTTACGCCAGTCTGAAAAAGTCAAGTTTGTGATCGGTGCCCTTGTCTGTGATCTCCTGTGATGAGTTGAGTGTGACTCGCTATGTGTGGGTCTGCAGATGATTGAATATCTCATTATTTCGGCCTTCTATCTGTTACAAATTTAGCGGATTTCCCCAGTCAAATGGGTAATGCTTTCCATTCGCAAAACTCGCTCAATCCATCAGTAATCAAAATGAGATCAATCAGTCTAGATCTATGGCTCAAGGTGGCTTCTATATATTAAAGTCAATTCCCTAAGAATGTTAGTTGGAACAAGACATTCATCTGAAGCCATGACAATTCAGGACTTAGACAGGCTCCACGGTGTCCTATATCTCCATTCTTGTCTTCATCGCTTCGCCGTGTTGTCACAACGGCATTTATGTGAAGTTGAACAGAAACAGGTGTTCATGGGTGGAGTCCAGACCAAACTAATCACCCAAAGATTTTCTCCATCAATGTGGCTACAGGCAGATCTTCTTACTAGAGATTTCTGTTTGCAACGATGTGTTTTTGTGCGTGTGCGCATTCCTCTTGCATGACTTGAGCCTATATGTTTCTGTAACATGAACTGAAATGTCATTGTAATTTTGAGATGTAATTGGCTATAGTTGACCAATCAGAGATGTAAACCACCTGATTCTCGCATTCATACACATCGTTTTCCTAACCCAACTTGTAATATAAGATCGTAGATGTTGCATGAAATGCCAGTGTGCTTGAAGAATGTTTATTGTGGTTATGTGTTTCAAATAAGGCAGCAGCAGTAAACAAAACACATTTTGATTTGAAGGGATGGTTCACCCAAAAAGGAAAAATTCTGTCATCATTTACTTTACAACCTGAATGACTCTCATTCTTCCACACAACACAAAAGAAGATATTTTGGAGAAAGTTGGTAACCAAACAATGCCGGCGCCCATTCACTCCTATCATGTGGGCACAAAACTAACGCGTGAATGGGTGCCAGTTAACAAGGTTTTTCTTCCTTTGTGTTCTGCAGAAGAAAGAAAGTCATAGAGGTTTGAAATGATAAGAGGGTGAGTAAATGATGACAGAATTTCATTGTTTGGGTGAACTATCACTTTAAGCAAAGATTCCTTTTGTGCATCATTATGGATTTTGGCTCACAATTTTCTGGCTTATACTATAAGTATCAAATACTGAAATCAGGATGCTGGGAGTTTGGGACAGTAATGACTTAATCAATTTCTGATACGGGCATGAAGGTTAAGATATCACGGACCGCATTCTCTGTTACAGCAGCCATATGGCTGCACTGATGTGATGAAGTGACATACTGCACGTGTTGCCTACTAAGCGTGTGTGCACATTTTTATTATATCTTGTTCTGCTTGCTGAGGATGCTTTAGTTGCTTTGTTTCAAGACTCATAAAGACCTTATGTCTTCATACCTATTTCTAAGAAAACATTGGCCGTATGATTTAGTTCTTAAGTTGTCAATCATTTAACAAACGTTGTGAATTCAATTTCACTTAATTGTATTACAAAGCTCTTGGGATGGTCGAAGGAGTTTACCTCAGTCCAACGTCTCTCTGTCTGTGAATGGCATTTGGGATATAAACCTAATAATTCAATCAGAATAAGAGCCAGAGAAATGTGAGACTTGTCTATGTGCTATTTTAAGGCAATATTGTGGTTTCTTATGTCTGTAAAACAGAGTGTTTCTCTCATTTATGGCATGTGGTATATTTACACAGCTGATTATGGCCAAGCCACAAAATTAGGTGTCTTGTAAAAAGTCCATAATGAATTCTGTCTCTCTCTAATGTCAGAATGTCTAACTGTCGAGTGCGTGAACTTTACCCTCTCTGGTCCCACGGTATAGGTCTGCGCATTTGCATATATTTGCTTTTCATTCCTGTGGTGGTCCCTAATCCGGCCATCAGAATGTTAGAGCTGGGGGTCTTTGGGCACTGTGCCAGCTACTGTGCCTGCTGTCAGAAAACAGGAAAAGGAAATGACCAGGAATCACAAAAAACATGCGGGGGATATTTATAGAGAGGAACCGACCCAAGAGAAACAATGAAACGGAGTGCATTATTACATATGCTGACGCACGTGCACACACACGTATGGTGGTCCGATCAAAGGAAATGAGCGCTTTCTTGTGGTGGCGATTTTATTTTTCTATGTGTAATTAAACTTTTCATTCCCTTCTACCTCAACCGTTTGCTTAGCTTAGAAGATATCCATGAGCATACATTCCTCTCAGATCATTTATTAGTCCTTGGTTACTTTATAAGGCCTCTGTTTTCTGTAGCATTTTATCCTTTTATTTACTGCAATGTATAAGGATATATCATCAGAGTTTACTTCCGTTATCCCTCAGTTCTTCTCCCGGTGTGTCCCGCAGTGGGCATCTATGTCTGGGTCAACTTTTGTTGTCGGTTTGTTTGCGTGTGTGCCGGCCAATTGTAGGTTGATGACTCAAGCAGAGTGTTCCTGGCAGGAGGAACACTTGAAAAGATACCCCTGCCCTGGAGATTTATTGGCCACGCGGTAGTGGACTTGGATGTGCGCTTGTGCATGAGTCTGTTATTTTTCTGTAATAGCCCCTCGGAGCTCAGGAGAAAGAACAGTCGCTCCCTCTGGAGCTTCGTGTAAATCATGAGTTTCTTCTCAGCGTCTTCGGTTCTTCTACATGAAAGCATCCCTCTGTTCCTGTTCACCATCACAGACACTGAAATAATCAATTTTAGATGATAAACGGAAATATGTAGCAGGGCCAATTGTTCTGCACAGTGTGAATCCAGGTTTTCTAGCATGAGCTGTGACGGCACTCTTAAAAAGGTGCTTATTGATGTCATAGAAGAACCATTTTTGACTAAATGGCTCATTAAAGACCTTTTAACATCCAAAGAACCTTTCTGTTTTAGGACTATAAAAAAGTTAGAATGAAATGGTTTGTGTAAGAATTTGTGAGTAAATGGTTCTTTGGGGAACCAAAAAATGGTTCTTCTATGGCAGACGTGTCTAAACTTGGGCCCGGGGCCAAAATGGTGACCTTTGATTTGGCCTGCCTTGTCATTCATGAATTTGAAGTTTGGACATATCAAGTTTTAGTGAATCTAGGGGTCCCAATAGTTTGGAAGAAGCTGGCCAGGTTAGACAAATGATAACATGGAAATGTTGTGTTACATGCCATCATCTTCAAAAAGGCTAGGTAAATAAAATACAACCCAGACTACATTTAATACAGATTTACCTCCAACAGCTATAAACATTGCTTCTGCCAACAACAATGTGTTTTGTGCAGTGAATTACTGACCATCAGCATAAAAGAACAATTTTGTACCGTGTTGTGTTCACTCAGCACTTGCAGGGAAAGTTCACCCAAAAATGCTGTCATCATTTATTCACCCTCATGTTAACATGCTTGAATGACTTTCTTCTGCAGAACACAAAAGAGGATATACATAGGCTCCCATTCATTGACTTGCATTGAAGAAACTGTACAGGTTTTTAAAAAGATTTCTGTGTGAACTATCCCTTTTGATGTCGAAATCTGTGTAAAATATTGGTCCTAGAATAAAACCACTTGAGAAGCACTGATTTATACTAATATATGGTTTCATCTTTTTCTCAGATGTGGCAATAGGGGCTCCATTCGCAGGGGAAGATCGTAGCGGTCGAGTCTTCATCTATAACGGGCAAAAGTCTGGTCTGATGCTGGAGGAATCTCAAGTGCTGAGAGGTGCCTGGGCCTCATCTGCCATCCCAGCAGGCTTTGGGTTTACCCTGCGTGGAGATTCCGACATCGATAACAACCAGTACCCTGGTGAGTAAAGCAAAACCGTCAATCTCTCTCTCCCGCTGTCTCTCAGCTGCCTGCCTTTTATGCATGTTTCTGTTAAGACAATCATGCTGCGGAACTGATGTCAGAAACCAAAAGAGTGGACAAAGCAGAGATGGAGGGAACCCAGACATTCAGGTCGAGTCACGTTGTTGGTGAACGTGCCGTTGTTTTTTATGAACGTGTGATGAAGCATTTCCATTCTCATTCCAGTCGGGGGTCTGTGTGATATGGTTTAGATTTCCGTATTTCCTGTTGTGATGAGCATGTTGTTTTCTGCATATTTTTCTCATTTCTGTGTCTGTCACTTTATTTATTTTTCAATCTTCGTATGATGTGACCCATGTGATTTCTGAGATCTCTGTTTGGGCGCACGTCTGGATTTAGATGCCACGTCAAACCATACAAACAAGAATAAGTAATGATTCTGCTTGTTATAACAAGTCCACTGATAAGGGATTTACTGGAGAAGGTTAAATAAAACTTTTGAACATTAAGATATTTTAAGCAGTTACTTTGAGTCCATGGATATGACAGGTGCTGGTGAATAAACAAGCTATTTGGTTCAGGAGACTTTCTTTTATAGACATACTTCTTGTGAGTGTGGTTTACTCAATGTAAATAGTCCTTTAACAAGTCGTTCCATCACAACCCTCGCATATATAAATAATCAAGTTTACCTTTTGGCCACAACACATAGCAGTACATAATATACTGTAGCAACGTATGTGTATAAAGAAATTCTACCCTACTAATACTTGTAATGTACTTCCTAAAAAATGAGATTGAGTAGCATTTGAAATGTTTATTTACAGTGCAGACCGTCTGTTTACATACTGAGGGCCAAGTCTAAATTATTTTCTGTGAAAATCAACGTCAAGACACGGATACTGTTAACTGACTTGGAATATTCCACAGACCAACGGTCCAAGTCATTTATTGTTGTGTGTTTCTCCGTAGACTCTAGACAAGACAGAGTACGATAGGAAGCGCTGCTTATTACCCTATATGTACAGAAATATACAAAAATGAACAAAAGTAATCGAATGGAGGAGATTTTTTTACATTTACATTTACATTTAGGCATTTGGCAGACGCTTTTATCCAAAGCGACTTACATTGCACTTATTACATTGCACTTATTACAGGGACAATCCCCCTGGAGCAACGTGGAGTAAAGTGTCTTGCTCAAGGATACACTGGTGGTGGCTGCTGGGATCGAACCAGCAACCTTTTGATTTACCAGTTCAGTGGTTTAACCCACTAGACCACCATCTCCACAATTTTTAGATTGCATTAAACAAAAATCTCTGCTAGAACCAGAACATTGTTGAAACACCATTGTTGTGATAGCTGCTGTGATAGCTTCACGTGTTTTTGGGGGTTAGTTTGTATTGGCATTAACTATCTGAGAGAAAATAAAATATTTCAGAAGAACAGGGATCGAAACGTTCTTACAATCCATCACAACAAAAATAAATGGGAATTAACCGATTTATTTTAAGATTCACCCACCCATGCGATGCTTTTCTCACAATTTTAACAAATGGTTCGTTCCTTCTGATCTTTAAGATTTTCTTTCATTTTTAATTGCATCAAAGCGACCGCTATCACATGCTGTCTTTAAAGAGAGGGCTTGACATCTTACACACGTGCGTTTGAGTGTGTGTGGAGGCAGTTTGTTCTTTTTTCCTGGGGACAGGATTGTCCTAGAGTTAGGATTGTTGTTTTAAATCTTTTGTATCAAGTGATTTTTTGCATGCATATATAAATGCAATCCAAAAGATAATGCTTGGCAGAATGACATGCAAAGGTGTACACACATATACAAACACAGTGATGTGGCAGAATGATGTTAAGCAGAGCCAGTAAGCTAAAGAAAAGAAAGAAAGCAGGTTGTCCTGTCTGTTTATCTGTCAGAAGCTTTTTAAAGATAAAGAAACCTCTGGAATCTTTAGTGTAAAGCAGAAGCTTATGATCTGTGTGCCTGTAAAGTACGTGTCGGTGTGATAGATATTTATCCAGCTGTTTATTATTATGATATCATAAGATTGTATTTTTCCTATCAAGTTATCAATGCTATTTAAGCCTATTGTTTTAAAACCAATGTAGTTTAGGTTACGTGTCATTTTTTGTCTGAGCTTTAAAATTCAGATTGCTGTTAAATTGTTAGTTGTTTCTTTAAGACACTTCTACAGACGGTTTCATTGGACACGCGCCTGCCCCGAACTTCTGGTCTGTGTTTGGTTATAATATAACAATTTATTTCATTTTTTATTTATATCAATATTATTTTATATATAATAGTTTATTATATATATAACTTGCATTCAATTAAATTAAAAGAGAGGTCTAACGGAAGTTAAGTTTGGGCCACATAACGTTTGTTAAACCGTCTACATAAAAATCCTTAGGTTATGATTGGCCATTGTCTTGGCGTGTGAAAAAGTGACATTGCCTGCCGTAATGTGCCATGTGCCAGCAAAGTGGTCATAGGTCATTCTTTTGGTACGTTTAAGTATTTCCAAATTGTTGGTTGATCACTTTTCTTTCAAAAGAAGGGTTAAAATCAAGTTTTCTATTACATGTCACTTGTGCGTGCGTGTGAAGTACACACACACACACACACACACACATTTACTTCAGTCCGTTTATACTTGATTTTTACTTCTGTGTGTGTGAGGTTAAGGTAAGGGCTGGAGTTAAGTTGGTGATTAAATGCAGAGTTAAAGTCAAAGGTCAAGGGTCATTGATCCTGACCTGCTAGAAGAGCGGTGGAGGTTACATCCTCTGCATTTCCTGCATACAGCTTCAGGCAGTTCACTCAGAGAGAAACAGACACATTCACGTTGTACATTCAGAAACAATTATTTCACTTTATTACATGGCTCGTTGAATGATGGGATCTGTTGTCTTCAACTCCATCGCTGATGCCCATCAATTAGATGGGAACGAAAAATTATGTTAGTGGATGAGGTAAAGTTTTATAATTGTTGTGAATAATTGTGGTCCATAAATAAGTGACTGCTCGAAACAAGTTAGTGCTAGACACACAACTTCCGCATTTGTCCACAACACTATTGTCATGCGTTTTCTACGTCAGTGAAGGCGGTAACAAAGGAGAACGCGGATATGACACCATTGACAGGCGACTAAACGGCCCCGGTCCACTGTTTAGAATGACGATTTTCTCACGATTTACAAGTAGTTGGAAACATTTGAGATATTGTAAGTACTCAGCTGAACAAAATATACAACACTAGCCTTGTGGTTTTTGGATATTTTACTGCAAAATTGTTACAAACTGCACCTTTAAGCCTTAAAATGTTAAAATTATTTTTTAAGTTGTATGTGCTGAATAAGTTGCTGAAATTGTTAATATTTTGAAAAGAAATGTTATTTGAATTTCAGTTTTATTTTTAAATTTTGTAAAAATATTGTGATGCGTATCGTGAGCTGAGTGTATCGTTACACCCCTATAACACACAGTAACCCGGATGCAGCAAATCATTTTGACAAGTATTTTTTTGACAAATTAAATTAATTATGTCTTTTAATAACATATATGACATTATACTTACAAATGATGAAACCAAATTACCTGTTCGGACATTTGAACGTCGTTCTTACCTTAAAACCAAAAGTAAACAGCTTTTCTGCATAAGGTAAAAATGAGCTAATAAAATATTTCAAATCCAGTTTTTTTCTCATGTGGCAAGTAGCCGTGCAATAAGTGGGATAATGTACAAGTAGCCGGTTGTTATCGCGAAATAAGCCCCTTCAGTGTGATGCAAGACCCGACGCAATCACACTGTCGGGGCTTATTTTTGTGCTAACAACCTGCTGCCTGTACATTATCCCTTACCTAAAAATGTCAAGCAGGGGCGTATAATAGAAGACCAGAATTTCTATAAAGGAAACGCAGTAAAAAGAAATGGAGATTTCGCGTTTAAAGCTCCACTGAGATCAAAATTCCCCTCTCCACAATAATTCTTCTCTGCATTACATTCAGAAACATACTTGATACTTGTGTATTTCTGTCGGTGTGAATCTGATGTTACAGTCAGGACCCCTTAGAAATATTTGTGGTGTTTGTGGAACTTGGGTGGGCACCATAAACTTCTTTAGTCAGAGGTGAACACAACCACACACATGCCTCAAATCCTTCTTTCCCACTCCAAAATCTGCAATCTGACCAGCGTCTCCTGATTCAACACATTTCACTGTCAGACGTCCACAGAGAGGGCTCCGTTACTTTCAGATTTCTTTGGATAGGCGAATGTATGTCAGGTGAAATGAGACAGGAACTCGGAGTTGGAGGTAAAGGGATTGCATGAGTTGGCTGTGCTCAGGCATTTCTCTGGCTGGATACTGAAGATGACTAAAACAGACTCCAGCCCCATTAAAATCCAAGTGTGTAAGCTTCCCGTCTTCTCCCTTCATCCGAGCACTTAAGACTCCTGTGTTGTGGTGGCCAGAGGGTTTCGACCTAAATATTTCAGATTGATTCTTACAGTAGACACACAACCTCAAATACACTTACACCTCATTGCCTTTGTGTGGAAGTCAAACTCACAAATGCAGTTTCCAGATGTGAGTGCAATAGATTAAAATTCTCTCATATGCAAGAAACAAGGTGATATCTCAAGCTCTCGGGATGCGCGGGATGTGTCTGTCTGTCTGAGCGAGCGTGTTTCTCAGTGCGCTGTGTTTGAGTTGTGTTTTCTGTCACTATCCCAAAAAACCTGTGCGTCGGGACTCTGGGATTGGATGTTTGCCAGGGGTGTCTTTTTTCTGAAGGCAGGACCTGAAGGAAACCGAGACCAATCAACCTCAGAGAAACTGGATTTAAAGCTGCAGTCTCTGAACACTCATTAGGGAGCTGGAACGGCTCTGGAACATTCCTGCCTGTAAGGCCCTGAGCTTGCCTGACTGCAAGCATCCCTACAGAACCAATTTATCCCCTCCTTCCTATAAATGCTTTGTGAAATTCAACTGGGGACACGGAACATTCTTTTCCTCAGCTTTGAAGACCAAATGAAACTGATCATGTGTGATTGAAATCATACACTTATCAAAAATATTTAATATATTACATTATATATTATTTTATTATATTATTTATCAAATATATTTTTAAATACTTCAACGGAGAAAGATTCTTTCTGCATCCAAAAGATGTAGTTGCAACATTTACTGGCAGGGCCTATTGTGGCCAGTCAGTCAAATGTTGAGCTCTTGTTATGCATGGATTTACAAAATGTCAGAGATGAAGGACTGTTATGGCTTTAATAGAGACTTCAATTGAGGCAATCGACTGGTAGCGAAACACACTGCCAAAATCCCTCTGTTTCGTTTGAGGTACAGAGGGTGTGGTGTGTTACTATCCATCTTGACCATGTTGATAGTGTCTATGGCCATGAGCATAAGAATGTTTATAACATTAGCAACACGCTGACATAATGGCAAGTTGAAATCAAGAGTTCAGTTGTATTTTATTTTATGTTCATGGACTTTTGATGGAGTTTGGGATACGACGCCATCAAAAGACAAGGAAGTTATGAAAGAGAGGAGGCCAATTAGATCAGGAACTGGACTTCATAAAAGACCATTTCGACTAAATTGTATCTGATGGTCAACTTGTAGAATACAGCCCAAAGATCGTTGGTTTGAGCCCTGTTTAGTTTAGGTTTATTTATTTTCAGCCAATCATTTTAGTGCCTCGCCTTCAATTACACTTACATTTAGTCATTTAGCAGACACTTTTTATCCAAAGCGACCTACATTGCATTATCCTATACATTTATACATAGGTATTTGCAATCCCCTGGGATCGAACCCACAACTACCCAGCTACAGGAAAGTTTTTTTCTGAGGCTTTCTGAGGTTGTCACACGATTAATCGCATCCAGAACAAAAGTTTGTGTTTACAGAATATATGTCTGTGCATATTTATTTTTGTATTTATAAAAATTTAAACATGCATGCATATATTTACGAAAAATATAATTTGTAATAATATAAATAAATATGTATACATGTGTGTGTATGTGTTTATAAATACAAAGTAAATATGCACAGTACATAGACATTTATTATGTAATCACAAACTTTTATTCTGGATGGGATTGATCGCGATTAATCGTTTGACAGACGATTATTATTATTATTATTGTGCCCCGTTTCATTGACCGGCACAGAAAATATTTAGCGTGGCGTTTTTACATTTCCCTTATTTATATATGACTCTCCGCTTTTTTGACTGTGGCTGGAGATTAAACCATCACACGTTCTCTGTGGCTCTCTAAGGTTGCTTTCTGGCTCCGATCAGGGACAGCAGGTGATATAAGATGCGAGAGCAGTAGAAGGAGAAACGGGTGATGTCTTTGATGGAGTCTGCTGGAAGCCCAAATCACTTCCAGCTGCAGTTTGCTTTGAAGCTTTACGATCCAGCCACTCACCCTCATTCTCTTTCTTTCCCATTCTCTCGCAATACACGTTTTTCTGTTTCATGCGTCAGTCCTGTAGCTCTCTACAGATTCCTCTTTAAATTAATATTATTTTCTCCACAGATTTGCTGGTCGGTGCTTTTGGCGTTGGTAAAGTTGTGGCCTACAGGTGAGATTTTCCTTGACTTTAAATACATCATAAAAATACATCATAACAGCAAACACTTATTCTGGTCTTCTCAGACATACTCATATCATTTTCTCTACGACACACAAACTCTCAAATGTTTTCCCCATTTGAGCGTGTGGTACAGCAAACACCTGCATGTGCGGTTTAGCTGGAAGAACTTGAGACGTATGAAGTTGATTTTCGATCTATGATACAACAGAATTTTCAAATTGCATTACAGAAAATATTCAAATGTCTGTCCCAATGATGGGCCAATGACACCTAAGTGGCTTAGACTTCCCTTGTGTTTCCGATCAGGTTTCCCTCAGAAAAGTTTCAAACTAGTCCCTGTTTTCCTGCCCCAAAACCACCAATATGCCCCGGCACACATTCTCACACACAAGGGGTGTCGCGATGTCAGTGTTAAAACGATTATGTGTTGTGGGCTCTGGTGTATTTGTGTAAGCTAATATTTCCACTGCCAATCCAGTTTGAGTGCAAGTCTCAACAGACTACAAGAGCACACAGAGCTGAAACACGAGACACGGGTTAACTTTTGGTTTATTCAGCCTGTGTGATGGTGTATTAAATGTTTATTTTATTTTCGTTAAATGTGCTATAAACAGTTCTTTCTTTGAAACCAGAGATAAAATGTCCTTGCCTCCTAAAAGATGTCTCTGGCTTCCTCTGAACTCACACCTGTCTCTGTAACAACCGTAGAATTAGGAGGACAGCCCAAGCCTTTTTTTAGCCAATCAGAAAGCTAGAAACAGTTCATGCGAATACAAAATTACTGCTAAAAAATAAAGTTGTGTTTCTATATATATTTTTGACATTATTATCTCATCATCACTGCTTTATGCTAGGGCACGGCCGGTGGTCACGGTGGACGCTCAGCTGATTCTCACACCCAGAATTCTCAACCCTGAGGACAAGTCCTGCCGCATGCCCGATTCTGATGACATGGTCACCTGGTAAGTGTTCCCATCACCTACATGTATCCAAGGCTACTAAAGGTATTCTCTAATGCACACATTCATATACTGCATAAAAAATGATTTCCCATAAGAAAGAATACCAGATTATTTCCCCATACAATCTATTTCACATTAATACTGCAAAAAATGATACAAATATATATATTTTATATAAATTATAAAACAATTCTTAGATACACATACCTGACAAGGAAAGACTATTTTGTTGTTTTTTCATGAAAGAAAATATAACAATTAAAGTGATAGTTCACCTCAAAATTCTGTCATCATTTACTCACCCTCTTGTCATTTCAAACCTGTATGACTTTCTTTCTTCCGCAGAACACAAAAGAAGATATTTCGAATAATGTTGTTAACTGGCCCCCATTCACTTGTATTGGCTTTTGTGTTCATACAATAGAAGTGAATGGGGGCCAGTGATCAGATTCTCCTTTTGTGTTCTGCGGAAGAAAGTACGTTTAAGTTTATTAAGCCTAAATTTATGTTTAAAACAAGCAGGAAATCTGCAAATGTGCTAATAAAACATGAACATGAAAAATCTTTCTTTCATAAAACAAGAATAAATATCAAGTAAATATATCATTATTTGAGAAACTATAGATAATTGTACTAGAAAACAGGACAAAAAAATGCTTAGTAGGATTTTTTATTTCTCTCAAAACTATGTACATGTGGTATAGATTAATACAACTATAAGTCATACTTCCTTTTTAGATTTATTTCAGAAGAGGTGTTGTATACTGTAAGTGCTGTAAGGACAGATATGTTGATCTTCAGTCCATGTTAGGGGTAGACAAACGCACGCTGGGCCGAGGAGCTATGGCTGACTGGGAGGCTTTAAAGCCATGTGGTTTTTTCTTCTCTGTGGTAAAACTAAGTGTTTCTGGAAGTCTCTGTGCATTCTTCCTCGCCACACAAACACACACACAAGACACAACCCTGCGTTCTTACCCCGTATGCGGATGGATGTTGTGTGCCACAACTGGTTACGGGCCCCCTGACTGTAAACATACTCGATCCGTTTGGCCGCTTGGGCCGCATGTGCCTGTGTGTTAGGGTTGGCGTGTGGAAGAAAGCACTGGAGGTTTTGGAAAGACGGAGAAGTGCCGAATTCAGCAGTAACAAGAGAGTAGCTTATGAAAATAAATGAACAAATTGTTGTTGGAAGTAGAGACGGAGAGAAACATGAAGACTCGTAAGGGCAAACAGAGACAGAACAAGACAGCAAAAACAGGAATGGGCAGTAATTACAGATGGCAGGGTGGGAGGAGTTACACTGGGGTCAATACAGGGGTCGGGGGTCAACCTCCGGGCACTTGAGTGCGTTTAGGTCTTTACCTCTGTCACGGGGGAGAACTACTAGCTAGGCATCATTGAATAATGCAGCAGTGCACTTCCACCCTTAAATACACATGCCATTAAAAGAAACACACACGACACAACTTTAATATTTTGCTGTGTTGTTTCAAATGAATGACTACCTGGAGGGGTCATGGCAAGGTTTGCGTGGTTAGAACACAATGCACAATGCTGGAATCCATCAGGCCGGGTCCCAGTGGGTATTCAGTGTTGTTTGCGAAGCACAGCATCGCAAACGTTTATCGCTAATTCCAACTCAGACACGTTTAATGCCACGTAAGTGTAAAAGTGTGTCCGTGCCGAGGGGGGGGTTTCTGATTAGACATATTTATGTTGCATGCACCGCTGTGCAAGGCTGTGCGTAGAATTGGCCCTTTGGGTCATTAAGACTGCTTTTGTAAATCCCCGAGCACAGATATCATTACAGGTTCCACGGAAAGGAAATAGGGGTCTTAAGCGCCAGCTGGAAAGGTGTGAGCATGTTAAAATAAGTGGTTTATTCGTTAAAAAAAAAAATGTGTGTGCGTATAACGTGTGTGTGGAGGGAACCGCACTCTTTTAATCCTCAGGGTTGGTTATGTTTGTGTTTCTTTGGCAGCGGTTAGTTTTAAACTAGGCAAACCCTGTGGCAGATTTGCCATCTTTAGATTCCAGCGACCGAATTGTGCTCAGTCGGGAATGTCCTGTTAGATGCTGATATTTGATAAGAGAGTGGGTGTTTGCGAATAAGATCTATTTCTGTTGCATACAAATGAACGTTTTTAGAATATTTGAAAACAATACAGTGTTTGTAAGAGAGGGACCGTTTCGGGGAGTTGGAGAACTTAAGCCTCGTTTTCAGACAGGAACAGGAAGTTGTTTTGGTTGTTTTCTTGGACTGCTCTAATTGCTGGCCTCTATTGCGAGACTAATAGAGAGAGAGAAAGATAGAGAGATAAAGGAAGGGAGATAGACAGAAGAGGCTATAGGACTGGAGGCAAATTCAATTAAGTCATTAAATATTGAGGACCACAGAATCTCCCAGCGTACCATATTTCCAGCTCTACATGCAATTATGTAGTGCATAAATGCTGCATTATTTAAAAGTATCTCTATTTTATGTTGTGTTGTGTGTGTTGTGTTGTGTTGTGTTGTGTTGTGTTTGTGTGTTTTGTTGAGTTGTGTTGAGTTGAGTTGAGTTGAGTTGAGTTGAGAGTTGTCTTATATGTTATGTTATCTTGTGTTGTGTTGTGTTTTGTTGTGTTATATGTTATGTTGTGTTTGTTGTGTTGTGTTGTGTTGTGTTTTGTTTTGTTTTGTTGTGTTATATGTTATTTTATCTTGTGTTGTGTTGTGTTTTTTGTGCTATATGTTTTCTTGTGTTGAGTTGTGTCGAGTTGAGTTGCATTATATGTTATGTTATCTTGTGATGTGTTGAGTTGTGTTATATGTTGTGTTAGTTGTGTTGTGTTGTGTTGTGTTGTGTTTAGTTGTGTTAATGTTAATGTTAATGTTAATGTTAATGTTAATGTTAATGTTAAAGTTAACACTGTTGTATATGTTGTCATATAAACTGAGTTTATGCTATACTGAATGCTTTTCGCCTTCTCTCTTCCTCAGTTTGTCAGTAAATGTGTGTGCTAAAATCTCTGGCATTGGAATCCCTGATTATGTAGGTAAGTGCATCGGTTTTGATATGTTGGTTTGTCAATGCATTTCAAGAGTTCAGAAGCAAAAGTGCTGTTTAAAACATTTCTTCTAAAGTGAGCATTTTATCAGGCTCCTATGATTAGGTTTAGTGATTTCAATTTAATGGCAAAGAATATGTCCTCTTTACGATTAAAGTGAAATAACTTTTAATATAAATATCAGAGCTTGATAAAAAAATAAAAGATGACACTTAGAGGCTTTTGCATCTGAACTCATCATTTTTTTTCATAAACTGTAATAAACTGATGTATCAACAAATGTTTTTTTTTCTCTGAGTGTCTTTCTCCATGTGGTAAAGATGTCTGGCCACTCATACATGACTCATACAAAAGTGGACATTTGTTGCCATTTAACCAGAATGAATGTGAATTCCTCAGATATCATCTTTTTGCTATTCGTTTCAAACCATTTTTAAGCAAACTATGGGCTAAATAATGTAAAAAACCACAAGATCTTATGCATCTACACACAGTAGATCTGTCTTGTAATGTTTACTCTATATAAAGATTATAATATTATACTGTATATAATAAGACACTGTGAATTTTACTTTTTAACTTTACTTTTCTAAGTAGAAAATGTGGAGTTGTTTCAACCCATGGTTGGGTAAAATATTCCCAAAATAAACCATTTGTTACAAAATGACCTTAAAATTGTCTAAATTTGACTAAATCAACAACCCAGCATTTTTAGAGTGTACTGTAAATATTGATTTTACAGACAAATAGTATTAAAACAAATAAATGAATAATCAATCGCTATATTGTGTTTCAGTGCCTGCTACAATGTTTAGGGATATTTTATTGTTCATTATTAAAGTAGGAATTTGTATGTTTCTACACCCAGTTTGTTTGCATGTGGGTGCGTCTAAGCACTTGTTGAAGATCTGTGTGTAAGTGGCCGTAATAATATCCAAAATGGAGAAGGTGCCAAGCTCAGTCAAACCAACAGGCAATAAAAGCCCCTTTCTCAGCACTTCTGAAAGGAGGCCTGCTTAAAGCCATGCATGGTTTTGGACATGACAAAGAACAGGTGTGACTGGATGTGTTCCTATGCGTGTGAGGAAAAAGTAATGCATGTCAGGTTGCGTGTTTGCTGAAATCTTTATTTGAGTGTTGTTCAGAAGCCCCAGACATTAACCTGAAACATGCTCTTTTAAGATCCAAAAAAATGAAATGTGCTTACAGAAATTGCAGGAATTGAGCACTTGGAGGCAGAAGTAACAATATCACAACTATTTCTCTCTCTCTTTCAGCTCTGAGAATGGACCTGCAGTTGGATTGGTTGAAGCAGCGTGGAGCCGTGAAGAGAATCTTGTTCATGGATTCTCACCAGCACCACAGAACCCAAAACCTGGTTCTGGGTCAAGGGGACCGCCAACATTGCCACAACTACTCTGCCTACCTGCGGGTAAGCCTTGAGGTCCAAACTTAGCATTGAATTACTAGACTTGAAAAAAAATTGTTTTCTTCCCGACAACTGAACTCGTATGGGAAATTTAATTGTGAGCCAAACTATCCTCCTAATACAACACAGCTCATCTGGATGGAATAAAGGATGTGAGAAGTAATTCATTTTATCACATGCAAGTGTCCTGAAAATGACACCAAAGAATTATGCTATGCGGAGGTGACTCGTGAATTGAATGAGGTCTAAAAGAATATGTATTTAATAACACAGCCTGTAAGAATTTTTTTCCATTATCAATCCAATTTGAACTAGGATGAAGTCACAGGCAAAACGGCATATCATTATGATATATGGCAGGTCTAAAGGAGAAATATTCTAAAGAATAAGAACGTGACCGTGTTAAAAAGTGATGGGCTGCGTTTCCCGAAACCTTCTTAACGCTACATCATTCTTAAGGTATATCTCAACAGTGCTAGGGATTTAATCTTAAGAACGACGTAGCGGTATGAAGGTTTCGGGAAACGCAACCCTGGTGAATGAAGTGGAGTGGAGACATATTGTGGAGTTTGACAAAATTTGAAACAGCTTTTGGTCATATTTTGCTACATGATGATACAAGAGGGAGAGAGCTTTTTATAAACAAAATGCTGTGGTGCAACATGACAATATTTAGATCCATTTTCCTGGATGAGACATTACAGTGTAGAAATACACCACCAAATAACATACGGGTTAGCGTTACTTCTCAATAACTCCCGTTTGCACCCCCCTTACTCTCTTTCATCCTCTGATTTAGGATGAGGGAGAGTTTAGAGATAAATTGAGCCCCATCAGTGTGACACTGAACTACAGTCTGGATCAGAACTCCACTCCCCCTGGATTACAGCTGCGGCCCATTTTGGATCACTACAGCAAGACCTTTCACCACGAGCAGGTTGGTATGCACTAATGAATGTTTATCGCTGTTTGTAAGTGACTGTGTGTATGCGTGTTCATGTAAACACGAAGTAAATAAGGAAGGCATGACATATAGGGGTCTAAATTAGATTTTGAAAACACTGTTTAGAACATCTTGTTACTGATGTAAAGGTCTGATGTAAGAATAGTTAAAGAAAAAGGGTAAGATAAATTCAGTAAAGGAAGGGAATGGAAGGGGGTGAAAAACAGATATTTTTCTGCTTCTTTCTTTAGGCAAACATCCTGCTGGACTGTGGCGAAGACAACATGTGCATTCCAGATCTCAAACTTTCAGCTATAATGTGAGTTCATGGTGGTAGTTATGCACATATATACATGTGGAGGAACTGTTTGTTCTGTTTGTATTTGTTTTATTCAGTGTGTAGTAGAGTTTTACATATTTGTATGGGAAAAGCATGGCATTCTATGAGTTTAGTCTTATGTATCCAGACAACACGCATGTTGAAATTAAGGACATATTATAAATGCTTTTTTGCATTTTTTTAGGGACCGAACAGAACTTATAATTGGGGATGACAACTTGCTTATGTTGACCATTAATGCAGCCAATGAGGGTGAAGGCGCGTATGAGGCAGAGCTTCACGTGACCCTCCCACCAGAGGCAGACTATATCGGTGTGGAGCGCAGGCGTGAGGTACACAACATTACCCACAATCACCACTTTTTTGTACATACAGCCGTGGGAAAATTAGGAGACCATTCCGAATGTTCATTAAATTAGAATTTATAGATGTATCGAGGCCATTCCAGTCCAGTGTCTGGTGAATCTCAAGAAAAAATCAAATCTCGGGAGTGACAAAGTTATCGAATAGCAATGTGAAAGACTGAAAACATGACAAGACGCATTAAAACTGTGATAAAAATTGAGATTATCTCATTGAAAAATATATGTTTTTTAACTTTGCCTAAACACATTTACAGATACTGTAAGCTCAAAAGTGAATATAAACTTGTTTTCTTTGCAGTTTGAGGTCTGAGAAATACAGAGCATCTTTTCTGTTATTTTGACCTGTTTTTCCAGTTTTCATTTCTGCAAATAAATGCAAATAGAAACAAGATTTTTATTTAAATTTGGAAGAAACATTGTCAGTTGTTCACAGAATGAAACAAAAATGATAATTTTTTCACCACATGAAATGGTCTCACTGAGTGTGCGAAGTTCCTGCTACCACAGATCTCTGAGCAGAAATGAAACATATGTCAGTAATACACATTTCCCTTTCCTTAAGGAAAAATCATTTCGACCGACTTCATTACGCTCTTAGCTACCAATAACAGTGTGGTACACTCAATTTTACACATTTGTGACCCTGAAGAAATCAAAATATTCAGAAAATTGCCTTTGAAGTAGTTTATCAGGGACACTGTGGCAGGCCATCCACTCACAAAAATACAGTTTTATACAATTAAGGTAGGAAATTTACAAAATATCTTCATGGAACATGATCTTTACTTATTATCCTAATGATTTTTGGCATAAAAGAAAAATCTATAATTCTGACCCATACAATGTACTTTTGTCTTTTACTTAAAATGTTCCCGTGCTACTAAGACCGTGACTGAAGTCCCATTTGACCATGTTTAAACCTACAGTATTCAGCAGATTCCCACAAATCCCCCCCAAAGTCTGCGTTGACAACATGGAAAAAGTCTGCAGATTCCATTTGAGTCGACCCGACTGGATGTACAGTAGAAACCCAGCTGATGAATACTGTACTTAAAGTCATTTGTCTAATGTCTTCCATTTATAATTGCTCCGATAAATACTTCTATTTTAGTCTCTGGTTCCTTCTTGTGTTTACATTATGACTCACTCAATGTGTCGTCTTTCTCCAGAAACCCGACCATGACGTTTATTTTGGTTTAATGGGTTCCCTCTGACTGATTACACTGTATATAAACAACTGATGTATGTTTAATATTAATAACACGAGACACAATATACAAAGTTGTGCTGTTTGGTGCAACATGTGAGATCAGGTCAGAGCTACTAAACTGCTCGAAATCCATCATGGCAGAATGCTAAATCTGTGATCCATTTCTGGAGCGGAGTTAAAAACATAAACAGGGGTGCTGCAGCGTCTTTGATGTAGTAATGAGACAGGAATGCGGTGAATGTTGATCTAATTACGGGGACGTTTTTTATAAAATGTGGTGTAAAACATGGCTGTCCCATAGGTGTGCGTTGCAGACCTGTGCTTTTCTCATTTCAAATGGACCAGCTCAGCACGTTTACTTGCTTTCATTCACATTTTCTGTTGTCATTCAATCATTCTCTGAAAACAGGCTCAGATTATTAAGTAGACACTGGCGCTCTGGTGAAAAGATCGCGATTGCTTGTTCTCCGTCGCTTATTCGTTTAGCAGATGCGTGGAGTGCTGGTAATTGCAGAGAGTGGCTCTTAATGCGATTTGAACGGCTACATCGGCCGTATCTCGTGGGAACAGACTGGTTATGGTATGACTCCGTTTGGGTGAGAGGAAGTGGTCGGTGGTGAATGGAGACGGTGAAAAGAGAGAAAGATGAGGGGGGTTTGACGTGATGACAGGAGGAAGGGTCTCGCTGATGTATGATGTGATTACTTTCAGGGAATTCGTCATGTTTTTCTCTGGTTTGCTTTTCTCCATCACTCCCTTGACCCCTCAGAGCCCTGTTTTTACTGGATCATTATACGTAATGGGCGCATTTTGTGTCTTATCAGTTGCCCTAGGCAAGATTAGACCAAAGAGGAATAATAAACACTTAAACACACTAATAAACACAATGGCATTTAGGTAATACATTGTTTTGTGCTCTTAAAAGTTGCATAAGGATGACTAGATGACAAACTCATGTTAAACAAATTTGAATTGATCAATCATAGTTGTGTCCGTTATGCCACAGCATTAAAAAAAACACTTTTGATTCTCTCTTCTGTTTGTTGTACTATTTAGGTCTCTGTGTATAGCTCATAATGATAATATTATAATAACTTGATTCATTTAAGGTACAGTTTGTAACAATTTTGCAGTAAAATATCCAAAAACCACTCGGCTAGTGTTACAATACTCAAATCTTACTTGTAAATCGTGAGAAAATCGCCATTCTAAACAGTGACACGGGCCGTGCAGTCGCCTGTCAATGGCGTCATATCCGCATTACCCTTTGTTACCGCCTTTACTAACGTAGAAACCACATGACATCAGTGTCGTGGTCATCAGTGTCTAATTCATTATAATGAAATAAAATGATGTCATCAAACGCAACATTTATAAAACGTTATCTCATCCGTTAACATGATCTCTCTGCGGTGGAATTGAAGACAACAGATCCCATCATTCCAAGCTCCTTCACAGCGTCATCAAGCTACGCCATTGTTGTTGTTTTGATCGTGCTTACTCTAGCCTCTAGGCGTTTTTTACAAACTGTAGCTTTAAACATTGATATTATATCTGATAATAATAAATAGTAATTTTATTAATATAATTTTTTTTATATTATGACTTTTCTTCTACTTGAGTAGTTATTTCTATACTTCTACTTCAGTAAAATGTTTGGCTACTCAACCCACCTCTGGTGTTTGTTAACAAAATTCATATTAAATTGTTGAAATATGTCCCTCTTTGTCGGAGCCTATAGCATCGGGGGGAGTGCTCCGGCATGTGGCACGTTTGCGCTCGGGCGACCCGAGCTCGATTCCCTGCTCGTGGTCCTTTCCCAATCCCACCCCCTTCTCTCTCCCACTTCGCTTCCTGTCCTCTCACTGCTACTGTACAAATAAAGGCAAACAAAACCTACAGACATAATCTCTCTATTTCTATTTCAGGATCTTCAGCGGCTTAACTGTGAGCACAGGACCGAGAATGCTACTAGAGTTGTGGTGTGTGACCTTGGAAATCCTATGACGGCTGACACAAGTGTAAGAAACTATTTTTCTAAACTAATATTTACAGTGAAACATTGAAAATATTGAATTAGGTTTTATAAAATGCTAAATTATATTTGATTAATAATCTCAGACTGTTGTACAATAGGCTCAGACTATTCTACAATAACTGTATGAATGAATGAATGAAATGGAAGTGCACATACTGTATGTGAAGGGCAACAGGTTGCAAAAAACACTTTTAAGCTAGTTTAGCACGAGAGCTGGAATTCTTCATATTTGACATCTAAAGCACATGAGTAGCTATAACAGAAAAATGCAGAACAGGGTGAGAAGACATAACATCCGTTTGCTTTTAAACAGCAAACCATCTGCAGCTCTGTCACTTTAATTTTGATTTTAGGAGGCTGTATGAAACACCTGCATATTTATCACACAATCACACACAAGTACACACATGGACGCACAGATCTCTTAACCTTTTTAGTGGGAAAACAGGAAGTTCTGGAGAGAGAGAGAGAGAGAGAGAGAGAGAGAGAGAGAGAGAGAGATTATTTCAATAATGAAAATGGAGATAAGTGGCTATAATGTACAACATGTAGATGTTCACTTTGAACTGACAGTGAACATAGATTCATAGCATCTCTCACCATGTGCAGCATCTATAGATCACAGTGTTATTGTTATGATTAAAACTCTGAACATTGCTGTCATTTATCTTCCATCCAGAGGACGAAAACTCTATTTCCTTATGTGTGCGTGTTCGTGTGGGTCTCCTCACTAATCCAGATGTTTCTGCTTGCCTACTGGCCAAGTGTGTCCTCTGGAATGTTGCTATTATACAGATGTTCCTTCATGTGACGTTTAGCACACACTTTGTATGTTCCTTAGTGAAAGCATCATTACAGCTTTACAAGTTGAGCTACAGGAACTAAAAACAGTAATGTGTCCCTAGTTACATGTATTTATTTGTTTTGACCTAGACCTATGTACAGTGCATTCGTTTATTGCACCTTGCCATTATTAGTGGCATTCTGCTCCAGCTGAGCTACACAATAGGTTTAAATCGCAAAGTTAATTTTCCGTGTCTTTTTCCCTTCTTCTATCTTTCTGTCAGGTTGATGTTGAACATTGTTATCGAAAGCCTTGTAAATGAAGAGTGTCTAGAGAGAAACCACAGAATGATGGAGTGATGGTGTGTGTGTGTGGTGGGGGGGTGTAAACACACATTAGGCCAAAGTTTGAAGTTCAGTCTAAACATGTTCTCCATCTATTTACTGGTCACCATGCCAACCAGCCATCCCAAATATCCCTGGCTGGTGTGTAATTACAAAAGTTTCAAAACACACTCTTGACCTGTTCAACACCCTTGAACACTCAGACACACTCCCAACCCAATATCCTGTCCGACATTACAAACACACACACAAAAACAAATTTGTGTTCCTGATTATTAACAGATCTCATTGACCTAAATGTTTAATCTATCTTCATGAGTTTGTGTAGGCCTGCGTAATATAGCTGAGAAATATAGATCGAATGTTCATGTCATATTTGGATTTTCTATTTTTTAAATAGAAAAATGTTATAATAATAAATGAATGATGTAAAGATGTAACATTTCAAATGATCAATCATATAAAAATCATTCTTAAACAGCTCTCTCTCTCTCTCTCTCTTTCTCTCTGTCCATTAGTTTCCAATTTCCTCAAAGCCCCCAGGTGTACCATGTATTTGACTAGAGACCTATTACTATCACTCCTATTACATCCATATTGAGCATTTCCCGCTTCATCACTTAGACGCTCAAGTATTAGAATGATAGATTGCATAGCATAAATTCACTGTACATTCCCAATGTGACTATAAGGTTGTTTTGGCTTTGGGGACAATTTTGCAACATGGACAAATTTAAAGGCATATTTCAAAACGTATATTAAACCACACATAGACACCCACACACCTGTGTTTTTATTAGCCTGTTTATTTCGCTCCTCCGTTTGTTTGGATAGCAGTGCTTGTAAAGACAGAGCAAATTGAAGTGTAATTCGTCTATAATTTGATGCATAAGCTGGTAAATGCTTTGGCTAGCGCAGTGCCAACTCAATGAGAGCGCTGTAGGTTCATGACTGTGTTTATTACAGCAGGTCAAAACATTACGTTCACTCATAAACTATAAATCAGAACATCCCTGTTGAATATTTGCAGTGGATGAATAGGCAAAATGTTCAGAGGGAGTCTGTCAGTTGGCTACTGTCGGTCTGATCATTGCTGTGTGATTGTATATGTCAAATTGGTCTGTTTTATAGCCTGATGGTGGGTTTGGAACAAAGCTCACGGACCAATTGTGAGTGTCAGTAAAGGATGAGAGAGGAGAAAAAGCATACATGAAATATAAAGACCGGCAAAAAGTCATGACGGAAAGAAAAAAGAAAGAACATTTTCAGTTTATTGTGCACATATACAGGAATTTTGAGTAAGCCATTGTTTAGATTTTTCAGAGTGCAAATGCTGGCACTATTTAAACAATTTTATTTACTGGAATAAACAGACCAGCCCAAAATAACACCAACCAATGAATCAACCAATGACATGCATTTTGAAAGGGTCTATATGTTTGTCCAATTTTTAGGCAATTTATTGTAGTGACATCAGCGACTATTCAAACTATTATGTTTACGTGATGACTTGAGCATCCAAACGTTGGCAAATCTTATAAATCGCATCAATGAGGGAAATTTGTGATGTCGTGTAGTTGAGTGTTAAATATGATGGGTTTAAGGTGACTGAGAAATGGAGAGTACGGAATAGAAATGGAGAAATGAAAGAGTCAAGTGAGAGAGTGATGAAGGGACAAAGGATAAATAAAAAGAAAGATAGATGTTTCGCTCTGTCAGAACGGGGCTGACCTGTTAACATGTTCCAGATTTGGGATAAGGAGGGGGTGTTGTCATGGTGACAGGCTTCGTCATGGAGCCTCCGGGGTTAAACCCACATGGCCCAAATTATCATGGCACCGAGAATGACAAGGTCACAGATCTCCTACCTCACACACACACACGTGGTCACATCATCAACAAGCACATTGAGGATAATACAGTAGAGTATAATACGCACACACAGTCACACAACATCATCACTTTCATCAGAAAACAATCCTGCCACACATGGAAGCAGCATGTGCCCTGTGCTCAAACCAAAATGTTTTTCCCCTCGTTTTTAGTTTTTCTGAACTTTCCGAGCTCGTTCTTCTCTCTCAAAGCATATTAAACACAAGTCATAACCATGTGGTTCAGTGTATTCATCAGAAATAAACCGCCACAAGACTAATCTGCACAAAACATGTTAGTCACACCACCTCAGAGAGTCAGTCCCAGCTCCACAAATCTTCTGCCTCCTTTAGGAAAAGTAGCATTTTAGAGACAAAGGTCATGCAGAAGAACACAGCAACTCTCTAAAAAACTAAAGTATCTATCCGTGAAGTTTCCATTGTATTTTTACATGTAAACTAGAAGAGACCTTTGGAACGTAGTTTAACGTTATGTTGAATACACTTGATAAAACTGCTTGTCCACTTGTTACCTTTATATTTAAAATGATCACTTAAAGGGACAGTACGCCCAAATATAAAAATTCTGTCATCATTTACTCACCCTCGAGTTGTTCCAAATCTGTATAAATTGATTTGTTTCTGATGAACACAGAGAAAGATATTTAGAAGAATGTTTGTAGCCAAATAGTTCTTGGCCACCATTGACTACCAAAGTGAAAAATGACGATGGTAGTCAAAAGTGCCCCAAAACTGTTTGCTTTCCAACATTCTTCAAAACATCTTCTTTTGAGTTCAACAGAACAAAGCAATTTATAAGAAGCATTTTTTCCATATGGCAGTCAATGGTGGCCAAGAATTGTTTGGTTGCGAGCATTCATCCAAATATCTTCTTATGAGTTCATCAGAACAAAATAATGTATACAGATTTGAAACAACTCATGGTGAGTAAATGCAGAATTTTTGGATCAACTGTCCATTTAGGTGTCTTGACCAAGTGTATTGATAACTATTCAAATTTATTATCCAAATGTCTTCCGTCCCCACATCTCTCGTAGGCTCTCAAATGTGAATCTCAGCTTCTCTATATATGAGAATGCAATAAATTCACTAGTGTACAGGTTTTTACTGAGTAAAACTCATTTGTGAGCCATAATTCATTCAAATCTGACATTCTATTGCTCTCACGGCAGTATTCAGCGAAGAGAGGAGTTTTATGTTCTGTATAATGGAAAGCATTACATAAGGTCATTGTTTTACTAACTCCCACCCGTTTAAGCTAATGTCACATTAGGGTGATATTTGATCAGAAATGAGTGCCGTAAATGGCTTTAGCTTCTACACACAGTATCTAGAAAAGAGATTTTCCAGAGCAAGCGGTGAAGAAATGTCTCATTTTTCAATAGAGTGGGCTGATGGTCGGGGAATCTTTCACCCCTCTGATGACACTGTAAATAACATCTTTGACATGCATTGTTCTTTGTTTGTGTCATCTTTGTTTTATTCATATACATGCTGGTCATGCCTTTTGGCTTTACCTCACCCTGTGCAGCATTGCTTAACCAATCTGTGATCTATCTGTATGCACATATGGGGTCTGTGGTGTGGTTTTTCAAATGGAAATGGCGTATTACGTTTCATTCCAGTGCTGTGAAATAAACCAAATCAAATTGAAAAAACTGTTTCACGTGATATACGCATCGGGCCGTTTTAAGCTTTCGATCGAGACCGATTGTCTCATTAATGTTGCCACAGAAACATATGAACCAACTCTTGTCATTTCCAAGCATATGCGTGAAGTTGTGGAGATATGGTCTTCATTTTCAGCATGGACCTTTTGTGATTTACCAGCTCTGGAGCTGCAAAAAGGATGTGCGACCACAAGAAGAGACTCCGTGGCTGGTTCCCTCTTTAAAGTTTAACAGCACTTGTTACTCTCACCCGTCTGTTATGAGGGGGCTTTGTAGTAAAGAGGGTTTCCGCCTGGGGAAGCTCATTTATGGGGCTCCAGAGTTAGCACGTAGCCTTTAGCTAAAGGAATGGCCTTCATTATCCATCCCAGCAGCCATTATCAGACTCGTACTAATGAACTACAACATATGGACACAGTTAGAGAGAGAGGGGGGGGTTAGTGAAATGTTACTATTTGTTTACGAATGAAGGGTCTAGTGCTCAGAAATCTTCAGCAGAGCAGGAAAAAATGGCTTTATGAAGTAGCTGCTGACAGACTTTAAACTATATCTGAGGGTGAAAAGCAATTGTTTGGAAAATACGTTACTATGTGATCTTGTGAACGCCATTAGACGTTGTGTACATAAGCGCGTTTGGCAGATGCTTGTACCCGAAGCATTCAGGCTGCATTCAGGCTGTACCATGACCTCAGATTCAAACCCATGTTTGCTGTTGCGAGCACCATTCTTTACCCATTGAACTACATGAAGCGAATCACTCGAATTCTATTTGATTGTTCCAAAATGTCGGACTTCACAGGGAGTCTTAATGGATGTGTTTGGGTTTGCATGTTGTTTGTTGGGGGTATTGACGCGGTGAGAATGTCCAGGCACACCACCTCATCATCACCACCAACATGTAAGACGGCAAAGTGTTAATTGTGGTGGGTTTTTCCTGTATTGGACAGTGGGGGGGCTCTATTCTGTTTTACTGAGCACTTACAGATGTCCCTTGCTCTTTTGATGTGTTCATGTTTTGCTTTATTCTCTCTCCCTCTCTCTATCTGGCTTTAGTTGTCGGTTGGTTTACGGTTTTCTGTGCAAAGGCTGGAGGATGCCCCCCCAACCATTGGCTTTGAGCTACAGATACACAGGTACAGTCAATTTCACTCTTCGTTTCACAACATGTCACAAGTAAAGCAACAATAGGAGTATAGTACTCTCACAGCTACTATTTATAACTTTTTTTCTCTTTTACGCACTTTTGAAGCCAAGTCATTGTCAACACCCAAGTCCTCATGATCCCAGTAGTCGTAAAGTTATTAAGGGAATACGTATGTGTGGTGTATTTGTGTGCGCAGATATATTTCAAAACTACTGACATTTCTGATAGATAAAGTATAACTATTATTAAATGCCTCTGCGACACACTATATTTACATTTAAGCATTTGACATTTTGTTTAAATCAAAGTTTTAAGTTCAAGTTTTATTTTTAGTGTTCCCTGACTCCCAAAAAATTGACCCTGTTAGCATCATGCGTTATTATTTGAGCTGTAGCAACATGCTCTACAAGAGCGTTGTGTAAGGATGTTTTGTTTTGTTTGGTGTGTATACATCATGATTGCTTTCTGTCACTTTGATGTATGTTTTGGGGAGTCGTTTTTCAAACAAGCGTGCCAATTGTTGGTTTTTATGGAGTCAGGACTTTAAAACAGGAAGCTGCGGACTGATAAGATGACCGGTCACCGAAAATTGATAGGATACTTAAAGAAGCCCATGACCCCGTGAATTTAAAATGGACGTCTTTTAAGTTCCAGGAACACAGGCGAAAAATATTGATGACTCACACTGCGCTCGCTCATTTGGTGCAATAAAATGAAGAATGAGAACATCCCTTCCCCAATGCCACCTACTTCTGTCTAACAATAACAAGTAACAAATGTTGTCTGTGGCTCTGATGTAAGCTAAATGTTACTGCCTTTTCAAAAAAACGAAGGAATGTTTCATTTGAAATGTCCCATCCACCTTTTTTTTATGGGAAGAAAACCTGCACAATTCATGAAGATTTTGCTTACATACATTGGAAAAAGTCGTCTCTTGTTTTGTAGTAGTTGGGTAACTTTCTATATGCAGGACATTTCTAACATTTAGACTGCTACCTCTCTGTTTATTTTGCACTTCACCCTTGTCCTTAACAGAACATGGTTATTGTCCTTGGCCATGTTCTGTTAAGGAAGGGGCAAATTGTATTTGTTAAAATAACACTTCTCACTGTGATGTCTGACACACCCACACAGGAAGAGATTTTTTATGAGAACATAAGTTAGTTTTGGGGTGTTCGGGTGTTAAGACTGCGGGCTGCCCTCAGGGGCATCGTGGTGTTTGAAGGAGGAGGGGATATTTCCCTAAGGGTGTAATCACTGAACCCTAAAGTCTTACCAGAACTGAGAGCAAGGTTAGGTCAAACATGTGTGTGGATCAGTTTGTCTTTACATGTACATGTGTCTTGAGTGTATCAGAGGTAGATTCATACTTGTGTGTCTGTCTTTTTAATGTGTCTTTTTTGACCGTGTGTGTGTGTATGAGAGAGAGAGAGATCCCCTGAGAATAGAAACATTTTCTGGTGACTAATGTTAGCCACATGTTGCTCTGCCCACTTTGATTTTTCACCTTGAGACAGCATACGAATAAGAGAGATAGAAGGCATAAGATAGAGAGAGATTCCAGGTGCCGGGCAGCATAAGAGATGTTTTGTCTTCCAAGTCCTTTAACGTTTCATCTGTGTGCGTGTGCTTTTTTCCAAATGATGCTATAAAAACTAATAATGGGTTACTGTGTGCTATCATTAAAAACAAAAGGTGGACACGCAAAAGAAATTCTGAAATACTTTTCAGTACGTGTGTCCTGGAGTTCAGTCCTCCATGGTTTGGAAAAATTATCAAAACTCTTGTTCAATTGAGTTTGACATATATGACTTGGGTTAAGATTCCCTCAAATAAAAACATGAGTGCTGGAATGAAGATTTCATATTTTTTCTATTTATGATTTAGTATTTAATAAGAATCTGGGTCCCGAATGGGTGAAACAAGATCTTATATGTTTCTTTCAGTCACACAGTGAGTTTAATAGTAAATCTATAGCTTTGCAAGCCCTGGTTATTCATAGTTATTATACGTAAACTCAAGTTAAATTTTTTATATAAATAAAAATAGAAACGTATTAAATAATGTATTACTCTCCCTATGTATACATACAGCCTCAGAAAAAAATAGGAGACCTTTCCAAATTTTCATTTTATAAGTATTTCTAGATGTATCGTTTCCATTCCAGTCCAGTATTAATTGAATTTCAACAAAATCAAACCTCAAAAGTCATCCAACAGCAATGTGAAAGAATGACAAGATACCTTAAAACTATGATAAAAAAAGTTTTTTTTCAAAAACATGTAGAAACATTACTGTTGTATTGCTTAAAAGTGAAGATGAATATTCTTTGTAGTATTTGAGGTTAAAGAAATACAGAACATCTTTCTTTTTTTTTATCCTGTTTCTCCAGTTTTTATTTTCTGCAAAAAAATTCAATCAAACAATCATTTTTTTAAATTTGGTAGAAATATTGTTTGGGAGATGTATACAGTAAATTCAGAAAAACTGAAAATCATTTTGAAATGGTCTCCACATTTTTTCCACTGCTGTATATTTGTATGTGTGTGTGGCTGGTAGGGTTCTTGTGGTTTCCCTGCACAATGACCGTCGAGACAGTTGACTTGTGGAACTCTGGGACAGGGAGACACTTTTATTGTTCAATGTTCATCTGCTCTTCCACACACCCTCAAATGACAGTCAAAGAACACAGACACTGCCTCGAGATCACACATGGAATTGTTCAACAGTCGAATCTAAACTATTTACGAATCTCACTTGAAAGCGAACATCGCTTTGATTTTCTCATCAAGATTACTAAGTAAACCAAGTTACTAAGTTACTTTCTCATACAGTCATGTGTGAATGCGTTTCTTATGAAGAATCTCATTTTGATAATACAGCATCAAACATTTTGTTTCTACCTACAGTATGAAGATTATTGTTGGGATGCAATACAGTACTTTTGTGTCGAGTTGTGTCTTTAATTTGTAGCAGCTGGGTGCACGAGAGAGCAATTGAAGGTTTTAAAATCCTTAGCAAGATCTTAAATTGTCCTAAATTACCTCAGATTTCAAAATAATTCACAAAGATTTGACACTAGAATTAAATGATCATAAATGACAAAATTACTTCCTTATAGTGACCTATAAAGTGTACACTTTACTAATGACTTTTAAAAGGCCCTTTATGAAGTCATTAAGTTGCTTTTGGATGAAATGACCCTATCGTGTCCTCTTCGTGTCTATTAAGAGCAGAATTTCAGAGATACTGTAGAATAAAGAAACACTGATAATTACTGTAAATATTCCTTTAAATATTTTGTTTCATAACTTCTACTTAAATGTATATTATGTTTTACTCTCTACAGCTCTAATAAGGATAACTCTAAAAGTGCTCGGGTGAATTTGACTTTAAGCATCGCAGCAAGAGCAGAGGTGGAGATCAGAGGGTGAGCATCTCTCTTTTTCTTTCAATTTCAAAGGGATGAAAATAATTTATTTGATTAGATTATTTGTTTGTCCTTATTTTATGTTAAAAAATTATTCAGTATTAGTCAGCATCAATATAACTGGTCATCTGTGTGCATCTTAAAGTGTAATGAAAATCATCTCTCTCCCTTTCTCTTTATCTCAGTGTGTCTCACCCAGCTCAGGTTGTTCTGCCTTTCCCTCGATGGGAACCCAAAGAGAAACCTGTGAGAGAGGATGATGTCGGCCCTCAGGTCCAACACATATATGAGGTAATGAATAAACAGACACGCTTGATACTATAAAGCACTGCTGTGTAAATAACTTTAAGAAATTAAAAACAGACAACGATATTATAGAAATATTGTCAGCAAACCATATTCCTCTGAGGAGTTTGTTTTTGTGAAGTCTATTGACCTCTTTTGCTGTGAGAGGGCCTCACTGAACAACATTTGTCCTGCGGCTATTAATTTTTTAATTGGCTATAATGTTGGCCAGACGCTCTACACATGGTTCCTGTTAGGAGCAGCTCTCGCTCTGCCGTGCTAATTCTAGCCCAGAGTGTCTGATTTCAATGTATTAATGTTCAGAAATTTATGGAAATTCTTCCATATTGGATACAGAAACTGATGAACCATATAAATTGCGTTTGGCATCAACAACAGCATTTAGTAAATGTAGATTTACTATTGTAACATTAGTGACACAATAGCATTTTGGCAAAAATATTTTGCTTGTATACAAAATAATGGATTACTAATATAATAAGTAAAATAATGTATTGTGGAATAAGAGAATCTATTGCCATTTTAGTTTTTTAAAAAGATAAAAAAAATGTATCAAACATACCATCATTTGATTATAGAAACCATATAGTTACATTGACTGAACCGCTATAATGTGGAGCCATTTGTAATTTAGTTTATATTATTACAAATACAGTTGTTCAAGTCTGGTATTCTATGCAAATACTACAGTTAAGTATTATCAAGAAACAAAAATGAATTAAGTTTTATTTTCCAATCAGTTTCTAACAACCTATATTTTCTGTATTACTCTCCTCTGTTCCAGTTACATAATAAAGGTCCAAGTTCGATAAGTAGGACTGTGTTGAAGGTGGGTTGGCCCAGTCTCTACCGCAAGGAACATCTCCTCTATGCCCTTCAGGTCATTACAGACGGACCTGTTCACTGTAACGTCAATGGCTCCCTCAACCCGCTGGAGCTAGAGGTAGCACATACAAACTCACTCGATCTCTTTATCCAAATTTTTCTCGCTTTCTCCCCGAGGGTTTCATTCCTAAAGACAGCCAAGATCTTTCTAAATGCAGATGTGATCTTAGCTGCTCCCTGTGACCCCTCAGTCTCCAAATTACACACAGCTGGAAAAAGCCATCATTTACTCACCCCTCACGTTGTCCAAACCAATATGACTTTCGTTTTGTTGTGGTACACAAAAAAGTGAATTTCCAAAGAAAATCATGGTCACTGTTATCTCTATAACAGTAAGGATGGGTTCAGGGGTCTCATTTATTAAAGCTGCGTTCGCACAAAACGGGGATGGAAACGTGCGTACGCCACTTTCCACGCAAAGATTGTGATCTATTTAAAGCAACCTTGACGGGAGAGTGTGCACACCAGTAAGTAAACTCTGACCCGCGTGTACAGGGCGGGTATGAGGATGGTTCACGTATGCACACTTGCAGGTGATCGGTGATTTATAAAGCGAATATTGCTTACAGTTACGGAGATAAAAGATGTGATTCGGGGTTTTCCATTTCCATTCCATTTTCTGTCATTTTCCTATGGCATCTGATAGCAGTTGGACCCGGAAACGGAATATGTCCATTTTGGTGCATGATGTGAGGCTTAGCAAGCGGATTGGATGCCAGGCTTATCTATATATAAATCAGCATTCATAAGGTGCTTTGCATTGACTATGTAGGGGTAAAAATGGGTGTGTACAGGGCGGGTATGAGGATGGTTCACTTACGCGCACTTGCAGGTGATCTGTGATTTATAAAGCGAATATATGATTTTTGGCTTTCGGGCGCACGTACACTTTTAGTAAGGATCCTACCCGCACTTTTATAAAGGAGACCCCAGATCTGTACAATAGCTTGTGTGAGGACAATTGAGTCATTTACCAATAAGCTTTCTCTTTTTTGGATTATCAGTCAGTTTGATTCATGAACAGATCAGTAGGACGGCCCAGACCTCGTTCACATTTATTTCATGAAAAACATTTTATAGGCCTTGGAAGTAGGGAAGGGTTTGGAACGACAGGTTAGCGAATTATGTCAGAATTTTCATTTTCGATAGAAGATTTTGTCTTTTTCGTTTTAAGATCTTTTCTTATACACACACAGAGCTAATGACTTGTATTCATTTTTCTCCACTTGCTTCATCTCTCTCCAGACCTCTCTCTTTCTCCGTGTCTCTCATTGTCATGAATCTCGTGTTTCTGTGAACTTTTACTATTGGGCCTCAAATGAAACACTTGTTTTTGAACAAAGAGAGAGTTGGAGTGATTGTGACCCGTCTGCTCTTTTAACTGGACTTTATTAAAGCTCTTCAGATTTCATGCGCTGTCATTACAAAGCGTCACAACCCCTGCGTAAAGTCTCTGTGCCTTGTAACTGATCTGCGCTCATGCTGAGTTCAGAATTTTAACCACCTGGACTGATATTAGAGCTCTTTTCCTGTGAACCTCAGAGGAGAGAGTTATGCTATATCACAGCTTTGGCACACAACTCTCACTCTCTCTTTAATTCTCTTCATCTCTGTGTCTCCTCTCTCACTCACTCTGTCTATTTTGTTTGCAAGTTTTCTTTATTTGAGCATTAATATAAATGTACTGCTTTGTCTCTCTCTTGTTTGCACACATAGACCTCCACTCTGCAGGACACTCCAGAATTGCTGGGATTTCTGAGGAACAGCAGTGGCCCGACACGCCGCAGACGATCTGTTTCTCCAGCCCAGAGCTACAAAAGCAAGATCCTGGTACATATAGACACATTACACACTCGCTCATACACACCTGTGATAACACACAAATCCCTTTAAACGGCATGTCTACGTGCCCCGTGGGAACAGTCTTGTAGATGTGACAGATAGACTCTTATGTTGATCTGGACATGTTTTGAAGACCTATGTTGACCTCAAAGGGTGAGTTAACCTGTAAATCTCGCAACAGGTAATTCATATTATGCTTATTGTCTCTCTTGAAGCGTCTCTTCAGGGGATTATAGTGTGTGTGTGTGTACGTGCATCTGTGTGTGTGGAAAGCAGCTGGTATTGATAATCATAGCCCATCAGACCTCAGAAAAAAGATTATAGGTCAGAGGTCATCTCATAAATAAATCAACTGCATATATACTTTTAAACATGATTGTTTTATTCACTGTCTTGTATTTTACATGTAAGCAATAATAGACGTATAGACAGTTTCAGCACATGCACGTGCCTGGCCCAAAGTTAACTTCCGGTCTGTGTTTGATTGTAATATAACAATTCATTTTCTATTCAATTTTAAAAAACTCATTTAGCAGACACTTTTATCCAATGCGACTTACAAATATTAGGCGTCTGCCAAATGCATAAATGTAAATGTAAGACGTCTACCAAAAGTTAAGTTTGGGCCACATAACATATATGTTGTTACCGCTTAAACAGTCTATATGCAAGGAATAATGAGTGAGAGGCTGTGCAATATTTTCAATAAATCACGGCTTAGGGGCATTGTAAGGCATGACCCAAAGCACTAGCCACAAGTGACTTATTGCTTTAATAAAACTGATGCAAATATACAACACAAATATTAAAGATGAAAAATATATATTAATGCAACTTTCATGAAGTAAAATCACTTGAAAGCATTCCTTATGCTGGAAAAAATAGTCCATGATCGACTGTGTGGACAGCAACAGAATAGCTGCGTCTCAATTCGATGGCTGTTTTCCACTGAGGTCACATTTGTCGACCGTATACACCATCAAGGTTGTCTCATTTGAGAAAAAAAAAAAATCATCATAAAATTAAAATGTATTCCTTTTAAGACATAGTCATTGTAGTTTCATTCTTACCTTAAAATATAATACGGTCTTTCAAACGATTTATCACGATTTATTGCATCCAGCAATAAAAGATTGTGAAAAAAATGTTTTAAGTCTTGCAGATTCTGCACGGGGAATATATTCTTATGAGAAATTAGTCGGTTTATTAACTGTTATTACACACTATCACTCAGCACTTTTAATGTTATGTTTTAAAATTACTCATGCACTTTACAAAGAAAACCCACAGAGCACATTTGCAGACTAACACATATTGCTTGCATGAACAGTTATGACAGAAATAAGATTAAAGTTCCTCTAGAGAATGTGAAAGATGAGATCTTCCATGTGTCTAATTGTGTGTATGTGTGCAGAACTGCTCTAATATAGTTTGCCTGATGGTGGAGTGCATTGTGGATCGCTTGGATCGAGGGCAAAGTGCCGTGATTAAATTCCGATCTCGACTCTGGGCTCACACGTTCTTGCAGGTATTTGTCTTGCCGCTTTCATTCCGTCACAAAGAGGGAATGTATGTGTGTTTACATATCTGATCCGTGCTGGGAAGACCAGCTAAGATGTGAATTTCCACGCTGTGCCAATCTAACTGATGGGTCAGAACTTGACTTCTTTACACACCCTCATGTCATTCTAAACCTGACTTTCATTCTTCTGCAGAATACAAAAAAATATATTTTGAAGAATGTTGGTAACCAAACAACACCGACCCCCGTTGATTTCCATTGCGTAGACACAAAACTAGGAGATTTCTCAGAATAAAAAAGGTTTTAAATGAAATAACGGTGAATAAATAATGACAGAATTGTTATTTTTGGGTAATCTATCGCTTTCAGCAGCGATATAACGGAACAGGTTGTATTGTTGAAACTAGACCATAAACCTCCATTGGCTATGTAAACTGTCCCAGTGTTTTTAGATGTCCCAGTGTTTTTAAAAGACCAGCTTCATGCCGAGGTGATTTTCACTTCTTAAATCACTGTGTGATCAAAGCCTCTTGTTAAGTGACATTTATATACTCACAAAAAAGATTTGCAAGTATTCCCTTCTCTAAAATTAAAGTTCATGGCCACCCTTTCCTCTCTGAACACAACAGACCCTCACGCTCAGATGTCCGGGTGGTGTCCGAACAGTTGACATCATCCGCTCTAGAGTCGCTCGGAGCGGAAACCCAGCTCCTCTCACCTCAGACACCTAAGTCACATGACACCATAATCTCTGACCTCGTCAGAATAAAATGCCTTTCATCTCATCTCCAGAGAGAGGTCCACAGAAACCAGACGCACGTAGGAGAGCACGTACATGTGTCTGAGGGACAGGAGTGCTCCGTACGTGCCTGTGTGTGTGTGTTACTCTATGATCCTAGTTTAAAGGAAGTGTTTTGCCGTTCTTTGACCACTGCCCCTCTGTAAACCCCATTCATGCTGAAGCCATTACAAGCCAGCGTACAGTCAGACTACAGCATGTGCGTTCTGTTAATGTTAATCTGCCGGCCTCCATCCTCAGCTCACCGGGATGTTTCCATGTGTGTCGTATTTACGCTAATCCAACGTTTTCCTCTCGCAGAGGCAGAATGACCACTACACGCTGAACTCCACCGTGTCTTACCAAGTGACAGCCATGCCTTACCGGATCAAAGTGAATACACTTCCACAGCAGAGCAAATCAGTGAGTAATCGTGTGTGTGTGTGTGTGTGTGAGTGTGGTTTTGTTTTTATATCCCTGCGGGGACCTAAACCTGAATACACACCAACTCATGGGGACTCCAGAACGATATTTTTTATGTTCTTCGGGTTTAGGTGTTGGGTTAGGGGATGAAATATACAGTTTGTACAGTTTAAAGATCATTACGCCTTTGGACTGTCCCCACTGAGATAATAAACCAGACATGCGTGTGTGTGTGCGTGTACATGTTTTTATTTCCCGGTGGGGACCTAAACCTGAATGGGGACTCCAGAACGATAAAGGGGATGAAAATATACAGTTTGTACAGTTTAAAGATCATTTTTACTGAGATAATAAACCAGACATGCGTGTGTGTGTGTGTGTGTGTGTGTGTACATGTTTTTATATCCCGGTGGGGACCTAAACCTGAATGCAAACCAGCATATGGGGACTCGTGTCACCGTGGGGACCAAAATTGAGGTCCTCACGGGCAAAAAAGCTTATAAATTGTACAGAACAATATTTTTTTTAAATGTAAAAATGCAAAAAGTTTACTATGATATTTAGGTTTAGAGGATAGAATATACAGTTTGTACGGTATAAAAAACATTACGCCTATGGACTGTCCCCACATAGATAGTAAACCAGACATGCGTGTGCGTGTGTCTGCACGCGTGCGTGTGTGTGTGTGTTGAAATTGCAGAAAGTAGCAAAAAAGTGCAAAGAGAACATGTGGATTAGAGTGAGAAAATAAAGGAAGAATTATGACTGGGGGTTAAGCTTGAATAAACACTGCTGAGCTCAGTATGTTTAGCTTCAATAAGGAAGGTAAGGCAGGTTTGTGGGAATTTGAAGCAAAGGGTAAATTCTCGTTTAAGAGGACGGGAAATGAAGAGACAGGAAATGTTGCAAGGGAGATTAAAACCATCTTTTTTAGGATCAACGTGTCAGTACCGCTAGGCCATTGCTCCAACAGTTGTTTCTGTGTAAGAATATTAACTCTTTTTAGCTTGGTTTAATGTGATATTTTACGCAAAAATGAAAATTCTGTCATCATTTACTCACCCTCTCGTCATTTCAAACCTGTATGACTTTCTTTCTTCCGCAGAATATAAAAGAAGATATTTTGAAGAATGTTGATACCCGAACATCATAGGTACCCATTGACTTCTATTGTATGGACACAAAAACAATACAAGTCCATGGGTACTGCCGCTGTTCGGTTACAACATTCTTCAAAATATCTTCTTTGGTGTTCTGGAGAAGAAAGAAAGTCATACAGGTTTGAAATGACAAGATGGTGAATAAATGATGACAGAGAGAGAGAGAGAAACTATCACTTTAATCAGCATAACAGAATGTCTACTTTATGTAGTAAACAGTCAAAGTTGGAAGGAAATGTAATGATAAAACAAGAGACGATAAGAGCAAGGAAGCTGTAAAACTGATTAAAGTGTGTTAATATAAAATTCACATCGCCGTTCATCAAATATTTATGATCTTTTCCTTTGTGTGCGTTTTAAGATCGGAACCTTTGTGGTGTGGGCGATTCCTGACGTTTCCTTTGCCATTCCCTTGTGGGTGATTATTCTGGCTATATTACTGGGACTGCTGGTACTGGCTGTGCTTAGCTTAGCTATGTGGAAGGTAGGTGGACCTAACAAACACACACACAACTGACCCGATCAGCTCCCCACGTGAAAACAGTAATCATGTCTCACATGCAGCTTACATTTTTACTTTTATTCACCCTGTGTAAACAAAAACTCCAGGCATCGAGCGCATCTGTGCCACCGAAAATGTATGGCCTCAACATGTGTTTATGCATGTGTTCACGTCAGCAATTCCTCAAGAGAAGCAAAATAGCTCTCCATATCTACGTCTCTGCTTCAGTGAAATAGCAAAACACAGGAACTACAGGGGGTAGACGGGGGGTAGAGATGACTGTTCAAGATAAAGGGATGGTCGGGAGAAGGAAGTGGAATCGGATGTTGGAGGAAGTGAAGTCAAGAGGTTTAAGGAAAGTTGTGAGAATTTGATGAAAAAAAGTGGCTAATCAGATTTAGAGATAGCAGAGAGAGAGAGAGGAGGGAGGAACACGCTGTTGCTGTTGGACATTAATGAGGCGGTTTTTGATGTTATCAGTGTTTTGTCTACAGGGCTGTTCTCAGGCTCCTGATTGGGTCCTCATGGAGGGCATCTGCCGTGATTGGCTATCATGCATAAAAACACAGAACATTACGAAATTCTATGTGTGGGTGCACAGAAAGAGAAAGTCAATCAGATTTTATACAAGATTTTAATGTGGCTCAAGGTTATAGTTCAACAGTACGTTTTAAAGAATGTCATATAAATGGATAGAGAGTATAGTGTTTTTCAACCAGGGGCCAGGGCCCACTAGGGAACATCGGCAAAATTTCAAGGGGACCTCAATATTACTTAAAATAAATAATTTAAAATAAAATATATACTATATAATGAGTAATATAAGCATTAACATAAGCTAAACAAACTAAAAGTCTTTTTTTTTCAAACAAAAAAAACATTTCTAGTAATATCAAGCTCCAAAATATTTATTTGGGTAGATTGTGAGTGTGGGGGTTCTCAAATATTGTGGACGATGGGGGGGCTTTGAAGTAAAAAAGGTTGAGAACCACTGCATTAAGATAATATAACAGCTCCCCCTTGTGGCAGACAACAAATGATGTGCATCAGATTTGAGGTTAAAGGCCCGGTTTCACAGACAGGTGTAGCTTAACCCAGGACTACGCCTTAGTTGAATTAAGGTATTTATGTCGCTTTTATAAATATGCATTTGAAGAATACATCTTGAGACAAAACAATGGCACTGATATATTTTAAGATATTTCAGGGCATGTTATATTCAGTTTAGACTGGTTCATTTTAGTCTGGGACTAGCTTTAAGCGTTGTCTGTGAAACCGGGCCATTATGTGTTAGGTTTGGTTAAAAGGTCTGAGATCTGATTGAACACTTCAGATGTTTTCAAATGGAAGCAAAACAAACAAATGCAATGCGTGCGATTAAAATTTGAAAATGATATATTTAAGATTCTGCATTTCTTGGCCACTAAGCAAATACATGCATTGACTATGTTAACTCAAAATACATTTTTACATACTGTGCCAAAGTCGAACAAATTCTGAAATGTTTTCATTTTCACACATATTACAGTATCCATATCCATGAGTTGTTTGGTTTACATGTTGACTCGTTGATCTCCACCAAGTTTGTGACCTTAAATGGGCCAGTGTCTTACGTCTTTGACAGCACATCTGTGCAAGTGCTTGGACAGACAAAACAACGGAAATAATGATTGTCATCACAGGGATCATATTCTCATTCTCTTCTCTTCTGTTCTCCGTTTTTCCTTTTCCTTTACTCCTTCAGTGCGGGTTCTTTGACCGGGCGCGACCGCCCAAAGATGATGACATCTCAGACCGGGAACAGCTGACTGCTGAGAAATCTACAGAGGCATGACAGAAGACCAGACAACTGAAGTTAAACAAACCATGGGGTGAATTACCATGAAGATGATGGAGTTGTGTTATGGCTGTGAGGGTTTTTTGGCATCTTTGTAGAAGACTACAGATCCAAGCCTCTTAAAGAACTACAGCTCCCACACTGGACTGCAATCTGTGAGCTGGGCCACAGTACCACTCGAAAACAATCCTAAAGCTTTATTTAAACGGAGAAAGAGCTAGAACTCTGAACGTTTCACTCCGATAGAGTTTAAAAATCACAGGATCTAAAGAGCTACATGTCAGCAGTACAAGACAAGAGGCTAATTAATGCAATCCCAATCTAAAAGACATTAAAATGTAATAAATGCAATTTATTGTCTGCCAACCCCATTGATTTCCTTAGAGACAAGGAGGTGGTGAAACACAATGGTGATTTCTGACAAAATAACATGTAATATCATTGATATAACTCAAGATCATATGATCTCAGACATTGACCACGTACACACTTTTTTTTTGTCGCAAAGTTTGGTTATTTATGCGAATGACAATCACATTCTACATTACATTTGTGTAGTATGTACAGAACTGAAAAAAACTAGTTGTTAATGCAAGAAACCTGAATATTAAAGATAAGATATGACACTTAAAAAATACTTAAAAATGTTAAATTCTGTGGTCTATGGCTGTAACTTAAATTATTATAGCTCTCACCAAACCTTTGCCAAGCTTGTGTTACATCATTGGCCCCTAATATAGTTTCACTCCATTTTGTCACATTTCTACATGCGTTTAGCCAATGACTGTACTGATGACATATTGAAGCTTGTACAGAATTACTCGATTAAATACAAAGATGCAGGGGGGAGGGGAGGGATGAGTAGATATAAATAATATGTGCAATATTGAGATATAAGTTGTTCATTTGTGTGTACACTGGCTCCATAATGTTTAAACCTGAGGTTCAGGTTGTTTTGTATATAATGTTAAAAAAGTTATTTGTCAGACTGATGGACTGACATATTTGTTAATAAATAAAGGGAACAACAACATTTTGTCATTTTTTGCTCTGAATGCATAACTAGATATGTTGGATGAAGAAGGCCTGTTTATATCATCTGATGGAAATTCATGTCTTTTGAGGCTGCTGCTTTAAAATATAGTAATCAGAACATGGAAATGACATGTTTTAATATGGATGTTTACCTCAACCAACAAATGCCTTTGTGTAGACTGATAATATAGAAACCGCTTTAAAATCCTTAAGAAATTATTAAACAAAACATATGGCAACCAATCTTGCCATTTTTTTCGTGCCCTGGAAGGAAATTGTCAGTGTTTTAGTCTATGGATAATGTATAATGATGTCTATCCCTGTCTACTTTGTTTACACAGATCTAAAATTAAAATGGAATTAAAAACGTTATTGAGTTGTTTATTGAAGAGCAAAATATTCTTCATTGTTCTTGTAGCTCAGTTAGCAACATAAAAGTCACATATTTTATATAGGAAACACACATACTGATAAATAAAAATGTATAGAATATATAATACTGTGTTGCTTTGGATTGACGTGTATGTTTGTTTCAAATGTATTCTTTACTATCTATTGCATTTTGTTTTAACTGTTAATTGATTGGAGTCTAAATGGCTTTAAATGAACTAAAGGGTAAGCTCAAGTTATATTTTGAAACGTTTCCAAATAGAGACGTTTTGTGCCCCCAACTTAACATCCGGTAGACATCCGCAAATAATTGATAAATGTTGAGAAGATTTAATTTAATTCAATACAATAAAAATACATTATTATAATTCATATTACGATTAATATTAATATTTGAATTAAATATACAAATACATTTTTATATTATAACCACACACAGACCGGAAGTTAACTTCGGTCTAGGTGTGTGCGTCCGATGAAACCGTATTTAAAAAAAGCCATAGTTTTAAAATACATTTGCACAGATGTATATATATATATTGGATGTATATATGTACAATCCAAAGAATTTAAGGCAATTAACACTATTGGACAGTAGATGGGGCACAAATGCCTCCTTGGTAGGGAAGAGCGAGGCATCGTTTGGTCCTGGTGTGGAAATGGTTAAACTGGCGGAGTTCACTCAGAGTCACTCGCCTTCTCTCGTTGTCTCGAGTTGGAAAAAAACAGCGGCAACATGGAGATGCTGACCGGAGGATTTTTCTAATCGCCTGTCGGTGTCAATGACATGAGCAGAATTCCTCAAACCTCAAATGATGGCAGGAAAGCTCCGCTACAACACTCCTGTCGCATAGACAATCTGCATTGTTGAGAAAATCGTTGTACGCGTATAAACAGCAGCAATGCGCGGGGCGGACGGCAACGGCTCCGCCGTGATTGTGCTCTGCCTCCTGGGATGCGACATATGGACGACGGGCGCTAAAAAAATGCAGGAGAACAGCGATGCCAAAGGTATGAGACACGCCGTTAACATCCGTGAATAAATCCGTTCTGTATGTGTTTACAAAGAGCTTGATAGATTTGTTTATAAACTTTTCTTTGGTGGGTGCCATTGCCTGAGCTAACTGTTAGCAGTAGCTTGTCTATATTAACGAACAGAGTACCACTTGCTGTCCGTAAACGGCCATACAACGAAAGCATTCGGTAATGATGTATAACGCGTTGTTTATTCGTCTTTTTTATATTTTATTGACAAGGATATTTGTATACGTTTGCAGTTAAATTGCTTTATCTCAAGTCTGTTTGGCAACAAGCATCACTGCAGCCTCCGACACAAATGTGTTTGTATTTTCAAAAAACAGTTTATCTTGATAGTATTGTAGTTTTGTTTCTGACTTCTGTATATAGTTCTAATGAATAGCACATTATTGATATTTAGGTCAACGTCATATTGTTTTTCTTTACCAGCATTGGTCTATATAAATACAACTTTATAAAGCATGTTATTGTGCTATATTTGCTTTTCCAAATGTGAGCACAATAGCTATGAAACCCATCTAACCATCTGAAATCAGATTGATTTAACACTTTATGAATTGGACAGCCAGTTTGGTCTGTATCTGCCATCTCTAGTGTATTAATGTAAAGATGAACCCCCTCCTCCTTTTTGATAGACCCTCCCCCTCCATCTCTCTCTCTCCTGCTGATGAACACATGTAGGGTGTACAGATGGGTCTGTTTGCTCTCTTCTCTTTGGACAGTAGACTGGCACACTCTGTTTTGAGTATGCAAAACAGGGCTTTCCTGCCTTTTGTTCATGCTGTGCCACTTCCTTATCACAGGCGCCTGAAAAGAGAGTGCTGTGTGTGAGGCCCAGACATAATAGTTTAAAGTGGTCTGGATCTTGGAATATATTGCTTTCGGTTTATTACATCTGTCACAAACGGGAATGTTGTTTTGGGATCTGTTGCTGTGTCTGCTGTTGTATTTTAGGCTGTGTTTCAGTGTGTTCAGTGGTTTTAATATTTTACATGTGTGGTTAAACTGACATGTGGACACCTGGATTTTAAGAGTTTTACATCTATGACTATATATTAGCAAAGAGTTTACGTTTCATAGACATGCAGTGCAATATTTCAAGGTTGTTGTTGTAGTCTACTGAAATTATTAAAACATTCCTTAGGAATTAACAGAAAAGTCTGAGGCATTAAAATTAGTTTATGGAAACAAATCAAACTAAGAACAATTAAGAATACATTTATCTTATAGCAACAGAAAACAACAAATAAATGATCAAATGACAAAACCACATGCCAAAACCGCTAAAATGAACATAATAAATACAAAAATAAATGCTAATTCAAATATGAATGAAACTGAAAACAAAACTATAACAACTCTGGTACTTTGCCCAGCCGAATCAAACTTATTATGTGTTGTAGATTTTTTTCAAAGTTTTTTTTATGTGTAGATGTTTAATGTCCTATAATCAATATTCAAACTTTTCTATAATTTAATGCGACTCTGTTTAATGAAAGGAAATAATACTTTTTTATAGCCAGCTTTAGAGGCAACTCTCATTTATTTCAGTCATTATACATGCTATTTACACCAATAACATTTACTTAGTTGTATGTTTTAACGACCCACATATTTGCAGTTCTGTTCATGCAGACAGCCAGATATTTACTGTAAACAGTTGTTTGTTGTCACGCACCCAAATATGAAGAGGAACTTGGCTCTCTAATAGTTTCCTGCTTTAATGCGATGAGGCTTAGAACAATAGGTCTTAGAAAACCAGCGATGTTTTAGAGCCTGGGTGAGTCATAAAGACTGATAAAACGAATAAGTCTAGCATTCTCATTCATTATCTCTTATGGGGTTTTCTGTGTGGTGTAGCCTGTGGATTTTTTTGATGTTGCTATGCGAAAATGGGATGGGGTGTGGACTTTGTTTGTTTGACCCTTGCATTTCAAAGCACTATGAGCACACGGGAGACCCCTGTAGTGCTGAATTTTTCATGGGGTCATGTTTTCAGCGGATAATCAGACATTTTCTCATCTCTGATTACCTCGACCAGACCATATCCCATGGACAAGCCGGTCAGACAACTCTCTCTATGTTGCAAAAACTATTATAGCAGTCTTAATGTGATAGTTAATCTGTATCTTAAAGAGGCTTGGGGAGTCTTAAATCTTAAACTTGCCATAAATACAGAGATAAACAGGCTTGATGTAGGTGTTGGTATGTTCCTTCGTAGCACTTACAGTAGGTCTGTTTTCTGAGCGTGTCTATTTTAGAGTACATCCATCATGTCATTATTACACAAAGTGAGATTTAGTTCACTTATGTATAAATTGGGGGTTTATGTTTAGTCGTAACGCTTTGATCAGCGTTTGTTAATGACTTATTGTTTCAAGTGTAATGCATGTACTTGTGGTAAAAGTTGAAATGTACGTTTTTTTTTATGGCTATTGTATGTGTTTAGGGATGAAAGGTAGAAAGACAGAAATGAACGAAATACTTGTAGATCTGATTTTAGACTTTTCGTCACATGATTTTTGTGTTTTCATGCTTATGAAACATGATAATCCTGATGTGAGTCTGCACAAAACAGCAGTCTCAACTTAAGGGCAAAGCTAGATGGACTGAATAAGTCTGGAGTTCTCTCATTCACACACACAGGCTGTGTGTCTCCTTTTATAGAGGGGGAGAGAGAGAGAGAGAGTCAGCCAGCCAGCCAGTCTACTTCACATCTGGAGAAGTCATTTTTCTGCTAAACTGAAAGACAAGCTTGTTTTACGTTTTATAATATACCAAACTTAAACATTTTTTTTACATCTAAAACAAATCAATGATTAACTTTGCTTTAAATGAATCTTATAGCTACAGAAAACAACAAATAAATGATCAAATGACAAAACCACATAGAATAAATAGCTAAAATGAACATAAAAAATACAAAAATAAATGCTAATTCAAATATTAATGAAATTAAATGAAAATATAAAAATTAAAATAAATACAAAAATTAATGAAAACAAAACTACTCTGGTATTTTGCCCAGCCGAATCAAGCTTAGATAAATCAACACTAAAAAGGTTTTGATAGCCATCAGCATTAGCATATGTCCTTGCCTTTTTTAAATCACATCCTTTATGTAAAACTTGTTTTCTTCCGTAGCTGAAACAGAATTGGGATGAGACTGATAAAAAACCATGGTAATGAAAATTGTAATATGTAATAAGTTTTTGCTGTGAAATTGAAATTGAACAGTAAATTGTTATTTTTTTCTTTTGTCAATGTACAAGAACCTCAACATTCGCTTTGTTGTCTATACTAACTTTTTCTTTGTGTAACTTTGTTGCTGTATGGGATGTGTACACTTGAAGAATGATACACTCTCACTGAGCTTCAGTGTAGCTTTTGTAGATTTAGGGTTTTTCTTTTTTCAAGAGCTCTCTTTATGTAAAAAATGCTTTCTTGAAGTCCCAGAGAAGTCATGCTGAAACCTTGTATAACCTTGACAGATAATACAGTTTTTTTTAGATAATCAATAATATGGTTTCCTGGGGCATCCTTAAACCTTAGAAGCCAGCACATCATGCAGCATATTGACAGATTACTCTCTTCATTACAGCAAACAAGGTTCTGCTCTGGGGGTTAATGACGCCTGCTGTCTAGGGCAGATGTAAGTGCTTTCTATGGGTTGGGTATAAAACGTCTTTGTGATGTTATTCTACCATAGCATCAGGATTTGAGGTGATTTTGATGAAAAATGTTTAATGGAATGGAATAGTTCTGTCAGTTTTTACCCAGCCTTGTTTATATAAACAAGTATTATTGTGTGATTAAATAGGTGCATTTAAATTTGGGAGTAAACTGTTCCCTTAAAATAAATTAATTTCTGGCACATGCTGTTAGATTAGGTGGGATGTTTTTGTTAAAGTGCACAGCTGTGAGGTGCAGTGAACGTCAGGGGAATGACAGTGTAATGTTGTGCTTACTGCTTACGCTGATATAATATGTTTTAATGAAGCAGTTACAATAGCAGGTGCTCTTGTTAGATCAACAACACAGCGCATTGAACATACAAGCTGGAAAAACTAAATTGTGACCTATAAGACTGATGATCCAACCATTCCCCATTTCATCTGTGTGCCCTCCCTTTCCGTCTGCCTCCTGTCCTCCCCTGCAATGCAGCACCCTGCATTTTGTTTATGTGTGCACACTCTTACACGAAGACATCACTTATTATTATAGCTGGAAAACAAGATGCTAGGCAGCATTATCATCTCATATTCTTATGAAGATGTTATCCTCCTCCTTGGTATAGCCAAGTCATTTTTTTGTATGGGGCTCTGTGGCACAAAGCAAATGAAACCATAATATAGGGTTTCATTTAAAAAACTTAGTATCTGACACTTCAGCTTTGTGGAGAATAGAGAATTGCATTGAAGTCTTATATTATCTCTGCCAGGGAGACTTTTTATGGCTTTTGGCAGGGAGATGAAACTTAGAAAGGAAATTCAGCGTAGTTTTGTTATAAATCTTCCCTCAGACAAACACAATCTAAGTTATATTTACAGTTGTAATATACCGGCTCTCCAGCTTTGTAATGCCATTCAATGGGGTTCCATTGTGGGATGAACAATATCTTTAACCACTAAGCCACAGCACCTACACCACATGGTATAGAAGTGATAAAAACAGAAAAAAAGAGTGTGGTGAAGAGATGGTTGAAGCAGTTAGTGTTTAGCAGAAGTTTATTATTTAGATTGACCTACAGTGCACTAAATGCAGAGTCAGTCCCAATGGAGTAACCTGAGGTTAAGAGTGTTCCCAAGAGCTCAATGATGATCGAGCAGCTCTGTGATCACAGGAATGGTTGAATTGCACCTGCAACCTCTGCCATTACAGTCCTCAACTGGAAAATAAAGTACAAGAATATTGACGTCCATACTGAAAAGCAGTATACAAAGAGGTGAGGAACAGTTTGGGGCTTTTTTAATGGATAGTTCCCCCAAAATAAAAAATGATTTAATAATTTATTCACCCTCATGTCCTTCCCAACCTGCATGACTTTCTTTCTTCTACAGGACACAAAATAAGATATTTTGAAGAACGTTTGTAAACATCACTGGACCCCATTGACTTTCATTATATTAACATTTCATTGTTATATTCAATGACTTTCATTATATTTCATTTAACACATCTTCAAATTTTTGTTTTTAGGTGAACTAGTATCCATTTTAAAGCAGGGTGTCCGATTTCTCTTAGCCGTTGTTGATGTTCAAATCACCAAAACAAACACACCCCTACCCCCATCTTTCGCTTTCGTCAGCGCTCGGCTCGGCTAATGTCAGTCCTGTTCACTGTACAACTTACTGCTGATTGGCTACAAGGTTGTTTTGGTACTCGGCCCGACTCCGTTGTCTAAAGCGTAATTCGGAAATCGGTTACCCCGCCTTAAAGCACTCAAAAGCTGGTTTAAGCATTGAGAGCTTTTGTTTGGGTATGTCTGTGTATTCACATGTCTAAGGCATTAACAAACCCAAAAACATACACGTATATGTTTGTGTGTATATATATATATATATATATATACAGTATATGGAAATATGTATATGTATTTTTTATATTTTCCATTCATTTAAATTATATATAAATGTTTTTCTTAAGTATATACGTCTATGTGTGTGTTTTTATAAATACAAAATTAATATGCACAGTACATATTTTCTTTGACATTTCCCACACCTTATGCAGGGGGAAGCAGTCAAGAATATGAATAGAGGAAAGGAGGTCTGAGGTTTCACTGGTTCGTCGGGTAGGCATCCTCTGTGTTTGGGCATAAATTATTATAGAATTACGTAGCATACTTACCTTTCCTTGCCATTATCAGAGAGACATCTCATGAGTTGTGTGTCCCAATTTCATCACATTATCCTGAGTGAAAGATGCCTTTTGGTGAGCTGCTGCTGATAATGCCCTTTGTATCGTTCCCATCAATGCGACACAATGTCAGTTGTGCACTTCATTGGGTGTTTCGGCCCTTTATCACAAGACACCCACAGCCAAGGGAGGCTCACTGCAGGTTACATATATTATGTAAATACAAACTTTTATTCTGGTGCGATTAATCGTTTGCGAGCCCTACAAGTGGCACCCAGTTCTACTAACAATGGAAGTTTCAGCTAAAATAGCCACATAGTCTATGCTTATCAAGTCAAGTGCTTTTTTCTAAATTAGCCCTGGGAATTACGCATTATAGATTATAAATCCTGCCGTCTAAATGTAATAAGTCGTGTCATTTGTTTGATTGGTTCATGAGATCCAGGAATTTACTGTCTGAGACTCGCTTGGAAAAATATGTATTTGTCTGCCTTTATCAAGAGTATAGCCATATCAATAAGAGACTGGTACAGTAATATATTTTTGAGAGAGTCGGCCAGTAGTTCACATCATGTGTGTATCGTTCGGAAAGGGGGAGGGGGAATTCCCCGAGAGAGCCAGAGGAAAGCGCCATACCCCATCCATACTGCACTGAACAAGGCTTTGGAAAGTACAGACACGAGATTGATCTTTTTAGGTTAAACGTTAACTGTAGGCTTCTTGGAACTAAAAACCCTTTGAATGTGCAGAGACGTTCTCGTTTTGTTTCATTTGTTATTATTACATCGCAGGATCCTCAAAAGACGTGACAGCTCTTGAATCACGTTCTTTGTATCAATCTGTCATGACGATGGGGCTGTTTTATAGCGCGAGTCATTTAGTCATGTCATTATACTTCGGTTTGCTTGTTTAATTTAAAACAGCTGCTCGTTGAATTGAACATTGATCCGATCCTTCAGTCACGAAAGGCCTTTTCTGAGAAATTGATTTTTATTGTTTGTTTCCCAAGAATGTACTGCCTCGGGGCAACCCCCAGATTTAAACTGTGTCTGTAGGCTTTTTTATCTTTTTTTTGTAAGTGTGATAAAACTGGGAAGATTATATTGAATTCTTTGTTTTCTTTAACTCTAAAACGGCGAAAGGTTTATGATTTAGTTTATGGAAATCCATATGATCTGTATATTATGAAACCATTACATCTATTTCAGAAAAGGGTATTTAATAAGAGCACCAGAGGTGAAAGGAACAGAAGATGATCTGGGCATCAGTGAGTCTGTTATGGAGATTACTGTGGATGAAGAGATTGAGCGGGCAGGATGACTGAAGACAGACAGCTTTATCGTCTCAGTGCTGTACGGTCATTCTCAGTCAAGCTCGGGGCAAAGGAAAATTCTGAGTCGTTCATCACGGTGCCAAAAGTCAAATATTTACCTAGTGTAGGGTGACTGTGTTCCCTTCAGAGTGCAGGTTAACGTTTCAAAAACCTGCTTACAGTAAACACACTCGCTGCACCTGTGTTCTAAGAACAAGGAACAGGTGTTGTGGTTTTTCAATTTAATATATATATATATATATATATATATATGTTTTGGCTTCAAATTTGTTTTTATTCTCTGTGGGATATAGAAGAACATTTGAAGAATACTGTTGCAAAAGTACAATTAAAGTGGTCTGTATGATTTGTGCAATATATTTCAAATTTTCTCCACATTTGTCTCACTGAGACAGAGAAGTGACTCACTGATATCTGTGAGTGGGATAAGCTCAACAAATACACCTTGTGATGTGAAGTAATGGAGTGGTTAGTAAGACTGTCCAAGAAATATTACAAAGATGACTTTTCGGTTCATTAGTCTGTATGGACTCGACACATTTTGGTGTTCGTCTAAATTCATTTCTGGCTCATGTTTAGGTTTTCAGGGTTGCATGCGCTGTTTAAATGGAAAGGGTTGAGTCCCTCTACACACATCTGTCACCCTTTCATTGATAAATCACTGGGGAAGGAAGTGACATCATGTGAACAGCAGCATTTAAACTTGCGTGTGCGTCAGTGATTTTGACTGCTTTCCTGTGGGTTTTTGTTGGATTGCACATTACTTTTTGTAGGTATGTTTTCAAACTTAATCCTGTAATCTAAACTCTTATTTAAGTTTATTATGCTCTACTATATATATTAGGATTGAATGAAAGTATATTAATACAGTTGTAATAGGTTTTTCACAAATATCTTTGCGCACAGAATTTAATGCAGGTTGCAGGATTATGTATAGACGATTTCATTTTAACAACGTAAACAAACGTTACTGCCATGCGCTCTTTTGTGACCCCCACTTTAAAACCTTAAATATGAATATAAACCTGTGGTTGCAATGTGTTTAGTTTTGATGTTGGACTCCATTTCGCTTTTTCAGTTCTTACTCCTCGCTTGAGTGTTAACAGATATATTTGTTTGTTGCTGGAAATGTGATTGTTAAACTGAGAAATCGTTGTTACTTTTATTTTATAGCAGTCAGAAAACCATTTGAACGGCTGACAAATAATCCCCAGACAGCGATATCAATCAGACTTGCACGGATATGTTGAATCTATTTAGTATTCTGTAAAACGCACTTTCTTCTCTGAATTGTTTACATGGAGCCGCATGAGTAAGAGCTGCATGAAAAGTTTTCCAAAGGAAGTTTGTTTCTGCAGTGGCTTCCTAAAGGAGCCAAAGGTTCCTAGAGGAAGGAAAACCAGTCCATTGTTTTCATTGGCTGAAACAAATACGGAGGGGGTTGTGTGTGATTTTTCCCTTTGAAGATTTCTTAGAAAATGAGGAGAGTGTAGAGAAATTTTTATTTTATGTCATTTAAAGTGTCATGCTTTATGCAACGCCGTGTCTGCCTGGCTGTTATGTGCGCTAATTGTTTTTGTCTTACACGAAGCTTAACTCCAATAAAATGCAGACTTAACCTCAAAGCCATCTAATTACACCGTGTTATAGTGAGGTTTCACAAATGCCTCTCTTTGTAGTTGATCGTTATTGTGCAAAGTGCTTTTGTGCAATTCATTATATAATAGATTTTTGCAAAATAACTGTAAAAACCTCACACAAATTACTCATAGTAGTTACATAGAAAACGTGACACTATCACTCTAACTTTATGTTCTGTTTCTTGTACAGAGGTGGCGCTGAAGGTTCATCTAAGTGACGCCAGCACTCATCAGCCTCTCTCTGGTGTCACTGTAGAGATCTTCACTAACCACACCCCTGTTGCCTCAGATACCTCCGGTGCCGATGGCAACGCCTTTATCAGGTTTCCCTATCGTCTTGGCGATCTTTTTGTAGTCACGGCAACCAAACGTGGCTACGTACCCAACTCCATCCCATGGCAACCAGACAGGCTACCTGGTAATTTAAACATGTAATTTATTCACAATACCGGCCCCTATTTTTTCATTTGTCATATAGTTTCGTTGACACTAAGCAATACGTTTTAGAAGCAAAGCAACAACAAAAAAACTGAATATTTACAGCAATTTTTTATTTTTGCCACCCTAATGCATGCAAATATAGTTGGCAAACAATTTGACAGATTAGAGTCGGATCAGATTTTTGCTGCCTGTTTGAACAAAGCCCGATTTTTGTCTTTGAAGATTGTGTTAGTAGGATTGGTTAATCCTCCTGTAACACCAGGTGACTGTCACACTGTGGGTCAGATGGCACAGGGTTTAGCTGGAATGCAGAGCGCTATCAGAAATAAATCAAATGTTCCATTACGGCTAATGAGATTAACCTACTAATAGTAGTAGGCTGGTGTAAATACGTCTGTACACACCCAAGCACAGCACACCCAAACACAGCAGACCTGATCCATATGACTTTATACACTTGTGTCTCTGTTTACAAGTCTTCTCATCTCTGAGTCTGGATCTGCTACCTGAAAGAGCTGCAACTCTGATGGTGTATGATGACTTGGTGGAGATCGTATCTGGATATCAAGGTAACAGTCGACGTACGTTTTATGTTCTAATTATGTCAGGTTATCAATCAATTACAGTTGTTGTTATGATTATGACGTGCTTAACATGTTATGAGTCAGTCATTAAGATCGATGTCTAACAATATGTTATAGGCCAATTTGTACAAATAATATGCATTCATTATAAAATATACACATTATTTACATTTATAAAAGCCAAAGGAGGAGAACTGCTAGTGAAAAAAATGTTGGAAACTTTTTCTTAGTCATACAAAACACTACAAACTATTAAAATTATGTAAACAGTGAAAAAAAAGTTTTATTCCGTCTATAGTTTTCAACAAACCAATTGCTTGGTCAACTCAGCTTTTTTTGCACATGCAATCAAGCATTTCTTTTGTAGACCAGGGACTGAGTGTGTGTGTCAACATGTTTGCAATTACAACATTTTAGACATTCCATTGAAATGACATGTGTTTATAAATTTATGATGTAATTTGTCTGGATAATTCCCATGTGGTATGTGTAATGAGACTCTTTCTATACTGTAGTCGACATGACTCTTGAGATTTCATCGTAATGAAAAGTTTCCAAGTGAGCTGTGATATCACAATGAAATGAGAAACAGTATCACACACACAAAGCAAGAATGATGGGAATCCACTTTTAAAATCAATTCTTCCCATTTTCATGTTTTCCTCCCTTTCGTATTATTCTACCCACATGTGCTTCTCTATAACCAATTGGCTTCACGCTTTTTTTTTTGTCTCGTCTAAGACCAATGTATACAGCTATGGTTGTCTACTACCTCTTTTGGTAACCCGTCCATCAGTGTGTGTGATAGGAGACAAACATGTTTATGGCTCTCAGGAGACCACTAAAGCTGCACTTTCATTTAGAGCCATTCCCCAATTCTGTCCCTTGAAAACATTCATCACACACACATACCTATTACTCAGAGAGGTCCCATCTACTGTGGCATTTTGATATAACACAGGACCATTCTCACATGTGGACATTACATTTCCAATCTTATTTTAACCGTCCAAGGAACCTGGGGAATAAAGTGAACAAATAAAGAGATTGAGAATTTGGAAGAAAAGGAATAAGATTACTTGTCTCTTGGGAATAAAAAAGGCCCTTTGACAAGACTGTGGAAGCATTAAGGGGATTGCAATTTGTCCATTCTGTCTAGTGTTGTATCTTTTGTGTGGATGTCATTAACATAATTTAACTATTCATTATGTCATTTTATATATAATTCTACAGAGATTTGCTGAAATCACTAACATTGTGGGTATCAGCCAGCAGTGTTTAGTAAACATGATTAAATAATGAAAACCTAAAAATGCATGGTTTATGTAAAGTTAAAGGTTAGTGGAGAGAAAACATCACACTCTTAGTGGACTTACAATAGCAGTCAATGAAAAGCTCCCACCATGAAGAACATACGAGTGTGTGAGACATGTATCTGAATCGGCTGCTTGCCGTTATAATAAATGATGTATGTTTTACACTGAGGTTTGGCATGAGTGTGTGCACTATAGCTTAGTGTCATGTCTATGGTATGTACAGTTACCCACAATGGAAACATGATGACATCACTCTCAAAAGACCCACACTGTACTGCCTAGACTCCATCATCTGCTGATCAACTCTAAGGAGAGAAAGAGCATGTGATGAATACTGTGGTTGGGATCACAGACCTACTGTAACCGGGTTGTTTCTTTCGCTTTATTTTTAGGTTCAAAGCTTCAGTTCCCCAGAAGAGCATTGAGTCTTCCTTCTAGTGCAAGCTATGCCAACCTGACTGCTTTTCTCACCGTGAGCAGCACGTCCCGAGACACACAGTACTTTCCTTACCTGCAGGGTCTTCATTCCAACTACACAGGTAACACGGGAAAGGATGTCGAGATCAATGTACAATTGAATTTACATTATGTACTTTTATCTAAAGTGGATTCAAAGTATACATCGTGTGGTCCCTGGAAGTCAAATCATGGTTGGTGAAAAGTAGTGCACTTGTGTGGATTTAAAGGAGTAGTTCACTTCAAAATTTCACTTTCCATGGAAAGTCAATGGGGGCAAATTTTGAAGTGAACAACTCCTTTAAAGACATTAAAGGGATAGTTCACCCAAAATGAAAAATCTCACATGTATTTCTCAAGATATTATGAGAAATGTGCTCTTATCCATCATCTCGGATTCCCTTACATCCTCTGTCTTTCTCTCATAGGCAGCGATCGAAAGTTTGAGTTGACTCCTATAGCTGCTATCAGTGTCCATCTTTTGGGCAGTGATGGGGCGGAGCTTCACATCAGTGAGCCAATCACTGTGAACGTGCCTCTTCCTGCAGACAGTGATCTGAAAGAGAATGATCACATCCCAGCCTGGAGGTTTGACCCTAAACTGGGTGAGTTTATAACATGCGCTTATATGTTTATAGCAGATATGAACCTAAATCACATGATCACATTAACATAATAATCAAATCTTATGTTCTTATGTAAAATCGTATTGATTTGTGACCCCAGAGAAGGCTTGTATGTAAGAAAAGTCTTCTTTTCTCGCCAGATTTCCTGTCTTCCTGATCTTTTAGGATGACTCAAAAGGAAGTGTTAAAATGTGTTTGAGTTTAAAGCTGCAAGGATGTTAATGGGTTACTAAAGTCATGGTTGGCAGGTCTTAAAAACTGACTCAATTGAGTTTTGACAATAATATCTTACAAGTAAAATTAAGCTCAGTAAGTTTGTTCAGAGAATGAAATTGTATAACCCCCAAATTATTCCTTTTTGAGGAAATAAATAGCTGACCTAACCAAAGGCAAAGCCTGCAAAAATAGCAGTTTTTTATATAACTATTTTATGCGATTATGTACATTTCTGCCAACAGTTGTCTGGAAAGGGTAAATACTCATAATCAAATAACACACAGACAGAATAATACCAATCCTTGTCACACAATGGTTTTATTCCTAATCCAAGAATGGGTTTTAATTCAACTGTCAAAGTGCTTTGAATTTTTTCCAGACATATTTTAATGTTTTGAAATCATACGTGCTGCTTGTAAATGTATTTCTAAACATTTTGAAATGTGTATGGTGATCCGACATTATCAAAGTTGTTTTTGTGAAGGGTTTTTATTATTGAAATGTTTCATTGCTCGTCCAAATTGCCTTAACTGCATTTAACTTAATCATACACCACAACCTAATGAGAATGGAACATGGCTGAGAATCGAGTGTGAGATATGAGCAGAATCACAACAACCAGTTTATTATCAAACTGTACCTATCTGGCATTCTTCTTATTGCAAAATGCATTGCTGTTCTCCACTTCTCTGTATTTAAGATTAAAAACCCTCTTTTCTGCTTCTCTCTTTCTTCTGTAATAATTGTTGAAATGTTCACAGCACCAGTGGGTTTTTTAGATGTAAAAAATGTAATAGTATCCACCTGCAGAGGATACTGCTTTATGCTGCAGCCTTTGGCATGGCTGGTCAGAAAATGATGTCAGGTCCTAAATTTTTTCCAAAATTTCCTACATTCAGACATTCTTTCATTCTGATATAAAGCAGTTAAAACAATAAAAAAATACATAATAATATAATAAACATTTTGTAGTAATCCTCTGCTCTTAAATATTTTATTGGCTATGAGAAGCATGCACAGCCACGGAAAAAAATATTTAATCAGCATTTCTAGTTGTATTGTGGCCATTTCAGTCCAACGTATGTTGAATTTCTACTAAATCAAACTCCAGGAGTGACATAAAGTCATCCAACAGCAATGTGAAAGACTGACAGCATGACAAGACATGGATACAAATCAAGGTCATCACGTAAAATAATTTTTGAACAATTTCTTTTCTGCAAATAAATGCAAATAGAAATAATATTTTTATTTGAAATTTGGGTGAAATATTGTTTGTAGTTCACAGATTGAAACATATGAAAAAACGATCATGAATGAAACATGAAAAATGATCATTTTACCTTAACACATACCCCTAAATAGTCAATTTCGATAAACAGAAAATAATTTAGAAATGGTTTATTTTTTCTGTGGCTGTAATAGAGTACAGTGTGTTTAAGCGTGTTTTCACAATTGCACTGAAACCGTCTGATCTTGATTGTTTCTTAGTTCATTTTAACTTCTTAAAAAGCTCTTTAGAGGTATCACCAGACCCCGTGTGTAGATTGCTTTGTTATCAAAGTTGTTTCCTAGCAGCCGGTTATAAACAGAGCCGAGAACAAGGTGGAAAACAGTGGCTGGCGTTAACTCAATTTCCTCTTTCAGGCAAAGAGATGTGAGCTGCTTTGTTGTGTGCAGTGTGCTGCGAGTTAGGGACATTAGTGAGTATAAAGACTAGATTGAAAAGCCCCTGGCATCACACAGCACATAAATATAGCCTTGTTCTTGAATGATTTCATCATATTGTTTTTTGTAATGGTGTCTTTTCAATCTGTTGAATGTTTGGTGATCATTACAAGTTAAACACTGTTGATTTACTCCATAGAGTTTTGGACTTGTCCTTCGTGCACTCGTAGTGGAAGTCTGTGGGACAAGGCATTGACCTTTACAGCACCTGAAATATTTCTTTCAAATCCTTAATGTTGTTTTTTCCAGGTTGGTGAACAATTTGTCATTATTACTGCTTTGACGTATAGTGTATCCCTATGGTCTTCTGATCTGGACTAAATGTGTTTTGTGGTTACCTCAAAGCAATATGAATTGAATCAAAGGCCATGCATTAAAACCTTGTGTAAATATATTTTGAAATCCCAGCTTGCATGGACACCTTACGTAAGAGCACAGAGCACAAAGTGGTTTAAACAAAGCTTTTTTTAGCTGACAGTTTGATAGATTGCACGGTTCTGCATGAGACTTCATTGTGAGCGTGTGGGAAAATGTTGCTGTGACATTTGTGTGCCGGGCAGTGCGTATGCGCAAACAGCCACGTGGGAATACAGGTTAAGTGATCGTGTGTCAGCACGCTGTGTTTGTGACGTGTCGTCGTCACTTTTGTGCATTTTGTCCCTTTAATTATGTTGTCTACACCATGCAAACATGCTGTTCTTTCTGGCCTACTGTATATTTGTTGCACTTTTTATATATTATTCAAGACGGCTTCCACTGCCATCGGGTGGCCATTGAGAACATTGCCGTCACCTAATGTAACAATTTATTTTGGTATAATCAGCATTTTTGAATAAGATTTAAAATCTTAATATTAACATTCAGAATGGATTTATAAAGGAAATTAAACCTGTTAACGGGGAAGTGGATAACAGCCCATATTCAAATGTGACATGTAATGCAGACCTATTATTCCAATATCCAAATCCTTATGTGACCTTGCAAGTAACTGGAAGAATACAGACAGGCTGACAACCCTGATGCGGTGGAAATTATAATGAGTGCACTGTAAATATTAATAACCAGAAATGTGATGGATTGATTGTTGAGGTAAATGTAGTGCGAGTTGGTTTCACTGTTCATAATATCTAATATTAATATCTAATATTGCTGTAGCTCAGAGGTAAAAGCATGGCGCTAACAACGCTAAGGTCGTGGGTTTGATCCCAGGGGATTGCACATACTTAGCAACAAATGTATAGTATATTGCAATGTAAGTCAAAGCGTCTGCCAAATGTAGAAATGTAAATGTAATATTTATTGATTTGGACAGGACACATTTATTTAGAAGGCTACTTTCGTATGCTTGCATTTTGCATTGTCTACATTTATTTATTTTAACAACAGATTAAGTATAACAATTAGTAAGAGTTGTTCGCTTTAATGGAAGCAAGTAAATCTGACCTTTTGTGGAAAGAAGTTTCAATAATGTATAATGTTAAATAGTTGTTCTTTAAAAAAAATGAAAAAGTTAAAGGTTCATTGTTTGAAATTAAGCGTCGCTTCTTTTTCGAAGTAGATACGAAACACGCTCTGTAGATCAGTTTGTCCTTTTAGGGCTACTGTAGAAACAACATGGCGAATTCCATGCAAGGGGACCCACGGGGTATGTACTGTAGATAGAAGCAGCTCATTCTAAGGTCATAAAAACATAACGCTTCAATATGTATGGTCTTTATACACCTCTGAAGACACAGTTATGTATATTATATTGCATTTTCCTGCAAAAAAGGACACATTGGACCTTTAACATTTTTGAATCCTGAAACATCCAGTTCATTTCATAGTTTTAATATGATCTCAGACATTCAGACCTCACCTTTATATCTGCTGACTGTGTGTCTTTCTGTATCTGCAGGGGCTTGGCTGAAGAGCAATCTGGGACGTGTCCATTGGGAGGGGAAGCAGTTAACTCTCACATATACAGCCCCTCAGCTTGGTTACTGGGTGGCAGCCATGTCTCCTATAAATACAGGTAACACTCATTCATTTCTGTGCATTTTAGTTTCTTATTCAGTTCGCTAATTCTTTAATTGAAGATGACTGTGCAATATCGAAACTTTTACTTGGCCATTAATGCCCAGAGAGGAGCCTGATGGGCGGACGTACAAGTACTGCAGCAGACACATTTATTGAATTGTGCATTCGTTGGCATATTCACTGTGCTATTTATATCAGATGAGAAAATGTGGTGAATTTCATCACAAAATGATGTCAGTTGTCATTAAAATATTGGAAATATATGGACGTAAATGGTTGAATGACCTTATGCTGAAGAATATGTTTGTGTTCTGTTGTAGGTCCTGTTGTGGCAAAGGACATCAGCACTTATCATACAGTCTTCCTGTTGGCCATATTAGGAGGCATGACCCTGATATTGCTCTTCCTGTTCTGTTTACTGCTCTATTATTGCAGGTGTGTCTTTATTTAACAGAGGAAGCACAAACAAATATGCTAAGTATACGTTTTTGTGATGAATTGCTCCCAAATGTTCAGTTAAACATGTTTCTGTGCTTTCAGGAGGAAATGTTCCCGCTCGCGGCCCACCCACAGGAAGTTCACTCTATCCTCCGCTCTAGATGCTTCTAAACGAGACCAGGCTACATCTATGTCCCACCTAAACCTCATCAATGAGACGCACCTCGACCAAAATGGGGCAGAGCCAGACATGCACACACCTATGCTTAAACCCACCCCCTACGACTCCTCCACCAATGAGCTGGCAGCTTCACGGGATGACCTCCATAGCCGAAGATCAAACCACTACAAACGTTCGGTAGAAATATTTACGCACAAATCAGCTACTTCAAACAATCCTTCCGAGGGCTACGATTCCCCTGCAGCACGTGGGGAGTACCGGCGTAGCTACACCTCCATCACGACTTCATCCGTTCATCCCCTCCACATGTCCGTCTCGTCATCATCGCCCCACCCTTTACATTACACCGCCTCAGCGGGACGTCTGTCTTTGGAAAGTAAGTTGAGCCTGCGTGATCCACGTCTCTCTCCCGTTTCAGCCACATCAACGTGTCCCACTGGGTCACCGGAAAGGGAGCTGGGTATTGAGAGGCGACAAGTCGATTATATGCTGTCTCGCTCTGTAGACCACCTGGAGCGTCCCACCCCCCTTCCAAAACCCGGAGCTCTGCTCTGCTGTACCTCTGAACTACATGTCAGCCAAGGGGAAGAAACCTACCGCAAGGCCCGCCCCACGCTGGTCATCCCCGCCCACTACATGAGACTACCAGGGACGCACCCGCTTTCAGGGCAAGCGCTTCTTTTGCAGTCAGACAAACAGAGCGAGTTAGAAACCATTCAGGCGGAGCTCAGCGCGTGCCATCAGCCGCAGGGACAGATGCCACACCAATGGGGTAAAGCAGAGCAGGGAGGAGGAACGCAAGGAGCAGGGGACGACCAAGGAGGCGGAGGGGAGGAGTGGACGTTGCAGACGGCAGCTCTTCCTGCAAATCTCTCCATTCCCAACTCTCTCAGTCAGGGGGGAATTGATGTTGTGCAGATGAATGGAGAAGATCAGCTCCTAGCCGAAAAGACTTTGATGGAACTTAGGGGAGGAAAGCCCCTCCCTCACCCGAGAGCTTGGTTCGTGTCATTGGACGGCCGCTCCAACGCTCACATCCGTCATTCGTACATCGACCTGCAGAGGGCAGGATGCAACAACAGTAGTGTGGGCAGCAACGATGCCAGTCTGGACTCTGGGGTGGACATGAGCGATCTCACTCCGGGACGCCGCGTTCGCGACCCTGGCAAACTTGTGGTCAAAGCTGAAGATGCAGCTCAGCCTGTGGTCAGATATTCACCTTTGGTGTCGGTAGAAGGTTCACACGCTAATGGTACCAGTAGCTCACCTTCAGTTAGCAGCCCCGAAGAAAACCCTGTTGGGCCTTTGTTGCAGGAAGGAGAGGGAGAGGAGGATGGTGAGGAGACTCCATCGCCTCCATCTCTCCATCTTCCCCCAGAGCTTCCTTCACCACCTCCTCTTCCAGAGCCCGTAGATGAGACGGCAGATGAGACGCCAGAGGAGTCAGAGACATTCAATGAAGTTTTTAGGATTGAAGATTCTCAAATGCACACAAGCAGTAGCTGCCCAAACAACCTGGTCGTCCCTGACGATGGCGGTGAGGATGAGACCAAGAAGAGTCCTTGGCAAAAACGGGAGGAGAGACCCTTAATGTCCTTTAACCTGAAATGACAACATTTTTCCCTCGATAGACTGTTGAAGGGAGTTGCCTTATGAGCAAAGGTCTGTGTGTGGCTCTTTGCCCTGACAATTAACGCCAAGCAAGCCATGGCACAACTTTTTTCAGAGCAGCCTCACGTTTGGAAGTGAGAACTGAGTTAACAAATGCAAAAACACAGTTACATGCCATTACAAGACTTAAACTGCTGTTACTTTTCTATACAAGCAAAAATATTGCAGATCAATGCAAGCCATTGTATCGGTGGAATGTTGATTAAGCTTTATGAAATGCTGCTGTTTTTGAGCAATATGACATCTAGTGGCAACATGTGTATACACTTCAGAAAAGTGTACCCCAATAGTGTTTCCCAGCACTTATTTTGGGCTGACTGGTCTGATTATGATCTGATTATGTTGTTAAACACGATATAAAACCTCTGTAACGGGATCATTTTGCCTCACAATCAACATTTCACTTTTTAAGTTCTTTCATGGATTTACGAGTGCAGCTAAAGCTTGCGAGACCAAATACGTTTGCATGATGCAACATTAGTTCCTGTCAATCATTTATTATGGCTGTGTTGAGCACAGATTCGCAAATGTCCCTTTCCTCCAATCATCGGTTGCCATCACACTAAGACTTTGCAATATGAAGCAGCTGTGTCGATGTGCTTCAGACCTGCCTTGAAGAGAAAACAGCTATGCATTGCTTTAAAACTGAAGGATCATGTAGTCTTTATTTTAACCACTGTATTGTTATGTAATGTTCAGTTATTTTGGTAAATGTTTTATTCAGGTTTTGTTATTTTCCTTTGGAACTGCCTTAGTGTGTGAAGTGGACTGCACAGAGCTAGATACACATACATTTAAACAGACGCTCACATGAAACCGCCACCAGCTTCTCCTTCCCCATTGTTTGTCTTAAGTGCCTTTTTTAGCAATCATTTCAATCCAGCGTTGTTTCCTTACCTCTGTTTTAATCAGTTTGGGTCATATTAAGATTTTTTTTCCATGTGTTGACTCTGTAGCATTACACTCCTCCTGCCATTGATCACATTGAGTGTTTGTGTGTTTAAATGTTATACTTGGGTGTATGTTCAGTGCATCTGTGTGTCTTCTCAAAACATGCTATGCAGCGTATGAACTTGGACTAAAAGCAATGTCTCATGTTTGAAAGCAGCCGGCTTGTTGCCAAGGTAACCACTAAGAATGAATACTTATGTCATTTAGCTCTTCAACTCTTTTGAATGTCTGGACTGGTTGCTTGTATTCAGGCCTATTATCCAAATAAAGCCAAAAATCTAATGAACAATTTTTCAACCATCACTTTATGTTGATTAAATTTGTGACTAAATAACTTTTGATAGATGTCCACTGTTTTGTGTTAAAGGTGCTGTGTGTAATATTTTGAAGGGTCCTTTGACAGAAATGCAATATAATAGACATAACTATGTCTTCAGAGGTGAATAAAGACCTTATATAATGAAGCGTTATGCTATTTCTATCTATATACACCGCGGGTCCCCTTAAATGGAATTCGCCATATTGTTTCTACAGTAGCCCTAACGGACAAACTTTTCTACAGAGCGTGTTCCTCAAATATGTTATCTACTTCGGCCAATAAGCGAAAATAGCCACCGTAGTGCTTCAAAAGGGAGAGGAAAAACAGATAACTAAAAAATCTTGTTTTTTTTGGTGCATTCCAAGTAACATTCATCAAAGTGCAGTTTAGTTATTTAAAGTAATAATTACTCAAAAGTACAGCTGACTAACAGGATAAAAACATAACCATAAAAGCCATGATTTTATACAACTGAGTTGACAGGTAAAGTGGAACCTATAGCTTTCATGTTAGCACTGGTAAACTGTCCCGCCCTAATAAAGTATATAAACCTATACAATTCTATAGTGGAATTAATATAGTCAGGGTGTAACAAACCAAAGCAATGTAACAATAGTTAAGTAAATTAAAGCGATACGTAAACCCGGTGATACTTGTTTCAGGTAAGGAATTGTAATTCTGTTGTGAATTACTGACTCTAGTTGTTCCGATCCTGTATATATTTCTTTGTTTGGTTGAACGCAGAGAAAGACATTTGAAAGAATGCTTGTAACCAAACAGTTCCCGGCCACCATTGACTACCATAGAAGAAAAAATACAATGGTAGTCAAAAGTGCCCTAGAACTGTTTGCTTTCCTACATTCTTCAAAATATCTTCTTTGGTGTTTAACAGAACAAAGACATTTATAAAGCACCCCCTATGGGGGCCAGGAACTGTTTGGTTACAGGCATTCTTTCAAATATCTTTCTCTGTGTTCATCAGAACAAAGATATTTTTACAGATTTGGAACAACTTGAGGGTGAGTAAATGAACACAGAATTTTCCGTTTTGGGTGAACTGTCCCTTTAACAAACTAAATTACTGCTAAATCACACAAATACTATAGTGATCTTTAAGTAAACGTACTTTTTGTGTGCGGCAAAATATAAAGGAGCTGCAGGAAGGTAACATGAGTTTAACTAACTTTTGTATCTAACGACAACAAAATATTAATAATGTTCATATTTCAAGCCTCTGGTGAAAGGAATGAATGAGAGGATTAAAGGGAAAATGGAATCTTATGTTGTTTGGTTTTCTGACATTCTTCAAAATATCTTCTTTTGTGTTCTGCAGAGCAAAGAAAGTCATACAGGTTTGGAATGACATGAGGGTGAGTAAAGGATGAAAATGGGTGAACTTTCATTTTAAGACGCATTCAATGTGGGACTCAAGACCCTCCAGTCTCATAAGACATAAGCTTACGTCATCAGTCATGTTAAGACAGACATCACAACATACTACTCAAATCATTGTATAATATTCACATAAATACAAGCCTGATAATAACCACTACCATAAAGTCTTATCAGAGACAGCATCTCCGATCCAAGCAGTATTAATAAAAAGTTTTCATACTTTTTTGTAAAAAAAAAAATATATATATATATATATAAATACAATCAATGGACACAGTGATTCAGTTTAAAATAAATTAAATCCAAATTATTTTGACTGACGGTTGCTTCATTTACAGTAGTTGTAAGTAGGCTAATCGGTAGACGGTGCTGTTTTTCGCGGTTTTTATTGACTGCTTTTGGTCGTGAGGATTTGCGGTAGATTCATCCATGATGGCGGAGGACAGCGAGTCCGCGGCCAGCCAGCAGAGCCTGGAGCTGGACGACCAGGACACCTGCGGCATCGATGGAGACAACGAGGAGGAGAATGAACACATGCAGGGGTGAGGACATGAGCACATGAATGCAAGCGTGAGCACATGACGGCAAGGTTTCTCTTTGGCGACCCGTCGTCGTGTAACTGCCCAAGTGATGTAAACAAACGGTTAGCTTAGCAACCAGGTAATCGGATGGGAATCGGTCTACATTTTACAATAGCCTGCTATTTTAAGTGCTTGTTTAATGGTTGCATAACGCATATATTTGTTTTAAAACACTTAGATGCTTATAAATATGTAGTTAACGCAACGGGTTGGTAAAATCAAAATACTTAACGTTAGCAATAGCTCCCTTTAAATTAATGTGAAGGATTTATGCGCGTCCTGCAGTCAAACACGCGCTTCTTTGAAAGTATACTATTTGGGACCCTCGGGGATTTTAAACGCTTTTTCATTTTGATTATGGTAATGGTAACATCTGTGAACAATACAAACAGCTGAAATATCGTGGATTGTGATGATGTCGGTTCCAGGAATACCAGTTTCGCTGTTGTCAGGCAGACCAGCGTCTCTCAGGCCCATAAAGTTTGACATGCTTGTATTAACAGACTCGTGCTTTATAGGTTTCATGGTGCAGTCACCGCCCAGGCCAGTGCTATCGCATCACTGGACACCTTCCTGCTTTGCATGTCTGGCTGATGTTTTGCGTGGGAATGATTTCCATACGGGATCATTTACATGTCGAGGTGTGGTAGATTAATGGTCCTGTGATTTTGTTAAGGAGTCCTGGAGGAGATCTTGGTGCAAAGAAAAAGAAGAAGAAACAGAAGAGGAAGAAGGAGAAGCCAAGCTCAGGAGGAACCAAGTCTGATTCTGCCTCTGACCTCAGGAGATAAAGGTTTGAAACGTATTACGAATGGTGTAATCAGATGTTTGTTCTGTAAATCTCTCATTGCCTTTGTGAAATCGCAGGGAGATTTACTAAAGATCATTCACATGACTGATTTCATTTGTTTCACGCTCAGAACCCTGCCATTCCCATGCAGAAGCTGCAGGATATACAGAGAGCTATGGAGCTTCTGTCCACCTGTCAGGGTCCAGCCAAAAACATAGACGAGGCCACAAAGCACAAGTACCAATTCTGGGACACTCAACCTGTGCCCAAACTCAGTGAGTCGTGCATTACAATCGGTGTGTTTGCATCATCACAAACGTAAACTATTTGGCAAATCTGCGACGCTCAGACTATTTGGAGATCCGTGTGTCATTTTATTCATCCTGCAGTTATCCTGCAACAGTGTTGCATTCAGCAAACAAATCATTATTCAACACTATTCAGTGTATTCAGAAAACACCAGCTCAGCATGGATTAAATCAGTTGCGGGTGCTTCTCAAGAGTGGGGAGGTACAAATGTGTACCACAATCTCAGTTATTGGCCATTTGCTAGATCGTCCGGTCTATTATAGAGCTCATCCAATCATCTAATCGAGCAACTGGACTTCCAGCAAACTGGATAAGCTGTATTGATTTGAAGGCCAATGTCTGTTAAACAATGAGGTGTTTTTTCACATGCCATTGAAATGAATGGACTTCACAATCGTGCTATACAAATTCCCTGTTTTATTGCAGATGAGGTAGTGACAACTCATGGGCCAATTGAGCCAGATAAAGAAAATATCAGACAAGAGCCATACTCCCTCCCACAGGGATTTATGTGGGATACACTGGATCTCAGCAACGCTGAAGTGGTATGTAAACATGTGTGTGACAGACCGAGAAAGCATGTGAAACATTTGCTTCCTTTGAAGCACTTATGCAGTATATACTGAATGCAGAAATGGCCTAGACTGTGTTTCATATTTGTTGAGGTATTATATCATCTTATGCAATCAAAAGTTTGACACTCATTCTTTCTGTTTTGTAGCTGAAGGAGTTGTACACTTTGCTGAATGAAAATTATGTTGAGGATGATGACAACATGTTTAGATTTGACTATTCTCCTAACTTTCTGAAATGGTAAGTTATTCAGTCTCAATTTATATTTATGTTTACCGTGACAAGGCTTCAGAATTTATCCTACGCCGCACCCAATTCTTCTCTTCATAGATATCTATTTCAATATCTGACACTATTTCAAGATGCCTTGAGCAGAATATTTGACTATCACACTTTGCATGCATTTTAAATGACTGTTTTGAGGCTCATCAGTGCAATTTCTCAATATTAGGGCGTTACGTCCCCCGGGTTGGCTGCACCAGTGGCACTGCGGTGTCAGGGTCTCCTCCAATAAAAAGCTGGTTGGGTTCATCAGTGCCATTCCTGCAGACATCCACATCTATGACACGTGAGTTCAGGCCGCATCGGCTGAGAGTTCACATCGCTTTTCATCCAGGCTTCACTTAATCACTCATTCTCATTATGTTTCAAGGTTGAAGAAGATGGTGGAGATAAACTTCCTGTGTGTACATAAAAAACTGCGTTCAAAGCGTGTCGCACCCGTGCTAATCCGAGAGATCACGCGGCGGGTGAATTTAGAAGGAATTTTCCAGGCTGTGTACACAGCTGGTGTGGTCCTGCCAAAACCTGTGTCCACGTGCAGGTACCAAATCACAACACCGTGTGCAAGATTAATTGAAGTATTTTATAGAGAGCTTGAACTTGTTAGTATCTGTGTTTTTGTAGGTACTGGCATCGCTCTCTTAACCCCAGGAAGCTAGTAGAGGTGAAGTTCTCACACCTCAGCCGTAACATGACGCTACAGCGAACAATGAAACTCTACAGATTACCCGATGTAAGCCTAATTGTTACATACACACATTTACATGGGGAGTTAAGCTATAATCATGGGTTTTATCTTCTAATTCCATCTTTTTCTTCTTGCAGAGTACACGTACCCCTGGTTTGAGGCCGATGGTAGAGGGAGACTTGAAGCAAGTGACTTCGCTGCTGCAGAAATACCTGAGCAAGTTTCACCTGCGACCTGTGATGGGTGAAGAGGAGGTCAAGCACTGGTTCCTACCACAGGAGAATATTATCGACACTTACGTAGTGGAGGTACCTGCTGGGAACATTCACAAAAACGTACAAAACTGTCGTGGCTTATTTACTGTTTAATCATGAGTTTCATATTTTGTTTAAAGGGTTCTGGTGGGCTGCTAACAGACTTCATCAGTTTCTACACCCTGCCATCAACAGTGATGCATCATCCTCTGCACAAAAGCCTGAAGGCCGCTTATTCCTTTTACAATGTCCATACAGAGACGCAGCTCATGGACCTGATGAACGACGCTCTCATCCTAGCCAAACTGGTAGGATCACAAGTAAACACATGCTCAGAGGAGCTCAAGAGAAACACACAATACTTGGCATTACTTTGTAAATTGTATTTTAATAATATTGAAATTCATATTCCTTTTCTTTTGGGGGCATGTTTCGGGATGACAGAAAGGATTTGATGTTTTTAACGCGCTGGATCTAATGGACAATAAGACTTTCTTGGAAAAACTCAAGTTTGGGATTGGAGATGGTAACCTGCAGTATTATCTGTACAACTGGAAATGCCCCCCGATGGACCCAGAGAAAGTGAGTTACGCAAAATGCTTTGGATTACATGAATGTTAAAATAACAATAATAAGCAAATTTATTGATGATTAATCAATTATATAGTTGAAAGAATCCAAAAATGTGATCATCACCAAAGACCGTGGAATTTTTCCAGTGTGTTTTAACTCTATTCTCCATCCTCTCCAGGTTGGTCTTGTTTTACAGTAACTGGCTGCTTCACTGTGGATGCTGAGGGACTTAAAGGTCCATCTCCGATTCTCTGATTTGGACTTAGTCTACGTAAAGAGGAAAAACGGACATCCATTCAAAGTGAATGAGTTACGTTGTGCAGCTCTCTTAGGTCTTGTTGCAGTTATTGAGGGGTCTCCCTCTTTTCTCTTTGTCTTTGACTCTCTTTCAGAGAATGTGAGAAACATTATCAATGTCACATGTATTTCCCTTAACATGCAAAAAGTATCCTCTCTCAGACATACGTTTAATTCCATGTTTTGTTTTTGTTCATTTGTTTTGTATTATGAAGGTGCGTTGATACATTTGTGTGAATTTGCAAGCTGTACATTTAATGCCAGATATTTATTACGTATTGTGTGGTTAACAATGGACCAGGGGGTTGAAATCCAAAGTCTTTTTTATGGAGCTGCCTTTTGCCGTTTGTAATTCCTGCTGTCAGTGGGAAAGCGAGTTATTGTTATGTGTGGACGAATGTATTCCATTTTGAAGCACACCATCAACATGTTTATAAAGGGCCGGAATGCTCCGAGTTGCATTTTTAAGAATTTCGTTTAAGAAAATGTTTTGTTTAGTTTTGTGTGTAGAATTTTGAATGAGAGTTCTTTTCTGTTTTCTGTAATGAAGGTGTGATTGTTTCACATTACATAGCCTCACCTCCATTTTCACTATCATTTAGTGTTTTTAAATTATTATTTCAAAACAACAATTCTTAAGAATTGTATTTTTGTTACATTTATTTTGTCAGTATTCATTGAAGAGACCATAACCTCACCTGAACGGTGCATTTGCTATAAAGTCCTGGTGATTTTCTATATTTAAGCACAAGGAAAGCTGAACAATCGTGTACGTTATTTTGATAACCGGCGGCCAGAAAAGCTTGCTCGCTGTTTAGCTGGCTGTCAGTTACAATCATCACTGTTAGGTGAAGCATTATAAAATGTGAAGTTTTATTATATAGCCAAAACTGATTTTGCGTTACTAAAGCTTGTCATGGTTTGCAACAATATGCTTTTAAATAAGAGCATGTCCAAACATGCTTAAAAGAAAGATGCTCCTCTCAGAAGTCCCACATTTCAACTTTTTGGACATTTCGGTCTGTGGTTTATTCAAGAACATCCAGGGCACTTTGCGAATGTCAGTTTAAGTATGTTTTTCTAAGGCTTGCTGTATGAAATGAGCATGATCCAATTTTTGTCAATCTGTATGGTTTAAGAACTTATGGGTTTTGGTGAGAACACAAGAGTACTTGCCTTATTTCAGAAAGGTTGTTTTTTTAAATGTCAAACGTGTAGTTTTAAATAATCAGCTTTCTCTTTCTGAAAACAGTATTTTTATTGAATTCCATTGCAGGTTATTTGAAAAAAAAAATGATATGGGAATAAGTACCAGCACCATGTCAAACATGACAATTCACCCAAATATCTTAATTGTCAAAAATATACTTCAAGGTATACCAGCATGGATATTTGACTGAATAAAGGCATCTACAATTAAAAAAATAATATGGATCATTTTCTCCTCTATAACCAATAAAAAAACTCTTTAAACAGACACTTGGGTCATTTTTTCTTTCCTTTCTTCTTCGGTTTTCTTATTTTCGTGGAATTAGGGATTATTTTCTTGATTTTTAAAGGCTGTAGGATTAGAAGAGAGCCCTCGCTGGCCTCGTCCGAAATCTCTTCTAATTTCCTCTTTTGCGCCTTTGCTGTCTCTATGTGTTTTTCCTCGGCTTGTTCCTCCACGTTTTCCGATTTTGACGTTAAATCCGTCGGAGCCCAAACGACGTTGAGCGGTGGTACGACGGGTGTGATGGAAGCGACCACATCTGCGAACTCCTCTGCATCGCGTTTGAACCCCAGCGCCAACACGCACTTTAGTCCCAGCAGCCCCGCGAGGGTCTTGCTCAGACGGGGAACCTGGCATGAAGGAACCGATCTCGTTTTACTCAACGGGATTAGATGATAAATCATGTGTGAGGGCACGACCGAATTACAAACAAGGACTAAACTCAGTTCATTCCTCTCCAAGCCCTTGGTGACCTCGTTGATGCCAATGGCCAGCTGTTTCCTCATCGCTGCGCTGGTCCAGCACGGTTCCGAAGGCTTTGAGGTGGTCTGTAAACTCTCAGTGGAGTCAGGGGTTATTTGGTGGTCCTCGAAGGGCGTTGACGTCTTTTTATTTGATCTCCTTCTGTTGCCCCAATCACGAAACGTATTCACCCGCTTTTTCTGAAGACCAACAGCAGTTATTTTGTCTTTAAGTGTGTTCAGAATAAATTGCTCGTGTTCTTTGTTCAGCGGGCTCCACTCAATATTGTAGGGATTATTCAGGGATGTTTTCACTGGCATGTGCTTCCCCTTTCCCCTCTTCGATACTGGGGTGGACGTCATTTTCTGCAAAACCGCGCATTAAACTCGATTAAGAATGCAACATAACATTAAAACTATTTTATACTGACCAAATATATTGGCAATAAACAGACCTTTATTTGGTCAGCCTAAAACCACAGTTTAAATTGTTTCGTAGGGTTTCATTTCCACAGCGCGTGCACTACTCTGTGCGCAGCCATGTTGTTTTGAAGGTCTTTTCTTCTGTGGTTACTCGTTGGCGGTTCCTAAAATACGTACCGCCATCTAGGGACGGCTGTCTTTGGACTAAGAATTTGGGGTATTTTTAAATAACGGTTAGTTGTTACAGTTGATAAATATTTGTTTTCTTCCTCAGCAGATTTAACATGCACGTGGGAACCTACCAAATTTGATGGATAGACTCGATAATGACAGTATTAATGAAAATATAATTCATAATGTATTTTTTCCCTTTAATACCTTTTCAGTTTACTGTATATGTCATTTGACTAGAGCTGCCAAATGCCAATGGTCACTCAGATAAAGGATTTAGGGATGTCGACATTGAAATTAAATAAACTCCGTTCAAAGGGTTTCAAGTGGTACTTCGCCGTGATACAACTGATACGCCCCCTTGGACGTTCTGTCAACCAATCAGCGCTCGCATCCACTGTCACACTGAGAGATATCATCGTAGGCTGTTATTCATCAAAGGATCTGCGCTATTTCCAGAGGGTTCTCCAAGCGACAAAACACTCGCCTAAAAATGACTTTGCAGGTATTTGTCTTCACAATTTTCGGTTAATGTCAATGTTGTGTTTGTGTCCTGGAGTTGTAATGCATAAAAAACGCCCTTCAGATATTCCTTCAGGTCAAAAGGTGGATTTATGCATACGAATGTAAAGATTACAAGCCCTGTGTTATTATAGGGCTGTATTATATTACACTCCATGCACAAATGCGTTTGTTATTGCCTCGCATGCACGGGTGCATATCGCGCGCTCAGTATCGTGCTTGTCTTTGACTGGAGCGTAAGTATGTGCGCTCCACTCGTGCCATATAAATTACGTAATTTGAAAGGTTAAGTAAAAGTTTGACACGCGATACAGTATATTATACATAAGCATCATTTTTTATATTAAGGAGTCAAAATTAATTTTGCAGTCAAAAGGTCAAACAAAGCTGATTTAAGCGATTAAACATTAGAGCTTAACAAATATAAAAGTATTGCTGAAACGTTTTAAGTGATTATGTTTACATCATGACAAACTATTTGTGTCCGCAGGCAGAATTTCATCAATATGCAGAGGATGTAAAGAAAGTGAAGACCAGACCAACAGACCAGGACTTGCTGGATTTATATGGCCTGTACAAGCAAGCTATTGCTGGGGATATTAATATTGGTAATTGTTGCAGACAATGACTCTTTTTTTGTTGTTGAATCCCAGACTTTATAATTATATCTACAATAATTGTTGCAACTGTGTACATTCTGTCTTGTGCAGGTAAACCAATGTTGGATATGAAAGGAAAAGCCAAATGGGAGGCATGGAATTCAAGAAAAGGTAAATCTTGCTTCAACAGTTCTTATGTCGGTATTGCATGCATTGCATTTACTTTTACCAACATCGGCATTTGATTTTTTTATGTCTTGCAAGTTGTTTAGCAATTAACAGGTTAATAAAATAGGTGAAGACTGCCTGTCAGTTACCCCATACATGACGCTATTGATAATTTGGATTTACTTTGTACATTGTTTATCCATACTGTATACTCAGCTACAAGGTCATCTGTGACCTCTTCTGCAAGTTTATTTTAATTTAAATTAATTTAGTACTTGCTCTTTCTCCAGGTATGTCAAATGAAGATGCAATGAATGCATACATTTCCCTGGCCAAGGAAACCATTGAAAAGTATGGAATGTGATGAGGCAAAACTTTAGTTTTGAGTATAGTATAAAAATGTAATATAGAAAAAAGCAGCACAATGATATAATATTATATTTTTAGCCATTGCTTAAAACAATTTAGCCTTTTAGACTTTTCTTCTATAATATGGATTAACAGACTAAATTAATCATCTCAGTTTCTTAATGATACCACATGATTGCTAAATCATTGCCAGTCAGCTGTGACCTAAATATATAATTGTGAAATTCTCTTGTTTTCAATAAGATGTACCTGTGAACAATTTAATAAAGGCATAGAGGTTGTCCTCTATTATACATAAAAATAAAATATCAAACTTTGGATGGAATTTTCATGTACTATTGCTTCATTAGTATTACAGTAAAGTCTCTTACTCGAGGACCAGCAATTGTGCTCCAGCACACAAAGACTTTCTTTGTCCTCTCAGTGTGTGGATTGAAGCGTAGTTATCACAACACCCCTTTGGATCAAATACATGCAGAATGAGAGATGTGGAGTCTTGCCAAGCCGGGGCCAGGCTTTTTTGTACAGTGTTGCCAAATCAAGAAACCAATTGGCATTCACAAGACGGGTTGAGTCAACAGCAATTATTTAGTATTTGGTGTTTTAAATGTTAAAGAGACACATACCGTGTCATGACAAGAAAATGATATACTACAAATATCCCACTTTCAATGTGGAAATCTACATAAACTGTATTTTACAGTGTACATTTGCTTACTATTTCTGTTCCACATACCAAATATAATTAGTTGAATTTTTACTTTGTTGAATTCAAAGGCTTGTACGACGTCCTTCGTCAACTTGCGCTCCGCAGAACTTTTATTTTGAAAAAGGTTCAGGTGGGTGGCCATGTTGATTCAAGCTTTATTTTTGTTTTTCACTTCACATTCTGTAATTAGGGCAAAGGTGTCGGGAACTATTCCCGAGCTGACACGAGCGTGCGCGGTGCTGTCGGGGGTTCAACACAATATCAAAACTTTCTATTTCACCCGCACATTTCGATAGGAGTCTTTGGAGGACAACTCTCTTGTCCCGCCAAAGTAAGTCCCTTCGCTAGTATCTGTTTGCTGCAGTTTAAGCAAGTTCTTAACAAACGTTTGTGTATATGGTGTTTATATTTTCAATGGCAGGTGAATGTTTACAGTGACTTTTGAACTAACTTAATTGCTTTATATCTCGATCGCATTAAAAACAATTACGTCAACTGCGCGTCTCTGCTGTATGTGGAGTAAAGCAAACATACTTTGCAGAAATGGGTTTATTAATATATATTTAGTGTTACGCTGCTGTCAGTCTTTCTGGTTTTATGTGCAGCCGAAATAATGGATAATCAGATTTTCGAGTCCACTGCTGAGCGGACCTTTCAGTATCAGGACAGTCTGCCACCTCTACCTGTGCCGTCTTTACAGGGCACACTGAGCAAATACCTGGATGCAGGTGAGGGGTCGACATAACCTACCGTTATACAACTTGCAGGGTGGGACTTGGAGTTTTAACTGAGTTTGTGAGATGCATGATAAACCTGCTGATTTTTTTTTTAGAAATCTAATATGAATTGTATTAGTTTTCATTAAAACCATCTATTGGTAGGATGTTATCTGGGGATATGAACCAACAGAACAATATTACTTCATACAGAATTCATAATGGCCTGAAATGGTTTTTAATGGTAAACCGCTGATGCTTCATAACTGAATTTGTAACTGTAATGTAATCTTCATATGTGGTTGAACTCTTTGGAACTCTGTTGGATTTAATGTGCGTTTTAATCTCATTTCAGTGAGGCCTTTTGCATCCAATGAGGAGCTTGAAGCCACAACAGCTATCGTGAAGCGCTTTGAGGAGGGCATCGGACAACACCTTCACCAGAAACTTCTCCCAAAGAGCCAAATCTAGACGCAACTGGGTGATGCCAATAATCCATTATGCTTTATATATGTAAACATGGGTTTAATGACTTTCATTTGGGGTTTGGAGTTTATCTGAACATGAAACATTTTCTTTAGCTTGAGGAATGGTGGCTAGACACAGCTTATCTGGAGCTGCGCATTCCCTCTCAGCTCAATGTGAATTTTGGGGGTCCTACGGCGTACCTGGAGCACTGCTGGCCTGCACAGGAGGGCACCCAGCTGGAGAGGGCCAGTATGGTTTTATGGTTCACCCTCCAGTACTGGGACCTGATCCGCACGTAAGTGATCACTGTGTAAACATGAGGCAGTCGGAGAACTATGGCAGGGTGTGTCATGCCGTGATATAAATCAGTTGTTGGCTGTTAGCCATTTGCTTCAAGATAGAGATTTTACATAGGACCAATGTTGTTACCGTATATATTGTTTTGATGGTATTTTTATGGTTGTTTGCTGAAGTAAATCAAACTTTGATGGTTATATGTTTGCTGTAAATAAGAGATAGGCTAGCCATTCATAAAGCAGGAAATATGCCCTTCGACATGGATCAGTTCCGCATGCTCTTCTGCACCTGCAAGGTGCCTGGAATCACGAAGGACACCATCCTCAACTTCTTCAAAACAGGTGAAGCCTTATCAATGCACATTTGCATTCTCAGTTTGCATGCATCTATGCGTTTATTCATGTGTGTGTGGTCTTTGTGTGTTGTAGAAAGTGAGGGTCCCTGCCCTTCTCATTTGGTGGTGATGTGCCGTGGGAGGGTCTTCACGTTTGATGGTCTCTGTGACGGTCGTTTCCTAACTCCCCCCGAGCTGTTGAGGTACGATGTCTTCAGCCTCCCTAAAATTTCAATCCCACTAATTTAAATGAGCAGATCCTAGTTTTTATGAAATAATGTTCTCAGTGTTCAAGTTTTTGTACTTTAGGCAGCTCACGTACATTAAAGACTGTTGTGAGGGTGAACCGGATGGGGAGGGAGTGGGTGCCCTGACCACAGAGGAAAGGACCCGCTGGGCCAAAGTAAGAGCCATGCCCCTATTGCAGCGCCACCTTTAAAAAAAAAAAAAAACAGTTTATAAATACAGGTATATTGCGGGATTTATGAAAATTGCATTATTGTTTCTTCAGGCACGGGAATATCTGATCTCCATTGATCCTGCGAATAAAACCATATTGGAGACCATTCAAAGTTCTCTGTTTGTACTGTCCCTGGATGATGCCAAATCTTATTCCACCCCTGAAAACTACTCAAAGGTTGAGCACATGTTTAAGTTTTACCCCCCAGACAAATACTATCTTACGTCTCACATTATACAAGCAAATACTGTTTACATTACTATTATTCACAACGTCACTGTCCAAAGTTTAACACTCTTTTTCTGTCTCTTACTGTTCAACAGCTGACCCAGCTGGCACTGACCGGTGATCCCACGATCCGCTGGGGAGATAAATCTTACAATCTCCTCTCCTTCTCTGATGGCACATTCGGTTCAAATTGTGATGTAAATGCAACTGTAGATTATTTCATCATATATTTTTCATGCAATGATGTCTTGCACCATACGTATGATGATTCCACATATGGTCAGATTTAGGAACAGCGATGTTTATTCAAACATTGTTTGCGTATATCCGTGTTTGTTTTAGCATGCGCCGTATGACGCAATGGTTTTGGTGTCTCATGGCCACTACGTAGACCAAAAGCTGAGGGCCAGTGGTGGAGTGTGGAAGGTAAGACCACAACTATGTGTTGCTTGTGTGCGTCTGCATATAATAGTAGGTTTGTGTGAGAGAGAACATTTTGTCTTACAGGGTTCACAGGTTGTGCGTGACCTCAGTGTGCCAGAGGAACTTATATTTACTGTGGATGAAAGAGTGAGGAGAGACATCAGCCTGGCTAAAGAACAGTACCGAAAAAGTGTGAGGAACACTGACAGATTCATTTTGATATCATGATTTATGATGGGAACTTTCCATATTGTAATGTTTGGCTGATTATTTTCTATTCTCCAATCCTTTCTAAAATAATTGACATCCCATACGGTATGAAAACATAATTTAGCTCCTCTATTAGGATTTTTTAATACAAGTAAAGCGATAGTTCACCCAAAAATGCTCATTCTGTCATCATTTACTCACCCTTCTGTCATTTCAAACCTGAAAAAAAAGACTTTTTCTCTTCTGCAGAACACAGAAGGAAATATTTTGAAGAATGTTGTTAACCAAACGACACCGGTACCCTTTGACTTGCATTGGTTTTGTGTCCATACAATACAAATCAATGGGTACCAAAAAAAGTTATCTTCTTCTGTGTAATGCTAAATCTTTACATAGAAAGTGTGTTGGAATGTATAAAACATCAATATTGAAGGTTTTATTCACTCACATGTGTTTTTCTACAGTCCCAGGACCTGCAGGTTGTCTCTTATGCTTTCACCTCCTTTGGAAAAGCAGCCATTAAGAAGAGAAAGCTTCACCCGGACACATTTGTCCAGCTCGCTCTGCAGTTAGCCTACTATAGACTTCATGGAAAGTGAGTGTCTTTGCCTGCTGCGAGTAAGTGCACTAGTAGTTCCATCAGCCCTTACTAACTTTCACCTCTCTCGATCCTTCACTCTCAGGCCTGGTAGTTGTTATGAAACAGCCACCACGCGTCGTTTCTTTCACGGCCGCACAGAGACCATGAGGTCCTGCACCGTGGAGGTCCAGCACTGGTGCAGAACTATGCTCAACCCTGCAGCCACTGTAAAGACCTTGTCTGTACAACTAACTACATCCACTCCGCATAATTCAAGGAAGATGTCAATCAAAAGTCTGTTTGTTTCTGTTTATTTTACGCAGGCTGAGGAGAAAAGACAAGCTCTACATGCGGCTTTCAACAAACATAACAAATTGATGGGAGAGGCACAGAATGGAAAAGGTTAGTGTGTGTTCCTTTTTTATTCAGTTTCATCATATTTCGATAATACGTGGTTTAAATGTGATGATCTGTGCTTATTTCAGGTTTAGACAGACATCTCCTGGGCTTGTACCTGATTGCTAAGGAGGAAGGTCTTCCTGTACATGAGCTCTATAAAGATCCTCTCTATGCTAAGAGGTTTGGCCCAACATGATTTCATTTCACATGCATTGTCTGAGCCCTACTAACATCTCATTGTGTGTGTGTCTCTAGTGGAGGAGGAGGAAATTTTGTGTTATCTACAAGTCTCGTGGGCTACACTACTGTGCTGGGAGGAGTGGCACCCATGGTGCAACACGGTTATGGATTTTTCTACCGTATCCGTGATGACAGGTTTGTCCATAAAATACGCACCTGTTAAAGGGGTCATATGACACGGCTGAAATGAAAATGATCATCTGTTTTAGATGTAATGCAATGTGTATACTTGATTTAAGGTTCAAAAACGCTGTATTTTCCCTAAATTTACAAAATTTCTCACCCTAAATTTAGAATTGTTGCGTCCTGTACCGCTTGGAAATCCAGTCCAGAGACAGAGGCTGAAACCCTTTTTCAGAACCTCACAACGTCCTTCCACGACATCATGCACCTCACAACCCTCTCCAACCTGTAAAGCAAAGCATCCTGGGAAGTATGAACTAGCCACAATGCTTTAGATAAAATGTTCTACAAATTCTACATGGTCTAGATGTTTCAGACATTACCTCCTTTATGACTGATGTGGTTAATCTAGCTGAAACTGAAAAGTGTTGACTTTCCCCTTTATGTTCTGTTTAGAAGATTGACAGTTTTCGATCAGCTAACTAGCTGGTGCTTTAAACTGTCATGTGCCTCCAGTTAGTCGTCTTCAGAGAATCTCTAAGATTAGACATTTCTTGGAGTATTCAAGTATTCACAACATAGTTTTGCCTCTTCTTAGATGCTGAGCTTCAAACTTTTATAAAGTCATAGGAAAAATCAAATGCTCCAGCATCGTGACTCCACTAAAACATTGATTTTGAGATTAGTGCTTATGTTTGGAATCTCTTATGATTTCCCCACCAACTTAATCACCTTCAACAAGCTGCTTTGTAATAGAAGAACTACTGTTTATCAATGCACAAATCAATGCAAAAGTGCAAAAACAATGCAGACATATATAATTCCTCTTTTGTGTTTAAATTTTAGGATTTTCAGTTTCTCAAGAGAAATGTGGATTTTTACATTTTAAAGCATAATGCACTAGAGGGCAGTATTTTTTAACCAATAGAGTATAAATAAAAATGAATGTTTTATGTTGTAGGTATGTGTCCATGTGCAAAATTATATACTGATCATCATTCATCAGCATCTTTTTTGTAGATTAACAAACCAAATAAAGTAAATTAGTTTGCACTATTTTAATATACTAATACAGGGGAAAATGTATTGTGTTGTTCTGTATGTGGTGATTGGTTCAGATATACCATGACGGACTGTTTCAGCTCTACTGTCTGTGCTTTTCTCATTGCGTCCCATTTCAAACTTATTGTGCAGAATCAAACCATTGTGAATGTTAAGTTTTGCCATTATAATGTGAATTGTCCACAAAATGTATTATGCTGTGCTCTGTTCTTTGCTTATTAATTCTCGAAATCCTTGAAAACATACAGCTAGGAAGAAAAGGAAACAGTTGGACGGCTTTGATTGAAAGAATTACTCATGTGTAGTTATGAAAGTGGCATCAAGTCATAACGAGATCAAATTATTTTGTAATTAGTTATTGATTTTTGCATGCCCACTGTAAAATGGGCACAGATATATTTGTGATATATTTTTTGTTGTAGCAGACAACACGATTACGCCACAAATGCCGCTTTAATGTGTTTATTATTTTAAACATGGCAACTTTTGCATTACAGTACGTCACGCTGTATTTTCTACATTCTCCTCCACAATGTTTGTTGAAGGCTTATTGACCCCAGATGTGAATTTTGTTTTACATTCACAAATGCAGCAAATGTTCAAATGTTGATAAGTGCTTCCGTTATGCTGTTTAAGCAGCTGTGAATGTAGCTTTGGTTTGTAAACATATATATTTAAATATACAATAATTTTGACTAAACCTTTTTGTCTTCTTTCTTGTAAAAATTTAAATGTAAGATTATTAAATAAGATTATTTTATGAAATATTCCAAATGGTTTTAAAGTGTAGGCTATTATAATACCTAAAATCAAAAATGAGAAACTTTATTCAAGAAATGTTATAGTCAGCATAAACATCTGTGCGCCAGAAAACAGTCCCATCGCAGGATAAAATTAAATAGGCTTTGTTAGTTTGATAAATATTATCAGGGTACCACACGCAGGCAGGACAGACCACTGAATACAATCATTAAAACAGAAACTCTTTGATCATCTTGTCATGCACGGAACAGTAACGTTCTTCACCAATGAAAAACCTGGATAACCTTTGAAGTATTAGACACTGATTTTGTGCACATATAAATTACTGTACATACACAAAAACGCATAATGATGCAAAAGAAAAACTGTTACTCTTGTACACAAACTGCACAAACAGTAACCTGGAAAATATATGGTAGTGCTTAGTAATGTTTACATAAAAGAATAATAATTGTTAATTACTAATACATTTAAATGAGCAACAAGAAAGCAGTAAGGTGGATGTATATTACTGTATGCTTGCAGAAGAAAACCTGGAAACTACGACGCATACTTGACTAACAGCAGTTAAACATCTTTTTCACAGTTGCCAGTTTTTGGTTTTAAATGCCATTAATATTGAACCAAAGAAATAAAATATAAAACTGTTCAAGTGTAAAGACTGGACAACACGTGGGAGAACGTTTTTATGTAATGTTTTCTAGTTTTTCTAGACATATTTTCAGTGACCCATCTGAGAGGTAACAAGGGTGTAGTATGCCCCCTGCTTGTTGAGGAGCTGCTGGTGTGTACCCTTTTCTACTAAAACCCCATTTTGAATCACGGCTATCCGGTCGGCGTTCTGGATAGTGGATAGCCGGTGGGCTATGATGATGCAGGTGCGGCCCTCACGTGCCTTGTCGAGAGCATCCTGTACTATCTATTCACAGGATAGAAGAATGAGAAAGCAGGTGAGGAAGAATGTTACTGTTTTCTGCATGCTTTTGCTTGTACTTACAGATTTAATTACGGAAACTCTGAACCGCAACGTAAAAAAACTTGAAGAAAAGAAATTGTCCTTACATTCCCTCCTGTAGCACAAGTCTTGCCCAATTGTTTTTTCTCTTAAATTTTTTTCTCTTCAAAATGTGTTATTCCCTTCAAAAAATCTTTTCATTTTTTTCTCTTCTCTTTTGGAAAGAGAATTATTATTTTAAAGGGATTTTTCCCTTAAAATGTTTTAAATATAATTTTTTCAAAATTTCAATATAGTCTCTTTCAAAAAAATTCCCTTCAAAAAATATACTTTTTTATTCCAAAAAAAATGATGATGCCATAATCAGCATATTTGTATATTAAATTTTGAAGAAAAAGTAAGATAAATTTTTTTTTGAAGAGATAAAATGTTTCCAAGGGAATTAAACAATGAAAAAAAAAATATGTTTGCAAGGCTACAGGAGGGAATGTAAGGACCATTTTTTTATTTATATTGCTACATGTTTTTACATTGAGAACGGTCATTTAAAATTGTAGTATCTGTATGAGCACGTATATGTTCGCACCTTCTCACTCTCCGTGTCGAGAGCAGACGTGGCTTCATCCAGCAGCAAGACTTTGGGGTTTCGGAGGATGGCTCTTGCTATGGCAATACGTTGTTTCTGTCCTCCCGAGAGCTGAGTACCCTTATCTCCTGCCTGTGTCTGGTATTTCTGCAACCAAAACAAACCTCCAGATTTAGTTCAAACAACACGATTGGTTTTAATTTAAACATACAAGTCCCTAAAATATTTTGTCATTTGTTTGTTATAAGAACTTTCGCACATTATTTGCTTCAAAACAAATCAGTTATCATCTACCCACTCAAATAATAAATGTATTTAATAACATTACTACCATTCTATCTTCACTAGGATTTGTGTTTGTACCTGTGGCAGCCCCTCTATAAATGAATGGATATTAGCGGCTTTAGCGGCCTGTTCAATCTCTTCCTGCAAGACTTTTCGGTTGTTGTCACCATATGCAATGTTCTCTGCCAGACTGCAGTCGAACAGCACAGGCTCCTGGGAAACGATACCTATCTGAGAACGCAGCCAATGGATGTTCAGCTGCTTTGTGCTACTGTCATCCAGCATCTGTTTACAAACAGGAACTGGAATTAGTTTAGGCTAATATGTCAATCAACAACCTTATACACAAAGTAATAGTTCACCCAAATATAAACATTTTCATCATTTATTCCCCTATATTTAATTGAAAACATATATGCATTTCTTCTGTAGAACAAAATATATTTTAAGACAAAAATTATTTTGTGTCCATACAATGAAAGTCAATGGGGGTCAGTGGTAACCAACATGACTTATTGTCGCAACAAGTGATAAACAGCTGTATCAACATGCGACTAAGATCATGTGAAATCATGTGCTCATATATCAGCTTTCCCAAATATTTCTTTAAATTCAGCATGTACTAATTCTATGTGGTTAGGCGTATTTTTGTTTGACCTCGAAATGTGTTTTGAGTGAAGGACCTGAAGTACACAGGATCATTCATTGGATGTCCTTTTTATTGGAGGGGTTTAAAGATACCTTATCTGACCTTAGCACAGAATATCAACATGGTAAGATATTGTCATTCATTACCGTACTGTATTCAATCTGAGAATGTACTGTTTGATGTGTATGTGTGTCCTCTTACCACTTTGCCATGTTGAGGGTCATAAAATCTCTCCAGTAACTGAATAGTTGTGCTTTTGCCACAACCACTGCTGCCCACCAGGGCGAGAGTCTGACCCTTTTTCACTTTGAGGCTCAGACCCTGAAGCACTGGCACATCCGGCCGCGAAGGGTAGTTAAAAAGCACGTCTTCGAAACTCACGTTGCCTTCAAAATGATCCTACAAGGATCACAGCAAACAGTCACATTGATGGATACGAGTGCACAGTTGTTTGTGTGTGTGTCAGGTGGGTATAGTCCAGTTCTGGGTGCTTATCAGATTAGACAGAGATCCAGAATTGATAAATGATTAATTTTTAGGACTGATCCGTGGGAAAGGTAAAATTAAGCTTCAGAGTTCAAAGAACTCAAATATGACACACTTCTAGGACAGTCTGTTAAGAGATCAGACTCACTACATTTAAAAAAAATCTTCTATTCATAATGTTTAGTATGTGTAAGAAGTGTACCGGTTTGTCCCCGTCCTCTGAGGCGTTGTCGATGGCCGGGACTCTGCTGATGAGCATCAGGACATGAGAGGCGGACATCTTGGCTTTGGCGTAGTTTGGAGTGAAGGAGTTTGCTTCACCCACAGCCATTGCTCCATACACCACTGCTGAGACTACACTGAGAAACAACAGATTTGTTACAGCCTGCTGTATATTTCTTAGAGAATGAGTAAGTTTTATAGATCCAGGTATGCATTGCTAAAGCATTATAGACGGTTTCATCGTACGTATGCGCGGAAGTTAACTTCCGGTCTGTTTGGCTATAATATAACAATTCATTTTATATTTAATTTACATTCAAATTAATTTATATTAAATTGAATGTATATTGATTGAATTAAATTAATACAAATTAAAACTTATAATTTCTTTGCGGAGGTCTACCTGAAGTTAAGTTTGGGCCACACAACGTTTGTTTGATGCTGATTTTCACATAGCTGTATTTTAAAATATGCAGACAAAAAATAAGGAAACATTCTACCCCAAAATGAAACACAAACACAGCATATTTGAAATAAACGTATGTTCATTTGTACTCTTTTTGCCACATTTACTGTAGAATCCTATTTTAGCACTTGTAATAAACTAAAAAAAAAGATTTTTGCTGCTTGTTCAATTTACTTAACTTGCTTAAGTTAAATCAACAAAACTTCGGACACAACATCATTTTTTGTATGTTTAGTCATATAACTGAATCCATTCATGTTGGGACGACATAAAGGAGTTGTGTTGTGTTAACATAAAACAGTTACGATTGGGCAAAGGACTTATATTTCCCAGCATGCTTTGCGATAACTGCATTTTGTGAGTTATTTTCTTATTTATTATATGATTATAAATTATTTATATAGTTATTTTATGCATTTTTCAGTAAAAAGAAACACTTGTTAGTGTTTGATGTTCATTTATCTTTAATGAGTGCTTTCATTAAATCATCTAATCGATAATTTTTTTTTTTTATTGGTTTTATGTAAAATATGCATGTATATGACACAAATTAATTTAATCAAGACTTTGAATTAAGTTCAAACAATAAGATAATAAAGAATCGTTTCAAACAAATTAGATTTTGTTGGAGAAATGTAATTCAATTTCGTGGAAAAGTTTTCCTTAATTTAATTAAGTTGTTCGATCAACAACTTCCTATTTTGAGTGCAAGTTTACATGTTAATACCGTTAAACACATAATAAATCTTAAAAGAATTTTGCGCAGTACTGTAAGTGATGTGTGGACCTCAACATCATCTTTATTTGATTCCGGGATTGTGGGCAAACACTTTTATTTAATCGGATATCAAGAAGAGTAGGTTTTAATAGTCTCTCTGTTTGAACGTCCACTCTTCAGATAAAGCAGAGCGTTGACATGTAAATGTGTAATTTACACAATGATTCTGTTTTAAGTGCTGCAGCAATGCATTCCTGGATCTTTTATTTACACGTGTAATGAATCACCGGCTTCATCCCTGTGTTGTGTTAGCGACTGAATGATCATTCACTGTACATCCGGTTAGTTTAGTCTGACATGCTGTTCTTTCTCTAACCATTAACTGATACAATAGAAAGCAGCAGACTTTGGACCTCCTAATTTGCTCTCATGTAGCTCAATTTCAGCTGTGAACACACAGTGCTTCTCAAGTTTAACTTCTATGTGACGCAGGATATGTTCTACATCTGTGATGAAGAAAAATGTTTTTCTTACAGTCGTTCTACTAATGGTCACTTACAGAAAGACGCCCTCAAAGGTCATCAGCTTTTGTTCAATGAGCCATGAACCGAACTTGAAACAGCCAGCATAGGCAAAATAGATCATCGCTTGAGAGAAAGAGAATGTCAGGCCAAAAACATGTGCTTTTTTCTTCGAGTTCCTAAAAAAAAAATCTGACATCAATTTTATCAAATACTGAAATATCAAAATAATATGATCCTGATGTTTAATCAAGTTGTTTATATTATTTTATAAATAAATCATTAAAAATAAAAATAATTACCTATAGGGGACGACTAAGTTCTCCTGGTACAGACTCTCAAACTTGCTCTCTCTTGTCAAAGAAACCACAGTACGAATATTCTCAATAGCTTCTGTTGCTACCTGAATGAACAAAACAAGTATAATATAGTTTGAAAAAGCTCTTTTGTGCCGATATGTTATGTAGGATAAAATGAACAATTCACACTGAAATGACAAAAAAGAACAAGCTCACGCTGTAATAAACCTATAGTGGACAATAAAGGAGTAAAAATGGATGTGTAGTGTAAAATGACAGGTGACTTGAATTGATCTGCAATTAAAGGAGTCAATATTTACCTTTCCAGCTTGCTCAAGCTCCTTCTTGTCTTTGAGAGCATGTCCCGCTAGTAACTTCATCTGAATCGCTCCAGCCACAGCCATGACTGGAACGATGGAAAGAATGAGGAGGGTTAACTGCCAGCCGTACACAAATGAGATGATGATGGAGGTGCCCAGGTTGGCCACGTTCTGTGCCAGTGTTGCCAATCTCACGCCAGTGGCCTGCAGGGAGCATAGTCATAGTTTGTGTGTTATCTTTCAATCACTGTCAATTGTCATTTTTTACAAGTCTTGTAATTTCAAATGTACAAATGTACAATGAAAAATAGACACTGAAAGTCTGGGAATCAAAAAGTATGACTTACGCCCTGTACTTGAGCCGTGTCTGCAGCCAATCTGGTGGTCAGAGCACCCACACTGTTCTTACTGTCATCATACCAGCTCAGGTCCTAAAATACACAAACACACATGTCGTCTACTGTCATATGAAGCATCTTTAGGGTTACCTTTAAGACGTCATGTATTTTCACCTGTCTCATCATAGCATTGAAGGCTCTAGACCTCAATCTCATAGTCAGAATCTCGCCAGCTTTCCCAAAACAGAAACCCTGAGAGAACACAAAACAGAAATAGATGGTGCTAACCAATAACGACATTCAGTTACATAACAATCTGAAAAACAGATCTATAAAACGATAAAGATTTTGTCCTAACATTTCATAATATATAAAATGAGTGCATTTAGACTTTCTATGAGCTATTTTTATTGTTTTATAAAAAAAAATGTCTGAACTCTATACGTAAAATGTCATTTTTAAGAACAATCTTGTCTGTTATTCATTGTTCATTTACTGTATTTCACAACAGCCATCAGCTTCGAGATAAGAAATACGACATGAACTTTTATCACCTCTCAATGAACATTGTACATCTCACGTGTGCGCTTTACAGAGATACAGATCTCCATAGCAACAGCTCACGTGAAGACTTTCTTTACAGGTACGAATGTAAGCAAGCAAAATCTGCTTTATTTTTGCAATGTCCACAGTGACCACATAAAACAAACCTGTAAAAACAAAGTGAAAAAGGAAAGGATTCCAATGCCAGCAAACAGCAAAGCATACATGTCACATCTCTGCCTTACAACATTGGGATCGATCTCAGCAAAAACCTGGAGAGAGAGAAAGATGGACAAATCATAGCATATCAGGAAGGATCTCCTAATGATAATGACCAACGATAATGATATTGACCAATGATAGTGAGAATCACTGCATGTAACACATACAGCAATGATTTTAGAGAAGATGACAGCGAATGCAGGCTGCATGGCTCCGTTGATGATGGCACACAAGACTCCAACCACTATGTACAGCCATTCAGGTTTATTCAGTTTCAAAACCATCAGAAAGGAGACGCTTTTAACTTTCTGCCGAGAAACCAGACGAAAAGTTAAAAACAATAAATCCATGAAGAAATATATCACACTGTTATTCGTCCTCTGTTTCTTACCTCATCCTGCTGTTTCTCTTCATCCTGTGTGTCTTTCTCTGAAGCGCTTTGGGATTTCTGTCTGAAAAGTACGTGTTCTTTCAAAGAGCTCGCAGATGGACTCAACTCATCCATAATCATCTCCTCTTTGCTCAGCTCTGCTACCTCTGAACTTTTAAATGACTGAGAGAGAGAAACATTGATTTATAACAATATGAAATCCACACATTTCCTTGGTCTTATTGTGATCGACTCATCCGATGATGTTAATCTTTAATGAAAACATTTATTTTCATTATCTTTTATTGAACTGTAGTAAACGTGTCACTTTCTTTGAAAGTTTTTATCTAAACGTTCATCGACACGTCGGTCTCTAACCTGCATTGAAACTAGTGAGTTGTAGATTCCTTTCCTCTCCATCAGTTCATCGTGTGTGCCCAGTTCTACAATTTCCCCATTCTGGAAACCAGCGATGACATCAGCGTTTCGAATAGTGGACAGTCGATGAGCCACTATGATGGTGGTCCTGCCCAGCCTCACCTTTTCAAATGTAGAAATGACATTTACCATTTAATTGGAGAGGAAGTTTCAACTTTTTAATTCTTAGTAATAACTTTTTAAGTCTAAGTACGTATAAATGTTCCTATGTTCTGTTTACTTTATCTAATGCTTCCTGTACGATGGTCTCACTCTCAGCATCCAGAGCAGATGTAGCCTCATCGAGAAGAAGGATTTTGGGGTTCCGCACAAGCGCTCGAGCGATGGCGACGCGCTGCTTCTGTCCTCCGCTCATCTGAGTGCCTCGGTCTCCGACCAGTGTCTCAAATTTCTAAAAACCAATTTTGGACGTCAAAGCTTCATCGAAGTATGAAAATCATAATTTAATTAGAATGATTTACATGTTCTTTTTTTTATATTTTTAAATATGAATACGGTTCCTTCTTTATAATTAAACTTAATTCAAATGATTATGATTTTACTTAATCCAAATATAATTAATGTGAATATGATTTGAATTACATTGGGGAGCTTCATAATAAAGTTGTAGGCATTGGCTTCGCGCGCCGCCTGCTCGATCTCTTCCTGGGTGACGTCTTGACGGCCGTAGCGAATGTTTTCTGCGATGGTGGTGGCGAACAGCACCGGTTCCTGACTGACCACACCGATCATTTCTCTCAGGCCTCGCACGTTCAGAGAGCGAATGTCATGACCGTCTATTGTCACCTGCGGAGCGACGCGGAAAGAAGGGTGGAACGAAGGTCGGGAAGGTCGGGTATATTTCCCTCTGAGCTCGTCTTTGTACTTACAGTCCCTTCCTGTGGGTCATAAAAGCGTTGTAGCAGCTGGATCGTCGTGCTTTTTCCACACCCACTGCTGCCCACCAGAGCAATCGTCTGTCCATTCATGATTTTAAGATTCATGCCATTTAAGACCTGCACAGATGCATTTCTTTAACACATCTGTTTTAGTGCTGAAATCTATTTTTAAGAAATCAGTATTTACTTTCACATCCTGTCGTGATGGGTAGTTGAAGTGAATGTTTTTGAACTCTATGTTTCCTTTCACCAAATCGAGTTTGTAGCCTTCATGTGAGTAACTGTTAATGTTGGGTTCCTGTTGGCGAAACCAGGTGCTATGAGAGAAAACTCCAAACTCTAATACACATTTCAGTAAAGCACTTTCAAGGCATGTAAGATCACAACCTTTCCAAAACCAAACCTAGATTAGACTTACAGACAACAACAGAAAACTAATTGCACACCAGAGAAAAAAGGGTTCCTGTGTTCCTTGGATCTCAGCAGGGAGGCACATCTGAACTTCAGGTCTGGCCATATTTCATGTTGCTCAAACAATTATGGGAAGTGCGATTTGGCTTTGGATTATTTATGTTCACCTTTTTTGTGTCTCTGGATTTTCCTTTAATTTTCAAAACATTTTGTCTGCTCATTGTGTGTGATGTTTGTTTGAACTAGACCCTCCATGTCTAAATAGAGACAAGGGTAGTCGTGTACGTGTGTCTGTGTGCGTGCGTGTGTGTGTATTGTGTAGACGATGTTTCTTGGAGAAACTACAGAACGGAAGTAAAATAAGTACAATTTATAGTCCTCAACCATTCTAAACTATGAAGACGTGTAGATGTGGTGTTATATAAATAAAAGTTAGTATCCAATACTGGTATCTCTTTTGTTAAGAGATGTCAATGAATTCAGAAAACGACTGTCTATAAAAAAAATGCGTCTTTTATGTTGTTCATATTGGTAATACCAGTACGGTTTAGCATGCTGACAAAATGTTAAATGCCAATTGAATAAATTTAAATGCAGAAAAAAGTTTGAAAAAAGGAAGTGTTAGGTTTAAATAGAAGGAATTCAGAATTTCAACCGTTTAAAGCATTGAACAGAATAAAAATAAGAAGGAGAAAATGTGATTTGATAATGATTCATCATGGAATAACAAACAAGTCTCTAAAAAGAGTTTACTCACATGATCAATGATCTGGAAAACTTTGTGGGCGGCCCCTCTTGCACTAGAGAACGACTGAATGTTTGGAGATGTCTGACCAATGCCAAAAGCTCCGATCAGAACGGAGAAAAAAACCTGTTTAAAAGGAACAGAATATGTCTGCTAGTTAAAGCTGCTACCACAGTGATTTAAAAACTACATCCATTACATTGATTTATTTAGTCGCGTTGTATGTTTATGCAGTTATGTAGCATTACAGTTTTATATTAGAACCTCAATAATTACGAATTATGTAAACAAACACGTTTCTGAGTCATTTGACTTGCTGTGAGTTAATGTGTTTGACAAAACCGTGATGTGACTCACTGTTAAAAGCATCCCAACGTCATACTCTTTAGCGATGATAAGGGTGCTGCCATACCAAAAGGCCAGTGCATAAGACATATAGATCATGAAGAACGTAAAGCCCATTGCAATGTTCACGGTGATAGCCTTTCTGATACCCACGTTTTTGGCATCCTCCAAGTTTTTGTCATACCTATGAGGAAAAGAAGAATTGTATATTAAATTTAATTTATTTAAAGAAAATCAAAAGTCAAAGTCTTGATGTGAAAATGATGATTGATTACAGATTACCAAAACTGCCAGGTTTGCTCATGTTCCAATTCACTCTAAAAATCTGTGAATTTTTTATTTTAAAATATTTGTATATCCCAGTTTGAGCTAGGTAAATAATTTATTAAATTAAAAAAAAAAAGTTTTTATTGAATTTAATTACATATACTGAATATCATAAAAAAACTAAACTTGCTTGTAGTGGTCCTGTTGTTTTTATATTCTAGTACTCATCGCTTGCTTGACAAGCTGGTTCAAGTTTAAGTTCAAGATTCACAAGTTCACCAAAGTTGTGTCATAACAAGGTCAAAGTCAACTTTCAACACTCCCTACACTATGCTATTAAAATCCCTGCACTGAGAAAACATGATGGTAATGTACACCCACCTCTTTATCTCTTTTTTCTGTCCTCCGAATGCAAACACAGTTCTGATAGATGAAAGCACTTCCTCTGCTACTGCTCCAGCTTTGGCATAGGCTGCCTGCTCTTTGGATGTGAATGATGTCATTACCTAATATGGAAGATAAAAACGCATTTTTAGGCACTCTTGTTGTATTTTATTGCTGTAGTAATCTAATACAGGTACATTTAACTATGCTATAATTTTCAGTAATATACAGAATCCTTTAAAGATTATATCTGTTATATTATCAACTCAATCTATTTCAATAGGTATACTTTAATATCTTATACTATAATAAAATATCTCAACAAAGGTATATGTGGTCTTGTTGTGAGGATGGGCTGAGGTCATGTTTGATTTCTCCCACTGTACTAAATAAAGAATCGCTTATGCTAAAACATGATCATCTCTCTGTCTATCCCATTGCATTCCATTGTGTGTCACCTTTGCAATGATAGCAGCTGATATTCCGAGTAATGGGCTAATGGCGAGGATTACGAGGGTCAACTTCCAGCCTTTGACAAAGCCAATTATGATACCAGTGAAAAAAGTAGTAAGAGACTGAATGAGCATGCCAAGTTTATCCCCGATCCCTTCGTTTATTTTGTAGATGTCACTGCAGAGGGAAAGAAAACAATTAATAGCAATGTTAAATCAAAACCTTTAGTTGTGTATATACATATACCACTGATATGATATTTCCATTACTAAATAAAAGTCAGAAATGCAAAGTCATACTCGGTTAGACGTGTGTTCAGCTCCCCCGTCTCATTGACATCAAACCAGCCGATCTCCTGCTTCATGATACAATGGAAGAAACTGGTTCTAAGTCTCTTTACTTGACGTCCAGCTGCAAGAGTCCAAAATGCCACTTGCATATATGCCGCAAACAGGACTACAAAACCCATGATACTGTAGTATATAGCATGCCTGAGGAGGAAGAAAAAAGGCTATTATAAACTAAAAAAAGAATATTATTGTCAACGCTTGTATGGATTCAACAAAGAAATTAAAAGAGAAAAAGTTTAACAAGACACTATATGCAGGATGAACAGATTTAAACAGCTGTATAAAGCACGCTGGCCTTACTGTGTCATTTCCTCCCCCAAAGTCGTATTACCGAACTGCGGAAGGGTAAAATCTAGGTTGTGTAAAACAGTAAATTGTTGTTAGTTAGATAAAACACCACGGATTTTACAGTGAACTGGTCATAACCAGTACAAATTGCACACTTACTAGGTGGAAGAGTGACGTTTATAACATTATCTTTTATTGTATCAGCTACAAAGCTGTTCGTCATATCTCCGAATACAATAACCATCAGAGGAAGTACCGCGCCATTGGCCATGGACATGACTGTGCCAAGCAGCATCAGAAGAATGTCGACACCATCTGCATAGCGAAACTGAAGCAAGGACACATATTTTTGTATAAGAATAAGACATAATGATGAACAAGTACATGTTGGTACAGCCTTGTGCTAAATTTACAACAAATTAAAGAGCAAAGATAGCCATAAAAAACTTTGTCAGTCCATTTTAAAACCAATTCTGTAAAAAGTCTTTATCCATATAGACATTGATAAGGACGTGTAACTATATAGTATATAGAGAGAGAAAATTAAAAAACAACTTTTTTGTTTTGTTTTTGAATCACATTTTTCAGTAGGTACATCAGCAATTTTATTTAGAAAATTAAATTCAATATTTTACATAAATAAATAAATTAGAAGGTTAAAAATATATATGTGCAGAACATATACATATACAATAAAATATTCCACTTACTATCTCTATTGCCCCCACCATCTCCACTTTAGCCTTCTCGTCTTCCTTTCCATTTTTCTCACTACAGTCGGAAAATATGACAGTTATATTAAAATACTACAATACGATCACATAGAATAACTCATTGTTTCTCACGACAAAATATATATCCCGAAAATATGAAGCGTAATTTTACCTGAAATACAAATACAGTTATATTTGTAGAACAATAACGCAATGTAGTAAAACACTCACTTTATCTCAGTAAAATCGTTCAAATGATTCACCTTAAATCTCCACTCTCCTCCTTTTTGTTTTTTGACTTCTTCGCGTTATGTTTCTTGGCCATGTTGATCTATGATGGTGACAGTCCGGTTGCGTAAAGCAGACTGGATGGGGCAGGTGGGTTTGCGCTGCGAGAAAACACAACATCCTGTTCAACTCTAAACAACAAAACGGTCATTTTGATCATACAGATTTAGCACAGATCTGACCTGCTAGAAAACACAGTCTTACCTAGTGTTACATCAACATAAAAAGAGTTTAAAAAGTCATTTACAGAAATAGTGAAGTATTGATATTAACCAACGCTAACCCCGTCGCTTTCACTTAACGGAAAAACTGCTTACTAATCCTTATTAAACCACGATAACAGCCAAACCAGTACAGTTAAAATCATCACAGCTTGATATAAAATCTGTTTAAAATATGGTAAGTATTTATAATGAAAGCTTTCGACGATTGTTTTGTTACGGTGCCCACAGTTGAATATAGGCTACCTTATATATATTATATTGCCGAGTACTATGGCTACCATGTTTCGTTTTGATGAAACATAATGTCATATTATAAACATTATACTTAAATGGTAAAATGAATGATCCATACCGCTGGAGTATGTGGCGTGTGTCCCACCAGAAGCGCGCACTGCTCTGCTGTGGCTTAAGAGCGCGCGCACATGATGTGTCAGACCTTTGCCTTTACAGTTGCTTACATCATGTACAACCTCGTGTCTCATTCGGCGATGTGCTTGTGGACACTTTGATGATTGAAGGAGGTAGATTCAGCGATTGTCTTCAATACAGGCCAACTGCATATACTTAGTATTAAAATGACTTGGGATGAGGTCATGAGGATGCCTTGTCACAGGTTATGGTCGGGTCACTAACTTTTCAAGAAAAAAAAGTTTTGTGTGGTTATAGAAACCTGGCAAAAAATATTAAGCATCAATTTCATATCCCTCTTTAGTCGGAGGAGGAACATGAATCACGTGATGCTGCATGGTTAGAGCCTGGGAATTAACTTCCTGTCTCTGTTTGCTTATAACAATTTATTGTATATTTAATTCATATTATTTCATATTAATGCTTTGTTTCATATGAATTGTTTTAATTTAATTTACAGCTAACCAGCAGTTATTGATTCTTTGCGGAGGTCTAGAAGTAAAGTTTGGGCCACATAACGTTTGTTTTTGTTGTTGCCGATGAAGCGCTCCATAGTAAAGGTTGTATTCCTGAAGCTTGGCGAGTTGCAGGTAGGCTACCACTCCCACTATTCGATATTCTTGTTACATAACATCCAATAAATCTCAAGATGTCTGGCAAAGGTGACAATACCAAGCACTTGCTATCATAAATTTGCAGCAGACCGATCCTTGTCTTTCACAGTGTACCATAAGAGACAACACGGGACTTGTGTTAGGCCTTCAACCGGAAGAGAGGATTATCCTCATTTTAAACCTGTTTATAATCAATTAATTGTTGAAATGATTTTATGATCTACCTCATTCGTCCTTGTTAAACTCTACATACTTTTTTAGAATCCAGGGCATTTTTTACCATTCTTAAATGAAATGAACTTGCTGAAGAGCATCCATCAATCATTAACTTTATAAAGTTCATTCTGCCATCATAAAAGGAATGCGTCTATCACAGTTGTGTTATGTCTTGTTAGGTTTTTTCCTCCCCTGGTTTGTTTCTTTATTAGTTAATTAGTTTTCACATGTGTTTCATCATTGTTAATTAGTCTCACACCTGATTCTGTTTTCCCTGAGTGTGTTCCATTGTATTTAAGCCCTGTGTCTCCCTCTGTTCTTTGTCTAGTATTGTTTATGTCAATATGTGTTATCTCCCGCGTGTTCCCCAGAAATGATTAAAGTTATGTTTTTGTTTATATTTCTAGTTTTTGATTTAGTTTACAGTCCGTCCGTGACAGCGTCGAATCTTTCTATGACACTATTTCACATCGTACTGTCACAATACTCTGAGCAGATTCGAGATATTGTGACACTCTTTTATGCTTGTCTGCGTTATTACAATCTGGAGAACTCTTAATTTTCATTTTTAAGAAATCACAAGGTTTTGTTTTGGCCCTTTGGGGACTTCAGAATTCAGATGTCACTGTGGCTAACCTCATCCTGCTATCTCAACATTTAATGAGAACATTCTGTGTGAACTTGTTTTAACATCTGAATCAGTTCTTTATATAAAAAAACATTACTGAAATCAGTTTCTGCTTGAGTAAGGTCATTTAAGTGACGAGTGAATTTACTTTCCAGTGTTTGCTGAAGATTTGTTGACTAATGAGTAGAAAGGAAGTTGACTATTAGCAACAAATAGAGTAGGCTGTACATAAACTATACATAAAATATGTTTTACTATAGTTAGAAAATTGAAGCAATGGAAAAACATTAAAACAATTATATTTTATGAAGGTGTTGTGGTTTTGTTTTAAGAAATAGTATGTTGCTATAAAAATACAAAATTATTACTGCATTGGTTGGTGATATTGTAAGGTACTGTAAATGGTTTTGTGGACATGAAATGAAACCTGAAAATAAATTTACATTTAGAGGGAATTTTGCCACACACCATAGGTTAAAATGTAAAAATAGATCCAGGTTTATTGCCTAAAAATAGTACATAATTTAAAATACACTTAAATATCTTCAGTTTCTTCCTCAGTGCTTTGAACAGGTGATATGTTCATCCTCCAATCAGCTTTGTCCAATCAGCAGCATTTCTATTTTACAATTTACATCTTGATACTGAAATAAGACACAGACGTTACAGAGGCCATGATTGATAATGTTTGTACTGAGATGAGCTGTTTTACTAGCCTCCACACATAGATTCACAGCTCTAAAGTCCTAAAACTCAGTTTTGATGCGGGTGTAGAACATCATGGACGAGTATTTAGGCACCAAAGAGATTCTGTAGTGAAGCTCTGTTCATCCATAGGCAGGCAATCGAGCATGCATATAGCATCTCAGAGGAGACATCAAGATTCTTTTCTCAAGGCATCATTCGGTTACATCCAATGCCCATGCGTTGAGCTGAGTGTCTTATTCACACTTTAAATGGAATGTATGTCCACTCTTAAACGAGTCTTGAAAATATTAATTTCACCTGGAGTCTGTAAGTCCTCTTCATGAGCAATGAGCTTCAGAGTAAGAATCAAGTCCTTTCTGAAGGTCAGTGCAAATTTTGTGCAAGTCTCCATCACGCAACGTACTGCCTTCGGCCCATGGCATATGAACACCGGACCAGTGGTGCCCCTTATTGGCTACACTCGGGGTGGAGCACGGGGTCTCCCAGGGTGCTGTGGTCTCCGTAGAGGCGGATGCGGAGCAGGTCTGCGCAGACAGAAAAAGATGTCAGATTGCAAGCAGAGGCATGGATTTGTATCCGAGGAAATTTATGTATTAAGTATCTGCCAATGTACACTGTAAAAAAAATCCAATAAAAAAATAAAATAAAATTTACGCTTTTTGACCGTATTTAAAAAAAAAACATGAAAAATCTGTTAAAAAACAGTAAAATTCCATAAACTAAAAAACAGAAAAATTATGTAAAATTATGTTTTTTACAGTGTAACTTAATGGCTGTTGCGAAAATATTGACATGAACATCAGTTTTCCCACCTGGCGGGAGCAGCAGCGGATGCATGGTTTTGTGAGAAAGAGGGTGATGAAGATGCAGATGCTGGATGTCTCAGCAAAGCGAGTGGAGGAGAGTGAGACGAGGGATTCATAGGCAATGGTTTCTTGGGAACTGGAGGTTTGGGAGGAACAGGGTTCTGAAACAAGAGAAAGTTAGTAAAATATTTTTGATGTAAAAAAAAAAGTATTCATACAGAGTTTTCTAAAACATGTATAGAAACTTGTTACAAACAACCACAAAACCGGGCTACACTTTCCTGTGGTGATACCTGTCGGTTTGAGAGGACAGGATCAGGGGGGAGGGGCTTGCTTGGTGCAGCCGGTCGCGTTCTTGTGGGCTGGAGGTGCAGTGATAGAAAAAGTAGGCCGGTGGATCAGGCTAAATTGCAACCAATCCATTTTACTCTTATCCGATTTCCAAATTACGACAACCATGACTTTCACAAAATGAATCCAAGACCAGATGAAATCAGAGCATGCATTACACAGAAATATATTTCTCTGATCAAAGAATTCTGTTTTCACAATGACTGGGAGAGTTCGAGGGACCTCTGGACAAAAAATAGGAGACAACTAGGTTTTACTATAGGTGTGTGTTTAGGTAAAGTGGTCATGATTCATGTTGTTTGTTTCTTGGAACTACTAAATTCTTAACAACATTTCTCGCATATTTCAAATAAAGATATTGGGTTTCATTTGTATTCAAATTATTATGTGATGGAACAACCCTGATTTTAAATCACAGGTTTTAGGATTGTTGTTGGGTGACAATAGCTTTTTTGGAATTCAAGAAACAATGTAATTAAATGACCATATTACATATAGAAATGTAGAATAAAGACCAATTTAAAGTGATCCCTTAATATGTTTTCAGAGCTGTACGACATTACTTTTAGTTTTGGGTGTATATTTGGAAATACATATTTGTACATACCGGGCCTCATTTATCAATCTAACGTAGGAACGACTGCAGATCCGTGGGCAGAAATCATTTTACGACAGGGTTTACATGTGATTCATCAAACAGTCGTATACCCCATCGTATGAATGATCGTACCTTGATAAATGTTGCGGCCGAAATCGATCGTAATTTAACAATCACGCCCCTATAAATTCAGGGTCTAGACGCCTCGTCCCTAGATTTCGCGACATGGAGAAATGTAATCTGGCCAAAAAGAGAAACTTTTCTGATTAAGAAATGAAAGTTTAACCTTGAAAAGCGGAATCAAAGGAAGTAAAAAACGGTTTGGAAAGAGAACTGCTGCGGTCAACAGCGTTGGTGTGGTGAACCATACTACAGCTGAGGTTTGCATTTATTATTGGATATTTATTGGATATATGTGTTTTGTAAATATGACCACAAATATTATATTTCTTATTATCGTTTCACTATTATTTTCAAGACTTAAAGTATTGTGGTTGCTTTAAATGACTTTGGTTGTATAATGCATTTAAATTGAAACAAAATTAATCTGACTTCAGTCTTGAAAAAGGTCCAGTGTGTAATTTTTGGGATGATCTATTGATAGAAATGCAATATAATATATATAGCTATGCCTTCAGAGGTGTATTAAAGAGCGTTGAAGCGTTATGTTTTTATTACCATAGAATGAGCTATCTCTATCTATATACACCATATGTCCCCCTTGCATGTTATTCGCCATGTTCTGTCAGCCGTCGTAGTGTTTCGAAAGGGAGGGGTGGAGTGAGCGGTTGGTTGCAATTCACAACCTTGCAGCGAGATTTCAATGACTGGACCTTTAAGATACATTAATGTGTTAATGTAAAAACGAATGTCGATATAAATTAAAATGGGTGCTTTTTTAAACCAAAGCACCCATTAACCTTTTTAACAATTAAATGATCGTATAATTAGGCTAGAAAAGAAAATACTTTATTAATGCAATGATTTTTTTTATTTTTTATACTAAACAAAAAAAAGAACAATCTTTCTATTTGTCATTATTCCTTTTCAGTTATTGAAAGGGTAAAGCATACACAGACCTTCACCCTATCTCAAAACTTGCGTGCACGAACTGAGACCTGTGGTGAGATTTGATCGTAGCAACCGCTCACGTCCATATTGATAAATGGCAAGTTTTGCGTGGTAATGACCGTACGCACAGTTTTACGCTCGTTTCATAAATGAGGCCCATTGTGTGTACAGATCGATAAGTAAGAAATTATTTCTAAAAGAAGCAGACAACACTTACATTTTACCGTACACACAAACCAAATAGTTGGTCCAATGGTACAATATTTAAGGTTGCGTTATTTTAATCAGTTAAAAATATCCAGATCCCATATAACCCCTTTGTTCTCCCTCAGTCTCAACTCACGGACCACAAGATATGCACAGTACAGTCCTACAGAGGAGCCATCCCCCAATCGCATGCACAAAGACTAGACACACAAAACTCCATATCACAATATCTCAAATGACAGGGACACAAACACAACTCTACATGCAAAACCACACAGAGGCACAGACGTGGATTGAGTTGGAAAGGTATAAACTTTTCAAACAATATACTAAACATTAAGTAAATGACTGTGCTAAGAAGCCACAAATCAAAAGTGGCAACTTGCAGCAAGTGCACCCTCTACCTTGCCCTGCTTCTTGCTCTCTGAGGGGGCGGGGTCAGGAGGGAGGGGCTTGGTGGGAGGGGCAGGCCAGTGCCCCGCCAACTGAAGAACCAGAAAGAGCAACAAGAACAGCATTTGTTTGTGTTTAACACACACCGATGACAAAACGGCTCAACTGACGAGAATAAATGTCGTACGGAGTTACAGACAAACACTTTTTAACCATCAACACCTCTGAATACCTAATAAACCTTGTTTAGCAGCAATGAGATTTACCTGAGCTGGTTTAGAGACAGGATCAGGCGGAAGAGGTTTAGTTGGAGCAGCAGGCCTGTGCTGAATCTGACAACAACAGACAGGTGTATGGCAGAGGATGGCAGACTTTCATACAAGCACATGCAGGTTACAATAAGAACAGGTAGTTTGACAAGTTGTTAGGAGTTCGCAGATATGGCAGTAAACCAAGAAAAATGAAAGAGGAAGATTTCCTGCTTCTGTGCCATTGTTACGATAAAAGCAGACGGACAGATCTGAATATGATGTTGGTTTTTATGTTTAGTAGGAACACACGTTTATGAGAGCGTGGCCAGAGAAGCAACTCATGTGTTACAAAGTGAAAGAAAGCATTTTAAGATTTTGTTATTAGTTCTTTCAAGGGTCTGATTATAGCCAGTAAGACCCTCCACAGCAACTTAAACCACAAGGGGTAAAAACACAGAAGTGTGGCCTCTACAGACCAATAAACGCTGTGTCTCGCCACACTGTATCCTCCCAATAATGATCTGCTGTAATTATGAACTGAAAATGTGCCTCTGTCATAATTACTAAAGATAAATAATAAACAATAATCCTTAAAGATCCACATCCACATTTATATACATTGTACAGCTATGGCAAGCTTTTTTCCCATCAGTTCTTCTTCGAACATGTTGAACTTCACTAAGAATTTATATCAGTAAATCATGTTTCAGTAATCGAATAAGACATCCGGATCCGGCAAGACACCAGTCTCTCGGCAGTGCTCGGATTGTGCAATCAATCTCAGGAGGGGGTGGTCTCATCCCTGATGATGTGTATACTGTACCTTGGTAATAGCCTGGGTGAGAGGAATGTCATTCTGGCGGGGCCACTGGTATCTGAGCGGCTGTACTTGATCTCCATTTCGAGCATTTGCTAGCTCCATAGCAGGAGTTCTGTGGCAAAAATACAACAAATGTTAATTCATGAACAAAATAAGGCTGCGTTCCTCATGAAGATTTATACCGTATAACTAACATAAAATATACAAATACTGTACATAATCCACACACTAGAGATGTTTCGAGTACCGATTACTGATCCGATACCTTGGTGTGTAACTGTATACAGCCGTATATACTACAAGCCCTGTATGAATTGTAATAAAACATGAACAAATACATACAGTAAACTAGAGTCTTTTTATTATCTGACAGACATTTGACAGCAATATCATTTATTTTTCTTAAGTCGCAGTTTTACTGGCTGGTTGGTCCACTCTGAAATACTGCCAAACAGCGGACATCTGCTAGCACGTTTTCATTTCTTCATCTCTAAACAGTGGTTGCTTGTGACGACACAGCACAACTTCCTGTGTTTGCATTCTGAGCAGCGAAGAAGATTTGATTTCCCAATTCTTTGCAGCGTTAAGCGAAGCTAGCGGCATAACTAGGACCTGTTTAAGAAAATGGTATGGGATCGGTACATGGAAGTACTCAACGATACCTGAATTTTATGTGGTATCGGTGGCATCTCCTTTACTAGTATCGGTATCGGAACAACCCTGGCACACACATTAAGTAACAACACGTTTATTAGTAATAACGTCTAAATCCATGTTATACAGATAAATCAGAACACACACTTCTCACATGAAATTTACATTTAAAGTTGTTGGGTGGATCTGTTGACAGAAATGCAATATAATATACATAACTGTGTCTTCAGAGGTGTATAAAGACCTTACATAATGAAGCGTTATGTTTTATTTTCTTAGAATGAGCTATTTCTATCTTCATAAACCCTAACATGGAATTCACCATGTTGTTTCTGCATTTGCAACCTCACCACTAGATGCTGCTAAAATTAATACACTGGACCTTTAAGACAAGAAAAACCAGGACCGAAGAGTTCATCTAAATCTACTCTGCACTAAACATCTGAAATCCATACACCGGTACTGTTTGCGATAGGAAACCAGAGAACTGTGAGAGATAGAGAGCTAAAGACTACACAAACAATTCTTTCTCATCCAGTCAGAACTCCATGGTGTCTTTGTCTTATGCCGGGGGCTCACCACAAGTTAATAGGGCTGATTTCTCCCTTACGGACAAAAGGTAAAGTCCCAATGATCTTAAACGGCTCTAAAGATTATCTTATCAGATTTTCCTGTGGTGTGATGTGTGTTATGAACCTGATCGGAAGAACATCGGAAATCCTGATGTGTGGGGGAAACCCCCGAGGACAAACGCATAAAAACTCTGTTGATTGTCAAGTGGAACACAACAATTCCCCATCAGAAAACCAGCTGACAGAAGCATAACAACCGTAGTCATGACTTCAACCAAACCCTTTTCTTTAATCCGTCAATTTACTGTCAAAATGCAATACAAAAACTATCATTGCCATTACGAATTATAAAAAAAAAATGTGCAAGAGACGGGTAGAACAGATAACATAGGTCTAGTGGAGCTTGAAGACTCTTTCAGGTGATAATGTCCGCAGCTATTTTTTACACAACAGTATTAATATTCTTTTTTAATTACTGTGAAGACATAAATACAACAATATTTGAGTTGCAATAAAATGAAAGCTAGTGCTGTGCCACCTTAAATGCTTTAGATGACGCTGCTTGAGCAATTTCTCGACGATAAATAATATTTTTTTAAATCACACAAAAAGTTATATGTACGCATTTGTTTTTTATTGAACACATATATAATAAACATAGCCTACTGTGAAACAATAAAACAACTCTGGGGGGAATTTGTGGGATTTCCTGTGTTCGTACTCAGGACTCTGTTTGAAAATCTTCATATTCTCGACATACGAAAGCAAAACGCAAAGAGGAGTTTCCCGATGTGATGGCGCAAACTGTAAAGTGATTTTGATTGGACAGTGAACTATATCAGTCAGGAACATTTTCCAATACTTTCTTGTTATTTTATAATCAACCACCTACAGTATATGAATTGTCAATCAATGATGTAAGGACAGCTCCCAGTTTAAGGGAATTTTAGTAAACTCTTGAAATTGTTTTACTTCAAGACCCTTCTGGAGAAATCACAGGGACGGATGCTACCGCTACCATACAGACTATTTAACACTACAACAAAAGTTCAACATTCACGGATACCTCCTGAGGTCTTCCTCTTTCACAAAGTATTCAATATATGCCACAGAGACCCCACTGAATTATGAGGAAAAAAACAGCAGAGTTGTAGACATGTGTTCAACATGGTGTGTAACTGCTTTTGTTTTTATTTGCATATAGGTTTGCATATACTAGGTTTACTCTATTGTGAGAATGTTCCGATAAATTAACAAATGATCATTCAATGATAATTTGCTTTAATAAATTCAGTCATCAAGTAATTCAGTCTGTCCTACCGGCTCTGGCGAGCCTTGTTGAAGGGGGTGTGGCCGAGATACACAAGGCTTCGACGACAGCGGGGGAAGCGGAGTGCGACAAACAGTAGTGCGACTGGCAACACAAACAGGAAGATGACTAGCAGAGCCACGCGTGCAGGATCCGAATCTGTATACAACGAACAGACAAATCATTATATACAAATGAAGTTGCATGACCCTAATGTGAAGTGTGAGGGCGTGAGTATTGGACCTCTGGGCACTCGAGCGGGGCCGCTGTCCACGCTGCCTCCGGTTCCAGAGTATCTGCAGTCAGGAGGAGCCCAGCCCAGATCACAGTGACAGCTCTTATTACTGTTACACACCTACACACAAACATACAAAGATACGAAAGAAAGTGAGAGAGAGATGACACCTGCAATAACTCCTGTAAAACTGACGTTTCTTCACCCCCCCATCCTCCTGCTCACCCCGTGGCCATTGCACTTCCTGCGGCATTCCTCAACACCAAATATGGAAATGTCCTGGCATCGCTGGTCCACACATGCCTGAGAATTCAATGTTTTAATAATATTTCACATTAAGAACAATGTTACATTTGTACATGTACAGAAAGTGGACACTCACCTTGTTGTGCCCACAAGCTGACCCCTGAGACACCATGGCCGGGTCAGACACATCATCACCCAGATTTAAATAGGTCCCCCGACAAGTAAAGTCACTCATGTTTAGTTTAACCTTCGTGGTCAGAATCTCAGTGTTGGAGCCCAGCAGGGGGCGATCACTCCCGCCCTGACACTGGATCCTACCACAGTGGACATCCCTGAACCCAACAGGAGAATATCACATTTTGTAGTACAGTATGCAGATAATAAAGCACATTTTCTCAAAATCGTGTCTGAATCATGAGGTTACAATCGAGTACCCATTTGCGCAGGCGATGTAAGAACCGTTGGCTATCTGACCGCAGTTTCCATACTTATTCCCCAGTTTATTTACAGAGGAGAAGCAGATAGGAGGTGCGTGGGTGGAGTCTAAGAGGGGCGGGGAAAATAGTAAAAGGACAAACATAATGTAGACTTTTCTGACGACACAAAGCTAGCTATCAGCTCATTCGATTTATCCCGGTGGCGTGTGTCACTTACTGGGTCCCCAGAGCATCTGGCACTGCTCGTCCAGACTGGCACACACGCCGCCGTAGCAGTAGGAGGAGCCGTCTTTGCACGTCTCTCCGTTTTGGAGAAACACATTGGGCGGGCAATAGGGGGAGGTGCCTGTGCAGTATTCCGGCAAATCACACTCTCCCAATGGCTCCCGACACACCCACCCTGCCACACGCAGCTGAAAAGAGGAAAGATGCATTGAATTTGATGACAGATCAACAACACTTTTAAGTGTGTCTAATATTAGAAACAATTACACACCTTACAATTCTCACAGCAGATGCCATCAGATGAACACTGAGCGCCTGGAACCAGTTTACACGTACTAGCATTGCAGCAGGGATCATTACATTCCTGTACACACAGGAAACAGATTGCAAAAAACTACTTTACAGACATATATAAGTCTTTAAAATCATACATGTACACAAATCACACGAGGGAGAGTAAATAATAAACAAAATGTAATGAGTGAATATTCTGCTTTATACAGTTGCCGTTTCTTACATCCAGCAGGCCGCAATCGCACTCCTCTCCTTTCTCCACGTACAGATTCCCACAACGTGGACCTCCCAGAAGACTCCCTGGTTGGGGGATGTTAAAGAGACACATCCCGGCACCATGCAGCAGGCTGAGAGAAAGATCTTGCTCGCTGCAGCTGCTGAAGAGCTGACCGGGCATGAACCTGCACATGGGAGCATTTCTTGTGTAAAGCATCGGGCACCACCAGCAAGCCTGACATAAGACCATCACGTGATCATTGATAGACTTACCCGGTGGATGGTTCCATGATGCATCCCCCGAGTCGTGGCTCGTTCTGGCAAAGGCAGCGTCTGTCGGCCGTATCGTGACTCATTCCTAGGTTGTGACCCAGCTCGTGTGCTACCGTGGAGGCCACACCTAAAACACTCACCAGGTGATCCTTCGGCCCAAGCAACATGAAACACACGTGAATACTAAAATATGACTTCTTTATTTCACAATAAATTGAAATTTATAGTATTAGCATGCCTTACATCATCTAATGTAAGAAAAAAGTCCTCTCACCACGTTCACACCTCCAGATCGATCCCTCGAGCACATGGAGGACTGAGACGCCATGCCGACCGTTGTCCCGTCAAACGACTCACCCCTGACATATAAACACACATTCAATTATTTATCTCATTCTTAAAACCTCATCACAATGTGCCCACATTACCCAAAATAAATCTAGACATACATGATCAGTTGTGCGTTGTCATGGCGTAGTCGTGGCAGCAGCTCTCTGGTTCTCCACTCCAGGAAGCGGTTTAGAGTGTCAGTGGGACTTTTATCCACCTTGATCTTATCCTGGTCACTCCAGATCTCCAAACCCATCAGGGCCACACGAACATTCAGTGGCCGGTAGAACTGAGACAGATGTGGACACATTTAGAGACAGAGGTCAAAACACACTGATGCTTTCAGTCTAAAAGTCTGAGATCACTTGTATTTTACTTTTTTATTTAAAGCTGCAATTCATTACTATTTGGTTAAAATAATCAGTCCCCTCACCTAACCGCAATTTACAACAGTAAGTTCAAAATAATGATTTATTATTTGAGCTTGAATGATTTATTAATGAAGTTACATTTTTGCTGGAAATGCCAGATTTAGATCATTTTACTTAAACCCAGGCAAAGATAAGTATGTAAAGTAACCTGTTTTCAAATGGAGATGGCAATATAAAAAACAACAAAAACAACTGCTTTAATAAAAAATGTTATTCGGAAAAATGTATCATTAAAATACCAAATTTAAGTGAAAAGTTAATAGACCGGATGGCCCATGTTACCCCAGTATTATTTGAAAATATATTAACAAGGTCAATGTGCTCATATTTGGTTGGTGACCTGACAAAATCGTAAATTTCATATTCAGCTGTGTTTAAAATATATGTTTTAAAAAAACAAAAAAACATTTTGTGTTTAATTGACATTTTTCAATTGGTTTTTAATGTGGCTTTTTAACCACACTGTATATGGAAAAGGTCAGAAAAATCTTTAATTGCCCTAAACCTTTACTGTGACACATGGCATAAAACTTACCCAGTCTACTTGGTTTGCCACATCCAGCATACGGTATATGATCGTCTTATTATTCTTCTGATAGTTCACATACTGTAATAGAATGGAGCCAGATTTAAAAGTGAAACTTTAAATATCCATTAAGTTAAGAGTAACAGTGAGGAAGTAGTTGCACCAGTAGAGGGCAAAAGAGACCTCTCTTCTCTCACCTCTTTATGATCTGCAACCAGCACCAGTTCAATGTATTTGGTCTCGGAGAGAATGTCTCTCTTACTCTGTGACAACAGCAGATCAGATCATGAGATCAACAAGCCTTAATCAGACAAATACAAATACCGTTCAACACCTTTACAGTAAACACCTTCATACTAGTGTATGTGCTCAGACATACTGTACAGTTACTGTGCACTTAATCTTGTTATCCCCGAATAAAACACACAAACATGCACTCACACAAACATACACATCTTGCTCACCCTGTGTGTTTGTGGAATGATCTGAATTGCAGGAATTGAGGTGTGTGAAACTCCGCAGCCTCCAGGTTCAGATGTTTGCGTGTTGGTCAGGTAGATGACATGCATCCACCCTTCTACTTTTTCTCCACTCCCCTGTTCATCTCCATCACCCTTTTCTTCCTCGGGATGCAGCTCAAAGCTCAGCGTGGCGTTAAGGACGATCACTCCTCTACACAGAGATAAAAGTGTCATTCACAAATATTCATTCAAGTCAGTTTTATTAACTACTCAAATGATGTGTACATACATGCACCAATTATTAAAGCATTTTACAGCCGGAATACAAGATAATTCTGTGTGAATGGTCCTTAAGCCAAACAGGATGAGAAACTCAAGTGCAAAATGAATTGCTGTCACGGGTCACAGGAAGTACATTACTGGGTGGTCACTGAGATTTATAACCACAAAGGAACTGCATCATTTGGACTTTTGAAAAGCGTAAGCAAGTGTTACCGTAACCCCGAGCAGGAGCTGAGAGCTACACGGGACTGAGGAAAACCTTGAACTGATCCATGATAGTAACAGTGAACCTGAAAGAAAGGTAAATTAATAATAATGAATTAAATGAAACTATTATGTACTGTAATAAACATGTACTAGCATGTGGAGGGTCCACTTACCACTGGGTTTTGATCCATAGACACGCCGGTTCCATTTGGCAGGTAATAGAAGACATTCAGTGGCTTTGGCAAAAGATCCCTGCAGAGGTTACAATCAAAAGATGAGTCAATAAAACCCAAAACAAACAAATTTGATGAATTTTTGTGAATGTGTATAAACTTACTGCTCACTGGTTAAGACAAACAAAAAGACTTACTGGTTTTTCTCCAGGTCAAGGACATACAAGGTGGTTCCCACCTGTAAACCACACTGCAGTCTATCAGGGTGACCATTCTGGAGAGAGAGAGAGAGAGAGAGAGAGAGAGAGAGAGAGAGAGAGAGAGAGAGAGAGAGAGAGAGAGAGAGAGAGAAAGAATGGTGTTAGAATGTGTTACAAACTACATAAACATACAATACATAATCAATCAACAATAAAATTTAGTTACACGAATGTGAATCCAATTTTATTGATCTAAAACCAGATCTGCTAAAGTCTATATAGGGAATAACAAATGTATTTGAAATACAGCAAATCTTTCATAAAGTATAATTCTATCATTGTACAGAAAATTCATAAATACATTAAAACTACTGAACAAAACAACGCCTCATTTTTCAATATTCATTAGCATATAAACAGGGCAAAAAATAAAAAAGCTAACAAAAATAAAAAATATATTTTATAAAAAAGAAAGGTTACAGGATGTGAAATAGAAAGGTTCTTCAGATGTTAAACCTTTACAGATTCTTATGACAAGATGTTATTTGGGGATGTTTCTTTGGGGAACCAAAAATGAGTATTATTTTAAAGAGTATACTTCATTTTTGAGGGAGAACTGAGCTATAAACAGACTTCCCTCCTTCACAACCGTGTCTGTCCCTTTCTCTCATCTCACTTCCTGTTCTAAGCACTTTTTCCTGCCATTCTGTCACATCTCCTATCACACACACATTTAGCAGCCTGGTGAAAAAGTGAAACCCCATTCAGCTTCCTGTTATATCGCTGCTGCCGTTTCCTGCTTTTCTCCAACGTGCTAATGGAAACAGCTCACATTATTTGACCTCTCTTTCTCCCAGCCAATCAGAGCAGATCTATCTGAACTTTCCCTAAACCAGCCATTCCTTGCCAGTCAGAATAGATCTGACTTCAGCCAAATTAAGTTTTAAAATCTGTCTTTCTCTCGCAGTAGTTAGTCAGTCTGATCTCTTTTTTCTTTTCCCATGCATTTCTGAATTTATATATTCCAAGTTCTAACGTTATTACATTGCATTTAATCCGATTAAATGCTTATGCCACATTAGTTTTTAAATCTACATGAAATGTAATTCACAATTGTACTATTGTAATGTTAATATATTTCAAAGTAATAAAGCAATAAGGCCCAAGAAGCAGTGGGTACAGTGCATTTTATAACAGCTAAGGGCGTTGTGGCTCGACGCGAAGCGGAGTGCCTAAAATCCCCTTAGCTGTTATAAAATGCACTTGTAACCCACTGGTCGCGGGGCTTATTGCTTTTATAGAACGGTCATTCCATATGCATAGAAGGTTTCATAAAATAAAGTAAATAAGGTGATATTTAGGCTAAGTAATGCGGTCAGCAGTTATAAATCGGGGTATTTTATAACAGCTTAGAAGTCGGCTCAAACAATCAGAATCAAAGACCGTTTTATAAAACAGGATATACTAAAATAACAAAAAAATATATGCAGAACGGGACCTGGTTGTTTTAAGAAAGAATGATTTCTAAATCACTTTTAGTACAGAAGGGATCCTGCACGACTATTGGACAAAATGGACGTTTATAATTTGAATCTCACAAATGTTCCCATTTTCACATCGTCCCACAGATTAAACACTACTTCTCACATCTCACTCTCTCTGATCTCTTCCTTTCTATGAGCGGCAATACTTGGTAGATGCTGAAAAGTTTCATCAGAAGGTTATGGGACTGACATCCCATAAGCATAAAACATCTGCATTCATTTTCAAATAACACACACCCAAACATACGCTCACTCGCAGGATTCAACATCTGAGTTGTTCATAAAAACCAAACCCACATCCAACTGTCAGACTGTTCCTGCATTGTATATCTTTTCTACAAAACCATAAACATCTATTTGTAGACTTTACGTTTATTGCTATCAGATGGTTTTGGAAAGAGCCTTCATGAAATTCTGGGATTGATCTGCAGTTTACTGTGACGGGTGGATCATTTGTTTCTGAACAACCAGAGCCAAGTTACACTGTGTGTAGTCTCCTCCCCTTTTTCATTCTGGTTTTGCAGAAATTATAGCTTTGTTCAAACAACTGGTTTGCAGATTTGATCTCTTAAACTGACTGTCAGTGTCTTTACTCATTTTGCAAATGATGAAATCGGATCTATTTGTTCGTACTGTGTAGTGAATATCCAGTAAATCTGCACCAGTTGCCATAGTGATGACTTGAGTGTTAGCATGACGGCAAGAGACATAAGAGATTAGTCATTGTGAAATCGAAAGGTAGACATTTTGCATCTGCTCATTTCAGATGTGCCAATTCGCCGTGGTGTTTACCTCACGTGCCAACGTGTGTGCCAAAAGCATCACTAAACTGTTAAGTCACATAGTCAGAATTCAATGCATGAAAGTGAAATAAGTGAATTCAGACAGCTGCAGAGACAATCCCACAATTCTGTATGATGTCTAGACGAGCACTGCATGACAAACAAACAACTTCACATCATCGATTTGACCTCATGAACACAAATCTGATTTCGATCAGATATGAAATCAAATAAGGATATGGTTCGGACTGGTTTAGAACAAATCTTTTAGGGTTAGGGGAAAAGCTGTTCAGATGACAAAGAACTAAACACATCTGAATTGAACAGTCTGTGGCAAAAAGTGTTTTTTGTTGTGTGTCTGAACAAAATTTGGGAGACAATGAGAAAGACTCAATAACTTGGAAGAATGCTTGTTACCAAACAGTTCTTGGTCACCATTGACTACCATCGTAGGAAACTTGCTTTTTAATAAATTTGTTCTGTTGAACACAAAAGAAGATATTTTGAAGAATGTAGGAAAGCAAACAGTTCTGGGGCACTTTTGACTACCATTGACATTTGTCCTATGTCTGTCAATGGTGGCAAATCACTATTTGGTTACAAGCAATCTTCCAAATATCTTTCTCTGTGTTCATCAAAATAAAGACATTCAAGTCCCTTTAAGCTTCTGACTTTAACAAAATGACTTCCGTCTCCATCCATCCGTGTGCCTATTTTTCCATATCTAACTCATTTTTCTCATCTATTATCTCTCTGACCTTTACATGTTCCACAATCTTTATTTCCATCTCCCTCTATCCCTCTATGTCTGTCTGTAACATTTGAAGTTGTCTTTTCTAGCTTCACACTGTCCCTGAACACTCACTACTGCTCCTCTCTTTCAAGCTCTCGCTTCTCTGTTTTTGTAGCCCTATTTGTTCCCCTCTGCTACACCCTCTCTCTGTTTCCCCCCTCTTTTTTTAATGCCACAATTTCTCATTTACTCTGAGGTAATGTCCCTAAGCGCAAGCTGTTTGCAGTGTGATGACCTCAGCAGCAGATGAATGCTGGGTGGGGTACTTTCACTGAGGCGAGCTGAGGTTGAAGAAAAAAAGAGACTGTACGGAAGGGAAGGGGAGGATGGAGATTGTTCCAGATCTCAAGGTCTGCCTATTCCTTAACTGCCAAGATGTTTTTCAGAACTTTATTAGAGATTTTCTTTCAATGGAAAATCGTTGAAAAAAATGTTTTCAATGTTTTGCTGTCTGAGAGATCAATGCAAAGTAATGGACTGAAATCAACGTTACTAATCTAAGAGCTAAATGACAATAATCTTACATTTAGTCCAACCCTTTTACACATAGCGGTCACTACGATGGAAAAAAAATCTAAAAAATTCAAATCCTGTTTTTCATGCTCTCAGAAAAATAAAAACAGGCATAAAAGGAAAACCCATGATTCATGCATGCAAGGGTTAAGGATCGCCAATGATACATTTGTTACTTGATTGTAGAAACAACACGTTATTTCCATCTTACTGGATGGGTGGAGGGTAGAACTTTGTGGCTTAGATTGAGGACACTGATTATAATCAGCTGACTGTATCCACGGGCACATGTTGATGAGGATTGGCTAAAGTCCAGTAAAGCACCCACACACGCCCAAATACACACACACACCCAAGCCGTCACCGGCCTTTCCTCTCCGTACCAAAACAAACTAAAAACAGACCATCGTTGCTTCGGTTTCTGTGATTCACAGAGGGGCTTTTTCACTGGATAATGACAAATGTGAATCACCTATGCCATACATCAGATAGAGTGAAGAAGTGACTGAGCAACTAAGTAAGTGAAGATTATAGGTTGGTTCGGGGACCTGGAGGGAGGAGGTAGGTGCATCGGATGGTTATTTTAGTTTAATAAAATGAAAACTTTGAAAACGTTCCCATTCATTGAAATAAGATGCAATATTGACCTAAACATTTTTGGAAAAACTTAACTCAAGAAAATTGAAAGGTTGCCTCAAAAATAAACTGAAGTAAGTTTAAAGCAGTAAAATTATAATAATAAAACAAAAACTAAAATAAAAAATAATAAATCTTATATAGCAACATTAAAAATAAAAAAATATTTTATGAATGAAAAAAGCATATACCGAAATTGCAAAAACTTTAACTTTAACTAAAAATAAAAAAACGACCTTTCTATTTCTCTCAACAGGTGCAACTTTGCATTAGCACCTATTGTATTATTGCTCCTGTATGACATATCGCTTATTGCTCCCTGAACTCTCTGTAAGTCGCTTTGGATAAAAGCATCTGCTAAATGACTAAATGTAAATGTAAGATAAACAAAAAATAAAAGCTAATTTAAAATATTAATAAAACTAAATAAAACAAAAATCTAAACTATAAAATAACTCTGGTGCATTGATATTCGTCTGGAAACTTCCTGACATGAAGCACTATCTGAGACGAGAGGAACTGAAGGCAACATTAAGGAGACGGACACTTCCTGTGCAGCTGAGAGCTACTCTGAAGTCACATCCTGCCAAATTCCCCCATTCTCCGGTTCATACATACAAACACACCCTCATTATTCCATGTTCCAGGAATGAGGAATGTTATTCACAATGGCATAAATGCACACTCATGATTTAACAACTGGCAGGCGATAAAAAGGCAAAGCCGTGCAAACTACTGCGAATTCCAAAAGTTGCAAAGTCTGTGGTTAAAACACAAAACTCATGAGACATCAGTTTTCATTTTGTAGGAGCGAGACACCTGACAAATGAGATACGTGATGCAGCCAAGCTCAACTCTTGACTGACCATGTTTTCTAGCAAAGACTCACCTGTAAAACTTCACTCAGGCTTCTTCGAACTCCATCCACTAATGCAAACGGCCTTGTCTTCATCAGCGGCTCCACGTCTCTTCTGTGACTCGTGTCTGTAGAGTAGAGAACATATTAGCTCTTAATCCTCCTTGTGTTTTGAGAAATTTATGCATGACTAAAACAAAATGACCGAAACATATTCCAAATGTGTTTTTCTGGTCCTCATGTTCGTATTACAGAAAAGTAAGGAATAAAAAGGATAACTTTGTGTGTGTGTGAGTGTTAACTTTAATTAGATTAAAGAAGCCCTAACAGAGTTGTTGGAGTTACATATTTATTTATGTCAACAACAAAAATAAATAAAGTTTTAAAATTCAAACAATGAACTATCTTGTGTTGGTGTGATTTCTGTACGGTGCTGTTCTCTCCAAAATATAAATCCCTGATGTGTCATGAACAAATTTGACCACAAGCACAGCAACTATGACTGTAAGTGAGTAATAATCATTATTGTTGTGAGGACAGCTGTTGTTTAGTCTGAAACTGACAGCTGTGTTGGAGCATTTCTGCGCTGTCTTGCAACATAAGCTTGAAATACTGCCAGTCTCAGCCAATAAAAAGCTAGACGCACTAAAACCAAGACTAGCTACGTCCAGAGGAAGCCACACCAGCATAGTTCCAGCATTCTTAACAATCTGTTCACAGTTACTCGGATTAGGAAAATTTCCATAGGAATAAAAAAAGCAGCATGCATGTGTGTGTGTGTTTTGTTTAGAATCAGCTTCTTCTCCAGCAACCCAGATTACGGTGACATTACAGTATGTTAGAATAAGAGGAAATTATAAAATAAAAAAATCTACATTGTATTTTAAAAGGACGGTTAGAAATATTAAGACTTTGGTGGGAATAATAGCAGTCTTAAACTAGAGATGCTATCCACTCTGTAGTCTGTACTCTGAGGGGTATGACATTTTTTGCGTCATGTGATTCTGTCACAGAGAGTGAATGCATATTTAGGAACACCCTGGACAGTTTATTTCTGTATGAATATCATGTCTTTATGAGCATAGATAGAGAAATTCTGGATAAACACAATTTAAATATAATGATCTAGAGAAAACTTGACCCGCATTGCAAATATTACGACACAGCTGTCTTACAAAAGTCGGCTTGATGTCTTATAGACAGTGTCTGGTTTACTAGAACAGTCTCATAAAATGTTCTGAATAGTCTGTCTTTGTCAAAGACATAAATGTAGCCTATATTTAACTGCTAAAGTTGTATTAATACTTTTAAAAGATAATACCCACGATTATTTATAATGTCGAGTGTTTTACAGACTACAAGGACGTATGAAACATGTATATTTGAAGGGCTTTTAACTTAAAGTTGTTTTCATAAACCAAATGGTTATCCTATAGCTTTTCTCTAAACACCCATTTAAACACCTTTGTTTTTAAAAGTATATAATATTGTCCTCCTCAATTTATTCCTGAAATGATAAAAGCCATCCCATACCACTGTGAGTGATCGTCTCATCCTGCAGCGAGAAGCTGCTGTTGCTGAGGGTCAGTGTTTGGGAACCTCTGAACATCACGAGCGGTGTGTTCTCGCACAAAATAACCGTGATGAGGGTTCTCCAGAAACAGCTCGACAACTGATGCAGCTTCATGGTCCGGTGACGCACTACTTTGGATCTTCTTTAAACTGGAATGGCTGTAATCGCGTTAAGACTGCTCGCAGCGGTCCGCGAGCACAGGGGCTGATCCTGATCTGTCACACGTGAACGCGCACCTTGCCATTCACCTGCTGAATGCCGAACTGCGGTCCGTTCTGACAGCGGGTTCTCGGCCCAGTGTGGGTTCCGTCAGGCGAACCAACATCTTGCTGCAAACCTCTGCTCTGTTCCAGCGCGGATAATGGCATCTGTATTACGCCCGTTCCGTTACGAGGTCTACGTTAAGTCGCTTGAAACGATCCGTTCATGTAGTAGGCTACTAAGCTTGTACAACACGCTTTCTGTGAGCTGAATCATACAGCCTAGTGCGCAATCCGTCCGCTCGCCTGTGTTAAAAGGAGGCAGTATAATCGTATTTCTCAGTTCGACCAACCAGATAGGATTTCGTCCTTTGCTTTAACTCATTGCTGCCCGGGCGGGTTCAAATCCGTGCCACAGTGATTATGCATCGGGTTTTTCGTCAGATGTTATTTTTTAAGAATAATTATCCTAATAATAGACGCACTATGATTTGGGTAAACATCATTGTGTCTTATTTTACCCTAAAACGTTTAAAAACAACATTTAAAAATAAGAATAAAATGTTTTTTTAATATTATTTTGGCCACTAACATTTTAATTAACTGTATCACATATAACCAGGGTTTTACTGCAGTAATTTACCATAGTTTAACCCTAATATTTGTAAAAATGGTAATACGAATGGTAATCCATCTGCCATAAATTACACTTTAGCTAAAAAACATGTTTAAGGGGATATTGCACCCAAAGAAATCACCCCCAATTATTTTATTATCCCCTCATTCGCATCATAAATATTTCGATGAACACTGGTTACCAAACAACACTGGCCCCTTGACTTTCCCAGTATGGAGAAAAACACACTTAGACATTTCTCAAAATATCTTCTCACATGTTCCAAAAAATAGATTCATATCAATTTTGAAAGACATGAGGGTGAATAAATAACATATTTTTTACTTTGGGGTAACTTGCCCAAGAAAATGTGGCAATTTTATAATAAGTGAACATTGCAGATTACTAGTTTTTAATGCCTGTAATTGTGAGGAGGTGTTATGCTTTGGATATTCAGATCCTATTAACAGCCATAGTACACATCAGAATCAGAGCCGCTGTCTTGAGGTTCACTCTGGTTTTGAGGGGAGCAGCCATAGCAGATATTTCCCAAGTCCCTCCAGCAATGCTGACAATAGATGATTGTGCAGCCGTCAGAACTGCACACCACAGCCTGGTTCTGCCTCACGAAACCATCACACACCCAACACCAGTGCAGCCAACAACCCACATGCTTCAGAGGAGCAAACAGACCCGACAGCATCTAGAAGAAGAGAGGAAGCATTCAGTAACTGAAAAAAATGAGTGAAGATTTGAAGATGTATATTTTGTGATTTATCCAACATCCCAAAGTATGTTAACAAGTTATTACATGTGTAGACTATTAAAATGTAAACATTCACTGCTACAGATGTAGAGTTGCAGGTTTAATTGTGATTGTTTTTATTTATCGGATCTCTCACAGTTGCCAGATTTATATATGAAGTGAAATAACTCCACTGTATTACACAAACCGTTTTAAATGTTTGTTTTCGATTCCTCAGCCGCTTGCGTTGCCTGTTGATAAAGCAGATTCGTTTCTGGATCTGCAGGTTGTAGAGGAATAGGATCCGTCTCTTTTCTCTCTGTAAACCATGATCAGATGGGTTTCATCTAACTATGTAAAATGACAAATGTAAATCTAAAATAAAATTGTAAATGTACCAAAATAAAATTTTGGTGACAGGAGTTCGAAAATAAACATTAGCGAGTCTGTAATTTTACTTGCAAAAGCAAGCCCTTGAACTTCTTCAACCTGTAAAAAAGTTTTCCAAAATTGGCACAATTGCAAGGTTAAATAAAACAGAATTGTACAATTTGATTTAGTTTGGTTTAAAAGACTCAATGATGGACAAAAGGATATATATATACACGTGTTAGTGATTCACCTCTTCATAAATGAGCTAATACTTCATGAAGTGTGGCAACACAGAAGCTGAATCAGACCTTACAGGGGTCCTCTAATCCTCCCTAAGGGCCCTCAGAATGCCGCAAATCTAATGCTATTACTGTAAACCCTCTTATCTTATAAGTCCTTTACCACACACACAAACAAGAGAACACATTTTCACTCAGTCAGAGTAAGAGCGTTTCCACCCTTTGCACTGCATGCTGAATCAGAATATCTGTTACATTCGTGACCAAACCGATTAAATTGTGAAAGAGTATTAATTTGCAGACTCTGACATGTTTTGCAAAAGAACCCAAGCCTGGACGCAGAGTTCAGGTCTTCAAAGTGTCTATTATTTCATTAAAAAGAATCATTATTAACCACTAAAAATACAAGCATGCTCACCTGCTAAAATGTACACGCAACATGTTTCTGCACTTACGTAATAACGCTTATTGTTTTAAAACACCTGAGAGCTATTTTTTTTCTTTATCATGAAATCTAACCACCTCTGATATGAATAGAAAATGAAAACAGTTTTTTTGAATTGGAGAACTAGCTGTAAACATAAGCTGTATCAGAGGAAGTCATTTTGCCTGTCATTGTGCTTTTTGATTTTTTCAAATATGCTGGTTAGGAGAGACCTTTAGCATTTCTCTAAGGCTTCCGGTGCCAAAAGCACAGCGACAAAACCACAGCCTGCATAATAATAATATGCTCCCGCTGGGATTATTCTCTGCTGAATGTTTTTGTGAAAATCATTGACTGTGAATGGTGCCAATATTCTTTCATAAATGAAATACAGTAAACTTATCAAAAACAACAGAAAACAAATTCATCATTCAAACATGGATATGGATATTTGCTACAAATTAACTTATTAATAGAAAAGCAAAGACAGCTTGAGAAGATTATCACCATAGCTCGACACATTCAATACAACAAGACAATAAGTCCAATTGTTACTGCATCTTTCTGGTTATGTAATAGTAAACGTGATCAGCAAGTGCCAACACATGCTGAAGTGTGACTCATTTAATCTCATTAGCCAAAGAAAAGCATAATGAGTTTATGATGTTTATGACTGGCCAACAATATGGCTGATTGGCATACACGAAAGCCATACTTTCACAATACCCATAACAGCCATAATGTTTTTCTCCATACAAACCATCCATATAATCTTGAATCCACAAAGTTGTGCATGGGGTGCTGGGTCCCCATGTTACAACGTCAATACTACAATGCATACATGCCATAAAATGGTGTGGTTCACTAGTCTAGTCCTTGGTAGGTGGTGTTACCTTGGGGAAGTAAAAGGCTGTGATGACCCTCTGCAGACGGTTAGTGTAAACCTGAAGACAGCACATGAAGCCCATCAGTAACAGGGGAATGAAGATCCACAGGTAGTTTGACTGGTTTAAAGCATGTGGCTGCGGCAAACAGTCTATAAACACACACATATACATACCCACAGTTAACAGACAGCTAGAAAACTGCTATACTTATTTAGTATGTCATTCAGGTCACTATGACTGGAGTTTAAGTTTTGGAAAGCTTTAAGGTTTGGAAATTTGATGAATATTACTTACAATTGCTTGTTTCTTTTAAACCACCCACTTACACTCTCTCTGTATGTCTGCATGTAGCAAACAATTTTTGCATCAAACTATTTCTGGTAAAACAAATCGCACAAGATAAAGAAAATATTCCACAGAAAATACTAATGCACATACCAGTGTTGGAAGGCGGTAAATGAATGCTGCTTTTATCTAAATGCTCAGTCATCTTATTTTTGCAAGACATAATGCAACAGTTTCTTTTCATTGTAGAAAGAAAGAAAGAAAGAACAAGGACAATACAAATGGACTACAAATATCCATTTACATTGACTAATGGACCTTAGTTGATGCATCACATATAGAGATGAATAACTGCAGCTATTTAAGGTAATCATCAGATTACTCTATTGCTTCATCAGGTTACATAGGAACAAAATGTAGTACAATGGCTGACAGAGTGCCTGACGGGTCACATCATGCCAGTGTGTTATAAATAGTCCTCTCGGTCAGCCAGTCTGTGTGTGTATTGCCATGTGCCTATAGGTCAACATCAGGTCTTTTTGGATGAGACACTCTGATCAGATTAAACAGGCAGCCAAAGCAAAGACGTCACTTGGCCTTAGTAGAGATAGACTGAATCGTTGTGCCAACGGTCACCTGCTGCAGCCAGCAGGTGCATTCATGAACTTTATAATGCTAAAGACTATTGAACCCACTGTGCAAGTCATGACCCTAGAACTGTAGAAAAATTATGAAGGCAAATATTTTTGCAATGACATTTTAACAGAAAAGCCGATTAATTCTGTGTCCATCTCTGGCTTCTGGGCAAACGACGTATTAATTAAGACAATCATGAGCTGAGATCAGTTTGACTACATGGGCAAAGGTTGCTCCAACAAAAACAGTGAGATGTTGAGTGATCTTAAAAGGCTTGATCACACTGCCCCAACAAATGTCAACAAACACTGCTATTACATCCACCATAACGTTGCATGTTGAATTTAATTTTTTTGTTGGGAAACATAACACTGTCCACACCAGTTTAAAGAAAATTACTCTCATTATAAGCAATGAACTGTCTACACTGGTGTGCACTGCGACACCCTGTTTTAATGTCGATAACCTACGCAAGTTACTGGTTTGTACATCAAGGTTGGAGGAGGTGTTGAAGGCGCCAATGGTTTTCCGCAGAAGTCTGGCTAACATTGAATCTCCCCCTATTACAATATCTGCCTGACGAACACCTTAAAAATAAAAAGTGAGATGTGTTATGTTTATTTTACATCAATTAATGCAAAAGTAGTTAACAGGCACAACAGCATTTACTGTGTGTCTGTCTGTGTTTATTTGTGCTTACTAGTAACTGAGTACTCGGTGAAAGTGTGTCTTCGGATGAGGTCAAAGATGTTGTAAAGGATTCCGTCAACGGCAAGCAGAACACAAACAAACAAAGCCAGAGACACAACCTGCAGGAATCCCACAATCTGCACAGGAAACATATCTCTTTTTAACCATAACTATCTTTAGATTGTCAATAAAATATGTTTGTCTTATTATAAAGTACCACAGGCATGAGCTCGCTGGGGTGAATAGAGAAGCTCCAAGGGTTGATCAAACTCTCCCACTCTGCTTTCTTCAGTGGCAGCAAATGCCTTATCCCCTAAAACAGATGTTTTAAGAAGTTAAAACCATACTGTATGTGACCCTGGACCACAGTCATAAGTAGCACTGGTATAATTGTAGCAAATAGGCAACAAAACATTGTATGGGTCAAAATGATAGATTTTTCTTTACGCCAAAAATCACTAGGATATTAAGTTAAGATCATGTTCCATAAAGATATTTTGTAAATCATTTGCAAAATTGCGAACAAAAATGGCCAGAAACATGCCTACAAACATTGCTCGCTGCGGCTCGCTCTTTGGGTATTACCAATTCAGTTTGGTATATATGTGAAGCTTAGAATTTCTGCTTTCTGATTCATCTACTCTCCACAACGTAATACACCGGTAAGCCAATAGAGAGCGTTAAAACAAACACGTTTCTTCTTAGTAATAGCCTGGTACAGCGCCTCCGATGGACAACTTCAAAGGAGATTTTCTCAATATTTAGTTTTTTTCACCCTCAGATTCCAGATTTTCAAATAGTTGTATCTCGAACAAATGTTGTCCAAACAAAGCTTGCATCAACGGAAAGCTTATTTATTCCGCTTTCAGATGATGTATAAATCTCAATTATGGAAAATTGACCCTAATTACTGATTTAGATATATAGCTGCAATGTGAAAAATCTAAGGTTGTAACTTACCGCTCTCGTTCTACGAGCATCAATCTGTCTGAAATAGGTTGTAATATATACGTTGTCGAAGCAAACATCTCTGCTAAACTGGCGAACGTATCCAAATGCTCTGCAAACAAAAAAATTAACTACACTAAACAACAATTTGATGAGCGATGCATTTGCAAATGCAAGTTTGTCTTTATAAAGAACGTACGAGGTGAACACGGTGATGAAGGTGAAGGAGAGGAGGATATTAATGACTTTAGCTATTCGCTCAGCGATGATTTGCTTCTCCTTGAACACACGACTCAGTTCTTTAGAGAAATCCTGAATGATGTTCACTCCAAAAACTGACTGCTGCTCTAATTTCTGAAAGGCCAAAAGAAAATGTTATTGTTCAGTAAAAGTTGTTCATGTAAGTTTCACAATCACATAATCAATGCTTTCTATCCTAAATTACATATAATGTTAAAGCACGCTGATTTCTTTTTTATGAGATAAGAGGCTTTGCTGCACCTGGAAGACGGCATTAGTGGTGAAGTGTTCTGCAAGTCGGTTAATGGAGTAATCGAGTTTGTCGAAGGTCTGACCAAAGTTTCCCTCAACTGGAATTTTTTCTGTGCACCACGGTGTCATCACTGGGAGACAAACAACTATTATATTAAGAGAAAATACATCTGGGAACCTCACTGCTGATTGTTGAGATCAGTAAACAAGAAACTGCTTTAGGTTTACCAATAAAAAAATAACTAAAACAATTTATCTAGTTACATGGGTAAATTATTTGCATACATTTTTATGTATTGAAACTTCTGGTTTTCTGTGGTAAACTAAACATTGTCGTCTGGTACAATCAACAGATTCTATGCCACAGTACACATCAAAGCAAATAATAATCCAAACTAATGGCCCAGCAGAAAAATATTATTAGGTTGAATTAAGATTGTGATTTGTGAGCTATACTGAGTATTACCTCTCATGACATCACAGAGAAAATTGAATTTCATTGGTACACAGAGGAAGTGGTTGATAAGAGGAGCTTGAATGGTATTCATACACTCATCCCACTTATCGCTGAACCAGTCATGACAGCGGCCTATACCCTGTTGCACCACATCTGTTACAAACAACATCATTTAATACACACAGGAATAAAAAAAGCATTGAGTACCTTGTTTTCATGTCATTTATACTCACAGTCACAGCGTGCCAATGTCTTCTCGACATACTCCTCCTGTGTGCTGTTAGCAGTGTGCACAGAGCCGTTACCTAGAGCATCATATCCGTATTGACCCATTACCTCATCCCGAACTTTCTGGAATTGTCGGCTCACACTCTGCGCCTCTTTCTGAAATTCCTCACTGTCATTCTGAGTAGAGAGGGATACGTAGGACAGATTTATGTACATTTAATTACATCAATCATAATGGCAGTATTCACATTTTGGAAGTTAGTTTGAAAGCGACATTTCAAACCTCAGATAAGGAACGGCAGTCGCTTCCCAATAACAACAACTTCACATAATTTGCATAATCCTTTACAGTTAAAAGCACCTGTCTGAAATTTACTGTAAACTTAAACATATGGAACAAAAATCCTTATTGTGTGGGTTCAGAGTCAGACTACAATGCTTTGACGCACAAACACCATCTATTATATCTATGATAATATATGAATATTGTAAATAAAGTATATTTCAGAACTCACCACTATCTCCTGCACTACCTCCACAAACGGCTCTGTTACCATTCTCCACATGACCTTGCTGTGTGTTATCTGCAGGTCTATATTACAGCCCATGGAAAAGGCCACATCCTGCACATTACGCTGGATATTTGCAATGGGGCCTGATGGGAAGAAAACAGGAGATGGGCAGAAAACAGATGGTAGGGCGAAGGTGTGGTTAGAATCTGAAGACGGCTCGCAGCATCTCATTGAAAATATGCCTTTCTTAGATATTTAATTACTTAAACATTTTTTTTTAAATAATTAAGTAAAAATTATGTGATTATGTATGTTGATTTTACTAAACTATTATTGCATTGTGTTATATAATCATGTTTTGGGATTTACCCTGGTAAAGTCCATGGAGGACCAAAACCATGAGGAATGTGCGCCCTTTTGAGCCAAGCATACTAGGAAACATCAGTAGGACTGAGCAGCGAAACTGTGGGGAAAATATGCCTCCAAGAATGCATAGACCTGCACAGCACATTTTACATTGTTTAAATTTTCAAGTTTTTAACTCTTCTGATAAAGTAAATATATGCCTTACATTACTCACCCACAAACACATGTCCAACAACAACGCGTGGTACTGTTGTCATGGCAATATTGTGAATGAGTCCAAAGAACAATCCTTAAAAACAAGTTAACCACATCAAATCCACCTTATATAAAACGTTTCAAAAATTGTGAACAAGTAGACACGCCTCTTCATTCATAACCCGCCCTCCATAGACATGCGCAGGCGCAGTTGTGAGCAACGCTAGAGACCTGTGTGGGAAGCAGCATGCAATCTCGAAGCCAAACGTAAAATCAGTTTAATAAACCCAATTTGTGAACTCCTTTTAAATGATGTACTCCAGCCTTAGTTGTCATAAACAACAGTAGCAAAATATCGTTCTTGCACGACGTTCTCCGCATCCTGTCTGCCACAGTGGACGTGCAAAATGATTGACAGGTAAAAAATACGCTGGCTATATCGGAAATTCGATAATTCCCACTTAATTTAGTAAAACATTAATGTAACAAATTATATAGTAGCACTAAAACATTACAATTATCTGCTAAGATTAAAAGAGCACCGTTTCATAAATGATATCCGGGTTGAAGTAGGAATTATCAAATTTATGAGAGTACATGAAGCCAGCATACCAAACTTGTTTTTCTGGCCGTTTCACAAAAATTGCTAACAGAACCTTTCATGTAACAATAATATTGTATGTATTATAAAGTACAAATTAATAATATTATTAAATCAAATATTAATAAACATATATTTTATACATAAAGATTTTGCTCTAGTACTTACCCACCCCACTCAGAGCTCCAAACACAGCGCCTATGACGCGTCTGATCACAGGAAAGTCTGACATGGGACCGAACAGGAACCCATGAACTCCAGGTGGCAGAATACATTTACTCACCTGCTCCAAAGCTGCAAATACAATAAAAAAACATTGTAAATTAAATTTTATTCTATGCACTGTAAATGTTATTGTTGTTCCTAAAAGTGAAAAACACACTTGAGTGTGGTGCTTTACTTCCACCGGTGTCTCTGAGACGCGCCATTGCTGGTTCGTTTCTTCACTGCTATACAAAAACTTTGCAGAACACATCCGTTTTAAAAGATGCCATGCAACGAGTCAGTTACAACCCTCCCGCGTGGATTTTATATAAAAACAGCTATTGTGCCAGCCAACTGCTAGACATTTTTGTAAACGTGAAACAAACATTTGTTATATCTTTCATTGCGCAGTTTATATCTCATCAAGATCTATTCTAGGCAGGTATGAGTAAAATATGTGATTCTTATGAATTCATCAAGATCTGTTTCATTTCTACCCTTCTAATAATTGCTACTCATGAACATACTTTTCTCCTCACTCGATCCAGGATGGCTTGGAAAGAAACAAGCAAACCATTTCCAAAGCATTTCCGTACAAAGCTGTCGCGTCTGCGCCGCATCTCGGCGGTGCGTCAGGCGCAACGCAGTCTTTGTGGATTTGTATTGGGCTTGTTTCTTGCCTCAATCTACGGCATGACAGCACTGTACATCCAAAACCACAACATCTGGTTCTGCGTCATCACTACCGGCATCCTCGCCGCATTGGCCGGGTTTGGATCGGGACTCTCCGACCGCGTGCGAATCAACGTCATGCTGATGCTGCCGATGTTGTGCTCGAGTAACCTGTCAATTTGTTATCAAAATTATAAACTTATAGTTGTTATTGTATATAAAAGGAGAAATAACCATATTTACTGTTAACACACCATACAGATTTAAATATTTTGTCAAGAAACTGCTATCCACTAATTTTAATTAATAAGCTTTTAATGCTGTTGCTAACCCCCACCCCCCTCTCTCTCTCTCTCTCTCTCAGAGAAAGGTAAAACTTTCATTCTCTTCCTCATTTGTACCTTGGTTATTCAAGGCCCAGTGAGCAACACGATGGAGAATGTTGAACGTGCCGCAGACAGTGTCATCTGTGGTGCAGAACTGGTCAAGAATCAGACGCAACAACTTCTTCAGAGGTCCCTCTTCCCACTGCAGCGTATGTCTGTCTGGCCTATCTATCTACCCATCCATTAATCCATGTTTCTAACTGCATTTTATGTTTAGCGGCCCTAAATAAGATCAAAGAGATAGCAAGGAATGCCTACTCAATGGCAGGCCGAGCCCAAAACCTAATCATCACCTTGACGGAATCTGTACGGCATGTCGGTGAGTAGGCCATTGATACAAGCATCCCATAATGACGTCACACTAACATTGTCAAACATTTAGTAATATGAGGTTTAAATGCATTTCTCTCTGTTTACCCTTCAGCTCGTACTCTGAGAAATGTCCTGCACTTTTTGGCCGGTATTGGTGACGTGTGTAATGATAAAGTTGGTTTGCCACATAAGAAGTGCACTACGCTCTTTGATGATGCCCGTGAGGACTGCATGGAGTTGCTCTCTGTGTTCTCCTTCCTCTGCTACCTCCTGGACGGATTCAAGCCCCTCTGCGGTCTTGCTCGTGGTGCGTAATGTATCTCTGGCATATGTTTAGACTCTTGAGGGCACTGGTATTTTTCTCCTTACAGGAAGTCTCATGGGCATGGTTCGCTGATGCCCACTGTAATTTACAATTTCCTGTTTATTTTTGATGTCACGGCCATATAACTTTGATTAATTGGGAATGATGTCCACTTTGCCATTGTATATAATTGTATTTGTAATTCACAGAAAGTGGTTCTTGTGACGCAAAGACTTTTAAGTACTGTAAATCTCACATGCCTCTCTGCGTCTATTTGACTGCTTGATATATACAAAGTTGATTAAGTTTAGATCGTTTACATTTTTTAGCAGGCTGATAAATATCACAGATGGTCTTAGATGCATCCAAATACAATTCTATTCTAGCTAAAGAATCATCATTAAACTGAATCTTGTAGAGCCTTGTGGAGCTTACTTAACTGTAATACATATTTTGACAGTGGGAGAGCTGTTCTGCATCTTGCCATCATATATTGCTAACCACATGAAGACTTCTTTGGCTTTTCGTAAGTACAGCCCTTCTTAGCTTGGTCTGTGTGATGGAGTGATTTCAAAAACATCTAAATATATGTAATTCACCATTAAGACTATGCTCCAAAAAAGCATGTGATATCTGCTACACTGACTTGTTGTCACCCCTAGCCACCATTGCTGCGTTTGATCGAATTAAGAAAGAGTTTGAGTTCAACATTTCCACCTCCATCCACTTCAACGTGCAGCTGAACAGCAGCCAGTCCATGCAGGATGCAGCTCAGGAGATCATGGAGGAGGTGTCTGAGGAGCTGGTCCTCCTGCGGGAGCTCAAGGTCCTACTGGCATACCTGGGTTTCCTCCTGCTTCTCTACATGTATCTCCAGTATGTAGTTTAACTGACCACAAGTGGACAGTTCACCCAAAAATAAAAATTCTGCCATCATTTACTTACCCTCTTGTCTTTTTTAAACCTGCATGACTTACTTTCTTTTGCCGAACACAAGAGAAGATATTTTGAAAAATGATGGTAACCGAACAACGGCAGTACATTGACTTGCATTGGTTTTGTGTGAGTACTATGGAAATGAATGGGCAGCGCCGTTGTTAGGTACCAGCATTCTTTAAAAAATATGTTCATGTGTGTTCTGCAGAAGACTGTAAGTCCATACAGGTTTGAAATGACAAGAAGGTGAATAAATTATGACAGAATTTTCATGTTTGGCTGAATTATCCCTTTAATGTCAAGACTGTCACAGTCGAAAGGAATTTTAGGTTTATTGTATATATGTAACATGTTAATTTGTTTTTAATTGTCTTTTTACATTTTGTTTTGTCCGTGCTAAATGTATATCCATTACTATTGATATATTCTTAGGGTGTCTTTTTCTGTTTATGAATAGGGCCGTTCTTTACAAGAATCAGTACCTTAATAATGATGAATTTGACAACATCTACATAACACAGCAGTTTATTGAAATGGACAGGAAGTTCTCCAGACAGGGCAAAGAAGCAGTACTTCCTCTCAGCCACAGAGAAACTTGCACCTACATCAGGCCCTGTGAGTGTGTAGACAGATGGTGTGGGGTGGAGGGGCCATGCGTGGAAGGAAGAAAGGAAAGTATATGCATTGACATATAGATATGAGAAATAAAGCTGAAAAAAACTGAGAGGTTCAGAAGTGTTAAGGAGGACCCTGAGTAGAAAGATTAGGAAGCCAAGATGAAAAAAGTGCACAAGGGCAACTTCATCAACAAGCACCAGTGGACAGTGAATATGTGATTTATAGAGCGCTGTAGTAAAATAAATAGCTAGAACAGAGGTGATTCCAACCAATGGGTCCTCACTCCAAAAATAGATTCTGGTCAGAAAATAGTGTATCAAATAATGTATCTTTGCTGACTTTCGAAAACAACCAACAAACTACACAAGACTAAAGAACAGTTAAATACAAGATTTAAAATGACTAACCAATGTGTCTCTTGCAGGCTCTCTGTATCTGACTGCAAGAGAGAGACGGGCTGTGATTGGTCAGGTGTTGTCTTTGCTCAGGTATATGGTTATGAGCGGAATACTGATAGCTGTGGACCTGCTGGTGTTTTGGGTGTTTGACCTGGTGCACCGCCAAGCTCAGGGAGAGATCGTGACCAAAGGTACGCTAGATGACAATCATGGAATGGTTTCTGAATAATTATATAGTTTTTTTATAATGTGTTTGTTCACTCTTCAGCTCCTGTAGTGTTTGCAGTGCAGGTTAATGGGTCTGGATACGCTTCTGATATCTTCAGGGACATTGTCGCCTCATTTGACATCTTGCAGAGAGGAAACATCACTGTGCTCAGCAAGAAATGTCTTGTAAAGCCCTTTGAGCCAGACTTCATGAGATACATGCTTATCGGTACAGCTTCAATTAAGACATGTGCATTTGTGTACAGCGCTACAAAAATGCAAAAGTAACACCCATTCAGTACATGGAGTGTTTTGCAGTGACCCCTTGTGGTCGTGACTGGAAAGGCACCTAGTACAGAACCACATTTGAGCTGTACTTTTCAGTCAATCAATCCAAAAAACTATTGATGAGGCTCAAAAAACGTGTAATTAAGACATTTACATTAATTATCTCAATCTTTAGGTATCACTAAAAACATGACACAGCTTTATTTAACTGCACCTGCACCTTTATGTTTTTATATCAGTCATTAAAACTTAACGATAGCTACAACAATAGGTACATTTTCACTTTTCCTTGTTATTTGGTTTTATGCCTGCTGTTCGTCTCCTCTTCAAACAAAGGTCTTCTTTATGGAGTCACTCTGTTTATTGTGATTGCTGGTGGCTTCGTCAAACGTTTACAAAGATTTGTGTGTGCCAGATACCATCCCCAAAGAGAAAAAGTAAGACAACACATTCATCGGTTGGCTTATCATTGGCAGTGTACTGTAAACACATACCCACCCACATCCTTACGGCTGGTATACAGTACTTAAGAGATATTGCATTATTACATCACATCTAAAATGTGTTCTCTGGGAATCAAACCCACGACCTTGGCATTGCTGATGCCATTCCCTACCAGGAATGTAAGAGTAGCTTAATATGTGTGTTTCAGGAAAGGATTCAGTACCTACACAGGCACATTCTCTCTCAGCGTCAGTCTTTAGGAAAAGCCCTTCTGAGAGCTTTAGCACGGAACAGGACGGACCAGCTAAACAATGGCATAATACAAACTCTGGCCAAACGGTGGGACACTTATTTTTTCTATTTGATATCAAAACACAACAGATTTTGATTCGCTTAGTGGAAATTAATGAACCTCGCACATTTATTTGGACGGATGACAACAATGTTGGGTGAACAGGCATCTTCTCCATTCTTCACTATAGGAACCTTATTACTACAAAAGTTCATGTGACCTAAACTACTTCCTAAATGTACGTAGAAACAAAATCATCATGATGTAAAACTTAAAGTGCACATTTTCACAGCCTGCCAGGAGGTGCCATCATAACCAGGTTTCTGAATATCAATAAACAAGCTTGCATGGCCTGTGGCAAAGTGTTGGAGAAAGTAGCTGGTGAAAATGAAGCGCACATCTGCTCTACCCCTCACTGCACAGGTCAGTTTTCACTACAGATTCAAGAAACAAAAGAAATTACATTTCGGCTTTCAGGGAAAAACTGATTTTTACCTCTGGCTTCTTTTGCAGGATGTTACTGCTCGCTGTGTTTTCAGCTGATAGGAAACATTTGTGCCATCTGTATGGGGTCCCTCGTGTTCCAGGATTCAGAGCAGGAGCTGTATGTCATGTGACAAAAAAACATTGATAGAGACAATCATGCAATATTCAAAAAAAAAGTTTAAGCTCTGTTGGCAACATCTGAGAAGCAGTTGCATTGTTGACTGCTTGCACCATAGACATCCATTTTAAACACAGTGTTGTCAGCCCCCATTTTGTTGTCCTGGTCAACATACGTTTTTGTTGAAGTTGACAGCTAAACTTGTATTTAACAAGTGTAAGAACACCAGGAATATCTCAAATATTGTTATTCTGCATTATTTGTTACTTAGTTTCCATCTTATTTTCATTTTGAAACGGGGGAGTGTGTTCTAATTATTTACAGTTTGTGCCTATATTCTATTTGTGCGTTCCAGAGACTCCAGTGATGAAGAGAATGTCAATTTATGTGAAGTTGCTACAACATCACAGATGAGGCAGGAGAGAGTCTGAGCTCATGTACTATAAAAAAGCTTTGTATTGTTTACCTTTTATCAATCATACATTTTAGAGTTACACAGATGTCAGATAATAAAAAGTAATGTATCATGCCTTGTGCTTGTGGGTTTCAGTAATCCCTGTCAGAACCCTTCCATATGGACCAGCAACCAACCCAGCCTTCTAAACACCAACTGTAATAACCGTGTGAAAGGCTTAAGAATGTGAACCGGCGTTTATGCATCAGGAAAACTGAACAGAGAGCACCATTTCCTGAAGTGTAAATAAATGTGTTGTGACAGCAACCAGCGTAATTAGCCTGAAATATGTGTTCTCATTTTTTCATGATGAAACTGCATATATGTGAGATACAAGTGTTACACATGTGTCTCAGCACATCGAACAAAATGTGGTTCGACTGGTTACATTCTTAACCGGAGGAATGTCCTGCATGAGTAGGCTTAGAATGCAATCTGCGGTTACAGGGATAGTTCACCTAAAATAAACATTCTGTCATCATTTTATTCAAAACCAGTGTATGACTCTTCCTTCCGTGGGACACAAAAGAAGATTAAGAATGGTCTCTATTCACTATTGAAATCAATGGGACCAGTGTTGTTTACCAACGCTCTTCAAAAAAATCTTTTGTGTTCTGCAGGAAGAAGAAAGTCATACAGGTTTGCAACTAAATTAATGTCAGGAAAGGGTGACAGTATCTTTATTTTTGGGCAAACTGCCTCTTTAACTGTAAAACGGATATGTCCCGCATTTTATTTAAAGATCATGCTGTCATGCATTCTGACTTTACACTTAATCATGATGGCTTCTCATGCTTAACATGGTCAACTTGTTAAAAAATTGGACGTATGATGTAGTTTTTCTGTACTTGATACACTCCCCCAGCACTCCAACTTGTTTCGGAAATTTTTTTCTTATTCTAAAGCTGTGTCGTCACAGGGATCCTACTCCTTTATTGGCCAAAAGCATGGCGAAGGCAAAAGCGCCCGCCCACGAGCGAGACCCGCTTACCATCCAGGTTATATGCGCTGCGTAAAGATGCGCTTACGATAGTGGAGTTTTTGTGTGTGTCTGTTTGTTCACGGCATTTCAGTGATGGATGTTATAGAAACGGTGGATATAAAGCTGGATTTTGAGATCATTTGAAAATTGATAGATGGTGCGGTCCCAGTGCTAAAAGATGCCGGACATGAACTTGCACGGGGTAAGTCAAACTATAGCCATAATGTACAAAACACGAAGGGATGATGTGTTGCTTGCTCGTACTGTAGTTCCGTCCCATGAGTCCCCCCTCTAGCAGCTCGTGTTTTTACAGAAATGATCCTACCACCCGTTAATGTGTATGTGTTGTAAATTAACATTACGTATAAGAAAACTTCCCATTCGAACTTTCATTATTCGTGTGCCTGTGAGGAGTGGGAGGGTCGGAGGTGCGCGCGGCACCGCTGGTCAGGTGATAAAATACTATAGCTGCACCTCACCTGCTGCAGTTTCCGCACCATCAGGATACGAAAGGAACGCAATGGCTACACAGGTACGCTGCGGTGACTTTCTAAAGTTATTACCTTGTTTATTGTTTTAAAGTAGATGTTTCAAGAGAAACTTGCAAGCCACGGGTAGGCTGTATCTAAACGCCTTTTTGTTTTTGATCAATTCGGTTGGCTATTTCAAAGGGACCAAAACAATATGTAGGTTATATGAGTATTTTGAATATATATTAATTTAAAACAGCTAAATCTAATGAAAGCAATTGATATAACAATTTATTTATTTATTTTCATTTCATTTCGTTTCATTCATTCTTTTTTCTTGTGGCCAACGCCCATTGAGCAAATAGTATTGAGTGTGTAAAGCGCAGGCATGCACTGTAGGAGTGGAGGTAGATAACAGGTCTTTACAGCTTCTGTTCTGCGGCAAACAAAGGATTACAACTGATAGCCGTGCAGTAGGATTTCAAAAGGAGTGATACAAAGCTTAGAGATTCACTTTAAAACATGATTATAATTTTAGAAATATATTTAAAGCTTACATTTTTGAACGTCTTCAGAAAAGTCTCAGGCAAATGAGAAGGATGAGTTTCGAGAAGGATGAGTTTCAGTCAGGATAGTTTTCAACATTGTGGCAACAGATCTGAGTTCTGAGATAGTTTTGATAACAAGAATCACCTTAGAATGTTTCTCCCTGGCTGTCAGTGAGGTGGTCACTGTTTAGCTGTGTGAAGTGTTGACCTGTGCTTAAATCTGAAATGATTTCCTCTGTCTGAAGTACTCAGATCTAGAACTGGCCCTCAACACCCTGGTCACGAATTTCCACTCGGCATCAGCAACTAATGCTAACACTCTCACAGTCCAGGAATTCCAAAGCATGCTTTCTAAAGAGCTGCCCCACATGGTGAAGGTAATCCGTCATTTTATCCCATATAGTTGTCTCTCTCAATTCAAATAAAAGTATGTACATTGATGTATGTATGTGTGTTAGTTTGGAAAATGGCATATTTGTATGACTAAACAACCTAATTGTAATATAGAGGAATTACACAAAGAACAGATCTATATTAAGTCTAAACGCATTTTCAGGAATGGGATGGAATGGGAATTCAGAATTACCAGGACGGTGTCATGATGCCACAATGTCTTTAGCATTTAGTCTAAATAATTCTGAACTTGTGTTAATGGCCTCGATATTAGTTGTTCATTGTACAGTAACAGAAGGAATTTGAAATTCATTATTAAGTAAATATGTATACAGTATATACTACTGAAGCTTCTTTTAGCTGAGAGTATGATGAAAGCATTTAGTCAGCAAACCACATCTTGCTAACATTTAATAAATTACACACTTTGTTCTCTTCCAGACCGCAGGAGACCAGGAAGGGCTAAACAAACTCCTGAAGGACATGGGCGTGGAAGAAGGGAAGGGCGTCACGTTTAAAGATTTTTGGGGGCTGGTGGATTCTCTAGCTAATTCTCAGTGTGGATTGCAGAGCAAAGAGAAGCATGTGAAATGTGTGAAATGTATTTTGCTCTGAAATGGCGAGTGCAGGAACAGCCCTGAGCAAACAAGACCAAACAACACTGTCGGTCTTTTGAAAGTACGTCCATTCAGTCTCCACCGTTTCCCATCACCCTCTGCAATATTGTACATTCCACTCTGCTGGTCTTTGGTGTATTCACTGCGGTTTTATCATAAATGCACGGTTGTTATGGAACTCCCTAAATAAATACTCAACAAGCCGTTACGACATAGACCACAAGTAATCTCTACCATCAGTGTAACCTGAGCCGCACCTGCCTGGCCTGATAATGTAAGATTCATTTGGTAATTTATTTCCTCGTTTGTTCTGGTGCTGCAGGTTTTTGTATTAGCTCACTGTCACTTTCAGCCTGCCCAAATTTGTACTTTTTTAATACGTACTGTACCTTGAATATTTTGTTTGTATTCAGCTGATTGTGATGATAAGAGCGTTACGTTGTTGAGGAATAAAAGATCTTTATCACATAGTTCATGAATGTGGCTTTAAGAAGATCATGCATAAAATCTGTCAGATCTTTAAAAAAGTGTGCTTTGAAGTAGCAAGAGCACCAAAACAAAACCCAAGTCTTCTCTGCGCTACATTATGTACATGCTTGGTGCAATAGCAAAGCGGTATTCATGATGACACCCAAACATGTGAACAACAATAACAGAACAAAAGGAAAACAAACAGCAAATAAAAAACTGTGATGAATCCAGGGGAGTCTGTGCTGAAGAAATTGGAATTTAGACATTTAACCAAGACAAACAACACCGTTCTACTGTATTAAAATCTTAAACAATATATTTAAACTATTGCATTAAAATATTTAAAAGGTAGTATTTACATTTGAATCATATGGTATGATGCAGAAAAAAATGTGATCCATTTAGGAAAGAAAATAGTGATTAAAAACGGATATTTATAGATGACAAACACCAAAACATGCTTAGCTAGACATGTTATAGACTCTAAATGGAATAAAATGTGCTTATCTAGATTTTATATAATCCATTATATTAACTGCAAAGGTTTGATGCATTTGCGCTCTTGCTTCTGCTTTTAAACATTTTGAATTCAATTCAACATATTATTTTCGTCAAACTCTCATCAACAGACTACACAAAAAGTTGCACTAGTAGGTGTTTTTGTGAAGGAATAGTAGGTCTTTTGATTGCATGGCAAAAAAGGATTTCACACATGGGCTGTGTCCGAAATAGCCCCCTATACCCTAATATAGTGGACTATTTGAGGCGACATCCATTTTAAGTGGTGTCCGATTTCATAGTGGACATTATTGAGTGCACTCATTTAATCCCGTGATGCATCATAATAACGAGTGTACAACCGATGTACACTCTCGGCTAGCTGCTAGCCATCTATCGTGATGCTCGCGCTTAATGAATTCCCGCGTCTCGGCAGAAGATGGCGCCCGCAATAAATATTACATTAACACATGTTCCAAAAATACATTAATTCGTTTGTGGTTGCGAGCAGAAATGTCTCCATTTGGAAAAAGTCATTTGGAAAACCATTGCGTCTCTTATTTTGAAAAAAAAGCCCCGCCCACTACAGAGGGCTCTGATGAATACGCGAAAATCAAGCTCCACCCAATTTAACAGAGATGGCTTTACGTTCCAAAGACAAACGTTAGTTTCGCCCATTTCAACCCGCATCCCAGGTAACGTTAGTTTTCTGTGAAGATTTCCAAGGTCGGGTATAACGTTAGTTTGTCTATTACACACTCGCATGCGCTACGTTTTGACAAATGTCTGCCCATGACCTAACGGGGGGTCTAGCGTCTCCCCATCCGGATTCACAAAAGGCTGCTTGCGGATCTTGCGCGGTTTGTAAAACACAACTGAAGTCTTCCACAGAGCCCAAACTTCTGCCTTGCCTGCACACCGTTTGTCATGCTTGCCTTGTGAAGACCCGCAGAGATGAAGGCACACACGGTGAGAGAACACGCTCGTGATGTCCACAGTCCTGCACGTGGAGACTGGGAAAAAATTCGGGCTCAAACATCGCTATCGATATATATATATATATAATATATATTAACGATGGTTACTATAGTAAACATGTGAGGATAACAACCACATATACGTTTCTTCGCAGAATGTCCTTTATGTGGGCAGTTCTTCCGTTTTTTCGAGGTCACAGATTGCATTGTTTTTGAAGATGCATCTAACAGTAAAGTGGACCCTAAGGTAAGAGCTAATAATTATAAAAAATATTGTAAATAACTGTAAATACATTATTCCTACTACCCCCAACCCCCCCCCCTTTCGATAAGATTGTGCTAGTCCACAAGTGACATCATCACGTTTCCATCTCTACAGTGCAGTGCTTGTGAAGAGACTGAGGTTAGTGGATGGTGTGTCCAGTGTGAGGAAGCTTTGTGTTCCGACTGCGTGTCCGCTCATCACAGGGTCAAGATGACACGCGACCATGAAGTCAGACACACAATACCACCCATAGGTAAGACCCCCCTCGTGTTCTGTGCTCTCACCCTATAGCCAAACATGCAGGTACTCTATTGGATCTGTTCTGCTTGTTTGTTCAGTTGGGATGCCCAGAAAACGTTGTCCCTCACACAGTCAGGAGAGCTTGAGGTTCTTCTGTCTTGTCTGTGAAGAACTGACCTGTAAAGACTGTCAGCTTATTACTCACAGAGGCCACAGGTATAACCAACCAGTGGATCCATAGTTTTTAAGATCAGAGAGTATAAACAGTCTTTTCATTATGACATTTTTTGCGTTCTCAAATCATCTGTGTGGCAGTTTTGTGCAGCAGGAGGAAGCTGAAGAGTCTCAGAGACACCGGCTGCAGAGTTTGCTGGAGTCCATCAGAAAACAAAAAGAGGCGGTTAGCACCAGCCTGCAGCTCCTGGAAGCGAGGTAATTCAAAACAGACCTCTGTACCTCTTACTGTGGTCAAGACTTGACACTTTTTGTTGTGAGCAGCTCGTAACATGTTTGAAGAAACCATTACTAAGAGAAATCTAGGTTGTGAATCCTAGTCAAGGTTTGAGACATGATAAGGAAGACGTGTTTTGATCTGGCCCATATTTCTTTAGCTGTTTGCATCACGATTGATTGTCTTTAGTTAAAGTTATACAAACGTTTGTTTGAAAAGTGTTGATCCACTTTTATCACCACTTGCGTAAAAGTAATTTCAGTTTTATTTGAAATTATGACAATAGAGAATAGAAAAGATAAAGAACCAGTGAGAACCAGGACAGGCGTCAAAGCAAACTAACTCATGACCAAAGAAACCCCCAATTATGTGTGAAAGCGGGAACAAATCACTTTTTTCAGATCCTGCTAACATATGATCACTAGAAAAAATAAATTGGAGCTACTTTACAAAAGCTATTTTTATGTTCGTTTTACATTTTGATTCGGTTCTAAATGTTCTGTTAGTTGTAGTTTGTTCGTAAATAGGCAGTTCTTCTGGACCAGTATTGTTTACAGAGTCATTTTCCACCATCGCGCCGAATTGTTCTTGTTACACAGCCACTGTTTTTAATGGGTTTGGAGCTCAAAAGAAAAAATCCCTACCCGGCCAAGGTCAGAGAAAAGTATGTTATCACCTCTAAGGAATGCAGCCTTGAAGAATGGGTAGACAAGTACACGGCATTCTCTCTCGTGCATGTACCGTACAATCAGTCTTAAATCAGCATGCATATCCCATACAAGCACATACAAAAAAGATGTTGTCATAATAAAGATGGGGTGTTTACGACTTATGATTGTCTGAAACATGGTGAAAGCAGATTTGGTGCAAACCAGTAGCTTTAAGAAGCCAAAACTGTAAATAAAAAATGACACTGAATGATCTAAAAAAATATGCTTACACCTTAAAGGGATAGTTCACCTCAAAATTAAACTTTTCATCATTTAATCACCCTCATGTTGTTCCAAACCTGTGTAAATTTCTCTTTTCTGCTAAACACAAAGGAAGATATTTGGAAGAATGTTAGTTACCATTAACCAAACAGATCTCCCCCATTTACTGCCATAGTAGGGAATGTAAATACTATGGGAGTCAATGGGGATGAGTTCTGTTTGGTTACTAACATTCTTTGAAACATCTTCCTTTGTGTTTATCAGAACAAAGAATTGTACACGGGTTTGAAACAATCAAATAAAAAAAAATTGGGGGCGATCTATCACTTTAAAGAAGAACTGCTCTGGAATCAGCTATTTGGAAATGTTTTGTTGCGTGCATTTAAAAAGCAAAAACATGAAAATGAAAGAATTGCACTTTTTGTTTTCCCACACAGCAGACCTTCATTTATATTTTTCCAAACGGGAAACGGTTAAATGAAATGTTTTACATGACTAAATTGTGCTCTTGTGCTAATTCCTATTTCCATCTATTCTAGATATAATGACATTCAGATGACGAAGTCACAAGCATCAAAGGCATTTGCACAACTGGTTCACGGCATTTATCAGTCACTCCTTCTGAACGCTAGGCAGACCTTCAAGGAGGTGGAGGTAAACATTTAATGAATGATGCTCATTTTCTGACTCGTATAATGCTAAATGTTTAGGTTTAACACACTTTCAATCTTTCTCAAAAACCACCTTACTGAAAGCACTTGTACAGGAATTGACCTAGTTTTTCGCTCTTACGACCTACCCATCATTAGCCTTCAATGCTTACCAGGAACAAGTCTTTCTGTGGTTGTTCTGTTTGAAGGCACTGTGTGCAGAAGAAGTGAAAGGTTTGTTGCAGAAGAAAACATTACTAAACAAGATGGCGGACTATCAAGAGTACATAGCTGCTTTTATTGACAAGATACTGAGCACAGAGGGCCACTGTCTCCTGGTCCACAAGAAGAGAGTAAGCACTTTCTACCTTTTGTTTCTTGAGAAACAAGCAGCCTTTTTGTAGAATCTAGTCTTCTCTGTTTAATGTTTGTATCACTTCCTCTTTTGCATTCTTGTTGACCCCTGTGCTAACATGTTTTTCATTAGCTCACTTGTTTTTTGTTTTAGTATCTCGTAAGTTCATAGTACATAACTTATTTGGTCTTGCTATTCAAATTGTATTTACGTTTTTAACTTGGCCTACTACTGGGATCTTTATTGTTCAGGTTTACCCCACAATAATTGTATTGATGGGATAAAATCGAACAGCTTTCATTGTACTGATGTCTTTTTTGTTTCTATTTCAGATTGAGACCCAATTGAGAAACCTTCTGTCTCAGAAGACGTGTCCACCTGAGACCATGTTTGAGCTACAGATTCAGATTCAGAAAGACCACTATAACAACATCATGAAATGGGGTACCATATAACCACCCACCTTTTTATAAATTAGGGCTGTCCAACGATTAATCGCATCCAGAATAAAAGTTTGTGTTTACATAATATTTGTCTGTGTATTATGCTTATTCATTTTGTATTTATAAACGCATACAATACATGCATATATTTAACAAAAATGTAAAGCATAAAAAGTTATAATGGTAAATATAAAAAAATAAATTTCCTAAATATATATACATGTATGTGTTAATTAAAACAAAATTCATATTCACAGTACAAAGACCTATATATTATGTAAACAGAAACTTTTATTCTGGATTTGATTATTGGCTTTGACAGCCCTTTAAAAATACATTTGCTTTTAATGAAAACTGTTTACGCCTCCTATGTTTCTTCTAACCCAGGATGTATGAGGGTTCGAAGGATTGCTGTTCCATTTACATCAAGCATCGGTTGCAACTTGGAAAAGTCTGGCGAAGGCTTAAATCTCCCATCTGACAGCACAAACTCGGCTCGGATTGCCACCAATGTTCATCCTCCTCCGGCCTCCTCAAGTTCTGAACAATCCACTGAAGGCATCTCTACTCAATCCAAACATGCTCACAGTCCCTCATCTAACTGTGTTCCAGATGTTCCTCCTAAAACTCACTTAAATCATACGCCACCTGGTAACCCCACTGTACCTGAAATGGAGTCAACCAAACCTAGGAAGACCGGGACCTTTAATTATTTCCCTGACCCTCCGCCAGTCTCCAACCAGACTCCATTGCAGACACAGCTGGTACCAACCAACACCAAAGCAACTATCTTTCCAAAACCAGTATTGACCAACCACCCAACACACAGAATCTCCCACCCAATACCAGCCAACAATCAAACACCTGTATTTCAACCCCCAATACCAGCCAACTCTACTTATACCCGGACCCCTAAGCTCGCACAAACAATCCCAGCCGATAATCAAGCGCGTGCACACCCAATACCACTGGACGACAGAACAGCTGTATTCACTCAACCAGTACTAGCCAACAATCAACCACCTATACTAGCCCACCCGGTACCAGTTGATGACCGAACGGCAGTATTCACCCAACCAATACTAGCCACCAGTCAACCACCAATAATCATCCTTCCAAAAACAGTTCATGACAAGATGATTGTTCTCACCAAACAAATACAAGCCCACAGCCAGCCGCCTATATTAACTTTTCCAATACCTGCCATCAACCAAACAGCAGAATTGACTCACCCAATACCAGTTATAGCATCCAACAATCAAACACCCATACTTGCCAGCCCAGTATCAAGCATGCCAACTGACACCCGAACACTCATACATGCCCATCCAATACAAGCCAACATTCTGGGAGCCACGCACACTTGTCCAGTGCAACCCAATATTGCCTTAACTGTTTCTTCAAACACACTTTCAATTGCTACAGTATATAAAGACCACTGTACTGGACTCCCCAGGACAGAGAATTCCCAGCTCCATGGTCCTTGTTCATCGAATCCCACCATTCCAAGCATAGCCGGTGGATTGTTATTATCAGCAAACCCAACAAGTTCTCCATATAATAGCAACAACCTCAGGACCAACCTCCCTGTCAAGGCATTGGCTGACTCCGCCTGTGATCAAGTCGCTTGTGTGAGCAGCACAGAATTCACAGATACGGAGAATCAAGGGAACAACTTACCCACCTCCACTGTGTCAGAGACTTTCAAAGAACCCTCTCCAGCTCCTGGAAGAGATTGTGTAAACGCTGCTGTCCCATCCAGCATTCTTCAAGGTCTTCTCGCTGGCACCACTGAGAAACGTTCTCCTGGACGAAGTTCTCAATGTCTGCTGAGATCACCGCCTGAGGGTGGGCAATCTAAAACTGGTCATTTATCCGAAAAGAACTGCTTTGAAACAGGACACTGGAGTAATGGCATGCCAACATCTTTCCATCAGCTTGTAATGAACACAGGCGTGCCTGTTTGCTCGGACAATGTAAATGACAAGGCTCTGTTGGATTCTGTGTCCTGTGGGTCAGAAAGCATAACTCTACTTACATGTGAGGTTGGTGAATATTGTTTCCTCTATACATATTGCTGCTTTTATTCTGAAACCTCGTATCTCCATATTTTGAGATTATTGTTGCCCTAAATCATTATTGTTAGCCACCCTTTATGTTTGTTACTGGGTATTGCAATATCTAACCAATGAAAGTATTAGTGTTTGTCATATTTGACAAACCGTATTAAATTATTTGAAAAGGTCAGTGTTTTCCATTTACTGAAAATTTCGACATCTGAGGTTTTGGAAGGACAGCGACGATTTGCAAGTTAGGACTTCAATGTTATCTCAGTATTTAACTTTTCTTTTTTAACCAGAAGACGACAACAACACATGACAGGACTCTCCAACGGGATTTTAACAAGGAGGAACCAAAAGAGGAATATGAAGAATCTGAAGGTAACAAGTGAATAGTTTTAGATTTATATTTCACTTGAGCGTAGTGTTTTGTACATGGCACACTTATCTTTTCTTACTCTGTCTTGCAGTAACATTGGAACACCAACAGCAATTCAAGAGGTGAATACCAGAATTTATTTTGTGCTTCATACCGGTTCTTTTTGTCTCTTTCCTGCACTGGAAAATTAGTTATCAACCATTATTTATTCAATTTAGCCACACACATTATTATTGTTTCAAACACAATAACTATTAAAACACTGTTAATTGTTTTAACATTTAAAATGACTTGGCCATAAATGTATTCACTTACAAGAGATAACATGTGTTTTAAGATGCATTTTAACCGTACTATGTGCAAACAACATTGGACCCCATTGACAAGACCACTGAGACAATTTCAAAATATCTTCCTTTGTTTTTTAAAAGAAGAAAGACTCAGAGGTTTTGAATGACACGAGTGTGAAAAACTGACTGAATGTTTATTTTTGGGTGAAAAAATAAACATACGTCAAGTGTACAGATACATTTAGTAGCCGTTTATCATGTTCTTCCAGTAACGCATTTAACCACTGATTGGTTTCTTTCTCTAACAGATTTCTGCGTGTAAACTTATTGCGCCTGCCTGTCTCCCTGCCTCCATGCGGGCAGACACTTCCAGAGTTCCACCTTACTGCTGATAGCTCTGCTGATCATACCTTTGTGGAGAAAACCCATAAGGTAAGCTACTCTATAGAAAACAAACCAGCAAAAGTCACACACGCAATTTAGCACGGTTGAAGATGATTCTAAGTGCTTCTCTTATCATTCAGTGCTCAGTGGGGATTTAGTCCACGGATGCTTCCTCGATCGAATTTAACTTAAAAAACGCTTTTTATGTTTACATGACCTTAAGCACAATCGAAGTAAGATTCATATAAACACAGTCGGAATTACTCATCCACGGCTGTCGCGTTGTTCTCCTCTCTGTTGTTTCTTTTAATAAAAAGTGTTTCCTAAAATATAGGCATTGTGTTCGTTCTTTTTCATCAATTTTTTTATATCTGTTCTCAATGAACCGCAGTACTTTTTTATTTTATTTTACGCTGAATGTTCAGTAGGTGGGCTGAGTCGGAGAAGCCATCATTTATTTATCTTTTAGGCAGCATTCCACCTTTACAAGGCTTAAGATAAGCTGCTCAAATTTCTCTGTCAACACATTTAGATACACATTAGTTAAACAGTATAACTTATTCACAGTTGTTTCCTGCTCTTCTTCAGATGAAGCAGGTGTGGAGATGGAACGATGATCCAGAGCCATCGAAAGCTTCTTCTCTATCTACGCATCAAGGTTGCGTCAGCCCTCTGTCATCTGAAGTACAGTTCTGCTCCATATGCCAGTCGGCAGGAGCCAGGCTTCTGTGCTCCGAATGTGGCCGTGCTTTTCACTCCGACTGTCACATCCCACCCATCTTTGTCAAGCCTTGGTGAGAAAAGATGTGAATGTAGCTTCTGTTTTCCTTTAAATGAGGCTGAATTCCTGTTGTTGTGACTGGGCTTTTCTTGATAGTGGATTGCTCTCTCTTGCAGTGAGGATTGGGTGTGTTTGCTGTGTCTGAATGTCAACGATGAAATAATTATGTACGGCAGCGAGCAGAAACGCATCCTGAGCCTGCAGGATCAAAGAGTAAGACACCAGCCGAAAAGATCCAAACTAGCAAATACACATGGAAAGATGCAAGAAACAAAAATATATTTTATCAGAGTCATGATACAATGCGTTTCATTCTGTTCAGAAATGTGAGAAGCTCCTTCTAAGTCTTGTTTGTGATGAGAACAAATACCTACTATACAACATAAAGGTAAAAACGCACATATTTGTCGCACCTATACATAACTGATTTTCCTGTTGATTTTCATGAACGGTGACCAATAAGTAAACACTTATTTTTTTAAACAGCGCTCAAAAATGGCAGAATTCGATATAATACTTGGCCGATTGTTGGGGAAACAGAAGCCACCTTATCGGACTCCAGCTGAACTAGTGTCAGATGTTTGGACACTTCTTGACATCCTGTCAACAAACTCTGAGGTAAACTGCGTAATTTAACTCAGTCTTACGCTTTGCAATGCAAAACTTGATCATTCTTTTTTAACTGTTATGAAGTGTTCAAAACACACTGTTTTGTTTAAACAGAAGAGAGACGTGGTTGTCAAGCTTCAAACGTCTTTTCAGCAACAGCTGAATGAATCTTTCGGGAAGAGTCTCCATGCTTCTCTTCTTAGATGCTCCAGCAGCACCTCAAACGCTTCAGGCGTTGTGTCTCAAAGAGAAAAGCATAAAAACACTTTAAAACGGATGCGTGACTTTTTCACGGCCAACTGTGGTACAGTATTAAAGAAACCCTGCACTGAAAAAGGGAAGGAAAGGGAGGACTGTTGGAACCCTGAAGCCACTGAACATTTGATCGATTGACTCGATGAAAGTTTCTTTTAAACCACAATAAAACTTGTGGAGAAGAAACAACCTTACTGTACATAATTATTTATTGTAACTTTTGTCATTAGTCTTACAGTAAAAAGGTTAAAAAAAACTGTGTTTGTTGTGTTTTATACAAGAATACTCACTGCTCATCTTCACAGAAATACCATTAAATAACGTTTTTAGCCCAGTATTTATAGGGATCAATGTGATGTAACGATGACTCCAGCAGAGGGCGCTTCGCTCGTGGGCACATTCACCTACCTTAAACTAGCAACCACTCAGAACACCCAAGCAATGCTTCAGTAACCACATAGTTACAAAAACTACCCAAACTATTTACTCATTCTTATGGTATCAATGGAAAGTATAATTGATCGCCGTTATAGAACACCATTAAATCCTTCATACTGCATGAAGGAATTTTGTTGGTAAACAGCTGATGGCACATTAGACCCCATTATACCTTGTGTGCTGAAAGTTCCTACAACATGTTTAAGTTTACTGCCAACAAAACGAGGAACACGCTGTTGGCACAAGAGGGCTCAATATGAGTGAATATGAAAAGGGAAAACTTCTCTGCGTTTCTGTAACGCGTCCAAACGCACTGCTCTCTGATTGGTGTAGAGTCAACTCAACCTACACAAGCTCCACCCACAACCTTTTTATATAGCTGGAGTCCCACACAGTCGGCATAAAACTCTGATCGTCTAAAGCTGTCATTGGTGAAATGGTTGTCCTGGTCAAACCGAGTCCTCAGCTGAGCACTAAAGCCATGGATGGAAACCAGAACAAAGTGGAAGCCAAGGTTCTGCTACTCGGAGCAGAAAATGTTGGAAAGTCAGGTGAGCACCAAAACAAAATCACTTTTCTGTGTGAATCTAAAAAATTTCCTCTTGATGTCATGTTTTACTCTACAATGTTGGATCGTGAATTGATCGTATTTTTCATTTACAGCCCTCACCGTGCGTTTTATCACGAAAAGGTTCATCGGGGAATATGGAGATATTGGTACGTCAAATGAGATCTGTTTTTTGCATTTTATTTATACGCAATAGCAGCAGTCTTTAACTCCGCTTTGTTTTCTTTCAGAATCCATATACAGTCATATCGATAAAGTTGACGGCCGTGAGATATCCCTGCGGATTTGGGACTCGCTGTATCCACAGGTATGACGATGCTCTGAGATGTTTGTGCAGAGATTTTAAGCGTTTCGTGCAGCGCTGCGCACACCAATCTGGTGATGACATCAACGTAAGTTACTGCGAGAGCAATTCGAAAGCTGTGCGGTAAATTGATGTCGATCTGCGCAGCGCTGCGAGAGGTCCAGCGACCTTTTTTTTTTTTGCTGTGGTATTTGACCTTCTAACTTGTGTTTTCTCTAGAGCTGCGAAACCACTGAGTCCATCAGTGACAAACAGCTTCAATGGGCGGACGGTGTGATCCTCGTCTACAGCATCTGCGATCGCTCGAGTTTCGAGGTGGTACAGCAACAGGTCCAGCTCATCCGCCGGACCCGAAAGCTCTCAGCGTCCGCCCCGATCATCATCGTGGGTAATAAGCGGGACCTGCAGCATCAGAGAGCCGTGTCGAGCGAAGAGGGTCGACTGTTCGCCCTGTCCTCAGACTGCGGCTTCTTCGAGATCTCGGCTGCTGAGACCTACCACGGCGTCCTGCTGGTCTTTCATGAAATACTGGACTTGATCAAGGAGTCCAGAGCACTGAAGAGAGGGATGGCCGGAATTAAGGGAATTGTCAAAAGTGTGTCCGCGGTTTTTGGAAAGAAACGGGAGAACTGAGTGTGGGATGATGGTGATGTTGAGGATGATGATGAAAGCCAACTGTTAGGCGGATCCAGTTGACAGTAAACCAGCTAAAAAGGTGAAGAGGACTCGGTCCGACCGGTTTTAGGACCATATAGAGTTAATTTCGCCCAGTTTATCTGCAGGGACGGTCATAGGAAAGGAATAGCAGGGATAGTTAAGTGATGACGAAGTACGGTGACAAAAAGTCGTGTAGGTCTGTTACAGCAAGGCAATAAAGGAACTACTGATGTGAAGCTGGCTCTTTGAGTTGGTCATAGGGTATGTGTATTGAGAAGAGAAGCCCATTCTGGCCGTTATTAAGGTTGATCCTTTTGCACCGCAATGATGCTATGAAGCTGAATGCAAGAGAGATTCTGCTCCAGAAGAAATACCTGAAGTACAGGGGTGGACAACTGCATATCATCACTGTATTATTTTTCATTCAAGAGTCAAAACAATGTGTAGATAACTCTTTAATGTATATATTGTATATTTCCAGAACATGTTCTTTAGTTTCTATGAGGATCTTTGAGTAAACGTAACTTGAGTGTGAGTAATATAATATAGATCCTATATGAAAAATAAGTGTTTAATGAGGAGATGTATACAGATGTTTCTCTTGTATGAAAACAAACTGTTCTTTAAATATTTTGATGAGACATTGTTTATTCTGTATACTTTAATGATTTATGATTTCAATAAAGAAAACCATACTTGCACATTTGTGAATTCATAGTTGTTTACTTGGTGGGCAAATAAGTATAAAATGTTTTATTACATTTAAACCAAAACTTGAATTTGTTACAGACAAAGAGCTACAAGAGTTTGATCTTAAATTCAGTGACATTTAATGCATGTTTATTGCCATGTTCACCTTTAATTTCACACCTAAAATAGCTAATAAAAAATACAATTGAAAAAAATTGGTGTTACATAAAACGTAGAAAATAATGTTTTTATAGGCTATCAAATTTGTTTTCAACTTCAAATTTTTATTTCAATTTCCTTTTTTTTTTACATTTTAAAGTTTATTTTCAGCTGTCTACTTTCGTTCTTTCTCTTTGTTTGTTTAACTTTCATCCATTTCTTGACACCAGTCTATTAACAAACAAACTAAAAATGCTCACAGTATATAAAAGATATATATGCATACTTTTTTATTGTTAAACTATGGAACAGAAATTATTTTATTTGGTCTAAACAGCAAGCTCATATTAAAAAGGGGGGTATAGAGGTCTTTGAAGATGTTTGTCAGACTATCTGCTTATCTGCGACTACATTTGATCCGTATACACATTATCCAAGAGTACATTAAGGTGTTAAATTTAAGAAGAATAACACTTAATGTTCTATGGTTTCCACCACAGGTATGATCTGCTCCTCAGATGAAGAGGAAGAACTCAAAATCTCAAATGCTCGTTGGCTCTGTGTTACTAACTGCATGATGGGAGCTATTAGGACCTCGGTAGCCGAGGAACGCCGATAGATCATATCAGTATTGGGCACAGGCAGTGAGTCACATTCTGCAGGACCTGAAGACTGACCGTCTTTATTCAAACTACCCTTACGGCCATTAGCCGGGACTGCCATAGGAACGGGGGAGAGAACCGGGCTGGTTGGAGGCCCGCTTGCAGACCCGCGACGAGAACGGGCATAAAGGCTTCTGCGGCGACGTGGACGACCATCCATAGCTTTGAGGAAGAGGTTGTTTGCAGAAGTACGGCTGGGTGAACTTTCAGGAAGCTCATCTGGAATTGGGTTGTTTGTTGCGTCGAGATCAGACACCTGTTTCACCTGACAGAGCAGAGCAGAGCACAAAACAAATACTCAGATTTTCATTTTAATTATTATATTATATTTAAGAGTGACGCGAATTTTAAAAGATATGAATGTATTTTTTAACCCCTTAACATGCACAGGGCCCATGGGAAAGGCGTCTTTTAGCATGTCTGCATTCGTATGACCTTTGTATTACATTAAAGGTACAGTTTGTAGAAATCGCCACTAGAGACCATCAACAACAACAATCGTAGCTTGATGACGCTGTGTACAAGCGTGGAATGATGGGATATGTTGTCTTCATGTTAGCGGAAGAGGTAAAGTAATAAAGTTTTATAAATGTTGCGTTTGATGAAGTCATTTTATTTCATTATAATGAATTAGACCCGAGTCTCGATAGATCCTCCAAAAAAATACGTATTGGACATTTATGTTGGTAAGCTCCATAATATGATTAAAGACTATATTTAGTACTTGTGTGTGTTCTCACCAGGTCATAGAGCGGGGTGGTGTTGATGAGTAGCTGTATAAGTATCTGTCCCAGTTCCAGCAGGTCATCCATGAGGGTGCGGACTTGAGCAGGTAAAGCCAGTATCTGCCGTACCGGTGTCAGACCCTTCAGCCCCTGTATACCTGAGGCAATCCGGGCCATGAGAAATGAGCGCTGTTCCTCTGCGTGAAGCATTCGAGATACGTAAAACGTCAGAAGCAGCTGCAGAAGAGATGCCACCATGTCCATCAACTGCGTTAGACCCACCTGATCAAAGACAAACATGCCAGCAGGTGTTAAAACAACAATACACAATCGCCGCATGATTAGGCGACTGGTCATGCGGCGAGAGCTATACAGGACTAACAAATGAGTCACGTTTTCGCTCCTGAAACTTAAAACTAAGTGGGTTGGAAAAGAAGGCCTAATGGTTTAATCAAGTGGCAATGAGTAGAGAGTGAATGGAATAATTCTCGGTCTCGAAGGTTTTTTTGGGATACACTTTCTGCTTTGTGGAGGTAAATCAACAAACAACAGAAATTGCGAATACAGTGAAAACGTGGCACTGTCAGCTACATTGTTGGCCTTAATGAAACATTATCAAACAAAGAAAGGAGACGACCTCACATTCTTTAAGACTTCCTAAATAATCACATCTATTTCTGTGATTATTTCTGTGTGATATTTTTCCCAACCCATTGGCAGTTTTTTTTAAATATAAACTTAATTCTTATATTTTCTATTATAAAACATCCTGGATAAGTATCTTAGGTCACTTTCTTTGTCAAGTAAAGGTATCTTGATTACATTTTTTAGATGTTTGTACTAGAAAACAAGTGAAAATATTAAGAAAGAAATTAACTTTTGCTGTGTGGTCAGAGAGAAACCTCAGTTTCATTTTTAGTTTTCAGTTTAATTTTGTCTGGGACAAATAGGCCTATGTAACTTCATAATTTACATTACATTACATTTGTATTGTATTAATTTTGCATCTTACCTTTGGTCTAATATATGTTAGTTAATGTGAATAAGAAAGAATGCAGTATTGTACTGCACGTGAATTTTATTGAAGTCTGGCATGCTACGAAAGCCTGTCCACGCGGTTGATCACACCACAACCAGTCACCCTCACGTGGACCTTCATCTGCTGCCAGGAAACGTGAGTCTAAGTACTGAAAGAATAGAGCCAGTCTGGCCAGTACTGGCACACACAGTCTTGCTTTGGCACTAGGACCTTCGTATTGTTGTTCGATTTAGGTGAAGGAAAAGGGGGTCAGCCAGTTTTTAAGGTCCCCTCTTGTGTTCCCATCATCACACCGCACAGCCCGTGACCAAAACGTCATTTACTGTAAGTGTCATAAATACATAAATGGGTGCCATGCAAGTGCACAGCATCTCTATGATGGCACACACATTATAATCACTCACACAATATATTGTAGTCACATTTCTTATGTTGATCCCGACATTGGGTTTGTTAATATAGACTCTATAAGACTGGGATTCTTGTTTTTCAGCCCTAATTATACTCAGCCCTAATTCTCTGAGGCTTCATATTAGATAAAAGCTTTAAGGAACTTTATCAAATAAAATGATCAACAGAAATGTTAAAGAGGTTAAATCTGTCTTTGGTCACACTTTATTTTAAAGTCCAATTCTCAGTATTATTCTCAGTTTTTTCCTCAGTAAACTACAAATTTGTTGCTTATTAATAGTTAGTAAGGTAGTTGTTAGGTTTAGGTATTAGGTAGGATTAGGGACGTAGAATATGGTCATGTTGAATATGTGCTTTATAAGTACTAATAAACAGCCAATAGCTAAAAAAAGGCATCTAATAAGCAACTAGTTAATAGTGAGAATTGGTCCCTATACTAAAGTGTTACCGTACTAGAGAATGTATTAAATCATACTAAGTGTCTTGTGGAAAGAAGTTCTTTATAACGTATTTATTCATATATAAAACCAGTATTTATTTACTTTGTGGTTATCTTGGCATCTTTCCTCTCAGGAAATATTTTCACACAGTACAGTTGTCTAAGGGCGGAGGGCTTGCATATCCTTCAATCTCCTCACCCTGTTGCCAGTCTGCTATCTGCGTATGTGGCCGTCTGGATTAGTTTGTTTTTTTGGGCCTGAAACGCATGCAGTGACCGCCAAACGGCACGTAGCATTAGATCCCCCTGGGATTCAGCCTCAACTATGAGCCATCTAAAAAAAACACTGTGCCCCGGCTCTGTTTGTATGTCTTTGATTTCTTAGAAACGATAAAAACTGATATAAAAAGTCATTATGACAGCAAAGATTCCATCATTTTTATATCCATATTGAGTCACTTGAGTTCGTTCATAAAACTAAAATGAATACTAAATTTGATTAGGAAAAGTGCACACTTAATCGAAAATGTAATTTTTATTGAAAACATGATTTATTGTCCTTATATAAAAATATAAACAGGTGGTCTTGCTTAAAAGATATTAAGTTATTTTTTTAATGTGAAGCAAAATTACCACGCTAGCGGTGACAAGTATTCTGTAAAAGAGAAAAACACTTTGCTATCAGGTTGGTACATTCTGAATCTGCTTCTCTCCATGTCTGTGTCTGCCTGACTGTGTCTCAAGGGTCTTGATTTAGAACAAGTAATTGTAGTTATTTATGCTACGTGGGTGAGTCTAAGAACTTCCCAGGAAGCCCAGAGGGTGGAAGGGCAACGCGAATGACTCCAGCATGGTACACGGCACGTAGAGCTTCTATTTTGATCGTGCCTATGTGTTTTGAGAATGTCCTGGAAAGGCCCATGTTGACATCCCCCAGTGTTAAGACTACTTTTCAGACATGTCTGTACTTATATTTTTTTCTCTTTGTGCTTTTTTGTGTGTGTTACAGTACACCACTTTATTTTATAGTTTTCTTTTACTTTATTCCAATGCAAACCTACAGTATTTATAAATTAAAATCTGAGAATTGCGTCCCTTTGTCTCAACAAACCATGAGTCTAATACTTCACTGTCCAAAAAGACAAGATCCATGTTTATTTCCAGTCTGTCCGTGTTCCATTGCTCAGCTGCTCAATAATGGAAACGGTTATTTCATGACTAAAATAGCTGATCAGATCAATCCTGCTCTTCAGCAGGAGAAAGTGCTTTTTCCATCAATGATATGGTATGGATGCAGCTAAATACGGGAAATCCTGGAGTATTTGAGTCAGTCAGATCTGCATTTTAGACAAAGAATTCCTGAGAAGTATTATGAGATAATGGTCTAAAGAAGTGTCTGTGGCCTGAATTTCTAGTGCGGATGTCTACATGATGTGCATTCGTTTTACACAGGAATATTTGTGACTAATTATTACTAAAAGATTATTGACTAGGCTTGTTTTGAACATTTATATTGCTTAATATAGGCTTTACAGTGACAGATCATTTAATAAGTACGTTCAGCTTCTGTAAACGGTTACAGTCTAACAAAAGTTTGACCTTCAAGGAACCGAAATCTGTTGAATGGATATTACCTGAAGATGGAACACAAGGGGATGACATTTTGATTCCAGATGATCAATTTGATCATCGAAAACATTGAATTAGGTTAAAATACCTGTGTTCATTGACCTTGCATTTGCCAGTGAGACAAAACGACGTGGCAAGTATGATTAAGTCTGTTGGGCACCAAGCACTGCAGTATTGGTTTAGATCCCTGATACCCACATGGCATAATAGGCTATTGGTCAGATGCAAATCCTTATGCCCATGGACATTGTCTGGTCGTACATTCGGGGGTCGACCTGTGTATGGGGTTGTGTGTGTTTAGTTATGCCATGCTTATGGATCGAATGTTTTTTGTGAACGGGCCTACCGTTTCAGCAGCTGCCCCGAGCACCTGCAGAACGCTATCCACTCGTTCTCTCAGATTCATGAATCTGTGGTACAGCTGAAGGTACAGACACAACAACAGGCTGCGGATCCGCGTCCACATCTGAGGCTCTTCATCTTCTTCATTATCATCCTCATCTTCGTACTCCTGCACACGTATCTCCCACTCATGATCTGTAAGATGAACCAATGTAAGCTGGCTCCAAAACCCAGCTCTTCAAAATAGAAAAACGAGTCATAATAGTTTATAACAGAAGACCAAGGGTTGTTTCTGTAAAGTTGCCCCCAGATGAAAAGAAGTACATTTGCGACCTCTTGTGGTACTTATAAAAGTAACAACTTCTTCTGGGTTGTTTTGAAAAGACCTTTAATTGTTTCACATTCATTTAAAATAAATCCGTTTAAGAGTTTCTTACATAGTGTAGGTGGCAGAGGCAGATAATAAGCCAATGCCGCCTCTGATTGGGTGATGAGCTCATCCAGGGCAGCGGTAACAACTCTCCCGGCTGCCGATTCTTGAGCTACCGCTAGGAGGCGCGAGCTGAGCTCCTGCAGGCTTTCCCATACATCCACGACTCTGTCCAGCTCATCATTTACACGGACTGCGCATCATCCAGTCTCGAGAAGAATGCGTCCTTTAGGTTAGCAACCACCTTAAGAAAAGAGCGTCTAAGGTGAGCACCTACTCTGAGAGGGTATTTTTGAGGTAGCAAAGAAATTGAAAGCACGCAGGGTGACAAACACACATTTTTACTAATCACAATAATAACATATTACGTTTTAAATAATTACAAAGGTTACAAGTTAGCTAAACAGATTTTTTTTTGCTATCGAACTAACCATTATCTCCACTGTCTGCAGACAAATAAATCCGCACCATTATTTGGAAACGTTTATTTCTGTATCTGTTTAACACTCACCTCATCTGTGGGATGCAGGATGATAGGAAAAAGCTTTTCTAGTTGGTCCAAACCCAACAGTGCAAAGCTGTTAACTGCCTCAACTGTAAAGCAGAACAAAATCGACCCATATAATAATAAACTTTAAGGGCGTCACAGGTATTTTGTTACATTTTGTAATTTTAGATACTTTACAAAACAAATATATTGGAACATACTGGAAAATATAATGCTATATCAAATTTCCATATACTGGAACCAAGTGCTTATGTTTTAAATGAAAGCGGCAATTCCTTATGTATTATTCAGTCAATTGTCATATTGTATATTAACAATGTATCATTCTATATGATTTTCGAATATATAGTACATTATTTAACATATTGAAAATTAAAATATGTGAAAATATTAGTGTTAGTGTGTGAGAGTCATGTACAAGAAAGTTGTCATAACAAGAGATTTTTTTAACTCTCATGCACACATTTCATGCAATTTAAGGATAGTTCACCCCAAAATAAAAATTCTACCATCATTTAATCACCCTCAAGTTGTTCCAAACCTGTATTAATTACTTTGTTCTGTTGAATATAAAGGAAGATATAGGCCTATTTGCAAGAATTTTCAGACCTGGGACATCAATTTTTATAGGAAAAATTAAAATGGCAGTCAAAGGTGCCTCAGAAAGGTTCGCTTACCTAAATTCTTAAATTTTTATTTATTTATTTTAATTATTTTAAGTTCAACAGAATAAAAAAATATACCATATTTTTTCTACTTTGGCAGTGTATGATGTCCCAGAACTGAAAATTGCTAACATTCTTCCCAATATACTTTTCTGTCATCAGAACAAAGACATGTATACAGATTTGGAACAACTTGAGGGCGAGTAAATGGTGACAGAACTTACATTTTTGGGTGAACTATCCCTTTAACTTAATTTTACATGCATAATTCTAATCCGCTTCTAGTCACTATCCATAAATGTTCCAGGCTCACTTTCAGATTCGAGGTTCTGTAGGTAAGGCGCTGCTCGTTGCATAGCTGCTGTAGATGCACTGCGGACACCCAGCTCTGCTACACCCCCCACAAACCCGAGCAAAGGATAGCGACCCTTCACACCCATGTAGATGGTAGAAGCCTGCTGTAACGCTGAGCTTACAACTGGCAGTTTTATGACACGCTTCAACACATTTCCCTTTAGAGACAAAAATGCCTTAGAATGTTGCTACGCATCAATAATTATGCAATAAATGAACAACTTTAAATGTGAAGTGGATTAACATAAAAATATAGCACATTTTTTCAAAACATTAGGCTTACCTCATTGTTTTTTATTTTAGACATGATTCTTCACTCTGTGGTAGCAGAACAAACAAAACAACACATTATACATATATATTTATTTATTATTAACAATGTTTAGATTAAACTAGAATGTTTTGATAGTACATTTAGCAAAAAATGCATTAAAAATCATGCGATTTGGACATAATCAATACTGTTCTGTATTCCACAGGTTGTGACCTGCTCATGGGGAAGTCAGCTGATGTCGCATGATAATACCAGCCTATGACAAACTCATTCACTGTGCAAATTTCATTAAGCAACCGTGTGTATCAGAATCCAACAGTGAAGTGCAGAAGACAGAAAAGATTTGGAAATCGGTTTCATCAGCAAGCCTCGATGCATCAGTCATTTCTCACCAATAAATGTGAAGTAAAAATGATGGCTAGAAGATTATTTGAAGTCTAGCTGATAAACAATTATGCATTGAATAACAGAGGTATTTGATGTGTAGACATTTGATCACAGGCGCCCCTCAAAATGTTCGATAATGGCCTAAACCGTCAAACCAAAACCAATGAAAACAGACCTCAGTCTCTTAAATATATCCCAAGATCAAACTATCTACAGATCAAAGAATTCTTGGGAATATTATCACAAGGAATACATTTCAACTGTGTCAAATCCGAATGACAAAACACTTTTTGTCATTCCGTTGAAGTTGTTGCCTTCAGACTGACTGAGTGCTGAGCGGCCTCCCTCCCTGTGGAACTCAACACGGATCAAGTACTGAACTGTCATATCTACGGTCAAATCTCACCAACAGAAATCAAGACAAACAGATGTGAAACAGGTCTGAAAACCTAAATAAAACACTTCTTGGTAAGAAATAGACAGCCATACCTTCAGATATTTTACAATTAGTAGTATAACTTAATCAGTTGTTTAGCAACTGATTCCTCCTGCGTTTATGCGAATGCTAGCATTAAATACAAGTTACAGTACCACTCTTTCTTAAAAACTCCTTTACTTCACTAGCTGGAACAAAATACAGATGCAAATGATTTTGTAAATTTCAAGAAATTCATTTATTGGCTTTACGTCTGTTTAAAGAGGAAAATTGACAGCACACATGCATAAATACACCAACTTTGTATATAAACTGTATATCTCACAATTAGCCATTTTCTGAAAACTGTGTGACTGCAAATTGTGAATTATGTTACACTTGTTACACGCTTCTTGTTTATTTTGAGTAGACCGTATAACAATATCAAAACAGCTAAACTGTATTCTTACCTTTAAGATGAATGACGTGTCTTTTAGGACAAATAGAAATATAAAGATTTTATAGATATATGTTGTAAACTTAGTGTTTCTATGAGGTCTCCCTCCTCTGTCAGCAGTGTCTGAAACGAAGGTTTCGTTGTAGGGTGATTTTGTCATATTTCATGGTAGGTGCATGTGATGCCCCTCATTTGGGGTGCGGCCAGTCCACGCTATGTTGTTTGCCAAATTATTGGTTTTCCCAACACACACAAAGACAATCTTAGTGAGATGAAATGGCACATTTTCCATGAAACCAGTATGTGATTTTATCTGTTTCACCGACCTGTCTCCTGCTCGGCTTATCGGTCTCCTTTCAAAAATTCAGAAAAGCACTACTCAGAAGAGCCCAAATAAATAGTATACAGTACATATAATACAGCCGCTTAAACAATTAAGAAACCATTAAACATTTTAACTCGGTCAGTATTTCTAGATGTATTGTGGATATTCCAGTCCAGTGTCTGTTGAATTTCAACAAAATCAAACCTCAGGAGTGACAAAGTAATCCGACAGCAATGTGAAAGATTGACAGCATGACATGACACGTGATAAATATCAAGGTTATCACAAAAAAACTATAATTTTGAACTTGTCCAAATACATGTAGAAATATAATTGTTGTATTGCTTAAAAGTGAATATGAACTTGTTTTCTTGGCAGCATTTGAGGTCTGAAAAAAATACAGAGCATATTTTCTGTTGTTTTGACCAGTTTCTCCAGTGTTCATCTTCTGCAAATAACTGCAAGAGTTGCCGAGTTTAGGGAGAAATATTGTTAGTAGTTCACAGAATAAAACAAAAATGATCTTTTACCTAAACACATACTGTACCTATAAAAAAGTAGATTCAGAAAAAGGGAAAATGGTCTTTGAACTAGTCTCTTATTTTTTCCACGGCTATATATATAAAATACACATACACATAATATACATACTCATCTTTTTTGTATGCTTTTTTGTACTGACTCTTTTAATTAAATATGAATTAAAACAATAAATTAGGTTCAGTTGACTACAGTAAAAAAATCACAGTGCACCAAGGAGTCTGTAGTCCAGCAAAGACGTAAGACCCCTATAGACTGAATTGCCTGAGAGAGAATTGAGATAACTGTATGAGTAACTTGAGTTTAAATCCCAGAGAACCTTATTTGCAAAAACCTAACTTGAACTTGAATTGTATGAATATGTCTTTTGTTTGCAGGAAGTCCAGTCAGATTGTTTCGCCCTCTATATCATCAGTGTTGTAATTCTGAAACTAAATGCATTGACATAGCCTGAGGAAAATCAATATTTCACCGGAAATTAAGAACATGTACGTCTTACAGTGCGTCTCGTTAGTCATGAAGACCTTTCACAATGGCTCTCTTTGGAGTCTCAGGTTTATTAGTTGGCAAATTTGATAAAAATTCCCAGTAAAAAAAATTCTCAGAAACCCGCATTTGGTAGATGATGCTTAGACAGCCTGGGAAATTCTCAGCCTTTTCATGCAAAAATGTGTAGCAATCGCTCATTTCCGCAGTATATACTGTACAGACTGCACTGCTGTAATGACCTCATTCTGTACTGTTCTGGGAATATCCAAATTGTTTAATATCAATAACAGTCTTGATCAATAAACCATTGAGCCAAAAGAAAGCCTTCTGCATAAACAAGGTCATGTGGTAATTGAGTAAATATGTTCATTGTGATTTATATTATAAATCACAATTTTTGCAATGTTTTAGAGTCATATTATCTTTCACACATACTTTACTACGGAGACATTATGAGATTAAAATGCCAAAAAAGAGAAAACCCAGGGAGAGAATTCATTTATGCATCACGTTTATTTTACACATTCAGCGGGTGTCAAGACCATACAGGTGGATGTGGAACATTAGCAAAGATCTCACAGCATTTGCAATATACTGCATGTCAGAGAATCACAAGATTTTCTTTCGTTTTTTTGTTTGTTTGCACTAATACGACAATTTGCACAGAGAGTTTCCTGCCAATTTATGTTTAAACACCAAAGCGATTGTGTAGAGGCCACCAATGACTTTGCTTTCATTATTTTCTTTTACTCTATTGTATATTTTTATCCTCCAGTGTGTTTCTCACGTGGCTTCAACTTTTTTTGACTCTAATACGAGATACAAAAAGGTGTTCTGTACACGAGACGAGACATTGCTGAGTGAAAGTAGATGTGATTCTATACATGAATTGTCACTCAAACACCTAAAAAGCTTTTTCCAACCAGAATTACAGTGTACATCACGTCTATCCAATATTCCAGAGAAATCATGTGCCACACGACCAGCAGACTTTCAGAAGCTAACCTGCAGTGTTCTAATGGAATGTGAAAAACCAGAGATGGAGAACATACGTCATATCAAGCACCACATAAGAAAGACCATGTTTCGAGCTCCCCAGATCACCAAACAGCCTTTCTCTGCCAGGTCTCCTTGGCACTAGACTTGTTCTGACTCCATATGGACCTCAGTATGCTCTGTGCCAGACACAGACTTAGTGTGATTATGGAACGAACAGCGAGAAGCTTTGAACAAAGATAAAGTGTGTGCCAGGCTGTCAGCAGGCACACTGGCAAACCATCTGGATGTAGAGAAAAGCAGACTATAAACCAGCTAACATCACGTTATACATGTTCATATAGGCGAAATGTGCGAAACTCTACCAATGACAGAAAGTAGGAGGTCTGGAATGAAGGTAAAGAGATGAAGTAAGATAGGTGTCTGTTTACATAAAAACTTGAATAAAAAACACTGAACTACATTGCCTTCTATCTTCCAAATACTGTATACCCCAAGGATCAAAATGCCAGAAGTTTGGTTCTAGCTCTATATAATACACGGCAGACCCACCTTAATAGAGAATGTAATGTGATAAAGAAATCTACAAAACAGTGAACCTTTGTTTTCTCATGAGGTGACGCTCTGATGTGTGAAATTCAGAGAAACGGTGACATTCAGAGTGCATAGCAGGACATTTTTTCAGGGCCAGATTTATCAAAAGTGAATGCTGAAATTTGTGCACAAGCAATAAATCTGGCCTTGAAAAAGCTGCCAAAAGAGTTACGTAGCTGTGGAATATGTGACACTGCAAGAATCTCTAAAATGTCTGCTTTAACATTCCGGTCATTGTAGAACAGAACCGAATCATCTTTGAATGCAGATCATACAGCGTCTGTCTGCGTCACATCAGTGCACTAATGACTGAAGAATCACATCATTATAAGCTCATCTGGGTGCGAGTAACATGATAGGCCGAGAAATCAGATTCACCCGTAACAAAAGCGAGCTGTGCGTCTGTTAGCAAACACAACACACGCAGTGATGATGCTTCTTTAATGTGTGGCCACAGAGTCACAACTGACACAATGTCCCGGTCTGTCGTGTCCTCGGGGTGAAATATGGAGCGTTAAGACATGCGATAAGTGCAGCAAAAGCCAGTGCATGGAGAGATCTGTTCACATGACATCATACAATTGCATTTGGACAGTTACAGAATCCCACAAACCTCAGAATAAACCCCTAACAGTCTGATATCTGTTATCACGCCATGTTATAGCATGTTTTGGTCTCAGTTATTAGCATTTGTTATGTAGGTTTGTGTTTTAATTCATACTTGCGGTGTGTGTAAGTATGTGAGGTGAATGAGAAATTATCTGTATTAGTGTAATATTTGCTTTAGAAAAATCTTTCCGAGGCCCATCATCACAATTGCAATGATGCACAAGTTGGCTTAAGTCCTTTTTACAAGTCCTCCTGAAGATCGGTTACCTTCTCGTTAAAGGTGGTAACAAAGGCATCATCTTTCTCACAACTCCTGTTCTTAAATCATGTTTTCTGTGTGCCTGTGTCGGCGCGTGTGTAGAGAGAGCGCAGTGATGCTCTAGTATTCGCAGAGGGTGTGCCACTTGGAGATCTGGCGTCGTGGGTTCTGGCAGACCTCCTGCCAGTGGGTGGTGCCGGAGGGGCAGGGGCTGTTCGTGCCGAGCACCAGGCGTCCCAGAACCTGGTTTTTAGTGGTGCGGTCAAAGTCCATAACCAGGAACTCAATGGAGATGTCTGGCAGTAAATCAGCCGGTACGTCATAGATGAAGGATTCATTGAACACAGGGTTGAGTGTGCCCTTCTTCACATGGGTTTTCTTCTTGGCGATGCGTTTGTGGCCATAGTACACGTTCAACTTCACGTAGGGATCTGGGACATGGAACAAAACAGGTTATTGATTAGATAATATATTCTAATACTTTGAGATGTTGTAACCACTTACAGTAACTATATTTTAGAGACACATTTTTTACCACAAAGTGAGCAAAACCTGACAAATCTGAGCAAAACATCCCTTTTGGGATGTCCTTGGTTGTAAAAACACTTTAAAATTTAGGGTATAAAAACAACAGAAGTCTATGGAATGTCCTCATATACAGTACACTTACTGCCAGACATCCCAGTGATGTCCAGTTTTGGAAGATGTTTGGCTTTTAACACCACCACGCTGAGTCTGTGAGAGACGGGCTGATAGGACAGAGAGACCAGCAGCTCTCCACGGTTTACGCACTGTAGAGAAACAAACACAAAAAGTTCAAATGATTTATTTCTCTCGTTTCTCATACATCCAGATTATATCAGCAGGCGTTATGGCACTCTGGAGCTCAGGGCAGTGAAACTACAATGTTTTTCTTGGAGCTGACATTTCTACAAATTACATTTCTTTTCAATTACAGTTGTTTACTTAAAACATTTAGGGGAATCATGACAAAACTTGGCAGCACTTTACAATACGCTGTAAAGTCTTTTTTTACACACAATACACTTTAAAATATTTAAAAACAACATCTACTCTTCCATTCCGGATAACCGGATTCGCCCCAACAGATCCACAGAGGATGCCGTGTTTCTTACACTCTGCACACCACTCTTACTCACATCGACAACCCTGGAAATTATGCGAGGCTGTTGTTTACAGATTACAGCTCAGCCTTTAACACTATAGATCCCCACAGACTTGCCTCTAAACTCAGGAACCTTGGTCTAAGCTCCTCCCTCTGCGATTGGGTTCTGGACTTCCTCTCAGGCAGAGCCCAGGTTGTGAGAGTGCGCCAGACCATCTCGAATACCATCACCCTGAGTACCTCTGTTTTACTCTCTCTACACACATGACTGTGTGTCCTCTCACAGCTTCACTTCTATCATCAAGTTTGCAGATGATACACAGTCGTTTTGGTGCTCATCTCTAACAACAATGAGGCAGCCTACGTCGACGAGTTGGAGAAAGTGAGTCACACTGTCTGAACATCTGAATGTCAGCAAAACCAAGGAACTGGTGGTTGACTTAGGAGGAGACAGCAGCGGAACTACAGAGTAAGCAGCGTTAAAGGAATAGTTCACTTTCAAAATAAATGTTCACGATAATTTACTCACCCCCAAGTCATCCAAGATGTTTATATATTTGTTTCTTTAGTCAAAAAGAAATTGAGGTTTTGATGAAAACATTCCCGGATGTTTCTCCATGTAGACTTCAATGGACTCCAAATGGTTGAAGGTCAAAATGACAGTTTCAGTGCAGCTTCAAAGGGCTTTAAACTATACCAGACGATGAATAAGGGTCTTATCTAGCGAAACGATCAGTCATTCAAAAAAATAAAATGTATATGCTTTATAAACACGAGTGCTCGCTTTGCTCTGTTCTGCGATGCACGTTCATGACATCACGTAATATATAAAACCACATCGTTTCGCAAGAGTGGTGCGCTTAGGTTCATCTCTGGGTCTGCTCTACCCTCTCTGCACGACATCTACAAAGTCAGTGCATGCAAAGTCAGGGATGCCAAAGTCATAAAAGACTTCGCACACCCTGCAAATCTTCTCTTCTGTCTACTGCAATCTGGTAGACGTTTCCGCAGTCTGTTGGCCAAAACAGAGAGGCTCAAGAAGAGTTTTTTCCCGCAGGCCATAAACCTCTTTAATATGGACACATCCCGCACATAAATGACTCTGACAGTGTAATGTCCTTCACCAGCTCATTGCACTTGCACTTTACCATTGTACTCAGAAAACATATATTCGCACATTTCTGCTTCCATTGCCATCCGCTGTATACCTCAACACTGATCTCTTATTTACACCTGTATTTATCGTAAGTGAACAATCTTTTAACTTCATAGTATGTAGATACATTGTTGTTTTCTTCTGTATATGATTTTATTGTCTATTCTCCTCTATATGCACTTATATGTCTCTATATGTCTTTGGAGCATACCTTGCTAATACATAATCAAAATCTAATTTGTAAGCATTAGTTAATGCACGATGAAATAGCGTTAACAATTGTGTTGACATTAACATTTTCAAAGATTTATAAATGCCAGGGCTGGGGGGCATTGCCCCTCCAGATTTTCCTTGGGCCACTTCAATGGCTGACAATTAAAATAATTAAAAATTAAACATGTATTCTTAAATACTTACTAAATACTTATTTGCATTATCTATTAAATCATGATCTGGCAATTTAAGCACAACATTTTTTTGTGCCAGCCTAGTACCGTGCCTGATAAATGCTGTAAAAGAACATTGGTAATTGTCAGCTAATGCTTTAACTAAAGTTAACAAATACAGCCTTTTTGTAAAGAATTACCAAAACATTAACAGGGTTAAGAAAGGATGAATAGGATACAAAAACACTTCTCTGTTGCATTTTTAATAAGTACAAGATGATTGGGCTGCTGACTCATAAATAATGTGTTTGTCATTTTCTCTAAAAACCTACTCAAGCATCTGGAGGGTGAGTACATTTATCAATGACTAACTCTCCCTTAATAAACTGCGGTGGGAGGATGAAACGCGATCCATGCAGTGATTCAGCACTGAGCTCATACAAGTGCTAGACAACAAAAATACAAAAAATATAATATAAAAAAATACCATAAAAAATAAGAAATTACTGCAACATAATTTAAATCACTGCAACTGCTATTAAAAACAGTTAAAATCACCATGAAACGGAAGTTGCCATTGGTTTATTTTCCGTATCGTGACATACTGTATCCAAGTGAAACTTGGGTTGAAAAATTGAAGGCGGGGCTATATTTTGCCTTTCCCTTTCTGATTGGTTTGTTGTAAGTTGGGCCTGCAGGGGAGGGTTAAAAATGCTTGGCCATTGGACGGTCAGTCTAGTCCTACCTCTTTTTTGTTGCTTACATCATGTGGTGAAGAGTTGTTGTTGAGAAGGGGAGAGGAGCTTAATGTTTTTGATTAAAGATTACAAGCGCAAACTAATTTTGAAAAAGTAATAGTGTGCACGGATGAATCATTTATAATAATCACTGCAACACTGTGTAAAACACTTAGAATTTCCCTGTTTGATTTCATGGTGACTTTAACTTTAAACGTGAATAAAAATTGTCATTTATTCACCATCATGGGGTTTGACTTTTTTTATTTTTATTAGCTAATGTAAATAATCTTTAGATCAAAAATATAAATAAAAGTTTGAATTCTAAATGTTAACATATTCAGATTATTTTAGTATCACTTTAAATCGTTCTAAAAGAATAATTGTTAAATCTCTCACCTGCATGTTTCTCTTAGTAATCTGCTGAGAGATATGAACTCGTCCCGTACTGGGATCCACCCCTGCCAGCGGAACCATCGCCTCCCCAATCACATCGTCTCGTGAGAACCGGTCAAAGCTCAGAACCAGGAAGTGCAGGGTTAGATCTGACAGCGAGCTGTACGGCACGCCCGTAAAACGTGAAGGTCTCATCAAACACGGGTTCCAGAGTCTTCCTCAGCACACGGGTCTTCACGCGATGCTTCTTCTCCGGTAGAATGGTCATCTTTACGTAGGGGTCAGCGCTGCCCGTCTGCCCTTCAACTGCCGGTAACCCCCGAGCCTCCAGGATGGTGACCACTAAGGCCTTCTTGGGGAAGTTATAGTCGACGGCAATAGTGAGATCCCCACGGTTGGGCTCCTCTCCAGGGGTAAAGGGTGTGGCTGTATTGGAAACAGTGGTACTGGAGGTCTGACTGCTGCTTGCAGAACTGCTCTCCAGACAGCAGTAATCGGCATGCACAGGAAGTTCTCTCTCCAACCCGAGAACCTCGCTGGCACCTTCTCCGAGCCTCATCTGCATTTGTTTTTCTCCTAGTAGGCCACCTTCTGCTGCTGAATCTTTATTTACTAGTACCACAGGGCACCCATTGTTGACCTGAGCTTCGTCTGTGCCGTGGGATCTGACTTGGCGTGCCAACCGTATGATCCTCTTGCTGCTGGTCAGCGTGTCTGGGTAGATGCTCATTCCTTTCAGCATGTGAATGAACTTGTACGGAGGGTCTGTGAGAGGATCGCTTTGTTCCGATTGGATCCCGTGGAGCTTGTAGATTGTCCTGTTGTACTGTTTCCGACAGCAAGTCCACACAAAGATTAATGCAATGACAGAAACGACCAACACGCCGGCACCGATGAACCCGGCCATAACCGGGGACATATCTGAGAAAGAGAGAGAGACTGATGAACAATTTAATCACAACCGTTTGTCTGTGTTCACAGTGACCCATTTTAATGCACCTTTGGGGTTTCATGTGTACTTTATCACATACTAGACTATTTTTTCTAAAAAAGGATTGGTTGCAAATATCAGATATGACAAATCCATAGAAAAACTATTTCATGAAGTCATTGAAAGTGGCCTTTCTCTCTATCGTGAGATATGATTACACATGCTTAAGGTTAGATGATTCTGATAAAAGTAAAGGCGTGAACATTTTAAGAATAGAATAAAAAACAAATTCACCAAAAAGAACAGCAAGATGGAGCTAGAACCAAACTATCAATAAAAGGGTGGGAGACAGAAAATAGAAATACTTCCAATGTGTCTGTCAGTCATCTGTTGTTCTCCCTCCCCTCCCAACCTCAGACAAAGACCCTCACCCCACATGTTAAATGATGCAAGACTTCATAGGCTTTAAAAAAACAGCTGCGCCAATTACCTGGAGACATCCCAAGGGGAATAGACATGCATGAACTAAACGCACACGCAAACACGGGCATATCCAACACGCAAACACATGACTCCATATCAGGCAGATCTAACAAATCCCAGGCGATCACATAAACATGTTTTAAACTAGTGGCTCTAATGAGATAAAAGCTAATAAAATAAAACTTTGGGCACTTAAATAATATGCACCAGACCTATTTTAAATGATTCAGACTTTTTCTACAATATACAATCACCCGACAGATCACCTATCAGATTTAACATCTATAGTCACTCAGCCGGTGTCCTCAGTGTAGACTAGAGACGTGTCAATGCTCAAAAGGGATTTTATCTTCCTTCATTTATAATCTGAGAGGTACAGTCCTTGCAATGAAGTCAGCCATGAATTTAGAGCTTTAAGTCCCTAAGGTAAAAACGTAATCAGAACTTTTTCCCTTCGATGCGATTATTGTCTTACGTAGTCATGTTTTTCATAACTATTCTAAAGATGTCCCGGTGTAAAATCCTACATGACTACGTCATCCAAAATAAAAATGGGTTCCTACACTTGTACAGCCCACAATGACAGTGGGCGATGAAAATCTCTAGTGCGTATATGTCTATCGGAGGCTGGTGCCAAATGGAGGTGGGCACTGTTGTACCAGGCAACATATTAGAGAAATCTTCTTTCCGTCACGCACCACCTCACGCCATCAAAATTGAGCATCGAACAAAATCAAAACACATGAATATAAACATTCCAAACATGAATATAAAATGTGTAGCCTATTTAATAATGTGTTATTAATGGACATCACAAATCCTTGGTTTAAACCAATTGTTCTAATAAATCTAGTCCAAGCCCCTCGAAATCAATTCAATTTAAATCAAATGTATTAAAAGACAATGTTGAGACTGATTTACATTCTGGGATGGTCCGAGAGGCCATGTCTGAATGTTGCTCTTAAAAACAACAAAACAAAGCTACTAAAACATTCATTCTTTCTTTAAAACATTTTTATCCAAGTATAAAAATACATTTTAACACAATTCTAATTGCCTACATTATTATCTTATGGAAGTGAGAAGAGGATTTTTCTAAACCATAGTTTTCCTAACAGATCCAAGGCCCTATCATCCCAAATGTTTAAATGTCTCTTTAAACTGAACATCGCAACACTGAATTTATCAGATTCTTGTAAACATCCCAAACTGCACCTGTTCATGAGAAGCTGAAAGCAATATTTAAACAGACCCGATGCGCCCAATATACTTGTGCGCTATCCTCACTAGTTTAGATGACCTAATTTGTGCTGTACACAGATCATATAAAGACTGTTAATATCATAGCTTGATCACGACCAAATGTTAAACATCTAGGCTACACATGGATCTCGCATATTGATTTTTGAGGACACATGGGTGGAGCGGTGCGCTTATCCGTTATTAACAAACAAAGGGCTCTCGGGTACAGTCCGGAATAGACATCACGTCATTCCGGCTTTCCATCCCATTGCGCATCACTCCGATGAAACAAACCCTTCACCCTGACACAAAACATATATAATGTACTACGTCTTCACATAACATAAACATAACACTGATTTTGGTTCGTATTGACTTTTTCTACATTCTCGCGCGCAAAATGACCCAAAATACAAAGCACAAACGAATATGATCATCTTTTTTTTAAAGTGTCATCAGTAATCCATAATGCGTTTTTTACTCCCAATTCCGATTCCGGCGTGTCGGGATGGGTAGGCCCGCTGTGTACTCACCGTATGCTGCTCGTATTTCAGTGATCTCAGCCATTTTGAGGGATGGGCGCGCGCTCCGAATCACGGCTGAAATAAAGAATCGATGTCAACTGTTTACCTGCAATACTTCAGATGTTTCATGACTACACCTTCACACTACATGTTGTGACCGCTCGTGTCTGTTCCGTTGCTTTTCAGGCCGTTGTTGGATGCTGAGCGCACCAAAGGATGCTGAGCGACAGGATGCACTGCGTCAGATTCAGAGTCTGACCGTAAGTACCGCCCACCAGTAGCTCTCATCTTATGGACAGCACCCAAAATCGTGCTGTCCAGTGTTTTCAAGCGATTTCGCACCCGGAGAGAAGTTACAAGGAGCACAATTCAAAAAGACGTATTTATTTCAGGACACTTTGGTATAAAAACCAAGTGCAGCGCGGCAGAAATGTAAATTATATAAAACATGTCATATTAAGCCTAAAGGCGTCGTGGAATACATTTGAACAGAAAAAATGATAAAATTATTACAATAACTTACGACATACTATCATAATCGACTTCACAAAAACATTTATGTCGTTGGCTTTTGCTTAGGTATCGTCACGGACTTTTAAGAGTTCAGACTTTAAAAACACACCAAGGCAATGTATTAAATACATGATTGCAACATACAGCATGTCAGATTATTTACCATTTACATATTTTAGTTTATGGCCTATACTGCTGATGTTATATTCATACAAATAAAGTATGTATATGTGCGTTCTATTACAATTTTGTTTTATACAGCAAAAAGATGCCTCCTAATTTGGTTAATAAAAACCCTATAAATGAAAATCTGCCCCTTAATATTTGTATGACTATATGTGCATTTTTTAATATAAAAACCTATCTCATTGACTGTAATACTTGAAATAACCGCTAGTTGTCCTCACTCCTGATTTGGGTTTTTAGATTTGGGCGTGTCAAACAGGTTTGGCATGTATTTTTTTAATAATATCACTGACATATGGCCAAGCAGACAAAAATCTCACTGTTAATAATGTTTTATCTAGGTATTTAAAACGAATTCATTGGCCCTATAACAGACTTGAACCTCTTTACTTTGGTCAAATCAAGATTTGTCGCATACAAATAAACAGGGTTGTTGAAAATAAAAAATCTGTCTTTCAATTAAAATAGTACATTTTCTACACTTTCTGATAGCTCTCTCTCCCTTAACCTCATTCACATCCTTTAGACATCCATTAGTGTTAACTCATCAATAGGGCCTTTGGTCTGAGTCACCATGACAACAAAGTCAACGGCACTCATGAGTGGACTAAACACTGGTCAGTACAGAGGCAAATTGCTGGCCAAGTCTGTGGAAAGACTGTGTTTCAAGACATGAATGCTTATGTGTGTAGAGTATGTGGTATTATGAGTCAATGTTTGCCTGTGCAGGTGTGTATCTAAGGAGAAAGATTCAGAATAGCATAATGTCTCTCTGTTTTTGTAGCAGATTGTGTGTACTTTGACCCTTCCTCTCTGCAGCACACGACTCAGTTCGCAGGTCCAGGGTCAGCTAAGGGCATGGTGTGCAAGACCTCATCCAGCAGCTGGAGGGCACGGTGCAGATGAACTTCTACCCAGCACGGTGTCTGTTTGATGGTCTGTCGAGGGTAGTCGGGTCCCCAGCCCTTTACAAAACTCAGACGCAAGATACACAGGCGACGCAGGTCATCTACACCTATTCCAGCTGCGGCTGACAGACCTACAAAATATAGCAGTCCTGGCTCATGCGTGTGTCCCAGTAAAAAAATATGTTGAAACACTGAGAAGTTCTAAACTTACTGATGGCTGGAGCAATTCCTCCAACGCTTCCAGGCCCAGGGATGTTCCCGGCAACCGCCGCAGCCTGCGCTGCTGCAGCTGCCTGCGCAGTCGCTGCCTGCTGCTGCATCTGCCTGTGACACTGACGAAGATCAAACACCTAGATAATAAGATAATATTTTAATACACTACCGAGAAACAATCCAAGTACAAAATTCTACTGAAACTCTAAGAAAAATATATAATTGTTTATAGGAAGTAACAGAAGAAGCCATGGTGTCATGTCTGATGAGAAGACTTAAAGCAGCGTGATAGCGCACCTTAATGAGGGCCCCAGGGTAGATCTTATGAACAGCATCCCCTGGCGCTCTCCCTGCTTCTCTATCTAGGTAGTAGCTTTGCACGAAGACAGCGTGGTCGCTAAGGCAACGCATCCACACGTCTCCCTCTCCACGGCACTCCAGCTGAATGCCTTTGCCAATGTGAAGCCTGAGGGGTGGGCATCAGAAGTTAGATGTACATGTTTTCTTCCTCTACCTCACATTGTCGTTGGAGTTCTCAGATCTTTAATAAGTTGTGTTTTTTCCTGAAAAACTGCATTCGGACCTCTGAGGTTTCAGAACAACAGCTACGACATGTTAAAATATCTAAGTCATAACAAATCTTTTAAATAAAGTTTTATCAGAAATTTACATCACGACAGCTTTATTTCCAAAGTAAAAACAGAGATGCACACCATCTGTGTACCGCTCTCATTAAGCGTATCAAATAGTTTCTTTATTGTCGTCTCCCCACCATCTGCTTGAGACAAACATTCAAACACGCACATACACACAAACATAAACACTTACAGACTGAAAACACTCACACACTCAAAAGACACTGACCGAGCCCTCTCGCTAGCATCAGTCCGGTGAACATTGCTAAGCTGTCCCAAACAGAAGCGGTCCCCGCCCGAAGGGTCCACGTATCCATCCACGGTTACCACAGGGCAATTTGCCAGAACCTTAAACATCTCCCCAACCTGCACATCCATCTCAAAATAAGAGATCGAACACCAGAACTCTGGGCCTACAGGATAAACACAATAGGAAATGGGTTTAACTAGGCAATACTGAGTGTTATGCATAAAAGATCAACGTGTATGTTGTACCTGGATGATTAGAGACTGGTTGAGGGTATGAGGCCGGTGTGTGATGCTGAGACCCTAAAAACAGTATAAAAATGACACGCATTTGAAAATACAATTTGTAGGTATATGATATAAAATGATACAAGTTAGAAAATTGTTGCTGTCCTTCTGAAACCTCGTATTTTATGATTTTAAAAAAAATAATTATTATTAGTCGCACAATATGTTTGTCACTGGGTTTTGCAAATATCTAACCATTAAAAAGTTCTTGTCACCTTTGACAATACAGTATTGTTTCATTTAAAATGTTCAGTGTTTTTTCAGTTTTCTGAAAAACAGTAAATTTGGACATACATAAGTTTGGAAGGACAGCAGCAAAATGTAACAGACATTTTACAAAAACGTTTTTTAACATTAGTGTTTACATACAGAAGTGGTTGGTATGAGAAGGAGGAGCTTGCTGATGACTCCGCCCATTCTGCGGTGGTCCAGAAGGAGTATAAGAGGCTGTGTTGTTGCCTGTCCAAGTTGTTGCTGAGGAATTAAAAAAAATATTAGTCCTGAGAATATAAAACAGTATAAATAACTTGACCACTTCTATTTACTTAAATTTTACTCGCACAACACGTGTCACTTAAACAACACTTCAAGGCAAATAATTCTGTATTTTTATATTATTTTTAGCATTTAGCTCTTTTTATATAGCTTTTATATACTCATATCTATATACTCATACCTAGTACCGCCTCTTTGAAACACTACGACATTGTAAAAAAGCACTACATAAATAAACTTGAATTGAATTATTGCAGTATACGTTCTGACCAGAAGAATAATTTATAATGACCACTGCAATATTTTATAATATTGTTTTGCCAGACAGTGACTGCAGTCAATATGTTATCTTAAATGATCTCAAATATATATTGCATTTCACTCACTGTGGTATGAACTCTGTGTCTGCGTGTGCTTGGATGTGCTGTAGTCACTCTGGCTGACAGAGGACTGCTGGGATTTAGTCTGGCTGTGTGTGGATATGAGACTGTGTGTCGGGGTGGAAGGAGGAGAGCTGGAGGTCAAGACCCGACCCGCAGTGGAGGCAATCTGCAGCAGTCCCTCGGAGTGCTCTGCCTGCATGGACAACCTGGAGGCACTTGCTTTAGAGACAGAAACAGAGAATGGAAGAGATCACAGATGAGGAAAGATGCTTTAATAGCATATTCCGAAGATGCTATGCTGGGAACCACCAGTGGGCAACATAACCTTCACTTGATTTCTTGGTCATATGCATTTATAGAAAGAAAATAATTCTCAATGGAATCCCATGAAATTCCAGGACTGCCTGAACACAGTGAGAAACTCTTTAAACCTTATTAAATATGCCTCATAATGCAGTGTGATGCTTTGAATATGATTACTCTGACAGCTCTGATATACAATAAAAACCACTTAGATTGGAGCAGTCTGAAAAATCCCTTTTAAGCTCAGAATCTAACTTAATTTAGCAAGGTTTATGCTTAAAACAAGTTTAGACACTATTAAATAAACGTAACTTAAAGGGAAGTTAATTGAATTTATTTATTTAACCCCACTGGCCAATTGTTTTTTGGTTTCTCTGAAACCCAGATTGAATAAACAATTCCTTGAGTAAATGGGTTTTTAGTATGTATGGCTATTTTTACTGGAAACAAGATTAAAGAATAAAAATACTTTGTGAAGAAAATCTTAAGTAAAAACATTTTGAAAAATGACAGATACTTTGAGGGTACAGAATTGTCTAACGTTTGCATCAGTAACTGTGTAGATAACCTTGTTGTGCTTACAGGGCGGTGATAGGGGCAGGCTAGGGTAGAGAGTGACTGAGGACGTGGTGTGCTGGGGCAGCTCTGGGGACATCAGTCTCAGCGGCTGACTGTAGTGATCTGTTGGATGATGATCTTGCTGTAGGGTCATACTCGATGGTCCTTCCATCTGGATGCAGTCATGTATGTGTTCCTCTTTGATAAGCCTGCCTAAGGGTATAGAAGACTGTCAAAACATCTCTAAGCTTCTCTCCAAACCCCTGTCCCTGTTTGTCTCTCTCGCTGCAGGACAAGTCCTTGCTTGTTTCGATCTGACACATTTATGACAGCCCTCTTATGATTAAAGGCTCGGTGCCAGCAGCATGGCGGGCTCTTTGCGATCAACCCAGATGAATACTTCAAACATTCTTTTACGGGTGGTGAAGATGGATATAATGATGACATACAAAGCGCTAATGTCCCGTGCTATTCATGTAGAGTCCCAGGACACCACTCACCTGTGTTTGGCAAACTGAATCCCACTGTAAGACAAGTAAAAAAAGTAATTATACATCACAACATTTTCATTTATGAAATTGAAATAGTATGTTTAGATAAACTTGGTTGTATTACATGGCTATTTGTGTTTTAGTATACATACGCACCAATTCCAGGAGACACCACACGTTCATAGTGGTAGGGGTTCACACACACGTTATCATACTTCAGATCGAAGGCGTAATGACAGAACTTGACATGCTTGAGTTCATTCTTGTGGAGGTCTGGCCATCGCCACAGACGAGCGTAAATTACATGAGGGAAACCCTTCCGCCCAGCCACCTGAGGAGGAATAACAACACCTGATGTCAACATACAAGAACCCTCAAACACAGAATCATTTGGTTGTTATTTCATAAACTGATAAAACAGAACTCTTTAAAATTAATATATCCTCTGAATCATGTTTACTCCCCACCATATTCTCATTTTTAACACCTTTCCAATGCAGAGCCTAAGAGAGAAGTGGAGTTGGTGAATGAGAGGGGGAATAACTTACATGAGTTTCTTATACATCTTGTACATCTAAAATATCAAAAAGTGCACACATCGAGAAGCCAAAAAGCACAATGAGGATGCTCAACCACCTTTGGTTGATGCAATAATAAATGTTTCTACTTTTGGAGATGTAGTGTGTCAACTGGTCTTTGTCTTAAACCGTGTCTCAACACCGGACACGACAGGCGCGACATGACAACCTACTTGTTCTTAATGGGGTTGTTTACTGTCACACCAAAGGACACATGTGCTGTTTATTAATATTGATGTATCACAATGAGATTAGCATTTTAAATCTTAATCCTAACTTTCAGTTGTTAATGCATTTTATTGATAACACAGTTATTTGACTGCGAATTTAAACAAAACAACTATTTTGAAAGACACTTTTTCGTGTGATTACAAGAACTGACTACAGTAAATATCACATAACAAGGGTCGAGATTGGTTAGGCACATAAATGGATGGATGGATGGACAAATGAAGCACGGGAATATATTTGGTATAGAATTGGCCTTTCATAACATAACGGTTATGTTATAATCACCAGAAGTCTGAGAAAGGGAGCTCAAAAAATGCAGAGAGAGGAGAAGCAGTAGAGAGAAACATTCACCTCTGCTGCATCATCTTCTCTAAATCATGTGTGAGTGGCAACGCGCCGTGACCTCATTTGCCATTGGAATGACTTACAATTCTCCACACAGGAGACTGACCTTCCGGAGCGAGTCAAAATCGGAGACAGTCAGAGCACAGAAAGAGACAGTGCTGGTTTATTGCCAAGCCCATTACGCTTTAACAAACTCTCACACAGACAAAGCCATGTTATAAAACTCTCTAAACTACATAAAACAACTCATTCCACTACTAACAAACCCTAAAGGAGTGATGCGGAACATACAACGTTGCATAAACGTCCTTTTTGAACACATCGCACCCATGCTTCAAATACTGACACGTCCGTCTCTCTCCCACATAGGCAGACTGCTAGACAGACAGGCTTTAGCTTAACCCCGCCCCTTTCCTGTGTTTCAGACAAAACAACCTTCCTCACCCTCTGCCTCCCCCTCTCCCTGTCTACAGCTGGGGGAAGGGAGAACTCTCCGTCTCTCTCTCTCTATGGGCCTCTCCTCCCTCGAAAATCAAAAGATGTCTATTTTGGGACTAAAGAGTTTCACGTTCATATCACTCATACCGTGGTTCCTTTTCACTGAAGGTTATAAATGTAGCTGAAGTGAAAACTTGCCAAACGTTTGATCTTTGGTGTTAAAAATGATCATGTTACAAAAAGTCATAGGCTGCCGTATTAACTCCCATATGATATGCACCGATGTTACTGTTCGTTTGCCAGAACAGGTATTTAGTCATGCCGTGAGGGTTTATTGGCTCTTTTAAGTGTAATCCATTAAATTGCTTTATTAAGATCTATATCACCAAACTTAACTGAATGACAAAAAGTCATAGAAAAGCCTCCCTGTATTAACATTACTTTTTAATACGAGCCACTTGGTGTGGAAACTGATATCAATAGCCAGGCATACAACTCATATCGTCACAAAGGCACCTAAAGCACTTGCATTCAGTGATGTAATGTCTGGTGTGTGTGAATAATGCGTATTATTCAAACTGGCAAAGAAAGGTAACGTTCAGACCTGCAAGCGCCCGTCCAGCGTTCTTTGTATGGTGACGCACTTGCTTGGATGGACTCCATTGGTGGTGATAGCTGTGATGAGGGAGTCCAGCTCATCTCTCTTCTCTTTGAGTTTCTTCACCAGACTTTCGATGGCACGTTTGGCAAAGCCCTCGTTTTCGCCTCCCTGACGGTGACACATCAAACTGTGAACGATGTTTAAACACGCATCACTGCTGCTGGGGGCATTCACAGACATTCTGTTCCCACTGTTTTGAAAAAGAGAGAAACAATATATATATATGGAGTCATCATCTTTAAATAGAAATGTGAACATCACACACACACACAAAACGTCCAAGAACTTCATTTTTAGACTGACATTGTTGGGCAGGTGATAATGGAGTGTGGAATGCAGTGTTCATGTTTATTAACATGAATCATTTATAGCATACTACATAATGAAAGTGCTGACCTCACTCTAAACATCTACATATTTCATATCATCAGTTTGATTAACAGTTTTCATAATAAAGTGTCTGTAGTCAAATACAAAAGTTACGTCTCATGCTGAATAAGGGCACGAACAGTTACTTCCTGATTTAAGTTCCTCACTTATTTATCCTGTCTCAGCATCAGTCGTTACGCACAAAACTGCAGACGACTAACGTTATATAAAAAGACATAAGTGTACATTCGTGCTACAGAATAAAAAACAATACTCACAACTTCGGTAGGTGTCACATGTGCGTATTCTTTTCATGGGATCTGCGTTCGTCGTACTCGCTCCTTGAACTTGCTCGCGAGTCGCGCACATCCAGCTGCTCCCGCGCCCGGGTAGTAGAGAGAGAGAGAGAGAGAGAGAGAGAGAGAGAGAGAGAGAGCAAACGAACATTAAGAATGGTCAAACGACAAAAAAAATGTTGTCTAATCTAAAACACTGATTAGATTAGACAACTTGGTGCACCAAAAAACTTCATAAAATGAGAAATGCTAATTTTGTAAAATGATCATCAAAACGTTTTAAAAAATACAAGCAAACACAAAAAAACGTATTTTTCATTTATTTATCTTTTCATTTATTTAGTTATTTTAAATTTCGACAGGTTATGGTGTATTCTCTGACAATGTTGCCTACAGCCGGTAGAGGGCAGTAGAGTTTTAACAGACAGTAAATGGCGCTTCTGTCTAAATCACTTTTCCAAACTCCGCACACCTGGCCGAACATTTGCAACTAACCGCCTTTTGTGAAATTTAAGTAGCGTTGGGGTCTCCGGCATCGATAAGCTTTTTAAACCGTGGTAAATGTATGATATTATTGTGTGTCTTATGTCTATTACTGGCCAATGGCCATGCGTGTTGGTTTAACGGTTTGCAAGTTTAGTAAGGTTTAATTTTAGAACCGAAGTCATTGCAGGGTAAAATAAGGTTTCGGACCTTAATTCGGACTTCACATCGGTTCTCGATATTAACTAAAGCTGTCATTGTACCATTTTAGCATATGTTTAAGGGGTGCACGTGAAAAAATGAATCCCCAAGAAGCCCAGAAGATATTTCTAAGCAGCACGTCCACCGTCTCTCTGCATGATCGGTGAGATTATACACAAGTCCTGCAGTCTACACATAGGCCTACGTTATTGTCTAAACAAGTTTCTGGTGCGTTTCTTGTTTTCCCTCCCCGTAGCTTCACCGGTTTGCTAAAACATCAGCAGGAGGATCCAATAAATGTTACCGCCAGGGTGAACCAGCAGAATACAGCGTCTCTGAAGAACCAGCGCCTAGCTCTGGAGATGGCAAACAGGCCTTCTGTGCTGGCTGCCCTGCGCAACACATCTGTCAGACACACTGCATGACAACATACTAAATGATCTCATGAACTTTGATCATAGACTAAACAGATCCTGCAACTCTTTTCTTAACTCTGCAGAATATAAATCGACTTTGTAAAGTGAACGTGAAGGCGAGGCTGGGCCAGCCCATGGGAGGAGGCGGGGGGTTGCAGGACCAAATAAGTTCAGGAGGCGGCTGTGGGCAGATCAAAGCGTTTTACGGAAGGAGAGGTGAGTGGTGAGAAGTCTCTTACCCTTATTTATTTGTGTTTTCCCATATGTGCTTGTCTAAAAGTTGTCTGCTTTTGTGTATTTCTGTGTTTAGGTATCGGCAGACTGCATGGGACGGTCCCTACTTTAGGAGTACAGCGGGGGCGGGGCCAGAAACAGCGCGGGGGGTACGTGAACTGGACTGGACCATTGGGAATCAGAGGAGGAGCCATTAGAAAAACAGGTAACAGACAAGATGCTATTTAAAAACAAGTCAGTTCTCGATCTGGATTGTCTATGACTATATGCTTGCAAATCTTGAGTGCCCCTATATTGAACTTTTTTTTAATAAACTGTTTTGCTTTATTATGTATAATCATAGAAATTGAATCATTTTGACAAATTACGTTTAGATTCACTACATGCAAATGTTTTCATAAAACCCTGCTTATCTCTGTTTCAGGTATAAACTCTTCTCCTGTATGCACAGATAGTGGGGCATATTTGGGAAAAGGCTGGGCCAAGTTCAACAGCAACTCAGTCCCTTCTCGGGACGAGTTAGATAATCAGTTGGATGAGTACATGTCCAAAACAAAGAGCCATCTAGATGCAGAGCTTGATGCATATATGGCAGAAGTTGATTTGGAGGACATAATGTGATGGCTCACAGTGTCAGCACTTAAGACTATAGTTGAACCACATACATTTTAGTTTAAGGTTGACTGATGGTGGATATAATCTTGCGGGTTCTGTAACATGAATATTTGTCCACCTTGACTGTTCAAATTATTCACACAATAATTCAAATTCTGTCGTATTTACTCACCATTTTGTTGTTTCAAACCTGTATGACTTTCTTTCTCCCGCAGAACACAAAAGAAGATATTTTGAAAAACGTTGTTAACTGGCCCCCATTCACTTGCATTGCATTAACTTGGATTGGTTTTGTGTCCATACAATAGAAGTAAATAGGGGCCAGTGCTGTTCAGTTACCAACCTTTTACAAAATATCATCTTTTGTGTTCTGCGGAAGGAAGAAAGTCATATAGGTTTGAAACGACAAGAGGGTGATTAAATGATGACAGAATTCTCATTTTTGAATGAAAAAAGGGAAAATTCTGTCATCATTTACTCACCCTCAGATTGTTCCAAACCTGTAAAATCTGTATTTTCTTTCTATGTTCTGCTAAACACAAAGGAAGATATTTGGAAGAATGTCAGTAACCTAGCAGATCTCGCCCATAACCACCACCACCCCCCCGCAACCCCCCCCCCCGCCAATTTACTGCCATAGTCAATGGGGGGCGAGATCTGGCAATATCTATATTCTTTGAAATATCTTCCTTTGTGTTTAGCAGAACAAAGAAAATATACAAGTTTTGAACAATCTGAGGGTGAGTAAATGATGACAGAATGTTAAGTTTTTGGGTAAACTATCCCTTTAACTCTAGCGGATCATCTCTAATAATTGTTTATAGTTGCCGACACTCCACTTCCATTGCTTAGAAACCTCCAGCCTAACTAAGACACATTGATCCAACAATATTATTTTTCCTGCTGTTCAATGTGATCAATATGAAAAAAAGAAATGAAAGGCTTTGAAAAGGGTTGATGCGATATTGGGGAATTCTTTTGAGTAGATCGGCAGGTTGTAGTTTGTGGGAGAAACTGTCATTTCATAAGCAGTTCAATTACATTCTTAAACTGGATAAATGTAATTTATCTTGAAGTTTATTGTTTTTATGTTTTTACTTTGGACCACTGCAGTGTCTAAAAACAGTTGCGGTTGCAATGAAAAAGAACTGTGATCGATCGTAGTTCATTTTGGCCTGTTTTCTTTGTACATTATATCAAGATTCAAATAAGGTTAATAATATCTTTTGATGCTGACAGTGAGACATATTTGTGTTATATCTAGTCTGTAGAAGTGACTTTATGTGTGCCATGTTTAATTTTTCAAAACAGTCTTTTGTATTTATATTGTTGGATTATCTGTGCCACAGGTGGTAAATAGAGAAAAGTTAACTTAAAAAAGTTCAAGAGGAACTGTTTATAACCTCACCAGGTGTTGATTGTTTTCCTAATGTATAATAAAAAATCTCTTACTTGCTCTCTTTGTTTTAGGCTTCAATTTTAATTTGCTTTTGGATTAGACTGTTTTCACAAAGAATAAAAGACTAAATAAGTATTACTGGCCCATGTTTGCAACACGTTTCACTGCTGCAAGCCAGTATGGGATAAAGCTGATTACTAAATACAGATCCGATACAGATTTCGCTTTAAATCTCACGTTTTTCCTGCTATGTGCTAATTGAAAACCATATAGTGAGTTTTGCTGAGCGAACTGAGCTGTTTGTGCAATCTCCTGTTGCTGTGGAAACAACTGAGATAGCCTCTCTTTAGAAATCCATTTCCTCCAGAATTGTGTCCTTTCATGCTGCCATTTAAAATCCCAGTGCTTATTTAAAAGAGAACCCAGGGAAAGAAGCTATCTGTTTGAGTGTTCTTTGAGTTTCATTCGTTGAGTGCGGGGCTCTGTATTAGAAGCATCAAACATTTCAGAATTAAAAGGAATCCGCCTGTGAGTCCATCTGTATTTGATCCAGGGCAGGGCCCAGTTGTTTTAAGTTTAAATCTGAATTAAACGAATTTGGAAATCTCATGTTTTGCTGAGCAGAAACAAGTAATTTAGCTTCTAACAATGCTAAAAAAAGACAAATCTTACCCACAACAAGTAAATTAAAATAAACAAATAAAACATACTCACTAATCATTAATAAGTCAATAATAAGAACAAGTCGTAAATCGCCGAAAGACCTTTTTTACTGATTTTATACAGTAATTATTGACAGCTATATGAAATTACATTACTTTGTTTACTGCCACTGAATATATTAAATATTGATTAGATATTGATTAACAACAGTGCTGATTAAAATATTCCTTCTTAATGTATAGGAAAGCATAATAGGTACAATAGTGCAATATATATTTATATATATATATATATATATCATGATGAGATAAGGAGCATCAAAGTTTTGACCAACAATTTCACTATATGATTTAAATTTGAGTAAATATGAAAGATATCAAGGTTATATTTTTTTAAGCAATGTTCTTTACATTATGTTGGATGATTTTATGTAGAAAACAGCAACAAAAAATGCCTATCTCGGTTTTCAAGGGCAGGGTCATATAACCAGGATATATTTACAACGACTTTTCACCTTTTCAGCTTGGCTCGCAATTAAACACGCGCCCGTTTACAGCTGTAGCATGAGAGATAGATGCATCACATCAGGAAGATGTAAGAAAAAACACAAAAAGTTTAGGCCTAATTGGTGCTTGTGCTATAAACGTCATCATTTATCTCTGCCTAGTGCAGATAAACAACAGCAGGGGGCACTACTTGTATTCGTTAGGTGTTTGGAGTTTGTTGCCGAAATTTGAACGTTGGTAAAAAGTAGCTCGAGTTGCTGCATTTTGGTGACAGACAAGATCAGAGTTCAACCCCTTTGTGATCATCTTCGCCAAAGTTGGCTTTTTGGCCTCCCACGGCTATATTCGCAATGGAAATGGTTGACTTTGTTTTCTACAACACACAGCTTCTGTTTCCCAGTTTGAACAAAGATTTCAGATGGAAGCAGGTAACGCAAAAGCCCTCACCATCCAACCTGTATGGTGTGCTGAAAGAGGAATTCAAGATGAGCTTTGGCACCTCGCAGCAGCCATTTTGGCTGATGAGATGCCACCCTTCATATTCTCTTATGTTGATAGATCGCTCTGTAATGTGCCACTGTCTGAGGACCAGAGAAGGGTTGCCATGGCATTCCTGCCAGCAGTGTAGCATTTAGCAAAATTATGATGATGTCAGAGATGAAAGCGGCTTGGTAGAGTGATGCGGGCTGTCTATACCCTTTGCCCCCATTTTACAGTGTTAAAGTTGTGTGCATCAGGATGAAATGGCTAGGTGTGCCACTTACAGAGCGGCCATAAGATGATCCCATCTTATGATCAGCAGCGGCCTAAACAACATCCCATCTCTATCTCTCACTGGGTACCTATAGAACATTCTCCAGCAGGATTGGGGAAAAATTGTAACTTGAATAACGTCTGGATGCGGCGCTGTGCGAGAATCCAGTGTAGACAAAAGTAGAAATTACAATGGGTTTTAATGCGTTTCTAATGTATTTTGTCGTGTCGCGTTGCGCCTGTCGCGTTCGGTGTGGTCAAGGTGTAAGCAGCAACTGATTTAATTATTTTAGTTAAAGTGTTGTAAAGTGTTTGTCTAACTTCCTTTCTTGTGTATGAGAAATAAAAATGGTAAGATAAAGAAAGAGCTGGAGGTATATTATTAGAGATATAGACCATTTTGCCAGATAAGTTAGGCCTATGCAAATTTTTCTTAACGGAAACTTGCGAAGTAATAACAAAACCATACGCCGACTGTACGCTACAGTACGTTCTGCATGTTCATTGCTGTATTTTGCTTCATTTTCTTTTTCTGTTTTTTTTTTTAGTTCATAAATACGTTTGTTTCGTAGGCTACCTAACACATTGCATAATGTTGTCAACAAAAAAGCACAGCTTGTTCTAATGATCACAAAATCTTAATAAATTAAAAATAACTATAACTAAGTGCAACCGCAGGAGAAGTGTCGGCTAATGCACTACAACAATATTTTTAAAAGGCTGTTCTTTATTTAATCGGCAAAATTGTCGTCTTTAAGGCATTATTCATTTAATAATTTTATCAGCCCACCCTCTAAACTGTTAATCCCCCTTAGCACCCCCAAGAAAAACGTCCTGGTGCCACCCCTGCTTAATATCCATCAAACATTTATTGTGTGCTGTTCTTCCAGGGACAAATTGAGGTCTGCTGTTAATTATTATAATGAATTGTCATCGGGTAGGTCTTTTGAAGACATAGGATGTAAGATGTGTGATATCTATGAGTAACCTAATGTGATAGTTCACCAAAAACTCAATGAGTTGTTCTAAATCTGTATAAATTTCTTTGTTCTGTGATATTTGGAAGAATGTTTAACCTAACAGTTCTAGCACCCCACATAATAGGAAAAAATTGCTTTATAACTTTTTTGTTCAGTTGAATGTAAGAAAGCAAACCGTTCTGGGGCACGTTTGACTGCCATTGTAATTTTTCCTACTATGGTATTCAATGGGGTCCAAGAACTGTTTGGTTACAAGCATTCGTCCAAAGATCTTTGTCTGTGTTCAACCAAACAAATACATTTATACAGGTTTGGAACAACCAGAGAGTAAGTAATTCATGACAGAATTTTTCATTTTTGGGGGGAACTATCCCTTTAAGTAATGCAACACCTGTTTAATTATTTATCTCTGTCTCTTTATCTCTTTATATATTTGTGCTTCTTCAGATGGCATACTGTAATTTAATTATAAACAAAATGACTCCTTTTTCTTTTCCTGTGCATTTTTCACTCTGAACATACAGTTCTCGGATGGCAATTTGTGACAAAGCCCTCTTTGGAACAGAGCTAGGATTTAAATGCCAGGGTTTCACAGAAAAGACTATAATTAAATGGTACTTTCAGTTCAATGACAGTCTTTGGGGTCATTTTCAGATATTGGTGCTAAAAACTGTAGAGTTTACTTATAAGCACATTCACATTCAACGGCTCATAATGATTGCATTATCCTTATTATTATCTGTATTTCAAACAAGCAGAATTTAAATAGACTTGTTGGTGGTAAAATATGCTGGTCTCCTGGTTTAGAATCAAACTGTTGTTAAGGTGAGATTCACACAATAAAGAACAGCTGTTTGTCAGTTAAGGAATACTGACAAAGTATGGGATGGTCATAAAGGAATGAAATACGTGTATGGAGAAAAAAGAGAGAGGATGGAAAGGGAATTGTTGGGAGAGAGGGAGACGATATTGTGTTGCATCCTGTTTTGGTAACTCTATCCATCTGACCGTCCCGGGGCTTTCTGAGGGGAGGATAGGACAAATCGTGAACTGTTTAAACACTGATCCAAACTCAGCTTTGTCTTTTTTTTAATAGCAGAGATTGAGCACTTGGGCTGATTCTACATCAGGAGGAGGAATAGGGGTAAGGGCAGATCTTAGATCTTGGTTAGTTAAAGGGATAGTTCACCCCAAAATAAATATTTATTCACCCTCATATGGTTCAAAACTGGTATATGACTCTTTCTTGTGTGGGACACAAAAAGAGATATTTAGAAAAATGTCTCAGGGGTCCATACAATGGAAGTCAATGGGCGCCAATGTCTTTTATTTTATAATGTATGGTTCTAATTATCTTCTTTTGTGTTCTGAAGAAAAAAGACACGAGGGCTAATAAATGATGCAAGAAATTTAATTTAGATTCACGATTTCACATAATGGATAGAGAAAGGTTATGCGTATTTGACGTACTGTCTGGAGGGCTCCGAGCTCAGGATTTTGCCCGACCCAGAGAACCCCCCGAATAGAAATTGTTAGAATGGTGAAGAAGGGGTGGAATAGGGATGCTTGAAAGCTGTCGATGAACAGATGTAAGGGATATATATTTATACCTATTGAGAGGATGATTAAATGATATGCTCCTCCCATGTAATTAGGCTGATTATCTGAGGTGTTCCTCCCTATCTTTGTTTACAAAACATCATACATTGTACTGTTCCTTTAAGTGTTTGCATATATTTATTTTCTGTTCATAAAACGATAGAAAGTCTGCAATAAAGAGTTATTTAAATGTAATTTCAAAACTTATAGAACTTCAGAATCTATAATAAAATAATTTGGAACGAAAGAAAGGGATGAAAAACATTTGTACATGGAATAAAATTGGAAATATAATTCCTTGGAAAGGTCTTCAAGAATAAAATATATTTTGTGGGGCGCAATATACTGTACATTTCAGATGTGCTTATGAAGCTGTGAAAAAAAATAATGACTGGCTATAAATGTCAGAATCATCCTGGAACATTATGGTTGCTGAAAGCTCAACCAAAGAACCATTACAGAAACCAAGCAGACGTACATTTTTGCATCATAAAGCCACAAACACACACCCAGGAAAGTCAGTACAGGTAAAACCGAGAACTAAAACTGAGAGTGTGGTCGGCAGATAGATACTATCCTACTGTGGACCTCTCTTAGGGTCATTGGGTTCTTCTTCAACAAATGAAGGTGTCAGGCTATCATATCACAGCAGCGTTTAAACCTTTGTGACCTCTGTTCTCATCCTCCACCACCTTTAGCTCTATTAAAGCCGTTTATTTTATAGGTAAGATTCAGTGGTGACCTCGTAGATTTGAATGGCATTGGTTTGGAGCCACTGGAACTGTGTGAAGTGCATTCAAGTGCTGCTCTGACCAGTGGGCAACCTTTTTCCTGATCTGTCTGACTGCCTGAAGATAAATTACACTAGTAGGTCCTCCCTCCTCTCTCTCTCTCTCTCCTCTCTCTCTCTTTCTCTCTCCCCCACCTCTCTCCTGCATTAACTGCAGCTGAGAGGCATTAATACCCTCAGAAGCCCGGAGCATGGCAGTGAATGCAGCTCGGCATGGAGATGAGGCGGAGCTTCACGTTAGGTAATGTGATTTGAGTAAATCACTGCTGCTGTTGGCACTCTTGAGTGACACCCGATCAGCCCGCGGAGATGAGTTCCACAGAGGCAGGGATGTTTTCCATTCAGAACTGTTATACTTGTGCTGATGCTGAGGAGACCAGAAGACATCATGTATAAAAGGTATTTTAGAAAGAAAACATTTTTGTGATGATAGATCACTGTCATTGTTTAATTTAATTGGTTGATACATTTTTTCAGTTTTGCACACATTACTTTCAGCTTTTGAAATCAGCTTTTTCAGGGTAAATAGTTTTTTTGTTAATTTTCAAATGCTTTTTAGTATTCCTTTCCCATGAAAATTTCCCATAAATGCAGTTCAAGTTTTTCTTTTATTTGTTTAAAAGTGATACTTCTCCCAAAAAGGAAATTGCAGTCATCATTTACTCACATTCGAGTTCCAAATCTGTATAAATGTCTTTGTTCTGATGAACACAGAGAAAGATATTTGGAAGAATGTTTATAACCAGACAGATTTTTCCCCCCATTGACTACCATAGTAGAAAAAATATAATGGTAGTCAAAAGTGCCCCAGAACTGTTCTACATTCTTCAAAATGTCTTATTTTGTGTTCAACAGAACAAAAAAATAAAAATAAAGTAATTGTTCCTACTATGGGAGTCAATGGGGGGCAAGATCTGTTTGGCTATAAGCATTCTTCCAAACATTTTGTTCATCAGAACAAAGAAATTTAGACAGATTTGGAACAACTCGAAGGTGAGTAAATGATGACTGAAATTTCATTTTTGGGTGAAGTATCCCTGTAAATATTTAACATATTATTTTTATACATATTATTGTGTTAACTATTTCAACACTAGTTTGTAGCACAGAACAGAGTTCTCAAAAGTAAGCAGTTTATTTTTCTATAGAATTAAAATGGTAAAACAGAAATATTTTTTTTTAAACATGTTTCATTGTGATAATGTGCCCATATAGAAAATACATTATTTCTATTTTGTCAGTGTAGGATTCAAGTGTGATTTTGTCTGTTTATTTAGATGTTTTTTTGACCATTCGGTCACTTGAACCTCATTTAATACTGTGTGTGTTGTGTGTGTGTGCAGTGTTCTTGAGCTGTCGGAAGCGTGAGCTGACGTGATATGAGTCTGTTGCTCCGGTTTGGGGGAGGCAGATCTCTGCTGCTTTCGCTCTTGCTGTGCTATTTGACTCTGCCAATCTCAACCAAGACCAGCAGGCGCCATGGGCCCAACGGACCCACACACAACCACACAGATGACATCATCCTGGCTGTAATACTCCCTCAGTATAATACTTCCTACCCCTGGGCATGGCCTCGCGTGGGACCCGCTTTGGACCGCGCCATCGCCCGCGTCAATGCCGACCCCACCCTGCTGCCCCGGCATCACCTCCGGCACATCTTTGCCAACAGTGAGGACCGATACGGTATCTGTTCCGAATCGATCGCCCCACTCATGGCTGTGGATCTGAAGTTTGAACACAACCCTTGGGCTTTCATAGGGCCCGGCTGTGACTATACTTCCTCTCCAGTTGGGTTGTTCACCACTCACTGGGGTCTCCCCATGGTCACAGCAGGGGCACCTGCTGTAGCTTTCCTGCACATGGAAATGTACACGTCCATTACGAACACTGGCCCCACGCACAAAAAATTGGGCGAGTACGCCCTACACCTATATAGGCATTTTGGGTGGCACCAGCACACCCTGCTGATGTTCAGTGACACCAAAATGGGCGAGAGGGCGTGCTACTTCGCCCTGGAGGGGCTTTACACTGAGATACACGAGAACAACATCACCAACGTGGACCTGGTGTTTGACGAGAATACAGGGCCTGTGAACTATTCCGACCTCCTGCACAAGATTCAGGAAGATGGCAGAGGTGAGCAAACATCTTTTCCTTTTCTGGAACTGTCTGAATGTCTGACCATGTAATCAGTTTTGTCACATACACAATTTCACAGTGCCACAAAGCCTTACCTCCATGATTGCATTTTTATTTATTAGAAAAACGAAAAATGTCAAATATTAGGATAGTTCAACTAAAAATTACATTTATTTTCATGTATTCACCCTCATATCATTTTAAACCTGTTTGACTTTCTTCTGCAGAACACAAAAATAGATTTTTTGAAGAACCTTGTAACCAAACAACAGTGGCCCCATTGACTTCCGTTGTACGGACACAAAACCACTGAGACATTTCTCAAAATATTTTCTTTGTGTTCTGCAGAATAAAGATTCATATACAGGTTTTGACGGACATAAACTTGAATAAATTATTATGATGAACTATCACTTTAAAGGCCAGTGGTGAAGCAGTATATTTTGTGAAAAGTGTAATTTACATTTAGGCACTCACTTAATCCAATGCGACTTTCAGAATCTCTAATGTATATGATTATCCATTGTGTTTTTCCTGGGATTTGAACCTGTGACTTTGGCGTTGTTAGTGCCATGCTGTTCTAGTTGAACTGGAGGGACAACATTTTTGTGATAATAGACACTGCCTTTGTATATAGTTATGGATTAGCTATGTGCTCATAAAAAAGAGTGATAGTCTCAGCAAATCTGGTAGAGCTTGGACGCTCCTTTTACTGCCAGGGACAGTGAATGTGAAGATAACTGGCTGTGACGGGAGCCTTGTTTCTTTGCTCGCTGAGCTTGATTTGTGCTGCACTCAGATTTAAATGCTAAAAAGATGACCTTCCCAAGAGTAAGACCTATAACAAGTTTAATGGCTTACAGGCTGAAAGATATAGCATTCATGAGAAAAAGGTGGATGAGACTGAAAATGGTAGAGTGTTGGAGGACTGCTGGAAATGGAAATGTTTTTTTTTCTGATTCTGATTTTATAAAACATAACATCATGAACATCCAAAATTCATAGATCTTTCCTGTGCAATCACATCCTCTTGTTCCCCCCAAAAATATATATATATATATATTGAGGAGGGTGCAATGCATGCACGTCTATCAAATTTAGCATGAATCTTCAATATCTGTTCTCAGCATTTTTAGATTTATGATTCTACAGGAAAGGGAATACTCAGGAAACCTGTGTCCAGCAGAAGTTATATTGGGTAACTTGTGCTTTAAGCCTTCTATTCAGTTCCCACGGGGGCATTAAAATGTCAACAGAAAACATTTATTAACAGAGGTCAAAACCCCTGCGACCGTCCAAAATTTTTTAACGCACAATATCTGATCTCTTGGCATTTCCTGCAAAGTTTGGATTTGTCATGCATTTTTTGTAACTATTAAGCATTTAATCTTCATTTTAAGTCCCTGGATCTTCCGCTGAGTCACGGAATGATGATAATTGTAATAGAGCTCAGAATTGACTTGTAAAATAAAAATAGTCTGATGACTGGTTTTAAAGATAAGGACATGTGAATTTCAAAACAACCCTTTGAAGATACAGAACTCTGTTGGTGGACGTGGGTTTGCTTTTGTTTAAGGAGATGATATCAGCGGTATTCCTTTTTATGATCCTCCATAAAGAACGCTTTGTAATCTAAAATGTTCTGCTTTTAAAAAGCTAAAAAAGTCTTGGCCCTGTCTGGAGTGTAAATGAAAGCACCTGGCAATGGATTAAGAACCAGTCCAGGGTCAGTTTTAGTACCACTGCATCATCCAAGATTAAGAACTCCCCTATTGACCCGACCACACACATAACCTTGGAGGCAGAGGGAATGGGACAGAAGTCGGACGAAATTATTTTGTTGATGCCGGTATTATTTGTAGTCTCTGACTGATCAGCACCTGTGTGGTGATTACCTGTGGAGCCGTAACCTTTTCCAGGGTTCTCAGAAGAGTGGAAACGCTCTTCCACACCACCTCCCTCTTTCCCCTCTTAAAACATCCTCACAACATCAGCAGCAGGAAGACGACACATGGAGATGCAAACCTCCCGTGAGATCGGAATTTCTAATATAGAAATATAGTCCACTGTTGTGATATATATATTTTTTTAAGGTCTTTCCTGTATGGAGATAATGTTTGTGCTTGAATATGAGCCTTTTAAATTTAAATGGTTTTTCATTTGAGATTATCGCTGCACTTGAAGAAATCAGGTTATAGTCAAACACAAAAAGTTACCCAAAATATGATGTATGAAGCAGCCCAAATACATTGGGTGTCATTTTTAAGGGTTAGGTCATGTAGAAATAGCTGAGTGAGATAAGTACCATCTATGACCGGCTTTTACTGCGTATCCTTGAATTGATAAAGCTACAAGGAATAGATCATCAGCTGCATTCTATTAGTGAAGCTCTATTATATGGACAAGGCGGAAAACTGCCAGCTTGTAAACAGCGATGAGAGTGGTCTTAAATTCTTCGCTGGCCATTGTAAATCCTTGAGATGATGCATTTAAAGAACTTCAGCTAATAACGTATAGATCACACACACGCACACACTTCAAAACTGCTCAGTTGATGAGGACTGTGCTTCTCTGGTCAAACCTTCCATGTACCCCATTACCTCAATTGCACCGGATTCGGCACATGGTGGAAACCAGCATCAAAGTGGACCACAGCTCCAAAGTGCCAAGAGGAAGATAGTGTTTATTGGTCCCCTGCATCTGTCATTGTAGATGTGTTTGAAGAAACGTCTGTTAAGATCTAAACTTCAATTCTGAACAAACCAACTCACAAACCAACTAAGCAACATTTTCTAGCAGATTCCAGGCAAACAGGACATGAATGAGTTTTTATTTAATAATAGTTAATTTTATGACATTTTGAGGAGGAACTGAAAGAATGTTCTGATGAATTGGTTTCATCAATCTTGTCTTCTTTTTAACTAAAATGTCAATCCATCACCATGGTTGCAGAGCGCAACAGCGGTCATGCTGAACTGAACTCTACTTAAAACTCTATGTTGTTCTTCTCCCTAGATTTTTATCCATCTGGATAAGCTTAGATATTACTTTGTACTACACAGGGTGAAGAACAGAAAGACAACTACACACTGATTTGTATGAATTTTGTTTTGCCAATGTTTCCTATCGTTTCTGACCTTTGGATTTAACTAAACCTTTAGGCAATTTAAAGCGATCACCCAAAAAATGAAAAGTCTGTCATCAATTACTTACCCTCTTTTCTTTTTTAACCCGTATGGCTATCTTTCTTCTTCAGGACAGAAAAGAAGATATGTGACCCTGGACGACAAAACCAGTCTTAAGGGTCAATTTTTCGAAATTTAGATTTTTACATCATCTGAAAGCTAAAGAAATAAGCTTTCTATTGATCTATGGTTTGTTAGGATAGGACACTATCTGCCGGAACAACAACTGTTTACAAAGCTGGAATCTGAGGGTGCAAAAATAGCAAAATATTGAGAAAATCGCCTTTGAAGTTGTTAATCTGAGGCACTGTAGCAGGCCATCCACTCACAAAATTTACATTTACGGTAGGAAATTTATAAAATATCTTGATGGAACATGATCTTTGCTTAATATCCTAATGTTTTTTGGCCAAAAAAAAGGGTCACATATTTTAAACAAAGTTGGGTTACACTTTATTTTAAAGTGCCTGTGTTACATTGTAATTATACATTTAAGAACTGACTTATAAAAGGGTATTCAAAATAGGGTTTGGTTCAGGGTTAGTTAAATGTAATTATGCATAATGTATAGTAAATACTATAGTAAATACATGTAACGTGTAACAAGGGCACCGTAAAATAAAGTGTTACCCAAAGTTGGTAACTGAACAGCGCCGGCATCTTTTCAATTCTATTGTATGGGCACAAAACCAATGTAAGTGAATGGGGGCCGGATACCAACATTCTTCAAAATATCTTCTTTTGTGTTCCGTGGAAAAAAGAAAGTCATACAGGTTTGAAATGACAAAAGGGTGGGTAAATGATGACAGAACTTTCATATTTGGTTGAAGTATCACCTTAACACAATGACCTCACTTCCTCTTCACGATATTAAGCAGGTGTCCTGTACATCACACACAGATTTCTGCGCTAATATCATTTGTAACCATGGCTTGTGTTAAACGGCATTAGAGTACAGACGTGACACACGTGAGTCTGAATGGGTATTCGCACAAATTAGCCGAGTTTTTTTAAGGACGTATGCGTGCCAGAGGCCAGAATTGTAGCAAGCGGTTTTTCCACATTCAAACGTCAGATTTGTGTCAAGCAATTCCCTTTAAAACCACTAAAGGGTGGAAAGTTGTTTAGATCAACAGCCTAATGCAGACTTTAAACTGTAGCACGATGAACATCTGGATCATAAGCTGCACTGGTGTAGCATTTCATATGAATAAATAATAATACAGAACAGTATAAACATCATTTATGACTCCTAATGTAACAGCGGTCACTATAGATGCCAATTGGATGCCTTTTTTGTCTTTGCTCTCATGTGAGTCGGCTTCACTTCCTCTGCAACATCTGATGCTGTAGAATTGACATCACTTTCATAATTGACGTCTTTCCTCTCACAGAGAGCTGCTGTCCGGATGTATCGTCCCACCCGATAATAGAGTGAGGTTAAACACATCATAATGATTACTTTCTGTTTCTGTCACATCACTGAAGATCTCGTGAAGAAATAGCTGAATAAGTGAGTGCGTCTGCCTGCCTCTTTGCACATCTCATCGGCTCTCGCTGGCAGACACATAAGAACGAGGCTTCAAGGATTCCATCCTGATCAATAAGTCTGCTTCTATTTCCTGCTGTAATTGCTCTGATCGTTCGGTGTAGCTGCTGGAGTGTTGTGCCTGTAACTGTAGTGTCGATATCCCTTAGAAAAATTTACTGCTAAGGCTTAATCAGGCTTTTAAAAGGAAGTGTAGCAGAGCTAAAACATAACAGTCGAAAGGAATAAATAATGCAAAGCAGCTGTTTTATTCTTGTTCCTGATTTTAATTTGTTGGATTTGAGTCTGTGCATGAAGCTGTAACAATCTCATCTACCTCGGAATCATTAGTTCTCAGATCAGACAGACGTTTTTTCTTTGTATCTTCGCAATTTTTTAGCTACACACACTGTGTGAATGTGTGTTTGTATGTGTCTTTCATGTCTAATAGTTTATTTACTCTGGAGACTTGGCAGAATTTATATTTTATGACTCATTGGGTTATTATTACATTTCAGCTTCAGGGACACAGAGCTGATTAAACCATGCTTTTGGTGATCAGAATTCTAGGTATAACATTTTTTGTATAAATAATAATAATTATTTATGTATAAGTGTTGAGGCTTTTTAAAAATGGGTGATATGTTCTCTGTTATACAAATATTATTAAAGTGAAGGAACTGATTACCGAAAAAATGTATGTACCATGTTAACATCTAATTGTTTCCTAATTATTTTTTTCACTTTCAGAGAAGGGGATATGCTTTCTTGTGCTCTGCTCTCAGCCTAATTGTAGCGCATTTGTATTAGAGAATGGCTTCGCATTTTATGAACAAGTCATTATCGAACAGGCACAATGTGCATCCGTGTTGCTCGATTACAATTACAACGTACCTCCTCATCTGATTCCATAAAGCAGGCTGTGATTAGCACTTGTTTAGAAGGCTGACTCGCTTTTTCTCATGGACGAGTTGGGTGGTGATAGGATGGTGTGCATGGTTTTAAATGTATAGATGTTTCTCCAAACATACAATGAATGTTAGAGCCATCCTAACTGAAAATACCTTGCTCTGGCATGTCTTCAAATATATCTGTGCTTTTGTTTTGTTTCAATATGCACAACAGTAATGTTTTTTTTCCAAGCCATTTTTATCGAAGCAACAAGGAATAATTCACCCAAAAATGAAAATTCTGTCATTATGTCATATTTACTCTCAAACATGTATGACTTTATATCTGCAGAACACAAAATAATATATTTTGAAGATATATTGACTTGCATTGGTTTTGGGTCTATACAATATAAGGGAATTTTGTGTTCTGCAGGAGAAAAAGTCGTACAGGTTTGAAATGACAAGATGGTGAGGAAATGATGACAAAATGTTCATTTTTGGGTTCACTTTAAATATCCTAATTTGACTAAGGCACAGACCTGGCATAATACAATGAATGTTACAGCCATCCTAACTGAAAATACCTTGCTCTGACATGTCTTCAAATATATCTGTGCTTTTGTTTTGTTTCAATATGCACAACAGTAATGTTTTTTTTCCAAGCCATTTTTATCGAAGCAACAAGGGATAATTCACCCAAAAATGAAAATTCTGTCATTATGTCATATTTACTCTCAAACATGTATGACTTTGTTTCTTCTGCAGAACACAAAAGAATATATTTTGAAGATATATTGACTTGCATTGGTTTTGGGTCTATACAATATAAGGGAATTTTGTGTTCTGCAGAAGAAAAAGTCGTACAGGTTTGAAATGACAAGATGGTGAGGAAATGATGACAAAATGTTCATTTTTGGGTTCACTTTAAATATCCTAATTTGACTAAGGCACAGACCTGGCATAAGCTAAGACTTATTTCCAGTACTTTCCTGACAACTAGGTGGAATAGTTATAAAATATCTCTGTAAAACATAATAGATTTACAGAAGAAAAATGTTAAGGTGAGAAAATCGTTCAGAATTTGATTTGCTATATGTTACTGACTGTTAAATGACAGAACTGCTATTCATCAGATTATCTTGAAAGATTGTGATTTTACATGAATTAAATCTAACATCTACATGTTTTTAAAAAACTAGAAATATAAGTATCAATAATACATTTGAATAATACGAGCAGGCACCGAGGCATGTGGCTCTGAAATTGTCGTTTCAACTACCTATTTGGAAGCAGATTATTTCTTACCAAAGCGACTAACAAATGTAGTGAACTGATGAATTGAAATTGTGAATTGTAACCTTTTTTGGACCACAAAAGCATCCAATAATTTACTGTCCTTCCTGTTAAAGGAAAACCAATGTTTTGATAAGAGTCTGAGAAATGTGAAGTGCCTGCATGCTGAGTGCTGGTTAATGTTTAACCGTTCCATAAATAGTGTTTTACTCGGTTAGGTTGATTATCAGCCAGCAGTACCTCTCTGGGTCTTTATCTCATACTGATATGCATTTGACTGTGTAATGGGTGGTTTTATCTCTGTGACAGTCTGTTTCTTACACCTGACACACTCCTTTCCAAAACAGATTGGCATTTTCGTATGGACTTGCTTTGATAATTAAATGAAGTGTGTGCATCGCTCTAGGAGGTTGTGATCCACCATGAACGGGGAAATCAAAACGTCCTGGTTAAATTTGCATTGGTGGCATTGGCTATGCTCACAAATGGTGCAATTTGTTTTTTGATGTAGGTTGCTGTTCTTGTGGACACTGTGTTCTCTTTCCTTCTCTTCTTCTTTCTTTTCCATACCTTACAGAGAGATATACAGCTGTTTTTGTCATAGCAACAGGTATGTGGGCAGATCATTTAAAGGTTTTGCTCTGGTTAGTTTATTTTTTTCTGTAGACGTGGGGGCTGTTTTTCTGACAGCACCAGACAGAACAGAACCTCTGACTCACAATGTACGGCTTGTTACCCTTTGTGTCCTGGATCCCTATTCTTCCTTTTGTTTCACATGCATGCATGAGATAGTGTTGTAGCCTGCTGACCTCCTGTGCGTGTGGTCCTGGTAAGCCCCACAGTTTATAGTTATATAACTTACATATTATATGTATGAGTAAGCTGGAAAAATATGCTTTGAGTGCCTGTGATGTGATGAGCGCACCTTCAGCCTTCAGAGACATTTTAAAGGAAAGATGTTTTCAGCAATGAAGTCGTAAAGCAACAGCTGTACTCTGTTTGTTGTATTATACATAAATAAAGATTAGACACTGGCGGACTGTTATTCATTCTGTACTGAACTAATATTTAAAAGTTTACTTTCCGTTCCACAAAGAAGGCTCACGGCCGACCAAAAAACTGCCTGAAGTTACTCTTCTCTCTAAAATTGTCATTACTACAAATTTCGGAGTAAATATAAACACTTAATGCACCACATTTAGCTATACATCCATTTGTGTGACAGTAGTAGCCTACTGGATCGTGCGAGTTTAGAAATAACTTAACCTTATGGTCTGCTGGTGTGTACGCAAATATATAGGTATAATTATTTCTAAATCCTGAATGTGTTCCTCGAATGCATATCAACTTTCTGTCTGAAATAGCTTGTTGGACATAGGAACAGGAACGAAGGGGGGCGGGGTTTTGCAAAGCGTCAATTGGTCCTAAATTATACAGGATGCATATTAGATTCCTAACCGATACAAATTATAGTTATTAGACCCCTCTCTCTACCAAGATCTGCTATTTACAGAGAGAGATTGCCTGGTCTCTCTCTCTCTTGCGGTAAATTGCAGATAAAACACAGTTCAGGGTATATTCCTGCATAAAAAAACAACTAGACGGAGTTAACTGAATGCAACATAAGTGTGGTAAAAGGCTAGTTTGCTCTTGTCATTCCACACCTGTTTGACTTTCTGCCAAACACAAAACATATTTTGAAGAACATTGGTAATCAAATGACACTGTATAGATATAGACTAGTAAAATCTTTTAATTTAACATTTCTCAGAATAACTTCTTTGTGTTTCACCAAAGAAAGAGTCATATACAGGTATTGAACGACACGAGGATGCATAAATAATGACAGAAATGTTATTTCTGGGAGGACTGTCCATTTAAACTGACACGGTGTCTTAAACTGAATTTGTGTAATGTATGCATGCACACACACACACGCACATCTACACCTACATGCACAAACAGACATCCGTATTCTTCATTATCCTCGGCTTATATCCCTTATTATTTTGTCAGAGATGCAACATGGTTCTTGAGTTTCAGAATTCGACTAAAATGCTAAATCCATTTATCACCTTGCGTTCATTATCATCCACTAACACAAATGAGGCACACACACACTCTACACATGTAATTACCCCGCCAATGGCAGTCTGGTTTGGAGTCAAGATCTGTCGCTTTCTTTCTGTCTCGATAACCCCGCTGATTTGATCCGAGTTAATGAAGCATTTTGTTTTCTTGTCCGAGTCTCTTTCTTCCCCTGTTTATGGTTCCTTCTCTCGCCTGTCTATTTCTGATTATTAAAAACATTTAAAAAAAGCTCTGCTTTCGTCATGCATACAGTTTGTTCCTCATAAAACACCCGGTTTACTTGTGGTCAATAACAAATGAATAGTGGAAAATAAAGAGTGGGTCTGCTTTTTAAATTTGTAGCAATTGTGAGTAACCAGTTATATCAAGTAAAAGTACATTTACATTTGATAGGTACATTTTATGGCAGTACATCAATTTAGCTCCAATGCAGACACACTTAGACAGATGAACAAAAATGAATGTTTGCTAGTTCCTGTCTGGATGTTATATTGAAGTAAGTGAAGTGATGCTGAGGAAATATCATTATGGCATTACAGTCAGTTCTTGTAAAAAGGCTCAAGGCTGTGCTATGCTGCTATATTCAGACTGCTCCATATTCTGTTATATTTCTATTTCTTTTTTAAGACGTTTTTACTTTTTGTGATCTTTTTTTATTTCTGTCAAAACGGATTTGGCATTATGAAGATGCAGCACTTAGAGATTAAAAAAAGTGTTGACAAAGTCCCACCATAAAATGTAGAATTTTCCATATTTTGTCCATTAATAGGCTAGAAATGCTGTGCACATTTCATACATAAAGTAGATGTTAATAGACAAGAATGCAAGTATAATATAATTTTTTAATGGAATGAGCTAAAATGGCAATTTATGTAACACAAATGAAGAAAACTGAGAAAGATATTCATATTAAGGCTTGTATGTTTAGTCAGAACAAGCATACATTTTGGGACATTAAGATTATGATTTCATTGGCGATATAGAATGTTTTAAAGAAATTTGGAGTTATGATGGGAAAATTTGTTCTGTTTATGAAGGATATCTGGGGATATCCATTCATTAATTTTATCCTGTATTTACTTATATGCCCGGTTTCACAGACAACGCTTAAAACTAGTCCCAGACTAAAATGAAAGTTTGAGCTGTCTTAACTAAAAATAAATTGCCCTGACATATCTTAAAATATGTCATTGCTATTGTTTTGTCTCAAGATGCAGTAATATTTTTATCTAAGGCATTTTCTTAAAACCGATTTAAATATTATAATTTTACTAAGGCATAGTACTGGCTTAAGCTAAGCCTTTGTCTGTGAGACCTGGCCATAGTGTTTGATCAGTAATTGTTTTCAAAATTTGTAGAATGAGGTTAAAATATCTCTCTCTCTCTTTCGTTACAGTGGTGTTTGTATGCTGTTCTCCAGATATTTTCCGTCAGCTTATGGTAAACTTCCACAGGGCAGGTCTGCCTAAGGAGGAGTTTGTCTTCTTTTACATTGACATCTTCGGACGCAGTTTGGGCTCCCAACCATCTCATCCATGGTCCAGAGGTGATGATGATGATGAGGAAGCAAAAGAGGCTTTCCAGGTGATTAAACCTTCTGGAAACGTGAGAGAGTGGTATATGTGTCAGTTTATATCTGTCAGTCTGTCTATTAGCTTATTATTGATGTTCTGGTATCATTTATCACTTTCCCTGTTTTAAGATGACTCATCATTTAAAGCACATACAATTCATATATGTCACAAACTGCCTACGAGATTTGAAGGGGTTGAAGATCTAAATGCAGCTTTAATCCACAAACGGTACTGGTACAATGGTCAGGGCAGGCATAAAAAAGGCAGAAACGATATAACAGGCCAAGGTAGGGGCAGGCAACAGAGGTTCCAAAACGACAAGCTAGTCAAAAAATCAAAACACAAGTAAACCAATAGAAGACCGCTCACAAATGCAGTGAGACATAAACAAGACTTTGCAATGACAGAATAATTGAACCAGGCTTATATTGACACACAGGTGAGAATGATCAGTGTTCAATGAGCCCGGGCAATGGGTTATGGGAAATGTAGTGAATAAAGAAGTCCGGGTGATGGGGAGAGTACTCTCTTGTGGAGCACGAGGGCTCTTACATCACTAGGGATGTGGCAGTGATGAACTTTTCCCACCGGTTAATAGACGTGTAAAAACACCGGTAGTACCAGTGACACCGAGGGTGGGGGGGTTTGATGGGGTCTTTGAAGATGCAGCTATGCGCATGGTGCATCATACATTACATTTACATTGACATTTGCTTATATTAAACACAGACCTTACAAAACGAATAATAACAGCACATACCAAGCAAAAATAAATAAGAAATGAATATTAGAAAAACCTTATTGGCCAGTTAACCAGTGCGTAGTGATTGGTCGAATACTGCATGCGTGTAACGGAAATGTAACGCCTCTTACCATATTTGGAACATTAGGTTCCAAAGCAATTGTACTGACAGGTACGCCCACCTTACTTGCGTATACATTTGGGTGGTCTTTGTCAAATCATACCACGAACTGACACAGATTTTTGGGGGTGTGGTTACAAGAGGCGTTTTTAGGCAGGTCTGGGTGACCATTCGCTTTTAGATAGAAAGCATCTTTTGTTCCGACGCTTTAATTTTTGCAATTTTATGTGTCTAATACATGCATGGACAACTTATAACACAGAAAAACACGTATTCGCTCCATATGACCCCTTTAACTTAACTAAGTGATTTATTACTATAAAAATTCAAAATGACGGTGGGGGTCGGTGCGGCAGTGGACAAGTGCTGTAATTGGTAGACAGGTGGACACCGTGTATCACCGGGGACACTGACTATCGAAATAAGTCTATTGTCTACCAAGATAAACAAAATACCAATCCATTAGGGAAATAGTAGTACATTAATTTAAGGAATAGGTCCGAACCAATCAGTTCTGGGGCACTATTGACTCAATAGTGCCCCAGAACTGTTTGGTTACAAACATTCTTCCAAATATCTTTCTTTGTGTTCAGCACAACAATTTATATAGGTTTGGACTTGATGTAAATGATGACAGAATTTTTTTATACCTTTAAAACATACATAACACTTTAGTTTTTGTTTATACATTAAATACATTGATTATTTATCTGAATTTCACATGTAACTCTCTTGAATATTTTGTGTGATCAGAATTGTATGTTTGCCTCTTAGAGTGTGAAAATTCTGACCTACCTGGAGCCCCAGAATCAAGAGTACCAGGAATTTGTTGCTGATCTAAAATCAGATGCCAAAAGGATGTTTAACTTCACAGTGGGGGATTCGCTGGTAAGAGAAATCTTCACTTTTGAGTAGATTTGTGTGTTGCACACTTTTATGAATTGGGCATTTATGCTTAAATCCTTTGTCTCTTTCCTTTTATTTTTAATTAAACTCTTTGCCAAGATTCTCTCCTTTTCTGTCTCCTCCTGCAATTTCCAAATAATTCCTCTTATTAAAAACTGTGTGCCTGTATTGCAGCCAGATCGTCGTATTAGGAGCTTAAAGAGACTCACCTGCCTCAAATGAACGAATTAATGTTTTTCTGCTAATGTGCTTTATATGTGTTAATAGCCTTTTCTATCATAGAAATCTATTCATCAACAGGAAACACACTGAGAATAAAGTAGGTCAAGACAGGCAACTGAGGCACTGTTGCTTTCTCTCTTTCTCCATATGTACTACCTTGGTAAAGGTCATAAACAATGACATATCTGTCTGTGTGCGTGAGGCTCCGAATATTAATTTGATGCAGTGTTTACCAGTGTTTTATGGCAGCATCCATCTAAGGATTATAAAGTAAGGCATTTATTAAACATGCTAAGGTTTCTAGCTATTAAGCATGTGTGAAGGGTGTACAGTACAGTGTGCGGCATATTATGCTCTTTATGGGAGTTTAGAGGGTCAGAGAGGTAGTTTATGTCTTTTCAGAAAATCTCACCATTTACTTTCATCTGTCAAAATAACATACTGTTCACACAAGATCACCCATGTAGGCAGAAACCGTTTTTCACTCAACTCAAGCTCTCCATCACTCAAACTTGAAGCTTTCAGTGTAACAACAGGTTGATCTGAATCAACCGCTGCAGACTCACTGCAGGCACAGATTGACAGTCAAATTGACAGTCAAAACTAACCCAACCTGCCAGCAAATTCAAACAGGAATCCATGAGTTTATTTAAACGATTCCTCATGTATGAAGCATTTATAAATGTTGCGCTTCAGATATTAAATGGTATATTAATAATAATTTTAAATGTATTGAATCGGGGTGAGTAAAACTCTATATTTATTCATATTTCAGATTTGTCTGCATTGACACCTTGTCGTGTGCTCACAGTGAGCCGGGTTCGATTCCCATTTTCAGTGTTCCTTTGATGGCCCTGCTCCCCTGTCTCCTCCCAATGCTTTCCTGTCTCGTCTCCATGGTACCCTATCATTAAAGGCATAAAAAGCCCCAAAAATAGAAAAAAAAGAAATATATCAGATTTAAATTTGATGTTTCACTTGTTACTTTTATATTTGCTTAGTATTGTGTCAAAGGAACTAGGTATACATGTTTATTAAAGATGTTTATTGCTTTACGATATACAGCACGGATAAAACTTTGGAAATGTTTGACTGAAATGTTTCTAATAATCTTAACCATTTTTTTATCTTAAAATGTATGCTTAAACATTTGAAATGACTGTTGTAGATACAAATATAATTGTGCCAACAAATCAGTTTCTTAAATTATAAAATAATGAAGAAATAGCAGCCGATGCAAAAATTCTCTTTAAAAAGCTCAAGAAGCTGAATGGTAAAATACCAAGATTCTTGAAGAAGTATGGCAAGTTTGAAGATCCTAAAATATAAATTAGATCTGACTTTAGGTGCTTTTATTTGTTACATAGTCCATTTACATTTGTGCTACTGTATAGTTTTGATAAATTGACTTATATTTCTCCACCTTTTAAATATAAATAAATGAAGAATATGTATTTCCAAACTTTTGCTTGGTAGTGTAGATATGCCATGTAGCATGACATTTATTGGTAGAACTTTCTACATGTTTATTTAACATCCCTTAAAAATACTTCTGACAGTTCTTTCTCGCTTGCTCGGTGATGCTTGAAGTTGCATCGATTCAGTCTGACTGAAGTCCTTTTCATTTGAAAAACACAATTCCTGTCTTTACCCGTATACTGAATCCCTCTGATTGCTACTGGGGTATGTTTCTGAGAGACCCCTGCAGAGGAACGCTGTGGGGTTTATCACGGCTCTCTCGCAGCAGAACGGCCAGTATGAGTGCGTCTGATTGTCTTAATTTGTCTGAGGCTTTGTGGATTTTCCACTCGCCATTGTTTCTGATTGAATCTGAGATTGTGTCAGTCTAACCACTCTCAAGTGTTTATCTGGTTGCCTGTTCACGCTTTTGTGAGGAATCCAGACAGTTTTCCTCATCCGCTCTGATAACAGGATAAGAATACCTGCTTAAATATCAGTAATGGCAAATCATTCAGTCTTAGACATTTCACCTGTTCCTCTGTTAGCTATACATTTGCCCAAGTTCATGTCAAGCTTAAGATAGAGAAAATCTAGTTTTTCCCAGAGGTTTTCATCATAATGATAGTTCAGATGTCAATATTTGGTAGTTTAAAAACCCATGTGAAGTCTCTCTTAAAGTCTTTGCAGCATTTTTTGTTTCTTTTGAAGGGCTTTGCAGCGTTTTTTGTTTCTTCCTCATAAATAGGCACATAAAAAAATTATTGTTGCTTGTGGTACTGTATTCCATTCCATTCCATTTTCTACCGCTTGTCCGAACTACCTCGGGTCACGGGGAGCCTGCGCCTATTGTGGTACTGTATGTACATTTTAATTTGCATAAATAGGTTGTCTCTCAAAAATGTGCGTTCTTTTTTTTGTCACATCCATAACATATATTTTTTCTATTTTAAAATAGAAAGCTCTTACTGATTTTATTTATGTCTGGACACATCATGGGAGGTTTAAACAGATGGTTCAATATATTTGTAATAAATACATTCTCTAGACTTAAATTTCAAGTTTTGACTAAAGATGTCACATCAACACTGGATCTGCCCATTTATGTAATCCTTGAAGAGACTAATGTTTTGTGAACACAAAATGTGTTGTTTTTAGAGTGTAAGGTTTCATGCGCTAATGGATTTGTTTTGTATATTTGATCATTTCAGATGAACATCATCGCTGGTGGTTTCTACGACGGTCTGATGTTGTACTGCCACGCTTTGAATGAGAGTTTTTCAGAAGGACACGACCGACCCTCAGGAGACTTGGTCACAAAAAGAATGTGGAACCGAACCTATCATGGTAAGCATGCCTTTGAAACCGTAAAATCTATCCATGTCTCATCACAGAAGTTAAACAAGGGAGCTTAGTGCTTACATACATGCTTTTTGGCTAATCAAATAAAAAATACATTTTGAATTAAAAATTTTATTCTTTGGCATGCTAAATTAAATAAAATTCTTCTGAATAATCCTGCAATTCTGCTAATGTGAGGAGCTGCCACGCCACGATGATGATGATCCGATATCACTGCCAGGAATGTGTCTTTCTTCCACGTATCTAAGCTTTAATAACATGTTTCACGTGATGTAGATTCGTCTTTGAAAAGGTCGATAAGCTCTCGGATCCGAAAAAGTGAGAACTTCTCAATTAATGAACATCAATGACAGAAGCATAGAGTCTCTTCACTTCTGTAGAGGTCACAAGGTGCACAAAGGTCTCTGTGGTCTATCACTCTGTTACTGAGGAAACAATTATGTTAATCATGCTTTTCAACTCTCAGGAGGCTGAGAAAGTCAGATGGTTAAAGGTCAGACAATTTGAAAAGGAATATTGTTCAATGTGTCATAAATGGACTCCTTTTTATCTTCCTATACCGACTCTTTCGCGCTGCATTGCTTTGTCTGTTAGGATGAGCATGCGTTGGGATCAGTTTCTGGCTTTGGTGTGTTGGGCGATTGGTGTATTAAAGGAATACTTCACTCAAAAAAGAAAATTCGGTCATTATTTACTTGCCTTCGAGTTATTCCAAATCTGCATAAATTTCTTTGTTCTGATAAACACGTAGAAAGATATTTGGAAGAATGCTTATAGCCAAACAGATTTTGCCCCCTATTGACTCCCATAGTAGGAAAAGCATTCTTTCAAATATGTTTCTATGTTTTCATCAGATAAAGATTTGGAACCACTCGAGGGTAAATAAATGATGACAGAATTTTCATTTTGGGTGAAGTATCCCTTTAAGCTGGATACTTGATGCAAGTTAATGTATGTGTGTGTGGGCTACATGTGTGTTCAGCCGTTTCTCTTTAAGCTTAACTTTAAGCGTTACTTTAAGTCGAGCTGAGACTAGGTTTGGTTTGTGTTATTCCAAAAGAATACGACTTGTAGATGTCAAAATTTTGTACAGGAAATTACAGCAACATTTAATTTCCTTTGTGTGACAACTAGCCCCGGTCACTCCTGTAGTATCAAACAATCAAAGTCTAGCATTACAGTCCCTTTACAGAGAGAAGCTACCCACAGAGACTAATCCGATGACGCACTTCCCAGAAATATAATGTGACTTCTGTCAAGTTTACAGTGAAAGAAAAGTATGTTTGCACACGCTGTGCATATGACGCTCAGTCACATGTTTAAAAAAATAAATCACAAACTTAACATTAAGTTTCATGCACAAGCTGAACGGTCCTCACATGATATCCTACAGCTGCTGAGCTGAAATACTACAAAGAGACTGTAGTGTTGTGTTGTGTCACTTTTTATAAATCTATTGCATGTGCACACCATGTGACCTGGTTTTACAGTGTTATGTTCTTCATACAAGTGTGCCCCCATATGTTTGAGGATACAGTTTATACAAGATGTGTCTTTAGGTCTTTGTTTGAAAGAGAGAGTGTGTGTGTGCACGTGATTGTGTTTGCGTTTGTGTGTTCATAAGCAAGGTCTAATGAACTAGCATAAAAAAAGATGCGCTCATTTGTGTTTATGCATTATTCATTCTTCAATTCTTTAGAATAGTTCACCTTAAACTTATGGTAGTGTCATCATCTGTTCTTGTCCATCTTGTGATCAAGCAGAAATGAATTACACAAATGAGCCAATTACATCCAATTTCACACAACATGTTACAATGTCGCACATTCATCTCTATACTGTAGCTTCCTTTTTAATACGCTTTCACCCTCTCTCTATTGGTCCTTTCATTCCCACATCTGTTCTATTTCTGTCCATCTACCTGTTTATCTCCCCTCCCTCTTTTCCCTCAACCACTGCTTCTTTTCATCTCTCTCCCTTCCCGAGGTCTTTCCCTGTCAAGGTTGATGTGGTGACTGAAGTACATGGTAGTGTTCCTTTTTCACAAATAAGTATTTTGCAGGCTTTGTTTTTATCCCCAGTGTCAATATTTATCTCGGGTGATCTGATCTCAAGTGTCTTAATATGATCCCAGTAAGCAGATGTCCCTGTCATGGGATCTGCTTACAGTAATGCTGTTATAACTTAGTCTGTTTTCCCAGCTGCAAACACAGACAGGTGCGTTTCTACAGAGGTCTGACTGAGATAAGACACATCAAGCAGGGCCAGACTTCTTCCATCTCAGCTTTTCTTGAACATTTTTGCTCAGACTAGACTAGAAATCTGTATGAAATCGAACAGTAGATTTTTTAGTTAAGTGTAATGGAACAAGATTTGTTACACTGATACATCAGTTCACTTCACTCAATAGCATTTATATATCTGCATATCATTTTTTTTTTTTGGAGTTGGGATTATTTGTTTTTTAAAAAGATTGAATAGTCATCTTTTTCCCAAGATGTTTATTCAGTGTGTACATGAGTGTTCACGTGTGTGTGTGTGTGTGTGTGTGTTTGTTTGGCTGTATATGAAGAAATAAGTGTTCCAGATTGTTTTCATCTTTACCAGCATGTATTGATTTGGAGCTTGTAAAAATGAAGCTCATTCAGGCATTTATATCCTGAAACTCTGCCTCACAAAGCTACGAATCTGAGCACCAACTCTCTGAATAGATGAAAGAACGGATTGGTCTAGACTCTAGAGTCTCTTTCTGCCTTTAAATTACCAAGAAAAAAATATCCTCCATGTATTATAAGGATATGAAATCCTTTTCAAATGAATTGATTGACTGTAGTCCTGCTGTATTGAGTCAGTTTGCACAGCTGGCTCAGAGGGATACTGACTTAAAATGAAATGCAATGGGTACAATTTGCCCACTATACCCATCATTTCACAAAACTTCATCTAACTTTCATAAAACTATTACTATTTATTATTCTTAATACACTTATGTAGTTCATATTTCCTTGTATAATTTGTAAAATGTGCTAAAGTTCTTTAGTTTAACAATATTAGATGAATGGATATTTAATATGAAATATTATCTGCATAAAATATCATCTAAAATCTGTTGATTATACACAAAAGTCCATGAAGCCGTGATGCACTGACGACATAAATATAAAAAAAAAATTGGTATACTTTGCAGAGTCTTGTGACTGTAAAAAAGATTCACTTCATAATCATAACATTTGCGTAACACTGTGATGTACAGTACAGTATGAATGAATGGGTATGATTCATGGCCTCTCTACAGAGCTTCTCTGTTTAATTTGTTCCTTTCCTCAGACTAATTTAATGGACAGTTTAAAGTGAATCATTGCCTTCTTTATTTTTTATTAATGTTTATGAATATGAATTTCTGTTTCTATGTGTACATTAATGTCCTTTACCGGTGCTTTTTATTTCAGCATCTGCCATTTACATGTTTTAATATCGGTATATGGTACTCAAATAATTTCCTGAGCATCCTGCTGTGATCTTCATCATGCTGCAATACACAACAGACAAACATTTCACTATTTTTCTTTCATTTAATACATCACGCCAATTATGATTTCCTTTTTCTTTGGTGCTGTTTGTAATGTTTTGGGGGATCTATTTTCAGAAATGCAATATAATATACATAACTATGTCTTCAGAGGTGTATAAAAACCTTATATAAAGAAAGCGTTATCTTTTTATATCTTAGAATGAGCTATTTCTATACACCGCTGGTCCCCTGACCAGCGGTGTTGTTTACATCAGCCTTAAACGGACAAACTGCTCTACGGAGCAATACATTATATCCTTCGGCAAAGAAGCGAAAACGTGACAAGATCTTAATTCTGTGTCAGCCACCATAGTGCTTAAAAAGAGAGGGGGGGTGGAGTGAGCCATTTGTTGCAATTCACAACCTCACCGGTTAAAATCTCCACATTGCTCCTTTAATTCCTGGATAATCGGGTCTTTCTTGCCTTGCATTTTTGATGTGTAGAGATCTTTACACAACCTTTACAATGCTAATAATCCATAGACCTAATTGTGTTGGTGTGTATTTTATGTGTCCATTTCTTTTATAACCGTGAACTCATGAATTAAACCCATTATCACATGTAAGTTGAGGTCATAACTCTCTCTCTCTCCCATTCGCTCTCTCTTTCTTTAGTACAGCGTTGACATTTCCATTCTGATAACGGTTAAGCTTTTCATATCAGTCTAAATGTCATTGTGTGTTTCCTTTAAGCTGGGCTCAGCCTTTATCTGTAGCCCATTTAAAGAGGTGATTGGCCTTCACAGGAAATTACAGCCAGCATCTGACCCCCATCGGGAAGAATGTGAAGCTTTCAAGAGTCTCAATCAGATTTGATCAAACACTCACATACAGTTGTACGGAGAAAGCATTGATTTGCCATGTGTGATTATTATCATTATAATAACTCATAATGCGGAAAAGTGGGTGATGCACAGTAGTGTTAATATGTGTAAAGACACAATCACATTTAATGAATTGCAGAATTAATACCCACAAACGGGTTCAATGTCACTGCATGTTTTGTTGATGTCTTACTTTACACATAGTCCTCTAAATAGCTCTAAAGTAGTGACCAAAAATCTGGTAAATAAACTTTATTATTCTGTAAAAGCTCATTAAACCCGGAGCCGATCAAGGTCTTTAAAGCACTTTATAGCAGGTAATGTTTCTATAAGGGGTATGGTGTGAATTTGACGTAGTGAGCTCACACGCACACATTAGGGTGACCACCCGTCCTGCTTTGGGTTGTACCGCACAGCATTTTCACCCCTTGTCCCGCATGTCGCATATTGAGAAAATGTCCCGCATTTTTATCAATCTGTTGGTTTTTAGTTGTCACATTAGCAAACACCTTCTTTAACCTGAAACGCACATGAGACGCTTGTTTGCGCCATTGTTTATTTAACTATTTAACAGCGCTGTGTCAAAAGCAGCAACCCTGTGCACACCCTTGTCCAACGAGCTCATTCAAACACGATTTTTCAATGCCTTTTATCCAATGTATGAGAAGAAGGCGGTAATTTAAATCATCAAGAGGCTGCAACGTCTGTCAGTAGATGTCAACTTGCTGAATAAAGTCACTAAAACTGGCTTTGAAAAATGTTTCCCCATGTTAAGCCTATAGGGTGTGCCTAGCGTATTTAAAAAAAACTATTATTTGCAAATCATGAAATGCATTATTTAACAATAATACATTTTAAAAGATAAATTATTTTTCATTATTTGTTTGTTCTTTTAGTTTTCTCTTTTTGAGAAGATCTTCAAATCATACAACGCCACGAGACAGTGACCCTTAAATTGAAATCGCCATTAAAATCTTTTATAAAATAAAATTTTTATCTATGCCTTAATTATGTTGTAGTTTGAATTGACTGAATAACAATTTTTATAAGATAAAAAAATATATAAAAATGTTTTAATTCCGTTATTATATCACAATTCGCACTACCTTTCAATGGTTTCCCACATTGTCCAACAATAAACGGATTACCTGTCCCACAATTGGTTTGTTGGGTAGTGGTCACCCACGCACACATGCGCTCACACGTTTTCCTTTGCCCAGGTGTCACTGGTCTGGTGCAAATTGATGAGAATGGAGACAGAGAGACTGATTTTGCCTTGTGGGACATGACTGACACCAAGAGCGGCAACTTTCAGGTCAGTGATTTTCACACGCTCACCTTTCTCACCTGTTTCACACCTCAGTTGTCAGTTTCTTAATAGGGCGTCATGCAACACTTTGGAGGGTTTTTCAAGGTTAGTACATAATAATACATTCTGCTTATAAGTGCAAGTTAAAGTTGTCTGGTGGTGTTATTTGTCATTCAAAACCCGATTTGATCTTTTCAAAAATAATAATGCAAAATTGCAGCTGAACTTGATCACATGGGAACACCATGTAGATAGAGGAATAACTTTGACATTTTGATAATAACTCAACACTAATTTTTTTGTTTTATGGGAGAATTTTTTGATTTTGGAGTAATGTATCATTTTTTGTTTCAAGCAAAAATGATCTGCAGAAAGTGGTACTCTTTGAAATGGCCAAATTTAGAAATGCATTATTTCTGCAGCAGTGTTTAAGACAAACACATTTAGCTTTTATATAATTTGATCATTTCAACATACAGTAAACTAATTTAGCATATATTTTTGATATTTTTTGTATTTGGTCCGAGGTTGCATGTGCCCTTTTAGTTTGAATGGACAATAAAGTGATGAAATGCAATCTCATCTTTCTGTTGCTGAAAATATGTGTGTACGACAACCAAACTGTTTTGCCTTTGTTACAGGCTAATGAATCAGAATATAACACCTGAATCTTGCAAACAAGTGGCAGATTGGTAGTGTTATTTTAAATCAGAAAACACACACATTTTGAAAGACACTTGATTGGTAATTAGAAGACTCAGCTGTAGTTAAGTTAATTGTAGGATATTTATTCAGTCGGAGAGTTTTTTTTATTTGTGCACGTGCACCGGATAGATGCTGAATAGATATTAAAGAGCTCAGCTGGTGCTCAACTTTTGAATGATTTTCAAAAGAGAACAATGCTTTTTGTAGGATATCGTTGCAGTTACAGCACATATCAGTAATAAACCTTAATAAAAAACAATCATGCATCAAATTGACTGATTGAGAATGTTTGTTTATTTTGTATTGCGGAACAGATTGTAGCTGTGTATAATGGTTCTCAGAAACAGATGGAGATTCTGCCTGAGAAAACCGTCCAGTGGCCCGGTGGTGAGATTCCACTGGACGTACCCCTCTGCGGGTTTAAGAAGGACAATCCAGCTTGTCTAACACGTGCGTATCGAATGGTCTTCCGTAATGATCCAGGTCCTGCAGCTTATAGCCATTTATAACTCATTTACACTTCTCATAGGAACCATCGCAATGCACCAGATGATTTCCATTGTGATCTTCTTCATCCTTGTCATCATCTTCACTGTGACCGTGTTTATATACAGGTGAGAAGAAGAACTTAATTCTTGCTCATTTGTAAACACTTCTGTTGTCACTTGATTACATATCTTAACACACACACATGCATATATAAACAGAAAGTTGAAACTAGAGAAGGAGCTGGTGGCTCAGTTATGGAGAATCGCTTGGGAGGACGTTCATATGAGCAATCTGGAGAAAGCCATGAGGAGCACTGGCAGCAAACTAACACTTTCTCTGGTACCACACACACATACTGTCAAATGTCTTTTCTTTACTTTTAATTTTGTTTTATTACAGTCAATCTAAACTAATTTGACTCTTTACAGAGAGGTTCAAACTATGGATCCCTGCTGACAGCTGATGGTAATTTCCAGGTGTTTGCTAAGACTGGCTACTTTAAGGTATTTGCTTTGGTTTACCTGTTACTTGCATATTAAACCCTTCTCCAAAATGTACATATGATGCCACAGAGCAAATGTAACATGATTGTATGCCTGTTATGTCCCCAGGGAAACATTGTGGCTATTAAATACATCAACAGAAAGCGTATCGAATTGACCAGGAAAGTGTTGTTTGAACTGAAACATGTGAGTGTGTGATGATGTTTTGTTTACTCAACATATAACGACTCAAAAGTATATTTTATGCAAATGTCTTTGAGGTTTAAGTGTGATGATAAAATCATATAATGTGTCTTTTCAGATGAGAGATGTGCAGAATGAGCATCTGACCCGTTTTATTGGTGCCTGCATTGAGCCGCCCAATATCTGCATTGTCACTGAATATTGTCCTCGTGGCAGCCTGCAGGTACAAACCACACCCCTAAACTTACAGTCTCTTTTATACATAATTTATCCTATACGTTATATGTCGTCACTGTCCTTCCGAAACCTTGGATGTCCAAATAGTTTTTCTGGAAATGGAAAGAATACTGTACTTTTAAAACGATTAAATACCGTGTTGTCAAAGTTGAAAAGCATTGTTTTATACGTTTTATTTGTTCGATATTTGCAAAACCCAGTGATAAATATATAAGGTTACTAATAATAATGATTTACGCAAAAATAAAAGTCACAAAATATGGAGAGACAAGGGTTCAGAAGGACAGCAACGACATGCACACAGCCTCAAGAAAACATGCAGGAAATCTGTTTGTACAGTAGACCCCAAAATATACTTTTTTGGAGAACTTTTAAACTTACAAAGTGTAAATGAATTTCATTGGAATATATACAAAATATCAAATCAATCTGCAAACAATGTATGCTAGATGTTTAAAGCGCTTTTTATAATTGTAAATGTATTTTTTTATTATTTAAAACTGAACAAACCGTTTGACATTTGCATTTACCTTTTAGGATTTTTTGTGAAAAAATGTTTATTATATTTATTTTGTGTACAGGACATTTTGGAGAACGAAAGCATCACACTAGAGTGGATGTTCAAATATTCACTTCTTAGTGACATAGTGAAGGTATCCATTGCTCTTTATTGTAATGTGATTTTATCCATCATTTTTCCCTAACTGTTTTTCATTTATATTTTCTTGCATACAGTATATGTCTCCCAATCTCTTTCTTACTTTCAATGATTTCTTATTTGCTTCTCCCCGTAGGGCATGGCTTTCCTCCATAACAGTGTGATTGTATCCCATGGCAGCCTGAAGTCATCAAACTGTGTGGTGGACACTCGCTTTGTGCTAAAGATTACAGACTACGGACTGTCCAGCATCAGGACCGAGTTGGACACGGAGGACGCCCACTCTTATTATGCACGTCAGTCAAGTGACCTTTGAAACGGCTTCACATGAACACGCCTGTCACATAGATACAAACCTCAGTCACCATCTCTGTTGTTTACTGTTAGTCACCTGTCTGTATGTATGTGCAGGTAAGCTATGGATAGCTCCAGAGTTGCTGAGGCTGGAGTGCTTTCCTCCAGGAGGCACGCAGAAGGGTGACATCTACAGTTTCGGGATCATCCTTCAGGAGGTGGCGCTGCGCAGAGGAGTCTTTTATCTGGAGGGAGACTCGATCAGCCCCAAAGGTTAGGAATCATGAGATCTATGTGCGTTAACCTACACTTTCAACCTAAATCCTCTTCTTCTTGATCCTGTATTTGACCTTCAGCTCTAAAGCTTAGTCAGATCTTGTTATCTCTCCTGATTAATAAAACTACATCTGGTTGGCCTGATGGCAAAGGAAAAGGTTTGTTTGTGTGCTTACCAATTTGAATGATCTTCCCTGTTTGATTTGGGGTCTAGAACGTTCTGTTCCGTCAGAGCTTGAGGAGACTGGAAAACTTGTTTTTCAATCTATTTCCAGTACACTTTTAAATATTGACTCTCTGAGATATTGAAGCATGACCCTGCCTTCGGTAAATCTCAAGCTCTCACACAAATTATCCTTAAGAGCCTTCGCAGTGTCAGAGAACGACAGACACTTATGAACCGGGTTCTTGAGAGAGGTCAACAAATACACTTACACAAACAGTCATCATTCAAATACGTCCTCTTGCGCAAACATTATACGTACATTTGCATCCTTCGCTCATTCACATCCATATTATCCTATAGTCACATGAATAAAAACATGCATTTAACTACATACAACACACTCAGGCCATGTTTACACTCTTAATTTGCCAATCCACCATAAATATCACTTGGCAGTGAGTGGAACACACTTGACATTTTCTTGCCCGACACAAACTGTGCACATCTATTACACACCCTATAACACTCTTGTTTGTGGAGAACAACCCTTACAGGGTGAAGAGCTCATATTTTGCGTCTTCCTAAACATTCTTGCATGTCACAATTTTGCAATTCAATTCCATTTGATTTTACTGGGTTTCCAATTAGCATAAAATATGAGAATCATGACACAGTCAGATGCTAAAACATTTCCACTCCTGCTCCTGATGCAGCCGGTTACTGAATCTATAATTTGTGACTAAATGAAGGGAGAGAAAAGCTGTATAAATCACTGTCAATTCATATCAAATTCAGGGACGGCTAAATGGCTGACATTTTTGCTCACATAAACACGTGTACATGAGCAGCAGGAGAGGCTATGCTTTATCGTGAATACATTTTAGATAAATCAACCACTGCAACCCTTTCAACTGTGATTTATATAAAATCACTTTTATAAAGCGGTAACCACACAATACAAATATTAAAGCCAAAAAAAATACAGCTGCCAGAGACCATTTCAAAGACCAATTTTTTATTTATTTACTATTTATAGGTAGACTATGTGTTTAGGTAAAATTATAGTTTTTGTTTAATTCTGTAAATGACTAACACTATTTCTCCCAAATTTGAAATATATTTTTTTTCTATTTGCATTTATTTGCAGAAAATGAAAACTGGAGAAACAGGTCAAAATAACAGAAAAGATGCTTTCTATTTTTTCACACCTCAAAAACTGCTAAGAAAACAAGTAATATTTCTGCATGTATTTAGGTAAAGTTCAATATTTTTTTGTGATAACCTCAGTTTTTAATTTATGCTGAAATCCAATCCGGCACCTCATTTGGCATATCCCGCTCCTCAAGTGCTAATGGAAAACGTTCGTGCTGACATGTTGCGTGCATAAATTTCATTAAAAAGCACATATAATAACTATAATGGCAATAACTATTTTATTTTGATTATGAACAGGCTGTCAAGTTTTGAGATGCTGGAATATTGTGTGTGCGCGTAAGGTGCCGGGGCAATTGTTCGAGCTGTTATAACAGCAAAACCAACTTAAAAAACTGTGATGATTTATGGTCAAACTGACTATGAGTACGTCATTAGATACTGCAAAGTTAGCTGCAAAATAAAGAAAACTTACAGGATCTGCTCTGTCATCTCATCTCCTTTCCTTTAACTTATTTGTTGCGCGCTGCTAAAAGTTTTTGAAGTTATTGAATGGAACTTGTCGTGATGGACACTTCAGAGTGAGATGTTTGTGATGTTGGACAAATTGCTGCGAAGACGCAGAAGAACTTTTGAAATGCGGTTAAAGGATGATTAAAGGTTTAATATGCCTAGCGTTATACACGGCAGCATCCACCTGTACCCGCAGGTGTAATTTAAGTTTACTGTAAAAACTTCTGAATTCTACAAAAATGTTGAGGGCTGTGTTTTATTTGTTTACATGCACAGATATTAACAACATCATCATTATGACAATAAACAGTTTCCATCACGTTAAATTTCATTGATAATTCTGACATTATCTTCCATTTAGGCTTTCTTATGCACATTTTCAAAACATCTAATAATCACATTCCGTTACTTCTCCCCACCCCACTAATTTGCCGGTGTCGTGCCGAAAAATGCACCCCTGCCAGATTATGCACCCCCTTCAATAACACGGCTGTCTGATTGGCTAATCCCCACTCCTAACCCTAATCTGGCACAACGGATATGCCACGCCCCCTTGTTCCCGGCACTTCAGAATTAACAAATTAAGCACGGGATCGATTTTCATCACAGTTTTCATGTGTCTTGTCATGCTGTCAGTCTTTCACATTGCTGTTGGATGACTTTGTCACTCCTGAGGTTTGATTTTGTTGAAATTCAACATACACTGGACTAGAATGGCTACAATACATCTAAAAAATGCTGATTAAATGCAATTTTTTTGTGGTCTCTTAAAATTTTTCGTGGCTGTAACTCTTAATATTGCTCACCAAGGGCTTTCTGTGTACACGCTGTGATTAACTATACATGTGTAACAGGCGCCCTAATAGGGGTTGTGTGTTAAGCGTTGACGCCATCCTTCTCTATTACACAGCTGAAGAGATCATATCAATCTCCAGCGGTCCGCTTACATTTGACCAACTTGGTAATGAGATTGCAAAAATGATGGTCTGGTCGTCCAATCAAACGACAGCGTTTGGTCATCCAATCAACCTGGCAGCAGCGGCACACATGCGAACACACACATATTGCGTTGTTGTCATGATGGCCTGAAATCTGAAGAGCTGTCAGGGGGTTTTGTTTCACAGAAGGACCGGTAAAATAAGGCTTTATAACCCGCAGACAATTTACGTGGAATTGAGCTGAAATAGACCTGGTTATTGGGAAAAACGTTGTGATTGTTTGTGGTAATAATAACTGTTGCCGTCTCTTTTGGTGTGTAGAGATTGTGGACCGCGTAGCTCTGGGTGAATGGCCGTACATACGACCGTCGGTGAACACACTGTCTCACAGCGAGGAGCTGGGCCTGCTGATGCAGCGCTGTTGGGCCGAAGAACCTTTAGACAGACCAGAGTTCAATCATATTAGTCTGTTATTACGCAAACAAAACAGGTCTGTCTTTTCTCACACTCTGTTTCTGTCACATTGTGTTCTCTCAGAGTAAAAATCATGTAACTGTTCACTTATCATGTGGAAAATCTCTCTTTGTGTTGCCAGTCCAGAATTATTTTAATCACTATACCACATTATTCCATCCATTGCTTGCTTCAGACAGTTTCCGACACTTCAACAGTTTTGTCCTTTATGTAAATCTAAGGTCCTTTTCCTCAAAAGAGGACCTGACGTTCATAGTTCAAAAACACACTCTTTTCCTCCTTCTCTTTGTTCATTATTCCCTATCTCTCTCCGTTTCAGAGAGCACAGAAGTAACATCTTGGACAATCTTTTGTCTCGTATGGAGCAATATGCTAATAACTTGGAGGAGCTGGTAGAGGAAAGAACTCAAGCATACCTGGAGGAGAAACGCAAGGCAGAAGCTTTACTGTACCAGATCCTTCCTCAGTCAGTCGGAATTACCCCACAGTATACACACCAAATACATACACTGTAAAACACAGGTGTCTTACTGTTATTCTATTGTGTGTGTTAGTTCAGTGGCAGAGCAGCTAAAGAGGGGCGAGACGGTGCAGGCAGAAGCTTTTGACTCCGTCACCATCTACTTTAGTGACATTGTGGGTTTCACGTCTCTGTCAGCAGAGAGCACACCTATGCAGGTACAACAACCTCCACCTGGACCAGAAAACAATTCTGATGTTTCTGTGCTTGATCCTCAAACTCTTAAGTGTATATTTGTGCCTTTTGCAGGTCGTCACACTCCTCAATGATCTCTACACCTGCTTTGATGCCATTATAGACAATTTTGATGTTTACAAGGTATTGCAGCTTCTCTTTACAATGACATTATCACCATATATCAGGCTATACGCTGTGTATAGGTTTACTCCAAATGAGATGTGTCGTTTGATCTATTTATTTCTTGAGTTTCTGCAGAATTGTGCAACTGACAGAACTTTTAGTCTTTTATATTTGTCATATTTTAGACATCAGATAGACCACTTGGGATGACGTATTCAACATTGGTTTAATGCTGATCCAGAAGAACTTCCTGATTCACTAAACAAATGTTTTAACAAAATACAACCAAACAAATATTATTATATTATAACCAATTTGAAGTGTTAAACATATATGTTTAACATTTAACAATATATGTAAGATTTAAATAATAATTAAATAAATACTGAAACCGAAAGGGCTTCTGGTCTAGTGATTACATCTTGCAAAGTGGTCTATAGAAGAGGTCTTATGTTTCATAATAGATATAGCAGCAGATTTTTTCTTTAAAAATACTGCTGGTCATTATCAGAGGGGTTCTCATTAGAACTGTATGGTACTTTTTGTTTTAAAGTTACCATGAATTCAAAACTGACCCCGTCACCATATTTATTTAGTTATGTGGCAATTCATCCATGCAAGTCAATAAAAAAATATATTTTTGTAATCTTTTATCAAAATTACAAGGGCTTTATTGAGGTGTTGCATAGTTCCAATTTAGTTTTTTTGGTGTCTGTGTTTCATATTGCAAAGTTTCTGTCAAATAAACACAATACATTGTTTTTCATCTGTAGTACCTTCCTTTAAAACATCTTCCTCCTCCGGTGGTTTTGTTTTAATCGGCTCATAGGTGGAGACAATAGGTGATGCCTACATGGTGGTTTCAGGATTGCCGGTACGAAATGGGAAACTGCACGGTCGCGAGATCGCACGCATGTCTCTTGCTTTGCTGGAGGCTGTCAAAACATTTAAGATCCGTCACCGACCCGATGAGCAGCTCAAATTACGAATTGGCATCCACAGTGGTAAGAGTGATACTATAGTACTGGTGAATAAATGATAACAGAATTTTCATTTTTTTTATGAACTGTCCCATTAAATATTTCGCTGTTGTTATACTTCAGTTTGAATCTCTCATCTGGTTGTAACGCGCTGCATTAAAGGAACCGTTCACCCAAAAATAAAAGTTCTGTCTTCATTTACTCACCCTCAAGTTGTTTTAAATCTGTTTACATTTCTATGTTCTGATGAACACAGAGAAAGATATTTGGAAGAATGTTTAACCAAACAGTTCTTGGCCACCATTGACTACCGTAGGAGGAAAAATGACAATGGAAGTACCCCAGAACTGTTTGCTTTCCTACATTCTTCAAAATATCTTGTGATGTGTTCAACAGAAGAAAGACATTAACAAAGATTTTTTTCTACTATTGTCCTACTACTATTAAGCAATTAACTCTAACATTATAGACAAACTTTGTATTGTATCTGACTGGCATGCATGGTTTTAAAATAGTTTTCTTATGTGTATATGCATGTTTGTGTTTCAGGCCCTGTATGTGCAGGTGTAGTTGGACTGAAGATGCCTCGCTTCTGTCTGTTTGGAGATACAGTGAACACATCATCACGTATGGAATCTAATGGAGAACGTAAGGGTTTCATATACTGATCCAAACACATAAAAAATGTAAGGTTTTAGAAATGGAGGTGTGAGACAGGAACGGAAGACACAAACTTTAAACATTACATTTAAGATGTAGATTTGCACAGATGTACCTGTTTTAATGATTTCATTTGCTCTGCAGCTGCCATATGTTTTTCTGGTGGATTGTTTTATTTTAGCCTTTTTCATATAGAATTATTAGATATCTCAACAGAGGCCCTTATGCAGGGTTTGTTTTATCAACACGCCAGTTATCAATAATAATTTACAAAAAGTAAACAAAGTTGATAAAATATTTTATTGTCGTCCACGTTTAAATATTTCCCCCATTTCCCCACATAAAGTCTTGCAGATAAGAAATATCAGGTTGAATTCGACCAATCAGGTTGTTCCAGTATATCATTGTAATCGCAATTATGGTCAAACTTTATTTTAAGGTCCAATTCTCAGTATTAATAAACCATTAACTATGACTTTTGCTACAAATTTTGTTGATTATTAATAGTTAGTAAGGTAGTTGTTAGGTTTAGGTATTAGGTAGGATTAGGGACGTAGAATATGGTCATGTTGAATATGTGCTTTATAAGTACTAAATAAATAGCCAATATGCTAAAAATAAGCATCTAATAAGCAACTAGTTAATAGTGAGAATCGGTCTCACACTGTTATCCTGCAGCTTTGAAGATCCACATGTCATCGGCCACTCGAGATGTGCTGGAGGAGTTCGACTGCTTCCAGCTGGAGCTGAGAGGAGACGTTGAGATGAAGGGAAAGGGAAAGATGAGGACCTACTGGCTTCTGGGAGAGATCAAGAAGAGCGATTGAGATTGTAAAAATGAGAGAGAAACACTCCACTGGATCAGCAGAGACCAAATGACTCTTGCCGAGCTGTTTCTGGAAAGTTATTTTGCCCAAATACACAATTACATAACTGTGTACAGCACTGTTGTAGATGTTAAAGTCTGACTTTTGTATATATGTACTCAAATATGTTTTATTATTATGTTATCACCACAAGCTTTGCTGTTATTGCAAATGTAAATGGAGCTGAGAGTATGGGCGTTAGATTATCACCCCCTGGTGGACAAGTATCAGCATTACATTTCATGTTTTTATTTGTGTATTATCTGCTAGGCTTAATAATGATAGACTTAATATGATTACTTTAACGACATATGTAATGTAATTTATTACTGGGATTTAAAAATCACCTGGCTTTCATAATTCATATTTTGAAGACAATATGCCGTCAATTTAAAATGTATTGTTTTATTTTACTTCAATAACAATATAAATTTGTATTGCATTTCAAATCTGTTCTGGCTGATCAGAGTCTTGCACACACATGCATTTTTCCTCAAGCCATTTAGACGCATTTCTCTCTGGTTGATCTACCCTGCTGAATGACGGCCTGGCTTAAGGTTTAACAAAAAATATCTTTAGTGAACCACACACAGACCTATGACAGCAGGACACATAACATAACATCATACTGAGACATACAAATAAACAGCACCTGCCTAAAGATCAATAACATGCACAGCCCATTTTAAGTTTAGATCATTGACTATAAATTCCTTTAAAGAGAAGAGTTTTGCCAAACCTGTCATCATATCTACTCTACAGACAACTTTGTCTGAGTGAACAATTGCTATATATATATATATATATATATATATATAAAGTTTATATGTATATATGTATCACTTTTAATAATTCAGGTCAGGCATTACTCTTAAAATTCCTAAAATATTTGAAACTTCTTTTAAGTCACAAGTTAAAATGTTTGATATTTACATCAAATACATCCATGTGGCACATTGGTAAACAATTAAAGATTATAAACAAATAAACAAATAAAAGATTATTTAGTGCAGTCTGTCATTTTCGTGTAATATTATCATTTTTAATGTTCAGCGCATACATCATCCAACACAGTATTAATATGCATTGATGAGAAACAAATGTATATTTTTACAGCATTGAGAGTCCAATGCCATGTGAAATGTGGGACCCAATAAAAATACATACAGTATTTATTCAGATTGCATGTGTAATGCAATATATTGTTCCAGTCCCATGAGTTCAGTTTCAAAGGTGTCTCCTGTGTGATGATGTCCCTTAATCAAATTACGTAATGCCTTGAAATACATCATTTATTTGCACATATCAGAAACATTACATGGGTTTTACAGTACAATGTCAAAATCAGACAGCATGTGTTGAAATGTCAGGTTTAAGGTCCGGTGCAAACATAAGGATTTCTTTATTTCTCATATAGTCTCTATATAAGATAAAATGTCTTTACCGATGCCAGGGATTTTTAAGTAAACATTTTAGCCATCTTTTCCGTTCGGATCTTTTGGAAAAATGAGTGGACCTCTCAGATTCCGAATAATTACAAGAATCTTGCAGATGGGCAACAGAATCTTCGCCAGATGCCGTTTTTACCACTTTTTCAACATCTGCGAAGGACTTCCGTGGGTCCAGAGCTCCATGTGTAGTTAAACAAGTTGCATGTTCAGTTTCCTCGAAAAACAATGATTCTCTCCTACGCACGCATGGGCTTTCCCCAAGTGTGACAAATCCATATGGAGTGGTGATTTTGCTAAGGTGAGGTAAGGACATTGCAGCACGTGTAGTTGGGTCAGAAAGCGCGTGATTCTCGAGATCATCCACATCTGAGAACGGACAGCAGCGGGTCAGTGTTCGGACTAATAACGATGGATGTGTCGACCGTGGCATAGTGTGTCGACGTGCATTCCAGACTGCTCGTGTCTGCTGTCTCCCGGGGCACAGTGACGGGATTGTAAATTCAGGCACGCTTGCAGGTGTCAGTACCATATTCCTGAATGGCACATGTCTTGATGGTTGAATATCCCGGACACTTGATGTGAGAAACTTTTCTCGCTTAGAGGGTCCAACGTCAAATGGTAGATCCATTCCCATGTTTAAATCTGACATATAGGCCTAATTGTAGTGTAATGATTTTCAGTGTAAATGTTCCCGTTGTGTCACTTTAATGATTAAAATCTGGTTTTGTCCTCTTGTTGATGATGGGCATCTTCTCTGCTTCTGTTCCCATGCTGAACAAGAGCTAGACATGATGACAGAAAGTAAATACATCCCATCATGAACAGACTCCACCCAGTCTGTGAGCAGGAGGTGGGTTTTACATGGGGGCCGTCTGGACATCACTGATCTTGCTCTCATGCGGTACTGCTTAACTTTAAAGTCTTCGAAGATCTATTTTCTTTGTTTTTTATTTCTACTTTATTATCAATTTTCAGCTCTTTCATTTTTTCATTTTTATGCTTTGGTATCTCTCTGCCGTTTTTGCTAATCATTTCTATGCAAATTATATTTATTTATCTTTCTTATGTGAACGATGCCGTGTAAATAAACCTGCCTTTTCTTTTCTTTACAGGTACGGTACAACGTGACCAAACATCGATTCGATCATTGTTAAGACGGAGATGCTTCTTAAAACATTTCATACAATTTTCCACTAAATGTTATTTTTTATTTAATTTCAGGTTGTATTTAAAATATTAACCATAAAATCCGCCGTTTTTCTAAAGTATGCCACTGACTATCCGAAGACAGTTTTCTGAATGGCCCTAGGAACCGATAGTCTTCACTTGTGTTTATGAGGGAAGGAAATGACTGCAACACCCGCCGTTTGTTGTGAAGCGGCGGGCTGCTAAATGTTATAGTGCTACCGATGGCTGCAAACATTTGTGTGTGGGTAAGAGTGATTTATACGTAAACCGAGGACGAACAGAGAAATATCACGATTGCGTGTAGAAAATATAAAAGGTTTTCAGCTGCCCTGTATTGTTTTTGTGCTTAATTATATTTTCAGTTAACGTTAGCCAATACGCTAGAAGATGATGCCAACCTAGTTTAACAACACACATCTCCATCTGTACCATTACCATTAGTGTATTAAAAATTATAATACACATATTTTTTTTACTTTGTACAGTTTTGAGTGTGTCAGTCAGAGCTTCGGTAAAAGCAACCAAAACAATGTTGTTTCTAATTTATTAGCTTTATGAAAAACAACGGACTGCCTAACGTTACATAAACAGACTTTTGTTAATCATGTTAAGTCTTGTGTTATTTTGGTCATGTTTTCTGTTTGTTTACCAGTCTACAATTGGCTGTTGTGTATGTAGTCCAGATGTTTACGCTTCAGGAAATAAGACCGTGAATTAGTCTAGTGCTGCACGATACAAAATACTGTAAACGTAAAAGATCTACGACAATGCTTGTACAAGTCAATTAGAACTGTACTTTAAAATACATTTAAAAACTGAAAGTTACGAACACATACATTGTTCATATTTTGATCGCCATCATCATTTTGCCGTATGACTTTGATGTATTCAAAGTTACTGCAACCCATTTATATTGTGCAACCCCAATAAAGAAAAAAGACAATGGTTTATTAGCTATTATGTTTTTTTTAAGGCTAATAAGAAGAATGAAAATGGGGTGGAAACGCAAGGCATCTCCTGATCCACAACAAGAACATGCCAAAATACCTAAAAGGGAATCTGTCAACACATCTCACTTTTCCCACAAACTACTCAAAAGTTCTTGGAGAAGGAAGGTGTCTACTCCTACTAAGAGAAAGAGCTGGACATCAATCCACGCACTGTCTCCAGGCAGACAAGCTCATCGATTCAAATGCCAGGAGCAGAAATCCAGTGAAGGTAGTGGAGAAATAAGTTTAATGACCCAAGTGACCTTTATATCAGAGCTTGATGTTTGTTTTTCTCTCTCTGTGTGTGTAGACCATGTTGAGGAGGAGAGTGATGGTGTCCAGTCCTCCCCAGTTTCATCTCCTCTTCAGTCGGAGGAGGATGCAGAACTGGGTCTGGTAATCACTGTGGGTGAGTCACAGAATTGAGTTGGTTCTCCTGTTAGGGCCAGAACTCCTAGCTTTGCCCTTACCTCCTGTTACTCTATGGACGTTTATTTCAGCCTTTCTATCAAACAAACTTAATACTATGCGTTCGTTCTTGTAAACGTAGCTTCGTATACTGTCTTAATTGTAAGGCAAAAAGCTTCCTCATTTGGCAGTTGCTTTGGATAGAAGGGTCTGCTAAAATAAAAATGACATATTAGTCAGATTCATATTTTTTATACTGTTTCATTAATTAAGATCTTTGTTGCGTATGTTTGTCTTTAGATGAAGACCGGTGTGAGCTGGAGGAATCGTTGAATTCTGAGAATGGTGTGAATGTAATGACTCAAAGGGAAGGAGAGATTCTTAAGGTAAATGAAGAGACGGAGAAGATGGCAGAAGGGCTTGAGCAAGAGGATGAGAGCGAGGAGGAGTTGAGTAAGTTGGACAGAGACTTAACCTTCAAATCACAAAAACTCAAGCTCTCCGCTGTCAACGTTCGGAACATTATCCATGTGAGTCTGGTTTTGACAAACTACTAAGTTCATTTCAGAATTTGAGTCAAAATCACACCGTACCATAAATGCTGCAAAGTAAAATTAGCTTTGGAAAATTTGGAACAAAAAAGATAAAAACACATTTAACAACAGATTTTTCTGTGCTTATTTTCAGGAAGTGGTAACCAATGAGCATGTTGTGGCCATGATGAAAGCTGCGATCAGAGACACACAGGACATGCCTATGTTTGTATGTTCTCCTTCTTTATTTTAACTAATTATAGTGTTGTAAAGTGCCAATTCAACACAATGTCGTGCTTAATAGCAGAAGATATATTTAATAAAAGACCAAAATGTTTGTGATTTGATAACTAGGTTTTCCATGTTTTCAGTTTTGAAATATTTGTGTTGCTTTTTGAATCTAGGAGCCTAAGATGACCCGTTCAAAGCTCAAGGAAGTTGTTCAGAAAGGGGGCGTGAGTTCTTCCTTATCAGAAAGATTTGAGAATTTTCAACTCTTATACGTAGGGTAACAGTATTGTGCTCTATAATTATCACATTGTTTTTTTTTTAAGGGAATGGGCAACTGGAACATCTCACCATTAAAAAAGTCAAATGAGACAAAGGTATCAGATTGTGTTTTGATACAATTTTGTGTATTGTTTTTAAATGAATCTCAGCTGCTAAGTGTTGAATTGCGATTTCTCTTTAGCTGCCCCAGTTTGTAGACATTCCTCTGCAGGAGGAGGAAGACTCCTCTGATGAAGAGTATTGTCCTGATGAAGACGAGGAGGATGAAACCGCTGAGGAGGTAAAGATCACAAGTTAAATTTCATTGACCTGAAAATTAAAATAATTAAGTTAAGAATGTTTGTCAATACAGTGTATGTCAATTTTTCTTAGACATTTTTGGAGAGTGATGTGGAGAGCACAGCCTCCTCTCCACATGGCAGCAGACATACTCCCTCTCATAAGGCATCTGAACGAGACGATGACAACAACAGCCCCAGAGTGGTACTTAACAAAGACGCCGCTCATTGTAAAATGCTTTAACACCCGATATCCCATTTTTCTTTATCTGTTTTTTTGTCTCTCCAGAAGCCCAAGCCGTCCAGGCACCTGAGAGTTGAGGCAGTACCTATGGGTCCCCCTGCCCCTCCAACACAGTCATGCGGCCCCTCGCGATCCCTCAGGGCTTCTGATCCCTTCATTGAGAAACTCCATGCTGTGGATAAAGAGCTTGATCTGAGTCCTCTCTGCATGGAGCCTTACCAGGTACAGACTCTCATACACAAAACATCTCTATTCCTGATATATTTGTCTCTCTCTTTTGTTCTAGTGCTCAATAATATGTGACCCATGATTTCTTGAATGTGAAAAATATGTTCTCAAATCTTGCAAACAACAATTGCATTATGCATCATTTTAAGTCTGCAAATTCTGTTAACCAATCATTCACTATTATTAACAACCCCCATCTCTAAAATAAATGTATGTCTACTCTAGGCTCTGAGCAACAGCAGCGGAGGGGAGCAGGATCAGGGTCTTGTAGCTTTTCGGACCCGATCAAAGCGGCCGCTGAGGGACGTTCCTCTGGATCAGCTGGAGGCAAAGCTCCACGCGCCAGACATCACGGCAGATATGTACGATAACGTCTTCACACCAGAGGATCGTGAATGGACTCAGTGGCTGCAGGGACTCATGTCGTCTCACCTGGACAATGAAGGTCAGCAGCTTTAGTGCATAATGTTTTCGCCATCTTTGCTGGATATTTTTTTTTAATAAACATACGTATTTGACATACGTGAAACATAACGTTGGTCTCGCACAGAACCAGATGCACTTCATTGCAGGTATAACACAAGTGTCGCCCCTAGTGGACACTTCTGCATTTTATCACTGTGTTTTCCACACGTGAACGGTGTGCAATGATATCAGTGCACAGTGTTGATGACGAATATGATGACAAGCGTATTGTCCGCAACACCAAGCAAAATTCACATTTAGACTGTTAAAAGCCCCTTCATGCAAACCTCCTGTTTACTTTGCTGTGCCAGTGAATCCGTTGGAACGGTGGGTGTCCTTTAAACAAATCAATGCCCACGGGTCTATCACGCACTGCCGCTGCTCTCAGACAGATGCTGTCTGAGAGCATTACTTCTCTCAAATGTCTTAATGGCTTCCTCCGTGTACTACATCAGTCGATTGTGTGTGCGCATCAGCAGTTTTTTCACTTGTTTTTTCTCCCCTGACCTTTTCCCTAGTTTACTCTCATCGTCATTATAAATGTGGTGTGTTTTCACAGGAATTAATTGATGTCTAAAGATGATCTTTTTGTCTTTTAGAAGAAGGTGATGAAGACGACGACCCCGAATATAACTTTTTAGAAGATTTAGACGAACCAGATTTGGAAGATTATCGAAATGACCGGGCCGTTCGCATCACAAGTGGGTGCAATTTGAGCTCTGTGTAATCATACATTCATATGAGATGTGGATTGTAAACCGTCCTCCGGTTAACTTGAAGTGTTTGCTTTTAGTAAATGTGTCACGTCTCGATTTCTTTTGCAGAGAGGGAAGTCAATGAGCTCATGGAGGAGCTGTTGGAGACGGTGAGTAAGAGATAAGGCAGAGTCATCCGGCCATTATGGCAAAATAAACCTATACAGGGTGACTATTGTGCCGTAATAACTGTCGTAATCTGACCTGCATAATGTGCTTTTTATAAGGCTACTTGACTAATATATAAACAGAGACATAAAACATCGATTTAAAAGTCCAATGTGTATTTTTTAAATTAATATACATAACTTTGTCTTCAGAGGTCTATAAAGACCTTACATAATGAAGCGTTATGTTTTTATTGTCTTATAAGGGGCTTTTTCTATCTACATACACTGCTGGTCCCCTTTTTCTACATCAGCCCACAACGGACAAACTGCTCTACAGAGCACATTTTGTAAATACGTTATCCCCTCTGCAAAGAAGCAAAAATGTGACTACATCTTAACACTGTGTCAGCCACCATAGTGCTTCGAAGAGGAGGGGTAGAGTGAGCCGTTGGTTGCAGTTCGCAACCTCACCACTAGATGCCTCTAAATTTCATGCACTGGACCTTGTTACTTTTAGTTTTCGCCAAGTACTCAATTGCAACGTTATGTTGCCACATAAACATTATATTATGTTGCCACAAAAAAGTCAAATAAATGGTTACTGTACCAAATTATTTCACATCCGTGTTTAGCAGAACAATATATTAAAGATGATTTAACATCAACAGAAACGAACTAAAGCGAAAGAGTGAAACTCTGTCACGCCTCGCTGTTGTTTTCCTGCAGTTTCACGATGAGTTGGCAGCCAATGAACAAGACGAGGATCGTGATGAGGAAGATGAGGAACGTGATGAGGAGGCCAATAACACTCCACAATTCAATGTTCCTCAAGCCATCTGGTAACACGCACACACCAGGCCTATATTTACACACCTCATATGCTCATGCACACGTCTTTCTTTTTTTGTATATATAATCATCTTTCTGTACCTACACACCTGTCTCCCAGTACACACTCTTGTTAAGGCCTTCGTCAGATAAGCCGTCGGTCAACAGAAAGCCTGTCATCTCCTGTTGTGTGTTTCCCTGAAATGTGCTTGAACTACTGTACACACTGAGTGTTCTTGACAACATGCTTCTTTTCCCACAAGCATATTTGTATCTTGTTCATAAAAAAGTACACACATTTGGGTTTTAACGTACAGAGTAATACAAAGCTATGTTACACACATGTCCTCCCTTAGGGACAGAGCAGCAGAGGGGTGCTGTGTCTGTTTGGGTAGGGAGGCAGAGAAATGCTCTAATGTGTTCAATTGTATCTCTGCAGTACAAGAACTCAATATGGACACACTACAGAGCTACATTACACTTGTTCACTTGTGAGTTACGCACACAGCGACCACACAAATCACATCCCGTCTGATGTACAGGTGCAGGTCTTTAAGTTACTGTGACAGCTGAAAAGATCATACAGTGTTCTTGTGCTACGTGCAGAAGCCAGGCGCACAGGCTTGAAATAGAGCTCGCTTACAGGAATAACAGCTACATGCACGTACGCGCACACACACACAAACTCCGAGACCTACAGAATGGGCCCTTAAAGTGATAGTTCACCTTCAAAATGAAAATTCTGTCATTATTTAAACACCCTCTTGTCATTTCAGGCCTGTATGAGTTTCTTTCTTCTGCAGAACACAAAATAAGTTATTTTGAAAAATGTTGGCAACAGAAAACCGTTGGTCCCCATTGACTTGCATCGGTTTTGTGTCCATACAACAGAAGTCAATGGGGACCAACGTTTTTGGTTACCAACATTTTTCAAAATATCTTCTTTCAAGTTATGCAGTAGAAAGAAAGTCATACAGGTTTAAAATGAAAATAGGGTGAGTAAATGATGAAGAATTTACATTTTGAAGGTGAACTATTCCGTTAAACCACATGCCCAACAGTCTCTCCCTGAAGCCTTTTTAAGACCTTTTTTAAGGTAACAGGTTATTGACATTCTAACAGAATTGTGTAAGTCAACCCCGGGCTGACAGGTTGTTAGGGACTATTATTTAACTGCAGCTCACAGTTTGTATATGTGACCCATCTATGTCAGTACGTTGTGGGTACAGGCAGATATGTGGCTGATGGGAGTTTCTAAATGTTAACGAGGGTCATTGACGTTTGTTAGATTTTTTTCCACACAGAAAGTGGAAAGTGTGTGTGCGTGCACTATAGACAGATCTCTTTAATGGTCCTTTAGTAGGGTACAGAGAGCATGAGAGACATGGTCTGTTTAATTAGCTGCTCTCATTCATAAAATGGCTTTGAGATCGTATTGTAACCTGAGGTTGGGTGTTTTTTCCATTTCCGTTTACTCTATGAACATCTAGCTATAAGCTATGTCACAATGTGGGATTTAAGTTGTCAATAATTGGACAAAAAAACAAGACTATTTTGCTGTAGTAAGATATTAACGGTAAAGTAAATATTCATTGCTCATTTTCCATGGTTTTTATTGTGTCTGTTAGGTTTGAGGAGCCACTGGCTCATATGTTGACAGCATGCAGGCGGACGGTCAGAGAGCAGATGGACGCCCTGCAGCAGAGGAGGGAAAACCAGGCTCGCGCTACCCAGCATGGACCTGGGCCTGGTGTGGTTCTTGTGCAGCCCAGCTGTCCTCTGGTGGTCACCCAGACTCAAAGAAAACAGCTGCAGCAGCAAATCCAACAGGTAAGCCAAAAGATGGTTCCATATACAATACACAAGAAAGACCTCCAAATGGATTAAGGGCTGGCAACATAAATACACACACAAACCCATATATATATATATATATATATACAGTGCCCTCCACTAATATTGGCACCCTAGGTAAATATGTGCAAAGAAGGCTTTAAATATAAATCTGCCTTATTTTTCATTTTAATCTTTTATTTACAAAATTCCAACATTTCATGGAAGGAAAACATTTGAAGTAGGGAGAATATCACACTGTAAAAAATTTTTTTCTCCCATACATGTTGGGCACAATTATTGGCACCCTTGTGATCGCGTAGAATGTCACTTATAGTTACCACAATTTGTAAGAAAAACAGCTGAGTCTTTTATTTTCAGTCTGATAAAGTTTGAGAATAAATTGAGAGTCTTCCGAGTCCATTCCTCCACAATGAATTTCTCCAGATCCTTCAAATGTTGGTGCTCCCTCTTCTTCAGTTCATTCCACTCATTTTCTATAGGGTTCAGGTCAGGGAACTGGGATGGCTATGGCAGGCTCTTGATTTTGTTCTTAGTGAGTTATTTTTGTTGATTTGGATGTTTGTTTTGAACCAATGTGCTGATGGAAGATCTTACCATGACCCGTTATAATATTTCTAGCAGAGTAAGTCAGGTTTTAATTTTTTTTATCTGTTGGTATTTGATATAATACATGATGCCATGTATCTGAACAAGATTTCCAGGACCTCTGGTATAAAAGTAGGTCCACAACAAGATTTGGCGGTATATTTAACTGTGGACATGAGGCACTTTTTTATCCCTGTGTGCACCAAACCTATCTTGTGTTATTGCTGCCAAAAAACTATTTTTCATTTCACATGGCCATACACCCCAGTCCTAATTAATATGGTGGAGTTTACTTTTGCATGAGAGCAGAAGATTTGTTTCTTGAACAGTGTCCCAAACGACTTGTGGTGATGGAGGTGCGGTTTTCCTTTTATTTTATTTTTTCTAATTTCTGCAATTCTCCATCTGTGATCTTTGAAAGTATTTGGCCACACAAAATATTCTCTTTGCTGTGCATTATAACAATATAGACACACATTATCTTTCAGGCAGATTTGCAACATCTCCAGTCCATTCTTAATTATTGCCCTGATGTTGGAAATGGGAATTTTTATTGTTTCAACCATTTCCTTTTAAATCTACTTTCTATTTTGTGTAGATTTACAATCTTTTGACAATATTAGTGAAGGGCGCTGTATATACTTTATTTTAAAGTTTATCTCTTGTGTTTGTTTACAGCATGTCCAGTTATTGACACAGGCAAATATGCTTTGCAGCCCAGTGGAAGCGCTACAGAGCGAAGCTCAAACCACTAAACATTTTCTGGTAAGTAAATAGCAGAGGACGTAGGATAATGCGTCAGCTGTTTACTATTGCATGTGTCAGTGGGCCCTTAGACCAACTGTACCCAACATTTTTGTTACCAAAATTTTAATAAAACTCTAATTCAGATAAAAGATACATGACGTTTCATGCTTGAGATAGACGGCTGTTTTAAGACCAGATGTAGCATCTCAAAAATGACCAATAACCCATAAAGGGGAAAATTCTCAGTAAATTGTCATTTTAAGAGATGCTCTACGATTCATCATTCTTACTGCACTGTAATTTGTTCTTGCCCTGGGTTGACAGGGGGAGTTGCTGTCATTTGCGGAGAGAGCCGAGGAGGGGAGGACTACGATTAATCCATGTTTCAGAAGCGTGTTCCGAGTGTGTAACTTAGAACCATCCCTTAAGCTGCTGGAGAAGTTGAACCAATGTTCTTTTCCTGCCCACCTCCCTCCCAAACCCACATGCCATAATGCAGGTGAGGCACATCACAAATAATTCACATCAACCAGAACAAGCACAAGCGTGGATGGACGTATGTTTGATGTTCTCTGTGCTTCTGCAGCCCACTCGTACCCGTTTCTCCCCGCTGGTCTGGCGTGGCTGTTCGCCACACGCTCTGCATTTCTGTACCCAGAACTTCTGCCGCACTGCAGTCTGGATCCGGCCATGCACCCTCCCCGCGGCAAATATTATCACACCAAAGCAGAGGACAGGTACATATTACCCATGAATCACGACTATTCAACATTACACAAACAGCAATTTCAAAAATGTCACTGTTGGACAAATGGTAACAGGTTGTATTAAGGTAAGAAATAACATTTCATTATGTGGCACAGACCTACAGCCTTGTGTAAGGTGTTCCGTTTGCAATGAGACGTTTGCCCTTCAGAGTAAGTGGTACACAGTGGTTTTCACTTTGGAGTTGAATTTAGTGAAAGACAGTGAAAGATGGCCTTTAGAAACCATGTGATTATATGTGCTTTGGACTTTTCGCTGACTCACGGCCATGTATGAAAGGAACCACTTTTCAATACGACTGACTTTCACATTGAAAACACTTGATGAAGCAGTGAAGCATACTTACAGCTGACAACTCTATCTCTCTCTTTCACTCTCTCTCTCTCTCTCTCTCTCTCTCTAGTCTCATAGTCTTAGGTTTAAAGCACTTTGCTCAGACAGAGTTTCCTTATCACCTGATGAGCCGGTATCTCATCAGGTCCATACGTCAGGATCAGCTCGGTGTACGTGTGAAGGACTTGGCATCCAGACGTGGACACAATATTATCAAGGTGATTTGCAGAAAATCTGTTTGTTCAGCGGTCTATCCTGATAAACACTCAGTGGACTCAGTTATCTCAGGTTGTGGTGATGCGTTTATTGTATTATAATGTAATGTTATTTTGTATTTCCTAGTTTTATTGTCAGAACCGTGTGGTTCCTCCTCTGCCCGTGATGTGCAGCCCTGTTTTGCCTGGAGAAGAGCGCCCTCCTGTGGAGAGAGAACATAGCATCATGCCCAACTGGCTGAGGGTAAAAACCAAAAGCTTTTTTCACTTTATCCTGATTTCCAATACGATCATGATGACTTTAATTCTATCTTTACAGAAAAGTTTACTGAGCATCCATAGGGCAGTTATTCAGTCCTGTTCGAAGGTGACCTCAACCACCAAAACGTTCAGCCTCGTCTTTCCTAAAGGAACAAAATACCCACAATTCCTCCCTAAAGGTGTTCATCTGAGCCTGCACCCCGCACGGAACACATCTCCCCCACCGCTGCCCAAACCCCGGCCTCTGGGTGGTTTTTCCTGCCCTACTCTCGTACCATTAGCGAAAGCCCCTCCATGTCCCACAGGTAATTTATTACCCAATGTCTCCACACCAACTCACAGTCTATTTTTATTGGCCCAAGCACCTAGCACATCCATGAATGGAGTCCTCCCATTGGTCCATCCTCCTTCAACACCTGCACATGGGATGGTGCCGCAGAACACCTCTTTTCCTATTAACTTCCAGTATATCACGCCAGAATTGGGGTCTGCTATTCCTATGCACCCACCTGCCAACGTGCCCCCCACTTTAGTGCAGATACCCCCATCTGTCAGCAGTTCTCTGCATACTACCATGATGGTGAGGACAAGTGGTGTGCAACGTGGACGAAATATGACAGATAAGCTAAAAAAAATGACAATACCTAAAAGATTTGCACCTTTAAAACCAGCCCCCCAACTGCCCAAAATAATGCCCCTGCCCTCCACAACCATGAGCAATGCACGCAACTCTGTTGTCGTTATGGAACAGGCAATACCTTTGAATGTCACACAGAATATTGCTGCTCAGACTAATGAAAATCCCTGTCTTGTGACTGCCGCACAGAGATTGGTCACATCTCAAGACATCATCATTCAGTTATCAGATTGTAACGTTTTGCATACCACCCCCATTCAGAATACTGTTGAAAATGGTCAAATGAGTCTTCAAAGTCGTGTTCCACCAGCCTGCTCACAGATCTACTCACCTCTGACGGCAGCACCAGCAGACAGTTCTCAGTATATGCTGGTTCCAACTGTTACACAGACAGGAGTGCCACAGTTTTTACTCCTGCCCAAAGACTCATTGGTTGTAAACCAACCTGCCGCAATTTCTGCTGAATGTGCAACAGTAGTGCCACAACACCATGTTTCCTTTAAAATTTCTTCTGGTCCTGTGCTCAATAACTCAAAGAGAGCTGAGCAGCCTTTAAATATTGTAACACAGGTGCCAATAAGTGTGGTGGGTGATGGGAAGCAAGTGAGTGAGGAGGAGTTAGAAGCAAAAATGACAGGTGATCGATGGGAAGAAGAAATGGCGGGTGCTCTCTTCGGCAGTCCTCTCCTGACGCCCTCCGAATCCTCCCGTAGCCTCGACTCTAGTCTGAACAGCACAGATGCTAGTATGGACAGTGGTGCCGAAGCTTCGGTGAGTAAAGAGATGTACACGAAACGTCTTTCTGATAGTGAGAAACAGAAGAGAGATGAGTCTGACAGCTGGGAACCACCCGGACTGCTCAAACACAGCACAGGGGATGGGAAGGACCAACAGTCCAAGGGGGGAGAGAATGAGGGCAATATGGAGGAAGGACGGGGAGAGGAGAGCGAAAGTGGTGGAGTTGGAGAGCGCGATGAAGATAAAGATGGAGAGAAGAGTGGAGATGGAGAAAGCAGTGAGAAGAGAGATGGGGATGGAGGGGGAGATAAAGGACGAGAGGAGAGGGATGGAGACGGAGACGGAGAGAAAGATGGAGATGGCGAGCGTGATGAAGAGGAGGAGGATTTTGACGACCTTACGCAGGATGAAGACGAAGAGGAAGTGATGTCATCGGCGTCTGAGGAATCTGTGCTTTCCGTTCCGGAACTTCAGGTTTGTGTGGAAAGGGATGCATTTAAGAATTTTAACTCTTTAGTTTGTGTTGTTTCCTAGTTCGGTTGACTTTATTTTCACTCTTTGCATTGTAGAATAATAAAGAATGAGTAGGTGTGTTTAAACTTAACTGCTTGTGTATTTACTTGGACTCACATGACTTATGTTATGTGTCTCTTGCAGGAGACAATGGAGAAGTTGACCTGGTTGGCATCAGAGAGGAGACTGTGCCAAGAGGGAGACTCCGAGGAGGACAATTCCCCCATGTCTCCGACATCCCCCACCTCCCCAAACTCCCAGAACTCCCCTGCATCCCAGAATTCACAGGAGGAGAACTCAGAGGATGAAGAGGATGGAGTGATGAAGGGTGATGAAATGGAAGCCGGGGAAGGGGAAGGTGAAGGTGGAAAGCTTCCTGAGGGAGATGCACCGCCAGGCGATGACCCTCCACAGTCCAGCGGGAGAGGAGGGGGGCGTGGCAGAGGTCAGCAGCCGGTTCCCACTTTGTCATCTTTTCAGTGATATCAAATTGGTAATGCCTGATTGATGAATGTGAAATATGTTCTTTCTTTTTCTGTAGGGCGTGGCAGACCTCCCCCTCGTAGCCTCAAGCGTGGTCGGCGTCAGGAACGAGGCAGTAAAGATGCCTCGAAGCTTCTACTACTGTATGATGACCACATCCTGGACAACGATCCAATGAGAGAGAGCAAAGACATGGCCTTTGCCCAGTCTTATCTCAATAGGGTTAGACTCTCAACTGACCTCTGCTCATTGTTTGCCTGATGTGATACTGTGATGCAAACTCTCTTGCTTTCTTTTTAGGTCCGTGAGGCCTTGCAGGATGTTCCCGGTAAGGTGGAGGAGTTTTTAGGGCTGCTGTATGAGTTTGACCAGGCGGGAGACAGCCAAAGCGTTGTAGAGCTCTTCTCCCAGCTTAAACCTTTGCTCAGAGACTGGCCCGACCTTCTCAAGGACTTTGCTGCTTTTCTTCTTCCTGAACAAGCGCTGGAGTGTGGACTGGTACCTATAATCATTTAGTAGACAGACAATAAAGGAGAGGGTTTTTCTGCGAGGTCATCACCATAACCAACCTATGCTACATAACACCAAATGCTTTTTTTCTCCTCTGTCTTTGTATCTCTTCCACACCCAGTTTGAAGAGCAGCAGGCCTTTGATAGGAGCCGGCGGTTTCTGCGTCAGTTGGAGATCAGTTTCGGGGAGAATCCATCTCATTACCAGAAGATTGTGAGAGCGCTGCAGACTGGAACTGCTCTCAGTCCTGCTGGCATTGATGAGGCATGAGTAAATAAATTAAGTAGAGATGCACCAATACCGATACGATAGCCGATTATTCAGAGTGATATCTACCGACAGTTTGGTGGTTATATTGACAGGATATATTGCTTTTATCAACCGATGCCGATTATTGGCCGATACAGTATATTGGTGCATCTCTAAAATCAAGTGCGAGAAATGAGTTCTTCACGTTAACACTGAGATATTTCTCCTCCTGTAACTCAGCTCAAAGCCCAGATGGCCACCCTTCTTAAGGGCCACACTCACCTGCAAGGAGAATTCTGGATGTTTTTTGATGAGATGCGTCCACCCCCAGCACGTCCGGGCCAGTTTGAAGAGGCTGTTTGGCTAGATGATGTGGCAACTGGGATAGATGGAGAAGGATGCTTGGTTGTGGGGTCTGGAGGAGGCGTATGGGGAGGGTTTGAGGAGGTCACTCTTCCTGATCTGGAAGAGGATGACGAGTCACACAAAATTCGGCAGATCAGTGGGAGGAGCAAGAGAAGGAAAGAAATGCTCACACATGGCAACTACAAGGTGATGTTTACGCATAATAACTTTTGGTGTAAAAGTTTCTAATCTGTTGACTGCTATAAAACATACTAAAGCTGATAGTATGTCTTCAGCAGGACTGTGATTGGCCAGAGAAGGATTGTCTGTGTCCCTGTCACGACTCTAGCCACGATACCAAACATCGCAGACATAAGAGGAAGGGATGCTTGCGTTGCCATAGCAACAAGGTGCCTGTTTGTTCAGTGATTGTTTGAGGTCACATTTCTGCTTGTTTGCAAATGACAGGCCTGTACATGAAAATAGTTTTTGTCCTTCTACAGGGAACCAACAGCTCAAAAGTGTTGAAAAGTCGTAATTCAGCATTTCTGTCCGCTGATCTACAGGCTGAGAGAGGAGCGGAAGAAAAGGAAGACGAACGAGGACCAGAAGAGGATGGAGAAGCAGAGAAGGAAGTTAAAGATGAGGCTGGTAGTGGAGCAAACAGTCCATGTCACGGTAAAGCTTTTCCGTGAAATCTTGTTTATGTTAAAGCAAAACCTGTTGTAGTTCTTTGACGTACATGTTGTGCAGATGGTGATGGGACTGTGTGGGAAGAAGGTGAGAGAATCCCTTCTCCCATCCCAAAGGAACAGGAAAAACAAAATGAGGAAGATGACGAGAATCAAGAAGAGCATCATATACAGACTTCACAGAGACCGAGTAATGAGGAAGATGCTTCCACTGAAACAGGAGAGAGAGATTTGAGCACACTCAGCCCTGCCATAGACACACCTGTCTGTGCCAAAAACATCTCCCTCACTGCCAGTGGAGAGAGGGTCATCCTCTGGACCAGGTTAAATCAAATATTACTCTGCCATCTAAACACTTGCATGTTATGCCCTCAATCAGTATGTTGGATTTGACCTTACTTATTTAACATTATTTGTTGCCTGGTGTCTAGGGAGGCTGATCGTGTGATCCTGACTGCCTGTCAACAGCAAGGAGCCAATCAGAGTACTTTCCAGGCTGTGTCAGAGCAACTTGGCAACAAAACAGCCAGCGAGGTACCTGAATTACACAGCTACTGATCAATGACAAGCAAAATATGTATATTTAGCATTTTTTTAAACATAGCTCTGTTTCCACAGGTATCGACGAGATTTCGAGACCTCATGCGTTTGTTCCATACATCAGCTTGTCAGGTGAGCTCCGAGGATGAAGCCACAGAACAGCAGTCAGCCACTGATGAAGAGCAGGACTAGAGAATCAGTCTTTTTACCTTCATATAAACTTTTTCATTGTCTGTTATAAATGGGTTTCATTATTTTGGTTCGAGGCTACAGTTGCATATAAAGCCCACTTTTTCCGCTCACACTTTTTCCACTGACACCTACCAAAGAAGTATTTTACACATGGGGTCTGAGGTCGCTTACAATGTGTAAATGAATTAAACATAATGAAGCCTTTGATTTATCAACAAAATATGAAGCAAAAACATTTTTCTTGGAAAGCACCAGCCTGCAGATTCTCATCAGCATTCTTACTGACATTGATTGTATATTCTGTGAATATTTGAACAGAGGGGGTTTTGTATAGTATTTTTATATCAGGGTGGTTTTGTTGTTTTTATTTTGCTGCAGATGTTAGTTCTGTAAACAAGGCACTGTTGTGGGGAATCTGGAGGACGATTAAAATGATTATTTATACAGCGTTAAGTGTTGGACTGAATTCTTGCATAGATAAAAGCATTTTTCCAAAGAAAGTGCAGCTGATGGCAATTTCACATTGAGTTGTTTCTCTCCCTTACCATTGTGGAATGTTAGTTAGATAATATTTTATGATCTATAATGGAGATTTGACTTAATTATTTGGCTCAATTATCTTGGTAGGTCAATAGGCCCTTTTCACATGACACCACGCATCTTCCGTTCTACCGCGAAGCAGTGTATTGTTACTTCCCTTGCACAGCTGCCACAAATACGGCTAGATGATGTACAACATCTTGCAGACACATTTTCGCTTATAACAAGATCAAAGCTAGATAAAGGATACAAATACTTTGTTGAACAGTACCTGTTTGATTATGAAGGTCAGTGTTAGTTTTCTTTTTGTGTTAGGGAAGGTGCTATAATAAGTACTTGAAAAACGTTAAGTGTTTTTCTGTCACTGTTGTTAAATTCCAGCGCGACTGCAAAACAGAAGTTATTTTTCTTCTTGTTTGTTGCAAGACGGATGTCATGATACACTGCTTTGCGAGAAGGCGGAAGTTAAGTGACGTCATTGTGAAAAGGGCCTATTAAATAAGCATTTTGGCCAAATGTGATGTCAGGGATGGCCTATTTGTACAATATTTGCTCTTAATGACCCCTCAGGTAAGATTCAACCATCAAAATATGAGGTGTGTATTGTACAAAAAATATAGAAACAAATCAACCTTTATGGTACTTATTGAACTAAAGTATTTGCGAGAAATCAAACAGAGAATATGTGTTTTATTGCATAAAAAACAAAAAGCTCCAAAAAGCTCACAAGAATCCTTCTTAAATTCTTCACAAAGCTGAGCTTCAGTTGACATGTTAAGCACAACTACACGACATGCAAACAATCTTATAAACACATCTCTAATAATATATTTGATTTTCCACTGCTGTACATATTGTAAAACGCGTTTCGTTAACAGAGACGTTGTCCCCATTTCGCCTCCCGTAGGTAAATACCGGCTGGTGTCATGTCTGCTCCTATGCTGAGCGCGTGGTAACACTGCTCGCTATTTCCCCTGTTCAGTCCTGTAAGAATCTGGCGTTTTTGCTTGTGTTTTGGTTGCTAATTTGACATATTGCTCTGTAGTAACCCGTGACAGAACTCCGGGTTTATATTATATAATTTTAATATCATTTAATCCGAGTTGTATGCCTTCAGTAGATTCTGTAGAAGCTATTCTCTCATGGCAGAGGCAACCCAAGAAAAAGCAACCGGACTCAAGTTCGCGGAGCAGCACCTTCTGCGACACGGATGGGAAAAAGGTTCATTTTTAGATTCTGCACATCACAAACACTGTCTGTTATGTCACACCTTACCTTAGTCATTCAAACAACTATTTAATTCAGTACATTTTATTCTCAAGTAATGGTCTAACATTACTTTGTGTTTTTACTGTTGTATTCAAGGTAAAGGTCTGGGCAGGAGAGAGAATGGCATCTCAGAGGCTATTAAAGTCCAAATTAAACGTGATAAAGGAGGGGTGAGTGGACGTTTTGAGCTTATAGGTAACATGCCGTTAAAACCCCCATAAGCGCATTATAACATTTGTCCTCAGATGGGCCATAAAGAAGGAGAGCAGTTCACTTTCCACTGGTGGGATCACGTTTTTAACAAGGCTTCCTCTAGCCTGGTTGTGGAAACAGGACAGGTAAGGCTGGCATACGTGTTTTGACTCTCTTGATCGATGACATTTACAGCCATGAGTTCTGACTAAAGTTGTATTGTGTAATTGTGGTTTAGGATGGTGTGATGGTGAAGGCGGCAGACGAAAGCAGTAATGGTTTGATCTCCAACAAGAAGCCACGCAAAGCTCAGCAAGCCAAATCCATGCTGTATGGATCTTTTGTCAGGGTACAAAACTTACAAATAAAACAAACAATTAAAATACGATTTTGGCCATCGTTACATAGCTTTTAGATTGTTTTTGATGTCTGGATTTGTCATGGCAGTTGCGCAGTTGTGCTAAAAAGTGAATTCTCTTCTCTTAGTCAGCAACTCTGCTCTCGGGTCAGGAGCACACAGATAAGACCTCTGATTCAGATGATAGCAGTAGCAGTAATTCTGAAGATGAGGACCAAAAACTGGACCTCTCCAGCACTACAAAGTATGAGCTGCCAACATCCCAAATTTCCTTAAAAAACATGAATACCTTTGTCTTTTATCATTTTGCAATAAAGATGCACTTTTAATGCTTTCAGTGAATGGTATGCAAAGACTTAGAATTAAAATAATAATACTAGTTCTGTCTTCCTCATTCCAGGTTATCAGATGCAGAATTGATCAAAGCTTGTGGAGGACGAACTGCGCACAAGTAAGCACGGATCTCTTAAAGTTTACTTCACAATACACACCAGCACATCTTTTTTCATGGTGATGGATGTAAAGTAGTAATAGCAATGCTTAATTTGCTCTCACGAAAATGAACCACGGTTTCACTATTTAACTCATTTTTTAGCTCCTCTTAAACTAATCTCTTTTTGTTTATTAACAGGGGAGCCAGACATGGTCTTACTATGAGTGCCAAACTGGCCCGTCTGCAGCAACAGGAGCAAGAGTTCATGAACAAGTACGGTAAAAAGAACCAGCCTGCAGGAACATCATGTACAAGCAGCCAAGTTTGTAATAATGTCACCAGCCTGACCCATGAGGCCAATCCAGATGCTACAGAGAAAACTAAACGCAAGAAAGCGAAAAGAAAAGAGCCATCTGAGAATGACATCTGTGACGGTAAAACAACAACAGATATTAATGAAGGTAGTGATGCTGAGGACATGAAAAAGAATAAAGACACTAATGCTTTTGTGAACGATGATTCAATGACTGATGCTAAGCCCAGGAAAAAGAAAAAGAGAAATCGCAAAGTCAAGACCACACCTGAAGAGAGTTTTAATGGGGACTGCAGCTCGGCCTCACAAGCATCAGGAGATCCACAATTAGAATCAATTGAAACCACTTCATGCCTACCAACAAAGAAGGAAGACATCCCCAAGAAGGAGAAAAAGAAGCGATTAGCCGCAGATGTGATCAGTGAGGATTCCAGAGAAAAGAAACTACAGGAGCTTCAAGAAACATCCGACAATGTCTCCAAGCAAAAGAGAAAAAAGAAATCCTCCATGGACCACTATGACTCCTCTGTGATGATGATAACAGAGGACACTAACACAGAAGAGCAGAATATGGACATGGAAACAGGTGGACAAGAGAAAAGGAGAAAGAAAAACAAGAAAAAGAAAGTAAGAGAAATTGAGGAGCAGGAGGTGGAAGAAAAAGAGACATTTGAGGACTCTGTGCCAAAGAAAAAGAAAAAAAGGCCCAAAATTGATGATAGTCAGTGAGAAGAAACTGGAGTGCTAAAACTTTTTGAATGACTGTTTAGTATTAAACTAGATGAGATCAGATGGTTGTTTTATGCAAGATTATTTATTCTGACAAATTATTGATCTTTTAAAAAGCTTGTTACTCTAAAATGACAATGAATTCATGGCCTGGTTTCATAGACAAGGCTTAGTTTAAGCCAGGACTATGCCTTAGTTAATTTAGGCTATTTAAGTCGCCTTTATTAAAATGCCTGGGTAATGCCATGTGTCCTTAAGTTGTGTAGGGATGTTTTTTATTGGTTAATTAAATATTTTGTAACGTACATTTACAAAGTTTTACCAATAACATTGAAATATTAACTAGATATTAATAACATAATGGAGCAGCCTGCAGCTGAACAGTTTATTCTCTCATTTTATAAAATGTAATATTTTTGACTGCCCTGATGGTTTTTTCAATTGGTTTAATGTCCTAACTTAAATATGTCACTTTAAAATACATCTTCATGTCAACAATGGACAAATGGAAACAATTAAATGTTTAGATTACTCTTTTTTACGAGATTAGTGGTATATTCATGTTGAGGAATTGTGGCCATGTTAAACTGGTCATTTTGCAGATCCACCTGTTCTTCATGTCACACCCCGCAGGCTTCCAGCTTTTCTCGGAGTTGTTGCTGCTCATTGAGAGAACACAGTTAGCGGTTGTGTCTGTGGGTGTGTTAATCCAGAATCTAAAAGGAAAACATTAACTTTTTAAGGCTCATTAAATAACTGACCTGCATGTACTACTGTATGTAGTAACTGGGCTTAACAAAGTTATGTTGCGTTCATAGTTCACAATTGCAAAACGGGTTGTTTTTAAATGCTGCCTTAAAGTATTGCTATAAAACTATTATATACAAATAATACAAAAATACATGACTAATAATAAATGTAATCAATCATTTAAACATGTTGTGTGTTAGCTCTTTAGTAGAAGTATTAGAAGTAGAAGTAGTTTTATTCTTACCCTTTCTTAAACTCTGCTTCACTGGTCCAATTCCAATGTCCGATCCAGTACCCATGATATACGTCATAATAGAATTTAACGTGCTTATTGACAAATTCCTGAATTTGTATAACAAAAACCATTATAATATACATATATATTATGCCGTTATAATCATAGGACTTTGGATCATGTTTGCTTTTGACAAGATTTACATTCCCAAACATTTGAGACTTAAAAAGTTAATATTGACAGTTGTTTTATGGGGTCCTAGTTGACATAGTGTATATTAAAGATCTTTAATTCTCCTTTTCTCCATATAAAAACATTGTTACGTTTCATAAATTACTGATTGTCTCAAAGGAACATTTCACTAAACAATTCTGTAATCATTTACTCACCTTTGAGTTGTTCTAAATCTGTATACATGATGAACACAGAGAAAGATATTTGGAAGAATGCTCGATTGGACCCGATTGACTACCACATTAGGAAATATTACTTTATATATTTTTTGTTCTGTTAAAAACCAAAGAATGTATGAAAGCAAACAGTTCTGCGGTAATTTTTCCTACTACGGTAGTCAATGGGGTCTTAAAACTGTTTGGTTACAAGCATTCTTCCAAATATGTTTCTCTGTGTTCATTAGAACAGGTGTGGAACAACTAGAGAGTGTGTAATTCATGACAGAATTTTCATTTTTGGGTGAACAATCCCTTTAAATGCAGACCTGTTCCTCCACACTGTCTATTATAGCCAGATGAGCTCCAGACGTCTTGCAGGAGTCTTTACTCTCTCCCCATGTTTTCCAGGAACTTTCTACATAGAAACAGTAACAACTGGAGCCAAACTGAATCCAGTTGTTTGGACAGGGTTTACACCGGACCCCTGGAGGGAGAATACTTAAGTTTAAGAACATTCTTGTCTCAGAGATCAGTCATAATGGAATATGAACAGATCCGTCAGTAGTCTTACCATTCTCTGTGGATTGACAGTAGTCCTCTATGGAAAGGGTACTTTGTTTCAATATGAAGTTCAGGGTGCTGTTAAGCTCTTCATTCTGTGTCGTAAGCCCTTTTATCTCTCTCTCCAGTAGCTCCTTGTGTGTCAGTAATTGCTGGTTGTCTGTTCTCTCTTCAGTGTACAGGGCCTGTGTAAAGTGGTTCCCAGCGGTTAAGTGATGCTCTGAGATCTCAGGTTTTATTGTCTAGTAGACATGAGGATATTTCTGAGTGTGTTGAGCTCTTACCAGAATTTTTTTGCTATTGGTCATATGACTGTAGTCTGCAATAAAAAATAAAGAGAACTTACCTGGGGTATTTTAGTCTGCCTACCATGAAGTGATGTTATTTAATAGCTATTTTAACACACCAGTCATAGTCTTTGCAGCATCATACAGTAAATTACACAACTGGACAGTTTTGACCTTAAATAAAATTATGCAACTGTCTTCTTACAGGCAATTGAAAATAATAACATTTTACGGTTCATGCCACTCTATTTGTTTATTGTCTGGGTTGTTGTGAAAATACTCAATCCTTTTTCTGGATGTCCCCATTCCCCACAGTAGATATTATAAATTCTAATGCAATACACATTAAACAGATTTTTGCCCCAAACTTTAGAAATGTCCTTACTGAGGATGCTGACTGCGGTTAAAGCCAATACTAGAAGAATACAGAGCACACCCAGACACACTGTAGCTCGTCTGTATGACGGAGAGGTCGAGGTGGTCACTTCTTTTTCTGAAGAAGAATAAGACTATGATTCAAATAATTATCTGATTCTACAAACGTAGAGCAACTAAAACATTGTAACATTTGACAAATGAAGACTTAGAAGAGAAGGAGATTCAGATGTTTTTAGAATCATGTTCTGTTAGGATTAAATGGGTTCAATGCTTTTTTTACCTTCAGACTGATGATCTTGCGGTGGTGAACCAGATTCTTTTCCTGGAAGTTGTTGAGCTGCATAAAAAAAAGATGTCAAAACAAGTTTTAACAGAGAAAAGCAGGATACTTTTTTGTAAGGCAAAAAACAAATCCTTGCAAATGTTATTATTATCTCTAACCTGGGGACTTGGGTTGAACCTCTGTCATTTCTTGTCTTTTTACCTCTGCATACGGTACCGAGTCATCTGACTGTAGCTCTGCTGTCCAACACAAACCAGACACACAACAGACAAACAAACATTCATTTAAACACAAAACATCAACAAAAGAAATGCTGGTCTCAGTCTTCTGTCACGAAACAGATTAAAACAGTTGTGGTTACTGGCTATTACGGTTGTGTAAAACTTGATTTGGGCTTGATTGAGATTTTCTTTACCATTAAGCAAATAAAGACATCTGAACTTACCTTTAGATTTGTCGTTGTCAAAAGATTTAAAGATGACTGTTGAATAACACACCTCATCTTCCATTCTAACAGCACAAGTCACAGTGTCATTAGATAGAGAAGAGCAGAAGGATGTTTAAAACAAGCAATATTTAGAGAAGTTTATGTTTAGAATTTGGGAAAACCAGAAACTGGTCAGCAGGCAATGGAAATCTTGCATTTTACAGAACACATTATCACGTTGTTTCTGTAATTATCAGTGAAAGAGGAAGAAGATACAATGCTAAATTCTGGAGTTTGAGTCCTGACCTATAAAAAAGGAACAATCCAGAGGAAGTTCTGTATCATAGAAATAAAAAAGTTAAATCCAAAGAATATCTGTATAATCAGGCATTTGGTTGTTAATATTATTTAACAATTTCACGATAATTATTTCAAATTCATGCTTTATGAAAAGCAGGAAAAAATAAAACAAAGTTTAAAGTTTAAAGATCTGTGATATTAAACAATACTTAAGAGAAATCTTAAATTAAATGATTCCTTAAAAACGTCAATGTCAGTTGTGTCCTCAACTTTGTGTCAACTCCATCATGATTTTTATAATTTATTAATCCTGAATAAATCAGACAATGTCTTGGGTAGCCATAACTCCCAACTGTACTGTATGTCCCCCCACATCCTACTTATTGTAAAATCCACAGTATATATATATTTTTTTAATTTACAAAGTTAAACCCTTTGCTGTTAAAACGTTAAGATGTCAACTCTGCCAGGTGTGATTTTCTGTGTGATAAGTGAGTTTTGTGAGTCAGTGTTGTTCAATGGAAGGTCCAGTGTACAGCACTTCATCAGCATCTAGCGGTGAGGTTCCGAATTGCAACCAACGGCTCACTCCACTCCACCCCTCCCCAGTCCCTACACCCTTTGTCAGCACTACCGCAGCTTACAAAGGAAGATATCGTCATGTTTTCACTTCTTTCTCGAAAGAGATAAGAAAAAATGGACAGGATCCAAGCAAAATTTCACAATTTTTTTTCAGGAGATTAAGGACTACTGCACCAGTTTGGAAAGCATTTTTAATAAAAAAGCAATGAAGACTTTTAATATTGTTTAATGAATATCTAATATTTGAAAAATGGACATTGGGCTTTTTGTTCTTGGATGTACATGTTATAGAATATGTATTATTATATGTGTTCCGCAGAAAAAAAGATAACGTAGGCCTATTTACAAAACCTGTTCTGTAGAGCAGTTTGTCCGTAGGGATAGGCTACTGTAGAAAGGGGACCCACAGTGTATGTAGATAGAAAAAGCTCATTCTAAGGTAATAAAAACATAACGCTTTATTATGTAAGGTCTTTATACACACCTAAAGACATAGTTATGTTATAGGCTATTGTATTTATGTCAGTAGACCTTCCAAAAAAATCACACACTGGACTTTTAAAGCGCTCATCGTATGAGCACTTTCAACAAGTTGATATGATTTATTAGGGTCTTCATGAAATGTCTGTTAGTGGTTAGTTTTGTTTTAAACGTAACATTAGTCCAGAGACTAAAAAATCCGTCACAGCAAACATTACATCCTAGTGCTTGCCTAAATTCCATGGAATGCGTTTCTGAGGTATTTCCACTAAAAGTAAAATAAATCCACTCCTCTCTCGTCTCTTCCGAGGTTGGGACTCTAAACAAAGACTTGTGTACTTCTTTGCAGCCAACTACATTACATTTTGAATGTTTTCCACAAACTTTAGCCATGGCGTCATGTACACCGCTGTCGCTTGTGAAAACAACAATGGCGGCGGTGCCGTGGGTGGAATTGTGTAGATTAAGGGGCGGGAACATTATAATAAAAGCCTCTCTCTACATCACAACAGGAGTGAAATATGAACGGCTCGATTTCTCACAAGCTTGCAGGGAAAGGCACTCCAAAACAATCTTACTGGATTCTTGTTTTTCACGTTTTCTGAGTTAGTAGATGATAACACACACGATTATAGCACTTAAACGCAGGAAAAAGTCAGATTTTCATCCGATGAGCCCTTTAAGGCAGCTTTGACTGAGAAATAATGGATCCTGTATAACACTGGTTAAATTAATTTAAATTTGTTCATCGTTTTTACTAATAAATACATTTATAAACTAACATCAAAACATGTTTTACCCCTCATCTCATGAATCAGTGAACTATTACTATTATGACAAGATACTTTCAGTGAGGATAAACCAGATTTTACTTAAGGTTGGTTACTAGTTTGTCTCATAAAAATTATTTACAATTAAACATCTCTCTTGTTTTTGTAATTTTCTGAAGAATGGAAGAGAAAGTTTTTTTCAAATAATCGGAATTGAATTCAGCTTACATTTTACAAAATGTACTCAGTTACACTCATAACACATATTCAAATAAAATATTTATTATCTAAATATGCTAATTCTAGGCATTGAAACTGCTTTTGGCTTTATTTAATGTGTGCAACGTGCCACAAGAGGGAGCAGAAGGGACAGAACATTTAAAAAATTGAAGGAGACTTACAAGCAACAGAAATATAAGAATAACACATTTTTGAGGTTTTCACCCTTTAACATAAAAGCAACATTTATTTATATCACAATTTAATTATCACACGTGTATAGTTGTTTCTCTTCATTACACTCAAATGTGAATGTGATCCAGCAGTTGCAGAGTTAACTTTGCAAATTACATCACTGCTTTCCCATTCTGTCCGTCCACCCCTCCCTTTTCACTCGTTCGCTCTCCCCCTTGTCATTGTCTATGAAAGGAGTGTCTTTCTTTCGCCGGTCCATTCAGCCACTGGGCACTGGGAGTGTGGTCCAGACCTCACCCTCGAGCCATCCATTATAATCACTCTGCAGCCACAGAGACCAGTGCAAAGACCCACAGCCTCTCTTTGCACAGGTCTAGTGTGCCTTACATAACAATTCACAACACTATGGAGCTTTTGGGTGTCAGACAGCCCATCACTCTATTTCAAGAGGAAAAGTATCAGATGCTAGAGCTAAACCAGCGTCTGGAGTCATACCTGGGCCGTGTGAAGCTCCTGGAGGAGGAGAACAAGCTACTGCGAGAAGAGATCCACACACTCAAGAAAAACAGAGACCCACCAGGCCAACGCAAAGCTCAGGAGGAGGTGCTCAACCAAACCAGGAAAATAAAGGAAAAAGCATGGAGAGAGAAAGATCATGTGGAGATGGAGGTGGAGAACCTGATAGAAGATATCGAGATGGTAAGTGTTCAGAGGCAGAAAGAGAAAACGGCCCAGGCTGAGGCGCAGAGAAGACTCGCAGACAGCAGAAAGGAGCTTGAGGAGGAGCGCCGAGCTCAGATTTGGCTCCGGGAGAAGGTCGCCCAACTGGAGAAAGACCTCATGCTACAAATGCAAGTCCACCAGGAGAACATGCAAACTTTGCAGGCCTCTCTGACACAGACCAAGCAAGTCCTGATGGCCCCTCAGACCATTCAAACTATGAGTATTCCAGACATAGGACAGGAGTATAGCCACAGAGCAGCTCAGGTCTGGAAGGAGGCAACCAGCAACTATCAGAGACAGGTTGGATGCCTCGAGGAAAGTTTGAATCAGGCCAAGAGCAACATGGCAAAGATTGATCAGGAGAAAAGAGAAAACCAAAATCAGCTTCAATATGTGGCTAAGGAGCTGGAGAACACATCTATGAAGAGAGAGATGCTGGAGAAGCACATGGTGCAACAGAGGGAGGAATATAGACAGGACCTTCAACATTTTCAGGTATGAAACACGCTCTTCAGATTTCTAGCTTTCTTTCAATATAAATGGTGATTGTACACAATCAGAATTCATTTACAGAATCAGAGCAATGGTGTGATCACTTGGTAGCAAACAATCTCAAAATAAATCTTAATCTAAGCTCATAAGAAAGCATGCCTCACACGTCTGTTCAGGCAAAAGTAGATGCTCTGGAGGTGGAGAAGGACAGTCTGGGACAGGAGATAGACAGTCTGATGATGGACAGACAGAACCTGCTGCAGGTGAAGATGTCTCTTGGACTGGAAGTGGCCACGTACAGGTATCTGTTAATGTCTTCAGTAACATTACAACAAACGCACTTTATTTTACATTGATCAGAACCAGGTTATTTGTTCTGTGGCTCCCCCGCTAATGAGAATAGCCTGGGGCGTTTGTAGTTTTGGAAGGCACAACTAATATCATTATGCATCAGTGAGACTAAAAGCCTTTCAGCCACCCTGAGAGGGGTAACTTAGATCAGTCAATCAGAATAGACCCTCTCCATTTGCCACCCGGCACTGACCCCGATCCATCTGCTGAGGCAAGGCCAGTGAAATAGTGGGGGTGGGTAATTCATTCACTTAAAGGGATACTTCACCCAAAAAATAAATTCTGTCATCATTTGCTCACCTTCCAGTTGTTCCAACTCTGTATAAATTGCTTTGTTCTGATGAACACAGAGAAAGATATTTAGAAGAATGCTTCTAACCAAACAGATCTTGCCCCCCATAGTACGAAACCCCATAGCCCCCATTGACTCCCATAGTACGAAACATGACTTTATCATTTTTATTTACTATTTTGAAGAATGTAGGACAGCAAACAGTTCTGGGGCACTTTTGACTACCATTGTATTTTTTCCTTCTATGGGAGTCAATGGGGGGGAAGAAATCTGTCTGGTTATAAGCATTGTTCCAAATATCCATCTCTGTGTTCATCAGAACAAAGAAATTGATACAGATTTGGAACAACTAGAAGGTGAGTAAATGATGACAGAATATTTGGGTGAATTATCCCATATAACAAGTATCCCTATAACATTCAGATCCATAGCATTTCGTTCCTGTTAAGAACAGGCCTTTGGAAATTTTGAGTAAACTATGATACTCTTGCACCTTCTACTGTATTTTTTTCAAAAGACGTACACAAATACATTCGTGGTTGAATTTTAAATGTATGTAGTTATTAGTACGTAAAAAATGTATTCACATTTTTTGTTACTGTTTGTTGTGTGTTTTTCACAACTTGAATTCACTGAGAACAAACATGCATGTTTTATATAGATGTATAAGAATATACAGAATATATAGAATATACAGAAACAATATACACAGAATATACAGTTCATTATGTCTATGGAAGTCATTATGTCTGTGCAAAGTCCCCATAAAACATGGAAACCCAACATGTGTTTGTGTGAAGTCCAACTCTTGCGGTTCTTGAATGCTGTGTGTAAGAGTATTTGACACCACATTGAATTCTGCAGATGGGCTAACAATGACAAATCTGACATACAATTTGCATAACAACAACAGAAGCAGGAACAGGGCTGGTGCTCAGCGTCATCGGCCCACCCCTCATGTTCAAGAATGCACTGTAACACTAACAGCTGTTCTGTTGTTTTATTCCAGAGCCCTACTGGACAGTGAGGGCACGAGAAGCAACAGACCAGCAACAAACAAGACAAATTCTTCTGTTCTTTTAGGTAAAATGACAAGACACATTGTGATACTTTTTTTAATGTAAAACATCAACTGCTTTCCAATATATTGTTGGCAGTAGTAAACTCCTTGAAATATTTGTCCAAAATATTTGCTAAAGTGATCATATTTTTTAAACTGTGCCTGCATATAGAGATCCAAATTCATATCGTATACTATTTGAACATAGATCCCTTTTATCACTTTTCTGGGCTAGTTATTAAATGCTTAGAGTTGTGCTGAGTGCAAGTAAGGTATCTGTCTAAGCCTGTAAAGATACAGTAGCTTCCTGTGCTAGTCCCTTAGGTCACTGTAGCAGATGGCTGCACTTTCCAGTAATGCAGCTTAATGAAGATCAATACATCTCCATTTCGACTGACTCACAGTTCAGGACAAGCATGTATTGTGATAACTCCCCCGGGAGCCAGATCAAGGGTCTGTGCCCATGTTTATTTCATAGTATCTCCTCCATACATGTCTTCGGCCTGTGGTCTTATATTTTAGAGTCAGTCACATCATAGCTCCAACAGCATATCATTTTATGGATGGCAGTAGGATGAAGCATATTTTATATTTGTACAGGGAATTACTATAAATTTATTTGTGGAGCCATTCTAAGAAATTAAAGAACTGTATATAAGAAATCCCTGTTACAGTATATATATTTCCCTAAGATTCTTGCTGACGAAGCAATTTGATTTAATAAGATTTAAAAGGAATAATTTGTGTTCAAATATTGATAAATAGAAAAGGATTGTGGTTTAAAGGGATAGTTCACCCATAAATAAAAAGTCACCATTTTTTCTGTGAACGCCAAAAGATGATATTTTAAGAAATGTCTTGTGTCTATACAATGGAAGTCAATGGGGACCAATGCTGTTTGGTCAGCAACATTCTTCAAAATATCTTCTTTTGTAGAAGAAAGAAAGTAATACAGGTATGGAATGAGAGTAAATTTTTGGGTTATCCCTTATTTATTTTATACAAATCAATTTATGTTGGATTATCCCTTTAAGAAATGTTCAATATTATTTGTCAATGGTAAAACAGATTGTAAAAGGAAGGTTGATCAAGCAAGTCTTTTCCTTTGTGTGTGACAAAGCCTGTCTCACCATCTCCATGTTTTTTTTGTTAAAGATGCATTCTCAAAGCCCACCGGGACCCACCCAGCTTCAAAAAACACTGCTGCTTCCAGCCATTTCAGCAGTATTGTGTCTACAAGTCACAGATCAATCACCTCATCGCGCAATCTGCTGACCAATGCAGCTCCGACATGGCCCCCGGCTCGAGGGACTCCACAAAAACCACCATTCAGAATGCCAATAACAGACAAGAAAGACAAAGCTACAGAAGATCATTTGCGGCCAGAGAATGACCTTCAAGATAATGCCCTCACAGCAACTCCTATCCAAACAGTGCCAGACAGTGTCACAGCAAAACCAGCACCCAAACTAGAAGATATTGAGGTTCAGAAAGAGAGCGAGTCAAAACACCCTCAGACTCAGATGGCTCAAATGATTGAATCTAGAACCAGTGAATCTATATTGATGAGTGTCCAACCAAGCTGCCTCTCCCAGACTTCTGAAAGAGAGAGCTGGTCTGGTCCATTCACAGAACCTGCTGGGGTTTCAGAAGAACATAAAGATGAAGAAACCGAGGTGTCTGTGGAGATGGCTCGGATCTCACACGCACCCACGGTGACCTGGGAAGAAAATAAAACGCTAACAGAGGATGAAAAAGAGGACGCCTCTGAGATGGATGTTAAATCAGAAATTATTAGTGAAAGTCACGTTACTAGGTCTGGAGTTGCAGAAAGTGATAATACAAGTCAAGTTGGCGAAAACACAAATATACTGGCTTCTTCAATGCAAGAGAATGGATCTTTATACTCAATGGATGAAGATCTAATGAGGGTAGATGAACAGGACAATGTGAGCAATATTAGTGAGGACATCACAGAGCTGATGAACAGTGAAACAGAAGCAGCAATGGATTTGATTATTGAGTGGGACAGAGAAGAAGACAAAGAGGAACAGAATGAGATGAAAGTGAGGAGTCCTGACTTTGAGGTTGAGGAGAAGGAGGAGATGAAGGTGACGAGCACTGATGCTGAGAAACAAAATGAGATGAAGGGGATGATCCCTGATGCTGAGATTAAGGAACAAAACGAGATGAATGTGATGAGCACTGACGCTGAGGAACAAAATGAGATGAAAGTCATGAGCACTGATGCTGAGGAACAAAATGAGATGAATGTGATGATCCCTCATGCTGAGGAACAAAATGAGATGAAAGTCATGAGCACTGACATTGAGGTTGAGGAACAAAATGAGATGAATGTGATGATCCCTGATGCTGAGGAACAAAATGAGATGAAAGTCATGAGTAGTGACGCTGAGATTGAGGAACAAAATGAGATGAATGTGATGATCCCTCATGCTGAGGAACAAAATGAGATGAAAGTCATGAGCACTGACATTGAGGTTGAGGATCAAAATGAGATGAAAGTGATGATCCCTGATGCTGAGGAACAACATGAGATGAAAGTCATGAGCACTGACATTGAGGTTGAGGAACAAAATGAGATGAATGTGATGATCCCTCATGCTGAGGAACAAAATGAGATGAAAGTCATGAGCACTGACATTGAGGTTGAGGAACAAAATGAGATGAAAGCGATGATCCCTGATGCTGAGGAACAACATGAGATGAAAGTCATGAGCACTGACGCTGAGGAACAAAATGAGATGAATGTGATGATCCCTCATGCTGAGGAACAAAATGAGATGAAAGTCATGAGCACTGACATTGAGTTTGAGGATCAAAATGAGATGAATGTGATGATCCCTGATGCTGAGGAACAAAATGAGATGAAAGTCATGAGCACTGACGCTGAGGAACAAAATGAGATGAATGTGATGATCCCTCATGCTGAGGAACAAAATGAGATGAAAGTCATGAGCACTGACATTGAGGTTGAGGAACAAAATGAGATGAAAGCGATGATCCCTGATGCTGAGGAACAACATGAGATGAAAGTCATGAGCACAGACGCTGAGGTTGAGGAACAAAATGAGATGAATGTGATGAGCACTGATGCTGAGGTTGAGGAACAAAATGAGATGAATGTGATGATCCCTCATGCTGAGGAACAAAATGAGATGAAAGTCATGAGCATTGACATTGATGTTGAGGAACAAAATGAGAAGAAAGTGATGATCCCTGATGCTGAGGAACAAAATGAGATGAATGTGATGATCCCTAATGCTGAGATTGAGGAACAAAATGAGATGAAAGTCATGAGCACTGACGCTGAGGAACAAAATGAGATGAATGTGATGAGCACTGACGCTGAGAAACAGGGTGACACAGGGTTTGACAACGGCATACAAGAAAATAATGAAACAGAGGACGAGAGCGTGAGCGTGAGTGAAACAAAAAACAAAGAGATAGAAGTGATCAAAAAAGACATTAATGAAAGTCTTCTTCAAACAGAAAGACAAACCATTCATTCTTCCTTTAACCTCCATCATGAGGTGCGTTCAGAAGAACTTGCACCACCAACTGAAACCTTTTATCACATCTCAAATGAAGATCATCCTTTGCCTGAGGAAGGTGAAAGAGAAGACGACCAAGATGATGAAGATGACTCCCCAAACATATCCGCCTCATGCAGAACTGACCCCGGAGAGTGTGACAGTTACAGTCAAGAGAACACATTAGCAGACACCCGCCCCTTGATTCACTATAAAAGCGATGAGGAAACAGACATGAACCCACACGCGTCACAGTTTGGTGTTGGTGAGATCAGTGACGGTGAGGATGAGAAGGAAAGAATGGACGGAGGTCGGTGGGGTCAGAGCGCCTCCAAACGCTTCAACACCATGGAGGATCTGTCTGAAGAACCCGACATAGATGTCATTGGAGAGATGATAGCAGAAGAGATCGTTCAGAAAGAAGAAGAAGTGGATGATGAAAGAGAGCAGATGATTCTTCAGAGTCAACATGGAGACCATGAAGATATGGTGGTGGAGAGAGAAAGTGCGAAAGCAGATGATGACATCAGAGATGAGGAGCATTTTCTCAATGTTTATGAGGAAAAGGAGAATCCACAACTTTATCACACCGAACATGAGGAAATCGTTGATTCATCTGAGAATCTAGAAAGTGCCATTTTAAAATGTGTTAATCCATCCTTATTCGCAGATGCAATACAAGTACAATTTCAGAATTCTCATGAAGTTTCATCCACTGTCTTCCAAAGCAGCAATACAATCGAAGAGCAAACCTTTCAAGAAGAGGTCCAGAACATTTCCATGCTCACCAACGTGGATTTCATGGACATTCCCTCTATGGAGAGTGAGATAAATAGTCAGCCAGACAGCCAGATGCCCAACTCTGACAAGGAGGAGTGCAATAGTTCAGAGGATGAGTCTCCAAATGCCAGTCAGTACTTCCAGAATTCAGCAAGTGCCAACGAACAGTTCAGTAATGATGGCATCTCCAAAGCTGAGTCTGAAGAACTACTCAATAAAGACTTTACGGAGAAGAGCACTGAAGACCAGAAATATTCCTCTGAGCATGTGAACTTGGATAGTCCAAACCGAATGGCAGGTGTGACCGAGAACATCTTTGGAGATTTTGATCTTAAAAATACAATGCAGAGCTTTTCCACAAAAGAATACAGTAAAGAGGTGAGAAGTGAAGTTCACAGTTTTTTTAGCGCTAGCTTGAAGGAAGATTTATGGAGTGCAGGAAAAATGGAGATGGCAGCTACGTATGACCCAGCCATGACTGACCACTCGCATGATCCTATTCACTTAAACCAGGAAGTGGCCTTTGGAGAGGGTTGGGGAGATGTGGGGGTCAGGCAAACAGCTAATGAAAACCTTAAAGAAAAGAGAAAGATCCAGTCACAGGATGAGAAGCTAAAGGATAAAAAAGAAGAATCAAGGCAAGCAGAGATGATCCTGTCGGATGAGTCTGTGGATGATGGAGATTCCTGGTCCTCTGGTGATGAGTAACAATTGTTTGCTCTGTCCAACAACTATTTAAGACTGAACCTAAAATCCAAAGTAATGTTAAGTAAAAAGACAGAAGGCCGTATATTGTTAAGCCACAGTAGAAGTTTGTGGTTAAAGAACGCAGCAACGTTAAACACAAGTAAACCAAAAACACGATTACATAACCATGGAAATGAAGACAAGAGGAAGAGTGTGTTGTGTGATGTCGTTTCTTTTCACTTTTTAACAAACAGTTGTGCCAATAGTGCTTTGCTATTAACATGTTTGTGTTTTTTTATGAGATAAAAAGAAAAGCTTTCTGTTGATCTTCATCTATCAATAAAAAAATAAAAAAACGAACAAAATAATTGTGTGTGTGCATTAATGTTGCTATGAGAAGCAGAATAAAATCAATAATAACAATAATACATACATACATATTTTTTAGCAATTTTTTTAGCTGTTTTCTTGTGCCCATAATTTTTAAGAAGTCAAAAATATATCATTTAACAAAGCAAATATTTTAAGATATATTATACATTATATAGAACATACAGTAGATCACTAGTTATATATACACATTATATTGAACAAAGGAAATATTTTAAGACATTATTTACTTTATATAGAACTTTTACTTTGCTTTCCAATCATTTTAAATCTCCATTATTCAATCATTTTAGTTTATAATAAATAAAAACTCTGGTTGAACACTCAGAGAATGTATCTGTATGAAAGTTGTGTATTGATGTTTCTATAACCAGACTATAATTAATAATAATAATAATAATAATGTTTCTTATAGTTCATTTTGCTTTCCAATCCTTTTAAATCTCAAATCTTCAACTATTTCAGTTCGCTATGCATAAGAACTCTGGTTGAACAGTCAGAATTTCTCTGTATGACAGTGGATCATAGAATTCCAGCAGGATTAATAGCTTAACCACACAATACAGATCTGAAAGAAAGAGGCCACACTGGAGGAGAGAAGGAATAAGGAACAATAAATAATAGATGACATCACCTCCTCATTTCCCTCTGTATGCATGCTGCTCCTCTGGTGTCACTGGTGGGGCTGTTAGGGGACAATGGCAGCTATATTGGACGAACACATCCACACTATAACCAAAAAAAATGGAACAAGTATATGTGAACGATAGATGAAATATAAGTCATGCGTCACAGGTTTTTTTTTCTAAAAGTGTTCCAACTTACACACAGTAATACTGAAAGAATCAGGATTTACACGGGTCTATTTACAGCTAAAACAAAAGTGAGGCAGGGCAACAGCTGGAGAAGTCAGATGCCATTGCTTCAACACCTGTTTCCTGAGCACGAGGACGCGCGTACATGATAGCTCCTGATGCAACAGCTCGCAACTTTGTTTTATTAACAGCTGATTGAAGTAAAGCTCATGGGACGACAGACACTATTTTAATCTTAACCACATTCACAAGTGTGAATGTGAAGGGCTATTCGAGTGGAATGACAGAATCCCTCATGACGCCCTACGAATAAATCCTAATAAGACTTAAAAGTGTTCAGAGGATGATTGATGTTCAGAGTCTAATACCATCTGTCTCTATTATTGATTTCCTATTGATTTACAATACCAGTGAAGGATGCTCGTAAAATCAGCAAGGACACAGGACCTGATGCATTTACCATCAATCTTTGTAACTTAAAGATTGTAATACCCATGTAATTCTGTTGTTATCTCCCATGCGAAAAATAACTTAGCTGTAGTAACTGAAGGTTTTTTATATTATTCGTTTTATTTGTAGTTATACCACTGAAACCACAAATTTACTATGATTTCATCACAAATACCATAGCTTAGCCATGGTATTTGTATCGTAAAACTACTACAAAATGGTAACAAATCTGTCAATAAATTATTACTATTGTTTAAACAAAATATATCTGATAAATAAAACCATGAAGCGTTTACAGTTATTGTAATAATTTGAATTAAATAATGTACCTTACAGCAATATCATAGTTAGTATCACTATTATTTCTGGTCCAAGCACCAGTGCACCAAGTATTTGTGAGGATTTTCTTGTATATAATTCATCTTCCGAATGCCCTAAACGTGTCTGGTCCTCACAAACCGTAAGGCGCAGTGGGATATCCCAGCCACAGGTGTGGCCCATACAACTAAATGGGTTGAAATCGTCAATGTGTCTGAGTGTGTTACGAAAATAGGTGAACTTTGTCATTCAGACAAACCTTAAGTGTGGACCTGTTACAGACAGAAGCTCAATGATTGCACTAGACTGGGCAACTGATAAACTCAGCTGACGCTGTGGGCAAATGAACAAAAGGGGATCGCTTTCAACCCCCACCATCTAAATAAAGCACTTGTTCAGGGCACACACATTCACAATTACAAAGTGCCTGAGTCACCACGAGCTGTTGCAAAACTATTTGTGGTTTTTAGCAACAACACTTGTGTCTATTATGAGGGATAAAACAATCAAGAGATGTCAAGAAAATTGAGTTTAAACTGTAAAAAAAATGTGTATGTGACTTATAAAACAAACAAACAAAAAGAGTAAAACAAAATGTAAAATAATGTTTTGAGTTTTTGCATGCTGACACAAGATAATGAAAAGGACTAAATTTGAACGATGCTGACATCTAGTGGCAAGATAAAAAAATGACTGAAGTTCAGACAAGATTGTCAAGGTTTAAAGAAAAACGGCAATCATACAATTGACTTTTGCAAAAATAACCAGATGCAATAAAAAGGCTTAATGTAGAATTTTATGATAAAAAAAACCTCTGGTGTTAAAACGGTCTTGTGGTGATGAGTAACAATTGTTTGCTCTGTCCAACAACTATTTAAGACTGAACCTAAAATCCAAAGTAGGCCTAATGTTAAATAAAAAGACAGAAAGCCGTATATTATTGAGTCACAATAGACGATTTGAATTTTGAATGCTGACACAAGATAATGGAAAGGACTAAAGTTGAACGATGCTGACATCTAGTGGCAAGAAAAAAAATGACTGAAGTTCAGACAAGATTGTCAAGGTTTAAAGAAAAACGGCAATCATACAATTGACTTTTGCAAAAATAACCAGATGCAATAAAAAGGCTTAATGTAGAATTATATGATTACAAAAACCTCTTGTGTTAAAACGGAACAATATTATTCTTTAAGTTTTGCATTATAATTACACATTCATCCACTTATAAGCACATAATAACAGACGGACTCGTACTTCTGTGTAGGTCAACTTGTCTATTTAATATATAAAATACAATAAAACATACGCAAAAGGGGAGGGTCATAAAGGACAATGGATACTTTGGTACAATAACAAACACTCTTTTGTAAAAGCAGTATAGAATTTGTAATAACATATCAGTGCATACTTTGTTTATGAAAATATACACAAATTGTATATCATTCTCCGAAAACAACAGAATATTTTTTTATTTTTTTGTCTTTTCATTTTTTTTACAACAAAACTCAAAGCAGACTAGCCGAACACAATATATTAGCTATAATTTTTCTTTTTTAAACTTTTTTCTTCAATTTCTATTCTAGTTTTGTGTGTTGTATATTCTTATTGAAATTACATTTCAGTTTATTTATAATATGACTCATTCTTTGCTTGTCTGACGCCCATGCATTGTGTCTGATCAGAATAAATTAAATGTGTGGATGTCCCACCTTAACTATGTGTAGATACTATTGTACAATTGACTAAAAATTGCAGCATTGAACTGGTCGTTCTATCAAACCTGTTTTATCGCTTCCCTCAAGTACTAATATTACTACAACGGTTTTGTTTTACTTAATAAATCGTGCAATATTAGTAACACCCCTTTGAAGGAAAACAAAAAAACATGGAACAAACAACAAAAAAAAGGAAAACAAAAAATATAATATATTTATATAATATTCATATAATAAAATAAAAATAGGATGCCTAACCTACACAAAAACCGCAGAAAATAAAAACCGTCTCTCTAAATGTATTATCATAATTACCATTTGCGATGATACCCATAATGGTAATGATAATTATCATAACAATTATAATAAAAAACAGACATTAAAACTGTCACCAGCACAAATTAACACAAGAAAAAGTATGTGAGAATTTCTAGACATCATACAAAGGGAATACAAGGGCCAAAGATAACCATTCACTGGACGATTGTCTTTTCTTCGATTACTCAGATTCCTACTGTTATCATGAGGTCCTTGGGAAAGCGTTTTGAACGTCGTCTTACCCTTAAATCAGGCGCATTGCTTTACAGTCAACAGCTTCAAGTATAAGGCTGTTTCCTTAAACGTACTTTTAAATTACTGAATTTGTTCAAAGCTCAGGACACAACAGTCTTTAAATCAACAGAGGGTCTCCAGATGATTAAAATCTAGAAAACATACGCCCAGTAGCTATTAAACCTCAGCCAGGTGGATAAGAATTCTGTGGTGTCCAGATCTAAAGCAAACATGAGTGCAGCCATTAAAAGTGGACTCTCCCAGACCATATTGGTACTGTATCCATATGTGTGTGTGTGTGTGCGTGTAATCTGGATTAAAGGTGGGTCACCCGTTGTGGGGAAATGAAATGGCTTCTGTCTTCCTCTGTGAGCGAGGGAGTGGAAAAAGGAGAAAAAGGAGAGAAAGATACTGAAGGAGAGGTGGTGGTGAGGTAGAGAAGCCAATGATAGTTACGTCTCACCTTGGTGTTGAGAAAGATTCTCTTACTACAGCTTAAACAAACATAATTTTAAAACACTTAAAAGTCTATTTCTTGGGGGTACAAATACAACATATTTAAAATCATTTTAAACCCCATCTCCCTTCTGCGGTATCTAAGACTTTCCTAAAAGAACTGTGACCACTAGATCGAAATTTAAAAAACCGTCACGGAAACATCCTTCATCTTTGTCACTTCGAGAATACACTAATGCACAGAAAACAATTGGTGTACATCATTGTCACATTTGCAACACGTGTAAAGCCTAATCTAGATTTCAGTACAACATTCTTTTTGTTCGTCATATTTTTCCTTTTTTTTACAAAACGTGACGTCTTCTATTACTGTTTAGGGTTAAACGCGTGAAGTGCAATACAAGCCATGATCTCACAAAACGTAACGTCCTTCCCTGAATGCTATAACATAAACATCTTATATACTCTACAGGGAGTCTTGTATTCCCTTCCGAGCTGTCCAGGAACCTCTCTAGGAAATTCATGCTGGGGATGTGAGGGACTGAAGGAGTAAATGATAACATGAGGGAGGAGATGTGTCAATCATCCAGGAGCAGTCCTGAAATTCCTCTCTGGAAAATTGTGTGTTTGAAGGTGTGCGGAGAAGGGGGGGGGGCGTTTTAAAGTGCGCGCCATCAGAATAAAAATGACAGAAAAGAGTCACGCTAAAAACAGTCAAATCCTCCCTTCTTCTGCCTCTCCACCTTCCTAAATCACAACACGTTACAGTTTATTTACAGGTAGAGACGGTTCCACTGAGATTACAGCGCTGCTTCAGAAAGACCCGGCAGAGTATATGTGAACATACATCGCTATGTACAATCTCATCTCCTCTACTCTCTCAGCACACACACAGCGCTACAAGGGCTCCAGACAGATTCTTTCCAGATCTCTCTGAGCTCTAGAGATCTACAAAAATGACCCAGCTGAGTTATCTAGAACTTTAAAATCCTTGCTTTCTGCCGGGTTGTGTTTGACATCAACCGTTTTGCTATACATAAACTTTTACTGAAACACTGAGAGAAAGGTTGTATATACACGTCCTCAAACGTCTAAAAACACGTTACCCTGAGTTCCAAACAACTCAGGCTTTATCCACAACTTTTTAACTTTTTCTAGAATCTTAAATTAATCATAAGCATAACTGAGCCAGACGGTTAACTAATTATTCTCTGAATTATCCAGACAAATAATAAATACAGCATAATGTGCCGGACCGCTGTCGTCGTAAACAAGCAGAATTGAAGGATAACACAACCACGCGCTCCAAAACGCACAGCAGGCCGAGAACACGCATACGTGTTTCCCGCAGGACAGATAGAAATTTATTTTCCACATCTACGGTCCATGCATCTTTGAGGATATGAAGCGGCGTTTTCATCTGAAACTCAGACACACACACACGATAGGACCGGTGCGAGACTGTGATATAAAACAAATATTGAGAGTATGATTGAGTGGAGTTTTGACTGAGTTGTGTCTCACAGCCGACACATACACACACACACACACACACACTGAGTCTTTGCAAGATTTGAAAGACAAAGTAAATTCTACTTTAACTCCGTTACCAAAGGAACGTTTCTAAAGGCAGCTGCTCGAGCACGGATGAAAAACGTTAAAAGGAAACGCGATACTTCCCACAAAAACAAATCGTTACAAAAACAAGATCTGAAAAAGAAAAACTGATTGACAGGCTCGTCTATACAAAATAACAAGCATTCGTATCGTTTCAACAGAGCGATGCTGCTGAACCTTCACACGGGTGGGTTGGCGGTAAGGCCTGTAAAATTTCCAATCCAGTCTGCCTTCGTGTGCCGTAATTCTGAACCGAGCAGGGAGAAAAGATCAGAGACACGACCAGAAGCCCTTCTGTCTGGTCCATTACTTCAGTCTCGTATACATGTGTATACCTGGATTGGCAAGATCTAGTGTGTGTGCGTGTGTGCGAGCACATATGCATATTTTATATAAACATCTACACACACCGGTAAATATGAGCGTGTCTGAGAGTGAGACAGAAAGAAAGACAGGAAGAGAGAGAGACAGAGAGAAATACAGGCGCATGCATGTCTCTAAGTGCGGACTGAGATTCGCTGCCGAAAGCAGAGCCACTAGGGGTGTGTTTGTGAGTGTGTGTGTACATGTGTGAGAGACGGTCGCTCTCTCTCTCTTTCTTCGTCAGCGTTTATGTCACCCAGGTGTCCAGTCTCATGCGTTTGACGTTGGCTGACTCCTGCTGCTCCGACTGGGCAGGTTGATCTCCAGAAGCTCGGAGGTGACCCAGAGCGCTCAAGTTGAAATCGGGCGGGCGCGGCTGACCGCCGTCGTCCCGATCGCTGCCCTCGTAAGAGCTGCCGTTACTGCTGATGCTGTCGACCGGAGAGCGACCGGTGGGCTCCATACGCAGCGTCGCCGGGTACTGGGTCACGGTGAGGCCCGTCACGGTGGAACTGGGGGTGCTGCGATCCCGGTTAGGAGACACCGGCTCGGATTTGATGCTGATGTTGGGGTTAGTGTTAACCGTCAGAGTCGCTCCGTGAGGGATCGTTCCTACCGGCCTACAGCGGAGAGAGGGAAGGCAAGAGAGAGTTAACACCATAGACTTCAGCATCACTACTGAGGACACCTAAATACGCAACAAATAAAATAAAACAAAAAGTTACACTGTGCGACAGCTTGTTTTTGACCTGTTTTGAAAAGCCACATCTCAACAGTACAACAAAGCAGCTATAAAATACACAGCAGCCGGACATAAAAGGTTTAACATCACTTTACTATCATCTTGTTAGCCATGCAGTCACAACCTGACTAGCTCCCTTTAACACAACACAACATGCCACATACCCTCAGTTGCAGTGTGTGTGTGTGTGTGTTACTGTATTATTTAGTGTGGTCTTATGTCGTATAGTATAGTATAGTATAGTTTTGTATAGTATAGTATAGTATAGTATAGTATACAATTCGAGGACAAGAAAAGGAAACAGAAAATGGAAGAGTACAGGTAAAGAACGATTAAGGGCAAGGAAATGGAAAGGACAGAAAAGACATTGAAAGAGAGAGGAATGAAAGACGAAGAGTTTGGTCTTGTGAACTTGTGCAGGTTGATTGATGGCGGTGCAGGTGCTGTTTCAGTATGTTCTAATGCAAAACAGTAAGAAAGGCCAACTCAGCAAAATCACTGACAAAGACAAAGCCCAGCTTCTTACAGCCAAACAGCCAAAGACTGATAGAGAGAGCTAGAGGAAGAAAAGACAAGAGAGCGAGAAAGAGAGAGAGGGAGCGAGCGAGGCATAAGCGCCATTAGTGCATATACTGTAAAAACAACAAACAGAGAGGGACAGACGGAGAGAGGAGAAGCCAGATACAGTACCAGCTGAACCCTTCCTCCCTGCCCAAGAGTAAGCTGCCCTGAGAGGTCACACTGCAGAGAGAGAGACAGGCATCCCACTCTAGCATCTACAGTAATAAACATCATATCTCAAACACACACACACACACACACGACTACATCTAATCATCTACAACAGTTTGACTGACAAAGACAGACATTTATTCAAAGACTGTTGACATGGACTCTTCAGTAGATATGCAGGAGCGAAAGTACTTAGAGTATTAGATATAAAATGTTTTTAAAAAATTTACATACAGTCCGATTTAAACGTTTGAAGCTACTATTGCTACACATAATCTACATTATTTTGAAAATGCAAATTATCTGGCCAATACATATATTTGTAAATTGCAGTTTATACTGTGGACATGTTGGGGTAGTTGACAAATAAGCCGTACCATGTGTCCAATGGTGTAACAGCAAAACTTTAGAAAACAAACTATTAATCATTTATTATTTTATATGATGAATATTTATATTCATCATATAAAATAGCAGCTTTTTTCTACATTTTTGCTGTCACACGACAGGACGCGTTTATATAAAAAAATGATTGAAGTGTTACATAAGTTATAATAAAGTAAACTGAAGAAATATTTACTTACAAATAGTTTTAATTTTAACAGATTTGTGACACTGACAAAGTTAAGGGGAAGTTTCCCCCAAAATAAATATTCTGTCATTTTTTCATTATCGTTGCATCATTCAAAACCTGTATGTGACCCTTTCTTCTGCGTAACACAAAAGAAGATATTTTAAGAAATGTCTCAGTGGTTTTATGCCCATACAATGGAAGTCATTGGGGGCCAGTATAGTTTAGTAACCAATTTTTTTGAGATACCTTCTTTTTGTTTTCTGCAGAAAAATGAAAGTCATACAGGTTTGGAATGAAATGAAGGGGAGTAATGATGACAGAATTTTAATTTGGGGGTGAATTGTCCCTTTAACTCCTTTGTACACAAGGTCTGATACCCTTGCCTTCTCCGAGGCACACAAGATGCTCTTTGGAACATTCTCAAATCATGCTGGGATAACATGGATCAACAGGTTTTGGACACACTTATTGAGTCCATGCCCGCTTGAATGCATGGGATCATTACATCAACAGGGTAACAAACCAAACCGGAAGTTATTTAATTTTGAATTGAATTTAAAGGGATACTTCACCCAAAAATGAAAATTCTGTCAACATTTACTCTCCTTCCAGTTGTTCCAAATCTGTATACATTTCTTTGTTCTGAAGAACACAGAGAAAGATATTTGGAAGAATGCTTATAACCAAACAGATCTTGCCCCCAATGACTGCCATAGTAGGAAAAAATACTTTATCATTTTTTTGTTCTGTTGAACGTAAAATAAGACGTTTTGAAGAATGTAGGACAGAAAATGTTTCTGGGACACTTTTGACTATCACTGTATTTTTTCCTACTATGGTAGTCAATGAGGGGCAACATCTGTCTGGTTAGAATCATTCTTCCAAATATCGTTCTCTGTGTTCATCAGAACATAGAAATGTATACAGATTTGGACTCGAAGGTGAGTAAATGATTTTTTTCAAGTATCCCTTTAACCTTTCACTCAAATGAATGTCAAAGTATGCATTAAATTAAAAAAAATGCAAAAGAGAAGCGCAAGTTGTCTAAGACTTTTCAACCCTCTACAGCACCGGTCAGAAGAAGCCTGACCGCATTGGCCATAACGCTCACAGAGGCACGACGCAACGGAACATGACTTGATGACATGGGAACAGAAGACAGCGGGGAGCTCTCACTGCACCATTAGCATTTATATTAGAAGTAACAGGGAGCCAAGCCACAGTGAGACATAAAGACAGGTTCCTTGGGCATAATGAGAAGGAAATTAATTTTACTGTATGTGTGGAGAACGCGGCAGCTGGTGCCAAGGGAGAGGGGCATACTGATAAAGTGCAAAGATATGAGGTGTCAGGATTACTGATCAATGAAATCATCTCGCTGGCAGATGCTGGGGATGTAGCCTGTGCTGTAAACACAGAAACTGTGTCTATACTTTAACAGCATCAATATTGTCTTAAAAATGAGAGTGAAGAGTCTATCAAATATGGAATGATATTGCAACTGTGCTCATGCCCCCTTGTGGTGCAAGAGAGAAACTGCAGTTTGATTGACAGAGCTCAAAATTAAGTTTATCACCACAGTTCTACCATAGTAGGAAAAATTGCTTTAAACATTCATTGTTCTGTTAAACCCAAAAATATTTTTTAAGAATGTAGCAAAGCAAACAGTACTGAGGCACTTTTGACAACCATTGTCATTTTTCCAACTATGATAGTCAATGGTGGCCAAGATCTGTTTGGTTACAAGCATTCTTCCAAATATTTGGTGTCCATCAGAACAAAGAAATGTATACAGGTTTGGAACAACTTGGGGGTGAGCAAATGAAGACAGCATTTTCCTTTTTGGGTGAACTGTCCCTTTAACAGTAACATACTGCTAAATGTATTATATTGTAGAACTGTTAAATTATGGGCTTTGAGGTCAGTACGGTTTATCGAAAAAACATCATATTGTGACCTTCTGCTGCAAAAAACGGGCTAAATAATATAACAGGTGTGATGCTGGAGGTGATTCAGGGCACGCCGGGCTGGTGTGATGAACGTGTGGCCAGGCAGAAGGTTACACACGGATGGATGAAACCCGAAGAGTCCTGACCCACTTGGGAGGACATGACTGAGATGTCTGTCCTACTTTTGACTTCCAATTTCTACCTGCTTCATTTCTGTGTCGCTAACGCTCTATATTCATTTCAAAACAATCGAAAGCTCCTATAAATCTGTTTACGTCAACCACAGGACACTGGACGAAAAACAAGAAAGGGATTTTTATACACTTAGAACCACGCACTGATGCTATATTTGGAACGAACAAATAGACTGATGAGATGGTCAACTGTGATGCGACGGAACGGATGCGCACACACTTCCGTGCCCGGTCCGAGGAGGTAACCATGACGACTAGGGCTGTGGCAGGGGATAGACAGGACACCAGCACATAATAGGCTGACACAGAGCACCCACAAAATATAACGGGCTAACACAGAGAGGCCACAGATTGATTGGCTAAAACGGAACGCCCACAGGGCTCTATTCACCTGAGATTAGCAGCCAGACCAGAGATGCAGTGAGCCATCTCTCCGTTCTGTTTGTCTGAGCCCCACATGCTGTAAACAAACAAGAGAAAGCAAACATACACACGGCAGGTTAGACCTGCGCCAGAAATCAACACATCTCTACTCAGCATTAAAAGAAGAGCCAACCTCCAACAGTCATGCAAATGAGAGCGTAGCACAGTGCTCACCCTACTGTTAGCAGGCATCAAAGCCAGACTAGTACATCTCAATGATCGTGCCCCATAGGGAGCAAAGGGGAGGGCAGAGATGAAAAAGAGACAGAGAGGAGAGAGATAGAGAGAGGAAAACGTCTGTGCGCGCGACCCGCGAGAGAATTATTTAGGTCAATCTCTGAGGGAGAACACGCAGGCGCTAGGTTTCATGCTACAGATGATCGCTGGCCTCTAAGGTCATTAGTTCTGTTTAAAAATGTTGACGCAAGAGCTAATACGAGACCATGCCACCTGCTATATTGAATGTTCACTGAAGGCAATGAAGAACTGTGAATAAAACTAAAACAACTCTCACTAGATGGACACGTTGTGCTAATAATGTGACATAGCAGCACTTAGCCTAAGGCTAATGTTAAGAAAGAAAGGGGCAGGGCAGGCATTCAGATGTTCTGTTGCACCACCTCATAATAAAAACATCATAATTTACATGTACAAAGCCACTGGAGCCCACCTAGTGAATCTCTTACAGTTGTCTGCTTACTGTCTAAGAAGGGGACTAAGGAGGCAGCTGCCACCGATTGTCCGGCTTATAAAAGTGCTACTGCAACTTAAAGTGTTGGAAATGGCAGAGTCTAAAATGATTGTCAGTTTAACGCTCAAATGTATCTATACAGAATTTAATAAATATTTTAACTCTATATACAGCCGCAGAAAAAAACTAAGAGACCATTTCAAATAGCTTTACTTTTTGAATTTAGGTAAAATTATTATTTTTGTTTTATTCTGTGAACTACCAAAAATATTTCATATAAAAAATTATGTTTATATTTGCATATATCTGCAGAAAATGAAAACTGGAGAAACAGGTTAAAATAACAGAAAAGATGCTCTGTATTTTTTCAGACCTAAAGAAACAAGTCCATATTCACTTTTAAGAAATAGAACAGTAACATTTGTATTTAAAAAAAAGTTACACAATTGTTTTTTATGTGATAACCTCGATATTTTGATCGCAGTTTTGTGTCTTGTCATGTTTTCAGTCTTTCACATTGCTGTTGGATGACTTTAAGTTACTCCTGAGGTTGATTTTGTTGAAATTCAACAGACGCTGAACTGGAATGGCCACATTACATCTAGAAATGGTGATTAAATGAACATTTGGAATGGTCTCTTAATTTTTTCCACGGCTGTATACGCTTGCAGGTGAGATTTAACCTTTAAAAAATGTGATCACCTTTAACTTTATTGAAGACCCAGAAAACACATTCCAGCGTTTGTCTTAAAAAACTACTGAGGCTTATCAAATTAAACCTTGTCTCTACACTGCATACAGAAACAGGAAGTAGATGTGGTGCATGTGGGCTCACACCATGGACATGTGGTTAGTGAAAAATCATGTGCAGGTGTGAGTATGTGTGAGAGTGAAAGAGAGAGAGAGAAAGAGAGAGAGAGGGTTGGTGAAATATATAATACGTACACAAGGTTACTTAGGGAGGCCAGAGTTAGCTGCTGTGGTTGTTGTTGCTGCTGCTGAGACTGTTGCTGGGAAACAGATGGCTGCTGCTGTGGTTGCTGGGATACTGATGGCTGCTGCTGCCAAGTGGTCATGTTGCTTGGCAACAGTGCACCCGACGGCGTAAAGGCCTGGAGGGCTGTGAGATCTGCACTTGTAAGCTGGTACTCTGCATGAAAACAAAGCAGAACATTTCCTAATGTATAGTTTCCTTTCACATTCAAATTAAATGTCAGTGATAAATCCAGCTTTGAAATAAAAAAAGACGGGAATTAACTTTTAGAAATTTGCGAAAAAAATAAAAACAGGTCCTCTAAACGTCCATTCGATTCGAAAACTGGAACTGTCAGCATGTTCATATATATGTTCATATGCATAAAAACAAATAATCTCTCAAGTGTGCGCCAGCCTGTGGAATGACGAATGTCTCGGTTTCTGACTATGATGTCATATTCACCTGTGTTGTAGGCGGTTGACATGGAGAATGGAGTCAGGAGGCTCGGTGTTGCCACGGAAACCACCGGTGTGGTAAGAGGCTGGGTCACTTGAGAGGAGCCTATCCGCTGAGCATTCTGGAAATTTAGAGAGAGAGAGAAAGGGTGAGAAGTGCATGAGTTAATTGTCCTTACAAGGAAACAATAGGCACCAACACATCATCACAAGCCCGATAATTTTACATCTTTTAAAATTCTTTTATATAATCTTATCAACAAATTCTTCAAATTCTAGATATTTCCGAGGATGAAACAGTTTGATCTTAGTTCTATCACTCTATATTAACAACATCTCTAAAGATCTCTCTAAGATTTGATCTCTAATCAAACTAAAATCTATTTTATAACACTCTCAATATTTCAGATTTTTTCAATTTTCCAGCAAATATGTAAACATTGTAAAAACAAGATCAATTTGGCCAAGAAGCAACATTTAGAAGACTATAAAATGATTCCTAATCCACTGGCAATTTTTTCCCGATCTGAATATAAACCTCACTAATTTCATTAGATTTATACTTACAAAAAATATGCCTTAAAATACCAATGGGTGAGTTCACGAAAAATAATGGGATCGTTCCTTGAAATACAATAACTACTCATACTCATGTCTTCTCAAACCTGTATGACTTTGCTGTATGACTTAAACAATTTTGGAAATAAAAGACCGTTCCCTTAAGGCACATCCTCTGAAAAACAAGTATTACCTTATGCAGTAAGAAAAGCTTCTCAAATCATTTATTCTAGTTTAACAGGTGCTTGAACTTCATGACACACATTAAAAAACATGTAATGTGTTCGCAGGGCAAACCAGTGTCAAACATTACTATTCAAACGTCCTGATGACTGTAAAAATGGTTTATAAAAACACTATAGTAGCATCAGTCAACTGACTCCCATGATGCATCAGTAGTAAAACACTGGTTTGCTCTGCGTATGAATGCAGATGCAGAGATGGGTGAAGCATCTTCAACCTCAAATCTAAATGTGCATGCACTACACTTAATGTGTCATTGGATGGCAATCATTAGTGAAGATAGAAAAAAGTGAGACAGAAAGAGACAAACAGATGAATTGATCTGTGGAGTGAGAGCGTCTGCTTCAATGCTTTCTCTTCAATCCAGTGTGGCTGACTCATATTAGATCAACCCATGCATGTGTGCATCTTGCCATGAGAATGCGTGTGTGCGCGTGCGTGCGTGTGATTGTTCTGCCTTGAAAGTGACTGTGTGTGCATTCATTTAATACTGCGCAGTGCGCACAATAATCAAGCAGAAACAAACAGCACACCTTTAACTAATTCCCAGACCACTTATTATTAATCTTATCAAAACAAAGCATAATTCTACACTTCAATCCAATAAAGACATCGATGTGTGTAAGTGTGTGTTTGGTTGAATAATTATCACCAAAATAGTTTATAACAGTGGCACACGCTGTAAATGAAAGTGTATCAAGCAAAACATTGACCTCCACTAAAACACAATGTGACATTCACTGCACATCATCCATTATATGTTCACCAAATGTTGTCAAAACGTTCACAGCACAACAGCCAAAAGAACTGAGCTGTATTCACCTCACTCACCAACTCCAGCTCTTCATCTGTCTGCGAGGCCAGAAACGAGAAAACAGATTACACACAGACCCGTTTACACCTGTTTTAACATCTGTTCCGGCTGATCCGATCACAAGTGGTCAGGCGACACTCTGCCCCTGACGCCTGCTAGTGACACATGTCTCCTATGACATTGACTAACTTGTGATCGGATTCCGAAGGTAGGGTATTTCATGACTGCACATATTTCTTACTACATCATGTTTAGCACACGATATTTAACTATTTTATTGCAGTGGATGATTGACAGTTGAGTAGGTGGACCTTCACCTAGGATCAGGATGGATTAGAATTTACACCTCGAATGTGATTGTGGTCACAGAACACTTTTACACACCCCATTTACAACTTTATTTATCACCGTTCACAGACTCCAGCGATGGATCTCAATACAGGGTGTAAATGAGGCCACACACAATCTGACGTGTATGAATCAGCTTATCTGACAGCTTTATTCGCTTCCCTCTCATAAGTATCTCATGTTTCTTGTGCGAAGCTTCTGTGTAGAATCACACTGACAGGACTCTCAGTCACAGTCCAAATATGAACAAACGCATCGCTTCAGAGCTTCAATGTTTGGAGCCCCTATCAAACCTTGTTGTCGTAATGCTATAATATGGCACAAATTGAATAGTGTTTTTTGGCCAGTCGTGTTACCGTAGTGCAATGTGAAAGTGCTCACCAGCTGCATGAGGCCTTTGCCGCTCTGGGAGGTGATGACACGAAGGTCCGGCCTACGACTGTTCACCATCTGAGTGGGCGGAGGGGGAGACTTGGCCGGAACTACTTTCCCCATGCTGTTGCCGTTGGAGACTGAAAGGAGTCCTGGGGAGGCCCTGGCACTGACGTAACCATTGGCTACAGAGTGGGGAGGAGAGGCAAAAAGAGAGATGTCAACAGAGCACTGGTACACGCAAGAAAAACCTAATTTGCTGTTTTTATCCGATATACCATCCAAAAACTGTATGCTGGACACATGATCACATATTCAGATACAGAAACACCATCGTATTTTCTGTTTTCCATAATTGGTGTTGATGGAAAAAACGCAATAATTGCCCACCAGGGAAAATAATCCTATTAACGTCTCCCTCACGCTGGCAGATGTGTTTTCTAACACTTTGTGTCGTAAACCAAATCCTTTGCTTTTTCGGATTACAACTCTATTATGTTGTAATTGGAGGATTTATAGCGACTGGTTTCGAGTCTTGAAGAACCGCATTCCTGTAAACGTAATTCGTGCGCACGCACGCAAGCCCACGCACACAAGGAAGGGATCAGTATGTATGACACTAGTTCATCCTGTTCCACGGCTCTTTTCCCAGTTATCAAAATATTTGCGTTTCATTTTGCGTATGATGCCGCAGTACTCGTAATGCCTGATCTGCTCGAATCAAAGTACGCAGTAGTGTTTTCAAAGGAAGACGATCTGTGTTTTGTGTACAAAATCTCAGAGAATGACCACCAGAAAGAGCCAAGAGAGAGAGGGAGAGCGCGAGAATAGGGGACTTTCCCAATGTTTTCCCACATTCTGGAATTGAATATCACTCTTCTCTCAGCAAAACACAGTACGTCACTCGCCACTGCTATGGCAACGCGCTCAGCTGAACAGAAATATCCCTAATATTTTTAGAAATGCTATTTTTACTTTTATACTGCTGTACTGCTTCCAAAAAGTTTCTGCATGCTTAACTAAATTAAAACCAAATTCTATCAAACTCTCCTAATGAATCATTTAAGAACTTCAAACCGGAGAGAGACTTTTGCTTCGGTTAAATATTTTACCCCGTTTGAGCTCCTGTTACAGGGCAACAACAACTGTGTACCGACCGTGTGCACGCAGCGACCGCGTCAGCAGCTCTGAATGGAAAGAGATTGCAAGGGGAGCTGCAATTCTCTGGCAGGAGACAAGACACATGCTCAGCTGTTCCCTGCCCCAGGAAACACAGATTTAACTTCTGTCTGATTTCTGGAAGGGGGTGGGGGCGGAAACATGTGTAGAAACATGCTTGTTTATGTTCTACACGCTTGCGTCTGAGAACATGCTGGTTTATACAGTGGACATGAGTATATGTATATGAGAGAAAGTTTGGTTTATGTTGTGTTTGTAAAAAAACTAGTTGTATGACTCTGGTGTCTATTTATCTTTACTTCAAAGGCCTGACTGCTTTTTTCTTTCCATCTCTTTCCAATGCTCGCTTTCTCTCTCTCGCGCGCGCGCTCTCTCTCATGGGAATGGTAGGAATGCTACGTGACGTCAATACTGACATTCCCTGAGCAACAGCTGAGAATGGAGGGAAGGGAGGGGCAAAGGACGGAGAGAATGAGAAACAGACAGGGAAAAAGAGTTTGGTAAAAGTTTTCTTGGGAAAACTTTAATTCACTTTATAAATAAATAGATTTGCAAGAAAACAAAACAGGTGCTTCCTAGAGGCCAATTGTTTCAAATCCATATTATTCTCTTTTTTTGCAGTGGAATCTGTATTGATTCAAAATAAGAAGCACCAAAAAAGAAATAATTCACCTGTTTATACAACTTGAATAACACTTCTAAAGCTGTACAACAGCTTTGTGCAAATACGCCCTTGTAAATCCACTTTCAAAGCACAGAAAATAACTGCTCAACATTTTATTTTGTTTCACAATAACACATGGGACAAATAAATAATGAAATGTTCAATTTTAGCCAAACTATTCCTTTAAAATGCCCATGTCACCCATGTGCTTGTAAGGATCAGAGGCTGAAAAAGTTTCAGCTGTCAGGAACTGTCAAGGTGTGACAGAGGAGGAGAGCGGGCTGTGCTGGTTTACACTGGATATCCAGAATGTCATGAGTGAAACATTAAAAGAGCATAAATATGCATGGCTCAGAAATGGAATAGAAGAAACAAAAAGGGAAAGATGAGGAAATGGAAGTCGATATGGATGCTGTTGACCCATAGCATTTATGTCACTCATGGCCATGTTCCCATGAGAGTGTTTACAGACATGCTTGGAGAGGACAGCATGAGCCTCAGCTGTCACAAACGAACAGGTGTGTAAGTGTACGATGGATGTCCGAAAGCTCACTCACTGTGTCTGGAAGACCTTCACGGTGCTCAAAATCACAGCAAGATCAAATCTTTTCGGACGTGACTGAAATAACCTTGCACCTCTTTTTTGTGCTCTTCGATTTTAGCCAGTTTGACTCAGACTAATGCATTATTCAGGATGTTTGGTGAAAATCAAGAGGTGTTACTGAGGCCGTCTAGATGGTGAGGAAAAAAGACTTACCCACAGGGCTCGGGCACCCGCCATTTGAATTGTTGAGGTCACCTCCCAGCAAAGCACCTGGACACATGACAGAATAAGTATAGATTACAGACTCTAAATCAAGACCTAAAGTCAAAAAATAATCTTCTAAAGATACAATTCTGGAGCAAATATAATTCGTTTACATGCCATATTTAGAACGGCTATTTTAGGTGGTCGGCCACTCAGATTGCCGTTCACACCTGCTATGAACATGTGTCTCAAAGCGTCTCCAGTGAGCACTTGTGCTGTCTGAGATTTTGTTAGGCAGTGTCTCCGATTTCACGACTACACACGTAACTTAATGTCAGCGATACGTTTCGAAGTGTAGCGAACATATTTTGTAAAATCATGTGGGCTTAATTTTATTAAATTCAAAAAGTTCACCCAAAAATGAAAAATCTCTCATCATTTACTTACCCTTTTATCATTTCAAATCTGTATGACTTAATGTCTTCAGCAAAACACAAAAGAGGATATTTTGAAGAATGTTGGTAGCCGAACAATGGCACTTCTAATATATGGACACAAAACCAATGCAAGTCAATGTGTATCGCTGTTGTTCGGTTACAAAAATATATTATTTTGTGTTCTGCAGAAAAAAGAAAGTCATGCAGGTTTGAAATGACGGGTGAGTAAGAGGTTAAGTAAATGATGACAGAATTTTCATTTTTGGGCAGTTGTTATAAAACTATTATACAGGAACGATGCGTTGCACAAACAAGCATCATTCCTGCATAAGTGTCATTAGCACTTATCTCTGAAAAATCTAGATTTAGCATCGCCCACCTGTGATTGAATCTCCCGAGACTAATACCAGGTCTTTGATCACCTTCTGTCAATCATCAACGTTTTCATCAATTTAAAATAAACAAATAAGACCAAACTCAGCCTACATGCAGTAACACAATTATCGGTACACTATGCGACCACTCCAGAGCATAAAGGTATGACAGCGACACTGATTCACAGCTATGCATAAATCACCGGCGTGTCTCAGAGACAGCTGCTTTGGGTAATCCAACACCCGCAGGGCGACATTATAACTGCAAATACACAACACGATTTACTACCTACTCTTTCATGTTGTGCTTACTGGTACCCAGCCCCACTGACTTGCTCGCAAAGTTTCTCTCTCACCTGCACTAGCAGGTCTCTGTGGCAGGCCTGGAGACACCGTGTTCCTCTGGTGCTGCGGTTGCTGTGGCGACAGCAGACGCGGGTCTGTGAGCGTGGAGGTGATGAAGGAAGTGGTGACGAGGCTGCTGGGATTGCTGAACGGCAGAGGGCTCTGGTTAGACACCGGAACTGTGACTGGCATGGAAAAGGTGGGCGCCGGCACTGTGGACTGATAAAGCAAAGACAGAGCGAAATGGGTTAGCGATGTCACTGCACGTGTGCACATTGAGACGACATAGGCTCACGCAAACGCCAGTGCAACTGGAAACACACTGTTTTAATAGCATGCAGTGACCTGTGCATACATCTCCAAAGCAGAGCACGTGAGGCACGTAAGGAGTCGAGGTGCAGAGTTATTTTCTTAAGGAATGGGTCACTATTGTAAAATGCATTTAAAGGTGTGAATAATCCAGGCTGGAAATAAAGGAACAAACAAGAAATCAAATACGTTCTACATTTGAAAAAAAACAAACAATAGTTTCAGGTGTGTTTTCATAGGTCGAAATTAGCCTAATAATACAACAATAAACAGTGGTGTGTGATAGTTACTTATGGCACTAAGTAATAACCCACAGCGTAGAGAAGACTCAGGTGTTTTAAACATGGGCCATGTGGCCGTCACAACTCTTGTGTCAGCCGATCGTTGTTCTTATGCTTTCAGAAGCACAATTAGGCAGCTTCTGCAGTCAGTGGACTCAAACTGTCCAGATGCTCTGACGGAGACCCATTTTCCCATGATCCTCAGCAAAACCAGGGCCTCTAAAATTAGAATGTGGGCCGCACTAGGCCTCCAGTGTTCTGGGGGACCCAGTTTGATAGAGTGAGTCTGGATGTACCTCTGTCCTTCTCTCTTTTTCTGAGCTGCAGTAGAAAAACTTCATTTGAAGTGCGTCGATTATGGTCCCTTAACTCGCTCAGAGCCATCTGTGGGGTTTAGCCTCCTACAGTGTTGCTATACAAAAATTTGAGAAACCAAACTTCATAGTGATACTTCACTAGGGGCCCTTCGAAAGCAATAGTCTGGGTTAAATACAAGTTAAGCTCTGTATTGATGTATTACAAAGGAACTGGTTTAAATATATTGGAAGGGTAGTTTTAATAATCTGACTGTATTGTAAATCGTAAACTCAAGCAACGGTCCATTAGTAAACCATGTAGCAAAGCATACTATTGGCTGAGCCAGCAACTAGGTTCCAGCACTGCACTCAGGCCAGGCCAGGCAAGGTGAGGGGGTGGGGGTATGGGTGACAGTTTAGTGCAAGGTGAGCAGCTAGTTTTAAATATGGAGCACCGACTAGCAACGTGAATCCATTGACATGGGCAAAATAAATTGAGTGTGCTATTCTTAAAATCTAGTGTGGAAGTTTGCATGTAGCAGTGATTGAACAATTCGAGATGAATGCAAATGATCGAAGATAATCTCAGTCTAGACACATGCAAATAGACTTTGACAAGGCTGACACACTTGGTACTAAAAGAGATTGTGTTCTGTTGAGGAAGAGTGTGACTGGAAAATGCAATGCAGATCAGTTCATTCTGATTGGCTAATGTTGGGGGGAGGGGTTAAACAGTGATGAACTGTCATGTGGGCTAAAACGAGTTGTGCAGAGATGACGTATTTGTGTATGTAAAACCTGAAAGCGAGTTAGCATTTTAGCACTTCCGGTTCCATTGCCCCAAAGTCAATGGGTTTTTGATTCACCTCAATGGCGTGTTATTCTATGACTTAAAACACACCTGTTATAACACTCTCCTTGCCTTTTTTCAAAGCTTTATCGTGTCTTAAAAGCGGCTGTTGCTAACAGGATGCTAAAAGCGACTACATCCTTTGGCGGGGACGTTAGACATCATTGCGCATATATATCTCACAAATACTGCAACATGGGCACAAATCTCTAAAAACGTGGATGGAGATTCATTCACAGAGTAATTACCAGGGAACACGTTTTTAATAAAGTTTAAAAAATTTGTCGGAGGTTTTATTGGTGGTGATGTTGATATCGAATGACCATAGTATAGTCTGTTAGGGCCTCATGTTAGCTTTTTACTTCTGCCGATTGTTTTTAGCCTTCATAAATATCAAATATTGTGTTAATCTGTAAATATTATTTTGAAAGACAAAATGTATAAACATCACAAACCTTAATCAGATCTTATTTTTTGCAATCTTCCAAAAGTTTGTGGAAAAGCCTTTCGGTCGAAGGAACCAGTGCTACGCTAACTTCCGTGTTGGCGCACAAAAATATGTCATCTTTCGCACCAGTCTATTGAGGCAATATTTTAAGCTACTTGTCAATTATAATATTTGAAAGATGTAAATATAACGTAATTCAGTACATTTCCTTTAACATTACTTTTAAATAAAATATAAAAGTTCTCTCTACCACAGCGAAGCAGACAGTTAGTGGGGAATATCTAAAAACTCATTACAAACTGATCATTTTCCGGTCTGTTAAGTAGAGCTCGTGGTGCACATGGTGCCGGGTGTCCCCAGTGAGAGGGATTAAGGTTTAAGACTTGCTTCCTCAGGCATTTATGCTGGGATTATAGGGGAAAGAATGAGAGCTGCTATATATCTCTGGTCCTTGAATGGACAGTTAGGTTGAAGGTGTGTAGAAAAACTGACTTTTTGTAAGGATCTTTCCAAATCGTTCTGTGCAAGCAGCTTAGGTTGTCATGATACAAAATTATGAAAACGAAGAAAAAAAACTGACCAAAAAACTAATACGATACAGAACACACCTCACTATTTAAAAAGTTTCCTTAGTAACAGTTTAGGGTACTATAAATATTAACTAATGAAATAAAACCGTGGCATGTTATCTTTGTGTATTTCGCAATTAAATATGTATACAGAAGTAAATTTTTCTTCAAAGTTAACAGTCAGTAATTGAGAGAACAATAAAGAGCTTGACTTTTGACATCTCTACAAGATGCTGTAAACTATGAATTTCTATTCCAATTATAATTTCGAAGAACGCTTACTTTACTAATCACATGGCGCTATCAACGGCAATTCCCTGGGAACACCTATCTTATAAAATGTGGCTTGGATGCACCCACTGCAAGTCACTATGAATTAAAGTGTCTGCCAAACGCATAAACGTAACCAATCTTTCCTGCCCACATCACGTTGAATCATGTTCACACAGAAGCGAAATGATGTTAAGACTATATCAAACTCAGGCCCACGATACGCAGAGATAGTGAGCAACGTGTTCCTGTTTCTCTACCCCCAGAGATGAGATTCCTTATGCAGGCCTCATGCATAAAGCATTCTTGACAGCGCTTTTATGAAAATCATCTTCACCGACGCCTGAAACGGGACCCAGATGTCAGAAGTCTATTCCTGGCAAACGCCATACAAGTGTCAGTCGTCATGGAAAACACAAAACAACGACACGCAGGATGAAAACCACTACAAACCAGGCACAGCGCTTCAGCGGCGTTACGAAAACCCGGATTCTGGGGATCAAAACGGCAACACCGCCTGCATGTCACCACCTCTAACTGCCCTCGCCTTGCCTGAGCACACACATTCAGAGGGGATTTAGGGGTGGTGGGAACAGAAAGGGGGTGAGAGATGGTTGCTGGGTGCTCTGTGAGTTGGTTGCCGGGCCGACAGCAGGCTGTGTGAGTTGGTTGCCGGGCTGACAGCAGGCCTCTTCACACGGGTACTCACGAGTCTATAGCTCTGCATCATTTTATCAAACTCTTCGTCTATCTTTTTTGTACTTCTCCTCTGTGCGAGGCGTGAGGGAGAACGGCTCCTCGAGGTCCGGACTCTCTGAATCCCGGTGCTCTTTCTTGTTCAGAGCCTTTGTTTATTTCCAACACAGAATGAGAGAGAAAAACAGAGGGAAGAAAGAGGAGGGAGGTTAGAATGACAAGGTAAAAGTGAATACTCACTCCGTAGCGTTTGAAGAGGATGTCCAGATCGTCGCTCTTGCGGTATTTTTCCTCTTGCAACGGACTTTGGTCGATCGAATCGTCCCCGTCTGGCTCAGGGCTGTTGCAACCGTTAAAGCCTTTCTTTCTCAATGTCTTAAAGCATTCAGAGCAGAAGAAAAGGAGACATTTCACACTTAGAAACAAATGTCAATGGATCACTGATTTATTAAGCAAATAAACAGTGGACTTTTTTAACGGTACAGCTAAACATTTCATATGGGTGTGATGAGGATAGATTTCGCTCTACACTGTGAAACAGCCTACAGACACGGGTGGGTTGGAAATAAGTTGAGAGTTTGGGGTTTGAATCTCAATCCATCTGTTTCAGCTTGAAAACAGCTCGAGTCTTTTGAGAAGATTTTCTGCAATTCTCAAAGTAGCTTTGTCGGGAGTATCGAGGCAGAACAGAAAACTGTTTTTCACCCTGCTGTCGCCCTTGTCGTAGAGGTCACACTGACATTAGAGGTCTGCAAATGAAACATAGCAGGAAGCAAACTGATCTGCAGCGACAAAGTTTAACGCCGCCTAATTGGTTTGTCTGATTTAACAAAATGTTTTCCTTTACTTTGAAGAAAATGCGAGTGCTGCACAATCCTTTGCATAACTTTCCTAGTGACGTTAAAGGATTTTTACACTCTTTTATCATCCAAAGCAAAAACTGCAAGTCTGTTGCTTAAGAGAAAAAAAATAGCAGAGCTCTTATTAACAAGCTTCTTAAAGGTCCAATGTGTAATTTTTGGAGGATCTATTGACAGAGATGCAATATAATATACATAACTATGAGTGCTTTCACAACTGACTCATTTAGTACGGTTGAATCGCACTAGAGTTCGTTTTTCTTCTCGGTGTGTTTCGTTTGGGCAGGTGTGAATGCAGCAATCGCACTCGAGTACGCACCAAAAGCGGACCAAATAAGCGTACCGAGACCTCCTTGAAGAGGTGTTCTCGGTACGCTTTCACACGAACGCTGGAGCGGTTTGTTTGTGGTGAGAACATGATCTGACCTCGAACAGACCCAAATGCAAAAAGTACTGCACTTTTGTGGACTAAACCAGCTACCGTAGTCAGCTGCGCTGTGCATTACGGAATGATGACAAGTTTTTGTTGACAATTTGACCTAGCATGGCAGCTCGCGGACAAACTTGGAGTTGTGAGGAAGTGCGGATCCTCATAGACTTTCGAAAACCCACAAGAACAGCGCAATATTTTCATTGTTTAGCAAACAACTCATGGAAAGGGGTTTTAATAGATCTTTGGAACAGTGCCGGGTTAATGTAAAGAAAATCCGCCAGCAGTACATCCAAGTACGGGATGTACAAGTTCCCCTTGTACGATGACCTCGATTATATACTTGATGTGGATGTTGTCACGTGACTGCATCTTGGTTCGTTTCAACTGGTTCGGACCAAAGCAATCAGTGTGGTGTCAAAAGGAACCAACACCGCTGAAAAATGCTACAATGTATAATTTTTTGCCATTGGTACGGACCAAATGAACCGAACTAAAGGTGCGAATGCGCCCTTGGTCTTTAGAGGTGTATAAGGACCTTACGTAATGAAGCGTTATGTTTCTGTTAGCTTAGAATGAGCTATTTCTATGTACATACACAGCAGGTCCCCATATATAAAATCCATCATGTTGTTTCTACAGTAGCCCTAAACAGACAAACTGCTCTACTCAAGCTTCCTGTATATTTCATACACTGGACCTTTAAGGGGTAAATTCTCTCATCAATATATTTGGAAGAATGTTGGTAACCAGACATCGGCGCTACCCATTCCCTTCTATTGTATGGACATAAAACCAATGCAAAGTCAATGGGTTCCACTGTTGTCCGGTTACCAACATTCTTCAAAATATCTTCTCTTGTGTTCTGTAAGTATGTCATACAGGTTTGAAATGACAAGAGGGTGAGTAAATGATGAAAAAAAAGAATCTTCATTTTTGGACGAACTGTTCCTTAGGGTTAGTGAACAACAGAAGTAATGATTCCTGCCTAAGAAAGCACCAGATTTAGATAAAAATATATATTTAGATAGATAATGATTTGATAAAAAACACAAAAAAAGACATCTAAGCATTTGAGCCAGCTCCCCTGATAGTCAGACACTCTCTTTGCACACGTTCAGTGAGGAGAGGGTCAGCTGATCAGCTTGTCTCCGAGTCTGCTCCATCTGTTCACCTGTCCCTGTATTTCTCTGCCTGCTGTCTCTCCTTTATGGGCGGGTGCATGTTTGTGTTGCCAAGGGAAGATTCCCCTGCAGAGCTCGGCCGCCTCTGACTGGCTAAGCTCGTTCTGTACGGCCCCTCCCCTTCTACCGCCTTTCCTCCTCCGGCATGATCCTCCTCTCTAGCTTTCTTCACATTATGTCATCGCTTTTACCCATCGACCTTCAATTTCTTTATCTCATCTCATTTTCTGTTGTTTCTAATGTACCTCATCTCCTCCTTACTCGTTCTCATTTTCTTATCCACTAATACTCTCATTCTTCCGCAACTTATTCATTTGACTCATTTGTGTCCTCGATTTCTCTTGTACTTTACATCCCATATCTTTCTTTCAAACTCCCACAGCTGCGTAAGATAAAGATTGGGGGCTCAAGTGAAAGGTAAACCAAATGCATATTGATCAACTACTAATCTCAATATCGGTGCAAGAACGCTTCTCTCTAGACTGTCGCAGGAAGCTCAAGTGTGTGCTGTCCACGCGGCCAGAACGTAACGTCACCTCCCATTTGTAGCGCTCAAAGCGTAGATGGCTGCTACCCCCTCCGGCCATCCCTTGAGAACACGCTTAAAGCATCCGCTCGGCTGCAGCCTGCCCGCTTACACACACACTAGCGTCCAGATACACTCATCTGACAGATTAGTGGCCCCTCTGAACCCTCAACTCCTCCTCCCTACATCCTCATTCCTCCTTTAAATGCCGCATGTCTGCCATTATCAGGCCAGCCTGACTATAACTCATACATGAGGCTAATGGAGTCACTTCAGCAGCTGATCTGAGCAGATAGCCCACGGCTCAGCCCACAGTGAAGAGGCGGATCTGAGAGAATAAGCTGGAGCACATCAACTCAATATCGAGGAGGGTTTAGCTGGTGTCCAGCACACACAGCTTTCTCATCTCTTATAAAGAGGGGTTAAAAGTTCACGCCTATTCGATCGTGAAAATCTAACAGCAATGGATCCTCTTGAAATAAACTGCTGATATTATTAGTGCTTACGTTTTTGAATGGCTCGCTATGGCATTTAAAAGTAATGTGTTTTATGCCCCGTTCACACTGATAATAATGGCAGCGATTGGGCGAAGTTGAGAAAGGCTTTTTAACTTCATTCAAATGAAGAGTGATTTGATGTGGAAACGGCATACGGGAGTAAAGATGATGGAGGTAATGTAAGCCGTCTCCTGTGAGATCATGAAGTTGAGTGGAGGCAGGAAGTTAATGTTTCTGTTTAATATTTCTCTCAACCCGCATGCCAGAATATAATAAAATATCAGAGGAAAAACAATGTCAGAAATTGTCAGCATTCTGAGTGAGTATTAATACGGTATTTATTCATCTTGCTTGTGGTTTGATGTATCACGCACTGCTGAGATTTTTAAACAGATGCTTTTTCCCCGGCACAACAACTGATAACTTGTCAAAACAGAATAATATTTTACTTTGACCACCTATACATCTAATTTGTGATACGATTTTCAAAAGCTATGAGCGGCTATGCAGCCCACCACTGGTGTGTACAGCCTCTGAAAAAGAAATTCTGAATTTACTAATAATAAGTATGCGTATCGGTAAAATAATCATTTTTGTTTCATTCTGTGAACTACTAACAATGTTTCTCCCAAATTCCAAATAAAAATATTATATCTATTGGCAGAAAATGAAAACTGGAGAAAAGATGCTCTGTTTTTTCAGATCCTAAATATTGCAAAGAAAACAAGTTCATATTCAGCAATACAACAGTTGACAGTTGGTTGACAACATTGCAGTTGGATGAGTTTATGTCACTCCTGAGGTTGAAATTCAACAGTCACTGGACCGGTATGGCCACAATACATCCAGAAATGCTGAATAAATGAAAATTTGGAATAGTATCTTAATTTTCTGCAGCTGTGTTCAGTGGCAAGAATGTCAAATATCGCCACACAGTATACAGTGACCTGCGGACCTGTGTGTGAACAGGGTCTTCAGAAGCGAAACGTCTGGGGTTTATGGATACATCCTTATTAAAAACATTCCCAGAGGTTTTAATCTGGGCTCTCTTGGTGGGACAGCATCATTTTGCTGGTCTCCATGTACAGTGGGGGGGTCAAAGGAGTTAAGATTACACATGGATATGGCAGGTCTTAAGGGAATCGGAGGAATCTGGCTGACGTGGAGCACACAGAGGGAAGTGGATGGGGTCATGACTCTATACTGTTAGTTAGGAGAAAAGATGGTCAATTAAAGGCTATTTTCTTTTCTATACTTTTATAAACAACACTGCTGTCCTTCTGAAACCATGTATCTCCAGATTTCGTGTTTTTAATTTTTTTAATAAATATCATAATAAATCATTATTATTAGACTGTGAAACAGAAAAATTGGTGGGAATAATGCATAAAATAACGTATATGTAATCTATCTATACATCAGATAGGTTTGCTTATCCTAAAAGGGACAAATAACATCTGTCTCCTCTCAGACCCTCCTGTCAATCCCAACTTCTCTCCTTCCATATCTACCGGATCTTCATCCTTAAACACCCACTCTTCGTCTCTCTTTCATTCTCCCCTCCCTCTCTAGATCTCTCTTTCTCTCTCCGTGTCTCTCTTGCGATTGGGATCCGCAGTCAAGCAGATTAACAAGCTCTGGCAGAAGAAGCAGGCAGCCCCCATACACTCACACACAAATACACACACACACGCTAGGCACGTGCAACACGAGGGAAGTGCGGAGATGAGAGCAAAGAGAAATACAGCAAGAGAGAGGAAGAGAGGCTGTGTGCCTACATATGCGTCTGTTCAGTCATGCATTAGTGTGAAAGCATGCCTGCCTGAATATGTGTGAGTGTGTGTGTGTGTGTGTGCATACAGCGTGTATGGTGTATGAGGGTTTTTCTCTGGGTGAAGGTGCACGGTGGCACTTTATGATTTATACACTGTGAATCTCTCTCACTTTTATACTTTTGTCTCTCTGATGGAGATACCTCTGCTCTAAAACCTAGAGAGCTGCCTCGATGCCTACATAGGGCACATCCTTATAATCATGATACCTCTTAAAGGGTAGTTCACCCAAAAATGAAATCATTGTCATCCTTTACTCACCCTCAGGCTGTTCCAAATCTCTAAACATTTCTTTGTTCTGCTAAAGACAGACGAAGATATTTGGAAGAATGTCAGTAACCAAACAGATCTCATCCCCCATTTACTGCCATAGTAGGGAAAATAAATAATATGGAAGTGAATGGGGGATGAGATCAGTTTGGTTACAGACATTCTTCCAAATATCTTCGTTTATGTTTAGCAGAACAAAGAAATGTATACAAGTTTGGAACAATCTGAGGGCGAGTAAATGATGACAGAATTTTCATTTTTGGCTGAACTATCCCTTTAACACTACAGGGAGCAATTCTGTACGCTACACAAATTGCGCTTCTCATGTGACACACACACGCGACTGAACTGATAACTGATTTAAATATGGCACGCTCCAACAATGTGTTATTCTCATTAACATTTGAAAACATAACACACAAAATGTGTAAAATAACCAATGTTTTTACACTATTTTTATAACAATCCTAAATGTAATTTTTCACAGAGCTTGTCGCAATGCATTCTGGGATTCATTGTCTTCGCTACAAAGGATACATGAGATTCCGCCTCAGACGTTGGATAATATTTCTTAGGAGGCAGCCTAATTAAATTGTCTACTTTTAGGAACAGACTTGGTGTCTGGGAGAGCCTACGAAAAAAAATGCTGCCTCCGTGAGCAACTCACTAGGTTTGAAATAAAGCATTTTGTCTCTGCTAGGGAGACACAAAAAGCCAAAGCAGCAATTGAATAATTTCCTGCACCTGTACTTCCTGATCTGCACTGAGGGGTGGAAGTGAGAGGATGGGTTTTTCATTGGTATAAAGTACAGGAAGTCAATTGAAATTGGTACTGCCCCTAAAGACTTGATCTCTTATCAGGCCAAATGCTGGGAACCAAGCAGCAGGTTTGCCTCTGCTGTCACGCTGCCTTTCAATATTACATGAGACAGCCTTTAGCCCACACACACACACACACACACACACACGCACACACACACGCACACAAATCAGCCCAGTCAGGCCTGAGTTGATGTTGCCCACAGCAGCCCAACGCCCTCACCACACTGCATACACACACACGCACACACACAAACACACGTGGACGCAAACAAACACACATTCTCTTAAGAGATTTCTGCAGCTGCACACAACAGGAAACATGCGCATATACACTGGGGGCTTCTGCAAAACACACACTTACACTTGTCACTGTCACACACTTCTCTGACACCACGCAAGCGTTCACCCTCTGATGACATTTTAAACTGCTTGGAAATTACTGTCTAACCTAAACAAATGTTCTTGTGCTGCTAGCTATACTGTAGTTCTGAAATACATAAACATCCTGAAAACAAGATCAATCTAGCTGATAAGCACAAGAGTGTAAGAAAAAAATATCTTTAAAAAATTTACCCCACTGGCAAATTGATTTTCTTTTTTTTGTATATAAACCTTACTAAATTTGATTAAAAAGATAATAATTTGGCCACCGGGTAGAAAAAAAATCAATACATTTATTCTAAAAGCAGGTCTTAATATAATATACAGTAACGCTTCGAGTAGAAGTATATCTTCTTTGAAAATACTTTCAGATATTTTTTTATACTAATAAATAAGTTCAAAATATTGATTGTTTTCAAAACAATTACTAACCCCCTGGAGTCACAAGGATTACTTTTATGATGGATGAGCTTTTTTAAGAAGAGCCAGAATATAATTTAAAGGGATACTCCACCCAAAAATTCTGTGTCATGAATTACCCAGCCCCCCTTCAATTTGTTCCAAATCTGTTTACATTTCTTTGTTTTGTTGAACACAAAGAGCGATATTTGGAAGAATATTTCTGAGGCACCATTGACTGAGGCACCATTGACTACCATAGCAGAAAAATGTAAATAGTAGTAAAAGTTGCTCTATAACTGTTTGTTTTCCTAAATTCTTCAAAATATCTTATTTTGAGTTCAACAGAACAAAAAAAAGTACACATTTATTTCCTTCTATTGTAATCAATAATGTCCGAGAATTGTCAGTTGCTCACATTCTTCCAAATATCTTTCTTTGTGTTTAACAGAACAAAGAAATGTATACAGGTTTGGAACAATTTGAGGGTGAGACTATGACAGAATTTTCATTTTTGGTTGGAGTATCCCTTTAATGTAATGTAATTTAATGTGATTGTGTTCGGCTGAAGAAATGAAGTTATATACACCTAGGATGGCATGAGGGTAAATTGAGTAAATTAAGAAATTATTTTTTAGATTTTGGTGAATTATTCCTATAATCTAACCGTTACAGCACATTTTTTCAACAAAACCAACAATATGCTCCTGCTCCCCAGAACAAGACTTCACAAACAATCGCCATCTTGTGCTGGACGGGACGGACACCGGATGGGCACCGTGTGTGTGCCTGTGAGTAAAGCACTTTCTCTCTCTGGCCAAAGGCGGGAGGAGGTAGAGGGTACAGCTGTCCCTACCTCTTCCGTCCCACCATAGTCCAGGCAGTTAGCCAGTAGCGTATAGAGACCCCTGAGCCTCTGAACCACCCTCAGGTTGCTCTGCAGACACACACTTTCGCCCTCACATACCCTCTGTGTTCAGCTATGCATAGCCTTGCCATTTCCTGAACAGTTTGCAATATAGCAGACTTGCACTAAAAAGGTACCATGGTATGCCTAAAGCTTCTTAGAGGTGTTCATGTTTATTTGGTCATTTTATAGGTTTTAAACAGAGCTCTACAAAACTCCCTAACCTAGTTTGAAAGTATCATGCTATTATCATTACTGTACCAAGCAATACCTTCTGTAAGTGTGAAACCAAATTAACAAACTTTATCAAAGTAAGGAAGAGATGAAGAAAAAGTAACAAAACCAACAAACAAAATTAAATCCTCTCATATGTTGTCTTGTGATGTGTTGTGGGCTGGTATGTCTGTGTTACCTCAATGATGTCTGCGTTGGTCCTGCTTTCATGCGGCTCGTTGTACTCTGTGTATTTGAGCAGCACTTTGTCCATGTCAGTGCTGGCATACTGGAAGAGCTTGTTTGAGTGATTGAAAATAATGAGGGCAATCTCGCAGTCACACAACACACTGAGCTCATATGCTTTCTTCATCAAACCAAACTTTCGTTTGGTGAAGGTCACCTGAGGAGAGAGGAAAAAAGATGGGTTTGGACAAGAGAAACAGTGTGAGTCTTCATTTACTCTCGAGTTGTTCCCAATCTGTGACACAGAGAAAATATATTTGGAAGAATGCTTGTAACCAAACAGTTCTTGAACACAAGAGAAGATATTTGGAAGAATGTAGGAAAGCAAACAGTTCTGGGGCACTTTTGACTACCATTGTCATTTTTCCTACTATGGTAGTCAATGGTGGCCAATAACTGTTTGGTTACAAGCATTCGTCCAAATATGTTTCTCTATGTTCATCAGAACAAATACATTTATACAGATTTGGAACAACTCGAGGGTGAGTAAATTATGACAGAATTTTCATTTTTGCTGACAGTTTAACACAATTTTGACAAAAATACATAATAAGACATGAATTATATTTAATAGAAAATTATTAATGTAATCTTTTTAATGCGGAAAACTACGGGTAATGAGAATGTAAAAAATCATTAATTTTATAACAGGCCTGTGCAATATGACAAATGCAATATGCAATATCTGGCTAAATAATGTGTTTTCTCGCAAATATATATTTGAACACTGAAAATATATAAAGAAACATACATGTTTCACATTCTCTCTGATGTCTAATTGTCTTTCACGCATCAGAATATGTGCATGTAGTCTCACATTTGCGTGCTAGTCTCTTTGCATCGACCTAAAACTTTGACCCTACATAACATTTCAAAATGTCATAGCAAACCATTTCCAAAAACATAATCTGATATCCACATAAACAATATTTCAATTTACTGCAGACTTATTTGATAAAAAAAATATATATATTTATCTAACTATTGCTGTGCATTCAAGCTGACTTGAGATCAGGGCAAGATCTTCTTCCTCCTGCTCCCTGCTACCACATGTAATCACAGACAGCAAGAAAGTTTTCTTTTTGAACCCAAGACTCTCTAACCTTAAAACATCTAATGTTGGCAGACAGTGACTGCATTTTTGTATATAAAAGCCCTATTCCACTAGGTGAAAGAATATTCTCCACCTCAACAATTGGTGAGTTGATGTTCCTCCTCGCTTCAGCACCAGGATAAACACCGGCAACATAATTGCCAACAAAAATAGAAATGCAGGTAACCAATGGCAACGGAGAATGCTGAGAGGCAGGAGGTAGATGCAGCGACCTGACTTCTCTCCGCTCCTCTCTCGATCCAATTAACCTCAGAGCCCAAAGCTTACCTACTGACCTTTACTGCATGCACAGACTCAGCCGCTCTCTCTCACCTGCTGCCGTCTCTCTATGGGAGTTCTGGATTCGTCTGTGTTTTTTTTAGCACCTCATCTTTACATCGGCTATGATGCAACTGGAGTTTTGTTACAAAAGGCACATTTCATTGCTGCCTGTCTCGTTATTTTCATTGCAGTTCACGTCACCTTCTCACACGGTTGAATTCTTTAATTACCGAAATGCCTCTATCAAATCGCAGGAAGTTCAGACGGACAAGACGCGCAGAGCCAGATTTATATTGGAGGGAAATGGCTAATAAAAATGATACTTAGCGCCAAATCTAGGTCAGACGAACTACACAAAAGAGTTTTTGTAACTTAGCTCCAAATATGGTTACTCAGTCGCACCTGAGGGAGAAAGAGCTGATGCAGCGAGGCACGCTACGGCTGAGTACGAACACCTGGTCAATTTAAAGAGCGAGTACACCTATCAGCACAACGCGAGAATGCTGTGCTGACCACAAAAACATCTCACACAGCCCGCATTTGCTCTCCTAATGTCGTAAACATGGATGAAAAGATTACAAACAGCTGGAACAGGTTTGCCCATTGGCACACTTACAGCAAGGAGCGAGCAGATGACAGTTCAAATAAACCATAGAGAGTCATTTGGTAATACCCACTTAGGTGTGCCAATTGCTTTGTCAAAGGTGAAGTGTTTAATGTTGATGTTGACTGAACTGTACTGTCGGGTCATGGGCTGACAGCTTAAACAGTCTTAAGAAAGACTTGGATGTATTAGATATGCATCATATTATTTACTTATTGTATAAATCACAAATGCGAATTGGACGCAACTTGAGTTATAAGCAACGAGTAAAATGCTACTAAACTATTCCAATCTCTAGGGTACGATTAGCAAGATTTAAATCTATAGAAAGCTTAAAAAACAAACATATTCCAAAAAGGAATTTTCCAACAAGACTGCCTGAGTACTCACCTGTCTGTTGCGCTCATCTGTAATTCGCTGAATCTGAATCTTTTTCCTTCCCATGGCTGCTTTGATTGGCCGAGCGGGGTGGGGGCAGGGTTGGGGTTATGGTGAGGTCAGAGGTCAAAATTTAGACTGACAGGACCCAAACGGCAACTTGTCGCCTCTGAGTATAAGTTGTGTGTGTGAGAGAGTCTCTCTCTCTCTCCGTATGCCACCTGTCTTAGGCAGCTGGGCTCACCCGTCTTCCTCCACTGATAAGAAAAGGAGGAGGAAAGGAAGAAAGAAACACTATGGCCTCCTGGTAGGGCCGTCAGATCATGGTCCGCTCAGGGTGCAAGTCATCCAATAGGTGTCTGTTGTGATATCCAAACACCCCCCCAAAAAATCTGGTGATGATGATGATGATGGTCTGGTGATGAAGTCTGAAAAGAGAGAAAAGAGAGATCAAACTCAGAACCAAAACAGATTTCAATGACAGAATTTCAATCAAATTGTCTACATGCTTCTGTCATTTTATGAAGATATAAAAGCTTGAATAAAGATAGAATTAAATTACAATCACAAAACGCTTATTGGCGAGCCTGTCAAATACTCCCACAACCTGTCACTCATCCTCATTATACGCCAATAAAAGGTAAAATTCTAGCATTCAAAGCCTGAAGGGTATTAAAACCCAGAAATAAACTAAACGCATACAGTATTCACACATGCAAACCTACATTTTCAATTCATGTATGCTACAAAAGCAGAGTAAATGATGGAGAGAATAACCATTTAGGTTGAATTGCTCCTTTAAAGTGAGTTATGAACATATTGAGGTTTCTCCTCCCAGATAGCATCATATAGACATATGTAGAACCAGGATTTGCAGTCTGCCAGCCCAAGAGACCGATTGTGTGTTCTCATTAACAAACCCTTAACACAGAGCTGAAGCGTCTTCAGCTGTAAGGGAAGCACCAGCTGAAGCATCTCTATGAAATGCAGCACACTCACTCATTAACTTCCCTTTTAACTGTTTAAAGTGGTTATTTTAGTAGCATTTGAAGGTTAATAAAGCAAAAAGCTATGAGAAGTCCTGCATTTTAATATGGGTAAGAAGTATTTTCCTTAATAAATGCTCTTAATAGACTGGTTTACTACTTTTATAAAATAGTGTCAATAGCATTATATAAAAAAATACAGTATGTTCAACGAAGATCATAATCAACAGAATGAAGTAATGTTTAGTGATAGACCGATACAGTATATTGACGTGGCCTATATATCAGCCGATATTTGGAAGTTTTTAATAATCGGCATCTGCATACAAATTGCCCCTATACACCACATTAGCATTTTATTCATAAAAATGCCACTAAGATGTAAGGCAGCATTTGCCAATTAGTAATGTAACACGACCACGGTAAAATGTGTTTTGTAAGGTGGACAAGATACAAAAATGTTATAGTAAGTATCAATAATATGTTTATTTAGTTTCACCCATTTTCTTTATGTCTCTCATTTAAATGCATTTTTGTTATATCAGCCTCTTATCGGCCAATTGGCCATAGTGCACTGCTTTCTTAATATCGTTATCGGCCATTAAAAAAACATATTGGTCGACCATTACTAATATTAATTATTATAATTGTAGTGTTCGAAAGGGAGCAACTTGCTGCATTAATACAGAATCAATATTAACATAGAATGTGCTTCAGAGAGAGCATATCCAATCAGAACTATACATTTTATAGGTTGTTATTTAGTGTTATAAAAAATAGACCAGACGCCTGCGAGTGTGACACAGCAGTTCTCATGTTTACATGAATATCTTCATGAATTAATTCAGTGCTGCCGAAGATTTGTCATATGGGCCGGGATAATTTTAAACATGCTATTATTATCCCGTCTTCGAATGAAAAGCAACCAGGGGCCTTAAAACAGTGATCTATATATACATCCAGACTGGATGCGCAAACACACACCCCCACATGGCTGTCGAGTTACTGATCAGGGATGTCCTGACTGATTTGAATACGCGTGACAGATAGACTGAAGGAAAAAACAGAACAACCGAAAGGTACTGTTAGAGTTAACATCAGTTTTAGACCCTTTATAAAAAAAGTCTGAAACACATAAACATTTGAAGAATAGAGGCACTTCAAAGAAAATACTTTTGCTCCATCCTCAACGACTGGGAAATCTCTTCCGATTTGTTCCTGCCAAACAATCTCTCCCTGCTAAAGTAAATACACATGCAGCAGTAGTAGGTGAAGTGACATAAATTATATTTTTGTGGCATCTTTCTATACTCGCACTGTTTAGATTCAATTCAGCGGATGCAAGTCATTAAAGTTTTTTTCTAGAACACCTTACATTCAGAGCAATTCTGCAACGTCCACAAAATCAGAATTTGTTAATAGAGCCTATTTTTATTTGTTCTAGTGCTTAAAGAAAGAAAGGGCCAATATCACAAACTAAAACATTCAGGGTCTGAGCTGTTGGGTGTGACAAAGCAGCCCCTGTCACAAGTTTCAGCACATCTTTTACACCAACACGTGAATGTGTGTGTGTATGTGTGCTCTGTCCTATTGGAGAGAATGTGTCGATAGGAAAGGTTTCCTCAACCGGCCGGTTAGAAGCGCCGGCTTGAGTTCAAAGCAACTCAGAGTTCATGTGTGTTTTGGTCTAAAGGGCCAACACATGAAAAGGCTTCTTTATCTGCAATGAGAGTTAGAGTACGACCTTTCACCCTGTGAGCGATGAGAGAGGCCAATTCCCAGCTCTGATCTCAGTCGCCTCACCAGGGACATGGAAAGTGTCCTTATACTGCGGTTCTTCACAGCGAGACTCTCTTGAGCACAGAAAGCTCAAGACACTGAAGTACCGCTTGATAATGCTGTTCTTCAAATCTATGATTTCACTTGACTGTAAAGAGACATGTCAATCTTAAGATGCATCTCAAGAGCAGTGCTTAACAATGTGGGCTAAATCAAGTTTATAAGGCAGCCAGTGGGAATGCACATATTTCTTAACATGATGGTATAACTTAACAAGATCTTCAAATTTTTTTAAATGTGAGTGATGTTTGTTTATCTAAAACCTGCCACCACTATGCTATAGTTGAGTGAGAGGTTGATGCTTGCATTAAAGAAATTGTTCACTTTCAACATACATTTTCATGATAATTGACTCACCCTTGTTGTCATCCAAGATGTATATGTATTTTTTTCTTGAAAAGAAATTAAGGTTTTTGATGAAAACATTCCAGGATTATTCACCATATAGTGGACTTCAATGGACTCCAAACGGTTGAAGGTCAAAATTACAGTTTCAGTGCAGCTTCAAAGGGCTTTAAACCATACCAGATGATGAATAATGGTCTGATCTAGTGAAACGATTGGTCATTTTCTATTTTTTTTTTAAATGTATATGCTTTATAAACACAAATGCTCGCCTTGCTCTGTTCTGCGATGTGCGGTCACGACTTCACATATTACGTAAAAAGCGTTTCGCACACGAAATGACCATTTAAAAAAAAAAACTGATAAAGACAATTGAATATGTGAACATTCAACAACTTTTGAACGGTCCTCCTTCTCCACATTTGTATACACTGACTCGGTACTGCCTACGTCAAGCGTGACCCTTTCAACGTAATTACGTATTACGTGAAGTTGTGATCGCGCTTCGCAGAACAGAGCAAGGCGAGCATTTTGTGTTTATAAAGCATATACATTTTAATTTTTATTAGCAAATGACCAATCGTTTCGCTAGATAAGACCCTTATTCATCGTCTGGTATCGTTTAAAGCCCTTTGAAGCTGCACTGAAACTTTCATTTTGACCTTCAACCGTTTGGAGTCCATTGAAGTCCACTATATGGAGATAAATCGTGGAATGTTTTCATCAAAAACCTTGATTTCTTTTCGACTTAAGAAAAAAATACATACACATCTTGGATGACAACAGAGGTGAGTAAATTATCATGAAAATGTATGTTGAAAGTGATCAACTCCTTTAAAGTGATAGTTCACTCAAAAATGAAAATTCTGTCATCATTTACTCATTCTCTTGTCAATTCAACCCTTAATTATTTTAGTTAGCTGGGCTAACTTTCTTCAAATATCTTTTTTTGTGTTCTGCGGAAGAAAAAAGTCATAAAGGGTTGAAATGACAAGAGGGTGAGTAAATGGTATATTTTTTGGGTGAACTATACTTTTATGTTGCATATACAATGTATAAAACCGTTTAAATGTTAAGGGTCACTAACTTGCATTCACATTCTCACAGCTCAGAGCACAAAGGTGAGCTGTTGTGCGATGCAGCTGTCACACACAAACAGGGGAAAAGGTGCTATAATTTTGAGTTGCGGCTTTGGTGATACCACTCAGGAAATCCTGCGGAACCAGGCTAGATCGTGCAACACAAGCAAAACAAACAGGCCTGCAAACACACAAATAAACACCTTCATATGACTCGCGCTGCTAATGTGCTACTGAAACACTGATGAATTAAAGTTAGTGACCCCAGACCATATTGAACAATACTCGTGTTTTTTCAACGTCCACCGTACAGCAGCTCGGACGCACACAGTTGGGCCACAGTGCTTCAAGTCAGGACACCGAAGTACCAGAGTTCCTCTGGGATAAGCTCGCACTGCCCTCATCCATGTGTGGGCATATGGCATTCTGCTCGAGTGTGTGCGTGTGTATATATGTGTATGTGTGTGTGTGTAAGCATATCTCCCCTGCAGGGTGTGTGTGAGAGAGTCCAGTTTTGTTATCCCAGCCTGTGACTAGAGGCAGAGTGGCCTGAGGCTCAGAGATAAGAGACTGTGCCAGTCTGGACCATGGCCAAAGCTATGCTGAGAAATCCATCACCTTCCCAGCTCAAAGCAGGAGGTCACCGCCTGGGATAGAGAGCTGTTTAATGTGACCATTTACAGTTTCAGTATATTGGTGCTTTAGAAAGCAACCCGAAATTACAAATCTGTCAAAGCCTGCAACAACCTGCGTCACCTCAATAGTCAAACATAGAATGAAAAGCAATGGCTATGAATGGTGACCCTCAAAAATTGTAAATGCATACCTAAGAAAAAAAGGCTATTACGATCAACATGAAATAGAAAATTTCACTTGACTAATTTAAGTTATCATTTCAAGACTTGATTTGTTTTTCAAGCGCTTATTTATCAACCGCGCCCCTTCAACCACCTGTCCCAAAGAGTCCACTTTTCATCCAATGGAACAAAAATCAAGCCCTGTCCTACATTTCGTGGAGGTAAAACATGGTCAAATGCTGTTGACTTCACATTCCACTTCCACAAGTTAAGACCAACTTGGGACTTAATCAAAACAAGCTCATCCGCTAAATCAGATTCACCTCAGACACAAACAAGACAAATGAAAACAAGCTTGGCTGGTCCAACACGGAGCCACAAAGGAGGAGACACCCTAACGTTTTTGGCTGTTGTTAAAGCCGAGTGCTGTTCAAAACATTAGCTGTGGCTAAACTAGGGCAAAAATGGTGCTCGCCGAGCCCTCGTGAGACTCTCCAGCGATTTACTCCAACCTTGGGGTTGTACTGCCAGCACCAACTGCAGGATATTTCCAGCCTGTTGACTCAACCTCCCCGCATGGCAGGAACTCATCCCGTCCAATATGGCTACTCGGCTGCTGACCACAGCGCGCTAAGATTTCTGTTTTTCAACACGGCCGTTTGTTCAATACGCAGCATATACTGATGATACGCTGGAGCTGTTGAGTGCCGACACTGGACCTCTTCCAGGAGCGGGGAGCTAGGTGGCGTAACGTCTGCCAAACCGCAAGTGTAATCCAATCCCTTAGCTGGGGGAGGGTGGTGGGTTCTGCGCTGCAAGGACAGCATTTTAGGGGGAGGGGTGTAATGGATCCGTGTTCTTTAGCTTGTGAAACATGCCGCTTCCGTCAGTTTCATCCCTTCTGCAAGCAAACTACAACGATGGGCTTACCACTTGAACCCAAACACTTTTAATTCATTTTCGACACGAGCTTGTAACATTCATCGGTCTTTTGGTTCAAAGCACGTTTGACAAACATAGAACTTAATGTCATAAGCGACAGCTGCCTGGTGTGCATAAAACTGTAGGCTGTAGGCTTATCTTTTTCAGTATCAGTGTGGACAGTGCGGTCATACTTGTCAGTTTACAACAGCATCACATGACCAAACAGACCCGAGCGCGTCCTGCGTTGAAATTATCTACCGCATGAGTCTACAAATACCAACACTACAAGCTAACATGCTGTTCTAGGGGCAGCTAAATCCTTGACTTGTACACAGCTTGCTGCCGCGGCCCAGATCAGACCAAAGGTCCTTCGGACGCACACGGCTTGATGCTTCGGACGCACACGCCTTTCCCTGCGGTGCAACGTTGATGACATCACAAGACAAGTGAAAAAGAGGGTGTGTCTGCCAGAGGAGTTCCATGTTTTGTTTAATGGGTGGTTACACAACAATACAACAGATTTTTTTTTTAACTGAACAAAAGACAAGCTGGTTGGTTCAGTTCAAAATCAAAATCTGTCTCGGGCTCAAAGGTGAAGAAAAAGACAGAGATGGCATAGTTCAAACCTAGTCCTCCTGAGTGTTTGGAGTAAATATATTTAATATTTTACATTTATATGTGATATATAAAAATCTTGCGAATTTGAAGTGCAAGCCTATGATAATGCTAGATAAATATTTATTTGGTAAAATTAATTTACACTGGACAAAGCCTGTCTCTAATTATTATTTCTGGACATTTTGGGGTGGTATCCCAGACAGGGATTATCTTAAACAAGGACTAGGCCTTAGTTAAATTAGGATAATTAAGTCATTTTTATAACCATACCTGACAAAAAACATTACGGAGTGCATCTTTAGAAAAAACATTCGCCCTGAAATATTTTAAGATATGTGCCAGTTGTTTTCGATCAAGACAACTCTAACATTGAAGTTAAGGAAGGTCAAAAAAATTTCCTTTAATCTTTTCATCATCAGCTATCAGATCAGTAAAATGCAAAATTCTAAACTTTCACAACAGTAAAAGGTATAATATCCACAACACTAGCATCTGAAAAAAGTTCCTGAAACTCAATTGGCAGAACGCAAAGGTTGAGGGTTCGATTTCCAGTAAACACACACATACAGAAAAATGATGCATGAATTGAATTCAAGTCTCTTTATAAATGTGTCTGCCAGATAAAGGAATAAAAAAAGCATTGTGACAAAAACGGAAGCTCACTCTTCTTAAACCAAATCTCAAATCTTCTTAATACGTCTACAACTTCAGTTCACTGAGGCTTGTAGCACCCCGTTTACAAAAAATAAGATATACGTCAATATTTCTCCTGACAGTTTCAACAGCTTCCCTCAAAACTACAGGTCAATTCACCAGTGACACAATCAAAAACCCGATATTTACAATTAGTTATTGACCTTATGGATTTAAAATGGCTGAATGCTACATTAATTCCCCAGATTTTACGGTAAATAAGAGTTTAGCTAATGAAATGGGCAAATGATCAAATTACTTAAATTGTTCACACTAAGCTGAGAATGAAACGGTTATTAAGGGGAAATGACTACGCATTACACACAAAAAAGCAAAGCCACAATAAGAAGCCACTCTATACAACAAAGCCTAGACTGAAAGCAACAGAAAAGCCCGCAGAAGAGATTGAGAGGGGTAGACAGAGATGTGTTCGGCTCCGTGTGTGAAGTGAAGCTGTCATGCAGCACAGCACATGGTCCTGTCACATCACACCACTCTTCAACGCTCGGAAATACCCTGAAGGCAACACATTGTTCATGTCAACCTGATCCCTTCGTGACGTTAACCCAATATACAAATCTGAAAAACAAACTAGTAAAACTATTTCGGGACTTCGTCGCTGTATTTTGGTGTCACACGTTCAAAGGCAACAAGTGAAAATAAGTTACCAGATATGTAAAGCTAAATGTGTAGCTGAGCAAATCATACCGAATTGCCAAGTCACAGAGGCTTAAAGTGACGCTGTTATGTAACATATTACATTAAACAAAACAAAAAACAACCATTTAAAATCAGTTCGCTTTCTTACCGTTTATAACTTAAGACTAACAAAAAGCCTCTCATATGATCTTTACTTCACACGGTTTCACGTATCCAAGTCCCCAATCAAATGTAAAATAAAATCCAAGCAGGTCAAAGCGTAGCTCGCCCCATGAACTGAGCTTGGCTTACAGTGGAGACCAGTTCAGCAATGAGGCTCTAATGCAGTGCTCAAACCAACAGCCCTCCTCTCGGACCCCCCCTCACCCTTTGCCCTAATATGCCTTTAGCAACTGCTTTCAATCCATCAGTGTCTTTGGAAGTAATTTAGAGGGTGGATGGGGTGTCAGGATTGGGACGCTTGTCAGCATGTCAGATCCTCTGTTCTCTAGCCTGTACATGTGTGTGTTAAATGTAATGGCAGCTGCCTACACACCTTTTGTTCCAACACCCTCTTGTGATGTCTCTGCTGTCACAGCTGTAGGAAATTCTACTTTTTGGGTCCAAAGCTGCTGTAGGCTACACCCTCCACGCAGACCATTTTGGCGTGTATCTCTCTGCATGTAGTGGTGAAAGACTTTTATATCATAATTAAAAGTAGCGGAATAATCACTGTCCCACAAACAAATCTCAAGCTTTGCCCTTTCCTGACATGAAAAACTCGAAAGGGCTTTGGGGGGTGTGGGAACGCGCAAGCAATGGGTCTGTAATACACCAACGTCAATGAGTTTCTAATGGGAGGGACATTTTGTGCACGTATTACGTTTTGGCATACGGAGCGTTGTGGGTTTGGATGCCACAGTGGATGTTTCTCCCAAAGAATAACTTATATGGATAAATCTTGTGGACGGGGAGGGGAAGTTGGAGATCCAGCCCTCCCTATCCTATATCGTGCAGGAAATCTGCCAGTAGTGAGAAAAATATACCAACATCTTAAACATAACACAACCAGGCCTAAATCTAGAGGACACAATTGCTAAAACAACAAACACTGTTGACTGGTCATTGGTCCGCTAAGATCCTGTTTCCTTGTTGACTCTTTCTCCAAGTAAAGCAAGAACAAAACCACATATTCAGGTTACAAAGCAAGGTCACCACCACATATGACCAAAACACAAACCTTTAATCTAGATATTCAGTGGCGGTTTCCCAGACAAGGTTTAAGACTAGTCCTAGACTAAAATAAATGTTAGAGCTGTCTAAACTGAAAACAGTTAGCAGTGATATATCTTAAAATACATCAGTGCCATTGTTTTGTCTCAAAATGCACAAAAGTATTTTTTTTTTGTAAGGCATGTTTGTAAAAACGTCCTAATTTAACCAAGGCCTACCTACATGTACCATGTAGGAAACCACCCCTACATGTTTAAAGTGGTTATGGCCCTGCTGAAAGTCTCTTTGTTGTGCACGTGACCCACAGCTCAACGAGAACGTTTGTGACAAATGCTAGCCACGTCCTAGTCTGTTGGCACCTGTGTAGCAATGAAGGAGTAACAATAATATCATATATTTGGATAAATGGATAGTTCACCCAGAAATGAAAATTCTGTCATCATCATTTACTCACCATCTTGTCATTTCAAACTGTATGACTTTCTTTCTTCTGCATGACAAGAAAGAAGATATTTTGAAGAATGTTGGTAAACAAGGTAGTACCCATTCACTTCCTTTGGTTTTGTGTCCATACAATAGAAGTCAATGGGTCCCGCCGTTGTTCGGTTATCAACATTCTTAAAAATATCTCCCTTTGTGTTCTGCAGAAGCAAGAAAGTCATAAAGGTTTGAAATGACAAGAGATTGAGTACATGATGACGGAATTTTCATTTTTGGATGAACTATCCCTTTAACACACAGAGAATTGTTCAACTTTAGTTAGGCTCCAGTATAAAATAACTTCAAACGCTGTAGTATATGAATGAAAGTAGGTTTAACACCGGATATGAGCAAAGAGCATGTTGTTTCCTCTTTCTGGATCATCAAAACGTTTAACACAGTTGAGCATAAAATTGGGAGAATGAATGATGAAATGATATGGAAATGCAATGTTACTCCGCCACATGTTTCCATATCATCTTTCACAGAAATGCCGTGTCATAAAAAGCTTCGCTTACCAGGAACAGCTGTGTGCATGTGGCCTTTTAACCAAACAAGTATACAGCGTCCTATTCAAATGAACTGCATCAGTGAATGATGCAAACAAATATCACTGTTACAAGCTACAACAGAGAAGAGCTAAAGTATTGTAACATTTCAGAATGTTTTCAAACAAGAACAGAGCGGAAAATCTAAGGAAGACTATTATCCTGATGTCCTGTTTTGTCTGTAATTCAGACAAACAGGGTACAGTATCTCTCAGCCAAGTCAGACTGTCACAGCTAAAGGTTAAGGGTCAGGAAGAGCTAGATGAGTCCTAACAGACGATACAACCTGTTTGTCTTTGCTTAAGCCCCTTCAGCTGCCGCTCCAAAAGATATGCCGCCATCTGAAATCACTTCATCGGAGTCTCAAAGAGCACGGCGCACGCTCTTAATCCTAAAGCTTGATTTCTAAACTAATTATAAAGCAGATTTATTTTGAATCACACCAGTTAAAGGGATTGTTAGTTCACTCAAAAATGAAAATTCTGTCATCATTTACTCACCCTCTTGTCGTTTCAAACCTTATGACTTTCTTTCTTCCGCAGAACACAAAGGAAGATATTTTGAAAAAAGTTGGTAAGCACCTATTCACTTCTAGTGTATGGACCGAGGGGCAATCTTCGTCTCTCTGGTGAAGCCAACACAGAAGTGACTTTAATTGCAATTTATCGACTTGCCGCTAGAGACTGACTCCAAAAGTTAAAATGGGCAACTTTACAGCAGAAAAAAACACGTTAACAGCCTGGGACAAAAAAATATTTTGGTCTTCAAAATATCTTCACTCGTGTTCTGCATCAGAAAGAAAATCATACAGGTTTGAAATGACAGGAGGGTAAGTAACTGATGACAGAATTTTCAATTTTGGGTGAACTATCACTTTAAGTCTAAGAGCACAATCTACATTGTCCTGCTTATAAAACCTATTGTCCGGGAGTGCTATGAGGTTTCTAAGCTTATTCTAGTCTCCAGACTTGGAAACCTCCTTTGATGTCTATTTTTGTATGGATTTTCCAGCACAACGGCTTAGAAAAGCAACATCACAACTTTCTGCATGAAACTGCATGATTTTGCCTAGTGGTGTGGGACACGTTACACACCAAAGGTTTACATTTAGGCTTACGGATTTTTTTTTAAATCTTGTGCTAACCCAGGTTTAACACCAGAAATAGTAACGCTGCTACCGACAATTCATTTTTGTCATTTAGGTCCGGCTTTGGCGAGTGCACACTGTCTACTCCAGCTCTGAACGACATGGAATTTGATTTTCGTTCTGAAAGTTGATATCGTTGCAGCTTTGCACGTGCTGTGCCGATCACAGTCTGAACCGGCCAAGGACATTAGATCTAAACATCCAGGCCTCTAGCGCATAAGACAAAAAGTCCTCAGCTGTCGGTGAGAGGTGACGTCTCCTCCCAGCAACGCTTCTGATTGGCTGGCAGCTTCCTCAGGGCCCAAGCAACTGTTGCTGCGGGAGGCGAAGACCGATGGGCCTCTGGTGTTAAATAAACAAATTCTCAAAAGGCATTTAATATGGTAAAAGCGGCCCACACACACACCAAAGAAAACCGGCCCAGCTCGCCGTGCCTTCCTACTGAAAGTTACACTCGTTGGAACTCTCTCTCACACACACTTCTCAGAAACAGCTGACGTTTCAACAGCCAACAGCTGACAGGCTACAGGTGGGACGGGCACAAGCTCTTTAGCCTAACACACCCCCTCAACAACACACACCTCTTGTTCGCACAGACACTCACACCTGTTAATGTCTCACAGGAACAGTGATAAACCCTTCCTCCATCACAGGTTTATTTTATGATGCAGTCTCTCCGTTTTCCTCGCTCATTCTCTCATCTTCCTCTGGCTTTATCTTTGATAACCTCAGTGAACCTCATGTTCATCATCCACAACCACTACCATAGTAATTCAATGGAAGTCAAAAGTGCCGCAGAACTGTTTGTCTTCCTAAATTCTTCAAAATATCTCATTTTGTGTTGAACAGAACAAAGACATAGCGTTTTTTTCCTACTATGGCAGTGGATGATGTGCCAGAACTGAAAAACATTTTTCCAAATATCTTTCTTTGTGTTCAACAGAACAAAGAAATGTGTGCGAGGTTGAGTTCATTTTTGGGTGAACTATTCCTTTAGTTTGTAGCATCTTTGTAGTGTCAACATTCTTTACTGATTTGATTCTCAACATAAGCATACAAAACATACTATATGTGTCTCTTAGTAAATTCAAACCGTTTTTTAGAACAATTTTCCATTTTAGCTATTTTAAAGACAGTAAAAGGTTAAACTGTAATTGTGATCTATGGTGTAACAGCAAAAATGTAGAAAAAACTAATAGTGAAGATAAATATATCATATTATAAATATTAATCATATAAATATAATATAATATATTATACTATTAACAGTTTGTTTTCAAAAATGTTATGACACAACATGTATGGTACAGTATATTTATCAACTACCCAAATACACTTCTGAAACTCCCCATCTTTCAGCTCCTTAACCCTTTCAAAGTTTTGTCAAAGTTTTTGTTGAAAGTTTTGCCCATGAAACATCACTGTATAAATATGCATTTGCATTGCTTTTTTACTCATTTATTGGTGCTTTTGAAGTCTGGCTTAAGTCTAGCAGAAAAGGAGAAGACAGAAAAACTTAGTTAAAAAATGACACAAACCAGGACTCACATTGCCCATATAATGTGCCACATGGGGTAACTAATAAGCCACAGCTCTGTCAACTCAAATCGTCTCAAGAGTCGCTTAAAACAAATTGGACAATAAATTAACATTACAAGTTTACAAGGAGTGGGCAATAAATTAACATTACAAGAAGTCCTGTACTTACAGCTAAATGTAAATTAAAACAAACACTTTAACAGCTCTCTAACACATTCTTGATAAAGACTAGAAAAGTAGAAGATAAAGAAATCGAGCGCAAAGTGCTGCCTGCTGGCTTTAAGATGGACTGTAGGAGTGCTTGCTTATGTTGAATTTGGATAATATAAACATTGACTTAAATCCCTGGAGAAAACACGGAGTGGTTAAGATTCACAAAATCCTCGCTAGAGGCAACTCGTGGAAAAGATGTGTAAACATTCACGTGTAAAGGATAAGAAGAGCTGAGGAAGAAAGCTAAGGAAAAACAGATGTTTTTTAAATTAATTAAACCAGAGATGCGTAGCTAAACATTAACAAGATGCAATTTTATAAACACCTCTGTAAACAAATATCCCATGCTTGCATCTGATTGGCCGAGCAGGCCTTGCTGTTCACGATTGCTTTCAGAGCTCTATCTGACAGAAGCATCACATGAGTAAACACACACACACTGGAAGAAGAGGGGATTTTTTTTCCCATCCCTCCTCCCTCACTGGCACATTTCCCAGCTCTCCATACTGCTGCCTGCATCTCCTGCGATGAGAAGAGGCAAGCCAGCAATCTTCCATTAAAACATGGTGAAGATCGGCCATACTGAGCTTCAAGAGCGAATGAGACAATGTGTGCAGATGGCATTAGACAAGAACCACAGCTGTACTGCTATAGAACCGAGGAGCCCCAAGAGAACGAGACAGAGGGAAAAGAGAAAGCGGCTGGTAAAACAGTAGAATAAAAAGTAGAAAACTGCACGTGCAGTTAGGGTGAAAAAGGGCAGAGAATCAGCAATAAATCATATCAAAAGACGAAGTAATAACGAGAGAAAAGAAGCTAAATGAGAGATTCAGGGTGTACGGTTTCATCACTTGGCTCCAACGCTTGCTGTTTCAGCTGTGCGGGAGCGATGGCCAACCCTTGCTCTCACGCCAATGTAACCCCGTTAGCCCGTTCGTCCTCAAACGCAGGCAACACCAGGTTGTGCCATTGTGCTGCCCTCTCAGGGTTACTGCAACACAGGTGACGTAAAACAATATGACTGACTTGGATGGCTTCGCTCCTTTTTACCCCAGTCAATGTCTGATTATTTTTCCTTGAAAGGTCAAAGGACTGTAATCCAAGTCTATTAGCGAAAAACATAGTTCTGCAGATTTAAAAACATGTTTAATTAGTTAAACTCTCACCCAAAATGAAACATTTTGTCATAATTTACAGGGCTCCAGACTAACTTTTTTTACACGGAGCAAAACAAATTAGGGGCACACCATAAAACAGCCTGCAAGGCAATTATTCAGTTATTTCCCCCAAAATAACTGTATTTCTGAATACTTGATGACCGCAGATTTGGTTCTACTGGAGTCTACAGATAAAGCTTTGCTATTGATTGGTGCTAAATAGAGAGACTGTAATCTGAATTTATTTGAACCAACAGAAATTGTGTTTTTTTTTAAAGTATATATTTAATTGTTTACAGTGTGATGATTTTACAGTGTATTAAGGACACTTTTCCTCATGTTCACACAACACATGTAAATATAACGTAAAATAAAACTTAACAAGAGCATTCGCCTGTCGTTCGTTCTTGCTGTGAACGGATTTGAAATGATCCAGCGCTGTCTCAAGTAATCAACAGATAAGTGACATTTACATTTACATTTAGGCATTTGGCAGACGCTTTTATCCAAAGCGACTTACATTGCATTATCCTATACATTTTACATAGGTATTTGCAATCCCCTGGGATCGAACCCACAACCTTGCGTTGTTAGCGCAATGCTCTTACCACTGAGCTACAGGAAAGTGACGTTTCCTGAACTCCTCCGCAGTTAGTTTCATTTTAAATGTCACATATATCAAATCGTTCGTCTAACTAACAGTCTCGTAGTAATGCGATCATGTGAAATTCCAAATTTGCAGGTCGCACATGCGCGAGTACTTCTCAAAAATGCTTGCGCTGTCTTGAAAACTGCATTTAGTCGCAGTCTGGAGCCCTCATTTTCTCAAGTTGTTCCAAAACTATATAAAAATCTTTGTTATGTATTTTATAGAATGTGGGAAACTAAACAGTTCTTGGGCACCATTAACTACCACAGTAGTTTTTTCCCCTACTATGGAAGTCTATAGTGCCCCAGATCTGTTTGGTTACAAACATTCTTCCAAATATCTTTCTTTTTGTTCAGCAGAACAACTAAATTTACACAGATTTGGAACAACTCGAGGGTGATTAAATAATTCTGTAAATGTATTTTCTGATGAACGGGAAAAAAAGATATTTGGAATAATGCTTGTAATCAAACAGTTCTTGGCCACCATTGACTACCATAGTAGAAAAATAAAAATGTTCTTCTTTTGAGTTCAACAGAACAAAGACATTTATAAAGCATGTTTCTACTAAGGTAGTCAATGTTGGCCAAGAACTGTTTGATTACAAGCATTTTGTAATTTTTGTAAACAAATAAATGTATACAGATTTTGAAAAACTGGAGGATGTGTAAATAAAGACAGAATTGTAATTTTGAGGTGAACTGTTCTTCTAACTCTGGCATCGTAAACAACTCTGAACGCACAGCACATCTCTTCGTTAGTCTCTATAACATTAGCACGCTATAACAGGCAGGAAGAAATGTAGTTCCTGTTCTCTGTCTTTACATGAATGTAGGATTCAAGTCATTAGGCTCTTATTCTCTGTTGGCTTCTACATCACCCTGCAGAATCAGGTACAAGGTTGCAGTAAATTGCTTCGCGTGACAGTTACCAAGGGAAATATCTGTGTTGGGTATGCACAGGTTACACCAGACGAGACCTAAAATGATGACAGTAGTGAGTGAGTGAGTCCTCTACTTTGTTCTTAATAAGGAGCACACAAAACCAGACACTGACAGAGAGCTGATGGGTAATCTGTCTATTTCCACAGTCCTTTCATGACAGGTGACTGCAAAGTACAAATTTTGCCCATTACATGAAGTCCATAGCTTATCTGATAAAGAAAACTGTTCACCTCTAGCCAAACCTAACTAATGAATTAATTAACCTATAATATATCCCTGAACAATTATGCTGAGTGGGACCAAACAGCTCTTTTCAGAATGATTAATTTAGTAAATAAACAAGAGGAATAATAAGGACAAAAACTGCGTACTTATAAATGTAATGTATGTAGGCTTTACCTGTACCGCACCTTAAATGCAATTGCACATACAGTATGTAGGTCATGGTTGATCTCACCTCTGATCCCACAACACATTCATGGGGGTTTTATGCAATCTAATATTTTATCCACTAACACATAAATTCGAAAGCAGATACAGTGTTATTAAGTTTTACCCAATTACAAATATTGCATGCCCCAATTTTGCTGAGTAAAGCATGTTTGTGGGTTAACAACTTTTGTTAGTCTTAAAAAATTATCCTGAAAAAGAAATGAAGTTAGAATCGGTTAGAATCTAAACTCAACAAGGATGTTGACCCAAAAACACAAGTAACCTTGCAAAACGTGGTTTACCTCAAAAGACCGACAAAGCAAACTTTTACCATTTTTGGAAAACATGCTCTAACATAGCCCTACCAATAGTTTAATCCCAAATACCTAAAAATAATCACAATTTGATTTTGCAGTTCCTTATCCATTCCTGTTTGAACAGCATACCCAGAATGAGGTCAACACATATCATTATAGCTGGAGGGGATTTCATTTCTATTCAGTACTAACGCTGATGATATTTTCGAGCTCAATAAAATATTTCTGATTCAAGATTTGGAGAATTTGCATCATGGAGACCACGTAAAAATGTCCAAGCATGACAAATGTCTGGGCTGTGCTGCACGCTGCCAGCATTCATTATTTAAGTATTCAAGTGTTAATCAGCATCAAGGCAGCAATTTCATAATTTGCCTAATCATCCACGTGGCGTCCTACAGAAGAAATTCATTCAAAGACATTTACCTGATATCACATCAGGATCAATTATTCAAACCTTTGTACATGCAGTTTTCTGCTGTAATGATACACTCATCTCACAAATTGATGATACACAATACTGCGCTCACAGATACGACCACAATACTTTGAACAAAATTTCTATTCCTTTTTTTATTCAAATAACAGAAGTCATTTTGTAAAATAAACGACATAGCCCTAAGATAATATCTTTAATTATCTGTATTGCAACATGTACCACATTGCGTTTAAAACTACAACTACAAGCAGTGAAACAAAGCTAGAAGGCCCAAAAAACGTTATATGCAGATGAACAAACATAAAAGAGATACTCAAAGATTCAAATTGCAGCTTTCTGTTGGTGTCAGAATTGTGGTCTTTAACACCGGTGTGTGTGAATGCGTGCAGTGTTTCCCCTATCATTACCTTAGGGGGGCGCCCCGCCCCTTCAACGGCACCTCCCGCCCCCCTTGAAGGTCAAGTTAATTTAATATGTAATATAGCGCCATATCACAAGAGAAGTCATTTAAGGTTACCTTTTATAACATGTATATACCTTGTTCTCATATTAAACAAACTAAATAGCATTATGTTACAGTATTTATCTTATTTACATGGTGGCATGTCATTTCTGTCTCTACATGGTCCGTCTATATTTTTATCTGCTTTTCAGACACCTGAAAAGCAGATAAAAATATAGACGCGTATAGAAAGAATGATAAATTAATTTCAGTTGTTATATTTGTTGTCAGTTGTTTTTTTTAAATATTAAAATATACCTAAGGACTTCGCTTCAGCACCAGAGCAGAGCCTACAACACATTTTCTCAGTTACCATTTACATTTATGCATTTGGCAGATGCTTTTATCCAAAGCGACTTACATTGCTTTATCCTATACATTTTACATAGGCATTTGCAATCCCCTGGGATCGAACCCACAACCTTGCAATGCTCTTACAACAATGCTCTTACCACTGAGCTTGTAGGTCATTCAATGTAACCAGGTCATTCAATGTTTCAAACATACATGATATTACTGTATATCAGAATATAAAATAAATGGCCTGATAAAACAACTCTCTTCTCAGTAAAATGACACCAGTACTTCAGCATAGAGGTACCACTCTATTCTTCAGACCTTGTTTAAACAGATAAAACCAGTTAAGAAGTCCTACACCTTCCAAGTCAATCTGGCAGACTGTCTGTGAGAGATGGAGAGTGGCATGGGGTCTTGAGAAGATTGAAGATTAAAGATTCATAGTTTGTGTTTCCTAAGCTCCATTTGTTATTTATCAGATTGCTTTTATCCTAAAACAAGCAAATGTATTAAATAACACAAGGTTTAACAATATTAAAAATCATCATTACATAATATACAATTGTGTTATGCTCTAAATTATATAATCGCTGCATTCCTTCTGAAATCATGTGTCCACATTTCGTGACTTTATGCCAAAAATCATTAATATTACTCACCCTTTATGTTTGTCACTGGGTTTTGTAAAATTCTAATCAATAAAAAGTATAAAAAAGTGCTTGTCAACTTTTTAACACACAGTATTTAATCATTTAAAAAGTACAGTAATTTTTCCATTTCCTGAAAAACAGCGAATTTGGACATACGAGGTTTCGGAAGGAGAGTGACGTTATGAAAATATTGATGCACAAAATATAAGCATGGATTTTAAATCATAAACTCATATTTCCTTCCATGACCACACATAACAATACACAGAGACAGTAGACAAGCCTGCAGAACTGTCAAAATCTCATTTAAAAATGTTATATTCTGATTGCTTGTCAAAACCCCTAAACTCATCCTGATCTCATCACTGCCCTCAACTTCACATTGCTCATTACCTTAATTGATGTTTAACCCCAAGATCGGCTGATGATGGCTCAATTAAGAGCTTGCTGGAGGAGAGATTAACACAGGGAGGGAGGTCTGTGTGCACTCTGTGGAGTCTCAGCCCTTCACTGCGCCCTACTGCACCAGCAGCACAGCTACTGAAGCCATTTTGTAGTGGAAAGGCTAGGGAAGTGCTCCCCCCATAATTAAATCATTAAGGCTTTGACCTTAAAGTGGATTTGATTTCAATCAGATGTCGGCCAATATCAGATGCCACAGATTAACGCGATATTCGCGAGAGGCAAAACAAAATTTCCCCATGTTTTGTTTTACTTACCCTCAAGAAATCCTGACTAAATATGACTTTCTTCTTTTAGAATAATGCAGTCTGAGTTATAATACCACGTATCATTTTTATTCCAAGCGGTAGAATGGGAGTGAATGGGGGGCAATTTTTATAAGCTCCAAAAAGTGCATCCATCGATTAAAGAACACCTCGACACCAGCTCCGTGGTCTTAACAAAGGTCTTCTGAAGCGAATCGATGCGTTTGTTTAAGAGAAATATCTATATTGAGAGCGCTCTTAACGTTAATGTCTAGTTTACGTTCTCGATCTGCTGCGCGTGAACCAGAGGCTTGGTTTCCCGGGAAAATGCCGTGTTCGTCAGTCATCGCCGGAACTCTCTCAGCATTCTACCGCCTGGAGGAAAAATTATACGTGGTATTATAACTCCGTCTGCATTATTCTAAAAGAAAAAAGTCATATTCAGTCAGGATGCCTTGAGGGCAAGTAAAACATGGGGAAATTTTGTTTTGCCTCTGAAATATCGCTTGAAGGAAAATGGACTATTGATTGAAGAAAAACCTAATCCTAAATTCCGAAGCGTCTTTAAATTCTACTTTTGCTCTTGAATAATATGATGTAAGATGACAGGAGTCCATTGTCAAAAAAAAAGGTTCTCGCACCCTCGCACCCTCGCCCCATCTCCTTCAGACGTACATAATGAACATTTATGAACAAAAAGTAAGCTATGACAGTAATAAGAGAATATATACCTCTACTACAGTAAAGGTTATTTGGACAAAAAACAGTGGCCACGGAGGGAAAGCTGGCTGAAGTCTACATTAAGCATGAACATTTCTTATAAATGCTTGCAGAGAGACCGAAGGCCATGGATATTGTCTGAGTGACAATAAATTAAAACGAATAACCACAGCATAGCATACTGTGTGCAGTTATAAATGCCTTTCACTAACACACTATGTGCACTAAATAATTTAAAACCAGCTTTTACAGGAAGTTACAGAAAGAAAAGATAAAATAAGTTAGGCCTAATACATTTGTAATACATGAGGAACGCAGAGCACCAGAATGAGTAGTCATTATTTTGACTCCATGGTGTTGAACACATCCCTATAGGTAATCAAGAACGTGCAAATGAAGTCTTGTTTTACATAGCTGCATTACACAAAACTGTTATGGCTATTCAGACAGCTAGTTTTGTTCAGTCACGTTTTGCATTATCCCGCCTTGCTTTAATGGGCCTCGGTGTTCAACATTTTGTGAACCGCATCTACACAGTGAAGTCTAATCATTTCTATGCCACAAGCAAGCCGCGTTTTCACAAAATGAACAGAGACAAGTTTGCATCTTCTTTTCAGAAAACTTTTTGAGGCATATTACAACATCGGGGTTCGATTTGTTTGACGTCATAACTGTACTGGGTCTTTTTTTGTTTCTGACTGTTATGGAAGCCACAGATGGGAGTACATCAGCATCGAGTCTCTGGACATAGAAATGACAACATGCAGGGAATCACGACAACAACAGTATTTGTCTGCATGACCCCGACATTCAACCCATTATCAAATTCAGCACAAAATCACAGCTGTAATACAGCATCAACCATTCAAACCGATATGTAAATACCTTACACTAGACTAACTTTGTAGGACAATGTCATTGTAAACTTAAAACTACAGTATTTGCTTACAGAATGAGGTCACTTGTAAACTGACGATTCTTCTCTCAAGGCATTGAAAGGAGCACAAGACTAGATATATACATTAAAAAAAGTTTTAAAGACACAACAAAAACATGTTATTGCATAACAGAGAGAGGGTGGTGTCGTACTGCGTAAACCAAACTTTTGTTTAGAGTCTGTGAGCAGGATCAACCAAACTTGATTTGCGAGTGTCTTCAGTACAGAAAAATTCAGTCCACAAACATTTATTCTCGCTATTATTGACAGCTAATAACATATAAGTAACACGAAACAACACATGAGATTATAATAGTGTACTGCAGAGTAAACTGAAATGCGTGCGACTGCATCACAATCACGTTGACATTTCAGACAGCGACCAAATCTGACAGCCCGTCACAACAACGAATACCTCTCATATCAGGGTTTCCAAACATTAACTAAAAAATAATATTTATAAGAAAGTACAAGATTTGGGTGAGGGGTTTAACGCATTGCTTCCAATTGGTTATTAAATAGACGTAGCCTATATCACATCAGCTTCCATTTCAGACGCTCTGAGGCAATAAAAATACCTAATGCGACGGTGTCTGTGTGCGCATGAAATATAATAAACAGGATGTGGGGCTTTTTAAAAGACAGATTTTGAGGTGCGACGGCGGATCATTCGGCACTCTTAAAAGCTTCAACAGGACGAGATGAACGACTTACCCGGAGCAGCTACTTAGATCCACATCTGTGCGATTAACACCAGGGTTCTTGCGGCCCGTACACGAGAAACAAGTGCAATGAAGACCAAACCAGGCAACAAAATAAAAAATGATGAAAAGATGTCAGCAATTATATATGAAATCCTTAACTTCTGTTCGGGATTATTATTTAGCCCGTACAGTCAAAAACCTTCATGTACAAAGTGTCCTATCCACCATGACTGGCAATGCGCTCTGATAGACAGATATGTGACCAATCAGATATGAACTTTGTGAGTTTTGCCCAATCGGATTACAAGTATGGCACTGCTGCATGTGGAAGCAGAACTGGTGGGCGGGGTTTAGATGAAGTAGGAAGAGATCACGCTGAAGCGGTTTATGTATCCATCCGCCTTCCCATATAAAAAAATCCTATAAAATTCCTTTCTGTGTTTACATTTTAGAACTGGAGTGCAATAACAACTCTTAAATGTGATTATATTACGTTTGAAATACTCAACAAAAATATGTCATAAAATGCGATAATGTGTGGTTAAACGCATTAATAAAAACATATTTATCAGATGTACACAGTTCAGTAGGTTACGTCAGCAGATAGGTTGTTTTTCCCCAAAGCTCGTTATACGTGAAACACCACATCTGGAAGTGCATTCATACATCTTCGTATCATTTAACCTAAGCATAAAACATTTATAAATAGTATAATTTGAATAAATAATTATATACAGTACGTAACCATGCTATTTAGAGAAACTGGAAAATTGGACGCTCTCAAGAAATTTCGAGAGAATCCAATATAAGCGTGGAAAGTCCTATGTTACGTGGAGGAATACAGTGTTTACAGAGGGAATGGGAGTGATGCGGACCAAAAATGAAAATGTCGGCGTCCAGTAAGAGAGTTTATAGTGACTTAAAAAAGACCGTTTGGCTAACTGAAGTAATCAGTTTAACAGGTAAAATAACAGAAGGACAAACCAAACCAAATGCTATCTTTATTAAAGGATTAAATTATGAAAATACTCTTGCGACATTCACGCGGATCAGAGCTGTTTGCGTCACCGCTATGGAGGAGGAACACCTTAAAGTCACAGGACTCTTCGAAACTCCTTCAGTTGTGTTTGATACAGTTTGATATCCAATACATTCAGTCGGAAGGATTTTTTAAAACTTGAATACCACGTTCCGTAATGTATTTTGTATAAATTATGTTTTTAAATGCTGTCTTTGAGAGGTATATTATCCTGATCATTGTAGAATATCTTATTAGAAATTTGAAAGAAGCAACAGGGCAGTTCAATCTTTGATGAAGCACATTAAATAAGTCTTGAATGTTTAGTTGAATTTTTATTCTAATTATAACCTTACCATACCTTACTTTAAAGTATAAAGGCGTTAAGGAAGTCCAGACTTCTATAGCAATACCTGTGCTTTGGAGATTACTCTCTGTTTCGTCCCTTATGTGAGGAATTTATGCACTGGAGTTTTATAGAAGAGCATTTATACAAACAGATGGACACCCTGTTGCCCTCTCTTTTAGATCACTTGCTTTCTACACTCAGCCTGCGCAGTAAACAGAATGCCATTCAGCCACGAAACCTTCACTGCAGACAAAAACAATCAGAAAGTGGGGCTGTAATGATATCATGACGACATAGACAACCCTTCTCATCTGGAATGAGTTATAGACTGACCACAGTGGACAGTTATGAGAAAGTAAACAAATCTCTGGCGTGTTGCATTTTAATAATCTGAATCTATTGATGTCAATGACAAAGCTTTTAATTCTTACAGTTTCTAACATAATAGAAGAACAGTTGACCTGCAGCCTCCAAGTAATGCACAATGACTTACTGCTAAAAGAAATGTAAGTTTAGGTCTCCTTTGTTACATTAGTTGCATTTTGAGAACAGTATAAACAACGTTATAAAATTAGTTTATTTGAAAGATCATAGGTGGGCTGCAAAACCTGCTTGCTGGAAAAAGCGTTTCAAATCGATTCCATTCAGAAGAGCTGGAAATGAAATTCCACAGATTTGTTCTCAACTGGTTTGTCACTCTTTTGCTCTTCATCCTTCGTTGACACACAAGTGCAAACACGGATGAAGACTGTATGTATCTTTCTTAATTTCTGTCTACATATGCCTTTATCTCAGCACTCGCATCACTTTCTCTTTATTTCTGAATGTATTAATCCAGATGAAAGGTGTGTGGGTGAAAATTTTCCTCTCTGCAGTGACCCGCTGATCTTCTGCACTTGGCTTCCGTAGCATCCTGTCTGCTGCCTAGCAACTCTCTGTATCTATGGCAACAAAGCCAACAAACCATCCTGCTTATTTCAAACGTACCCCCACATTGAGCTACTGCAAGTGTGGCAATCGGAGCAGACAGGAATTCAGTAAGCGGAAAAGCTTAGGTACATAATTTAAAAAAGGCGATTTTGAAATGTTAGATGTCTCGCAAAACACAACTGTAATGTAACAAAAAGATGTGTAACAAAAAAGAGGTGTTTTGTAATGTTATGCTACATAAGAATTTTTAAAACAGTGTTAATTGAAAGTATTTTGTTGTAGCCTACCATTTTTTTAATATATATACATTTTTAAACAAGATTGCTTCACTACTAATGCCAGATACATTTCTTCTTTCAAGAATTTTTGCCTTTTCTTATTTACAATTTTGTAGACTTTTCTTATTTACAATCAAGACATCACCTGTAGATCTTTTTTAAGACATACACAATTCATATTATTTCAGATATTAAAAACGTATGTATTTTTGAAAATGTTTCTTCATTTATATTCATTTTTGCTGTTTTAAATCTCCGCTAAATGTTGAATTAAATAGCGGAAGTGAAGATCCGTTATTTAGGCCTACCACACTCGTGTAGCCTTATGACGTTCTGCCCTCTAGTGGCTAAATCGTGACAACAGCGATATCTGCTTTCTAATACTTCTGTTTGTATGATTCCTCTTGATTCATGTTCCAAATTTATCTTAATTTATGCACTTTTTAAAACTCATTGATCTACAAGTGATTTGGAATAATTGTAAAGTGCTTTGTGTATCTTAGGGACAGACATATGCAGTTATGTCTCAAAATGACAAAAGTTGATGTTACACTTGAAAGGATAGTTCACCCAAAAAATAAAAAATCTGTTGTAATGCATTACAGTAACTCTCATGTCATTCAAAACCTTTATATGACACATAAAATATATTTTGAGAAATGTCTCAGTGGCTTTGTGTCCATTCAATGAGTCAATGGGAGCCACATATCAAAATATCTTATTTTATGTTCTACAGAAGAAATTAAGTCATACAGGTTTGGAATGACATGACTGTGAGTAAATAAAGAATACATTTTGGGGTGTATTGTTCCTTTTCCTTTATGCAGTATACAATTTGACTGGAATAAAAGCATGTTTTTGTTCTTAATTTATTTGGTTCAGTACAAAAATGTTTTAGAAATGCTTAGAATTTATGAATACTCTAATTAGATATAGCTCAAAGAACAAAGTACATAGTTTTGCTTACAACTGTACAGTACTGTAGGCTGTTGTAGGTATTTGTATTTACTGTAAATGTTCTTAAGTATTCAAGTTCAAGTTCAAGTGTGCTTTATTGTCAATTCTTCCACATGTACAGTACATACATACAGAGAATCGAAATTGCGTTACTCTCAGACCCTTGGTGCATACAAATAACATTAAACATTAAACACTGACAGTAGACGTTGAAATATAGATAAATACGATTTTAACCATATGTACATACAAACTATATGGATATACAAATGAGGACATTGTAGAACAATAAAGAAAAAAATAAAAATAAAGAGAGATAAAGTGACAATAGGCACATGGCAGATAAAGTGCAAACCAGTTAAATAAAACAATACTGTGCAGATGTGAGTAGTGCAAGAAAAAAAGAACAGTCTTTTATCAGACTGTCAGAAGAGGTAGATTCCAGACAATGAGGTAGAGATCATTGCTGCAGTGACGCACAAAGTGACTGGTGCGGGTCACAGATTGTAAAGGGGGGGGGGATCGTAGTGTCAGAGTTCAGTGTTGCTTGGGGTTCATGTATGTAGTATGGGAAGTATGTAATCTTCAGGCTCACAACGTTGACAATTCTAAGACATTTAAGCATTAAAGCACGTTAAACGTGTTGGGTAAACCCCTTGCAATAACAAACAAATGTGCCTCACACACAGATACTGCTGCATAAAAAATCCATGGTTTATTATACTTAAACATTTATTTCAGAACTAATGCTTTACAACAATGACTGGTCTGTAAAATGGCAGTGGCCCTGTCATTGTGTAATGCACAAAACCTTAAAGTGTCTAAATGTTCTTAAGCTTCTTGAAGATACACAAGGTTAAAATGTACAAACCTGGCTTTGGAACTTAAGATGTTAATTTTAAAAGTTTTTCAGTGTCTACATTCATACAACATAACTTAGTAGTATTAGAACTAGTATTCTATTTTTTGTATTTTATTTAATGGTACATTTTTTTCATCACAACAATAAAATACTGATTTGTTTAAGCCTTAAACCCCCACACCAGCTTCTTCAACTAAAACTGTCTGTTTGGTGTACAACCCTTAAAAGACCACAAGATGGCACTCAAGACTCAATCATTTGAAACAGAAAAGACCAACGTGGATTCCTAGAACCTTGGAATATAGATTAAGCTTTAAAAGCGTTTTTGTGCGATGGAATGACCAGTTATGTTCTGAATTATTGTTTTTCTTTATTAACCATTGATGAAAAAATAACTGAAATCGTTGGTGTTAACCTGTCTTTCATATCTCTTGCTAAAATTATTAAGCTATTAATGTAAAGCTATAGTTTTAAAATATAGGCCTAGTTGCAGTTTTAAAATCCAAAACCAGAGTCTCAAGGTTGAGTCAGTTTAAATGTATACTCTTAAGTGTCTTCCTCTTATTCTCCCTACATTACCAAACCAGGGTGAGAGAGGTACAGACTTGACCTATCTCCATGAATGAGGCTTCCTAGTAATTGAGAAAACAAATGACACTCATGTGTCATATATAAAAAAAAATAGGCGAGGCTTCCTGCATTTCGTAGTCTGAGAACTAACATGGCAGCCCACATTCTGTTTCATTTGGTTATGAATTAATTAATTTAACGAGAGACTCATCGTGATCCTTTATTGGCCACATAGATAACCGAAAACTTGATATTAAGTCTATTAGGTCGTACCGATGGGGGTGGAGAACCGGGAAAGTAATCTGGGGTCTTTTTGTATAAAAGAAGAAACATCTCAAAGCTGTTTGACTAATCTTTCCTTCTCTTGCTCGGTTAGCAACGGCATGGGAAGGCGGGTTTGTTGCCCCCTCCTAACTGAAATTTAGCGTGTGAACAGTCAGCTTGTTCCTGAGCCAACAGAGCCCCCTTCTTTCTTCTTGACGAAGACCGCCTGCGCGAGGAATCCAGAACCCTCTCCCAATCTTAATTTATGCGCATATTAATTATGCTGCATTGTAATTTCCACCGTGGGATAGAGCATGCAAATGAGCAGTTTATGTTTATGTAGTCTACAATCTCCCTTGGGAGGGTGAAATTTAAACTAGCATCCAGGCCTGTTCCCATGAAGTCTACCTAACAAGTTACAGTTAAAATCGACCGGAAGCGTCATTTTACATTTATTATTGAAAATAGCAAACGTTTCGTGAGGGTATTCGTTTTTTACTTTTCTATTATTTTTCATTTGTTTCGAATAAACGTTTTATTCCTCTATTTATTCTTTTTTTTTTAGATTTAGTTGCTTATATCTGACTGACAGTCAATTTATTGCCCACGTGATAGCATGTAAACGCCTGTAAACACACACACACGCCTCAATTGGAACAAATTACGAGCTGTATTGACATTTTTTCATAGAAGCATGCAGTGTTTATATAGATTATGCCAAACGAAGACATTCTTCGATTTTTGAATGAAAAATAAGGTACAGGTTTGTAATCGAGTACAGCAATCGGATTGTTAGGGAGTTCTCATGTTTTTCTTTATAGTAAAAGACAAAATCTAGGCGATAGATCAGAAATTTGGACTAATATATTATAGCCTATATATTATCCTTAAAGAATAGAGATCATTTGATTGGCTATATTTACATGTTTTTCTAAAAAAAAATTAAGGTTTTAAAGGTATAAATGGTTATAAGTGCTATTAAGGTTCGTGACTTTACATACATTGCTAAACAATGCACGTGCAGATATGAACCATTTGTACGGAGATTCTTTGATATAATTTAGAATCGTAACTTAACAATAAAGTAATACCTATTGTGCTTGTTTAACAAGTAAATGTGAAACGTAAAACTACTGGGAGCAGTCAATCCCAAGCCAACAGTGCTAAACGAGGGGAATTTTTTGCCAGCATTTGGAGAAAATACTGAAAAGTATACAAGGAATGTACGTAGGTACTGACATTTAATATGAAATATTCACCTTCTATTATTGTAAATAAAGATACAATTGCAAAGTTAAAAAGAAAATAATGTGAATTTACGATAATGTGACTGGGATATATTTAATAACCCACAGATCTGAGAAAAACACATAGAAGGTAACAATGGTGTAGTTTACTGGTAATCTCCGTTTTATAGGGAGGCGAACACTTCGCTTTAGATGCGTTCAGCTGGATGATTGAGGTATTTCCGACTGTGAAATACTAGTTGACATGCTGCGCAACACTCTTGTGCATAGACGTCTGGAGTAGATTTGGGCCCGCCCTTAGAGTAAAATAAAGGAGATGTAGAGGAGAACAACTGAGAGCAAAACGTTCTCATTTAGCCAAAGTTAATTCAAATCACTTTTGTGATCACAACCTGCAGGGAAAGCACAGATTTATAAATAAAAAAATAAAACATGTTTAGTTTTACCAATACATTCGCTACACAATGCCCAAAGTGAACAATCAACTGGAATTATATCATTGGGTAAGTTTCTGGAAACTGGTCTTAACTCTGAAGCTATAGACACATCCTAAATAGAGAATGAAAATCCCTTACGTTATACATCCAAAATCTAGACATTTTACGGAATCTTTACTTGAACTAAAGACAATTCACGTCGGTGGGATCAGATTATTTGTTAATTATTTCAATAACAATAACAATAGCAACAACAACAAAAAACAGTTTAGAGTTAGGTCTGTTAAAGTCAGACTGACTTCAGCACTGTTTTATGGACAGCGCCACACTAAGAGGGTGGCGCTATATATTTCACTGTGGCCACTGTGTTGCATCCTTAATCTGAACAGAATTGAATAGAATATACAATGCATTACACACGGCTAAATAATAGGTGAATTAAATGACTCCATATCTGTGAACAAAACGAGAACAAATCAATGTGTAAAATAAATATCTTTACACTCTCACGAATGAAAGCGTTTATTAAAATGATCCATGGTACACTCTTGTCAAATGGAAACTGGAGCATCTATAGGTTGACTCAGTCTTTAATTTTAGGCTTATTTTAGGGAGTTATGTATGCATGGTTGTGTAATAACCATGGTTTAGGGAGTAATGTATGCATGGTTATGTAACAGACACTTGTGATAGCATATAGATAATGATATTATAACCTTTGTTGTCCCCTGTTTAGAATGATCTCTCTCTCTTTCTTTTTTCTTAATTTTTTTGATCGGATAAAAGAAAGGATTATTCAGACAACACCGATTTCTTTCCCATTACTTCAGGAAGGACATGCTTAGGGTGTAGCCAATCAACGTTTTGTCAGTCTTCTAGGTGAACATTTGATCTAACTATTGGAAATACATCCCTATAAATAGACAAAATGTTTTTTTTTCTAAAAACGACATGATTGATTGGATATATTCTATACAATGCTGCAAAAACAAAATAGGTCATTATGTAACATTATTATTATTGATTAAGGATTAGACCCGATCAGGCCAAAAATAGTATTTGCTGAAGAAAGTCTTCATAAGCTTTATAATGATGTCTGACCTGTCAGCTGTTAACTATAGCAAACGTTACCAAAATACATAATTATGACGTTGTGAATTTTAGCTAGGCCCATTGCAATATTCTGTTATCAAGTTTGTACAACATATTTTAGTCTCCCGAGAAACTGACACACTAAATTAGATATAATGATCGTTAAAAATGCGCACACACGAACACAATGACACTCACATAGCAACGGCCAATGCACAGACGTATTTTCCTGGCAAGAATTCAATAGTCGGAGGATCCAATCTACATCTACCTTCAAAAATTCGTTAATAGCGGAAGATATTTCGTTCGTTGGTATTATTAACAAACGAAATCCTTGATAGCAGCATATACAGCCGTTGTTCCATAAAATAGATTAATAAATAGCTGATGTGAAGGCAGAGGTCGCCTGCAAAGACTATAGTTTTTCCATATCACAACTTTATAACTCGGTTGAATTTTAGGATAACAGCTTTGAGCGTGCTGTCATTTTTAATCACTTAATACGAATTTCACCATGAGAACAAAAGCCTTTACGTTCACTGCCTCTATATTAAATATGTATGTTTATTAATTTATGAGAATGGCAAACGTATATTGCTGCTAACGAATTGCTCGTTTGACTTAAATGCAAGACCTCTAACTACAAAGTCCAAGTAGATGAAAATATATCAAATGCTATTATATTATATTATTTTATTAAATTATTTTATTTTTATTATATTTAAACTTAGATTATATCTAAATGTTCCTCATATTCTGTCCATGTACAAAGATAGTTAACTAATTTCTTATACTTAAGTCCTCAATTTATTTAAGAGAGAATTTGGAAAAATCGATTTTTTTCTTTGTGGCTTATTTTTAATCACAAAATGTATAAACGCCCATGAACTCCTTAATTATGCCACTAATTCATTATTTCCCAACTAACTCCAACTAACTGCAGCACAGCAAATGCCTTGGTTTCCTTGTTTCAGAAAGTTACTGAAAAAAGTGTTAACTATACATTGCAGAATAAACCCATACGATGTGGTGTGAGAAATACGAAGAGATTTCAATAAATAGACAGGTTAGTATTAATAAGATATGCGGCATAACGCATGTGCATTTTTAATTGATGCATGCTTCAAAGAAAGATTTGCTCATCATCAAAAACCAAAAAGTGCACTATCATTCATCATGTGTGCATTTACTCTACGAGTCTACTATTTCACTCAACCCCATTTTGTAGTCAAACGAATTTCCAACATATTTGCATATGCAAATGAGGGTTAATTACAAACCCTGCTGTCAGACGGTGCGTGGGAGATGTCAGAACGCCATTTTTATTTTTCAGTTAGACCAGCGTTAGGGATTTGTCACCAACAAAAGGAGACGAATAAACGAGTAAATGGTCAGTTATTTCGTTCACAATTTAAAGCTTATGAATCAGTAAAGTACTTATGACTGCGACGATCAGTGTCCTCCACTTAAGGAAGCAAAATCTTATTTAGTCAAACTGTTTGTGCTACTTTTTCTTCTCAACTAACGTGCACATAGCCTATGATAAATGTTCTTCCAGACTGAAAAGCTTGCTCCAAACGCTCTGGTGTTTGTACAATATAGATTGGTGGAACAAAAAATAGAAATTGAGTTGCTAATCAGGTCTCGGAATTTGAACTGCCCATCCATATTCAAAACCCTATTAAATAAAAGCCTATATCACGTGAGCTGAGACAGTCTATGAGCAAGCTCATTTTTGATGGTATACACGTACTCACACATAGGGTGAATATTCGCCCTATGTAGGCTAATGCGGGCCATGTGTGTAAAATAATTTGGTACTTACACTCGGCTATGGGGGTGTGCTAGTTTTTGAAAGCTTTTTTCTTTTTTTTTTTTTTCTAAAAATGTTTTTTTAACAAGAAGAACAACAGTTTTGTGAAACATGTTCTTCGTATGTGAAATGTTCTTTATGAATCCATTCCGTCAAAAATGGTTCTGCTATGGCATCTTTAAGCACCCTTCTTTAAGACTCTTTTCCTTGGCTTCACATACTTTTCTATACAATGACTTGTGATACAAGACACCTGATGAAATAATTCTAATCAACCTGACAATGATGGATGGTTTAGCACATGTTTTTATCTTTTTTTAATGTAAAAAAAAACTACTTTTTTACTATTGCACTAGTTTTCTAAGCACATTGGCTTTCAGGGGTATCTTCATCATTTTAAGTAATACAGAAAAGACACTGTGCCTTAACTTATATCTTATTTCAGATGATATACCAAGCAGATTGCGTTCATTTTGTTCCTGCACGTTTTTACTGTAAGGCAATATGTGAACGCGGGAGAGCATTAGCGTCACACTTTCATGACTATAAATCGCGGTGCTGAGTTTGGAAACACGTGTTCTTATCAGAAATAAATCTCGAGGGCCTGACTTTGCTGAACAAGCTGACAGTCTATAAAATCATACAAATCGGTCCGGCATCTCAAGCACACTCATACACGTGGACACACAAACTGAAACCATATGGGCGTTAGTAGGCTAATCACAAAAAGATATTATAGATTTTTACTATTTCAAACACACAACCACAAACCCGTGTTTAACCATTATGTATGATCCTATTTAAAAGCATCTTCATAATTACATTGACCTAGTTGAAGAGGCAATATGTGTTCATGTAACTAAAATTACTTTAACAATGAAGTCAACGTTTTGGAAGTGCATCGTCCTTTCCATTATGTCATCTTGGTTTGGAAGCTCATGGCTTTAATTATTCACAACTTTCTATAACTGAATGATGGATATCTAAATAACAGTAGTTATAAAGTAGTGTATAGTGATAAAACGTGTTCGAGAATCCCCTGGGAAATGACTGAGATGCGTTAAAGCAATATGCTAGCAGAAACATCTTGTCGCTCAATAATTGACAATGACCCTGGGACGTGCCATCACTGAACAGTCTCTGTCTGATTCTCACAGCATCTTTGGCGGACACGACGCCTTGGCGCATTATCTCAACTCATTACTTCTCGACGGGTCGGCTTTCACGAAAAGCTCGAGGTCTGCTGCCCCCGGTGTCTTTGGGAGTTTTCGCGTGCTACCGAGCTTTGAAGAAAGGATAACAACCGGTGAAATCGATGGACTTTGTGACAGAGAGTGCATTTATGTTGCGAGCTTACGGAAGTCTGAGACAACACAAACGACTGACAGAGAAAAAACGAGACCCATACGGCTTCTGACAGAGTTGTCTATTTGGCAGTCGCGCCTCCTATTGAACCAGTAATTTATTCAAAGGAGATTTTTATCCCCAGCGATCTGATTCTTATGATAATCAACCGAGCGAGACCCTTTTCTGTCCTCTTGTCTGGGGTCTACTCTCGGTCCCGGCGGTTAAAGCTGATTTGCACGGTTTCACCCTGCCGATTCAGTGGTCACATTCCTAGACACTTACAGAGAAAAAGGCAAAGACAAAGGGTTGCTGGGAGCGAGTGCACTTGAGTTTATACTGTGGGTTACAGTTAAAAGAGTCTCGAAGTCAACGTGTTCTTAATTCTCCTAAAAGACCAGAGGCCTTTTGGAGAGTCAGATATGTGTGGCCAAAGTGCACCTTTCTATAGCAATATTATAGGCAGCCTATGAAACATTAATAAACCCAATATGACTATTTACTGTAACGTCAGTCATGTGCTCCCTGGGTTTGGTTTGTCTAGTTTTTAAGGTATTCAAAGACAAGTGCAGTGCATGAACAAAAATGACATTATGGGTATTAATTATTTTAACAAAGAGTGGTAATTGAATTGCTTGTGTTTAAATTTAAGCAACAATCTATTGCTAATTCGAGAGGGTGGGGACAAATTGTAACTGCAACGTGTCATAAGGGGAGGGCTTAAACGATGCTATATTTTTTGGCTTGCAGGATGAGGCCCACAAATCGTTTCGAACGCGGAATGAAAGGAGGGGGGACGACGAGCAGCTCATTTCACTCTCCGTAGGGGAGGAGATGGGGCATCTCAATGGGAAATATGGGTGAAAAGACTGCATGCAGCCCGACACGGAGATGCTGAATGGATGGGGCCAGTGCAACGTCACGCGGTTCCGCAGCCATGAAGCGGAGGACCAGAGCGCGAGACAATATTCGGGAGCGCACGCAGCTCGCACGCGTACAGTGATCATTGCAATCCGTCCTATAAAGATCATCGATGCTCCTGGATAAGAGTGAGTATAAGATAACATTTAACTCTGTATTACAGATCTATTTACAGTACCACTGTATGAATGTGTCACTGTGTTTTAGTGGTGATTTGACAGAAACAGCCCAGAACAGGTTGCGTTTTGTGGCGGTCCTTGTTGGATTTGGCTCTGATGCTAGAGGTGGTCAGGGCGCCCGAGTCGTGTGCATCCTTTTTAGACTCGCATAAAGGCTAATTCTTATAGTATCATATCGTAAATCATTCAATCAGATGCTAATAGATCTGTTGGATAGGTATAGGCAAAGGTTTAATTCATCAGTCCCTATATTAATGTAATTTCTTGTCTAATTTGAACATGTGTGCAGATTACAAGTCAAGGCTTGTAACACGCCAAATACGGAACATTTTTCTTTTGCTGTCTTTTTAGATTTATAGATTAATTTGTGAGCGATAATAAACCCCAAAATGCATGTGTATTTTTTTAGAGTGAGGCTATACAAACGTGCTAGTTCAAACAAATTGCTTTCAGACAAAACCAGTCACTTTCTTCAATAAATATGCATTTCTTTAATTGACAGAATCATTTCTGATTCAGACAGGATAAAACATGACTAACTGTAAATTTCGAAAATATCATTATTCCTTTCGCTCATTCTAACAATGTAATGAAAAAAGCTAATTGTGTCTACGCCTATTGTGTGTGAGGGGATGTTAAACACACAAACAAATTGTTTCAAAAACCTTGGCACGTATGATTGAAATTTGTACAGTGTTTATGAGATGGAGGCCTGTGCGCATGACGTCTAATCCTTGTGGCCGCCGTTCAGATTTATCACAAGGCCGAATATCTGCTTTCCACGTGCCTCTTACATGCGCATTTCTTCACGCTGGTCAGCGAATGAGAAAGCATACACTTTGAACATGTGTATCAGATGGACACTAGCATCTTGTAATTTATTTTAGAAAGTATAGTTTTATAGGTTTAGAAAATATAATAAAGACGTAGGTATGTGTGTGTACATCCCCCATACACACATAGCCTAATATTAACTATATGCAAGACCATGATTAGATAGAATCAACTAGCCTGTAGTCTGCACTCTGGTAATTCTGTATCTGTTGTATCTGCTCATTGATGCAGAGAGAATTGTTATATAGTTGTCTAAATTATGTGATAAACCTATAAAAATATTTGAATAATAAAGTAACTACATAATTTCGTGGGCACTTGAAATAATTGTAGATGTTAAGGTGTGGTCTGCCTCATGCTATTTGCTTTGTTGCTCAGGCTATTTGCTTATATAACACTGACGACCCATCGTTATACAAACGACCCAGACGTTCTGTTTACATGCTTAAATATCTGTATTTATATTTCATTTGGATATAATATTAATATGAGACTAACAAACATGACATTCCAGTTCTTATGTTGTACTCACTTTTTCCACGTTTTTCCATACAGGACGTCCAGTAGAGGAAAAAGAGATTTTGCATGCGGGGACACGTCACACAGGTATATATTTTGTTTTAATGTTCACTGTTTATTGTCATATAGGCAGTAGGTCTACATTTAGGGAAATATTTGTCAACACTACACATACAAAATACACACTGCAATATAGCATTTAGGCATTTTAGGCACAGACGCCGTTTAGATGTTCTCTCTTTTTTATTTTAACCCTACTTAAACTAGTACGACGTCGGTAGCAATACACTTAACCCACGTGTTAATAAGAGCCTACTTGACAAAGGGCAAATCACTTCATAACATTCTAAAGCACTATCCACTAAAAACCTTTTGAAAAATATGTAGATTTTACTGTATTTATAGAGAGCAATGGATTTTTTTAAACCATTTTTACATGCAGTTATTTTTACTAAAATGTTTACAATCTAAAAACCATAGGTCAATTTATGTTTTCGTTTCTTAATCGTATTTCATTTTTACATAGTTTACATATAGTTTTCACACCGAGATGTTGTGAATACAGCAATTTGGCTTTTCCATGTGAGCAGATCACCTGAACATTATTCAGTTTTTAATCCAAACAAAAAAACAGTTGTCTGAACACTGGCTGGTAGGCTATTTCATATATTCTCCTTGCAATTGGTAGGTTTTACACATCGCGATCGCCATTACATTTAGCTAATGCATTAAGCTGAAAAGACCGCCGTAAAACAATCGATAAAACATAAATTTTCCAAATTGCATTAGGCATTTACACCACAACTTTAGATCGTCACTTTATTACTTATAATGAGTCAAAACTATCGGAAGACGCAAATGGTCATATATGATACATAGGCCTACGCCAATATAAAAAAATCATGACGCTCATTAGATTCATGCCAAATAGGCTCCGACATTAACATTTTTGATTCTTTGAAAGATACCCTTTGACCAGTTATTTCTATTTGTTCAGATATAAAGTCTAATGTTAGTGATCAGATTAGATCTGTTTTGCATTTGTTGTATAAACGAAACGCTAAATCAAAATAAAACCCTAAAACAAAATAAAACTGTACACACATGAATTACTCATCGAATACCTTTTAATATAATTATTTTCCGAAGTGATGTAAATGTAAATACATCTACAAATAATAATAATGATAATAAGAATAATAAATAGGCTTACATTGATACAATTTAGATTAAACTAATTCACATGTATTGTTGTGTATATTAGGTGTATAACCTAAATGTGATCTTCAATTAGGATACTATTTAGTAAAATTTGTATCTTGAAAAAAAAAATGTGGCTCATGGCATGTGTGTGTTTGTGCAAGTGCAAGTGTTACTGAGGCTGTGTGTGCATGTAATTAATATGAGCCTGCTGTAACTGTTCATTGTTGATTCATGTGCTTTTATTTAGTCATAAAGGTTGGTTTGCCAACCAGAGATTGAGGACATTATGGTCTTGTTAACAATGTTCTAGTGCTTTTAGTAAAATAATTAGATGATGAGCCATGTGTAGAGTAAATAAAAGTGTTTGAACTAGCCCCTCTGTCGCCATTTTCACTAGCTTGAAAGGCTGTAATAAGTGATGACACTTTCTCTGCTCTCTCCCTCTCCCTTTCTTCTTTTTGATTGCAACACCTCTAAGAGTGTATGGGGAGGGGCTTCTCACACACAAAGGCTTTAATTGGACCAGCTACTCTTTTATTTGCATAAAATCAGCCTTAAATCGACTGAGAGTCATGAGAAAGAGAGAGATAGGTTGAGAGCCAGAGACCTCATGATTTTACTAGTGCTGAAAGGCAACACAAACATCAGACATGAGGGTAAATCTGTGAAAAAACGAAAACAACCAATGTTACTATTTTTTCAGTTTTCTCTGTCAACACAGTCTGGGGCTTTTTTCATTTAAAAATAAATCCCAGCCTTTGCGTGACTGAAAGCATCTCTCACCCATGGAAACCCATCAGGCTGCAAAGCAAGACAAGACATGCAATGAATAAACCCCTTGCATCTCTAAAACCAGCTCAGACTGGTTAAACTGCATTTAAAGACTAGATCTTTTTTTTTTACCAAGTCAAGGGAATTGTGGGCATAACCGTTCAGCATTTAAAAGTTAAACATTAGTACACTTGAAAATGAATAGCAACCTAAGGAACGCTTCCATGTTTCTCTGCTTTGCACATTCCATATTTAAATACATCAGGTTTAATTACTGCTTATGTTGAACTAAATACAGTTGACTTTAATTCAGTTCTAATTACAAAGTTAATAAAGCATTCTTTTTTTCAGGTCCCAGTTCAGCGCTGGTTGGGTTCTACCTTTGGAAGAAGAGGATGGGTGGCCGGAGGGGTTGGCTGTTATCTTTGGTTATCTAGCTGTATGAGTGTTATTCATTCTTCATAAAGCTAGATAACCGAAAGTAACAAGAATCCCATTACACACCTGAAAGGCATCACCCCCACAAGCTGTACTCCCTCTGTCCTTTTCTTCCCAAGTCTCTCTCTGTCTCTCCCCTTCAATCTCTGCATCTTGCAGGAGCAAGCCACAAAATGGCCTCCATCAGTGCTGACAGTGAAGGTAAGCTGCATTTTTTAACCATGTTCTTTTGTGCAACAAACAAGCTGTGATTTTAGCCCTCGTAGAAAGCATTAGGCATCATCGTCTTTCCTCTTAAAGCGCAATTCCTCTAATTATTCCTTCTTATATTGCATGTAAAAATAGCGTTTCCTCTGTGGAATATGGCTAATGTGATTGCAAAGGGTGGTTTATTCAACTAAAGGATTACAAAGTAGGCATAAAAAAGGTTCTCTCTATTCTCTCTTCTGTTATTTCAGAGATTGTTTATATTTGTCATACTTATGTTTATAAAAAATTTGATCAACAAAATTGTAAGGCTGGATGTAGAATTGTGAAACTCAGCTGGAGAGTCTATAAAAGCAACATCAATATACAATGAAATGTATTACTCTGGAAAAGCTGGCTAGTTCACTCCATTGTAACATGGCTAACATTAGACAGCTAAATGGGATATTTGATTGATGGCCACTGAGAACCCGTGCAAAAAATGAAGAGTGGACGGAAAAAATAAACATTTATGTCACCAGGCAACAACTTTCATTACAAATAATGCACAGAACGAGAATTATACAGAACAAATATAAGCAGTATGCAATACCTGATTGAATGTGGGTTGTTCTGTGGAATAAGTACACAAGCCTTGCATATAAAATACTCTTCCTGACTGGAAAGCAGGATGTTTTCTGTTGTATTACAGTGTAGTCTGAGTTTGGTATGGGTTAGAGACAGTTTTTGAGAGCATGTTGTGCAGTGGTATGTTTGTCAAGCATGGTCATGTTTAATCTGTAAGATGCTGGTCGAAAAGCGCAAGCAAGGCTTAATGCATTGGCCACATGATGATCACACGAGGGATCACCCCACTAACACCCAAACCCCAGTCGGCGCATAGGGTTAGTCTGCAACAAACACTCATTCATTCGGTACCTTTGTTTAGCAAGGTTAAGACCTCATTGTCTTTTCAAAACCAACCAGCATCATTTGATACAACTCATGCATTTGAATAATTAACGGGCTGAAGCTTTCCCACGCAAATCTGGCCGCTACTTCGGATGCATTGGAACCTCGGGCCGGCGCTGAAAAGAAAACATCGATTGTTTCAACGAGAATTTGTTAAGTTTCTGCTGAGAGGTGCTTGATTGGATGTGACAGTTGGCTGTGTTATAAATGGGCTCAGTTGGAGCCAGCACTGGGATGGATGCTTAGGTGGAAAAGCTTGTTGTGATGGTCCTGAATACAGATCTGTTCTTCACTGTGCAACTCAACCTGAACTGTGTTGCTGACAAAAGCCATTAGCAAGCCTATACCACAATCCGTTTTATTAAGGCTACGATCGGGGCTGGACATCAGCCAATCAGATCATTGTACCTTTGGGCATGTAAGGCAATCATTTATCTCATTTGGAAAGAACAGGTCGTGGATGCTTTACACAGCTCTGTTTAAACTTTACATTCAAGTTTTTAGATTTGAGTGTTTGAGAAACATTATATATTTTTAAACAACTTGATGTTGTAACTGGCAGAGAAATACAGATGTTAGCTATCTGTGCTCTCCATTAACAGAAATATAAATGATTGATACATTTACCGATTCACAAGTAATTTGTGAATATTGATGCTCTAATAGGTGAAAGTGTTAGTGTTCTTAATGATAAACACGTAGTGAGGTGCTACCATCCTCTCTATGTTACTGGCCACAGAGAGGGCTGCTGCATTGCAGGTGCGGGATTAAACAGCAAAAGACAAAGAGAGAGTAAACCCTATCAATGAAATCAGATTGAGTGAAGATGCACATGAGCATGTCTTAATTTCATACAATTCGATAACAATACTTTTTCCAAATTACTTTTCGTTACATTTCCAAAAGTAAGTTTAGCAACACTAGATATAAATCAATAAACTATTTGTGTGTTTGCCAACTTTTATTGTATTCATAATTTTATTATAAAAAAAGCAATTTCTCAAAAGCAATTTATTATATTCAAATGATAATGTACATGTATGTAATAAATCTTGAAAAACCGACCAAATACTAAGCATAATTTTCACAGCTAGATTTTGGCTTTCGCACCAGTCCATCATTATCTGTGTCTCTCACTGCATCTTTTACACCTACTGAGCAGTGTCTGCCCTTGCCGTGACAGAAACATATGCTGTCTACACATTTTGGCCTGGTTACAGTATCCAGTTGGCAAACAAAGTTCAATTACAAAATGTCTCTGAAAGTCCGATATAGGCATGAAAGTGTTTCTGTAGCTCAACTGGTTGAGCATGGTGCTTCCAATGCCAAGGTTGTGATCCCAGCGAACACCCAAACAGTTAAAATATTTATCCTGAAACCTGCAGGTATACCTTGAATTTAGATTAGACCGGTCAAGTCTCTGTTTGTAGGGACATATGAAACGGAAACGAAATGAGAAAATGGCAGGTTTCTAACTAAGCAGATTCCTACTCAAAGTGTCAACTAGAAAAACAGGCATTGTGCACCTATCTTAACCACCATCCTCCCCTCTCCCGTTGACTGTACTGTCAATAGAGCCAGTCCACTTGTCACATACACAATGGATTCCTTTACCAACCTTTTGACAGCGTTCCAGTCACATCAACCACGCTGCTTTTGGTGAGCAGCGCTCTGATTTCTGCCCCCAGCTACGCTTCTCTTTCTTTGGACGGAACTCACCAACCGAGCCCCAAAATGGCTGCACTGTTGGAGAGGAAACTAAGGAATAGACGCTGGTTTCTTTGACCCCCTCCTGCTCAAACGTCGCCCCAAAGAATTGCGAATTCCCTTTAGGCTGTTAGAAAAGTCAATGGGCCCACACACACAAAGGGGATTAAACACTCAGCAGTAACAGGTGTAGCCAAACGCTGTCCTGGCCACATGAAAGGCTGATTCATCACACAAGCTTTATGGCGACGAGGAGACCACACCGTAATCGTTTAGACATTTAAATTTGGTCTAAAGGAATGAATGGGTAATTGAAAAATGGGGTTGTGTTTATTGGGTCTGCAAAGAAATGAATAGGAATATGACATCATGTTTAACTGATGTAACAGTCGGTTAAAAGAACAGTTTTAAGGGATAGTTAACTTAACTCACTATTTACTCACCATCATGTCATTTCTAACTTGTACGGCATTCTTTTATCTACAGAACACAAAAGAAGATATTTTGAAGAAAGTTTGTAACCAAACAACATTGGCCCCCATTGACTTCCCTTGTATGGTGCACAAAACTACTGAGACATTTGACATAATATCTCCTTTTGTGTTTTGAGTCATAAACAGGTTTTAAATGTCATGAGGGTGAATAAATGATGACATAGTTTTTATTTTTGGGTGAACTATCCCTTTAAATGCAGACAAAAATGATGTTTTCCCTTAATTAAATACAGTTAGAAAAGCAAAGCTACATGCAGAATAATTCAGATAATTCTAAATTCTTGCCGTCCAAACTGAGACAGAATTTTTATCCTAATAAGTGTTTTTCCAAAACATTCTTCCTGTGAATAAATTCAAAAATAAGGCTTCAGTCAGTGATAAAAAAGGTATTTTAGGGATTCTGAATAGTTTAAACAACTCTCTCAGTATCAAACAAATAAAGGTTGAATTAAAATGTTTCCCATCAAACTATTTAAGTGGAGCAGTTAAAGAAAACAAATATTCACACGTTGTAAAATCATACATCTGCCTGATTGTCCAATTTTTAATGGGCCATTTTGACGAAAGCTTGGCACGCTAAACCCGTGCTCACTCCACTCACACTTCATTGAAGCATCATCTGGATGGCTTTTCACATGCAGTCCAGTCGCTGCCACATTGTTGTGCTCTCTCTTCAACACACCTACATGTCCAATGAAAGCACACAGTCCCATTGTTACCTCAGCTGTTAATGTCAGAGGCCATACAATGGTTCCTATTTGCAGTATTTGCATAAGGCACTTTTCCAGCAAGCGTTTGGAGTGGTCTTGAGAGGGGTCCACTTTATTCCAGCCACAGCAAAAAAATGTCAAGTGCCAATTATGGAAGGTTTGCTGCCTTTCAGCAGATCCCCACCCCTCCAATCCTACTCTTTATATTCCCCAGCCGACTCTCTCACACTCCGGCCCGCTCTCGCCCAGACACCCCGTTCATGGCACCTTAAAACAAAGACCACCTCAGCCGGCTACCTCAGTGCAATGGAGAAAACTTCCCCCAGGAAAGGCTTGTTACGCTACGTTGTTGCGCTGTGTGAGAGAGTCCGGCGGACAATAAAGAATCTCCGTCTGTGAGCTTCTGAGATGAGTAACAGGGTTTCATAGTCCTTCCATCGGCTGTGCTGCAGATCCGCCTTAAGATGAACCCCTCAGATTGTGCACCACATACATTTGACCTGAATCAGTTATACCGCTAGGTTTTTCGAATGTGGTGTGTACGTCCTTTGACCCAATGAGTGTTTTTTTACGAATGTTCTCTGTGGTGAGCAGCAAAATCAGGTGCAATACTTTTGATAACACGTTCAAATATGTTTTTGAGGTTTGTGTTGATGTAAAATGTTTACAATACAGCACTGCTAGTATACAAAATAAAAGCACTCATAAAAAATGTGTTCTTAAATGTCCAAATAATGTCCAAATAATGCTCTCCGGGACACCGTTGTTCCTCGTTTACTTCTGTTAGTCGCCTCCTGCCACCTGAAAGGATTTATTCTCCACTGTTTGTCTCTTTCATTCAATATCTCGGTGTAGATTTTTTCCCAGCCTTGATTCTCAGATGGTTGGGTCTGATTTGCATGCATTTGCATAATGAAAGTCATTTGCATGCTCAGGGCAGACTTTACCATGAGAACAGACATGAAAAGGTGCGTGCGCGCGTGCGCCGACGTGCGTGCACATGCATGCCCGATTGTGCTTATGCTGTCACATGCTGATGTAGTTGCAAACTTCATTCATGCCTTCTTCCCTTTATCTCTCCATTTTTCCTCTCTAGCAGCGATCCAACAATCCTGCTCTCCATGATGCCAGGGAAAGGAAATGAAGAAGGGCAGGTCGCTTGTGCGGCTGTCTTCCCACTCCGAGTCCTGCTGGCGTTGCTGTTCCCCTCCCCTTCGTCGCCCGCCTGCCCCCTTCCTCCCGTCGCGAGATGCGGTTCGCACAAAGCCACCATCTTAGAGCATGCGGGCATTAAATGGAAGTGAAAAATAAGCAGGTATGACCTACCATCACTCTTCCGCGCCTCGCACCCGCCTCCCGCTCCCTCATTTTCTTTTACACACCGAGTCCCCTGCTCCCTTCGCTCTAAGGCGCTGTTTATTGGAGCAGATGCGTTTGTTAATTGTGAATATCACACGTTCTGGTCGTGATAGCCGCTGAAGGGGGCTGGGAGATGTTTTGTAGTCGTTCGCATTAAATCATTCTCCGGCACAATGGCAGAGGCAGAGCTGCATCTGCGGGCATCGGCATTGAATAGATGGCCATCGGGGATTCCGCTGCCCCGCCGCCACACCATGCCAGCCACTGAGATGGCACACTGCCATTATTGAGAGGAACAGCAAGACCTCTCTCCCGCTTTCAGCCGTAGTTGTCGTGAGAAGCGAGGATGAATGCGCAAAACGGATGAGTGTTGTCGGCCCCTTTTGAGTAGTGGAAGTAAAGAATACTTTATGTGACTACCTTAAGCAATAGCAAGGGAGCGTGATGGGGGGTCTCGGTAGGGATGGTCTTGCTTTGTACGTCTTGGTTTTCAAAGAGTCACAGCTCAGACAAGTCCAGCATTGTTCTCCGTGGTGAGCTTGCTGCGATTCGCTGTTATTGAGGCCAGGAAGCTATAAGTTTAAAAACCGCTTAACCAAAACACCAATTAGAGCGGCTGTGCGTGATTGAGTGAGGTAGCAAAATAAACAATACGGGCCATTGTCCCGCAACCTCAGAGGGACGTCTTTGTTCAGGTCCCATCACCGAAGTCCAGACGATACCTTGATACAGTGAAGGAATAGCATTGCTCAGGGCTAAGTTTTACATGAGCACATGAGTACATGCTAAGGAAGGTTTTTTTGTCCTAGTCACAATCAACAGTTCGGGTAGTACACACAGAAAAGATTGGTAGACAATCAGTCACGCTAGGCTCAGAATCACGTTATTGTTTGCATTTGCCTTAACAGCAGTAATCTAAGTGTGCCACGGTAAACAGGTGGCAAACTGGAGACGAATGCGACTGAAAGAGACCGCACATTAAATTATGCACAGTAAAAACAAAGGCAAAGCACATCAGATTAACAAAAAAGAGGAATTTGCAGCAGCTTGCGTCTGGGAGTGTGTGTGTGTGGCTCAGAGGTGGCTGCGGCTCGGGTGAAGGGCCAGACAATCTCCTGTCTGCACACACACACATAGGCTCCTCTTTTCTGAGCAGCTGCTCTCGCTCTCCATGCAGGCACCAGCCTTGGGAACCACCACGGTGAGGCTTCCCCAAAAAACAGGCACCGGGGGCCCCCAAGTCTGAGTCTGTCTGTCTCCCCCCACCCCTCCGTCTCTCCATCCCCCTCCTGACGATGATGCTGGGTGCCTGGGAAGGACTCGGAGTTCATGGTCAGACTGCCTATTGAGCTGACAGCCTGACTGTTTGCTCAATTCAGTCGTCTATTCAGGCAGGACAGGAGGAGGGAGACATAGACACAGTAACACTCCAATGAGTATTCATTTAGAGAAGACAACCGGAGGGAGAGAGGGAACTCACGAAAGAAAGAAGTGGAGAGGGTGGTGTGGAGAAATAGTTTATTGTTTCACGTTTGGCTTAACGATAACGGTGCTAAAGAACAAACACATTCTGAACGTTCTGATTTGTATTACATTTATATCCGCATGCGGTTATGCCGGATCTTTATTACATTTTTGTCTGACATTCTTTTAAAAAGCACTTTCACTTAAACTTCTTTGAGTGATCGAATTTATGACAGTTTAAAGGAAACTACTTCTGAAAAATGAATGTGGATAACAGTGGATGTTTGACCTGCTAGCTCTCGCTTGCTTGTGTTCGTAATCACCTGCACACCTCGAGTTGTTTGTCTAAGCTCTAAAGTTGGATCACATGCCTCCTCTTTGCTTTAGTTCCACTTTGTACCAAGCGCACATGCACCGTCAACTTCGGCCTCAATCTCTTAACCTGGCACTTGCTGCAGCCTGCATGATTCATGCACGACTTAGGTGTTTGGTTTCTGCAAAATTTTAACAACTCTCAGTTGTTCAATTGTATTGCATCCATCTGTACTTGAAAAATATTCAAGCAAACACACTTTTGTTTATTTACAGGTTTTTAGAGAGGAGTTGAAGATCACGAAATCCAGCAAATAGAGGATGATGGTTCACATACTGTACAGTAGCAGCGGCCGATGGAGTCACACATCTTTACTACGTATGTGCCCCAACATCAGATTCAAACAGCACTTTATAACTTTAACTGCAGCAATTTTTTAAACAGTTTTAGTGTATACTTTTGAAGGGGTCTTGTGTTTCGTCAATTAGGTCATTTTTTTCTTAGTTTTACTGCTAGAAACGTGTAAGTTACTGTGTGGGTATGGATGTAATGTACTTAAAAAATTGTGCATTTGTATTTCAATTCAGGTTGTATTCAAGTACTTCTGCTGTGAATTCAACAAATGCTGTGTAAAAAACATTCTTGGAAATTCAACCATTTCAGAGGAAAAAGAGAAAAAAAATTAATAGATGAAAGATCTAGGGCTTAAATATATTAATCTTTCAATTAAACTTAGCCCAACACAATACAATCTAATATGTTATGGTATTGCCAAGCCCAATCTTTAGCATAGTGCACTTTACAAATTCAAACAATATTTTTTTTCAGATTTTTTCTTTTAGTTTAATAGTTTTCAACATTAACGATAAAGTAGCTGTTATAGAAACTGTTAATGTGTGTGTACATCCTAACAGATTACTAATTGATTTTTAACATGAATTGTTTGAAATAATGTGTGAGGCTCTGTAGATTCTGCATGTATGAATGGGAGACCCACGGCAGCAGTGAACGATACTGCACTCTTGATCAGCTCAGTGTGTTGATGGACGGAGAGCTGTTGTCTTTAATTTCTATGCAATTGCGTTGGTTTTGCAATCACCAGAAAGAGAAGGCAGATCAGAGCAGTTAACACTTAAACTGCTATATTTGAGACATTCATTCACAGCATACTATATCTGGGTTAAGGTGATCAGATATTTAAATCCCACTTAAATTGGTTGAATTTTTTTTACATCTACTTTTAAAGTTATTTTAAAGGCTATTAAATGCCCTTTCTCTGTATTTTTGTACAATCATTTATAGTTAAAATATTGATATGCAATTGTTTTAAGATTTTATTATAAATGTAGGAGTTGGTGCAAGTGTATGGTGCAGTCTATTGCATAAACACTTTTCATGAAAATAATTTTTAATTGTAGCAAATCTAATTTTGCAAAACACATAATCTGTTTTAAATGTGACACATCAAATGTGAAGACAATGAACTGATCAAACAGAGCTTTTTGCTATGCAATTTTATCTATTTCGTTTGTAATTTTGTAACATGTTATTATGTTCAGTGGTGTGTAGTGCCGTATTAACAATAATTAAAATATATTAATTTAATTTGTAGTTATTTTTCTTATATGTTTATCTTTACTTTTCAGATCAATGTAAATGTGCCTTTCTTTTTTGAGTGATTTTCTGCAATACCACGTGTGCCTTTGTAATGATGTCCTGTTATGGATATTAATAAAAGTTTACTTTGAAAACAACATTTGTTATTGTCTGCAAACATTTTGGAAATGCCTTTGAAAACTATTTTGTTATATACTGTATCTGTTCAAATTCAAGTATTCTGCCACCCCACAGATTTTGCATTAAATCGAAACCTCAAGATGATGGAAATATATTAAGATAAAAATTCTTAATTTGCTCAGGAGTTATAGCTGTAAACTAGACTCAATATACTACCCACCAACATCTCTTGGCTTCACATAGAAACATGGGTCTGGTAATAAGATGCAAAAAAAAGTGCTACGAGATGCCATGATGAAACCATTTTGGCAAACGTTTTATATCCAAACTACAAACAATTCCTCAAAAGAACCCTTCTATGGCATTGCTATATAGCACTTTTTAAAGGCCATAATGATGCTGATCTGACACATGGTTAGACAACAGTAAGTTCAAGATTAAGATTGCTATTAGAAAAGAGCAATTAAAGGGAAATCTGCAGGTCAGGAGGTAAGAAATCCTTCCACCACTAGCTTTCACTCCAGCAGATTCATTTAAAACTTTGATGAAGACTGTGACTGAATTTCTTGGAGGATCTATTGACAGAAATGCAATAAAATATACATAACTATGTCTTCACAGGTGTATAAAGACATTACATAATGAAGCATTATGTTTTTATTACCTTAGAATGAGCTGTTTCTATCCACATACACCGCAGGTGTCCCCATACATGCAATTTGCCATGTTGTTAACCCTAAAACAACAAACTGCTAATGTTTTGTAAACATTATCTCCTTTGGCAAAGAAGCGAAAACATGATGACATCTTAGCGCTGTGTCAGCCACCGTAGTACTTCGAAAGGGAGGGGTGGAGTGAGCTGTTAGTTGCAATTCGCAACCTCACCACTAGATGACGTTAAATTTCGTACAATGGACCTTTAAGTTAACGGTTTTTCTCCTTACTTACTCACTGAATTAAATTCCTACATATGCACTTGAATTTGCATGACAGCATTCTAAGAATCAGAGCATTGTGTGGTAAAGACATGGGTTGCAGATATTTTTCACTGCCAGATTCACCCTACACTGGGATGGCTATATTTACAAATATGGGTCCTTTGTTCGTATACTGTATATGGTCAGAGAGAGAGAGATCTGTTTTGGAATACGTTTTTAGCATTCACTTATTACACTACCTGTACTTATGTTTAATGTCAGCAACAGACAAGTCAAATATCACAATATAAAATGTTGCTCAGAACATAAAAAAATGAAAATAAAGATTCTGATGACAAAAATCTTATAGCAGTCCAAATATGGGATAATCAACAATTTTACAGCAAAACATTGAAAACAAATGTAAATATTGTTGTATTCATCTGTTGCCCAGAAAAAATGTATAGCGACTGCCAAGAATGCCGTTTTCAAATTAAAGATTTATAGTGCCAGTTTAATAAAGGCAGGCTCCAGGATTAAAATACATAATTCTACACACTGTATTTTAGCGGTTACTCAACAATCATATCATTGTGATGGAAGCTGGGAAAGCAGAGTTCATGATTACTAGGATATCATTTATCATGCGGAACTTAAATCCTCATGAATCACTATTTCATTCTATCTTTGACAGCTCCACTTCAGTCTCGTTCTGCATCTGACTCGCCGTCGGCCTGCTTTGCAAATCATGTTCAAGTCACAAAGCTGCTAAAGTCACTCGCTAAAACAAAAGAAAGTAAATGCAAGATGGAGGATGTGGGAAAGGAATTCACCCCCTGGACTTGCCTCATGGGAAAGCGAACTGCCCGAGTGGGCGTGTGCAGTTGGGCAAGGTCACCTCAGCCCGCCATGCTGGTGTGAATGAGGAGGAACCAGAGAGAGGAGTCAATGGAGACAACTCAACAATGAGGGTTTAAGGGTGAGAAGGAGTAGAGAAACAAAAGAAAAGACCCTAGGTCAAGTTCAAGGCCATTCTTACTGTCTGGAAATTTAAATGAGGGTTAACGCAGACAAACACACACATTCACATAAACACATTCACACTTTCCCAGCATGTAGCCCACACAACAGACATTCTCAATACAATGAAATTCTGATATTGTGATTTAATCTGCATTTTTCACAGATTATGCAACATTTTAGCACCAGTAATTCAAATTTTTTTACTATTGACGTATAGGCCTATGGTGTTTTTTCAATATATTATCTAAAATGATTATGCTAATTTATAATGCTCTGAACATTCATGCTTTGTTGTGAGACAATTTCACATATTCCATTGTGATGTCAGAAAAAATATTCTATGGTGAATTTCTAGCAAACTAATGTCAAATGCAAAGCACATGCAAATAAAAAAAGTAGTCTGTTTTTTTGTTGAAACAATAGAGAGCTGGTACACTTATGTAGTACCGTAAAGTGGGTTTTTCAGTCAACAAAAGATTGTAAAACAGGAAATGTTGTTTTTCAAAATGATTTAATATATGTGCAGACAGGACCACACACACACACACTGGTACAGTCTCTCACACACCAGAAGAACGTGCACAGCGTCCCAGTGCTGTTCCACAGCTGCTGTGAGTCGGCTTTGTGCCATGCTCCACCTCTCTCTCTCCCTTTGCCATCTCTCTCTAGCTTTCATGCTGCCTCCTGGTTGCCTTAGCAACTGATGGCACTGACTCAGAGAGGTCTGCAGCACACAACAACACTTGCAATCACATTCACGCATAAGAACGCAAATATATGCTGCCGCAAAAATAAACATACAATATACAGACGAGGATGCACACTTCAGTCCCCACTCATACGTGTGCATGTTTTACCAAGGACGATAGAATGTGTGCTTCATGAATCCAAACCAACATTTTTATTATAAATGCGATTTGTCATGATTAAATTAACCAGACTATATTATGTTACATCACCAAAAATAAGGATTAAAGTCATTAAAGTAACAATCATATACCACTTCTAGCAGTGTACTAAAAAGCAAAGATTGTATTTGTGATATACGTGTCATATGTATTCATATGTTCAGAAATGTATATTCTGAAGTTCACTAATAAAAGCAATTTATTATTAGATGCTTTTGTAACTAATGGAACACTGTTATAGATGAAGTGGAATATTATGTATATTTCCTCTGATTCTGATTTCAACATTCATTTTAGATAAACCAAAATCGTGGGATCAAATGAAGTATGAACCATTTATTTTGTCAATCAAATATGAAACAATACACAATCAGATCTTACAACATGCTACCGTCATTTACCTCCACCTTCAGAATATGTGCAGCCTTTACATATCAAACAGCATGACTTTTTCTTCAATACTTGAAGAAATAATTTTATAATACATAACCATTATTACTTTGTTATGCAAAAGGTTCTGGTTTGTTTCAACAACTGGGAGAAGCTACTGGCATAATCCATTAGGGACTTGAATTAACCTCGGATGTCCAAATCCACACTTTTTCAGGAAACACTTTATTTTTTTAGATGGTTAAATACTGTGTTGTCAAAGTTTACACTTTTTAATACTTTTTATTGGTTAGATATTTGCAAAACCCAGTGAAAAACATAAAGTGTGATTAATAATAATGATTTATTAATTAAATCACAAAATACGGGGATACGAGGTTTCAAAAGGACATCAGCAACTTACTGGGTAAACGATGACCAAATGGTCAAACAAATGATCAAATTGAACCAAAATTAATAGAAAGAAAAACAGAGAAATTAATTAGATTTTAAGTTCTTCTATTACGGTAATAAAACGGTCTTCATTTTCATATGTTTGAGAGGGAATCAAGAATCATAATAGGGGATAACAGAACAGAGAATCGCAGTCTTAAGATTAATATTTGCCAAGAAACAGGCTTTACTGTAGGTATTTAAGTAATGTAATCAGACTATAGCGTTAAATGTCTTCTCATGGGAGACCACCCTTGTAATTTCTTCTTGAAATATCCCAGCAAAATGCCGTGATTGATGTTATGAGACTACGTTCATTTACATGGATTGACGTGACATTTGATGGGAAATTTGATGATTTGATGATTCACAGGATGCCACTGTGGCCCGTGAATCAGTCAGAGAGCGGTCCTTAACAGCGCCTCTAATATATCACATATGGTCACTGGATTAAGCGCAACACAGAGACAGGAACATACAAGGCCTGAGCACTAACTCCACTCCACAATGACACTTTTAGGAGGCTGGAACCCTTAATTAAAGTGCAGACGTGAAAGAGACGCAGACACTGAGGAGAGCAGAAGAAAAGCAAATGAGATGGACTCCTCCAGACTGTCTGGGAAAGAGTGTGGGAGCGTGTTGCCCCTTGTGCATATGTGCACGTGTTATCCGAATAGGCGGGACCGGGACTGATTTATGTACGAAACGATTTGTGTATCAGCGTTGACTGAGATTTGGCTTTACCTGTAATCTGGTTATTCGCACACACTTTATTAGTCGTGCCATTTGTTGAATTTCATTTAAACGTACAAAGCTTCAGACTGTTCAGACCCAGTGAAGACAGCGAACATCACGACTATGGATCGCCCTGTGTATACAAACCAGTTTTCTGTCTGAGAAGCACAAAGAGAAGGGGTGAAAGGTCAAACAAGTGCACTAGGAAGGGTGGCTTTCTCATGCTAATTACCATACCCGCAGACCCCCAGCTCTGTCTGACACAGAGTTCTGAGGCTCCCATGATGGCACTGAGATCTGTCCTCCATGAGCATTCTGGGAAGTGGGTGGTGACTGATGGTATGTGATGCTTCAAGGATGGACAAAAGTGAAATATTGCTTAGCCTCGTTGGGAAAGGAACAATGACAGGCTGAAAGACATCCCTGAAAGAATTTGTAAAAGCAGGGACGTCTAGACACGGATGAAAGATTATTGTGGCCATAGTCTGCGTAATCTGATTGTTTGTTTCTTTTAAAAAAGATGGCTGTGGCATCACTTTGTCCAAGCTCATTCAGCCCAGTACAGGCTCGGAGGTTTATGTAAGATTTTAGAAAAATGTTTCTTTATTCTATTTCTTATTATTAAGCACATCAGGGCAAATACACTTTCCTGAACAAACCATAAAAGGAAGTGCCTGTCTGACCTTCTCTGTTGAGATGCTGTGGCAAAAGGCCTTCAGAGTGTGCAAGCAAATGCGGTGGAGGTCCTGAAGTGTGTGAACACACTAAAAGGATACATCTTTGCACTAAATTAATGTGGCCAACACACGTGTCGCTGAAGACAATATTAAAATAGTCCAAAATAAAACAGCAGCTGAGGATGTTTTATGTTTAAGAACTGTGAAGTCAGAAACTGAACGTAGATTGGCTGAAAGCAGGATGCCAACCTGTCATTGCAGGCCAATCATTATCTAATAATGAAAGTGGATGTACATTTTTTGCTGACTTGGTGCCAACTTGAGGAAAAAGCAAACCCATTAGCTTAAACTGTGTGGCAATTAAGCTTTAATAGCTAAGACACTGTTTGGAAAGGTAAACCCCACATTTGCCTAATGTCTCATATTTTTCTTATTCCCTTTGGGAATCATAGGCTTTATCTAAACGTGTGGAAAAGTTTATTACTTAATTGCAGCTTGTAAACGCATCATTATATTCGGGAAATATTCAAACCAATAGTCCACGTAACTTCATGAGCAATTTATTAGGAGGTTTCGAGGCTTCCATTCACGTGACAATCCGTGAAATTGTGATCAAGCGAATCTGCTCGCAGTCGCGGGGCGTGTCTGGGAATCCACAAAGCCCGCACGACTCTGATTTCATATCGCGAATGAAAGCGCCAACACCACCACTTGGGTGACAATAATTAATAGCATGACACGAAAAAGTGAGCGACCTCTAGCAGACACTGCCCTTTAAAAACCGCCAGAAGCCAGTGGCTTTAGTTTTGCAGCACATTACACAAACTTAAAAATGATTTTGTGAAAGTACAAGCAACGGTTACTTAACTGTTAACGCACAAGTTTTGACTGGATACTAATGTCGGTGCACGTGTACTTAATGGGTCGTGCAATGGTTTCATAATCAATCAAATTGAGAGCATTTCATTTCTATCATATTCAACGCAGAAGGTGAGAACTAGACTCCCAATAAAAACTAAAATTGAAATTTTAACAGTTTGTTTGGTTAATTATTGGTTTCATTTTTACATCCTACTATTTTGATTTCAAAGACATCGTTTAAAATGACATCAGTTGCAAATATTAATTTCTTAAATATAACTTGGTTTTCGTTTACCAAATTTGGACACAAATATAGCCCTATGGTTCACCGCGTGAGGCTCCACGAATTTCTACAATCGGAGGCGACCTCGTTTGTGTGCGTGTTGGCGCCCATCTTCATTTTTCTACACTGAGGAATTATGTGACGTCAGCCTCAATTAACAACACGCAAGGTCAGCAGGAGTAAAACACTACCAGTTCTCACAGTTTTCCAAGCATCAAAGGAGGCGCCTTTTGTTGAACACGTCTCTCCATCTGTACTGTGTGCATTCTATAAACTGCAGGACCCAATTAAAAAACGGGAAATACTAAATGAAGGCAATGAGATCATTCACCGTCCTGCTGATATTCGTTCCAACCAATCAGAGGAAGCAAAATAAGTCCAGCGATTTTCTAAAGGCAAATAACAATTCTAATTGGGATGGGAATGTGGACTAATTTCCAGGCCTTATTTAAACGCTAACACCCACTTAAAGGTATATTTTCATTATAATATTCGTTTCATTTGGGCGATCTGCACCTAGCCATATATTTGGACATTTTTATTCATGTAATCAGGCTATTTAGTTAGCCTGTTTATGCATTAAATGTGATTTTACTTTCCTTATTTTACGATGGTTTAAAAAATTCTAAAGTAAGTTTTTATCTATGAAATAGACATATTTATGTTTTTTTTATTATTTGGGCAAATTGTTACTAGTTGGAAAATGTAACTGTTAACTGAAACATTTCTCTTAAAAATAAATATTTTTTCTTTGAAAAAATCCAAGATACTTGATAGTTATGCATATGACAAATGCATAATATAAGAAACTGCGTACAAGCAAAGCAGCTTCACAGGTGCATCTTTAAATTGTGTTTTAATCACATCAACACACTCACTCTTGTTTTGGTCAAGAAACGAATGTTTTATTTAATTTTAGTTAAATCAAAACAAATTGTACAACAAAAGAGGTATTGAATATTGAATATGGTTATTCTTTAATAGTAATTATTGCAGACCAAAAAATACTTAATTTGGTGGTTATATTCTAAAATAATCTTTACCAACAATGGCTACTGAAAGCCTGAGTGCCTTGGAAAATATAATTAAGTGTGGCGTAAATTCAATGGAAACAGGAAGACAGAGTGGACATGAAATAGTCCTTTTAAAATATCCAATTTACGTCACAGCCCGACAAGTTGCATTTGACAGCTTTAAAAGTTGTCATCGTTGTATATTCCAGATAATAAATATATAACATTAAATAAAAAACTTTTGTTTTTGTTTCTGGTTGAATGTGAACCACTCTGCTATTGTGTGTCTGGATCAGACTTGACAGGTTTGACATGCACCCGAATTGACAGCCTATTTACACTTTCTGATTCGTTCCCCATCACCATCTAGTCACTAGTGCACTATGTGCCATTCACTAAATAGGAAATAATGTGTGAACAAGTGGCTGCTTTCAGACTCCGCTTGTATGGCAGGGGGAAGGACGCTTCAGATTTTAAGCATTTGATTGGACAAGAAACCTGTCGAGGATCTGAACTGCAGAATGATGTCATCAAAAACATAGATTTTTACCAGAAATAGGAGACTGAAAGTTTTAAACGCTTATGTCTTCCAAATGTGAAAATTTTCATTTTGAAGCACACAAACATATGGATATCATTAAGGCTAACTCACTCATACTAAAAGACCATAAATGTTTTGATATCGCAGAGACGTTAAAGAGAGGATAACTGCATAATCCATATGTGAACGGGCTGGTCTATAGGCTACACATTTTTAGATTTCATGTCAGCCGAAGGTAATGTAATAATAGATGACAAGCAAATGATGATGGGACAAGAGTAATTGGCATGGAATTATCATAAACAAACAGCCAGGGGCGTAACAAACATCACGTCCCTCCCACTATTTGGGAAACAATCAGTATATTATATAACAGTTTTGAATACCATTGCGGATGGCTTTAAGACCCAGCAGAAGCCTCTGCAAACCGGTTGCTGCAGAACCACTGACCAAGCGGTAAACAATAATTTACTGAAGCCTTGCATTCAGTTACCTGCCTACAGCAAGAATTGGGCGAAGGTTCTTTCGGCTAATTAATATTCATGAGCTGATGAGATTTGTAATGTGCCACCGACCCTCACCCCCCCTACTCACACACAAACAAACATTCACAGAAACACTCCTGCAAACAGCTTGTTGTTTCTAATCTTTTATGGCTACTGGTTCAAATATCAGAGAGCATACCGGAGGACCAAATAAAGCTTGAAGAATGCCATTAGACATTTTACGATTTTCATCATTTTCAGTGAATGACAAAAAGGACACTCCTAATTTTTCATCACTAAAAATACTCTCTGTGACACACACAGACAAAAATAAAGGTTCAGTATTGCTGTGAAAAATAAACCCATTAGAAAGTATAATGTTTAGTGTTTATTTTTTAAATACAATGAGTTGGTATACTTACATTTTAAAATTGCATTTTTTATTTTTCATGTTGAAGGATTTGCTTTGCATTTGTAAACTGTTGTAACCTTTTTTAAAATACTTATTTTGTGATCATAATCAATTTACGATGATGTTAGTTTAAGCAGGATAATTCATTAAATGCTATATAACTGATTTACATGAATGCTTTGGGGAAGCGAAGAAAGATCTGATATATGAATGTTGGTTTAACCTCACAGTGGGATGGATAGATCCTTAATAAGTCATAACGTGGATGTTAAACACAAGTAGGGGTCCCTAGGGGCATCCCCTTAGGGCATATCCCTCCCTTAACACACCCCACTATCCTTGTGACCTGCTTGTCCTAGCCTAACAGGGTCAAGCCTCCAATTAGCTGAGGGTCAGAGGTCAGGGTCCTCTCCTCTAACATATGGGTCGAGAGGTTGATGGCCTGCACCGAAGTCTCCAACAACAGGTCAATGTCAGTTATACAATGTTATATAAGCAGTTTAACAAAGGTGACCCAGTCTGTGAAGACTCAGATTATAATTCTGAGATCATCGAAGTTTGATTTCAGTCATCAATTTCACTATGATTTTAATCTTTGCCGTGCCTTACTCACTCGAAGATATCAAGGTTATATTTCCACATTTTACATTATTTTATATAGAAAACAGCAATTCGCAAATAAAAATGACTTTAGCTGGGTTTTCACAGACTGGATTACAAATATAAACTCTCATTTACCCCAAACTGATTATGTTCAATTGGTCCATTGACTTCAGTTTAAGAAACAATTATTTTTTCATACAATTTAATTTATTAGCCTGCAGATTTATGCGTTTACATATTAAGTATGTGATTATTATTCATGAAATTTTAAAATATAAACCATATCGGTTTATGCTGCTCTTAAGCCAGTTGTTAAACCCAACAATTATTTGTTCATTAAATTCATATGAAGACCAAGCTGGATTTAATCCAGTTCTACTCTTTCAGTGACGAAGATTTTGTGATCAGTGCGTTAAACTAAATAGATTTTAAAGACAGCATCTTTAATTGCAGTGTTCAATTTCATACTTTTAAAAAAAGAAAAAAATGAATCTTCTTAAATTTTCAATGGACGCTTCACTGTTCGCCCCAGGATTAAAACTGCTGCCACTGCCCATCCCACCGTCACAAACGACATAGTTTGTGATATATCCTAAAGAAAAATGTTAACGGGCACAATTGAGCCAGTCATGCATGTTCTGTGTATTCACTCGGCATGGGCGTAATTCTCCAGAACACTTTCCTTTGATTTCTTTCGGTTTTCACAGTGTCTCTCAAATGCCAATAATAGACTTGTCCATCAGTCTCTCCCTCCCTTGGAGTTAATTGGAGCTGCAGAGATTCAGAGCAAGCTCTGTAGTTTAATTCATCATTGGATCACTAGATTATTCGATTAATGCCCCACCTGGACCCCCTATGCCCCGCTGTCCGGCTGTCCTGCCCCTTCAATGTCCGTAACGGCCCCTGACCGGTGCCTGTTCATGTTGTGGTTTCACCAGGGCACTCTGAGGTGTGTGTGTGCTAATACCAAAACACCAGGGTTGTTGGTTTAATACAGCTTTGTGCAGATATGAGAATAACACCAAATAACACCATTCACATTTCAAAAAAACTCTAGTGTTAAAATATGAATACAATAAACAAATACTAAAATAAGTATATACTCTGAATAGTTTCATTGTGTATGTCATGCTGCTGTCGGGGCTAAAGTGCAGTCGGACGTCCCTTCACGGCAGAGAGCAGCGTAGCACAAAGAGTCAAGCTAATGAGCTCTGAGTAGTATTGGCATATACAAAACACTTGGCATCTCTTGGCAAGCTTATCTTTCTATCTCGCCTTTCTCTCTTTCAGCCGTCTCTCTTTCTCTCACCATCGCTTTTGCTGGCTCTTTCTGCCAGACCCACGGTTTCCTGGCAGCAATGCCCCTCTCTGTATGCCATCCCGGGAGGCGTCATATAGAGAGCTGGCCCCTGCGGCTGATGGAGCCTTTCAGTCCGGAGAATGGGGACATTGTGAGGGATTGCGGGTCATGGCCGGAGTAGGCGGCAGTTTGCTCATATACAGGCCCCTCACACACTCACACAGGGCGCTTAGAACTGAGAGCCAAGGATAGACATCCAACCTCTCAGCCTTTAAATGTCTCCTCAGGAAGTAGCTGTGTGAGGGACGGGTGTGAGAGAGAGTGTGTGTGAGGTGCATGGTAACATTGGAGGTATGCTTGCAAATGTTTTCTTTTTATGTGTCCGCAAGCTCGAAGGAAACAATTTCACAGCATTGTGGGATGCTGGGGTTGTGGATGTTTGCATGTGTGCGTGTGTCTTGTTTACATGCATTATGTCTGTGAGACAGAGTTGCTAATTATACAGCATTTTTGGAGTCATTTTTATTTGCACAGAGCTTTTCACAAAACACATTTGAAGACGGCTTGTGTTTGACAGAAAACCGCACTGAAATGTCTTGTGATTTTGTGTTTGTGTGCATGAGAACAAAACGTTTATTTGTCGAAAAAAGTGTCAGCTAATAAATAAATGTAAATGTAATATATGAATGACTATGTGACCATGCCGATGAAAACCTTGCTGAAGTCATTTTTCTACACAAAATCATTCTACATCATAAAGAACAATGTTAATACAAATACAATCTTGATATCTTTGATAAGGCCACGTCAAAGAATGAAATCATTCAATTGAATTGAAATCCAATTAATGGTTGAATTCAAACCTATGAGACTTTATATATTTAGTTGTACTATTTGTTCAAAACATATTTTATAAAAGACGTGGGAGAACAAAGCAGGGAAATGTGTGTGTTTTGTAAAATAAAACATATAGGTATGATACCTGATTTTTTTATATTTTGGATGACTAAGTGGTAATAAAGGACAATGAAAGGTTTCATTAACTCAATCATTAACCGTACAATTCACCAAAATGTCTTTATTGTCTAAAATAAGCATTCCAAGCATGTACTACCATTTTATAAAATCCTGGTTTTGTAAAGCCTAGTTTATTTAATAAAAACAAAGGTCAATCCACACAATCTGTGGATGTGAAATGAATGAACTGCTAGCCTACACCCGAACTGCAGCATCCTTCACAACTTTTACCTGTTCAGCATTTTTTTGATTTATCAATAACTATCTATGTCTTGTTTAAAAAAAATATAAAACATCTTGTTCATTCTCTCCCTTGCTTACTCCAGCTTTATTCCTCCCCGTAGCATGGCCTTGTAAACTAACGGTACTGTTTAGCGTGTTGACAAAATATTTATATGCTTTCCTACTTGTAAATCGCTTTGGATTAAAGCTTCTGCCAGCATTGCATCTCTCTCAGGTGCTGTAGATAAAAACAAATAAAAAGTGACATCCCAACTGGAATCTGGCAAAAAATAATCCCATCAATTATAGAACCAATCGCGCTGTATGGATGTGAGGTTTGGGGCCCTTTCACCAAACAAGAGTTTACCAAATGGGAAAAACACCCAATAAAGACTCTACAAACAGAATTGTGTAAAAACATTCTACGGGTACAGCAAAAACCTCCAAACAATACCTGCAGAGCAGAATTAGGACTATATCCTCTAATAATTCAAATACAAAAAAGAGCTAAACAATTCTATACTCACCTTAGCGATACAGAGACACTCCATCACAAAGCCTTAAGCCATCAAGAGCTGAACCCAGGGAGAAGCCCCTTCATCCAATTGATCTCAGAACTAACTCTACAAACCAAAACATGCCCAACTGAACCCCAAACCCCAGCCAGACTAAACCAAATAAAAAAAACACAAATCGAGAAATATCTGGACAGAAGCAACAGCTCAGCAAAGTAAATTGGAATGCAATCTGTCATGAAATAGAAAATACAAACTGACAGAATCCCTCAAAACCGTATCAGACACTAAACTAAGAAAAGTCTTGACCATGTACAGACTCAGTGATCACAAGTTGCTGTAAAGATGGGCAGACACAGACAGACATGGACACCAAGAGAAGAGCGACTGTGTCCACACTGCACACAGAATCAAGTGGAAACAGAGCTGTGATTTTTAATCACATGTCCAAACTATACACACATACAGCTGCAAGATATGTCAAGTCCTGCCACAATGAAAGAACAACCAGCACAACAGAACAAAACACTGACACATCATCACACACAAATGACACTCTATGACAGGATCCTGTCACACTCATTGAGAACTTTAATCAATGCTTTGCTCTTTTTCTGTTTATATCGATATGTGTGTATATATATATATATATATACTTTTGTTTTATTTTTATCTTAACCTATATTTGTGCATAATGTTTATATTTATTTTTCCTGTACTTTGGCAATGTCAAATTTATTTTATCATGCCAATAAAGCTTCTTTGAATCTTGAATCTAAAAACAAACTTCAGCTCTGTGATGCCACCTCGTGGTTAGAGGAGGCCAAACAATTACTCACCCTGCATTCTAACTCATTTCAAACACACAGGCACCAGTAGCCTAGTTAGACCTCTTCCCTCAATGCATGGTGCTCATTTCCCCACCGCTGGCAGCCCTGTGTGGCCGGAGGTGATTTGGCACATGATGTATCCTTCCACGAGCGTAGGAGGAGCGAAAATAGTGCCAGTGTTTCTCATTTCCTCTGCTCATGCAGCCCATCCACGGACACCCAGCCTCATTAATATGCAGCCACTGGACTCTTTTTCTCACCATGCTGCACTAAGACAAAAGGACATTGTGGAGACACCTCCTGTTTTAATTACGAGAAGGTGCGGAGGGGGGCGAATCATGCAGTGTGTGTGTGTGTGTGTGTGTGTGTGAGAGAGAGAAAGACAGCCAGTGAATTGATTTGCTGGTGTGTATCTGTTTAAGTCACACTTTGTGCTTTTTTGTGTTTTATGTTGAAACGTGTGTTAAATGTGTATATGTTTTTAAGAATGTGTTTTTGTTCCTATAGGGTTTGAGCAAGGATGTCTGTATGTGCCTTTCTGTGATGCTTCTGCTATATCATGCATTTGATAAAAAGAAATTCACCAAATTTGCTTAAAGGGATAGTTCACCCAACAATGCTTTTTTCATCATTCACTCACCTTCATGTTATTCCAAACATGTATGATATTATTGTTTTTCTGCAGAATACGAAAGATATTTTGAAGAACTTTGGTAGCCAAACAACACTGGACTCCATTGACTTGAACGAACAAAACCAGTGAGGTATTTCTCAAAATATCTTATTTTGTGTTCCACAGAAGAAAGTCATACGGGTTTTGAACAACATGAAGGTGAATAAATGATGAAAGAATTTTGATTTGGAGGGGAAGAAGTAAATGGGAAAGAATTGGACCTTATTGCGAAAAAACATTTGCCTTCCACATCCAAGCAGATCTTTCCTATCTTCACTTCTTTATTTCCTTAAATGTAACATAATATCAAAAGCTCCTCACACAGCACATTGATTCTATAATGTTAAAGTTTATGAAGTGGTATAAGTGTATATCTTTCACAAAGTCAGTGTATTGATATTGTGAAACCAGCTTGAAAAGGTATACACAGAACCTAGATTTGGAGACTTTGGAAATAGATTTAAGATATTTTCTTTGATGAATAGAATCTTAGTTTGTCAAATTCGTGTTCTCCCAGGATCTTGCAGATGCTCTATATGTGGCCAAAGACAAATCCACACACACCCATGCTTCTTGTAATAGTGACCCACTCGATCAGCTAAGCAAGATACAGCCCCTCCACTGTCACGTCCTCATTCAACAGCACCAACTCAATTAAGACTCTATGATGGCCTCACCCCACTTGACCCGGACCGACCTTTGACCAGGTTCACGCCTCCCGCAATGTCAAGCATGTGTGTGGATGCGGTTGACCGGGGGATCGCAAGGGGGTCGGTAAAGGGCTTTTTTGTCCCCTCTGTGTCCAGCAATCATCTCTGCCTAAAGGACATTGTGACCCCCTTTGTTGTTTTCATTGAATGTAATGGTCCCAGAGGGAGGCCTTGTAAAACCAAAAATCCCTTAATCACCGCAGCATATGACGAATTCAGTTGAACGTATTTGCTATTGACGAGTAGATATTTATTCTAGTTTCCTTGCAAGAATTCCGTTATAATTTACCATAAGTTGGCATTTTCTCATGGCTTGGTTGTTCATTTTGTTCCTGCTCTGCTTAATGAACCTCTTGAACTTTGCTGCCCGCGGCGGAAGCAGGTGTGAGCTCCACTGCAACCATTATGCTTTTTCTCTCCCATTCAGATCGCAAACACCTCCACTAGCTAAAGAAGAGAAGACTTCCTAGGCAGATCTTCCGTCAGTCTTTAGTAAAGCCCATAGCAGACAAATACCGCAGTCATATTGTTCTGAAGTGTACAGTCAAATAAAATGTTCAAGTAGAATCTGCAGTTGGGTAGACTGAGAAGTCCTTTGTCCTGGATAAAATGTTAAATAAACATTTGTAAGGTGTCATTGTAATTGTAATCCACTGGTTCTCTCTCTCTCTATTTCTCCCGTTGTGCTGTTTGTGTGAGGATTTATCAGAGGGAGGCCTGCTGTTGAAAGGGACCATGGCCCCTGAACACAGCCTGCCTGTAATCCTGTTAATGTGAGCTAAAGACAAGCACTTTTCTTATACAGACCGGCTTTCAAAACTCACACAGGACTTTCCCCTCGGCATACACTCCCACTGACCCACTGAGACACAGCAAAGTGAATACTCGGACAATCTCTGACCATTTCATTACCCCACTTTTGGGAAACACGCACCAGAAAAAATACTTCATTTGAATGAATTGAATTATCCAAAAATGAGTTTAATGCAAAAATAAATTTCTTTCAAACGTCCCTCAACAAAACAATTTAAAATACACACGTTATCAAATAATGAGATTTGCAAATAAATTACGTTTACTTCAATATCCAGGAGACTTAACGTTTTATTCTCTAAAATGCTTAAAACAAATAAAGTATGTAAATGCCCTATTACGCGCACTTCTTCATTTTGCTGATTATAAAGCGCAATTAAGCTCTTCAGCGTTAGCGCCTATTCACATCCCAGCTGTCCACCTGTCTGAGGCCTGGGAAAAGACCTTGGCGCTGGTTCACGTCTCTGTGAAACACGCACTGAGCGAATGAAAAGGGGGCGTAGAGCCCTTCCGCGCATCGCCTGCGAGCTCCCGGCGCTCCTAATAACGTGCTATCAAAATAAGACCCCCACTTTTTCTTCTCCGTTTGATCCTCGAAAGTGAAACTGTGCTAATTACGCGACGGAGACCATCTGGACGTTTCGTTAACCCTTTAAGGCGTGATGGTCGTCGCCATTAGGCATTCATGAATTAAACGGCGCTTTCACTGGGAATCATCAGCGAGTTTTAATGTTTACCGAAACACAGACACCAATCACGATCACGCTACATACACACTGTAAACATATTTTTATTCAACCACACACTCACACAACCACATGTAAACTATTACAATAAACAACAAACAACATAAATAGCAATATTCAAACTATTTATTTAAATATTATAAAAATATAAATAATAATTGTTATAATTATTTAAATCATTATTAATCATTAATACATGCTTGCTAATAGTACGGCTATTTTAACACAATTCATTTGAAATTCAACTGTTAATTTAAAATATATTTTTCTTTTTTTAATTTTCTGGTTTAAAAAGAATGTGTTTTTCACCGCATTTGTGAAAAGTTTGGTCTCTGAAACAATTCAGATGGTCGACATTTAAGCAATCAAAATCAGTTTGCTCATAGGAAACTAAATATACAATTATTTGTAATGAATGCACATGCTATTTTATATTGATGAAAAATGAATATTGTTCAGACTTCAAATGTCACGTGCACTTCAGTAAATTAAAAACATATAAATAAAAAATACGTTTTCCAACAGATCTTACGATTGTTTTCCCATCTTTGCTCATATTTAATATAAAATAAAAATTAACCATTAAATATTGCGAAACCATATCCTGTAATATTACAAGTATTTTAGAGAGATAACCGTGGGTAGCTCTGTGTCACCATCTAGTGGTTTCATAAGGCATCGTGTTGGGAGACTGCTGATAAAAACACAGGGCTTTAAACCTTGTGCATCAATTTAGAAAACTCACACTTAGGCTAAAAATGTCCATGTCCAAACACGGTCATGAAAATATGATATCCACATTTTTTCACACTTTCAATGACTTTATTTTTTCATTAGAATCAGCTCTTATCATAACAACCAAACATTCATTTTCAGAATGTTAACCCTTTAAATACCAGTTTGTTTACATGGTGCCCCTTTTTTTCTCATTAAAAAAAAGAATAATTCTATCTAATAAATGTGAAGCAGATTTTTTTTAAATTATAACAGTCTTGGATATGTTATTAATCAACAACGGCAATCATTTTAATTAATAATAAATAAATTAATTTTTTTAAGCAATGTAAGATTTTCTAAAAAGAAAAAACTCACGCTTATGGGCTGAAAAATGTCCATCTCAAAAAGCCTTTCTATGTCAAAATCAAGCTCACCTTTTATCTCAGTAAAAAACGATAAAAAATGAATAATAATGCAAAAAAGGTAAGATACAGTGACTTGAATATAAGGAGTTTGATCTGTAATTTGCTGTAATTTTTCAAACTGTATACATAGACACGCACACAAAAAAAACACACTTTGACATCTATACCAACACATAAACACAGTTATAGCTGTCTCTTTTCTACAGTTTGCCTGCAGTGCTGTATAATAGCGCAGAGACAGAAAAACTCCATAGACTAAAATGGAGAAAATCGCATAATCAAAAAGTAAATAATACACATTTAAAAACATATCATTTTTTTAACTGTATTCATTTAGTTTATATTCTAGTTGATAAAACCTTTATGAAAGCAAAACCGAGCAAAATATAAAAATTCCAATTAAAAAATACACACCTTTCGTAAAATGAATGATGTTTGCATGAACACATTAAAAACGACAAAGAAAACAAAATTGAAATGGACAAAAATGTCCAAGACAGCGCATAAGGGTTAAACGTGTTTTAACGTCTACAAACTGTGTTGCCTTGTACTAAAAGGGCTAGTTTATCCAAGTCATGTTGATGGTTGCTGAGGCTGTCAGTAACTTACATTATGTCTAAACATCTCCTCTGGGTTTGTGATCATGTGAGTTTAGTCTTAGTTCCATTAATAATCTTGGAAAATCTATATTGTGATGAGGCACTTCTGGACATCTGCTTTAATTCACATAGTCAATTCACCAATATTATAGAGGACAAATATAACCTTTGAATCCAACTCGTGTATTGGAGCAAGTCTTGTAAATGACCTTTGCAATGCCCGATGCCAGAGGAATCATTTTTTGATTCTGATTTCTGAATGACATCTACTTGCATGTTGCAAACTAGCCTATTCAACAAACTTGATTCAAAAGAAAACACAAGAATGATAATGTTATTTCTTGAATGTAAAACCGAATTTCAGATGTTTGTCATAGCAAAATATGAATTTGGATAGAGGTAATCAACGGGAGCATGTTTTTGTCCTTCAGACAGGTATTGAATTTTAATTTGCTGAATGTTAACTCTGAATGTATATAGAGAATACAACATAACAACCAATACATAAGCAATTCTACCTACTTATAAATTGTAAAAATGTAAATAAAAACAAGTAATCGAATCTAACGTGTCCAATTAATTTTAGGTCTAGCTAACATTTACAAGATTTTATGATTCCCACGTTTATATGATAACTTGAATACTTGCTCCAATTTGATTGACACTTAACCTCATTATTGAGATATTAACCAGTACTATACTGTAATATACGTTAATTTATTAATTGGAAAACAAAGTCATATAGATGCATTAATATGTGTTATTCACATGACCGTTCTCCTGTCATTTTTGGGCTTGCTGCAGCCGACTACAAGAGGCAGGCACTACCTACATCTGTGTCAGCAACAGCCAACATCCGGTTTTAGTGGCAGCTACTGATACTTCTTTCTACCAGCAGCTGATTTTTGCTGAGCCCCCTCACCAGCTGTTTCTCGCCGCTAGACTATCAGAAACCCTGATTTGTTTTCGGCCTGGAAAGGACTTTCTGACAATGATTTTCTATAACAACAAATAATGCTAATAACAATAATGGAACAAATTTTGTGGGTTTATTTTAAGAGCATCAGTAAAATAAATCGCACCTGCAGAGAACCTCACAGGTAACAGAATGTAGAATATCATGAATAACACAAAAAGAACAACAAAACTGGTAATTTAGCTGTTCAGTTTTTGAACTTCGTTTGGTGTGGCTACCTCGGTGAGCTCAGTGTGATCTTCCTCCTCGCCTGGTAACTGAAACAGACACATTTCATTACAGCACAAACCAAAACATAGCGTTAATAAAATACAGATCTAAAAAATGAAATGAAAGAGTTTTGAAGTGTTTACCTCCCAGTAAAGACCATCCTCAAAGCACTGAGCATCCGAAGGAGCACCATAGATTGGCAGCTTGAGAATAAGTCCTAAGGAGTGCACACATATTGTTAGAATATGGAATGCACAAATCACAATTCACTGCACACAAACTAATACACCCATGTCTGCACAAACTCACAAGCATACACAAAACTGAACACCCACCTGTAAGTAGACCACCAAACAGAGCCATTCCGAGTGTGACAGCCAGGGAGAGAGCCTGCATGCCACCCTGGTGTGAAGCGCTCCAACTATTAGATTCACCTTCAGAAAACACTTTTTTGAGTCTGTGTAAGAAGATGGTGTAACCAATAAGTGTCTGCCCTCACAAAGAATACTTTACATGATAAAAATGTAATGTAATGTGATGTAAATTTTATAATAACATTTACATCACACTATCCATGTTAGACTTCATTTAATTACAAACACTATAAATGTGTCACAGATTTGTTTGATGATGAAATAATACATTATCATCATCATCATAAACCATTATCTAAATATTCACAAAGATATACAGTACTGACCCATCTCCATAAACGTCCTTGGATGCCAGGCAAGCTGTGACAGCACCCACCACAGCTCCCAGAACTCCTGGCATTCCATGCAGGTTATGAACACCACAAGTGTCTGGATCTTCAGCTTCTCCTCCAAAACCGGCTGGCAGAGTATGAAACAGCACACACATGAGACTGAGCCTTATGCATGTTTACAGTTGTGTGTCACAGCTGTGTTTGAATTGTAGGTACGCAACTGTGGGCAACTAACCGTGAGGTATTTGTATCCCAGAACTGAAATAGTTCCAGCCAGGAATCCCACGATCATGGAGCCAGCTGGAGTCAGCATCATCTCGCCAGCTGTTCCAACAGCAACACCCCCTGCCAGCGCAGCATTCTGGATGTGCACCTGAAAAACACAAGACCAAAAAGAATGGAAAAGTTGCTGTAACTATACTGGTACAGCACGGTCATGGGTTCAGTTGCCAGAGAACACACACAAATTATAAACTGTATACCTTAAATGCGCTAAAAGTGGCTATGGGAAATGGAAACTGTCCTTCAAACAGTGCATGAGGTTTTAAAGTAATTTCATAGCAAAACCACTAGTGGGTGCTCACCATGTCCAATTTGCCTTCATGGTTGAGTAGGGCAGAGAAAGCGAATGTAGCCAGTGTGCAGGAAGCCAGAGAGTAGTAAGTGTTCATGGCAGTTCTGTGCTGGGGATCCCCAAATCGTGTAACGGCTGAGTTGAAGCTGGGCCAGTACATCCACAGATAGATGGTACCTGAAAACAATAGAGAAAAGTGCAATGTGACTGTTCAAAGTTCGACAAATGAAAAGCAGTTTGGTTGACCACAAGTCAAAATCTTTACTTGTATAGGTAAGTGAAACATTTAAGTGACTCACCGATCATTGCAAAGAGGTCAGAGTGGTAGACAGATGAGTTTCTGTGTTTGCTCTTGTTCAAGGTTGGCCTGTACAGAACACGGGACACCACTAGGCCGAAGTATGCGCCGAATGTATGGATGGTCATAGAACCTCCAGCATCATTAGCCTATAGATATCATTTTACATTTACATGTTTTTACAACATCTATTAAATGTTAATCAGTAAATTTGCTTTCTCTGTGGATATAATTTATCTAACTAGTAGAAAAAGATTAACACAACTGATGATCATGACTGACTTTTAACAGCCTTATAAATACAGACTGGGAGAATATGGAGAAAAGGAGTCAAGTTATACAGAATATAATATCAAGGCACATTCTGTTAATCAGCATCTCATCATTTATGCATGTGCCAAACCTGTCCAGTGTTTGAAAAATTACTGTGTTAAAGAAATTAAGAAATTTGAAACCGGATTTGAATATTCCAATAAACAAGTTTTCTATCCAATAAGATACCAAGGACACTCACCCCAAGGACAGAGAGTAGGATGAACTCATTGACAGCAAACAATGTCACCTCGAAAACGGCCATAACAAGCAGTTGCACAGGACTGGTCTTTCCCAAAATGGCCCCGAAAGAGATCAGCACTGACCCAGTGCAGAAGTCTGCATTTATCATACTGCAAAAATAATATTTTTTGCTGTGAGTAAATGTAATTATAATGCAGTATACCGTAGGCTGTACACTATAGTCCGCTGTTGCAGGTGGCATCCACTTGGTGGTGCTGCTCAGCTGTAATCCAATTAAATGCCACAGCAGCAGCAGATGAGTTGCAGGGTTTTTCCCCAAAATAACTGTATTACTGAAATACTGACAATTAAGTTACTTGATGACAGCAGATTTGGTTCTGCTTATTTAAAAAGAGGCAGAGCCTACAGAGAAGCTTTGTCATTGATTGGTGCTAAATATAGAGACTGTATCCTGAAGTCATTTGAACCAACAGAAATTGTGCTTGTCAAAAAGTATATATTTAATTTGTTTACAGTGTCAGACATTAAAGCAAGATGAAAGGCTTCGTGTTATGTTCTTACAGTGATTATATTGTGTATTAAGGACACTTTTACTCATGTTTACACAACACATTTAAATGTACAGTAAAATAAACGTAATAAGAGCATTCGCCTGTCGTTCGTTCTTGCTGTGAACATATTTAAAATGATCCAGCGCTGTCTCAAAGTGAGTGACCCGCGCACTGGCGCACAGTTGACTATCACAGACAGCCTGGACTGGTGGCGTGCTCGCGTTCTTCTAGCCTTTCCACATGAAATAACAACTAGAAAAAAATCCAAATTTGCAGGTCGCACATGCGCGAGTACTTGTAAAAATTGCTCGCGCTGTCTCGAAAACTGGTTGCAAAATGCAACCATTTAGTCGCAGTCTGGAGCCCTGCATTAAGTAGCTTCCAAAACACTGTAACTTTAAGGCATTGTAGCATTGCTCTTTTTTTGTGCTGAAAGAAAATATAGGCATCAGCTGCTGGTCTTCAAACCCCTAAAATGTTTTTACTTAAACTTAAATCTGCTATGTGTGATTTGACTTTACCTTTCCACACCAACATGGATCTTGCCATGATGCATGCCATGGAAAAAGCCCTGCATAAGAGTGGCCCACTGTAGGGAAAAGGCTGCGATGAGGAAGTTAAATCCCACACTGCTGAATCCATAACGCTGGAGAAATGTCATCAGAAAACCGAAGCCCACAAAGATCATCACATGTACATCCTGGAAACCTAAAACAAATAGTTTCAGTTATTTTCCCATTATCTTCTTTATGATTCCGATAGGTTTACTTATATCATTCATAATAATAATAATTTATCATTGATGTGAGTCTGTGAATTCACATATAAAAGCTTGACAGGGGTATTTAGTTGCACCGTTTACAGGAGCTATCACAGCAGCTAAATAAAATCGTTCTATGAGCACACTGAACCTGACATTAACCCCTGTGTTCTTCTTTGTGTAGACTCATTCATTCAGCTATTTCACTTCTTTTCACACAATTATACTGTTGCCAGGCAACTGGCCATTGACCTGGGCACCAATGAGGATGGCACAGCCCCAGTGGCCATGCTGGCCCACATAACTCGTACACTCTTCTTTGGCAACTCAAAAACAGTTTCTCTAAGTTTTTCTCTAAGTTTGTTATGCCGAAATAAAGTTTGATTTAAAACTATAAAAATATTTTATTTATTTATTGTATTTGAGTATGCTTAAAGCATTAAAAAATGTGAGCAGTCCATTGAGAAGTGAAACTTCAAACTTAATGTAACCACTCCCTGTCATCTCTCTCAACTCATTCTCTATTTCCTAAGTGAAGATCAGAAATATGGAAACATAAATCTTCACTTTAGCAACAAATCAAACTGTTAAAGGGTTTGTTGTTTTTATAACGTTTTCGAAGAGTCTATTTGACAGTTTATTTAAGGCAGCTGCCTTTTTTTACTCGAAGGTGTGCACTGTGCTTATAATACAGGCAGAATATGCAATAAAAAATGTGGCTCAGGTAAGGCCGCCACTTCAGAAAGTACCTCTTTCCAAACAAGTATAAAATTGCACAGATTATATTGAAATACTTGATATAAACTTGCCAATGGAAAAGGGTCTGAAAATGTTTACAAAGACATCTCATTCGTAAAGACATTTACAATACTGAAATTTCTCAGTCCATGTCAAGCAATGCTTGCACATGTGTTTGTTGAATAGGTGCACACCCTGCAACTGTAGTGGTGAGTGCTTGTTTTCCTTGTAGAATTAAGACAGGCAAAAAAACATAATTTAAAATGTATAGAACAATTTAAAAAGAATAGTCTGACCACGTTTTTAACTCAATTGACACAGTTTGAACCAATGCTCATCTGCACTTTAGCCAATTTAACATTCCTTAGTTATCAAACTATAAGGCACAACTCTTTGTTTCTACTGGAAAAACTCCACAGATGTATTAAACAATTGAGGGATTAATGCATGATAATTTATTGGAATTATTATTATCTTCTATTATAATATCTTCTTGACAGTCACATATTCTGTAGCCCAAAAACAAAAAACCTTGTAAAAAGGTTGTCTCTCAACAACTTTAATCACCTCCTTCATTTTCCTTTCCTCTAAATATGCCCACATTTCCCCTCAATGCTACTCTACATGCACTTCTCCTGTCCCTGTTTTTACTTACTGGGGTAGCGATAGTAGAATTCATTCTCATACTCATGCGCACTATGGGTTCCATTTTCATTCCACTTCTTTGCATCTGTGTCATGGTTATACTCCACCAGTACTCCAAAGAGAATAATGAGAATGACCTCCAAGATGATGCACAACAGAGGCAGTCGTAGCCTCATGTTAGTGGAAGAGCCAGTCATGGTGATTCCTTTTCGAGTTTCCTTTGCTCACCCTCTATCCCCTTCACTCTTCTGGAGCGTTGCACAGCGTCTGATGGGTCTGGAGGGGCAGAGTGCAAGAGAACATATGCTGATACAAGTCTTTTTATTCTTAGTTTAGCTACCTGATGAGCTTGTTTACGCCCACCTTCTCTCAAGTCTACTGATTCCCAGCAGTTCTTGGCTCCGCCCTCACCTTGTTTGTAATGAGTTGTGCAAAGAATGTTTGTTACGCTTAGGACATTAAGGGTATTTAGGCCAAAACTGTGTAGCAATAATGCAACCGAGCAGTAAACATAAAAGATGACAGTGGATAAAAGTAAAGTGAAGTGGAAAGTTCAAAATACAGTAATGACAACATTAACAACAGTTCAGAATTTCTATCAGAGACATATTTTTGTGGCTAGGTGTAAATGCGTTAATATAAATCCTTTCTGGATTTTGTTTGTATATACTGTAAGAAGGAGGAGAGAGTAAGTGTACAGTACATGCATTAAGGACTAATAATGGTCACTGCTCCATAAAATTTGCTGATGTGGGCTGTAAACACAACCAGAAGGCGGATCGCCTCTGTCATTAGGTGTGTCTTTTTCATACTTGGAGATAGTGGTTTATGTTTTATACACAGATACAACTGTTACAAATGCACACAACCAAGCACAATTAAACAAAATCAGTTAGTACCGATTGATGGCCAGCTTAGGCTTTTCTCGTTCAGAAGTTTAAGTCTAATGTAACATTACGAATATATTTGCATTCAACCTCACGTGATGCAAACAAATGTAAATAATTCGTGTTTTAAATCAATGACCTAGTGTCTGTGTGAGTTCACATAAACAATTCATTAAACATGGATAAGTGCAATACCGGAAAATCAGAAATCAGTGGCATTGCTGAATCCACATACTAATTCAACAGTCAAAGATCAAAAAGGAAAAGAGAGCATTTAGAGAAAAAAGATAAAGAAAGCAGGTTAATCCCTCTTTGCGTTCTTGTGTTTAAAATATAATAAGAGGATAAGAAGTGTATGCCATGGACAACAACAAAAAAACAAGCAAAAAAAATGTGTGCAAATGAGTCAAGAACCTTAACCTGAGGGTAAAATATGAAATGTACTGATGGATATGTACAAAGTGATTAATCAGACAAAATACCTGACTTATGCAACAAGTCAATGAGGCACTTTGATGGATACTGTTCTTAGCCTTGAGTGTGCCATTTGCCAAGCAATGTGCAATTGTCCATCATGCCTAAAAATGGCCTTTAATCATAACTATTTGTAATATATAGCACAGCTGCTTACATTAGTAATAAGCAACATATCCTGACAAACATAATAAAAAAACACAAACACTTAGAAAGAGCTACTCAGGCACAGCTTTCAGTGAAAGTAGATTTTGAACTAACCCTGAAGCTAATTCCTCAAGTATCAGTCTTTGGTTAAAAATGCATGACCTTTGATCTTTGCACCTATGCAAAGACACCTGTGCGTGTCTTTGATAAAAGAATCAAACTACTGTATAAGAAGACCTGAAGAGCACCAGATTGCCAAATGCTTGCTTATGTGTGTACATAATCCCTGTCTACGTAAACACCCTGGCTAACTCTATCACTCTTTTATTTTATAATGAACCCTTCTGATAAATAGTGGAAAGGATTTGGGAAATTGATATACATTTATTTATACAGATCTTTCAGCCTTGAATCAAGTCCAATTGATTTAAATAGAGACATTTTAAAAGAAAATTACAAGAGTAGTTTTAACAGTACAACACTCTCTGTGAACCAGTGAAATGTACACCACAGGGCAATTCACGGTACAGAAGAAATCAAGTCAAACCTGACTCTTACCACTGCTTCGGGTGCAAACGGCTTGCACAAAATGGAAGAATGAGGGTTGAAAGAGATGTCTCTGAACTTGGTGGTAAATGCCTGTAGCTAAATCTGAATAAGAGATAAAGTCACTTCCAAGAGATCTCCTTATCATTAACAAAGTTAGTGGCAAGAGGGCTCTTTAGAAGGATCTCGAGATCTTATACACTGGAATTCCTTTACGTGCAGTTACATGTCCTAGCAAAACCCTTTTCATCCAATTATATTTCACAGGGGTGAAAACAGTGAACTTGTCATTAACTGACATTTATTTATGATACATCCAGGGTTTTTCGTGGCTCAAAATGGCCTACCGTCCCTTTAAGTGCCTTAACAAAACACTTAAATTAAAGTTATAAAAAATGATGGTCACACTTCAGTATAGGGGGCAATTCTCACTATTAACAAACCATTAACTATGACTTTTTCCCCAATTAACTCTTAATTTGACTGATTATATAACTAATAAAACTTATTAATAGTTTTAGGTTTAGGGATTAGGTAGGATCAGGGATGTAGAGTATGGTCATGCAGAATATGTGCTTTATAAGTACTAATAAACAGCCAATATGCCAATAATAGGCATGCTAATAACAACTAGTAAATAGTGAGAATAGCCCCCTATACTGAAGTGTTACCAAAATTATGAAAATGACCACTAATAAGATATATAAAGCATTACATTTATTCAAACAAACAGAAAAGTTGAAAATTTTAATAGAAGTCTTTTATCCATTTCAACTAACTTTTTAGCCCATAATTAACCAGTCTTACTAAATGAGCAAAGCTCATTCACACCCTGCGTTCTCTTGTAGTTCAATGAGCTTTGAATGATTCAATGATCTCTTACATTCTGTTTAAAAAAATTGGTTCAAAGGATTTTGAGAGTCGTTCTGATCGCAATGTGCGTTCATACTGGCGAACTCACTGTGTACCCCATTGACTCCCATAGAAGGAAAAATTACTTAATCAATTTTTTTGGTTCTGTTGCACACAAAAGAAGACATTTGGATTATTGTATTTTCCCTATACTATGGTAGTCAATGGGAGGCAAAATACGTCTAGTTCTTGACATTCTTCGAAATATCTTTGTCTATGTTCATCAGAACAAAGACATTTATACAGATTTGGAACAACTCGAAGGTGAGTAAATGATGACAGAATTTTCATTTTTGGGTGAAGTATCCTTTTAACCCAGCCTTTACAAGTTTAAATGTTTGCACATTTATTTTATTACTTACAATCACAATACATTTTGAGTAAAACATTTACCAAACTAACAGACATTGATAGTCTGCTGAAATTCAAACTTTTTTCAATTACAAAACCTCCTGAGATGTGACTGCAGGGCTTTTCACACTTGAAATCGTTAACCCTGGGTTATTCTAAACCAACTGGTAAACAGAATCCTGTGTTATCTGTTGCACGTTTCACAATCGACCAGGGGTTAGGAGATAACCCTGGGTATTTATAACCTGACAATTCACACTGTACATCACCTGGGTTAACATTCTTATTTGCATATTTGCAGTGTCATTATTGGATAAATACTGAACATCAAACTGACAGAATACAAATAGTGGGTGGTCCTTTTAAATAACTGAACAGCTTGTTGTTCTGCATCTGTTTTAAGCCTCCTAAGACGTTACACTTACTCAAATAAACAAAAAACTCAAAGGATTGTTTACACAGCGCATGGAGTTTCTGTCACTGCACGCAGCTTGTGAAATGAGGTAAGCCTGTTTAGTTTTCGATTGGATGTCTGCTGCTGCGGTCGTATCATTCCACTGAAATGCTGGGTTAACCCTTCAAAAGTGTTGCTAACCCCAGGTAAAATGCCGGAATAACACCGCTTCAAAATTACAAGTGTGAAACGTTTGTTTACCCGGGGTTAAGTGCAGGGTTTATAATGAAGATAACCCGGGGTTAAGTGCGGGGTTTAGAATGAAGATAACCCGGGGTTAAGTGCAGTGTGAAAAGCCCTTGTCCCACAGCATTACCCATCCCACCCCAAACGCTTCATAGTTAAGCAAACCACAAAACATGTTAACTTTACAAATGCACGGTAAGCTAACTACCGCACTACGGAGGCAATGGTGTTTTGTTTATACAAATCGTGCTGAGAAAGAGACTAAACGCCATTCTGGGCCACTTTATAGTGTACAGTAAATGCATTTAGCGTGACACTTAAGAATAGTAAATGCTTAATCTAATTCAATCACATTTTATGCAGTATGTATCATTTACACGTGAGGGGTATTGATTACGGTGTATAAGTGGCTTTACATATTACATACCTGAACTGACAGTAAAGGGCCGTTGAGTGTATTCTTCAAATAGGGCTCTTGACGTGAGGATATGCCGAGGTTGACCGTGGGGGAGGAGTGCGCTTCGTTGACGGGCCATGGAAAGATACAACAAAAGTCTAACATACAACAAAAATTTGAAGAAAAAGCATATATCCTTTTCTTATTTTATAACAGCCAGCATGTCTAGAACTTCTGTTGTTATGCTAACGGCGCACAGCACGTGCGAATTAGACCAAGGGCACACTAACGTTAGCTTGATGCGTGGGCGATTTTGGTATAGTTCCTGAGATCAGCTTCGTCTGTTCATCCCTGTCATTCAAAATCACTGGAGCGTAAGAAATGATTATGTACGGAACCTCCTGCTTGACAAGAACAAATATTTTAGGAATTTGTTTAGTTGTCTGCCGAGATATTGAACAGAAGTAGTAGGCTACATAGGCCTTATTTATTAACTTAACGTTAGCTGAGATATTAAAAACGAATAGCAAACCTCAACGTGTTCACAACACAAATTTACAGTAACTACAGCATTGCTGTGGTATTAGTTGTGTTTCATGAAGATCCCACGCCATTGTTAACTATTAAATTATCAAATTTACAGCGTCTTGATCCCAATAGATGAATTATAAAACTATTTTTTTGCACGAAGTAAATGATAAACCCTAGGATGAAATCAATGTGTGCCGTATGTGCCACTTACACGTGAATTCTGAGGGAATTTATTATAAATCCACGGTTTTATACATTACCTTACTGACAGAAACTCGAGCCGTTATGAATTTCCCTCAGATAGGGCTCGTGAGCGTGTATGTGGGGGAGGGGCGCGCGTCGTTGGTTGACGCCCGAGGAGATCGAGAGTTCTTGAAAATGAAATAAATTAACTGTACCACAAGATAAATAAGGAGTGACGTATCATATTTTATGTAAAAGTATTCATCATATTTTATGTTATATTATTATGTATTTTTCCAACTTGACAAGATTTGACGAGAAAAATGTTTTTAAAAAATCTAATTTGTTTAGTTTTCTATCCTTTCTATCCCTTGAATATACATTTCGGGCGTAAGCTGCACTATCCTCATCCCCCATTGCAAAAATCAAGAGTTTGGTTCCAAAATTAGATAACTAAAAAAACAACTAAAACGAATACACCTAACTTACACAATAAAACACAATACAAACACGATAACATATAATAAAAGACATGATTTTCGAAAAAATTTGAGGAGTTATCTAATTTTGGAACCAAACCAAATATTGCTCAACATGCATGCAAACAATTGATGTGAAATGTAGGATTCCGTCTTTGTAAGATAACAAAAATGTAATGATCACTTTGTAGATGGGACATGGTGGTATGAAAGAACTTAGAAACATTGGTAGCAGCTACAGGCGACGCCATGCAAGATCACATAAGATAAGAGCATGACAGGACCTGCATACATAACTTCGAGGTAGAAAGCAAGTCAAAATGGGGGGAAAGGGTAGAAGTTAATGAGAAATACAGAGAGCAATTTCTATTTAACACCATGTCTGCCACTAGAATTCATCACAGCACTTGGTACGCGTAAGCTTAAAAGAAAATGAATCAGAAATATTTACAGCTAAACAAACCCCCCTAGAATATTGCATACATTAAGGGTCAATTGAAGAAGTGCTTGCAGGGGAAGTTTATTTCACACCGTATAGACATGACTTGTTTATTGTAGATGATTGGTTATTTTCATTTTCACGCAGATGTTCAGTTCTGGCTTGGTCAGTGAGTACATTCCCTCTAAATCAACATTGCATCTGGGAGCAATAGGTGAACGAACGTTGATATATGACTGTGTAAGAGTCCATTCATGTGTGAGACAAAGCGAGCAAGAGATATCTCTCACCACGTTGAAGAACACACGCCTCAAAAGAATCTCAAAAAATGTCAGCCATCAGCGATTTTACGAACAGAGGTTGGGTTGACAGTGGGGGACATTTGGCAGATGCCTTTACCTACAACATCTTTAGGTAAAAAAGAGGAACAACCGCTTTATAAAAATGATCAAATTACAATACTGCTTCTTAACCAAAAGTGGTTAAAACTGTCATCAGTGGGCAAACAAACAAAAAAAATGTATGTTTGTTTCAGCGGCTGACTGAGCCAGACATAATAACGTTGTCTCTACCAATGGCATGTGATCTCTCAGAGTCAGTGATTTAATCTAAGAATGCATGAAGGTGAACAGAAGAACTAAGACTGCTTTTCTGTGAAATCCCCGTTGTGGCAGCATTACTGGCCAAGCATAACATTAGCGCCACAGTTCAGCATGTTCAGGGCAACATATCATGGGCCCTTTATAGCATATTGGCCTGGTAAAACCTGAAAAGGTGTGATCACACACTTAAGACTTTGCATGCGACAGAACTTTATCTGATCAGTAGACACACCGCCAATCTACTAACAGAATCTCAGACTACTGGCAGACAATGATCATATGACCAGAAGAGAAAGAAAAAGTTAGGCCTATTCATATATGGAATGTGTTGAAGATTGTCTTATCAGTCAGCTTCCATGTATGTTTGTAAGCAAACCCCGGAAGTGAGTATAATTATTTTAGGACTTCCGGTTCCATCGCCCCAAAGTCGATGGGTATTTCGAATGGGTTTTTGGTAAATCGACAGAAATAAGGTCTGACGTTAACAAAACCTCTAAATATTTTCACGTTTAATTCTATGACATAAAACAAAACAATTATAACCCTCTTGTGATTTTTCTTAAAAACGGCGGTTGCTAACAAGTTGCTAAAAGTGACTACTTCCTTTGGCAGGGATGTTAGACGTCATCTTGCATATAAAGCTCACAAATACGGCAACCTGGGCACACATCTCTTAAAACGTAGATGCGGATTCATTCAAGGGGTAATTACTTACCAGGGAACACATTTTTAATAAAGTTTGAAAGAGTTTTCGGAGGCGTGGTGGTGGTTGATATCGAGCGACCTTAAGTGTAGTCTGTTTAGCATCGTCTTAGCTTTTTACTTCTGCTGACTGTATTCGGCTTCAACGGTAACACATGTTGTGTTCATTTGTAAAGATTATCTTGATAGACAAAACATGTAAACATTATAAACCTTTGTTAATCACAGAGCTTATTATCTTCCAAAAGTCTACGGGGAAAATGCATAGGCCTTCGGTCGAGGGAACCAGCGTGGCGCTCACTTCCGGGTTAGCTTACAAAATACGTCATCTTGAGGAACTGGATTGCAAAGCGAATAGAATTCCACTTGTTAAAACAGTTGGAAACCAAATGTTGCTTTTGGGGGTTGTCCACCATTGCTGTTATTTAAACAGTCTGTTCCACAATCAAACATTCAGATGGTTGACACAACCACACGCACATGCATTAAAATATTTTTCTCAAAACACACGAAAACAATTAGTAAAAATATTTATAAAGATAGCTCAGTTGGTAGAGCGTAAGTGGCGTAAAGGTAATGGGTTCAACTTACTGATAAAACATATACATTTATACATGTAATGGAAAGGCACAATTATTCCAACTTTACACCTGTTCAGCTTTTATCAAGTTTTTAAATCTGTTTGACTTTAGTTTGACCCCAAATAGAATGAACCTGTTCTACAGTGTGTCACATGTACACATTGTCACACTTCATGTTGGGTAACCTGTAATGTGTTTGGATAGGACAGATCCTCATATAGATATTTGATTGATGTTGGGTATTGACAAAGTCAATTTAGGGAAGTCATGCACTCGGCGAGGCCATCTTGGCAGCTTTTTCATTTATAGCAAGACCACAGTCTTATCAACTTGAATAGGGGAAGGCAGATATTTCTTAAATCAATGGCTTTATATATTTCATTGCTCTGATGAACACAAAAGAGGATATTTTGAAGAATGTGGAAAGCAAACCATTCTGTGGCACTACCATTGTAATTTTTCCTATACTATGGTAGCGAAGAACCGCCAAAAACTGTTTGGTTACAAACATTCTTCTGAATGGACATAAAAACAAAGATATTTATACATATTTAGGGTAAGTTAAAGGGATAGTTCACACAAAAATGAAAATTCTATCAACACCCTTAAGTTGTTCCAAACCTGTATAAATGTCTGTGTTCTGCAGAATACAAAGGAAGATGTTTGGAGGAATGCCAATAACCAAACAGATCTAATCCCACATATCATGGGAAAATAAATACAATGGCAGTAAATTGGGATGAGATCTGTTTGGTTACTGACATCCTTCCAAATATATTCCTTTGTGTTTAGCAGAACAAAGAAATTGAAACAGGTTTGAACAACTTAAAAGGGTCAGTCAATGATGACAGAATTTTCATTTTTGGGTGAACTGTGCCTTTCAATATTCAGATTTGGTTACACTTTATTTTACATTGCCCGTGTTACAGTGTAATCATACATTTAAGTACTGAGTAATACAAATGAACTAAATGTACTTACTACAGGGTTAGGGTTTGGTTCAGGGTTAGTTACAAACATGTAACATGTGTAACAAGGGCAACGTAAAATAAAGTGTTTCCGAAGATTTTCTTGAACACACAGCAATGCAAAACTGATCGAACTTGTTTAATTGTTTATGTAGGACAGAACGGTTAAAGGGGGTGACAGAGGGGGTGCTGAGCCACAAGGGTACAACAAGCCAGGGCTTGACAGTTAAGCAAAACTATTTATTCGTTGGGGTGAGTCTGTCATTTATCAAGTACCGTCTCTTGTTAATGATGGTCATGCATCATTAGAACTACACAACCTCGGCTCAAACCCAATTCTCCCAGGGACTGGGTTAACATGAAGTTGAAGCTTGAAACTGGGTATGTGTGTACATCATGTATCGTTCCTGTGTGTGGAAGGGTTTCAAGATGTCATTCATTTGTCATTCAAGATGACAAAAAGGGCCATTGATGGAACAGTACAATGAAAAGTACACTGACAAACGCCTGAATTTCATTATCTCCTTTTCCTTCCAACTGCTTGTTTCCTTTTCATGTTTGTATGCTCACTGCTGTCCTTGGGTTGGCGTTGTGGGACTTTAGTGACAAAGCTGTCTTTGTGCTCTCAGGTTAGAGAGAAAGAAGCACAAACTGTGGCCCAATCTGCTTCCTTTTTTCTATTTTCTGTCTAATCTAAAAATGCGGAAAGCGTCAACATGTAGTACGGCCACATAATGTCTACCTGGGACATCTTGGTTATGTGTGACATAAACAGGCAGCGACGACACATCTGTAGTTCACCTATTATGTAACAAAATTAAATTATTGACTGACAATAATATGAAACTATATCTATCATCTGAGTGCTGAGTTTCTGTTTTTAGGCGTTCTTGATCGATCTTGCGCAGAGGAGAGTCGCTGAAATAAACAATGGAGGTCTGTGTGAATCTCATTAACATCTGGAAGAGAGCAGAAAAAGCTCGATCACACATCCAACGCTTGTAAAATGAGCCTCTCTCAGAACATCTGCAACTTCAGATGAAAATAACCGTCACAGATTTTTTGGGATTTACTTATTTTAAAATGAGAAAATTATTATACCGTGATTTTCTTTCCTCGTCATCATCTTGTTCATTTAGGTAAATACCATCCATAGATGAATGCCATCATGAACTGTAAAGCTGTTCTTGTGACATTAGTCTGGTGTTTCTCTTGGATCTGTGCAAACACCACCACCACAATCAAGGTAATGTCATTTTAAAGTGCATTTTATAATAAAGACATTAGCTAATTTTAATGATTTCTGCACACAATTAAAAGCACACAATTAAATTACACAATGCTTTTATTGTTTTTTTTAGAAAAAGACAAAGAACTAAAATACCTTCTGGAGCCACCGGTATATGCCGAGGTCACTGCTCGTCGCGGACACATGGCCATTTTGCCATGTATGATAATGATCAAACCAGCGCACTACAGAGTGAAGTGGACCAAGATTGAACCCCTCAAAATGGGAGTGCAAAACATAGTGCTCATAACAAATGGACACGCAGATAAAAAGTACGGCTCACTTGGGCCTCGAGCGTCTCTTCTGCGTGCACACAGCCTAGATGTTTCCCTTCGCCTTACCGACCTGGAGCTGGAGGATGACGGCAGCTATCGATGCGAACTAGTCAATGGAATCGAGGATGAAAATGTCATCATTACTCTGAGAATTGAAGGTACAGTCAGAAAAACCTATCACAACAGTTTGTTGAAGAGTGACACAGAAACGCTCACTAGATTGAGTGCTAGCTCGCTGTGGTTTTCTTGTTATCTTTCATCTTCTTATTGACAGCTTGATTTATGACTGTCAATATACTTAAAAGCCTCCGCCTTTAATCCACTTAGCTAACTCATTTTTTAAATTCCACATATTGCTTAACTCCAAATAATGTTTTAAATGATAGGCTCACAATTCATTTCAGGAGTTGTTTTTCCTTACCAAAGCCAACGTGGCCGGTACAGATTAACTTTCTTAAATGCTCAAGAGGCTTGTGCTGAGCAGGATGCAACTCTTGCCACATACAAGCAGCTTTATCGGGGTAAGAATCTTATATTCATATTTACACCTTGTTCATATGATTTAAGTTATTTTGGTGAATTTTATATTACGTGACCTTTCTTTAAGATTTTTACCCGTAGGCTATACGAATAAAAAATTAATTTAATATTCAATGGCTGGGTCTGGGTTTTAAAATCTAGGTTGACATGGGTGTGTGGTGCTTTGTGTAATTTCTTGTATTTTGGAATACACTCATGTTTGATCCTGCACTGCAGCTTGGACTGAAGGGTTGGATTGGTGTAACGCTGGATGGCTGAATGATGGAACTGTTCATTACCCAATTCTGCACCCACGGCCGGCTTGTGGAGGTGGTCTCCTGCCAGGCATCCGGAGTTATGGCCCACAGCATAGAGCAAAGGAACAATTTGATGCTTTCTGCTTCACCTCTACCACTAAGGGTAAGGGAACAAGGATTCTGTTGTGATTTTAATGGAGCTCATTTGGTTTAAGTATTTATTGGCTTTAACAAAAATTAGATTTCTGATGTTTGATGTAAAATAGATGACAGATTTTAGGACAGAGTACATTAAACTAGCAATATTATTCTAAACCCTTATAGATTTACAAATCGGGTCAAGTTTTTTAATGTTTGTAAATTCACAATCTATTCTTCAATCCATGTCTTTACTGTACATACTCATATTTAAAACTTAATTGCAACTGGCATCTTAACTGCAAAACTGTTTATGTTTAAAACAAATGGTCATTAGAAACAAAGGTTTGCTCTTTACCCCTATACACTATCAATGAGACACTCATTGTTGTTTTTTGTTGTAAAAAGACACAGTGGTCTGTTACTTGAAAAGTATCATGTTTGGCAGTAAAACATGACATTTACCTCTGAAACAGTTGGCTATAATTTACCAAATCTTGTTTTTAGAAAACTCTAACAAAACTTTTTTTTGCTTAACGCTGCACTGTAATAAATTGATTTGTTTTAACTAATAATATTAAGATACCCATCCGCCTTAAAATTTTTAGTTATTCAATTTTTAAATATATAAAATACATTTTGAGTTATTATATAAACATAGTAGTTATTACATGGATGTTAACTAATATTTTTAAGTTGAATTAACTTAAACTTTTAAGAAAAACTAGGTAACTTAATTTAAGTTAAAACAACATATCACTTTACAATGTGTAAATACCTAGATTGTGAACAATCCATCTTATTCTTACTTTTCCAGGTTCTGTGTTCTACATTCCAGGCCCGTTGGATTTTGTAGAGGCAGAACATGCCTGCAGAAAAGAGGGTGCCGGTCTAGCGAGGGTTGGTCAGATCTATTCCTCTTGGAAGTTTCAAATGCTGGACCGCTGTGATGGAGGCTGGCTGCAGGATGGCAGTGTACGGTTTCCCATCATAAACCCAAGGGAACATTGTGGGGGGGTTACAGAACCGGGCATTCGCAGCTTTGGCTTTCCCAGCAAATCTTCCCGCCTTTATGGGGTTTACTGCTACAGGTATTTCCACCAGCAGGATACTGTATAATGGCTTACTGCTACGTTTTAGGTTTACTGTATCCTTTCATCTCTGCAGAACATAATATTATGGGGCACATACAGCCCTTCTACACTGCATTAAGTATGTATTTGGCTAATTTAAAACTGTAGAATGCAAGTTGCCTTTAAGCTGTAAATATTCTTGGAAACTTTCACTTCAAAGTTAAGAAATGATACAAAACCTACTGCTAGAATAACTGTTAGCTTGATATGCACTTGCTAACTCTCTAGTCCTGAGTGCGTTGTGCATGTGCAGCATTGCAATTGCGTTCTTAAGAACAAAAACAAAAGGCACTAAACATTAGTCACAGTGTTTATAACACACAATGGCTGAGATGTTCTGGAAATACATTTTTCTTTGAGTTGACAACTTTACAGCATGAGTTATTAGCAGCAAGAACAGTACAGTATGTACAGTAAACTACACTTAAGTCTAACAAATTTTCAAGGTATTTTTAACAGAATATACACAGCTGCCTTTGCAGTCTGTTTTACTTTAGAGCAATAGGCTAGAAATGCATATCATACACAATAAATACAAACTTTCTGTTGTTACTTTGTTAATTCTACAATACAGAAAACATTTTTAAAGACTTTAATTTTAAGAAAAGTGGGAGGCTTTTATTACTTTTATGAATGTTAGTATTTTTTTAAACCAGGATTTTTTTTTGTCTGGGACCAGCTGTTAATAAAATGACCCATTACAGAATGTGGATTTTAATATATTCGGTCGTGACTTTAAAACAAAACTCTGCATCATTTATAAATTATGTAGGGGCCCACACATACAGTGTTTCTCAACTACAACTTAAAGCTGTAAAGTCAAAAGAAATATTCATAAAAAACATTGTTTTCAAAAAGAAAATATCAGTGAAAATCAGTGAAATCACTATGTTAAGTTAGAATGTTAACCACAGATGTGTTCATTTAATCCATTAACCTTTGTTTAAACTAGTTTCCTAAATTTAGTGGAGCTACATCTGACTGAAAAATTGTAAGCACATTTTTACTTTTTAATGCGATTGCTCTGATTGCATTCATCTGATGTTTCTAGAGTGTAGGATGCCCTGGTTTCAGGCTATCAAAAACTAAAATATGATTTTATTAGTGATGCATGAAACAAACCGTAGTAGTGGGTCTAAAATGGCCATCCTCCAGAGTTACGCTACATACCTGATAAACTGAGCACCAAGTCGCAGAATATCTGAAGTCTGCTGAAGTATCTTCCCTGCTTCATAACGCTTCATTGACCCAACATTTGACACACATCAGCAAACAAAAGGGATGGGCTGGTGTGCCTTACCTAACTTGATCGGCAAGCTTTACAATGTCTTAAGTGCTTGTGGCTGCAAGAAAGGTTCTTCTTCAAACACACTAGATCATTTTCATGACATTTTCCTATACAGTAGCATGTATAAGAATATCCCTGTTTAGAATAATTCAAACTATAGTTTAAAAAAACATATGCTGGGACATGCAAGGTCTACGAGTTCTTTAACTCAAGCTGAGTCTTTTGAGTGAGGAAAACACAGAACATGAATAAGTAATGCTGATGATTACATTTATGCACTAAAGGGCTATAATGTCAAACAAAAATTGTGATTCAGACCAGCTGAGATTAGACAGGAGTGGTTTCGTTGTTGTCTCATAATTTATTTTAAAAAGAGAAAGGAAAGAACAGGATGAAATGAAACATGCTGGATGCTTGGTCCAACAGTTACAAGCTTTGTTTGGATGTTGCTTTTAATCAAGTGTGCTTATTGTGTGCAAATTGAGGGTTACAGTAAATTGTATCTTAGAATTACAAAACGTGTAATTCAGTGTCATGTGTACACAGAGAGAAATTGAGTAGAAATGAGCTGAGAGGGGTATAATGAATGTTAATGATTCTTCAGTCCTATTTTCCTTCACTTGTCCTGTTTTAGCTGTACCAGTGTTGATGCCAAACTAGCTAAACAAAAAAAAAAGGAATAGTTGTTCACCCCAGATTGCTTTTTGGAGCATCAAAGTGGGTTACTCTAATGCCATGGCCAAGTTGGGAAGAGCCAGGACATCTTTAAAAATTATTAAAATTGTATCCGGCTAAAAAATGGAAGTCATATATGCCTAAAATGGCACGAGGGTAAACTTTGGATTAATTTTGGGTGAACTATTCCTTTTAGTGGGACATATTTTCTTATAAAATATATAATGATGTTATACAGTATAAGGAACGCAGTGGGGATGAAGGCATGTTATGATATAGACAGAAATGAAGGAAATAAATGCTACTATGTCAAATCCTAATTGTTCCATTTTATATCCAAATACTCTGGTGTTGTTTTTTCTGTTGTTGTTACTTCTACGCCTATTTCCTTGTGACCAGTGGGCCATGTCACCGTTTCTCCATTCGAGGATGCAGGTCCAACTGTGAGCAGAACACAACACACAACCATGAGCCTTTCAATGGTATCATGAGTCCAAAAATGACAATTCTATCATCATTTACTCACCCTCTTGTATGAAAAAACCTTTATGACTTTCTTTATACCCCAGAACACAAAAGAAGAAACTTTGAAGAATGTTGTTAACCGGCCCCCTTTCACTTGCATTGGTTTTGTGTCCATGCAATAGAGGTGAATGGGTGCCGGTGCTGTTCAGTTACCAACTTTCTTGTAAAGAAAGTCATACAGGTTTAAAATGAAATGAGGGTGTGTAAATGATGACAGAATTTTCATTTTCGGGTTTAACTTTAACTTTAAGCAACTTTAAAATATAATTTATGTGGTTTACAACTAAAATATTATACTATATATTATTTAATGAAATAAATTACCTGCCTATGTTAAGTGACACCAATTTTATACGATTACGCTATTTTATAAGGATTAGCAGAAATCAAGCCAACACAGATCTTTATAGTAACATTTACAGCAGTATTTTTCTCAAAATAATAATCATGTCTCCCGGCATTGATCTCTCACCTGGTGTACATGTGATCTGAGGTTCTTCCCACTGTCCATTGTTCTGGCACGTAATAACCGGGTTCTGTCTCTGGATGAAGCCAGCCTCGCAGTAGTAGCGCACCTGTGAACTCGTCTTGTATTTTAGCTGCCGCTGTCCGAACATCTTAGCATGGAGCACGAGAGGAGGCTGGCCACAGAACGCTGCTAAAGAAAAACCAATTGATAATGAAGCTTGCACCCCACTGGTCCCCAGTACCCCTGGAGATGGTGATGTACTCACCAATGCCCTTCTTGCAGGTATAGGAGAGCTGGTAGTTACATGGGATATCGCTCCAACGTCCATTATCGTACCATACCATGACAACACAGTCCTCCCCTGACAGGAAGTAGCTGTCTGGTTGTCCACGATACCAATTCTCATAAAGCTGATACAATGTGACGGGAAACATTGCCATTTAAAGTCATTTGTTAAAATTTTTGGAAACATACTAATACTAACAGATGCTGACTAGGAGATGTCCGTGTCTCAAAGTGCAAACTGCAGACAGATACTGTAACATGCAAAATGACAAGAAAACCAGACATCAGAAGACTCACCAATGGGCTTCCGTCTGACCAACGGAAATCTCCCTCAATGGTCTTGTCATTAAGACCCGTCCACTGATACTCCCTGTATTTATCTAAGCAAAGAATTAAACGGCAAAAACAAGTCACAACATTGATATCGCTTCAGGTTTAACACCCGGATGTGGCGTACTGTGTACAACAGAAATGCGAAGGCCCTTTTACACACAGCCAGCATTCACTCGCATGAATAGGACGACAGTTTCAAAGCACTTCAACGTTTCAGTGATTCTAAAGAATGCATGGCTTCGCAATGAAATGTCAACAAACCTTGTCCTTTTCTGAATTCCTTTTCATCATGTTATCTATAAATGCTTTGGACGCAGCTGTCCTTGACTCTTAAGCAACAAACATAATTTCCCATAAGCAGTAGGTTTACCTTTCACCACTCTTAAATGATTTTTAATTAATTTATACTTAAGATCAAATCGAATTCCATGAACATCTGATTATGTAATCACACTTCACCACCTGACAGATTGATATCTGTACCATCCCTTGATAACATGTCAAGCTGATCAGATCACATTCTGACAGTGTCACCGGACGTACCATTGATGAACTCTTGTTCCTCAGGTGACATAACAGACACCAGGTGACCTCCACACATGCGGCAGTGCTGCTCCGCCACCTCCCACTTCTGCCGTTTGGGAAAGTGTTTGTAACAGGACCCTTGGAACTTTTCCCAGCCTGGTTCACAGTGTTCAAGATCTTTGCGGGGAAGAACAAGAACCATAAAAGAGTTGAAAAGGTGATTTATTTGTTTAGATTGAAAAAAAAATTTTTAAGAATATGAAAAACACATTAAAAAGCAATATTTTACTGTATATCAGTGCAAACAAAACACAAAAGATCACAATGCTAGGTTTGAAGAGGAAACTAGAGCAATACGGAAGCTGAAGCAGATGTAAAAAGTAGGGAAGTTAAGAAACCTGATGACAGAAAAGTTTTCTCTTTATCCGTTTCTTTATGGTTGAAGAGGCTTATTCAACCACAGAAAAAAAGTCCTGGGAATGTACTTTTATAAATCTTTCTTCAATCCAAAGCTTTTAAACATCACAGCAATAATATTGTCTTAAATAAAAAATACACATAAATAGTAATAGTCCAGGCATATAATGAAACTATAATTGTAATAGCATAACTCACCTGTTTGGCAGAAGTCTCCTCCATAGGTGGGTAGACAGAGACACTTAGGACGCGTTCCACTGTCCACACAGGTGCCTCCATTTTTACAAGGGCTCTCCATACATGCGTCTAATGAAAAGACCAATAACAAGTTGAAATAGCTTGAAAAATTTAGAAAATTCATTAAATCCCCATTTGGTGCAAAGTCCAATTTGTAATTTTTTGGAAGATCTATTGAAAATATGCAATATAATATACATAACTATGTCTACAGAGGTTTTTAAAGACCCAACATGATAAAGTGTTATGTTTTTATTGCCTTAAAATTAGCTTTTACTGTCTACATACACCGCGGGCCCCCTTACATGGAATTCACCATGTTGTTTCTACAGTAGCCCTACAGAGCGCATTTCGTAAATACGTTATCTCCTTTTCTGCTGAAGAAAGAAAGTCATACAGGTTTGGATTGACATGAGAGTAAGTACATGATGAAAGAATTACAAATTTGGGGTAAAATACATTAAATAAAACATTATAATACCACAAGATGGTGGTAATATGCAGTAAAATGAAAGTCTGCGATGTAACATTGCCTTTTTTCTGTGTTTGTCGTGTTATCAGTTTCTAGCCATCATGGCCCCACTAAACCAACACCTGCTGTATGCATGACCGAAACTATGTATTGTGATTGGCGCTACAAACTTCCATAACACACTTTTTCCTTCTATCACTGGCTGTCTGCAATGTAGTCAGATAAAAAGCAAATCAGCTTAGACAGATTAGCCCATGTCAGTCACAAAGTTTCCTTGAATGTAGATAAAGCGGCCTACTTGACAAGAGATGGCGCCCCCTTTCGAGATTATATAGTATAGCCACAAATGAAACACCCAATAGATGGCACTCATTTCAAATGTTTTAGGGGTCTAGGCCTTTTTGATTCTGAATCAAACAGTCTTTTCAGAACAGTGAAAGACCCAGTATTAACACATACTAAATAAAATTATTATACATAATAAAAAATATGAAATATATACATTCAGGAAAAAAAGATTTGGGGAAAAAACAATAGGAACAATCAAATAGGTAATATTCTGTCCAGCTAAGCATTAAAGAAAGAATTGGAGATCCCTAAAGTTATTAATTCTCAAAATAAGATGTGCTTACCTGAAATATTGCTTGTCCTCACCAACATTCTTTGTGTTGGTCTTGAATGTTGATTGATAGGCTCCGATGTGGTTTTAACATAATTTTCATCTTCCATGTTGTTTAAGTTTTCTGTAGTAATCAGGACATAATCTGGAGTTTGCTCTGTTGTGACTAGAGTTTGCTCTGTTTGTTCTTCGGTGGGGGTCTCGGTAAAGTCAGACCCACCTAAGGTTGTGAAGTCTTCTGTGGTAAATGGGCCATCACCACTGAATTCTACATTTGCTCTGAACTCCCCCGGCTTTGTAGAAGAGGTAAAAGTCTGCCATTCGGGTGTCTGGGTCACAGCGGGCAACAGTGTAACCTCCAGACCTGTAAAGGGTCTCATAGTACTGTCATCATTCTCATCATTATCAGCATTCGTTAGATCTTCCATATCTGTCATACTGAAGGGTGTGATAGTTTCCGCATTTAAATGTGGATGCACAGTAGCTGAGGACCAATATTCTGAGGACTCCCTTGCTCCTGAAGACTCATCTTCATGACTGCCATCCACATCCATAGTAAAAGTAGATTTATTGATCTCGGTGGATGTGGTGTAAAGCTGATTGGGTTCTCCCTCAAGTCCTTCCCGCTCCACCTTCTCCAGTTCCTCGTGTACAGACCCAAGTACAGCCAATGTGCTGCTTTCATTGAAACGTCCTTCCATCTCCCCTGGGGTATTCATTTCTACCTGTGCAGGCCCTTGTGTGTTCAGTGTCTCCAACAGGTGAGGTGTAGGTGTGGTCAACAGTGTGACTGGCAGAATATCGTCAAGATCACCGGAGCCTTCAGATGACTCAGGTTCATTTACACTTATAAGTGTTGTGCTCTCAGTAATGTGATGACTGACATTCTCATCCGTACCAAGAGACATAGGAACAACTGAGGACCCCTCACCAACATCTTCAGAACTGTTCTGATGTCCTTCACTAGAGTCTTCATGTCGGGGTTTAAAACCTACTAATGTACACATCAAACACAAAAATGTGCAATGAGGGATAATTCAAAAACCTTGATTTAAGTATGTTTGTACTGTAACCATATAGTAGTGGAAAAGTCACGTCTAACTTTGGACTTTATTCAAATATTTTATTAAAAATTAAAATGCTTTACTCATTCTCGAGTTGTTCCAAATCTGTATCAATTTCTTTGTTCTGATGAACACAGAGAAAGATGTTTGGAAGAATGGTTGTAACTAAACAGTCCTTGGCCACCATTGACTACCATAGTAGGAAAAATTACAATAGTAAAAGTGCCCCAAAACGGTTTGCTTTCTTACATTCTTCATATATATATATATATATATATATATATATATTATTTTGTGTTCAACAGAAAATTTATGAAGCAATTTTTCCTACTATGGTAGTCAATGATGGCCAAGAACTGTTTGGTTACAAGCATTCTTCCAGATATCTTTCTCTGTGTTCATCATAGTCGACGCCCACGGACCGTTGGCTTAACGTCTGATGCATAAGGCACACTTTTCTGGAAACACTTCGAAAACGTCATCTGATTGGTTGAATTTCACAGGATTTCCGGGAGACACGCGTGTCGCCGTCTGATCTAAAAAGTAAGCTGTCGTGTTAACAAACGGTTGCTATAAGAATTCATCACGAGCGACTAAACACTTAAGTCTTAAAAGTATGCGAGGTTCAAGGGACAAACTTATAATCCTTTTGTTGCTGTTAACTTTTGACATGTTTGTGAATGTACACCGGTCTGTTACTGCGGGCACATTTCCACGCCTCTAACATGACGCGGCACATAACGAAACGTGATTGATTGCTTTACCTGTCAGTCATATGGCCTCTTGGGTGGGCCTTGGCCAAAGAAAGCGGCGATAAGGCTATGCGAGACCACGTTCATCAGAACAAAGAAATTATACAGATTTTTAACAACTTGAGGGTGAGTAAATGATGATAGAATTAACATTTTTGGTTGAACTGTCCCTTTAAGGCAAACAATTACTGTGCACACAACACATTTGCAGTTACATTAAGACATAGCCCAGGAAAATGACTACAAAATATTATCACAAGAGAGGATTAGCAAACATAAATAACAAATAAAATTGTAGTCAATTTACATTATGTTTAATTTCCTGTGAGCTTTTTGTATGTCTATTCATTTTTGTTAGAATAAAACTAGACACACTGAAATTTGCCTTTTTGTCCAATTAATAGCTTAGTTAAGTGTTTTGTCCATGTACCATACACCTAGAATTTGGATGGTTTATTCTATCGTGAGGAGGCATTAAAAGCATATATTGTACAAATATGCCCCCTGGCCACTACTGTGGCACTTTAATCGGATTTAACATTACATTACACTACACAAATTAAATAAAAATTAAACAAAATAAAAATTACTGTAGCATATTAAATAAATAGAATTTATTGTACTTACTCAAGCTAGTATTGTTAAGATACATTGATGAGAAGCTCTCTGTCACAGTCTCAGATGTGGATGCTCCATGCGTCTCAGATTCATTCAGGATGACCAGAGGATCTGTCTGTTCCGTAAACGGCCGAATGAAATCCTTAGCTGAACCATCCAATCTATCAGAATCACTGGTTGTGCTTACTGATGTGGAATGAGTTGTAAAAGAAAGCTCTGTCTCTGGAGCTTCTGTGAAATTCCCTACATTTTCTTCGAGTGTATCATTGTGCTCTACCCAAAGAAGAAAAGTTGAGAGACCTGAGGGGACTTCTTGAGCTGTGGTGTGAACACTTGTGCCGTATTCCAGTGTAGTGCCCTCAGTGGTTATGGTTATCTCCCTGTTTATATGATCTTCATCATCCAGGTTGGTAGGCATGGGTTGGAAGTGTTTGGGTTCAAAGGAGGGTTCCTGTGTTCCCTCAGCCTGAACTTTGGTAGGTGGGATGTAGTCAACCGGCTTTCCTGGCTCTAAGTTTGTGTTGGGCATTGGTTGGTAGTGTCTGTGATTGCTGCTTTTCACAATATCAACATTTGACACTTGCTGTACACCTGGTTCTCTCTCGGGCATGGAATGATCCATGTAAGTCTCTGGCACTGCATTGACGGGATTGGCATCCACTTTCTGCCAGATTACCTCGAGGGACTCCAGATTTCTGTCTGTGCTGGGTGGGCTGGTGAGATCTCCATTGGTGCTGTCAGTGAAGTCATCCTGAGGTCTTGAGGTATGGTTGTGTTCCTCGGGTTCTTTCGTAGCGTGTGTGCTGTGAATGTTAAAGGACTCAACAGCCCCCTGGACTTCATTTTCTGAATGCTGGGTGAACTGATCCACACTGTACTCTTCATGAGGGTCAGCTAAAGTCACAATAAGCTGCTCTTTGTCTTCAGGCTCTGTGGCCATATAATCTATAGGGGGGACTGTTTGATAGTTGCTGTTACCTTCAGATGAAAAGTGAAACAGACCTATTGAATCTTACTGTTACAGTTTTTCATAACAGATTGTGAACACTGTGACAGCAGAACTCCAAAGTTGTAATACATTAAAACACATTAAGGCACAATATGTAACTATAGCAGTAGAGGTTGCAAAACCATTACAAAGGCCTTGGTTGATGACACTATGAAGAGTTGTTGATGGACAACAGGAGTGTGCTAGTGGTTTTGGTATATTTTAATGTATTTGTTAACATTAGTACAAATATAACTAAAAAGGGATAGTTCACCCCAAAATAAAAAATCTGTCATAATTAACTCATAATTCTCATTTCAAACCTGTCTGACTTACTTTCTTCCGCAGAACACAAAAGTTTGTTAACTGGACCCCATTCACTTGCATTGATTTTGTGTCCATACAACAGAAGTGAAAGGGGGCCAGTGCTGTGCGCCTACCAACTTTCTACAAAATATCTTCTTTTGTGTTCTTTGGAAAAATGAAAGTCATAAAGATTTGAAATGACAAGAGGGTGAGTAAAAGTAAATTTTCATTTTCACTTTAACAAATGAGAAATAACAGGTTTTTTGTATGTATTCAACTTTGATAATGTAGGTTAGCATCAATATAATTGTTTGTGTTAGTTCATGGTGCATTAACAGTTTCAACATTTCATTTTGAAAATATTTTATTAAAAGCGAAAATTAACATGAACCAGGATTAATGCTGTAAAAGTATTTCCCATTGTTGTAACATTGTTCATGTTAACAAATGCATTAACTAATTGTTAAAAATCCAACCTTAGTGTAAAGTTTAACGAAATTGTACATATTGTGCCTTTAATTAAACAAAAGGCGTACGCTGAAAACAAATCTCCAACTACCTCTAAAGCAGTAGGCATCGTGGCGACTGTGTGGATCAGGGAAGCCTGTCTGGTTGCTAAAACGATAGACCGTCTTGACACCAGGCTCAGAGCCCCCACAACGCTCTCGAGGGGTCACAATAGGGTAGCGAACACTTCCATCAGCCAGCCAGCCTGGACTGCAATGGTTCAGACCATCATTCCAAGCAGCATATAGCTGACCGGTGGTTGCAAGCTGAGCTCCCTGCAGCTCACAGTATGCTTTAGCTTCTGCCAAGGTGAAGCGCTGTGGGGTCGAGCCATGAAACACCTCACCTAAAACAGATTGCATCCATAATCAAATAACCAATTAGGCATGTCAAAAAGATTTACATTTTATAACAGGTAAGGGCGTTGTGGCACTACCTAAAACCTCCTTAGCTGTTATAAAATGTACTGTAACCCACCGCTTCGCAGGCCTTATTGCTTTTATAAAACGGTTATTCCATATGCGTAGCAAGGTTTCATAAAATACAGTAAGTAAAATGGGTAACACTCTACATTAAGGTACCCTTTATGAAGCATTTATAAATGTGTTCATTAATGATTAAGAATTGCATTATAAAGCAGTTATAACGGCCTGAATAAAAGGGGATTCTAACGAAATACCTGCCAAATAGTGAGCAGGTATAAGAAAAACAACATAACACCCTAGAGTGACCAGTCTGATAGCCTATATTGCAAATTACATCAAGATAACAATGAAACTGCTTTCGAGTCACATAAATAAAGAATACATTTATTAAGCATTTATAACATGTGAGTTAAAAATGGCTTACGATTTGGCAGGTATTTCGTTATAATCCCTCTTTTTATTCATGCAGTTATAACTGCTTCATAATGCATCTGTAAATGTCTTATTAATAAAAAAATTAAAAATTATAAATGCTTTATAAAGGGTACCTTAACGTGAAGTGTTACCATAAGGATATTTAAGCTATGTAAGGCGGTCAACCATTATAAATCGGTGTATTTTATAACAGCTTAGAACTTTGCACAGCCAATCAGAATCAAGGACCTTTTTATAATAGTGTTTTTTTAAGTGGTGGATGTAGCACCCCCTGGTGGTAAGTGACGCAAAATAACATTTAAAATACTATTTAAATGGATAAAAGAAGCTTTTTAGATGACATTTCAAACGTTTAAAATACAGAATTGATATTTGCACAGTTTTAATATTTAATACATAAATATTATATATATGTATATAATATATATGTATTTTTTGATGGTCATGTGCAATCGAGAGCGAGAACAGGCTACTCAGTCACATGATATGATTCCATCTAATCAAAACTCTGCTACATCAGTAATAAATTCACACAATAACTGCCATAAAATAAATATAAATACAAATGAATACTCTTTTAATTGTATATGGTATTCATGTGCTTTTGTATGGCGGTTCACAGGTGGTACTTGCAATGTCTAATTTTATCAAAGATGTCCTTGGCTTGAAGCCTTTTATACAGTTCTCAACTATCAAAGATGCATCCGATAAATATTAATTTGATTAGCAGCCAAAAAACGGCAATTAGCTATGACACCAAAAGATCAGTTTACCGTGAATGTTTTCCACATAGCAGTACACGTCAAAGAGCTCATCAGCATCCATCGTGCCGTAGTTTCTAACACCTGGTAATCCATCCATGTCTCCAAAACAGCCTTCCCGAGGCATCTGGATTGGGTATCTGAAAAGTCATAACAGAGAAACCATGCAAATGCATTGTTAGAGTAAATGCATGCATTTCTTGTCGGTACTAAAAACCATCTAGACCAGCCGTATGCTGTTAGTCCAATTACCTAACAGAGCGATCTGAAAGCCAGCCGGCATCACACTGCTCATAGCCGCTGCGGTACGCAGCCAGCAGCTGATCTGGAGAAGCAATCTGAGCTCCAATGTGCCTACAAGCATCTTTGGCCTCATCAAACCTAAAGGCATAACGACTAGAGGTATGGCGGTAGAGGAAGACGACACCTGAGAACACAAAGCACGTCATATATCACACCTACATTTATTTTTGTCGATTCTAATAAAACTTTAATAATTTTATGACGGTGATAAAAGTAAGCAGCGATCACCTTTAACTTTGACCTGAGCCAGGCCTTGAGCGTCCTCCAGCCCGTGCTGGACTTCACATCGGTAGAAGCCTGTGTCGTTGTGAATCAGGCCATCCAGTCTGAGGGTGAGATCATTCGAAGAGGCAGCATAATTCAGCAGCGATGCCCTGCCTTTATATAACTCACTCACCTTTACCCTCTCCCCACGGGCCACTAGGATCTCTGTCTCTCTGTTTGATGAAAGAAAGCTCCATTTGACTCGTGGCTGGGTAAGCACGGCATGCCGTCCCAGAGAGGGTGTTTGCGACAGAGACACGAGGCAGGGCAGAGTCAAGGAGTGCCCCAAAACGGCAGGCACAGGGAAGCTATTGGGAATGGTCACTTGTAGAACTGTGGTCTCATCTGAGGAAGAAATATTAATCGATGATATAGTACTATTTTGACTGTTTAATGCTCTCGAAATGGACTTTTTACCACAGGGCAATTTGCGATTCATGGCTTTCTTTTAATGTGAGATTTCCAATTAGATTTTGACATTTATATGTACATTTACTGACTTTGCAATGCTAGAAAGCATAAAAGCGCAATAACCCCTTTTTGCTGACACTAGTCATGTAAAAACATATTTTCTCTGACCTTCTTAATGCAGTTTGAGAGGATGTGTATATGGAATCAAGTCTGAATGTATTATTTGAGCTTAGAAAGCAGTCTGTGACCTTATGTGTCATTTATCTTTAATACCGTCTCATAAGACACACCTGCAGAAGACGACAGGACAAAGAGGCAGATGGCACGCAGCAGTAGATGCAGGAACATCGCTGATCTGAGACCAGAAGAGAGAGAGTGAGAGAGAAAAAAGAAAAACACTGTAAAGTCAAACAAAAACAGGCAATACGATTTTGGTGTTCAAAGTGATAGTGAAAATTCTGTCATATTTTACTCGTACAGGTTCTTCTCTCTCAATTACAGTCTAAAAAATGACATAGTACGGAATCTGCGTTATTGAAAGTCACAACTGACATTATGCTGTCTACTGATAATGGGAATGTTGTTGCTTTGGTCCTTTTAGATCTCAGCTCAGCATTCGATATGGTTAATCATGACATTTTAATTTATCGTTTAAGTTATGTTGGCATTCAGGGTACCGTTTTAAAGTGGTTTTCGTCCTATTTAACTAATAGAAATGTCTCTGTTTGCATTGGATAACATACTTCTTCAGTAGCAAACCTCTCTTCTGGCGTTCAACAGGGATCAATCCTAGCTCCCACACTTTTCTCCTTATACATCCTGCCACTGGGATCTTTGTTTTCCAAACATGGAGTGTCGTTTCATTAATATGCTGACGACACCCAGTTGTACCTTCCACTTAAATGTAAAGATTCTTGTTTTATTGAGGCGTTGCCATCATGCTTTACAGGATCTGAAAACATGGCTTTCGCAGAATTTCGTTGGCCTTAAATGAGAAAAAACTGAAGTTGTATTGTTTGGATCAAGTGATTTTTATGAAGGGGCGATCTGGATCTAGGCTGCTTAAGTTCTCTTGTTACTGCGTGTGCAAAATACCTTGGTGTCTTATTTGACTCAGGACTTCGGTTCGATAGACAGATTCATTCTGTTGTTAAATAATGATTTTTTCATTTACGTCGCCTTGCTAAAGTTAAAACTAATAACTAACTAACTACACAAAGGAAGATATTTGGAAAAATGTCAGTAACCCAGCAGACCTCATCCCCCATTGACTCCCATAATATTTATTTTCCCTACTACTGCAGTGAATGAGGAATGAGATCTGTTTGGTTACTGACATTCTTCCAAATATCTTCCTTTGTGTTCCGTGGAACAAAGACATTTATACAGATTTGGAACAACCCAAGGGTGAGTAAATTATGACAGAAATGTCTTTTTCTGGCTGAACTGTCCCTTTAATAAAAATAGAAACTGAATTTATTTCAATTATTCATGTCTTTAAATTGAACTGCTTTCTGTTTCAGTGGACGTTCATTAATATTCAGAGGGAGAAAATGACACACTGCCTTGTGTGAGAAAGTGAGAAAAGGGAGAGAAAGTTCTTTGTGCTTTTGCTGATGCCAGATTGTATAAATTCACACTGCATGATTATTTTAACAAAAATTGTATGATTAGATTATATGTGTCCTCTACAGTTTCTGTTTTAAAAGATTAGTTTTAAAGACTGAACTAGCCAATAAAATGGTACAGAAAGCCCAACACGATGGTCAAACACCACAGTAAACAAATTTCACGGGCACAATTTTTTGTATGCTTATTCTTCACATGCAGAGACTCCACAAACTTACAATTTGTGAAAAATATTTTTTTATTAATTTAATTGATCCTTGAAGGTAGTTTATGTGCGGCTCTGCCTTTTCACAAGCCTCTTTGATTTTGAGGTTAGTCAAGGGTTTGCTGGACAAGAGGGATTTGGCAACCCTTTGCTAAATCCAGCTGGCACGATTCAGATTCTTGGAGTCTTTAGGCCCTCTTGTATGTGCTCAGAATTCAGACGATTCTCAGAAAAGACCAACTATCCTTCGCGGACATGAGCATCTCTTTACCAATACATCCATCTCCACTTGTGTCATCTTTATGCACCTGTCTCCACACACCCTTTACGCCACACAGAGAGCACATTATAAGCTGTGTTTAGCCTAATGCCTTAGTGAAAGGGAATGTTTTTTAGCGGCTAGATGGTTTCTGTGTGAGAGAGGCAGAAATAAATGAATAAAAGACCACCTGCTAGATCTGCTGAAATACTGTTTGTAAAGACTGGATGAATTACATAGTCATGGCTCAAAGGAAGAGCGAGAGAAGCGAACTAGGCAACACACTGGAGCATAAACATTTGCAGTAACTTTGACAAATTGTGAATATTGTAAACTCAAAAATGAATCCTAGGAAAGTTCAAAAACACCACACAAGTAAATGTTCAGGTACTGTAGGAATTAAGTCAACATTTAAATAAAAAAGAAAGGAGGAAATAGAAGTTGATGACATCAATTTAACATGATAACATATCATTGACTTAAAGTTATTTTAACGACAGGATGTTTACAAGGATGTCTGTCCAAATTAAGGGGTCATTTAAGCATTTAATAGTCACTTTCCTCTGTTTGCACAAAATCTTTTCAACCAACCAGATGTAAAATTAAAGACTCCATTCCTGATGTGTATTGTTATCATATGGAGCACTTGGCAATGAGTGGAGACGTACTGATGTAATGTCAGTTTTTAACTATTCCCTGAATAGCTGAATAATTTATCTTTCAAAAAAGTGCATGTGAATAGCTTGGCCAAATTCAGGATTCTGTAGGGAAGACCACATCGTTCATTATGGAGTTTATAATAAATAACATTGTGTTACCTTTAAGGTCCCATGATCAACATGTTAGCATTAAAGGGATAGTTCACCCAAAAATACAAATTCTGTCATCATTTAATCACCTTCAAGTTCTGAATCTGTATACATTTCTTTGTTCTGATGAACACAGAGAAAGATATTTGGAAGAATGCTTGTAACCAAACAGTACTTGGACCCCGTTGACTTCCATAGTAGAACAAATTACTTTATAATTTTTTTGTTCTGTTGAACACAAAATAATATATTTTGAAGAATGTACAGCAAACAGTTCTGTGCCACTTTTGACTACCATTGTCATTTTTTTGGGTAGTCAAAGGGCTCCCAACTATTCATCCAAATATATTTCTTTGTGTTCAACCAAACAGAAACTTATACAGGTTTGGAACAACTAGAGTGAGTAATAAAAGAAAGAATATTCACTTTTGGGTGAACTGTCTCTTTAAAGTTACAAGCTCAAAGAACGGCTAAAAACCCAGCAGCATTTTCATGTTAACTAGGATAAACAACAAATGCACACATCCTTGACGTAACCTTTAACCATCTGTTTTCAATTGAAAAGGAAGTGTACCGCAGATATGACCCATTAAGGTTTCTGATCCAGAAATCTCACAGAAGTGGTTTACTGTAAGTACAAGACAGAAACTACAAAGCCCAGAAAAGCAGCATTCATGGCACAAAAGCCTCAAACACCAGGGCAGGAAGTTCTGATGCTATGGTGCATTTTTTTAGAGATGCAGAGCAATGGGCACATGGAAACGGTACAGGGCTGGAATAAAAAGAAAAGAGAGAGAGGGAGGGAAACTGGCATGAACTGGATGACCTGAATTTGGACAGATGAATGGAAGTTAAATACTACTGCCATGCAGAAGCACTGTGTGTGCACGTTCACAGATAGTTGCTCCTCTAAAAGTGCTCTTGGACTTCATTCTTCCGTTTCAGCTCATCATTTATTTTTTTGGAAGCATTCTGGGAAATTCAACACTGGTAAGAAGTTAGCATGACACTGGCATTCTTCAATCTGCATATGCTATGCACTGTAATAGTTTTTGCAACACCTTTTGCAACTTCATACAATCTCAGTTTACCGGGGACCATGTATATCTGCAAAGAGAGGTTTGATCAGTGTGTCGTCTTTTCCACTGTTCTTGAGTGCAACCAACAGACGCAACCAAATTTCAATAAGCCAGGAGTGAAGCCAGATTGCCGTGAGGGCAAACATGGAGGACAAGGCCCAGCAACCTCAGAAGTGCTTATGCATGCAACTCTACAGACGCCTGCTGTCTGGAATACAGAATGACTTCACCTGAGATGAGAACAGATGAGAAGTGAGGTCACCACAGGGGGAGTAGAGAAAAGGAAAGAGAGGCGGGGCTACTTTACTGACATCATCCTGGTGATTCTGCAGGCGGTATATGAATCTCACAACTCTTTGAAAACGATTTAATTCTTATTCAAATGGGCCATGGTAAACCTTTTGCAACGATTATGAATATTTTTCCGATACATTTAAATAGAAGTTTAAATTAATTTATGTTATAAATTGAATTACTTTTAATTTACCTATTTTATTCTAGGTGTTAAATAATGCATGTTTTTATGATCTGGATCACTGCAACAAACCATATTGGGACATCACAAATTACAAAAATATTCATTTTAATAATACAATACAGTAAAAATCCTAAATAAAATATTACTTTTATATGGCATTACTAATGATGCATAAGAAGTGGTCAATCATTTTAAAAATGGTTTACTGAAATCTACTATTTGGATCAGCCAGAATTCCCATCCATCCCAATAGTCTCAGACAAGAGACTGTAAAAGAAAGCATACAAGCAAACAAACTAAGCTTTCACCCACACACACATACAGTACATCACTCACTGTGGTATGCAGGTGAGATGCATCGATTGCTTTTCCTTTATCATCTTGAATTTAGTTTTTCTCTCACTTCTATGTGTTGTCTGCAATAGACACTACCACTCCTCTTTCTTTTCTCCCAGTGCCACACCCACCCTTCTAACCTTGCATAACTCAGTGTGACTTTGTCGATCACTGGGGCAACCAGAATTGCCTTGGAACCAGAAGACGAGAGATTGAGAGAGATATAGAGAGAGAGAGAGAGAGAGAGTAGAGAGAGAGAGAGAGAGAGAGAGAGAGAGAGAGATTATTTGTCCTAAAGACTAACAAGTCAAGTATGAAGTCATTATCTGAGCTCTATAAAGACCTAGAAAATAGGGATCTGAAAAGTGCACTAAGTTTCAAAACCAAATAAGCCAGAACTAAAGATCATGAACCTCCTCAATAAATCATATTGCACTCCCGCTTAGTGTTTGTTTTGTATCAAGTCATATACATGTGTAAAATGTATTTTTCTACTGTAAAAACAGCTCCAAGGAATCTATGTATGCCTGACCTTAATAACATGTAGCCTAATCAATTTAAAAGAAAAACATTCAGATAAATAAATTAAAAAAGTAAAAAAAAACATTTTTCTGTCCTGCTGACATATACTTTCTCTGTGTGTTTCCACGATTGTCTCATTCCTCTTCACATAGGAGTTATTCGGAATTGTCATGACTGCTGCACAGTTAAATTAGGTCAGATGTGGCCTCCAGGGATTTATGTGAGATTTTCAGCTATAGACTTTAGACAGGTAATTGAAGCTGAGAACACCGTTAATTGGAGATAAATTTATATTGCACCACAACAAAAAGTAATAAAAGATATGAGTCTAGTTTTTAACAGAAACACATGCAGCACAATGATAAGCATGGATGCCTCACAGAAGAATTCAACTTGAGCTAATTTAAGCTTCAGCGTTTCTTAATAAAACTTCTTGACAGATATATAATATGTACTCCATCTCTATGGAAACAAGCCACTGTGATTTCTGTCATGACCATTGTAATTATTGACTGATGTGGAACTCTACGGCCAATAAAGCGTTGTAATTTCACAGCTGAAAACACAATACGCTAACAGTCAATGTCTCAAAAGAAAGAGGTTGACTCACATAAGCATAGCAATAACTGCAGACGTAGACCAAACAAGGACTCAAGAATCCTGTCCTTTCTCGAACGCTCGAGTTGGCACCTGGATTTCTGCTTAGTTTGTTCCACAAAGCAAAACATCTAGCAGGTGTGTGGCAGACACCCTTACACCTAACCATGTTTAATTTTTTGCTTACAAAGCCTGTAGACTTGAAATATTATGATGTACAAAAAGACACTTTATTCAGGGGCTAAACTCAGCAAGCTATCACACTGGCATTTTAAACAGCAGACTCTCGCCATTAAAACAAGTACTGGCTTCATTCCCACACCACAAGAACCACACAGATAAACTGGGCAAATATATTTCTATAATAAATCTCTAAAATCAATACAATATATATGTAACCTTAACAAATATGCAGGTGCTTTTCATATTTAGCCAAATGTACCCTAAATTACTCTAAATTAACTATCAATTCATCTATAATAACCCATTAAAAACTAAACCATTTTATAAGGTTTCAACAACTTTAACTATTTTCTTCATGCATGTTTCAGCAAATAAAAAAATGTCATGTAGATTCAGGCTTCAAAAACACGTGTCTTTAACAGAAGGCTCAGACTGTGTAGAGTACTTACTTATGCGCTGGCCAACACTGACAACCTATCATATACATCCCTAAACTGAACGCACGTAACGAATAGTTCTGGTAACATCAATGGAAACCCCCTTATAACAGTTTGAATGAACTGATCTGTAGAAAACGTTTAACCCAGCAAGACACTCAATAATTACAAGTCTGTACCAAACTCGGCCAAGCAGTCCACATGCGCTGATGCAACATGAATATTCAGTAAGTAATCTCCTTCATTACAGCGGCTCGTGCTCTGCGCCTCGAATAAATTAGGTTAACTAAAAACGCACCGCGTAAGCACTCGTCTACTTATCCTAAAATAAAGTTGCCAAAAGTCAAAAATCACTCCAATAGATGAATAGATAAACACGAATCTATCTGCCAAGCTGATTTTACCTTACGTTACACGACTCCTTTTTTCGGTTTTCGATTAATGGAAAGCCACGTACCACCTAACGAGAGTGATCTTTGCGTTTCCTTTTTTAGTCCGGCTATGATGATGATGTGTAGGGCTGTCTCATATAGGCTGAAGATGATGGATGCTGTGCTCGGTCCAGGGAAGGAGAGAAAAGAGAGAGATCGAAAGAGAGTGGAGGAATAAACGTGCTGGATATTTGATCAACCCACTCTCTTCAACCAACGGGGTTCATTTTCTCAATTGTCCCTTGGCGCGATGTGTACAGTGACGAAGAAAAAGTGAAACGTCCAAAAGTGGAAAACAGGAGAGAGGGAGAGAGACTTTTACAGAGACCACACTTTCCATTAAACTCAGTATGAATAGAAATGCAATTTCAATATTTCATTTACACTTCTGTAATGAAAGAAATCTGAAAATGTATATTGTTTTTCAACAGTGAAAGCTTATGCTCCTGTCAATTAAAAAAAGAACTATCCTTGAAGTTAGGGGCATATTATAACTGCAAAATTGCAAAACACACAAATAATGCCCTGTTAGAGTGTGTTAAGGAAGCAAGTGTAATACCATTTCCATTTTCCAAAGAAAGTGGCACAATGAATATAGGCTATTGGTTCATTCATTTGACAGGCTACAAAACGCACAATTTTAGACCTGTGAATTAAATGGTTGTGTAAGCTCCTAAATAAACATTCTCCAGGCTAAATTTAGCCTACAAATCAGTCACTGTGCTGAATCTTTCCAAACAAGAGAAATTTGCATTAAGATTGGTAACCTGTAATAACAAGAGACCGAAGTAATAAGACAATTTCTTATTTAGGGAAATTATAGTTTGCATTGGCACAGATAAATGAATCATTACTGTAAATGTGAATCTGATCCATTTGTGAGTCATGTCTGTGAAGTTGACCGCATGTGAACAGTCTTGCTTCATGGTTGGTAGCAAATGAAAGAGACTGAAGAAAGGAGGATGAATACTGTATGCTTTTTACTTCTCATACTTTTTGAGACGGGTACTAAAGAAATTTGAAGTATTGACACAGCAGTGCCTTACATATCTTAAAACAATGCTGAAAGTAAGAACTCATTCTTTAATGCATTCCAAGGCTTCAAGAAGAAATAGATTTTGTCCAGGTTATTTTAAAGGACAATTTATTTGGTATACACTATTCCAATGGTACGGATAACCACCAAATCAGACACAATTGATTCGATTCAGTCTTAAAAATAAAGTTCCAAATAAAGGATTGTGGATTATCATCAGCTAGGAGCCCAAGAACATTTGTCTTCAGACATGAAGCATCATTCTTACAGCCACAGCATATTATTTATTGGATCTTGCATTATGATATTTCTTTAGTAATGAGCGAGGGTAACTTTCTCTTTACCACAAGATTACATTTGCCTACCAACCACTGAAAGGATTTTAAAACTTGATCCGTTTTACAGACATTACTAACTTGCAATCCAAGCCACAACTTGGAAAGTATGAAGTCACGCCGACTGTCGTCTCTTCATGGCACACTTCATTAACTCAGATTTCATCAGATTTAAACAGTTCGATTCGATTTACCAAAGTGATTAATTTAAAAGACATATAAAAGTCAAAACTCCCAAATAGTAGAATGTCTTCTCTGTTACAGCATAGTCCTGCTTTATCTAAAGTGACATTTTGAACCTACTTGACATCAATGGCACATTAGGGGTAATATGCGACTAGGAAATGGAAACATTACATTGAATTCATTTATTTATTTCTTTTAACAAATTGTTGGTATGGGTGGATAATTTATCTTAAGTAATCACTACAGCATCATCACATTTTTTGTTATGCATCTAAAAATGATGTTGGATTTAAATGGCACTTCATATCAAGGAGTTTTCTGATCCCAGTTTTAGACACTCTTATGGCTATTTGTTTGACGTATCCCATTACCCAGAAATAAACCCAAAGCAAGTGCATCACATTTTTACATGCTTTCACACCAAGAATGCCAGCAAGTCTCTGTACTGTTTGTAAACATTTTGATTAATCCACTGTGTCCAACTATATCAAGTAGCAAATCAATAACTACGATTCTACTGATCCTATAAAAATTTAAAACTGCAAATCAGTCTACAGCAGCCTTGTTAAACTGCTGGGAAACTAGCAGGCAAGGAAGAACTGACTGCCTCCCAAACATTACCAAATCTGTGCAACTGGATCCTAAACACAGTCTCACAGATGATTGAGTGGGTTTGGAGGAAGAAGAGCTTTAACTATAATCTTAGGAATAGAAGTAGCCTTGTTTATCTGGACAGTTAAATACGGGAGGGGCTATAATTCATGTGGTTGTGTTGGATTCACAGTAGATGAAAAATGCTGACCCATCCTGTTCGTCAGACATGAGAAAGAAAGACAGGCAGAGAGAGGAGCTCTGGGGGCAGCTTGTTACTCGCCACTTACTGCAAAAAGTTTTCTCGGAGTTTCTGAACAGAACTGTATGTGGGTAGTTGTCAGACTAATATGCAAACTTGTCTTTTAACGTGACAAACATTTAGAAAAGAACTTGTGCTATTTTATGTGACAATTCAAAATTTTGCTGCGTCAAACCATAGGACACATGTAAGATATACTCATCAACTACCCACTAAACAAATATTTGGATAGAGACAACAGTTAACAGATAAAATAAGTTAAAATCACTTCTGTTGTACAAAAACTGAATGGCCCTTTAGTGGTGTTTAAGGCCAACCGGTGAAGCTGAGAAGTTGAACTGTTCTTAAAAGGTAATACAAGTAAGAAAGTCATTTTCAAAAATGTCAAAGATAAGAAAATAACGAGACTGGTTGTATAAGAAAAAATATTTTTAAAATTGAAGCACTATTCGTTTTTTTTTTCTGCACAAAGTGAGACCCTTTACTACTTTTTAGCTAACAGCCTGAGAGGCCAGTGTTCTTTCCCATTCCTCCTCCACTAATTTGTATAGTTCCATGGTGGCTTTGGCATCCTCTACTGATGAATGGCCTCCTCTCCCAACCTGAAAAAGTTACAAGAGTTTTTAGTGGAAAACATGTGAATGCAATGCTTAAAACAGTCTTGTCCAAAGCTCTGAAACTCTGTTTTACACGTCTCAATCCAACAAATGGTCTGAACAGAGTTTAATTTATAGTCCAATTTTAACCCTTTCATGCATAGAGGTCACATAAACACAAGTACAATGTTCTGTACACCTCTTTAAATCTCTACTCAAGTGAAAAATGTGTAAAAAATATTTTTCATGCCCTAAAAGCAACAAAAACACAAAACTAATCCTGACCATTTCTTGACATAAATTCTCAAATTTAAATTAAGTAGCGTTATATGTATTCACATTCAAATTCAAGTTAATTTGAAATATTATAATACATTGCAGCTGTCCTGCTGAAACCTCGTATCTCCATATTTTGTGATTTTTTTTGTTGCCATAAATCATTATTATTAGTCACCCTTTGATTGTCACTTGGTTTTGCAAATATCTAACCAATAAAAAGTATTAAAAAGGGCTTGTCAACTATGACAACTTGGTATTTAATCACCTAAAAAGTGTTTTTTCCCTTTCCTGAAAAACAGTTTTTGGACATCCAAGGTTTTGGAAGGACGGCAAACGATATCTTTATATTGTATTATATTATAATATACAGAGAGAGAAAATGTAATTCAAATCCCAACTTGTATTGAACTATAAAGGAATGTGTTGTTACAGATTCCAGATTTTCCTTATCTTTATTCAACAGCCAAACTATACTTATCCTCAGCACTCTGAGTTTCGTGCAACATCTCAGTCACACTTTAACGTTTGGTTGGACTGTGTTAAACCCACTTGTATGCTCTTGTTGAAGAGAGCCATGGTGAGCTTCTTCAGAGATGCAGTTTGCTGCTCGGGAAATCCAGCTTTCTGGTTTAGGAGCGGAATCCGTGCGGTATCTCGTGTTTGGCCAGCAGGATGGAAATATTTTAAGGCCTTGAAGTCATTATGGATGGCATGGCCCACGACCACTTTCCCTGTCATTATCTTCACAATCTGTGAGCAAAACATAAAATAGCATTTAGATTAGGGCAACAAGACGTCCACGTTTTATTGCATGTTCAAAAGAGCCTGAAAATACACTGCAAAAAAGCCTGACCAACATAGCCCAACAAACAGCAGTGGTGTAGTGATTATTTTCACCAAAAGAGGGGGCTGCAATCTAACTACTCATTTTGAGAAAAAAAAAAACTAAACAATTACACTGGATGAAAGCATATATTTTGTGATTAAAATTTGCATGAAATGGTATGCCTAAAATGTCAATTTTCAAAGCATAAAAAGGGTCACAGTTAAAAATGTTGTTTAAACTACTGCACACAGTATATTCACCATTTACAAGTAAATAAATACATTTTTTTTTTATATTCAGATGTTACAGCATTTTTATACTAAACACACAGATTTAATTAGAAACCTAAAACAATAAAAATACATTAAAAAACTACCTTCCTACCTAAATCAACCATCCATTTGCCATTGGTCAGTTAAACATGTTCTAACTAAACTCATAACACAGCTGTTCATTTCTGTGCTACCAGTGTTTTAAGAAATTACACACTGTTTTATAGTAACTTATATATGGTTCTTAAGTAAAAAAAATAAGGATTTTGATTAAGCAGACACTGGAAATCAGTAAAACACAAAAAAGAATATGCTTAACTGAGAAAAATTAAAGCCTAACTTTAAAAAAGTCTTGATAAAAGACATGGGTGGGCTTCAGTGGACCTGTAGCTCTGCACTAGCAAACTCATGGGCTTTTCGAAAACAAGAAATAAATAAGGATGCTTTCTCATACCTCTGCCTGTGCCTGTCTGAAGGGTGTGGCATAGCGTAGATCCTGCCTCCTGATTCCACTCCAGCGTGTCCGAAAATCTGTGACAGGTCTGGTAGGTTTGATGAATTTATCATAAATGACATCGCCATCATAGGAGACGATACTACAGCGCCCAAGCTCACCAACGGACCCCTTTGGTCCCGTTCCTACCATCTCACAGTCCAATGCTATATATTTAAAAGGTCCAATAGTGGTGGGAACCAGTCTCTGTGCTGGTTTTTCTTGAGATGTACAGGCAGTGGATGAAACTGAAGTTGAGGATTTCTGACAAAGCACCTGTGCAGAACTGGAAGGCTTGTTGGTCTTATCAGGCTGAGTGGTGTAAAATTTTGGAAAAACAGCACCTGGGTTCGATTGCCTCTCTCCGTTGATCTGCACGTTATTTTGCATTCTTTCATTGCCATTATGATTATTTTTGTTTTGGGTAAATTGGCCATTTTTATCCATGGAACGTTTCCATTTATGAGAACACTTGTATTTGGCTTTGGATTTCCTCTTTTTCCCTGAATTTGGTGTTTGGTCAAAATCCAGGTTAAGCGAAATCGCTGACATATTTTCTCCCACAAAGGCGATTTAATTATATCAATACCTACAGAAATGGTTTGGAAATACAAAACTATGACGTTCAAGACTGTGGTGTTAAAACAGGTGACTCCTCAATGTTCTTTCAATCTATAATAGGAAAGAGAGATAATAATCAATAAAAACGATATTTTAGACAAAATTATATTCTGTCCATAAACTCTTATTGGCCATGCGCTTTATTGATCGAAGATTGACTAGAATAAATGATACTATTCATAATTAATTACTTTAACATGTATAATAACAATCCAGTTCCTCTTTACCAAATAGCATATGAACACTAAACAGCAGAGGGTACGTTAAACACACGTTTACAGCTCATACGGAAAATACATTTACACTGTTATTTACAATATAATTAAGTCGGAGTATTACCCCAAACAAGACTTTTCGTTAAATATATTAAACTAACCCATGCCGATAATCTCGGATGTTAACGTTACCCTGGTTTGATTTAGGCTACGTTAACCAACTTATACAGATTCAAAACTGTCTGCCCACACCGTCTATCGAAACACATCCTACATATGTGTGTTATGTATTAACATAAAATTATAATTTACATACCATTTTTTGTGTAAATGAACAAAAAAGTCATAAATGATTCGCTACTACGGTTTTAATCCCCCACGTGACCAAACGTGGGGTTCGCGGTGTATTTCCGGGTCGAAGGGCATGTAAAGCGGCGAGCTGAGAACACGTGGTCGTTTTGCTGCCCGAAACAGGCCAATCAGTGTATGACCTCATAACACCGCGAGAGCTGGGATTTTGAAATGTTGCTCTCGCGGTGCTTTGATGTCATACGCTGATCGCTCTGCGCAGCACCGCGTGCATGTCCAAGTCGGCTGTCGGTAAAGGGATACAGCTACAGCCAGAAGAGATGCACAATCTCGCCATAAAATTACAATAAATTAAATAAGCTATTGTATAGACCTACCCCGACCCTAAACCTAACATTATAATAAGAAAAATAGCAATTAACTGTTGTTAGCATGACAAAAATTATGCGGAATTGAAGTGCGCATGCCCAGTGGAGGAAGCTGTATCCCTTTCAGCCAAAACTGTTAAAAGTCGGACAAAATTTCTACCTGGCATGCAGTGCACTCACTGCTTCAAGTCAGCCTCCGGTCGGTCTGCGCAGCGCCACTTGTCATGAAGTCAAACACACCTCCTATTCTGATTCCGCATTAAATGGATGGAACTGAGGCTTTCTCAGGACAAGCACCCCACACCTTTTAGACTTCACGTAGTTTTGTTTTTGAAATGTTTGTGGTGACTTTATCAGAGCAGGAGCAGAGAGGATTGGCCATGAAGTTGACAACGCTCCTGTCAAACTACAGACACATATCGGATTCCTACATAATAGTAAATAGATTTTTGTGCTTTATCTCAGTCACTAACTCTTTGTGTTTAACGTGTCTTTTAACGTCTGTCCGAACTGGATACGTGGGGATAGTGTAACCGTAAACGAATAATTGCTTAACCTCAAGCCTTAAAACGTGGGTTATTTTCTGTCGGATTAGCATCATGTTTGTCACGAGAGAGTGCTAAAATATTAATGTACATCTGAAAGTGTATCGGTGTTTCTGTCCCCACAGGAGTTCTTCAGCGAGAGTTTGTGGGATACTCTGCCTGTGAGCTGGCAGAAAGCCCTCGGTGATCTTACACCCCCACAGATCGCTGACCTACTGCTCGATAGAGATATAAAAGACAGACGGTAAGAGAAGCTTGGTTGAGCGGAATTCACGTTCATGACGGTGCATACCTACTTGATCATTTGTGCAGAGTTCTATCATCTCTGTAAAGTGCTTTGAGTACAGCCATAGTTTAAAGCAAAATATCAGATTCATGTTATATTTGATCTGTTTTCTAAGAATAGACACGTTACTAAATTACAGTTATCCACACTTTAAACCATTTTCTCAACCTGCTTCACGAGGTACCATCTAACATACTTTTTAAATCGTTTTAATGGATTTACTAGGTGTGCTTTTGACATTTACATTTAGTCATTTAGCAGACGCTTTTATCTAAAGTGATATGTCATACAGGAGCAAAAATACAATAGGTGGTAATATAAAGTTACTAGTTTTAACAAAAGTTAGACCACTACCTGCTGAGAGAAAGAGAGAGGGTTAGTGTTTTTTTTTCATTTTTCTGTCAAGTTTTCACAGAAGAGATGGGTTTTAAGTAGTTTTTTGAATGATGTGAGAGATGTGATGGACTGGACAGAGTTAGGAAGAATGTTCCACCAGGAAGGTGTGGTGAATAAGAATGATATGGAACGTGATGATTTACTGCCCTTATGAGAAGGCAATACAAGACTCCGCTGGTTTGCTGAACGCAGGGTTCTTGATGGGATGTGATGGAGGGTTTGAAAGTATGCCGGTGTAGATCCTGTAATATTCCTGTAGATAAGCTTTAGAGACTTGAATCTGATAAAGGCTTCAACCAGTAGCCAGTGGAGGGAGATGAAAAGAGGCACGCTGCTGCGTTCTCAACCAGCCGTTGATCATCTAGCTGCTGTTCCATTACTGTCCATCTCATGTAAATAAAACTGAACTAATCTTAAGCCTTCAGGTTAAAAGGTAGTGTCACAAGGAGCGTTAATTCAAGTCCTCACTTATTCAGTTATATTAAAAAATATTTTAAATATATTACTGGCACTGTATAGTCATGTACAATAAAAACAAAAGAACCACCCACAGAACTGCAGATGGAGCAAAATAATGGAACAATATTTTATAGGGCTTTTTATTTTTGTCTTAGTTACCCATCTGTGTGGCCTTTGTCCTTGCTGGCGCTGCACACGGCAGCACATGCCTTGTCATTTCCACGTAAAGCACCAGCTGGACACCCTCAGGATGCAGGTGCACAGATGCCAGACGAGTTTAAGTCTAACCAGAGTCAAAGTTCTTTGTTAGGACATATTTTCCGCAAACACGTTAAACCCAAGAAGCAGCATGAAATCCGTCGACTTGGAAAGGTATGAGTATTGTGTTTGAAAGTTCTTTGAATTTTGTTTGTTGGAAAGGGTTAATTCACTAGACAAACCATTAAACTTGCATATGTTCTTTTAAAACAATTTCTCCTAGCTGGTTAAGGAGTTGTGTGACCAGGCTAAATGTAACTCTGTGGTTGATGTTGGGTCCGGACAGGTACAGTTGCATTGAGCTTTGTTTTGCTATGATTTAATTATGCTAAACATTTGTCTGTCAAGCTTTAGCCAACTTTGATCCCTGCAGGGCCATTTGACACGTTTTCTGTCTTTTGGACTTGGCCTTAATGTCACTGGAATTGAGGCTGATCCTGACCTGGTTTCCATGGCCACCAAATTTGATGGACAGCTCCTACTGACATTGGACAAAGAGAGTCAACGGGTATGACCCTGATATTTGCATATTTACATGATTTTTTTTGTAATTAAATGTAGACATTTAGATATAAAGCAAATATAACATTAATTATTCATTCTAAAACCTAACTACTATGGCCCAGTTTTTTTGGGGTTGAGAAATCACTTATGTATTTCTGTTGAAGTCAGGTCTGCATTCTGAACGTGGACCCATTCCTCGCCATGTGGTGGGCTGGGTTGATCCAAAGGCATCATGGGATGTTTTTATCAAGCATCTTGATGTGACGGCAAGTAAAAGGGACAGTGATGGACCTATCACTGGGCTGTATGAAAAGCAACGTCTATCAGTGCCATCAGAACAGGAGATTGAACTAGAACAAAGTTCCTACCAAGCCCATGCAGTGAAGTTACGGACTACATGTGCAGCTGACACAAACATTTCCGATATTGTCTCCCAAATAAACAATGTGGTTTCTCCATCTGGGGTGAAATCTAAAAACCATACACACACTACCTCAGAACACATGTGCAAATTTTCCAGTGAATCACCTATTAACACTTTACCCTTTATTGGATCTGAAGTGACAATCCCAGATGTTGGTGTTGATGCTAATGGATCTAGTAACTTTGTTCTTACGGGTCTTCATGCCTGTGGAGACCTTAGCTCAACACTTCTTCGCCATTTTGCCAATTGCCCTCATGTTCAGGTCATCACCTCTGTTGCTTGCTGCTATATGAAAATCTCAACCCAGGATAACCTAAACCCTCCAGGGGTGATACAATCCCACTTCTCATCCGCCTCAATGGAGTCTCATTCAGAACATGGTTATCCAATGAGTGACTGGGTACGTGGATTACCAGGGCACCAGCTGTCCTACAAGGCACGAGAGGGGGCTTGTCATGCAATAGAGGACTATCTACTCAGGCTGAGAGAGAAGAGCGAGCTGCTGCGGACACATTGCTACAGAGCTGTCTTGGAAACCATCATCAGAGGGGCAAGACCTGAATTACGCAGGCCAGGGGTTCAAACGGTTAAGAAGGCCCACATGCTGTCGTTCTCAGAGTAAGCGTCATAAAAAATGTCAGCACTGACCAATGCATTAATCTCTGCGGAGAGAAGTGTCAATGTAATGCCCTCATGCTGCATTATATCATTAATCTCTGCATTCTCACAGGTATGCACGCATGGCACTGCCACGGGTGGGTTTACCCGCTGATCTCCACTTTGACTCTGTCTGTGTGGAGGCAATGCTAGCACAACAGGGCAGGGTGGTGGTGTATTTCAGCCTGGTTCTGCTGCTTGCACCTGTGGTGGAGACTCTTGTGTTACTGGACAGAATGATTTTTCTCCAGGAGAGGGGTAAGTGGAGCAGAGCAAGTCACTCATACGAGTAAATGGACTGTAAAAATAGACATCTCACTGGCAGCTAAACCAGCTTCTGCTGGAGTGAGACATTCAGAATTACCTTTTTTTCATGACCTGCTGTTTTATAGTCTTATGTACCATTTTTCTTTACTCTTGTCTACAGAAATACTTATGGTAATATTTTTGTATTTTATTTTTCAGGTTTTCCAAGTAAACTCATTCCTCTATTTGATGCGGTCTCTTCCCCAAGAAACCTGGTACTGGTGGCCATAAAGCTGGCCGCAGCACGGAGCTGAAAGGAGTGATATTTTTTTATCAAGACAATGATTTGCTCTGAAATATTGCATGGTTTTAAATGCACCTTGACATAATCCACAGGAAAAGTAAGTTAATTTGAAATTATTTGGACCGATCTTAATATTTTTCGTGATGGATTGTGCAACAGTTTTGTTTCCCTTTGCAATTTCTGATTGTTGTACCCCGTGTAGTTATTAAAAATGCCTGTGACAGTGTACTTGCATTTCTTTGAAATTTGTCAAATGTTTCTTAAAGTTAACAGATTAAATTTGCTACAGGAGTAGTGCATTTTATTAATGCATATACTTGGGAGACATTTAGAAAGACCCAGAGCATATTGCGACCAGGTTTGTGGTTGTAATAACCTGTAGATGGCACTCTTGCAACAATCAGATCAACGGCATTAAAAGACAGCTTACTTTACCAGTTTAATTTCCATACACATTTTCTCAGTCACATGCAGAGCCTTTATTTCTCATTAGTAGCATTTTACAAATAGTCTCTTGCGAAAGTAAAGACGCATTTAATTCTTCATGCTTTCTACAAAGAATTCATTACATGCCACTGTGAGGGCAGCAACCAACACAACAAACTCCTGGAAGTCCACCTCCCCATCTCGATTCTCGTCCAAATCAGACATGATCTTCTCCACGACCATGGGGTCTTTACTCGCCTACAAGAGAGAACAGTTATTTACAATGTTCCAGCAAACATGCATGTAGCCTAAGTGGTGTGCATTTTTTACACTTACTGTTAAAAAGTCATTGAGTTCTCCCTGAAGCAAGCTTTTGAGCTCTGCTTTGCTCAGCTTGTACTTGTCTCCTTCTTTAGAAGAGTATGTGTGGAAGACTTTAATCAGGCTTTCCATTGCATTTTCCAGCTGCGAAACCATGGTTCTTTTTAATTCAATGACAACTACCCTGCAAAAACATTGCATTAGGATTTTCCATGGTAAATTTAGGTCAACTGGAGCATTCTCACACAATTTGTCCATTAACTTGGGTAAACATTTTTACCCTCGAGCACATAATTCAAGTTACTGTTCAACTGTCTAGACTATAGAGCATGTAAGCCTTTTGAGGGTACTGCCCCAATTTGCTTCTAAAAAAAAAAAGTAATCCGCTACTTCAAGACCTTCATTCTGCAAGATCACTTTTTGCCCAGCACACCATGCATCACTCGCATGCACGACTGCTGACCCCAGTGGCCCTTTACCTACCCCACTAAAGGATCTAATATCTGTACTCCACCAGGCCTTTTGGCCTTGGCAGGAAGATAACGACTAGCATGGATGGGGAAGACAGGTATACATCAATTATTCAATCAGCCTTTTGTACGAACTAAATGCGCCGAGGCTGACCATTCAGCATCAGAGCATGTAGTAGGACTAGATTTTTGACGTGCTTTCAATAGGCTCAATTTAGGTTTATGTTTCATATAGAAACGTCGATAGTAACAGTTTACAAAACTACTGTAGGCCTACTTTGAATAAGGTTTAACGCGTTACAATTAAGTGTTACATGTGACGCAGGACTTGTCAATTGGCTAATAATATTATAAATTATGTCGTAGCCCAATCTATAATGCTGGTATATGTAATTTTGCAACTAATAAAAGACTGCTTACTAACACTACAAACGTTAAAACTTAAGGAATCGCACAAAGTAACATTTAATTTAATCTTACATCAACCCACAATTACGTCAGTGATTTTACTCCAGCCTTGTGTCTTGCAATGCATATTTATGCATCCTTTTGTAACCGGCATTGTTGCTTTTCAGAAGGCTATTATAATCCGAAAATTTCTAGACAGAAAAAGCGTAATTTGTTTAAACTTACCGAGTAAAATGAAGCTGCACCTGAAGCGCCTGATGAAGCGGTTAAATGCGCCCGAAAGCATCGCATTAAATAGTGTCGATTCACCTGTGCGGGGGAATCAGGTGACGCCTCCTCCAGCAGCAAACCGCCCATATGCTCACATGCAATTTAACCTAACTTTTAAAAATAATGTGCTCAAACATTAAATCTAATCTTATGGTCTTTGCATGACTTCACATTTTCTATAAAGATAATAATAGGCCCTTTTAAACAAAACTCAATAATTACACCCGAAGTATACAGGATGGCAAACACAGTAGTCCCTCGATCAGAGTAAAGTGAAGCAACACGGTAACTTTGATCTGTGCTCACTCTGGTGTGCTGTGCATGCATGCATGGTGTGTAAGTCATTGCATGCATTGTTTTGACGAATTGTCTAGACTTGAACCTACTAATGAAGTAGTAATGAAAAAACCGGTCAAAGATATCAAAAACATACAGTAGGCTATGGTTATAGTGATTCATGTTATGTTATTAAAATCCCAATGATAGTGCATGTTTTCTTTACCCCTGTATTGGAAACTGAAGCACAGCTCTCTTGTTTCAGAACAGCATTGAAGCCAACTAGGTGAAAGAACGATGAGTGTTTCCTGGCATGAATCTCGTTCATATTTTACTTTAGTAATCACCCTTCTATTTGCTAAAAAGGATTTTTGGTTCAGTCTAGGGCATCCAGGTCATGAAATGGGATGAGAAATGGAAAAAAGAGAATCCGATTGTTGCACAATGTTATTAAGGGGAAGTGGTGGGTATGTGATGGCACGATTAAAACAACTCCCATTCATTATGAGTCAGTGCATGTTTCCACATGTTTCCAACTAAAAGAAAAGGCCTTAAAAAAACATGCAGGTTCAATCGTCTGTTTCAGATAACATGAATACATCACAGCTACTTGATTGTTTGTCATTCTTAAATTATAATATTATACAACATTCTTATAGCACGGTTTTACTTTTTTCATTAATAAATGCACAGTAAATGATTTTTCATTAATAACACAAATCTATTTTTAACTACAGTATGTCAACAACAAATTCTTACTATACCTCAGTATCAAATTCACCCAAATAAGCAAATTCTGTCATCATTTATGCACCATCATGATTATGAAACATCAGATTGTTTCAAACCTGTATACATTTCTTTGTTCTGCTGAACACAATGAAAGATATTTGGAAGAATGTCAGTAATCAAATAGATCTAATCCCCTATTGACTCCCATAGTATTTGGTTTTCCTACTATGGCAGTAAATGGGGGATGAGATCTGTTTGGTTACTGACATTTTTTCAAATATCTTTCTTTGTGTTCAGCAAAACAAAGACAGGTTTGGAAGAACCTTGATGACAGAATTTTCATTTTGGGTGAACTGTCCCTTTATTAGGCCAGACATGACATGCTGTGAATATGGTTTTATTGCAGTAATACAACTTGTTTCAGTAAACATAAGTTGGTTGGCAGTCTTGATGTTCACTGGCCTAATCGTGGTTAGTAAATGTACTTACATACTAATGTAAATAGAACTGTATTGATTATCAGAGCATATGTGTTGTCATATTATGGTTCATTGGGTATGTCGTTATCTTTCTAGATAAGTCTGGTTGTTTGTCAGATTCAAAAACAGTGTAACTAATGTGTACACAAAATTCATGTGATAATGTCTTTTCATGTTTTTCCTTCTGAAAGTGAGAAAATAAAATATAAGTCTTCTCTACTGGCCACCTTAAACATGTCCTTCTACGTGTTCTGCATGACCTCTATTTGAAAGCTTAGTGTTAACATGGCCATCTTCATCTTTCCCCCTCCGTAAGAGACATCGACCTTACTGAAGACAGACGGCTATGCCGACTTGAAGTGCGCTGTCTTATTGCATTTGGTTTGCCCAGAACGCTCCTCAGCTGGATCCAGAAGAAACTCTGCTCTGTGGGTTGCTGCGGCCACTCCAGGTAAGTTTTGGTACTGAGCATCTTTTTCAGTTTGCAAAATTTGCTAGGTAGCGAGCTGGGATCAATGGGTTCCTTGACAACCAGGATGACATCACTGAACGTCTTGCCGATGGCCCGTTGTTGGGCGAAGTAGAGCTCGTAGTTGCACCACTCACTGTTCACGAAATTCCTCGACAACACAAAGATGACCTAAAGAACAAAAACATGATGATGCTTCACAAAAAAACTTTTGAAGGCATGTCTTGCCAATCAGTATGATTCGCTTTTTAAAATGTGATGTTTACATGTTAGATTTAAATTAGATAAGAAGACATCTACCCAGATGTTTGGACTGGAGCTTAGCAGAAGTAATCATTTCAAACACACCTTGCGGCTATTTTCAATGTTCTCAATGATGTTGTCGATGATCCACCTCCCTGGAAGAAAGTCTCTTTCGTGGATGCAAAGTCGATAAGGAGGCGTAGCATTCTCAAGACAGGGCAGCAGCTGCTCTCTAACCCAGTCTCCATCCGAGTGGCTGTATGAGATGAAGGCGTGAAATGTGTAGTCTATAGCCTGATCAGAACCTTCTTTATGGGCTCTGTACTTAGCTCTGATAATTTGGTATGTAGCTTTAATGTACCAAGGCACGTGGAATATATAGCAGACAAGCACCATACCAAGTACAACAAGAGCTGTCGTCGACACAGATATGATGATAACAAGTTTAATATTGCAGGCTAAATGACCAGGGAAGTATCTGGACACCATCGTATTGAGAAGACGCTCCGGGTGGTAACATTTGTAGTTATACGGCCAGTCTGTAATGTTCACCTTGCCCTTACTTGTGGTTTCCTGTATAAATGTATGAAGATCACAAGTACAATGGTACGGGTTGTTCCCTGCGGTCAGCACCTGTAGCGAAGGCATGTCCTTAAAAGACGTCATGCTAATGAGACCAAATGAGTTCCCATCTAAAGCAAGTGTCCTCAGAAATGGATTCCTCCAGCCGGAAGGGATGAACTTGATCTTGTTGCCACTAAGGCGGAGCTCTGTCAGGTTGGACGCTTTATTAAAATAGTCCATGTCGAGTTGGTCCAGGTTGCTGTACGACAGATCGAGGTAGAACACAGAAGTGGGGAGGCACTTAAAACTGTTGCTGGTCATGCTGTTGTGATTAGCGATTACTCTGGTAATGGTCGTTCTCCAGTTACAGACACGGTTCCCTATATATCGCAGTTGGTTGTGGCTCATATCGATCGTGTTCAGCTTGACAAAGTTCTTGGTCAGAGATGCCAAGTCACTGAGACTAATAAGGCGATTACGACTGACGTTAAAGGTCTGAAGTAAAAGCAAGTTTCTGTTGTCACATAGCGGGTAATAAAGAAAGCTGTCCTTCACCTGGTTGTTGGAGATGTCGAATACCTCAACACTTTTCAACTCCTGCCATGAGTCACAAGGCACAGAGTTGAAGTTGACGTTCCATATAATGATTTGACGGATATGATTGAGCCAGGTGAAGCGCCAGTCGAAGCGAATTATATCTGGATTACTAATGTCCCTTTAGAACAAAACACAAAGATAACAATTAAGATGAGATGGAAATATTTGTATATCGATATATGCCTATCAAGATTTGGTTTTGTCATAATCAAGAAAGTTAGTAAAACTTACGAGAGAACCAACTTTTCCAATGTCAGGTTTGTCACACTGGGTCCCTGTGTTATGTTCTGCGAACGAGCAAAGTCAATATACACAAGCGCTAAAGCTTTGATTGGACTCTTTGCAACATTTACTAGAGCCATTCTCATAACCTCCTCATTGAATTTACCTCGATGGAAGAACAACGTTTGAGTATTTACATACTGCAGGCCGTAAAAAAGGTCCTGTTTGCCAGTGTAGTACTGAAATTCAAAAAGATTGCGGAAACGTAGAACGTCAAATGTTTTGTTTGCTAGGTCTTTTAATATTTTAGGAAGCACAGCTGGAGTTTTGTCTATAGCTATATCGAGCCACAAGTTTTTTGTGCAGAGGGTCTTGAAAAACCCAATTTCATAACTTATAAGACCAGTACCAGTTTTAATGGCAAACTTGTCCAATGAGTGGTTTCTCAAAATGTAAATGTCAAGGCTTCCCAAATTACTGACCAGGGGTCCACCAATCGACAACATCTTTAACTGGCTGAAATTTAAAAAAGCGTCACCTAGAAATACTTGTGTGTACATATTATTGGACAACTCTAAAACCTTCAAATTTGTTAGTGGCTCCAGAGCTTTGAGGGGAATTTGTGTCAAAGAATTGTTAAATAAATTGATATCCTCCAGCAGGAGATTTCTCTGAAAGGCATCATCCACAATCAGTGAGATATTATTGTAATTGAGCTTGAGGACTCGCAGATGACTAAAATTGAAAAAGTCTTGTTTGCGAATGACCTGTATGGTATTGAAAGAGAGGTCGAGCTGTTCAAGAGAAGCCGGAAGTTCCGTTACAGGCACACTGTGTAGCCGAAGACCTTTACAGTCTGCTGCACGCCCCTTGGCTGTTATTATACAAGACTGTTGGGATTTAACTGGCTTAATGGGCAGAAAGGCCTGGAGACTCAGAAGCAAAGCAAACAGAGCAAACATTCCGAGCTTCATTTAAATCTGTAGGGAAACAGAGAGAAAACAAATATCAGATAATATTAGAAACCCAAATCTCCGTTTCTTCTATTGGTAAAATGCAATGTTTAATATTGTATTCATCATGGATGAATTTATTTTCCCTCTGAAAATACAATTTATAAATCATGCAGCAAACTAAAATTATTCCTAAAACCTATTCCTTTAAGCTACATTTGACCTGCAGTTTACTGTGACAGCAGCGGAAATAGCCAATGAACATTCTAATGTGATCTGCAGGGCAGAGACGTCTATAAGAGGCTTCTATTCATGTGACTTTACTGCTTAAAGTGCGTTTTTTTGTCCGGAACAGACACAGGATGTAATTTGTTCTTCCTTTTAAAACAGAACAGTTATTTTTGAAGTTCCTTCAATTGTTTGCCTATAACAAACACTATTAACACTAATATATAAGCAATATAACACATTGCCCCGGTTGACTTTCATTGTATGCACACACAACCACTGAGACATTTCTCAACATATTTACTTTCGTTTTACTGATCAAAGTCATATGCAGGTTTTGAGCCACATGAGGATGAATATATGATGACAGAATTTTAATTTTTAGGTGAATTATCTCTTGGTTGCTATAGGCACAGGTGTTTATTACCAAGTTTATAACCCCAGAATAAATATTATCTCCAAATAGCAAACTAGATTAAATACAGAAAGAATTTCATGCTAATCATGTTTCATTGAAACATAAAAGTAATAATTAACCATGGGTGTATGAAACATGTGAATGGAATGTGATAAAGCTACACATTTTTGTCAAGTGCATTGTGTTGTTTGTTATGAATCCAAATAAAAACGGTCCAATTCGAAGGGAACTTGAATAAACTGTATGTAGGCTAATTTATATACAAATATGTAAAAGTTTATTAAAGATATAACTGTATAGATTAAATAAATGTATTTATTTAATAAAAAACATTTATTGAAAATGCATGCACCCATGCTGATAATTAACTAGCCCTAACAAAGGTACCTAAAAAACTTGTAAGATTTTCAAGTATAGCCTTTACTCGTAAATTACATATTTAAGCATTTTGTTGATATCGTTTCGTTTATTAGTACACTCTTTATGTCATTTATGAATTGATGGAACAAGGAACATCCTTGATGTGCTTTCTCTTTAGATGTAACTTTATTCGTATTTGCATCTCTACAAATATATATTGTACAAGAATAAGCATATCTGTTCTTGTGTGTGTATACAAACATTTTATTATTCGCCGTTATGGCGTCGGCTGTTAAAATAAATGTTATTATACTAAAGCAAATATTGTGGCAGGTGACCAGCATCCAACAGCGATCATCCGCCTTGTAAAATCACAAGCGAGAGAGCAAAGCAGTGTTTATGAAACAAGTTGTTTTATTTATGTTAGTACACGCGAGCCTCTAAACTTTAGACTTTGTGACGTCTGCAAAGCAAACACACCTACAAACATTAGTGAATCTTAGTCACAGCCATTTTTACCGTTTCAAAAGTTTGCAATATAGGACCAAAAGTTTGATTTATAAATACTGCTTGCTGAAATAACACGGATACGATACCCATTGAAAACTGTAATAAAGTCCGCTTACCTCTGTCCTCTAACTGATGAGAAGTTTTTAGACCGTGTTGAGCGAGTGGTCGGGATACTTCCCAGAAAGAAGACTAACTGAGAGCCCACAAAAACATTCAGATAGAGTTCTGCGTTCGGTGAATTGAAGTAACGTTACATTGTATCATTTTGCTGGAATGTTGTAACTGTGCGCAGAACAACCCCAGTTAAAGTTTCAGTTAGGATTAAAGCGAAACAGCTTCAATTTTTGCTGGGAAAAGCCTGTAAATGCAAGAAGAGAATATAGTGACTGCATAATCTGTGGAGCCCGCTTTGTTTGACGTCACTGTTGAGTTATGAATAACGTGCGCGCACCCGCAGATAACGTTAAACCGCGCCCGAATCGGTGCGCTGCCGATGTGTGTGAATCTTTCTTCATAAAATGGACCACTGCTGATGATAAGTGTACAATATACGTGCGTGGGTATGTTTAACGGTATTGTCCTCCATAGCACTTGCAAGTCGCAGACAAGTGATATACTTTTTTTTTTGTTTATAAACCTTTACTTATTTTTAAAACTTTATATTTTCTTTACAATTTAAGTTTAAAAAGGCATGCAAGCAACCTTCTCCTGCTGTTACAGTAGTCATCATGAAGATCTATGCTGTTTAAGGGTGGCAATACTTTAGAAAGGCTGGCTCAAACTTCTTGCGTTCTCAGCAATGTGAAATTTGCGATAGGCTATGCTGTAAATAGATGCTAGAAAATATGCTTATATATTGTAAAATGTTTCTGCAGTATTACTTAAGATTTCCTTGGAAATTGGAGAACTTGAGGATATGAAGACTTTATGGCTTTGGCAAGGCTGGTCTCAAAACAAGCATTGAAGGGGTGGCAGAAACTGGCCAACTGTCACATGACTAGCGTTCTGAATCGATCACACTTCACAAAAAGGAAGACCAGATACAGGAGAGTATTTTTACTTTTATTGTAATGCACATTTTCAGGGAAACAGTTAATGTGATTGTATATTACTGTATTGTACAAGGTCATCAATCCCTTTAGAAAAAAGGGTTCTATTTTTGGCAACCATACGATTCAGTAGGTGTAGACCTACACAAGATACATGTATCTACACAGAAAACACTTTACTGGGCAAAAAAGAGCTAATGACAGCAATTCAAACTTATTTCAAATGATCTTAAATGAGCCTACGACACCAGTTACAGAGTAGAACACTAATAGAAACTAAACATTTGAGATCTACACAACTTAATTTTAAACCGAAGGTCATTGACCTCGAAAAAAGTGATTTGGAGTATGTGCAAGTGTCTGTGTATCTAGGTTCCACATATGTATGTCTGAAAAGGTAAATGTTTGGCAAAAAAGCACAGTGGAAAGTTAGAAAAGCTCTCTAACAAAAATGAGACAACATCAGTTTGGCACTACAACTTTCCTGCGTTTAGTGCAATGTAGCACGTTAGGCCAAGAGACAAGATACAAGTACACAGAGAGGGCGACAGAGCTGGCATTCGGCATGCAAACAGAAGGTTAGCATGAGCTAGCATCAGTAGCTAATGCAGTAAAGAGATACCACGATGTTGCAGTCCCTGGACTATTTACATGGCTTTCATTTATATATGACACTTTTGATTATAATGTCCAAACATCAAACCAGAGATCCACATAGAAGTACAAAACAATGAAACAAACACGGCTCCTGTCTCGGCATTTATGTCCAACATAAATTGCAAGAAACAAAATTAAATGAGACATAAACAACTACAAATAAACTATTAAAGTCACCACTGTAAACACAATGCACTTCTGGTTAATTGGTGATCGGTTTTTCATTCAGATTCCATTTCTTCTCCCAAAATACTGTGAGGAAAGAGCGAGGTTAAATACAGAATTGGCATTTGGGGTCAGTTGCTTTGAGAGAAGAAGAAAAAAACAGAACATTTGTGGTGGGGGTGTTAGAGGTGACCATTAGAACTGTGCTAGTTCTTTTACGAGTATATTGTATATATATGTCTATGTGGAAATTGTAATGCGAGTAATAACTATCATAAAGTTTTATCGAAAGCCGTTGATGATGAAATTTAATTACGTGAAGACAAACGGGGACAGATTTACAGCCTGAACACCCCAATGCAGGATGAATATTTAGTTCCATCAGAAATAGGCAGCAATGGTGAAGAACAGCATATGTAGAGCATTAGAATTAAAAGAACGTTATAACAACGGACCACAAGCTGATTTTTAACAGCAACTACAAAACAACTTAATCACATCTGTCAAATCTATTCAAGAGTATTTGGCCACTAAATAATACATAATGAATGTTGTGTATACGTTTGATCTGAACGATTCATGAAAAATACAGACATCAAGGATGCATTAGTGTCCATATCTATTGTTAAACACAGTGACGGACCATTAAACTCTCTGATGATGCTGTACATTTTGTCAACCTACCAAGCAAAAGGGGCTCAATCTGTTTTCCTGCTTCCAGTTTTGTTATGGAATTTTAATTTACATTTATAATCATGATGCATTCCAAACCATCTTTCTGTCTTTAGGCTTGCTATAGAAGCTTAAAAAAGCTCTATTTTCTACTAAAGTCATGTTGAATAATATTCTTTGTCAGGTCAGAAAACCGAATGTTCAGCAGGTTCTGCAGCTTCTGCTCAGTTTGCGAGTTGTGCTTAGGATGAGACCCTTACCGCTATAAAAGACTCATCCTTGTTTTAAGGCTTTAGAACTGTCCTCATGGCACACAATGAAAAATATAATGAACGGCACATTTACGTTTCAACAACACTTCCATTTCTAACAGATATAAGTAACTTAGCAATTCTGAATACCCACAATAAGTATGTTTCAGAAGACTTACCAAGATATGATAATCCATGTCTGAGAGCTGGTTAACGGAGCGGTCCTCTGAAACTTCTGAATGATGGCACAAACATTTTGCAAGCATGTACGATGCAGTACAGATGTATTAGATATTTGAATATATAGTGTTTGCTTTCAGGCATATGGCATGAAATATCACTTAGGTCAGTTCATGTATACATAACACTTTAGTTTGGTACTGTATGATAAAGCATTTCGCAAGATGAGACAATTTCAGGCATTTTCTCGGCCTTTCGAACAAAAACTAAAAACGTGTGGTAGCTCCAAATAAGAAACACAGTATATACAGAGAACAGCTTCTCCCCTGCAGTTTAGACAGGCCTAGGTGCATGCTTTGCTGACCTTAGCACAAAACTTCCAATCATCTGGTTTCCTTCCAAACTACAGGAGCCAGTGTGCCGCAGCAGCCAGCAGCAGAGCTGAGCCCAGGGTGGATGCTAGCGAGGTGGAGAGTGGCCCACCGTTGAACACCAGCTTGTAGGAGACCACCTCCTGTTGGAGACCGCTCTCCTCCGCCATGCAGCGGAACACACCCTCCTTCAGGGGCAGGTCTGGGGTGGGTGCCAGCACGCAGGAAGAGCCAGAGATGGTGCAAGGATATTGCTTGATGCAGTTGTCTTTTTCCCAGCGGTATTTGGCGTGATAGGAACGCACGGGGCACGGCAGCAAGACTGGTCCGTCTTTGTCCACTAACACTTCTTTGGGGACGGTGCTACGTGGCTTTGGAGCTGTGCAGCAGGGTGAGAGGAAATATTTTAGTGTGAGTCCAAAAACTTTTTTCAGCAATAAGCTTACTACATGGCCACAACGTGATTTGGTTCAATTTTGGTTTATTTGAGAAATAATATTCTGTTTATTTCTGTATATTCTGTCATAATTATAATATAGTGATTCCCTCACATTGTTGCACGCATTACTAGTGCCGTGGAACACAAAGTTAGTTGTTAGTGACTGACACAGCCTCAGTCACCATTTACTTTCACTATACAGAGAAGCATCAATATGTCAAATGTCTCCTTTTGTTGTTCTGCAGAATAGACATGCATGCGTAGAACATCGTGACGGTGAGTAAATGATGCGTAGATCTAATGCAAGAATGGGTTTTAAAGGTCCAGTTTTTTTTTAATTTAGCGTCATCTAGTGGTGAGGTTGCATATTGTAACCAACGGCTCCTTCCACTGCTCACCCCCCTTTTCAAAACACTATGGGGGCTGACACAGGACTAAGATATCATCACGTTTTTGCTTCTTTGCCGAAGAAGATAACTTATTTACAAAACACGCTCCGTAGAGCAGTTTGTCAGTTTAGGGCTACTGTAGAAACATTACATTTATGCATTTGGGAGACCCTTTTATCCAAAGCAATTTACATTGCATTATACTATACATTTGTTTCTAAGTATGTGCAATCCCAGGGATCGTACCCATGACCTTGGCGTTGCTAACCACTGAGCTACAGGACAGAAACAACATGTTGTATTCAATGTAAGGGGACACACGGTGTGTGTAGAAAGAAACAGCTCATTCTAAGGTAATAAAAACATAACGCCCCATTATGTAAGGTCTTTGTACTCCTCTGAACACGTAGTTATGCATATTATATTCTGTCAATAGATATTCCAAAAAATTACACTTTGGACCTTTATGTGGGAAGAAAGCAACTATTTGCAAAGAAAAAGTACTCTATTGGTGCATTTTTGAGCAACCTACCTTTAACATCTCCACAAACTGAGGCATTGGAGTGGTCAAGAGTTTGAACAAGGTTCCTGTTTGCAAAAAGGATATTATAATAATAACATTCATTTTATTGGCTAATGCTTAATATCACCAATGGGTATTCTTGATTATTTCATATGTTTATAATCAAATATGTACCCGCTTTCTGCTGGGATAGCAGTACACTTTTTCTTCACCATATCCCACGCACAATACGGGTCACGTGAAAGAATGCATTCCCTACAACTGACACCATATCGACCACAGTCAGCCAGGGGGATGCGCTGCACTTCCAGTTCGGTGCCAACATACAGATGACCCTGTCACAAAACAGAACAGAGGTGAAAGATTCCCATCTGTTTCCAATCAGACGTTATTTTCTATATCTGTGTGAACAATCTTTGAGTCTCTCTCTCACCACAAAGTAGAGTAAAAATAGTAGTGTGAGAGAAATAAACATGGTTCGAAGCTAAATATAATAAAAGGCACAAAAAAAGATTACAGTGAGAGTTCTACCACTGCAGGCCCAAACTGCTCTTTTTTCCTCTCTGTTACCTTCTTTAATGTGGGGATTTAAAAAGGTTTTTACCTTTTGGGAGTCAATGGCCATGTTGGTGACAGGACTATCATCGTTGAATAATGAGTACTGTGCAATGATAAACGCTCCTTCAATGGTATGTAAAACCTTCAGGATTTTACCCATTTCTGTAATAGAGGTAAATGATTAATATTGTATTGACAAAGAAATCTTGGTGCACTCTTTCCTTTTTTTTACATTACCTGTGCCCAGATAAATGACACTATAGTGCTCCTCATTGACAGCCAGGACTGTGTCGGCCACAATATGAGTGAAGTGGTCTTCAACCGGCAGGTCCAGGGGAACCTCTCCGACTGGCTTGATCATTTCATCAATCTCAGGGTAGTCCCGGATCACAGTCAGGATCTTCTGGTTATAAACCGCCGTGTTATTCTTGAAAGCACACTAAATAGGAGAAAAAGGAGAAAAAGGCGGACACCCAAATTAAGGATTGAGGTAAAGGTTTATTCTTTTTAAAGGGGTCATATGACACGGCTAAAACAAATATAATCGATTGTTTTAGATGTAATGCAATGTGTCTACAAAATTTAAGGTTAAAAAACGCTGTATTTTCCACATACCGTGCATGTTTGTATCTCCTCTTTGCTCCGCCTCTCTGAACCGTGCAGATATTTTACAAAGCTCATCGCTCTGAAAATCGAGGTGTGCTATGATTGGCCAGTTAAATGGTGCGTAGTGATTGGTTGAAAACTGCAAGCGTGTGACGGGAATGTAACGCCTCTTACCATATTTGGATTCCAAAGCAATCAGGTTCCAAAGCAATTGTACTAATTGGTACGCCCACCTGACTTGCGTATACATTTGGGCAGTCTTAGTCAAATCATACCACGAACTGACGTAGATTTGTGGGGGTGTGGTTACACCAGGCATTTCAGGCAGGTTTGGGTGAGCATTCGCTTAGATAGAATGCGCCTTTTGTTCCGACACTTTAATTTTTGCAATTTCACGTGTCTAATACATGCCTGGGTAACTTATAACACACCACAGGCACAGAAAACCACGTATTCGTGCCTTATGATCCCTTTAAAGGGGTTGTGCAACTGTGCTTCATGCATTCTGACTTCTTTACTAGTTAAACGTGCTGTCTTCTCATTCTTGACAACTTGTCAAAAAATGAGTCGGACGTATCACAGAGTTTTTCTGTACTGTATACACCAGTGGCGGCTGCTGATCTTTTAAAGAGGGGAAGCTCATTTTCGGCCTAAATCATAAAAATTGTCCATTTATTTATATGTAAATTCTGCCCTACGTTCCAGTTTTTACCCTACGTGTGCAGTTTGCTAGCTGGCTAGTTCAGACTATATGCATTAATGAACAAACGATCTAATATATATATATATATATTTAACTCAACGGGAGGAAATGTGGGAATTATGTTAAACTGAAACAATGAATGTGGTGTGAAATTGTGTGAAATATACGATGAAGGTTGCAGCAGTTTGTCTTTCGACTACACATGCAAAATCCGCGATGGGACTGAGTTGGAAATGGAGACACAGAGTGATACACGCGTCATAATCTGAAGACCACGCCCACGCCCACACCAACCGTCTCTTTGCATTGCGAGAAGCTGCCGCCCTCCTTGTCATTTATGATTTATATAAAAAAAAAAAAAATGTCTAAAAGCTGACAATGTGTATAGCAAACAAGCTAAAAAAAAAACAAGAAATACGTTTTATAAGCTGTCGACCCCAAAAAACGAGCGTTTTAGGACATAAAAGTGGATTAAAAAGAGATGACAGACCCTCCAATCATCACGCAGACGCTCGGAGTCCGGGCCAGCCCACTCCTCCATTCATCCCAGAGACGCTGAGCGTCCGTGGGCGGGACATAATCGCAGCATTATCCAATGACCGTCTTGTTTCTAAGCACTGAAAAAAACTGTTTAAAGCAGCCCCATTGAAGTCAATGGACGCTGGGCTTCAACAGAGTAATGCACTGTACGCTACGGGAATGAATGAGAAGGAAATCGAGTCAGCCGACCTAAGTAGCTGATTCTGAACGAAATTGTTTTCGTTCGAGATGAACGTGTTTAACGCATTTTAGTCAATAAAATGTTAACATAATAGTACATATATTTGACCATTCATTTTTTGACAATTATAGGGGAAGCTGAGCTTCCCTTGCAGTCTTAAAGAAATCGCGACTGGTATACACTCCCCCACGGTTCGTATAGGTTTTGGAAAGTTTTTTCGAACAGGAAATTCCATTTTGTAACAACTTTTCTTAGTCCCTTATTGGACAATTCTCTCGGAAAAGCACACCCACGCGTCAATCAGCGAGAGCGAGATGAAAGAGCACGCCCAGGCGTCAACCATGGAGAAGAAGAGAAAGAGCACGCCCATCAATGTGCTCCTTTGTTTGCGAAGTTCAGCGGTGTTTGTTTGTTCATTGCATTTCATTGAGGAATGTTATTTAAACGGAAGATATAACGCTGGATTTGGAGATCGTTTGAAACTGATAGATGCAGCAATCCCAGATTCCGGACATGAACCACACGCAGTAAGTGAACCTGAGTTAAATGTCTGTGTTTTGTTGGCAATCGGCACATACGTGCATTATGTAAACAACATGAATTTATAGTGAATCAACACTGGGATAATGTGATGATGTATTGTGTGCTTGTGATTTAGTTCCACCCCCCTGCACGTGTCCAGGGCTCCTCTGTTTTTCGGAAGTAATGCAGCTGTATTTGTCTTTTATCAATGTGATCCAACGAAAGACTCTTCGAAGATACGAAGTATGCAGCACTATAGGTACTCAAGATTAATATTGCCAGAAACTGTGTGTTACATCCACTTTAACTGTGAGATAATATTTTATTCTGTAGATGTGCATTCTACCGTTCCAGGACGCGGGGAAGCCAAAGGTATGTTGTATCCCTTCAGTTTAGATGTGGAAAAAGCTTGGTCAATGTCCTCGATGGAGTATGCGCACACTACTGTGGTGTTCCTAGAAAGACAAAAACATAAAAAAATACATTGACTGAAAACTGACATTCTTTAGTACAAAAATTTTCTTATAAAGATGCAGAGCAAGATTTTTGTTATTTTCCAACAGCCTGAAGTTAAATGTGTCTGACTTCAACCTACCAGGCATTGGAGAAGAGACCGTACATCACTCCAGTACGAAGGTGAGAGGTCAGAACAAACGCCTGCTTGATGTTGTTGTACTGTACAGGCGTTCCTTTTTTCCCGCCGCACATCACACGAGCCTTCATGAACGTGGTCCAGGAGTTGGGCAGCATATTTGTAAGCCCTCCCTCGTCCACCTTATCAGAAACACACAAGGGGCAATCAGATACCTTGACTCCTGGCATCTTTTATGAACCAGGAATTGTTAAAAGAAAAAGGTTGTTACCATGCACACTCGTCCTATCCGAGCTCTGTATGGTTCTTCATCCAGGCTCGCTGAAGTGTTGACCTCACTAAAGAAGAAATAGATCTCGTCTTTGATTTTGTCTTGGAACGGCATCACAGCGGCTCCTGCAAACTGGGGATCTAAGAGATTGAGAGAACATTTTCTTGCTTTTTTATCAATTTGTGCTTTATTTAAAGGCATCATTTTTGGTCCTTAATGGTAAAGCTGATGTTTGTGTCATTTTGTTTTGATGTGAAAATACTCTTTCCTATCCAAGCTAAGTAATCCATGCAAAGCAAAAAATGGAAACACTATGGCTCTGTGGCAGTGCTGCTTGTCTGTTTGAATTTTGAGCTTTAGGTAGAACTATATGGTTGACCAAACCATTGAAGACAGGCAGAGTGTTTGGGAAAACACCAATTCCATTTGGTGCAAATAATTTATACACATTTTATTTTTGGTCACGGATTTGCCTCTACCCACTAGAATAGGGGTCTTCAACTACTTTTCCTTGAGGGCCAGATTCCAAAAGTACACTGTAAAAAATGTCTGTAGAAATTACAGTATTACTGGCAGCAGTTTGCCAGTAACTTACTGTAGATTTACATTTATGTAATAAACTGGCAACAGTTTGTACAAAGATAAATGATCATTAAACATTAACAAGTCTTTATCCTTACAGAAAAAAAACTATAAAATAACAGTCTCCTGCAAAGCATTCTTGGAACCAAAATAAGAAAAAAACAGAAAATGATCAAATAACAGCCTCAAGCTAAGCATTTTTAAATCTAGTAATTTAAGCGTCTGCTAAATGACTAAATGTAAACATGTAAATGTCGATTTCTGGTTCCCAGAAAGGCGGGTCAGTTAAACATGATTGGTGGGCCGTATTTGGCCCACGGGCCGCCAGTTGACTAGCCCTGCACTAGAAAGAAATCACAGATAGAATCTGCAAAGGGAAACTTCTCACATATTTCTCCTGAGAAAAAGAGCCAGAAATCTGACAACTGATTTTCAATTTTCAAATGCAAACAAATAATATAGTACTGTTTGCCAATATTTTCCTTTAGCTAAGTGCAGCAGGAGATTTTTGGAAACCATTAGTGCATTTTGGATAATGACTCTGCCCACTCACTTTGTAACCATTTAGTCTCTGTCTTCAGCAGCTTTTTGGATCCATAGGTGCGACGGATTGATCCAGCCTGTCCGGTGGCTGCTGACAGAGCAGAGTATAGATTTCCATCTGTAAAACAGGATAGAACGAGATAAGTCTATTTATCAGCCAAACCTGGATGATTGTCCTGTCAATCAAAGATTCCATTGGCGTTTATACAAACTTTGGTCCAAATTTTATATAAAGAATGTTTGCTTGACGTTTTTTGCAATCACAAACAAAAACAATTACATGCACTTAAGGAGAATTAAGATAATTTAAACCGTCTGCTTTTGACCTTTTAGCTGTGCTATGCTAGCCACATGTGACATATGAAATATGTTTGTTGTTTATTTTGGATACTGGATATATTTTACATTTCCATTGACACAAACTATGTTCTACAGAGATCTGCTTGTATGTTCACTTTACTAGTGGTCTTATTCTTATGAAAGATCTTGGCAGCTTTGTTTCTTTGCTGACTTTAGTTTTTCAATGTTTTGGTCATTATCATAGCTGAATTTAGATCCTTAACCGTTTCTATCAGAGACTCATTTCAGTATAGTGATCCGCCAAAAGATTTCTGTTTTCATAGATATTTATGCCATTATGAGAATAGAATTCAATAAATCATATAGCAGTACTAAGCATAGGCCTATACTTGGCAAATGCCAAATGCAATACAAAAGGGAAAATATCTACATGAATGGATGGAAAATATAAATAAAAGTAGCCCCTTTTTCTCCATCTTTCATTCTCTCTCTCTACCTGCTGACAGGCTGATGGTACGCTGAGAGGGGAAAGGTGCCAAGATGTCATGTGCTGCTATTTCCACTTGCATGTCTATCAATTTGCTGCCATTTACCTGGGTGAGAGAGATAATGAGATTATTCGGTACTTCTCAGACCTTTTATAAGAAAACAACAGACGCAGCACCTCACTTTGTAGCACATAGACAGACCTGAATAGGAGGTGCTGAAACTGTTAGACAATTGAAAGGTTCCCATCTCTAATTTGTCTATCATTTCAGGAAGCTCAAAGCTCAATTTAATTTAACGGCTTTCAGTTCTGCCTGCATCTAATCCCATTGGTGAAGAGATGTATAGTTTGGTTATAAATCACAGTCGCTTCAGGCCCACAAGGTTATGAAAATTTGTGAAATAATGTAGGAGTGGGATTTGTGTCTTTCACCTATTGTGTCTTTCTGTATCAAGTCACTTTAAACGAAACTGCAATTTCTGCATTTACCAAGCTGTGTGTGCAACATTGTGTCTTTTACACATTTGTTACACTGGGTTAAAAAGTAAAACACCTCAATAAGGACTGTGATGTACACATACTGTATGATAACAAATAATCTTCTTACCAGGTGCCAACATTTAGGTGAACCTGCTCTTGTCCCACACACAATGAAAGAGTCACCGACCTTCTTAAGTACAGTGATGAAGTTATCACACTCGTGCTATAGAAAAATAGAACAACAAAGTATTAGGTCACACTTAAAAAAAGATTTCATATTGTTCTCTATACTAAATTACTTAATGGCTTGTCTTATTGATTAATGATGCAAGCGCTCAACCACCATCTTTATTTTGCCCATCACAGTAGTTGACATCTGTCTTTGGCATTACCCTTAAAAAACAGCCTCATTCAGTCAAGTGTGAGTGATGATCTCATCATGAATGACTATTTCTGTAAAATCAGAACCAGGACAGCTAGACTCTAGCTCACAAAATGAAGAGCATACACACAAAGTTGAGGATTCATTTTAATCTCACAAAAGCGATGAGTTAGATATCGACAGTAGTTAGTAAATCGAATCTCACAGTGTAAGTTTGCAATATGATGTTTTCTACACCTTTAAAGTCCCTGTGAACCAGTAGTTGCGATCGTTTTTAATTCCGTATTTTGGCGCATTTCCGAGTGAAATGGAATTTTGAAAGAGCAAAATAGTGGACCTGGCTTTGGTCTTTCTCTGCGATTTGATTGGATGTATAAAAACAGCCATTGCATATTGAAATGGAACTGGCAGCAGACTGAAAGTTGAAGGGGAGGAGTTAACGGATGCTCGGCCCAAGCTGTCTAACATAGGCCAAGTCATCTAAGATGGATACCGGACGGAGATATATTTTAAGATTGTAAATAAAGATTATGAGGGCACACGGTTTTTAAAAAGAGAACGACCCACATTGAGTTGCTACAATATTTGAAAAAAATGAAAAAAATTGTGGGAAAAATTGCACTTTTATGAAGAAGGGAAAAAGTATACTAATTTACAAAAATTCTTTTGTTGTTTGTTGCTGCCCCTTGAGGTATGTAAGGAATACTTAAATTCAGAGTATGTCTTACCTTCCGTACAGCTGATTTTGAAACACATGTCTTTTTTGTAGTCTCATCCGTCACCACAGGGATCTGTGTGCAGAAGCAATTACTTGTTGTGCACACTATTTAAAACCTCAGTAAATACATTAGTGTTGTTTATCAGTGTTATTTCATTATGAAAACAGGGCATTTAATGTAATGGCTTATGTCATTACGTATTTGCAATGCTACAGTATCATTTCAGGGATTTTCTAATGTATGCCTCTGTTCCATAAATAACAGCACACTTTTTGTTACTGTACCAGCTATCTAGGTCAGAACTTAGATCAGTGAGAGCACTGCTTTGGCTCTGGGTTATGGTGTCACCCCCTACCTGGGTATCATGCACTCCTTTATCACTGAAGATGAGTTTATAGATGACCTCTTGGCCCCCCACAAACAAAACTTCAGTTCCCTCTTGGTGGTAAACCGACGTGTAGTTCTCAGGTTTCAGAAAGCGAAACCGAGGAGCTTCTAAAAAATAAAATAATCCACAAACATGCAGTGTATAGACCACGTACTTGACATTTATATACAAATTTGCATATTTTACATTTGGATAGCGTTTGCTCCCATCATATAAGTGCGCATTAACATTCTGACCTCGACCTGTATTGCTGAAATATTCAAATGTGGTTGTGGAGTGGTAATGCTCTCCACTCACAAACAATATAACGATTTACACTCAACTGTATAAACAGAAGCTTCGCGAGCGACATTTTTAGCGGGCATACTGGTTATCATTGTGGAAGTGATACACCCCCCAGTAGACCCACCTTATTGAAGCTACAATCAAATGCTTTTAAAGGCACTACCCCATATTAAGATATGTCAGTATCATATATGTGATGTTCCTGTGATCATATTAATCTGAGATAACGGAAGGGAGAGTACAGTTTTGGCAGGTGTAAGTATAAAATTGTGGAAATTGTACTCCCCATTAAGCTCATTCTATTAAAACTAAAGTTCAATGCTCATGAGGCCACCAACTAAAGATCTATTGGAAGCATAACTGCAGTATATCTGTAAAATAACTGAAGCGCTTCTTGTTTCAGTTCTTCAACACAAAGGGTTGAACAAAATACATGAAATAGAATATTTAGACCTGAATAGAAATAGAAAAGGCTGCCAGTGTTGTTTACATATTCCAGATTGGTCTGTTAAATAGCCTAATACAAAATAACTCAGCATTTTTCATTGTTATCAAAAAGGCAGACAATTTAAAACAGTTTGTTTTGTCTGTCAATAGTAATTTCATTTGTCATACAAAATGTAAGAAAAAATCCTGAAAAGAGAAAAATGAAAGAATGTTGGCAGTACTTGTATGTATACAAACTGTATTAACACCGTCTTCTATTAGAAAACATTATGAACTTGAATAAAGGTATTCCTCTATACTTCGATGATTGAATATTTGTATTTTAAATGCCATTCATGTGCAAGTGTAAAAGGAAGAGTGAATGATCAGCCTACAAGTTACTTGAAAGACAATGTGAATTAGTAACATGTCAACAGCGCAACGTCATCCACGTTGTAGATCTGAAGATACCGTGACATTACCTCTTTTACCCGGTTTTGCACAGATAAATGATGAGCTTCCTTGTCGTCATTAAAATCAACCACGCTTTACAACAGTAACCATAGTTTATAACCATGATATTGTGTAAAACATTGGGAATCCAAATTAATGTGCAAAAAACTACCCCTTTACTATGATATATCCATGTTAAGTTAACATCTTAACGATGTTGCTTCGACAGTCGAGCGAGCTAAATCGATCTACCATGCTGTTGTGTGTTTATTTACTTAATACACATGTAATCCTAAATATTGCTTAACGTCGATTGCTGATCATCGTTCTCTATCGCGATTGTGGGAGGACATGCGCTGAATGGATGATTCCAGAAATGTCGCTCTCTATGGTGCTGAAGCAGGCGCTCATAGCAGGCATTTTAATACACCCAAACCACACATTTAGCTCCCATTCAATCAACCTTTTGCGAATGATTGTCATATCACGTCACTAAGAGGGTAACCTTGTTAACAGGTTGATGTTTTCAAACATTTCGTTCTGTCGTGAATTTCATGACCCCCATTGGCTGAAACAGAAGATTGTGGAAGGTGTGGACGTGCTTGGAATAAACAGCAATGGTGGGTTTCGTGGAATTTTCCATGCGCCATTCAGGCTTTTTCAAAACTGTGTGGGTATTCCGGGATCGCATGTTCTGCCTTGCCTATCTTAGAAATGCACCCGTTGCTGCAGTGCCATCATTCCGGTTAGCTCGTGCACCTGCATTGCAGCTCTGTAGATTGCGCTCTATGCTTTTCTACAGCGAAACCACATGATGCGCATTCCATAATTCTCTTTATAAACAACAACGGCTTATTTGTCATTTAATGCGTTCACACGTTAAGATAAGAGGAATTGTTGAATTAATACATCTACTCAAACGAGCGCTGAATGAGCTTGTTTACTCCTTCAACATTGTTCGAACACCGCAGGTTTTCATTTACTAATCGCCACCGCAGTAACACATCTTGAGCTGTAGCCTGTTACTATGGCTACTCAACCATTTCAGCATCCTCATGTTCAGTTTATTTAATATAGATGCGTTCGCATCTGTGGGAACACTCTAAAACAAATCTGTAAAAATAGGGCACAGTATACCTACTGTATTAATATAAAGGAATTTTCCGTATTCATTTTTACAGTTGTTTTACCTGTATTTTACATTTTGCAATGCATTAAATTACATTTTAGCATAAACGGAAATGTCCGTAAAATAAAGGAAAATGAACCGGTCATTTTCTGACAGTACTTTATCCGTTTTTTACGGGATTTTTTTACAGTGAACACCAGCGTTCTACGCAACGTTTTCATTACGCCATGTTGTTAATAAACGTGCGTGTGATGCCATTTATCAGTATGTCTTGGTAGTTCTACAACAGTATGAAGATTAATTTACATCAAGGCATCGAGACTGCACCAGAAATGATGATTTATATTACATGCACGTCATGATGGGAAGTCATGACGTAATATGAAGCTCAGACGTTTTCTGTTTTTGTCTTAATGCAACAACGTAAAACAAAAAACGAAACATCTTGGCCCACCTTTATTTCATAAAATTGATGTTTGATTTCATGCCTTTTTTCTGTTTCCACGGCCTAACCTAGAAAATGCAATTCTTATTACGCAGCAGTATTTTTCCGAGAAAGAAATTTGAATAGCTATTTCTGCCCTTCTAAAGGCAAGCCTGGCATCAAGGTAATATTAAAGAAAATAGTCTTACCCACAACAGTGAATTTCAGCCGAGGTGATTTTTCGGCCAAAACCATTGAAAAAAGAGTCGCTAGTATTAATAAATTCATGCTGCTCAATGATGGTTGCAATGCCTAATGCTTTGATTAGTCCTTCACGCTGAAAAACTCTTTTCTTTTTAAATACTGACAGCTCTTGCTTTGCAGAAGTGCTGGCTCCGCCTGTCTCTCAGACCTCTTTGAGACTCTATGGGGCAATTGGTTTTTCGTAACACCCTCCGAAAGAGAAAGGAGAGCAGACATGCGCTCACAACCGCAATACCTCAGACTGTCCATCACAGATAAGTATCGTGTTTGCAATATAGGCTTTCTATTACGGATTGTAGTAGCCTATACGTTGTTATTCAATGCATATAGGTTTTCGTCTAGCAGAGTTCAGTTTGTTGACCCGCACACGATCTAAATACTGTTTTTACACAGGCCTATTGCTTTTGCCTTTACAAGACAGGGACGCATAGTTTAACATTCTTTTTAATTGCAAATTAGGAATAGATGAGGTAGGCTAGTTATTATCTGGACTCATTTGTAAATTTGACTCGTCTGCTTTTCTTCCCACATAGTGTTTTTCTTATAATTTACATAACATGCATTAATTCCATTTGACAGTGTTTTCCCATCATGTTCATACAGCTTCCAATAGCCTACTGCACATTTGAGATGTCTTCATTCTCACATATTTCTGATAGAGAGCCCACTAACGGGTTAATGAATTGAATCAGGTGAGTTAGAGAGACATCCAAAATGTGCAGGACAAGCACCTGGGGGAACTCCAAGACTGGGAAATACTGGCATATGAAGTGGCCAATAACAAACCACAGGTGTCATCTCTTTTTTTCCTGACTTCAGTCAGGGGATTGAATTTTTCTTGTAATATCTGCTGAAACCCTCCTTTGTTCTTATAGTCTGTGTTAAAGATAGATCATAGAAAAAAATATGATAAGGTGGGTGGTTTTGTAACAACTGTCAGAACTCACCGCCACACTAGATGCTATATTGCTGGCCATAATGGCGGTATAAGACTATCAAAGAAATAAGACACAATTTATCGTTTAAATATAAAAAATAAACGCGTAGACTGACCTAGTGATCATAAACAATTTAGTGTTTCTGAAAAGATGCTTTAATTAAAGCTTCTTCGTTGTTTCTTCAAAATTACTTGGCATTATATAATGCTGTACATTTCATGGTGATATCTTGAAATGATGTTGTCACTGATGCATGGGTACCCCACAATATTTTTATTTATCAGTTAGATGTGGTTACAGGTTATTGTCTTCAATTTGCCTTTAGCGCCACCTTGTGGCGTACTCTCTCCTCTGGTTAAAGTGATGGCATACATATTTCTACGTACTTGTAAGTAAATAACTGAGAAATCTAAAGACATATAGACAGTTCTTAATCACAAGTTAATTGTGTGAGGGGAATGTAGTTGTAAACAGTACCTGCATTATTTTCTAATATGTTCGGTCATTTGTGAAATAAATGATCAGTGTTTATCCTAAAACCTACCAGTACTTTAGCTGTGTGCCATGTTTCTTTATTATAGAGATAAAAGCCATTTTATTTGATTTCAAATGATATAATTTTCCTTTTATGGGCACAGCATGTCTGTAGCCAGACAGACCTATATAACAGATTGAGACATCTAGAGGTAATCCTGAAGGGTTTAAACCACTGGTCAAACACGTGATTATCATCTCTTTTTCTGGGTTATTCTGGGCAACAGTGGAAAGGATTCTCACTCTCTCGCTCTCTCCCCCCCTCTCTCTCTCTCCATCTCTCCCTCTCTCTCCCTCTCTCCCTCCCTCCCTCCCTCCCTCCCTCCCTCCCTCCCTCCCTCCCTCCCTCCCTCCCTCTCTCTCTCTGTCTCTCTCAATTTCAATTGATTGGCATGACAAAATGTACATTCGTATTGCAAAAGTATTTGCAGCTGGGCTATGTACAAATAGTGCAAGTATGTAAACAAACGAAAAGAAAGAGATAATTATACTAATAATATAAAATGAAATGAAATAAAGTGTGATGTATGTAGTGCAACAAAAACTCTCTCCCTCGTTGTGAATATTTGTAATGCTCTGAAGAATCACTCTCAAAACTGTGGGTTCCATTGCCAAAAGATACATTTTAATATCAAAGAGTTGCTCTGCAGGCCAACTGACTTCTCTTCATTCAGCCTATAGCGTAAATACACGTCTTCTCAGGCACATGCCACTATTATTAATTACCATAGGAAGAAGGGGTCTATTCTTTCACAGCCTGAATTAGATTTTAAACATGTGATTATAGCCCCAGAAAATAATTCAAATACATAATGGTAGAATAGGTTAATGCATATAAGTGATTATTTTATGGGTATAAAATCTTCTACACTCTGTGCACAAGTAAAAGCTAAAAGAGCTTGACACCAGAACTACAGCCAGCCTAAAACATTACTGTCTCTTCCTGTAGTCTCGGATAATAATCAGGCGCCAGCACAACAAAATATTCCTCAGACAGATCCATCTAACATTATTATGAGACAAAAGGCCATAAATTATGTTAAATCATACACAAAGCTTATCAGAGAGGCAGCAGGACATAATGGTTTATTTTTCTGTTTAACAGGCATACAAGACGGTGACTGATGTACAGTTCTATAACATTTCTGATCATTACTTACAGCATGGCATTAACTCTTCGCAGGCAGATGAGGTGACGAGAAGCCGCAGCCACTCAAGGTTATAGGTGCTGCATTGATGAAACAGATGGGGCTTACATATGGCCTATAGTATACTGCAGACACTCTAGAGTAACAGAGGAGTATAATCACAGTGTCCTTTGAAATTACAGTCTACCTCCTTTGCTTTTATTTAATGAGAAATGAGAAAAAGATTGCAAATTACTAAGGACCCAGAAATGATATTGAATTTTTAATACGGTTTCAAATTACATACTTTACATAAAAATAGGCAGGCAAGATGTTTTTTTTTAACAGGCAGATCTTTAATGACCCAATGCAAATTGTTAGAATATACAAATGCATTAGCAAAAACTTAAAAATGTATAAATATAATTTATGTACATTACATATATAGCAAAGCATATAAGGTAAATATGCACGTGTTGTACTTTGTGTTAGTGACATTTGTGCAGAGCCATAGAGACGCGTGTGAGTCACTGGCATGTAACCTTGCTTAGCGATATATTTATATAAAAAACACAGTCAAAAATGCATTTCTGAACAATCCACCATAATCTCTGCAATCTTAATTTCTAAATTATAATCTAAACAATAAGAATGAAAACCTTAGCAGTAATGTAAAATATCTCCAGCCAAATACAGTATAATACATTTACATTTTCTAACCGTTGCTATTGTAAATGTTTTCAGTAAAAGCTGTGTTCATGTTTTAGCTAACATACATTTATTCATTTATTTTGTGTTTTAACTGTGGTTTGCGCATTGATTTGTACAGCAATGCAACAATAGCTATAGCTGCATTGACACTGCAATCAGCTGCATCATGATGGTTAAATTTGGCAGAGTAATGAAATACAGCATCTCAAAAGGCTAACTGTGCCAGAACCCTCATAAAGAAAGTGATTTTATTCATTATACTAAGAGCCGTGAGCCTAAAAAATAAGCAATGACAAAAGCAGAGGGCACACAACAGTAACATCCAGTAGTTATTTAATGGCCAAATTTGATTCAAATAACTATGCTTCATACAACTCATTTACATTTGCCAATATTTCAAACAAATAAAATAAAAAACTACTGCTGTTTTTTTTAACCACGCTTGCATACAAGCACTCAACATCTGTTAACTATTGCTCTTCTCTATGCAGGGCTGCTGTTGTGTATCAGACTCTGTGCCGTGGCGTTGCTCAATACTACGCGCTTACCTTTGCTTCGATATAATGGCTACTTGGCTGTACATCTAAAATAAAGTGAAGTACCATATCTATGTCTTATCACATCTATAAAGCTTGTAAAATATGGTATCATAAGGCATTGCACTTTTCCCATAAGCTCGGTTGGCAAAGCTGTGACATAAATGAGCACTTGCCCTACTTTTAGAGTTAAACGTTCTAGCCTCCAGTATCGACTCTGTTCTTAATTGTTTCTACTGTTTGCAGGTCAAATAAGCTTCATTGTAAACCTTCCTGTATCTCCACCATCTCCACCTCCACCCATGGACGACCGTGGCACAAAGTCTATAGTGGCAGTGTGTTTGATCTGACCTTTGCTCTGACTCCAGAAGAACATAAACACGAAACAAATTGCCACGGAGCTGAGAAAAGACAGAAAGCCCATGGTGGTGGCGATGATAAGGGTTTTCACATCAAAGGGATAAGGGCTCGATGCTCGCGCGGAGGAGTTGGTGGAGGGAGGTAATGAAGTTTCCGTCCATCCCACGTCTGAGAAATACGATGCAGTGCGGTTTTGTGGAAAACCTTCCACTTGAAGGCTCACGGTGATGCTGTCATTACCGGCTGCATTAGTTGCGGTACACAGATACGTTCCGCTGTCTTGCACTTGAGCGTAACGCACCTCAAGGCTCCCATTAGCGAGCACTCGTATTCTTCCGACAGAGCTAAGCGCAGTCTGCTGAGCTGACAGCCAGGTTACCGAAGGTGATGGATAGCCATCTGCTTTGCAGTCAAACTGTATGTTCCTGCCTTCCACCACGCTTGCATCCTGCAGCTGTCGGTTCAAAATCTGTGGCTGTCTGCACACAAATATAACCGGGAGTTCGGCTTCTGAAAAGTCTCTGAATGCCTTCCTGTATATATGATTAGGAACCGAACAGGTGGGTTGGCGACCATCGAAGTCCAGCCGCCGTCTACGGCGCACCACCCAGAGTAGCCTGCAGTCACAAGCCAATGGGTTTCGGTCAAGCCGTAATGTTTGCAAGATGCCCACAGAGTGGAAGACGCTTTCTTCCAGGGTAGACAGACGGTTAGAAGACACGTTCAGCAGGCGAAACTGGACCAGACCCCTGAAGGCACCTGGTTCGATGCGTAGAAGGTTCCCACCTACCAGGTGCAACTCTTGCAGTCTGACAAGCTCCCCCAGCAGGTTACCCTGTATGGAGCTGATGGGGTTGTAGGACAGGTCCAGGTATTGCAAATAGACCAGATGGCGAAGGGAAGCATAGGGTACAGCGCTGAGATTGCAGTTGGTCAAAGTTAAAGTTGTAAGGTTGAGGCCCACCAGGCTGTTACTGTTGAGCGTCTCGAGAGAAGGCCAGTGAAGGATCTGCAGGGTACGAAGCTGGTTCAGCCCACGAAAGGCGTTATTAGGTAGGACGCCGATGGTCAGTTTGCGCAGACGCAGTTTGGTCAGGGACTGCAGTTGGGAGAGAGCCTCGGTGGGGATAGAGGTCAGATTGCTACGTTCCACGTTAAGCTCCTTCAGGGCCTGCAACCCAACAAAAGCCCGTTGTGAGATGAACACCAGGTCGTTCTCTCCAGCATCAAGTTGTTGTAAGTTAACCATGTCCCTGAAGGTGAAATCCAAAAACACTAGGATCTCGTTCTCACTGATATCTAGACGGCGAAGGTTGGTGAGGCCGGAGAAGACCCCGACTGGAAGGATCTTGAGACGGTTGTTCTTAATTCTCAAGTATCTTAGATTCTTTAGTCCCTGAAACGCTTCTACCTCAATCATAGATATTATGTTCTCACTCAGGTTCAGGTCCTCCAACTTTGACAAGCTGGAGAACTGCCGCCTGGCTATCGTTTTCAGTTGGTTTCCAGAAAGGTCTAGACGTTTGACGTTATTAGGCAGGCCATCGGGAACACCTGTCAGGTGTTTTGAGGAGCAGTTGACCTCCAGCGTGTCATGGTAACAAACGCATTTCTGCGGACAGGTGAAGTCGGCTGCTGAAAGGTTTAAGGACCACAACAGCAGGACTGTCCATCCACCCCACATGCCACTCTGTTCCATGAGCATCTTACCTCCTTCCTGGAAAAAAAAGAAATATGAAGTATGAATTATGAATATAAATTATGAATGTAACATTATTATATCCAGAAGAAATCAAGAAAAGCTCCCTTCATTGCTCATAATATTGATATAATTAACATTCATATTTTGGGATTCTATTGGACACTTTATCCAAGTCAATTTCGCAAGCATTTTATAAAACAAGAGCCAAAAATACATATAGTACCACAATGGCAACAGTATTTTTTTACTTTAAGGGAAAACAAGAGGTGTACAAAAGCTAAAGCCTGCTGTAAGCTTACCAAGAGACTTTTGTATTGCAAGTTCTCATACCAGATACTTTCAGGTTGGGATTTACGCTGGGCTCATTGTTCGCTGAAGTCACAATTAGACATCATACTTCCAAAAGCCCATACCCTGAGAAAAGGGAAAAAAGGGAAAAATGATGAGTCTTTATTTGTGCTAATAATCTAATTTAATCTACATTTACACAGAATGACTCCAGACTGGCCTATACACAACCGAATGAACAACAATTTTTCCATCCATTACTGATGAGACAACTGTTACAACGCAACTGCTGGGGTATAAGACTGCAAAAGTAAGTATTTTCAAATCCATAATGTTGGCTGAATGTGCACTCAATTGGGTGAAAAAAGATGATGATACATGTGGAAGCTACATACTGCAATGTGTTAAAGCAAGACATCCCATTGCATATACAGCTCTAGAGAGTCTGATGTTAGAGGAAAGTTGTGCAGAGCACTTTCACTACAGCCAAACTTAATCCTAAAGTGTCACAGATTGCAGGTGGAGATGTCTAGACCAAACCAGCAAACAAACAGACGTAGACTCTGCTTTGGTTTCATGAGTTGAGCAAAATGACATCACAGCAAACAGAAACTAGTTCTGAAATATACTGTATGTTTTCAACATACACTATAATACTAGCAATGCAGCAAAAAACCTTAAATAACTTAAAAGATAAAATAACTTTGAAATACAGTACGATATATTTGTTTAAATCACACACTATAAAAATGCTGGGTTGTTTCAACCCTGGGTTATGTAAAATATTTGACATTTTCTAGATTAATTTAGACCAGAGGTTGAGTTTGTCCGTATTTCACCCAGCTAAAACAGTATTTTTTAGAATGCAGGTTTAAGCTTTCCATGAAGTATAACACAATATGAGTTTGCCTTAGTTTGACATGAGACACAAACAAGGCAAAATGCTTTAACATTGATAATAGTATTTATATTCTATACCAAATATTAGATTGTTTATATATTACTTGTATATTAGTACATTTTCTATTTAATTCACACACCTCTATCACAAGCTATTTTCTATAAAATATATAAGTGAAAGAAACATAGTTCAATAAAGCACGGTTTAATTACATTTTGGTTTAAAATATAAAAATATTTCTGACTGATCAATAAAAATCATATCCAACTCTGCAATCTTCAAACTTTCTACCACAGTTTACTTTCTTTAAACTATATATATTCAAGTTAACAAAACATAGCAAACCTGTGCTGTCTTCTCTTGGTTCCTCACATCTCCAATGTTAAACAAAGCTTCTTTTTTTTAAACTCTCAACCTGAAACCACTCGACAGGACGTTGACTCCCTTCTTCAAGTGGAGTGTTGTCGTCTGTCTCCACACAAAGGCCTTATACTGCCCAAATAAGCTGGCTCATAATGCTGTCCTAGCAAAAGGAGATTTGTTTTGACACCATATTGGTTTTCCACACAGCAAGAGCGCCTGGTTTACACATTTAAAGGTGTTAATCCCTTACTGCAGATTTGTGAAAGACGTAGTCCGGCAGGTGTACTGGACAAAGCTCACTCTCTCTTCCACTGTCTCTCTCTCTGCGTGTGTGTGTGTTTGTTGTTTTACATTACAGGCATTCTTGCCGTCTGACAACTAAGCCCATTGATTGGAAGGGAACGTTTCAACTTAATTAAATTCAGATTTATTTCTGTAGCTTTGAAGAAAGACAAACATGTCGTCCTTAAACTTAATATTTCAATATTATCTTTTCAGTGTGCATTTAGTAGTATCAATTTTAAATCTCACGTTTTTATTGACACAGACAAGCAAATATTTGGCCCATAGCAAAGATGCCTCATGGTAGAACTTTTGCATAACCATCAGCCAGTCTACATACTAGCTTTGGCAATGCTTTTATCTGACAAACTAATGCTCTTTCAAACACAGTCCATGTCCTTGATGATCTGATGCAATGTCATCACATTCTGTACCCTCACCAATCTGAACACACACACTCAGTAATTCAGTGCAAACTGTTATTGTGCCTCACTTTCATACTTTCACATCAACAATCAAAACTCATTAGGATTGGACAGGCTTCATTAGGTTACAGTAAATAACATGGACCTCTGCCAGAGGCGAAGCCTTTTCTCTGCTTCACAGACACAATGCCGCTGTTGCCCTGACTGCATCAGTAAACCGCAACACTTAAAGCCGCTGTAGATTGACTCCAATTTACACTTGACTTCAGCCTGAGATGAGCAAAGAGGTTTAAAAAGTGGGAAAAAAAAGATTGAGCTTTAACTTTGCGTATTCTAGTGTGTAAAGGTCATAGGAGGGACATGCTCTACAGATACATAGAGCTTTTGGAATATGTGTATTCATCTTTAGCTTTAGGCTACAGGATATTTCACACAAAAGCCTGTTAACTCACCACAGATTTTATTTTTATCCTTTATTGCTTTTCTTACACTAACAGTGTTTAAAGTTTCAGCTCCCCTTCTGTGACATCGACGACATCTCTGACCTTCATAGTTAACCTGACCTTTGACTTCTGCGTGCGGACAGGGAATGCGCCCACCTGTCTTTGGGATTTTCTCCTCTGTGCTATTCTTGTCCGATCGGTGTGACAACAAGTTGCGCTCCAATCCCCAATTAGAATTCTTCTGATTAATAACAGTTGCAACAAAGTAAGGGAAAGGCTGTTTACGGCTCTTGGCCCAAGCTCTGCTTCGTCCCCACCACAGAATGCAACCATGTGAATAAGTATCAAAAGCTTTCCAAAACAGGTGTTGTTTAGCAAAGGGAAAGATGGCGGATCTGTCTGTATCTGTTCCCTCCGGGCTTGCCAAGGGAACAGAACAATAAAAAGCAAGCGATTGAGAGAATGTCAGAGAGAAATTTATGAGAAAAAAATAATAAGAAAAAATGAAGTGCAGACTTGCATCGAATAGAAAAAATGCTCAACTTAATTCTGCTATACTTGAAGTCCACAGTGAATTTACAACAGTTTATGCCAAGCAAAGAATAGACGTTTGTCCTTTTTCTTTTCTAATCTGTCTTTGCTGCAGGCCGTAAGGACAGAGTGCAAATACATCTGCTGTGTGCCTGCATGTGTAGCATATAATACCAGAATTTATAGTCTTAACCCATGTTGAAGTGTGACTGATTTAGCTACGGTTGTCTAAATGACTGGGAGAGGAAGATAAAGAAACACACTCTGACAGGGGTGGCTGGAGGCTTGTAACGAATAAGATTACCAGAGCAGTTTGTATTGTAAGCATCAGCGTACACTCCAGGCTGCGATACAGTGTGTGGTGTGTAAATGTGGCTTTTTCTTTGCTTTGCTTTTGTGTAGTTGTGTGTTCCCTTGTGGTAGAGAACATTTTTGAGCTTTTTTTAAACAAATTAGCTTTTTTCTTTTGAATATTTATATGCATCTATTAGGGCATGTTGCGCAAATAAATATGTTTACAGTAACTTAATTGTAGTACTCTTCATTTCATTTGGCACTTTTAAAGGGACAGTTCACTTAAAGGGGTCATGACACGGAAGGAAGCGTATGTAATCACGTTAAATCGTGTGTATACACGATTTAAGGTTCAAAAACGCTGTATTTAACACATACCGTGCATGTTTGTATTTCCTCTTTGCTCCACCTCTCTGAAAAGCGCAGATTTTGAACAAAGCTCATCGCTCTGAAAAGCGAGGCGTGCAATGATTGGTCAGTTAACCAGTGCGTAGTGATTCGTTGAATACTGCAAGCGTGTGACGGAAATGTAACGTCTCTCACCATATTTGGAACATCAGGTTCCAAAGCAATTGTACTGACAGGTACGCCCACCTCACTTGCGTATACATTTGGGCAGTCTTAGTCAAATCATACCACGAACTGACGTAGATTTATGGGGGTGTGGTCACACGAGGCATTTCAGGCAGGTCTGGGTGAGCATTTGCTTTTAGATAGAATGCATCTTTTGTTCTGACACTTTAATTTTAGCAATTTTACGCGTCTAATACATGCCTGGGCAACTTATAACACACCAAAGACAAAGAAAAACACGTATTTGTGCCTTATGACCCCTTTAAAAAAGATTTTATAATTTACCCACCCTCGTGCCATTACAAACCTGCATGACCTTCTTTCTTCTGCAGAATACAAAATAAGATATTTTGAAGAATGTTGTTAACCAACCAGCATTGGTCCCCATTGACTTCCGCAAAACCACTGTGACATTTCTTCTATTGTGTTCCACAATTCATTTCACAGAATTACAAGTTTGTCAGTAGCAGGTGATTTCTGAGTAAAAAATAGTGTTCCTCTTTGTGTACTGTAGCTGATTATGTATATCGTTTATGTCTATTTGTATATACTTTGGATTTGTGTGTATATTTTTCATAAACAGAACAACTGTAATTGTTTATGCCTCTGTTTTCGTGATTATGTGGAGCAGCTGAGAGAGGTCACATCAGGGTTTAGATCACAACAGTCTGAAGGACAGATTATGATAATTCTGCTTTGTGCTTGTCACTTTTGTCACTGCATGTACATTGTGTATTGTACGCACTGCAGAGAATGAGATGCAAAAAGGGGGAAAAGGAAGATTCATGTACAATATATATTCAGACACGTAGGCCTATATACATGCATATTACATATCAGTGGGTAAGAGTTTTAAGAGTTTTAATCTTTGATGTGACTTCAACAGTGACTTTTCAAGGACAGAGAAGTTTGGTTACCGCAGGCTTAACTGAATGCATTAATGTAATTGGGTCATTATGGGCTCAAGTTCATTGTTACTTTGAGGTCTTGCAGGTACATGGATTATGGGCTATGCACACTGACTATTGGCATTTACATCGTATCAGTTCATCAAAAAGCCTTTTCAGACTCCAGTGATGGGAATGCATTTGTATACATTTTATGTCCAAACCTATGATGTTGGCTTTGTTAGTTCTGTATTCTATCAATCAAACTACTAGAAAAGTACAGTAATGTATACTGGAATTGTATAAATCAGCTGTGAGTCATATGATCCATCGACCATTTAGTGTGTTTGAGGAGATGTATCAAACGTGAACATTAAGCTTTAAGCCTATCAAACGCACACAACCCACTACACCCATGTCTATTGGACTGAATATGGATTGTAATCCATCAATTGAGGTTAGCCAGATTGTCCTCTATCCAGGGTCAGAGATCCCGCTGAATGAAACATTCTTGCACGAGCGGTGCTGTCTGTCTCTTGCTTTTAAAAGATGGGCCTGATCTTTGGGGAAATCATCACCGCTGACACCCAGGCTGTGTGCTGTGTTACAGGACACCCATTAGCGGGGTCATCTGGTGCGCCCTGAATAGTTTAGCATCTAGTCCTAAATAGTTCTGTTTTAGGGCAAGAGGATTACACAAAGGACCAGGATGTTGCTCACAATGCGGGGCAAATAACAAATCATTTTTAGTCCCATCTCAGATCAATTTATAAAAAAGGCGAAATCTATCACACTAGGGCATTTGCACGTGTTCAGAGATTGTAAAGCCCTGCAAAAAATGACACAATATGCCTATACTTCATAAATCACAAGACGCACATGACAGCAGGATGAGAATGTTGATAGACTAGAGTGACCATGCACTACAAACCAGTGATCAAGTAAGTGCTTTTACCGATCCGCCCCATCAACCTGTGATAAATCGAGCCGTTGTTGCGCATCATCACAACCCTTCTGATTAAAGTGCTCATCTGGACCGGCCCCAGCGCGAGGGGCTTGCGCAGTTTGCGCAGATTAATGACTGCCACTTAAAAGACGGTCTTAAGCAAACAGAGGAAATTAAGTTATGATACCAGGACTTTTTGATCCTTATTCCGTTAATTTCACATAATATTAATTTGTAGATCATACAGATAATCGTTTAAATTAGAAAAATCATTGAAATATATACGCATTGGACACTTTGGTAAAAACAAAATGTAGGTTTAAACTAAAAATTGACGTCACGGTAAAATATTGGACTTTAGACACGAGTGAGAAGTCTAAACGCCACGGTGAGTAACTTGTGTAAGTACAGTATAACGGCAACAAAAAGAGGAACTCACCCGCTTTACTTCCCTTAAAATCTCTGTAAGCCAGCGATGCCATAGCACTCCAAGTCTTTGTCCATCTCGATTGGAAATTCCTCCCCTATGCACAACGTCCTTAAACGCGGTGCTGAGTAAAACGACGTGCCTGTCTTGAGACAAGACCCGAATGTTTTTAATCGTTTTGCTCCTTCATTAATTCCTTCTGTCTACGACACATTCCTCCAGGGTCTAGTAGGATAATTGCAGTCTTAATTTAGGTTGGCTGTTCTCGGGCACTCGTCTAACTTTCAGATGCACATGTCCTTTCCGATGCGCGTTAGACACCAAGCGTTTAATAGAGCGCATCGTTGTTTACTGTCCCATTCAGCAGAAGCGCAGCTGCAGTTTATCCAGTATAACACCTCAGTGTGGCGTGAGGGCACATGATAGATATTTGCGAGGCTTGGTCAAATCTGCAGATTTAGGAAAAACAGCAGATGGTTGACTTATAGTGAGTCGAGTGGTTTGTAGGTGCTACAAAAATAATCATAATGCACATGTTTAATTAGGTCTGTCTATGATACAAAACGTTTACATCAATGATATGATATGATAGTTAAAAAACCCCGGACTGGTTATATTTTGTGGAAAAGGACAAACTTGGAATGTTGTACACGTTTTCTCCTAGAGGTGCAGGAAAGGCAAGAAACCTCCAACATGCTGACCACCTGAGTCTGGATTCTCTGGGGAATCACTGAACTAAAATAGCTTGGTTTTATAACAGCCTAGTTGTGAGGAACCGTGGCCACTCACCTTAACGTCATAACACATGAACTTCACACGAGTTCACCATCTGTAAAGAAACCACTTTATATAACAAGAGTCAAAGCATCTCTTCGTTCGAACAGATTGTATAGCAAACATTTGATCATGAATCTGGAGCTCTGACATTTTATTTAGGATTCTTAGCTTTACAACTGACATCACACAACATTGGCCAGAACCATTAAAGTGTTTTAATTGGTGTTATGTTGACTTGTACCCTAATTTTGTGTAAGGAGGAAAGAGGGGTGCTATACCCAATTGACCATAAATGTTAATTTGCATCATGAATAATAGAGCTTCAATACACCATCAACAGCAATGAATCAGACTGTTCCTAGCATAGGACTGTTTGCTTGTAAGTACAGAAGATGTATTTACATACAGTAAAAGATTCCTACTTATATACCGATGCATGGATGTAGGGATGGAGTAAGTGAATGTCAAGTGAAAAGAGAGATATGTGCATTGAAGTGGCATACATTGGTGATATGGGAGAACAGTGACACCCTCTGCATTGCCTGTAGGAATTTAATTAAATCTGGCCACTAGAGGGAAAACATTTCAAATGGAGTAAGGAATTGAGTGCTAAGTTTCTAATAAAGGAAACATTCACCTTTATCCTCATTTAGTGACAAGTTCTTTAAACTTCATAAAAGTGATGCATCACAACAAGACTGGCCTATTTTCCCAAACCCTTTGTCTTCTTGTGATACTGTGGTCTAATTTACTGTGAGTGGTGTCATCAAATCCATGCGTGTTGACATCTTCCATTTAAATTGCAAGAACTTACTCAAGAACCTTTGTTTTAGATAAACAGTGCTGTTGCATATTCAACGACTGCATGAAGCTTATCATGTTAACTGTCCTAGGCGGCGTTTCCAAAAAAGCATCGTAAGCCATACATTGATCGTAGCTCCATTAAAGATGATGGTTCCAAGATCAACTTAAGGTTACGATGCTTTTGGGAAACAAGCCCTGTTTTATAACACATTTTCTGAATAGTATTTTTCTAAAAAAAACAGCAAGTAAAGTAAATCAATCAGGATATATTTTATTAATTTATCTTCTTCATTATCACCTCATTCTTTGATTTAGATTTGTGCAATTATAGGCCTTAAAGGGATCATTTAAAAATGAAAATAAAATGAAAATGAAAATGGTCATCATTTCTTTGCCCACCTGTCATTTAAAACCTGTATATGACTCTTTTCCCTGTGAAACACAAAAAAAGATGTTTTGAGACATTTCTTAGTGGTTTTGTGTCCATACAATGAAGTCAATGGCCAGTTGGGCACCAATGTTGTTTGGTTACCACCGTTCTTCAAAATATCTCTTTTATGTTCTGCAGAAGCTAGAAAGTCATACAGGTTTGGAATGACCAGAAAAGGAGTAAATGATGACTGCATTTTCATTTTTGTGTTAACTATCCCTTTAAATGATTAAATCACATGAAGAATCTAACGTGTTACAGTAAATAAAGTAACAAACATATTCCCACTATTGCTTACAATTACCTGTTTCTTAGATCAGAAAAGGCATTACATGTGCACTGGCTCATTCATCAATATAATTTACTTCTTTATTAATGACTTCATTCATTTCTCATTCTGTGTATTTTCTGCCTCTCAAGATTAACTCAGCAAAGCTGTCGTGGTGTTCAGCCAGGATTTAGGATTATTTGCTTTAGTTTTTCTTCTGCGTTGTTAACAAAATCATAATGTTGTTGCTGCTAAAGGATTGTAACATTTTTTTTTATCTCTTGTTGCATGAAGCCAAATCTTCGAAATCATTGCCAGCAGAACATTACTCTGTTTTTCTGTGTATCCATAAAAAAACAATCATCTTGGGCCTGCCCATCAAACGTGGTAGTGATCTTTACTCACAGCAAGACACGCTGGACACTGATTTGTGTTGGTCAAAATACAGAACCGTCACAAACCCTCAGATCCCTGTGCACGTGGCAGATGGCACAGTTTTAAAATTGTGAATGTCCTCTTACTCTTCAAAGACTGTTTGTCACACTACAGCAATATATAGTCTGCCAGCCCCCTTTGTATGATCTTTAATCCCCAGCATGAGGACATCTGTTCACAAATAGTGATGGCACAGGGAACACAGCAAGCCTGTGCTGGGATTTATGAATGAGTCTCTCTGCTGTAGCATTGGTGTTTTCTGCAGTATAATTGATATTATTCATTAAAACTTAATAAGCAATCCTGATCCAAATGCATTGCACGACTCTCAGGACCAATCTGCAATTCTTTATTTAAATGGGAATTATAACATAAAATGTTATAAGAATTTATATTTCTCATCATCTTAAAAATCAAGAGGGTTACACTTAAATGCTAATTAACATTGTGGACAACCATAAACTTTTCTCTTTTTAATTCACGAGTCAGATCAGATAGGAAAGAAAAAGTGCTTTGGGAATTCCTTAGGCCTGCTGTTCAAAAGTATCCCAGAAAGCATTTCATGAAGTTGGTTAAACTGCAAGCAAAGATCAGCTAGTTTAAAGAAGCTAAAATATATTTTATTTGTTTACAGTGTGGTCACTACATTTTCAACATAAATCTATGTATATTATTTCATATTTTAATGAGTTTACTTTTATTTAAAAATGTATAAAATAGTCATGTTTAAAATGAGTAGCCTAGGTGTGTACAAACCTTTGACTGGTAACTGATAAGCCATATTATGTTTACCAAAAGGGAAGTTTGATACATGGTCGATTCTCTCTGAACAAAACAGTGTGAGAAAAAAAACTTTGAATCAAAAGTCTCGTGATAGTCATGAGGTCAGAACATGTGACTGCAGCAAAGAATTCTGGGTTTCTCCAGTGCGGTTAGACTGGTATGTAAAGTTACAGGAAACAGATGTTGAGCTGGAATCTAACAGCACTGAGTAAGGGGGGGGGGGGTTGAGTTAATGTTGAGTCATTTAAAATATAGACCATACATTATTATTGTGTTACTGACAGATATTTCAGATATTTAGATATTTAAGTATCTGTATATTGTCTGAATTATTTCTATTCCATAAAGGATATGGACGCTGGATGAAATTACTAAAAAGACTGCCAGTCACTAATGCCTGGAGCCACTATAAAGTTTAAAGTTTTACCAAAACATAAAAAAGCTATTGTGTATTACTAGGAATGTTTAATGAAACTTTGTCAATCCTATACCTGCAGGTTTTACAGATTAATGTGTAAGGATAACAAATGAATGCCAGAAAGCAACACAACTGTTCTTCTACACTACAAAATCATTTATGTGGTTAAGTGTTTAGTGTAGTTTAGTGTTTATTTAGCACTGGTGGTGGTAATTGGTGGATAACTGTATGGTATACAAATGAATATCAAAGGTGTTTCACAAACCATGTGCACAAATGAAACTAATCTGAAACTAATGGCTTGATTTGATTGATTAATCCGAAAGCGGAATATGTGAATATGCTCAGAAATATCGTCTGCATGCTTTTGTCATCATGTCAGCTGTTTGTGCTGCTTTTAGCTTATAATATTTATAGATATGCTTGTATGTTCATGAGTAATCTGCACATAGCATGAAGAACTAACGCTAGGGGACTTTTCTTAACATACATTTATATCCTTTAAGTGCTGACTGCATGCATATGCTGCAGACCTCATACATTACACATGGAACTTAAGTTGTTGACTAATAAGGGGAAGATTTTATGAAAAATGAACTAGGCCAAAACAGAGTCTGAATCTTCAGCTCAAAAAGTAAGATTACTTGCCTAGCAAGCGAAATCTATAGGTTTAATTTAATGTGACTAAAAGGTGATAAGACATCTCATGACAGTATCTCATGTTTGCAGGATACAAAGCTTCGTGTGTGCTTTGGGTGTAAAAGTGTAAAGAAACCTTTTACGGATCTGAAAAATTTTGGTTTACCATCTGTTATTCAAATCAGCATAATTTACCATAGCTAAAAACCAACATGACCAACTTACTATATCAACAATTTAAAGCGAGACTCGAATACATTGTGAGCTGACTGGAAAATTACTTACTGAATGTCATAGGCTCTAATGCCTAAAAAGTGGAAATGCCCAAAGTTTCAAAATACATGTAATGTAGCCTATTGATTTACATGCAGCCGACATATGTTAATGAAATTGCAGACTAACCAGCCTAGAGATTCATTAAATTGGAGGTAGTGGGAAAGTTTTTTTTGTCTTTTGTAGCCTTTGAATTACATTTTTGACAAAATTTAGTTATTCACATGATTATTCTCTGACAACTCAGTCAAATGGAATACAAAAACTTTGAAGCCCGGTATCTCAAAACTGCTTAAATGCAGATATGACCTTTAAATTTCAAGGCGACGAGTTGTTGTTTATAAAAAGTAAAACCTGCATTTATTTTTCTTTTACTTTCCAGAGTTATAAATCAAGTTAAAAAATAAAGTTAGGCCTGTAGATAATAGGCTAACATAGTTCAGATAAGAGAGAACAGGCTATTCTGCATTTGCATTATACATAGAATGTATTGTTGTAACCTGACACCTGACATCATCACTCGGAGTTTAAGCGATCCCATATGCGCATCGTTTCTTCCCGTTTTTCTTTCAGGAGGAACTTCCTCATAGCGGACACATAAAAGGGATCGTCATCCGAAGAAGTTTCAAACCTGGATCTGGACCCTTGCAACTGAACTTTTAGAAACCATCAAACAGGTAACCATATACCTCGTCGTCCTAGAGCAACGACGAAAGAAAAAAGCAGAGATAAAAAACGTGGATTTATTTTCCAAAATAGTTTGTATTGCTTATAATCAATGTGCATTGTAGCAGGATGTAATGTTTTATTTCAACGCTATTAAGACATGAAACAAACTATGATTATTGTTTTAAATTCAGTTGTCTATGCCATCGCTTTCGCTTTCTGTTTAACGTAAACAAAAAGTATAAAAATGATATCTTTTTAAAGCCTAGGAGAGAAACTTTCTTCCTTCTCTCTGAAAAATAGGCTACTTACTATTCGTTTGCGCGTTGGTTGCAGTTAAAATGTTGCACGACCAATGGGGGTCATATCTGTTTTTCAGGGCATAATGTATAAGTTTGGTGGCATACCTCTGCTGGTGGTGGTGGTGTTGTGTGGTGTAGCTCACACTCTGAGTAATGTTTCATTGGATGAAGCATGGGAGAGCTGGAAAATCACACACGGGAGAGAGTACAATGGTCTGGTAAGTAAACAGCATACAAAGTCCATTTTGTTTTTATAGGCCTTGGTAAATGTAAATGAAATAGAACTACGTTTGTGCTTTGATCCTTATTGGTGAAACTCTTGTACCAGCCTCTGCTGAAATGGAAAAAACGGATCTTGTTATTTATTTATTCTGACAATTTTGATTTTAATCCAGATTTAATTTTGGAATTACAGCACTGTCTTGGGTTTGTGTCTGTATGCTTTACAGTTATCCCAGTCGTCGTTCAGTATTACTCACTATGTGTGTGTTTGTGTGTGACAGGATGAAGAGTCTATCCGTCAAGCCATTTGGGAGAAGAATATGCTGTTTATTGAGGCTCATAACAAAGAATATGAACTGGGGATTCATAGCTATAATCTGGGCATGAATCACTTTGGAGATATGGTTAGTACTGAAACTCAACTTGCTAATATCTGAATGCTTTAAAATGCTCAATTTAAAAAAATAGAAAAATTTCATAATCAGTTTCAGAAAAAAACGTAACTGTATGACCAGTTTACAATGTGTGCAGGTGTCAAAATCAGATACTACGCATATTTGCTTGACAAACCTGTTTGCAGGCTACACATGTGACAGCATGAACAATAAACCTGAATTAGTTTTTTAAAACTGCATGTTTATATATTTTGGGTAACAGTCAAGACTTATATTTTTCCTCCAACGTTTATCTCTCAACAGACACTAGAGGAAGTGGCGGAGAAAGTAATGGGACTGCAAATGCCCATGTACCAGGACCCCACAAACACATATGTGCCTGATGACACCATGGACAGGTTGCCCAAATCCATTGACTACCGTAAACTGGGCTATGTCACATCTGTCAAGAATCAAGTGAGCAAATCAGACATATTTAACTTTTTAAAGATTTTATAAAAAAATGTCTACCATAGTGCATATTAACTCTATATTGGTTTAATGTAACAATTACCTTCAAGATCTGTACTTGGCGCCATCTAGCGGTGATATAAAGACATGTATTTTTTCTTACATCCTCAGGGTTCATGTGGCTCCTGTTGGGCCTTTAGCTCTGTAGGAGCTTTGGAAGGTCAGCTGAAGAAGACCAAAGGTAAACTAATTGACATTAGTCCTCAGAACCTGGTGGACTGTGTGACTGAAAATGATGGCTGTGGTGGAGGGTATATGACAAACGCATTCAAATATGTCAGAGACAACAACGGCATTGATTCGGATCAGAGCTATCCTTACGCTGGAATGGTAATAATAAAAGTCAGCTTTATGTTTACATTGGAAAATGTATAGTCCTAAAGAAAGAAATACATTTTCAATCTCACTACTGCCCCCTGCAGGATCAGCAGTGTGCCTACAACGTGTCAGGAAAGGCAGCTGACTGTAAGAGATACAAAGAGATTCCTCAGGGTAATGAGAAGGCACTGGCTGCTGCTGTGGCAAAGGTGGGGCCTGTGTCAGTGGGCATAGATGCCATGCAGTCCACCTTCATGTACTACAAAAGCGGTACTTAACAACTCTACAACAACTGTTGTTTTACTTTTCTACATATATCAATGTATTGTGTTTAAATTGTGTTTATGTGATCAATGTATTGTGTTTAAATTGTGTTTATGTGCGTTATCCTATATGTTATCTCAGTCATAATGGTGTTCTGAAATATTTGTAGTAAAGATCCAAGACTAGACTTAACCTCTCTCTCTAAAAACTGATTTCTGTAGGAGTGTACTATGATCCCAACTGTGAAAAAGTTAAATGTCAACCATGCAGTGCTCGCTGTGGGTTACGGAGCCACACCGAAAGGCAAAAAGTTCTGGATTGTAAAGAACAGGTGAGATTTTGATGGGTCTTAATAGAATCAAATCAATTATATTAACTACCAGCTCTCAACAATAGTCGCCTACTAACTCATCTGTTATCCTTCTCTTGAAGTTGGGGTGAGGAGTGGGGAAAGAAGGGCTATGTCCTGATGGCTCGTAACCGTAATAATGCCTGTGGCATTGCCAGCCTGGCGAGTTTCCCAATCATGTGAAAAGTGGATGTAACAGGAAGTAAGGAACTCACAAGGGACCAAATCTGTCTGCTACTGAGCAACACCCAAGGGACCCAGACACTGATATTAATGCGCTCTAACATCAAATCATTATTGGGTCAAATTGAAACATTCTTTAAAATATGATTTTTTAATGCATATTATCCCATCAAACACTGCTGTAGCAGCTCTTTTGTGCAATATTTGGTGTGCCTAAAGTGGTGCCTAAAACTTTTTATTATTTTCTAATGCCCCTGGTGGGATCTGTTTTCTGAAACACTTTTTTGTGATGTTTTGATTTCTAAATGTGTTTACTTTACCTGGGTATACAGTAATATACCTTACAATAACTTTTATATATTACTGTCATAAGACATCATTAATCATTTCTGTAATGACCACCCTAATTCATTCATTCAAGTCAGTACCCTCCTCTGTACAGAAACACTATACAAAATAAAGTTTTTTGAATAAATCTTTTTTGTAACTTGTTCTTGGTTATGCATTTTTGCTGAGATGGCAGAGATTGTGTCGGCACCCTTATTAAGGGAAGGGCTAAAACCATGAGAACCCAAGAAAAGAACTCACAAAAGACAACACAAAGAATGTCAGAGCCAAACGTGCACAAGTGTATCTCTGAAAGCCTTTGTGTGAATCATCGAAAAGTATGTTTCAGTGTTTCTGCCTCATTTCACATCTGAAGGTAGAGAATAGTTATATATATTTCAAAAAATAATATAGTTCCTAAGTTAAGTTCCTCATTTTAACCATTCATTTAATAATAAATGCTTAATAAAACACACAGGCTTTTGTCAACAACTATCCACACAATGTGACCAGTAATGGTGGATTGATTTTTTTGTGGTGTCATACTGCAACTAATTTGAAAGCCTGTGTAGTGTTAACAAAAATGATGACCACAAATGTTACTAATTCTATGGAAAAAAATCATATGACAAACTGAACCACTTCCTCACTGACAAATGTTTTTTGAAAATCTTATAAAACGTTAATTATAATAATAAAAAAGAGGTTTAATTACTTGTTTAGATTTAATTACGTTTTGAAAATCTTATAAAACATTAATTATTATTAATAATAAAAAAGAGGTTTATTTGGGCACCAGCCTCTCAAAAAAGCATTCCAGGACATAAATGAATGCTAAAAAGATATTGACAGTTAATAAAAACAAATGTTACTGTTTTAAATTTGATTTACACTTTACTTTAATCAAAATGAAAACAATGTGCAAGAAGAGATGGTCTCATTAGCATTACACTGCAAAAAATGATATTCTTCCTAAGCATTTTTGTTTTGTTTTCTTGTAAAAATACATAACATTTACATAACAAGAAAAGTGACCTGATTTATTTAGTCTTGTTCTATGAAAGAAAATATAAGAACCAGGTAAGTTTATGTTTAAAACAGAATTGTAAATTAAATCTACAGTAAATTACTGTTAAACCTGCTGCAAAACTACAGCAAAGTTTTAAAGTTAGGGATTACATATCTGAACACTTTAAACTAATTTAGCTGAAATTCACTTTAGAAAAAGTTTTTTTCTATTGCCTATGTAACATGGCTCTTTAACCAAGTTGTCATTTAAGTGCTGAAAAATGTCATTTTAAAATGCCATCATGCCAGGCAATGCATTCTGTTGCCTTTGTACACTGAAAGCCAGACAGACATCTACCAACATTTACAGATCAAAGGTGTTATAAATATGTGCTTGCTGTTAAGATACAAGACATTAGAAATAAGACCATGCGATTACAGAAATGTTTCGGGATTGAAATTATTTATTACCACGAGGAACTGTTTGCTTGTCAGGCCATCGTTTTGCTTATTTGTTTGCTTAATAATTGTGCACATCCCTAATGTGATATATTTAAATGCAGATGAAATTCATGTATGATCAGAACACAGCTTGTTCACTTTAAAATATTAAGAAAAACCGAATCTATATGTATTACTTTATACTGTTGTACTGTTTGTTTGACCATATCACATGTTTACTGGTGTATGTTTGTACTGGATCTTTGTCTTTATCTACCACAGGGCCCATAATCTCAGACTAAATTGGTCCTATAGGAAACTGTGAATTATACAGTAGGTAGTCAACCAGAATGCTCTCTACCGCCGCGTTGAGTGCCGCCGTTGGGGAAGGGCGGTAGTTAAAAAATATTTACATGTGAAACTAGTTCGCGAAATTTCCGCCAGGAGGCGCAAAGGGGAGTTTGCGCCATCAGTACTGAACCACATGTTTCACATGTACTGTGAAACAGTGAAATTAAATGTGATAAATTCATTATTACATGACAGCAGGCAACCCATTAAAGATTAAAATAAGAGTTATTCACATTTATAATATAAAAAAGCGATATAGGCGGAGAATTGAACCAATTGCAGGACATAGTAAAGTAACCATTAAAACATAAAAACAAAAATCATTAGAACAAACGTGTTATGATCACAGGTTCATATAAGCATACTTTTTTTCTGCCAGTCTGTATAGTTATGATAGTTATAAGAACACACTATTATAATAAAAAAATAACCATGCACTGTTTTTTTTGTCCTTATATGAGCAAACTGGTCAACAGTCAACAGTTTTGTAGGCTCTGTGGCTATAGGGAATGCCCTCTCAATATAAGTCTGAAAAACTACTGACAACATAAAAACAACAAATGTAATGTTGTTGTTTAAATAGCATTTACTGTAAGAAATGCTGCCACGTTGTTGTACGTAGTGTTAATAAAATGTGTAAGTAGCATCTATTATTTAGTGCAACTAGCCGCTGTCAAAATTAAATAAATATATGTTTATTGGGGCAGGTTGGGGAGATGGTTGGTGAATAGTCATACAGTCATACTGTATTCTACAAACTGTATATGTTATATTTGTCGTGGCAAGAGTGACTTTCTCTTCCAACCTTAGCAACACCCCTATATGCACATCCTTTTTTTCTCTTTAAAGTGGAACTTCCTCATAATGGTGACATATGCAAAAAGGAACATCTATCAAGCCGAAGTCTGGACCCTTTCTTTTGAACTTTTAGTAAGCATCAAACCCAGGTAATCACATTTACGTTTGTGCTCGTATAATAACAAAGATTTAAAATGTATTATTTTCCTAAATAGTTTGTGTTATTTACATTCAGGTACAAAATCTTTTTGAAATGGCCATAAGGCATAACATATATAAAGAAGACAGCTTTTCCTTTAAACGTTGTTAAAGAGAAATTTTCTTCATTCTCATTTCAGAAATGACTATTTTATCAATACTTCTCTGAAAAATACTTGGGCTGTTAGTTCCAGTTAAAATGTTGCACGACCACTGGGGGATCATAGTATGCAGTGTAAAACCTCTGAGGGCATATTTGTTTTTCAGGTCATAATGTATACGTTTGGTGGCATACCTCTGTTGGTGGTGATGGTGTTGTGCGATGTAGTTCACACTCTGAGTAAGGTTCCAATGGATGAAGCATGGGAGAGCTGGAAAATCACCTACAAAAGAGAGTACAATGGTCTGGTATGTTTACATGGTAATGTTCAGGCCCAGGGTGCTATAAGAGTAAACGAAATAGAACCAGGTTTGTGCTTTCATCCTCATTGGCGAAAAATCCCCCTCCCCCTTTGAAAATGAAAAGCTTGATATTTATTTATTTATTACAATTTAAACTGAATTTCAATACTTCAACTACAAAGTGAGTGAAAGTACTTTTCTAGTTTTTATTTTATATTTTGTTTATTGTTTACCCCTGGGTTTCCAATGAGCTTCCAACCTCTGATCGCCCTCTTTCAGAGGTTTGAAATATGTAACATGGTTTTGTGGTATTTTACTTTACAGTTATTCCATTCATCATTCAGTATTACTCACTATGTGTTGTGTGTTTGTGTGTGTGTGACAGGATGAAGAGTCTATCCGTCAAGCCATTTGGGAGAAGAACATGCTGTTTATTGAGGCTCATAACAAAGAATATGAACTGGGGATTCATAGCTATAATATGGGCATGAATCACTTTGGGGATATGGTCAGTACTGAAACTCAACTTGCTAATATCTGTATGCTGTAATATGATGAAGTTAGAAAATAGAGAAGTTTCATAATGTGTTTCACAAGAAACAAGTTTACACTGTGTGCAGGTGTCAAAAATTTGAAATCACAGCTGTGCAATGTTTCATTTTTTTACTTTCTGTTTGCATGAAAAACCTGTTTGCAGACTACATGTGTGACAGCATTAATGTGGTTTCAACAATAAATAAAGAAAAAATATTTTAGAAACAGCTTGCTTATATCCTTTGAATTTACGGTTAAAGATATTTTTCTCCAACATTCATCGCTTTACAGACACTAGAGGAAGTGGCGGAGAAAGTAATGGGACTTCAAATGCCCATGTATTGGGACCCCACAAACACATATGTGCCTGATGACACCAAGGAGAACTTGCCCGAATCCATCGACTACCGTGAACTGGGCTATGTCACATCTGTCAAGGATCAAGTGAGCAAATCAAATATATTTAACATCTTTTAAGATATTATAAAAAATTGTTTTGGACCTACATTAAGAATTTAACCTCATATTGACTAACTGTAACGCTCATCTCTATATATTTATTTTTCTATGTGCATTATTTACAGTACATCTGTTTAGATCTCAGCTCAACTAGATGCATCACTGTATTTCGGTGCCATCTAGCGGTGAAAATGAAGACATGTTCATGGGTCACAGCTTTTTTACAGGTGGCGGTTTTAAAGGGGTCATATGACACGGCTAAAACGAATATTATCGTTTGTTTTAGATGTAATACAATGTGTATACACGATTTAAGGTTAAAAAACGCTGTATTTTCCACATACCGTGCATGTTTGGTATAGCTTTTGTTGAAACCAGTAACTTTGTATTGGCACCTACCTTATTATGGCTCCTGTATGACATATCGCTTATTGCTCCCTAAACTCTTTGTAAGTCGCTTTGGATAAAAGCGTCTGCTAAATGACTAAATGTAAATGTTTGTATCTCCTCTTTGCTCCGCCTCTCTGAAACTCGCGGATTTTGAACAAAGCTCATCGCTCTGAAAAGCGAGGTGTGCTATGATTGGCCAGTTAACCAGTGCGTAGTGATTGGTCGAATACTGCAAGCGTGTGACAGAAATGTAACGCCTCTTACCATATTTGGAACATCAGGTTCCAAAGCAATTGTACTGACAGGTACACCACCTTACTTGCATATACATTTGGGCGGTCTTAGTCAAATCATATCACGAACTGACGTAGATTTGTGGGGGTGTGGTCACACGAGGCGTGTCAGGCAGGTCTGGGTGAGCATTCGCTTTTAGATAGAATACATCTTTTTTCCATCACTTTAAATTTTGCAATTTTACGTGTCTAATACATATAAGGGCAACTTATAACACACCAAAGACACATAAAAACTGGTATTCGCATCATATGACCCCTTTAAGCAGCTCTTTATCTGCTGCTTTTTTTAACCCTCCTCAGGGTTCATGTGGCTCCTGTTGGGCCTTTAGCTGTGCTGGAGCTTTGGAAGGTCAGCTGAAGAAGACCACCGGTAAACTGGTGGACCTTAGTCCGCAGAACCTGGTGGACTGTGTGACAGAAAATCATGGCTGTCAAGGAGGACATAGGTCAAAAGCCTTCAATTACGTCAGAGACAATCATGGTATTGATTCGGAGGCGAGCTACCCTTACGTTGGAAAGGTAGACTAATAATAAAAGACAGCATTTTTTTGGAATCACATACACATACACATCGCATACACATCTTCAGTGTATAGATAATATAATTTTTCTCTGTTGATTAATTTGCATTCTCAGTACTGCCCCATGCAGGATCAGCAGTGTAAATGATGAAAAGCATTAAAGTGATAGTTCACCCCAAAATGCAAACTCTGTCATCACCCTCTTGTCATATCAAACCCATACTTTTTTTGATATTTTAAAGAATGCTGGTAACTGAACAATGGCAGTACCCATTCGCTTCTATTGTTTGGATACAAAACCAATGTCAATGGCTCCCACAGTTGACAGCATTTTCATTTTGGGGTTAACTATCCATTTTCCATAATGAAGTACTAGAAGGCTACCTTAAGAGAAGGACTGATTGTGGCGCACTAGGCACGAGCATCTTTGAAAAGCATTGCAGAGCTGTAAGATAGTGTAATGATGACGTAGCCCAGCTAGTAAATAAAATAACTAAGCTAAAAAAAATGGTGAATGATGAACGATACAATTTCATTTCTGTATAGAATGTACTTGTTTGTTTACTTTCAAGATTCCACAACGATCCTCTAGGTTTAATGTATGGACAAAATGTGGGTACCAGTATGGGATTTTCAACAGTTGATTCCTAAATAACTATGTTTGGCCCATCCCAGTCTTGTTGAATTGTCGTTCTTAATAATGCCCCTGCAGGATCAGCAGTGTGCCTACAACGTGTCTGGAAAGGCAGCTGACTGTAAGGGATATAAAGGGATCCCTCAGGGTAATGAGGATGCACTGGCAGCTGCCGTGGCAAAGGTGGGACCTGTGTCAGTGGGCATAGATGCCATGCAGTCTACCTTCCTGTACTACAAAAGCGGTACATAACTCTTCAACATCTGTATTGTGTTTAAATTATAGAACATTATTTGCATTACTCTGTATGTTGTCTCAGTCAAGATACTAAACTGAAATGTTTAAAGTAACTTCTTCTCTCTCTCTCTCTGGTGAAATGTGTCTAAAACTGATTCCCAGGTGTGTACTATGATCCCAACTGTAAAAATGTTAGCAACCATGCAGTGCTCGCTGTTGGTTATGGAGCCACACCCAAAGGCAAAAGGTACTGGATTGTAAAGAACAGGTGAGATTCTGCTGGTTCTCAAAGTGAATCAAATCAATTCTCTGATTTAGATGTTTGAGTTATCACAATGAGCACTTAACCATATTCTTCTAACCCATCTTTTTTCCTATATTTATAAAGTTGGGGTGAGAAGTGGGGCACTAATGGTTATGTCCTGATGGCTCGAAACCACAACAATGCCTGTGGTATTGCCAGCCTGGCGAATTTCCCGATCATGTGAAAATGGATGGCAGCAAGTAGAGAACTAATCTATGTAAGAGGTAAGAGGATCTGATACTGAGCAACACCACAAGGACATTTTTTTCTAATGCCCTTGTTTTCTGAAGCTCTTGTTTCATCTTTTGATTTATAAATGACCTATTTTTGTCCTTTTTGGCAACCATGTCAGGACAATTTTTACTTTTTAAATGACAATATTTATAATAGTGTCTTACAATTTTTGTAATGTTAAATTAAACATTTCACAAATCAGTACCATTTTGTGTGCAGAAATCTATAAAAATTGAACTTTGTAGTTGTCCCACAAGTTGACTGTTGTTATGTATTTTTAGTTTCAATTGCTGAGATGGCAGACATTCTGTCTAATTTAGCGAAGAGCCGAAACCATAAGATGCCAAGAAAAGAACCCAAAGACTGTCAGAGCCAAACATGACTGAAGCTAAAGGTGTCTGAAAGCCTTTGAACTTGTTGTGAATCGTGAAAAAGTATGTTTTAGTGTGAGGACCTCATATCACATCTCAAGGTGGAGAAAAGTCCTATTCACAAAATAATAAAGTTAAAAGTTTCTAATTTAAGTTCCTCATCTAAAGCTTTTATTTTCCTTCATAAAACACACACAGGCACAGTGTCCACAACTATCCACTCAATGACACCATGTATGATGAACTGTTGATTTGTAGTTTTATACTGCACCTAATTTGTACAGTAAGTAGTCGGAGTAGTTTTAACAAAAATGATGACCACAAATGATCATTCTGAGGGAATCATATGACCAACTGAACCTCTTCCTCATTCATAAATGTTTCTAATGTATGCAAGTTGTGTAGAGGTTTAAATAAATATTTAAAAGCCTTAACCATTTTAATAATGACGTTTTATTACATGCAAGGAAGAACTGATTGTGGCATATGATGAGGCCACTGGACACCAACCTCCCTAAAAAGTATTCCATGGCATAAAATGTAATGCCATACAGTAAATGTTCTCAAGCTAAATAAAATGGTTCATGCTGACCACTACACTTTCAGTACTGCATAGAATGTGCTTGTTTGTGTACTTGCAGGATGATTGCACAATGTACGTCCAACACACGAACAAAATGTCATCTACAGCCAATTTGTACGTAATAGGCGACATATATCGGTGTAATATCCCGATCCTCAATACATTGTTACATTATTGGAATTTACCAATATAGGAATGTAATAGGAACATATACAATTATTATATATCTGAACACTGATCTATAATATAGTGATTTATAAACATCGCATGCACATAAATATTGAATCATATCTATGGACATAAGTTACTGTGCTTCTTTAACTAAGTTGTGATTCGTGTTGAAATGTGTCAATAAAAATGGCATCATGTGCACCTAACACCGTGTCTACACCGGATACGGCGCGATAAGAGACAATAGAACGAATTAGAATACATTATAATTTAAAATGTTGTCCACACCGGACGTGGCGCGATACGGCGCGTACTTTCCAGTTAGAACAGTATGTTGCGCCGCATCCGGTGTAGACCCGGTGCTAGCCATACATTCTGTTGCCTGTTCATACTGAGTTTTTCTGCTCAGATGATTGTGTTTAACCACAAGTTACCATGCATGCATGTCTTCCTGTTTCCTGTGTGCTCTCATGTGTTGTGTAATATGATGGGGTAAACTAAATAATTGTATTTATTAAAAGATGTACAGGGGAGTGATGTTTAAATAGTACTGTATCAGGGTTAAAGGTCAAATCCACCTGAGAGCGTCTGCTTTTTTATGCCACCAAAGACGAGATCTATTTCTTCCGCAGTCAAAATGCCACCGGACTTTTTACAGTTTGAAAGTAAAACATTTTCTCTGCCTTAAAAGGTTGAGATTAAAGATCGATTCGCTTACGATTTAGCTTGAATGGGTAAATATGTAAAAGTAGGCTACATCGGGGGCGTGTCTTAAATAATGATTTATTCATTCATTAAAATGTTTGATTTATTAAGAAATAAAACGAAAGTCATCCGTTTATTAACGTGGTTACATTATGTGAAACGAAAAGTTAGCAAAGACGACTTTGCCAAAAAAAAGACGACTTGTCATTTTACAATGGGCAGAGATTAACACGTGATTGAACAAAATAAAAGCCAAGCAAACCAGGAAAGTACAGACATTCTTCTCCCGACGGCCAATCGAGCAGACGTGCAGCTTAACGAGAGTGCACAGGTGAGACAAACTCTTGATCTGACATGTGAAGGGGGGCATTTCCTATTCGTTTTATCAATATTTTGGTTGCTTTTCCTTACGCGGAATGTGTTTTCTTTCGGTTTTAATTTGGGGAGTGACTAGTTTTGTTATGAGGACTTTTCCTGAAATAGATTATCACTCGTAACGCCTTTCGACAGTGTTTTTAAAAGTTTTCAGTAGCTCTTGGGTTATGCAAAATAATAATCATGAAAGAAATGAAGGTATGATTTGTTTGTGTAAGGAAGGATCAGGTGAAGTCGATCAAACGTCCGCGTTTTTTTAATTCCGATAACGTTACTTCCTCATCAGCCAGTTTGTTATCATTGTTTTGTTTGTCCTCATTCAAGGGGTTGTTAAAGTTGCCATTTTGTCTACTTGTTCTATCTGTTTAAATGTTCACTTTTGCCCATGTTGTATTAACTGTTGTTGTGAAAATAGTGTTTGGTCCTCTCAATGATGCCATCGTGAAACAAATCGATACTTTATGCAGTGCCACTAAGTATGGACCTTGTTGTCTTTAAAACGTGATTTATTGCTTAGATTTTAGATCAGCTCAACATTTTCCAATGACATAACATTTTTTACTTCCCTTATAGTGTAGTTTTGTTACTTTCACTTCATTTAACCAGTTTCTGTTCAATAGGAAAAGCAAGTGTAGTTAGCTCCAAACATCTACGATTAAGAAAAATAAGTTACTTTATAATTTGAAAAGACCTGCTTAAAGTCTTACAAAGTGTTCACTGAATTCTCTTTTCCCAGTGGCAACAGTTGAGAGATAAATACGTTTCTTAATTGTATTTCTTACTCGCACCGGTGTTGTTTGCTTGGCAGGTAAACATGTTGGGGAGCTTGCTGTTTCTGGTGTTTTGTGGCACAGCATTGGCCCTTTTCAGCTCTCAACTAGATCAGCACTGGGAGATGTGGAAGAAGACCAATGGCAAATATTACTCCAGTGAGGTGAGACTCTTCTGTGTGTTGCTCTTTTTGCACTAGTGTAAGCTTTATATTGTTCAATGATAAGCTAAAGTTAAAGTGAAGGATGCAAGTATCTTTCAATGAGCTTATTTGTTAAAGACAATAAGTTAGAAATGTGTATGTAACAATATTGCTGTAATGTTCACTGATGAATATAGCAGCCGTACAGTGAATGTGTAACATTTAAAGTTTGTGTGTTAAAAAGCTTAAGCATGATCTCTTTAATGTAACCTGTGATGGCAGGTTGAGGAACTGGGCAGAAGAGAGTTGTGGGAGAGAAACCTTCAGCTTATCACCCTCCACAACCTGGAGGCCTCCATGGGCATGCATACATATGATTTGGGCATGAACCACATGGGTGACTTGGTAAGGCTCTTTTTCAGCCCTCATGTACAGCCTGTAAAAATCAAATAACTTGCTTTATCTCAACATTTTCCGGGGGTTTTTTGTGCCGTGTTGAAACATGCAGACAACAGAAGAGATCATGCGAACGTTAGCTATGACCCGTGTTCCTCCCGGCTTCAGGAGGCAAACGGCAAAATTTGTGGGCTCCTCTGGGGATCCAGTCCCAGACTATGTTGACTGGAGAGAGAAGGGATATGTGTCCAGTGTGAAGATGCAGGTATGATTATTAGACCTTTTTTAATGTTCTGTTTGGAAAGTTTTTTTTTTTTAAAGGTCTAGTCACTTATGACTCGGCATGTGCAGAGAACTTTGCGCAATATTTATTTTCCCCGATTCCTACTTCAGTAGGATTTTAAAAACTTCGCTCGGAGTAAACGAACAGGAAGTATTTTGAAATCGGAAGCTTTCATTTTGACATTTCCAATGAATTGGGGTGGGGCATCGAGTGACTCCTGTCCTTTTATAGTGGCCAATAGGGGGAATGAGTGCTAGATTCTATAGTACGGGATATAAAAATCATTGATCCATTTTGGTGGAAGTGAGACTGTGCGTTTTGAATGCTTTATATCTTCTAAATGTGTGCTCCAAAACAAAGTTTATACAGTGTATGTACTCAAGGCTAACGTGCTTAAAGCCAAACAAACTGTTTATCACTTTCATTTCAATTAATTTTATTTACGATGTCATAAAACGAATACATTTTTTTTTTTACTAAATTTCTTTTTAGATGCTATTTCTGGAGACGTTTGAAGGCCTTTTTTAAATTGATGCAAATATTGTCCTTAAGTAAATAAAATGGACTTCTCCCATTTCATGTCTGGTCATGATCGAGTATTAAACTCTGTGCGGTTCTTTTTCTTATGTGCTTCTCTCTGGTCTTAGGGTGCGTGTGGTTCATGTTGGGCGTTCAGCTCTGTTGGGGCTCTTGAGGGTCAACTAAAGAAAACGACAGGAAAGCTGATGGACCTCAGTCCTCAGAACTTGGTGGACTGTTCCTCCAAATATGGCAACAAGGGTTGCAATGGTGGTTTTATGAGTGGAGCCTTCCAGTATGTCATTGATAATGGCGGAATAGACCCAGAGACATCTTATCCGTATGAAGCAGTGGTAAGATCTGATGGGGGTTTAGAATTGGTCAAACTGTATGCTGATTGTGTGTCTTTACATCAATGGGTTTACATCTTTTTTTGGTACAATGTTGTAATCTATTATTATGGGTGTAATATAATCTAATGAATAAATGTGTCCTACAGGAAAAGCAGTGCAGATACAATCCATCCCAGCATGTAGCAAACTGCACTAGGTACATTTTTGTCAATCAGGGAGACGAGAACGCCCTGAAACAGACTGTAGCCCAAGTCGGGCCCATTTCAGTGGCCATCGATGCTACCAGACCCCAGTTTATCATGTATCGCAGTGGTATGTGTTTCTCTGTGAACCAAATAAGGTCATAGTCATAAAGATCTATTGTGATCTGCTCACATCGGTCTGTTTTCAGGAGTTTACAATGATGCAACCTGTACCAAAAAAGTGAACCACGCAGTGCTGGTTGTGGGGTATGGAACACTCGATGGAAAAGACTTTTGGTTGGTCAAAAACAGGTGAGATTGGACTGATCACTTAATTATGAAATCACACTTTTACACGTTCTGTTTGATTTTAAGCCTTATATCATCAAACCGTAACCTATTTCACACTAAAATGATTCAAAAAATGGATTCTTTATTTGTTTAATATAGCTGGGGCGTACAGTTTGGAGATGGTGGCTACATCCGTATAGCCAGGAATCAGAACAACATGTGTGGCATTGCCTCATACGCCTGCTATCCGGTCATGTAACTGAAACATTGCTTACGAAATTTGAAAAGGAATTTGTTACTGCATAACTATTTGTAAATGTGTTGTGAATGTAAAGTTTTTTTTTTTTTTATATCTGTCTTTTAAGAAACTGTTATAGGTATAATGAAGACCTTACAAAATAAATATGTAATTTTAGAGTTGTTTCCTTTGTCTTCTCCTAAAGCTTTAAAAACAGAACGCTTTCACTATATATTCAGTAAGTTTACAAATGACTTGGTTTTATTCAGTGCAACATCACAACAAACAGTTTTCACATGAGGTATTAAAGGATTTTTCAAGATCAGCACACAATGTCCAGTTATGATTGACTTTTTTACACCTTTGGTTGATTAGCCACATTCATAAGGTAACACAAGGAGAGAATTGCTTAGGATGAGACAACTGTTTACACCTGTAGAATGATTGTAGATGAGTGATGGGGTTTATTAAACAAAATAACAAAACAAAATAAATGCTACTTTTCAGTCTGCTTATCCAAACTGGTCTCCAGACACCAAAAATATCATATATAATGTATTTGCCTGTTTGAGGGAGTAGTAAATTCTGTGTTATGTGATCCAATTACAGATTTGTTGACTTGGAGTATCTATGATGTTGAGTGACTCAGATGACAGAAAATATCATATTTATAGAGACGGACATATTTCACATTTATTTTGGTCTCTATCCTTACTGTTTTTACATGGTAACACTTTTTTTTGGTATTTTATTTTTTTATCCTTTTTTGTTTTTGAAGGGATAAGCAATCATAAGGTCAGCAAGACCTCCTTTCTTGCTTCGATTGTCATTCCCATTTGGTCTTTATAAATATTGATAAATGTATTTCTTCACACACACCACACACACACACACACACACACACACACCTCTGACACTCTCTCTCACTCGGTCACACACTAACACTGTTCTTTCTGCCTGCAGGTACGGCTGTGATTTGTTGTGTTCACGGATTGATTCCAGCACATTTGGCTATAAAAACTTAGAAACACGCAGACGCTCCCTGAATGGATGGGCTCTTTGGTAGTTACTTCTCACAACACGTTGCACACAGTTGAGGTAGATGAAATTAGAGCTGTTTGGTAAAGCAAGTTGTTGTTGGTGGGATACTGAAATGGATCTATACTGCAGAACACAACCCTTACAAAAAATCCTAAAGGAATCCTGCAGGACTTTTTGTAAGGGTAACTCAGTCTGTAGTAACTCGGTTTGATACAGCGACCTCTGGGCAGAGTCATCATACTCAAAAATGATCTGAAGATGAACAAACACAACAAGAATACTGTGTTTTTCTTTGTTGAAACATTTTGTTGACAGATATCTGAAAAGTGTGGAAAGCGTCCGCCAGGGGGCGCCAAAGACCAAATTATGTTAGAAGCGTCTTTGACGTGCTGGCTTTCAATTGCAAGTAACCTTCAGGACACTACATGTTGTCATGTCATCTCTAACCATCTACCACTGTAATGTTTAAAATTATAATCGTCTAAATCATTCAATGTCTAAGGAGAAAAACAAGACTGGCAAACCACCAACTGCAACAAGGTGACCCGGAGAGGCACACACACGCTGACAGTTTCTGTCTTGAGCACAGCATGCTTGCAATTGTTGCTCATTAAACTTTAATTCCCGCCCCCAAAACTCCCCACCCCTCCCTTCCTCGCCGTGATTTGGTAATGCAGCTAGTCTCTGATCTGCCCTCCCTCCTGTGAATGCCCTAAGCCCATGGGTCCGACCAAGTGCAGCGCGCCGGCCCCAGTCTCCGAGAGGACACGGATAAAAAGGGCCCCTTTGAAGTCGGCAAAAGTCGATGGCCGCTTTCATGGGCCCTCTTTCAAGTGCGTGCTGTGCAGGGGCCTCACTACATGCCCTGCAAAGGTTAAACACAGGGGAATGAGAAAGCATTAAAAAAGGGACGATCTCTCCCTCAAGGCCTAACACAGCCCACCCCGAGAGGCCGTGGCGAACGGCGTACAGTAAATGTGGATGATCACAGCAAAACATTCGCACCCAGCGCTTAGCCTGAATGAATTAATATAGAATCGCCTAAACTCTCATTCTCTTCAGGCTGTGAAGTAAAGGGTCTAGACATGCAGAACATGTGAACTATGAACCATAGATTTAAACTAGCCTGGCCATCAAGATACTAACACAGCGATCAGGAGATGGTGGACATTCAGGGAGGACGTATTTTCATCTTTGGTATTAGGACCCCAATCCGAGGGTCATTTTCATACACAAACAACACTTAATAAATACTGATGGTAACTAGCAAATAAATAAAATAAATAGCTAGATAATTGGAAATAAATACATAAATAATTATTATAAATACACAAAGTGGTTCTCAGTTCATGTTCAAGTCAAGCTTGCGTCAATTGTGTTTAGTATTCATCTGGGCTCCGGAGATTTCCAGGACAAACAGCCATCGGCCAGCTTGTGTGCTTGAAATTTGTACAAACAAAAACGGGAAAAAGATTTCGCCACCCTCAGTGTGACATCTAAGAGCTCAGAAGTTGGAAATGATAGATGTCTGCTGCTTTATGATGCAAGGAGAGCTTTCTGGATTCCTCCCGCAGCCAATTCTATCAGCAGAAACTCACGTGAGCTTCACCGATCGATCAAGTTTAAAGGCCGTTTCAAATAATGTCTTGGAAGCCCCTCCCCCACCGATGTGTCTTAAGTTCAACCTCATTGTTTGAGAGGCAGCGACGCCATCCTGTGCTGAGACTGTAGTTGTTGCCTTGTCTGACAAGTGGACTATGAGCTGTGGCCTGGCTGTTTGTAATGATCGAGCAAGATTTAAGGTATAAAAAGAAAACACGCTCTCGAAAAATGTTCATATTTTGGTTTTAGCTGCAGGTTCTTTGTCCGGTAGCTTTTCGACATAAAAGAATCTTTGAAAGATTCATTTGCATCCTTCTTTGTTTCTTTGGTCATAATTGTTCATTTGCTGAAAAAAGTCTCTCTTGAGAACCTAGAAATTCCCACTGATTTTTTCATGTGTCACCATCAACAAAGAAAATCCAGACACTTTTGGATCTTGCACTGATTTTCGATTTTGTAACGGATAATGAAATAATAACTAGCCAACTGAATATCTATTCATTACCTTTTCATAATTCACCGAAAGTCACTCGATCTGTGAATGATTTCAAGAGCCCTGGTGTGTTGGGCTTAAAGATTAAAGCTAAAATAATCAACACTAAAAACTACAATCAAACCCAGTCTTCTCTAGACACCTCTGGACATTACCCTCGTAAAGACTTCATCTTTGGTTTCATCTGCTGTTGATTTCTATATAAAAACACCCTCGATAAAAATCTCAAACTCTTTCAGCTACAGGTGAACCTGTGCCGTGCAGAGCAGAAACGCCTCCTTTTCCATCATGCCGTGGAGCAGGTCACAGCTGGAGATGCCGTGCTGGACCCCGACGAGCCAGTGGAGGACGGACGGCCCTCTTCGATCCAGCGGTTGACGTTTCTGCGACGCGCGTTCATAAAGAAGTTGCTTACGGTGGAGAGCTCAAGGCCCAGCTGCTGAGAGATGGTGATCTGCAGGTCTTTGGTAGGTCTGTGATTCTCTCGGAAGATGGCCAGAAGAGTGCGACGCTGTAGGTCTGTGAAGACCAGACGGGTACGCTTGGGCCCCTGGTTCCTCTCTAGCTTAGACTGCTCCTGTTCCTTACGCTTACAAGCTGAAAGGAGAGACAAAAAGAAAGAGTGTTAGAATATAAATGAGGCCTGAAGGTTTTTCCAAAGTTAATCTTTTATCGAAAGGGACTTAATAGGAGGGACTTGACAAGCAGTTTATCATACAAGAACCAAATGTACCTCAATGGCTTAAAGAGTATATTAAGTAAGCACAGACACTATCAGCAGTAAAAAAACATTTGAGCCTTCACAAAAAAATAAAAGGGTTTTAAAGTGTAACCATTTAATCCATGAATGATGATAACCTCAGTCAGGGTTTTTGTTGCTCTTAGGGAACAGTTTTTTCGCATATATTTTTCTAGGTTTTCAGTTGTTCACCTGAGGGGACAGTATGCGTTTTTTTGGTTTTGTTTAAAGACATAATGTAGTGACCTGCATGAGAGGGTTAACATGTTGTCACCTTCCAATTATAAGGCTCTATCTGACACTTTTGTTCAAATTGATTTATTCACATATTCCTATTTTGTGCAAACTTATTCACATTATGTGATGTTTTTTCTTTACGTCGTGTACATTTTTTAGAAAACAAGAGGTTTTATCCACAAATGTGAAATGGAATGCAAAAACGTGTCAAAAAAAGCTTGCTATCTCAAAAATGCATGAACATTTATAATTCCAAGTCGACAATCTGTCCGTCTTAAAAAAAAACATTTGAGAAAAAAAGATTTCAAATTGTAAAAAGCAGAAACTAATATTAGGCCACACGCTAAAAATGATCTTAAATATTAAAGATTTGCAAACCGCATGTTAGATCCAGCAAGTTTAGTGATGATTTTTAAGTCCTGTGCTGTTTTTTTTATATCATTTTATTTTGCATGAACTGTTGTATGCAGCTATTCGTGATGATTTCATCGTATCATTTATATTACAATTTACAGTTTAATTAAACACTCACTAAATTATTATTTAAGATTATTGTTATCTAAGATAATTTCCTGAAAGCCAGAGTCTCTATCAGGCGACTGCCAACTTGATAGATAGATAAATGTACTTTATTGATCCCTGAGTGGAAATTCAGGATAAGAGAGATACAGTGATAAAGGGCTGTGTATGTGCTGAACAGTGATGATGTATATCAAATACAATAGATTGACACAAACTACTGTAATGACTACTGTGCTCAAAATGCATATCAGTAATATCACACAGCATGCAACAGTCTGCTTTAAAAGCGCTGTTTCAATAGCCATCTGATAACAACGCCACTATGGTCCACATACAGTACAGTACTCCTGTCAGCCTTTTACCCCTCCATACTTCCACTCAATCCAGCACTATAGCGACAACCATTAACTAAATGCTCCCCGATGTTGTAATCATATGTAAAAGGTACAGGAAGGTAGGAATTACCACGCTATAAATCCAGCGCTCTGTAGCACACTTCCAGACATAAACACCCCCCATAGAATTCTTATAATCGTGGGAGCAGACCCTAATCATGATGTATACCACTTGTCTCATGTAGCTGAAACGTGATCGAAAGGCTTTTTCATAAACCACCCCACCCCCCGATTGCCTATCACCCCCCTCTCCCCCAGCCCGCTCCCTGCCTACTCCACCCCCTGCTGATATTTTTTCGGCCAGGGGCTGATAGAAATTATTGATTAAATCTGTGCTGCTCAGACTGCCCGACCTATAGAGGAGTTTTAACCCCTTTAGTGCCGGATGAAAGGGGACCTTCCAGCGTTTCTTTTTATTCTCTGCAACAACAGGGGGAAAATCTAAATTCATCCGTGCGATTTTTCATTTAAAATAGCTGAGAAGATTTTCATATTGCGTACAGCAGTCGTTCTGAATGTGGCGGCCTGTGATTTTTTTAAGCCGATCGTATCTCTCTGATTCTTAAAGACAAGAGCTTTAGGCTTCAGTGCTTGTGTGCTTGTGTGTTGAAATCCCAGCGCTGTCCGAGTGCTGAGGTTTAGAGTAATGATCTTTACCCTGCCCTGCGACTGCATTTCTGACTGCTCATCTCTCTCTTTCTCTTTCTCTCCCAATCAAAGCTTAGCCGGTTTGCGAAAAACACAACAGATACAATACATCCACACAAAAGAGTTGGGGAAAACAGACTTAGAAAAAGAAAGACAACTCAGGATACCAAACAAAATAGTCCCAAAAATATATTGCTAAAGTAGAAGTATAAAATTCTATAAATTTAGTCAACGTTATAGAAAACTACAGTATGGATTTATAGTCACAAATGCTGTGAGTGACTGCAAGACCTCTTTGCTATTTGCATTAAAAAAAGAGTGTTAAGAAAATGTCATATTTTTTCAAATCCCAACATATTTAAAATGGAAAGTACAAATATGTGTTGTATAAAGGCCTGATTAAAATCATTGCATTAAGCTTAATTGTCATTAAATGTGTCTTTAAGTTAAACTCGAAAGAGGAGGCGTGTAGCTGTATGCATTCTAATGTTTGCTCATGCCGTCTTATTCACAGGAGGTGTGTGCTGGAGCCTTCTGCGTTGCTTTCCCAAGGAAATCAATACTAGCTAGTAATTAAACAAAGGGCACGGTGAGAAAAGTCAACACTCATGGAAAGTGGGTTATATAGGGAAATACAGAGGCGTCCACTTTGTGCATGTGTGTTTTGGCTCGAAGCTGTGAGAAAAACCTCAAGAAAACTCAAAAACACTGGCTGGCGAACAGAACAATTTACGATCTAAAATATGTGGTGCACAGATATAAAATAATAAACCATATTCAGAAGCTTGAATTATACATCAAAATAAAACAAAACTCCTTGAGTGAGATATTTCTCCAGGTTTAAGAAAACAAAAAGCTGAGTTTACGTTTTTGTAGCAGAACTTAATATGCTAAATGAACATTTAATCCAATTACAAGAAATTTCCAAACAGCGTCTACCGCAAAACAACAGAAGGACGCAGCATCACTCTGACCAACGGGGCATTGATTGATTCTGTGTATTTCGTTGCATGGAACACCCCTACGACTGAGGGCACAGTGGTCACCAATCAATATCTGTAGTGGTAATGCAAGCAGAATAATTCATTTCGAAGCACATTTCATGCTTAGGTGATTGATCGCTTGGGATTCAGAAAGATTTCGGAGAATCTGCGTGTCTATGTTTGTCTCCCACCCCACAATCCTCAGTGGCTGTTGCAGCACGCCAGCCGACATTTTGAAAACCGCCCCATCCCTGCATCGCCACCCCCCCACCTTCGTCTATTCTCATGTTACTGTTATTCTCTGGATCTCTTTGTGTGCTTTGGACAACAGTTACAGTTTCGACCTCTTTAATGTCAAAATATTGTAACGTTAATCTGCGCCGGGTATGTCGTGACTTTTCTTACTCGAGAATATAAACGTTGTTCATTTTGCACGTTAACAACAAGAAATGTATAACATGCAATTTAACTGCTAGTTTTATTATTATATAATTTGAGCTGTTTTTGGTCATAAATGCGATTGATGAATTACGGATAAATTGACCAAAAGTTTGCTCTGTTAGTAGTACTTATTGTTATTGCTTTTATCAATACTAACCCACACGTACCAAAACCACTTTGCAAAAACAAACATCTAAAACAGGGGTTTTACCTTCCAGGCGTAAAGAGGCCATCCTCTGAAACTCTGGCTCCTGCAGCCAGCGGGACATCCTCTTGAAGGTCTCACGGCCAGATTTGAGTTTCCCCCACGGTTTGGGGTTCCTGAGCAGGTCTGACAGAGTGCCCTGAGACCTGCACAGAACTCTCTCTGCGAAGATGGCTTGTGGGATGCTGTACCTCTTTAATTCTGTGATGATTCTCTGAGCCACATCTTTGGTGTTGATCTCCTCTCCTGCATTCTGAGAGCCGGGCAGCATGCCCTCTCTTCCCAGGATGGAGCCGGAGGAGGACGGGGAGGAAGAGGCCAGATCCCCGAGCTTGGAGGCCTGTTGGCTGGTGAGATGGTGCTGATAGCTTTGGTTGTATATATGGTGGTGGTAGGGAGTGTGCTGATGGGCATCCATTTTGTTTAGCTGGTGGCTGACCCCGTGCTCGCCCCCCAGAGAGGGTGGTGACATCTCCCTCCCAAAGTCTGGTGCTGTTCGACACATGTTGCCACCATTAGTGCCCATATGGACCTCATGGCCACCTGTTAGCATCTGGCTACCGTGTCCATTCTGACTCCCCAAGCTGCCATAGCCATGCATGGCGGTCTCCAGGCCTGCACTGCCCAGCGGTGGAGACAGACCCTGCCCTATCCCAAAGTCTTTTCCGTATGAGGTGTAGTAGTTTCCCCCCAGACCTCGATCTTCTCGCATGAGAGTGAAGCTGCCAATTACATTGCTGACGGGCAGGCAGGGGTGGTGGTGATGATGGTGGAATTTGTCATCAAAGGGCTGAAGGGGTGTCAGAGTGGTATAGGTGCTACCACAGCTGGTCGCAGCATCCCTGCTGTACCCCAGTGTGGTCATGCCGTGGTCGTACCCGGTGCTCTGGTGCTCAGACTCTAGGCCCATGGACGGGCCTCCCAAAGAGGGACGAGGAAAGGCGGCCGCGAGATCCCGAGAGTGCAGCATGGCACGGCTGTCCTGACTGTGTGCCAGCTCCACATGGCTGAGTACAGACATGTCACCCATATTAGCATCCATGACTTTATCACTGAAGGATTTCCTCACTCCACTTCTCCTGCCCCCCAAAAATTGTATGTGTTGTTTTTATAATGGACTAGAATGTGCTTTTTGTTATATGACATTAAATCACACAGATCCTGTGTTTGAAATTGCTGTTTACAATTGAAATATGACAGATCAGTGTAATTTCAGAGACATTACATCACAACGGCACCATTTTGGGTCAATTGAACATAGTCTGTGCTCCATTAATGCATCTGTATTTATTCCTGAGCTTCTTTGATAAAACAAGCTGGAAAAAAAGAAAAGGACCATAAATACTTATTTGATTTTTGATTATTTATTTAGGTCTTTTTAACGTATTCTTGAATATTCTTTATTTATTATTGAACAGATGTCAAGATTCGTTCTCAAACCGTGCTAATAACTAATACGTAAATATCATACAATATTATTGCAGCATATTAAATATATTTTTTATTTACCTTGACAATATCGCTTTACTCCACGAAGGTGGTTTTACAGAATTAAGTTGGAATTGCTTACCTCACAACGCTGCGTACGACTGGATGGCCAGAAGCGAAACAGCCGTGGCACCCTCCCAAAAAACACAATCAAAAGACGATAATGGGATGGTTTGTTCTCACACCTGCACAAATCCCACTTTTGGAATCACACAACAATCGATTTTGGGTAACGGCGACTTTTGCGTGTCATCAACACATTTCAGTGGTGAAGAAAGCGATGGATCGCTCCGGTGCGTCCTCCGTCACTCCCGTTATCCGCTCGACTCTCGCTGGACCTGGATGCAACCGAAATGACGCGCAAGGCCGTGCAATAGTCGTTTGGTCAGACGTCCGGACTTTGTTATGCTCTAACCGTGTCAGAAACGAGCGCCGATCTATGTCTAAACATCGCGCTCCCTCGCTGTCATTATCTCTGTGGTTTTGCCCTTCTCCTCCTTCTGTATCCTCATCGATCTCGGCCCCAACTCTTTCTCTGCTCTCTCTCTCTTCCCCCAGCTCCCCCTCTCTGTACGTCACACTCTTAAAATCTGACAGATGTGGGGTGAATTTACAACCCTCGTTAACTCCTTCCCTCCTGCGGACCTCAAGAGTCCATTGTCTTAGGTGGGGCCAGTGAGATGACACTCACAAAAACAATTTATCTAAATTCACGAGGTTTATTCAGATGTTTATCAGGTCTTCTGTCCTTCGGACTGTTGTTTTGATCTGCTGATTATAACATGTTGATATATCATCTCAATGATCAAACATTTCAGCACATTCTGGGTATAAATATAATATTTATTTATAATCTGTGCATGGTATTTTGTGTAATTGTGTGACCGTTCAAGGGCTTTTAAATATTTATCAGGATGTGTAAAAAATGAACAGAAAAACGATCTGGAGCTCAGTTTAATCCCATTACAAAGCCAAAGCATTTATTTGGGACTAACTACGTTTTTATTTTCCCAAGCTAAAGGCAATTAATTGAAGCAACAAAGCGCAGTGACAGGGAGAGGTTCTTATCAGTTGTCAGCTTACAGTGTAGTGGACAATTAACATAAGAGTTTCCTCCTCAATCACAGAAGTGCTAAACGAGATCAATATGCTTGTTCTCGTCATTGCGCACCTATATGACCCTCTTTCTGAGAATTCACGCGACCTTTCTTAAGCACACGACCTAATAAACAACACAATTTCACTTCTGCCATGTTCCCATTTAAAGCAGAGGCGTGCATGTGTCAGAGAGAGAGGGCTACGTGGGGACAAAAAAAGTGATTCGGGTGGGAGGTGTTTGAAACTAAGAATATTAATCATATCTGTCTGTCTGTTTAATTTTTAGAGACGTGCAATTCTAGCGCTTGAAAAATTTTCCAGTGCGATGTGGGACCGCTGTCTTCCAGCAGCAGATGCTACACTATCGATCCGCGCAGGGCTGGGGGAGGGAGGGAGGGCTGTGCGTGTGCATGTGTGTGTGCGTTTGTGGCGTGTGTGACTGGAGGTAAAATGGTCAGCTCTTACTGCAAAAAAGGTCTGTTTGAGGGTCGAGGTGAAAGTTCACTCACTGCGGCTGGAGAGCTCGAGTGAAGATAGAACACTCAAATAAAACGACTCAAATCAAGAGGGGAGTGATAACACTTCGCGCCATTCAATGTTTCTAATTTAAATAAAAAAACGCGTTTCCATTAAAGGTTTTCATAAGGTTGTGGTTTTAATGGCTTTTTAAAAAAATACTAAATTTCCTTTCGTCAAATAGCGTCACACACATTTAAGATGTGACTCATGGGAGGTATTAATAGCAGCAGCAACAACAACAACAACAACAGAAAAAAGAATAGCTAAAGAAAAGAAAAACTAACAATAGCTCATTACTTTGTCACAATGACATTCCATTCTGATGTCACTTATTGTAGATCACCAGGAAGATTTTTTCATTAATATAAATATTTGCATTTATAAATATTTTTCATTGTTATATTTACAATTCTAAACTCCGTTCGTGTTGAATATTCTGTTTGTCTAAATTAGGATCTACAAGTTCAACTTGTAAAGCACTGCAGAATATTCTTTTCTCATTTAGATTTTCTTCTCTCATTTTTGCAACACATATCAATGATCAGAAAGTGTTCAAAACAAGCCGTGGAAATCTAAACAGCGGCCAGTGAGTTAGTAAATTATTTATACCTGTCTATTGAGTTCTTTGAGCCTTTGGTCAGCCACGTAATCCTCCCGAGTGGCGTGTATCAAGAGGCCTGTAGGTACATGAGGCTAAATGCGCAGAGCCAACTAGAAATATTCTGAGATTACATGTTAGTTTGTACTAATTTTAACTCCTTTTCACAGAAATGTGTTGTCTGAGACGCTCATTTAGTATCATGAAATTATTGGATGTGCAAAACTGAATCAATTAAATGACATAGTTGCAGAGACAGAACAATGATGGAAGTACATTTCTACTTTAAAAGACAACTTTTAAATTATCTCTGTAAGCCAAATATTTTTATTTTTTACCTATTATTTAAACCTTAATGTCTGGGAATTTAGAATTTATTTTAGTGCTGAAAAACTGCACAGCATATATATATATATATATATATTTTTTTACACTATATTCATAATGTCATCTTTTAGAAATTGACTTTTTCTATTTTTCTTTTAGAAATATTTTGGAACTAAAAAAAATTGCAATGTGTTAAATACAAATGAGTGTTTATATAGGCCTACTTGTAGCATTGTAACTTTTGCCATGGCACAATTATATTAAATAACATTGTTTTGTATATTTATCGTAGGAACGTGAATACTATGTGTGTCCAGGCTTATCCGTTATCTGTGCTGTCCTCGCAGATGTTTTAGTCTTATTGAATTGTTTTTACAAAAAGTAAATACAGTATTTAACCTTTATATATATATATATAGCCCTTATTTAAACTGATTAGTAATATATATAAAAGAAAAACAACTGCTAGCCTATACGTAAATCTGCAACGCCGCAGTATACTGCACAGATGCGTCCTGCAACAGTTTATAAAATTGTGGAAAAAAAAACATTGTAAAATAACAAATAATGTTATTAATAATAATAATAGTATTATTAAACAGCAATACATATTTTGTGGCTATTGGCCTACAATTATGTGACTCCTGCTAAATTGATCCTATTTCATCTATTTTAGAAATGTTTTTTAGGTCACCAAAATATGAGCCACCCTGTTTACATAGGCTTACAGAAGCAATTTAGATATTATGCGAGTTTTTGTTTCCTCCTGTGCCTACTATTTTAATGGTAAATATTTACTATCAATTTTATTATTTTGGATTCTGCAACATATCGCCAATACTAAATTCATAGTTTCATTAAAATAGGCCTAATATACCCCACCGCCTAAAATCTATTTAAATACAAATATTTTAAAACAAATTAATTTCGTCCAAAATAATAGAAGGCATGGTGAATAATAAAAAAGAAGTCGATCGATAAAGAAAGTCAATAACTCAATTAACATGACTGAACCTCTCAGAGAATAGGTCCAGGGAAAAAAACACATGAAAATAAAACTAGTAAAACTATAATACTTTTAGAGGGCTCTACTGCAGCATTATTTAATACAAATCTTCTTAAATTACAATAATACGTATATGCTATCAATTATATATTTTTAAATGGCATTTTACATTTTTAATTTATTGTAATTAAAAGTATTTTAAAAAGCTATTGAAAAGTCATAATGCAACCTTTTATTTAATATCTGTAGCCAGGTTAGTGCCTTTAAATTCTGTTAGGCTGTATTTTGAGTTTTGAAGAATAGGCTTAAAAATTAAAGTGGCTGTTTGATGGACAGGATGTAAAAATAAAAAATTATTTAAATAATTTGTAACAAATTCTGTGTAAATGCGTCTTAAATTACACCGAACCCAAAGGCAAGTCAAACATCATACTGTCAGTGTCCTTAAATTCGGGTATAGCTGTTTATGTCCGTTTATTTTTTTGTGTGTTATCCAAAAATAATTTGCTTGTTATGTTTGTAGACTCTTTACACATCCTGTAAATACATTCACCCTGTAAGAAGACAGTGCGGTTTGGTGCAAAATAATCATGAAACTAAATTCTGCACTAATATCCAAAACTGTTAAGAATTATATATAAATAAATAAAAAATGTTTATATAAAGCTATGTATAAGAAAACTGTTTAGAACATTTTCCGAAAGAGATTTCTCACAAATATTAAAACATCTGTACTCAGGGAATCTGCTGAATTAGGCCTACTGTCAAGGTCACGATCATTTACAGCTTTAAGTAACGTTTCAACACATTCTCAAACACAGCTCTAGTGTTGAAGGGAAATATTTTCTATGATTTTACGATTTAACCTCTGTGCCACAGCAACTGTTCAACCGCATTCAAATTGGCGCGCGCCGTGTTTTTGGTTCTGTTTATTGATTGGAAAACGTGGGCGTGCTGCCAACATGCAGGATGGCAATCTACTATTACCACTGTGAATTATTAGCAATCGTACTCTAATAACTGTCCATATATATAACACTGTATGTTTAATATAAAGTAGTAATCAAAGCGATGGTATTTCAACATTTTACATGCTATACGCAGCAGTTAAATTCGATTGGAGATAATACAATTTGACAAACGAAGTTGACAACAAAGTATAGCATTGCAGTCTCTATTTTAGCGACATTACGTGTAACAAGATGAATGCAATTTGTTATGAACAAAAAAGAAGATTTTAAAAAGATGTATAATCTTTTAAAAATACTTTAGCAGATGAAAGTCGTAAAATTTTGTTCTTAAAAAACTGTGGACTAGGCCTTTTCCAAATAAAAGAAGAAATTACTGTCAACAGCAAACTCTCAAACAATTCCAGTCTAACAATGTTAAAAATCTTGCCTCCTGACTGTGAATAACACAGAACATACAAACACTTGACATTGCTTATCATCCTGCCTATACATTTCCATGACTCCCTCATTCTAACTAAAGCACACAACAACACCAGTGCGCTCCCACTCACGTGCATTAAAACCTGTAGAAATTAGCAAATTAAATACACATGATGCAAACATCAAATGCAAAACAATGATCTGGTCCATGCAAAACAGTCACGCATCCTCATCTGTATAGGAGTGTGTTGGTTTGAGGGTCTCACAGCATTGTTTATGGGTTTACAATAGCCTGTGTTCTTGGCAATGGTATATCCAGTTTAATAGAAGCTCTGTGGGTGGGTGGAGGCTTTGCCGTGCAGTCGGTTAGCATCCTTTTCCCTGCCCCTCTCTTTCGTTTTTCCCCCATTTCTCTTTCTCTCTTCGTTCCTCTCTGCGGGTGTGAAGGTACATGCATCTACAACCTCCATCTTATCTTCTTTCCATCACGTGTTCTCCAAACCATAGAAGTCCCACTGTTTTTTTCCATTTTGTGAATCCCTCCATGTCCCGTCTCCCCCACTACATCCATGCGATTTTTCTTGTTTTCACTGCTTCTTCTCTGTCCAGTGATGTGGTGTCTTCCCTGTCTCAGCGCGTGTGTGGCTAGACTCTGTTTCTGTCTCTGCTCTTTTTAATCAGCATGTTAATAAGAAAGGTAACTAATCAATACGTTCGATGGCCTGGCGATTGATACCATCTCAGCCTCCCTCCCCTCTCTATTTGAGACACACGCACACATTTAAGTGCAAGCTATAGTGAAATACATACAATACATACATCAATTATTTTTGCTTGAAATATATACGTGCTTTTATAATTTAGTAATTTTCCACAAAAAAACAATCAAAGTCTACTAGCATTTTAAAGGGCACCGCAGTGGAAAATGTCTGAAAAGACAAAATATTTCTCAAAAGGTCATTTCAATTTCGAGCAGTTAGTTTATTACAAGATTTCTGCGAACACGAAGGGGATGATTGCTTTTCTCGTTAAAAAGCACATAGTCATACTTCTGTATTCCAACATCAGCACCCAAAGTAAAAATATATCTTAGTGAGTATGTGTGTTCCCTGCTGCAGGGTAAGGTCTTTTAATACAAATGGCCTTCCATCCAACAAGGTGGAAAGAGAAAAATGGCAAAGGATAAAAAGAATTCCCCTCACAGAAAAAAAGTGTTTGGGGAAAAACATTAAACACACAAACACTGAGTGGCCTTTCAAAGCTGATAGTCTACAGACCTGCAGACTTGCCCTTCACCGATGCTTCTCTGTAATCTTTGCACAACGAAGGTGCTGTTAGGTTTCCATGTGGTCGACTCCTCTCCACCACCAATACCACCACTATAACTGTTTGCATGTTATGCTGTGATTTTTGAGGTTAAAGAAAAGCTTATTTATTTTACAACATGCAGCGTTGCCTTACCCATTCTCATGTGGCTTATTTACATGCTTAGAATTATTAATGACTAATTGAAAAAACCTAAGTGCCATGTTCCAGAAAACTCTGATATGGCAGAAGGCCTATCATATTTCTGGCGCTGATGCAAGCTTGTGTTTCAGCTCACAGCTTTCACTGTGGCGTGTGTGTGGGTGTCCCTTGGGAGGTTTAGAGTGACCACTGCCCCCTGACCCCCTCCTTTAGACCGTCACCCCACAACCCGAACATCCATCCGAAATGCTCCAGTCACCTAGCAACGGAGGCCTGCTAGTCAGAGGTCAAAGACCAGGGGCTATCACAGATATTACACACAATCTAGCAACCCCTAATCTATATTCCCAGTGATTCAACAAATTTTTGCAAAAATTATGCCATAAACTATATTCACATGGAGTAAAAGCGCATCTAACACCTTGTCTACACGGGATGCGCCGCATCCATGTGTGGATAAAATTTTAAATACTAATTGGTTCTAATGCGTTTCCAATGTCTCTTGTAGTGTCGCGTCGTGCCGGTCGCGTCAGGTGTAATTTCAGGTGCTTGACTTTCAGCAGATATGGATGCACAAGAATCACAGAAGTATAATGCGCACCTCAGCACAAAAACGTCAAAGTCTCGGGGATAAATAAATGACATTCTTCTGTGCACGTGCACTGTTGACGGTGAAATCTCTTCCTTTGTTATCCCTTGAATGACAACAAAGGGCAACGATGACCATTCCATTTCGTCCAATCAAGCAAAGGTCACTGACCTCTGACCTCGGTTGACCAAGAAGGGAGGATGGGCATGATACAATCACCTTAAACAGTCCGAGGCAGCACGTCAGGGTGGAAGGGTTATGAAAAAGGGGGTGGAGGAATAGGAACGTGGGATGGATGAAAGAAATGGATGGGAGCCTGCAGATGCAGTGTTTCATCTGTGTCATGCAGAACATTGGAGAGACGAAAAGGACCAAAAAGATTCACCTCTTTATCTGGCAGTAAAATGTGATGATATGCACTTACTGTACATGACATCACCCAGGGAGAGCTGAATCATAATTGCTGATTCCTGAACACAAAGCATCTCAGCATGAATGACACATGAGGGCTCAATTATGATGACATCTGATGTACACAGTATTTTCCTGTAACAGATATAAAAAAAAAATGTTTTATGATGTATAACGATAAAAATTTAACAGGCCAGCTGCTCTGTCACAAAAACGTTCAAAGATCAAGCAACTGTCGCTCCTTTAATAAAATCCTATAGAAAAGACAACTCTGCACACACACACACAGATGGTTGGTCAGCACGTGCCCGAAGGAGGGCAGATGAGTGACCCTCAGCTGGACACTATGGCCAGGTCAGTGACACTAAATCCCTTCTTTCAGGCCAGCTGCTACTAGTTCTGTGCTAATGGTACCTCCCCTAACACACACACTCACACACCCTTAGGCCCCCTCAATCTGCCTACACTGACCAGTGAAAAGGCAGGGGATGGGGTGGAGGACAGCTGGACACTCGCCACTCTCTTGCCTCCTCGGGGGGTGTCGTATGTATACATGTAAGTTTAAAAGAAAGTGTGGAGCTTGCGGTGGGGTAAATAGCCTGGTGTGGATAAGAGCATTAGGAGAAACAAGAAGGGAAGAAAATGGTCCTGAATGCATGGTGCACATAGACCCCACACCAAGTGAGGGATGACGGCTTGATTGGACACCTTTTAGCCCTGTATAATTTTTCATTTATGCACTTTACTATTGCTTTTGGAAAGTGTATTTAGGGTAGCCTATACATTGATTAATGTGTGTGTACTTTTCCCTCATTTTATATTTTACCTGCTTTTTTACTTTAGCTTCAATATGTAAGCACTGTGGCAAATTTGCGTGAACCGTGTAAATAGAATTATGCCGTTCTGTGGTGTCCCATAAGAAAGAAAAAGAGCAGATGAAAAAATCTCATAAATGTTTTAGCAGATATCAAAACAATCTCATGACTAAACTCAGATTAGCCAAGTCTGCAATAATAGGCCAATATTACTGAGGATCTCTAAGTGAGATCTAACACTCTGAGACTAGAAGTCCATCAAATCTCCTGAGCTAAGAATGAGCAACATTTAAGCAACAACATTTTCTCTGGGGCTAACCTAACGAAAATAATGTGCTGAAATAAACACAGAAACAAATGATAGAGTTTTTTTAATACATAAATATGAAGCTTTAGATTGTATAGATAAAATTTGTTGTATTTCTGTAAATTTTAGAAGAAATGTTTACATTTATATTGAGATATAAAAATGTATTATTATAATAATTATTACTATATCATTTTTATTTATTTATTTATTGCTGACTTGGCAAAACTGAGCCAAGTTTGTGACATTGAGGTCTCATTAAGAATTCTGGCTCTACTGCATCTTCAGAGAAATATCTGAGATACAGGAGACTTCAGCAAAGGTTTCCATTTGCTCTCCATTTAATCTCATCAGTGTCTATAAGAGAAACAATTATAGAGATTTAAAGAAAACCAAATTTGAGAAATTATGCCGAGAGCTCATCTGTGATTTTTCTTTAGGGAACCTATGCCGTTTAATATTGCAGTCACCGTTATGTGCCGCATAGCATAACACTGAGTGCTTACAGTGCGGCGGGTTAGCGTACTGGCTACAGTTAAATCAGAGTGTACAGACCCCAGCAACTGCAGGGCTAGCACAGGTCCAATGGTCCACAGCTCCAGGCTGTCCAGTACCATGGGTCGGGCTGAGCCAGACAGTCAATAAATCAATAGGTCACTCATGCACACACATGCACACGTCACTGCAGGGCTCAGAGGCCACATGAAACTACCATTGATTGAAGGGGGTAGGGAATGCACCGACCGTCCGTGCTGTGTATGCTTGTAAGGTTATGGGGCTCACCTCAATTCTCGGCGCTGCTAAAGGGAGTTCAAAATGGACCCTGCAATACTTAAACATTTAAACACATACAAACACACATTGCAGAGAGATCTTAGTCCGTCGATATCTTTCTGTCACAGCTCAAAACACACAATCCCAGTAAAATAATGAGTGTCTCTCTCACACAACATCTTTAAATAGAATAATGCAAAAGAGGCAACGTGACTAGGTTAATTATACACTTCTGCATGTTATTTCATGTTTAGCTCCTTGAGTGTTATCAATATTCACACGGATAACACATTTTGTGTCAAGTTCTATGGCTTCTTGTGTTAAGTTGTCGGCTGATCCTCTCTTTGTTGCAGTGTTTTGCTCACTCATGCACTCATTGAAAAAAGCTTTAGCTCGCTCTCTTTTATGACCTCATCAAGTTAACGGCCACAGCATTGAACATGTTTGCTTGACCTGCAAATTGGGGTCAACGCAAAGTAAAGCCCCGTACACTTGTGCAAAGAACACAGGCAAATAGTGGCCGCCAAACTCAAATAGAGTACGGCTTCAAAATCATACAGTATGTTTTTTCAGAAAGCAATTGAAAATGATATGTTCGATTTGATAAAATTCCAAATGTATATTGAATTCACAATGCACACAAATAATACTCACTATGTTCACGGATGGCACTTTAACCAGCACACGCTGGCAGGGACTAGCGCAAGGTGGCAGGGAGTAGGAGACAGGTGTAAATAAACGGCGGGGCTCTGTCCTTGCTCGGCGAGTTGCCATGGAAACGGCTGATAGAGCATCCTATCGATCGCACTGTCCAGTCTGAATTGTGCAGCCCCTGAACCCAGGTTTTTTCTCTGTGTGGTGACGGGTGTGGATCAATACCTGATATTGTATGCCTCTTTTGCCTTGCGTCTCTCATGGCCTCCGTAATAGTGGTTATGATAGTGAGAGGGGAGGAAAAAGGAGAGGAAAAACACTGAAACAATGGTAAATACACAGCTGGATGTATTTGGTCACACGTGGAAAGGAAAATCTGCAGTTCCTTTTTGAACCGAAAGCCACTCTTGAAAACAATAGAGAGTCGGCATGTGGCCTGTCATTGTCCAGAATTCCTAGGAATTCTACAGCCAGCTGACGGGATCCACAGCGCATGCCAGTTTCCCCAGCACTCGAAATGTCGCATCTGATTTTCTCACACATCTCCTTCTCTGCATATGCGAACAGCCACACACCATTTGCCTAATGCAATACCATTTCCTCTAACAATTTATTTGACACAAATCAGAACAACCAGAAGGGCAGGCTACAGCGATTCAGCAAACGCTTGTGAAGAAGAGCGAGGCATGGTGAAGGACCTGCGGGAGCTCGTTTAAATCTGGCCTGAGGGATCCCTCCAGCTAGGGGTCACGGTTGGAGTCACAGCACACTGGATTTAAAGGTGGGGCTCCTTAAGGTGCCTCTGTTGCCCCGAGGCACAGTCATCACAATTCCTGCAGTGCTGGAAATGAAAGCGGAGCCAAGGACAAAGGCCCTTTCCTTGCTTATGGCCACTGCTCAGAAAAATTACTCAAATGATTGAGATGTCGGTTACATTTTTCTTTTTGCCTCTCTCCTCCCCACAACACCCCAGTGTACCGTAAGTTTAGGAGGAATTTCTGATCAGTGTGATAAATGTACTTGTATGGTATATTTTTATACATACATGCGGTCTACTAGATAAAGTATTAAAATTGCAAATAAGGATACAACACATATAGCCTACAATTTTGCACATAGACGTGATGTGATCAAACTCAACTTTCGGTAGACCTACTGGTTTTAATTGAATTTAATACAATTAATATACAATAAAATATTATCATACATTATTATAATACAAATTAAATATAAATTGTTATATTATAACCAAACACAGACTGGACGTAAATTTTGGGCCAGGCGTGTGCGTCCGATGAAACCGTCATTAACGTAGCATACATTTTTTACTGCTATTAAAAACAGTAGTGGTTTAATTTTTTGAGACTACACATTTTTTGTGGAGACAAGTATTTACAATATTATGAATATAAACTCTCATGATAATGATTATGCTAAAACATAAAATAACAAACATATGCTTATTTACAGCGTTATCAAAAAAAGATGTGTCATTGGGGAGGCCATGATCTCTGGAGACTCAAGCCGCTTTAAGTTTTTGTTTATACAGCGCCGAGCTCTGTACAGCGGTACAAATGTAAATCTACAGTATGCTCCACGGAGAGGATGTGTGAGGAGGAGCGGAGTGGCTGCCCTTGCATCCCTGCGAGATGAAAACACATCCACTCGGAGAGGCGCAGGAGCTACTGGGGCAGAAGTCAGCCGCGTTGGGGCTGGGCATGTGGGAGAGAGGAATGATTGAGGGAAATTTTTCTCTGCCTCCAGCGCTCTGCATATGTTGTGAGAGTGAGAGCCTGGAGTGAACTTGGCAGCACACTTCAAAACTTTATGGAGCAGACGTGCACGCTGCATCTTAATACAAGCTGTGTCTTGATTTGTGATTTCGGATTCACAGAATTTGTCAGTTGCAGTGCCTAGACTTTATTCTAAAGTACTTGGCTCTCCAATATGAGATATTACTCGCCTACGTCTTAAAGAATAGTTTTTGATTGGGTTCAGTTTGCTCTGGAAGCACTTGGATTAATCATAGATGATGTTGATCACATACAGATGGAGTTTCTAGCTGTGTATATGGATATGTAAGTTTCACCTTAGGCCAGATTACATAAGCACTTGTGTGTTTGTTATCTATGAGTCATTGATTGTGGTGCGGAATTTACAAGAAAATATCTCAAACTTTAGAAACTTTGTTAAGCTTCTGTTTTTCATATACAGTTACTCAATATGGTGAATAATTTCTAACCCCAAATTTTGTATTATCAAGTACTAGTTGTACTGTACAATGAAACTCATTGTTCCTGGATCTGTGGCTGGGCAGCTTCTGTATTCAACTCAAGGTCCACGTTAGTGAGCCACTCCTGTCCAGGAGCTCATTCACTTCACAGTCAATAGTTATTTATCATCCAACATATTAGCGATTGCAGTGTCGATATGAAGTCCAGCACTGAAATTAGTCAGTGCCAAGTCTGTAACTACAGCCCAAGGTCAGACACACACTCCATTGACAGGAGTGATGGTCCGCAGATCACAGGCACATACATCCAGCCCAAGGTCAAGTGTACGCTACTGCTATTTCAGAAGGAACACATGTGTAAAACACTCTGTCATGTTGAGAGACGCCAAGCCCAGAATCAGCTGACCTCTGTGATGCATTTTATCTCTAGTTTTGGATAGAATATGGTAAATCAATATAGTAATTAATACATGGTAAAATGGGTATGATCAACAACTTAATAATAAGAACATTTTATATTTCAAAGTTTGAAATTTTAAAAAATATATGGCAATGATATGATTGCTCCAATGAGCAAAAATAAACAATGGGAAACCACAAAAAATACATATTTTGTATTTCATCTTTTAATTACAACCAAACACTCTTTTGTATTTAAAAAATATATATATAAACTTTATTCTGTTTGAACCCCTTCGTTGGTTTTCTTTTCAAACTGTAAAAAGTATGCTGAAAGGATTAGTTGCTAAGCTGAAGAATTGCTAATCAGCGGCAAAACATTTTCTACCCTTCTGGCAAGGTCAGGGGATCACAGTCCCCTGCTAAAATGTCCAAAGCTCCCCCTCTCAGAAGCCCTCAGGGTAAATATCACCCCCCCCATACATATACAGCCTGACAGTAGCTAGGACAGTTTTTTACACAATTCAATTGCTTGGTCTGAACCCAAGTACAACTCCCTACCCTCCTCTGCCCAGCTGTACATCTCCATGAGTAAAGGCCGAATTGCGTTCATATGAACATCTCTCACACAAACCGACAAACTAAAATCTTAACTCTAGCAGATTTAGGTCCACAACAACAGGTGCAGTATGCAAGTGATCGAACCTCTCATAGGAGCTTCTAAAGTCACAGATCACAGAGACAGATCAGGTCCAAAAGACTGTTTCACAACCAAAACCAGAGATTACAGATCTGGAAGTGAGTTTGAGATATTGAATGGGAACACATTTGTCTTTTGCCAACTTCTTAGAACACATGGACAATGAATCAAATAACAAATATCTAGCTGAGTGTGGAATGGTAAAATGTACAGATAAAGTTCTTCTCTGAGCTTAAAAAGTCTCATTTGTGTATTCCTTTAGAAACATATTAAAAAATGTCCACTTAATATTTTTCAAATGTATCTGTCAGCTTTAGGCACAGCTAGCAAAGATTGTCTGCTGTTAATACATATGATTGTTGTTCTTTTAGAATCTTATTTCAATGCAGTTGTAACAGGAATAATATTTTTTTCCATCACGCAATGTGTTTGCTGCCATCTAGTGGGCTAATAGAAACTTTACATGTTGGCTGCTGTGACTAAAATCCAGCAATGCACTCTTCTGGCACTCAGTTATGACTTTATTCAAATTTATCTGATAGAAAATCACCATTAATAACAAAATGTGGAACATATGATATTGTGCACTCATCATGCACACACACTCGTCACGTTTACTTTAACTATAAATCTTGTTTTGTCTACAGAACCTTGTGCAATGCATTTTGACAACTGAATAGATCGAACAAAATAAAACTACAAACCATCAAGCATGCGGTAGTACGTTGCTGTATGTACTGTAAGCGTGTCACTAGTATTATTTGGGTACACTGAATTTGCGCCTCTTTGGTGCAGATGGCTGAGGATCTTGGCTTAATGGGAACTCAAACTTTGAGATCTACAGAAAGAAAAACATTTTTTGGTGTGGTGCACTGCAGTTCATCAAAACAAGAACACTATGATAACAACCTCATTTAAAAGTCATGACCACATCTGTTTACACAACACTTTTCTGGCTGTACACAACACTTTCCTCACATGATAATGACACTGTACGAATAAGGCTTAACTTTTAAAACGGAATACGTAATAGATGGCATCAATCCAGTCCAACTAACATGACAACACACACATGCCATGAACCGTAATTTATGTATGTAGTGAAAACAGGCAAATGTCTATGTTACATTTACTGTAAACAAACACATTATTGTAGAAAAAAAAAATGTTAATACCGGAGGCTCGAAGATGCATCCACTCCGGGTCTTCCTTCTGTCCATCCTAAGATCAGCAGTTTTTTTTACCAAATTGTCCATCTGAAACACACATCATATAATTGTACACTATCTCCTCGTACAGACATGCTAGAACAGAAGACTAGTGAACTACCTGTCCATGCGGTGTGTCTGCTGTGTTTCCATTCTATTTGTTGTAAGAACCACTTTGTTATTTCTGTGAGCCTGTTGTGAGCTTTCTTGAGCCTCTGTAAATGACAGAGCTTAAATGGTTATTGCACCCAAACCAACAAATGCATGATGCAATACAGACATTCACATTGGTTTAGAGCAACATGAATGAACATATGCATATTGTGGTTGTTGCAACTGTTGCTAAGAGTTTCCATCATGCCAAAGTGTATCATCTACCTGAGTTTTCAACGCCAGCATCAATGATGACATTCTCTTTCATCATGTGCTCCTGTAAGCAGAAAAGGTCATATAAGATTAAACTTACAAACATAGAAAATAAAGAAATCCTTGTTAACTAACCTGCTGAACAGAGGTTTCAGGCATCACTTCATCCTCAAACTCCAAAGACCATTTGGTACTTACACACACCGCCACATCATCTTCAGCATCTACCTGTTTACACATACAAACACATGTATTTGATGTTGGGGCTGTCACTAACATAACTGGTTTACATCATTGATGTGATATCTTATGTCTAAACTGATCAATTGTGTCTGGCTGCTCTCCTATCCCACCGGCTCAAGTCTCTTTCGCTCAGTCGTGACGTTCATTCTAAGACTGTGAAAAGGTGTGACCACCTCTCCCATGGTCAGATTCACTGGTTCCCTCTCAAATACCAATGTCCCGCTGTCGTCTTCCTTAAAGCCAGGTGGCTGATACTCCTGAGGGGTCACTACAACAGAAATTACACGAGTGTGGAGTGGGACTTTTTGTTCGTCTTCCAAATGAAAGGCTGAAGAGGGCGGGGGTTGTATGTGTTCATTTTTGATACCAGGTTTCACTTACTGACAGAACAACATTGAACTGATCTTTACATAAGACATGTATTAAATGCTTTTACACAATATATAAGAAATTGTGAAAACATGGTCTGTAGCAGGCTTAGATTTACCATGATCATAGTAAAAGAGTTTCATGTTCAGGCAGACGTTGTCAGGCAACGTGCCGAGATTCTGCATGAGCATGTAAAGTTTGCGCACAAGCAGCGTGCTAGATTTCTGTGTGTTGTCACAGGCCATTTTAGTCATGCTCTGACCATTTTTGCTGGAAACACAGAACACACACACCTTTTCAAAAGCACAAAACAACAAATCATCGTATTATAAAAAATGCATTCTGATGCTTTGTGATCTTAAAACAGCACAATACTGTTATCTATGGAATACGTTTTCAATATCTCAATGATATATCACCTCTCAAAGTCCATCTGAGGTCCCTTCTCTGTGTACTTGATTTTGAACTGGTAACATTCAGTGACTTTCTGCAACTCAAAAGAAAATCATCAAGTAAAAACAGGTCTTTGATACTTCAGTGAAAACAGGCTAGTCACTGAGTGATTTTATTTGTATATTTTAAGCAGTGTTAAGCGAGAGGGAGAGAATATTTGAAACTAAAAAACAATCACCTGTGTTGTCAAATCAGTAATACAAGAGATATTTTTACCTTTATCGACCTGCAACCATATTCACTTAATACTTAGTTAATACTCACTGACAGAATAACCATGCGCAGCTAATAAACAAACAAACAAACAAACAAACAAAAACAGATGCATACGGTCAAAATATCCAAAAACAGAGATGATGACTATTAAATCAATAGAAAACTGTAGACATATAAACGAGTATAAAATGACAAACTTACATATCCTCTTTGGAGTGCATCAAAACATCCCTGCAACCTAAAAAATGTGGAGGTGAAATACTGTGCTGCTCCTAGTTTAATGGCACATATTAAGCCTCCAAATACCTACCAATGCACAATCTGTTGAGCCCCAGGGCAACTTTGCTCTCGTAGAATCAGGACTTTTAGTTCTGAGGAAAAACACAAAAAGAATACAACCACTTTTGCCATTAGTGGGTATGGATTTCTGTTGCTTGGTCCACTTTTGAGTCACTTTTACCTCCAACATATTTACTTCCATAGGCCTTTTCTGGGAAAAGACCTCTCAGGTAAGTGATGCTGGAGACAGCAATGGCTAGAAGTTTCTTCACAAGCACCAGAGATTGTTGTTCTGTTGTCACCACCTCTGGCAACATCTGGCAGCTCTGAAAAACACAAAAACACGTTCAGTTAGTTTGTCCACCTCAGGGAGAGGCTAGCGAAATGTGTTGCTAAATTTACTGAAAATGCCTATAGAGACTTCAAGTAACCTAGTAACGTTAACTTAAAGTGTCTTTACCTTGACAGAGCACATTTTTTGTTCACATGCCATGGTGATTGTGACAGACTGTCAGCCACGTCTGAATAGACACAAAAACAAAAATTAGCACCTGCAGAAACAAAGAGCGATTCCGAGTTCATTTAAAAATTTTAAATCAGAGTCCGTTAATGCGCGAGATTTTCAATTCTCTTACCAGATGACAGACCAGCAATAATTGTCTATAAAGACTTCGCGGGGCAGGTAGATTGTAAAATAAATATAAATATATTCTAAATGACAATATCAGTAATGATCTGCCTCATATCAACGTTTTCTTCTCTTTCGCTTGTTGTAATCCACTGGTAGTGCGCGAGATTCCCGCTTTGAACTCCTTTCCACGTGACGTCACGCCAGAAAAAATAAAGAAAGCTTTGTTTAACTTTTTTATTAAAATGCAAAATATCGTTTTATTTTGTCATATTGTTCCCACGCATAATAATTAAACAATTTATAATTACTGTAATAATTAATAAAATAATTTTCTTTTGAGTCCCGTCAAACCTTGGTAACTGGTACACTAATTCGTTAATGTTTACCAAAATTATAATATTGTTGGGGTGTTGTTATTAAAACATAAATGGCTTAAATTGAAGTGAGCCTTGTTATTAATTTTCAAATATAGCGTATAGGTTATTTCCTTTATAACAATAGTGTCAAGGCTATGACATGACACTTGATAAAAACTAAATTCGTTTTTATTTATTAGAAATGTTTATTATGGAGTGTGCTCGCAAAACATTGTAGACGGTTATTGGTCACATATTCAATTTAATATAATCCTTGAAAATCAGCTAGCTGATCCATCCGTCAATCAAATCTCAAACCAGGTGCCTATTGGCTTCCCTACTCGTGACCGTCCTACAATGAAACGTCACTGCAGCGGACGCCATTTTGATACTGAACACCGTGGGTGTATCGGATCGGGCTCCGATAGACAGCAAAAAATACATTTAAACTCTTTGAATAATTTGTCAGCAGAAGACGAACAGCCATGTCATCAGATAACCAGGACGCAGAGACGCATTCGGAGCAGCTGGACGAGACTCAGGTGGGAATTAGGTTGGGGCTGCGCCTCGATCGTTACAGTCTCTTGCGGTGTCTGTAGCTTTTGTTACCCACAGTGCTGCAGTTTATTATTAAAATCGCAAGTTTGCCTTGTCTCGCTGCCGCTGTTTATACATCAATCTCACGGATTGCTCGCAATTTTATAGTCTATTACTAAACTGTCACTGCCTGAGTTAAACAAGGTAATAGCCGACCGCACGCTTTAGCCTCTTTTTGATTCGTTAGTGAGTTCAGACGTCACGAAGTGGCTGTGTACGATTGGTTCTTTCTGTCACTTTGGTCACGTCTACACTAACCTGATGGTGTCAGTTGGGTATAAAAAAAATAACTGGGGCGCCTATTGTCATATCTCCGCAAAGTTGCTAAGCTGTCAGGCAGTATCACTGGATATTTTGTTAAAGGAATTTGCACATTTTTAAACACACTATTGCTAATTTGTAATAACATCTACGTTCAGGATATGATCACGAGGCGCTTTGTAGGATTAGTTTGTATCTGTCTCTTTATTCGTTTTCTTAAAGGTAACGTTAGTGTTGAATATAGGAACTCATGCACTTCTTGATATAGATCTTGGTGAATCAGCAAGTCGCCATACTTGATGCAACATGTATCAGCTACAACGATTACCCATCTAACACCCCACCCTTCTGAGGACTTTTACTCAGAAGTCTTAACACGCCCAAGTCTGTACGTTTAGAGTGAAATTAATGAAGTTGTATAATGAATGGAAAGCTGGTATAATTATAGCTAAAGTCTGTTCTAGGATTGATCTGACTCGAAGAGACTCATAGCTTACTGTTTTACTTTGCAGGTCTACGAGTGCGGTCTTAAAAACCTGTTTTTCAAGTTAACTGCATACAGTCATGTATTTGTCTTCTAGTCAACCTAACATTCAGTAAAGGATCTATTGTGTTGTGATGCAGTCATACACTGAATCATCTTTAAGTGTATGTTCTGCAGTGCAGTCTAAATCATTGCCCTTTCTAAAGGCTCTGTTTTTTCCTTCACGTTTATTCATCCCTCAGTCTAAAGTAACAAACCATCACACAACACAACTCCCAGCTTAGGGCAAAGCAGAAAGTCATTCAAAGGCAACCATGTAAGAGAGAGGTAAAATGAGAGAGAATTAAAAGACCCTTTATACATGATACGCTTCAGATTAGCTTTGTCTATTTGTAGTCATGTCCTTTCTTGTTTGCCATTGCATTTAATTTGCTTATCCATCACTAGGGTTAAGATGTTTTCATAAAATTGTTAGAAATAAAAACAATTAATGTAACGCAGCAGCACTAACTAAACATACTTTTTGTACTTCGCCCTGATATTTGATAATGACCACACCTTTAGGAAATTGCAGGAAAAACAAAAGCTTCAAAGGAATTGTGTTTTATTGTTGTGTAATTTATATGGTGGGTGTGAGATTTATGGGAATGCTTATGGCAGTTACTTTTATTTACCATGATGATTGTTTTTCCTGTCTAAAATGTTGTCTTCTTTGAACTGAGTTGCTTAAATGAAAGTTATTTGCAATATAAATTAAATGTTATTTTCCATCTCAGAATATTACTGTGTTTTTACTGATGTGTGCTTATACCATAGCAATAAAAATTCATCTTTGACAGGAGTCCCAGGACACAAACTCAAACCCTGTGCGTACAGAGGAGGCCAAATTGAAATCTAAGTATCCAAACTTGGGTCAAAAGCCGGGTGGCTCTGACTTTCTGATGAAGAGACTGCAAAAAGGGGTAAGAGCAGAAAACAATAGCAGGATTAGGCAATGATGTAGGTAACTTTTTTTCACCTGCCGCCCCTTTAATAGTCAAAAAAGCAAATACAGGCAACACAAAATAAATTCCCACGTCTCCTGATGATAAATTGAGGTCTTATGAAGGAAAACTATCGGTCTGTCCAAGAAACTGAACATTTTATAGAATGTTATTAACTGTAATCCATAGTCTGAGGCAAATGGTCCTGAGCATGAGCTCCTTCATCTTGTGTTGTTTATGGGAAGCTGGCAAACCAGCTTTTGGTAAATTACTACCACCTACTGAGCTTTTTTAGGCAAAATATAAATAATGATAACATTTTAGCTTCCTGTAGCATAATAAACATGACAGAGACATTATGACATTTACATTTATGCATTTGGCAGACGCTTTTATCCAAAGCGACTTACATTGCATTATCCTATACATTTATGCATAGGTATTTGCAATCCCCCGGGATCGAACCCACAATCTTGCGTTGTTAACGCAATGCTCTTACCACTGAAATTTTTAAGTTTTCCAAATTTTGATTTTGTTCTTTGATTACTTTTTTTCAGCAAAAGTATTTTGACTCAGGTGATTACAACATGGCAAAGGCAAAGATGAAGAACAAACAGTTGCCTGCTGCCACTGGTCCAGACAAGAACATCGTCACCGGGGATCACATTCCAACCCCACAAGACCTTCCTCAAAGAAAGTCCTCATTGGTTACAAGTAAACTGGCCGGCTAACAGCACCCATAGGTCTTGAATAAACCCTATTACCGAACCTCCAAAATGTTTCCCAAAACCTCCCCCCGCCTCAACAGACCAGATTCGTCCGGACTGGTTGTATACTATTTGTTTAATTTGTGTTAATTTGTGTATAGAGTTTTGTTTTCCTTTTCACTTCAGCAGGTCTCACCAAACCAGCTCTGTTACCCTCTTCGGTGTCCCACATAGGGTAGGGAAAAACTATACCTTCAGTACTGCAAAGCCCAAGTGGAGCATGATGCACTTTACTCTGTGTACCCTGTACATCAATGATTATTAAGAACAAAAATGTGTTCGATGCTTTTAAATGTGTCAAATAATCAACCACTAATTACTTTTTGAAAAGGATTTAAGATTGTTTTAGGAGGCACTGTTTTATATGGATAGTACTTGAGTCATTGGTCCTAGATGTATGTTAGCGGCCCTCCAATCATTTACGGTGATACTTGATGACAAAGAATGAATGTTTTCTAAGAATTTCTTTATTTCAACTGTATACAAATGGTGAAATCGATATCGGTAAGGAGCAGGTGGGGACTTTATCTACTCCTCTGCCTCTTGTCTTCTAAATATGGCTCAGTTGATTTAAATAACAGCTGCTTATACTGGATTTATTTACTATTTTAGGACTTTACCCATAGTAGTAGGATCCTAGCAAGCTGTTTTAACCAACATGATTCAATTATAGTTATCACTGTTTTTGAGTGTATAGAGATTGTTGTCCTTTCCAGATAACAGTCAACAGCAGAAATACTCTTTGCATGCATGTTGATAATGAAAGGAGAATACAAGAATGATATCATCATCACAATTGGTCTTTCTTTTGAAGCCAAAAAAACACTTTGGTTTTGTGCTTGTTGAACTGTTGATACTCTGAACCATTTGAATGTTCATGAAAGGTAGTTACCACATTCACTCCCTTAGGCATCAATTCTCCTGTAAAAGCTATGTATTTATTTATGGGTTTTATGTACAATAATTTTGTGATATTAACTGGTTATGTAGTGTGATGCATATGATCATATGAGATAATAGGACGCAATCATTCTGTTTGTCTTCTGTGTCTGTGTGGTCCTGAGTGTGAAATGAGAATGAGCAGCACCTTTGGTGCAATATTTCAGATCAGATAGAAATGCCGTGAATTACATGATACAATTTGAAAATATTACCCAAGCATTGCTTTAAATACCAAGAATCCTTAAATTGTTAACATGCAGATTTATATCATGTGGTGAAAGAGTTAAATACTGACATTTAGAATAGTAACAGAAAATATTACATCACATTACTTATTTGTATGTCCTTTGTGGTTTTTAAAGAGGTAGTCTTGACTCTTTTCATTATAAAGTGTCCTTTTCTTGAGGGCTTAAATTGTAAGCATTTGTACCTTTCTGAGTTTAACAAAGATTTAGGGTGGTTGTTGTAAATCATTTGTAACTTTGGAATGCTTAACATTTTGTTCAGCTATACAAGACAAAAAGTTATACCCAACCCTCTGGTTGAATTCCTTAACATTTTTCCTTAAGGATTTGCATAGCGCAATGGAAAAAGTGAGCCCTCTCTGAAACCACACACATTTAAATGAGTTAAAAATGCGTCAAGCCATGTAAAATACAAAAAAAATATGTATACTCACTACAAGGGAAGTAACATGCAAAGAAATTGAATGCGTTTTTTTAATAAAGGTTGTGGTGCTGATGGCAGTTGGCAATACATCAGGGAAATATGGTCTTGCACTTAGTGTTTGTGACTTGATGGTATGTGTGGATGTTTCCTTTAGGGAAAGCGTTATTGCACAATGCTAGGAGATAATCTTATTTTGTGCTGCAGCCAAATTGTAAATAGATCAAATGTGCATCTGGTGTCATATTTGTGCATTTTGTCTTGTATTATGTTTCAGTTGTCTTTGGAACATGTCTTTTTCAGTGTTCACAGAGTTTGTGTTTGAGCTTTCCTTTGCTATTATAGTTTGTATATATATCTTGGTTTTTCTCCATACTGTGTAATGTAAATATTGACAAGAATATCACCAGTTCTAAAATGAGAATATTGTGTAAATAGGGAAGCTATGGATTATTTTATTGTGGTAAAGAAGGTTTTGGTTAAATAGACAGCTCTGTACTGATAACCCCCATGACGATATAAAACTTCCCATAATGCAACGTGATTTCCTTTGGAACTGCATAATTCTAACCATCTTAATTCTCTGACACGCAAAGAAATTCATGCGTTGTGCCTCTTTTAAATACATGATAATTTTAGATGTTTTGCTTGTGGAAAAGTGTCATCTGTCCACTTAAAATTGTATTTACATAAAAAGATGTTAAAATGAATGGTGGAGCAATGTCTGATCCTGAAATAAAGTTTTACATTAATAGCAGAAAAACGTATTTGTAGTAGGGTTGATTTTCTTATGCAATGCCTAGTTTTGTGTAATGCGTAGTCTGGTGACGTAACAGCGATAGAGTGGTCAGAATTTCTAAAATAAACAAACCCATTAGCCAAGAAAATAGACGTTTTGCTTGTTTTGTCGCTAGGTGGCGCGCTACCCCTCTACCCATGATGGAAAAATAATAATTAAACATATACATATGTGTACTTGTTGCACGAATTTAAATTGTGATAAATATCACCGTATTGACTCTGATCATGATGCGACTTCGATGGCTCTGCAGTTAAGTTGCGTAATTTACGTAAAGAACAAGGGATTGTTTTGCTTGATGTTTAGAAAGCGCACTTCCATTTCGTTTTCAACGTTCTGTACGTGAACGTATTGTGATTGGTAAAGCAGACAAGTACCGCCCCCTCAGAGCATTAATATAAAGAGGTTCTACAATCCGACAGAGACTTCCGCAATAAGAAATTGAAACAGAGAAACATTTACGTATAGTTTAATTTTTGGAAAGACGACTGTTTTGGATACAGGATTAAAAGCACGGATATAAACTATCAAAATGGATCCAGGAAGTAAAGTTTCAAACAACGGCGGATTTTGGCCCTTTATCGGAATATCAGCCTTTAACACCAACAACGGACCATTTTCAAAACCAGCAAGCAACCAGAATCAGAACCAACTGTCAGGCTTCGATCTCCAAGGCTTTGTACCGTCCACGCACGACCATGACGATAACTACACGTCGTCCAAAGCAGCCCTGGACGTGAACACGCGAGAAATCATTGACAGTTTCTTGAAACAATTCGCTGGACTCTCTCACTCAAGATGTGCGAAAAAACACGTCGTGTCAACGATAAAGAGGGTTGTGGATAGTCTTGTTGTGAAGCATGAAAAGGCTTATAATGGTAATTTTAGTATTTGTGCTCGCGCTTTTTCAACAAATGGCATAGAGTGGCGCTCCGTTTTCCATTTTGTAAATGTTGTTTAGAAATCAACGAGAGCATTTGAATAAAAATAAAATCTGCGGCATACTTTAGCCTATCCCTACAGGCGCACCTGGCCTGCTAGGTTGCGCCACTGTATGCCACGTATTGCAACATGTATGACCAAAGCACGCGCATTTGTGGTCGATATGTACTAACATGTGATTCTCTCAGGTATGATTTCTCGTATCCACGTGGACGAGACGGATGATGTGAGCGTCGTTACGATGGTGGCGACGGAGCTCTTCAGTGACGGCATCACGAACTGGGGTCGTATTGCCAGCCTGCTGGCATTTGGGGCTGTGCTGTGCAAACATCTGAGGGATAGTGGACGGAGTGACTCTGTGAGTCTGGTGGGGGAAAAAATCTCCGCCTATCTTCTGTCAGACCAAAGGGACTGGTTGCTCAAGAACAAAGCATGGGTGAGTTTGCCATTTTAAAAATGAGGGTGACAAATAGTTGACGTGTGCAGTGTGCATGCCAATGTAATCCACAAACCGCTTTTGGACTTGTTTTCTGATCTTTTCGAATGTTGTTTTGTTTTCTTTAGGATGGCTTTGTGGATTTTTTTCATGTCCCGGACGCAGAGGCAGCAGTGAGAAACACACTGATGGCCATTGGTAGTGTGGCTACTTTCGGTGCTGCACTTGCTTATTGGATACGGTGATTCCATTTAGTTTATCGTGGAAAATCCCGAGTCATTCAGGACTAGAGAAATGTTTTTTTTTCTATTTCATGGCGCAAGCCGTAATCCTGTACATAAGATCTGTTGTAAAGTTTTTTTTATTACAACACGACTAGAGACTATTTTTTTATGAAAATAAAAAGTTGTACATAAGCAGATCTTATTTCATGATCAGCCAATACTTTTACACTTTTTCGTAGGATCTGTTTGCAGTTTACACTCGCTTATTAAACAATTTTGTTAGTGATATCTCCACTACTGGCAGCATTCTTCAGAAACGTAAATGTGTATATGGCTCTATTAACTATCACTTTGATCAAAGTCACTTTCTGTTTATAAATTATTTTCTGTCATTATAAATTATTTATTGTTGAGGTGCTGTCATCTCCTGTATCGAGCTGATAATTAAACTTTGTTCTACAAGGTTTATTATCTGAAGGTGGTGGATTTGTTGAAGTCATGTGGGTTTTTTTAATCTATGACTATGATAAGTCACCATGGCTGCTAAACATTTTTTTGGAGATTGACATTGTTAACATTTTGTTCACTTGTGGAGCAAATTAAACAATTGCACATGTCTGTTGCATTTGAAATCTTATTTATTGATTATTTTGCATCAGAGCAATGCCAAAACATGGACTGATTTGCCAGGTTCCAATGTGTGAACACATTAGGTCAAAATTCAAACGTCAAAGTCTATAATATTGCAACTTAAGTTATGTATCTTTTTTTTGTATCTAAATTCATTTGAAGGCAGGGTCTCAGTCTTCGAAAAAGAGAAGGAACCATGGTCTGGTCTCTCTGTAGGAGGATTAACAGTGTTCATCGAGGGCTAAATGCACACATCTAATTTCAAAGAGTGCATTGTGTTGCCCAGTCACATTTTGTCCCAACTCTTATGTTGGGACTTAAAATAAAGATATTTATAATAGAGAAGATATTAATTCTTGATTATAAACCTACAAACTCCTCCTATCCTTCAGGTCATCCCCAGTCACCACAAAGATTTGGTAACTAGTAAAACTCCATTGGTTGTTCCACTTCTATAATCTATATTTGACCTAAAAAAAGAAACATACTGTAAATAAGCTTAAAACAGGAATAACATGCACTATACTCTTCACTTCAATCTAAAAGTTTATTATCTTATGTTTTCGTTTACTGCTTTTTAGAGCAGTTGATTGTTCTGTTGAGAACAGAAAAAATAAGGGATAGTTTACCCAATAATTTAAACTATTTGATCATTTATTCACCATGTCATTCATAACCTGTTTATGACTGTGTGCATCACAAAAGAAGATATTTTGGTTTCGTATCCGTACAATTAGTTGAGTCTCAAATTGTTTGGTCACCAACATTCTTCAGAATATCTTCTTTTGTGTTCTAGAGAAGCAAGTCATAATGATGAAAGAATCCTATGAAAAATATCCCTTTAATACTGGAGATTTTGTATCTAGTCTTTGGAAAATATGTCTTCAATTGATGTCATTGGTTTCTATATTTAGATTGATTTCTTAATCGCTCCTTCGTACTTTTGCCTGAAGTAGATGCAATGTGGAAGTGATAGATTCTGTTAGCGTGACTGTCACCTAATTGCACGCGTGACTGCATTACATGACTGCGATTACATGACTGCGTTTGCACTTCCTTAACGTGCATCACCTTAAAATGCAGAATGGCAAGTTTTGGGATGAGAAACTAGCAGTCTGACCAAAAGTTCATTCCAGTGTCATTGCGTTGACCTTATGAATATGCAACTAAAAGTTTTTCAAAATCAAAACGGGAGTCTTGGTTTTTGTCTGTCCACTTCCTCAGTAACCCAAAAAAGGCTCACAGGAAATTTCCATAGTTAAATGGGGATTCATAATGCATGCACGTTACGGAAATATATTTTTGCATGTGTGTGTCATACCCTCGATAAGGAAAGGTCATTTCATTGATGGGGTCCAATAAGAGGACCGCTGCTGAACCTGCTATCGCCTATGAACATATAGCTCACCAGGTAGATAAAAATGCTATGTCTGTCCTAAAAGGTTTTAGTGACTCATTTGAAAGTAGCCTGCTGTTGGTTTTTCTGCTTAGCCAGAAGACAATGTTAGTATGAGTGTGCTTGTTTGCTCAGATTGACTTCGTGTCTGGTTACAGCCAATCCGTGGGGTCTACTGAGGACTATGGTAATGACACACAGGGCCTCACCTGATCCTCCAGCTCACTACAGCAGCACCTGCTGTGGTTACCTGAGCCAGGCATGTTAAACTCTGTGGAATACAGGTAAACCCATTTGACAACATGTGTGCTAAGCTGTCTTTTGCTTAAGTAGAGAAACCTAAAAAAAAATGTTGATTTGAAATTGGTTTGGCATTTAGTTTCCTGCATTTATTATATTGCAGTAGTTTTCTGGAGGCCTGGCAAAAGTGTTTTTTACTATCTGTTACACACCAACAATCCCTATCTAAAATGTTGAAGCACTTTTTATTCATTCTTATTGTAAAAATGTTTACAGGAAGTGCTTTTGATTATGTGCTTTTAAAGTGCAATATAATACAATACTTAATTTGCTGCATACATAGCCTGTCACTATATATACAATGTTCACACAGTAGACTTGAGAAAATGAAAAAAGATAAATGTACAGAAAAAAATAATTTGGGTTATACAAATAATCCCCATGCTGATTGCAGGTAATATTAGAAACATCTTTGTCAGATGCACTGTATTGCCTATTAATGGCTTCTATGATGCATTACAATGGAAGGAGGAACCATGGCAGCAGAAACAAATGCATTGATGCAGACCGGATCCAAACCTGCTTTCCCACCTAAACAATGGAACAACAAACTCTTATGTATGTGTTTTCGTCACCACCCAGTTTCCAAATCATTTATTATTATTTTTTCTATACATTTATTTATGCGGATATGGATGTATAGGCTTTCACCTAAACATAAATGGATACAAAACCAACACAAGATTTAATAAAACATTTTATAAATAGATTCAGACATTACATTCAATGCCATTGTAAAATGACCATAAAGCACACCTGTACGTATACATTTTATATTTATATGACAAAAAGTTGCTGCATTGCTGAGTGTACCGAGGAAGGTGGGACGAGAGCCATGAGGCAACGAGTTACACTAAGGTATTAAGTTACATGAAATAAGATTTATAAGAAATTATAATTGAGAAATGTTTACACACACATTACACAGATTTTTGTAAGATTGTCCCTCTCTGCAGTAATGTAATCATAATGTTTGCTTGTAAGACTGTTATTTTGTAGCACTATGTTTCCTGTTTTCTGATTGTCCACACCTGTGTCCTGTGTTTTGTCACCCTTGTCCCTCTTGTTTCACATTCATAGTTTAGGTTTGTTCTATTTTGCAATGTAGTCTTATAGCCAAACAGGGTTGAGTGGTTATGGTTCCCGTGTTTTGTATGTATTTAAACATGCCTTCTGGATTGAATAGTAATCAGCGTCTGATGGTTTACATCAGTCAGATGACTGCAGGGATATATCTGACTGTGTCAACTCACTGTCACCTGACTTGTGTTACTTGCAATAAGTGTTTTGGGGATTATGTTCTATTTACACAAACGGGGTAGGACTCTCAAGGCACCGGAATGCTATGTGCATTTTTAGTTTATTTAGTGTCATGTCTGGTTTCTTCATTGTCTCTTCTTCATTTGTCCTCTCATGGGGGTTTCTGAATTCCTCATTTAGAGTAAATGTGATTGAATCATGTTCTGGAAGCTGTTGTGTTGAAACTAAGACACAAAGGATGGCACAACATATGTTGCCCAAGTGTGTGTGAGTGTGTGACTATGAGCACATAAGGTTTTGAGAGTGCCCTGTACTGTGACTTGAGGTCACAGTAAGCAGCCACACTCTATGCAGTATGGTGAAGATGATAAAAGTGTCTTTCAAATGCGTAAATGTCATTGGTTTTGTAAAGAGTGGGACATTTGGTGTGTGACAACAGTGCAAGAACCAAACATTTTGTAATGTGTAGCAATAGGCCATCTTTGGAAAAAAAATAGCTGCCAAATCTAAATGAAAGGGTTTTACTGTAAATTAAAATCATTTGTCATTTTGGGAAATGTTTTGAATATTGCACATCAAGAGTGCCTGTGTAAATTTAGAAACCAAAATGTTTGTAAAGAGATTTTGACACTAAACTTGGCTAGGTGGTCATTTTTTTAAAATGTGCGGTTGATGTGTAACAGGTTTAGACTTGTGCTATGTGGGAACATAGTCTGGTCTGATGTTTAGTCTGTTGAAGGTTTGAGGTTAACAAGACCAAAGGGTAATGTCAAAACAACCCGTTGACTTATTCTGAAACCAAAACACGACACTGACTGTGTTGTTTACTTTTATTTATTGTAGTGAACAAAACGTTGAGGAACTTCAAATTGATAGCTAATTAGCTAATATATTCGCTAATATATATAAAGTGTATATCGATTAGATTCCTGTATATGTAAAAGTGAAAACTTAGCATGTAAAATCTATTTTAATTCAGATTTTTCTCATTGCATGTCAGTTTGGTGCAAATTTCATAATTTAATTTCCACAAGTGTTTTGTGCTATGTGTACAAGACAGTTTCCACAATAATGTTTTTCCAAAAAATGTAAATGCCATTTTTATTTGCTTTTGTGTGCTTAACAACTGCAAGATTCTAAATTCCAAGAGGAGTTGGTCATTTATTTTCCCCACAATTGTTTATTAACTTTTTATACTGTATGCCTGCGCTTCCTCGGAACATAAACAATGCTAGTAATGCCAGTCTCTTTTTCATTTTCTTAATTTTAATGCTACACAAACAAATACTTAACTAGGGTGTCATCTAGACCTTCTCTAGATTGTTTCACTTTTGATTCTGGGAAAAGTGACCAGTACCTTGGTACAAACCACTGCCTTGTCCAAACAATTGTCTACAAGGTTCATGCATTCTGTTCACAATGCTCAATGCACAAGTGCAAAGTGTTTTACTGGGAGTTTTGTCTAAATACCTACAACAGATCTGTAGGAGTTTATTAGAGTCTAGTTATTTATTTGTAATTATTTGCTAATGACCAGCACCAATGTACTATCTGTTTTTTAAATGTGCGTTACTGATCTCAGATATTTTGATATAATTTGAAAATGAAATCACTTATGCATCCTACAAATGCATAAACAGTCATTGATAGCTGTTGTCATAAAATCATGAAATTTAAGAATGGTCTGTACTTTGTACTTTGAACTGCTCTTACTATCCCAAACCCTCCAATCAAAATCGGTTTGAGTTAAGGTCACTCTGATTTATATGAGACAAACTGAACAATATAGGGGCGGTTTACCAGACAGGGATTAGATTTAGCCAGGACTAGGCCTTAGTTAAAGTAAGACATTTAAGTATTTTTTACAAACATGCCTTACAAAAGAAAAACAAGACAATGTGCCTTTTGAGATAAAACAATGGCACAAATGTATATTAAAATGTATTGCAAGCTGTTTTCGGTTTAGACTGCTCTAAAAAAAATGTCCTGAGCTCTGTGTAGGAAACCACCCAATTGTCTGCTCAAATGCATTTTTGGCTTCCTTGACATTATGTAATTAATGGTTATTTAGTCATTTAAGAGGAGGATGGCAGAGACACAGGTGCAAAAACAAACCAACTGCGTTTTCATGTTATCATTCATGATCGATTGGGAAGTTTAGTATTTTAATAGATGAGATCATGGTACAAGGGGAAATACAAAAAAAAGGGTAATTTAAAAAAATGTTTTACAGGAATACTCGATTTAAGGTTAAAAAACACTGTATTTTCCACATACCGTGCATGTTTGTATCTTTTCTTTGCCCTACCTCTCTCTGAAATGCGCAGAAGTTTTACAAAGCTCATCACTCTGAAAAGTGAGGTGTGCTATGATTGGCCAGTTATCCAGTGCGTAATGATTGGTCGAATACTGCAAGTGTGTGACAGAAATGTAACGCCTCTTACCATATGTGGAACATCAGGTTCCAAAAGCAATTGTACTGACAGGTACTCCCACCTTACTTGCGTACACTTTTGGGCGTTTTAGTCAAATCATACCACGAACTGACGTAGATTTGTGGGGGTGTGGTTACACGAGGCGTTTCAGGCAGGTCTGGGTGAGCATTCGCTTTTAGATAGAATGCGTCTTTTGTTCCAAAACTAAAATTTTAGCAATTTTACATGTCTAATACATGCATGGGCAACTTATAACACAACAAAGACACAGAAAACCACGTATTCGCTCCATATGACCCCTTTAAACATAGGACCTAATCATTTTCATAGCAAAATCATCTGTGTAAACAGAAAAGTTTCCTGGACAAAGTAACCAGGAAAACCAGGATTTTCAATGTTCTGAATTTAAACAGATATGCTTGTGTTTTATAGTTCCTCTTCAACATGCAGGGGAAAATTCACATGCAAAGTGTCATGGTTGAGAAAACAAGCATTCCAACAAGGGATGTCTGCTGCAGCATGCTAGTTCCTGGATGGTTCAATTACCCTATACAGCAAAAGCGTAAACAGGGAAGCAATTTAACTGTGACTAATTTATGAATGCTCACATGATAGCTATTTTATCTTTTAGGCAGCGGATAAAAAGCATTTTCAAAGAAACCCGAAAATGTATAGATATCGTTGCCAATCTGTTTTTTCTTTGTCACGATCGCTTTGCATACTGTATGCTTAATACGTTGTGGCGGAGCCGAGTTTAGAGCTTTAGCCCTGGACATCAAGCCAAACCTGTTTAACTCTTTATGCTCAAAGATAAGATCCATATAAATTATATCAGTTTGTTTGTAGACACAGACTTTGGTCCCAAATGTTGATCACTTTCTCTGTTTACTTATCTGCACAACTTTGTGTATATGCAAGAATTCTGCATTGAAATGTTGTTGGATATACAACACTGAGACACTATTTGTGCATGTCATTGTTACATTTCTGGTTATTGTTGTAGGGAAAATTCTTCAACATGCTATTACAGGTTCAATTGCCTGCACGAATGTATTTCCTTAATAGGAAGTGTGTTGCAGCAGATATGTATGGACTGTAGTCAGTAACTATGTTCTGTTAAACACATGGTTCTCTACATGTTCCTCAAGGTTGTATTCAACAAGTAACACGTTTTTTCTGATCCACCTTATCAGCTAAAGTACAATATCAGATTTCCTATCTCAGGGTTAGTATCGGCAAATAACACTGAAGAGGTGAATTTTTCGTTTTTTTCTTGAATAGGTTGGTTTCTGACCATGCCGTGGCCACTTACACTATGCATAGAAAAAAGGCTTAAAGCGCTTGTTTAGATACATTTCCGTACTTTCAGATAAAAAACCAAGCTAGATCTCATGCTTTGACTTTATTCCCAGTAAATAGCAAACTGGACATTTAAATGGCAGCAACATGGCATTTATCTCACAGAGCTTCAACTCCAACAGGACATTGACCCTGACCTTGACAGTGAAATGGTGCAACTATAAACACGTGGGAACTTGTCACTGTTGTGTTCTCATGGATGACTCTTATTTCAGTCGATCATATATCTTTTTCCCACGCAGGGCTAGTTACTCAGAAATTCACTTTCAGCATGGGGTTTGTTGTCATTCTCAAGTTGAACAGTTTTATATTGTTGATTACAAGCACGAGGTTTCAAAGGCTACCCAGAGCCCACAGAAGATTACAATGTGTAAGCAATGTGCGACATTTCTTTATAGCCTGATGTCACATGCGGCGAACTCCTGCGTGACACAGCTTGTCCTGTTTGTTTAATAGGAAAAAAACAAATGTTTGATGTCAGTCTTGATATTTTTCCCACTGAGGAACAAACTGATTTAACCTAAAGATTTCACAAAACAACATCAAACAGGAAATGATTGGTCAACTTTTCAATTTCAAAAATGTAAACCTTTGCTCCTGTGTTAGACATTCTTTTCAATTATTTACCACAGTCAGAAAGCTTTTCTTTTCCTGGAGCGGCATGTATGCTGCGTGACAATGCTGCTATTCATAAAATCTAGTTTTATCTTATTTACAATCATACACACACATTGTAACATCATCACAGCGCGATTACATGCATTGGTTTGTCATCATGGTAAAAATGCATTAAAAGTAAAAAACAACAATTGGTTCTTGGGATATGTTCAAGATGCTTTTGTTTTTAAACTGACTCACATTTACTCTGGAAAGTTATCTGTAGACAAATTGCATTTGTAAACAAATAGAAAACACAACACAGAGTTTGTTTATAAAAAAAATGATATGCACGTGCAGAGGCAACATTAAACATTACCTTTGTTATGATACTTTCATAATATAGCTGTTTAAAATATATGGGTATTGTTTCTTAAGGTTGAAAGACTATCTACTCCTATACCTGCATTTAACATTTAAAGGTAGTTGGTTTCACAGAAGGATTCTTCCGGTTGTCCTCAGGCCAGGTATGGCAGCTATGTACCACACCCTTCATTTACTGGCTGCATATCTAATGACGAATTAAGCCACTGCTGTACTAGACCGCGGAGGAGTAAAGATGCCATATACCCTTTGTCAAAAGCCAAAAGCACATTTTAACAATACATTTGCATCTATTGTAATTTATCCATAACCTGAAAAGAAACTTAAAATGTTATATCTTTGGTTTTAGAGTAAATGTTCCTACTGTTAATGCAACACATAAATATACAGGTGTGTATTATGTACGTATATGTACTTGACATACTGTATACAGACTGTATTCATTACTGCTCATGTATGTCAGTGTATGTTTGTTTTCTTTTGCAGTTAAAGGAATCATTCACCTTCATCATTTATGGAGTGTTTACTTTTGTATGCTTTACAATCTGTGATGTGAGACACTTTTTATGACAAATGATTTATGACAAATTTACACACTTTGATTGAGGATTTATATGCATATATATTTACAAGCATAGAAATACTGATAAGTTAGTTTGTTGCTTGCTTGGTTTGCTTTATCGCTTGCTTGGCCTGACTCTGAATCTTAATGGAATGTTTTCTAAAGGCAGTGGGCTATTTTGCCCTCTCTTTCAGAACAAAAAGAGGTCATGATGTGAGCGGGGGGCTGGACGTCTGCGTCACCGATGTTTCAGTCAGACAAGAACATTCTGTTCTCAGGTCCGAATTTAGGCCATCAACATGCCCGAACAGGAACCCTGGTATTAGGTAATGCTTTTGACGCGAAAGGACGGATGGGATAGGCAAAACAACCTGAGTTACATAACCCAAATGTGTGTCCCATTGTAACTTATGTGTGTAAGTATGTGTTATGCTAATTCGGTCATGCACACATTCTTGTTCAGCTGGAATATGTGTACACTGTTTATTTTGTTCGGCTATTTAAAATAGTTAAAGCTGACACCCTCTCACACCCTCCGATTATGGTGCGGAACACGAACTATTGAACAAATTAAAATTTTCTACATTTTCCAGCTAAAGTCTGTAATCCGCATGACTCATCTCTCATTCATACCTCTCATCTGGTCTCGCTTCATCTCATCTCATGTCTTTATCGTTTCAGTGGTGTGTGGTCTGCATACCAGACTGGGCTGTGTTGGGGGAGCTGTGCAGGATGAACCACCCACACAAAAGCTCAATTCCCAGCAACAGTGTTTTCACATTCCTGAGCTGTGAGGTCACCTCCCACCGTAGCCCACAGGATAATCTCTGTGTTCAGAGAGGCCCAACAACGTATTTCATATGGTACCAATGACACTGCGTACTATTGAGCCTTTGAGCTTTGTTACAAATAAAAACAAGCAGAATTTGTTCCCTAAATACTACAATACAGTGCAATACTAACAACATGGTGCAATGTAACACAACATTTTCAGGGCTCGCTGTGAATGGAAGGGGCCCATCTCAGTTTCACTGATGTTTTTGTATTCTACATCGATAGTGAGACAGCCTCAGAGAGACAACAGAAATGCCAGACATCAAAGAAACTGAATACCAGGCTGATAACAAAGCTCTCTTTGAGGGCATAGTTTCAAAATCAGCAAGGCCGAAACTTGCTCATTATTTACCAAATAGTTTCATGATTAGGTAGAACGGTGTTTTCGAAAACTGTTGTCCTGAACCAGAACATTTTGTAATTTGAGAGAGAGAATATATGCATTACATTTTCACACAGTTTAAGGAAAATATTAAAACCTTCGGGGTGTGTTCCAGAATTCTTGACAATGACACCACACGTCAATCATGAATCAACTTTAGTGTGGGAGGCTAAATACCTTCCTTCTCTGATAATCAAGGCGATAATTTAAAAAAGTAGAACTCGAGCTGTTCCTTAAAACAAATGCTTTGTCTCGAATAAACCTTTGAAGTTTTTAACGCTTGTAGAGTATTCATGTTTTTGTTACTCTGCCAATATTTGTGGGTCTATTGGACCAAGAACATTATTCATTTCAAATCAACAGCATTTATGTGAAAATACTTCACAGATGTTTACTTTATTCCAAACACTAACAACATAAACAGAATATTTATTATATATTTATTATAGAACATGTTTAAAGCTTTCCTGTGGATCAGTGGTTAGCAAATGGCGCTAGCAACGGCAAGGTCATGGGCTCGATCCTAGGGGATTGCACATAGTCGGAAACAGAAATGTATAGTACAATACAATGTAAGTCGCTTTGGACAAAAGCGTCTGCCAAATGCAAAAAATGTAAATGAAATGTAAATCACATTTTACATGAAAAAGGGTTCTATTCAACAAAAAAAAGGACAAGTATCAATCATTTGGGTGAAAAGGCATGTTTATCATAAATAAAAATAAATGTCTGAGGTTCAAAAAACTATTAATCCCATTGTTTTTAGTAAACATTAAAAACAGGTCCAAAGGCCCAAGCACCACAAGGGTTAAACCATTTAGTTAACTTCCTTCTGAGATATTACCATTGTTCGATTATGATTCCCTCGGCTCTTTCAATCCTTTGCTATTGGATCATTTAGTTGAGCATGGGAGAGTACAGCACAGCGCAGGGGTGTGTGCACATGTTACCTTTGGTTTTCAAATGAATGTAAATGCGTTGAATGGCTTTTAATATTTGCTCAAACACACACTGCAGCTTTGTTCCAAGGACATCCGCATACTGTCAACACTGCATTTATTACCTTCCCAGCACAAGCCGCCTGTTGTCCACAATAAATTAAGGAAATTTATTCCAGCTCCAGCACAGTATATTACATGCTATATAAACTCTTTTAAATTACCTGCATATTCAGCGAGGGAATTATGTATGTAGAAGTAAACCTTAACCACTGTTCTCTTTGTGTGGGTGTTTCGGTTTCGGCTAAATCATGAAGATTGTCCTTACAATGTTGGCAAACCAGTGTGGACATTCCAAACGTAACAAAAGACCAAATAAAATATACTAATAATGACGTTGGAAAAATGAAAAACGATTTTTGCGAGGATTCCCTGTTGAGGGAAAGTCCTTCAAATAATATATCAACAAGTGTGTGCATGTGTGAGATCTTTACGGGTGGCCAAACACACAAGTGTAATTTAACCTTTCCCACAAAGGGAAAGAAAAACAAATACAAGACCTTGGAATCCATGTGATCTTGACCCCTTGGGCTGTTTGCCACTTAATCTGGTTCCCAAATGCAGTACGTTTAACAAGGTTATACAATTGTTTGTGAAAGTAGGATGTTTCACATAAAGTGTCTTGCAGTGCATTGATCTCAATGATTATTCCCTTAAGGTATTTCCCTATGGACTTTTACAAACTTTTCTTAGGGGTGTTTTGACAGAGTTTCCCTCAGCTCCAACCATTTTCACGTTGACCTTGACGGAACTTTTTAGCCAATTAAATGGCTTCATGCATTTCCTTGTAAATTATATTGTCAGCAATTCCTCATGTAGTAAATAAGTTATATGTTTGCTAAGCAGTCAGCTGCTTTGGGTTTACATATGAGTGGCCCTTCTTCTGTAAAACTAGCTTTCCGGTTGTAATGTTCCGGGAAAATAGGCCATCTACGTCAAAATGTTTTGCATTACGCTTTTTAGGCTGATTTTCATTCAGATATCATTCGATTGATCATACATATTTTAGCCAATAGAATAGTGTACCTGATGTCATTTAAATAAGCGACAGCTGGTGTCATAAAATAACCTGTACAATCACTTCAAAACAATGGTTACCTTAGTGCAGAGGTTCTCAGCTGTATTTGACTTCTGTCACCACCTGGCGGTCATGCAGCGAACTACCGTTCCATTAGTTTGGTCTGAACAATATCTCTAAATCGATTACTCATATAATGTTCATTAGAATTGCAAGTCTGACATGACATCATCACACCAGCTGTAATTCTGGTGTGATCTAATAATATTTAAAAACCCGTTTATACAAATGATAGCCTACATAATTATTTTGCTCTGTTCCTGACGCTACGCAGCACCTTTGAATTCTATGACATTTGGTTTCTGTTCCCTTTTTATACGCTGATTTATTACAACCTTTAATGTTATTTTATTGATAATAATATAGCTTTTGCCGTTACGCATCTCATGTCAGAATGAGTTTAGCTTTCAGCAGGGCTCCCCGAAAGACTGCGGGAAACCGCATGTCCAGACTGCTGGATGCAGAAGAGGAAGATGAGTTTTACAAAACCACCTACGGAGGATTTCAGGAGGTGAGTATTGTAATAACAGCTTTTATTGACACAAAATAAAGCATTTAAGCTGTTAAGCAGTGAAACATAATCATGATGAGCGCGTGTTATCTTATCTGTAACAATTTGCCTTGTCACTTTTATGGTATATAGAACCATATATATATATCACGCTTTTATGTTACTGCAGTGCACTGCAGACTAATGAGTCATTGTGTTTTATTTAGTTGAAACATATCTAAAGGATGTATGATAAGAATACATTTGCCTATAACATATCAAATATGTATAATAGGAACACATACACATATATGGTACTATATGTGTAATTGGAACAACACATGGGTCATGTATATAGGCTGCAAACAAATACACATTTTCATACATTTAAATGTATTCATTTGGCAGACGCTTTTATCCAAAGCGACTTACAAGTAGGAGAAACCTTTTGTAAACACGCTAAACCATACCAAATACTACATATGTATTAAAGGAACAAATATACACTGACACTATGGCACGTATAATAGGAATAAAAACACATAGGCCTATGTAATACAATATGTGTGTAATAGATACAATATGGCTATTTGTTTAAGTTTTCAATCACAGTTAGCTATCTGTGTCCTGTTACTTGTGAATTGTGCAGGTGTCAGGTGATGAAGAGTATAAGGGTGACCTGTCTGAAACTGAGGACGAGGTGGACAGTGACTTTGACATTGATGAAGGTGACGAACCTGATAGCGAGCAGGAGGAAGATGGACCACGCAAAAAGAGCAGAGTGGTGACCAAAGCCTATAAGGTATTCCTGTGGAGTCTATAATCAAGGCTGAATAATAGTCTTTAGTACCAGTCACACACAGTAGTCCGATAAAGTTATGATATACAATCCCTAGACTCATGTTGTTGTAAAGTTATGGTTTAGATGTGGTACATAGCAAAGTGGTTATTAGATCATGTCTGAAATAATTAAGGTTTCTCAACAATCCTTAAATAAACAGAGTTATTTGCCTATGTTTGTCATGTCATATGGTTCCTGTAATCCCAGAGTGCTTTGTTTGTCCAGGAGCCTGTTAAAGTTGTGAGGCAGAAACCGAAACAAAAGAAACTGACTGAGCTGCCCAGGAGGACAGACAAGGGAAAGATTGACAAATACAACCCCCCTGTACTACAGGAGGACATCAGCAGGAGTGAGTGCTCGGGTTTTGTTTTCATCTGTAAAAACAATAAAATATCAATATTTACCCTGTACACTCCCTTTCCCAGGAATTGTTTACCTTCAAAATAGTTTCCTAGAGGGAATTTACAATGCACCATCATTATTACTCCCCAGGAATTGAGATGATTAAAAAACACCACGTTTACAAACAAAATACAATGTAATAAAATTGCACGTGTTATCTTCACTTCGTCATATCCTGAAAACATTGAGCTTTATGAAAATTAAATGACTGTAAGTGCAATACAATGTGTCTATTGGCCTATAAAGTTATAAATAATATTGCTGCCTATGAATCAAGTTGTTATCATTACCTGGAACAGCAGATGCGGTTATCTCAGCACACAACCCTGCAACTACATCATGTTAGTAAACCCTCATTACTCAGCTTTAATGACATGAAGTCAGTGTCTGATGAATTGCAATTAAACAGCCAACTCGATGAATGCATCTGCTTTAGACAGGAAGTCAGTGCGTCAGTCCACGACAGAACACACACGACTGACATACCTGAGGCTGCAGGAGAGACAGGTTGCTCCACGACGAAGGAAGGGCACCAGACATGAGCGACCTTTGACCCAGGCGGAACTTTTGGCAGAGGCCAAGATCACTGCAGAGATTAATCTACGATCACTGGGTGAGGAACATAAATACACTGTACAGTTGAACTCGTATTCGATGACTTTTTTTGCACATTCGTTCTTTACATGCATTGGTTGCTTATTGACAGATGATAATTGTTTGTTTTTGTCAAAACTTTATAATAATGGTATGGGTTAAGTGGCTTTTTGTGTGTTTGTACTGCAGAAAATTATGAGCGTTTGGAGGCAGATAAGAAACGTCATGTCCATATGAAGCGACAGTGTGTGGGTTCTGTTATCCGGTATCACTCTGTACTCATGCCCCTGGTGTCTGATGTCAGTCTCAAAGAGGAAAACGTGGATGTAGAGGGGTATTTCATTTGTTTTTTTCTTAGACAATGTCCTTATGCACCTGTACCGCTCTTGTCTTTAGACTTCATAGAAATAAGTTAACAATGGACTTTCATTTTGTTAGATGGGCTGTGGTATATCGATCTATCTACTTTTATATCAGGCATGTGTGTATATAAACTGTAGAGGGACCAACAAATGCAAATCATTTTGCTAATAATGTTACAAATAAAATGACTCCTAATTAGATAGATAATTATTTTCTTTATTTAATCATTATAATATAATATAATATAATATAATATAATATAATATAATATACTATAAAATAATATAATATAATATAATATAAAAGTTTTCAAGTACCTGTATTTTATTAGTGTTTTTACATTGGAACATTTTTACTTTACTTCATTTTTACATCAATCTACTACTTAAATATTTTTTACTCAAAAAAATCAACTTGAGTTACTTTTTAATACTCAATAATTAAAGGCAAAAAACATTTTATAGTTTTATAAAAACAAAATTTATAAAATGCTGTAATGTAAAAAGTATGATTATCAAAAGTAAGATTATGCTTTATAATGTAGTAAAAAAGTCTACTGTAGTCTATTGTCCACCTCTGATATAATTTCATGTAATATATTTGTATTTGTTTAATCAAGCCATTCATCCCTTTATTTATTTTTCTATTATTACATTTAGGCCTATTACATTGACTTGTTGCAGATTTGGTCCACCTTATAGATGGTTAAAAGTAAAGGACCAACATAGTTTGAGTATTTTAAAACAAATCAAGTGCATAAATAGTATTTCATCTTATTACCAGGTTGGATCAAGATACCCAACCAAATCCAGGCCCTCACTCTCCACAAACTCTCTCCCAATCAGAATTAACCGTTGCTGCACCACCTAGTGCCCAATCTTCTAGCGCTGCATTTATTCATATTCTGCCACCAGGGGCCGCCAAATGCTCCCGCACCTACATTACATTCAGCGATGATAAAACCTTCCAGCGGTGCTTTCCTCAGTCACCAGCTCCTCGCGTTCCTGCCCAAGAGGTCTGCCCCGTTACCCATAAGCCTGCACTTTACCGAGACCCCATCACAGACATTCCGTACGCTAATGTACAAGCCTTTAGGATCATCCGGGAAGCTTATAAAAAATATGTGGCTGCCCACGGCCTGCCCTGCACTGCCACAGCGACTTCAACTGACACTGTTGCAAAAAACCTTCGTCAGAAGATTGTTATCAAACAAGGAATGTAACAACACGCATTTGATCAATGCAAAGAGAAAGAAATGGCAGAGGTCAAACAGGGGTGCGTTACTGGAAGTTTTTGTTTCACAAACATGTCAGTTGAATAATAGCTAAGTCTGTTCTTTGGTGTCATAGAACTTCATAAGACCATCACAGTAGGTATAAAATCTCTTTCCAGTATATGTGTAGTGGTAATGAGCTGCTAAATTTGATGTATTATAACAATTTTTTTTAATATTTATTGTATTCTTTAATGTTTTATTTATTTATTTTCTTTCAAATTTTGCTGTTATAGCCTATACCCACACTGTATTCATTAATGGCACTGTTTTAATTGATTGTGAAAGTAATGTGTTATAATGTGTTAATATGATTGAATAGCAGTATAATAAATTGCTATTAAAATATTAAATATCACTATTTTTTCAGATTAGTCTGTCCACACAATGTGCTTGTAGTACCACTACTCTACGCTAGAGATCACTTTTTCATAATTTTGATTTAGTGTTTAGCAAAGATCACATGGACCCCCCTTTCTCTCTCTCTCTCTCTCTCTCTCTCTCTCTGATTCACAGTCACTACTCTCTCAAAGCCCAAATAATTAAAGCTGACCTCATGAAGAGTTGCTAGTATCCCTGTCTCAGCACAGAAAGCAGGCGAGCCAGAGAGACAAACAGCACGGAGAGGAGGGGGAAAGAGGGGAAAGACTACTGGGTGAGAGAGAGAGAGAGAGAGAGAGAGAGAGGGGGGCATTCTCTGATTTCAAACATAGAGTTGCTGCACAGAAGATCCCAGCAGCTCTGACACTTAGTGAGGGTAGGTAGTACACAACCTGTCTTTCTGTAATCTGTGTCTGTGTGTGTTTTGTAGCATCAGGGACACGTCTTTAAAACCAGTTGTGCTCACATGGTTATTGTCATGTGTCGGTTGTGTTTAGGGATTTCCTCCTCGATATATTAAATATAATTTATTGACTATACACAAACATAGATTTAATCAGTTGTAAAATGCAGAAGATATGTTTATTTATTTGTTTGTTTATTATGTTTAAGAATGTTAATGTTTTTTATGTAGAATGTGTTAAGAGTACAGTTAGTGTTTACTTTAGGTTAAGATACAGCTTTTGAATTCAAGCAAGGCTTTAAGTGAAACGTTGCAAACTGTTGCATGGCCTGCGTGCGATGCACCTGTTGATTTGCTGGGGTTGAAGCAGTATGTGAAAAACAAGCGTTTATAGCTGTCTTGTGTAAAACCTCCTGATTTTTTAAAGAGATATATTGTTCTTAAACATCTTTGTTTTCAAGCCCTCCAAGTCGCCTGCTTGCAGTGTTACCAAGTACTGCAGTTCTGCTGACTTGCAAAGCTAAAATTAAGCTGGGATTGATTTGGAATTTTACACTTGGGCAGTGAGAGCTGTTGAAGTCTACTGACAAATAGTGTAAAATCTTTTGAGCTGGAAGGAGTGTTCTAATCTCGAGCCTGCTGAACTGAACTGTTCTCAGATCAGCCATGTAACTGAACCATGATTCTGAAGGTTGTTTTTAGGCTTGCTGCATGTCTTGGGAATATTGACCTCTTCAGTCATCTTGACAGGATCACATTCGGTGTTGAATGATACGGTATACGACATGTCAGTGCTCGATATTCGTTCAGCACCCTTGTGAAGTACCAGAGGGGGAATAGGGTTTCTAAGAACCAATTCAACTTTTTGTTTTATAGGGGACAATAACAGCTTTTAAAAAAAGCTCAGAGCTGGGTCATGTTGCTTTTGAAAATGAGTTCACTGTTTTTCTGCTAAAGGTCAGGTTGTGAAATATTTGCTGTTATCTGCAAGAATGAAGAATTGACAAGGAAAGAATGAAAGTTCTGCGTTTTTTGAATGACTTTAATCCTTCAGACAGCACAATACACTTACTGTACCATACTAGAGGTTTGATTTATTGTTTATTATGGATACAATTCTCATTATGATATGAACAAGACATGGTTTGCACTATTATGACATTTCACAATTGATGTCTGGTCAATACAAATTAGTTTCAGGCAGATCAGATGAGCTTGCTATTGTGAGTGTCTAGGAAAGAGTCATTTAGTGTTTTTATGTTGCAAGATTTAAAAAGAAAATAATGAACTTAAGATAAATTCAGTTTAAGAAATGCGTTCCCATTTGGATAGGTCATATGTTGTCTGCTGCCTCGCGACAGTGGAATAGCAGGGATTCCATGTTGAAGGACTAATTTAAAAGACCCACTTCAGAACCGGAGAGGTTGAACAGGTGAAACTCTAATAATTTTTAGGGCTGAGTTGGGGACAGGTGTGTAGAACAGCTGCTCTTTCCTGGAAAACACGCACTACACAAAAAAGATATAACCTGACTGACGGAACGTCATCTTTTACTTTGTATGTTTATTCTAAGGCTAAAGAGAAAACCTTGTTAAAGCTATTTATGTCTCTAAGCCAGTGGTGTCTAAACTGTTGTATGCGAGGTGTGAAAAAATAATTGTAGTCTACAATAACTTTTAAACGGAGTTCACGTACTTCCAACATGCAAAACTTTTTTTTGCACCCTCTAGTGTACAAAAAGCACAATTGTATATTCGGTGTAAAAAACGGTCAATATACAGTATCTCACTCTCACAGGAATTCGTAACTGTTTTACTAGGCGGCTAATTCGTCGTATGACTTTGTATGTTGTGAATCGTACAAAAACGTACGATTAGTAAAAAAAAGAAATACTGAAGCCCCACCCTTACCCGCCCCCTAAACGTCACTGGCGCAAAATCAAATCATACTAAAATGTACGAATAACCGGATTTACAAATTAGAGCCATGCTACTCTGGTCTAGCACCTTCTGATAGGGCAAACAAACAGCCTCACATACCCAAAACGTCTTTGAATGTGAGATCACCCTTCAACATCTCTAATAATCTCTTACAATCACAATCTAAATAAAATGATTCCTAAATCTCGTGAGCATCAAATTACAGTAAACGGTCTATTTGGGACTACCAGCAGCAGTATGTGATGGGTGAGTGTGCAGAACATAGCAGGTCCATGAGATCCAGCTTGTGAGATTCATCACTGATGCTTTGCACTTTCATGGATATGTTCATTAGCAAGTATTTACAGACCATGAGCTCACTTTTCGAAATGGTTTTCCACATGAGTGTAAACATTGGTCATAGAATCGGAATAAGAGTTTCCCATTAAACAAGAAATTGAACTAATAGAACCACATTGCGAATATTGGACAATATTTCCTTACAGTGGCTTTAGACAGAGTTTAGTTACAGACGTGGTTACACAAAATATCGGCGTATTATCTGATGTTTGTTTTGCAGATCCAGTTTGGGTGTGGTGGTCTGAAACTCTTGACTAGCCTGTGACTTTCTATCACCCGGTTTCACATGCGGGCGGTGGCAGCATATAGTCACCTAGACGAGTGTGAGCCAGTGATAACTCCACACTCTTCAGTTCTAACCTTCTCGTCCTTACTGTAACCCAAAACCTGATAGTTACTGTTCACAAACTAAATATAGCCAGGATTCTCTCCCTAACTTGGAATAAAAATTAGGGAGTGCTTTCTTTGCAACGGACCATATCTTTTCTCGAGTCCACCATATCCTCAAAACCCTTAATGCTCGTCCTGTAAACAAATACTGGCATTGTACTTTTAATCCAATTGGGTTTTGTGGCATTTAACAATGTAAGCAGTTCCCTATCATGTTTCTTCAGCACAGTCTTTTGGCTAGGCGGAAAGTTACTTGGAATGAAAAGCAGGTTTTGCCATTCATTCTGAATTTCTACAGACAGCTTTTAAGGACTGAATGAAACAAGCAGCCATTGTTGCTTTATTGTGTCTGAGTTGCAAGCCAAATGTAATAATTCAGCTCAAACCATTGCACAGCTTTCTTTTGTTTTCTAAAAATGGTGGTTTTGCGGGTTTGTTTTGTTTGTTAAAGAAAGTTTTATCTGGCTTGCTCATCTCTCATATTTGTTATCTCTCTGTCTCAGGGCTCACTGTCTCTGGGCCAGCTGTGTGAATTGAGTGTACCACCAAGCAGGCAGCATGTCGAAGAGTGATCCGCGTGACATCGATGAGGATGCCATCCTCAAGGGCCTCAGCGCCGAGGAGCTGGAACAGTTGGAGTATGATCTACAGGAGATGGACCCAGAGGTACAAAAGATACTGTACTGACATTTAATATACTGTAAAAATGCGCCTTATACATTGAGAGGGGGTCCTCGCTTGGGGGGTCTCAGACCATGTAAAGAGTTAATCTTTAAAAACTGGGTTGTTTTGATTTGATGAATAAATAACACAATAAAAAACATGCTTTTGGAGTGACCTGTTGTTGCAAATTTCTTCTTATGGTGTTAAAAAAAGAGCTAAAAAAAAGCTAAATGAGAAATAATTTTAGGTCTTCACATTTGTGCCATGTTAATGCTTTTTGTACAAGACATTTCTGCTTCCACTGGGGCACACAGAAAGCTTTCTAAAATATTCTTCAGTCATGCTGGAATAATATCTTTGGAGTTTCGTAAGAAAGCAAAGAAGCGAAAAACGTGATGACATAATGCTTCAAAAGGGAGGGGTGGAGTGAGCCGTTGGTTGCAATTCACAACCTCACCGCTAGATGCTGCTAAACTTCCTTGAAATATGCCATTATAGGCCATTAATGAACTCGCACAATTTTATTTTTAAATAAAGCAAAAACAGTTGAGCAATAAATTTGTGTTTGACTAAGCACACATACTAGGGTTCAGCTCATACACTTCAAATTAACGTTCTTCTCTTGCCCTCTGTGGTTCAGAATGCCATGCTCCCAGCTGGGTACAGACAGCGTGACCAGACAAAGAAAAATCCTACAGGCCCTTTTGATCGCTTTGCCCTAATGGATCACTTGGAGAAGCAAGCCATAGAACACCAGGACAGAGATGACCTGGTACCTTTTACTGGAGAGAAGAGAGGTACCCGTATGTTAAAGTTGATGTCAGGTTGATTTGGAGCTTCAAAGTTTGATTTTAATCATTAATTACATTGATTCCAGTCTTTGATGTGGCCTTAGTCAATATTAAAGATATTATGCGATATTTTTACAAAATGTTTTTTTACATTATGAAGTATGATTTTATGTAAAGACTTTAAATGGGTTTTCATAGGCAGGCTCACATATAGCTTTATGAATTATTTGAGTTATTGGAATTTGCTTTTCTGTAAAGCTGCATTGTGAAAAGTCCTATACATATTCAAACATATACATAGGTATAAATATAATTTTTTTCTCTCGGTTTTTAGGTAAAGCATTTGTGCCCAAATCAGGGTCGGGACAAATCCCTATAGAAGATCAGATCACTCTGGAACCTGAGCTTGAGGAAGCACTAAGAAATGCAACAGATGCCGAAATGTGTGACATTGCAGGTGGGTCAATTCTGTCCTCTTCCTGTTTTTGTTCACATAATACATAACAGTTCATGATTTCCGGTTCAAGACCGAAGTTCTTTAAAGTTCGCCTTTCAACTCATCTTATACTGATCCTCACTTCATAACTTGTAATGTCCTGCGATAGCTTGCGCTGTAATCCAAATGTTGAGCCTCGAACTAATCCGCTATTTATTATTGTAACCAGTTGAAAGCAATATCCCCCTCACAATACATGTCCATCAATGGAGACCTTTTTAATTTCATCGGCTCTATTTGTGTTGTACAATCAGTCTCAAATGACACCGTTTCTGATACGCTTAAAAGAACCAGCTGACTTTCTATGTGGAACCACGAACTGTGTAGGTCAAGCACACGGTGTCTGTTTTCTCAAGCTCAGCAGCTCACCAAAATAAGATGAACGGGAGCCAACTAGTAGTAGGTAGCCAATCAGATCAAGCCATACTGTGAGAACCGAAACTGTAGCATTCAGATTAAATAACAATCTGTCCTGTTAGCACTTAATAATCATTAATAATGACATTTAGAACTTTTCTTTGGGGGTAGCATGCGTGTGAGTTTTGGACTGTATCACCGGGCGCAGATTATCCAGCCGAGCCCCCTCATTCAAAAACAGTTTTAACTCTGGAGCTCATCCAGATAAGGATTAAACTTTCAATAGGAGCATGCCGCTCCGCTGCTGGCGGTTTTTATGGATGAATCCGCTTTTGATGTGCTGCTGGAAAGCTAACGTTGCATTAAACATATCCTTACAGTATTCCTATTCAAAGTAAGCTGGAGGTTCTAATACAGTTATACAACGTAGTTTCTCGGAGTGGCATTGAGAGCTATCTAGAGCTCCAGTGTATTTTCTGCTACAGGACAATAAATATATTCATATTTTTACCAATCAAGCCATTGATAATTCAAATCAGCGAATTGAGTTATATGTGAGTCGGCGCCACCTGGTGTGCAGCTTCAACCAGGGAACTCTGCAGCTTTGTCAGTTTTATTAAATTCTTGCACCACAAGCATTACTTTTCCATAATACATGATCTGTTTGCTTTGAAAAAACACTAATTATTCAATTACACAAAATTGTCCCATAAGAGAAACTAGATGTTTACATGGTTGACTACTAAGACTTTCATATCTTCACAGCCATTCTGGGGATGTACACCCTCATGAGCAACAAACAATATTATGATGCTCTGAACACCACCGGCAAGATTGCCAACACAGAAGGCATCAACAGTACGTATGCATTGATATAATCCGCTTCCTGACAGACAAAATGATGGTCTGCACAAACAAAAATGATCGTCTGCTCTCATTTAGGTGTGGTGAAACCAGATGTGTATAAGGTCTATCCCGAAGAACCTCCTAATGACACAGATGTGGAGGGAACTATTCAATGCATCCAGAAAAACGACAGCGGGCTGACAGAGGTTAACCTCAACAACATCCCGGTAAAAATGCTGTGTTGATGACTCAATTGAAAATAACAATAACATACAAAAAACATCATCAACTAAAGAGTTAAGCATGAACTTAAAGAGCAATGCGTCATGGGAAATTGACTTCATGTGATGCTACGATATAAACTGACTGTCTGACATTTAATACAGTTTCAAAATGTACTATCTTGCAAATGTCTGAATTATGAAACGGTTAAAAAAAAAAAAGAGTAACCGATGTAATGTTACATAATAATGACTGTTTTGCTTTTCTGTAGGACATTCCCATCCCAACCCTGAAAGAGATTTTTGAAGGCATGAAGCGCAACACCCACGTGTTAAGTCTCAGCATTGCTGGAACACGCAGTAATGATCCTGTTGCTTATGTAAGTACCGCTGTGTGTCATCTTTCCCGCGGTTTTTTATTGTTCCACACATGACTCAGTTATATAGTTAAGTTGTTGCCAGTTATGTTGTACCATTTCCACCTGTCATGTTGTATATTTCTAACCCTAAAAATCTTGCAGCATGCAGTCTTTGGATTATTAAAACAAATCTTGTGGAAAATTGTAGATCTGATGTAAGTTCTTTTCTTTTGGATTAGGGTATTGCTGAGATGCTACAGTCGAACACCACTCTGCAAAGCCTGAACATTGAATCCAACTTTATCACAGCACAAGGCATGATGGCCATTATCAAGGCTCTGGGTAACAACTCCATCCTTACTGAGATTAAGATCGACAACCAAGTAAGACACTATATTGGTGTAAAAGATCATAATGCTAAATATACTGTGCACGTTTAACTCTAAAAACAACTTCAACTGATGTCTGTTCCTTTTTATTCTCGCAGAGACAGAAACTGGGAGACTCCGTTGAGATGGAAATTGCGTCCATGTTGGAAAACAACCCCAGCATTATAAAGATTGGCTATCACTTTACTCAGCAGGGCCCGCGTGCAAGAGCTGCCATAGCCATAACAAGAAACAATGACCTTCGTAAGTACATGTTGAACATTATTTTAAACATTGCAGCTTGTATCAAACATGATCATTATTTTATGCACTTGTTTTATGTTAAATATAGTTGCATTAAGAAAGTTTTGCATTTATGCTATGCATAGTTCGTCAGCAGAGAGTAGGATGAAAGAAGAAATTCTCAGAGGTATTACAGCTCTCCATGTGTCCCCCTGGAGTCCCGAGGACGCCCCCAGGACAGATAAACCTGATATGTTGTTACATTTCACCATCAGCCATTGTGGATATCATTATAGTCTGCTTTATAAACATTGCTTTTTGTGGATTTCATCAAAACAAATGCTGTGGTCTAATAAAATTTACCTGCTCATGAATTTACAAGCAAACTTGTAAAAAAGACACCAATCAACCAGTCCTTCATTCATACATTCTTATATGGTGCTTACAACTACATTTTTGTAAATATTTTGAATAAAATGTTACATTCTATATTGTTCATTCAGACTTTAAAGTTGTATTAATTTAAACTGGTATTGCACAAAGCACTGATATTAACCAAGTATGCACTAATGTGGCCAAGAAATCTATAGTTACAGTATATAGATATAGCATCTATATCTGTATCAACTCTAAATTTGTGTAAAGTAACAATATGTATTTTAATGAAAGATTGATATAAAGTTACATCACTACATGGTATAACTTTTATTATTTGATTAGATGTTATCCTGTTATGACCAAACCTTTATGCAAAACACAAGTGGAACGATTTCAAACCCCCTGGTCGTGCATCCTGACCTATTTATACACACATGTCGCTCAGTCATGAAATACAGTCTCATGGGTTTGAGTTACGAAGCTCCAAATATATCCACTTACTGGAAGGGGGGAAGGGCTTGAGATTTATGTTACTCTTTGGAATAGCTGCACACCCATCAAATATTTCAAGAGTTGCTAGTTAACCTCCATTTTGAAAAAAAGGCCAGGAGAAGCTTCTCTGAATTTCTAAGGAGTTTTGGGTCTGGGTTCCTGAAAACGTCACGCTTCTAAGGTAGAGCTAGAGGATAGAGTCACACTATGCCAAGCTTGTGCTGACAGCATTTGACAAAGGAAGCACAGAATGGTGCCGTTCCATATTCTGTCCTAAAATTGGAGCCATGCAACAAACGTACTAACAAGTGATCCAAATTACAAGTATATTTGCAAAAAGTATACACCACGCGAGATTCAACAAACTACATCTGACCTTCGGAAAGGTCATAGTTTTATTTACATATAAATGTCAATTCTTGTTGCATCAAGTATTTGATTACAATATTTAAAGGAAATAGCAAGTACACAGTACTAATAAATACTGCAAAAAGCAGCACATTGTATGTAAAATAGGTAACAGAGGCCCAAACGTAAAATATATCATTTGAGAGCGGTGACCATCAAGACAATAAATGTTGCCTGACGCTTATTTGGAAGTTGTTGAATGGTATCTTTAATCCTGACATTCGGCTGTTTTAGCAGAAGAGTCATTGCAAGGAAATGCACCTGGTTCATCTTCATCAGAGTCAAACTCAACGTTTTCGTCTTTTACCCATTTACCACTTTTGTCCTGCAGCCACCCGGAACTAGTGAAGACAGACAGAAATGGCGTAAATAGGAAGAACACAGAAGAGATTTCTGAAACTTTGCCAATATATGATTTTTTTTTTTTTAAGAATCTAGTATCAGATAATGCAAGTCATAATGAATCATACCTCTTTAATTTGAGGTAGTGTTCTAGTTCTCTGCATCTCTGCTCTGATAGAGGCTCACACTCAACAGTGCTGGTGGATCCTTTGTTTCTCTTTACCTTTCCTCTCTCTTCCTTTCCTCTCTCTTCAATCAGGTCTTCATGCACTACAGATGACAATTAGCAACACAATGCATACGATCAATTAAAAGACAACAAGACCTATACTACAGAAAGTAAATATTAGATTTACATTTCCGCTGTACCTGTTGTGCTGGTGGGTGAGACGGCGCCAGCAGTAGGTTCCTGATTACTTGGTAAGGTGATGTTGCTGCCTTGATCATTTCTATCCTCTTGCCCACATTTTGGGGATTCAGATCGCTCACTTAAAAAAAACATTCAAATAAAGAAACAAAAAAAACTAGACCGTCATTTTCCGGCAAATCTCAGTCCCAAATGATTTTTTCAAACTATTACCTGGCCTTCCTGTGACAACTACTGTATGGAGTAGTTCTGAGCAAGGCATGATGGGTAATTTGTCGTGTTTGGGTCAGTAGAGGAGCTGAGCTGGAGGGTTCCTGAAAACAGGTAATAACAAAATGACTATGTGGTCTTGCTTTGGAAAACAATATGTGTATGTACTTTTATTAACAAATGCAATTCACCTGACGTTCACTTTCTACGTTGACATATTCTTGATGCCTTCTTTTATCTACTTCTCGTTGCATTTCATTCTTCTTGCCGTAATACCATTTCATACCTACATTCAAAACAGAACAACCTACCGTTTAGCCAACACGTCAAGATACAGTACAGCTAAATGAGTAACTTAAATACACCTTCAAGATGCCGCTTTCCTTTCCTGTGTACCATGAGCACACCGACAGTGTCGAACACAGGACGATGGGAACACACAAGGCACGTGTATCTACAGTGAAGGATCAAACGCACACCTGTAACATTATTCCGTGAATGTGGTGGAAAATGCATTGATCATTAGATAAAAGCTGCAACCACCTTCCATTTTTAAGAAGAGCAGCTTCGTCATCCGGGATGAAATTAGACAAAAGATCTGCAACACGTCGTTTCTTATAACAGAAAGATCCAATCGTGAGAAGAAGAAACAAGCTCTGTATCACTGATGTCTTTTATAGTATATGTTGAAAGATGTGCTTACACGTACCTTTAGTAAATTCAATTGACTTTGATCATCACCCTCTCTTTTAAAAGACATTTCTGGCTAACGTACAGGACTTCTTCCCTTCAGTTACATAATGTTACCGCATTTAAAACTGCTAGTGCTAGCTAAACATATGCTATAATCATAACAAGCACCCTTCCTGTTTTCAACCGAGGAATTGTGGGATTGTTGTGGGCGGGGTATATACAACACCATGGCAACTTATGCTAAGCTAATCAGCTAAGCTCTTGCGATAAATAAGTTTTAAAGACTGTCTAACTACGGGTGGATAACATTTGTAAGTTTTTCCTTGATGGTTTGTGTACAATTTATGGCTGTCATTGTTCATTTTAAGGCGCTTCTCTTGTTTAACGTTCCTTGAAATGAACTGCGTAACTTAACTAACGTTGTCAAAGTTAAAACTCCGCGCGTACGGAAGTCTGTTATTAATTGTATATATCCGCTATCTACTGATTCAATGTAGTTTGTGCGGGGGCTCAATGACCCGTGTTTCCAGCAGCGGGGCAAACTGGTTAAATCGCGTTTTGTTTATGTTTTCTGTTCACGAGATTTGTCATCGTTTTGACGTCTCGCCATAATGAATGGTCCAGCTGTCGCAGACAGTCCGCTGCAGTTAAAATCTTGATTCCGCTCGGGCCATGTCCGCGGATCACACATCGTCCCTTTCCGGGACTGACGGCCTCCTCCGCGGTCACCGGACCCGGTCATACGGCAGTCTGGTGTCCTCTTCGTTATCCCCCGCCATTAGACAAAAACGAATTGAGCACAAAGTTAAGCCTGGTGACACTTTACAAGGACTGTCACTAAAGTATGGCGTGTCGGTGAGTATGTGTGTAACTTATATGTTTTCATTGCGTTGAGTTTGTTTGTTGCTCCTGACGGTTTTAGACGAATAAACTGTACGCTTTTGTTTTTCGTTATAGATGGAGCAAATCAAACGGGCAAACAGACTGTACACAAACGATTCAATATTCCTCAAGGAATCACTTTTTATCCCCGTACTGACCGGGACTTTATCTTTTACAAATGGAGTGGATTTAAGGGAGGAGGAAACGAGTCAAGCACAAACACACTCCGAGGTTTCTCAAGAGAGGCACGAAAGCCAAACAGACAGTAGTAGTTCTGACGGGAATGCTGATCTCTCACCACTGGAATACCTGAAAAAGATAGACAGTCTGATCAGTCAGTCAAAACAAGCTGCTGTGAAGACCTGCCAGGAGGGAGAGAAACAGTAAGTCTGTCTGTCTGTGAGTCTGAATTAAATGAGTCTTTTGTGATGGTATTACTACTATACAGAATATAATTATTGCCATTGTTAGAGTTGTTGTGTAAATTGTGCTGTCAATTCAACATGAAGACATTGGAAGCGATGAGTCATACGTCTGTTATACAATGAGAATCCGCTGGGCTATTAAAATCACAAACTGGCTACACCAATTTGGGAATGCATTGTTAGCTTTTGTAAAGAAACCATTTCATTGATGTGTGTATGCTTAGGTGCATTTCCAGAATTACTTCTGATTAATGATTAAACTACCTAAACTTTCACTTTTACTTTATTTAAAGGTTTTCCTTTATGGAGCAACTCCATTATGACAATCTGGTTTCCAGCACAGCGTCCTACCAGCAGCCGGTACTGGGAGCTGTTCCTGTTACAATCACCAAACGCACACGGAACTTGAGAGACAGGGAGGATGAGATCTTTCAGCTCTGATCTAGGCTGCATATTAGGAAACAATTTCTATGTTTTTTGAACTGTGAATTTTTTTTATAGGGCTTTCTCTCCTTTAAAGCGGCAGCAGTGTATATTCGGCGAAGGGGTTGCTGGGGAGTGCTGTATATTAGCCGTTGTGTGGTATGTGAGACATTAAGTGCTTTATCATAAGCCGCTGCCAGATTTTTAGGTATGCACATGTATTAGCAATGTAATGCCCATATGTGAATTGTAATTCAAGGCAATGTTGCTGTAATTCTAAAAAATTAACCAAAGCAATGTCAGAGTTTTGAGTATAGTGTGTTACTGCCAAGAGTTATGATATTTAATACTACTACCTCACAAGTACTTTATATAGGATCATTTAAGGTTTAAATAAAAAAGTAGATTTAGGTGAGAATGTGCCTTGAGACATCTTTCAGATCAATCTGTAAACTTTCAATCGAGCAGATTCTGTGCTGTTACATTTTGTTCTGTTCCGTTTACAATGTGCTAAAGCATTCAATGCCGTAAGTAATTAACAAAACACAATAAAGTTTGGGTTGGTTTCTTTTGGGTTGCATGAGTAATATGTTGCGTTTAAACACATACCCCCATTGTAAGTGAATATAACATGCCTCACTCCTATATCCAATACATAAACATATTCTTTAAATGGAATAGTAAAAACAGATGATCAAAGTTAAATTATGTAACTAAAGCATTATTATTAACTTGAATAATTGCATTTGACCGGTATTCCACCATTCAGATGTTGTTTTGGAGCACTTATAAACATGAATTGCATGTTGCTTTAGTAGGTATTGTTTGCTGGTAAACAAACATACAAAGGTATTATATAAGACGGGATCCAAAAAAACAACACTATATTGTATTTAAATTATTTAATAATTAATTGAAGAGACCTTTGGGATATTATTTATTTGAGAACACAGTGTATCACCCTTAGAAATGTTCAATCGCTAGTGTAATATCAAAATTGATGCCACTTCTTTGTAGTGACAAACTTGGAACACTAGATGGCAGTGTGAACAGTGTCCTACTAAAATATTTGTGTGGTCTTTTTAACATATTTGAATTCAATTTGGTATATTTTACAACAGAGTTGTAGAACCCCAGTGGTTTAAACACAGTTATTAAAAACAAGTAGTCCGCACAGCTGGAAACACAGCGATACAAAAACGTTCATATAAAATATTTAAACATTTGATCTGAGCTCAGTCCAGCTTAAATATTTATTAACAGCACAGCAACACTTTTAAAGGTTGAAGTGTAGTCCCTTTCCCTCATCCACTCCACAGTGTTCTCATTTTGCGTCTTTGCTTGAGTACATACAGTAGTGTCAGTCAAGGTGTTCCAGCATGCAAATCCTTTTTATAGACAGTCAATACGCCACTGTTCTCATAACGTCCCATCCTCCAGCAGTTTATTAAGTCCATTGCATATTTTGGTGAGGTGGGGCTTTAGGGAACCAGATGGATTGTAAAGCTGGGTGAGGAGCTCTGGGTCAGAGTAATGGTTAAAGACGTGGTTGATTCGTCCATGAGATTTAGCAGTTAGGTGTGTGTTTACAAGCTTGAGGAGTATGTCCCTACTTTCCTTCAGTATGTCTGACATAATTGTCTTGTCAAATGTGAAGTCTACCTGTAGGGGGAGAAAGCAGGAAGTTTAGTTAGCATAAAATGTATGTTTGTTCAGACTGCCTTTGTTTAAATGTCCAGTGTGTAGTTTTTGGAGGATCTATTGACAGAAATGCAATAGAATAAACATACAGTCAGGTCCATAAATATTGGGACATCGACACAATTCTAACATTTTTGGCTCTATACACCACCACAATGGATTTCAAATGAAACGAACAAGATGTGCTTTAACTGCAGACTGTCAGCTTTAATTTGAGGGTATTACATCCAAATCAAGTGAACGGTGAAGGAATTACAACAGTTTGCATATGCCTCCCACTTGCCTCCCCTGGTGAAGAAAAACCCTTCAAAACAGTTGGCCATCTGGCCTTGGGGTTCTCCGAACTTCAATTCGGTAGGTGACGCTGTCACAGAACAAATAGGGTCTGGGTAGTCGGAGAATATTGAAGGGTGGGGGAGTGAGCCGTTGGTTGCAATTCCCAAACCGACCGCTAGATGCCACTAAATTTCATACACTTAATGCACCTTAATGTAGCCTCTACTGATTTAATGAGCAATACATAATCAATAGGGGTTCAAAATAAATTAAATGCGAAAGAAAGTGGCAAATAAAGGTAGTGTTTTTCTCCCAGGCACCCGAACATCAATCCTTTTTCACAGCTGCTCCATTCATGCATGTTATTTGACAATATTTATAGATAGAATAGATCTACATTTGCGTTAACACCTTGTTGTATTCAACATTCAATTCCTACGTCTGTTATCAATATAATTAATTTTAATATACACTTAAAATGACAATTCTCGTGCGATAGCCTACATAAAATGCAAGAAACGCTGTTTACAGGTGTTGCAGGTGCAGGTGTTGTTTACCTCGTGGAAGCTGATGGCTGTCATGGCTCCCTGGTGCAGCTTCTTTTTGAAACTCTGTGCCAGTTGTAGCTCATCGTCATTGAATCGATTGTGTCTGAACAGCACAGCGATCTTCACCACCACTTTGATAAGATCTTTCACAACTTTCTGGGCCTCGGTGCGGTTTCGAGTGTATTCCTTCGACACGCGGTAAAGCTCGTCGAGAATCTCGCTGCTGTTTTCGTCGATAAACATCTGCGCTACGGACTTGCTCGCCATTTGGCTCAGAATCTTTTTCTGGGCCTTGAGGGCCATGTCCTTGGAGCTGAACGTCTCCATATCTTAGAAGGAAAGAAAGAAAGGAAATCGAGTAAGTCAAGGCGCTTATATTTCTCTTTTGTTGATGCATCCTTTCTAAAAACATAAATTCTAACGATTTACAATATCAATACCATTATGAAGCATCACTGGTTTGTAATTAAAAGTATTACAAAATTCCTTAAATGTGTTTTTTCTAGTTTGATTTAATGAGTATTCTAGTGGTCAGCATAACACCCCACCAATAGAACCCAACACATCACCAGCTGAGACCATTATGGTTTCCACTGAAACCAGTACAACTCCATTGAAAGCCATTCGAATTGCAGTGTTGGTTTCTGTTGTGTAGCCTTAACTGAGAATTGTATCGAAATATGTATAACTTTAAACAGGATTTAAAGAAATTAATACTATAACATACTAATGTTTTGACAACTTTTAGGATTAGTGTATATGATGGAGCAAGCTTGATTTTTTTATTTCATGCTTCTTGGGATTCTCCTAGTCTTTCACATTGCTATTGGGTGACTGTCATTCCTGAGGTTTGTTTCGTTTGAAATTCAACATCATACACACTGAAATTGCCACAATACATGCAGAAATGCTGCAAAACTGGACCCTTAATTTTATTCTGTGGGTGTATATTTTGTAAGTGCATGATACCTGATTAGGGAGGACTAAGATATACGGTTGTGTGTTGGCCCCCTTCCTGATTTCATTTTTTTTGCATGTTTGTCACACTTTAATGTTTCAGATCAATAACATTTAAATATTAGTCAAAGATAAGTAAACACAACATGCAGTTTTTAAATGAAGGTTTTTATTATTAAGGAAAAACAAAATCCAATACTACACTGACCTGTGTGAAAGTGTTTGCCCCCTAAACCTAATAACTGGTTGGGCCACCCTTAGCAGCAACAGCTGCAATCAAGCGTTTGCGATAACTTGCAATGAGTCCGTTACGGCGCTGTGAATTTGTCCACTCATCTTTGCAGATTTGTTGTAATTTGAGGGTTTGAGCATGAACCGCCTTTTTAAGGCCAGGACACAGCATCTCAATAGGATTCAGGTCCAGACTTTGAGTAGGCCAGAGGTGGATTAGCTGGTGTGTTTTGGATCATTGTCCTGCTGCAGAACCCAAGTTCGCTTCAGCTTGAGGTCGCGAACAGATGGCCGGACATTTTCCTTCAGGATTTTTTGGTAGACAGCAGGATTCATGGTTCCATTTATCACAGCAAGTCTTCAAAGTCCTGAAAACAGCCCCAGACCATCACTCTACCACCACCATATTTTTCTGTTGGTATGATGTTCTTTTTCTGAAATGCGGTGTTAAATTTAAGCCAGGCGCTATGGGACACACACACCTTCCAAAGTTCAACTTTTGTCTCGTCAGTCCACAGAATATTTTCCCGAAAGTCTTGGGATCATCAAGATGTTTTCTCGCAAAACTGACGAGCCTTTACGTTCTTTTTACTCAGCAGGGGTTTCGTCTTGTATTTCTGCCATGCAGACCATTTTTGGTGGAGTCATGAACACTGACCTTAACTGAGGCAAGTGTGGCCTGCAGTTCTTTGGATGTTGTTGTGGGGTCTTTTTGTGACTCTTGGATGAGTCGTCGCTGTGCCCTTGGTGTAATTTTGGTCGGCCGGCCACTCCTGGGAAGGTTCTCCACTGTTCCATGTTTTCGCCATTTGTGGATAATGGCTCTCACTGTGGTTCGCTGGAGTCCCAAAGCTTTAGCAATGGCTTTATAACCTTTTCCAGACTGAAAGATCTCGATAACTTTGTCTCATATTTTTTTTCTGAATTTCTTTGGATCTCGGCATGATGTCTATGTTTTGAGGATATTTTGGTCTATTTCACTTTGTCAGGCAGGTCCTATTTAAGTGATTTCTTGATTGCGAACAGGTGTGGCAGTAATCAGGCCTGGGTGTGGCTAGAGAAATTGAACTCAGGTGTCATAAACCACAGTTATGTATCTCGTATATATATCTTGTGTTATGTTTTAACAGGGGCGCAAACACTTTTTCACACAGGTCCACGAAAATTTGGATTTTGTTCCCTTAATAATGAAAACCTTCATTTAAAAACTGCATGTTGTGTTATCTTTGACTAATATTTCAATTTGCTTGATGATCTGAAACATTAAAGTGTGACAAACATGCAAAAAAATACGAAATCAGGAAGGGGGCCAACACTTTTTCACACCACTGTAAATGAAGAATTGCTAATGTAATGACATAGGATGTCAATCTTGATAAATATAGTAATTCTGGACGAATTGCTATGTTATATGGTCTTCTTGAGACGGGGACAACCAGAAATATTTGTTTTCTTGAATGACATTACCATTGGTATCGTCTTTTACTATGTTTCTGTAAAATTGTCAAGGAGAAGTCCCCTTTAGAGTCCCAGTACGGGAAGTCCCCACAGACTCTTGTCTAGAGTGTTCAACACCTTGCCCACCAGGGGAAGGTCCTGCCATGTCATTATTGGCCATACATCACATAAACAACACTAATTGTTCTCCAGACTCCTTTGAAGTGTCATTATCTCCAGCATTAAACACTCATTAATGCCGACACGATTACATCCAATAGATTTCCATTATGAGGTTAATGTTGTCACTTAGAACAATTTCATATGTTTATAATGTAAATAATGAAATGCAATAATATAATCTTATATTTTAAGGATGTAGCTTAACTTTTATGCTAGACTCTGGATAGTCCAACATAGTTTAAGAGTGCTTCACAGTTTCGTTTAGTCTAGGAAACATGCAAAGACAAGCATAGGAGAGAAGATCATCGTTTCACAAGTTCTTACTTGAAACAGTAAGATTGTATCAAGATCCAGGCATTTATGTATACCGAGAAAGACTTCAATTTTTTAGTGCTTAGTATGTTCTTTTGGCCTATAGATGCGTGTTTTTGCTTCAGTTATTGCGCAGGGCAAAATTCTTAGATGATCTTGTCGATGTTGATTAACTTTCTGTGTTGCATAACTTGCATTTATTAAATTAAAACTATGAGCTACAAACTTATTTGCTCAGAGATGTTCTTCTCATTACTGCACTAGTCCTTGTTTGCTCCGCAGTTCTGTAACAATGCAAAGTATAATGTGAAAATGATCCACACTGTTCTTTTAAATGAACCGAGACACGCAAAAAATTATGTCAAATCTCGCGGCGACCATCAGCTGTGTTATGTTTTTATATCCAATTCTGTTTTATGGAGAACCAACCTGATTGAATTTTAATTCACTTAGAGTTTCGTTTTCTATGAACTCCATTCAATTAGGAACGTTTGAGTACATTAGATTGTGCGTTACTATAAATTCTGTGATATGGAACACCAAAACAGCTGCGTAATCCTTATTTGAGCAATCAGCATTTTGTACACTTTAGCTAAACTAAAAAAGCAACTATATTATGCAGTTTAAGAGCCACTTCTTCCTTTTAAGCGGTTATTTTAGATCTGATTATAGTGCAACGGATAGATATCTGATATTTGAGCCATTGTTGTGATGGTGTTTTCTGAAATGACACTATTCCGCTGACATCATTAAGGTCCCACGGGTTATAGGATAATGTAAATAGCCACATATATATTATGTATTGTCTAAAAAATGACTGGAGTTTGGTTTTGGTTTCGTTCTAGTGTGTAATGTCCACTTTTCACCATTCAGTCCATTTCAGATTCACAAATAAAGTCTTGACCTGCTTTAACTCTTTTTAAACATTCTCTTTCCTTAAAAAAGGTTCATGGATTCGTAAGGTCTACATCAGGTTCAGTCATAACTGACAAGATTAAGAATGACTTCAAGTCTTGAATCTTAGTCAATTTAAGTAAAGCTTCATCCTCGTCTCCTGTGCAATGCGCATATACGTTGAGATGTACCTGCTGCCTGTATCCACTGCACTGATTGAAAGGTTTTCACAGACAAGGTAAATATTTAGCATTCCACAGATAACTTCAGCCCATAGCCCAGGGTTGTGTGTGAGCACATGTGTGTACCTGTGTGTGGATAAAGCCCGGGGGATTTGTAGGAAGTTAGGAATCACTCTGGTGTACCGCAGTTGTCACTCTGTCATTATAAAGCAGCATGTCACAGCACAAACCCCAGTGGCAGCATATAAGGACGGGTCAAAACCTGTTTTGAGCTACATTGGACTCAAGTTTGTAGCTGGCAGCCCACTCTGTGGGTTTTTTTATTCAGAGGGGAGAAACCTGACTTTTACAAGAAGTTTAGTAACAATAGGAGAGTGTGGAAAGTCCTGTTTAAATGTCTGTGGGGGAGAAGAGTGTTTTTGTTCGCCTCTAGCCTTGTCATGCATATGTAGATTAAAAGAAGAGAAGCAACCTGCCTATATGAAAGATTACAAATGAGATCTCTGTATGTTGGTTGTTACCGCAGTGAGATTCGATATTGATCAAATGAAACTTGTTTAATTCTTCTACTTCTCAGACCCTGGTAGTCTTACACCGTATCTACACCGGCGCGATGCGACTCGACCAAAGATGTTAAAAACGCATTAGAACCCATTATAATTTTACATTTTGTCCGAACTGTATGCGGCGGTGCGACAATAACACACGTTATGACTTTCTTTCTTCTGCAAAACACAAAAGAAGATATTTCAAGGAACGCTGGTAACCGAACAACGGCAGTACCCATTGACTTGCTTTGGTTTTGTGTCCATACAATAGAAGTGAATAGGTACCGCTGTTGTAAGGTTACCAACATTCTTCAAAATATCTTCTGTGTTCTGCAGAGGAAAGAAAGTCATCTGGAATCTTTTTATTTTGGGGTGAACTATCCCCTCTCCCTCTAATTATTACTACACCTCTGCCACAGCACCTGAACGGCAGGAATTGACTGTGATGACATGTGATGACGTCACATTCTGTCATTGCGAAAAACATCCTTTATTGCGTAACCCAATGTGTCCCTTTCATTGTTTACTTTACCAACACTCTTTTTAAGCTTGAGAGTCTATGAAACTCATCAGTTGTTTTTGTGAGACCACCAAACCATGTGCATAACTGATCGTAAAGGAAGTGAAACTGTGGCACAGCTTTCAGATCAAATCTTTTCAGTTAAACGCATAACAGCTAACCTCTCCTGACACTGGCCACTATAACAAGACTGGTAAACTGTGAGTTCGTTGAGGGCTTCAGAGACAGCCTTGCTGATAAATGAGTCATTAGAAGTTTAATGGAGTTATGATGACAACACACTCTTCATTTCAGTAAAATCATCTCAACTTTAACTAGACAGTACTTACTACTTGACTATATGAACCGTCCGCCCGATGAAACATCAACTATCCCTGTGACTTGCACATGTTTATAAGGGGAGTGGTTGAACAGCAAAACAGGTTTAGACTTGAAATTGTTGTAAGAAACATGTATTATAAGTAGACTTAAGCAAATCTATAAATGTTAAAGGTAACTTTCTTGTTGTTAAGGTAATAAATCGTTTTAACATCCTCTAGTAACATTTTTCATTGCTGTAAATCACAAGTAGTAACATCAGTTCTTTCTCTGCCCTTGTAAGCGATCACTGCTCTCTCTGTGTGATGATGGAGGAGAGTGCCGAGATCAGGACCATTGAGTACTCACCTGACTTTTCTCTTTTTCACCCTCCTTCCTCAAACTCTGTCCTCCGTCTGCGCACAGATCAGGTGGTTCAAATCTAGTGCTCTGTGATGAAATCTCTTTAGACAGGTTAAATCAACTCGAATCCTTCGCACACAAATCTTGTGTTCACACAACAGTAACAAGCATAAGATAATTTGACTTGTACTTCCTTGAGGAACTAAATGTATAAGACACACCCCTGAGTCTCTCTCTCTCTCTCTCTCTCTCTCTATCTCTCTGTCTCTCCGCCCTGTCAGTATGTTAGCTGCTGACATGGTGTCTTTGCTTGCCCTAACAAGTGCAGCCCTTGTAAAGAATTTAGCAGTAATCCTGGATGCAGCCCAGTGAAAGGGGAGAGGTTTTAGCTTCTTTGTGATCAGTAGATCTGGTATTCAGCCGCTACACTGGTGTCAACACTGCACCGCTCTCTTTTTAGCCTAACCAACCCCCCCACCCCATCATAATGTTACTCGGAAAAAAAGGAAGAGGGCCATTGCCACTGTACACACTTGCAGACTTATATGATCCATCATTACATGGCTGTGTTGTGTTTGTTTTTCTGTTTCCTCTGTCGTCTGTGTCTCCATCGTCCTTATCCACAAAGCCACTGCATTTTTCTGTTACTACTCCTGATTTGCATGACACAGACCAGTTATGGCCAATTATAGTTTACCATCAAAACAGACATTAGTGTAAATGTCACTGGTTGAATGCAAATGCACACAGATATGATTTTTTGGCGATTTACTGTACTTAGTTGATTATTATTGCAAATTATTCCCTGACGGGTAATCAGGGTCCGAATGTGAAACAAGGGTCCTGTATCACTGAAGGGATTTTCTCTGCTTGACTATATATTACACCCCTTACTGCACTAATTGAATATATAAATGGACATAAAATATTGATTTGAGTTGAAATTGATTTACAGTGAGATGTGAGGATGATAAGAGAGACATAAAACTAGCGCAGTGCAGTGCTGGTTGTTAGGGACAATGAGCAATTAGAGGTCGCTGTACAAAAATATCTGACCAGTGGCCTCAGAATGATTTGACTGACCAATCACAATGAAGTATCCCAAAGGACAGTATTGAGTAATTATAGATTTCACTTGTGAAACCACAACATGCTCACAAGTTTCAAGTTTATTTTATTTATATAGCGCTTTTCACAATGTGCATTGACAAGATTGCTCACAAGAAAACCTATTTTAGGTATCGGGCAATGCAGAGGCACACAAACTGTTTCCAAATAACTGATTAGCTTTATATTTATCATACTTTTTAGATATACTACATAATTAAAAAGCCTGTTGTAAATGCCTTTGACTTCATTGACGTAAAAGCTATTATATAAAACACAATATACTACTGCTGTGTAAAGTAAAAAGGTTTGTTTGTTTGTTTCATATATGAAAAGATGGATTGTACACTAGGATTATTTTGTATTGTATTTTCTATTGCAAACGTACAGTATGCTATTGTTTAGTGGCTAAAATTAGAAATCGCTGGGGAATGAATAGGTGCTTTGTGATAGAAACTCGCCCTTTGGGTTAATGTCTGTGCATTAGTAATGGGAGCCAATCGCTTATCTGTCTGTTATCTGAATGGAAAGCATCTGGGTGTAAGTACTGATGCATATGGACTTCAAAAGAAATCTATGCCTGCGGCTCGGCTCTAAAAATAAAGACAGTTAACATGGTGTAGTAGTGGTTAGATCCTCATTTAAGCCGGACTAATTATTAAGTTGAAATAGTATACAGTTATGTGAATTCTAACATGCTCACACAGCAATTTTGCGTTTTTCTGAAAAGCATTTAGGCGAAGTAAAAATTAAGCTTGTCTCCACGGCAACAGACAGGAAGTGTAGTTTAAGTGGTTTCCTGATGGCTTCCTCTTTATCACTGAATGATATCTGTCATGATGTGTGTGTACAAGTGTGTAATGCTTTTCAGAGACAGCAAGTTTAGAAAGCTAAAAAGCTTTGTTTACTGAATTAAATGTACGCTTGGCCAGCCAGGAAATTGTGAATATGTACATAACTGGTTTAATTAGCAAAAAATACACATTTCAAGATTGCATTTTCTTATTATATCATCAAATGCATGTAGTTGTTATCATAAACAATATCTAACTGTGTATGATTTGTGCATCTACGTAAACTATACGTAAAGTAATATTAATGAAATTTTAATGTTTAAAGTCGACCGGATGGGTTTGCACAGAAGTAGCTCAAGTGGTCATACTGGTGTTTGGTTCCTGGTTTATCTTGTATCTCTGTGTGTTTACATGTGCAAGTGTTGTATTTGTGGGCGTGTGTTTGTACATCTGTGTGCAGACTGCAGACCTTTCTAAATGTAGTTGCATGTTTTTTGATGTGCACGTGTTCACGTTTCATTTAGGTCACTTGCGTTTATCTGATGGGTTTTATCTTTCGCAAGCAATATACCTGTTTTACAGCAATGTTACAGTGCTCATGAAACAGCGAATGCAAAAAGTGTAATGTAAACAATCACATTTAACCTGTTAATAACCTAAATAATTCAATTTAAACAATGATTCGGCACATCATGACATGTGTAATACTGAACATTTCAAATCTTGAACATATATCTGACATAAAACTGTATATACAAATATAATCAATACAGATTTTAACATATCACATTTATTATTCAAATATTTGTTATTCAAACTATCGAAAGAGGAAGTGGCAACTAGTCTGTATTTGCTCGGCTGGCAAACTGATACTCAGGCTTAAAGAGAGTGTTACGATTTGTTTTTATACAGATTTATTTTTAATAATCTGACCGTTTTTGATCTAGATGAAACCATGTCCTGCTCTGTATCCAAATTCGAGGACATACAGTTTTCCAGCAACCAAAAATAATATTCAGATTTATTTACTTTCATAACAAAATGTCAAACCGTGTTCCAGAAATATCATGAAGTTTAGCTTATTTTTTAGCTTTATTTATTTATTTAACTTTAGCTTATTTTTGGCAGATATGAGAGAAATCTGCATTGGAACTTTTTGTTTATGTGCCACAGTCTTTAACTACAATTGTAGAATTTGCTGACATGATTTCGGTAGTTTGATCATTCTCTATCTGATCTGATAATCAAACATGGATCTGTCTGATCTGATCTGTTAGTCATATTTTTTGGAACATGCCAGCTGTGTTTAAGCCAGTCTAAGTCTGTAGACTATCTTGGACGAGCAACAGTCCAGCTACCAGCTGATCCACCAACTCTGACCAGCTAGAAACCAGCTATCATGTACCAAAGCACAGCATCAATCTCAAGATGGAAACCCAAGTTGAAGGAAGTCTGCGGGGCCAGTCGTTTTGTGTTAAACTATCATACCAATCTCTCCAGGATTGTCACAGCAGACTGCAGGCTGTGCTTCGCATGGGGAGATTGGCTGGCAACCGTGCGTATTGGCTTCTGAAACTGAGCTTTTTGTTGTTTAGCTCTGGAGCTGCTTTCTCCGGACCCCCAGCAGGGGAAGTGCTCTCCTGTGCATTACCCGATGCGTCTGCTTTTCCTCCTCTGTTATTCTTTGTCTTTATCGCCTTTTCTTTTTCCTGGCACTCATTGAGGAATGTGGTTGGGTCTGAGGCGCCCTCTAGTGGTTGTAGGGTGTCCTGGGGAAGGTAAGAAGGAGTGGGCTTTCCCTCAGCATGTTCCTCATTGGGGGTATTCATGTCGGATGGGGAATGTTTGCTGTTGGTGCAAGTGGAACTAAGGGGGAAAAGAAACATTTAAAGAAAGTAGACGTTTTTTGAACGAAGGCAAAACTGTGCATTGAAGCCCTTCCAAATTTTCATTATGCTATACAATTTTATGATGTTGTACAGTTCACCGAAAAATTTAAATTCTGTTAATATTTACTCAGCCTTGAATTGTTCCAAATCTGTATAAATGTCTTTGTTCTGAGGAACTCACAGAAAGATATTTGGAAGAATGCTTGCTACCAAACAGGCCACCACTGACTACCATAGTAGGATAAATTACAACACTAGTCAAAAGTGCCTCAGAACTGTTTGCTTTTTAACATTCTTTATCTTCTTTTGCGTTCAACAGAACAAAGACATTTATAAAGCATTTTTTCCTACTATCGGCAATGGTGGCCAAGAACGGTTTGGTTACAGGCATTCTTCCAAATATCTTCTCTGTTCATCGGAACGAAAAAAATTACACAGATTTGGAACAACATGGGAGTGAGTAAATGGACACAGAATTTTCATTTTTGGGTGAACTTTTCCTTTAAGTGAATTTAGTCCTCACATACCCGTTTGAGCTTCTGTCTTCAGAGTCCTTCTGCTCATTGCTGTATCTGAGCTCTGCTGGAGTCTTGAAGGAGAGGTCTTTCTTTCCCTTGAGCCAGTATGTCTTCATATAACCTTTACCCTTTATCGGGAAAGATTAGAGGTCTTTTTTTACACCTTTGCTTTTATAATAAGTATGATTAAGGGGCCTAAAAAGCTGTTTAATTTTAGATGCAGTAGACCGACTATATCCTTATGGGTATCACGTGAGATCACATGACCACTTTTTCTATTCTGCATGTGGAATAAAGTAAAATATTAAAACCTTTAAAGACTATTTTGCAAGACCTAAACAAGTGGTCCAGAAGAACTTTGTTTTTTTCTTATTATTTACTACACAAATGTTAAAACAAAGTAAAAGAACAGCTTAATTATTTTTGTAAAATAAGAAAATGAAACAGGCGCTTGTGATCCAGTGTTGTCTACGTATTGCAAAATGTATATGTGTAAATAAATATATTAGATGCACCAATACAAAATTTCTTGGCGGATACGATAACTGATTATTCAGAGTGATATCTGCTGGTACCGATTTTGAAGATTAAATTCATATTTCTTAACTTTCTGAATGTTATTAATTCAAATAATGACATCAAACTGTTGATGTTAATTAACCTTTTCTATATACACAGAATAAATGTATCGCATTTCCCCGTCCTCATCTCTAGTATAAACGTAAACTTAGTGGTTGTGAATATGTATACTGCATAACATAGATAATGGTAGTGGTGATGACAATAGTCAGTATTACCTTTACAAAAATCTTTCCGCGTTCCTCAATGATGTATGGCTCATGCTCTAGATGATCTTTGGTGGTCTGACTGATGTGGATTTGCATACCCTAACCACACACAAAGGGAGAGAAAAAGAGTTTTCATCATTAGGCCAAACAGTCTACAGTTAATGGTTCATTTCTACTGCTGTGCTTTACAAGAAAAAAGCTCACCACGCCATTTGACTCCATCCGAGATGCCGTGTTTACTGTGTCCCCGAACAGACAATATCTTGGCATCTTCAGACCCACCACTCCAGCCACCACCATCCCAGAGTGAATTCCTGTGTAAAAACCACCACAAAATCACTGTTTCAGTCAGGAATCCATAGCATCCAAAAGCATTTAGGTAGACCATAATGTTAATGATATTAAAATAATTATATTCTATTACACTGTAAAGATGTACACTCACCCACGCGGATCTGGATGTTGTCTCCGGTGGAGGGGTCTTTCAGGTGATCGATGGAGCTCAGCATGTCTAGAGCCATGTCACAGATGTGATGGGCGTGGAACGTGGTCTTATTGGGCACACCTGCCACCACCATGTAGGCATCACGTATGGTCTCCACCTGACGAAGAACACGGATCGTCATTCACTAAGGCTTTCAACTTTGTTTAGTAGTTAAAAATAAGGAAAAAGCTGAGGGCTCTTTTGAAGAAGGCTCTTTTAGGGGTCGTGTCAGTCTACGGATTGCTTTTGTTGCCGTTAATTTGATTACCTTATAAACGTTGTGCTTCTCGCTGAGCGTGTCAAAAACGATGTAGATTTCATTTAGCATGTCCACCACCTGCATAGGGGTTATGTGGATACAGATCTCATTAAACGTCACTACGTCGCTGAACAGAATGGTCACGTCTGGAAACACCTGCAGAAACGTGACAGCAAAGTGAAGATCAAGAACAAAGTATATTTTTCTGAGTGATTTTCTCATATTTAAGTTTGCATTAGTGTGTGTTAGTGTTGTGTATGTGTGTATTAACGAGTGCTGTTGGTTTTTGTGTAGTAGTGTGTGTATTCGCCACACATTTTGGCATGTCTCCGTACCTGACATGTCTCCAGGGCTGTTATTCCCTTGCGCAGTCTGTCTGCCACGGCTTTGGGTATCATGGCGTACAGTAGGGAGTCCCCTCTCTTCTTCTCCTCATCCAGCTTTTTAATGATCTCCTGAAGCTGAGAAGCTGAAAGACAGTGGGAGATAAGGCCGTCACTCGCATGTCAGTTCTTCACACGTAGACTTGTGAATTTGGAGAAAAAATTTGGCTGCAACAACTTCACAGTGGCTGTGATTTGCATTCAAATGCATTGAAAGATTTTAGGCTATGTTTGATGAGCTGGACTCATACCTGGTCAAGTGCAAGCTGCAGCTCGGCCGACTGCTGCGTTCCGGCCAGAATGAGCTCTCTGCTCGAGTCATGAAGGTTTAAATCGTTGACATAGACGCCCATTTTTATCATGTCCTCCACTGTCTCGATACTGGCAGAAAGGACAATACATTTAAATGACTTCAGCGTGGATTTAGAATTTGCATTGCTTTAAATTGTAATCTTTTTACAAACACACTTTGTTTTAGAAAACAGAGCAACGGTTGTAAAGGGGAATATCAGGAAAACCAAGGAATTTGTTGAATTGTAAGAGAGAGGGTGAAAATGGTAATGTTAAACTATCCCAGCTGAGAAAAAAAAACTATACAAGCAATCACACAAATTCGAATGGTTTCCATTAAAATAGCATTATAAACCATTAGCTTTTCCCTTAAAACCATTACAAAATTCCTTTGTGTGGTACGTGTGTTTTGGACAACATTCCTATACAATTTACTGGTTTTCTGTTGGTTCCCATCTGCCCGATCCCACCAAAATAATCCATCACATACCAGTAGACACCACTATAGTTTCCGTTAAAACCAATACAATTCCCAGTATAACCAATAGTCTATTAGATTTTCAATTGAATTTATTCAATATTGTTTTTTCAGCAGGGTCAGCAAAATAGTATTTTAATGGAAACCATTAGATTTTTTGGTGACGGTTTCTAGTGTCTTTTTCAGCAGGAATAGTTTCTGACCCAAGGACTGTCCTTAAACATAATAAGTGGACTTTAGATAAAACAAAATATAAGTGAGTATGATATTGTTCCTTTGAAATATCTGTGCTGAAAATGATTTTTTTTGTCATAAATACTGAACCACTGTCTTCCGCTAGCTCAGACTGCTGTGTTGTAAAGATGGGTGAGATTGTGAGAGCTTACATTGGGGTTCCAAGGAAGATCAGGGAGTCCCACTGCGGGACGTACTTCATCTGACCCTTCAGATGGAGAGGCTTTTTAGGGGGCTCTCGCATGTCTTCAAATATGGTTTCGCTGCACTTACCTTATCGAGAGAGAGCAAATGTAATACATTTTTTTGACTGCTTTTACAGAGGATCAAAATTAGCGTATTGATACGAGTGATGTGGATGCCGTCTGAGAGCCACGTTAACTTCCAATTTCTCTGGCACCGGTCCCAAAACACTTTAAATAATGAGTGTAATCTCATTCACTTGATAGAACTCCAAGCTTTTGTTTTACATCAGTCCCTATGCCAGAGAAGTGTTTTCTAAAAGCGTTTTATATCACACAAGCAAACAACTGTGTCTTCAGAGATGCTGATGGAGGCCATTAAGGGCTGCACTTAAGAAGATCCCTAACCGGTGACTGTCTGAAAAGCCAGCAGCTCGATGTCCTCTCCTCCCGAGTTTGCTGAGCTGTTGTATTGAGTCAAAGAGCTGCTGTATTCCTGGTCCGTGCCTTTTATGTCCTCCATCACCTTAATGTCTAAGAGAACAGCACAGGAATCAAGATGAGATGTTTTTAAGTCATTGCGTTACTCTAAATAAAGGAGCATACATGTCTATTAGATCTCAGCTATTATTGGACAAGGCGTTGCTGGCGATCACCGATGTAAGAAACATACCTCTTTCTTCCTTTTTGGGTTTTTCGCTTTCCTCTTTCTCCTCTGGTTCTTCTTTGCTGAGTTTGGTAATGTTGACTTTCTGTTTGCTCTCTACCACAGCTTTAGACAGCAACTCGAACACATTGTTGAGGTGGGTGTAGATCTAAAAGAACACAACATATGAGCAAGTAAACACAAAACACAACATATGTTGGTCACTTCCGCAGGCCTCTAATCTACTACCGTCCCATTTCTCCCCATTCACTCACATTTTCCCAGCTGAATTCCAGCATGGGTCGCACCAGTGTAAATTCTTCATCTACTTTTTTCCCCTGCAGATCAGAAAAGACCTCCTTCAAACCGTCTCCGATCCAATACATGGTCATGTCCCTGCGGAAAATCACGCTGAAGGGGAACATGTCGAAAAAGATTCCTCTCTTCATGGGCAGTTTCTCATAGCCTGGAGCTGTTTTCTGTTGAGGCATACGGTGCTTAAACGCAGCGTTGTCAAAATTCATCTTGTACACCTTCGGAGGAGGTGAGAAGGTACAACAGTGAGAATAAAGAACAATTTTGCAGGGTTTATGTATACAGAGCAAGGTGAATATCTTGTCTGTTTGGACTCCTACCACATATGTCATTTTCTCTGTTTCCTCTTTGGACAGAATTTCCACCTCGATGTCTGTGTTGTAAAACTGTCGGCCCACCTGAGAGAGCTGCCCTGCAGAGTAGTGACAAGATGCGCTGTTTGAATCTTAAAGAGCCTGGGAACGCTGTGGACTGACCAGCTTTTCTTAGTCTGAGGTCTGAAAAAAATCTCTGTCTTCTGTTTGAGTAGGATGGTTTTAATATCTGAACAATGATTATGATGCACATTTTGTCCTGTCAACACGGTAACTGTGTCAAAATGTGTGTGATGGTTGATTCTCGGAGTGATGGTTTACCCAAATATTTCAATTCTGTCGTCATTTACTCACCCTAGAATTGTAATTTCAAACCTGTATGACTAGCTTTCTTCCGCAGAACACAAAAGAAGATATTTTGAAGAATGTTGCTAACTGGCCCCCATTCACTTGGATTGGTTTTGTGTCCATACAAGAGTGCTGTGGTTGTCCATACAAGAGGGCCAGTGCTGTTTGGTAATCAACTGTCTTCAAAATATCTTCTTTTGTGTTCTGCGGAATAAAGAAAGTCAGAAAGGTTTGACATGACAAGCGGGTGAGTAAATTATGACAGAATTTCAATTTTACTTTAAGGGTGAACTGTCACTTTAAGTATAAAAATTTAACATTTATTCCCCCTCATGTCATTTCACACCTATATGAGTTTCTTTCTTCTGCACAACACAAAATAAGATGTTTTAAAGACCGATGGTTTGACTTCCATTGTATAGACACAAAAACAGAGACATTTCTCAAGATATCTTTTTTTCTTCCACAGAAGTAAGACTCATATACTGTTGAGGCTTTAAACATCATGGGGATGAACAAACAATGGCAGATTTTTTATTTTTGGGTGGACTATCTCTGTTACAAATATTGTGAATTTTCTTTACACAGAAATCGTGTAGAAACAATCTGATATTGCAACAGTCGGTGCAGACTATTGTTCACTTATTATTCAGACACAGATAAATGATAAATTCTGTCTTATACAAGTCAGTCAAAATTTGTTTCTACGTAAGAATGTCAAAGGTTTTGACTTACATGAGGGTGAGTAATGATGACAGAATAATTTTTATTTTTAGTGGGACCGTTACCTTTGACAAACTGTGTGAAGCCTTTTCTGGTTGAGCGATAGTGCAGGGTGAGGCTTGTCTCACATTCCTCCTCTACACAGAAACTGGGTGGCTGGACTTTTGGGAATGAGAAGCGGAAATACTCGTGCAAGTTATCCAGCTCATTGATGAAGTCGCGCACGTTGCGCCCAAGTACCTAAGACATATACTGTACATTAGACTTAAATCCTGTTATTGTAAAGCATATAACGTGTTGTATTACATCCAGCCTTGTCTACAAAATTGTAAATCACCTTTAGGATCCTCTCATAGCCATAGTTTCCTATCCGCTTAACCATGTAGACCCCGAAAGCATACATGAGCTCATCATGAGTTTTTCCCAAAACTTCCCCAGCTGCCTTTGCCAATCGTAGGATAAGATTATCACTAAAATAACAAACAACAATATAGTAAAACCGAGTGTTTGTACAGCCAATATGACACGTCATTTATTAGATATCTGACTCTGATTAAGGTACAGTATGAACTCACTTGTACATCTGGTGTCGAACAAATTTAAGGTGAGGGATCTCTGCTCTGGCCTCAATTAGTCTCCATACGTCCTCTCCGTACGATTCATTTATGTAGTCATTCACTGCTTCCAAATACAGGCCATACATCTTCAGAGGGTTTGTAACCTCCAGGACACTGCTCCGGAAAAACTGTTCACCCAGCAGAGGGCAGTATAGAGTGGGTACTGTATAAGTTTTGTTGGTTGGTAACAAAAATCAATGTAATTGGCAAGAGATGAAGAAGCAAACCCAAATTAACAGACAACTTCGTTATGCAATAAGACTCAGTTAAATCAGTATTATGACAAATTGTATTATTACAAATTAAATGTATTTAGATTAAATTGTGCAAAAAACATTGTTTTGTTGCTTACACTTATGAATAATGTACAACAATCTGAGATAGAAACAAAAATGTGTTGCATGTACGACACTTCGATTCTGTTTACATAAAATGCTATTGATGGAATTAGTTCATTGTTGTGCCTGCTGTGCTTACAATAACCATGTTCATATTAAGTTCATCACATCACATGCCGTGTAATTTACAGATTTTCACCAAATGTAATTATTAATCAAAAAGATCAATTGAAAATACAAAAGAAAAAATCGTACGTGGCTTACCTGCAGACCCACAGTGCTGTGCAATATGTAGATAATGTGTAGAAGTCTGTAAAGGAGTTTGGCCAGGACTCACTCTGTCTCTCACTCCCTTTCTCATTCTCTTTTTGGCCACCTGTTTTTGGCACCTGAAGCGCTTCATGCTCTTTTGTGTCACGGCAAGGACCATTTTGGCTAATAAAAGAGAGCAGAGGTGTGTTTGTGGCAGGTGCTAAACAGGATAGGCTCTGCCACCTAAATAGTAAGCATACGACACTTTTCAAAGACCTGCTATGGAGATCTTTCTAGAAATAAATTCATCCTTTCAGGAAAAGTATGATAATTAAAGAAGGCAAAACATTCACACATACTTTACTGTATACATACCTTTCATTAACATAGCTGATAAATAGGTGGTTGGGGTACTCAATATATGTTAACTTAAGTCCCTTGAATACTTGGCAACATATTGACTTTAAATAACATGATAAGTGGACAAACAGATGGACATAGCTTCTGTTGTTTAAACTTACATGACCCAACTAGTGTCTTTAAAGAACGACTTGTCCCTATCAGTAAAATAATTAAAAAATAATATTTTTTGTACATTTGTATTTATTTTAGCAATAAAATTATTTTCTTTTTTTTTACTTTACGTTTTTATGATATTATTTTAAGGTAAAGAAAAGGTTTTGCTAAAAAATTCCAACCAAAGGATTTCTCCCTAATCTTTGAAGACTTATTGTACGTCTGTGCAGTACCGTAATTACACGCTAGGGGCCACTGTTGACACATCGTCGCTAACACTAGAGTCAACGCTTAAAACTACAAAACGACTCTGGTTTTGTCCTTTGTTTTAAAATAACTCATTATTGTTGTTGTCTTGGAACACAGTTAGCCATCTTACATCATATTTCTCCTGCCCATAATGTGTGTATATGTGCACACGTGGGCGCGCATGTTGACACATGAGCATCCTGTCAGAAAATGTGAGTACATGACAGCGCAATTAGGGGTGTGTGTGAGACAAACCTGAGAAGTATGAATGATAATCGTGTTGCCCTCATAAAAGCAAAATAAATCTTTGTTTCTAAAGTCAACCAATACAACTCTCTCAGCATATCATCCTCTCTAACTGTTACACATACTACCTCCCTCCATTGTCATTTTGTAAATAGGAACCATATCTGGTCTCCGTTAGTTAAAGCATCAGTTGACCCCCAAAATTACAGTTGTGCCGGTATTTTCAATGTTGTTGTTTTTTGCCGGCATTTCATTTATTTAATTTTTTTGTGGAACACGTTTTTTAAAGGGGTCATATGGCACGAATACGTATTTTTCTGTGTCTTTGTTGTGTCATAAGTTGCCCATGCATGTATTCGACACGTAAAATTGCCCAGATTAAATTCTTGGAACAAAAGAGGCATTCTATCTAAAAGCGAATGCGAACTCAGACTTGCCTGAAACGCCTCGTGTAACCACACCCCGGCAAATGCAAGTCACTTCATAACATAATTTGACTTAAGACCGCACAAAGATTTGCAGCCCTTAAGTATATTTTCATTGTAAAAGACTTTGTTACGGACTAACGCGAGTTGAGTTTTTCGTTGTGTTTGTGATCTGCAAATGCAGACACGTGCGCAACGTGAAAAAAAGACAACATAAGTCCTAATAATCAGTAATAATGTTCCAACTAGAGGCAACAAATGTCGTGTTTATAATGGGGTTTATTGTCTGTGTTGAGTCGCGACGAGACGTGGCGTAACACTGGTTGATCAAGAAGGGCAAAAGAGCTTGCGTTATTTATTATGTTACCATTCCCTGCTGAAATGCGAGCTTGTTTCTATCTCTATATGTCTCTATATGATGTATATGGTTGTTTGTTTATAGTCTTTATAACGTCGTATATAAAAGGTGAAACAGTTAGCCATAGTTTTTACCTATTTAATATAATTTTTTTAAATAAAAGCTTACCAATCCTTTACATCCTGCTCAAGTCGCGCTGGCAAAGTTGATGTATCGGCTTGATCATCTTCATTTTCCGTATCAGATTTGGGCAGATTTGGGCTTATATCAATCAGAATTGATATAAGGAAGTCACGATGACATTTTATCACCTGTCTGTCAGTACAATTGCTTGGGAACACGATGTTCCGAATATGGTAAGAGGCGTTACATTTCCCTCACACTTGCAGTATTCGACCAATCACTACGCACTGGTTATCTGGCCAATCATAGCACACCTCGCTTTTCAGAGCGATGAGCTTTGTAAAACATCAGCACGTTTCAGAGAGGCGGAGCAAAGAGGAGATATAAACATGCATGGTGTGTGGCTTTTAACCTTAAATCGTGTATACACATTACATTACATCTAAAACAAACCATAATATTTATTTTAGCCGTGTCATTTGACCCCTTTAAAGAACTTTTACATCACCGTTTCCATATATTTGGAGATTGTGTTTCATTCATTGCCGTGAATCATTTATTCAGTGAGTTGAACTCGAGGGCCAGATCAGTGAAACCGTCTTACTAGCTGATCCGGTTCATTAATTGAACTAATGAAGAATTCTTTCATGAAGCAGGCTGAAAGTTCAACTCACTGACTCGATGATGCAGTCCTCGGAGTTATTGAGTTTGAAGCTTTCTGGAGGCAAAGATTATCAATGAATAATGACTTTAATTTCAGTCTATTACATCCTTTAGATGAAACATTTAGTTCACTCACAAGGCACATGCACTTTGCTATTTAAAACAACAGATATGTTTGCTGTGAATTGAACTGTCCTTGCATGGAAGACGTTTGCAGAGATTTATTAAAAGATCTAATATTTTGCTCACAGCAGCATACTTGACATGACAGTAAATTAAACATTGACAGATTTTGTGACATTAAAACAGATTGATCTCTAATCCTCTATAAATTCTTACTCTATAAGTAAGTGGGCCACAAAAAACATTTTGAAGCATATGTACTGGATTATATTGAAATGTTTAGTGATCTTATATACAGATGCTCCTGAACATTTATCTAGTTTCTATCTAGTGAGGTACGTTTGCCTCTGAGTATTCTGAATAACAAATGCCTCCATCATTTGTTTGCATTAGCATTTTAGCTTTGTGAATCGTCTCCCTAAAATGATTTGTCAGTCTATCTGTGAGGCAAATCGGGACCTCTCTGTGGAGACTGATGTGTGTGCGTGTGTGGTATTTCAATACAGCATATGTGAATGCGTGTGCATGCATGTGTGGGAAGACAATGTGCTTACGGTTCCAAAAGTCAATGCTCTGAATACCTCTCCAGAATGTTTGTGACGGTAAAATAATTACGTGAGACGTATTATTGATTTGTTGTTTCAGGTAATAAAATTGAGGCTCATGAATCGAGGCATATTTTAATTGCGTGGATCTTCAAATATATAAAAAATACGGTTTAATGACCTCCAGCTGGTGCTGTGTATACTTGCAAAGTGCTTGTGTAGTTTATGTTTTGCCTGTGTCTAATCCAAAGCTGAATGATGGATGACTCGGGTTGCCATTACAGTAAAAATATTACAAAAATATTGATACTACATGGCAACACGTCCTGTGTTTTGACCCTGATGGATTTCATGCATAATAAGTCCAGACTGATTGAGTACCGGCAGTAGAGGAAAGAATACAAATATCTCCATAATATCTAATATGTTTCCCCTCATAAATGGTAATTCAATGAGTGTGCATATTTACCACCGGAATGAGTTCATGGAAATATCGCCCCATTTTCAAATATGAACTCAGTCATTATTTGGCAAATCATTTGTGTGGTCCCTGTTGGAGAAGATAAGGAATGAGTCTGCAGCTTGTTTAATAGGAACGTGACCATACAAAGGCAATGGGGATAATTCACACGTTTTGGAAATGGAAATCTCTTGGCAGACAAGCCAGAAGCTATTATGCCCCATAGCTGAATCGTGACTACCAGTCTGCGTCTGTTTCCCATTTGTCCTCTCTTTTTCTCTCACTCCACAATTCACACAGTGCCTTTAATGTTTTAGTCTATCAATAGGATTGTAATATCAAGTTTAACCACACAAACTGTTACTGCATCTACGACCATTTCATTTCTAGTTCTAAGGGTGTCTTTATGTCTCTTCTCGATCTGATGCTTGTTTGATACTACCCCAGTAATGTTGTATTATAGGAGTGCAAAACCATTTTTAAACAATCTTTGTTTTAAGAAGTTAACTGTAAGCCATCTTTAAAGCTCGTAGTCTTCATCCTGGGCTCTTAAAGAAATGATTAATAACAAAGTGTTGAATTCAGTCATGCTTTGATCATGTAATTTTAGGGCAAATCAAATTCTTTATCAAAGCATAACTGAATTCAGCATTTGTTTTTTTATTCTGTATGTGCCATAAAATGCTCCTATCTGGTGCTGTTAAGTGTCACTGAACTTCATGTTTTAACATTATGTGAGTGTTAGACATCAGGGTGAGAATCGTATTTCTTTATTTGTATGCACAATGCATATTATGTGAGGCATAAATATTGATTTATTACATTGCGAAGTCATTTATTAAATAGCTTCTCAAAGTTACTTTATTGTTATTATGATATCATATTTTGTTTTTGCTGACAGCTGAAGAAAAAAGGGAGAACACTTTAAATTTTAAAGATGACATTTGTATTTTACATTTAAGTCTTTTTTTATTCTTTTCAAATTGAAAAGTGTGGAGTGCTTATAACTAGCAATTCCAGTTTAGTTCATTTTTAATGCAAACTTTCGTGGATTTACGTCACTACATATAGTCCCCGTCTAAGTTTTGCTAGGACTGCCCATGAAAACTTCACTTTTCTCCCCCAAACACTGTAGCTTGTGAGCCTCCTTTGCGGTAGACCTATCACATCAGACTAGACCATCTGACCAATCACATCAGACTATGCTAGCGTAAAGGAAGGGATTAGACAGATGAATCCCGGAACGAATCATTTGAGAGTCAGTCAAGAAGTAAGGTAAGAATAATTGACTATTATTACAAAATAATAGTGTTTTTAGACCTTCTCTGTACATAAACTTGTTGTTGGAAACCAAAGTAGGACCTTAAAATCCCTAGTTATGTACTCTTCAAGTTTTACTTGGAGGAACCTGCAATTTTGCTCTGCGAGCATTTTTGTTTATATTTAGGAGTTCAGTGGTTGGATTATAAAGACAAACCTTGCTAGAAAATTTGGTGGAAGCTTTTCACAGTTATACTAAAACTAAAATTCATTTTTACAGTTTTAAAACTATAAAGTGTATTCATGCTGTTAAAAAACATAACAAGTCTACAGATATTCTAACATCAAGCATGCAGTGAATTATTTAGGTTCTTCTATGAATGTTTGGTGTTTCTCAAATCAAGCATCTATCTCGAGACTTTAAGAACATGTAGTTAGGAGTCATAGCTCTTGGTAAAACCAAATCTAATAAAAGTTCTCCATTATTGTATTTGTCAGCAATTTGTAGAGTATCAGAAACATATCACTGCTGTCTTTCTGAAACCTTGTATCTCTATATTTTGTGATTTTTATTATTTTTGCCATATAATTAGCGTCACCCTTTATATTTGTCACAGGGTTTTGCACATATTTAACCAACAAAAGTATTAAAAAGTACTCGTTTTCTACTGTGCTCCCCTGCATAACTTGTATATAACACAGTATCATTTGTATATATCACATCTGCAATATACTGCCTATTGTCCTTGTGTCTAATATTGTCCTTTTGGTCAAATGTGTATTGTCTCTCACATATTTTCAAAATAAATCCCTTTTTTAACCTGTATGTGCACTGGAAGCTTCTGTCACCAAGACGAATTCGTTGTGTATCCAAGCACACTTGGCAATAAAGCTCTTTCTGATTTCGATTCTGATTAAATAGAGGTCAGAACACAGATTCAGCCACAACACTTTACACTCTAGAGCTGATAGAGGATAAGTGCGGGTAGGTGTGTGGAGATTCATGGTGTCCTTGGCTACACTTCACAATACAGATATGCTTCTATCAAATACCTGATACCAAAGTAACTTACCTCAGTATATAAATCACAATAAATGGAAAGTGCAGCGAGAAGATGGTAACCAACACAGCTGTTCCTTGCTCCACAAGCCTCCTAAAGACCTGGCTTTACCAAGTTTGCACTACACGCTACCCGGCATATTTCACTTGAGAACACATGATGCTTACTAAACTAGGCCTTTTTACCACTTTGAGAACCATTCAAACCAAAAGCCATTACTACAATGCTCTCTATAGCAACTCTCTTTAGACTATACGGCAGATCTCACAGCTCTTGAGTCAAAGGCAGGGACACAAGATTATCTGAATGACAGCAAATACAGTGCAGAAGGATAAAGAGTGCAAGGAAATACAGACAAAGAGAGAGAGAGAGAGAGAGAGAGAGAGGGAGGGATGGAGCGGCAATCAGAGGATGAATATTCTATTTACTGTGCTGAGCACTATAGCACTCCCTTTATACCTTCAGCCACCTGATCTGGAAATAAAATTACTACAGCCGAATCTCTTTTCTTCAATTCCTCACTCTTCCCTTTACTGTCCTCTGTCTTATCAAGGCTGACACTAATCCAATTTCAGCCCTGCTGGGGCCACAGCTTGCATGGTTATGTATACAGATTCTTCCTCCAGTACTCACGCACACTCGCACTCACTTATGCACCTTTGTGATATGCACAACAGCTGCTCTGTAATTGCATTAGTGGGGTTCATTTTGGCCACAGCTGTTTGAGAACTGGATGGGCAGGGTGGGTTATAAAGGTGCACCCTGTAATTTTTCTCTGATTTAAAAAGTTACAGTAAATGTGTATAGGAATGCATAGTCATTTTGAAAAATGCGTTTACCATCACGCCAGTCAGTGTAACGGGTCGCTTCAAGCAACGTTAAGATCACGTGACCCTTTTTGTCTTTATATTATTAGTGTTTGAGAATAGTTGTGAATACATTTTGCATCATGCAAAACAGGCCATTTCTATGATGGCATCAGTAGCTTCGTGTGATTTTACGCATGCGCTGTGGGAATGTGAGAAGGTTTATGAGTTTTGGGAAACCATCTCATTTGCAATATATGATATGATAGAAAAAGAAATACCAGCGCTGCCAGCTGTTTTACTGCTTAATGATGATTCAGATTTAGGATGAACAGAAAAACAAAGGAAGATTTGCCTGGCAGGACTAACATCTGCCAAAAACATAATTGCGCAAAGATGGCTTCCTCGCCGTAATCTGTCTGTGCGACGTTGGCTACGTGATATAGTTCTGTTAGAAATTTCAGACAGAATAAATAGGCCTAAAGCCAGTCTCAACTCTTGAGGCTTGGGAAGCTGCTGCAGATCAAAAAGGCTTCCGGATGGTAGAATTTAACGGGGATACAATTTGGACTTAGACCTCTGGTATGTGTGCTACCTGTATATCCAAAGCGTTTCATGCTGTAACTTTTACGCTACACTTTTGTTATGAAGTTGTGTGAAAAATCGTGTAAAGCTCACATGATACATCCACACCTGTACAAAAATGTAACGTGTGTATGCCTAAATTATGACGACCTCAGTTAGAATTTTTCCAGTTTTTTGATTGCCCTTGGGGCATTGGACCGCTTTGGAGGTCCTCTCTAGGCTTAGGCACCTTGAGGTGCGTGGAGCTCTGGAAAAAATGCAGTCTCCATCTCCATATATCCCATGACGGCCCTTGTCTTGTGACCTGCCTGCCTTAAAAAAACAATTCCACTCACAACAGCTTGCTATGAATTTTAATATTATTATTCTGTTAATAAAACATTCTTGCATCCTTATATATTTATACACTGAAAAAATGATTGTGTCTGAGTAGTTTTTATGAAAATAAGTTATTAAAATATACTTAATATAATTATGTATTGGGAATAAAATCAACTAATTTTGGTTGTTAAGATTTTAATTATTTTGTTTTTGTGAATTACTAAGTAAATCCAACTCCATTTTATTATGTTAAACCCATTTAAATTGGTCAAATTAAGTTTACTTATTTATTTTGTGTTGAGACTACATTATCATATTTTTGTAGATATAACTACCTTGGCAGTTGATCTGTTGTTCCCAGCATGCTTTGTATCTGACTGCATTAGGAGATACATTTTCTAGATTAACTGTCATTTAAAGTGTTTTTCAGTGACAGTTTTTTTTTTAATTAATCTTTTGAGTTTTGCTATTATTTTTTAGTTTGGGTTTTTTAAGTTGTTACTATTGTTCAGGAGAGCGGTGCTTGTGCCTAGGATGAGGGAGGCACAATATTAGTCATGAAGTGTGTTATTTCACTTATTGAGCAGTATCTGTGCCCAATGCCAGTACAGAGACCACCAGTGTCTTCTTACTTGACCATCTTTGTTGTAAAAATACAGTATAATTCAACATGAAAGTAAGTGATCTGTGAAGTGTGACTTAGACACATGTTTTTGTTCACCATCATTTTTTTGTTTACTTATATTTCATAAGATATTTTAACAAAAAGTAAATGTATTTAATAAGTAGAATTTACTTTATTCTAGTTAGTAAGTTGTATTTGAATTATAGCAGCAAATTTTACTTAAAAAAATGTCATGCAAATTGTTACGAGGATTTTATTAAGTAAATTCTACAAGTTCTTCTTTTCAGTGTATCTTTACATTTTACAAAATAATTTATAGTGTATTTATCGAGCATTTTCCCCATGCTCTGCACAATATTGGTAATTTCAAGCTTACTATTCTTGCGAGGACCTTTGGTCCCCCAAACAATGTAATGCAGACAAAACGTGACCCACTTTCTCACCTGCTCAACCCCCCAACACACAATCACACACAATTTTAATGGCCTTTTTAGTGGCATTACATCTAAAACAAACAGCCATGTGAAAACACAATCACCCATAATCACCTGTGCCAGAGCTGGCGGCAGGGTTTAATCAATCATAAGAGCCTGTTTTTCTATCAGACAAAGAATTATGTTCCTGTTTCTCTGCAGCTCTTTGTTGCTCGTGTATAGCTGTTGAATATAGATTATTTGCTTTCTAACGCAGTAACATAAAATATAACATGTATCTGCAATGCCCTTGACCGGAGTTGGAAAAGGGAGGAATGCGAGGGCTCTGTATTTCCCTTTAAAACACCTCTTTAAATCTATCGCTCTGAGGGGCAATCATTTCGTCCCTTATATTTCGGTTCCTGTCAACAACAACAGTTAGTGTGTCCGTGTGTAGTGAATGTGTGCGTAAGTGCTGAGTAATGGTGGGTGGAGGAAGGTCAGCCAGTCCTTGCAGAGGGACTCCAGGGAGTGTGAACCGGGGGGCTATTAGATTATCCACACATGCAAATTACAAGCTAAAGCAAAGGCCACCCTTCAAATCATAGCAGCAGTGCCACTTATTTGTGGGTCTATGTTTGGGTGTTTCCCTTTAAACGGGTAGAATAATTGAGAATTCAATGGTAAAGATGGCTGGGATGCTGCCATTATTATAATTTTTTAAAGATGCAGTGATATTAAGGAAGATCTTTTGACAGAAATGCAATATAATATACATAAATAACTATGCCTTAAGGTGTATAAAGACCTTACACAATGAAGCGTCATGTTTTTATTACCTTAGAATGAGCTATTTCTATCTACACACACCGCTGGTCCCCTTACATAGAATTCGTCAGTTTGTTTCTACAGTAGCCCTAAACGGACAAATTGATCTACAGAGCGCGTTTCCTAAATACATTATCTCCTTCGGCAAAGCAACGAAAACATGGTGACATATTTCGCCTGTGTCAGCCACTGTAGTGCTTCAAAGGAAGGGGTGGAGGGAGCCGTTGGTTGCAATTCGCAACCTCACCGCTAGATGCCGCTATTTCAAACACTCAACCTTTAACATAATATGTAGATTTGAGTTAAATTTCGATGTTGCAACTGTTGTGTGTATGTTTTTTTGTCTTAAATGCTGCGAAAGAAATCATCCATTTTAAATGTGGTCAGTCCAGCTAAGTTACACTAACCACAGAACTCATAATCTATGTACCCAGCGTTTCTCCAAACTCACAGGACACAAAAAACATAATTATCAAAATGTCAGTGTTGTAATAATATGCGTATGATGTGTTATGGAGATTACCAGTTGCAATCTTGCTTGTTCTTTTTTTTTTGTTAATTAGGTTCAGTATTTTAACCCAGACAGTCTTGCACACTAAAAGAAAACTTGTACCCCTGCTCTAACAAGACAAGACGTTATTAAAGATCTGCTGTTGCTTAAAAGTGTTTTTAGACTTATTCCACCTAAGGCATCAAGTGTGAAAGAACTGCCAGTGGTGTCTCCAAAAAATGAATAAAAGCAGGTGCATAATGCCTGTGTGTATAAATGTGGGGAAAGAGCATAAAAACAAGACGGCAAATACAAAACTGTTTTTGACAAGCGCTAACATTTAATAACATGTCAAAAAAACAAATATATACATTATATTAAATGTTCTACTTGTAACAGGGCGATCGTTCCCGCTAGTGGAAAGTTTGTCAACAAGTTTTCAAAAATGCTAATTAATTGTGCATTAATCTATCATACAAGATGTGAGCATTTAGCGTGCTAGCCACTTCGTCAAATGAAACGAAACTGTGAACGTGTCATTCATCTGTTTACTCCCTGTGAATCCCTATTGGGTAGAGCACCCTCTTTATAAATTTAGCTGTGCAGTACACAGCTAAGTTTGACATGGAACTACTGAGATGAAGGGCTTACGTGTGTTAGTGTGTGTCGGTGTGCAAGAGTGTAAGATTGCTTACTTGGAAAATGAAGGGCTCCCAAGAGTGTTTGCTTAGGTAGACTTTTATACTATAACTGAAAATGGGCTGCGCTGTCATCTTTTCCCCCTCAGGCGCAGACAGAGAGAGAACGCAAGCAAGAGAGAGAGAGGAGAATTGTCCCCTGCTAAGCTTCAACTGCTTCTGCAATACAAATGTAAACTGAAACTGAGAGAAAGAGAGAGAGAATTTCACTTTTAGTACTTTTAAAGTGCACATCAAAGACTCTCTGCTATACTTTTTCAGACTGCTTTATTATTCCATATAGGAGTATGTTTTGAACGGCAGAATGGCCATCAGTGAAATAGTCAATTTAAAGCTGTATCGTACTTTAGTTTTGAGGGGGTTTAGCATATCAAAATGTGTGAATTAATGGTTATGTCGCTCTAGATGTTTTCCTGAAACTTTGTAAGATATTAAAGCCTTTTTGCAATAGGGCTGTCAAACGATTAATTGCGATTTGCGATTAATCGAAAGCAGAATAAAAGTTTCTGCTTACATAATATCTAGTGTGCATATTTATTTAGTATTTATAAAAACATACATACATGGATATATTTAATAAATAAACATATATATACATCCAGAATCAAATTTGTATAAAATAATATAAAAATGTATAAACATTTATATATAGTATAAAGTATTGGTAAATAATTATTAAAATAAAAAAAATCTAAATTTGTATACGTGTATGTTTGTGTTAATAAATACAAAATTGATAGGCCTTTTCAAAGTACACAGACATATATTGTATTCTGGATTCTAATTATCTGACAGCCGTAATTTATTCACATTTAACTTATTGGTAAATATAAATAAATACTAGGGCTGTAAAAACAAATTCTGATTAACGTGTTAAAATATTAAACACAATTAACACAGCATCCATTTATTTGGTCATCGTTTGTCTAGCGTTACATTTGTATAATCACGCTATTATTCATGTAAAGGTCTTTAAACAATTTAAGCGTGATTTGAAATAGTTGCATTCTTAAACCTGCTGCTGTGACCCCTGTCATTAATGTTAATCAAAGAACAAAAGAAAAGAGGAAATCAACCTGTTTTTTAGCTTTCGTTCTGTAATTAATTTAGAATCTAGCATTAAAGACTGAAAAGTATTTGAGAACTTAATTCAATTTCTGTATATTTCCTACCTATTAGACATAATAGCTCTCAATTATACTGTACTTCAGTGTTGAATGGCTATAATTCATGTTAAAATAAAGAAAAAATCATCAATTTAATGGAGACAGATCAGTTGCAGCACTACTACAAGAATGTTTGCTTTAATTCATAAAATGATATTGTTAAAGAACTGTGTTGTTTCTAAATGAATTAATTAAATGTGAAATTATTAAATGTTAAAATATATATTAGAAACATTAATGCTTAGTGCGATTAATCATGATTAATCACAAAAAAGTGTGTGATTAATCTGATAATTTTTTTAATCAATTGACAGCGATAATAAATACATGTAAATATTTCCTTAATACATATACATTTTTGTGTGTATATGTTTATAAATACAAAATTAATATGAACAGTACACAGACGTAAACACAAACTTTTATTCTCTGTGATTAATCACGAGTAATCGTTTGACAGCCATAATTTGTACCAATCACAGTGCCAAATTTTTTGTCCCACTGGATTTTTTCCTCACTTTGCTCAGCAATAAAAGCTCACCTAACAATAAGTTATGATCTTTGTTCCTCCACCCACCAATCAAAATCACCAATGTTTGGACAGGATTTCTTTTTTCCCAGAAGGCATTGGTGCTCCGGGGAGGTAGGAACCAGAGACAGACTGATGATCTCTTCTGCTCCTCCCATCTGTGCTTTGGGTTCCTACCGTTCCTTTCCCCGCAGGCCCGTGTGATGTAGTGCAGAGGAAGAGGGCCTGTGAAACGCTGTCTGCTGTGAACTAATGTGCTTGTGTTTCTCCCGCAGCATTGTCTCTCTGTCTTTCTCTCTCTACATCCATTTGCCTCCACTCCTTCTGTGAATCTGGCACCCGATAGATCTCCTGCCTTTCATTCCCCTGCTCAAAGAGGGCGAGAGAGAGAGGAGGAAAACATAATGAGGTGGAAAGATGCAGAGCGAGATAAAGAAAGAAAAGATTAAGGGTCAAAGTGGGCAGCAGAAAGAGAAAAAAGCTGCTTCAGAGAGATGGGAAATGTGGAGAGTGATCAAAGCCAGATCTTTCTTCATCAGGGCATTTTGTTTGCGTGGTAAACGCTCTGGTCTTCAGCCAAGCTCGCTGAGTCAATGATGCTCCTAATCTGGATTCAGGAACACATTATCACGGTCCTGAAGGAATCTGGACCCCGCTCACCCATTGAGGATCGCCTCTCTGCCGATCTCTCTTCCTGGCGTGGAGCATTAATGTGATGTAGAGACTTTTATTTCTCTGTCTTGCAGCGGGCCTACACACTGCCCTTTGTCTGGCTGAATTCAGCTGCTAAATTATTACAATACACACCTGATTGCTTTTGTGCAGGTGTCAACTAAACATCACAGAATAAAGACTGATGGATGAATAGACGTTGAACACGAGTTTTTTGGTAAACGTCTTTTAGGTTGTTTGATATTTAAATCTGGAATTATGTGTGTCAGTTATGATTTAAGGAAAGATTTTATATACTATATAAGTGTATTGATCCGAATCAATCTGTTCCTGGAAGCAGCAATGTGTGAAAGCAATCCGATGTACTCGCGGATATTGAGTTTTCGGAAACTAAACTCGGATGCAGAATGAAACACTAGGTGACTGAGCTCTGGAACTTTTTTTTGTCTTAGAAAAACAGTGTTTGTGTGTGCAATAACCTGAGGCCACTAATGAAAATGTTTCTATTTTGCATTTTTATAGTTTCGTACCTTTTTTTACATCTACATCATTTTAAATTACAACATCAGCAAAGCAATTTGAGTGAAAAGTTGCATTAGAAAATAATATCAGTATAGTTTTTGTATTTCATAGTTTGATATTTACAAAACCTGATAATCTATGTTAGAACATTACAATAACAATGGAAGCAAGAAAATGTTTTTCTACAAAATTTAATTCAAAAATGAAAATTCATCATTTACTCGGCTTCATTCATTTAGTCATTTAGCAGACGCTTTTATCCAAAGCGACTTACAAATGAGGTAAACAATGGAAGCAAATTGGAACAAGGTAAGGACAACAAAAAGCATAAGTGCAATAAAACTGCTCTCATATAGCCTACCACAGTATACAAAGCTAAGTTTATTTTTTTTGAAAGAGAAGAAAAGATATTCGTTCTCATGTGATTACAAACCTGTAAGACTTTTTCTTCTGTAGAACACAAAGATATTTTGAAGAACATTGCGCCCCCATTGACTTCCATTGTGTGGACAGGCATATCTTAAAATATCTTCTTTGATAAACAACATAAAAACAGTATGTGGCCCAAACTTAACTTCCGGTTAACCTCTGCAAAGAATCAATAACTGTTGAATAGTTTTAATTGAATACAATTAATTTACAATTAAATGTTCATATAAATAGTTAATATTATTTAAATCTAAACTAAATTATATCATAACCAAACAAAGACTGGAAGTTAACTTCGTGCCAGCGCGTATGTCCGCTGAAACTTGTCTATACAGATTTTGAATGACATGAGGGTGAATAAATGATGACCAAATTTTCATTTTTGGCTGAACTGCCCTTTAACATGGGCAACCTTACAAATGTGCTTATTGGATTGCCTATTTGCTGTTCATTTACAAATCTTAAACACTTATTTCCTGGTTTAAATAGCATTTTAAATAGGATTTTGAAAACTAGATTTATAGTTTGATGATGGGTATCAGACCTCACTATACTGTATGCCCTATAATGTGTCTATAATGAGAAAATGTATACCACATTCCTGTGAACACATGTATATATTTACCCTCTACTTTACAATCTCTATAAAAACGACAACTTTCCCGACAATAGCGTTTCATTAAAAAAGCGCTCGTACTCCTCACTCCATAAAGCCGAAAGTATCCTTGTAATGGCCCTCTCGGGACTGTAGCCTCCAGTGCAGTGTGATCAGAGAGTTCCTGTCGCTGCTAAGTGTGTTTGCGGTGATCAGTCAGCGGAGCCGTTTCTCAGACGTTTCAAAGACAAGAGTGACACTCATTTACTTTGTGAAGATCCTTCTCGCTTTGTTACTGCCTCACAAATCCTTATGATTCTGTCACACTTGGATCGAGACTAGCTCTAAATCTCCCTTGATAGAGAAACAGGACACGCACACATAGATTTAGTTTTTTGGGGGATCTTTCTCTTCTAAAAGTCTGGGCGGTTTGATAAACCCTCTCTGACTGCTGCGTGTTAAACCGCCCTGCTTCTGCCAGTCTACTTGTGCCAGCCCAATGTGGGCATATGCCCTCTCCCCCGGCTCGGGCCCGGATGCTGACACCATCTGTCTAGATGTCACACTCGCGTTTTCCAGCCCATTTCTTTTCACTGTAGGATGCCGTCAAGGTGTTTAACGTCTGTGAGGTTTAGAAAGGAGAGGAAAGCGTTTTCTGCGTTGCTGCTGAGCTTTTTTTATGGCACGTTATTGTGGGCCAGACACACTCAGTCATTCAGAGTGGGAAAAAGGGATCAAATCTAATTCTCTTCAGCTGGATACACAGGAAAACCAATCAGTTTATGACACTGCTGGGCTGTGTAGCAAAGCGGCCGTTTAGAAGGGAGATTTATGCCTTTTCAGAAAAATCAGCATGTCTGTGATGGAGCATGCATTTTGGAGTTTACGCCGTACGGTGGCCTCAAACGGCATTTGGACCCTTGGCGTATCGAAAAACGTCTGAAGTACACAGGTGTTCGAGTACAGGCACTATAGGCTTTTTCATCACATTTATCATGGACATGTTGCCCTTAAGGTGTGCTTACACTAGACTTGACCTCAATTAATTTCCATTTAAGTGCATGAAAACAGGGATAGGTGCCAAAATATTGTACAGTATATACTGTATTGTGAGAGTATTTGTGTGTGTAATTGTCAGGATATGGGTGCACAGGAAGAGAACCCAGATGCAGGCAGCGGTTAAGGTGTTATCAAAAACAAGATTTATTTTACAGAAAACAAAGACCCACGGCGGGGTAAAACAAGAAAACAGGATGATAAAAACTCAAACTCGAAAGAACATAGACTAACTGAGACTGGACTAAACTAGAACACACTTGACATTAACTATCACTTGACTCGACTCGACTTGACAATCCACAGAGCAGCACTGACGAAACGTCATACCAGAAAAAATGAACGAGCACAGGACCAAGCAAAACGAACGAGCACAGGACAGCAGACACAAGGGCATTAAATAAGGGAACTAACAAAGAAGATAACAATGGGCAGGTGTGGGTAATGAGATACAGGCGGAAAGATAAACAAGGAAACGAGAGGGGCGGGTCCAAAGACGAGACTGGAGAGAGGGCGCATGTTATGTCAGAACCAACAATAACATGCCTCTCTCCACACAAGACATGAGGCTCTGCCATAATTCTGCCACAATACTAATAACGACATGACATGATGAGGCAAAATCATGACAGTACTTGTGTTTATACAGTCATGGAAAAAATTAAGAGAGCATTTCACAATTCTTTTTAGTTTTTCTGAATTTGCCATTTAAATGTAGGCCTATGTGTTTATGTATAATTTTAACTTGATTCTGTGAACTACAAACAATATTTCCCCCAAATTTCAAATAAAAATATTGTTTCTTTTTGTAGAAAATTAAAACTGGAGGAACAGGTCAAAATAAAGGAAAAGATGCTCTGTACTTTACTGTAAAGCTTTCCGCAAAGAACACAAGTTCATTTTCACTTTTAAACAATACAACAGTAATATTTGTATGGAAGGTAAATCCTGCCAAATTTATAAAAAAAAACATTAAATGATGAAAATAAAAACCAGATTAACTACCACGCACAATATGTGCCAAAAGGAAAAATAAAATGATTCATTTTATTATTTCATTTTTACACTTACAATGCGCTGTCCCTGTCAAATTGAAAAAGAAAATGAAATTGGTGATTTGACATTTCATTTTCAGTAAAATGTAGAGGGACTGCCAATTTCATCATTTCATCACGCTTTCATCATTACAGTGTGACTGCTTTTAAGTAAACATAAGCAAGCTATCTCTTTCAGTACATTGGAATTCATCGTAATGTTTGGTTTGAGGTTTAACTTCATGCGCGCGCTGGGCAGACCAAAACTGTTTATGATATAGTCATACGAAAATTGATATGAGAGTAAACGTCTCAGTATACTTTTAAAACAGCCTTGTGTACTTCATTATCATAAAGCCAATCATTACGTTGCCCTATGTTATGAATGCATGTTGTAAATAATGTGCTTGTTTAAATTCCTCACTGAAGTTCAGCTGTCATCGCAAAAAACATACACACAGCACTATTACGTGCAGGCGTGTGTCACTCACCGTGCCCAAAACTAACCATATAACCATCGGCTGATTTAAAAGCATACTGAGCCGTTTACTCTTAAATCTCTCGCGCATGATATCACGAGCGGATAGGTCTGCGCAGGCCGTGCATGACGTTAAACACACCTACTAAACCTCAAACCGAACATTGATATGGATTCCATTGTTCTGAAAGAGAAAGCTGTGGTAATGTACAGTGTGAGCACAGGCCAGTAGGGGATTGGGACGCTATTAGATGCAGGGGACGCGATTGGTTTAGTTTGTTTGTCTGTTCAGACGTCTGTTAACTTACCAGACATGCAGAACTCCACACAGCAACAAGTTCTACACACTTTCATTCGAATTATTTGTTTTCCCAAACGCATATGACGTTTTTATTGTACATATGGTTTTCATTTTTAACATTTAACATCAACATTTAATTTATTCACTTAAATTTGGCAGGGTTTACGTTCCATATATTTGTACATGTATTTAGGAAAGTTAAAAAATATTTTTTATGTGGTTTGATTTTGTTGGAATTCAACAGACACTGGACTGCATGGCCACAGTACATCTAGAAATGCTGTATACATGAAAAACTGTAGTTGTCTCATAATTTTTTAAGGCTGTATACCGTGTTTTTTTAATTGTAATTATGGCTGTTAATAAATGTTACTGTTCATCACTTTCACCACTAAATGAATGAGACATTTCTGAAACATAAAATGAGCCAGTCCCAATGATCATAATTCCTATACCATTCCAGATATACGAATTGCAAATGTCATGCATAATTATATGCTTAATATATTTTTCTGGTTTTCCTCAATCAAGTTTTTGCTCTAGATTTCAGGATTATTGCTCGCCAGTAATACGTTCCAATTGAATTGTAATCATAGCCAGCAAGTGTTCAAAAAGCAATCTTATAAATGTGAGAGGAATAATTAAGTTCTGCTTTATTGTAATTTTGATACAGATTAGATATTCTCTCTTTGTCTTTATGTAAATACAGACACAGAAACTGCTTTCTTTTATTAAAGATGAGCTGCCCAAGGGGGAAACATATTAAATATTTCATCCACAGATATGGTGCTCATTACACAAGACTGTTTTGACATTATTTAATGCTTTGGGGCTGACCCGGCATAAAAACTAAAACATTCTCACACATACACATAAAAACAGTTCCCTTGATGGCAATTTGATCAGAGAGAATGTAGCTTATGTACAAAACCTTTTGACACAACTAGGATTTAAACAATATGAAGGAGAAATAAATGTTCATCTCCACCACTCAAATCCAATTTCCAAGGCACTGAATAATGCAGAAAAACGCTTATGGCAAACCGCATTTTATACCAGTAGCTATAAAATATCTAATATTTTTACAAACCGACGGATCAGATTCATTTCAGACAGTGAAAGATATTAAAGTATCTCGATGAACGGTCTGCCATTATCTACACACCCTCACATTGATCCGACGCTGCTCTTTTCCATGACATTTGTCTCCATAGTGAATGAAGCTTTAAATCTTAAAAATTAACAAACATTTGATACTTTAAAGGGATAGTTTATCCAAAATAAAAATTCTGTCATCATCTACTCATCTTAGATTGGTTCCAAATCTGTATACATTTCTTTGTTCTGATGAACACGAAGAAATATATTCGGAAGAATGCTGATAACCAAATAGTTCTTGGACCCCATTGACCACCAAGGAAAAATGAATTTATATTTTTTCTTCTGTTGAACACAAAAGAAGATATTTTAAAGAATGTAGGACAGCAAACAGTTCTCTGGCACTTTTGACTACCATTGTCATTTTTTCTATACTATGATAGTCAATGGGTCCAAGAAACTGTTCGGTTATAAGCATTAGTCCAAAAATCTTTCTCTAGGGCTTTTCACACTTGAAATCATTAACCCCGGGTTATTCTAAACGCCAGGTAAACAGAATTCTGTGTTATCTGTTTCAAGTTTCACAGTGCTTATAATTTACCAGGGGTTAAAGCAGCCCTTACACACAGGGTTTCTGCCAATCTCATATTAATCTTATCTTAGATTATTTAGTTTGATCACATTTATAAAAGATAGACACAGCTTTACGATTGTTTCCGAAAAAATACGGTGCGTGCGGGGGGGGGGAGGGGTAGGCTGAACCAAAGCACGTGCGCACCCATTCTCAACAAAACACAGACATCAGGTTCATGTCCGGCATCTTTTAGCGCTGGGACGGCTCCATATATCAGTTTCAAACGATCTCCAAATCCAGCGTTATATCCACTGTTTATATAACATTCATCACCCAAATGAAAAAAAATGTTACGAAACAGTTTTATATGTTCGATAAAAAATTTCCGAAACCTGTACGATCGCTGGGGGGGTGTATCGAGCTCAGAAATACTACGTAAAGCGCCCAAATCGTTTTTTGACAAGTTGACCATGTTAAGCATGAGAAGACAGCATGTTTAACATTGTGAAGAAGTCAGAATGCACGAAACACCGTTGCAGGGCCGCTTTAAGAGATAACCCTGGGTATTCACAACCTGATATTTCACAATGTACATCACTAAACCCTGGGTTAACATTCTTATTTGCATATTTGAGTTGTCAACAGTCATGATTGGATAAATACTGCAGCGTCAAACTGACTTAATAAAAATAGTGCGTGGTAACTTTAAATATCCGAATACCTCATTGTTCCACATCTGGGGGAAAATGATGCCTTGCAAATCTTTTTTGGCTGTTTTAAGCCTCATAAGACGTTACTTACTCAAATAAAAAAAAAACTCAGAGGATTGTTTACACAGCGCATGGAGTGACTGTACACAGCTTGTGAAATGAGGAAAGCGCTGTTCAGTTTTTGATTGGGTGTCCGTTGCTAAGCGTCTGGTCGTATCATTCCACCCCAGCTTCGTTTCACACTGCACACGTTTGGCACCGGAATGCAGGGTTAACCCGGCAAAAGCTCTGCTAACCCTGCTTCGATCAGGGTTTCATAACCCAGGGTAAAATGCGGGGATAACCCCGCTTCAAAATTACAAGAGTGAAAAGTTTGTTTACCCTGGGTTGAAAGCGGGGTTAACAATGAAGATATCCTGGGGTTATGTGCAGTGTGAGAAGCCCTTCTGTGTTCAACCAAACAAAGAAATTTATACAGGTTTGGAACAACTAGAGAGTGATAAATATCATGACATAAATGCTTTCTCAGAAACTATATATGTGTCTCTTTAGGAAGCAATTCATGTAATTTGTGCTCACCTTGGTATTTGGAGACAAAAATGAGGTATAACTAGCCCGGCATTTCCTCCTCTCTGTATGACCCCACATCTTTCCCCAGGTTAAACTGTAAGGGCATTGATTCTGTAGTAAACAGAGCAAGCTCTTTTCCCAGCTTAAATGGTACATTAATATACCGCGGGTGTCTCCTGAGGGAGCTCGCAGACGCTCTGCCAACTGAGCTCCAACATGCTCCAAATGACCGGCTGCATCCCACTTATTATCTCAGGAGTCCGTCTTCGAGTCCTTTCCTTTGCTCCCACAAAACCGCCTTCTTTTAGATCGGCTTTATTCTGTGAGACTGCCGATGGCTGAGCATATATGTGTTTTTGTGGCAGGGGCCGTCTTTTGAAGCTCTGTCATTGGCCGTCCTTGAGCCGTTATCTCCTTTGTTTAATTTCCATTGGCCACACACCACTATTGAATATTTTCAAATTAAACCTGTCAGCTGTGTATGAGCTGATGAAGACATATTTGACCATATTAAAGGGATAGTTCACCTAATATTGAAAATTCTGTCATCATTTACTCACCATCTTGTAAATTCAAACCTCAACGGCTCATTTTTTGGGAGAACACAAAAGAAGATATTTTGAAGAATGTGGCAAGAGTGGTCTTCAATGAACTGAAGCGAGCACACATCGCTCCTCTTTCATTAGGTTACATTGGCTCGCTATAGTCGCTCGCTCGGCACCCCTATATCTTCACTCGCTAAACAGACTTATGTACCCGCCACATCCCTACGCTATGCGTCTTGTAGTGCCATCCCAAAAAGGGAAAAAAATCCCTCTCATGCACCTTCTCTGGATCTGTTCCACATTTGGGGAATGATCTGCCCGCTGCTACAAGATCAGCAGATTCTGTAGCCATCTTTAAGAATCGTCTGAAAACACATCTCTTCCGTCAGCACCTGACCGATTAGTTCTGACTTCTATTTCTTTTCTACTCTTTCTATCCTTAAAAAAAACTATACTGTGGTAGGCTATATGAGACCAGTTTAATAACTGAACTTGCTTGTTGTTGTCCTTATGTTGTTCCATTTGCTTCTATTGTTTACCTCATTAGTAAGTCGCTTTGGATGAAGCGTCTGCTAAATGACTAAATGTAAATGTAAGCTTGGCAGATTGATAAAAATCTGTGCCTTCTGAGCCATAAATGTTTTTGTGCTATATGCATTAAGCGGCCTGTAAATATCTCTAGCCGATCCATGAATGTCTGGAAACAACATGTTGCTTGAGATGTTTCCTTAACCTTTGAACCTTAAAATGGGCTTTGTGATCATTTTTAGATTTGTAACATCAATTATATGTTTCCTACAGAACTAAATGGAGTGTTGACAACCAAAAAAGGATTTTTATTAGTAGCGTATGATTTGTAAATCCATGATATTGACGTCTTGCTGCTCTTGCTCTGGATTGCGCAGCCATGGCGGAGGGAAAAGGGCAGAGAGCAACTTGAATTTCTTTCTCCAATTTAAACCCTGGGTAACCTCACAGTCTGCCTCCAGGAAGACTGTGGGATTTGCCAACGTTTACCTACCCACAATCCATTATTTAGTGCTGGATAAAGGCTGAGGGCGGAATCGAGCTTTACTGTTCCCTCTGTTCGACTGCAGTTTTTATAAGAGAGCTCTGAATTGCGATTGCTTTCGTTCTCAGGTTATATTTGACTGGATCTTATGCATCATTCAGTTGTTTTCAGCGAGCAGAGCACAGAAACGCAGGCAGACGGCCATCGTGGTGCTAAGAAGGCTTTAAGCGTTAAATCTTACTCTGACACAGCTCTTCAAGTTCTGCTAATCCTCACATTTGTTTATTCAAGATGAAAAAGATATTTTATAACAACATTTGTGATGCATGTTACACTTGGCTCTTTCCACACACTGTGAGAGGAGAAAAATTGATGTGAAAATGAAAATAAGTCTGTATCATGTGCAGTTCAGAGCACCATATTGTAAAATGAGACTTTAAAAACATACACAGTTGGGTTCCCTGTGGCTTACTTTGGCTGAGAGAGTTTTGCGAAATTGCCATATTAAACTTCAGTGGGCAACAACAAGTTTTTTATTTATTCCATTTTCTATTTTGAAAGTGGTACGGCAGGGACTCTTTAATGACTGCTTGAGCAACATCTTCACAGCAGTACGTCAGTACGCAATATTCCAGCCCATGCGGCACGTTTCCTCCTCACTAGTTATGATTCCAAGAAATACAGTAAATGATTAAAGGTTTTGAAAAGTTCACTGTCAGCTTTATGCGCAAGTGTGACAGCTGTAGTTGAGGCGTCTTATACAAGCGAAATGTTATTTGTGAACAGATGTTGCTCTCTGCATTCGTATGTGCCACTTCGACTTTTTTACTATATAAATGTTGTAAAATATTTGGAAGTCTGGTGTGACATTTCAAGCTGTGACATCAGTGTGACAGGCTACACTTCATCTAAAACTGCTTTAAACAAGACTTTTCTAATCGTTGTATATTTATTATGCATGTAGTTTTGGTACAGAACTTGTTAATTGACATATTACATTGACAACATTGGCATATATTATGTGGTATATTGCAATTTGTTTTTCCTTCGGTTGATTTAGCTAAAACGAGTTAACACTGTGGCATTTGCAAAACATGAAGCGTCCCAAAAAGCCCAACATCTCAAAATCATGGCAAAGAAACAGCCTTTACTTCTACTAGTTCTTTATGAGCGCACTGAAATTAAAGGTCGAGTGTATGACATTTTGCGGCATCTAGTGGTGAGGTTGCAAATTGCAAGCATTGGCTCCCACCACCCCTCCCTTCAGAAGCACTACGGGGGCTGACATAAGATTAAGATGTCTTCACATTTCACTTCTTTGCCAAGTGAGATAACATATTTTTGAAACGCGCTCTATAGAGAAGTATGTCTGTTTAGGGTTACTGTAGAAACAACATGGCGAATTCAATACAAGGCTACCCGTGGTGTATACAGATCAGCACTGAGATAAATATGGCAGCACATTGATAAAGTGTAATCTCATTGGTTCTTGCATGGCTTGTGACGAAAATATTTGGATTTTTGTCCTTATTCGCTATCATGTAAACAAACAAATATGGTTTGTTCAATAGTGCATTGTAATATGTGTCCAATGGAGCAGAGGAATGTCATTACAACACCTGACATTACGGCAAGCAATTCTGTGATTCTCTCAGCGAGAGCCCAGATTCTGCCTCCTTCTTCTTCCTTAGCATTTGGCTGTAACCTTTCCAAGAGTCCTGCGTGAGTCATTGAGACGATAGGTGCCTCTGCTCTTGCAGAACAGTAAGGGCACCGAGCCCAGGCCTTTATGACTCTGACCTTTAACAGACAGCTACAAAGATGAAACTGCACCAGTGAAATGAACAGCACGTGTGCTGCCCCGGCAAAATGAAAAATCATTCTGTGAATGGCACAGATTCTTTCTTTGGGGGGGCTTGAAGAGGTCAGTGGCTCGGAATACGAGATGAGATCCGTATCAAACAAATGCGGCAGACCCAAATGGCAACAAACAGACGAACGTTTCAACTGAAACTGACTTTCAGGAGCTTTCAATTTGTTGCGATTATAACTTTGAACCTTTTAACCACATCGCGTGGCTTTTCGAGCCCCCGGCTGACCATCAAATAGAATCCCCCACGAAAGTCTTAGAGCCTCGAGTCCTCCTTATTGTAGCGCCGTGACTGGATGTGCGATCAAACACGCAAGCCTCTCTATTTGTTTGCTGGTCTTCAGTCCAGTGGGAACGAAGTGCTGAGATTAATTTTTGATGGAGCGTGGCAGCGCAACCTTTCCTGCTTTCCCTCAGGTAGGAAACTCCTTACTGACCTTTCAATAGACACCTGTCACCACACTGTTGTTGGCCCAGCTGCTCCTCTGAATCTTAAAGATGAACCGAGATCAATATGGAGCACTAACTGTAACCACCCGAGGACAGAAGTTTTGACTTGCCGTCAATACCAAGCAGGGTTCCATCAGGCAAAATCCATCGTCACCGTAGGCTGTGATTTCTCACGTTCCCCCGACTCGCTTTCCGTTCAGACCGAAAAATTATTTTGACCACGAATGACTATTTTAGTGTGTTTTAGTCCTTTGGCAGATATATGTTGTATAGGGTATCTCTTTTTAAATTCAATATGACATTATTAATTGATTTTACCAAGAAAAGAGGACTGAATAAATTTATCGAGCCATACTGTAATCGTAACTGTAAGATCCCAGATGGTAGTGTGGGCTGAGGATCCATTTTTAAAATGGTTTATCTAAAAATGGAAAGTCCAGAGACAGGGGTCGGTGATTGGCTGTGTTGCATCAGCGATTAATCCCTGTTGGAAGATGCTGTAACTCCTGCGTTTTGCTGGCAAAAAGCCTGTTTCTCCATTGATGAGAATTCAAAAATAGCTCTGCGTTTGGATGAAATGCATTTGCTTGCAAGCAACATATACATTGCAACATTTATTAGTAGATGTTGTACCATTTGCTTGTTTTATTTTGCATGCCTTTTAATAGCTTGAAATGGACTTAAGGATTTATCTTTTGGGTCCAGAGTAGCTGGAAAAAGTCAGGTTGGATACTTTCAGTGCTGCATACATCAGGTCATCGTCTTTGAGATGAATAGGAATGCTAAAGAATATTGAATATCTTCAGGTATTATATACTGTGACTGGCATGAGCCTGATGCGACAGGCTCTGTTTTTGGTATGAAAGTCAGTTCAGACAGGCATACAGTGCTAATGTTATCTCTTATGATCAAAGTGAATGATTCATTATTCAAATGATTTAAATTAGTTAGAAAACTAATTATTTTGTGACTATAATGCCTTGTAGAAATTGAGTGATACATGGGATACTGTACATTAAATGACAATAGACAATATTATTCTTTCCATCAAACACTAAAGTAAACGCATAGGCTTTAGGCTTCTGTGCAGAACTAATGCAAGGTTAGCGGTCCAAAACGGTTGTTCTGATGTCAAGCTGAAGTCACTTGTTTTCAGAGTCACCTGTTGCAGTTACTTCCTGCAAGCTGTTCAAATGAAAAGCATGATGGGAAACGATTTTCTGAGGCCTAAAACTCATTGGTTTGAGTCAATTGTGTAAAATTTTTATTTGATATATACTTTTCTTATTTTATTTAATTTACTTTGGAAAAAAGTTTTTATTAATATAATAAATTATAGATTTTTTTCTTTTTATTTAGACTGATAAGCATTTAAAGCCCAATAAAAATAATACTAAAGTATATTTAATATTAAAGATAACATTTTTCCTGTCTGTTGGAATATTTAGGATTTGGTATCGGATTGCTTTACATGAAAATGTACTGAATTTTAGCTCTGTCATTTCTGCAGTATATTGAAATAACCAAAGACGCATGCTGGCTGCTGCTTACTGTCCCTTTTCTCTCTATTCATCTGCTTTTTCTATTTCTCTGTCTAGCCGAGAAATCTGCTCGCCGCAAAGGGAAAAGCCTCTTCCAAAAGGTGACAAAGAGTGGGACGGCTACTTGCTACCTTATTGAGGAACTGATCTATTCTTCTGACAACTCAGATATGCAGAGCCTTTCACTGTGAAGATTATAGAAAACTCTAACAAAACTCTTTTTTTAACATTTCATTTTGTGTTTGAAATGAAAAAAGTCCACTGGTGAATCCTCGGTATCAGTATGGTTTAAAAAACGAACACATCAGATGTGTCTTTGAATAGTTTAGAGAATAGTGGCGAATCGATTCGCGGTTGATAACTGTACGTTTATTCATCATTGAGTTTACATTTACATTTAGTCATTTAGCAGACGCTTTCATCCAAAGCGACTTACAGATGGGGTAAACAATGGAAGCAATTGGGACGACAAAAGAACAACAAAAAGCATAAGTGCAATAAAACTGCTCTCATATAGCCTACCACAGTATACAGAGCTAATTTGGAAGTTTTTTTTTTTTTAAAGAGTAGAAAAGAAATAGAAGTCAGAACTGATCGGTCAGGTGTTGACCGAAGAGATGCCTTTTCAGACGATTCTTAAAGATGGCTACAGAATCTGCCGATTTTGTAGCAGCATGCAGATCATTCCACATAATTGGAACCGATCCAGAGAAGGTACGTGAGAGAGATAAAAATTTCAGAAAGAGAGTTAAAAATAGTTAAAGACAATGTTGTGTTGATTCAAAGCGCAAATGACGCAATCCATGCGCAAACGTGCCACACTTCCACAATTTTGACGTGCGGCCCACTCATTATTCAGTGACGCATTTAAGACGACGAGAGAAAGTCGTTTGTGGTGCTTCATGATCGCCACCTCACATTTATAATGATGACACCTGTCAAATTTATAATCTGATCTCTAGATATCCATTTGTCAGCTTTTAAGCCTTTTATTGATTGCAAGAACAAGTTATTATAATTATTATTATAACATTTACATTTCAGCGATTTACATTGCATTATACTAAACATTTGTTTCTAAGTTTGTCCAATCCCCTGGGATCGAACCCATGACCTTGGTGTTGCTAACTCGACACTCAGGATAGCAAAAGAAAACTATGATGAGCATTTATGATGAGCATTTCCGAAAAATGATCCGATCCGTGACCTTAAATCCTTAAAATGATTCGAAGCGTGACTTTTGTGATCCATTGCACTACTAGTAGAGAATATCTAAAGTGTCCAGACTAAAACATTGTTAAAATCTTAACGTGTCCTATATTCTTTGTATTTGTTCTGACACATTGATGATTTGCTTATTAAATCATTTATCTAGCAAACACTTTTATTCAAAGTGACTTGCAGTCCATTAGAATTTTTTTTTTATTAGTATGTGTTCCATGGAAATGAAACCCATGACCTTGCCGTTGCTTGTGCCAAGAGTTGAGCTACTGTACAGGAAGCCTCACTAGGGTTTGGAGCCAAAGTTGACTGGCTAGTCTAGCTAAAAGGTATCAAGAAATAAGGATTTTAGAAAGAGGATTATTGTGAGCTTGCCAGTGCTAACTCGAGCTTTGCTGGGTTGTCATAACTGCTGAATGTTTTTGCAACCAATTCAAGTTCTTACATTAAATTTGTATTGGCTCTATACCAGTTTTTTGTTCTAGGTCGACACTCGACAGTAATACTAGCAACTTATATTCGCATAATTATAATCATAGGCCTAGTGTTGTTTTTTTGGGCTCTTTGGATTCTTTGTTTGGCTCGTGCTATGTTGAGGTGAATGACTTTGTGTTTTGTTTGGTGAGATAAAATGTGCTGAGTTAGAGGGAATGGTTTAAAGGGATAGTCCACCCAAAAATAAAAATTCTGTCATGAATTACTCACTCTCTAGTTGTTCCAAATCTGCATACATTTCTTTGTTCTGTTGAACACAGAGAAAGATATTTGGAAGAATGTTAGCAACTGGTAGTTCTGGGACATCCGTGGGACCATAGTGGGAAAATTTTAAATGGTAATCAAAAGTGCCCCAGAACTGCCCCAGAACATCAACACTGCCAGAAGTTTATCGGAGGTCAAATTTGATTTTTATAGTCATAATCACAGTTTCACCCGTTACCTAAACATGTCAGAAACAAATGGCGCTATCCAGACATTATGATGTTAGAGCAAGCACAATACGTTAGGCTAGAGCTTCGATCTTTATTTTGGCCCAATCCCATTTCTACCCCTTACACTTTCCCCTACCCCTCTGTTAAGCACATTCACATGAAGGGGTAGGTATGTCTCAATTCTCTTTTGGTTGGCGGGGTAGGGCTAAGGGCCGTATAGCCCTTCAAACTAAGATTTTTTTCAGGACCTCACTTCCAACGAAGGGGTATGAAATTTTCCAACATGGCTGCTCAAGCGAGTATAATGTAAGCCTTTATTTAGGGTTTAATGAGGATTTAAACAACAAATAATCATCTTGTTTATGTTAAATTTAATGTTGAGTTCAGTTTCTTGTCATGAATACTTGAAACGTTTATAAAAAGTTGCTTTAAAAAAATTATAACGTAACCCATTACTGATTGCTCAATAGAACCTCAACATATACAACTGCAAAAAGTTCATTGTAATCAGGGCCGTCTCCGGAATGCAAATACAAACCGGGGGATAGCTGAACGCGCTCCGAGCCTCCGACCAATCCGGCGAACAGACCGGGATCGGGATGCGATCACAAACACAGGGTTAATCAAAACGCGCTGCGCCTTCCCCGGCCCGCTTGCGACCGCACTCTGGAGACGGCAAACGGAGGGGTGTGTGGTGAGCTGCTTTTTTGTAATCCACGAAACTGATATGACTGCAGCTGACAGCAGCATCTTGGAAGTTTGTGATTAACAATGCCTTATCTCCGTCGGATCAGTGGCATATTATAATGACAGTGTAGTAGTGGTGTCCCATTTCTTAGGGGAATGTTTTTAACCAATCCCCTTGCCACTCTGTTTCAAGGGACAAAGGGAAGGGACGAGCGGTAGTTGAAGCGGTATAAATAGATTTGGGATTGGGCCTTTGTTTACTTTATTCCGAGTCACTTTCACATCCTGAATATACTTCAAATTCATATTGCGGGCTCTCTTATTGCTTTTGGCTGAAAGCACACATAATTTTTTTTCCAGAAATATACCTTTGTGTCGGACATAACAAAAGGGGGTTCTTCTGAGAAGGGTCAATTGTGAGATGCTAACATTCTTCCAAATATCTTTGTGTAAGAAATGTATGCAGGTTTGTAACAACATGACAGAATTGAAATTTTAGGGTGAACTATCCCTTTAAATTAAGTACATTTAAGGTACAGTTTTATACAAAAATCTTGCCTCTGTACAATATTTGTGATCTTTGAACTTCAAAGGAATCTGACATAATACTGTGTACACACAGATACCATATTCACACCTGTTTACATGTTTATCTGCATTTAACTATAAAAGGCAAGCATCTCTTTTGCAAACATACACAGATATTAAGACAATGAGTTTAAGTAATGAATACCTCCTTTATTCAGTTAAAGTTTGTAGCAGAGGCTGTGCTTTAGCAAGTTTGAGACACGATAAGGTCTGTACTTTTGCCTTTAAACATTTCACTTAGTGTCTGGTACTGCTGATGAAGCACTCATTCAGTGAAGAGCACATACTGTACAGTAATGAGGAGGTTATAGAGTTCCACACAGCCTTTAATCTCTTGTGCTGAAGCTCATGTAGCTAATGAGAGTCTCACTTTGTTCTCGCTGATGTTTAATTGCCTGGAATGGGCAGTGAATCATAGATTGTTCCCCGTCGAATCACCTCTGTGAATCTTTTGCTGCGAGAGAACAGATGTTCACCACCCCGGGAAGATACTCTGATGGGTTTTAAATGAAGAATCAAATCTGTTCATTTGGTGTGTTTATCTTTTTAGATTTTTATATTATTAGTATTCTGATGTTTTGTTAATAATTGTGATTCAGTCTTTTTTTACTGTTGGCTTATTTAGACCCTTAGTATATAATCATTTTTTATCATGCATGTCTAATTGTTGTAAAGTAGTCTAGTGAATCAGATTTTTATATTCTACCGCATACATTTTCATTCTCAGCTTTTAACTCGTAAGTGGAATTTAGCGAGGCGTGCTGCATGTAGTACTTAATGTAGTAATGCTGCATTGCTCAAATGGTAGAAAATGTACAATTGACGGAATTTACATACAGCTTAGGGGGCTTTATTTAAAGGGATAGGTTGGTTGAATTGTCATGAATTCAAGACTCCCCTTCAAGTTGTTCCAAACCAGTATGCATTTCTTTGTTCTGTTGAACTCAAAGAAATGTGTTTGGAAGAATGTTAGTAACTGACAGTTCAGGGCATCATTCATTTGAACACCAGAAGAAGATATTTTGAGAAATGTATTAAAGCAAACAGTACTGGGCACCTTTGACTACCATTTAAAAATGTTCTACTACGGCACAAATTCATGATCGAATTATAATTTTTGGTGAATTATCCCTTTAATTAAAAAAATCACTGTGTTTTTTATTTAAATTAATATTTCTTTAATTACACATTAAACTATGAGCATTTTAAATTTCTGTTAAAATATGTTTAATTTATTAATAGCATAGAATATATTAGAGAATGCATTTAAGGATTAATACAAAAATGAAAGATTAAAAAAATGAAAGCCTTGACTTAAAAGCTAAAAGCAAAGCGCTGTGAAATAGAAGTTGAAGATATGGAAAGAGTGAAGGAGGAGAAAGTTTGCAGGATGAGTGAAGGCAGAAGTGACTCAGAAAGCGCCTCTTATTTGTTCTTGGGTGCATGATCAAACCCGTGCTATTTCAGAAGCCTTCATCTCTACCTGAGCTCGTAGCTCCTCTTCCACAGCGAGCAGCTTCATTTTTTGTTCGTTATCGGCTGGGGCAGACCTCTTTCTCTTCACACAGGAGGAAAGAATCTGATTTGAGAAGCCCATTTTTCCCAGAGCCTCATTAAAGGGTGGGCGAAGCTACTTCTCACTTCCTCTGTTGTTCGGCCCCGCCATCGCCAAAAAAACCTCTCATCTGAAATAATCCTGGTTAGAGAGGGAGGCAGGTAAGATACTGGAGAGATTGTGCAAAGCAAGATGGATCCCGCTGCCAAAAGGGCTCCAGCATCAAAGAGACCCGTGAGGAGAACACCGACTCCAGCCACCGAGAGAGAGGGAGGGCTTCTTTGAAAGGTACCCGTAACATTATTATCAGGATGTGGATGTGGGTTCTTGACGGTCATACAGATGTGCTCCAAAGTTCATTCCCTCCATCTGAACACCAGAATGTGTGTGGCTTTCAATTACTGTATGATAATTGTGTACTTTTTTCAATCTTGACGACAGGATTTATCAAGTGACTTTGGACAAATTATTATAAAAACTTGCTCACAGTCGTGGTAACATAATCAACGAGAGTAGTGAAGCAAAACTTTGACTTAAAAAGAGGTGAAAAGGAACAAATCCTTGTATGATTAAATTATTGCCAAGTAGGTCAGGCACAATAACAGCCAGTATGATGATATTGTCTATTTAATATCCTTCTGATACATCGGATGTCCAAATTTACTGTTTTTCAGGTAATGGAATAAACAGTGTTCTTTTAAAATGACTAAACGCTATAATTTTTTAATACTTTTTGTTAGATGACAAAGGGTGATAATAAATAATGATTTTTGACGAAAAATAAAAATCACAAAATATGGAGGAATTAAGTTTTGTGATTTTAAATTGATAATGCTGCATTTAGGCTTCTAACATACAGGTATGTATACTGTATACTGTATATATATATATATTATATTAATTTTAGAAGTTCCTTATATCTTATTTTGGTGATTTAATACGGAAATATGGAGATACGAGATTTCAATAGTACAGCCAATAAGATTACACAGTACGGGCAGGGCTACTTGTTTTTATTTCTATTTGTAATTAGCAATATGTTTGTTTATGCATCACTGTATGCAATTCATAAACAAACATAGATCAAATATATATCCAAATGCAATTCAAACATGCCCGTCATGTGTTTAGATTCACTTTATTCTGTATGGTTGATTCAAAGATTATATAGATCCAGGTCCAGTTTTTTGAGTCGCTTGTTCATTTCTGACTCCCTTTTCCAGCTCCTTCTGCCAATGCAGCCTGTTCATGACATCACAAAGCAAAGTAATAATGATTCCCTTCAGGCACTTCTGAGTAAATGGCCAGCATTTCAATATTCACTGTCTGCTCTTGATAATAGATGTAGGCACAGCACACTACACAATATTAGACAGAAATAAACATGCCCTTATGAATTCTTGTAGATAAACATTACACACGTTTTTATGAAAGCAAAAAGAAAATGAGCTGGCTGCAGCATTAGAACCGACAGAGAGAAAATGAGAGAGAGAGAAAGAGAGAGGGATGGTGCCAATCAGATCTTAAAAATCCTGTAGCACCTTGCTGCTTCCTTCTTGCAGCTGTCAATTTCACTTACCAGTAGGAAAGAGACCGGCGTAGGTGTGTGTGCGTGTATGCCAGCGGCCTGTTGGTACCGAACGATAATTGGGCAGTAAGTCTGGAAAAACATGTCTGTGACCCCTGGGACTATAATGATCAAAGAGGGACTTTTCAAGTGGTCACAAAGTTAAGCTTGTTTTCTCTGATTCATTCACTTTTACTGACACCGTTAGCTACACTGACTGCATGTCTGTGACGGACAATAATTGAATGCTCAGCCATCAGATTTCCTCAGAATGACACTTACAGTATTCACGCTTCAAACCCACATGTCACAATTAAAGCTCCTCAAGATCACTTCACATTCATTTGGGTCTGAGCTCTTCAGCTTTGGAGCATTTAAAATGTTCGCTCATGAATTGCTAAGTAATGAAACCTTAAAGCGGGCACTGTTTTAACGCCATTATGAATCATCTTTCCCGTCAAAGGCTGCTTTTAAAATATTTTCAAGGAGTTCTTTGTTATCCAATAATTCGACGTCCATGTCAGAATAACCAAAATTGCCTGCTTAAAAAAATTGTTTTTTTATGTTAAGGTAATTGTAGAGAGCCATTGTTTTAATGGCTTCTACAACCTCCACAAATGGCTGCCTACAATTTCTGCTTGAAGCCACATAACTGCACAACAAAAGAGACCTTTTCCCTGCACTGCAAATCCCCATTGTTAAAATATCCCATTAAACATCTAAAGGTGACTTTTCCTTTCAATGAAAAGACACAGAAAAGCATGCAGAGAGAGCGAGAGAGAGAGAGAGAGAGCATAAGGGGTATTGATTGACTGAACCACTATTGGCCATAGTCTTGTTGTCCACCTGCTTTTCGCCTCAGTCACAGTGACGATCGCTCTCCCCTCTCTCTTTCTCTTCGGGCATGTTTTGCTCATTTAACTTCATTACAGCGGCTGACAGCCAGAAAGTCAACAAACAGCCTGGTATGATCACCTGCAGATTCCCCCCACCCCCCTGGGTCCACCTCAGCCCCTTCTGGGCTATTCAGGTCCATTTCCCTCCCGTCCATTGCTCAATTGCATTGATAACAGTCTGACAGGCCACAGCAGAAGCCTGGAAACATTGTCCTTCTTTCTCCACCAGAAAAGCCATTCAGCAAGGTCACTGATCCCCAACTGACAGCCCAACTGCCAGCTACAAACTGCGTCCAAATGAAAGAATTTCTCTGAAGTGTTGAGCGTGTCTCTCTGCCAGCCTCCTCCTGAAAGGAGACGAGTAAGCAGGCCACCACAGAGAGAAAGTCCAGGCGCTCGTCCAGCAAAATTCAGTATCAACAAAGCAACATTTTCCCCCCATAAAGAACCTCCCTGTGTCAACAATCGCACAAGGCACACTGTCCAATCCATACGTACCCATGGGATCGGGGTAAATGTCAACACTATGCTTGTATTAGTTATTTATAAGTCTATAATACCTTTATTTATTAAACATTAGCAGGTCGATCTGAAATGAGGATCTGAGAAATTGCAAATCCATAATGGGACACTGACATAAAGTACATGCTGAGCGATTTACACCTCAGCAGGTTTACAAATAGATGGACCGAGGCATCTGTTACGTTTTTGTGAGGTATTTTTAAGGCATTTATGTTTGCTTGTATTAATAATGTATGAATAATCGGAGCGCCGGCTTTCGGAGACGTGTCGGAAAAGTTGCAGTTTTTAAATTTAGAGATGCTGTTACTGCACGTCTGACTTTTAGACATTTGAGCAGGCTCATAACAGCCTGTTCCAACATGAAGTATTTATTCTATATTTGCTCTCAGACTGAAGCAAAATGTCATCTTTAATAACGTTATTAAGTTACCTTGCCCGTTCAATTCAGTTAACCTTAACCACAACATAGCCTACATATACTTTGTATGTGATCTTTAAACTTCATGTATATGTATATCTTATGAACAGTGTATATATACTTTATATAGATACAGTCTTTTATGTTGACTTTGCATTGAGCTTACATGCTGTTAAGATTTATTGAAATGGCACCGTTGAACCATTTAAAACCAACTAGTGAAGAAAAAATGTGTTTGTGAAATGTAGTGGCTGGTTGCAACGCCAAAGAAGAATATTTATATAACACCCCTTATGCACTTATATAAGCTGCAACCTTAAATTTAAAGATAAAAAATGTACATAGACATGTTAAAATTATTGATCATTCATGACAGGGATTCTTTAGATTTGAATGGAGGGGTCATTACTACTAGCACATTTCATGATGGACTCAGACTCTTCTGTGATGGAGCTGATGTTTGGTTGATAGTTACACATTGCTGCGCTCTCGCTCTTTCTCCCTTTCATTAGTCACTCTTTATCAGCATGAGGGGAAAACGTATCAGGCCTCTTCACAGAATCTTACAGTCTAATTCCGAATGCAGGAGCTGCCTGGCAACATAGTGATACTCTATCATAAATAACAACCCACAGTGCCTCTGTTTCATAAGCCCTGTGGCTCTATTTTTGTTTGTCTCTCAGGATGGCTGGCTGTCGGATAAACACTGTAAATTTGGTCGAATGCGAGGTACGGGGCTATTCTGAGCTGCGGGTGGCTTCGTGTTGATGTAACCGCATTCGGAGGGTCTCTGCAGGGGGTCTATTACAGAATCACACAGGCTTTAACACGACACAGATATAGACTGCCTTTCCAGAGAGCGTGTGCCCTGAGAAATAAGAGCAGATCAAGCCAAGAGCTGGCATGCGTGGGACTGCTGGATGTGTGCCTGAGGTTGATTAGGTAAAACTTGGGTCACAGTTTGCATGGGGTCTAAAGCAGATCTAACATGCCTCGAGATCGAGATATGTCACGTGACAAAAATTGGCAGGTTATTTGCCAAGCAATGATTAGAAAAATCACAATGAAAAGAACATACACTGTTTAAATTGATATACATTATAGTTATTGTATGGAAAAATGCTTTTCCGGTCGGAGTACAAGATGAGGAAAATGTGCACATGATTCAAACAATTTAACACAATTTTCTCATAGCAAAGGAAACATATTTTAGATGTTTCCAAAAATATAAGATTTCGAGGAGATTGACCAGAGGAACTGAAAATTGACTTTATTTCTTGAATAAGTGATGTGTGTGAGTTGCTTTGCACACATTAAACCAATTAAACCCATTAGATAAAATCGTTCAGAAGCTTCCTGAATCCAAGTTATGCGTTCCCTGATAATTCAGTGACCTTTTCTGTCGTATTTTTCTAGTGAATCTCAGGACTTTTCAATTCAGAAGATTCATTTGATCTCTGAAATATAAACACGAATGATTGAATATAATAATTTTCAATATATATTATACAGTATGTTAATGTTATAAATATTATATAATTAAATGCTGAATATACTTTTTAAAATGTTGGGTTACTTTCAAAAACAGTATTCAAAAAATACTGGTTCAAAAAGGTACAATCCAAGCCAGTAAAAAGGTAAATTAACCCCGAATACGGTTCATATTTGACCCAACAAATATATATAATATACTGTATATGTAAATGTTATAAATATAATATAAATAAATGTTGAATATAAATATACTCTAAAAATGCTGGATTATTTTCAACCTAGCGTTGGGTCAAAAATGGACAAACCCAGCCGGATTTAAATTAACCTGGCATATGGTTCATAATCAGAACAATGGGTTAAACCAGCCCAGCATTGTGGGCTGAAACAACCCAACGGTAGTAACCCAGCATTTTTTTGAAATGGAGAGAATATTAAATGTTTTCAGTGTTAAAGTCTGCTGAATGAAAGCTACAAACCCTGACTGACATTTTCGGATTTTGTAGAAGTTGGAGTGAAGAGAAGGGCACACAAATGTAAATCAGCCTTTAAAAAGGACACACCATTACTTTAAGTTATACAGCAGCCGCAAGTTTAACATATGTAAGTGCTCGTCGTCTTTAAAATGCCATTTTGAAGAGTCCGTCTGAAAGCATTTAGTTTGAAATTCAGGAACTATTAAATCAGGATATCGATTACTGAATCCAATAACATGCCTCCATGAGACCTACATTTAGTTTAAGGCTAAGGACAGGCCTGGTTATCTGGCGCGCTGCTTTAAGATTATATCTTCTAGAGATGGGAGTATGAATTCATGGAAACATTAATGTTGTGTCTCACATACAGGCAACCTGTCATTTTAAATGGTGTATAGGTTGGTTGCTAAGTGTATGTGTAAGTACATTACATTAAAAAATGTATGTTTTATTTTGTGACAACATCTAAATTAACACATTTATTTAAATATAATGTATTATAATCCCATAATGCATTGGCAGATTTGGGGAAACTGTAGTTTAACCTAATTGTAATCTAATTACAAACAAGGTGACCTAAAGTCAGCGGTTAAACTGGGATATGTTATGTGCCGGGGATCTGTGGGGGATTTTGAGCAGATTACAAAGCTGCATAAGGATAAAATCTTTCTGTAGGCCTGTGCCCTTTCCCTGTGTCAATCTTAAATCTCTTCATTTATTAATGTCCACAGAATTGTGTACTTCCAGTAGTTTTCTTTCAAAACTTCATACAACATTCACAATGATGACCGAAAGGAAACACAAGCGCATGCAGACACCATAAAAATTCAGAGTATAAAGTCATAATAAGTGTTTGGAATGTCCTTAATCAGATTCACACAAAATCTGTGTCTTATACCTTATTTGAGTCACTTATTTCATATATATATTCACATATAATACCAACCCTCCATCTTACACCAGAACACAATGTGATATTGTCTATGTGTGTGTGTGTGCTTGTTTGAGTACTAGGCTGTGTGTGTGTGTGTGTATGTGTGTGTGTGCATGTGTGCGTGTGTGCGCGTGTATGTGTGTGTGTAAACATCTTAGGAAGTGACTCACATCCTATTGACGGTTCCCTTGATGCATTCAAATAAATGTCATCTAATATCCAATGGAGATGTGTGTTCCCCACAGAGCTGAATCCCCCTCAACCCAGCCAGACCTAGTGCAGCTTTGTCTCCTGCCTAAACATTTATGACATTTACAGTGCATTATCCAGTACTGAAGGAAAGTGAGAGAGAGAGAGAGAGAGAGAGAGAGAGAGAGAGGAAAGTGCATGCGGGATGGCGCCACTCACTCAGGTGTAGTCAGAGATGGATTGGGATTCTGTCTTTGTAAATATCACATACATAATGCAATAGTTTGTATTATACAGTATATATGAATGTAGTCTAAATACAGTATACATTGATTATTTTTTATTGGTATTTGTATTGGGGACCAAGGTAATTTTAGTTCAGACTGGGTTGTATTGGAAAAACTTAACTCAAGGAAAAATTTAAATGTTGCCTCAAAAATAAACCGAAGTAAGTTTAAAGCAGTAAAATTATAATAATAAACAAAAACTAAAAAATGAATTAATCTTATATAGCAACATTTAAAATGTAAATTGTGATTGCATTTCTGACAGCATTTGTTTTGTGTTTTTGAGTGATTGGATTAGTTTGACCTTCACTGTCTACTTAGTCAAAAATATGGCAATTGTGAACACGCCCGTATCCCCCAGAGGTGTAGATTGTCAATAAAGTCAGTGTGTCTAGAGAGGAAAGATCCTGTTGACAACTAGTTTAATCTTCCTTTAGGATTAGATAATTAAGACAAAAAGTTATGGGTTTTAGGTAAAGCAGACGTGCGACAAGACGGTAACATTTCTGCATCTGTGGATCATTAACGGGTTGTTATTTTCTTGTGATTGTGCTGTAAATCATTAGCTCACTACTTTCCAGTTGGTTTCTACTTTTGGGTTGATGCACACTGGGATAATTGGTGATGTCTGGATCGCAATCAGTCATCTAGTTCAATAGAACAAGACTTGCTGTTTCTCTCTTTAAATTATTTTGATAGTTCAGTGTTCGATACACTAAAGATGGAGAGTAGCAATTATCATATCGTCTCTGAATTATTCATCAGTTTTGGAGTGGGATTGCACTCCTCGCAGGTTTGGTTCAGAAGTGTGTATCACTGCTGTGTGTCTGTCAGAACACAAACAAACGTGATGGACGGTTTCTTCAAAGTCAAGGGAGAGGACACAGTATAGAAAGAGGGTGGAGAAGGATGGTTGTGCTGTCCGTAAGGGAGGCTCTTGGATTCATATGAGGAAAATGCCAAATAACAAATTGATAATGCTTACACAACAAGGTATTTTGTCAAACAACAAGGTATTTGCATCAAACTCGTGACACTTTAGTATTCGTGTCCAAATTGGTGCCAAACGCATTGTTTTGTATTAAGGTGAATGTTTTTTGAGCAAACATGTTTACCAGTCATAATTCATCCGCACAACAAAGCGAGGCAAGACAGGCAATTTGGCATTAGAGATAGAGAGGCTGTCGAGACTTATATTAAATGATCACTCCATTACTCTTGTACCTGAGATTAATGCTGGCTGGGATGAAGAACTCTGGGTAAGTTTTTGGCTGTCTAGCAGATTCCGTTCCCTCAGGTCTATCTGTGGTCGTTGCAAATCAATTAAAATCGCTCACCTCCTGAATGCACATGGCCACTCTCCTGAATATTGATTTCTTATTAAACTCTGTGGTATAACTGTCTGTGGTGAGAGTTAGAAGACGTCCGGGAATTGTACATCTGACTTTGGGGAGTTGGACAGATAATGGGCATTAACTTACTTTGGACAAATATTTCCCACAAAGGACCATGACTTATCTAGAATGTATATCTAAAATGTGTTTCTCAACTTCTTGAGTACATCATAATGTGTTTTTTTATGCTATTATACTTGATATAATGTAACATTATGGCTTTTATTACAGTGTAAAATAAACTTACCTTACCGTTTCTCTCCCTTCAATTAAACACCTGACCTTGTTTTGACAGTTCTGTGGAAATGTATTTATTATTCTCTTCACTTTAAGAGAACTTTGATGGAATATGTATTTTATTCTATTAACAGCCTTGCATTCTTTTCAATGTCATAATGTCTGTTATAGGTTTAACAAAGCAAAACTGAAAACTGACTTTTTTTACGGTTCCCCTCTTCTCTTGATGGAAGAATACACTGTAAAACAAAATTCAGTAGCTGATTTTTCCTATAAAATTAGATGTCTTCCATGTTTTTCTTGTAAATTTGCAGTCTTTTCTGTAATATTTTAACCGTATTTAAAAAATAATGCACTGTATAAAAATATGTAAAAAACTGAAATTTTCCAGCAGCTGGGGCGCCAGAAATAAACAGTAAACGTAAAAATGTTCCCCTGTAAAATTACTTGTTTTTCACGTTTTCTTGTAAATTTGCAGTCTTTTTTGTGATTTCACATTTTTGACTGCATTTCAAAAATACGTTTTCAAATTGTTCGCTTTTGCGTCTTAAGAGTGTATATTAGTACATGTACATATTGATACTAAATGCTTACATATCGGTACCTACTGTAAATGTTACATATTAGGAGCTTTTTAAAGTCCACCATCCCAGTGACAGATTTTATACGTTTTTATGAAAATGTGCAGACAGATTTTAAAACAGTGAAGTCTTATCTCATTTTGGCCTTTAAAATTCGGATTCTGATTGGTTGATATAAATTCTAGACATCCATCAGCCTAAACTGCCTATGATCACGGGGACCTGACAAAAAAATCTCAAAGCTTTTAGAAAATTATAAAACATCATAATCAGGAAATAAAGCATGTTATGAACTAAATAGTAACTGGAAAGATATTTGGGTTTATCTCTAAGTAGTCATGTCTTATAAATCATTGATGTGATTTACCAAAACGAAACAAATCTTACATGAAACTTCCTCTTTCATGCCTTCAAAGGAAGCACTAATCCTCTCTTGTCCCCTAAAAGGAAAGACTGATTTTCTCTCTCCTGTTAAATAGGGAGGTTCCATCTACTGTAAGTGCTGGGTGATTTTATAGTCACTTTGACATCAAGGTTAGGTACACGCTAAATGCTTCACCGTCACTCCTGCAGATCCGCTTCCAGAACTTTCCCACACGTATGATTTAACTGAACCATTTGTTTACATCAGCAAGGCAAATTAGGCAATTCATTACGGCGCTCTCTTTAAACAAATCACTTACCGCACATCAGCCTTGGTGTGTTTACAGCACTGTGAGGGAGGCAGGGGGGGTGTGGGCCAGAAGGTCATGTGTGCATTAATGAGATAAGGTTGTTTTTAAAAGTGTGTGTGTGTGCTCGGAGCAGGATGGATGGATGTCCATTGAAGTGCTGATGCAGCAGTGTCCGTCCTCTGCTCACCCATTTTCTCCTTCTCTCATCCTTCTTTATCGTCCTCTTTTACAAAATCTATCGCCGTGTTTGCTCATTGATCTGTGGGCTTGACACACGCGGGGCGAGAGAGAGCTTCGTCAGAGACCAACAGAGAAGACTCATTACCTTTTAAAACACAAGCTGTCTCGCTCACATGACTGAATGTTGCTTAAACTTAATAAATTATCTATTAAAAAAAAGGCAGAGAGACACAATTTAATTACAGGACGCTTTAGTGGCCTCTGATATTGACCTTCCTTTTTTAATATCTCAACTTCATTCAACTGAACTGGCAGTTTTCAACAGCCTTTTTTTAAATTCAGCCTTGGTGCTTCGTAATTTCATTTTCCTCTCTATCTGGTAAACAAACACCTCCTAATCCTTTAGTGGTTATTTACTAACCGGTTGTCACTCAAAAGTACAACAGCACTTGTTTTTGCAGACCGCTTGTACAGAGTGATTTAACTCGTTCAGGTATATTTGGACAAATCTGGTGAGCTTTTAACATAGATGGATGAAGGACTATGATTGGTTAGGTACAATATATGTTTTGATGTACAGGGATCACACATGAAAAGCCGAGTTGTGTAGATAAATATAATGGTGGCTTTGTGTAATGATTGATGTGATAGCTTCATTTGACCAGGTCACTCATGTTGTATTGTATGTAAGATGCGCTTAAGTTACTACATGAGACTTTGTAGATTCAATTCAGTAAATTCAAATCCGTGCACACACACACACACATACACACTTGACTAAAAGTGAAGTCCAACTTTGGAAAATTGACATTTTGAGTCAATGGAGTCAAGTCTAAGAGAGTTATTAATATCCACTAAATAATAATACAATTGTAGTCATTGTGCGTTATATTTTTCTGTGAGCATCTGTTTTTCTGTGCAATTTTTATATTGTCGCTGTCCTCCTGAACCCTCGGATGTCCAAATTCGCTGTTTAATGAAACAAAAAAACACTTAACTTTTTAAAGCTGCCATAACACATGCAGCGTCTGCCAATCTCATATTGATCTTGAGTACCCATAGAGTAGTATTGCATACTTTGCATCTTCGAAGAGTATTTCATTTGATCACAGTTATAAAAGATAGATACAGTTGTACGATTATTTCCGAAAAATACGACCTCCTGGGTGCGTGCGGGGTGGAGGAACTAAATCATGTGCACACAATCGCAATACATTATCCTTGCAGAAGTATTGATTCACCATAAATTCGTGTTGTTTAGATTATGCACGTACGTGCCGATTGCCTGTGGTTCATGTCATTTGTAAAAGTGTTCATTAATGATTAATAAGTCGTTTACAAATGCACTATAAAGCAGTTGTAAGTGCGTAAATAAACAGGGATTCTAACAAAATACCTGCCAAATAGTGAGCCATTTTTAACTCGCTTTGTTCATTTAGTGTTCAAAAGTTTGATGAATTTATCTTGGTAAGCAAGAAAAAACTGCTTTGGATAAGCATCATGATCTGAAGGCATTCTGGGGGGCCCAGGAGACATTCGGAATCCAGATCAGGTAAGCAACATGGTTTGAAAAGTGACATAATATATGAAATATACAATAATAAGAAAAACCAACATAACACCCTGAAGTCTTCCGTCTGACAGCCTCTTTTGCAAACAACATCAAATAACTAATGACTAAGTACACTTATCAAGCATTTATAACATGAGTTAAAAATGGCTGATTATTTGGCCCATATCTCGTTAGAATCCCCCTTTTTATTTATGCAGTTATAACTGCTTTATAATGCATTTGTAAATGACTTATTAATCATTAATGAACATATTTATAACTGCTTTATGAAGGGAACCTTAACGTAAAGTGTTACCAAACAATGAACAAGTGGATCACGTGTTTTTATTTAGAATATTTATACAAGCCTATGTAAGTAATTGACCTTTTAAACACTGAATAAAAGTGTCTAGACAACCCTGTCTAAAAGGCCAGCATTGATGGTCACCAGCATATGTTATTTTCAGCGAACCGCATCTCGCTTCTCACCGACACACTTGGGTGCTTTATTAAGTGTAAAAGTGAGTCATAGTGTACCACCATTGTGTTAAAACAACCCTATTCCTTTTGGAAATGATCTCCTTTTGAGATCCAAAGAAAGTGAATCATTCGGCTCTGGAACGACATGATTGTAAGTTAATGATGACAGTATTTTTAGATTCCTTTATATTCCTTTGTGCTTTTTAACACTCCTGTACCTGCTACTACATTTCTACAGTAACCTCACGACTGTAAACACGTAACCATTTCTTTTTTAATTGTTGATAATCGACAGCATGCCGCAGATGCTCACATTCCTTCAATGTCAAATGTAACTTAAAATCATAATAAAAAGGACAGTGTTTTCTGAAAGATTAAATCACGCAGCCCGATGAAAGGCCAACTATTTGGCAGTGCATTAAAGAACTGGTATCCACTTAACATCAGGCTATTGACTATGGCCTTGAAAAAATTTGGATCAGATTTTGAGGCAGATGCCAAGTAAATGGATAAGCAAACAGCCCTTGGAAATTATATTCAGTTTATTGGCCTTGAATTGATTTAGTTCTTGGATGATGTACCCGCTTCCTCCTCACTGCGATCTCTTTATTTAATGACCACCGGGCTTAAAAGCCCCTGATAGATTTTAGGCGTAAATTTAATGCCATTTCCTCCACTTGGAAACTGGCGACTGCAGTGTGCAGAGCCGAGGGTGTGAGCGTGTGAAGGGTTTGTAACGAACAGACAGAACACGTCGAGCACACTTGCTGTCACCTTGTTTTCCATCTCAATCCTGCCAGGCCCTGATCGACACTGGAGATGAAACGTCTGAGAGGCTTTCCCTTTATTAAAGTGCAGCCTCAAATTGAACAACTGTTTTTAGCACACAGTGCTGACTTGGTAAAAAAAAAGGAACACTTGTGGGGGCCGGGAAAGGGTTCAGAGTGTAAGCATAGCCTTTTACTAAGTTATACAAAATTAATGAGAAATAGATGAAAGATGGGGAGAAATAGATTAGGCCAGGAGAATAGCTGATGGTTTTATTTAACACCGAAACAAAATAATAATCAGATATGTATTTTCACTGGAATTTCACTGAATAAGCAGAATCATCCAATTGCCTCTCTATAGCTTCTTTCATTTTGAATAGAGGTTGTGATTAAATCCTGAATGTGAATGTCTGTGATTATGATGTAAAGAATTTATTTTAATTAAGCTCAGTATAATCATTGAATATGAGCCAATTTACAATGAACTTGATTCCTGGTGAGAAGTGACAATGTAATTATTGCATGTTGTCAAAAACAGATTTTAGACGTCAGTTAGAGATTTTTCATCATGGGTGCTGGTCTCCTCTGCATCGTGTTTAATGAGGTGTGTTTTTAGTCCGCTACTTAGGAGTTCATGAAAGAATTATTATCTTGATATGCCGGCCAATTCTTTTTACATGAACATTGTCACATTTAGTTGTATTTAGAAAGATTTTTCTATTTTAGCCCAAGCTTTGATTAATTATTAAAAATGTTTGGGTCACTTGACTGTAACAAGTTCGAAGTAAACGGGAAGAAGGAGGCAGGAACCGGCGAACGTTGCCAACTTTTAATAAAACAAACAAACGACAAAACGAAAGTAAAGTGCCGACAGCTCCCTCACGGTCGACTGCCGGCCTAACAAACATAATAAAACTTAACATAAAGTCCAGGCCTGATCTCTCTCGTCTGTGTCGCTCCTCCTTTTATGCTTCCGGCGCTCCTCGGTCAGAGATGCGAGACCTCGCGCCGTTCCCTCACGGCCCTCGTCCCGCTCTGCTTGTCACATTGACTTTTTTGGGTTAAAAAACTTCGATCTAAAGGCATGTCTAAATTGTCTGGCATGCCTGTTTGAAATAAGTCATTTTGAAAAAAAACTATTTGTGTCAACATATTCATTTTGTTCATTTCAGTTCACTTTAAATTTATTTATTAAGCACTTTTTTACAATGTTGCATTTACACATTTTATATATATATATATGGTGTCTAAATGCTTAGAAGTTGCTTGCTTAAGTTTTCTCTCAAAAATGTCTTAAGGAAGCAATTTTATGTTGGAGTTTTGAAGTTAAACATTTCACAGCTGTTATAATTAAGGGTACATATGTTGCAGCAGACTAAGAGGCTGAAATTTGATTTGGATATTATAATCGCAGAGCATTTCTCTGTCACTACAGTTAATAGCATTTTCTGATATTACTATCTTCATCCGACTCGCTGAACCTCTTTCAAAGAACCTGAAAATGTATACTTATAGACTTAAATGCAGCCGCTTTGACCTTTACTAAAAGCCTTAATAGAAGGCTATAAAAACATAGATTTTTCTTAAAGCAGCTCTTTGACACTCAATTAGGTTGCATTAGGTTGAAAATTCTTTGTAGGAGCCTATAGCTATGATGTACTAAATGGTCTTTGCTGGATAATAACATTACAGGTTTTCTGGCAAGGGTGTCCAAATGCTTACAGTAGCTAGCTTAAGTTAATTCAAAACAGTCCGCAAGGGTGTCAATATGCAGTGACCATGATATGCTGGAAAATCACATTTCTCATCAAACATCTGATCAATTTCAGAGTGTGAGCTGCTGTAATATGTTCCTAATGAAAAGTAGAAATAATTTAATTAAACATGTTTATTTAAAGTGCCGCAATTGAGCTACATTGGGTCTCCCAGGGTTAATGGACTTGTTAATGGATATTTTGAAAATACAAAGGATTTTCTCTCACTGGCTTCATTCAGGTGAGACACAGGTGCTTATAGAGAAAGATGTCATTGCGCTTTTTTATATTGGCAGTGGCTTCAACAATCTGCTGACTGCATCCCTCTGTGTATGAGAGAAATTGAATATGGATATTCAGCTCTCCCTCTCATTTATCCCTCTGGCTTATAGATGGATGTGTATTCAGAGAAAATGAACTTGTGGTGAGTGAATGGAATGAAAAATGTCAGAGGGTACACAGGAAGAGACAGCGGGTGTGCTCGCAACAGTTTTGAGAGGTATGACGGTTGACTGGGTTTTGGTCTCTACCATAGACATTAGGTTTATTTTACTTGCATCAGTGTGGCAGGAATTCAAAATGATCGCAGGAGTAAGACAACAGTTTATCAAGTTTGCTGCTGTGAGACTTGACAGTGAGCATTCATTATACCAGAACATTTCTGAATCCCACGCTACATGAAGAATATGATTTTTGCTGGATGATTTGAGTTTAACTGAATATCAGAGCAAAGTTCTGGCAGTAAACGTTTTGTATACGTTGAAATGTGTGTATGACAAATCAGGATCTTAAAATGCAAGCAAATTTTATTCAGCAAAGTCCATTTCTGTTCTCACAACGTTTGGCTCATCTGTGAGGTCAGATGCCCCTTGGATGCTGGACATCCTTGTCCCTTAGGCCTCACGGCTCTATGGACCAAAGTTGATTAAATGTCTAATAAATCCATTGTAAAAATCCACCATCTGTTGGGTAGAATCATCCTCTTTTCATCCAACAGCTCTAGAGAACTGTCTATACAGACTATACAGAAGATACAGAGAGTTTGTGTGTTTTTGGTGTGTGATATGGACATTTATACAAAATGCGAAGACTTCTATTTCTCCAGTAAGCGTTAAAAAATGCACACTTTAAAGGAATAGTTTGTTTTAAAATGGAATGATCACCCACATGTCATACAAGCCGTCCGTGTGTTTATTTCTTCTGTCTAAAACAAATTGAGGCTTATGAGGAAAGATTTCCAGGGATCTTATCTATATAATGGACTTAAACAGGGGGTTGTTGGTTAAGGTCCAAATTTCAGTTTCACTGCAGCTTCAGAAGGCACTACAAGACACCAGCCGATGAAGAAGGGTGTTGTCTAACGAAACCATTAGTCATTTTCCCCAAGAAAACTAAAAAATGATACACTTTTTGAACATAAATATACGGCTTGTACTGCCTCCACGACGCACGTCCACGACTTCCCTATTACGCAATCACATTGAAAAGGTTACGGGTGACGTAGATTTTTTAAAAGATTTAAACATCCCTGATATGCACACCAACTGATCATTTTAAACAATAATCTTGCACAAAGACATATATCGTGTCATTCAACTATTCGCGTGACCATTCCAACGTGAATACGTAGTACGTGAAGTCGTGGACGGTGGGTGAGTGAATTATCATGAAATTTTAATTTTAAAGTGAATTATTCCTTTAAATACGATTTGTACCTGAAATTCTCATGAGGGTGTGGGAAACACTAAAGAATATTGTAAACATTTATTGAACCGTGTGAAGTTTTAATCAATTTCTTTGATTGTTTTGGACAGTTTTATCAAACTGCCACAAGCCCTGTTTTTCTAGTTTTGTTTTCTCCAAATCTGAGATCCAAATAACTTTCTTCAGAAATGTAATCAGACCTGTTTCGTGCAGACACTTTTCACCCTGACAATAGCTTTGAAAACAATTTATAGGTCACACACTGGACTGAACAGCAGAGAAATCAAATAACTGTAGGGTAGAGAAACAGGATTCTCATTGGGAGGGTTTGATAACAGTAATGAACCGCTCAAGGGAAAACCGTGTGAGAAATATGTCATGCTGTATATCCACATTGGGAAATTAATGGATGATAAAAATGATTAATGAATTGAGAAGAAATGAAAGACTTGAGGAAAATAAACCCTTGCAGGTTTTCAAGAGTGTCTGAAGTGAAAATGAACCATGAATGGTAGATCAATTAGACATAATGACAAAACATTTCGCCAAGCGCTATCAATAACTTTTGATATTTGCTGGAACAATTTAGCATTTGCCATTTAGCATTTATTGAACCGTTCATGTTTTACTAAATTAAAATTCAAAATTTTTTTGGTTAGCATACTTTCAGATATGAAAATATATTTTTTGAGAAATATTCAGCCGTGAAAAGCATTAAGAGAATATTCCAAATTTTCATTCAATAAGCTTTTCTAGATGTATTGTGGCCATTTCAGTTTAGTGTCTTTTGATTTTTTACAAAATATTATTTTGTAGTACTTGAGGTCTGAAAAAATACAGATTATCTTTTTGGTTATTTTGATCTGTTTCTCCAGTTTTCATTTTCTGTAAATATATGCAAATAAAAATGTAAATTTTCTATAGAAATTTGGGAGAAAAGTAGTTATTAGTTTACCAATCCAGACGAAAATAGTCATTTTACCCAATCGCACACCTATAAATAGTACATTTTAAAATCAAATTATTTCAAAATGGTCTTGTAATTTTTTCACGACTGTATATGCATTTATCTGGTGAATGTACAGTATAGTAATACCCAGATTTCATTGTAAAATAAATAATGTGTAATACACTGCCCGTCGCCACTTGGATTTAACTAAGCAAATAGGTAAGAGCCTCCCATTGGATTGGCGGTCTAGGTTCAGCAACGTTATGTGCCTAAAGAATGATGTCAGCGGACTACCTGAATATACTGAACGACCTGGTTATTCCATTAATGAGTTTTTCTTCCCTGATGGCACGGGCATATTCCAAGATGACAATGCCAGGATTCATCAGGCTCAAATTGTGAAAGAGTGGTTTTCAGGGAGCATGAGACATCATTTTTCAGAGTCCAAACCTTAACCCCATTGAGAATCTTTATGATGTGCTGGAGAAGACTTTGCGCAGTGGTCCGATTCTCCCATCATTAATACAAGATCTTGGCGAAAAATGTACATTCTGGACATAATCAAAGCTAAATTCGGTCCAACAAAATATTAGAGTGTGTGACTTCTCTCATATACAAATAGCCTTTTTCCCTCTTTGCATAAATTGATTGTATATACACACGATATACATTTAGGGTGGTTTCACATTAGCAATTTTGGTGCGCACCCGGGTTCTATTAACGTCAGAGTTCGGTTTGTTGGGGTGATGTGAGTCCACTTAAAAAGGGAGGTCTGGGGTGCGGTTCATGTGAACTCCAGTACGCTTCCCTGCTGATATGAACGCAATCGTACCAAATCGCGGAAGTGAACCGCTATTAATGACGTATTCTTTGGTAAAAATGTGTGCTTGTGCTTGTGTTTCACTCACTTTTCTGACGAGCGTTACTGGCGCGCTCCAAGCAAAGAGCTGATCTCATTTCTGTTCGCCTTCAGCGTTCTTAAGAGCATTTGCAGTACATTCACAGACGAAAGTGCCACTATGTACTGAAGCTTTGGAAACAAAATATTCAAAAACATTTAAAGTGACGCGAGCAAGTTTTGCATTTTGCCGCCTTCTCCTTCTCGCAATCGATGCAGGCTGATGACGCAAACCACCAGCGGTTCGGACCCAAAAAATAATAATATGAACGCAGTCCAGGGGGGGCAGGGGGAGGGGGAGCAATCGATATAGGGTTCGGACCAGGCAATCAAAATGAATGTCTTAAAATTCACATTTTGATTGTATACACAATATTAACAGTCACTTTAAAATAACACACAAATAAATAAACAAATAAATACAAATATATATATAAAATGAAAATCTGAAAACTAAAAAAACAGTGTGCAAGCTATGTTGTGTAACATTAATTTGAATACAATGATTGACAACGCAAGAAACAAACTCCTCCTTTGAAATTCATTTTGGGTTTGCGATTGTAAATACATTACCGAGCGTGTCCCCGTTGGAAGCTTATTTCGAGCACATCCGTGCCTGTGATATGAATAGAACGAATGTGTTTTTTTTTTGTGTGCAATGCTCCGTTTCATAACGTCTTTTAGTGGGTGGATGTTTATGTGTTCTGTTTGTTTTATTCACTTCCAGTAGTCTCTATTCAAGCCTTCAAATGATGAAGACGCAGCAGCTAAAAGCTCACAGTTCTCATCATATTTTATACCTGAGTGTCAGCAGCCAAGCCCATGCTGTCTCCCCGCAGTAATAATTATCCCCACCCGCCGATGTCATTCTGTTGCAGCTCTGCCGTGCTTTTCCTTTTTCCCTTATTTAATCTCTCGCTTTCTTTGTCTCCAGGAAACTCTTGTTTTTCATTTCTCCCTTTTCCCTGTTGTTCTCTTTACAATGTCTTCAATATGCGCCAGTGGTGGCGCCCTTGACTCTTGACCTTGAGAGAGGCAGCGAGCAGTATTTTTTGTTAAATCAGCAGGCGTGTGTGCTGGTAAAAGGCCCTACAGGAGCAAAGGGTGAACAGAACTGTATATCAGCCCTGTGTGCAATCACACGCCTATTCAATTTTCTGTTTATTTCATTTCAGCTGGTTTACGAACAGACGAGAGTGTCACAATAATATCCTTTTTAAATTTAGCCGGATTTTGAAAACAGTGGAGGTCTATGAGATGTCCTCGCTAGTTTGTGTGTGTATGTGTGTATACAAATGGGTGTAAATTCTAGTGCATTTTGGCATTCTCAGAGGCTTCATGTTGGCAACGGTTCGATCAGGTATTACTTACAATCGTTCGGGTATTTGACAGAGAATTATGGGCCCGCACTGTGGGTGGCAGCCATCAGCAGTCTACCACAGACAGACGATCCTTTTGTTTTATCTCAGACAGAATGAGCCCTGCTTTAAGCTGACAAAACACTGCAGTCAAATATCACATCATACAAACACACACACACACACTCCAGTACTCCCTATCACTACCGTCAAAGCCGTGTGTCTCTTCATATTACATCATTCCTTCATTTCTATCCTCTTCGGTTCCATCCCTCATGCCTCTCATCTCGTGTTTGTGCTCATGTCAGTCCGTAAGGAACTAAGAGCCTCTGCATACTCACAGCGCTATCTTTTAATTAGCAGCACTTCTTTACGATTCATTTCTTTCCATTTGTCCCATTAGTTTAGGCATTTAACTAGCTAGTCTTTAGAATAGTCATTTTATTTTCACTATTAAGAGGCTTATTAGAGCACATATTAAATCAATGTAAATCTACTTAAGAAGGAATAGAGAGCAGCATTGTTTAATGCATAATGCGACCTCTGGTGTCTGGTTGACCGGGTGTGTAATGAAGTCCACATGTCAAAATATGCGTTTTAGTGTTTAAAATGTTTCCATGGATGTCTTTTATCAAGGCTTTATTTTGTGCTGTTCACAAAGTTTTGAAATCAATGATTTTACATTATTGGAAAATAACTATAATTGTTATAAGATTTGAAAAAATTTTTGGAGACATTCTGTAATGTTCATTTAAATATTTGAGTTAAATTCTACAGTAGATTCTACAGTAGTTCTTTCCTATTTGAATTCCATCTATTGTCTGGATTTACCGCTCTACTATTCTTTTATCCCTGTGGATAAACAAAAGAATCTGACCAATCATGCAGACCCATGACTCATCTAATCATTTTAGAGATAGTGGGAGGGATTAGTTTAGGCCATATAAACCAACAGTGGGATTTGACTTCAGATGATAGAATTAGTGTGTCTGTCGTGTTCAGTCTAATAGTCAATGTATATTCACAGTCATGGCCAATTTTTTTTTTTCTAGAAAAAAATGCACTGTTGACACTTTTGGTGCAAATGCACCAAGTCTCTGTTGCGCTGACATCGATTTTGTGTTTGTTGTGCTATAAAGTTTTTAAATGGTCAAGATATTACTGAATGGGTAAAGAGCAAGTAAGCCTTGGGTTTGACTTCTAAAACAAATCTAAAGGCTGTAGGACCATTTAAATTACAGTACAAGAGTTGTAGGTCAGTAATTTATACTCCATAGAATACAGTACATAAGTTGTGACATGTCGTAAACATTGACGTTATAAATTATACAGCTGTTAGTTAAGTCTGTCAGGACATGCGGGCAAACAAAGGGTTAAATAATAAACTTTTAATAATACAAAACAAAAACCCACGATGGGGAAAACAGTACAAAGCAAAACAAAAATCAAACAGTCAAACATACTTCCCGCAAGGGGGACAAAAACAAACCAGGCAAAAACGATATCCAAATGAAAGTCCACTAACATGAAGGGAACGATAAACAGGAACAGGGTAATCCACAAGGCAAGACGAATGGGGAGATAAACATGGGCTAGGTTACACAGAGGAGTGAACCGACAAGTGGCCAGGGAAACAGAGACACTAAATAGGGGAATCTTAGCGAGGGGAGATTGCACGGGAGACGGGCAGGTGACAAGGATGAACACTAATGAGGAGTTGACATAGATACAAGGGGGCGGGGCTAGAAGACGCGACACCGGAGAGAGAGCATGGCATTACAAAACCACAACAATGCCATGCCCTTTCTCCACATAAAAAACATGGGTCTGACATGATCCTGCCACAAGACTTGAAAACCAAGACAAGGAGAGGCAGGATCATGACAAAGTCAATGTTCCAGTGTTTACTAAGAGTAACGGTTGAAACATTAAAAACTTGCGTGGGACTTTCTAATATTCTGCTGTCAACTGACACAATATAACAGCCTGTTTGAGTAATCAAACCCAACGCTCCTCTCGCATCAGGACAAGCAGCTCTGCTGAGGGCACGGATTATGAAATGTGCTGAACAGAGTTTTTCCTCTCTTATTTGCATGAGGTGTTATTGTTTGAAATGATGAAAAAATTGAAAGCGCAGATGAAAAATGGGCCACCCCTCGATAAGACAGAGTATATTTCCAGCGAAGCATGAAGCTAATCTAAGGCTCTTCTCCTTTCGCCATCACCCATAATGCAAAAGAGACGGGACGCATTTAAATAAAAACACAGACTGATGGCTTCTGACGCTTTCTGCTCATTTTCTACCTTCTCAGAGATGTGAGAGGATTGAATAAACTAGCTATTAATCCACGTCGTCTTAAAAGCAGAGCTTCTTTGTAGCTTTATTCTCACTTCGAAAATCTGCCATCAAAAGCAGTCAGAAACAATTCGCAAATAAATGGGTTGCTTTATTGATTTAATGAAAGGTTAGGTTTTCGGAATGACATTTTCTCCGGTATGGTGAGTGGGAACAGCAGATCTTTGGCAGTTCAAGAGGCCTGAAGGAAGGGAATATGTCACCTTTTAGTCTCACGTTGTCGGGCAGGTGCACATGAATTGTATAAATGAGAATGTCAAGTGGTGAACAACCTTTCTCATGACTGAAAACCAAAAGAATTGTGGGAAACTGAAAGTGACAAACGTTATTATTATAATCCTGCCAGGGTTAACCGTAGAGCTACGTTGATGAATGAAGTTATCAAAGGCAACTTTGTATTTTCACTTTTCACTTTGAAATCTGTAAATGTGTAGTATTTATTGAATCTTGAGCTGAGTGTAGAAGGAGGTTGTTAATCAAATCCCTTCATAATCATTTTGAGTGTCCAATCAGACCAGACCAACAGCCTCTGATTTTTCCTGATTAACGTTAATCTGAATCCCAAGCAAAATCAGAAACCTAATCAAATTCAACATTCACCGACAGCCATTGTACAGATCATTACCAATCCTCTCGACTTTGTCTCAGGTCATTTGAGCCTCAAATTAGACTCCTTAGATCAGTGGGTTTGGGTAATGACATTAGTCGATCACAAACGGCTGCCAGATCGTTGGACCTGTGTGAAATTTTAAAAAGGGTCAGGAAAGTCTCCCATGTACCCCCTCCCGTCGTGCTCGTACCAACCGCAATAAGGATGCCGAGAGCGAAAACGCTAGCGGAAACTCGTCTCCTGAAGAAGAAACATCCATCACACTTGTTTGTCTTTCAACTCTGCCATCTTGGCAGACACAAAAAAAACCTCCTCGCCAATTGTGAAACAACAGCAGCAATTCTTGAGGTACTTTCCAGAGTCATTGACAAATCACTGTCTCACAAAACTGCCCCCTCCAGAAAAAACGCGTTTCAACTCTCCCAACCTCTCTGGGGGTCATAAGGTTGTCTGGCTGACAAAGATGGCTGGGATGAGATTTCGCTCAATGGGACCGGGACACATGATAGACAGCACATGACTAAAGACTTCTCTGATTGACAGAAAAGGAGAAGGAGAGAGAGGCTCGCGCGTGCACCCACGCAGGCAGACAAAAAACAAAGACAATAGAAGTCGATGGAAAGAGACAGGCCTGGAGAAAGAGAGAGAGCAGGAACGGCTGTGAGGGTGTGTGTGTGTTTTGTGCACACATTCAGTGGATGAGGAGGACTTGTCAACAACAGATGTGTCTGCAGCACACGATGGGTGTGTGCAGTTGAAGGCTGATGTTGGTAAAGTCTGTGTGATCCTGCAGGGGGCGCAAGTGCGCACTGGGACGAGGTTCATTGAGAGGGGACGTTTTAAGAGATGCATTGATCTTACTAAAATTTTGTCCTGAATTCTGACAGGCCTGAAAACAAGTAGTTAAAGTAAATTAAAGTAGTTTGCAAAAATAAATAAAAGACAATTGCAAGATGTGTGCAGGGAAAATGAGGTTATACAAGAAGAATTTATTATGTTTTTATTATTTTACTGTTTTAAAAATGAGCACTTTCTATATGTAGCATTCTGGAAATGATATCATCAAATGTGTTCTATGGTTTGTCCGTTTTTTCACACGAAAAAATGCTATTTTTCATTTCAATACTACTAAACATTCACTACTTTGCTATGACAACTCAAATTCAATTCACCTTCAGCAATGTAAAAGGCAGTTCAGTTCTGTATAGTGCACAGCTCAGCTCTGTGCAAAGCTTTTATTGGAAAGAGTGGCTTTGAGATATTTAGCGGCGCTGCACGATTACCGGCAGTTCTCTGTGTGGATTATCTGCAAATACTCTGACCGAACTTTCATTTTAAACTGCAACTAATGTCTTTTCCCCATCCCACTCGCTTTCTCCCCCAAACGCTTCCCATTTCTTTTCTAATGACATGTAATAGGGATTTGTTTCAGGCTTTCACACTCCATTCACAGAAGCTGAAATCCTCTGGGTGCAATCCACTGAGACAACCAGTACGGCGTCATTTTCATCCCTGTCATTATTAGATTAGCACTTGTAACATTGGAAGAATAAATTGGAGCATCTCCTGACAAACGCTAGCTGCGGGGGTCTAATGCGAATCTCCGCTGTTTGTTTTCCTGGCACACGGCTGACGGAAAAGCCAAAAAAGCCAGAGGTGTGACTGGATCAGCAGGAATGTGATCATCATTAGCATCTTGATGAGAACCTTCTGCCTTCAGCAAGGCATCTGAGCTTTCAGGGTGACCTCAAATTAGACTCAACAAGAGAATCAAAGGTTTAGCTTAATCGTTCTTTTAAATAACTTTTCTGAAAAGTAAACAGCCTGGGACCTGAAACACAGGCCTCCATGTTGAAAGCATCACTGGTTTCCACAACATGGTGTGCTGGTCTTCTCCTCAGACATTTTGCCTAGCAAAAAAGCATGGAAAGAATAACCAGTTTGGGCTTTAGGCTGATCAAGGCTGGTCTTTTTAGCAGATCCATCACAGTCCATACTGTCTAAATACTCACTATAGAATATCAAATACGAACATCATTTAAACAAAAGGAGGGGGCTATTTTAGTATATTTGTACAACATTTGCTTTTAAATGCATCCTTCAGTTAGATTAAACCATCAAAAATTGAGGTGTATGGTACAAAATGGTCCAAACACAAAACTATAAGTTATTTGTTGGACACATTTTGTGCCAAAAAGGCAAACTATAGCATATCGGAGAACAAGTTTTATTTGAATAGAAAAAAATACTAGGAATAGAAAAACAAACAATTTATTAATTATGATTTATTTATATTTTTCTTATAGTTTATTTGTAGCCACACTCTTGGGTCTTGACTCAGCAAGCTTTGTGCAACATAAATACAATGTTTGAAATACATCTTTAATAATACATTTGATAAAGCATGAAAGATACCACATTTTTTAAAGTTAGACATCACTTTTGGCCACTACTATATTTATCTTAAAGTGGCCGTAACTCAGACAGTTTCTGCATATCTCATGTTAATCTTGAGTATTTACAGAATTGTATTGTACCCTTCAAATAACCGAGTCTTTAGTTTGATCACATTTATAAAAAAAACGATACAGCTGTACGATTTTTTACGAAAACACACAACGCGTGCGGGAGGGGGGGGGGTAGGGGGGCAGAACTAAAGCACGTGCGCACCCATTGCCAACAAAACACAGACATATGACTCGGTTTCACCTACCGCGTGCGGTTCTCGTCCGGCATCTTTTAGCGCTGGGACCGCACCATCTATCAGTTTCAAACGATCTCCAAATCCAGTGTTATAGCCCCCGTCCCAAACTTGACGCGGCTCAGACAATCTTGATGGCAAGCGGGACCCGCTCGTCGGTTGGCACGTGGGCGTGCTCTTTATTTCACATTGCCGTGCTTTTCAGTGAGAATGGCCCAATAAAAGGAATAGGATCCAGGCTTTTAAAAAAACTTTACAAATTAATTTGGAGTGCTGGGGGAGTATATTAAGCACAGAAATACTACGTCATACGTCCAACTCGATTTTTAACAAGTTGACCATGTTAAGCATGAGAAGCCAGCACGTTCGACAGTGGAAATAAGTCAAATGCATGACATAGCATGATACCTCCACTTTAACATTGTAAAGAAGTCAGAATGCATGAAACACCATTACACATTCCCTTTCAAGGGTTAGTTGATTGTTTTTTAATCATTTACTCTCCCTCATGTCATTTCAAACCTGTGTGATTTTCTTTCTTCTGATAAAATAAGATATTTTGAAGAACGTTGGTAACTAAACAATATTCGACCTCATTGACTTCCATTGAATGAACAAAACCACAGTGACATTCCTTGAAATATCTTCTTTTGTGCCCCACAGACTCACACAGAGGTCGCAAGGGTGACTAAATGGTGACAGAATTTGTATTTATCTCTTTAAAGCTGGTTTTAATTTACTGATGAAGTAGGGCACATCTGGTTACTTCAATGATGAAATTCTCCCCGACCGTTTTGCAGTCAATCGGACCTGAGCTTCGAGCGGCACAACACACTTATAGATGCAACTTCACCTTCAGCCCAGGTCTGGCCAAGAATAGCCGACAGGGGTTGGTTGATTGACTTTCTCTGTGAAGGGTAATTGATTGGCGGGGATTACGTAGAGAGTCTGGCCCTTGATAAAGTGAGACAGGAACCGTGGCTGAAGAGCCAAGTGATTTGTCCTGTCCATATATGTCCCTGTCTCACTTCATTACCGTGTGACTTTAACCTCGCCCACTCCACAGCATGGGGGTATTTGTTACATCCGGCTGCACTCATTGCTTTCTCTCTTGATTAAAAACTACCTACTTCACTTCTCTTAGTCTTTTCCAGCATAGACCAAGGCATATAGCTGGAGGGGGAATAGCCACGGAGGAGCCTGTGGATAAATATTTATTTAATAGCTGCCAAACAGTCTTGTATTGTAGGTCACTGCTGAGATGGGCAGAGGGGGGAAAATCCTTTATGAGGCAATCAGACAAAACTGACTCATAAATCACATGCCGACCAGCGAGTTGCCACGTATCAACGAGGGGTCATTGAGGTAATGACAGTCTGAGAAAATGTTCCCAGCGTGAAAAAAATCACATAGAATTGCACTTACTGATTTACAATGTTATTTTAGGAAATTACCAGAGCTCTTAGCACAAATGTGCTTCAGGGAAGTGGAAACTTTCCCAATTAAAAAGGCTTGGTTTAACATTATTTAAAATTAAATAAAAATGTTCTTTTAGACAGAAATTAGACTTCTAAAAGTGTTTATTCCATCCTGATAGAGCATGACTAAAGAACCTTAGCAAGAAATTCGTTTTAATGTATTATTTTCATTTTTTTATTTTAACTTATGCATGTGGTTGAAAAAATGGTGATTAAGGGCGTACTCACATTTAGCCCGGTTGCTCTCGCACGATTGGTTTTACGGTAGCAGTGGAATCTCAGGGAGGAATTGAAACAGTCGCATAATTCACATCATGCTCCTAGTTCTGCGATCCGGCTTATTCTGCCCCCTTTCCAAACCAAACTGCGCTCCAGCCCACCTCTTCCAACCAGGGAATTAAATTAAGTAGATTAGACACAGACTTTCGCTTATATGGGTTCCCTTCTATAGACGAGCGCTGTGTGTTTGCATGTGCTTCATAACCTTGCAACCCAGAAGGCCCGTCGTAATTCCCTGCACTGGGGCCCTTCATCACTATGTTACGCCACTGACCTGCACTATGCTAACCAGCCCAGCCCTGGGCCATTTGCTTTGAATAATATATGGATTTCGGACAATATTTTATGCTTAATTTGTTTCAAACAAACATTCAAAGGAACATTTTAAAATTGTAGCTAGATATTGGATAAAACGACACAATCTCACATGAATTTTTAACTATTTTATGAGGTGGTTAAATTGTAGTCTTAGTATGACTGGACGTTGGGTTTAGGGGTGGGATTAGGGGAGGGGGCTCATGTATTGGTTTTTTTCTTCGAAAAACTGTACGTTTACGAATTAGCCACCTCATAAAATACTTATGAATTCCTGTGAGATCAAGGTGGATAAAACTATGTTTAACTATAGCACACTGTGAAGACACAAATCACTCAAAGCTTTTTACTGGGAGAAAGCAGAAACATCTTCAAAACATGGCCCAGATTTGTGCTATATTTACTCAACCAGGATGGATTTCAACATTTGCCGAAAATCTCTCGAGCTGTTATCCACTCTCAGGAGACAGCAACATTTTTGCTGGAGGTTTGTCCTCTTGTGTGTGATTGTGTACGTGTGCGGTAAATGCGGCGTAAAGTTTGTTCTCAGAGTTGCGGTGACTGTTGGGATTCGAGGATCTTGAGAGGAAACACCTGTAATTACAGCGTTTCCCATCAACCTGTTGGAGGGTAAATGCAAAATCAAAACAGTGTGCAAAAAAACAGAACATTATGCTATGAGGAAGCCCCAGTGGTGTCTGGAACGTTTGATTTGCCTCCGTATTAGAATTAAAGGAATAATATTCTCAAGTCACTGTTCAGATTAAAGCTCCCCGGGATATTTTGCAACCTGTTTTCACAGAAGCTGTTGGATATTTCTAATTACATCAGGCGGCTTGCTGACAAACCACAATCACATAATCACAATTTCAAGGTGTTTAGGTTGGAAAGGTTGTGTGTGGAAAGCAATTTCCGCTTTTTGTATATGTGTGACGATATGTCTATTCATTTATTCACCCTCTTGTTATTCAAAACCTGTATGACTCTTTCTTCTGGCCAACACAAAAGATGTTTTGAAAAATGTCTCAGTGGTTATGTGTCCATACAATGAAAGTTTGGTTATTAACGTTTTTCAAAATATCTTCTTTTGCGTTCTGCTGAAGAAAGAAAGTCATACAAGATTTGAACGACATGAAGGTGACTTAAGGGTCCAACTTTTCCTTCAACAGAGGTGCTGTGCAAAGAAAAACCTCATTTAATATAAACAGTCCTTCTGTAAACTCTGACTTTTAAAAATGTTAGCTGAAGACCTGGAGTATTGTTTTTTATCAAAATAAAGGCCAGAAGCACCCTAACCTCTATGAATGCATAATATCAGACACGGTAAATTGTATTAGTTATTTTTGAGAGGGTCAAAGTTCATTTGAATGAACTAAGCATGATGTGTCAAACAAATCTTGTTGCTGAGGGTGATGACTGTTTCTTTATCTTTCAAAGTGTATTTCCTGAATGGCATATTTCAGATTGCTCTTGGTTTGTCCATCTCACCCATTGTGGTTAAGGTCAATTTGCTTGTTTGCATGCTAATCATGAGAGCTATTTGGCCTGAATCTCTACCCCATTGATTACATCAATTACAGACCGGCTATAATGCTAACACATTACAGGCCGTACATTTAATGGCAACCCATTAGTGATTCTTTTTGAGTTAGTTAGTGAGTTATTTAATGGTCAGATGTCTGCTTGCTATGTAGCAGCGGTTCTCAAACTGTGGTCTGTGGACCTCTGGTGTTCCGTGAAGGATTCTAACTTGGAATTCCAGTCAAGATTCAGATCATTTTCTAATTGAAAATAATTGGTTAATTAAAACAAATGATTGACTAAATGATAATAGTTAGGAAAAGAAGCACCAACATTGAATTAGTTGCCTGAGTAATCACATCATAACAATGAGTTATGAGTTAATTCATTGTGTTATCATTCATTTGTGATCAAGTGTTGGTGTTGTGTGACGACAGTCTATATCACCGCAGTGTACAACTTCATCACAGCTTTTCGTAATACTTGAATATATGGGCTTAAAGGGACAGTTCACCCAAAAATTTAAATTCTGTCATCATTTACTCACCCTCGAGTTCTTCCAAATCTATATACATTTCTTTGTCCCAATGAACACGGAGAAAGATATTTGGAAGAATGCTCGTAACCAAACAGTTCTTGGACCACATTGACTACCAAAGTAGGGAAAATGACAATGGTTGTCAAAAGTGCCCCAGAACTGTTTGCTTTCCTGCATTCTTCAAAATATCTTTTGTGTTCAACAATAAAATTACAAATTTTCCTATGGTAGTCAATGGTGGCCGAGAACTATTTATGTACAAGGATTCATCCCAATATCTTTATCTTTGTTCATCAGAACAAAGACATTTATACAAATTTGGGTGAGTAACTGAAAACAAATAAATTTTCATTTTTGGGGGAACTGTTCCTTTAAGCTGCGTAATTGCTGTAACATTGCTCAAGACATGTGAAAGCTATGATAGGATGTTAATAGAGATTTATTTCATTGAAACGGGAAAGTATTAATGCAGCTCATTATTATTTAGCTTTTTCTTTCATAGGCAACATTGCAGCTTCAAACCCACACCGGTGCCGATTTAGATTCGACTTTTAGTACTTTTAGAAGTTTGATGTCATTCAGACCTGCACCACGTCTGATGTCAGTCTGCATCAGACAGGCTTTAAAACTCCACCTGAATCATTCTCTCATGGGAGATGGAGGCAGCCTGTCGGAAGGTACAACAGATGTAGGCTTGCACACACAAATACACACACACAAACGAGTGATTGCCCGACATTAGGAAAAGAAAAGAGAAATACACACACTGGAGATATTTGTGCAGGCCTGCGGGATTTTCTTCTCCATATGAGGTTGGTTGTTGCCAGGCAGCTGGTATGTGATGGACTAATAGGGAGTGGTGATTGGGAGATGAACCATTTCATGCGCTATAAAAAGGCACCGGATCGCTCGGTTTACATTTAATTTTGCAATTAATTATGTGCAGCGATCATCTGTTTTTTTCTTGTTGCGAAGAGACAGGCCTTTAAACCCAGAGTGACATCTTCATAGCCTATATCGAGTTTAGTATGTCACTTCGGGTTTATCGTGCTCAGAAAATACAGCTCACAGGATATTTGCAGCATTTATCAGATCAATATATGTTTTATTTAGGGGGTTCCTGTAGCTTCTGTATTCCCAGAAAACACACAACTAATAAAATATCTATTTTGACCGCACTGTGAGTCATTTTGTACAAAAGCATCTGCCTGATGCATAAACGTAGATGTAATGTTTGGAGATAAAGAGAATTTTTTGGCAGATTTGATGCTATAAATACTTTGAATGTCTTTTAGTGTTTAAATCGTTAGATCCTACGGATAATATTTATTTCAAATGTTGAAAAACCATAATGCAGTAGAGTAAATGTGTTTAAAAATAACACTACAGACTTAAACATAAAGTGGGTCACTGATGGGTTTACATCATATCAAATTAAATGAGTACACAATGTTGTGATAAATCACAGACAACAATTTGTTAAAGATAGAAATGATCAAACCTATAATTTTGCTTAGTAACATCATAAAATTGTATATTCTAATAAATGAACCACTCGTTTCCCTAAGGGTTGTTTGTGGTAGTCATGTACCATTGCTGTAAAGTTTGTCAAAGTATCTTTCTTAAATTGAAAAAAGACACTTTTCCTTCATGTGTCAGGATTTTAATCTCAGCAGATGTTTAATACAACATTTCAGTGCTGCCAATATTTTGTTCATTATTTATATCACGTGTGAAATGTGGTTTAAAATCATTTTATTTCCATCCAAAGACCCAAAGGAGGTCTGCAAAGCTGCTTATGATTTTTTTTGGGTCCTTGCTTTGCATTTTTTCTAATGCAATTTTACTCAGATAACCCGGCAAACAGCCAGTGAGCCATCAAAGATTATTCCCAAAGCAATAAGCTTTATCTGTTCACCGAAAAACAGATTACAAAGGCCTGTAAATGCTTCATCACAGCTTATCACACAAACATTGTACAGATCACAGCCATCGATTCTAATGGAAAGACACTTGGAGAGGCTGAAGTGAAGCGCAGGAGACGTCGATATGAGCGAGAGGAAGTAATTAAAACAGGTAATCCCTGATGGGACGGGGTGTTGATTCCTGCTAGTGCCTGAATCTATATTTAGCATCGCCTGATTGTTTGCACTTCGGTTGTTTGAGACTGCTGGCATCCGCTGTGTCTCGCGCTGCCTGGACAGTACATGTCTAATTCATGTTCTGTTCTCCAGAGACAGGCTTCGAGTTTTATTCATTTTATTTCACAGTTTATGATTCAATTTACTGTATTCACCTGTGACGTTTGACATTTATGAAATGTTTCAGGGAATTTATGCACATGCAACATGAAGGCGTGCTTTTTAAAATAAAAAATCGCTGACCTTGTGGCATCTTTAGATGTTGTTGTTTTTGTTTACTCCACTCTCTCACTTCTCTAAATGCCTCATCTCCTAAATCCTTATCTTTTCTGTTTGCTTTCCATGATTTCTTCCAATAAGGCAGACCTGAACTCTAGATTCTTCTCTTGAAAACCCCCATGCGCACACACGGAGGCTTTGTGAACGTGACGTGAAGACTGAAGGGTAAGTTCATCCACAAAAGACACTTAACATCCTATTGCTTTTCTGGTTTCACGCTTATTTATTTTTCTATGCAGACACAGAAAAAGAATAAGAGACCATTTTAAAATGTATATTAGTTTTTCTGAATTTACTATTCATAAGTATGTGTTGAGGTCAAATTATTATTTTTGTTTTATTCTTTGAACTTTTCACAATATTTTTTCCAAATTTGACATAATAATGGTTTCTATTTTCATTTATTTGCAGACAATGAAAACTAGAGAAACAGGTCAAAGTAACAGAAAAGATGCTCTGTATTTTTTCAGACCTTATATACTGCAAAGAAAACAAGTTCATATTCACTTTTAAGCAATACAAGAGTAATATTTGTACAGGAAAAGTTCAAACTTTATTTTTCATGTGATAACCTTGATTTTTATCACAGTTTTCGTGCGTCTTGTAATGCTGTCAGTCTTTCACATTGCTGTGGATGACTTTACGTCACATTTGATTTTGTTGAAAGTCAAAAATACACCTAGAAATTCTGATTAAAAAAGTGTTTAAAGTGTTGATTTGTAAAAAGAAACCTAGATTTTGTATCCTAGTGTTCCTAAGAAACAATGTGCATTGCCTAATGTAAATGGTTTTAATGGTCAACACTTGTTGGACCAGATCTTTAGCTCTCTAGGGATTTATGTCTACTTATTTACATCTGACTAATGAATGAAATTAAAGAACAAGACTAATGCTTTTTTCCTTTGTTTTAATTCGCGGCCTTTGAGTTTTTTGGCATCAAAAGGCTCATGCAGCTCTGTCTCATCGTATCATTGTCGAGTCATCGACCTCCACAAAAGGGCTCCTTCCCTTCATGATATTTGCACATTCACAGACTGCTTTTGTCGCACTAGACCAATTTCTATAAACTATTTTCTAAGGCGAAAATTGAAGTTGCAAATACATTATGAGGCTCAAGGCTATTCAGCGCTGCAATAATTCTTCCTACAGTATGCAAGGTTGCATCTCCGCTACAGACGCTCTGCTTCATTATGTTTCACGATGACATGGGGTCGTTCCTCAATTTCTGTCAAGGAGGAAAAGCTCTGCCGTGCTCAGCCCGGCGTGTCAGATAAATTCAGTGTTAATTCCAAATGAGAAATTATAAGTAAAAGAGAGGGATGAAAAGGGATGGGTGTTGGGAATTGAAAGAACTCATTATAACTTCAGTTATTGCTCTTCAGCTCAACGTTTGAAGAGCCCGGGAGCCTTAAAACCCTCATCTTCTCCTTTTGTGCTCCGTCAGCGTGTTCTTTATACATGAGTCGTGCGTCGGCTTGGCGGAAGTCTCGTCGTGAAGAATTTTGCGCTCAGACAGTAAAATATCTTTGATGTTGGATACGCATGTTTCCCTAGAACCATAAAAAAGCGTTAAGATGGAGAGGAGAGTCTCGAGAGATAGAGACAGAGAGAAATTAAAGCACGGAGAGATAAGCCTAGGGTTAGAGCTGGACTTTATTGATGGGAAAATCGCCGTAGTAACAGCAGCTGAAGAACCGGAGAAGGTCGCCTCTCAGATCCTCCTTATGTTTAATCCGCACAGACTCGTGCCGCCGTGCAAAACATGTTAGCCAAGGTCATTTCGAACAGATTAAGCAATTAATACCGTAACTCCTTCTCTTTAAATGAAGCTCAAACATCTGAGGTAATACTGTTGACCATAATAATCCTAAGCGTGAGTGTTTTTATTATTTTTTGAGCCAAAACAAGCCATGACCTGCATTAGATGGGTGGTGCTCGGACGGGTGATGTAAGTTCAAGTTCAGCTTGCCTTATTTCCTGTTTTTCTCATTTATAAATATTTATAAGCATTGCAAAACAATAAAACCTCAGTAGCAGTTATCCGTGACACAGTCTCGATCAATCAGGTCTAACAATATAATTTAAGAGAAAATGATTAATAAGGTTTTAATTTGCTTGTCTGCATTCTCTCACGTGCATGAATTCAACTAAGCATGTCTGTGTCTCATTATTAAAGAGATCATTTATCAAAGATCTCATATTGATTACTGTCATGTGATTTAATGTATGACGCGCAGTGCAGAAAGCCAATGGCAAACTTCACCAGCCTCTCATAATTCATCTCTACAAGTCATTTTCATGAAACAGTAATTCTTCACCTGCTAGCCATTATAAAAGAGAGACCTATTTGTACCTATAATTTGGTGTAGTAATATTGCTCTTTCCCACAGAGGATAACTCTTGCTACCTGCTGCACAGATGGCTGATCACTTGTTTTTCATTATCCCTCCCGCCTTTAAAAAAGCCATAACACAATTACAGAGAGAGCAATTAGAGACACGCTGTCAACATTACGAAGCTGAAGGTCGTAATTAATGCCGTGAAATTTGTGCTGGCTCGGGTGGCACCAGCCGTCTCCTTTCTGCGTTTTCGCTTTTTTCAACATCTAAATGCATAACTTTAATTTGCTAAGCTGTCGAGCAGTCTGGAGTGAACGATTAGGGTGAATGAGAGATACAATGGAATAATATAGAAGATTCTCTGTCAATATGACGAAACAGAAGCTGGTATGGTAATTAGGAGGAAATGGCTCAGAAGAATCGCTATAAACCTGATCTACATTGTTTTAGGGGTTCGATTCACTCAAGAAATGGTGCAAACTGGGTACCTCCGCTAACATCTGTGCTAAAAGCAGTTAAACAAGTGCAATAGCTGTGTAGAGGCTATGCTGTGTAGTTCTGTGTATCGTCGCTGTCCTTCTGAAACCTTATATCCAAATTTACAGTTTTTCAGGAAATGGAAAAAACACTGTACATTTTAAAGGATTTGAAAGTTGACAAGCACTTTTTACTTATTGGTTAGATATTTGCAAAACCCAGTTACAAACGTAAGGGGTGACTTATAATAATGATCTATGGCTAAAAAATTAAAACCATGAAATATAGAGATACAAGGTTTTAGAAGGACCGCAGCGGTATGCAACAGTTCAGTGTGTTTGATCTTGAGTGGTTAAATATACAGTTTAATGCAGTTAAATGTTAATTTGTGTTAAATATCTGCCATTAGTGGTTTGGCTCTTGTTAGATCAGTGTCAAACTCATGTTGTCATTTGTTGTATCATAAGCCTTTACTATGTTGGTGTTTGTTGCCATTAGGGTTGGGTGATGATTTTAAGATGAGACAAAATGAGCATTGAAATATATTTAAAAAACTAAGTGTCCCATTGTGTCGCATCCACCCCATTAGACCAGCGTGTTATCAGAACGGGGGCCATTCTGGTTTCTCTATTGAGCGGGCCTCATGTTGAATTTATGATGCCATTGCTCTCTGTTATGGGCCTAAATGTCTCCTCTGAATGAGAGGGAAGTCACTCCATCAGCATAGGCCATCAGTGCTAACATTGATTGATTCAGGGAAATTGGCTTTGCCTGCTCAGTCACCCAAGACCGGAGCTCAAAATGGCTCCATGTGCAGCCTTATTATTCTTCTCCATCATGAAATCTCTATATGCGATCCCTAATCACCACGCATGATAAAAATGTGTTTGCATGGTTTCTTCGTCTACTTTTAAGAGTGATATCACAGAGTTGTACTGATTAAAGTGCGGGCTGTGATCTGTGCACAATTCTTGCTGTGACATGGTTAAGTTTGTTTGGCAGTAAGATTTGGCCTCTGCAATGCTGTTAGAGCCACCAGCTGAAGCTTCTGCAGATGGTGTGGACTCTCCCTCTCTTTTCAACAGCCCATTCATGGACAATCGCTGCTGCTATTTTCTTCTCTCTCCATTGACATGCTCAATTACGGGCTAATTAGTTGGTTTCTGGGAGTTGACTCCAAAACTTACCATTTTCCAGAAACTACTATTTACAGCTCGGCATGCTAATATCTTGAGTCAGAGCTTCAGGCTTTGACAAATACTAGTGTCAAAGTAAATTGGAGGGTCTGAAATAGAAGCTAGTTAGATGAACGTGGGCCTTTTGAGGAAACCCGAATCAATATGCCTTTACCAGACATGATACGAAAACTTTAGGTTTTCATTTGTCTTTTTTTTGCGGATTTGTTTTGACAGGAAGCGCAGTTTGCGATGCGTAAGAAATATTGTTTCCCAAATACAACAGCTGCACGTCTTACGACTCAAACAGACTTAGAGAGCTTCATAAATAAGGCAGGATATCTTTAATCTTTGCCATAATCTCCTTAGAGCAGAGATGATTGCTACACACGAGATGGAGCATTCAGAATTTTGCTACTTTTTTCTTTCGGTGGCATCTGTTAAACATGTAAAGATCGATGATTGTCTCTATGCTTTAAATCCCCTGGTTAGTATTCAGGAAAGCGGCTTTAGCTCAGTGTGAAATATTGAGCTTCTGTGCCCCAGCAGTTCTGTATGTGATAAAAGTGCTGCTAAACTCTGTGGTAATGCCTCCCCCCTTTCAAAATACCCACAATGCACCCTCAAAGCAGAATTAAATCAACAGCCCGCCGTATGAACGGAGCGGCCCTGCCATGGCAAACAGATCGAGCGGCGACGGAAGAGTCTGAGAAATGATCTAATGCATTTCACACCACACAAGACGGGACGTTTTACAGTGCAGAGGGAGAAATTCAATTTGGTAAGGCTCATATTAATACACACCTCTGTGGATTTACAAGCCAAGCTCAGAAATCAATTAAAACTTTAAGCTGTTTCACAAATCTCCCTCACATCAAGAGGATGGGCAGCTATTGTGTATTACTGAGAACATCATCCACGATAGGGCTTCCTCTGGAAGCTTTTACAGTTCACCATGTGTCAAATGGACTGCTGTTAAAGCTGTCACAGTAGTCTTTGTTAGACAGGATGAATAATAGTCATGTAAGTTATATAAGATCCTGAAAGTAGGGAGTTCATAACAGTGGGTTTATCATGAAATCATGAAAGGGATAGTTCACCTAAAAATGAAGTCATTATTTACTCAACCTCTTGTCATTTCAAACTTGATTCAAACCTGAATCACGTTCTTCTGAAAAAGACAAAAAATATATTTTGAAGAATGTTGGTAACTGAACAACGGCGTTGCCCATTTACTTCTAGGACACAAAACCAATGCAAGTCAATGGGTACCGCCATTGTTTTGTTACCAATACAGTATTCTTCAAAAAATAGTTTGTGTTCTGCAAAAGAAAGAAAGTCATACAGGTTTGAAATGACAGGAGGGTGAGTAAAGGATGACAGAATTTTCATTTTTGGGTGAACTATCCCTTCTAGTTGAGATTAAATACAATTTTTAATGCTTTTATAATATATTATAATAATGTATTAAAAAATATATAGCATTTATGGGAAATAGTGATTATTCACGCAATATAAGCACTTTTGTTGGGTATAAAAATGGCAGTATTCAAGTTTTGGTGCAGATATCAAAATATCAAAATATGATCTGTTCCTGGTGCCTGGGAGTTTGATGTTAAATGGATCTAATTGCATTTTTATAATGAGGCCATCAAGCAAAAGGGCAGTTCTGTTAATGATTTGTATAGATCTCCCAAGCCTCAAAATTGCGCCACTGACAGAGTTTTAAGGATCAGAAGTTCAAAGCTCAGACAAAGTCAATCATTTTTGCAGATGGAAAGTGAGAGAGGGTGAGTACAGACATTCTACCCTTTCTGTAAGTCTCTTCATTTTCGCTTATTCTTTCATGGTTTTCCTCCAGTCAGAACCTGAATCAGTCGGTATTGTCCTTCTGCTGAGTGGAGACTACCAACATATGTTTATTCCAGTCAGCCTATTCAATCTTTCACGTGCCTTTACGGTTCAACAGAATGTTTATTTCAATACATTGCGGGCAGTGTGTGAATGTTCAATTCAACTCATTCAGTCTGTACTGGAGTACTAAATAAAAGAAAATGCACACAGCTGAAAAAGAAGTCGAAAAATGATGGACTTAACAAGATGTTACTTTTTCATTTCTGCCACTTCAGGGATCGTTGCACTTCCAGCCTCGCCATGACCTCTTTTCTACTTCACAAATCTTTGTTTTTCTGTTCGATTGTACAGGTTCGGCTTGTTTCTTTTTCAAGATTGAAGTGTGTAAAAAATCTAACCTTTACTTCTTTTTAGATAGAGGTTATAGAAGAGTCATGCTGAGCTATATGAGAGTTTAAATGTGGAACCGGTAGGGGGCTAAGTGTTCATTATTATTTTCAAGAATATTGTTTTTTAGATAATATTTGAAGTTTGTCTAACCTCAAGACTACTACAAATACACCTGCAATATTCTGGTTTAAAGGGATTACTCACCTTCAAAATATAAATGCTGTCATTATTTACATGCCCTCTTGTGTTTTGCAAAAAAAAGAAAATCACACAGGTTTAAAATGACAAATGATGACAGAAATCTTATTTTGAAGGTGAACTATTCCTTTAACTTTCCAGTAACTGCACCATTAATAGAAACTTTTAATTGAAAACAAGCTTTTTAAAGGATATATTAGTTTTAATTATACATTTAGAAAACACACAATAAATAGGTTACTTGATGTTTAAAACCCTTTTATTCTCAGGCAGAGATTAGATTGTTTTTTATTTCTGTAACAAACGTGTCCTATACGTTTGCTCGGGGTTTAATGCACATCTATTATATTACCATTTCTAAGCAACTACTCAGAATCCTTTAAGCTCAAATCAACCTACCTTCCATAATGTGGTTTAACAGTCATTCTGCCTCCGAGCTCAATTTTGACTTCATCAGAAACGCTTGGCCTCCCTTGTCTTCCCTGAATTGAAAAATAATGACTGAATATAGCATAATTACCAAATAATCTGAAGCGTATTGTCATGATGTTATACGGGGACTTTTGGAGCTAATATTTATATAGCAATGAGAAACGAAATGAGTGTTTGCACTGTAATCAGCCATAGTGATTTTTATGTCATTATTGACTTCCTCTGCAGAATCTAGGTGGATTTTCGCTCAATAGACCCATGTTGTGAAATTAGTTTCTTAATACTTTATTGTATCCGATGAAACAGAAAAGGGAAGCTTGAGAATAAACAAATGAGTGTTGTTGTCTGTTAATAAGAAACACACCAAATCCGTTTGACTTCATTTTGATAATCCTGTGGTGTAAACACGGGACTGTAGAGGGTTGGCTGTATGAGCTCTATGGAGTTTTGAATAAATGTCTTCTGTAAAGCATCTATTAAATCCCTTTATTGCCACACAAAGCAGAGAGAAACTGCTGTTCATCAACAATCATTTTCGACACACTTATGACTTTTCCATCATCAACAGAGCAGGACTGAACTCGGTGAACTTAGTTTATGAAAATGAGAGACAATTAGTCAAGCTTATCAACACGGTTAATACAATCATGCACTGCGAACAGGGAACAATATATCCCCATGGACCTCTCTCATCATTTTGGACTCGTAAGCTCTCCAGTAATTTACACAGACACCTGCGTTTTTTCAGAAACTGCGTGGGTTGGCAGCCGAAACCATTAAATGTTGAAATTTCATTAAAGAAGATGTTGTCATTTATTCTTCAGATGAATCTGTCAGTTTGATCTAATAATTTCAGATCGATGATAATGTCATCCCAACAGTCGTGCCAATATTATTAAAAAATGATTTTCCTTTTTGGCTTTGTATTTAAAGTGCTTAATACTTTTGTCTCTTCATACTTTTGAGGGACAATTCACCTAAATATGACATTTTTGTCATCGTTCACTCACCCTCTTGTAACTCCTTTTCAACTTTCATTTGTCTGCAGAACACAAAAGTAGATATTCTGAAGAATGTCGGTAACCGAACAACGGTTGTACCTATTGACTTGCATTGGTTTTATCCCAATGCAATAGAAGTCAATGGATACCGCCATTGTTCAATACCAACATTCTTCAAAATATCCTATTTTGTGTTCTGCAGAAGAAAGAAAGTCACACAGGTTTGAGATGACGTGAGTAAATGATGACAGAATTTTCATTTTTTGGTGAACGATCACTTTCACAGGTGAAATTTGTCCTGGCAACACAAATGGTACCTGCTTAAAAATCACTCTCTCTCTGATTGCTTAGAGTAAGAAAAGCCTAAACCATTTAACCTGGATGGTAAATCTGTCATCCAGTCAATATGTCCGTGTCTCGGATTGTACAAATAAACGAAAAAGACTGATGATGAAACATACCGGTCAAGGATGAGTGAAGGATTTTAAATCTGTTGCAGCTGATCAAACGAAACGGCAGAACAATCGCATTACCCAGGACAAACTATCGGATTAGAGATGCTGAATGACATTTCCTGCTAAACTGATTTATTCCTGTTTGTGTCTGTGAGGCCGATACACACACAGCTGTGAGAACAGGACAGAGCGTAATGTGACACGGATGTTGCGATGCGTCTCTGTGAGGGTGCCAGCACTGTTCTCTAATACAATCATTTGGTTTAGTGATATAGGCCTATCACCCACCGGACCATATTCCTTTTTATTCTCTTGTCTGCAGGAAATTAGAGTCATTATGGTGTATTTCGAGTTATTTCAAATATAATTCAATAATATATTTTTATTTATAGCAACTAGTGTTTACAATCACTGTAACTTTGCAGAGAATGTTTCACTGTGTGCACAAGTCACACAGATAAAATGTACTATTTATATTTATGTCTTTAGGTAAAAATGTCCTTTTTGTTTAACTTTGTGGACTACTAACAATATATCTCCCACATTTCAAATCAAAAGATTTTTTCTATTTGCATTTATTTGGAGAAAATTAAAAGCTGTTCTGTTTTTTTCAGATCTCAAATACTGCAAAGCAAACAAGTTCATATTCACTTGTAAGCAATACAACAGTATTGTTTTCACATGTATGTTGGCAAAGTTAAAAAAATATTAGTTTATGTGAAAACTCTGTTATCACAGTTTTCATGTGTCTTGTCATGCTGTCAGTCTGTCAAATTGCTGTTGGATGATCCCAAAGAACCTCTGAAGAACCACTAAGGCACCAAGATATGGATATAGCACTTGCTTCCGCTATGATTACGAGCCAAGAACCAATTTTATTGCTATATAGCACCATTTTGGAGTATTTTAAGTGTAATTCATTGGCCGTAAAAAGAGAAAACACAAAATTCATGATGTATTTGACTGATAGTGTTGCATATTTCGTAAAAAAAAATATTTATATACTGTATATATAGTGATAATATCGTTTTCGTGAATGCGCGACCATGGTAACTGTGCAGTGATCTGATATTTTCCCCCAGGAAGTCAATGGGGGCCAAGGTTGTTTGGTTACCAATGTGTATTAAAATATATTCTTTTGTGCTCCGCAGAAGAAAGTCATGCAGGTTTGGAATGACAAAAGGTCATTTTTTAAAAGTTAAAAGTTAAAAGTTTTCCACAAGCCGAACACACAATGCTAAGGTTTAAGGTTTTTCTTATTTGTAAGTCGCATAAAATCATCTGCTATATGAACAAATGAAGTGTTTGTTTGCATGAACATATTTAAAAAAAAAATCAAAAACCATGTTTTATTAATTAATCAAATGATATTAGTTGGAATGCACAGTTATCTATTTTTGCTAATGAAAAAGTCTTGTGTCTTTTAGCAGACAATAAGGACACTCTTTTCAGTGTACAGTCGTCATTCAAGTCTAGATTTGTCCACAAACGTCTGATTTATTCTCTCTTCCTCATCCCAGCCCTCTAACAAACCCCCTCTGGCTGAGGCCACTACAGCCAGTCTGTCCTCCGCTCTGCTCATGCATAGCTAACCGATGGCAGGCACGGCACATTTGGAAAGAAGTTTGACCAGCAGGGGTACAGGAAAAGAGAAAAGACCCTTCACTCTGACAGCGTAGCTGTTCCTCGTCTCTTCTTTTCTTCCCTTCCTCTCCCTCCGCGCAGCTCCGATTGGGCGGGCGCTTTGCCGCGCGTGCGTCGCGATGCCTTTTGTCTCCCGAGGTAACAGAATAAAGGCAGACAGCTGGAAGCTCAGCCCAATATTCACCTGTCACACTGGGCTGACTGTGACAGGCTCCCCTGCTGCCGCAAAACCACCGCAGAGAAATGATGCTAAATTAGGATGCGGCGTCGCTCCGCTGTCTCCGTCAGAGATCTCTCAAAAGCTCAGATATTCTCACCGCGCTTGGCTCGGGTAACAACTTACCGTATCACAGCTCTTAATATCGCCTCAGTATAGCCTCTGTAGGGTCCCACTTACACGCTGTTAGCGCTTGGCCTGGTAATAATAGGGATTCTGCCTGAACGACAGTATCTGTAATTGTATTTGTGGGACAGGCGTAATTGGCCCGGGGTCACATTTAACTTGGCACTGTTAGTGCCCATAGCGTTCTCATAATGAATATGCAGCATCACTCGAGAGGGTGAGCGAGATAGCAGTCTCTTTTAATGGATCCATTTTTGAAGCAAAGATCAGGCCATCAGCAAAGAATACACAGGCATTATGTTTTATTGACAGTGGCTGTTGTTGGCGGATGTGTTTGGAACGCGGAAAGACCGAGCGGGTGAAGGTGAGGGAGAGAGGAAATGAGAAGAGAGAGAGAGTTGCAGAATGTTTGAAAGCAAATTGATTTTTCTCATACGTTTCCTCAGATAACAAGGAAACAGGCCAGGAACACAACTAATAAGCTATTAGAGTGGATGCTCCTCCCAGGGCACTGCTCGGGTTTGAGGGGTTTTAAAACAAGCCTGTGTTAATTAGGGGGCTGTACGTGAAGAAAGACTCTTTTCCCGCAAAAGCCCAGGCTCATTTACACACGGCCGAACAATTTCAGTGCTCCTGCAATTCGTCTTTCCATTAATTTGACTTTCTAATGGAACAGGCTTTGTGCAGCATAACACTGCCAAGATACATTTATCATGCTGGTTTTGTTTTTTTAACCCTAACTAAATATGTGCATTTTGGAATGGTTAACCCCTATGAAAAATGAAAATGTTCTCATAATATACCAAACCGGTGTTCTGTTTGGCTCCCGTGGGACATAAACATTTTTTTAAAATGTATACGGGAATGATTTCCATACGGCATAGTGACCACAGGCGGTCGAGCCCCAAATATGCCCCATAAATATTGTCCATATGTTTTGTGGGTAAGCCTCCTGAAGCCATACCATATTGTGCAAAAGTGTTCTTAGAACTTTCTCGTGCTTTTTGAAGCTCAACAGAATTAAAATCTTTTCATAAAATAATAACATGTTAAATAATAAACGTTTTTTATTTAAGTAAAGTAATCATGATTTGTAGGCCTAACCCTTGTTTTTACACATTTTAACTTAAAGCGGCCCTGCAACAGTGTTTCATGCATTCTGACTGTGGATATAACGCTGGATTTGAGATCGTTTGAAACTGATATATGGAGCCATCCCATCGCTAATAGATGCCGGACATGAACCGCATGCGGTGAGTGAAACTGATGTCTGTGTTTTGTTGACAATGGGTGCGCACGTGCTTTGGTTCAGCCTACCCCTCCCCCCCGCACGCGCCGTACGTTTTCGGAAACAATCGTAAAGCTGTGTCTATCTTTTATAAATGTGATCAAACTAAATACTCTTCGAAGATACGAAGTATGTAATACTACTCTATAGATACTCAAGATTAATATGAGATTGGCAGAAACCCTGTGTGTAAGGGCCGCTTTAAAGGCAGGGTGGGTCATCCTGTACAGGAAATTTTTTTGTTGGTTGGAAATCTCTTTTCTTAAGTATAGTGGTCAAATAATATCTTATAATTATATATTGTCTGTGAAAGGCGTAGGACCAAAAAAACGTTTGCCCAATCAAAACGTTCTGGCCGAACACTCTGACTGGTCATGTGTACATTTTCAGCCAATGTATTTTGCATACCACTGCGCACCCTGTTCACGCAGACATCACACGTCATCAGCGCCACAGCTCGCTCACGTCCGCTGTGTCAATGTAGAGAATGGCGGAAAATCAGCAACATCAAACTTTCCTGTGGAACAGACAGCAAGTAAATATACAAAACGAAAGTCAGTTTTTGAAAAAGCGGTGACGAAAAAACGTCTGGATCATGACAGAGGAATAACTCGAATTAACATCGGCTCAGCTTTTACAAGATGGAGACAGCTCCGGCAGGCAAAGGGTCTGAAAGACGATACCATGGTTGCTCTCTTTTTTTCAGACACTTTTTTCTTATTTTTCTCTGTCACGTGTAGCGGGAATACAAGCGCACGACATCGGCGTAGAATCCAAAAGGTTATTTAATAAATCCACAATGGCAATCAGGACACAAACAATAGCCGACAAAGAACGGAGAATAACACAGGGTTTAAATACACATGACAAACAAAGGGAACTAGTGAGCTAATGGAACACAGGTAAAACTGATTAACTAGGTTAAAGGAAACAGATCACAATGAACACAGACAGAACCATTTCAGTCACAATGGTTTTGTGTCCAAGTAAATGGGGGCCAGTGTTGTTTGGACACCGACATTCTTCAAAGTCACAGGTTTAGAGTGAGATGAGGGTGAGTAAATGATGAAAGACAATTGGAGTGAACTATCCCTTTAAAATATATTGCTGCTGTTATTAGTCACCCTTTATGTTTGTCACTGGGTTTTGCGAATATCTAAGCAATAAAAAAGTATTAAAAAGCGCTTGACAACTTTGTAGAATTGTTTTTTCAGTTTCCTAACAGCAAATTTGGACATCCAAGGTTTTGGAAGGACAGCGGCAATATTTAATATATGGTATGGTTTAAAATAGTAATACTATGGTTTTACAGTAAATCAAATAAAAAAACATGATTGCAATAGCCATGGTTATTTTTTGTATGGGTTGAAGGTGAGCTATTCCTGTCATGTTGTCATGCCAATAGGCCTGTCTTCTCTTTGCCCTTTTCTTTCTCCTCACTCCATCTTCATCCCTCTACAGACCCGCTTTCATTTCCCCTCTTTTTGTGTTGCTCCATCCCTCTCTTTGTCACTCCTGCCTTTCTCATCCTGTCACGTTTGTTCCATTCTCAGGTCGCTTTCCTACGCCGTCGCCCCTCTTGCATACACATCCTCTCCATCTCTGTCGGTCTTTTTGTCCTCTTTTTTTCTCTTCACCTTCACTGCTCCCATTCGCGATCTTTTTGTGACTCGCTGATGATTCACATTTAACATTCTGCTCGTCTCTCACCCCATTTTGCTCCTTTACTCGTGACAGTATTCTGTCGGTGTGCGCTGCGTTTTCTTTCACCCCGCCTGCTTTTCCGAACAATCGTCTTGTACCTCAAGGCTCACCCTGTTCCCAGACAAATCGCATGAGAAAACCAATCAGCTGCTTCAACAAGTTTTTATTAATGAATATAATGCATGGCCGATAGAGAAGGTAATGAAAGGTGATGTTTTTGTTGAGTATCATCCTTTCTGAATCAACGAAACTCTGGAAATTCAATGTTTAATATTATAACCGCTTCTAATTTTACTTGTCACTGATCCAAAAAGGCCGACTCATTATTGGAAACTATGTTCTGCTAAACCATGTTTGTAATTATATTTGTAAAGCCTGCTATTACCGCTCTTTATGATTATGAAGTTATTACTAAAAATTCTCTTGACTTATTCCTGACTTTTCTGAAATTCAAACCTCTCTGTGTGACAGTCAGGACTTGATCGTTTAATGAAAGCTTTTTAAAGGAATTGCCGTTATGACCTCACCAGAATGTTGCAGATTGATGTGGGTACAGTATGAGGTACGGCCTCTTAAATATTTCCAGCTCGCATTGTTATTTCAATGATTTAATACAGCAATTAATAAATACATAAGCACATGCCTATTTTTACTCTCTGAGCTGAGTCCAGCCCTTTTTAGGCCAATTTTTGTACAAAGAAAGTACAGGATGTGATGTTCCGACGTGAGGTAATGCAGCATAAATACATGGGTTGAGTTGTAATCAGGCCTAGTTTAGAAATGATAAAAACGTTCTGAGAACATCTGCATTCACACAGTGTAGTCAGCCTTTACCTCTGAGGAATAAAATATTTAATTCAAGTTAAATCAATTTTATTTGTGCGTAGCACTTTTTGCAATACATACTGCTTCATCAGCTTTAGAGATATGACCCTAACTACTCTAATGCCCCCAGAGCCAAAGCAAAAAGGTCAGATTTCCTAAACGGGGCAAAATAGCGCAAGAGCGCAATTTCAGATAAGGGCCCAAAGAGTTATAACTTCATAAGAAGAATACTGAGAAAGAGAAATGGATGTAAGCTGTTCATCCTGTCCTCTTCATAACGTTTAAAAGTACACTGTAAAACTTTGCAGTAATTTTGCAGCAGGTTTGCCAGTAACTTACTGTAGATTTAATAAATTAACATAAACTCACCCATTTCTTATATTTTCTTTCATGAAACAAGACTAAATATCTTAGGTCACTTTTCTTGTTATGTAAATGTATCTTTATTTAAAAAGTTTTAAATACTTTTACTAAAAAATAAGACAAAAAAAATGCTAACTAAGGTACTAATAGGAAGGTTAAATCTACAGTAAGTTACTGGCAAATCTGCTGCAGAACTACAGCAACGTTTTACAGTGTACATCATAGGTATAGCTGAAAAATAAACATGTCCTATAATGTGACAGCAAAAGTTTAGGAAAAAACTAACAATGAACATAAATCCATCTTACGCTATTTTATATTATAAATATAAAACTAATAATATGAAATAACATATTTTTAACTGTTTTCTGATTTTTGCTATGTCACACGTTTATTTCTCAACTTCTCACATACTGTATGCCAAATTTTACAGTTACAGCAGTATGTATAATACTAGTCATGTGTTCAGTAAATGATTAAAATACAACCTGATCACAGGAAAATTTTAAAAATTTTGAGTAGTGATGTCATATGAATGTAGAATTTGTACAATGTAAATTATACATTGTCGAATAAAGAGCATGTATGCTCGAAACGTTCATGTCACAGTTGGTGTATGTTTTGTTTGGTGTTTCCCTTCCTTAGTTTATTTCATCATTAGTTAATTAGTTTTCACCTGTGTCTTATGATTAGTTTATCCCCAGCACCTGTTTATCCCTTGTTATATTTTGTATTTAAGCCCTGTGTTTTCCTCAGTTTGAGGTTGGTTATTATTTATGCTATGTGTGTTAATATCCCGTGTTCCTGGTTCCCTGGGTGTCTTTTGTGTTATCATTAAAATACCTTATTTTGGATTAACTTGTTAAAGTACGCTCTTGTCTGCCAGCACACGTGACAGTTCAACGTTTTGTAAAAGTCGATGAAACATATTTTAATATTTTTGGAGCTTTGTTGTGCTGTTGTATATTCTTCATTCGATTCGAATTTGGTTGAGCACCCATTTCAAGTTGATGTGCTGCTTTTGCTGTGTTTTAACGTTGTGAATTAAACCAATACTAACTGTATGGACGAGGTGGTATGGCCACCTCATAAAATAATTTATGAACTTTGATGTATTTGTAGAGGTGTATGTATTGGACATTAAAGCTTTATATTTGTATAACTATATTTGCATGTTCATTAACTCACGTTCATTGTATGTTCAGTTAGCGATTCTGATAAGGCCTGCTGTGCTAACCAAACCGATTATGATTTGATGGTTTTCAGTTTACAAACATCTGATGTTGATGTATTCGTAATTCTATGCTCATAATAACAACGTAAACATGCAAATTTCTCTGGGATGAATAATCAAACTTAATTATCCAATTACATCAATGTGCAGGAAACATGACACCCCACCCAGACCTGCTTTCATGTTCCATTTTTTCTAAGAAACACTTCTTCATTCAGCTGTCAGGTGTGAGAAAAGAAACGTATCAAACCAAACAGTGTTTGAAGGAACATAAATCAAACAGGCCGCGCAATAACACGAAACCGTCTCGCCTCAGAAGCCATTGCTGGATGTCAGTTTTATGTCCGACTGAAGTGAGACCGCCTGGTGACATGTCTGGTTTATATGGGTTGACTGGTAGATCTTCTCTGGAAGGTTTTGCCTGCTTAAATCATGACGGACCAGGATTCGTTGTTCTGTCACTGTTCGCCTGGACTACCGCGTGTTCTACTATATGGTAAACGCTGTTACTTTGGCAGCACCTATGGATACTCTGCTGTGTTGCCTTTACCAGCTGACTCTTGTTTCACACAGTCACCGGCTGAGATGACTCAGGGTCCGAAAGAGTCAACCCGGCGTGTCTGATTGTGTATGCATTAAAACAGCTTGCGGACAGCAGAAAGCTAGTGGGAAATTCATGCAGAAGAATCTGATTAAGTTGTCAGGGTACCTGGAGACATCACACACATGCACAAACACATAGTCCTCACGTGCATGCTCAAACAAAATAACACATGTGCCTTACTTGCTTTGTATATTGCACGATGGCAAAAATGCAGAGACCCCAGACTTTCCACTATTTCACACTATGCATTTTAATATTATACGGTATGTTTAATACTAATGAGAAGTAAACGTTTAGAAGAATAACTGCAAACCCATAAAAGACATAGTTTACCCAAACATTTTTTGTCATTATTTATTCAACCTCATGTCATTCAAAACCTGTATGACCTTATTTTTTCTGCAGAACACAAAAGAAGATATTTTGAAAAATGGTTTTGTGTCCATGTAATGGAAGTCAATAGTGCCCCAATGCCATTGGGTCACCAACATTCTTCAAAATAACTTATTTTGTGTACTGCAGAAAAAAGAAAGTCATACAGGGTTGTAATGACATCTGGACGAGTAAATTATGAAAGAATTTTCTTTTTTTGGTGAACTCTCCCATCGAATCAATTGTTCATAAATAAAGAATAATAATTCTGCTATATTTCCAGGATAGATGATTCTAGACATCAAGGCCCAATTCAGTTGACATTAAGGGGCGGACTGACCAGTAGGACATGCTGTCAAAGTCCAGAACGGCCGCGACCAGGGGCGGACTGGCGGACTTGTTATAATCATTAGCGATTCGGACACATATGCAAAGCAATGCACACATTACATACAACCATCACCAGCCACCCAACCCCCTCCCACCCGTCGTCATTTGTTGTGGAGGACCGAACAGCACCCACCCAAAGAGTTATATTATATAAATGTATATTCATTAAAGATATCGACACAGTCTGTAAATATGCATAGGCATGCATTGCAGTAAATAAAACAGGCCGTCCCAACAAACCACTATACAAATCTCTGCATTCTTTCAAAGCTCAAAAAAGTTGCATACAGTCTTTGTTGGTTGAAGATGCTTGGGTTGTGCATTCTCATGCATCTTTTGGACTATTTATGACAGTCCTTTGTTGGGACCAGATGGCAGTTCTCTGGCATCTTCTGTTCTACATGCAACCGCATAGATACCACATAGTCTGTCTCATGTGGTGGCATACTACAGTACATGACATGATTACAACTGAAATTCATTTAGTTTTTCATTTAATTGTTTTTGCTTTGCTCGCTCTGAATCAAACTAATAAATGTTTGTGTGTTTTCATTACTGTATTTGCTGAATGAGAAAATATGAGATGAACTCAATTGAGCATGTAGCTTACGGTACATGCTGACTACGCGGAACTGCTAAAATAATTTCCGATCTTGTTGATGGGTTTTATGCATCATACTTTTTTCTTATTAAATCGCGAATGCTTATTTATTTTATTAAAGTGAAAAGCAATGAACAAGATTGCAGATACAATGAGAGATATGGTGTTGATGGGAAGTGGAAAGTTGCTGCATGATTGCCCCCTCCCGATAAAAAGTAAATAATAATGTAATGAATAAATATCCTGGATAAGTGAAAAGCTAGACCACTTCTTCCAAAACTACACAACATAACACTTTATAGAAGAAATGTACAAGGCGTAAAATAATAATAGAGTTGACAATGATAGAAGTATGCCATCATTATTTACTTTTTAGCTTGTAATTCTAAAGATTTTATTGGATTATAATCTTTTTAGTCCATATTCCCAGAGGGGAGAGACTATACATTGTAAATGTGTAAGATTTGTATTGCTGACTTTAGTAGTACACTAGCAGATTGATGGTGGAAAAGACTATAAAAGCAATATTTTCTGTAAATCATATGACTTATAAATGATTACATTAATTTATGTGTGTTTGTATAACCACATGCATCAGTGTGTGAATATGGAGATACATAGAAAGATAAATCTGTCAAGTACCCTTGAGGCGAGTGGAGGAATATCTTAACTCTAAATTAGGTTTATTTTGTCTATAATGTGTTCATTTGCAATAATGTTTAGTTTAACTTGTGAAGTTTTATACACATTTCCCAGAATGCATCTGATTATTGGTAATACTTGAGATTCAGCATCTCTTAAGTACTTTACTACAATAGCATTGGTTTCTTTATTAAATTTTAAACCGTGTCAAACATAGTTTCATTCCCATCCGTCACAGGTTCTACCGTAATGTTCAACTTTGGCCCAGTCTTGTTTGTTTGTCTGACTTGTACTTGACATTATATTCATTCCTTATTAACTAGGAGCCTAGCGATTATTTCCACAGCTGTCTGAGATGGCAGGCTGTTTTCTTCCGTGTTATCCTGGTTGCAGTATGACCAACAATCCCTTCTTGTGAGTTTCCTCGAGTCAAACAGGCGAGACTGTTCAGCGCACAACAGGGACCACCTTTCACCAGCATTACTTTCTGATAAATGACTCCAGAAATTCCTTTATTTTCTTGAATTTGATGTGTAGAATATATGAAACTTTCGTCTCTCCGGAGTCTGTGTCTGTTGAAATGGGAATTCTGCTCTTAAATATGAATTTAAAGAACATTTTTATCATTGTGACAGGTTATATACACTCCTGGAAATTCATGTTCCGGTTGTGAAAAACAAATCTTTACAATGTGGGAGGTTTGGACATCAATGCAACAGCCTGACAGCAGCTGTTTGACACATTTTAGTTTGGACATATTCTCTGCTTTTCAGTTAAAAGAAAAATAAACAACAACACTCTTTTTTAACTAAGCAATGTATAAATGTCTTGTTTGTGCACTGGTAGTAAATAAAAACCTGTATCAAGCATGCAGCCGCTGTGCTCGGGGACTGTGTCTACACCTTTGCCTCTTTCCCAAGCCATCTAACACAACCCAGGCACAAGAACATTTGTTCCTTATTATTTTAAGTCATTTACTGGCCAGCCTGAGGCTACGCCAACACACGAACAAGATCTCTAATGGGAACTGACTGTGAAAAAACAGAAAGACAGAGGGCAACACTGAGAGAGAGAGCGAGAAGAGGGTTTAAAAGAATGGTCTCTATAAATCTGAGGCAGACTTTAGAAGAGAGTCTGTTTTTTATGAATATCGATTGCTCCAGGCTTAGCAAGTTTGTGTTTATGTGCCTCCACATTTACAGCTCTATATAAAGTGTAGAATTCTTCACGAGCAGAACTGAGACATTCACAATCATGTTTGTCATCTGTGTTTTAAGGGAATGTTCTGAGTTCAGTGCAAGTTAAGCTCTATCGACAGAATTTGTGGCGCAATGTCATGAAGAGCACTTACAACTGAAGGAAACAGGGCAAGTCTGATTCATCTTTAGAAAACACACTGGGTTTAGGAAAACGTATATTATATCCACCGAAAATAAATATGTAAAAAATAAACTAAGCATTGATATCTTGTTCTAGTACAAAAGTATTAAAAATGTTAAAGGAACACTCCACTTTTTTTGGAAATAGGCTCATTCTCAAACTCCCCCAGTGATATCACGCAGCGCATGTGGAAATAGGCTTACTTCCGTCATCATATCCAACGTGACCAACTGCTTGCACAAGGAGCGTGATATGTCTGCGCCTGCTGTGGCCATGTTACGGCAGCAAACTTCCTTGATTATTACAGCGGAATGGGAGTATAGTTCCTAATCATATCGGCCTAGAAAATCGCAACTTTTCATTTTCCGCCAGTCTCAACACACGGTATAAGAACAGAAGAGTCAAGTTTAAATAGGAAAAATATCGCAACTCTTTGGTCATTTTTGAACGCGATGCTACTGGTCTAATTGGATTCAATGATCTATGCTAAGCTATGCTAAAAGTGCTATCGCCAGATCCGGAGATTCCAAAACGGTAAATCTCAACTTGTTAACTCTGGGGGAGTTAGAGAATGAGCCTATTTCCAAAAACATTGGAGTGTTCCTTTAAATCAAAATACATTTACTTGACAAGGAAAGTGACCTTAGATATTTAGTCATGTCTAATGACTGAAAGAACATATAAGTATGTATATAGTTTGTGTATGTAAAAATTTGCCAATGGAGTGAGAAAAAAAACTGGAACTAGTTTCTTAAGACAAAGATCAAACTAAATTAAAGTAGATTTTTTTACCCAATGGCTTTGTTTATTTTAGCCTGTTTTAAACATAAATTTACTTAATTCTTATATTTTCTTTCATAAAATTTCGCTTTTCGTTTGTCCGTTTAGGGCTACTGTAGAAACAACATGTTGAATTCCAAGGGGACCAGCAGTGTACGTAGATAGAAATAGTTTATTCTAAGATTATAAAAACATAATCCTTTATTATGTAAGGTCTTTATACATCTCTGAGCACATACAGTAGTTGTGGATATTATATTGCATCTCCGTCTAGATCCGTCTAGAAAATGACACACTGGACCTTTAAGATAAGTTTAAAATGCTGTTTCAGTTAAAGTTGAGTTTAAAAATGATGAGCTTCATCATCAAAGTGTAGATTTATTACCCCACGTCTTTAGCTGTACATCAGTGTCAACTGTCAAGTAAATGTGTTGTGTAAGGGTACCTTACTAAACTGATGGCTATTTGGACCTTATCCTTTTGTTTAAATTACACAATGAAAGATGATTCTGCACAGATAATCCTTTTTATTCCAGAACTTAATCTGCATCCAAGCCACTTTCTTAACATGCGTGATGTTTTCCGCCGGTCTTTCTTTCAGCTAAGCTCCTTAATCTCGGACTCCCTCTTCTTTCTCTACCAAAGTTTTTGTCTGCTATCTATAGTGAGTAATGAAGTAATTTGAGGCCTAAAGCACTGCCAACTTCCTTTAATTCAGCCTGTTTCAAGAGACGCAATTTACCACATCTCAGCCGATTGTCCTTACTAAGGCGGCAAGGGCCTTTTACAGAGCTGGTGCTGAATGTTGCTGTCACTCTGATTTGTGGCTCTGCTTTCCGCTCGGCATTACACTGGTAGAATTATTGCAGGTTTGGCAGTTCCCCATCTGCAGTGTGACTATAAACAGAAGCTAAAAGTGAAAAACAGGAGCTTGGCTACAGAATTTCATTTTGTGCATAATGACTATGCAGTCAGGTAAGAAGCGCCGCTCTCATAAATACGACTGATTTCTCATGAGCCAGATGAAGTCTGGTATATTTGGGTTGTTCGTATAGAGTGTTCTCATTATATGGAGCTTCGCGGACCACCAAAGATAAAAACACATAGCGGGTGAAGTGTCTCTGTGGTGGATGACAACTATAATCTCGACACGCGTTACATCTAGCATGCAAATTGGTGTGTGGTAACAGAAAATATTATGGCTTTCATGATGAACTAGTTTTTGGGTGTGGTCAATCAAAGTCCTTGTTGTGATGTATCATCAGAATGAAATTTCTATCATCATTTACTTACCCTGTTGTCTTTTTTAACCTATATGACTTACTTTCTTCCGCGAAACACAAGAGAAGATATTTTGAGGAATGTCGGTAATCAAAAACCGTTGATCCCCATTCACTTCTATTGTATGGAGACAAAACCAATGCAAGTCAATGGGGACCGACGGTTTTCTGTTACCAACATTCTTCAAAATATCTTATTTTGTGTTTTGCAGAAAAAGAACGTCATACAGGTTTGAAATTACATTAGGATGACAGAATTTCCATTTTGGGGTAAACTATCCCTTTAACTAAAATGTGCGGTGGGTCAACTTTCGAATGCTTTTTCTTCTCAATGTTATGTACAATATGCAGGGTCCAAATTCACCTGAAGGTACCCTAATGACATTGAAGCACACAACTATTTTCCACACAACTAAATAGAGCTAAAACATCTTTTAATTCTTGCACCCCCACAAATGAACGTTGGATGTTCCACATTCAATGTAGTTAGCGATGCACCGTCTATTCTATCTAATGCAGTTTGTTCAAATGACGAAGAGAATTGGTTCATTAGCATCCTGGTGAGAAACAGGTTGAAGCGCATGGGCTTCATTTTAAAACCGTTGTTTCTAATCAGCATTAAGTACAACTGCTTATTTATTCGCTGTTGTTTCCACCAACCCCACATGTCCGGCTTTATATCATCTTGCTGCGATGCAGCACCTTTATGGCCGATCGAATGCCAAAAATCTCTCAAAAGGTCCAGTAGCATAATGTTTTTCTTAGTCTCCGCTTGAATGAACATCTCCTCCATTTCTGTTCTGCATCTAGTCATTTACAATCAAACACTCGCTGTCTCCGTGGATTACAGACCTCCTGCTTGTAGAACTACATCCTACCAGCAACCCATCTGGCAGCTGCCGCAGAGGTAGAGAGAGCAGGTGAACCTGGCACCCTGCCTGTCTGCACAGGCTCTCCACAGCCAATATAAACTCAGTGTAAAGCTTGGGGTTCAAAGATAGATCCAGTTTATCTTAAACATCTCATGCTGGAGTTGAGAAGTTCGTACATCAAGTTACAGTTTTTTAACCCGGAGGAATTAAAAACCACTAATGATCTCTTTAATATTAATATTTAAAATGTAATTTCGGGCGATTTCTTTGAGGGAAGTTTAGGGAAAAATGCCTCAGAGTGTGCTCAGATTTGCTTAAATATCAAAGTCTTCCATCAAAAAGCAATTCCTACATTTCCCGTAACCCGTTTTTGATTCACCTTAAGACATTTAGAAGAAACGTCTGATTTAATTACAATTAAAACCTCAGAAACCCCACCCACCAGTTGGGGGCGGTAGCTGACAGAATTCAGGGTGCACGAAATGACAAGGACGGTTGATGCTGGAGATTCAACAAACCCACAGGTTTAAACTGGAGTAGTCATGCTTAGCTTTTAAACTTTTTTTGAAGTTGTGATTTGCCAAACTGTAAATGTGCATATATTGCCCAACAGTAAACTACCCTAGACCTCTCTCGCCCACCATAGCGCTGATATAAAGAGAGTTGAGCTTAATTCTGTAAATGAGGGCTGCAGTGTTTGTGCGCGGCAGGCTGAGGTTGAACAGGTCAATGTCTGCTAAAAGCATTAGCAGAGAGAGAACCTCTGAAGAGAGGTATGGACAGGTTAATAACACAACGACAGAACGCGTTTTAGCTACAAACACTGAGGATTCCTTAAATGGATCCAACAGAGGCCATTGTTGCTACATTTCATTTCTCCACCCCCAAATGCATTAGCTCACTTCTCTATAAACACAGATCCTAGATACATAAAAAAGTTGAATGTTTTAAATATTCACATTTAAATGTCTGTATTCACTCACACACATGTAGGTTTAGAGATATGAAACATAAAATTACAATTGTTTTAATTTAGGTGCCTTGAGCATCTATGGGGATTCATATTTGATCTCGGTTATAATATTTTACATTTTTATATATTTATTCAATGATTTTCTTTCTTTATTTAATATTTTTTATTATTTTCAATACCTACAAAGAATAATATTTTTTTAATAAAACTGCAACAAGCTACTTTCAATTTTGTTTATACGAAAAAGCTATTTTCCTTAGATGCTCCACAGCCAAACTGTCTATTAGTGATTAAAGATAATCATGTGGTAAATAATAAACAGGTTTTGTGCCCCCTGCGGCTGTCATAAAGCTGCAGAAAGCTTTCTGTATTCTGTATCAATATAATGACACAGTGATGTGATGGAATGTTTTATGCAACCCCTGAGATGTCCTGTGCTGTACAAACGTTCAATGGCATTGACAAATGATATAGAGCGGTTTAGTAGAAGCCACCTCAAAAGTTTAATCAACTAATTGTTTATAACCACAGATCACACATTAAAATATTTCAAATTTTATCCTTCTATTATTACCGCTTTAATGCATAAACTAATGGAGCCCTAAACCGATCACCAGCAGAGAGCAAAGAAAATGAGAACTCCGACTCTCTGGTTTAGAAGATTCAGCTTCATTGAAGATGCACTGTTTTATTTAAACGCTTCTTGTTAAAAGCAAAAGTAGATGACTAATACAGACCACTCCTAGGAAGCTTCAAACCTTGTTTTAAAGTGAATTGATTAAGATGGATATTCAGTAGAAAATAATTGAAGGAGTCACAAAAGAAGCCTGTGTAAAATAGGTGAAATACTGTACACTGAACTATATTTCACAAGTTCACAGGTTTGTATAATAATACTACAGTTTGACGTGGTAAACAAATGTGGCATGCTGTTGGCAATAAGATCCCAGAAGAACAAATATAAACCAAGAACCTAACACCCAAATAATTTATTATTACTTAGTTTAAGTTACGGTGGTGGAGGAACGGCAGAATAATTGTCAAAGGAATAAGACAAGCACAATACATTATTTTAAATATATGACTAATGAAACCGAAAATCTAGTTATGAGATAACAAGCATTAAAGTTTGATTTCAACCATTAATTTCACTATGATTTCAATTTTTTACATGGCATTACTCAACATTAAAGATGTAAAAATTATATTTTCAAACAATGTTCTTATGTTGTATGATTGTATGCAGAAAACCATAAATCACAAAAAGAGACTTAAGCTTTGTTTTCACATACAGGGTCACATGAAAAAAAGTAATATAGTTTTGTTTCGAGTATTTGTCTTTTATCATATTGCCATTTAATAAAAACAATTAGCCATATTCATGTGGCCATAGTGAATTAGTAATGGCTTAATGCTTTTATAATGGTACTGATCTTAGGACCAACCATTAGCTTTGTCGGAGTAATACCTTTGATGTCTGCAAATGGTGATCACATCTGTACTTACCCACATTTACTGTAAAAACTGACCGACATTTTCCTCTGATCTAGATTGTTGTTGTTGGCCCAAAAGCCCAAGATCTGCAACATTTCAGCCTTTTCAGGGCAGTCCCTGTGTTTGAAAACCAAACCAAAGTTGTGTCCGAATAAAAAAAGATCTAAACACATTTGATGCCGATTAAATAAACCAAAAACTATGAATGAACAAGACATTGAACATTTTTCTATGATGTAGTTGACTGCCCACCAATGTCCTATCATTACAGTTAATTTCTTTTAATCTTGATCCATGTGAACTGGCAAAGGTCATTTAGAAGCTTTATTCCAGATGGTTGATTTGGTTTTTGTTCTGTTTATGATGCTGATGGAAAACTATAACAAGGGTCGGCATTTGAGGTCTTCCTTTTCCATTCTCGAACCAATGTGTCCCTCAACACACACAAAGGGTGGATATAACGGTTTTCTCAAAGAAAGAGAGAGACGGAGAGATGCCATTACTTATTTCTTCATGGGTAGTATAGATCAGTTTTTTAGCACAGTTTGAGGTTCTCTGCAGGTCTATTCTTTCCCACACCCTCTCTGTACTATTAAATGACCTGCCTCTCGCCGCCCACAGCAGGACATGGGATGGCAATGCTAGTATGGAGACATAAAAGCCAGCATGTGTTCTTATAAAATATAGGGATTTTGTGATGGCCACATTGAAGCCTTATGCTATTTCCTCAGGGTTCATACACTGTGGTTTAATAAGAAATGTATGTTGTGTTGAAACTGCAGATTGGACGGTGACAGTGAAAACAAGGGAACAGCGAGTTCTAGAAGTTCGTTTCAAGGTGAAGTCATGTAAATCCAAGCTGACTGGAACATTTTCTGGGAAAACTTGTGTCTATAAAGTTAAACGTCAAATCCATTGAAATCACAATGCACCTTGAGTACAGATTGAATCAATTGACAGATTTATTTTATAAATAAATTATATTTGTGACCCTGAATCACAAAACCAGTCTTAAGTAGCACGGGAACATTTTTAGTAAAAGCCAAAAATACATTTGGTCAAAATAGCCGATTTTTCTTTTATGCCAAAAATCATTAGTATATTAAGTAAAGATTATGTTCTATGAAGATATTTTGTAAATGTCCTACCCTAAATATATAAAAACGTTATTTTTTGTGAGTGGATGACCTGTTACAGTGCCTCTGATTAACAACTTCAAAGACACGTTTCTTAATATTTAGATTTTTTTGCACCCTCAGATTCCAGAGTTTTAAAGGGTTTTATCTCCAACAGATATTGTCATATCATAACAACCCATACATCAATAGAAGGCTTAATTAGAGCAGATGATGTAAAAATCTCCATTTCTAATAATTTGTTGTCCAGGGTCACATTTATATATTTCCTTTCTGTATATATATTATTCGAGTCTGGGGGTTTTAGTACATTTATAAAAAAAATAATTATTAATATTTATACATTTTTTCTTTGTTTATATTATTTTATTTTGGGGGTTTTATGAAATGTATTAAAAAAAGATTCATATTAAAATATTTTTCTTTGTATATATTATTTTGTGTTAAGGGGTTTTATTCATTTCATGAAAAAGTAATTATTAATATTAATGTTTTTTTCTTTCTATATATTATTTTGTGTTTTGGGGTTTTATTGAATTCATATAAAATTTTGCAGAAACAAGTCACATGGTTTTGAAACGACAGGAGGGTGAGAAAAGGAATATTCATTTTTGGGTGAATTATCCTTTTAAAATGAGATTTGTATTATTTATCTAATGTTCATGTCAACAATAATTCGTCAGTTTTTATGGAAATGGACGTGTGAACCGAACACGTGTCTACACGCACAGTGCGGAGCGCACTTTCTGCATTTTAAAGAAAAGTGTCAGCGACAAAGAAGGTTAGTGGCAGTTCTTATCAAGGTGAAGCCATGCAAATAACAACCCGCGTTGACTCGACTGATAGATTTCCTTTGTCACTTACACTGGTAATGAATATTCAGGGTTGAAGGTAGCATGTCTACCTCACTATCTTACTTGCATCTTCCCATGTTGTCGCTTAGCCCTCCGACAAGGACAGAAGGGAATATTTATACACGCGCTTCTTCAGTGCAGGCATCTAATGTAAATTACATCCATTAGACAGCACCCCATTGTCACGCAGATGTATAGCGTGTGGAATCGTCCCTGTTATTCTTTCCTGTGAAGTATCTTAAGATGCGTGACGCGTCCGTACATCGAGTGTCTGCCAACCCGGAGAACGTGAACAGCAGCGTTTAGGGACGCCGGAAATCTTTGGCATATTCGAAGGTGATTACGTCGAGCAGATTGAGTGAGATTGTACAGATTGTCTCGTCAGATTGTACCTCTGTTTTTCTGCTCCGGGTTTGCGTGGGGTTGAGCGCGTCGGTTATTACGGAGAGCTGGGAGCCATATTGCGAGGCATCATCTACAAATAGCTGCATCTACAAAAACCTCACAGATGTCACTCTGCGTTTGCACCCTTCCGTCCTGCTGCGTCTGGCTTATCTGTCAGCCGCAGAACGCACCTGAGGAACGGTGAGGTGTCATCGTAGCTGTCACCTGTGGGAACGGGAAGCTTTTGCCGCCGTCCTGTTCTGCCTTTAATTGCTGTCACAAGAGTGAAGAGGGGAGGGTTGGCGTCCCCTGACAGCCTAATTAGTCTTCTGTAGCGGCTCTGGGCAGTAAACATAAAGAGGCTCTGATGTGCAGTGAGTCCATACCAACACGGGTTCAATGTGGAGGATCCTGGTCGGACCTCTAACACCCTTATTAATAGCTCCATCCATCCTTCGGCTTTGATTTCATTAACACCGTGTCACCTTGCGGCCCCCAGCCAGGCCCACAGGCTCTCTCTCTCTATCCTCACACGTATTCACGCTGGCTGTGTCCATCCGCTGACCTCCCCCTGCTGTACAGACACTCATTATACTAGGGACTCATTAGATGATTATTAAATACATGGTCTTGCATATGTGTCGGGTATTGAATGCAGTTGAATATTGATTAGATGACTTGTCTGTTTGTTTGATTTATAGGTAATCTGTGTGATAGCTATTAGGGATTTACAAATCTACTGTTAGCAGGAGCGTGTTCTACTTGTTAAAGGTCCAATGTGTAACTTTTTGGAGGATCTATTGACAGAAATATAATATAAAACGGTCAGTTCTCGTCCTTGATTCTAATTGGCTGGGCCGAGTTCTAAGCCGTTATTAAACACCGCCGTATTAAACACCCCGATTTATAACTGCTGACCGCATACATAGCCTATCATTTTATTTACTTTATTTTATGAAACCTTGCGCCGCTTCGAGTCGTGCCACAACGCCCTCAGCTATTATATAATGCACTGTAACCCACTGCTTCTACGGGGTTGTTGCTTTAATATATATCTTCAGAGGTTTATAAGGACTTTATATAATGAAGTGTTATGTTTTTATTACCTTAGAATGAGCTATCTACATACGCCGTGGGTTCACTCACATGTTGTTTCTACTGTAGCCCTAAACAACCCAAGCTAAAAATATCAAAACATATAAGAAATAATATACTGTGATGTCACCAATTGACTGTTGTGAAATCGGTCAACCATCATGGCCCTCAATCCTAGTATAGATGTTTTCATTTCAGAAGCAAGCAGAAGGTGTCTGTTATTACGGGCAATGCACAGCGATGTGTGCAGCATATGGAAGATTGTTTGATTAATCACTGAAATAACTTCAGACTTTCTCTTGAACTCCAATACTTGACTTGGCAGCATATCCAGGAGGCGCTGATGAAAATTCAGTTAAAGTCACAGAATTATGTTCTGTGTATGATTAACTTGTAAACGAGAGCATCATTTTGCAGTCTTTATATTGGCTTGAAAAGACAGCGGTGCCTAAAGCAGACCATGCAGTACGACTGCAGGTGAAACTAGTGGAAGCTGGCTTTAGAGACGCTGAACCTGGATGACACGGAGACCCAGAGGCAGAGCAGCGCTGACCCGGCCGCCTGACCTCACGCTTACCAAAAATCTTCCTTATTATCATTTATGTGCCCCGGGGTTTTTTAGTCCTGTCTCTGTCTGTCAGAGAGAGAGAGAGAAAGAGAGAGAGTGTGAGCTGTAGACACATAGATAAAAATTTATTTTAACCCATTTAAACTAGACAATAATCTTTGGTTCTTCCAAGAGCCAACAACAACGCTGCTACCGAAAACCGCATTTAGACAACAAATCATTGCAGATGCTGGAAAATGCCATCGCTGTTTAGTCAAATGAGGAAGTTCAGCTTCGAAGAGTTCATAGAGTATAAAATGTAATTTTGACTTTGAGAGATGAGGGTAATTTAGATTTGGTGCACCAAACTGCTCTTCGGGGTCAACTCATTTTCTTCAGCTGAATGCAATGCTCGCACACACAGTACGTCATTTAATTCCAAACATCTTAACGGATGGCTGAAGGTGACAGAAGACACTTGTTGATATGTTTTATTGTTCACAATCAGCTTAGTTTTCAAACAAAAGCAGACCTGATCCACAAAAATAAAATGCTAAACTATATTTTGCCAGCTGTGTGACAGAGAAATACTGTAAAATGTAAATGTTTGTCTGACTTGTTAATAAATACGTGAAGATTCCGTAAAATAAAACAATATCAATAATAAAATAAAATAAAACGGTCAAATTACAGTGTATACTTTGACAAGAAATGACACTTCATCTTATATCCTCATTTCTCCTGACAGCTGGGTGCTTAATGGAGGCGCATCATGGATAAATGTCATGGTTTGGGGTTGTTAAATTGTTTAAAGCGTGCTAGCTATTTGTCAACCAACTGCCCTCCTTCGGCAAAGAAGCGAAGACGTGACAACATCTTTGTCCTGTGTCAGCATCCTTAGTGCTTCAAAAGGGAGGGGTGGAGTGATCCGTTGGTTGCGAGTCTAGATGCAACGCTAGATGCTGCTAAATCTCATAAACTGGACATTTAAAAGACCTACTTTCAAGTTGGCTACATTTCTTCATTTGACATGCAAACTAATCCATTGATTCTAAAACCCTGGAACTCATCTCAGCTTTAGTTACGTTGTTAGATTTGAGATGAACAAATGAGCAGATAAAGTATTATATTTGACCTGAGGCAGGTTTGGATATTTTCATTAATAAAAGTGGCCGCTGTGGAGGTCAGACCAGCTGACACGTTGCAATTTTGCTGTGCTCGCGTTTGTAATACGCTGAAATGAAAGAAGCACGGTTAATGAGACACAGCAAAACTGAGCTGTTACACTGATACACCATCTGCCAATTGAATCTGAATGTTCTGGAAATAGAACAAGCAGACAGAGAGAAGATGCTACAAGGAAAGATCTCACCCTGAACAATAATAAAAAATATGCTTGAAATAGAAATGATATAAACATTAGGATGCTGATATGTTAGCTCTTGTGCCTTTTTGTTCCCGTGAGTCATACACAAGATTATTGCTTAACGTGTCATGTTATTGCTACTTCATTCTTTGTTCGTGTTTTTGTGGATTGGCCTACTACAATCAGGGATGCTGCAAGGGTCCAAGGGTTACTTTAATAGAAGCTTTTAACATCTCACAAATTCTGTTTTTCTTCATTTTAATCATTTTCATAGTTTCTTATTCCTTTTATATTATAATGTTTCTGAAACTCATATTTGGTCATGCTTTTGGAACCCACTGTATTGTAACAAGTCATTTGTGCTGAATTGAGATAATTGTCTTGATGTATAATGATAGTGTGAAGTGAATGAAGTGTCATTAGTGAAATTCAATCGAAGCTGATCTGACGCATACAAAAACTGTGTTTTTAACAAAGTCCCATGTCTGCTTCACATTGTGGAAGTTTGACAAATTAATCTATGCTAAAACATGCAGCACAAATTGTCAAAACCAGAGATTTCAGGATTGTTTTGTGTCGCTGCCACAATCTAAAGCAGGCTTGGCTAAAGGGCTGGTTTCTAAGGATGCTTCAGCTAAATACTTATATTGGACTTGACAGTTAACCAAAAGCTCATAAGTAAGTGCAGCACAACAGCGTATCTCATTTCACATGCGAATGAAGTTGTTTATATCAAACTCCTAAAGGCAAAGCCACATAAAATGGCCGGCTTAATTTTAAGGGTCAGAAAGAGGATGGAAAATGGTCATAAAGAACAAAATTATAAATGTACCAACATTATAAATGGACCGCAGGGATAACATTCAATATAATATGACCCCTTTAAATAAAGGTTTTAAACTGAAGGTAAGCATTTAATGTTATCAAGCTATAGAGTTCATAGACCTAACAGTGAGTGTGTTTTTGGCCTGGAACACACTGGAAGGAGTCTTCTGGATTACTAACCACATGATTTGCTAGAGATGATGACAGCAACAGGATGTGAAGCCAGCAAGTCGGTGTGTGTTTATGTGTGCGTGTATAAACACAGTGTGGGCAGGTCATATGATAAACCACACAGCACTTTGAGGTTTTGTGTCCATGTTGGCAATGATAGGGAAGACTGAATGTTTGAACGAATGTTAACATGTTAGCTCAGCATTCAAAGCTTTTTTACTTTGGTTATTCAACAAGAAGGAAAACATGTTGAATTTCTACTAATAGGTGAACTTTATTTGTAAAAAGAACATTCACAGCATTTGTTTCTACCCTCAGTGTAAAAAAACAGTAATCTGGCGCCCCAGCTGCCAGAAAATGTCTGTTTCTTTAAACATGATTTCTTTTTTTATATTCATATAATATTATTATTATTTTACTGTAACTAGTTAACCAGCACTAGCTGATCATCACGCGCCATCCTCATGCGAGAACTTGTGGACTTCATGTGTGCAATAACCTCCTACGTGATTCTGTGAATTTAACTGATCATCCCGCCCCAGCCCAGGCAATCTCTGTCAACAATCAAGAGCAAAGATGGACCCTTGTTATTTTAATACTTATACTAACTTTTCTTCATTTTTGCCTTTCTTCCTATAAAGCTGCTTTGCAACAATGAAACATTGTGAAAAGCGCTATATAAATAAAACTGAATTGAATTGAATTGGTTTTCCAGTTTACAGAAATTTCATGCAAGGGGACCCACGGTGTATGTATAGAAATAGCTCATTCGAAGGTAATAAAAACATAACACTTCATTGTGTAAGGTCTTTATACACCTGTGAAAAAATACTTGCATTTCAATCAATAGATCCTCCAAAGGATAACACACAAACCAGAAGCAAAACAATTCTCTTCATCACATGACTCTCTTGATGGCTCACTTACAGTGGCAGGTCAAGAGAAAGAAATATGGAAAAATTTGTTAAAATGTTGCCAACATGTACAGAACAGTAAGCAGACCCCATATTTCATTGAAGGATATTACAGAGTTTATAGGCAGATCTACAGTGAATGAATTTGGATTTGTTCCTTTTCCAGTAAGCTCACCACAGTTACTGGGCTTCTAGCAAACATCCAACCGCCAAAAGAAATTACTCGGATAAATCTGTCTGTAAACCCTCCAAACCAACCAAAAAAAAAACATGGTCCATGAAAAGCAAGACCATGCAAAACATAAAGATAATTTGACCATTTGCACTTAAAGATTTGAAACCACTTAAACAGTTTGTCACGCTTTTTCTCATTCATTTCTTTCACCTTTAAACCTGTTGATCTTTCGCATGCTTGATGTACTACTACACCCTCTCCCCAAACCAGAAATTAAAGAATAGCTTTATATTTATGATACAAAAATATCTACATGAAGGTCAAAAAGACAACATCACATGGCCGGGGACCTAAGTGTCGGACCATGGCAGAACACCCAGGTTTTATGGTCCATGGCTAAGCTCTGCTGGAAATCTCTTGTCAAGGGAGAGCTGAGCCCTCTAAAAGTGCCCACTGAACCAAGTTGATCTCCTCTCTGCGTTATCCCAGAGTACCTCTGGGTCCAAAGCCACGCCGCTGACTGTTTGCTTTCCAAAGAATGTGCCTACAACCAACAGACAGACATGTGTTGACGCAAACACTGTTACAAATCCACATAGTGGAACAAATGCATTCATTTCATGAGGTAACTCTTAATGCTATTACACCATTGGCCATCAGGGTCCAGCCACGCTAGCTGTTTTGGAAATGTACTGGATGGATTATTAGTCATGTACAAGGAGTTCATACAGGGAACGTTCTGGGCGGGGCTTCTGAAAAACTTTTAAAGAGAAACATCCAAACACTTCGGCGGGATGCGATTGGATACCCTACATGCCACTCAACCAGGGGGCGTGTCTTAGGAGCGATCGTTGTCAATGTAATAGAGTTTTAGCGCAGTCTTGCTTTTTCATAGGCGTGTGTCAACTGTGCGCGCGCCAAGGGGTTTACCGATGCGATTAACGAAGAAAACAAACCTGCTGGGGAAACGCTAAACAAACCATCCGATTTTCTGCCTCGTCTGTGTACGAATACGGACGAGCTTCGAGCCTGCGAGGAATCAGCGTCCTACACGCACACAAAGGAACATTAAAAGAAACAAAGGTAACGTCAAACGGGCTGTTTTCTTCATCGTTAGAAGTTTGCCCCTTGCGTTCTTCTCCTATTTGATCTGAACTCTGACAGTCGGCGAAGTTTGCGTTGGACGAAAGCACACCGCGATATTTTGCAGAGTTTGGGGGAGAATTTCAGGTCTGTGAATATTGCAGTGTGTCGACATATAGGCAGTTTTATTGCAACAAACAGCGCGGCTGTGATGTGAATTTTGGCTCCTGTTAGTTTTGCACGCTTTAGGTGGCTGTCATATGTATACGCACAGATCTTGGCATCGCTCTGCATTGAACATGTAGTGGGCTGTCTGCATTTAATGTTTCTAATGCTGGGACAACGTTGTTGACATCGTATGACTCACGCTGGCCACTTTGATGCCATGGGTTTCTCTCAAGACTCGTTTTCCAGTTTAACCTGTATTTGCGGTTGCTGTGTGTCTCTGCGCGTGAAAGACTTAAGATCCTCACACGAAAAGCGTCCAGTTGTTTAGATCGCACGCAAGCACTTTCAGTGCGCTAGAGAAATGAATACACGCAGACAGCGTCGTACCCAGATCCCGAAAGCTTAAAATGCTTGTTTTTGGTTCTGGTGGCTGTAGTTTAATAACCCTGTGCCTATGCACAGAGCTAAGAGTGCCGTATTTTTGAAGCGTGTTGCACACCTGGCAGCTGTATGCTGGACGGAGCAATTTAAAAGGCTGCGTAATTGCGCGTGCAAGCATTTAACATGCTAATGTTACTACGGTACAGTTATTGGCTCTGTCAATAAATCTTTAATATTAGATATGTTGTCGGTGTAGGATGCATTCAGAATATCCAACTCATTTTGTTTTCTTTGTCTCTTTGTGAACAAAAATACGCGAAGCGCATTTTGTTATTTTGCCAAAATGATATCCGTAGGATAAAATAACAAAGCGCTCTCACAGATGAACTGCGTTTAAAGGTACTTAAGAGCCATTGATCGCTTTTAAGCGTTTTTTTTTTGTCCCTGACAAAATCAGCCCTAAGCCAGACCATAGGCAGGATTCATCCCTCCGACTGCAGGAGGTATATTTCTGTCATCCAGCCCGAGGTTGTATTAAACCATCTAAGACTTATTGAATAATGAATAGCTCGCTGGGCTATCATTATACATTTTCCTGGTTTTCCTTTCCTTTTTAAAGGCTTGATAACTGTTATTTAATGGGTGGGTTGGTTCATAATTCCAATATAAGTGCTCTTCAACCAGTGATTCTGGTGGCCCAAGTACAATGTTAATGAGCTCAAGCATTGTGGTGAGTACAGCTGGAGACTGAGCTGTTTTTCTTTTAAAAGATTTTTTCTTTGTCTTAACAGATTTTAGGACTGTTGGATTAGTTAAATTCGTTGTTGCGTGCAGTCACTTGCATGTGTTGTCATCACCCTGTTTTCATGACTTGCTCGAGGTCACCGCTGTCTCATTGCAATTTTTGAAAAATGTGTGCTTTGTTTTTCTTGTAGGTTATAAGAGGTATTTAAGTCACTTAAATGGCGATGGGTGAATTTTTGTTGTATACAAGTTCTGTATAAATGATCAAACAGCCAATCGAAGCGTGATGTTTTAGATAATCTCTGGCATTGGTTTCGTTTGGGTTCGATTGCTTTTCATTTAAGGCAAAACAATCTGGCAACCCAAATCAAAGTGGTCACAGCCACCATCTAGTCCTTGGTTTTAATATTAACTATAATTATTAACCTGCTCATCTTGTGCAAGTTTATGTGCATTTGGAGGTCTCTGTAGTCAGACACACGGCATTTCCCCCTCCAACCTTAAATGTACCTCTTGTTTTATCTTACCCCATCATGGCTGCCTCTGGGCAGAGGTAATGATGCATGTAGCCTGGAGGGTAATTTTATTTCCAATTTCCGTTGCAGTAGCTTTTGCCCCAAATGATGTTACGCCAACCGCGTGCCGTGGATGGCTGTGAGCTCGTAATGGCTCTTAGGGTAATGAGAGCTAAAATAGCCTCGGTGCTACGATTGGATCAAAGCCATCATCTACCTTTGTTTTTTTCCTATTTCATCAGACAAAGGCAATTTACTTTTAAGACTTGTTTCTTGGTTTAGTTATTCACAGCCATTTTTATGATGGATTGAAACTATGGAAAGGAACAAACGCAAGTTCATTTCCGAACCGAATCAATTCATTTATGTGAATCTCGACTAAATGGCTACATGTACCTGTTCTAGACTGGCTGTGAGACACAATAGATCACTTTCAATTAGTTACCCCAGGGAGTTCACTCTGCACCATAATGGCCCCTCATATTTCATGTTGATTGTTGTAACCCATAGCAACAGGGTAGCCAATAGCTGCTAGACATACCTGGAGAGAAGGCTATGAGGCTGTTGAGAGAGGCTGTGGGGCGCTGTAGAATGGGAACGGTTTGTTCCTGCCTGGCTGCCTGAGTCCAGTGAGGGGTTTCGTACCCCTAGGGAGTGAATTATTACCTGTCAGACCTGGGGCCTCGGCATCATCTATTACGCAGTCCTTCTTGCGGGGGCAGTCAGCCTTGCATGGCATCACGATCAGTGGGTCTTGGCCTTCAAACCTGGCTCCCTCTTACTGGGTGGGTATAACGTTTGCCGTTCTAGCTAGTAGCTATAATGAACCTCTTACGGTTGCGCTGCGGGGATGTGAGAGCGCTTCCGCAGAGAGTGCAGTAGATGGATGGTAGCATTCGTTTATGGGACGTTTTTAAGCAGGTTTATATTTGCTACAGGAATGCCGAATAGCTCAAAAGGTCCAAGATTACACCTGAGTGTTCATCATGTATACTTTGGTCCTCCATAATCTGTCGTAATGTATGGCATCGTCATGCTTAACCCTGTTATCCAGTTGTTGGTGGTCGACAATGCTAATTTGTCACACATTCACACTTAAGGTAATTCTGCTACTTCTCCAGAATCCCAAAACTCATTCATACTGTCTGGAGGCAAGTGGTGTTACTACCAGCAGATCTAGCACGAGGCTGCAAATGCCGAGTGAGAAAGCACTGAACTCAATTGAAAAAAAACAGCGATGCAAGCTGAGAGAGAGAGAGCAAGAGTGTGCGTCGGACTTCACGTTGGATGAAATACAGGCCTCAGCCCTCGGTTTCCTTCTGCCCTTGGACGGGCTGCCTGGTCTCCAGCAGCTTTGTAAGCCATTTTTCTGAAACTTTAACCTCTTGTCAAACATCTCGAGCAGAACCGCAGCAGCCACAGATGGAGAGACGCAGAGAACTGGCCACTCCTGCAAAGCACGCTGAGATGGAGCGTGTCCAGATAGTGCACAAAGACAGAGATATGTTTGCAAATTAGGATAGATTAAACGCAGACAAAGGAAAAGCGGCTCTCGTGCGGAGTACAACAGCTTTGTTCACTACACACAACATTTCTGGTGTTTCATTCATTTCTGTGCGTGTAATCGGTGACTTGTAGGGGCTGGAGTAATAACAGATGTCCAAAGCAAGAATTTTTGTTACCATGACCGCTATATATATATATATATATATATATATTTTTTTTTTTTTATTAAATCCTCGTGTCCTTTTGAAGGCTTTAGTCGGCCAGGGCAAAGAGCACTGGAAAGAAAAGAATATTCTGGGGTAAATAAAAGTTAAGCTCTATGGACATCATCTGTGCGCTTGCCACATAGACATGTAATTGTCAACAGTTGGAGGTTTATAGCTTAGAAAGCCTAACAAAGTTCTTAGTTTTGACTTAAGACAATTACTTAAGAAGATTACTTATTGTAGACAGAAAAAGGTGTTCGTTTATATACAGTAAGGAGTAAAGCAGGAGTCAAATGATTTTCTGATGTAATTGACAGAAAAGATGCTGTAAAGATGCTTGTATAAAATTAAAACGAAAAATGAAATGTTTTGTTATTTTGGTGTTATTTTAGCTATTTATAAATGACATTATTAAGTTGTCATGAAATATTCTTATAGAATTATACCATTTATCGACAAGTGCAGGGCAGAGTTATTATAGTCTTATTTTTTTGTTTGATTAATATTTTTTAATATTTTTTTTTATTTTTAGTTTAATTTGAGCAATTTTGTCATTTTATTATTTATTAGTTTATATGTTATATTGCTATATTTAATTTCATTTATTTTTATTTTCGCAATAGTTTAGTTTCTATTTATTTCCAGGTAAAATTTTAGTGCTGAGGCAACATTTCTATTATTATTTTAGTTATTCAAATAATATTTAGACCGATATTTAATTTGATTTCAATAAACAGAAGTATGAATAATATTAATATAATTTTAGTAACATTGGTGCAGGGCAATGTATCTGCCTTTATAGTATTTAAAGGAGCAATGTGGAGATTTTAGCAGCATCTAGCAGTGAAGTCGCACTCCACCGATTGTCCCTCGCTTTAGTAGCACTACGATGGCGGACACAGGACAAAGTTGTCATCACGTTTTTTTGCCGAAGGAGAAAACATATTTACGAAACACCCCCTGTAGAGCGGTTTGTCCGTTTGGGGCTACTGTAGAAACCACACATGTTGAATTCCATGTAAGGACACCCGAATGTTGATAGAAATAGCCCGTTCTAAGGTAATATAAGCATAACGCTTTATTATGGACGGTCACACATTATGCACCTCTCAGTGTTTACCACAGGATTTTGACAGACTTGTGGCTCTGGTGACAATATCATATTTGTGACGTCATCTCATGTTAGTGTTATCTGTTGTTACTTGTGTTACTTGTTATCTATTTTTCTTCTACTCTCTGATCTGTCTCATACTTTATTTTACAATTGAATGCCACCAGCAGTCACTTTAACTGCTGCTTAAATATATTATTATTATATTATAAATGCACAATAAAATCACAATACAGTACATCTACATTATAGAGCAGCTCTGTGATTCACATGAGAGACAAAAGCACACACTGCTGTCTTGTAAGGACATAAACCCAGCTGAGTAATGGGAGCTAAACGGAGACCGAATATTAACAGCATGAAATCACTGACGTGTGTTATTGTTTATAGTTTTTTTTCACGCTCTCCTTCCCATCCCGATTACAGAGTCATGATTACCCTCTTTTGCTCATTTGAATATTCAGTCAGACCCCCAGCCTCCAAGCTCTGCCACACAGACACCTTTTTGTGCCCGTCACATTGGTATGCTGGAATTCAAAGCTAAACTCGCATCCACGGGCAAGAACACGTCTTTCGTTCGCCAGCCTCCATCCTAATCTCCCTCGCCTTCCCTAATGCCAACCTGCATTTCAATGGAGGTCGCGGCTTTCCTTTTTAATTACCGTTCTCCATACATACAGGTTATTGATTGTCTCAGTCCGGGTTGGTGGTTTTGGGGTTGCTCCAGATTGTGCTTTAAATGATCTCTTAATCACTTTATAATGGAACAACTCTTCCTGCCGCATTGATTACCTGCTTGGGCTGGAATTGTAGTGCAGCTTCAACTTTCTAATCTGGTTTTAAAGTCTCGGGGCTCGTTTATAACATGCACATTTCCCAGAATGCCTCGGAAAAGGCTTAATTTGAACCCCTCTTTCCCTCGTGGGGGAAGATAAAGCGTTGTTCATACGTAGATAACTTGATATTGGATATTATGTAGCCATTTGTGTTGCTTCCATCACCCTCTAATGAATTTAGAGCATGGGATCTGATTTAAGGAGTGTGTGGTTTTGCATAAACGTTGCATAAAGAAAACCACATTCTCCTGCAATGATTAGCAGCCTGTGAGTGGATCCTGGAACTGAAGATTTTCTTTTTGGAAAGTTCGCCAAACTCTCAAACTCCCACAACGGGAGCCAGTAAACAAACCTAAATGGAGAGACAAACATGAAGACGTCAGGTGAAAGAGAGCAGAACGGAGGGGGAAATGACTTATTTTCAGGCGTTTAGCATTATTGACTTTGTCAAAGGGAAGGAATGTGAATTTGGACAGAAAAAGAAGTGGATTTTGTGTTTTATATTGGTCGCATGACGGTGACCTTTAAGAGAATGTCGGAATTTTTCAGGGTTTGTTTGTGTTTTGTTTCGCAGTCCCTTTTTATAGGCGGCTATAAAGAGCACATCTGAATTGCGCTCATCAGAGTTAGTGCTGGATAAATGACTAGACTGCTTCACTGCATGTTTTTAAAATGAAAATTTGTATGGCTCTAAAGAGTGAAACGGAGCAGGAAATTACACACTGAAGATAAGGAGATTCTTTCCCCGCGGAGAGGCGGTGGAATCCCGTGGTACCGCAACGCCACACGTCATTCATCCGGGACAGGCAGCATAACACAGGTTTGATTTGAGAAATTGAGAATTCATTTGCGTGTGTGCGCATGTGGTCAATCTTCTGGAGTTTCAGTGTGACCACCGATACTTGTAGTGAATCGCTTCTAAGACATGTTTTTAGATGGCTGTGCCCCCAGTGCTTTATTGGAGGTCCAATGTGTAATTTTTTGGAAGATGTAGTGACAGACATGCAATATTATGATATACATAACAATGTCTTCAGAGGTGTATAAAGACCTTACATAATGAACCATATGTTTTTATTACCTAAGAATGACTTATTTCTATCTACATACACTGCGGCTCCCCTTACATGGAATTCAACACGTTGTTTCTACAGTAGCTCTAAATGGACAAACTGCTCTACAGAGTACGTTTCGTAAATTCGCTGTCTCTTTCGGCAAAGAAGAGAAAACGTGACAACATCTTAGTTCTGTGTGAGCCATCGTAGTACTTCGAAAGGGAGGGGTGAGCGGTGGTGTGAGCCGTTGGTTGCAATTCGCAACCTCATCACTAGAGGCCGCTAAATTTCATACACTGGACCTTAACGTTTCTCAAGGGATTTTACAGTGTAAAACTAAAAATGCTGTAAAAAAGTACTTCTGCTCAGTATACCAAAATTAAATGTATAAGAAAAACTCCCTCATGTATGACAGAATAGGATGATTATTCGACTATTTTGACCTTTTTTTTTTGGAAGCCGGGCAATGATGATTGCTCAAAGTTGAAGTTATAGTGTTATATAGTGTTGCTACGCTCCTTGCCTCCGAAAATAGAAAGTCTAGCGTGACCTTTGTAGAAACGGTCAAGGTATTCTTGTGCGGCTCTGTGGAAAAAAGAGGCTGATCTGAGAGAGCTTCAAGCTCAGTAGCCTATGGCTTTGTGTCTGAGCCAATTCTTGGGAGTGTGTGCAGAGAACCTGGGTTTGGTTTCGACCCTGTCGAGTTTTACATTAGAAACAGACATCTCTCTTGCACCGTTTCTGAAAATGCTCTTATAGAGGCCGGGGTTATTTTTAGGGTCTGGCTATGGAGGCGGGGCCAGGATTGAGACCAGGGAAGGGGTTTAAAATCGCCTCTTGGCCCCCAGCCAGAAGGCTCGCTAACACCCCTCACCCCAACCTCACATTCCTCAAGTAGACTATGTCCCACTGTCAGCCATATGATGACTTAACTTATGAATGTGTGAAGTAAGTGTATGTAAATTACCTGTTTTGGGGTTTTATTCGTTCAGGCTATTTGTGATATAACAGGTCCCAGAAAATATCTCTCTGCCACAAACACACACACCCGTTGCTGGTGTGGAGCTTCTAGGCAGCTTCATTTGATCTCGCTTTATTGCTTTCTCACATTATCTGTGTGTTGCCCTGCAGCTTATCCCTGTGGAGCAATCTCTGATGTATGAGAAACAACTCGCCATAAACACATTTCAACCACAGAGAATGATATTACTCCTAATGCATTTCTCTCCACAGACGTATATCCAGACTCTCTCTCTTTCTGTTTCTCTCTCGCTTGTCCCTTGTGTCACCATATAGCGATCACAGTGGATATAACTGAGGGGCATTCGAGGCTCCATGAAATAATCAAGTCTGCCCTTCGTGTCACCCCTCCCTCCCTCTAGCCCCCTAAAAATATAGTGTATGGTGATGCGATACATGGAGACAGTGAACGCTGTGTGGCTAAGGGGATTCTGGTGCTGTCTGTTGCTTCAAGGTGTGCCACATGGATTATACATTTACGTGGGATTGAATATAGTAAGAAAATAGGGTTAGCATTGTTTTTTTTCATGCCGTAAAGCCCATATTTGCACCTTCTGTTTTGTTTGGCATTTTTTTAGACGTATAGCATAGTCTAGACTCTAGAGTAGTACCAGACTTTTCTCAGGAGGCCACTTTTTTTCGCAATTAGCATGTCGCGCGTTCATTATGATATGCGACCATATGCCCGACTACTTTGACATGTTAAAAAAGGAGCATGTGCGTGAAATGATGTGTTTTGATCTGATGTAAAAAACAAAACAATGGATCATCCATCTTCAGAAAAAGTGAAGCTTATAGAAAGGCTGCTAGTAAGGAATCTACCATTTTTCTCTTAATTATTTAATAATATATATTTTGTCTTTGCGCTGTTGTAGGCTACACATGTGTTTTTTTAGAAAATGTAACATTACAAATTATTTATAGATTATATTTTTTGTAAAAAAGCGACAATTCTTAATATTGTACAACTGTTCAGTATCAGATACAAATATTTTTAAGCTCAATAATGTTATTGAAATACTGATTTAAAAGAACTATAGTATTTATCTCCAAAACTATTATAATGTTGAATTTTAATCGTTCCTTATTAGTATTTTTAAGTCTTTGTCAGAAGTACAGTGCCAAAATTCCCTCATTGTCACATGGAAACAAACATAACGATAACGTAACATAAATCATCAGCTTTAAATGATTTGTCTACCTTAGGGGCCCTATTTTAACGATCTGAAACGCAAGTGTCAAAGCGCGAAGCGCAAGTAACTTTGTGGGCGGGTCTCGGCGCTGTTGCTATTTTCCCGGCGGGATAAATGGCTCTTGCGCCCGGCGCAAATCTAAAATGGGTTGGTCTGAAGTAGCTTCATTATTCATGGGTGTGGTTTGGGCGTAACGTGAAATAAACCAATCAGAGCGTCATCCAACATTCCCTTTAAAAGCAGGTGCGCAAGTTCCATTATGCATTCCTCCTCACTGAGGGAGAGATAGGTCTGTCTGGGCCGGTATACCCTCTCCCTCCGGCGTCTAATTCGTTGTCCCAAGACATACTCCATCTCACTGTGCAAAAGACAAAAATATGAGCAAGCTCAACTTAACTGGTAAGTTGAAGACTAAGGTTTTTAATGTACTTACATTATGGTAAAGGTGATTTCACAGTCTTTTTTTTTCAGTCTTTCAGTTTTTCAGTCGATTTTTTTTTTCCTGGTTCTTGACGGACAAACCAATTTGTCAGATGTCCTTATATACATACATGTCTTGCCACTATTGGGCAAACAGGTCTGATCCTTAATTACTACACTTTGCCTGAATAATTTGTAAGCTAGATTTATGCCAATTTTTTCACATCTTCGTGGCACACCACAATGATTTCCGTCATCTCATGTGTTAATATTTTTTTAGTGTAACAATTTATGATTTGCAAAAATAACTGTTGCATCTGTGTAGATTACATGAGCAAAGTGTATGCGCGTTGTGCACGCTATACATTATGGTCAAGCATGCGCCCTTAAAATAGCATAATGAACAACGCGCAACGCGCCACTGACTTTAGACTAGGTTTTTTCTGGTCAGTGGCGCAATTGTTTAATGGAACAGCACCAGGGATTGTTTGCGCCGGAACACGCCTCCTTTTTTGCGCTGAACCGCCCAGGGAGCGCAAGTTCATTCACTAGTTTAGCGACGTGCTTCTGTGGAGGGAAAAGCGCGCTTTGCGCGGGTGCAAAATAGGAATGACACATGCGTCGGTGTACAAAGTCAATTGCGCTGGGTGCAAGATAGGGCCCTATGTGTTGATTCACACAAAGTACGATAACTATTAAGAAAACTGTGTGTCAACAAACAATAACCTTATGCTTGTTCTATTCTTGCAAAGTGAAGTTGAACATTTTTAATATGCGATTTTTAAATCTTTATCCTTATAGTGGCTTTAGCATTAATGTCTGTTGTGCGTGTCCCGTAAAGCCGGAGTGAACTTGATCCAGCGATCCTGCTTTCAATTGAGATCGCTTCTCTCATTTTTTTGGCACTGTTCTCAATTAGCATGATAATAGCGTGTGGATAGACAGGAAGTGCTAATCTCGTTCTTCTGTGACGATCGACAGCTTATTATCATACAGAATGCGCCATCAGTTAAACTAACATGCTGAACTGCTCTATAAATTTCTCATATCACCCACCGCCAGCAGATGGGAAAGGGACAATGGCAAATTGTACTTCACTTTCATAATATTATGTTTCTATAGCGGAAATCGTTTCCACGGCTATTATTCTGTTGTAATAGTCTCCCGGTGGGTCCCCTGCATAAAAAATTGAACCATTGGCACAGCGGAGATCATTGAAGGAAGAGGGAGGGCAAAGAGTAAGAAAGTGACAGTGCGGGTATATTGAAAGCTCAGGTTAGCAGAGGAAAGTATTATGTTCGTTCAAAAGTCACATCTCCTGTTCTGAAATGTTTGTGCTGTTGTTGTTTTTTCAGCTGGAATGGAGAAGGTGTCATGATGCTCCCCTCCCAGGGTGCATCGAGACCACCCTGTAGTGTTGTTTAAGTGAAGATGCTTTTAAAAAAGCATTTGAGCCGTTAGCCAAACTCTACTTTCACAATCCAACAGTTGAAAGGTCAAATGTTAAGCAGGAGCAGTGTGTTCTGAATACCAAAAACAATTGATTTTTCTTCCAGAGGAAAGTTAGACGGAGATGGCCAGGGTCAAACCTTTTGGCCTTTGAGAGAGAGGCAGACAGAGAGAGAGACAGTGGAATGCTACGGGGAAGAAAGGTGCTGTGACGTTCCGTAAACTAAATCCTGACTTGCATCTCTGCTTTTAATAGAGAACGGAAGCCACTCATGCCAGCAACAGCTTGTCCCTGTCAAAAGGTGTTAAAAGGTTTAAGTCTAACACAATGGCCTGAAGCGACAGAAAGTCCTCCGTGCTTCCCCGGTGCAGCAGTGCACTGGACCATGTCACTACTCCTCAAGAAATAAACTTCAACAAAAGTATTTAGACTGAACTATTGAGCCTGTTAAGTCAAAGCTTTTAATTAAAGTATCACAAAGTCAAAGAGGTTTATTTGTACCCGATGTCGGTTTTGATGCTCGTTGAGAACCATGCAGAACTTTAATCATCTCTGCAAAGTTTGACAAGGCAAGAAACTCAACCGTCAGTTAGTCTGAGCATTAGTTAGCACACACAACCCCAGAGACCAGAGCCGTATGTGTTTACTGCTGTATGTTTTATTAGTGAGATGACGTCCGTGCCTTATTTATCTTCAGTGATTCTCCCTGTTGATCTTCTCTCTCCTGGGCTTTATCTGGGATGATGGGACTTAATCAAACTTCAGCGGCCCCCTGCAACACCTCTGTTTGGACAAAACTCCGCATGTGCGTGCTTCCTGTGGTTTGGATGGCTTTGGTATCCGTCTTTAAATAGATGCTATAAGGAGAAGAAAAATGTAAGCACGTCTAAATACGACGCATGCCGTATTTTTCTCGAGTCATTTTCAAGCTCGAGTGGGAAGTTGAGCGTGAACTTATTGTTGAAGTTTGAAATAAGACCAAGCCATGCTGAGGCAATAAAATCTCTTTATTGTAAATCTCACTGCATAGGCCTTTGGAGAAGAAATCTTTGATTTGTTTGGTTATAAATGTTTCCAGCTTGTTTCCACTTTATATATTTTTTTGGACAAAAATTTAGACTTGGGTGATTCTTTCTGAATGACCACATGCTCATTTTTAAGAGCCGATAAATAAGTCGTGAAGCAGCTTTGGTTGTGAAAACTGGCCGATTCAAACTCCCATTAGTTTTAAAATCTGTGAAACCACAAGGGTTATTCACGAATGTTCATTATACATGGCACATTATTCAAAAGGTAAACGTATTTATGAATTGAGGGCTTCTGGAACACGGGGTGACCCTGTTATTGGAAGTTCTCTTGTTCTCTTAACCCACGAGCAAGATTACTGCAGGAGAACTGGCTGTCCTTTCATTTACTACACAAAGAGTCTCTTTGGAATAAAAGCACCGGCTAAATGGCAAGCAATTGAATAATGTGAAGGACATTTGGATAATTCAATTACGCTGCTTTTAAATTGAACTGAAATTGCATAGTGGAGTCGACAGAGATGCAAGTCTGCCGATTGTTTGTGTTGCATTTAACCAAAGGAGAAAAGCATTGGACTTGACTCGAAATGGACTAACTGGCAGTAAGACTCTGGCTGAAATCCCAAAAAGAATCACATAACCTCTAAATATATGGCTATTGATGCACTTAAGTTGTTTTTCTCTGCTGAGAGTACTCCTGGATGAAGTAATGCAAAACATATCTGCATCGTGAACACTTTTAGTATGAGGTTTTTTTAGATGAAGGTGTTGGAAGAAATAAAGGACGGGTGGTTTAGTTGTTAGCCTTTTCCTCTCGGCGTGAACTCTGAGGAGCCGAAGGTGACCAGTGGGCCAGAGTTGTTATCAGGGGTTTGAGCTTTAAAAGCCTTTGAGGAATGTTGGCGAAACGCCACCCGTATTTCGCTCCCTAAAGGCTGTGGGTTTACAAAGAGTAGGCTTAGAAAAACATTCTTCTGTTGAAATGCTGATCTTGGATCAGATTTCCTGGTCCGCAGCACTGGCCGAACCTCGCTGGTATTTTTATTGATTCGGGCACAAATGCACCTTGTGGCGTTAGATCAGATATTCTGGAAGTACTTTACACCTCCAGAATATCCGATTTTTTAAAGAAACATGGAAATGAGGACAAAATGTAAACGGGACGTTAAATGCTAGGTTTGTTGAACTAAGCATTGGATTTCACCCAAACCCAGACTTGCCCTGAGGAGGACGTCTAGAGGACAGATGGATGATATTTGTGTCCGGCATTGACCTGGAGATCATATCATGGCTGTCGTTTCAAATTCAGCTAAATAAACTCAGTTTCTGCTTTGTAAACATAGAATTTTTGCATAATTGCCACTTTCACACACTCGGGATGTCTGTTATAACATCAGCTATATGAAAAGCGTTTAACAAATGCAGGTAGCGCTCTATAATTCTCCGAATTAAGAGGCCGCTCTGCATGAGCATAACTAATTCACGTTGCCCTGGGGGGATTTGCGAGTTGAAGATCATTGTACAATATTAAACATGGTCGTTATTAGATCAATTTTTCTTTTTTGTAATTCGCATTACTCTCCTGCGATGCAAGCGACCAGGCTGCTTTTCTCCGGCACACGGGGGACCGCGGCACATCTTTATGTAAAGCACAATGGGGTGAGACGGGAAAAAAGAGACAGCCAGACAGGACGAGAATAAGGCGCACAAAGAGAGAGCGAGCAACACAGGCGGCGAGGGAGATAAAGACAGACAGACTGACCAGGGGAATAAGATGATGCAAAGAGAAATTCCAGGGGAGACAGAGAGCGAGCGAGATTTGCGGTGAGCTGGGTGCTGTCACTAAGGAGCTGGCTCGAGCCAGTATCTCATTCTCACACAGCAGATTGGAAGAGCAGATTGCGCTCTGAGATGCCCTGAGATTTGGGCAGCTTCCGTTGGGGGATTTGTCAAGATTTGGATAGAAATCTGCCCATAATGAATGTTAAGTGAAAAGCATCTTCGTCGTCTTCTCTGTAAAAACATTGTTTTCTCTCAGCGTTTGTTGTGTTTGCTTTGGCTCGGTGTCTGCGTGTCACAATCCTGAGATATGACAGTCTATCTTCATTAACTGGTATATGCAGACCACACAAATAGAAAGATTTTCAGAATGAAAGGATTTGACATTTTAATAGGCCTCTTTTGTTTTGTATGTGGAGACAATAGTTGAGAACACGAGTTGGCAGAATGTGCTGAATATTCAAAATCTGTTGTGGGTGTGATTTTTGACTAAATGCTTTTATTCGGCTGCTGCGTGGTATTAAAGGACCAGCTCACACAAAACAACATTTTGTCATTTTTTTTCTCAATATTTTGTCTTGGTTTGTGACTTCAGTTTCAGTAAGGTTCTTTCAGTGCGAGCTGTAATAATACTTATAATAAATATTATCAATAAGATTCAAAATTACAGTGTAAATGATAACATTAAGATTGTTGTGTGACGCGATTAAAGTGATAGTTCACTCAAAAATAAAAAAGATATTTGGAAGAATGTTGTTAACCGGAATGGGTGCCGGCGCTTTCTTCAAATTATCTGGTTTTGTGTTCTGCAAAAGAAAGAAAATCATACAGGTTTGAAATGACAAGAAGTGGGGTGAACTATCCCTTTAAATCTGAAACTTTCCTGGTTAAAAATAAACAAAAGGGCATAAAAAATGTGCATAGTACACTAAACATCTTATCTTCTAGGAGACGGGTTACAATATTGATTTATAAATAGAGCTGTCGTGCATGTTTTCTTGGGGAATGTCAAACTTTTAATTTCACTCTATGCAAATGTAAAGTAACTTTTTGCAGTTCAATTTTTCTAACAAAAATGGCTAAATAGAGTCAACTGTCAATTTAAATAATTTGGATCTGAATTGTGAATTTTATGATCACTTATCCTATTGTTTTGTGCTTGCTTGTAGGTGAATTGTGAAATGCTTCAGCTTCCTCCAGCACTATCAGACAATTGATACACCTAGATCACATGACTGAAGCTCTTCTGTCAGATTGGATCATCTTTTGAGGTAAGAGAAGGTTTTCTTTTTAAAGTATTGACACCCCTAGTCGCCTAAATGCTTCATTTCAGTTTCCTCTCACGTTCTGCGGCTTGTATTGAAATTTGTTTGTTGAAGTACGGTTGAGCCATTGGACAGACAGTCACTTTATTGGACGGAAAATTGATAAATCATTCAACTTTATTATTCTTGCTGGTCTACTCACCCGAGGATTTTGTTAGGGACGGCGTCTGTCGATTTGTACAGTAGAATACAAATATAATTTTAAAGCAACAACTGACAATCTGTGCGACAATCTGGTTTTGAGCATAAATCAAGTCTCAGGGTGAACAGTCCACAACTAATATGAAGGTATTGCAGTCTGACGGGGGAACAGGGAGGTGGGCTGAATGGAACGGAATGAAAGAGCCAAACAAGCAGATCGGAGAAATTGAGAGAGATAACTTACGAACAGACAACACAGATAAGACAGCAAGCATGAGAAAAATCTGCTCACATGGATCACAGCACACCTGTGCAGGGTCCTTGTACTCACGGCCGCTGTCTGTCTTTATATTCCTTGGAGATCGAGACACCCCCACAACATTCACACGCGTTTTGGAGTCCATCCCTGGGCTTGGGCCGACGGTGACAGCGTGCGTCGGCTGGCCTCAGGGAGCAGATGGCCGGCCAGATGCGGTGTTGAGTTTGACCTTGGGCCTCGAGGAAGGCTAAACATCCAGCGCTTCTCTGCCTCCCTCAGCTCAGTTTCTGAGCACAGCAGAGTCTCACCTCTGTTTTGACAGCTTATGGTTGTTTTATTTAGATGAGCCATATGGAGCCATTATGCCGCTATCGGTTTGGTGCTATCACTATTCCCAGTGTAGTTTATCACCCGCTATGTATTCAGACAAAGGCAGGTTTAAATCCCTGAGACTGGCCACGATGACAAAGGAGATACAGCGTAAGATATGAGTAATTAGATTCAACTTTGTGCTCGGAGAAACACGGGTGTCAGAATTATAATTGGGGTCAGGTGATCAAGGGTTGATAGAGTGGATCTTTAGTAAGTCAGCTTCGCTCAGATTTATAAACTCGCTGTCATGCTCACGACAGATTCAGCTGCCGTCACCATAGCAGTTTACACTGGTGAGAACTGTAAACTTTTTTTTGTGGATGGTAAACATGAAAGACCAGCATAAACCAGCCTGGAAATGAATCTTCATCAAGTGAATTTTTTTTAACAGGGTATTCTGTATAACACACTGGTTAGAAGGACGTCTGGTGACTTTAGTTCAATTATTCCATGTTGGTGGAATCAGCATTCTCTAATTAAAACCAGTTAAACCAGATCTCCTTTTGAGCCCATGTAGGATGCATAAGACCCCTCTTTAAAAATCGGTAGAAGCCTAATAGAAACCATCACAGATATTCTAATCGTTTCCATTAAAATGCCATTATGACCCATTAGCTTTTTCCATTAAAACCATTACAAAATTCCTTTTTGTTGTGTGTTTTGGGCATTCTTCCAATTGGATTAATCTGCCAAATATCCCCCCACCAATAGAATCCATCGCATACCAGTAGACACCATTATAGTTTCCATTAAAACGAATACAATTCCCATTATAACCATGAAGTCCATAACATTTTCTGTTATGTTTTGGTCAGGGTTCTATTGTTTTTATTTAAAGCAATTGTCTGGTCTGAAAATGTTGGTTGACTCATCATGTAATTGATTTCAATGGCTTATATATCTCTATTCTTTCCTTATTACTTTGTAGCTTATAGAACCTTATCAATAAAATCAACCATTAAACTGTTTTTATTTATGTTTTAACACACGCATGCTCGGGAAATAGTTCCTACCTAATCTCTCAATTTTCTTCAGCAATTTGTTCCACCATTCATTCACATTTTTCACATTCGGTTCTATTAATCGAGAGTGACGTCAGCACTGCAAGTGATGTTAACAGCTGTCTTTCCCTAATTGAGTTTGATGTCAGTCCAGACGTTCAGGTCACATTCTGTCCAAGGTCCGTTTACTCTTCGTTCTCTGAATATTGCTGATCAAACACGTTGACACCAAAGGCAAACTGACGTGATTTCATAAGCTCATCTCATCTCGGCGTTTCCATGGGATGAGCTGAAGAAGGTTTGATAGCTTTTCAGCAGCCTCATCTACCTGACAACTAAACGTCCTCACACACCAAATCTGGCCCCACATCCTCTCATACCACAAATACTCGTCATCTCACGAGAGGTTTGTTTGACCATAGGTCAGCTAAATTGGCAGTTGCCAGCAGAGGATTTGGTCCACCATAACTTTTTACTGGTTTATAAATCTTTGCTTGATGGTTTATCACTCTCATTAATGTCAGCACCAGCTGTAGCCGGGCTCTGTCTGTCTGCCCGCGGGCTCTGCAGCTGTGCACTGCTCTCTGCCCACCAACCATGCCCTCCACCCTTCCGCTGAACCAATGAGAACTTGAAATAATGCGTGTAGGGGGTTGGGCTCGGTCTGTTGGTTGTAAACATGTGTTTATCGTGATCCAAGTATGCACGTTCCAGGTACGTCAATAGTGAAACAGAGGTTTGAAAGTTATGCAAACAGATCGTTTGATTAGAAGCTCATTGGCATTCCAGATGTATAGTCCTCTTGGGTTGTTTTGGTGAGAAAATCCGAATATGGAGTTAAAAGAAAAGCCGTAAGAAGGGGTCAAGAACTAAACCAGTATCGCCCTCCTCCTTCTGTTCTTTTCACAAATTGGTTTCTTAGGACCCCCTTCATTAGACTTTGTTTGTTTGTGTTTTCTGCTGCCTTTCGTTTTTCTGTTAATCCATCAGCGCTTGCATCGGGGGAAAAAACTTCTGCGTTTGGAGCCAGGAAGCACCTCCTGGTTCATCTGTGTCCCTTAATCCTGAGAGCAGCCATGCTGGTGAGATTGCAGGCCCCTTAGAGTTTCTCCTTCTGGAAACTTCAAAGTCAGGCGTTGGAGATTTGGAAGACAGGGAGGCAAAGTCTGCGGGGAGCCAGCATGCAGGTCAGCCCAGATCTTTAGCCGAAAGCCCCCGGTTCAGTGTAGGTGGATCTGAGGCTCTTAGCATAGGCAGATGGAGATGGAGGATTAATCCCCCTCCACCACCACCACAACACGTTTTTGCATTATGAATGTCCCCCATTTCTTTCTTTAGCTTTTCTGAAAAGGACACGGGATATAACCCTGGTACATGCTTTTGTGCTATGGCATTAAATATTCACTGTTTCTGTAAAGTACATTCAAAGACTTTCTTGTTTTTGGAGGGGGTTTTCATGACAAGCAAAGCAGAAAGATGACAGGAAGTGATGGGGAGGAAAGGAAGGAAGGGGGTCGGAACCAAGAGGGTTAGGTTTGGCTGGTTAGCCAATGCTTGTAAATACCATTACACCATCTGGCCCCATTGGCAGCCATTCAAAAGTAGTCAAGTATTGTTACAAAATAATATCATTTATAAAAAATTAATTATAAAGAATGTTTTCCAGATGGACTGGTAAGTTGCCCCAAAAATAATATAGGGTGTCTTTTTACTTATAGGGTGTCCATTGGTAGTAGTAAAGGCCTTATAGCGTGTCCTTATTACCTATTTGTAGGTGCAGGGCATACTCAAACCCTCATCTCCTGCATGAGCATCACAGCGCAATGAGAAAACCTACAAATCCTGTTTAGCATTTTATATATTTAGTGTAAGCCTCCGCCTGAGGCAGTACATTGGATAAAACAAGTCTTTCATTAAGCTGTAACTCGTCTGGTGAAATCCACAGCTTGTTCACTTTTAATACCTGGCCAAAAAGAAAGTTAGTTTGGATGCGAGGAAGCACCGTGACGCATGTTTAAACCCTTGCCGTGGAGAAGGCAGGGATTCCAAAATCTGTGCTGTGAGGATTTTTCAGTACGATTCAGAAACACAAAGGAGTAGCAAATTCCTGGAAATGAAATGAATGAGGTTAATACAGGCTAATTTATTCAGAAATCCTTGAGGATGACATTTGTTTTGTTGCACACAAAATGTAAATGAAGAAGAGAGCCTTGCTTCAAGATGTCTCGGAGGGAGGCAGTCACTGTGGATGGGCAGATCTGAGATCAGGTTCCACCTCATCTTCTATAATCATGGACTACAAAGCAAAACAGATCTAGAAATAACGCTTTTATGATGATGTATAGTGAGGTTCAGAAGTCAAGGAGCTCATAAAAACAAATGATCCATGTTTTATTTACATTTACGCATTTGGCAGGTACTTTTAGCAAATGCTGTATTTAAGGTTTTCATTTCTCACGATGTGTGTTGCTCAGAATTGAACTCACAATCTTGTCGTTGTTAGTTCCATGTTTTATCAGATAGAAACACAGAAAATAAAATGTAAGGACCTTGATTTGTAAATGTAAAGCTAAGAAACATTATTATACAACATGAATACATATTTTTCTAGGTTAAACAAAAGACTCAAACAGGCGAGTTTGTGACATTCACCATGTTAAAGCATCTTATCATTTTCTCACCCTGTTATCATTTTAAGTCTGTGTGATTTTCTTTGTTCTGCAAAACATAAAAGAAGATATTTTGAAAAATGTTGGTTACCAAAAATGTATGCACACAAAACCAACGCAAGTCTATGGGGACCCACTGTTTTCTGTTACCAACATTTTTCTAAATATCTTCTTTTGTGTTCTGCAGAAGAAAGTCTTACAGGTTTAAAATGACAAGAGGGAATGTAAATAATGACATATTGAAGGTGAAATATCCCTTTAACGCTTAAAAAATACACATTCTTAGACTTGTACCCTGAATATTACATAATTGGAATTCTAATTCTCTCTCTTTCTGAGCGTATCCATTTTTGTGCATTTCTTGGATTGGTTTGCCGTTTGAACTCATGGAAATGCAGTATATTCAGTTTTACAGGCTTATTCTGCCAATGAATCGTGACTTAGGCTCAAACCCTTGAAGAACTGAGCGTCAGTCCTTTAGATGCCAGAACTGTCTCGACAAAGACATAAAGAGCTGGAGAAGTCTCATCACCAATCAGATCCTATAAAAGCAATTAGCTTAACTGGAGATGTGGTGACAGCGCTCTGGCTTGCTGAGGTGATGTGAATCTCTTCGCTATAATTTACCTCAGACAGACGGAACACCTTGGGAATTTAACTTAATGTACTTCTGAAATGTTTGTTAAAGTAAACAGCTCTTGTGCTCAGTAACAGTCACACAATGGCCCCCTTAACACCTGCTATTTACATGCTTTTTAGTGACCCGACAGCACTTGAGATGCATTATCGGATCAATGAAACCACATTGAGACGTGGTCGGGATGGATGCTGATCATGTTTGACAAAGGTGTAAATGTGTTTTCTGCAATTGCTAAACTACTTAGGGGTGCACTATAAATAATCCTTATCTATCACCGGGTTGCACTTTTTTTTAATCTTCTGTAGAATCACTTTTTGATGTTTTTATTGTGACCTTGATAGCTCTATCAAGAGGTATTTTAGTCCTACCGAGGAATTTTTATTTACATTTTATTACATTTATTAATTTGTCATACGCTTTTATCCAAAGCGACCTACAAGTAGGAGAGCATATAAACATTTTGTCAACACGTTAAACAGTAACGTTAGTTTACAAGGCCATGCTAGGAGAGAATGAACAACAGCATTTTTTTTTTTAAGACAGACCGAGAGTCTGTTGGTAAGTCAAATAAATGCAGAACAGGTTTGTTTTGAGCTGTTTTTTGAAAGTTGTGAAGGATGCTGTGGTTCGGGGGGCGGCTGGCAGTTTTTATTAGTTTGGGTATTCACTGGAAATCGAACCCATGATCTTGGCATTTTTAGCGCTGTGCTCTACTGAGCTACAGAAACACCAGCTTTTATTTTCTAATTTCACAATGAGACCGGTTTTTAAAGGGATAGCAGAACTGCAGAACACGAAAGAAGATATTTTGAAGAATGTTGGTAACTGAGCAGTGCAGGCACCCATGCGCTTCAGTTGTATGGACACAAAAACCAATGCAAGTGAATGGGGGCCAGTTAACAACATTCTTCAAAATATCTCCTTTTGTGTTCTGCGAAAGAAAGAGAGACAGACAGGTGTGAAATGACAAGAGGGAGTCAATTATGACATCATTGATATTTTTGGGCGAACTTTCACTTTAACATTTGTAATGTGCAGTAAACGCAACGTCTGACGTAATATATTAGGGGCCTTTTTCATTTTAGGGTGAGTGGGATAGCGCGAAATACAATAAAAAAAAATGTCTCCATTCTATCCCAAAATGAAACTAATTCCAGGTGTAAAGAAGGCCTATTTCTAGCCTTTTTCTCGCTCAGTTTCTCCTTCATTTGCTCTGAAGTCATTTGTCTCGTTACTCAAATTTAACAAAGCACTTTGTCGTCTTTGTGGGGGAGGCCCGGCTCATTTAAAGGCCTGATTGGAATGAGGAGATGATGGTGGTGAAGGAGCCATTTACACAAAATGAGAAAGAAGGTGGTCTCGGCTATTTCGAGAACCAGCCCCATGCCCACAAAACCTGCCAATTAGCCTAAGTGGCCTCCCAGCGAGTCGGATTAGTTCCGTACGTTTCCGAGAAAAGTAAGCGAAGCGCTTTCTCACAAAAAAGTGACAAACCTGGTTAAGCTGCCGGGCTTTAATTGCAGGTCTGGTTTCAGAATAGCACGTTACATTACAGACACCCCACATACGGCCGTGTTTTATGTTGCGGTAAAACGACTTCCTGCTTAAGCTGTACAACATGACTGCTGTTTCGCCACGTTTTCTACCTGTTGTGTCGCATCGTACCTTTATTCTGCCAAGCTGTCTGGCTCTGATTTATGTAATTTCTTTTCGCTTTGTTCTGCTCCAGCAACGCTTACCGGATGAGCGTGTTTATTTTGGACACACTGCGTTCTCTTTCTCCGTATATTGCGTTCGTTTCGATCTCGTGAAACGCGTGGTGTAAATTTTGTGAGGATTTAAAAAACGATGGTCCTCACAGTCGTCGCACCTTGGGCTGGACAGACAGCGAGTATCGATCAGGGTGTAAAGCGGGGTTTTGCCAGAGATTAATACTCTGCTCAGCAGGGCTCATGAAGTTGTTACCGTAATGTGGAAAAACCAGCGTGATCAGCCGTATTGACAGCGCAGGGCAAGGCCACTGATTAAGTAAGTGAAGTGCATTTCACAAACACCCGCCGGTTCCCACATGAACCATGTATCTTGTCTGGCGTCTCCTTCCACGGAACGCTTTTTGTTATGTCTCCGTGGCAGCACACGTGCTGGAGATAGATGGTTTGCAGAAGTACATTTTTAATAGGAAGAGTATTAGTTATACATCTTTATTTAAAGCCGCGTTCATCATTGTCAGTGCATCGGAAGGTTTAATGAACGCATATATATCTTGCATTGCCAGACCCGAAGAAACTGTTATTTATCTTTTAGTGGGCATGGAAGGTCACCTTGAAAATTTAGACGTTCATTTTTGCTCTTGCCGATTGAACCAGCCGACCCGGGTTGGAGAGGCGTGTTAGTGAGTTTTTAATCAGCATGGATATTTATTTATTACTCTGAGCCTGCAGCTAATTTACTTCATCTCACTCACTCTCCTGTTTCAGGTCATTTACATACAGCCCTCCCCCAAGGCCTGCTGGGACAGGATTACTGTATTAATTGCTTTTCGGTGTGATGGAGAACAAAGCAATCTTTTTCTTCCGCTTCCTCATATTCCGAGCGACTAATGCTAAGAAGTTTGCAGGAAATTAGCCACTTGGGACAGAGCCCTTGTCCGAGATAGAGGTGTATGTGTGTTTGTGTGCTCACATACATATCTAGGGTCCAAAATGAAAGCTTGCATGCAGAAAATGCAAGGTAAAATTTGGCAAGTAAACAAAACTAGTTAGTACTTCACTTTAAATGGAACGCCGACATAATATAGAGAGACAAGCTCATATATGCTGGGATTGATATTGTAATTTTTTTTACAACACTTTACAATAAGGTTGTATTTATTAACATTACTAAATGCATTAGCTAACATCAACTAACAATGAGCAATGTTTTTTAGCATTTATTATTTTGTTTTTTATTTACTAACGAACAAAAAATACTATATATTTTTTTTATAGCCAAATTATTTACGATTTATTATAGATGTGTGTCATCACTACACAGCTCTTACAGCATTATTTCTGCCTTTTGTTCACACAGGGCGCTTTAAGGGACTGATTAATGTTATTAGGTCCTAAATCCGGAATCACTTTTCGGATCAATCCGGGATGCGTTTGCGTTTACACAGAAGGCACTCTGGCAATTTTCTGGGATTGGCGGGCTGTGTGAATGGGGGTTTTTAGATCACTGGTCATTAATTAGTTGCAACTTCTGATTTAAAAAAATTACATAAATGCTAAAATGGACTTACAATTTTTTTTTTTTTTTTTTTAGCTCATCTTCGCAAAACCACCTTATTGTAATATGTTAACGAAAAACAGCTAAATAGTGTCATTTTAATTTTTTTGCGAGATTAATGCAAAGTACAGTTTAATGGCCAGTAGGAAGCATTTACAGCTGGTTTAACCCTATTGGCAGGCATACAGTGAATTCTTGACCTCTTATGTGTATATTTGTCTGTAAATGGCTGCAGTTGGTAGTGTGTACCTCAAGGACACCACAAATGGCAGGGGTATGAAAGCTTCCATAGTCTTCACACGTACACACACATACGCAAGTGAATTGATTTTGTGCGATTGCTACACAATACGTACCAAAGAGTGATTGAACGTCTTTTTGCAATCACGGGTCGCGTGCCACCGCTCTCTGCGGCAGTCTGTGTGCGACCCCTGTCGCCGCGGTGATGGATGACCTCACAATAAGGCCTGACACGGCCAGGTAATGTCACTAAATCTCCCACCACAAAGACCACTACATACTCGATAATATCGACTTGAGTCGTGCGCGTGTGTATGTGAATTTGTGTCCTGCTCGCCCCCATTTAGTATGTCGAGGGATATCTTTTCCATCATCTCCGTGTTAGGGGATAAGTTTGTCCTTGTCTTTCTGCTGTTGATATAGATGTCTACGCTGGCCGTTTCAAAGAACAAAGGTTGAGGGCCAGGCTGATACAATTCGAGATGAATAAAGGGATGGAAAAATGAGGGGGTTATTTGATAGGAATAGGAAAAAATCGTTATCTTGAGTGTTTAACATTTTGCTGAAGGCTTCTTTCTCTTTGATTCCTCTCGGGCACTCGAGTAAATCAAAAAAATTATTCTTATTCATATTCTCCATTCTCCGGGGCCAAATGCCAGTGGGTATGTCCTTTCTGCCATTTACGGTTTACACCTCCTGTTTGATTCTCAGAGAGTTTCTGCAGTAGCAGGCTGCTTTCAGGCATTTTCCACCCACAAATACGAAGTGATCACCTCGCAATTACTGCTGAAACCTGCATTTAGCGTGAGCGATGCCTGCTGCCTCCGTTACCCACACGCCCTGAGCTTTTATTACCTGTTTAGAGCTATACCCTCTCACGACCGTTGTAATGATGGCCTAAGGAAAGACGCTTGAGGCTTGAGAAATTTCTGTCTCTTTCAAGTCCAGAGGTGCCTTCTGAAGCTTGATGCTTCTGACAAAAGTGTCTCAAATTGAAAAGCTCAAAACTGTGGACCACCATCTGTGTTACCATGGAGACTGTCGTTTTTTTCCACTGTAGTGGAGAGCACTAGTTCCCTGGCACTTTAATTGCCCTGTCAGACGTGGCGCAGGAGGTTTTAATGTGGAGTTTGGCACTCCATGCCAGAGGTGAAAAACATCTTTGTAAGTTTATTTAGGATTAGGATAGAAGGAAATAGTTAGCGAAACCAAGACTTTCCTCTGTAAATGTACCGCAAGTCTGTTTTAAAACTTTTTGTGCCAGGTTCAATACTTTCTGCTGTCTCAGTACCCCCCAAGACCCTGGGGTCTAAATTAGTGTTTCACTTCCCAAGCTAAAATATGTTTATTTTTACTTTCTGATAGCGTACGTGATCTAGTCAGCAGTGTTCAGCATATTGCGGCCGTCTTTCGAGTTGCGCAACATGTAAAATGCAGACTTCAGAAATAACCCTGGTATTTTGGTACCACCGACCGGTTGGTCTGAAATATTTAGAAGCTTTCTGTCAGCGTTTCATAGTCACTAAGTAGTCTTGCTTTACAGTGGCGCTGCTGTTTCAAGCCTCGGATCTCTGTTTGAGTAGATGTACAGTGCGTCCTCCGACGCTGCAGAGTTGTTGATGTAAAGCATTTTCGCTGTACGGTAATGGGGGGGAATTGCCCTCGGCGAATATTGCACAATGCTTGAGCGTGTGTGAAAGAGCAGCGGTGATCTCACCTGCCCCGAGGCTTCGGCTGTGGGCATCGAGCACACTGTGTTTCCTGCAGGGCCACGTGTGCTGCCTCGTGCCCCTTTTACCTCAGCCCCGCGTTTAATGTTGATCCGCCCTTAGCGCTCGGGTGCGGTGGAAAGCAAAGAGAATGGAGAGGGTAATCAATCGCTTTCCTTTAGTGGTAAACGTGTGATGTCCGTCAAACATGAATGGAAGTGAAAGATTGATTTCCCATCAGTGTTCACTCCAAGCTGTGATTTTTGATGTATTCTCTAAAGTAGATGAGAAATAGAAGGTCCATTAAAGCAAGATTTAACACCGATTTTAGATCAACAGCATAGCATATGGAACAAAAGGCACCTGTCAAAAGGTGAACTTCATGTGCGACTGTTTCAATGGCGGTTTTATAGCGGGGTTTATGGCGTGTTAAAGCCAGTGCTTTAGGGGAGCTCGGCCGCTGAGTCTATGATTTTCTGAGACGGCAGTTTGACCTGTAAGCTTTTATTCTCCTCAAACACACACAAACGCTCAGAGGAGCTGGAAATGCCAGAGTAGGTCATGATTGTGTTTCGTTTGTCCTGTGAGTACAGAGAGAGAAGGAGAGTTATGGAGCGAGAGAGAGAGAGAGGTAGGGAGGGTGTTTCATGTGTTGACTGTATCATATCAGCATGCCAAGTTCAACAAGTCAACATCACTTTCACTCCCTACTCTATTTTTCTTTTTTGGTATTTTTGCTCTATCCTTCTATCACCAAGATGATAATCAGGAGCTTAAAGCTGTTCACACTAGAATTTGAAAACAAAATGAAAGCAATATATCATAGTCAAACGTTTTCTATATGTTACATGCTGTTAAAGCACATAAATTTCAATTTATGTGATTTAACCCTTGAAAGAACACTATAACCATGTAGCAATTTTCTTTATAACTTGTTACATCCAATGGGAAACAGTTTCAACTTCAGCATCAGTAGCTGTTCACATCGCCACAGCTGAATTTTCAGCGCTGTCTTTCAACACTTTCTCGTTCTGCTGTGTAAATGCCTATTAATGTCATTGTCCTTCATGCGTCTGTAAACCGTCAGCTATTTGGACTCCTTTAAAACAACAGCGTGTGTTCCCACAGCCCTAAAGTGTCTCAGATCTTGGGAAAAATGCAGAGGGTAAACAAAACTTGCGTGTCACTGTGTTTTCTTTTTGTCTCTGGACTTTTGTGAGAAATCATAGCATTGATGGGACATGCTCCGTAGAGCTATTTTTGGTATGATTGTTTTTAGAGTCCTGACACGGAAAGCACTAATGTGTTACTTTAGCTTGACGTTGTGCACCTTTAAAAGCACTTTAAACAATCATGTATGGTTGGAGCCGCGGCCTAGGGATTAGCTGGCACATTAAGTCATAATATGTGTATGGGGGATGTGTGCTTCATCACTTTTCAGAAGGCCAGAAAAAACAAAGTTGCACTTCCTGAAGGAAATAACTTTGTTTGCGAAATAATTATGGTAAGGTTTCAAGTAAAATGGGTTTTGTTTATGAATAAATAGCTTTAAAGGACCAATGCATTCGATACGACCTTTACGCATTAAAATAGCACTTATTAAAATGTTTCCTTTGATAATCATCTGGAGTAACATTCAATTAGTATACCTGGATTCACGAATATGCAAATTGGTCCCCGCCTCCACTCAATTGTGTGAGCTCGGGCCATCGATTGTAGGTACATAGATGCCTCATTGGACATGTGAGCAGCGACCGTTTCAGTGCAGAATCTATGCGCCATCCTTGCATATCTTTGACTCAAATCTGTTAACTTGATTGGTTACAGGGTTATGATGTCGTACACAGAGGCAGTTTCTTTGGTAAACTGCAGTTTTATGGAGAAAATACTCCGCCGTGGTTTAAAATGGTAAATTTGCACATGGTTTATCTTAAGGCATATTGAAAAATGCCACATAGCCATATAAACAACATTTCAAAACTTGATTTTCACCACGGGGGGACTTTAAAAAAGAAAAAATGATGTTAAACAATTTCTCATAATGAGTCCTTGTGAGGTTTTGAAACTTTAATCTCGAATCTAACCAACACATAAATAACAACTGTGGAACACCAAGATTTACAAGTCTACAAATAAACTTCAAATAGGGTTTATTTCCACCCACTGAATTACTTGCAGAACTTTAATACTTTGGGTTGGGATTGTAAAACAAAGCACACTGTTTGAGGAATATCAATAAGCACTAATATAATCACTTTTGAAGGCGATGAATATTCACGGAAAGCATTTCATATTTAACATGCAGGGTAAACGCTGTTACAGCCCTCGGCGTGTCCAGTGGGACGCAGGACTGAAGTGTCTCTTGCCTCTCTGTGTTCAATAAGACCGGTTTAAGTCCGGTCTGGAGCGGGACGGGGCTTCGGTCCTGTTCGAGCTCTGATTAGCACCAGCCGTCCCTCGTGGAACTAAATACAACTGATCAAAACCTGGTCTGGCACCACCACCCACACACTCTTCCCTCATATCCAGCTCTCATTACCGCCACATAAATAACTAATGAAGGATCAATGAGAGGGGACATCACTGGAATTCTGGATGGAGCCCACTTAAATATAGAGCTTTTTAATTTTCTCTCTCACTCTTCACCTCTTTTTTCCCGCTCTTTGGTCTTAATTGAATGTCTCATAATGCAAATTGCTCATCATTTATGGATGGGTCATGATGAAGCTGACAGGAGGCCTCTTTTCTCCCCCATACTAATCAGAGCGCCTTAAGAGAGCGACGTTTTCGCTGGTGCTCATGGGCGATCTGTAGCTTTCCCAGGTGTGCGTGTGCTTTTTTCTTTACCTGTCGAGTTTTTCCGAAGGCCATGCCACCGCCTCCCCCTTCACCTTGGCATCTGTCTTATCCAAGCCTCTGAAGTCTCTAATTGACTTTTCAGCCGAGTACAGAGTAATTGGGTTATAATTGCCATTTTATATTCTGTTTTGATATTTAAATCAGTCATGTGAGGGGAAAAGCAAGTCGCTCTGTTCTCTTTGCCGACGTATCACTGATTACGCTTTTGAACCAGGCTTTGAGTTGAGTCACACGCGCTCAAACTAGCAAGGTCTCATAGACAAAGACCTGCTAATGGCAGCCTCGCATGTTCACGGTAAATACTAATTATCCCCCGTCACCCGCATACTTCATCCAATCCTTCAAACGCACGTAAAGATGTTTTCGTCAAGGTGCCTTATTTCTCTTCCTTTCCATCAAAGCCTTTTGCTGTGAAGAACACCTAAAGATGAAGATGTAATGAATAGTAGTGACATGGAAATGACTGTTGGATGATTCAACAGATGTCTGAAGGATTTCGAAGCTACTGCGCAGCTTCTTGGCTCGGAGCGTGAACTCATCTGTACGATCTTCAGAGAACACGCAGATGTGAAATTGTAATTTGTGTGCGGTTTTAGTGTTGCTTTGCTGTTCTGTGTGTGGTTTGATACATTGGTAATTACAAAGCTCGACCAGAGATTTGACTTTGAAAACCATATGAAAGCACAACATTTTGATTTGATTCTTGAGTGTTACATAAGCAAGAAACAGAACGTGAACGTGCCTGTGTGCAGGCAGATCTGGAAAGTATGGCCGCTGATCTCTGAAGATTACTGTTCTTGTTTTTCACTGCGTAATCTCACATAATCGGAGTTCTGGATCGTAGTTCTTGAAATTTGTTTGCTATTTACCGCAGTGATCTTGGATGCATTCTGGATCCAAATCTATCTGCTGCATAACTGTGTGTCTTAAAGGTCCAGTGTGCCATTTTTTTGGAGGATCTATTGACCGAAATGCAATATAAGATACATAACTTTGTCTTCAGAGGTGTATAAAGAGCTTACAGAATGAAGCGTTATGTTTTTGTTACCTTAGTTATGAGCTTTTTCTATCTACATACACCGCGGGTCCCCTTGCATATAATTTGCCATGTTCTGTCAGCCATCGTAGTGTTTCGAACGGGAGGGGTGAAGTGAGCGGTTGGTTGCAATTCGCAATTAAATTTGATTATAAACACATATATTGAAAATAGTAAAAGGGATGCATTTCAATATTATGTATAAAAATACATTTGTAAAAACGTAAATCATATATATACATGAAAAATAATAAAGAAAATTATAAAATATTTCTTTATTTTTTTAGCAGAGTAAGGGGGTAGAAAGGAATCAATTAAACATATTTCTGTTTACTGGTGATCTACCAATTACATCTAATATTGTGTTTTAACCCTTTTTTTTGTTTTTCATCAATTTATAAAGGGTTTCGGTAAAACTAGAACTAACTCCGAGCTAAAAACAATAGCATTAGGATTAAAACCTAAAATGTTACATTTATGGATATAACTTTTTCCAAGCAAACACAGGATTCTGATAGCAATGTCCAATAGTCATCATTGATAAAGATATTAAAAAAATGGCGCAGTTGTTTTGAATCCAATCAATAAATGTCAGTGAGGTTGTTTGGTGAACCACGTTTTTCAAAATACTGAAAAAATAAATAAAACTGAAACCCAAAGTGCTTCTGGACCAGTGTTTACATCTTGTGTAGTTGTCTATAGATGCTATATTAACTTTTATAAGCATCATTTTTTTTATAAACATGACAAAAGCATGTCTCTTTTTAAAATATTAGCTTTGCCAGTAACAGGCAACTCTTAGATTTAAGTTTCCCAAAGTTGGACTTGCACGGTGTATCTTTCTTCATTATTTTTGACATTTTGTTTTGTGCTTTACTGGTAGAAATTGCCACAACATTCGGGTCTAAGTTAATCTTTTTCATAAGTTCTCTGACTTCTCGTGTGGTCTGTGAACGTCTCTTCTCAGGGCCGTGTTGTGCACAGCTGCAGGTCTCTGCCTGAGGGAGGTGAGAAGTTTCTGCCTGGATTTAATTGGTGTGACACAAGCCTGCAGCCATTCTGTACTTCCACACGTCCACTAGCTGTTAGCTTGCATTAGAGACCCTGGTTTCCGCTGTTACCCAGCACATCTGATGGGACAATCAGAGTTTTCCAACCGCTTTCCCTTCTGTCAAACCGTTTAAGAAAGCGACTCATGGGCAGAAGGCAAATTCTCATTGCCTTTAAATGGCTCAAAGGCTGTTTGGTCAAAAATCGAATGTTCTCCCTTTAATTTAAAACCTTTATCTGTGACTTTGTTGTTGTTTTTATTTTGTCATGGGTTTTTACTTCGTACAGCACATTGGTCGGTAGTTGTGTTTAATCGTGCTTCATAAATAAATTGACATTTTAAGTGAATCCTGTTTTCGAATGATTAAGAATACATATCCGTCTCATGTGCGGATTTGTGCTTTTGTAATCAGGCGAAGATGCGGGAACAGCTGTATCCGTGGTAACCGCTAAAGGTAGCTTGTGTTATGTGTGTGTTCTGCATTAATGATATTGCATTTATCTGTGTCTCTGCCCTTTTGCAAAGAACGATAACGAGCCATTTGAAAGGCCAGAGTGCCTCGTACACCCCCCTCACGTACGCCTGCTTCGTATTCTGATACCTTCACCCGTCTGTCTGCATATCTATCTCTCTTTCACCTCTGCACGTCAATTGTTCGTCCACATACCTGTCTGTTATGTTTCCATCCGCCTGTTTCGTCTGCATACCTGTTTGTTTTGCTCATCATCTTTTGATTCGAGCTCACTGTTTGTGTTGGTTTTAAAAATCTACCGCTCCAGAAATGGGGAAAAGAGAGATATTTTCTTGTCCGTTTCTTTCTTTCCTTCCCCTTTATTTGACCAAATCCATCGAGTTTCTGCTCAATTGCACAGATTGTAATCTTGTTCTGGCACAGAAAGACCTGCTGGAAATGAAGCCATAGATCACACGGAGGGGAGCGGGCTGAGGGAGAGAGAGAGAGAGCTGGCAGAGATGGAAAGGTGGATGGAGAGATTGAAGAGAGCAAGGAATGATTGCGTGAGAGCGAACAGGGAAAGGGTGAAATAAATGAGGGCCCAATCTAAAGTGTTGTACCCATGTTAACTTGTTAGGAGTATAGCTATATTTATATAAAATATATACTGTTCATCATATATTTTTTGCTACAGTATGTACTGTTATATTGGTGCATATGAATTAACATTATTGCTGTTGTTTTTATTTATTGTTAAAACATATTTGTTAACATTTTGCATAAATTTAGCATCAGTGGCTGTTTCTAAATTATGTCTCTTGATTGGAGTTTATGTATTTATTCTAAAAAAGCCTTTTTATTCAAAATGAGATAACATTTTTTTTATTTTTCAAAAATCATTTTTTTTAATTATGTTATCATCAGTCTTTTTTTATTGTTGTGTTTTTAATTGCATGCATTTGCTCTTTTTATCCATATATCCTATCTTATAACTTGGCTGAAACTATTGATTATTTTTCTATTTGAATTAAAAGTGTCCTAAATGAACAAATAATAGTAGGTTTAATTATGAATATTTCTCAGCAACATGTCAGTCATCCAGCTCCTGAAAATTATATAACTGATCGCTACATCTCTTTTCACCGTCTGCCCACATTAACATTCCGATTCTGCGGTATATGCAGCATCTCTCTTACAACCCCATTCAATCTCACAGACACGGCTCTGTCTTTGAGTCTCTCTCCCTCTTCGGGGTTCGCTCTCTGTCTCTGGGCTTTTGGCAGTGTTCAGAGGAAGCGAAGAGAAAAGGCAGCGAGAAGACGGGGGTATCTCTGTTATGGAGAGCTCTTTAGTGTCTTTGTGCTCTGCATGTGTCCGGCCATACCCTCACATGTACCCGCTTGTGTTTGGACTCGCATAAAACTGCCCGTTCAGCCCCGGCAGCCGTTGCCATGGAGACAGAGTGATGAAGGACCCAGAGAGAGGCTGCAGGTAACCGACAGAGTACCGGAGACAGGCTTGAAAGAAAGAAAAGGGTGTTACTAGATGTATCTGTCTACTTTGAGGACCAGGCTGCTGAGATAAACACAACTTCTTTTGAAGACGTAACACTATATAAACACGGTGCTTTTTTATTTATTTAGTTTCTTTAGCATTTTGTGATATAAAAATGTTTGTACATTCAAATTTAAATATGCAGTATATAGAACTACTGTATATTATATTAATGGGAAATTCAGTTATTTCATATGTAGGTTTATTTAAGGGATAGATCACCCAAAGATTTAAATTCTGTCATCATTTATTCCCCCTTATCAATTCCCCCCAGAACACAAAAGAAGATATTTTAAAGATTGTTGGTAACCAAACAACAGCGGTACCTATCCATTTCTATTGTATGGACGCAAAACCAATGCAGGTCAATTGGTACCACAGACGTTCGGTTAGCAACATTCTTTTTTTAAATATCTTCTTTTGTGTCATACAGGTTTGAAATGACAAGAGGGTGAGTAAATGATCACAGAATTTTCATTTTTGGGGTCAACTGTGCCTTCAGGACCAGGCTAAAATGGAACTTGGCAAACTATGTCTAAATAAATGTAGATGTTTTTAAGTCTTGTTCGCTCATATTGCCTCAGGGCATTCGAGCATCTGTGTTATGGCCCACGTCCTCGGTTGTATTTTTCATTTGCAGGCGTCAACGCAAGGCTGTGTGTAACCACTCTAAGAAATGATCAACAGAGCTACTTGGGGTTTGCTTTTAAAAGAATTAGGCCACATAAACATAGTGAAGGTTTGTTCTTTGAGCACAGGTGGATTGGGGGCATCATGTTTTTTGTCTCAGCTGAACAATAGCTCTGGAAAATGTCGGTGCCAGAAAAGGGGAGCTTTGACACGGCGACAGATAACCATCAAAAACTAGGACAGTTCTCCGAGGGGCAGTAGGGGACATGACAGCAGGGACAGGGGCTCATGATGAGGGCCTCTCACCTCGCCTTCTGATTTGAGTCCCACACACGCTGATCGACTTCTGTTTCCTTGAAGTGTCCTTAGCTCGGAGCAGGTGCTGTTACGCGGTGACCTGTTTGGCGGCGGAACAAAGGCTCTCTATTTGTCTTTCATTCTCTCTTAAGTGTTTCAGAGATGAAAGACGTTCATTTCTGAAACATTGTCCTTCTGTTTCACTCTCGTCCCAAATTCCTCTTCTCAGCTGAATGCATTTTTATCAGTTGTTTTTTTAGCTACTCCTTTCAGACCGGACTCATTGATCGTCCGGGTTCAAACGTTTCTGTACGTGTCCTTCTGTCTCGGCATCTCTGTGGATGAGTCTTTGCTGATTGTCCTCATCAGCCCAGCTGACAGACCTCCTCGGGGGCCGCTCATGGGAAGCATCACCCACCCGTGCTGGAGGAGTATTCATTAGATGCATCCATCCATCCTTTCCTCTCTTCCTCCACCTGTTCTCCTTGGGAAGTGCTAAGGTTAATTAGCACATTCGATTAGCTCCACCATTTGCGCACGTTATCCATCTCGATCTCCTTCACCTCTCTGACACTCCTAAAACCTGTTGTACGGGCTGGCATCCCAGAACTACATATATATTGTGATTGCTTTAAGAAGTAAACAATAATTGACTGTGTTGTTTATCTCGGAACATATGTGAATCATTTTTAGACGATCCCTAAATTATATCTTAAATCCTACCACACCTCTAATAAACAACAGTTGTTTCTGAGCTTCTGTTTCAATAGTCAAAGTGCCGTTTTAAAGGAACAGTTCACCCAAAAATGAAAATTCTGTCTTCATTTGCTCACCCTCAAGTTGTACCAAATCTGTATATAAGTTTCTTCGTTCTTATGAACGCAGAGTAAGATATTTGGAAGAATGCTTGTATTACTAAACAGTACTTGGTCACCATTGACTACCATAGTAGGAAAACTTGCTTTATACATTTCTTTGTTCTGTTGAACACAAAAGAAGATATTTTGAAAAATGTCGGAAATCAAACAGTTCTGGGGCACTTTTAACTGCCATTGCAATTTGTCCTACTATGGTAGGTAATGGTGGCCGTGAACTGTTTGGTTACAAGCATTCTTCCAAATATCTTTCTCTGTGTTCATCAGAACAAAGAAATGTATACAGATTTGGAACAACTCGAGGTGACAGAATTTGTATGTATGGGTGAACCGTCCCTTTAAGAGACCTGATGTTTCGTATGACAGAACTGGGTTGTTTTTTGTCTGTATCTCTCGGTTCGTCTGGGCTTAAACATAGCTTGAGATCCTGAATAAGGTCGACAGGATTCAGATGTCCTACTGTACCAGTTTCTATAGCTCAGTTGGTAGAGATTGACCTTATGCAACTCCAAGGTCATTGGTTCGACAGAGAGCTCAGAAACTGATCAAATGAATGTCTTGAATGCACTGCAGTATTATTCTCTTGGCATATAAACGTGTTTTAAGTGGCTTAAGGATAAATGTAAATGAATAACGAACGCTGAGCCACAGCTGCCATTTAGTCAAGCGTCAACTCATTAATATGCCTGACCATGTGCAGCTATTTGTTTACTGCGATTTAAATAAAGATAACTGGTGAAACGGGCTCTCGCCGTACGCTGTTCTGCCCGAGAACTCGAGACATTCTCCAAGCTGCCATAGAAACGCGCTTTGACATGTTGCATGAAAAACAGAAAACAGTTATAACACGTGCTAAAGCTTTGTGTGTGTGGTTGTTTTTTAGATGTTCCCGTTTAAAATAACATACTTAATGCTTTCCGATCTGTCAGGCTCACTTTCTGACTCGCACTTAGTCACATATCAAGGTTAATGTTACCGGGCACCATAAAATGTGTTTTGACTGTAATCTTTCTGTTATCTTGTCTTGCATTTTGTCCTGAAGGCACAGGGTTCAGTAAGTGCTGTGTTTGATACGGGTGAAGTCTTTTTATATCTAAGCTATTGATATGTTACTGTGATACAATCAAACAATACTTTGGATAGCGGAATTTTGTGTATCCCATCGCACCATTGCCTCTATATTTACTGTTTGTCCAACCAGTGTAAGACGGGAGTGTTTGAGAAATCTGATCTTTTATCTTCTTTTAGTGTCGCTAGTGGCACGCCTCACCTTTCATCGTCTTTCTTGACATGTTTATCTTGTTCTTTGTCCCGCGCCCACACATCTCCTCATCAGCAACAGACTGCTTTACACAATGTCCAATCTTGAATGTCAAAACACCTTTATACAACATCTTTTGCTATGACGCACACATCCCCATCTACACGACAAAGGCTATCCCGCCCAGGACAAAGCCTGCTCATTACAACCTCGTACAGTAAATATCCCATAATCCTCTGTGTATTGTTGCAGCTACATAATGCAATGCAGGTACCCCACCGTGAGCATCCGCAGTTAAGCCCTTCTGCGCTCCAGATGCCATCCGTCCCTCCCTGCCTCCAAGCCGCACTATACAGGGCAGTAAATAACAGCAAGGTTAAACACCTCTCGCTCGCCCATTCAGAGGGAAAGTGAGAAAGAGGCTGCCGGGGAAGGCTGAGATGAGCCTTGGCGAGAATAAGGATGGATGGAGAGATGAGAGATGGGAATGATAAATCGCGTGCCTCTCCTTTATGTAAAAGAGGTACTTTTAGGCGTGACACAACCATAAATCAGACATGGGCCGCTCTCTCTAATTCTATTACAATAGCAGGCAGACGCACACACACATATTCTTTCACACTTAGGCACACAGTCTTTCACAATGTGGTTTGCGCTGTCTGGGGGTCTGTGTCTGTGGGGGCGTTTGGTAATATTCACCTAATGGGTTTGTATATCTTTTTCATATTTCTTTATAACAGCACTGTTTGATCTGTCACACCTCTCATCCACCCAGCCAGGTGTCCGATGAGACTAATGTTGTAAAGCACTATTGCGGTTGCATTGAAGAGGAGAAATTAAACTAGTTGTCAGCCCAGTATGAGCTTTTAAGTGGGTGATGCGGAGGGCAAGGTCGATATGCATTTATGACGCAGGAAAAATGTATTTACTGGTGTTGAAGTTTCCATAAGGTTAAAGAATCACCAGGACACACCCACTTCAACAGTACATATTCTTTCTTTTACTTTGTATAGGTCCAGCGTGTCATTTTTGGGAGGATCTATTGATAGCAATGCAATATAATATACATAGCTGTGCCTTCAGAGGTGTATAAAGAGCTTACACAATAAAGCATTATGTTTTTATTACCTTAGAAAGAGCGAACTATCTACATACACCGCGGGTCCCCTTGCATGTTATTCGCCATGTTCTGTCAGCCATCATTGTGTTTCGAACGGGAAGCGCAGGGGAGTAGTGAGTGATGCTAGATTTCACTGAGTGGACCTTTAAATATCAGTTCAATTCACATTTTGTCTTGAGTGCTTTTCCCAATATTGCATTAGAATAGATAGTTATCTGTAAAAACAAAAAAAATCATGTTGTTTTTAATGTTTTTCTTGTTTTATTGTGTTGGTTGGCTGTTTTTTTTTTGTTAAAAATAAGTTACTCAAAACAACCAACTGCACTTTGATTGATATTGGTTGGAATACAGAATAATAAAAAAACATGATTTTTATTAAATAAAAAATAAAATACAAGTACACAAAAGTATATATGTATTATGTATTATATAAATGTATATCTGTATGTATATAAGTGATATATTATGTATTATTATGATGTATTATATTATAATATATGTGTATATATTAGTGATGTTTACTGTCATAGTAATTGTCTGTGGGACACAGGTAATTTGAAAATTGCATTCATTTTTACATTTAAAACTCATTAAAAAAAGCTTGGTCATTGTTATCTGACTTCGGTCAATAGTCTTTTGCTAATTTTAGTAAGGCAGGATTTCACAATCAGGTTTAGAAATACAAACAGGATGCACCCTGAGCCCCAGTGCATTATGGGTGCGAGGTAGGGTTGGACAGAGTAAAGAAACAAAGCAAGTTTGGGTAGATTTTCATCCCTAAAGCAGGTGTAATAGGGGTGTGTGTGTGTTTACATGCGTGCGAGTCTTTCTTTGACTTTTAAAGCACCTGTCTACCTTCATGTTGGTGATGTGCACATATATGCGTGCGTGTCCTCTCTGTGGGAGACGCAGAGTTCTCCAGCTGTTTTGGCAGATAAACTGTTGCCGCTGAGCTACCGGCTTCCTGCAGCACATCGGTGGAACAGAGCGACTACTGTCACCACACACTCTCGCCGTTAACCAATAACACACTCCTCGCACAGCACCGCAAACCATCCACCTGCCCGTCAGAAACTGTCCACGCAGCATTACATGCAAAGATCAACCCCGCACGCCCCTGTTACCATGGTAACCTAATTACCTCTCGGCCCCGGCACACCGGCCTGTGCTCGGTGTAAACAACCCTTCAGGAAAAAAGTCACACGCAGCCTTCAAGTCTAATGAAACGCGCGCAAACAATCCGGTGTCGATGATGATATGCACACAAACATCCCCATGACACTGACGATAATTGCATTAATGAGACCCGGTGTTCCCTCTGTTCTGTTGTGTTCCTCGCTGAAACAGGGTTTGATGAGTCAGACTACCATGTTTGCAAACGGTGAAAATCTCTCCCAACCTGTCCGTCCGTCAAGGCGTTCCGCAACTGTCAGCCTTTAACTCGGTAATCACAGCTTGAATCAGCTGAGAGCATTTCTGTCAGATAACACTGACCAAGCACCGCTGTCAGCTCAGGTAGAGGAAGGGTTCTCAGCTTCTGAAGAGGATGTGACCTGGTCTTCTAGCTTATGGAAACCTCATCACCAGTGAATACGGTTTTGCTGTGGTTTATTAAAACCGCTTGTAGGTGCCGTAGGTATAAATGCTGCTGACAGAAAAATCGGAAATGGTGAGAGATGGTTGACCTTCTGATTTTGTTGATGTTCTGTTCACGTCATTCCAAACCTGTATTCTTTCTTCGGCAGAAAACAAAAGGAGATATTTTAAAGCCAAACAACAGTGGTGCCTATTGACTTCCGTTGCATTTCTCGAAATATGTTCTTTAGAACAAAATGGGTGTGAATAAAAGAAAGAATTCTTATTTTAGTAATAACTTCCTAAATCTTCTCTCCAGCTTTTTCTCTGGAAGCTCTCAGCAACGGGAAATAATTAGTTAAACCTGTCACAGAACATAATCGCTGCGCTTGCTGAATATTCAGAACGTTCTGTTCCAGGTCTCGATTCGAAAGATTAGGTGAGGTTGTCAGCATCTCGAGCGTGTGCTCGCAAAACACATCTTTACAAACTGAGCGTTTGTGTCTGTTTACGTAGGTTCGCGTGTGCCTCCGTGCATTTATGGTTGTGCGTACGTACAGGATCCGTTGGCACGTAGACGTGTTTTTCTTCAGATCCCGCAGATGTAGAGAAACGGAACTTCTCGCATGCAAGCTGCCTAAATTTAGCAGTCAGTGAGTGCCTTCATTCATTCCCTTCATATTTACACAGCCCACCTCATAAAAGAACCCCTCACTCGCCACACCGCTAGCTTCGGCTGGAACAGGAATGCTTATTTTTCTGAGGTGTAGTTGTTTGTTTGAAGAGACAAATTATAACTCGTGAAGATTATGGCATATAATGACCTAAGAGACAGTTTGAACAGTGCTGGAAAGGGCAGACTGGGACGGACTCTAGTTGGGGACATTTTTGAACTATAGATTCAGAAAATGCCTCTTTATGTATGTATGAAATGTGCATAGCGTTTTCATCAATAAAATATGAAAACCCTCTACATTTTGAGGTGGAACTTCATCCCCCCATTTCTAGCCGTGACTTTTCTTTTCAGGAAAAATTGAAATGTTAGCGTCACATGAAGGGAGCTGAATGCCTATCTCTCTCTGTCTATCGTTCTCTCTGTACGTATTGATCGGTTTTAGTGGATTTGTGGTGGCATTTGCTCATTGCTCTCTCATTTTAGAGTTTATTGGATGAGTACAATCTTGCATGTTTTGCAATCGAAGAAAACGGCAAAGTCGTGAGAAACCGACCGCACTGCTTTTCCACCCAACGATCCGCTCTCCTACAACTCTCTGACCCGTATTTAAACAATGTTCCTCTGCTGCTAGGCGCTCGATTTAAAGTTGATTTGATTTGGGAGAAGAATTTGAAAAGCAGATGGGGCTTTCTGTGCGAAGTATTTGTTTTCTGGGTAAAAGGTCATTTGTGCAGCGGCCTGTGTGTGCAGAGAGATCCTTTGTGAACTTTTTGCAAAACTTCTTGAAACATTTTCACTGTAAAACTCTGGAGCTGTTGTCAAAAAGAGTATAAAAAATATATATCGGAGCTAATCTAAAACTCAGCAGCGGGGTGGTAAAACCTCTCAGAGCTCTCTGGTCAATAAGCAGCACATTCTGAAGAGCAAATTTAACCCACATATAGAAGCCGGCACAGCGGGATCTTTAGAAAAGTCCTTTTTGTTTTACAACTTGAAAATTGTAAAACTCGAAAGTGAGTGCCCAAACTTCTTGTTTTAATAAAAAATACGTCAACCTAGTGGAAACAACTGCTAAAACCAGACAAATATTAAGTTTAGATGTTTAGACAGCGAGAACATGTTTTCCTCTGTATTTTTTGCAATTCAGTTGAATAAGTGAATTGCCAAGAAAGTGGGAAAGTTAACAATCAGCCACACAGTCATATTTTATCAGCTTCACAATCGTGTTTTACAACCAGGAAACGGTGTTCTCCTGTGTCCTACAGTTTTGGAAAGTGAGGTCGCACTGCTTATTTACTATATCTTGGAACAGCTCATATGTGTTGTGTGCGAATTACTGCTAGAAATTGTTGTATCATCCTGTAGGAGTGAGACCAACAAAAACTTTTGGTATAAGTAGAATTTGACTTTTGACTTGCTTTATATTAGGAATGGTGCATTCGAGGTTCACTTCAGTAATGTTGTTTTGGCTAAAGTGAGAGAAATGGGTAGCCAACAACGTTTTCTTACAATGGTGTGTGGGATGCAACCTCAGGTTTGATTAAACCATCAAATGTGAGGTGTGTGTGGGACAAAACTGACAAAACACTCAACCTTTGAAGTATTTATCGGACATAATTATTTGACAAATATCAGAGAATATGGTTTTCATTCAAATATACGAAAAGCATCCAAAACAAAAAGCTAACAGGAAATAAAACATATTCTGAGAACGATTTAATCAGTTAATAATATTTAGTCGATCCTCTCGTGCAGTAATATTTTGTAGCCATTCTCCTGGGAAGCTTTGCGGATCCCGAATTCTATCCTTGTTTAAAGATTTTCAGGAATGTGGTTTGGGCCTCTAATCCAGGATTACCTTTGTGCATCTGTGGACATTGTAAACAACAGATAGATGAGAAAAAGGATTGCTTTTTGTGAGGAATGCCCTAAACATGTTTCCTGGCCACACTAAATGATTTTTCTTGTTTTTTAGAGACAACTTCTAAAAACTTCTCTCTTTTCTTTGTTAGCTTTGAGCTTTAGCCTGGGGATCTTTCTGTTCTGAAGCACAACAGTGATTTCAGAGAAAATAAAACAAATTTGATGAAAATCAAAATTTCTGTCCTAAAGGAACAGTTCACACTAGAATTACATTTTTGCCATAATTGACTTACCCTCATGCAGTCTAGGTGTACATGTCTTCATGTAATGCAAGTGAATAGAGACCCAGTGACCCTACAAAAAGTATGTCTAGCAACCACGAGAACCAATGAGATTCAAATGGTAAAAACATGGCTGCTTCACAGCGCTACGAATCAGATTTTGAATCTCGTTGGTTGTGATTTGTCTTGTAACCACTAGATCCAATGAGATTCAAAAGATGAGGTTTGTCGAGCCTGCGTGTGGCCATTTTGAGTGAGAACAGTGATAGTCTTGTTTACATCCAAACGTGAGTAAATAAACTCAAAATAATAATTGTTTGCTCACAAATGTATCTCGTCATGAGACATGTAACTCTGGACATGTAACTCTGGACATGTAACTCTGGACATGTAACTCTGGAGCTGTTTTATGCTGGATTTATGTGCTTTTGGTGTGTCTCAGTGGGTCTCTATTCACTTGCATTACATAGCCAGGAACAACCAGGATTTGGATTATTATTACTCCAAATGTGTTTGCCAGAAGACATGAACATGTACACGTAGGACAGCATGAGGTTGAGTAAATTATGGCAAAAATGTCATTCTAGGGTGAACTGTTCCTTTGAGAACTACTTTGAGTTTCTTTCTTGCATGCTTTTTCCATAGGGGGTATGGGTGCTGTGTGCATTTAAATTGAACTTCATCCCTGATCAGAACCAGATGTGTTCAGACCAGCTTTAGTCAGTAACATTGAAGTAGGGGCCATATAATCTATAGGGGGTTATTCTTATAATTGGTGTACTCCGTGTTAAATTCATTTTCACATGCCTTGAAATGACATTTTCTTGTGTTTTGCAACATTGTAAATTTGCTCTAAAAGATTCAAGTAGACGCATGCTTTAAAACTTCGAGATGTATTTTAAATATGGTCTGCAAAGATGTGAGTTTTTAGCTATTACACCTAGCCCTAATAGGTGGTCTTACGTTCGCTGTTATCAATACCATGGAGATTCCCGAGTGACCCATTTCTGCAGCTTATTTTACATAAATGTCTAGACATACTGGGGCAGTCGAGAACTGTAGAGTATGTCTACCTTCCAGTCCTGTTTTCCATATGTCGCCTTTAAAGCCTGCACAGAAACATCTTTGCGGTCAAGTGATTGCGTTGAACACACTGAGGTCTGAGGAACAGATTTCCATTTTTAACTTTCCTGCGGAGGAAATATTGTTGTCCGGACGGAAATTACTGGCTGCTCGAATTAATGACTTGGTGAGGCGTTTTTTCCTGCTGTCAGAAAATCTTCACCTGAATGAGCAAATGCCCCCTGCCTCCGTTTCCTGTGCGGCGTGTGGTTAAATCCCTGATGCTTAAGTCTGCGTTTGTGACATCATTGGCGTTTCCATTTGACAATTTAAAAGCAGCGCTCCGTCCTCAGGATCCTCAATCAAAAGTTGACGTCACCGTAATGTTTTACTCAATAAAATGTCAGGGAGAACTTCTAATAGGCTTTTTTTTATTCTCTATCTCGCCCTTTTTTGCCAGTCTCCTGAGTGCCTGTGACAAGCCATAGTTTGATTTAGTCGTCACCCGACAGACAGCATCACCCCTGCTCTTTCCATAAAACACAGCCTTATTTAAACATTCATCATCTTTTATTCCATCATTCACTCCTTTCTGGCACTTGCTCTCCTATTTCATTCCCTTCTTTCTCTTGGTTCACCCACACCTCATTGTTCACATTTCTTGCGTCTCATGTGGAAGGCATAGGTGTTTCTGGAGCCTGCGTGATGTGACATTTAATAAAGACATGCGGTGGGTTGCCAGATTGTCAATTTTTGTATGCCGCTTGTGGCTTTCAATGTGATTAATGTGCAGAGATGCCATTATATTGCTCTCGAGCTTGGCCTAGCCCACGCGGCCGCTGGCCACTCGCCCGGGGGGTTCTGACGGTGCCTTTTATTTTAGATAGAAATTGTTACATTTTGTGGCTGCTGCGTCTGAACCACCAGCTTCTTTTTGTGTGTTGGCCGTTTGTTGATGCTGTATTGAAAATGCTGCAGTCTCAGCATCTAGCGGATAAGGTGTGAAAGTTTATGAAACGGCGAGAATAGTGGGTCAGAAAGTGCGTTCTTTTGAAGAATCAGTGAACAGGATAAGAATTAAAGTTGCCATACTTTACACTTTTACATAATGGCTACATACATGTTTGAAAATGTGTCAAATAAATCTACTTTCTCATGATATGTGGCCTTTGATATAAGCAAGCAACATCAATCAGCCTGCAGCTGATGAAACGGGAGGTGATGCAAGTGGTTCGAGGCATCGCTGAAAGGCCACATGTCACCTGACAAGGATGGAACAGCGGGACTCCTGTGGTCACAGAGAAAAGATATGTCAGGGTCACTGTGAGCAAGACCAGAAAGAGAAAGATGGCACGATGAGAGAGAGAGAGCGCAGGTGCAGCACAGGGAGAGCAACTAAGCCAGCCTTGACCGTTATTGGCTATCACATGTGTCCTGGAAGTCAGAGCTTAGTGCATTTGGCATCGTTTTGATGGTTTTACATAGCAGTGAATGTGTCTGCCGTTTAACTGACAGATTGTTGTTTTTAATGCAAATCTTACTGAGAATGAAAAAACATGCATCAAAACAAGAAGACATTTGAAAGAGAAGGAAAGTGAAGGGAGAGATACAGTGGTCTGTTTGTGTCTGACCCGTCTGTCCGTTCCCACGGTATGAGTAGGAGGAAGAACTGACCCTGGACAAGTCTGCCCCTTCATCCTTCTCTCTCTCTTTCTTTCTCACACGCACACACACAAATAATATGGACACATCCATGGCATTAGTTATTTGATTAAAGCATTTAGATTATTTTTATAGATTAATTTAATAGTTCTATAATTGCATGTACAACAGCAAAGTCAACTTTGTCATTGTTTTGTTCACGGTTTATTTAAATATTAAATATGTTTGATTGTGGTCTATTACTATCTAGCAAAAAACCATCAGATATCCATCAGTCCATCAATTCTGTTATTCTTTGTTTTGGCTTGTGTTTGTTGTTTAGTTGCATTTTGTTAGAAGTCTGTCCTTTGATATCGAGAACAGAGGGATCTCAGTATCTTCAAACTGCGGTTTGTGAGCTCCGTATCTTTTATTTTTATTCTGATAAGCACCGAGTGGATAATTAGACAGAAATTCGTAGACTGGGGCAAAAGTTTATTTTCAGTATACTGATTAACCGAACACGGGGTTAAGCAAGTGTTAAATAAAAACTGGTATCACGGGTGAATGTTGCCATGAAATGAAAATTGAAATGCCCCGTGCTTATTGAACAAACAAGTTAAAATGTTGTGTGATGTTCTTGCGTTTATACCACAAAAATGTGCCCCTGTTCTGCTGTTTGGATCGAGTTGTATAATTTGTGTTTGTATATTTTGGTTCATGTTCTTGCTCAGCCGTGTGTGGTGTTTGGTTCAGTGTCTTACGGGATCAGCAGTCTGATGCAGCGTTAGCCTCGCTGTTTTTTCTGGCCACAGCATTTAAATCTTTTGGAGGAAGGGACGAACTCGCCCTCTCTCACTTCTTTTTGTTTCGCTGTGATAAATTATACATGAAAAGTCAGCGAGTGTCGCCATCAGCCATACCAGATCAGACTTCTCATTGCAGAGAAAAGAACAAACACATCACAGTAGAATGAGAGATAAATAGAAAGACAGAACGACTGGAAGAAAGTTGTGGAATTGGTTGAACTTTATTGCCCCTGTGTTTGCACAAATAGGAGTTCTGTTTTGTCACTTTTTATTATGTCATGTCGTTTGCTGATGCTACTTTTGGTCAATTTTAGGTGAACCCCTCTGCAAAATAGTGAATTTCTTATTAAAAGCCACGGATTAATATTTACTATGTATTTTATCATCGTTTGAGTATTCATTTTGAGATAAATTTATGAAATGCCAACAATTATTACAATTTCCAAATTACGCTTTTGACGTTGATAATGACAGACTTTACTAATTCTAAGTGAGCTATTCCTTCATGGAGGGCTGCATGTTTTTATAGTCTATGGTGTGTGTGTGCGTGTGTGTGTGTGTGTGTGCGTGCGTGCGTGTGTGTGTGTGCGTGTGGATCACAGAAGACTGTGACTAATCAATATTTCCACTCCAAGGTGAACTCTAATATGGGTAATTTATCTGGCATCAGCTCAGACGCACGCACACGAATAACCTCAACAATTTGCCACTTTTATCTCAACAGCCGCAACCACAGGCCACATCTGTATCAGTAAAGAATCATATAAATTTGTAGGCGAATCAATGATCATCTTTTTCTAACAAAGCCTTTGATATAAATGACCAGGATTCCTGGAACACGCATACAGATGTCTTCAAATTCTCACATGTTTGGCTTTGGCTATATTGTGTCATGTTTATCTGAACTGCGATGATAAAGTACATTTTTAAAATGTATTTCGTAGAACAAACATAAGTCACGGCCATCGGCGCACAAATTACTCAAGCACATCTTGCGCAACGCGCATCAAGCAAAATAATATTTTCACCGGCGTTCAGCTAATGTCAGGATTGATATTTGAATGCGCAATCATGAGCAATGTTCTCTCCGGCTGACAGTGGTTGATCGCCCGTAATTGAAAGCGTTCCCTCGCAGAGTGTTCCGGAAGGTCCAGTATATTACCATGCGGCGCGTGGTCCCTCACCCTTTTTCATTTCCCTGCTGAGAGTCAACGATTAATCTGATTAGTGATCTATCAGCTGAAAGTTCTGCCTCCTGGCTTTAATGGTCAATGCCCAGGCCTGGTCTGAATTATTAACAGTTCCATTCCTGGAGACCAGGGACAATTCATCTCCAAACAGAGACGAAATGAAATAAAGGGATGGGTTGGCCAAAGTGGACACTAACAAACACATGGTGGAATTGAAAGTAGGACACACATACACACGTTGGAGGAAGAAATCCTTTTCATGTAGCGGTAAAGAGAAGACGGATGAAACGTGTACTATTAGTGTGGGTGTTTTAGATTGAATAAGCACTTTACCCCAAAATGAAAATTCGCACTGACGCCAGCCATTCCAAACATGTGTGACTTTCTTTTAGTGGAACACAAAAGGAGACTTATTTTCTGACGTCAATTTGATTTCAGCGAAAAATGAGCAGTGAATGTTTGGTTTGTTCATAACACAGAGAGACACGAGAGTGAGTAAATAATGAGAAAATTGTTTGGGTAAATTATTATTTTATAAAGAAAAGTTCAGTTGGATTCTAGAGAACGCTGTAGGCAGGCTGTGTAGGCAGCTTACTGGGTCTTAAAACAAAGCGTAACTGTGCTTCTACACCTCATATGAATGAAACACGGTCCTAAATTTAATTCCAAACCCGGGTTAAAATCTCCTTTTGCTCAGCAGCGACAAACTAGATCAGCATGTCTGTGTGTGAAGACCAGCCCCCATTTTAGGACAATAATCACATTGTAAAACATAAACAGCTGACGCTCAGCTGAAATTGATTACGGACAACACACCCAGCTATCTGAATGGAAAGAGATTGTAGACTTAAACGATGACATTTTAAACACATCTTTACAAACAAGGACATCCCAATAGAGACAGTTCCCCAAATATGAACAGTATGTCTTCCATTTCTATACCCTCTTGTCATTTCAAACCTGTGTGACCTTCTTCTGCAGGTCACAAAAAAGAGATTTTAAACAATGGTGGTAACCGAATGACGGCGATCCATTGACTGGCTTTGGTTTTGTGTCCATACAATAGAAGTGAATTCGTACCGTCGTTTTTCGGTTACAAACATGCATCAAAATATCTGCAGGATAAACTAAGTCATACAGGAAAGGAAAAGAGGACCGTCCCTTTAAACGTAGATCCAAAGTCGAATTCAGTCCATCCCCTGCGAAGGTTGTAACAGGTGTATCACAATAAAAACAGTACTCTTGAGAGAAGCGTAATAGAGTTTGAATGGATTTGATCGAATTGGATTGTTTCAAGATGCAGTACAGATCAAACACTGTCATGGCCATTAGATCACACACTCCGAGTCAACGCAGGGGTCATAGCAAGACTGCCGGTAAATCACGACACACACAAACACCGTCACTTAATGTGTGATTCAGCCACGGGGGAATCTACCGGCATCAGGCAATTTCGACACTGTTATCCTTTTTTTATCCTCTAGTTCATATTTCCATGCTGCAACTCGCTCTAACCACAGCGTGTATTGATTTTATTGCAGTGTAACTTCATGCTTGGGTAGTTACATTAGCTTCATTTCAAATGAGCTGTGTTTGATAGATTTGCTCATCAAAAAACCAATGACATCCACCAGCCAAAGCAGAATGAACTGCGATTTCACTCCCTGCAGCGTACAGCGATAAACACCGTATAATATTGTTTGTGTGCGGGTAAATTCAGTGCGGTCTTCGCAGAAGCTGACAAACGCCGGCGTGAGGGACGCTTATTTTAAAATCAGCTTCTCGTAGTTCGTGTTATAAAATGGATAGTGCTGATTGTGGGCGCAGATTGTGCGTCCGGGATAATACACAAAATAGTAACGGCAAATATGTTTATTTCTTTTTTACCCATCTACCTCTAGCTCCTATATCACTGTGTAGCAGCCAAAGAGAGGCCAATTTGAAAAACAAAAGCTGAACTACTCTCACGCTACTGTAGCAGTTTTTGATTCTTCCAAAGCAGCTAGATAAGGAATGTTTTTTATTTTGCTATGGTTTGTTTTGTTCGTTCTGCCTCTGTAGCGTAAAGCAAATAGTCGAGTTCAAGCACCGGTTTCGGGCTTATGAGGAATGCCTGTCCCCCCTACCCCGTCCATCCCCCTGGGTTAGTATGTGGTGGGGGTTGCGTGTTGTGCAAAAGCCCGTGCTATAACTCACCAGCGGTTAGAGAGGCTAACTGCGGTCAGAATGTGATAGTCTTGCACAAATGTGTTCCTGGAAACGCAGTCCGTCCCCACCAGCCTCACCAGGGGTTTTAAAGATGCAGGGGTATGGAATTCCAGGACCGGTTAATTTAATCCGTGATTCAGTCTCGCTGACGGGTACCACAGTCAGATTTTTGCATTAGGGCTGCACAGCTGCATTAAACCCTTATAAAAGTTTAATGTTCTCCTGGCAGGAACCGCATGGATGGTTAGATAGATGCACACATTGTGTACATGCATGGCAGTATTTTTTTGTGTGTACAACACAAATGGCTTCCAGGACTTTCTTGTTGTTTTTGACAACAGCGGGTTAATGAGTTTCAAAAGTGCGCTATGGCTTTCTTTACTCCGTACACAGATGGGAGAGCAGTTCTCAAGTAGAAACATCTGGTCCTGTTTAGAGTTATGCGGCGTGTGTTTATGTGAGCGATATTTTTTTTTTTTAAGCAGAGTATAAGAGGATTTTTTTTCCTGAACAGTTTGAGTTCTGAATCTTCCTCTTTGCGGGTCACAGACCGGTTCACATCTCCTGCCAACATGAGTCACCTACAAACCAGCGCTTATTACTCTACAAATCTGTAACACAGCCAGATCCAAATATACTTATGTCCTTTTTCTTTCTCTCTCTCTTTCTCTTTTTCAGCAACTAGACTGCCAAGATTTTTCCCTTTTGAAGGTGTTGCCCCAGTTCCCCGCTCAACGGCACCCATCTGAGGTAAAGCGGGACCACAACATTCAGATTCCCCTACTGGTCGTCTGCTCAAAGGACAACAGTGAGTATCTAGTTCGCCGTCTCTTTATTTACAGTGTTTCGGGTTTCCTGCCTGTCATCATGGACACGCCAGTTCATATTTCCTCTCATCGTCATGGCAGACAGAATCAATTTTAGACACAGCATTTTACAGAGATGCAGCATCGGTTAGACATCAGCAGAACTAACAAACGCAGATCGACCTGTCAGAGCCGATGCAACCCACGCCAGCCGGATCGCATCCGTAGATTGCATCGCTAAGGAAACGTGACCGATGCCTGTCAGTCATGTAGGAGCTGCTGATCTAAAATCAGTGTTCCGGTGCCATGTTATGGCAATTTATAGTGACCAGACGTTCCTTTTAAATTGGGGCCTTCACAGCTTTATGAGCCGTGTCCCAGGTATTTAGATTAAGTGCTATAAATAAATGTTTTAAAGTGACACCACAGTAAATCACACTGTTTCTGTCTGAAGCATTCAGCAGCTGTCTAACATTTGTAGCGGGTTGGTTATTTAGTTTTCTGGCTCTATAAGATATCGAAGATACGATATATAATACATGTATTTGCAAATGTCAAACAATTTCTTTGACGTCATCTTAAAGTCATGTTCTTCAGCGAAAGTCAAGTCAGCAAAACATCTAACTTGGAATTCAATATCCAACTTGAGTATGAATGGGTCTTGATCGAGACACATTTCTCTTAATCTTTCCTATGTCACACTATAGGATGATTCAGTAAAAACGCTCAAAACAAACAAACAAAGTATTGACTTACTCAGTACTACCTTATAGTTATGAAACTTCAGACTCTGTAATTTCTCCAGATTCCTCCACATTCGACGTTATAATGTCATGATGTTATAATGTCATCTCTGCTTGATCTGCTGTTGGCGACATGGTCATGATGCACTTTTATTTTTATTGTTTTGAAACCGTTGTGAATTAAAGGTCCAGTGTATGAAATTTAGCAGTGGTGAGGTTGCGAGTTACAACCAACGGCTCACTCCACCCCTCCCCCTCCTTTTCGAAGCACTACGGTGGCTCTCACAGGACAACGATGTCGTCACATTTTTGCTTCTTTGCAGAAGGAGATAACGTAGTTATGAAATGCGCTCTGTAGAGCAATTTGTCTGTTTAGGGTTACTGTAGAAACCACATGTAGATAGTAGATAGAAACAGCTCATTCTAAGGTAATAAAAGATAACGCTTCTTTATGTTAGGCCTTTATACATCTCTGAAGAAAGAGTTATGAATTTATAAAGCTGCATTTCAGTCGATAGATCCTCCAAAAATTTGCACACTGGACCTTTAAAACAGTACTTTACCTTAAAAACACAAGGACGGATTTGATTTCTTGTTTGCCACATTAAAGCGCTAGCACATTAGCACGCATACAATAGCCACACGTTTTGGTACTATATTTTAAATAATGGTCATCTTTTAACGCAATGACTGCCATACTGAACCACACTACTCTACATACAGGAACTCGTTGTAGAGAACATATGACGGATGTTTGACACGCAATGAAATGGCCTTTGTTTTTCTCACACTTTTGGCTAAAACTGCCTTCACATCATTTGGTCAGCACCATTGTCCATTGACTCTCATTCTCCCCCGATGCTCTCTGTGAGCAGAAACAACAATGTAAGCACTCTCATTTTAGATCTCTCTGTCCACCTCTGTCCTGGAAGCTGCATTTTGAGTCAAATGCCACAGAGGACTGCTCGGGGTGGTATTCAATAGAATTGCATCACACTGTTTATCCTGAAGCTTCTCTTTGTGTTGTGTATGATCTAATATAGAGCCGAGTCCTGCAGGAGGAGGGATGCCACTGGTTATGGTGGTACTTTTTGACACATTGCTTGAGAAGACTAATGGAAAGCAGGAATGTGTTGTGCTCTTATTTGTGGAAACTCAAATTATTGAATGCGTTTTTCAAGTCGTTTAGTTGAATTGGAGTTTGCATGAAAATGTACGATCAACATTACCAAAATTTGGTGTATTGAACATTTTTAACATTATTATCGTTTATTGCATTTCCTGGGATTCAGATCGTAGTGTGTTGCCATCTACTTGCCTCTTTGTCTAATGTAGGACGGTTTCATAGTCTTGCGTGTTCTGTCTCATTCTTGCCCACCAGAGCGGGGGGCTACAGCGCATAGCGAATCTCACCCAACGAATAGGAGATTTTACAGCGAGTGCCAGAAAGGGTACTTTGAGTATGAAGACAATTATTAGACTGTTTGTGTGCTGTTCAAGGACTACAATAGAATATTCCACATAATCTCTCTTGAGTTTTATAAATGAAAACTCTATTATAATGATGAGACTTGGAGCGATAGCACATAACGCAGTTCTGGAACGAGCAGGGATTTAGCATTTACTTAACCGTGCATTTAAAGTGGCCTGTGTAGGATTTGTACAAACAGTCCCTCAAGTTCAACTCCTTGTCCCCCCCATCAGTAACAGCATTTCTGATTGGTTCCTCTGTACTCCAGGAGGGAAACACTTGGCTGCTCAGAAATAGCTCAGGGTTAAATTCTCTTTTCACCAGGAGATTGGCACTCCAATCATTTCCTGGTTTCTGGTATGCTTCCCTAACCAGCAGTATCGCTAGTTGTTTTCTGTGTGTTTTTCAGTGCACCCGTGCATGTGTGTGTTTGTCTCCCGGGGCCTGTTTGAGATCTGAGCTTCAGTGCCCTGAGACTAACTGGCAGGAGGAAGCAGATGGCTCCAAGGAGGGGTGACCCTGCAGCAGCTCTCTGACTCTGACAGAATCATGTCCTCCTGAGCCACACATGCCTCGCTTCTGTAATCCTGACAGATACCCGGACACGCACACACACTCGCTCATCCTCGTATTTGCTGTATCTCTGTAATCCATATGGCTGCCCCTCCTCCTGTCTTGCTATAACAGCCAGTGATGGGTAACCGTGGGATTATACTCCGTCACATTGACACACTAACTTTAAATTATATAGACCGCATTGAACAAACTCGCACGTATCGGCGCTGACTGAAAGAAGCAAGGACAGATTTGTAGATCGAGAGCTTATTAAAGACTCAAGCCATCGAGAGTTGATGCCATATTTATTTTGACCCAAGACTGTGAGGAATGGAAGTACAGTATGTTCAATATTTTATACTGTAGTGTAACCGTGCCATTGTGTATGCGACAAAATATTGACGATGTGTCTTTGGACACATTTTGCAGTGAGGAAATAACAATTTAAACCAGCTTAGACCGACATGTTTTTTATGCTGGTCTGTTGTGGTTTCTGGTGGTTTAGTGCTGGTGGAGGATGCTGGTATCTTTCAGTATAAATCTATCCTTAAGAATAGCCCCTTAAACATCTTTTGTACTAGTACTAGTTCGAAACACAGTGACACCTTGCAGCATTCTTGCACGAAACCTTCCCAAGATCTGACTGGAATATAATCATAATCCCCCTGCAATCTCACAGAAACGCCATTTCGGAAATGCAGCCCCCATAACTGCAGCGCGTGTGCGCACAAAAGTAATTATGGGCTGTAGCTGGTATCAGCAGGAAGGTGGTGAGTGAAAAGCTTTCTCACGGTCCATTGTTATTCCGCAACAGCGCAGCATTAAGTGGGGTATTGATCTTCTGATGTGATGCATCCGTCGGGATTCACCCACTGCTGATCCAGGATCAGGTCTGTCAGTCCTGGATGTCTCTCACCCGCCTGCTTTGAGACAATCACAGCCACCACAGAGTGAGAGGCAGGAGCTGTTGTGCGTTGGCGTGTATTTCAATGTGAACCTGGCCAAAAAACAACAATCAGCACTAAAGCTTTTTTCAACTTGAAACTTACGTGCGTGTGTGTTTGGCCGCAAATCTCACTGAGCTGTCTCTTCTGTTTTCAAGACGTGCTGTGATGAACACAGGACTCCTCTGTCTCGCTCTCTTTACCTCATGCAGAACTGTCTCGCTCTGCCTCATGAAGAACCCGTCTTACTTTCTTTACCTCATGCAAAATCGGTTTCTCTTTGCATTATGTAGAACATGTCTTACTACTTTTACCTGCTGCAGAACCTGCCTCCTTTTTATCTCATGCAGAACCCGTGTCTCTCTTTAACTCATGCAGAATCTCTCTCTCTCTCTCTCTCTCTCTCTCTCTCGCTTTACCCCATGCAGAACATGTCTCACTCTTTACCTCATGCTGAACCTCGCTCTCTACCTTATAACGGGTATAAAACAGTCTAACTGTTTCTAGTAACTGTAATTATTAATTATGTATTTATTAATGAAAACTTTAAGTAATAAATCACGGTAATACAAACTTTCCTTTAAAAAAAATATATTTTTGGCCCTAATTTAAATGTTGGTAAAGCATCTAAGATTTTAGCACAGTTCTGTGTAGGCTTGTACTGCTGTGGTTGATCTTTCATCTCTCATTTGGCATATTCCTTTTTTATTCTTTAACCCTTTACTTTGATTTGCATCCAGCCCCCTGCTGTGTTTTGTTTTCCAAAAAGCACTGTACCACAAACATCCAGTCTTCTCCAAAAGCCAACACGCACACAACTTACGCAATTTGGGCACTTGTGTATGCATCTGCCCGTGAGGGGAGTGCTGGCGTGTCCTCCTGTACCATCTCGCCTCAGCTGGAGGACTTGGAAAGCTGCCAAAGGAAGATAAATGCATTTAGCTGGATTTAAAACCTCCGCCCACCTCCCAGGGATGCCATGATGCTCGGGTCCTGCTGGTCTTCATTGAATGAAGCGAGATGGTATGACAGATTTCTGCAGAGGGTTAGATAGCAGCGCGGATAGCACAGATGGAGCTGTGAAGAAACATGTGAGACAGGTAAAACACTTCTTGTTTAGCTAGTACACACACAACCTCGGAGATGTGTCATAAAGTCTGTTAAACCACGTCTGCGTGATCTATTATTAATTTTCAATCGTGTAACTACTGATTCATTCATCATTTTGAAGTGTTTTTCAGATCAGGCCGTCTGTTTAAACAGAAATGATGTTGTGTAAAGCCCATTTTAAAGTGTATGCGATAACTGCGAGTTCCTAGATTTGATCTTGAGCTTAGTCACTGACCAATCAGAAGCGATTTTGGCAAGTAGCGTTTAGCTTACACGTGGGCAAAAAAACCACAGTGGAGAATGTAATACTCACTGTTGCGAGTGTTTCTGTACAGATTTTCTCTTAATAGTATATTGTTCAACTTTGCTTTAAAGGGATATTTCGCCCAAAAAAGAAAATTCTGTCATTATTTACTCCCTTTTGTCATTTCAAACCTGCATGACATCTTTTCTTCTGCAGAACCCAAAAGAAGATATTTGGAAGAATGTTTGTAACCAAACAACGGCGGTGCCCATTGACTAGTGTATGGACGCACAACCAATGAAGGTCAATGAGTACAAAATGTTTGGGTGAACTATCCCTTTAAGGATTCAATTTGTTTCATTAAGAATAAAAATTAGCCATGACTTTACATTCAACATGGTATGCTAATCGCTTGGTGCAGAGTGTTTGTGATCACTAGCATTGTAAACAACTCTTGCGCACTGGGAAAAATGCCCTTAGCATTAACAATGAAAGAAGATGAGACTCAAAACGGCCGACTGAGGCTCGTGATTAATGTGCGTGTTAGACGTGAAGAAGTGGCTTTTATTCACAAAGGGTTCTGGCCTTTGTGAGAGACATTCACACCCTCTCATCTGATAATTGTACGATAGAGACGCGGCGAATCACTCTTAACGTGTGCCCTCTTATCTTCCCTCTGTCTGTCTTTACCTCAGTTGCACTACACGCAAGAGCACTTGCAATCGTGCACACATTGACGCACACACTCCCTGTCAGCCCCTTGGCGCTCTTTTGACATATCACCAGGCCTTTCCCCATCAGGTTGATTCCAAGGTCTGTATGAAAGGGGTATCCTGCGCTGATGACCAGCAAGGCAGACGATCCCTCACTCCTCTGCTGCTCTCACAGACAGCGTTTATGCCCCGAGGTCACATTACAATATTTATGGAGCTGGTGTGTGTATGCGAGTGAGGCCAACCTTGGCCGCACACTTTCGGCCTGTTTAATGTGATGTTAAATCTTGCAGCAGGTAAAGTGTGATGCGTATATTGACATTCTGGTTCAGTCACAGCGGCACTTTAATAACGCTTGATTCCTAGACCGTGGATAAATGTTGCCCTGAGGCGTTTGCGTTATTCATATTTCAAACCGAAAAGAGTTTTTTCGGTAAGATATGTATAAATCAGACCTTCGTGGTGACATTTCTGGGTGTGATATCTGATTGACCTGAATTGTTTCCGCAGATAAGCAGAATAAAACATGGTGTTCTACTTTTAGATTTAGTCCGGCGTACATGTCCTAAAGAATTGGCAGAAGATGAAGTAATTCTATTTTGAGCGTAACTGGACCTCTGGATAGTTAATGCCCACCCTCTTTTAAACCATTGGAAGTTGGTTTACTGTGAAGAAATACAGTCACGTTATTATTTATCAAATAAAATCACACTAGAGATGAATTATTTTTGATATTATAGTCATTTATTCAACAGCTTTAAATCGGCTTTTCAGTTTTGCTCAGAATTTCAGCTTTATTATTCAGCCTTAGAACAAGTCAAGAAGATAAAACCATATATTACATATTATTACAGGTAAGGTACATAATGGTTTTAATGCAGTTAGAAAAAATAGTCTCTTTCTTCACCTTACAAAATTGCAAACTAAAATTAAAAAATATTATTTTTGTAAAAGTAATAAATCTTTAGCTGTAAATTAAAAAAATATAAAAAAAACTCTTAGATGGTTTTGAATTGTAAGCCATCTTTCATTTATTGCACCCAACATTTTGTATATAAATATTGCTGTATGTACATGATTTGGTGTCTTTTGTCTGGATCTGTTGCCGGGTCTTTTGCATCTACAGTACATTGCTTTAGTGCTGCTCGGGTTAAAATGCACCATGCGTAGTTTGAGGCTAAAATGGTCGATTGTTACAACTTGTGACATCAAATATCTGTTTTGACAGTAAAACCATGTGTTCATTGCTGTGAGGTAGATTAGATGGCTTTTTTGCTTAGACGTGTTCTGAATGGTTCTCTCCGTCTGACATTATGAACGTATGCAGACAGACGGGAAGCAGTTTATTTTCGGCTGGTTTAAGCCAGTGGTTTTTGAGTTTACCTGCGTCTCTTTGTGTAAACAGAGAAGATGCGTCACCTCTTTTTCTATCCTTATGCAGACGCGCGAAAGCATCTGGGCTTACAGGCTTTACTGCTGTTGCGTTGTCATGACAATAAAGTTGAAAGATTGGATATAACTTCACCCAAACACGTTTAGTTGGTAATTTAAGCATACGGAAATAAATCTTTTTTTTTTTGCTTCGCTTTGTTTTCTCTATTGTGAATTTATTACGGCGTATGTATCTTTTACTACCATTTACTGCATCTTATACAGTTTGTGTATTGACGGTTTCATCGGACGCACACATCTATGTTTGTTGATCGGCCTGGCTAGGGGCTAATAAAATAACTTTTTATGTTTTATTTAATTTAGATTAATATTTGATTTAAATTATTATTTTATCATAAAAAACTATTTGTTGAGTTTTGCTGTATTTGAATGTTTTAAAGTAAACAATTTGTTGGATGGGTCGTGTGACTTTGTTGCATTTAAGTTTAGTATTTAAGTAACGGTTCTTCTACTGGTAACCCAAAATAATACTGGCTAGACATTCTTTTAACTTGCCAGCTAATTTAATTTACTTATTTCTTTTGGTTGTTATCAGAAATAATCTACAGGGACTCTATTCTTTGTGGATATGTACCAGAAGATAAGTTTGGGCCACAAAAGAGTGCATGCGCAGAAACGTTTATTTATGTCGTTGCTTTGAAACTGTCTATACAGTTTGTGCACAGGTACATTTTATCAGTTTGGGTGTTCCATGGGAATCAAACCCATAACCTTTGTGTTGCTAGCGTGATGCTTTACCAGTTAAGCCACAGAAACAGCCTATGGTCAAAATCTTTATATTCCTTTAGCCACGGAGTAGTCTAAAAGTTTAGAGGCAATCTTTTTAAGTCCCTTAACTTCACTTTGTAGTGCTGAGAAACTCTAAAGTAACGCAGTTGCTCAATTGACATTTTAATGAGAAAATATAATTGCCTTTACAGTGCACCACAGAAGAGTACGTAACGCACGCTGCTCTCCAAGAGTTTAACAGACCCGTTTCGTTTCATCCAGGGGTCCCTCCTCGCCTAAGGGCGTGTTCCGGAAGATTTAGGCCTTTGATCTGTTGATAGGACCGGAGCTCTAGAGATCTGAGTATTTCTCAAGGTCTAAATGTGCTTCTTTCCCTCCTCCTCGCTATAATTAGCTTTGGACCCAGAGGACCACGTCCACAGGACTCTCAGAAAAATCTTTACTACTTGCACTCGCTTAAAAATATATACGTTATACCTCCAGCATCCACCTGTGGCGTATTTCCTGGCTGAAACATCTCCCCCATCCCACTTGAGAGACCTGGAATGTCTCCGTGTCTCTGAACATTCTGCTCTCGACTCAACAGCAGTGGACTGAGAAACATCACCCGTGTCAACAACACACCCTAAATAGCCTCTATTTCTAACCACAGCACCACGCAAGCCTCTTCGGTTTCTTCTTCTCTGTTTATTTTTTCTTCTCATCGATCCGTAGCTCATATTCACCGTTCTCCCCGTGCCAACTAAACCCTCTGTGCGTTTCATACTATTCCGATTCCAGGCTGGTGCAGCCACTCGAACGATTTCAAAACACACCCCGGCCTCCATTCGCATTGGAAATAGGCTCTCTGTTGCATGTAGCGTAAGAGCTGATGGATATGAGACCCCTCTTGGGAGAGCTGCATCTGAGGGCCGTAAATGATGTCGGTGGTTGTGGGATACGGGCATCCCGGACTCGTATCTGTGTCTGACTAATGTACGCACCGAGCATCTGCGTTTCTGCGGTAAGCTTCGTGTTACAGAGATATGGTTGCGGAGTCGTAGCCATTATATATCGAGATTTCTTGAAATCACTGGCTAGATGTTGAGATGAGCGCTGGGAGTGTGTGTGTGTGTATGATGGCTGGTGCCACTAGTAAAACCCCAGACGTGACCAAGCACTGGCTCACTGCCTTTATGTATTGATTCAATTTGGATAACTCTGCTCTGAAGGATTCTGATCTTAGTGGCTTTACCCTCCCTTTCTTTCTCTCCCCCCTCTCTCACACACACACAAACAAACACACACACAGATGTGTCAGTGAGACAGAAGAGTAATGGCCTCTCTCTGCCTCTTGCTCACACTAATGAGAATCTCAAATCTGACAAGCGAAGTGCATTCATCACACACACACACACACATGCTTAATGACACCACAGCAAGAGTCTTAAACACACACTTTGTCTCTTCTACACCGACACATTACAATGTTCATCTTTTACATTCCTCTTGGTTTGGAGTTTGGGTGTGTAGCAGAAAACTGAACCCTTACAACGGGTACAACGCGACAGATTTTGAGCTAATTTGTCAGGCCTCAGTGAATGAAAAATACTTGGGCAACAATATCAAAGTCGATCAAAACATATTTGAGATTGTGTTTTGGACCAGCGGGTGCTGTAGATGGATTTGGTAAGGACAACATTAGGATTAAAGGCCTAATAAACTAAAATCGTTTTTTCTATGTATTATGTTTTTTGTTCAAATAAATTTGGTTATTTACCGTTTATGCTTGCGGTATTCGTAAATGTTGACAAAAATTAAACAGTTGCACATATTTCTTTATTATTAATGTAACACCGCATGTTTTAAAATGTATTTTATTTTCTCGCCTTCAACACTTACGTCCTATTTTCTTTTGTTTTATGCCTCGGCCCACTACATATTTATGCTGTTAAAGGCCGGTTTATGAAATTTAGCAGCATCTAGCGGTGAGGTTGTGAATTGCAACCAATGGCTTACTCCAGCTCTCGCTTTCAAAGCACTACGGTGGCTGACACAGGACTGAGATGTCATCACAATTTCGCTTATTTGCCGATGGAGAACCTGTTTATGAAACGCGCTCTGTAGAGGAGTGTGGGTTACTGTAGAATCAACATGGTGAATTCCATGCGAGGGGACCTGCGGTGTATATACTGTACAGTAGATCATTCTAAGGTAATAAAAACATAACACTTCACTATACACATCGCCATAGTTGTATATATTACATGGAAAAACAGTTTATCATGGAAAAGAGAGGATTTGTGTCACCCCTGGTAAGGATTGGCTTTAGACCCCTCAGTGACGTGTCTAAAGGTTCCTTTCTCACTGTTTGGTGATTTTGCTTTTCGGCTGTGGATAATTAACTGATGGTCGAAGAGATGTGGATTAAGAGCGATTATGAATTTTAATTGAAAACGCAGAGAAGATGGAGGAAATGGCATGATAACACAAGCATTAATTAGAGTGGTCTCTGAGACACATTTGATCTTTTAATCAGGTCTGGGATTGAGATTATGGCTTGGAGATTGAGATTAGGATTACATGTGGGATTATCCCATCGGAAGACCAGACAAACTGTGTCGTTCAGAATGTGATCAGAATTCAGAGTTAATACATCAATATGCCTTTACAAACACACACTCCAGGCGCCCTCTCATAGCTTCCAGTTGATCGGATTAAATGCAATGCCACCATTAGGTATTTTGTCATGAAAGAGGTCAGATGGGAGCAATCTAAAACCATTACCATTTTGTTGGAAAATATTTGCTAAAGCGTTATTTGGGATCAGGCTCTTTTGAGATTATGTTGAACTCCCGACTGCTAGTTTATTTAGAGGAATTTGACCTTTGGCCATGTGGCCCAGTGACCTGCAGGCGTTTACCACACGGCTGTAGTGTGTGACCTGTGTGGTCTAAGCCTCTAAGAGCTTTCTGTCAGTGCTGGTCTGGTAACATATTCTCCTGACAACAGCTGGATGAGTAAATACCAGATTGGGCTCAGTTCAGAGTGCACAGGGTTGAATACAATGTTTGTGAGGGTGTCCTAACCAGACATCATGTGTCTGTTCTTTCAACACGAGAAAACATGTTAAAAAAACACAGCAAATCTGGTTATATGTGAAGTCTAATGAAGAGCTTCTTACATTTTAAATCAAAGTCTGATGCTCTTGTTGGGTTGTGAGGTACCGGTTGTAGTTTGGTCAGCACTCGTGCGTGTCTGGTAGATCAAGCTGTCCAAACTTTTAATGACTACATTTTTGACCGTATACCATCATGTACTTAAATAGCTTTCTGGTTGCTTTCACAATCCGTTTGTTTATTATTATTGCTTTTTTAACAAGTTTACACAATTTCCTATGTAATGAAATGTAATGGCCTTGGGAAATCATGGTGTACAGCCACATTAGGGTGGAGCTGTCGAGCCTGGTGGAACACAAATACAAACAGCAAGAGCTCTTGTAAAGAAATATGTAAATAACACAATGCAGTAGTGACGGGAATATGATAACACCCGGAGCTATCGGTGTTATGAGCTGGGCTATGGAGCACTGAAACTGAATACAGACCTGTCACTGGAAACTAACCAGCCTGAAATGACATGAGTCTCCTGCTTGTGTGTGTCTCTGCACTAGTTTGTTTGTGTGTGCGTGTTTGTCCTCTCGTGTCAGTCCAGCCCAGCTTGCATGTATGATCACAGCTGCATGACAGTTTGTGTGTGAGTGTGAGCACACTCGTCGTGTATTTCTTGTCATGTCTGTCCAGCACAGCATGTATGATCACAGCTATGTGTGTGTGTGTGTGTGTGTGTGTGTGTGTGTGTGTGCGTGTGCTTGGGTATTTGGGAGGGTGAGTTTCTTTACAGGGCACTGAGACGCTGAGCTCGGCATGTCTTTGCTATACACCCAGGGGTCTTTCACTCGCATCCACACACACACACACACACACACACACACACACATCTGTGTGCATCCCATGGGAATATTTTCAGAATCTTTGGCAGCAAGGGCGGCGGGCCGGCGGGCGGGCGGGCGGGAGGGGCGGGCGGGCGGCCGGGCGGGCGGGCGGCGGCCAGCGGAGGGCGGGCGGGCGGGAGGCCGGCAAGACGGCCCGGGCGCGGCCAGCCGCAGCCGGGCGGGCCGGCGGGCGGGCTGGCAGGGAAAGCCAGGCCGCCATCGGGCGAGTGGGGCGGCAGGCCAGCCAGTGGGCGGGAGGGCGGCCGGCTCACGAGCCGGCGGGCGGGGGGGCGCAGGCCAGCCGGCGCGGGAGGCCGGCCGGCCGGCCGGCGGCCAGGCGGGCCGGCGGGCGGGCGGCCAGCGGGCGGGCGGGCCGGGGGGGGGCGGGCGGCGGGCGGGCCGGGCGGGGCGGGCGGGCGGGCGGGGGGCGGGCGGGCGGCGGCCAGCCAGCCAGCAGCAGCCAGCCAGCCGGAGGGCGGGCGGCCAGCGGGCCGGCCGGCCGGGCGGGGGGCGGGCGGGCGGGCGGCCAGCAGGCAGGAGGGAGGGCGGGAGGGGCCAGACAAGAAAGAAGGCAGGAAGGACGGCCGGGCCGGCGGGACGGGGCCGGGGCAAGCGGGACGGCCAGGGGCCGGCGGGGGGCGGGCGGGCGGGCGGGCGGGCGGGCGGGACGGGAGGGCGGGAGGGCGGGAAGGAGGGAGGGCGGGAGGGAGGTACAGACAGCCAAGACGCCAGGCAGGGCAGGGCGGGCGGAGAAATGCCAGGAGGTGGGGCGGGGGCCAGACAGGCCGGCGGGGGGCGGGCGGCAGACCGAGGGCGGAAGGGAGGGAGGGAGGGAGACAGTAAGGGAGGGAGGGCGGACTTCCAGCAGGACGTCGGCCGGCGTGCAGCCAGGAGGGAGGGAGGGAGGGAGGGGGGAAGGGAGGAGGGCGGGAGGGCTGGAGGGAGGGAGGGAGGGGGGGGCGGCAAGGACTTTCTTTCTGGAGGGGGGAGGGCGGGGGGATTACAGAAGGTTTCTTATGCGGGCGGTATGAAATCCGGTTTGGGGTAGGGAGGGAGGGCCGTTGTGCTCAATCCTTTCTTTTCTTTCTTCTTCCATCCTTTATGGTCTTCTCACGTCCTTCCATATTCAATTTGCTTCCTTCCTTTCTCTCTCTCTTTCTTTCTTTGGTTTTGCAACTGTAATAGTGATGCTTGCCTTCGCAAATGCCACTAGTGACAGATCACACACTCCAGAGTACATGAAGCTGTTTCACGCAGGTGTCAAGTCTCCCGGTTAGTTATTTCTGGTTTACACTCTGATTATTTCGCTTATTGTGATCAGAACCTCTCATGCTGTTTATTTGACAGCTTATTCTTGGCTTCACATCCTTACCGCAGTCTTATTCTAACACAGACCTGGATTACAATTATAATAATATTTTGTTTATTACACTTGAGTATGTTGCATGACAGTTATGTATTCTTTGTCGGTGTGCTGATGTCTCCTTTGGAGATCAGAGCTGCTCTCTCCCTCTCTTTGTCTCTCCCTCGAGCTCTCTAATTGGAACGGGTGCATGCTGTGCTTGGTTCGAGCGGGAGAAGCAAAGAGAGAGCGTCAGGCAGATTTTGACAGACTACACTGCAATTCTTTGATAAAGACTCCTCCTCTCGATTCCTCGCTTACCCCTGCACATAACCACCCACTCCCTGCTCTCCTGCGGGAACGCTCCGCCGAGTCTATGCGTGCATGCGTGGTGACTTTAGCAGTCGGATCCCTGGGCTGTTTTTTTTTCCGGAAGAACCAGAATTTGATAATAAAAATAGACCTGCTTAAAAAAGTTGAGGGAAAGAACATGTTTTGCTCCCTCTTTTCCGCCAGCACGCACCCACTTCAACCTCCAATTATAATACCCGCCGGGGGACGACGGCTCCAATTTCTGTCAATACAGACAGGTAATGCCTCTAGATAACAACCTTAAATATTAATGAGATCAAGCAAAGAACATATTTTGCATACATAGCTTTTACAAGTGAAAGGAAAGAGTGAGACAATTTGATAGTAGCCTGCATAATTCAGAGGGTTTTTGTTTGAAGAGGTTGTTGTCAGGTCATCTCGAGAAGAATTGATTTCCCCCTGTTTAAATGACTGATTTGCAAATTTAACGTGTGCCGCACCTTGCCTGAGGTCTGATGAAAAGAGGAGGAATGGATGTGTAGCACTTGGTTAATGCTGCAGTCGTCTGTGAAGTCTGCCTGGCTGGGAGACAGCAAAGGAGAGTCTCTGTGGTTGTTGTATTGATCTGCTCAGCCAGTGTCTGCTGTCTGGCACGGATACCTCTCTGATGTCTGGTCAACGTCTGGACGGTAATGTTGTCTCCAACTCTGCAAGAGTGAAAAACTTGAGCGAAACGAAAGCAAACAGTTGAACGTTTGTTTGATGGTTATCGGGAGGTCTGTTGGCCTGCTGTAGAGTAATTGAGTTTACACCCGAAATGGGTCACAGCTCTGCTGTGGTCTGGTTTTGGACAGCAGGGAGTAAACGATGCAAATAATAGAGGGAAACTAACAAAGTAGTTGTGCATATATATACATTTTTAAAGGGAGGTGTGAATGTCTGTTGACAAGCTGAATGGCCAGTCAGACTTTACTGTATTTGTTCTTTACAAATTCTGACTTTGCATGAATGCCAACGTGTTGCATAACACACCATCATTCTTGAAAAACATAAGCGAAACTTACGTATGCAAGGTAAAAAAAGATGACCCATAGTAGATAAAATGTTATTCGTGCTGTCAGAGTGATTAGATCTTCCTCTGATCTTCCTCTCATTGTAGCATCTTGTATAACCCAGCAGATAAAAACTTCTGCACCCTGAATTCCATTTGAATAAGATTTGAACTGGCGATTTCAGCCAGCGATTGATTTTCCTTCTTTTCGATGTGCCATGTGCAAACTTTGACCAGATATGACATTTCACGCAGCCCGCCTCATGCTAATAAAGACAGACGTTGACAGCTTGTCCTCTTGGAATTTCAGACTGGAATGGGAAAATCAGGAATTGTCATCGTGCATGAGATGAAGAGTGATGTTCTCGTTTCCTCCTCCATTCCCTGCAGAGGCAGTGCTGCAGCTTGGCTCAGCCCACCGGAGTTTTCCTCCCTCGGACTGACCTTGTCAGAGAGGCAGAACCCATGTGGCCGCGGCAGATCTCTTTCTTCCCTTAGGGATTGGCTGACTGGCATTGATAGTGAGAAGGTTGTGACCTCTCGCTGACAGATCAGACACCCATGTGACATCAGATGCCTCTGATTCTTTTAATCGAATCAGATTTTCATGTTGCTGCTCCTGTAGGTGCCAAACAGACTATGCTTATTTATTTTCCTTTTGGTTTGTAGTTTGATTTCAATTTCGATTTAGTTTCTGCTCATTGTAATGCTACATAAATCAGTTTTTGTTCAGTTGGCATTTTTTGACAATTACATTTTAGTGTTTTTTTAAGGGATAGTTTACCCAAGAATGAAAATTCTAACCTTTATACATTTCTTTGTTTGGTTGAACACAAAGATAGTTGGAACAATCTCAGCCACTGAGATTTCTGGGCCACCATTTACCACCATAGTAGAAAGAATTATTGTATATATTTTTTTTTGTTCTGTTAAACACAGAAGAAGATATTTTGAAGAATTTAAGAAAACACAGTTCTGGTGTAGTCAGTGGTGCCCAATCTCAGTTGCTAACATTCTTCCAAACATCTATTTTTGTGTTCAACAGAACAAATACATTTTTTCAGATATAAGTGAGTAAAGGATGACAGAATATATCTTTTTTTGGGTGAACTATCCCTTTAAATTTTAGTTTTATTTCTTCATGACACACCTAACGATTGTTTACTTCTGGTTGCCTCTGCATATGTGGGAGAAAAAAAATACACTTCACCTTACATTTCAGAGTTTTATTTGTCAAGTTCATATCAGCACAGCATATTGCAGTGCATGCGGACAGTGAAACAAGCTATAAATGTTCAATTACTGCTACATTTAGCAGTAAACAGTACCGTTCTTTTGGCATCTCCAGGACATTTCTGAACAGCAACACAGACTGAATCCGCTCTGATCTTGTGTCAGATAGCCCGCACTAAAGAATAGTCCCTGCATGTTCATGTTTATGAAGTTTATTAAAATCGAAATGTATTACAATTCAGTCTGTTTGGATCAGCTAAATTAGACATTATTAGTATAGTCTTAACTCCTTTATTTGTTGTTACCTTTCGGTTTGGATTGTTCTTCTTGCTCTTAAAAGCGAACTGTAATTGTTGTTTTAAATTATATAATTCAGACATCCCTCTCCCGGTCCTATTGGATTGTGCTTTACTTTTTGGCCAGATCAGCATTTGTTTGAATTGAAAGTCACTTTCCCTGTATATTAGCGTGCAATTGTAGCTCCAGATTAGTTTAAAAGTTAAAAACTCTTTTTCACTTTTAACTTTAATGTGCTAAATTATTCTTTCACTACTAGTTTTTGTCTTCATACAAGTTTTAGTTAGCGGTAATAACCTTGGCAAAGAGACAAGGAGAGAGCAAGAGTGAGAGATTCCATTTTTTTATTTAATCCCACATGAGGGTCAAAGTGTTTCCAGTCTGTCTGTCAGCTATTTGTCATTCTCTCTTATTCTCTGCTCTTGAGCAGACTTTGTCTGCGGTCACACTGGTATTGTCTGCATATTAATGTCCTTTTGGTTTCTACGGTTACCAAAGTACTACTCTTATCCCGTACGCCGATATTCTGCAGAGTAGATTAAAAACTTAAATATGTGACTTGAGATAAAGGCAAGCGTGTCTGTTTTATGAGGCATGATAATGGCCTCTTAACTTTGTGCTGTCAGATGTGCAGTTTTCTTTCACCTCTCTCTCTCTCTCTCTCTCTCTCTCTATCTCTCTTTCCCTCCATCATCTGTTCTGCAGGGGCAGACCCTCAATAATTGCCCGACACTCTTTTAGTCCAATTCTCATCTAGCCCAGCAACAGCAGGGTGGTCACTCACTGGAAATCTAATTAGGGGCTCTTGTGTGTGTGCTTGTGTGTCGGCCTCGTGTCCCCGATGAGATTGGCTATGAAATGACGGATAGCACACAGCAAGCCATTTGGATCAGTGTTTAAAACACAGGCAGACAGTGTGCCAGAAATATCTAGTTTTTTAAAGCCTTCTAGAGCTATTCATACCTGCAAACTGACCCAATTGATTTAGAGTCCGAAACAAAACTGGGGAAGGGTTCTTTAGAGATTTTTATTCCCAATATTTCATATCAGTTTTTTAAGTTTTTATTTGGCCATTAAGATATTTAAATCGGCATCATTATTTTGTAGTCCTTTCTTTTCCTTTTTTATTCCTTGTCGTCTTTTGTTTGATGAATATGAGACAACATAACATTTTGAATCGTGCCTTTGATTTACAATAATAATTGTTGTGAACTTTATTTTTATTTACTGCTCTTAAAAAGTTCCACCATGAATAAAAAAAAAATAATAATAATATTATATCATAATCTAGTAGAAAATCCAACAATTAACACTAACATCAACACAATTTGGGTAGCAAAAACAATGTAACTTTTACTCGCCTTAAATTGTGCATTTTAATTTATTAGTTTCAGAAATCTGATTTCTTTGTTTTTCGTTTACTGATGTCTATTGGTAGCATTTTTAAAATAATATTGAATCAAAAAAATAAATCATTAGAATAAATAAAAATAAATAAATAGATGTATGTTTGCAAATTTTGCTGTTTATAGTGTGTTGTATTTTATTTTTAAAATATCTTTGTTTGTTATGTCACCCAGCCCTACTGTTGTCAGCGGTGTGTAAGCGTGTGTGCGTGACTTCATGCATGCGTGCATTAGTGACTTCATGCATGCGTGCATTAGTCTGCTAGGTGACCATTGGATCATGTGATAATATCATGAGACAGGTCTGTGATAATGATTGGTTGTTTTGCCATAAACAAGTGGATGTCTGCGGTCTAAAAACCAACAATGTTGTCTTTGTGATTCAAAGTCACACGCACACACCAGCAAACACACGGTGACACTGTTTCCTCCTTGTTTTTCCTCCTCAACCCAAAAGCCGGTGAGTCGTTTTGGTAATTTGTTTGTTTTTGTTTTTCTCTGCGCTGAACGAACGAGGGCTGTTGATCAGTTCCTGACTCTCATTTGTCAGACTAAAGATGAACCACAGTCCAGGTTTACACGTCTTTTGAGAGTGTTACGTGATTCACTTTCTCCACCAGACTTTCTAATTCATTAGCTCACAAAAGCCAAAGATATGAAACATTTGCTCCGAGTGTGCGTGCACCAGTGTGTGTGTGGAACATTAAGTTGGATTTTCAGATTTCAGTGAAGCGAGGAGTCGGCTCTTGCCTTCTTATACACATGATGGTGTATTTGCGATTCAGCAGCAATTAACCTCAATCTATTTGTGAAAAACAGGCATTCAGTCGAGGTTTCTCATCATTGCGAGGTTGAAAGGTGTAATTTAAACTCGTGGCATCACTAATCAGCCATGTTTTTAGCTGACACAGTCTATACCCCTTTTTTCAGTGAAACACTGCTGGTGCTCAGTTAAAACCTCGAAATATCTGAATAGGGTTTGTACATTTACATTTATGCATTTGGCAGACACTTTTTTTTTCAAAGTGACCTATTATTTCAATATCTGTGTTCATAAGAACCCATGATTTTGCATTGATAGCATGATTCTCTACCAATTGAGTTACAGGGTTTGATTGTATCCGTCTAGCGGAGTTGTTCTTACGATTTTAATTTTACGTTTTTTTTGTTCATTTTTTTTATTTAAATTATTTTGCTCAAAATTGTAATCACAATTATATTTGCTCAAAACTTTAATTGCAATTAATAAGCACGATTATGTGGTCAAATTTTTAGCGCAATTATTTTGCTCACAATTCTTTTTGCAATTAATAAGCATGATTATTTTGCTTGGTTTTTTTGTGCAATTATTTCCTCACGTTTTAATCTCAATTAATAATCACGATTATTTGATCTGTTTAGAACTTTTAAAAATGTTTTTTTCTAGCATATTATTATACTTAGCAGTCCGTTATACTTAATATACTTTCAAAGCGCACTATCATCTGTAAATGACCAATTTCTGACCTTATCATGATGATGTTTTGTGCTTGCTGTATTACACATTATAGTTATGACGATTGTGCTTTTCTCAACCCCCAGTTATTAACAGCTCCTAGTTCAAAACCAGGAGATTTAAGGACTCGCGTGGCTCGAGAAACTCTGTAATTCAGATGGGATCTTATCTTTTCGGGAGTTTAAAATCTCTATCTCTATTATACAATCTATATGGGATGGGATCTATATATGTATTGTCAGGCTAGGTCTGGCCTCTGCCCCAGCTACTTGTGGGTCCCTGACAGCAGGGTTGCTGGGTAATGGGCCGTGCAGAGCCAGAGCGCTAATGTGCTTAATCGTGTTTTGAAATGACAGAGGAGCCCAGGGACACCAGACTTTATTATGTTGGACCATGTATACAGAGGGGAGGCTCGTTCAATCTCTGCTTCTGATGGTGTGAAAGGGTCCCAGAGTGGAAAAGAAGGGCGGGAGGAGAGAAAGGGAGCGAATGAAGTGTGTCCTTTTTCCCTGTGTCAAAGGACAAAGAAAATTACATTATAGACGGCCTGACTCTTCTTTGAATAAAAAATGATGCACTCTCTCTTGTTCTCTCTTTCTCCTTCTACTCATTCTTGGCTGGCGTGAGGTTACACAGGTATAATAAACCTCGGATGGAGTTCAAATTTGTCCGTGTGAAATTTTAATCACAGATTTTATCACTAGCGTGTCTCTGGCCAGCAGTGATAAAAGACTTGTTAAAAAACAGAGTCAACTTGTAAATGAATATAGGTCTTTTAAAAGTGACATGACCCCGTTGGTACCGGGCTATAAAAAGATGCCATTCGGTTCCCATCAGGGTTCCTGCGCCGACCCCTGCGAGAGCTTTACAAGTGCCGGAAAAGGCACGAAGCTGCTGGTAAATCCAAATGAATGTCGGATAATCAATCCAGAGCTCAAGAGATTTCCCTTTCTCAAACTTCATAGCAGCTTCTTCAGTCACCCTCCTACCCGCCCTACCCGCATCAGCAACTCTGCCTCATTAACAGAGGGCCTCCGCAGACCCCAGCAGCACTGGCCTCATTGGGCCGATGGAGAGCCAGCGCTGACCCTGTGGAGGAAACAGGGGATAAGCAGGGGTTTAGTCACATATCGACAGCTGCCTGCTTATCGGCGCCCCACATTACCACAGACGCCACATGAATGCAAACTGATTAGAGTAAGAAACACGTAAACAGTTTGCAAAGATGCATACATGCATTTGTGCGCCACCTGCCTGGAAAAGAGATTGAAAACTACTCGGTGGTCTCCATTTGTATCCATTAAAGGGATTTTCGTGGATCACAATAAGCTTTTGGTAGGTGGTTTACACAGTGCAGCTCTGTGGATTTGACCTTGTACAGTTGTTTTGGCTTAATATAAACAGGTGTGAGGTTACTTAAGTGGGTGTGGCTTTAAACTCAATTTAGGCCCGGTTTCACAGACAAGGCTTTAGACTAGTCCCAGACTAAAATGTATGTGGGACCTGTCTTAACTGAATATAACTTGCCCAGAAATATCTTAAAATATATCAGTGCCATTGTTTTGTGTCAAGATGCACACAGGTAATGTATTCTTCTTAGGTATTTTATAAAAGCGACATAAATATCTTAAAAATGCACTGAATCTAAATGTCTCTACCGATTATTCAGTGACATCTGCCGATACACTCCACTTCTGAAGATAATTTTTTTTCTTCTTAACTTTATGAATGTTAATAATTCATGTAATGTCTATTAATATTGAACAGCAAACTGGTGTTGTTTCTTACCTATATCGACCGATACTGATTATTGGCCGATATATCGGTGCATCTCGGGAATTTTAGTAGCAATATTAACATTGGATAGTATGGCAGTCAGGTCAAAACAAGCATACTTGAAAATGGGCGGGCATAATAGTGGTATTTTACACTATATCATGATGTATAATCTTTTTGCTAACATCAGATTAGCATACGGTAATTGTATTATCAAGGTTATAAAGCAACATCCGGTATACGATCATACAAAAGTTTTGAATATTTGGGTGAAGGTTGGTCACATCCAATATCCCGCAGACAATGTCCTAAGTAGACAAATAAAAAGAGCTGATGTAATATTAACATTCATTCCACCCGTGTGACTGTGATGACACGCCTCTGATATCATTTTGCCAAGAATTCAAAGCTGTTACTGAAAGCGTATTTGTGTAGCCTGTAGGCCGAATGTGCCGAGCTTTACAGAAACGGAGAGAGTGAGCTGAGGGAAAGTAATTAAGTCCAAATCCATTTAGGTCATTTAATTAATTGAGGGACACATTCACTGGTTTCCCGGCCCTATCAGTGCACACATCAGCCTTGAGTGCTGATTGAGGTGCCATTTGGAGCATGTATTAATGACAGCGGAGAGAGGACGAATGGGCTGTCTGCTCTTATCTGTGCTGCGCTCTTCTGAGGTCTCAAGCTTTTGGATCTCTAAAGAGTGCTTTGCCTTGAGCGAAAGGGATAGCTGTATGTTGATAATTATTGGTACAAGAGGTTGTAAAGGAGTACCTTGACCTAAAACCTGTACCAATACCTGAGGTTTTGTATTTATTAAAGATGTCATATAAATGTTTCTTGTGGGTGTCTCTGTCAAACTTTATTTTGATTCTGGCTCCAGTCACTTATCTGTTCCATGCAAAATGTTACCTAACACCTGGACAGTTTGTTTTGGACAGACTTATTTCTCCTCTGTTTCACATGATCTTGGCCCCATAATTGATTCTTTCAAGCTCTGCTTTGGTTCTGCGGTCATGAGACTGATATACATTAGCTTGTGCCTCATGCTTGTTTGTTTCTGTAGACCATTTTGCAAGATGCAAACACCGGTCCAGCAGCACTTCTGGATTATATATTTTTTTGATTATTTTGCATATATAATTAAATCTTAAAGATATTTATTAAATATTCTGTTGGTTGTTATTTGTTCATTTGTGCAGAGTTAAAAACTGAAACAGGAAGTGTTTCTGGACCAGCGTTGTTTACATCTTCTGAGGTGGTCTAGATGAAAAAAACACAACATTTTAGTTTTGGTCTGAGGAATGTGGTGTTTTACAGTTTTTTTGCTGTAATAAATAAAGAGATGTACCCGGATGTGTTCTTGTTATCAAGGATGCATCGTATGCAGCCTTGCGCGCCTGCGGAATCCGCTCGAAGTCACTGCGGCGCATCCATCTCCACAAGAACACAAGTCTGTTCTTTGCGTTCTTGGAATTGAGAAACGGCTATAATGACCCTTTGTATAGCCCTGACAGGGTGTGTGTTCACATGGGCGTGTGGGGTGATATTAATACTGATGGGATCATGGGACTTTATATCTATGTTGACACTGCCAAAGTGCTAAAGCTCAAACAGCAGACGACTATTTGTGTTCTAGTCTAAAATACTAACTGGCCATTAAAATTTAAAGGGCACGCTGGCCTCTCATAAGACACAAATTCATCTGAAAGTCTGTTTACGGAAGCTGAGGTCTGGTGGCTTGCAACAATAAAATGGGCTGCAGGTCTGTTGTGATAGCAGAAGAGCATTAAAAGCAGCTAACCGTGTGATCATGCATAGTTAAGATGAAGCAAAATAAATGATCAAATTTTAAAAGGAGGTTTAAATGCTTCCCATATATTATGCTGCTGATGTTGGTATTTTGGCCAAAAAATGGCAGGCCACATTAAACATGGGTTTTGTTTCTCTTGCAGTGAGGATAAACATTGTTTGTCTCTATCGTTGTTTGCTTTGTGCGGCTCTGACATTTAGAAATTAAAATGTCACTTTTTTTATATTAAGCTTACGTCAAGATTTCCATACTGCTGGTCTGGGCATATCCAGTTCATGGTGATTTTAATAGTAATATGAGTAGCAATATACATTTTAATAATATAGACATTTTGCTTTGATATAATAAACACATTTGGTACCGTGTGGGGTCATTGATGCTTGATGTAAAATCCTAAATCAAAACTAGTTGAAAACCACTGGATTAAAGTACAGCGCTTCTCTGTTTCATGGAGAATAACCTGATGCTGAACTCATTACTCTTAGTATCCCAGTCCATTATGAATCTAATATAAACACTCAAGCAGTTATTAATAATTCAGCCTGAGAGACATTTCAATAGGACTCTTAGGCAGGAGATTTTCATTTCTCCCCTGCCCTGAAAATAAGTTTTTGATCCATCCCCGCTGGCCTCGTGTAAAAGCTGACAGACTGAAACGCTATCCCAGCAGCCTTTGCGGTTAATTGAGTTAAGTCACCTGTGAAAGACTGTACAGTTTAAGTCAATGAGCAAGGTGTCCCCCGGGCAGGGGCCTTTATTATATCACCTATTGTGCTCTCCCACTCGGTCCTTCGCTTTTTATTTCCTCAGCTAGATTTTTATTTGATTCATTTGTGTGTGTCGTTAAAAAAATCACGCTGGCAAACTCATTGAGACTGCAGGTTAACTATTAAACGAAACTATCAATGACACAGTCGCTCAATAACGTATGAGATGATCAGTCAGGTAGTCTTTAGAGATGTAGTAGAAACATGCCAATCTATTAAAGTGCAGTGTTTTGAAACCAATTTGACAATTTTCCTCTCTTTCTGGTCTCTTTCAGGTAGCGTTTGCTTCACTCTGGGTCATGCTGTGTGGCTGAGTTCTATGCTCTTGTTGAAATGAGGTTGGTGGTTTTGGGGTCGCGGCCCCTCTTGGCCTTGATCCTCACACTCACCTTTACCTGCCTAACTCACCTGTGCCATGGTGCAACACCCTTTCCTCAGGACCTGGAGCCCATCAGCACCGTTGGTAGTGAACGTAAGTATGAGGAATGGGTCATGATGGTTGGCTGGCTTCTTTAGGCCGACTAGTTATTTAAACAAACTCGCAGCTAGATGGTTACGGATGTCCATTTTGCACATATTAAATGGATTGTTCACCCAAAATATCTCCAGTTTTCTTCCACGGAAGTCATAAATGATGAAAGTTTGTTATTGTTGTTTTTGGGTGAACTATCTTCACGGACAAGTATGAAACATGAAAATATGAGAAATAATAGTTGCAGTTCAGATTCACTAACACAATAATACGTTCCTGTGATAAGTATTTATCACAAATTTGTTTTTAAAGAAAATGGAGCCTCGGTTTTGTCAGATCTCCGTAATTCAAAGGCAATTTGAATTATGAATGCAGCATCTCGCACGGTATAGCAATAGAGGCATTAAACCGTACGCGGAGTTTAAAAGTAAAATGCCTGCCAAGCATTCAGGTCTTGGCAGACGTAAACTGTTTCCCAGGCCAAAATCGCATATCAGCAGTCACGGGTGCCAAGTCCATCCCCTTTACCTTCCTGTTCCCAACCCTAATCTACCCCCTCCCAATTTACCTCCCCACGCTGCTCCCTAGCATCCAGACGCACTGGTTCTGAAAACAGCATCACTCAGAACTGTTGTGAACTTGTTACTAATTGACAAATAAAAACCCCTCGGTCTTGGCCGTGAAGCCAGCAGCGGGATATGAAAAGGCGTACTCAATTGCAAATGATGCGTGATAGATGTGTTTAGTGTTTTATGTTGAGATTGTTCTATGTACCCATTTATTACAGACAGAAAATCCAGAATTTGCTCAATTTGTGGCTTAGCGGTTAACTTATTGAGCTGTAACGCTAACGCGAGTCCGGCTCGCTACTCTTTCCCATCGTTTCCTCTGAAGGACCGTCATTAAAAAAAAGCATGATGGATGTCACATGACGGACAGCGGTGACTCGGGGGTTATGTTTGAGCAGGTACAAGAGCCCTGCTAGGTGCTTTGTTCTGTTGAAATGACTGGCCTCTATTTGAGAGAGGTGGAAGAGTAGACGAGTCTGCAGCCTCCTGTGGATCAAAAAGAGATACCGAGCCTCACAGCCATTGGTACAGATAGCCGGGCTAATAGAGCTCTCAGAGAAGAACATCACACGAGTAATGAGGCCCATTTATCAACTATTTCCACCTGTGCGTGCGTGCGTGTATGTGTTTGCTTGTGTGTATGTGCTTGCTTGTGTGTATGCGCTTCTGCATTCTGAGATTTTGCTGTGAGCAGTTTATCATTTAAACATGTGGCCACATACACTGTACCTGCAAACAGTTGCCATGTCTGCCCTTTTCTGATTGCTTGATCTTGTTCTGTCTGCGTAAAGTTTAGTTATTTGAAGGGAGTGAGACTATATTGTACAAGCCACTTTTTTCCCGCAAATATTCAAATATATCTGTATGAACATCTTTTTACTGCAGGTCCTACATTATTAGCACCTCAAGGGTTCTCTTTCTCTATATTATGAATGGTTCAATGACCCATCCTCGCATGGCCTGAGGTTAACTTCCATCTGTGTTTGGTTATCGGTCTGCCTAGTGGCTAGTAATATAACAATTAATATTATATTTTTATTTTAATATTTTACTGTATATTAATTGTAATATAAAAAACGAAGTTATTGATTATTTGCGAAGGTCTACCGGAATTTAAATTGAAAAGATTTAAGTTTAGCAATTTAAAAGGCCCCCTCAGGTCACTGTAAACATTAAAACTGAATTTGTTATGGAACCGTATCCAGAGTTTTAATTATTGTGTGGAATTTTTTTTTTGTCAATTTAGCTGCTAAACGAAGAACATTGTGGAGTACCTCTTGGCTCGTCTTTGACATTCATTCTTTTGACATAGAAATAAACCTTTTGAGGTATAACTAAGAAGAAGAATTTGTAAATAGTGCTTGCCATGTCAAATGTTAACTCTTGTAGCAAAAGGAGATCTGGGATATGAAGCCCCTTTAATTTTAACGTAACAGTGGGGGGACGGGATTGAGATATGATGCAAGCCAGATTTAAACCTCCTGCAACAATCTTTTTTTTTTCAATCTTAAGCATGTGTGCCAATGACTGTGACTATCTGTGAATGCATTTCTCCATTTATAAGATTTTCACAGTAAATTAGAAAGCGTTAAATTATAAAATTCATAGAGGAGTACAACTAAATTACTGAATGCTTTAGGTGGTGCAAAAATCTGTATACATTTCTAGTTCATTTTGAGCTCTTACGGCCATCAAACCTAGAAATGGGAGGGAAATTCATTAAAGATCCCGTGTATAAAATTTAGCAGCATCTATTGGTGAGGTTGCGAATTGCAACCAACGGCTCACTTCACCGCTCACCCCTCCCTTTCGAAGCACTACTGCGGCTGACACAAAACTATTATTGCAATGTTATTTGTTACTTGGTGTACTGGTGCATATCAATGACATTAAAGTGGTACAAAAACACTATAAATAGACAAAAGAAATAAGAATACAAATAGAGCTACGAGTACATAAAAATTGAAAAAAATACATGAACTGTCCACTAGTGCAGGATGTCCATAATTGTGTTGTATGTTGAATGACAATGAAGAATCTATAAGGTGCAAAAGTGGGCCCAGTGCAAATGATAACAGTTTAATGTAGCAAACAACTTGTGTGTGTTCAGTTTAATGTGCATTTTAATGTAGCGCATACCAAAACAGCAGTGTGGGGTTATTGTTAATATGCTGTGTAATGCCATGAAGGCGGCTAAGAAACCATTGTGTGCAATGAGTGTTGTTAATAGGTCTTAAATAATATTGTAAATAAATCTATCTTCTTATGCACAGATGTAAAGCATTAAATTGCCGTTTAAGAGTTCAGTCTCTTCAAGGTGTTTTTTATGGATTCATCAAGGACTATTAATGGAATAGAAAGGTCATGAAAATTCATTGGTCATAATAATAGGAACCTTGTTAACATTAAACTGTTGATGTCTTTTCACTCCTCCCTCCTACAGACACTTACCTGTACCCCAGTTTCCAGGGGAATATGTCCGATAACGACACTGCCAGACTGGGGATGGATTTTCAGAGGATGCTGCGGATTAACCACATGCTCTACATTGCTGCCAGGTATGCGATGCCAATTCAGTCACACACACACACACACAGTTACACTGCACCACTGCAGAGAAAACCACAGCCAGGAAGATTCTTGACGCAACATTGGCTGGGAATTCCAAACCTTCTGTTTCATACACACGGGGACTGTTTCTCCAGACGGCTGCAGTGATAAGACCCACGCACTAATGATAAGGGTTGGGTGATTGGGCCAATCAGTCTCATTCAGACCTGGATTGCAGACAGATGGGTGCTTGCTCGCTCTGTGTGTTTCACCTCTCTCACTCATTCCATTCCCTCTTTCTCTCTTTATGTCTCTTTACCTTTAATGCTCTCCCTTGCTCTCTCTCCTATCTTCTGCCCCTTTCAGTTTAACTTGAGGTTTTATTTGTAGTATATTGTTATGTATGGAATGAACCTGCACAAAAGAAATTCAATTGCTCAAGCAATTTTCAAGTTTGAAAGAGCATATTTCATTTTGGTTTTCAGTTACAAACTATTTTAGTGTTACAAACTATTTATATTTATTGCGGACAATAAATAAAGGAGTTATTGGAAAAAAGTCAAAAATAAAGCATACGGTTGCAGTGATGGTGATTAAATAATAGTAAACTAAAATACTTTAAAACAAACAAGAATGCTCTCTAACAGATATACTTGAATTTGATTTGTTTCCGAATATGTTTTCTTGAGCGTGGTTTGAGTCTAAGCTTGTGCTGTTGAAATATAAGTTTTACTGCAATAACTGCCCTTTCCCTGGAACAAATGCATTTGATCTGTTCCTGGCGGATTTGGTTTTTAAAAGCAGCTTTTTGAAATATTGAGTCTTTGTCTCTCTTTTCAGAGATCACGTTTTTGCCATTAACCTCAGCGCTTCAGCGGAGCGTCTCATCCCCCAACAGGTAAACTCACCTGACCCTCAACTTCCCGTTTTAGTCATTTCTAATGGTTCTCTTTCTCACAGATCTGCACTGAAGTGTGTGATATTGTAATATTTTCTTTTATTCGTCTGTGGGGAAGGACCATTCAGAAATCTAATTTTCAAATGAGCAGCTCTCTTTATGGTCCATGGAAAGGCCTCATCTTCTACACTTGTGTTTTTATATTCCCTGAGGTCCACTTGGAACGTTAGCCAAGGTCTCTTGCACAAATATAGCTGTAATTTCCCATTCTGTCAGATACTTAGAATTAAACAGGCTGATTTTGCTATCGTACCTTTAAGACTTTCAATGCCGCATGTTAATGATATCTATTGTGATTGGTTCAGCTTGTTGCATATAAAATAAGTATTGGTCATGGATTTGCTTTCTGGTCTGATGTAGTTCACACAGTCCCATTCACCAGAATAGACCTTTTTGGAAAACCTGCATCACATTATAATTGAAATGTACAGTGCATATGTGATGATTTTCTGAAATATATATTTTTGCAGTTGGGTTTTAATAAATTGACTGGGTAAAAAGTGTTGGGATATTTTAGACCTGAAAGGTAGTTTATGTGCATGGTTATTTCAAAAGAACAAGAAACGTTTTATTTCTCTTGATTTCTATCTTAGTTAATCTGTTCCGAACCCAGGGAAGTGGCTACGGATCAGTCATTTTAAGTTTATAACAGTTTGGCAGAGAAAATGATAATAATCCTTATTCTAAAAATGTAAATATAATATAAATACTAAAACACTGATTTAAGTTAAAATATATAAAACACATTACAGTGTTTTAGTTAAAATAGTATTTAATAAGTTATTATTATTATATTTTGCTTATTAAATATTATTGACATGATCTATATTTTTATGCATTTTAGAATGCTAAATCATTACTTTAGCTACATTTTTGTCATACTGTACACACGGGGTTTCAGACTGGCCTCTTATGAAGTTTCATGACCATTAGGAAGCAATATATGAAGGCAACTGCAAGGCATCCCACTAGAGCTAGGATGTTTTTGTCAATGATAGCTTTTATGTGATGCAGTAGTGTTGAAAAAAACTCCCTCTGACAATATTATCTTAACTGTTAAGAGTGAGACCTCAGATACCACTGTGTTAAATCGTTGTTTTTTTGTATTTTTTTTCAGTCTGTCATGGTTTGTGCGAGTGTGTTGATTGCCTGGTGTTCATGTTGGGTGGGCTAACAGGGGGCAGTCGGTAATACAACCTGACCTAATGACACCAGCACCCCTGACACACAGACGCGAACGCACACACACACACAAGCATGAACTCGCATCCCACAGCTTGTTAACAACCTGTGAGATCTCAATTCCTCCCTGTTGCTCAGTCTCCTCTCCCTGTTTGTTTATTATCTGTGATGCTTATTGAAGTAAATAAGATTTTCTCATTGCAGCTCTTGTGAATAGAGACAAGTCCATGATTGTGTTTGTTTGTGTGGCAGAAACTGACATGGAAGACAAAGGATGTGGATAAATGCACAGTCAGGGGGAAAAACAGCGTGAGTAAACAAGTCTTTTATTTCTCTCTCTTTTACAAGAGCCAACAGTTAAAGGTCAAGAGAGCTGCATTAAAAGTACATATTTATACAATATACAAAAAAAGAAATCAACAGATTTAAGTTTAGAAGGGATTACAGGGATTACACGCTTACATTATATTTATAAATATAAAAATGTGATATGAGATAACTTGCTAATAATGTGATAATTATATGACTATTTTGGATTTGTGAAGTCAATTTGAACTATATTAAATCGTTCAAAACTAACAATTATAAAGCCAACATACATATTTTACATTATTTCTGATTGTTGGTCATCTTCACACAGGCACAGTGCATGGCGTGCCAGTCTCTCTGCTATCTGCATCGACCTAAAACTTTGATTTAAATTAAATATTAAAGGCATTTCATTTATATATATATAAGTTATATGAGATATACACATTCACAATATTGAAATATTTCTATATATTGTGCTGCCCTAATATACTTCCAATCGCAATGAACATTGGATTCAATTTAAGAAAATGGCAAATACTATAACAACTTTCTGTAGTGGTCTATTTTTGGACAACAGGCAGCCTATAATATTATAACGTTGTCTGTTTCAAAAACTGTTGCAGTGTCACATCCTGCATCTTAGAATAGAGATGATGGCAATCTTGTGTGTGCGTGTTAAAAATGACTTGAAGATGATTCAGTATCTGTGTCAGCGTGTGATGCAGGAGTGAGTAAAAGCCAATGCTCTGCCTCTCACAGGATGAGTGTTACAACTACATCAAAGTGCTGGTGCCACGTAATGACGAAACCCTCTTTGCGTGTGGAACCAACGCGTTCAATCCCACCTGTCGCAACTACAAGGTATGTTAAGCCTTTATATGTCGCACGGACAGATTCACGCGTACACGCACACAAAAAAAACGTCACTGTACAACCGAGTAGATATTCAAAGCTGCTCTTTAAGAACAAAATCTGACAACCTGTCTGAACGCACACGTATTTATCCTAAACGTGTTGGCATTTAAATGAATTAGGTCCATTAAACGACATATGGACCTCCCCTGTCACTCAAAAACTAGAGTTTTGCAAGAAGGTAAAGGAATAGTTCACCCGAAAAAGAACATTTTTTTATTATGTAAGTGTTCGCATGTCATTTCAAACCTGTATGACTTTGTTCTGCAGAACACAAAAGAAGATATTTTAAAGAACATTAGTAAAGAAAGAACACTGGCCTCCAGCGGCTTTCATTAAATCAACACAAAATTGTAAGGACACGTTTTTTTTATATCATCTTTTGTCTTTTTATAAAAGAGTCATATGCAGGTTTTAAATGACATGAGAGTGAATAAACGATGACAGATTTTTTATCCTCTGAAAACGTGTTAATGTGTGTTGGTCAGTGTGTGTCAGTGCAGTGGTTTGCTGGTGTGTATGTGTTGTAAACATTTCTAGATTTACTTTAGGCGCTACAGTATGTAGTTTGACATCGACTGTCCTATGAATGATGGATTGTCATCAAAATTAGCAGAACCTAATAGGTTAAATGATGTTTCTGTGCGACGGTGAGCGTGCAAACCTGACTAAACTTCGAAGGCCAGCAGGGAGTCAGCTTAACTCGCAGATGAGGCTCAGCTCTCAACTTTTCCGTTTGAGGCTCCTTTAGAGATCCTGATTTATGCACCTTACACTGACGGCATCTTCCTTTCCTATCGCTCTCTCTCTTTCTGTCTTGCTCACCGTCTCGTTTTTGCATCTCTCTGAGGAGAAGGCCAGTCTGTTAGAGCCCTGGTGAGGAAAGATATGTCACAACGTGCAAATCATGTCACTTAGCTCCTCTGTCTCAACTTCTCACGCATTCCTTCCCTCTCAACCCACAGCTCCAGAGGTTACACGTTAGCCGTGGAGAGCTTTGTGGAAAACTGCAAAGGGAGGTTGTAAATGGAGACTTACTGTAGGACTAAAAGCTATAAACATTTGGCATATCCTAGGCTTTTGTAGCATTTATTTTGTCTAGTATGTCTTGCATCAAAAAGTCGGGTTTTAGTTTCTTATGATCACGGTTCCTTTTCTGACTCCACCAAAAATGACAATTAACCAAAAATGTACATTCTGTCATGATTTACAAGTTGTCCCAAACCTGTATAAATTTATTTTTTCGATATAACACAAAGAAAGATGTTTGGAAGAATGTTAGCAACTGACAGTCCTGGGGCACCATTGACTACCATAGGAAAAAATATTGTTTTTTTATTCCGTTGAACATAAAAGAAGATATTTCGAGGAATTTAGAAAAGCAAGCACTAGAGCGCCTTTGACTACCATTTATATATTTTTTACTATAGTAGTCAGTGGTGCCCCAGAAATGTCAGTAGCTTACAATAAATATCTTTCTTTGTGTTCAACTGAACAGATAAATGTATACAGGTTTGGAAGAACTAGAAAAAACATTTTTTTTTCTATATGTAAACTATGTCTGTTATGTTTGAACGATTTTTTGAACTCTGGAGTATGATGTTGAGTAACAGTGTAACAGTACCTAACTCTAATTATATTTTATTTAATACGAAAATCCCCTTTATTTTAGTTAAAAATATTGGATGTTTCGAATAGGGCTGTCAATCGACTAATCGTGATTAATCGCATCCAGAATAAAAGTTTTCTGTACTGGGCATGTTTATTTTGTGTTTATGAACACATACACATAAATGCATATATTTAAGAAAAATATAACAATTAATAAACGTTGATATAGAATTTCAATTATTAGTACATATAATTAAATATATTTAAATATTTCCTAAATATATATATGTGTGTTTATAAATACAAAATGAATATGCACAGTACACAGACATACATTAGGTAAACACAAACTTTTATTCTGGATGCGATTAATCACGATTAATCGCTGGACAGCCCTAGTTTCGAATGTCGTTTAGTGTTTGTTTGCTGAGTGCTTGCTGAAGGTTTTCTGTGCGCTTGTCTCCGGTGTTGCAGAACTGTTTCGGCGTACCGGTGGGTGGTGCGTGTTTCATGGTTGCTTTGTTTTGTTCCTCTTTGGGAACTGGAGGTGTGAACTGTGTGCCAACTTCTCCTGTTAGTCATAGGCAGAGCTGCAGCTAAACACCTGTGGTTTTAACAGGAAAACTGCCTCTGTTTGGTGGATATTCAAAGATATTCACACACCTCAAGCCCTCACAAAGACTGCTGGATTACACACGGACACACATTTAGCGGCGCGTTACTGCCGTGAGGGTCCTGCGGGCATTCTGGTATTCAGGGTCACGCTGTGTGTCATCCGCACCGGATTAGCACCTCCTGGACCTGTTGAAGCTCACCGGCACTTTCACTGCCCTGTAGTTTACAGAGACCGAAGGAGAATAACTGGAGCATCCGATCGCTTTCAGATGAATTCAGCTACGTCAGTAGGGCGAACGTCTGAGATGTGTGCAGAACGTATGGGTTTTACTGTATATTTGATGTTTATTTTTGTTATTTCTCTTTTTGGTCAGATGTCGTCACTGGAGCAGGACGGAGAGGAGGTGGTCGGTCAGGCCCGCTGCCCTTTCGAATCACGGCAATCCAACGTCGGCCTGTTCGCCGGTGAGTTGTCAGAGCACCAACCGCCTGCGGAGGCAGACACGAAATCTCTTATAATCTCACTAGCGTTCGAATGACATTTTACAAAGCTCAGAAAGTGGCAGCGAGACAGCAGTGATCACAGACGCATAGCGATTCAAAAAGGACAACAGGGAGATGAGAACACCCCACGCTCTTTTTTTCTTCTATATACACGCTGAACTGAACTGAACTCGGCTTTATGGCTTTGATGTTGTTGCTGTTTTATCAATACTCATTTCTCACTTCCCAGGCGGTGACTTTTATTCTGCTACGATGACGGATTTTCTGGCGAGTGATGCAGTGATTTATCGAAGTTTGGGAGAGAGCAGTCCTGTCCTGCGCACAGTCAAATACGACTCGAAATGGCTACGGGGTGAGTCACGTGACCCGGTTCTGACACCGGTCGGGGTTTTGTTTTGTTTATTCATTTAAAATGAGGTAGGAAATAAGAACATATTGAATTTCATTTTCTGCGTTTGTGTTTATTTAGAGCCTCATTTCCTGCATGCTATCGAGTATGGAAACTACGTGTACTTCTTCCTCAGTGAGATCGCAGTCGAGTACACCACCCTTGGCAAGGTCAGACCAGCACATTTCTCCCAAACTAGAACTCTGTGATTTTTAAATATTGAAAACTTTTTCCAAATCAATCAAACCGAATTGAAGCGAAGGAGAAATTCTCCAAAATGTCATGCTCTGTACTTTCATCACCTACACCCTTTCATCTAACCGTCGCTCTTTTTCTCAATTTTAACTGCTAGGTGGTGTTCTCCAGAGTCGCACGCGTGTGCAAGAACGATAACGGCGGGTCTCCGCGAGTTCTAGAGCGCTACTGGACGTCTTTTTTGAAGGCCCGATTGAACTGTTCGGTTCCAGGCGATTCCTTCTTTTACTTCGACGTTCTTCAGTCGTTAACCAACGTCATGCAGATTAATCACAGACCTGCTGTGCTGGGGGTCTTTACCACTCAAGCCAACAGGTATGACGTTCCACCCTGCAGCGACATATGGGCAAACACATTTGTTTCATTCTGTTTCTCACAAATATGCACCTACATCCAATCCATTTGGTCAGTTTTTAATATACAGCCATTTTTAAGGAATGGTTTGTTTGTTGAAGTTAAATCAAGTGTGTTTGGTTCAATTCGATTTGTCCCACAAGCTTTTTCTCTCTCCTCAGCATCACTGGTTCTGCTGTGTGCGCGTTCTACATGGACGACATCGAAAAAGTGTTTAACGGGAAATTTAAAGAGCAGCGAAACAGCGAGTCGGCCTGGACGCCAGTTCCTGAGGAGATGGTGCCTAAACCAAGGTGGGAAGATCACACAAAAGACTCCAGAATAAACAAATCAACACACACAAGTATCCAAATGATAGACTTCCTTGTCTTCTTGCTCTGCTTGGACCTGGTCTCTGGAGTTACAGAGCAGTTTGTTTGGACTAATGGACCCAGGAGAGAATAGCAACAGCTTTAATTTAATAGTGGCAGATGGTTGGAATGGCTCTTGTTAATTGTATGCGTGTGCTGTTTATCTCGATTATTTTGAAGTCCCTTTATAGGGAAGACAGCTAAGTTAGAATTCTCATCTAATGCTCTCTTTATTCTGATTCTCTCTGCTTGAAATGCTTTCTTCTTTTCTGTGCTTTTTCTGGCACGACAAACTATACATTTGTGTTGCCAGAACAGTGTGAAAAAAGATTATGCTCTGTTGTCGGGAGCAGTTGATAGATTAAAGTCAGTTGCAACTCTTGAAGCATGGCATTATGATGAAATGAGTGAGGTCAGTGAGTTTAAGAAGCGTTTCCAGAATTTTTTGGAATATATACAGTATATATATGACATGCCTCTCTTAAAGGGATAGTTCACCCTCATGTCATTCCAAACCAAGCAGAACACAAAAGATATTTTGAAGAACGTAGTTAACCAAACATCATTGGCCCCCATTGACTTATCCTATGGATACAAAACCATTGGGACATTTCTCAAAAATCACTTTTGATGTGTTCCACAGAAGAAAGAATCCTATGCAGGTTTTAAATGACATGTGGGTGAATAAATGATGAAATAATATTTATTTTTGGATGAACTATCCCATTAACATGCTTGTCGTCATCATCTCTCTCTCTCTCTCTCCAAGTACTTTATTAGCATGATTGCGTGTTCTTACAATATTGCCAAAGCATTGAACATATAACAAAAAACATACAATAAGTACAAAGGTGCTGAGTACGGCATAAATATAGAATGAAATATCAAATAAAGTATATGTAAGTAAACAAATGAAATATGGAAATACAAAATCAATATCAAAATTAGATTTCAGGCAGAAACATGGGAATGAGATAAATGTCGAGAGTGTATATGTGCATTGATTGTAGCAGATGAAGGCAGCAGATATAAGTGCAGCTGATAGATGAATGAAGCAGCAGCTGATGTGTGTCTCTTCTCCCCCAGTAACATCTGCATTCGCTCTGTTTCCGAACACCTATCTCTCTCTTTCTCTCAATGTACTTTATTGGCATGACTGCGTGTACTTACAATATTAAAAAAGCATTGAACATATAACAAAAGACAATAAGTACAAACTCTCTTCTCTCTCTCTCTCTCTCTCTCTCTCTAGACCAGGATCCTGTGCCGGTGATGGCCCTGCTGCTGGTTACAAGTCCTCAACAAATTTCCCAGATGAGACTCTTACATTTATTAAATCGTACCCACTAATGGACGAGGCCGTACCGTCCGTCAACAACCGACCTTGCTTCACACGAACCACAAGCAGGTATTCACACAAGTACACAAACACACAAGCATGCAGTAGAAGGTCATCTGCTCATTGAACACGTTCTGCCTCTCTCCCTATCACTTCTATACCCTCTCTCTCCAGCTGTTTCCTTAACATCTGCGTCTCTCTCCAGAGCGATGGCAACAGTCATCAATGCTGAAAGATAAATAAACATTTATAGTTGCGATTTTGTTTTGTTTACTAAAAAGCTCTTGTTCTTTATCTAGGTTTAAGCTGACCCAGATCGCAGTGGACACGGCAGCTGGTCCTTATAAAAACTACACGGTTCTGTTTCTGGGCTCGGAGAATGGGCGAGTTTTGAAGATTCTTGCCAGCACACACCCAAACTCCACATATAGCACCCAGGTCTTGGAGGACATAGATGTGTACAACCCTAGCAAGTGAGTTTAATAGTGAACATATACTTCTTTCAGACAATGTGCCGTGTGCAGATGCAATAACAAAGTGGTTTTGCATGTCTGTACTAAAAGTAAAGATGGTGTTTGATGTTTATTATGCCGCTGGGGGATGTAGAATTGTTTTTAAGAGGTGATGAGCTGTTCAGTAGAATAATGGTAGAAATCGTAACGCTTTTAAGAAGCCTTTGTGGTCGGCTTTGTTTACTCCGGGATATGCATGTGCATTAGGAGAACCAGACAAAAATGTAGTTGTTTTACTGTGATTTCAGCTGAAGAAGCTAAATCTGTGATACCATTATTGTGATTATTGATTTTTTTAAAGAAAGAAGCTTGTGTGCTCTTCACCTTCATAAACAATAGATGCACAGATGTTGGACTAAGATGGCCGCCAAATGGACTGACTTGCCCCAAAAGAGATAGTTCACCCAAAAATCGAAATTCTGTCATCATCAATTCACCCTCATTTCATTCAAAACCTGTATATGACTCTTTCTTCTACAAAAGAAGATATTTTGAGAAATGCCTTAGTGGTTTTGTGTCCATACAATAGAAGTCAGTCGTGTCCCTTGTTTGGTTACCAACATTCTTTAAAATATATTATTTTGTGACATGAATTGACATTAAGGTTGGGTAAAAATGATGCAAGAATTTTCATCTTTGGTAAACTATCCCTTTAAAGTGACTTTGAGAGTTAACTGGCATGACTACACAAAAATAGATACTGTATAAAGCAACAGATAAGGAGTTGTATTTCTATTGTTTGCCACTTTTTGTTGCGTCTGTTACAGGAAGGGTCTCGTTTCACACTTTCAAAACAATAACACCTCCTCACTGTTCATCAGATCTTTTCTCAAGCACTTCACCCCCATCGACAGGTCTCGGGCAAATATAAACATGTACACAAAGACAACCCTAGACTAATGTCAGCTGAGGCGCTAGATGAGGACAGCAGAATCTCTCCTGTTGTAAATGGGGTGGGCTTTAGGTGTGGAGCTTTAATTGAACTCCTGGGATCTCACCCGTGTTTGTGTTCTCGCTGTGTATCTGACAACCAACCTCAACTCCAGCTGAGACTCGCAAGTTCCACAACAAAACCTGAGCTCATCTCCATCTTGTGTGAAGAGAGCGAGAATTGCTCATTATTTCCCCCGAAACCCCACCCATGGGCCCGTTAGCCTTAGGAAAGACATTTACATGGCACAGGGGATTAAAGTTTGATTATTACGGATGCTGAGGAAGATGCCGGTCATTCATGGTTAAGGTTTGACCTTCTTCAATCAGCTTGATGGGAATGACTCATCCAAGTGGATTTTTTTTTAATGCAATTTCTTTGTTCTTCCATTAGAGTAAGAGACCTCCATCCTCCTTAAAAGGAACAGTTCACCCAGAACTTAAGATGATGTCATCATTTACGCACACTCATATTGTTTCAAACCGGTTTTACTTTGTTTTCCCAATAACACCCGAATTAGGATAGTAGAAGAAAGTTTAAAGGATATAAAGCAGATTGTTATTAATGTGAATAATGTCCATCCAAGTAGTGATTCTATTTTTGGCTGTATTTAAAAAAAATTGGAATTGGAGCAGTGTTTTTGCAAGAGGCCCATCGAAGGATAGATAGGACAACTTTCTGGGCACAAAATATCAATGGAAGTTGTAGCCACTGGGGAAGTCAATGTGGCTCTTTTGTTCAATACAATGAATCACTTGCTGTTAGAGCACACAGTCCAGACGCTTTCACAAACCTTGTGCTTGCTTACAATCAGCGGCGAATCCCTTATGTCTGGAAACGCAGGCATGAGTAGTAATTGTAGCCAATTGTGTTGGTGACACGCTTTGGCTTTTCAGAATGACTGGCGTGTTATTCTTCAAACTAATTATTCAGCCCTTAATATTCTGCTAAAACCATGTTCCACACCCATTAAATTTGATATGTTAATTTTGATTGTTAGAATTTTGATTATGCTAATTGTTCAGTTTATTGAAATTGTTATGCTGAAAATGTAACGTGTAGTAAAAACATGAATTTGGAATGGAGGATTTTTATTAGGGCTCGAAGACGGCGGTACATTTTCACATTTAGGAGATGCTTTTAACCAAAGCTATTTCCAAATGTTATTTAGCGATTAATCATAGAAAGCAGTAATATGAGTGCTATGATGCGTTTTAACAATGGTAAGAGACATAACTGCGAGAAGCATTTTTTTATTTAATATTAAAGGGATAGTTCACCCGAAATGAAACATTTTCTCGCCTTCGAGTTCCAAATCTGTATAAATTTCTTTGTTCTGATGAACACAGAAAAAGATGTTTGGAAGAATGCTTATAACCAAACAGTTCTTGGACCCCATTGACCACAGAAGAAAAATGACTTTATAATTGTTTTATTCTGTCGAACACAAAATAAGATATTTTGAAGAATGTGGGACAGTAGACAGTTCTGGTGTACTTTTGACTCCATTGTCATTTTTCCTACTATGGTGGTCAGTGGGGTCCAAGAACTGTTTGGTTACAAGAATTTGTCCGAATATCTTTCTCTTTGTTCAATCAAACAAAGCAAGTTATACAGGTTTGGAACAACTAGAGAGTGAGTAATTCATGACACAATTTTCATTTTTGCGTAAACTATCCCTTTCAATGTGCACATTCAGTGTTCACACAAAATGTTTTAGATGTTTTTTTAGTTTTATTGACGTTGATCTGACAGTTTGGAAATATAACTTCTCCAGCAAGGAATAGTGAATGTGAATTAAAGGAAGAATGACTTTGTGCACTATTAAGAGGGATTGGAGGTATAAATGCAGAGCCAGTAGTCATTTTGTACATGAGTATCAATGACTTGAACTCAATTTGTGTAACACCTTTTGCATTGTAATAACTAATATCTACTCAAATTCCTATTTCAACCCTAGGTGTAATGTGCAAGGTGAGGACCGGAGGATTCTGGGACTGGAGTTGGATAAGGACCATCACGCCCTCTTTGTGTCCTTTTCAAGCTGCGTAATCCGCGTTCCTCTCAGTCGCTGTTCTGATTATGGTGTCTGCAAAAAGTGAGTGATTATGTAGATGCTCCTCGAACCCAGATTTCTCCACATAAGTCATGTATCAGATCATGCACTAAGTATGCAGGACATTTAAAAAGGCAAAGACAGAAGAGAAGTTTCAAACATGTATTAAAGATTTTCTGGAAATAGCCTCATTGACAATGCAGTGCACCAGCTTAGTACCAAGAAGAACACCTATGACAGTCTTCTAAAAGTCCTGCATGATGCTTTCAATCTATTATGTATAAAGATCTCCATACAGCAAGTGCACTAAAACCGGTGTGTGTTTCCAAAGAAATGCATTCACATTTCAACACAGATGCATTTTAGAGGGCACAAAAGCTTTAGTATTCAGCTTGCACATAAATGACGCTGAGATGGGCTGCCGTGGATGTAGACGTGTTTCCATCACATGCTAGCCAGCATTCGGTACTCGCACGCAAATTGGAGCCATCTGATTGGCCACGGGCCAGCAGCCAACGATTTTTTTTTACCACGGCTGTATTATGAGCAAGCTGATAGACTGTGTTTCCTTTTTAAAAGATCGGCAAATCCTATCAGGGGATTTCAGTCCAGATTCCTTTCCAAAAACAATCCTGCCTGCTCAGTGATGTCGGATCCAGCCGTGTCTTAACTTTTTACCAATCTGTTCGCTCATGCAGCTTCAGCCTCTGAGGACAAGCTTGCCTGATAATCTCTGGGGATGTTTGTGTGAAAACATCCCTCTTTCTCTCTCCGGATTGTTTTCATGTCTAGTGAGCGCGAGCTGGTTTGTTTACATTGAAACACTTTTATTTATTCAAAAAGAACTAAAGTTTGTTTTCATCAAAGAGTTTGTTCCGTTTAGTCTTAATGCAATTTTTGTCTCGTTTTCCACAAAATATGTAGAGCGTTTTCTAGTCTGCCTTAATCTTATGCAGTTTATTGAAAGTGATAGTTGACCCAAAAATGAACATTCTGTCATCATTTATTCACTCTCTTGTCATTTCAAACCTGTATGACTTTCTTTCTTCTGCAGAACACAAAAGAAGATATTTTGAAGAATGTTATTTACCGGCCCTTTCACTTGCATTGGTTTTGCGTCCATGCAACATAAGTGAATGTGTGCCATCGCTGTTCGAACTTTCTTTGAACATTCTTCAAAATATCTTACTGTATTTTGTCTTCTACGTAAGAAAGAAAATCACACAGGTTGAAGATTTACTTTTAAGTTTTAAAACTTGAAGTTTTTCTTATTTAGTTTAACTCGAAAACGTGGCAAAAATATAATAAAAAATTAATAAAAAATTCATCTGTGATTGAAATGTGAAAAGTGCTAAAGCATAGACTGCATTTACACACACATCCTCAATAGCTAGTGTGCAAGCGCACATACATATGTAGTGAAGGTCATTGAAGTGCAGAGTGGTTTGCTTAGGAGGTCCAGTGTTGGCAAGCGCACTCGTTCGGGGGCAAAAAGGAGGCAGGTTTTTGGCATCCGAAGACCAATAGAGAATAAGGATAACATGCATGAAACAAGATCTGATCTGGGCCAGATATTAAAGAATTTGAATTGGTTGACAGTGGTTTTCCAGCAAAGGAAACTAATGTGTGACAAGGAAAAATACAGCAGGAAATAGGAAGAGACCTCACCCATTCACTCCTATTTTACCTGTCTCTCTCCCTTTTTCTATTTTAACTTCTCTTTCTGTCTCTCTGTCTGTCTGTCTGTCTGTCTGTCTGTCCGTCTCTATTCTTTCTGTTTCTCTGGGTGACTTGCCAGCTTAGCCATATGAATCTCAGTTGGCCTCTGGCAAACATAACACACCTGTCAATCATGCCGCACAAATACACACACACACACACACACCTGGCACCACAGCAGTAAGTCACAATCTTTTTTTCTGTATTTTTCCCTCAATCTCACCGAGTCTCTGACCAGCGAGAGGCATTAATGCTTTGTTATGGAGATTGCGTGTCTGGCTGTCCCTTCCAGCATGTGACATATAGTCAGAGGGGGAAAGGAAGGGGAAATAGGGGAGGGGGTGTTTGGGTAGAGAGACAGTGAGTTAGAAAAACACACACAATGTTTCCAGCACATGTGGTACGAGTTAACTCTGTGTGTGTGTGTGCGTTTTAGGAGCTGTTTGTCCTCGCGAGACCCTTACTGCATCTGGCTGAGCGCAGGGAATTGTGCCACCGTGGCGCCTGGGCTAAAGTAAGTTAAACTGCATCATGCAACCTTCTATTTGTCTTGCCATAGTAAACATCCTATAGCACACTTTACAATTCATTACTGTGAAAAGACTACAGAGCTGTAGTCGCCTATATACAGTCTGTGTTCTTATAGGACGGATCACTGTTTAAAGGTCTCTCGAGTTACTCTAAACATCTTAAAAACATCTGGGAAACATCATATGGCCATAAAACGTCATGAGAATTTATTACTAAGCACAGTTACAGAATTCTAGCAGACATTATTCACAATGGCCTGAATGACTTCATAGATAACCTAAAAATAATTTGACTGTATGTTCATATAGTGTCATCTTGTCAGAGCAGTTTTAAAGTGACTTAATTTAGAACGATGAAGTAAATTAGTTGCGTCCTCTTATAAAAGTTTTACAATAAATTCTGGTTAAAAAAGCCCATTTACTCTGTTGTTAATGACATCACTGTCACACACACACACAGTCCGCACCGTCTGTCGTTAATTTACATCTGCTGCTTTGGACCGATCTGCAGATATTTGTCAAACATAAACCTTATTTAAAAGACAAGCACAAGGGCTTGTTTACGAGACTCAAAAACTGTTACAAATGGCACATTAACATTTACAAATATTTGTGTAAGTACATCACAAATATCTGCACTGCACAAAACACTGTCTCTTAGAGCCTGTTTTTTTTTAAATAGATATTTAGACTTTTATTGCACAGAATTGTATTTCTGCATATTTTTTTATTAATACAGCCACGGAAAAAATTAAGAGAATTTTAATGAAAGAGATTTTTTTATGTAAAAAAACGATTTTTCTAGGTATGTGTTTAGGTTAAATTATCATTTATGTTTCATTCAGTGAATTAATAACAATATTTCTCCCAAATTTAAAAATAAATATTAGTTCTATTTGAAATATATATGAAAACTGGAGAAACTCTGTAAGATGCTCTGTATTTTTTAGACCTCAAATACTGCAAAGAAAACAAGTTCTTACTTGTAAGCAATACAACAGTAATATTTGTATAAAATGATATTTAATAATAAATATATAGTAATAAATGTGTTTAGGAAAAGTGCAAAAATAATTTTGTGATGTGAAAACCTTGATTTTTATCACAGTTTTCATGCGTCTTGTCATGCTGTCAGTCTTTCACACTGCTGTTGGATGACTTTTTCACTCCTGAGGTTTGAATTTGTTGAAATTCAACAGTCACTGAACTGGAATGGCCACATTACATCTAGAAATGCTGATTAAATGAAAATTTGGTAGGGTCTCTTCATTTTTCGCCCGGCAGAGCATGATTTCTTGCTTAAATTCAAATGAAAAGGTACATAGTGTAAGATGTCCTTACCTACAGTCTCTTTTCTATTTACATAATCACATACCTGTCCTTTGCAATAGAATATAATGGTATCTGGTACATCACCCAAGTCATGTTGAATTTATATCGTCATAAATCTAAAACAGCATGGCATTTAAAGAAAGCAGTCATATAGAATTATGGGTAAGGGTGTACCATCACTCCACAATCGTTAGAATCATGTCTTATAAAGATCCGTCCACCGTAGTGGACCCCATGCATCACAGGGTTAATGACGGCCTGTAAATTGTATTTTCATGGCTTGGTCCTTTTATACTGTTTTTCTGTGTCGTGGTCACAGTGTTAAATGGTTTTACGTTCTAGCCACAACTTTGGCCATAAACCCAATATTTGTGGCAACATATGGTCCTTATGTCTAGCTGTGTGTTTTAAACAGAAATGTTAAGGTTTTTTCTTCTTGAACTCACGAACGTTATTTAATGTACACATCAAATTTCCAAAGCACGGCAAACAAAATAGAGCGAACTCGGGGAGGGTACTTATCATTGTCCCAGAAGAGCTTTGGTTTTTCTCCAATGTTCAATTATTTGCTTCCAAGGCTAATCTTAAGCCATAGTCATGCCTTTTTTGCTGTCAGATGCTATAAAATGTTCTATAATCATATAGTGCATCGTAATTATTATGAAGAGATGTAGAATCTTGGCCTGAAGCTTGTTTTTCTTTTCATAAAAACCAGAAGCAACTTACTAGTCAAGCATGCCAGCAGATATCAGCATTAAAGGAACAGTTCACCCAAAAATGAACATGAATCTGTAGGAAAAATTGCTTTATAGATTTCTTTGTTTTGTTGAACACAAAAGAAGATATTTTGAAGAATGCAGGAAAGCAAACAGTTCTGAGGCAATTGTAATTTGTCCTACTGTGGTAGTCAATGGTGGCCAAGAATAAGTTGGTTACAAGCATTCTTCCAAATATCTTTCTTTTTATTCTTCAGAAGCAGGGGGGGACAGAGGGCCAAGTGTGCCCCGTGTCAGCACACTTGGCCACCCCCCTGGCCCCCCTAAATCTGGAACGATATTTCACCAAAACAGAGCAATTTTGAGCTGAACTTGTTTTCAAATGAAAAATGACTGAAAAAGAATCATGATAACAAATGTTGTTCCCCATAAAAGCATAAGTGGCCCCTGCCTGGCCCCCCAAGTACAGTAGTCTAGAACCGCCACTGTTCAGAAGTCAGAAGTTCAGAACAAAGAAATGTATACACATTTGGAACAACTCTAGGGTCAGTAAACGTTGACAGAATTTTCATTTTATGGTTTACTCTCCCTTAACTATACACAAAATAGGACGTATTTACAGTGTGGCTGAAATCATCAGTCTTTTTTGTCAGTTTTCATCCACCGGATTTCCAGTAGTCATTGTGCACACGTTACCTCACATTATAAAACAAATGTGATTGGTCGCTTTACGTGCTGGTCAGGCCGTACCTTCCTTTGAGCTGGATGGCTGCAATGTGAAACAGATATTTTGCCGTTAATGAAAAGTCAAGACTGGATAGTGTCTGAGCAGGTAACAAGACGAGGCACAATAGGTTTGCAGGAGAACAACAGCAGCACCGTGTGTTTAAATGCTAATCAGCTTCTAATGAAATACTGCTAGACAGAGAAGGTGACATGAGAGAAAAGAGGCCAATAGATGTACTTTGGTAATAGTTTGACTTTCTCATTTTTAGAACAGTTATGCAACTTTTTGCATAACTGTTTTTTGGAGAATAGGAAAAAAATCTCTTTATTATCTGATGGGAGATTTTCCTTTCTGTGTTCCCCTTTTCCCCATTCACTCACTCCCAGGGGCAATTTAATCTCCACGGGATGAGAGAGAGAGAGTGTGTTTGTGCTAATGTGTGTGTGTTGGCCAATTCAGGTATAATGAAAAGCATGCGTCTAAGAGCCATATTGATGTTCAGATATTATGCACTTGCGAGATCCCAATTTACCACTTTATGCCAGAGACTTTTTTTATCTTGTCCTTCCATTTATCCTTCAGTATGAGATGAAGTCATCTCTCTGTCTCTCTCACACAATCCCTCTTTCTCGCTCTCTCTCCACTCAGGTTAATGGAAATAAGGACTCTAAATCATGTCAGGTAGAGAGGGCTGATTCGCAGATAGATTGAATATGCAGGGCAGGGTGAGGCAAGAGAGAGGCAGGTGTCTCGGCAGGGCTGAAATGGGGTGTCATTGTATGATAAGTTATGTGTGTGTGTGAACGTGCATGTTTTATTTCAGAGAAGTCACCGTTGTACCCTTTTCTCCTCAGTGGAGCTAAACATCTTGAGTCCTCTCTGATTGTCTAAATGGACTTAGATTGAATTGATTTAGCCATAGCTGGAACGTTTAGTGTTTCAGAACAGTGTTTACCTGTGGTTTTTGCCTTATGGACCCCACAGCTCTGAGCATAAGTAGACCTCGAGCGACACTTAACCAGAAATGTGTTCCTATCAACTCTAGTAAAGTCACAGAGACTCACCAACTAGTGATGCACGATTAGATTACATCGCCCTGTAAACTGACAACAACATACGCTTGTGAACCATAGATACCGGCATGGTCATATTAATAACAAGGTAGGATAATGATAAACATTTTCAACATTTGCAAAGTAGAGTTTGTATTCATCTGTATAGAACTATAAACACCTCTACTAGATATAACTTGCGGTAATAATTTGAGACACGTCGTCCTTTTTCTTAGACCCCCCCACCAAAAATATGTCTTGACATGCTGAAAGTTGCCGTTTTGTGGCTCTCGTGTTTGTATATTTTTTCAGACAAGTTGAACATCCGCTGCTGTTGTCTCCTGCTCCAACTGTTTCTGAGAACCGGTCCCAAACTTTGGATTTAGCAGCTTGACCTTCTTAACTTAATGATGTAAATTCCCGACCTAAATTTGTTTTGTTGTTGTGGCTGGCGGCAGGAGCTGCTTGGCGCTTTTGTGACGTGAGGCCAAAGATTTGGGGACATCACGCAAATAACGTTGATACATAGGCCTACGTATCGTAACCTTATCAAAGAACCTAATGAAATATGAAAATATGTATTCCCAAATATTTAATATAGGCTATAGGGAATTGCACGCAACATACATTTTTTTATTTTTTAATGACCCCGCAAATTCTTTACCCGCCCGACCCGCGGGTTATTAGACGACCCGCGCATCACTATCACCATCACCAACATACATTTACTAAACTTGCACGCAATACACACTTGAAGAAACTATCATGATTAGAAGTTTGTTTTTTCTTATAAATAAAGTTTACCCAGCATGTTATTACGATCCAATATTACTTTTCTCTTCTGTGAAACGCAAAACAAAATTTTAAGTCCTAATTCACTTTCATTGTGCGAAAAAAAAAAGAGTAAACATTTTTTCTTCAAATTTGTTGTGTTCGAATATTTGTACAGATTTGGAACGACACAAGTGTGGGTAAACTAATCCTCTAAATACCAACCATGATACACTGGTTGGGAATCACTGTTGTACGAAACAAGAGGCTTGCAGCGATCTTAGCGCTTTGAGAATGATGGTTTTGGACGTTCAGGTACAGAAATGCGTGCTCCATTAGACCACATTCCCTGATCTAATCACGTCTCCATGGTAACACTGAGAGAAAGCGAAAAGCGGCAGAACGTGTTGTTGGACTGGGTGTGAGATGTCACTCAGGTGATCAGCAGTGAGCAACAGTGACACCCTCGTTTCTGTGATGCCGAGAGCAGCAGAACATTGCGGTCGGTGAGCGACGTGTCGCCGTGGTTACGCTGTTAGGCAGCGTGACTCGGCGACATCTTACTAAGCGTATTTGCTTGAATTTGCTCTTAATGGACTGTTTTGCTCAAACAGTAATTTCCTTTTACAGAAAGACTCTTTCATTTGAAAAGGAGTCGGATGAAGACATTATTATTTATTGCACTTGAATGAGGAAACGTCCTTTTAGCTCTTTTCAGAAATCTCACTTGCGCATTACACATTATTTCAGTGTTTCCCAACCTTTTTTGTCATGTGTACCCCCGCTGTACGATCAGTAAATCTCAAGTACCTTTTTATCAACGCTTAATCATGAATTTACGTATAAATAAAATCTGTGATTTGTTTAATACAGTACAGTACGCTTAGCAAAGCAACATTATGCACTTACAAAACACATGCAGAGTACTTCAACAAAGTGAAATGTTTCCAAAAGAGCTGCAAATCTTTGCATCTTTTAAAGGAAACGCTAAATTATATATACATTTTATAAATTATATATATATATATATATATTGTATTGCTCCAGGAAGATTTTTGTATGCATAGCAAGTCTAACAACTTCTTATTACGAAAAGTGGCTAAATGAATGTGTGGAAATGTAAACTGATATTGCCCACTGACACGCTACAGCAAAAGATGGAAATAAGTGAATTAAAACCATTTATTGGGGTGAAAATACTAACGTGCCTAAAGCAGGATAATAAAAAAGATTTCAAATAAATTATAAAGATTTCAAATATAATTGCATGCTCTGTAATGTCCTAAAGTGATGTCCAACATTTTTATTATTCAATGTGTTTTAAAAATGTTGCGTGTGTGTTTCAGTTTGATTTTGCTTGGAGAACACTTTAAGAAGAAAAATTGCCTAAAAAGCAACACATGGAATATAAATATATTAACAACTGTGAAAATTTTGTCATTTTTATTTCCTGTGACCTTCCTATAAATAATATCCAGATTCCTTGAAACACGGTGGTTTGCCTTTTTGCCAAATAGTTTTGTCCTATAAATACCTAAAGTTTACTGTTTCGTCCATGTTGTAACATGGTTTAATCAAACCTGAGGACTGTTAATTGCTAATATTTTACAAATATGCTCTCCGTACACTACTTTTGGCCACAACTGTCTATAAATTATTAATAATAAACATGGTTGTCATGGTATAGAAGACACAAGCCTTTCTATGTCACGCACTCAAGCTTCAAGATTGTAACGTGTTATTTCCATTTACAGTTGCTCAAAGAGGCAACAACAAGCCGATGACAGCTGAACTAATTAGAAGGATCATTCAAGGAGACGTGCACAAAAGAATGATTGTCACTCGCTTGTTCTTCCTCACTCCCTCTCTTACTCATCTTTCTTCTGTCCTCTCTGCTTCTGTCTCTGTCACAGGTCTGGATTTGAACAGTATGTCGAGAGTGGATATCTTCAATACCCAGACAGCTGTCATGGTGAGTTCCAGACAGTCCGAGCCGACTCGCTCTCAGAGGTCATAACCCATCCACACCGTTATTACAGCTCTGCACATTCCTGATTCTTGTTACTGAACAGCTTCTCTACTGCTCTGAAGAGCCCTAGAACACAAGAACCTTATTGAGGAGAATCCATCTAAACATGTCGGGAACGTTTCTGGGTCTTATGTTACCCTATAATGAAAAGAATATGTTTTTGCATAAAGAAAAGGAGAGAGTTGAGCATCCTCTCCCATTATTATATGTGCAATGTAAAAAAACGTAATGTATGATAAATGTATTTGTTGTACTAAATCTGAGCAGTCATATATGATGATTTTAATAAAAAAAGGTGACAATTATATTTGTTTTGATAATTGAAGGGATCATTCACCCCAAAATGAAAATTCTGTCATTTTATTCTCAACTTTAAGCCATTTTAAACCTGTATGGCTTACATTCTTCTGCAGAACACAAAGAAGATATTTTGAAGAATGTTGTTAACCGAACAACGGCGGTACCCATTCACTTTTAAAGTAGGGACACAAAACCAAAGGAAGTGAATGGGAACCGCCGTTGTTCGGTTACCAACATTCTTCAAAATATCTTCTTTGTGTTCTGCAGAAGAAAGTAAGTCATACAGGTATGAAATGACAAGAGGGTGAATGACAATGTTTCCATTTTTGTGTGAACTATCCCATTAAGGAGGAAATGTGCTTAGTGGTCATTGAAGAAATGGGAAAATATAATGAATTAATACAGTATAAACACAATTGTAATTATGGTCCTTTAATCAAATGTTCTTTTTTTTGTAGATGTCTTGGCCACGACCCGCAAACAGAACCCCGCCGTGGACTCAGCATATGGTCAGTGTACCAAATGACTGCCATGTGTTTTAAATATATTTTTTTGTAAATAATCACCCTTGACCAGCCATATTCATAGTCATATTCCTGTTCATTTCAAGACAAAGAAAATCATGACCAGCCATTACTTTCCAACAATGGGCACAGATTGCTATTATTATTGTCACATTCTGTGGCTAGCGTCTTGGTGTGAACATAACAGCATATCATTTTAATATCCGACAGTTTCCCTTTTCTCTCTCTCACACAAGCACATAAAACTTCACTCTGTCCCGCTCCGACCTCTGAGCAGCCATTACAATGACTTCTAGCGAGGCGCATCCCTGATCAATAGCATGCATTACACAAATGACCGGCAGTGAGGCTGCAGGCGAAAGATCTGGTGCGCACACAGAAATGGCCTGCAGGACACGACTCAGACTGTGCCAGTGAGCTTTGAGCGAGATCTTTGAAGGAACAACTGAAATTCACGATCTGACAAATTAATTTTCTCACTGAGTGGATGTGTGATAATATGTCAGTGTGTGTGTGGAAGGGAGGAGGGGTGTTGTGATAGACGGGGCACGTGCATGTGCGTATGAAAGCGAGACATATGTGCGTGTTTTGGAGAGAGAGAGGGAGCGTGCATGTGAAGTGTGTGTCGGAGGGTGAAAGACCAAGTTGCAGGGTTTGATTTGCTTTTTTGTGTGAGGAATATATTACATTTCAGACAGTCATACGCTAACGTTAGCTGACAGCTGGTGTGTGTGTGTGGTGTCTGGTTGTGTTTCAAAAGCGTGCCAGTGGATACATGATCGGGGTCAGAGCATTGCACACAGATATTTTACAACACACAGTAAACTCATACAAACACGATGGAGAAAATTCTAATATATTATTGCTGGATTAGTCTCCTTGCGTTATTAGCACATATGAGTTTCAGTAAACAATAGCATTTTCTAGTCACCTGCTTGGTTTTAATCCCCACCTAATAAATCAGTGGCGCTGTTAAAATATAGCTGCTTATGAAGCTAAAATAATAAAGACTTGAATAATTCTCAGGTGACTTCCTAAATTGTATTACTGTGTGTTATTTGCATATTTAAAAGAGAAAGGTGTGATAGGGGTCAAAGAGAAGGAATGAGATGGTGCCAGAGGGAGAAAGATCAAGAGTCAATTCGAGAGATTGGAAAGGATGATTAAAGTGATAGTTCACCCAAAATGAAAATTCTGTCATCATGTAATCACCCTCTTGTCATTTCTAACCTATATGACTTTAACTAAGATTTTTATAGAATGAACAATGGCAGTACCTATTGACTTGCACTGGTTTTGTGTCCATACAATAGAAGTTGATGGGTACTGTCGTTGTTCGGTTTTTCTTCAAAATATCTTCTTTTGTGTTGTGCGGGAGAAAAAAGGTCATACAGGTTTGAAATGAAAAGAGGGTGAGCAAACCATTAGAGAAATTTCATTTTCCGGTGAACTATCCCTTTAAGGAAGGAAGCAGGATCGAAACGAAATGAAAAGACAAGTGTCCGTCATTTCATTAGCCTGTAGTGTTGTTGTTGAAGAATTGACAGTACGGGCGTGCGGGGCGCTGGATGGCGTTTCGCCTCGCCGCCGTCTTTCCGCGTGCGGTTTGTATGGTGTGAAAGAGCACACAGTGGGTGCACGGATTCAATGAGCTTCCCCGCAGATTAATTCAGTTTGTGTCTGAAGGCACCAGAGCTCGTCTTCAAGCCACCGTAAATGACACAGCAGCGCACCGTCCTTCTCTTTTCGCCTCACGCTGAGACGAAGCCTCCCACGACACCGTGGCACGGTAATTAGAACTCTACCTGCGTTCGCGAGGAGTCATTACGTCCTCAGAACTCGACTCTCTCGCTTTCTCTCTTCCCACTGTGCGATAAAGCCATCCCATTGTGAAAGGCGGACAAAAATTCCCACAATGCTCCGCTGTTTTCCGACAGCTCTTTTCTTCCGGCACCCTTTAAATAGAAAGGAAATGGAACGATAATAAAAGCCTCCCCTGTGCCAGCCCTCGGCTTCCCCGTCAAGCGGGCACCGTGTGGTTGGGATGGCAGGCTGACAGCCTTTATTTAGAGGCGGACGATGGGCTCATCGCTTGGCCCGGGCAACCGGCTGGTGCTGATGAGCGCTGTGTGCCGCTACATTAAGCATTAGTCCGGTGATGGAGCTTTTCACAGCAGCCCGAGCTCAAGGACGGGGAGGCTTTCAGGTACAGAACATTTCAAGGTCGTTGATAATTAAAATCGGACAGGAAGCAAACTCTCTGTATCTGTCTCGCAAGGATATCCTCAAAGTCTTCGGTCTGCAAGTAGATTTAGGATCAGCACTTTGTGAAGGACAGATGGAAGAAATGAAGGGAAGCAAAGGTGTTCGAAAAGAAGCTTAGACTTGGCTTTTTGTTGGATTAGCTTCAGTTCTGAACTTTTGCTCGCCTCTGATCAGATGCTACCAAGGCCTGTCTTATAATGCACTGGGGGATATGAAACTAGAAGTGTTGGCGCAACAGACCAAAGCCTGGTTTGTAAAGGAAGAGTTTTGAGAGTTATTAAGCTTAACTCGCACAAAACATTAATATTCTGTCATCATTTACTAATCCTCGTGTGGTTCCAAACCTCTGTGACTTTATTCTTTTCTGCTGTGAGTCTTAAATATGGTCTGCTCCTGGAATATAATGCATGTCATATGCATATGCACCACTTTTATGATGCCTTTTTATCTTTTTGAAGCTTGTAAGCTTCATTGTAATTATCTGTGATTTAATGACCATTACATTTCTTCAGATTTCGGTATTTGTGCTCCACAGATGTCATAGAGGTTTGGAACGACATGGGGTTAGTAAATTATGACACATGTTATTTTTAGGTGCTTATAGCTATTGGTGAAGTTTATGGCTATTGGCTTATCTTGGACTGAGACTTTCCAGCATAGAGTCAGCATAAACCCAGTCATGTTTTCTGTAAGCAAACAGACATAAAAACTTGGTATTACAGAAATAAATGTATTTGTATTTGGCTGATCTTGTGATATCCACATGGCTGCTCCCATTAGGTGACCCAATCGGCTTTTGGTGCGTCACTAACTAAGGCCACATCCACACGAAGCCAGAGCTCAAGAAATATCACGTATACACTCAAACCGACTCAAAGCAATGTATACATGCCAGACCAGGCTATAATTCTGCCACAGAGATACACTAAAAACAGAGAAGAAGACATGGAGCATAATAGTCTGAATGGGTCGAGACGTGGGGTGATGACATCATCATTTCATAAAATATACCGTAGTGTCAATTTGATAAAAACCCAAGGGTGTCGTTTTCGAGTTGATCCAAAAAAAAGAGAGATTTCAGGGACCCGACGAAACGCTGATTCGATACAAAATATTTGCATATACAGCTAAATGGATGTAAAGCTAAAGCCCATGTGGATGGGCTCTAATATGACTGGGATCTTCCTCATGTGACTTTTAACGTGGTTTCAAAAGTATCTACTATTTATTTCTTTAAAAGAAATGTTTTTAATGAGGAAAACACAACCGAGTGCACCTTTAACAAATAAACCGTGCGTTTGAGGATATATTTGTGTTACAATCTTCTCATTACTTAGAAGGTCATGTTCTGTATTCTCTTCTGGGGTGATAACGTAAACTTTCAACAGACAGTCTTTCTGTCCAAACAAAACATCAGCAGTCTTTATATTGAGTTTTTTTTTACTTTCTTAAGAAACTGCCTTTGTTTGTTCTGTGGTAATGATTTATATTGTATGCATAATGACTTCATTTGGACCTCAAAATGGTATTTTTTAACTGATACTTACATTGTACAGAAAAGTATTTTGTTTATCTCTTCACGTTTGTTGTTTTCCTGTTTTAAAATGCATCTTATGGACATCTCTGATTGGATATTTTGTTGCCCCCTTCCAATACAACCACAGGAGAGACCTCACCCACAATCGCCACCACAACCAATCAGGGGCCAGCTCTGCCTAAAGTCAAAGGTGTCCCTGAGACAGGTACCCACCCCGAGGAGGGGAGGCGGGGAGGGCAGGGCTCTCCTGAGTTGGAGCCAATCAGTGTGGAGATGGAGGGTAAGGGGGCGGAGAGAGGCCCTTGACCCGTCGTCTGTCTTCTAGCTTCTTTTATCCCAAGTTTACACGTTTCTAGCGCTGTACTGGATTCCACCGTGTGACCCCACAGCCCTTACACAACACCGAACACTCACAAAAACAAACATAGCATTTGAAATGCACACACACACATCAGCCGTGAGATACAAAAAACCCCTTTGAGTCCAGCAGTGAGCTCTTCAGCAATCATTGCGTTCGACCTTCCCCGCTTGTCTTTCTAGATCAACAAGTGGAATACATTTCCCGCAGTGTTCTTTGTTGTTTTCATGCATTCGTCCTGTTTCTCAAAATGTTCTTTGTCTGGTTTCCACACGTGTGGAGTTTGTCAGAATGCAACGAAATGATCATAAATCCACTGGCTACCGCTATGATCGCTCACTCAGCCCATAATGAGAAGCACCAGCAGTCGATAAATAAGCAAAGGACTACAGAGCCGCCGGCAGACACCGTCTGATAGAAACTTCCAGTGTGCAATCTATTCAACCACTCGGTCGAGAGCAATCAAATGAACCGCCGTACAGGAGGGGGCCGGGGTTTGGTAAAAGAGTCACAATGCACCTTATCTTTTCGACTCTATTCTCATTCATATCTCTCTCTATTTCTGTTTTTGTGACTCTCAGTAGACATTAGAGGGAATGTGTTAATACTTGCAGAGGCCTTCTATAAATCTCAGAAATGATTATGTTTTTAAACTACGGTCCATAGACGGGTGCTGATTAAATTAAAATATTTCTTCACCTTTCAATGACTTTTCTACAGCACTCCATAGCTGCATCACTTTTGTACTATAAAATACAAAAGGATACGTTTTGGAGCCTTAGTTGTCATTCAAAGAAACACATAGGTTTGTAATTACATAATATGAAGGGAATAATGACAGCTTCCATTTTATAGAAAATTGCCTTTACGTGCGCAACACTTATTTACGCTTCTGTATAGACGAAAATGTCGATAGCTAATGATGTAATCTTTAGCTTTTTATTCGCACACTTGATTATTACGAGTAATTTTGCGAACAAAGGCACTGAGTCAAGCAATTCGTCCGTTCTGTCTTTAGGTAGCAAGTGGCCTAGTACGTTGGGACGAATCTCCCTCCGTTTATAAAAAGAAAGCGATAATGATGTCTGCCAAAACGAAACCTCAATTTGTTCCGAGGTGGCGGCTAGCGAGTGCACACTACTCGTTAGTGTTATTTTAAACACACCTTCCCACAGGTCATTCACACACTCAAATAAGCAGTGTGATGGCAGGAACTCTGGCCCCCAGATAATTTGTACGAGTGCTGGAGGATGGACTGTTATGAGTGGGTGGGCAGACACTGAAACTCATTAAAACACAGCCAAAGATGAACTGACAGTGAACTGCAGCTGAACTCAAGGATAAAGACGCATTCAGTCCTGCAGAGAGGCTAATAATACCTCAGCAGAGAGAGAGAAATGGAGGTTTAGAGAAGGATTGATGTGGGTGACAAACGCGAAAAATAAGCAAGTGTCAGCAAGGGATGGAAAGAGATGGGGTGCGTTCTTATCGCCAATATCAATTTTTATGTATAGACGGTTTCAGCAGCAACAACATAGACATTATGTGGCCCAAACATAACTTCCGGTAGACCTCGGCAAATAGTCTATAACTGTTGAGTAGTTTAATTTAATATAATACAATTATTATTCAATCAAATATTCATACAAATTAAATCGAAAAGAAATTGTTACATTATAACCAAACACAGACCAGAAGTTAACTTCTAGTCTGATGAAACCGTCTATGTATAAGGGATGTCACAATAAAAATATTGTCAATAATAGTGATTTTAAAACCATGATTACCGATACCGTGTGCATTCTACAAGATGATAATATGTCAAATAATTCAGCACCCGTTTAAAGTTTTACTTTATGAGAACATTGATAACAAACGCTCTTTCTAATCCTTTCACATACATTTTAGGTGCGAGTTGTTGCCTTAAATAGACTAAATTAAAGACGAATTTGGTAGCTTTATTTATTCATTAAAAAACATTTAAATAGAGATTGCGATAATATTTTTATCATGATTTATTTTGGCCACAATACCCGTTAAGTGAAAACCTGATATTGTGAAAAAATTAAATAATATATATTGAGTATAAAATTTTAAAACATTAATGCATTAATGCATTAGTGCCAACACGAGCTGATAATGAGCAGTATAATAGTTGTTGACAATATATTTGGGCTTTGGATGTTTATTGTGCCTTAACAAACGTTAACAGATGCAACAGGCAACCTTTGATTTAAAAAATGTATGAAATTTGTTACAAATGCAACCTTTTTCTAAAGTTGTATTTCTTTCTTTTATTTACCTGAAATTGGGTAAATAGCAGTGAACACTTCTGTACCGCATAAAAAAAAATGGAACTCTGGAAGAAATTGGGTGAAAGAGCATCCACATGGAGGGGAGAAAGATAATGGAAAAGGAAGCAATGAGAAAACTTTAGCACTTGCACATAAATAATCTTTAGTCTTTCCACCATCATCAAAATGAGACGAATCTCAGTTTAATCACACACACAAATGCGGCTCTATGGTTTCCAATAAATAAATAAAAGAAAAAACCCTCTGCATATGCAGGTGCGGTAACAGCTGTAATCGCTTTCATTGGAGCTCTGGTCCCGAAAGAGCAAAGTGACGTCCATCTCATTATAGTGTTTCACTTGTAAATGTCACAGCCAGCCTGCCGCCCATGTAGCCACAGCCAGGCAATAATGTCCATCACCAAATGTCAGAAAAATAGATCCCTTTTCTCCTAATATTTTCCTTATATCGGTCCAACACATACCCTCAAACCAGGTCCGTCGTCATGGGGAAAACAACTGGCAACCTTGTCCCAGGCCCTTTGACCCCAATGAACACGTTTTTACATTAATAGGTGTACAGGGTCTGTGGGCCACCCTAATTTTCCCCCGGATCCCATCATTTCGTACAGTGACTCAAACATCCTCTTAATAGCGTGCACACAAACACTCCACATTCATTCACATTATTTTTAAAGAACTGTGGGCTCATACGGTGTTTGGATCCATACATAACGCGCTTTCTAAAACCTTCCACCCTCCTCTCCTTGCCCCTCCCTCTCTTCATCCGGTCCTTCTGACTGGAGAGACGTAGTGTTTTGTTAACCTGCCTGTTTTTTCCAGACTAATGCTTCACCTTCCAAAGCCTTTCTTATTTCCCCCCTTTGGGTTTAGTTTAGAATCTCTTAAAGCCTGAGCTCTGTAGTCAGACTGGAAGATTATTGCCTTCAGCTGTTTTAGACTTCCAGAACTCGCTGTCTTTGTTTTTTCGTCTCAAGTAGAGTTCTAGAGTTTTCTCCCAAGGACTTGACACATACACACACATAGACATCATAGCCGAAATGGGGTGTAGTCTCACTGTGAACTCAGGCTTCGGAGTGAAGCTCTAGCTAGTTCCACCATCTCCTGCATGTCTGTTTTCGCTTCTCTGAAGTGTTTAGACGGTTTTCCCGAGATGGACCCGCGCTGACTGTTCCCTTGAGTTTTCGCATTTGTTTCTCTGTGTGTGTGAACCTGCTGCATGAATCTAACGGATGTCTCGCCTTCGGTGCGCCGAACAAAGATTCCTTCCAAGACTTCTGCTTTGTTCAGCTTTGAATGCATGATGCATCAGTTGCATGACGTTTTAAAATGTGGTATTCTGTAATGTATTGATTTCTGCCGGGTCTGTGGATTTCGTTCGATTTTAGCTAAGCTACACTGTCATGTGTTTGAGAAGATAATACGATCCCCACATGCCGATCACCACATGCCATCTTTAATTATTTCATTAAGTGTAGATGTTAATATTTTAACTAGCGTGTGAAGTTGCTGGACATGGTTTATCTCATGTCTGGAGAATCAGTCGGAAGACGTTAAAGATGATCTGAGAGTCCTTCAATCCCTGTCAGCTCACTCTCTCATCGGCTTGAGAAATAACTATAGATGTCATTCTTAAATAAAATGAAAAGTGAAAATCTCTGATTGTACGGCTCACTCACACGGGCCGTATCAAATTCCGGTGACAAGAGCATCGGGCTGAAAACACAAATCCATTCACTGAGAATATTTTCTCATTTCCTACATTCACGGCTTGAGACGCGCTCAATTATTTACCTTTGTTTGCTGTTCACTGTGTGCCGTCTCATCTCAGTCCGTGTTTAATTCGGAGAGGTGGATTTTGCACTTCTGTGTGGAGATCACAGCATGTCAATCACCTTTTGACTGATTGAATTTGTTGTCATTTCTTGGCATTTACTCAGGTCAGACTAGATACGGAGACGGGGCAGGAGGCGGTGGATGCTTGTTTTAAACTCCTCTGAAACGTTCTGCAGACAAAGCAATGTTCAACGATACATTTTTCGAAGCATGTTCTTTGAGATCCCACAGATACTTGTTTCTATTTTTAAGACAGCGTATTCCCTTATCACGCGATGGTAGACAAATTCAATTTTAAGCTTTTCCAAATTCAAGATGTAGAAAGCCCCTCAAAGAATGACTAAACTTCCACTAAAGATTTGCTTGATTCGACTCTACTGAGCAGAGCTCACACATTTGCAAGTCATACATTTCCACGAAACTTGTACTGCCCTCCAGAACCCCATATAGTCAGTCTAACCCGCAGAAAAATTTTTTATGACAGCACTTCTTCAATCACATCAGCAGAATTACACTAGAGGTAATTGGGAAATCAAGAAGCAAGACTTGAATGCCCACAGAAAGACCATGAGATTAACACAGCTAATTCCTCAGGTCTCCTTAAGGACTCCGTGAGCTTTATCCAATATAACTAACATCTGGAGTCTTTACAGATGAAGTCAATAAACAGAGATTTTTCTGCCTCTTTCTAAGGAAAAGAGATTTAAACCAAACAGAGAAAACTGAGAGCAATACAACCTACATGGATAATAGTCCCTGAGGATGCCACTGTTTTCTTCTCACCTTTGTTCTAAGATACAGCGCATAAACTGCACAGCAATAGCCCTTGAAGCTCTGTGATGCCTGACATCACACTATCTCCAAATGGCCTGATTTATTCAGCGATATCAAATTTATGGTGCATAAAAACTTCCATTCTCGAACCTTACACGGGCAATCCGAGAGAGAGAGAGAGAGAGAGAGAGAGAGAGAGAGAATGCATTAAATGTTGGGTAAATGTGGGTGATTATGGGTGAACTGTACTTTGTGGGACCAAATGTCCCCAAAAAGGATAACTGATAAGTCATTTTTAAACCTGACCTAAACCAAAACTTAAAGGACTTTTAAAGCATTTAAAGGAAAGTATCAAAATGTGAAGCAATTGAGAAATTTAAGATACTACTAAAAACTATTTAACCAAATAATTGACAGTGACCACATATTTATTATTGTACATCTTTATATTTTATATTAATTAATTAATTCTATAAAATATCTACAGCCATCCATCCATCTCCAACTCTCTATTTATCTCTATCTTTAAATCTACTTCCCCGTCTACCTATATAACTACACAAACAGTTGTTTCTTTTTCTATGTGCAGAGCATTCAAGAAAAGAAATGAAAGAAAAAATCATGAATAAATAAATAAATCATATTTTCCACTAGCCCACTGTGGTTCACCAGTGGCCGCTTTCTCATTAACTGTGTTTCACTCATAGGTGATATTTCATACTTGTTGAGTTTCGAGGATAATTAAATTCTGCCATGCAAAGACTGAAATTGACTAGATTTTTGATAAAACGCCCCATTTGAATTTAATTTACAAATAAAGGTCCGTCTCGGAGAAAGTCTCTCCGTAATTTACTGATAAACTAGAGTCCGGCTTTGCAATTGTTAGCATGAAATACATTTACTTTAATGCAGTCAAATTTGGCAGATGCTCGCAAATCCGCTTTCAATTAAACACACACTTCTATTTTCCACGGATGTCTCTCTCTCCCGCTCTCCGGCTCTTTGAGGAGTTAGTGGGGTTTTGACAGAGGCCTCCACAATCCCTCACACAGCCGAAAGGAAGATTGCAAGACTTGAGAGTTTTCAGCGCTGAAAATCTGTCACTCATTCCTCTCGACCTATTCTCTCCATCAAACTCCTCTATTCTCACCCACTCTCTTTAACTACTGTCTCGTTTTCTCTTTTCTCAATAAATCTGTCATTCTCTTTTCTCGCAGTCATCTTCCTCAATTCTCTCTATCCCTTTTCCCTCTTCCTTGTGCTCTTTCACTCTGAATCAATGAGAGTTATTGGGTTTTTGGCAGGGGCCTACACAGTCCCTCGCACAAGAACCCTCCTTTCTTATTTCTATAGGTTTTCTCTTCTCCACACCTCTCACCCACTCACATACTTTCAGTATCGCTGCACTCATTCTTCTTCATTTCTTTCTTTTCCTCCTCCTTACTCAATCATTTTCTGTCATTTGCTTTTCCAACAATAGTTCTCTCTCCTCCTCTTCTTCTGCTTTTTTAAAGTTCTGCTTGGTTGTCATTTGGCAAAGCGACGTCTGTCCTTTTTATACATGTCCCTGTTTTTCACACTTTCACACTATATTTAGCTTGTGTTGTGTCTTGAGGGAGAAAGAGAGAGAAGTAGAGAAGAGGTTAAGCCTGCAGCTAAAAACTTTTATAGTTTTATGAACACTGGTGATGATCTTGTTTGCATGGCCTTGAAAGTTACTGAGCCATTACAATATATATTTATATATATATTTAAGGAAAATTTTAAGTGACCAGAAGACAAAAGAAAATGTAGTAGATTTAATAGTTATAATGGAAATTGCATTGGTTTTAATGGAAACTATAATGTTGTCTACTGGTACGTGTTGGCGGGGTGTTATCTGGCACATTAATCCTATTGGAATAATGCCCAAAATACACTACAAAATGGAACTTTGTAATGGTTTAATGGAAAAAGCTGATGGTTTTAATGAAAAAAAATTAGAATTTCTGTGACGGTTTCTGTTGGATTTCTATAGTTTTTTTTTCAGCAGGGTAGTTGGCATGCAAAAAATTATGGTGTATTAAAAATATATGAAAACTATAATTTGTGCCTTAAAAGGTTTATATATAATTTAACAGTGTAAATAGAAGTTAGTACCAGCATAGATAAAGCAGTTGAGTCACAAAAAAATACTGCAAACCTGTTGTGACATCATACATGTGTGCATGCATGAGTCACACATCACGTAGCATATGTCGGCCCTCATGCCTTCCCAGGGGCCAAAGACCGCAGTTTATAGACCCAGCAGTCCAAACAGTTGAGTCAGAGGAAGATGAAGGTCCCTTCCGTTATTTATAACGTCTTGCGGTATGTTTCTGCATAGGCCTGTTATTGCTTACAAGAGAAAGAAGCAAACCCTGACAGGTCTATTAGTAGTTTGATCATGAGTTGTATGCAAGCATTAAACATGTCAGTTATGATGCCTCTGAACCTCCATCTTATTAAAACAAAAAACGTTAAGTGCTTCCCGTAAATATTGCGTGAGACACTGGGATGCGTGTACAGTCTTTCAGAAGTTTACTTGGCTATAACTCACCCTGGTTTGCATCTATAAACTGTTGGAGAGAAGCATTTTGGGGAAATTTGAGTTGGCGGGGAGCTCTCTTCGTTCTATAGCTGGAGCCGCCGCTGCTTGGCTAATGTGTTTGTATTGATGCCTTGAGGAAGATTATCCTTGTTTTTCTCACATCGAGTTATTATGCATTCATAGATGTATTTTTGCTTACAGCAGCTAGAAAAAGCACAATAGCATCGCTCTCTCTTTTTCTCTTCTCTAACTCGATAGCTCACTAACAGTGGTCCACCCACTCTGTGCTTACATTTCTTGTGTTTGCCGTCGCTGTTCCCTGATTTGGAGCTTTTAGCAGCGGTGAAGCTCTGCCAAGAGTCTTAAGCACCCAATGCTACGCTTTCCTTTCATCTCTGTTTTGTTCTGTTCTCACAACTGTCTCACTTTAGAGATTTTCATGATATGATTAAAGAGATTTAAGTTGTGTGCTATTTTGCAAACGGCTTCACAGATATCTAAAGCATTCCAAGTTATGGAACCCTGTTGAGCAGATAAGCATCGGATGCAGCCGTTCTTACAACTTACAACCTGCCAATCATACCTCAAACCAGCTCGCAGCAGGGTTTTCATTTGCCACCTCTCTCGTAAAGACGAAAGAAGGAGATCCGGTACGAGGGAATAAATAGGGAAGAGCTGACAGTGCAGATGGCTGTGGGAGTAACTAATGATCTGAGTGTGCACGTTATCTGAAGCACCATCAGCTCATTAGGACCGCGAGGTGGTCCGTGCATTTATTTTGATTCGTGTTCGCCGAAAACATCTCCATGTCATCTTGGTACCATCTTAACGCCATATGCGGGCTCAGAACTGCAAAATCAGCTGCGCACCTCTGCGGCTCTTAAGATTGCGTTGATGAGAGAATCACTTAGCTCACTACAAAACCATTAGCAATAGCTAATGAGAACTGCACCATTATCACGTCAAACCAATTTTAAACGATATTATGGCTGTCAGCAGTTTCAAACGCGAACTAAACTTTACTAAGACTTGTGTTCTCTGCTGAAAGTTCACCTCACCGGCATCTCGCTGTGTCTTTGCCGTGCACTAATCTTGCTCTCTCTCTCTTTCTCTCTCCCTGCAGGAGTGCGGCGAAATCCCGAGGCAGATAAGTCCAACCACAGCGTTCACTACACTCTGCTGATTGCGTGTGTACTGGTGGCGTTCGTCCTTGGCGCTTTCCTCTCCGGATTCCTCGTTTCCTGTTATTGCAACCATAACGTTAACAAGACCAAGAGGCTGTCGAAAGACCCAGAGGCACCGATCCCCCACGCTCTGTCCCTGCGCAGCCTGGCCAGGCTAAACGGCCTGCTGGAGGGTCAGAATAAGGATGAGATGCTAGAAGTGTCTTCGCCCAAACTCTACAACGCTTTCTTTGCCAATGGCAAAGAGCAGGCACACCGTAGGAACGCCCACCATGCTGCCATGACGGAGCTCATTCATCCACATCACCATCATTCTGCCGAGCTCTCCGGCCTCCCCACGCCCGATTCGACACCGGAGCTTCCTATCAAGAGCATGAAGGCCTTCAAGAACCAATGGGAGAAGAATCAAAACTGCAATAATGCTAAAGAACCCAAGTCGCATAATATGGGCGCATCTCGGCCAAGCTCTGCAATCCAGCATCAGATGTTTCCCTTCTCCCAAGGTCTGACCAATGGACAGGTACTTGGTGGCTCAGCGCACCTCGAGGAACGCAAAGTGCACAATGCAGAACGCGTTGTAAATCAGCCGTACCACTGTTACCCGCACAAGATCGTGGACGTTACCTCCCTCGACGAACTTCTGAAACACATCCACGAAATCAACGTGGCCACAAGTAAAAGTCCTACCGTCCTCACCTCCTCCATGTCGGCCCACGGCGGACAGATGGCATTCGCCAACCGCGTCCAGCCTCAAATCCCGGAAACGGAGTCGGCGCCGTATTACAGCTCCTCCACGCTCCCTCGGGACAGCCTCACCCGTCGCATGGACGTCCCACCTGAAATCCCTTCCCATCATCAGTCCACACTGGAGAGAGTGTCCCGTCACGCATCTCAACGGCACTCGCTTATAACCACCCCCAAGATGCACAGCGGGGGCGTGGTGCCAAGGCAACACAGCTTCAACCAGCGCAGCCCCCATCAGCCCCTCCTGCTCTCCCGCATGAACTCCAGCGGCAGCAGTTCGGGTTGTGACGTACGGCACCCGCTCATCCCTAACGGATATCTAACGCGTCAGCACAGTTACAGCGAGCAGCCGGATGTTCACCGTGGAGCGATCGTCCGCCGGACAGCCTCGCTCAAGCCTGACGTCCCTCCCAAACCGCTGTTCATCCCTGCCAGTTCACCTGTCAACCAGGCAGGGAAGTTCAACTACTGAACGATAGGAAAGAAAAGCCTGTGGTTTTTCGTGGAAAGTTCTCTCAACCTATCAGAGCTAAACATGGTCAACGAGGATTCAAGGATAAAAGAAAAACTGCCTTTATCGGATACAGATCCTCTAAAGATTGACTGCCAGTGTTGTCAACTTCACATTAGAACTATGACCTGTTTTTCTGTTTCATTAATATATTTGTACCATATTGGTATTGCTCAGCTATTGGCCAATAGGAGGGGAGGAGTTTCAAGAGTCCACGCCCACCTAGATTTAGCCTGCCACAGTAATGAGTGTGTGGCTTTACAGTGTTACTTTGGATCGTCTAGACAGGCGTCACTGATCCTGGAGTTCTGGACCTGAACTTGAATCCAAATCAACATACACACCTTTGATACTGATGTTGCTTTGGCTTAACTATTCTGTTCATGTAGAGTTGATGAACTGTGCTGATCCCAATTACAAACGTGTATATATGCATGTGTGTGTGTATATATACATATATGTGTGTGTGCGTGTGTACGGGTGTTCATATCTGCACAGAATATGTGGACACACACATACCCAGTGTATGTATCTAGAATATTGAAATGGTTCAGCCCCTCAAAGTTTCTTCGCCTTATTTGCAAACACAACCAATGAAGAGTTCTCTGTCAAATCCATAAGCAATAAGCTCCACCCCATCCTTTCCACTCCAGTGTAATGCAACTACAAGAATTATAACTGCGTAAGGTTCAAATGTAATCTGTGGATATAGATACAGTTTCATCGCAGTGCTTAGTCCCCAATGAGGTGAAATGGTCTCACTGTCATGAAGGAAATGTATATACCTTAGAACAATGTATTGGTGCAGAATTGGTTCGAGGTGCTCAAGTATTTACCCTCGGTGTCCTCTGATGTGATCATCCAAGTTCGTTTTTACCCTTCTTCAAAAGAATCATCGAACAGTCTTAACCAGGTGTGACACGATAATAGTTCTATCAAAATCTTGAGTTTTGATCCCAACCAAGCGAGTGAGTTTGCTTGCTTATTTCTGTTTCTGTGGTGATGTGTTGGATAGCCCCGCCCACTACGGAGCCCCGACCCACTGCGCCACATAACGGTATTTTACACTTCAAAATGTCTTTCTATTGGTGGTGACCAATTAAAGCAGACGGGAAATTGTAAACGTGTCACGACTGGCTAAGACGAGCCAAAAAAGTCCAGAATAAAATGATTTTCAACTATTGCCCTGAGTTATTCTTATATGTTAAAACGAACGTTGTATCAATATTAACACTACAACTGTTTTGTGTACATAGATATAAAAAATAACTAGCCAAATTTTTATTGTTTGTGTAAATTTGTGCCTTATTTAATATGATGTGTTGGGGGTTGGCGGCAGAGGGGGCGAGGGGTCATATTGAAAGAACAGGGCAGAGAAGCCGTCATTATATTTTTATTTTTTAATATAAGTATTTTTTTTTAGTTTGGTTGTCTGTATGTGTCATAACTGTTGTAGATATATATTTCTAGATACTTTTGATATCCCCAGGCTGTGTGAGGCTTTTGCATTTGGATCAGCATCTATGTATGTACTGTAGTTTATCTCTATCTTTATTTCTCCCTTCTTTCTTTCTTTCTTTCTTTCTTTCTTTCTTTCTTTCCTTCCTGATGCATTTAAACTCAACAGTAATCGATGTCAACAATAAACTCCTGGGTCTTTCCTAAATTGTATAATGCAAGATATGTGAACTTCTACACTCCGGCGTATCTTCACATCTTCGGTTTAAAAGCGCGAGGAAGACTTCTTAGGAGGAGAGACGCGTGTGTGGGTGTCTGTGTGCGTGTGTGATCCGTGAGCAGTCGGCTGTAGTTCAAACACCTCCCTTTCCTTTCCCCCACTACTTCAGTAACTCTGCTCAAACTCTTCATCTTCTTCCTCAGTCTGTCTAAGACTCTGTGATGTGTCGGCTTTTGCATAAATTCTTGGTGCTGGTCTGGAGTACAGTTTTATCACGTACACTTGAATGAACCTTTTAAATTGGCTGCCTGTAACCGTGTGCTCTGTCGCCCCGTTCAAAACCAAATGCAACGTTGCATTTTAAAGAACTGCTACTGCATCATATGCATTACAGATGAAAACGGACCGAGGGTTCAACGTCTGCTCTGCCCTCTGCTGCAAACTGGAGTGAAAGACTGGTGCAGGAGTTTCCGGGAGGAATGAGGAGTAGTTTCTTTGAATTTCTGTAGGTATTCTGATGGAAAGGGAACTGCGCGTGTCTGTTTTACCTGCTTTAACCATTGAGATTTCTGTTATTGCACAGTGTAAATACAGTCCTGGAGTTTCCCAGGATTCAGTGCTCTGTTATGATCACTATTGGGCAAAGCCCCATGGATTCTCCACCCCTGCTTTTATGGAATACTGTTGTATTTTCCTTATAACAGAAATAAATGAGAGATCATAACATGCATTTTCTTTTGTTGATTGTGTACTTGATCCCATTGCAAACATTTTAAGTGTTGTCTTTTTTTTTTTGCTTTTCATGTAGAGTGACACTCACGTTGCACTGCTTACAAAATTATTTTTATTTAAGATCCCAGACAGTTGACCCAAAAATAAGAATTCTGTCTTCATTAACTCACCCTTAAGCTGTTTCAAATCTATACATTTCTTTGTTCTGATGAACACAGAGAAAGATATTTGGAAGAATGCTTAGAAACAAATAGTTATTGGCCACCATTGACTACCATAGTAGGAAAATTGACAATGGTAGTAAAAAGTGCCCCAGGACCGTTTTCTTTCCTACATTCTTCAAAATATCTTCTTTTTTGAAAGTGTATAAATATGTATAAAGCAAATGTTCCTACTATGGTAGTTAATGGTGGCTAAGAACTGTTAGGTTACAAGCATTCTTCCAAATATCTTTCTCTGTGTTCATCGGAACAAAGACATCTACACAGATTTGGAATAATTTAAGGGCGAGTAAATGATGACAGAATTTCCATTTTTTGTGAACTGTTCCTTTAAAATGAACGTGTTAAGAAAAATGATTTGGGTGTAGTCAAAGTCTCGCTGCTGTCACAAATCCTCATGTACAGTACAGCTGACTTGTTGTTATTGGCCAACCACAGCTGCAATACAAGGATGCGTGAGATGATGTTGACCGTACCAGTCAAGGGCCAAAAATGACTCAATAGTCATTTAACTGCCCTGGGCCCTTGGTTTTCTTGTGAATCTGGATTGAATGTGATATCTGTGGCTCTCTGGCCAGATGTTGAGCACATATAAGGATGGATTATGGCTCAGCTCAATGGGACCGGTGCCCCGAGGCCTTTAACTGCCAGAGACCTCAAACTGAGACGCCCGCAGTGACCTTACATCTGAGAAGAAGGAATTGCGAGTAGAGTTGATAATGATAGACAAACAGTGCTTGAACTTGTGCTCTGGCACAATGAGAAATAACCAAAGAAATGAGAAATTATGTTTGTCTAAGACACCCCTCAGCACTAATATCTTATTGCAGTTTTAAATTCTAGTCTACAGTATAATAAAGTTGAAATGTGTTAAACATTATATTCAGTCTTCTAATTGTAACCTTATTTCTTACAGTTGCTTCTTTATTATTAGTTATGTTTACTACAGCATTTATTTTATTTTGATTAAAATTATTTAATATTGCAGCTGTGTAAGGTGCTAAGATACTGTAAACCTAAATCAGTTTGATGGTTACCAGTCACTTATCCTAACAGTCATACAGGCAAAATCTAGAGTTTTATTTATAATAATACTTTTTCCAAGGATAATTTTACTAGAAATTATGACAAATGATTTCTGCTTCTCCATGGGATGTGCAGTCGCTTGCGCAAGTTTTCGCACCTAACAAATCCTCCAGCGAAAACGAGATGAGTATCACATTTTGCTGTTTGCGAGTCGGCGTGCACGCTTTTAAATTCAAATTGAAGTTTTTCCCATTTCGGCCCTGCTTTCTCAGCACTATCTTCTCTGAATAGATATGAGCTCCTCCACTCGGAGAGAAAATAAAGAACCCTGATCTTGAACCACGAGACAGGGGACCTTGATTAAACGCTCCCTGATAGTTTGCTGGTTCTCTCTCCCCTACTCTTGTTCAAATGCAGCTGAGATTAAATTCTCGAACTTCCGCTGCCCTCGTTCGCTCAGAGGTTCTGATAGATTCAGATCTGAGGAGGTTCTGCGAGTGAACAGGGTAGAACTGACTTGCCGTTCTATTGGCAAACACAAAATGATTTCTCACAAAACCAGTCAGATTGAAAAGTTGGACTATATGTACAGTTCAGTATCTGTGCAGTTTTCAGCAGTGGCGGTTCTAGCTACTGTAACTGGGGGGGCCAGGCAGGGTCCATTTATGCTTTTAGGGGGCACACTAACATTTGTTGTCATGATTATTTTTCAGTCATTTTTCATTTGAAAACAAGTTTAGTGAAATATCATTCCAGATTTAGGGGAGCCAGGGGGTGGCCAAGTGTCCTGACACGGGTGCACTGGCCCCCTCTGCCCCCCCAGAACCGCCCCTGGTTTTCAGTACATCTGTGTCTGTCCTTAGTGACTTTCCAGTGCAAATAAGTGGCAAATAATCGGTGGGCAGACTAACAGCGGGTTATCTGACACGGTCTCCATTTTTTCCCACTGTTTTCGGTTCAGTAGTCATCCGGTTTCACCGAGAGCAACTACCTGATATCACCTCAACAAGAATCATCCTATTTGTGACCGAATACACCTTTATTTCTCTTTCGTTCACTGCATCTCACTGTCTCCGGCTGGTTGTCATGGCTTTGGAAGTGAGAGGGTTATTAGAAAGATGCATTCTGGGAAACGATGAATGCCTTTCATCTCAGAGCTGTCAGGCACTTTAGAGTTTCTGTTATGTTATACCTCACTGCTGCTGTTAGATTCATATCTTAAAAATATCTGCCCTGTTTCTAGATTTATAGAATGTATATAGTCTGCAATTTGGTCTATGTGAATTGGTATATGTGGTTTATGTAGTGATGTATTCCACCGGTTGAGTTTGTTTGTCAGTGCGTGGTGGTTTTTTTTTGTCTGTTCCACAATAACACAGCTGAAGGGATGTATACAGAACTGAGCATGAGAATAGACACTGCTGACAGCACCATATACAACTATGCTGACTGCGTATGTTTACGTGTCTGCGCACACGTGGGCTCATTATATGATATGAGGCTCTATTTGGTTCTGTTTACAGGAATAAAAAGTAAATTTTAGACACTTTTGCTTACCCTAATAATAGTGTATGTCTAAATTATTAAATATACAGTTTGTTAGAAAGTTGAATTCAAAATCCCTCTGACTCAAAAACCAATACACCTTATTTGCTAAACATCGTTCTATCTTTGTTCTCGTAATGATTTGTTTGCACAAGTCTGTGAGATTATCTGAGAGTTTTAGGGGATATGGATTTTACCTTCTGGCAAAGTTTTGATATTTGCTATTGTTTGATATAATATTCAATCTCACACTCTTTATTCAAGTGAATTCATTGCATCATTTATAGTTTCACCTGCATATCAGTATGACAGTTGCATGACCTTATGCTTTATGAAAATCAAATTAAAGTGTTACAGTCACACTTAGAATAAATACATTTAATTATATATCAATTATTATATATAATTAAAAATGAGATGCATAGAATTAGAATCAAAATTTAATTACATCTTTTTTCCTCAGACAGCCTTGACATTTCTCACTACATGAGATACAGTGTTCATTATGTGGACTTTTACAAGTCTATGTTCTGAAGTAACTTTAACAGATTATTTTAACGTACACAGCGTGTCTTCCTTCTATTACATGTTACAGCACCGCAAACCACACAGTGTTTGGATTCAAAACCCTAAACTGAAGAGAAGCACATGTGCGTACTGAGAGACAGACCGCTTGTGGACTGTGTCCACACTGCAGTGACTCCCAAGTATAAATGTCTTTTATTAAATTACAAGACTGCTATTTGTCTCATTCATATTTGAATAGTTCAAGTCAAAAGAATCATGGATTTGTTTGATTGATTCTTTCGATTCAATTTAGATGAGGTGAAGCACATACAGTATGCATGAGAGTAAATGGCCTCACTGGTGTATTGCAGGTACTCTGTTGGCTGCTGCAGCCTTTAAATCCCCAAAGATGGAACGCCATAGAATATTCTCTTCCCGTTGCCATGGTAACCTTGTCCCATTATGGACCTTGCACTAAGACACAGTGACCAAACATAGCTGAGGAAAGCCTATTTTAAATGAACAAATGTTCATCTACACACACTTAGGGATTTTGAGTTTTTCTCTGAAAGGCATATGGATCTGAACTGGTGCTAGGAGGTTCCAGAAGTGACATAGAAAAGTGTATGACTCGCAAACTTGGACAATCATAAATCAAGCCCTGTTATATAACTGCAGTCTCATAAACATAATCTACTATTAAAACCATAGGGAAACAATTGGCTGTTGAAGCCCTAAACTTAACTCAAACCTGATTGGTTGATGGAACCGACGAGGATGTCGTGAACTTGGGTACTTGGATAAACCATGGTAAAGAATAAAATACTCCCTGAATCTGGCACAAATTCATATTATGATTTCATTGTTCTAAAGCGTGTTGGAAACCCTTAAGATATGAATAATGATTTTAAATAATTCACAGAAATGTCTTTATCTAACTAGAAGTTAATGAAGCAATTATGGATAAAAATTCTTCAATCTTTCCAAATCTGACTTCATGACTGCCCTGTTTAGTACAATCTTCTTTTTATTTTATTTACAGGCTTACTCAGCCACAAATCTTGGTGGACTTTTGCCTATTTATGTGAGGCCCACGTTTTTGAAAATATCACATACTGTAAATTGGCTGAATTTTTTTTTGCATTTAATCTAAAACGTTAGCATGTGTCTGTGAGATGTCACAAAAAAATGTAACTTAAATGAAATGTAACTTTTCTTTCTTCCACAGAACACAAGAAGATATTTTTAAGAAAGTTGTCAACTTGCTTTGGTTTTGTGCCCAAACAATAGAAGTGAATGGGGGCCAGTGCTGTTCGGTTACCAACTTTCTTCAAAATATCTTCTTTTGTGTTATGTGGAATGAAATGACAAGAGGGTGAGTAAAGGATGACCGAATATTCATTTTTGGGTGAACTATCACTTTAAGAGTTGACAATATGTATGAAGTACAGTCGGGTGGTCACAATATCAGATTTGTACAATACGTTATCGTGATAACTATTGAAATGTTTCATGAAAAATAAACAAATAATGCTGCCGATTAAATTCACCCTTAATTTGATATGATTTTTATTATTCAATGAATAACTTAAGATATAAGTGTAGGGAGGCAGAGAGAGATTTTAAACAGGTGATGCGTGGTTTATTTACCATAATATCTGATTTGTGGTATTAACACAACATTGATAATCATTGTTTTTAATATCACGGTTATTGCCATATGTTGACTAGTATGTGGATAATCCAAAAAGGTGAAAAAACAATGAAGACCCAACTCTAGCTCACCCAAAAACCTAACATCACTGGGAAGAAAGTGGATCATGCTAAATAAGTAAATGAGTCTGAGAACTCGTATGAATTAGCCACCTCATATTATAGTCAATTGCCATGATATGGACAGTCCCAGGCAGTAGTACAGTAACTCTTGTGTCAGTGAAGAGCTATGTGCTATGGGTGGCATGTCCGGTATTTCAGACAGCCGTGACACACCCCCATTACAGTAAGGGCTGGTTCCATCCAGTTTCCTCTGGTGTACCAGGAGCCTTAACTCAGCACTTCTGACACTTTACATCGATACAGCAACACACCTGTCTCTGTCTGTCACACACTCATAAACTCTTCCTGACCATCTCACTAAACTGGCAGCCCTGCCCGCCCCACCCTACACCTGCCCCCAACTCTAATTACCCAACAACAGCCCACACACGCACATGCACATTCTTTTACCCACTTTTAATTAACCCACATTGCATGACCCTCATCCCAACAAGCACTCAAACACACACATAGCTAGACACAGGCTGGCATAAGTCAAAGGCACATGCCATCTAAACAACTGCAGGACTCACGTACATTACCAGCTGTCACAGGACATCTGCTCTGTCACCTGATGCCGGGGATTTTGGATTTGCGTAATACACGTTCCTAAGCCAACATCACGATTACATGAATGCCCATCACAGTCCAGACTGGTTTATTCTGGTAAGTGGTGGCTTTGCTGGAAAACCAGTTTGCCATGCCGGAGACCAGTAACTAGATAGAAAGACAGACAGACAGATAGAATGAACAGGTATCAGTTTGAAGTCCACATTTGTGGTGAGTAATGGCCTCTGTGTCAAGTTCTTGGGGTCCTATCTCATACCCAAGGTGCGGTTTTAACTCCTAATACCTGTAAACACTGTTTGTCCCTGTCCTCATTCCCATTAAAGCTCAGGTTTGGGGGGATTGTGGATCACGGAAATGAAAGCGTGATCTGATGAAACGAGAGCAGAGAGATTGAGTGTTCCTATCACAGGTTTTTAGGGCTGTCAGCACTGCCGTGGTCCCTGTAGAGGGGGTCTTGAAAAACACCAGGTGCCAAGGTTTTGCAGATTGAACTAATTCATTAGACTTTTTAAGGTTTTCTCATTTCTAGCCAATTAGTTTGAAACTCTAGTGAGCTAAAAATGGAACACTCTGGTTGTGTAGTAGCGAATGTGAATTGTGTGAACGTCTGAGAAAGACGAGCTTTAGGAAGAGGTGAATCTGGAGAACGGTTCCCTTCCTGCTGTGCATGTGTAATGATGGAAGAAAGCCAAAGAACACAGGGAAGACATAAAGCAGAAGATACTGCTCTGAGACTCCCTTTCCGTAGCTGAGAACATCGCAGACTAGATTGCCAGTGAAAGAGGAAAAGGGTCCAGACAGAATTTGATAATTTTGAAGGGAGCAGTTCACACCTTCTCCTTTAGACATTGTTCATGCGTTTGAAGCACCACCAAACCCAACACAAAGAGAGTTCTGTAAAATGGCAAGATATGGTCACCGTGAGTTTCCCAGGGAAGGCAAGGACATTTTTTTCTGTCAAAGACAAGTACGTCTTCTGTTAACTCACCCTTAAAATCAGGTTGGTAAGTATAACAAAATAATGGGTGCTCGACCAAAGCCAATCATATCAGAAAAACGTATGAGAAGTCTGCACACCAAAAAATACAATTTTATTTAAGTCTTTCACAAAATGTGGAATTTTTCGAGCACACATGCTCTTGACCCGTGTGCTCAAAATGTTATTTTGTGAACGTCTGTCAAAAAAAAAAGATGTTTTCGGAGCTTTGGTGTGCCGACTTTTCATACGCTTTTCTTAAGTATCTTAAGTCTCCAAAAATAAGTAACCGTAGTAAACTAGTTAGACATTAAATAGTATTTCAAACTATGCGATATACGCTAAAGGCTTAATAGGCTACTCAATTATAAGGGTAAATACAACTTGCCAAGTATGCTTAGAATACTTCATAATACTTTGAAGTGTATCAAGTACAAGTTGACATAGGCCAAATGTACTTAGACTTCTCTGTCAGTTTATGTCAAGTATTGGAATTTCAAATAAGAAACACATAAAAAGTAGACTAACGTGTACTTGCTATTATTGTACTAATAGAATACTTGAAAAAACGAGACGCTTTTATACAGTGGGATGTAAAATCGCAAGGTCAAGCACGTATTAAATCTTCCCAATTATTGTTGTCTCGCCGAAGCTTCATTTTCCGAACTTTTTGGCTCTCACCCGCCCACCTGGTTACGCTGACAAAGCACTTGAGATCATTTTCTAATGGTTTATGCTAACATTCAATTAGTCCTGTAACCGGTGCACCTCCCCGCAGTTAACCACTCGGAACCACAATCTTCCACAGGTTCCTTTTTTCAATTAAAAAACGCAGGGCTGAAAATTCGCCCGAGGGTCACCACAGTCAGATGATTTCCCTTTCTTTGTGACTGCCGCCTTTTTCCGTCTTCTTTCATAAGATTTTTCTCTGATGAAATGCACAACATTTATTTCAAAGGCTGCGTCACACACTTTTGTTCTGCAGACTCGCGTTTGAATCCATAAACAGAAGTTACCCAGAGCTTTGATGGCGAGGAAGAAGCGTTTGGTGATTGCAATAAACACAAGTCTCGTGCATCAGTGACATTTAGGCTTGAAATGTTTGGATGAGATGCAGTGTTTAGTCTTTTATCACCCTCTCATGTTTGCTGTGAAGAAATTCATCAGAGGTCACCACAGGCCTGTCAAAACATTCAACACATGGACGTTTGGCTGGGGGTTGACACAAAGAAAAAAGCGCTATAGACGACAGAAGAACAATTTCTAAGCAACCACGAAAAAGTCATTTAAAAGCCTCTAGTTTGCATATATCATGCACAGCGCTGAAAATATTGTGTTTTAACCTTAAAAAAAGAAGATAAATGTAAATGCGACACATTAGCTGGTAAATGTTCCATCGTTTTTGTCTGTTTTCATTTTAGCATTCCGCTTTGAACATCTACCTCATTAATTCAAACACCCGTCTCAACTGAATAATAACGATCGATAAGATCATTAATCTTTGAAATATATGATCACATATCTGTGGGCTGCCCACGGTTTCTTCCATTTGCATCCATATTAGTAGCAATGCGAATGAATCAGTCAAATGTTTCATTACTGTAATATTTCTGCCGGAGACTGCGGTAGGCCTACGTCCCAGTGTTCGTTTTGTAATAGCCTAAAAACCAAAAGGGCTCGCGAAAGAGATTTAGCAAGAATTGGAAGGTAAGTGATTTTGATCATATTTCTCTCTGGACGATGATTAATGGTGGTTAATGTTGTTTCTGCGGATGAAGGCTTAAGTTACAGCAGATGAGAACAAAAACTGCTACAGCTAACGTTAACATTAAAGGATTGTTGTTGCCTTTCTCGCAAAGTTGAATTCCAAGGTAAGTGCTATCTTGCATATTTAATTAAACTCAGTGATTAGTTAATTCAACTTCATTTTGACAAGTCGTGATCGGTTAGCTACAAGTTTACTGCACTGTTTACTGGCAAGAAATAGTCTCTTTACATCAAATATGTGACACAACTGAGTCAGGCTTGAGCTTTCATTTAATTTTCATTTGTCTCTAGACAATGAGTCTGTTACAGTAAATTGGAAAGATACAGAGCGCCATCTAACGTTACACATACAAATACAAAACAATGGAGAGAAAGGCAGCGATGAAGAGTGGTACTCTGCTGCCCCCCAGCGGTCAGAAGATAGATCACGTGTTTGTGGAATTGATCTATTTATTCATCATATATGCATCTTATCTATGTCTAAATATGATGAAGGTGGTACAATGTTTACATACGTTAAGGACCATTTTGAGACATCATTATTTCTTATATTTTATGTGTTCTCTGCTTCTTAGTTACAATGACCTCAGAAGAAGATGGAAACCTATTGGTGGAGAGCGTTCTGTCTGTTTGAGCACCGGTGAGGTGCACTACAACAGAAAATGGGTAGATGGTGCTATTTACATTCAAATCGACTAGAAAAACTGGCTTTCAATGGGATCATAAGAAAAGGGCTTCTGGGACAAATGTTTATGTTCACACATTTCAAATCATGTTTGACAGAAAATAATATTAAACAATAGATTGTTTTGGTTTAATGTAATTCTGAAAATTAATATTAGAGTATATTTTAATTCAATGTCAATGTATTTAGTGGAAGATTCTGTTTATTCTGTATAATAATTATACGTATTAATTAATGCAAGCTATACATGAAGGGTTTGGTTCCAAAATGAGATCACTTTTCGAAAATCATGTTTTAAATTATGTTATCGTGTTTTTATTGTGTTAGTTAGCTGTATTTTTTTTAAGTTGTTATGGTTTAAAACAAACCAACTGCAGTTTGATTGATATTAATTGGAATGTACAATCAAAAAAATATGATTATTGAAAAAAAAAGAAACAAGAGCTATCTCATTTTGTAACCAAACTCTTCATATATACCTTCAAAATGCAAGAAATTTTTATTTTGATAAATCATCCCTCCACACATAGTATATATAAATACAAATAATAATAAGTAGTCAGAGATGCTCATGTCATCATCTAAACATATTTTAGAAGTTTAACACGTGCAATAGTTAATTTTGTGCAAAATTACTACAGCAAAAAGGCAGTGATTTCCAAACATTTACAGTATATGTGTGTTTTCTACTATAAAAATGTTTTCTAATGATTCTACAGAGAATGAAAAATAAATTAATAAATTAATTATTTTTAGATTGTAATGAGAATAATCTTAAAACAAAAATTTTTAAAATGGTGATTTATACACTCTTCTTTTTGCTCATTAATTTGCTCATTTGAAGAAGAACAAATTATGCTAAATTCAATTTAATTATTTGAAGTGTTTCATTGCAATCCATCTTTAAACGAATTGATGGGGAGGACGTTACTGTGCTGTTCATGGCTGAATATTCCCTAAAATCAGTCAAACATTAAATCTGTCAGTTAGCTGCTCCATAAATAATGTCATGTTTTGCATGTTCAAATGTTTTATTCACACATTTTTATTGAATTATTGGTGCAGACTGTATTTTTTCAAATGTGTTGTCGACAGCCCTAAAAGGCATGTACTAAATGTATCTACTGTGCCTTCTCAGGAATATCAAATGGCAACATTATGGCAAGAAGCTTGACAAATCCCAGTTTAAGCTGACTGGCCAGCATTCATGAGCGGCTTATGGACACATCAAAGCTTGCTGTATTGGAGACCATATCATAAAACATGTAAATCCAGCAAAGTTAAAATCGGTGACTATTTTTAGCTAGTGTTTTTTTCACACATCAGTGGGTCTGTACTAAACCCTCCGCCTTCACAGAAACACAGGTTTACACTGCGCTTTGGCTGGATCACACTTGTCTCTCACCAGCCCAGCTTTACTGAACGCACTTGGAGGGATTGCTATGGCAACTGGTTGCTATGGGTGATGTGACACCACTACATGCTCATCTTGGTGAGGGAAAGAGGGAGTTGGACCACAGAGGAGAGGAATGGAAGCAGAGAGCAGCAGATTTTATTTTGATTGCTGAGCAAAATCGATGCGCCGGGTTGAAAAGTTGTGAAAACCATCTGTGTCTGGGTGGACGGGCGTGATGAAAGCTGTCCGTCTCTCTGGTTATTTTGGGTCTCCATCACCCACCCGCTGATGAATCCTCTTCACTAACAACAGGTGAGAAACTAATGCTTTCATTATTCTTACCTCACTGTATGTTCACAATGTCTCTGTTGGAACTGGCACAGCTGTCAGAACGCAATCTGGGGCTTTTAATATAGGAAACAATCTATATACACACTGCCACGTGAAAATTGCATAAATAAAACGAAGGAAAAAAAATGGAGACGTGTTAGTGCACGTTGTTTTTAGGAATCAAAAACCTTGAGTACCCAACGCCTGTGTGGTTGATTTTCAAGCAACGCATTGTATTCGTGCGATTGCAGGTTATTTGAGAGAAAGCTTCGCATCAGTGGCTCACACAACACCCTTGTTAGATTTAGGGAAATTGAAGCAGATATCACAGGGAGTGCCAGGGCTGATCGTGAGTGCTTGCATCAAAGAAGTGAACCATTGAAGGGTCACCGGCTGCCACAGAAACAGAATAGGTTTTAAGAATGAATCAGCCACATAAGATAAGATTCGTGTTTTGGAATGAAAATGGATTTAGCTGCTGTATTAGTTCTGTTTGATCGGAGAGATGTGTACTCAAGGCTACTTGTTGTCCTCGGCGACAACATTTTTTTAACGTGCATCAGTGTGCTGGAGTTATTGCATTGTGAAATATTGCTGTACACAGTAATAGTAGTCTTATGTAACACTGTCGATAGCAGTGAATTTGAGGCCTATGTTTATATACAGTATAGATGTATTGTACATGTGTGGTTGAAAGACTAATTTGCAAATTCGTCCTATGGTGTGACAGCAACATTTTGAAAAGAAACTAGCAATGGAGATAAATCTCATGCTATTTTGTATTATAAATATGAATAATATAAAACAATGTAATATGAACAGTTTGTTATGTATGATTTATTCGTCAACAACCAACGTGTCTGTGCAAAATTCATGTTTTTCTACATAAAAAACAACTTATCTTTAATAATGTTTAAAAAAAGCTATGTCAATGTTTGGGAAGTCAACTTTAATGTTTTTTGTGCAAAATAATACAACGTAGTGGCAATAAAAAACCTTAATTTTAGTATTCATCATATTATACATAAACATTTGAGTACAGTATCTCAGAATGTATCATAAAATCTATCATTTACAGTAATAAACACATACTGCCTTAAACACACATCATATAAACATATCATCAGTCACATGTACTATATGTGCGTATATTCCAATTCTTAGTACCTAGCTTTTTTTAACATTGAATGAATATATAAGATGACGTGATGATATTTCACGTTTAAATATATATTTTCTTGTGTTGGAATGTGTATTGTTGAAGCCGTGTTGTCTAAAAATCCTGAGTGAAATGTGTGTTTCTAGAATGGCTCTAAACAGGAACCTGTTGATTACAAGCGTGGTGAAAACGGCCTCGTGCCCCTGACCCGTGCCGGAACGCTGGAGAGGATGGCCGAACATCTTCACAGCAGCACGCTGTCTGCGTCTGGGGCCACCCAGCCCATCCCTTTCCTCACGCTGGAACAGAAGGCCGCCTTCGTCTTCGTGCTCCTGCTCTTCATCTTTCTGGGGCTGCTGATCGTGCGCTGCTTCCGCATCCTGTTGGATCCCTACAGCAGCATGCCGAGTTCCACGTGGACAGACTATATGGAAAAAGACACGTTTGACTACCGCATCGCCTGATGGTTACCTCACACACCACCTCAGAGCTGACTGTACCCCTCAAGTGTTGTTGTGCAGTGATGGTGGTTTCGTGTACTCGGCGGTCTTTAAAAACTGCACTTAAACATACATCGTGTTTGTATGTTGTTACAGGGTTTTTTAATGGCAGGTTCTGCGCTTGCAGATTTCACCACAATCCACTGATGTCACGTTCAGCATAGCTGAATAGTACTAGCGATGACTCATTTATGTTTTAAACCAGCCAAATAGCTTTATTATTGTAATTAACATTCTTTTCTACGTCCGAGGAACAACAAATAAAAAATTGCAAAATTACGAAGAAATTAGGTTAATCCACTTTTGAATGAATCATTCCACACTTATCATACGAAGCATGCAGCATTGGTTCGGGGATTATTAAACCCCTGAGCTCATCGGATGGAGACTTTCGCCTTATAAATCCGTGTGTTTACAGAATAGCAAGATAAACTGGCCTTGCTGTTATTCAGCTAAATGTCAATCAATGTACTGACCTACCAGCCTCTTTGGGCAATCTGAATGTTATGATTTGACAAGCTCTTTGTCTCCCCGCCTCTCTACAGTGTTCTTAATGGGAGTCTGATGTTCTCCAGTATTTGCCAATGGACTGTTCTTTCAGATGTTCGCCATCCTGGCTTTCAGCACAGTCTGGTTTTCCTGTGATTCGCTTAAAACGTACATGTTCAATAGAAACCAAGCTGAAATTAAACAGGTGCAATATGTGTCTAGCGTACAGAGAAGGTGGATATCGCCGTTTAGGTGCAACTTAGTTCTTGCTTTAAAGTCAGTACTGCGGAGGCAGGAATGTTCATCTGGGGGTTGTTCTTTACCCAGGACACTGATCTGCTGTTTTCACAATGCACATTGTGTCTTAGCTAAGTGCTGTGTCCTGTATATTTGAGCCTTTAAATGCAAAGAGATGCTGTCGACTTTATTCAAAGAGAAATGTGCCATGTAGTTTACAAGTGGCTTTTTGCTTTTTAATGTGCTTTTATATTTGTTTCGGAATAAAAAGATATGTTTACATCTCACCCGTGGAGTATCTTAATAAATAGCACTACAAAGCAAAATGTGGGGGGAAACGTGATTGAAAGGATTTTGTATGTGAGAAAGGATACGTATGTATGTTATGTATGGATTCCAATCACTTTTTCTTCACATCTACAGCTTTAAAAATGCAACCCTGCAAGCCAATAATACAACATTTAGATTCAATTAAAAGCCCTGATCAGATGGCAGGGGACACTCATCCCTTCACTCCGCCACTTCTCGGTCCAAAATCACCTCCTCCTGCTGAGAAAGACATCCAATCCATCCTCCAGCACAGCATGAAAACAACTTTAACCCTTTCATTAGCATTATGCTAACAGCAGGCACACACGCCAGTAGCAGCTTTCGCGGGGGGGCACAACGCCGGAAAACATCTCAGTCATCTGTTTTCATCTTGTCACCGTGTACAGATGTGCTTTCACTCAACCTCAGGACAGCGGTGATGGTTCCATTTTATAGTGCCACGTCTCAGAGGGGTCCTTTGGGCTTGAGAACAGCATGCTGGGGAGCAAAATGAATTAGGTGTGTTGTAGAGGGAAAAGTAATGAGACGTGTAATGTAGGCAAGGCCAGAGCTACTTCATCAAACTATTTGCTATTTAGGGTGGTGAGTTTCATAATGTTCCCATCGCAATGCTGCCAGAATCATAATTTATATTTACATTTGTTTTCTTGACACGTGCCAAATGACTACCAAAGGGACTCATGCCGTGGATACATGCAAGCGTTACTTCAGCTTGTAGTTGTAAATAAGCAAATAGGGTGAAGATGAGAACAAAAAAGATTGGATACAAAGCTAGAATGTGTATACAAAACATGGTTCCATTTTGGTAGATTTAATGTGAGTAATGTTACAGTGTAGAAAAAATCATCCACAATTCCCTTTTTCTTTTGATTCTAGATGGACTTTGAAGGATGTAGGGGAGACTGGGGCAAGTTTTAGGCTGGTGAATCTTTTTTTTAGAGTATATCTAATAATGGATTTTAGATTTATCACATAAATGTATCCATCATATAGATCACAGTCTATATTTCGTTTCTTTTTTATTTGATCACGTCTCTGTTAAAATAATATTCATATTTTTGGGATAAAAAACACAATAACGTTTACATTTCTTCACTAATTTCAATGGTTTCTAGGGTTCAAAAAGTTAAAAAAGTTTATTGGAATCTCCAGTTACGTTGAATCTTGATAGTTATACATTATTATACAATTATTTAGTGTCATATTGTGAAATGTACACTTGTCAAGCGTCTTTTTTTTCTTTTGTTAAAGTGATACGTCACCCAAAAAATTAAAATTCAAAGGTGAGTAAATGATGACAGAATTTTAATTTGTGGGTGAAGTATCACTTTAATAATTCTTGAGGGTTCCCAGATGTAATGTAATTTAATGTAGTGTGTATATTGAAGCATTTAAAGACGCTATTGACGCAACGACAGTGCGCGAGTCAGCGACTTCCCCTTTAAGAGCCTGTCCCTTTAAGAAACTTCACCTGGACACACCTGAACTTCCACAACGGGAGTTTCACTTCAAAAAAGGAAGAAAAAACATTTCAGAAAATATAACAGCGTGTGCCGCAATCGGGGTGAGCACAATAAACAAAAATCAAAACATTTTTAACCGTGATTTTTTTAAATGTTCCGTTGTCCGTGTGTTTACAACGCGTCGTCTTGTTTTGACGTATATATTAGCTATGGATTCACGTCGCCCTGCTAAATCTCTTTTACTTTATACAATTTTTATGGGTAAAGTTCAGATCAAATGTGCCATGTCGAGTGTTAATGCTGTCATCTATTGTTGATCTTATAAACTCGGCCTGTTTGTGATCATGTGTGGTCTTGTTGTTTTGGGGCCTAGTGGCTGCGTCACACATTTCCGACACATCCTCCTCTATAACTTGACATTTGTTATAGTTGAGAATTTTTGGCGGAATGTATGTATTCTTATGATAAATAATCTAGTTCTTGATGTTTAATATTAAAGAGTTATTTGCATTTGGATGCGACGTGCTAAATAAACAGTCTTTACTACAATTATGGAGATTTATTTACAGATAATTCAGTGTATAGCTCAGTTTTTGTCTTGACATGTACCATGATTTGTTGTTATAGAAACTGTGGTTTCTTTAATGGCAATGGTTCGAATAATACTACATTTTCTTAAATTTTATGCTGATCCATTGTAAAAAATGAACTTGTATAGCGTGCATACAATATGCTTAGTTAAGTGAAATAAACCCTTAATTTTCTTGCTCTGTTGTTTTCTTTCGAGACTCATAAAAGTTATGCAATTAATAAAATATGAAATGTTGATTCTCTTACATTGTTGCTTTTTGTAGTTTCTCAACATTGCTCATTTTCATAATATCTGTCTTCAGGCCTTGGAAAGATGAAAAAGGGCGCTCCTGCAAAAGTTGCAGTGCCCCAGACCCCTGAATGGGTTGCAGATGTGGACAATCTAACAAAAACCACAAACAGCACAGAGGGTTCCAACGCAATAAGGAAATATGCAGATATGGAACCCAGTACCCAACAGTGGCCCGAGAAGAAATCTGAACCACAAAGCACAAGCAAGGACGGAGAGACCACAAGCGTGAGATCCGATTGCGTCTCGCTCCGAGGTGGAGTGAGCAGGACTGAAAGCGAAAGGGAGGAGTTTGGGATGGGAGAGAAGCAGAAGATAGGTGAGGGATGGATGGAGACAGATGAAAAAAGGGCTTCCGAGATGGAGCAGAGGAATGGAGTGAAAAGCATCCCTTACTCGGAGATAGAGGTGGAGGAGGAGAATGTTATGCCAGAGAAAGCAGCTGGAGTGTTTAATACCAGCGTCACCGTTCTGCGCACCACCAGCCAGTCGGAATATCCCCGCGATAGAGTTGACGACTGGAGAGGTGGTGAAGAAGAGAAAAGCCACTTCCTGGGGACACACAGTACGCATGGAACACCTCTAGAAGAGCATTACAGAGACTGGCCTATTGAGAGCGAACCATACTGCTGTAAGTAGATATTAAACCTACACCTTTACAGTTTTGAGTGATCTGAAATGAAACTTATAGATAAAAATATGAATGGTCTGATATCTCGCTCTCTTCCAGGTATCTATGACAGGTCGAGTCGCCAAGCCCTTAAACTGGGAGCATCTATGTTCTTTTCGGCTTTAATCTTCCCACTATTGGTGTGGGGTGGGTTCGTCTTCCTCCCATTTGATGCCCCTCCACTCGACAGCGCACCCCTAAGGCTGGTCTACACATTGCGCTGCTCTGTTTTTGCAGTCATACCTATTGTGCTCGGTAAGCCGGAGGCGTTTTCTTGCATATGGAGCAGTGATTTGCTTTATAATATATACAAGAGTTTGGTTCCAAAATGAGAAAACTCTGTTTTTTCTAATCATGCTTTTTTTTTATTGTGCATTCCAATTAATATCAATCAAACTGCAGTTGGTTTATTTTGATTGAAGCCATAATAACTCAAAAATGACAGCTAACTAAAAACATCATAACATAATAAAAAAACTTGATTTTTGAAATATTAAAAAAACTGAGTTATCTCATTTTGGAACCAAACTCTTTGAATATACCTTTTGTTTCATTCAGTCCTGAAATCATAAACGGCATTATAATGACAACAGTATTAAGAAGTAATTTGAGGCTGTCACTCATTTTCTCATTTTCTCATTCTTAGGTGTGTTGGTACTAGGCGTGTCCCGTCTGTGGTATCGCTCCTTGAAGCCGCGATTTGAGAGGGAGAGTGAAGTTAAACAGGTTGCTGTTCACCAGCGCTACGTGGAGGACTCCATCTCCCTCTTTCTTCTTTACTTTTTGCAGCTGGCTGTCATGGCTGCCTACCTGAATCAGGATCTGCTCAAACTGGTTCCTCTTCTCACCATCGTCTTTGCATTTGGCAGGTACATACTGAATCTCATGAAGGCCACAAGCCTTCCGCAGATTCACATTTCGCGTCTTTTGCGCGCGTAGGTTCGGTCTAGTCTGCTGTGATTGGTCAACCGCGTAGAGTGTTACAAATGGAAGTTGACGGCATTACACCGAGTGACGCAAATCTGACAAGGAACTGAAATTAGAATGACAGATGACTTCCCTTTTGGCTTTACAACTTTGCAGACTGCTTACGTTCACACACAGCAACATAATTTAAAGGACATTGTAGTAGTTACTCTTTAATTCATTACAATAACACGTATTGTTTTTTTGGGCAAACCAATAAATGTTGAAAATTGTGTTTTTTTTTTGTTTTGCACCACAGACTGATTTACTGGATCGCAGCAGTGTGCGACAGCAGCATAAGGGGTGTTGGCTTCGGGTTCTCCTTTCTTCCGATGCTGGTCATGCTGGTGGCAAACCTCTACTTCATCTTCCTCTCAGATTCTGCAGGTTCTCTGTTTGCACAAGACGTCCCCGAAATACCAGTTCCTCCAGTCAAGCAGAGGTTTTGGGGCTAGAACAGCCACATCGGACTCCTTTGCAACTGGATATCTCCAATCTTAGAGCCAGCATATGTGCATTGGACTACAGAACATTTCTGTTTGAAAATCTCTAATCTAACTGTGATTTTTTTCGCGTGTTCCTCTTTTCTATTCTTGAGTACTGAAATGTATATAATGACTAGGTTAACTGCCAGAATGCCTGTCAAGCTGCCAAGGTGGGCTGAAGAATAGAGATGGGGGTGGAATAAAGAGGGAGGGAGTGGAGCTCTTTTTGCAGGACGAACTTATAAATAGAAGTGAAAACTTTAAACCCAAAGCTGCAGTACGCTGAAGGACATTAAACTTACCTTAGTGGAGCCAAAACCAAATCCAGAGCAGATGCAGTGTAAGGTTTTTAATCACTCAGAAGAGCTCCAGATGGACTGGTTTCAAATTCTCAACTATTTTATTCTTCAATAAGAAGAAATGAATATTTATTCCACAAATGTGTATTTTGTATGGCTAAGCTCTATGCATTGTTTACTTGTTCAAGGCACCTGGAAGTATTGTGTTCATTGCCTGCCCAAGCATGTCATTTTCCACAGGCGCTTCTTTATCTCCCTCTTATTTAAGGGAAGTGTGCTGTTTACAGCTAGCACGGTTTAGAAATAAACGTTTAACACAAAACCATATAGCTTTAGAAATCTCTAAGATCTTGTAAAATGATATTTTCATGCTAAAGCTACAAATCTGTTATAATGTGTTAACATATTTACAGAATTCTTTATATTGTCATAAACATTGTTAAACCGGATGTATTCGTGAAATGGATGGTTTGGCATGTTTTTGCACTTTATATAAAATCCCCAAAAACAATCCCATCAGCGGTCGGTTTACAGGTACAAACCTGTTTAACTGGTTTCAATATTTTTTGTCGGAGGGCAAAAAGTATTTCCTGATACCTGCTGTCATCTGATATGCGTTCAAACACATGTACATAGACGACAGACCTTCTAGACCTTACGAGCACTTTGAACATCGTCACTTTAATCATTTTAACCACTACAAATAAAAAGCAGCATGACCTCTCAAGGCAGAAGGAAACACGGCACTTGTCTGTTTCGGATGAAGGAGAATTGCCCGTTTCGAAAACTGAGGAGAAACAAGTGCTGTGGTAAGGTCGATAACAGCACGATTAAACTTATAACCCTTAACTGTTTTACTCGTGCTAACTAAACTTACAACCCCCCGCTGCATCCACAATACTTGTTTGTTTGACAATTTGATAAGTTTGCCGTGATAAAGTGGTACAATGTTGACCTGCTGCTATTTTGATTGCTCGCATGTTGATCTTAGTGCATACTGTCGGTCGGAAGTTGCATATCGTCACGCAATACTATACTTCTTGCATTGTCCAGACTCGATGAACTCGGTCGTGCTCGCTGGAGGACAATGGGGAACAACTCCGACGATGGCAGGTACCTCCGTGTCAAACGGGGTTATTAACGCAGCTGTCAGTGTTGAGACGTTTCCGAGACCCCCAAACCTGCAGTCGCCCTCCCACCCGCAGGAGGAACTCTCAGGTTTGCCTATTGAAATGTATATGGTAATATGGAATACAAGATAAAACCGTTTACAAAAAGTCGGTTCTAATTAATGTGCCTATATAGACCTTCATTTTTCTGTACTGTTCTGCCTGACAAATGTGCAATATTCTTAAAGCAAAAGATACTTGAATTGTATAAGCATAGTATCATTATTGTATTCTATCTTGGAAAAGGCAGTCAGTTATTACAATAGATGCATTCAATTATTATTTGTTTTATTTAAACAGCGATGGACACAGATATAGGCCCCTCAACCTCAGCAGCCAGGCCAAATTACATGGTGTCAGGTACAGAAGGACGTCCCAATTTTAGCCTCATCAACCAGCAGCAGCACAACAGCGACACCAGCATGGGTAAGAGAAGATGCTCATGGACCAAGACTGTATTAGTGGTGGTTAATACTTTGTAAATGATCACTTTAAATTGCCCACGAAGTCTGTGTCAGTTAGTATTAAAGGGATAGTATACTTCAACATGAAGATTACATTCATCATTTACTTACAATCAGTCTTTGTGCCACAGAAGAGAGTCAATGACAGAATTTGTATTTAGGGGTGAACTTTGCTTTTAAGACAGTTAAACTGAATACCTGTCATTAGTTATATAATAGTAATATTTCTACTGGGAGTTTACATAAAAACAATCAAGTTTGTCAGGATGGTGGTCAAGTGAATCACCTTAATCGCAAATAAAATGTCTGGTCTTAATTTAGCTTTTTTTTCTGTCAGATCTGGACAGTGGCGTGGACCCCGAGACAGGAGAAAGAGCTCAGGGGTGATATAGTAAAGCGCAGATCTGTGTCGAGTGATGTCATTAATTGTGCATGGTGGATTTTTCACAACACACTTCAACTTGAGTAATTTGCATAAATGTGTATGTCACTGCCTCGGTCAGACGCTGCATAGTGTTCGAAGTAACTGGAGGAAAGGGCAGTTGGTGCGTCTACAACTTGTTTTTAATGCCTGCTATGTTAAGGTATTAAATGAAACGCACCATATCTGCATATATTCTGGGTGATTCAAAGGCATAGTACACCCAACAATGTAAATTCGGTCTTCATTTTCTCACCCTCAGGTTGTTCCAAACCTGTATAAATTTCTTTGTCCTGCCGAACACAAAGATATTTGGAAGAATCTCAATAACCACACAGATTTCTCCCCCATAGTATTAATTTTCCCTATATGGCAGTAAATAGGCGATGAGCTCTGTTTGCTTACTGATATTCTTCCTTTGTGTTCAGCAAAACAAAGATTTTTTTAAGTTCGTAACAACCTGACGGCGAGTAATTGAAGACAGAATTTACACGTTTGGGTGAACTATCCCTTTATAGTTTACCGACCATGCATACACTTCCTCACACATCACATTTCTTTTTTAAAGCTAAATGACAATAAAACCTTTTGCAGGTGGTGATTTACAGGGAGAATATTTAAACTGTTTTTAATGCACTGTTGACCAATTGTTAACATCCACTTGTATATAATGTAAATGTGTTTGTTAGCGCTCTTAATTTTTTGTAAATACAAAGTACCTGCTTCTGTCATGTTGTTCTAAGATTTTTGGCAAAATACCTGCATTAAATATTGTACATTTTTAGTGACGTGGTGTTTACACTTCAAATGTTTCCTTAAGTGCTATTATTCTTAAAATTGACAGACCTTACAATGTGTTCTTTTAGGGAACAAAAGTGAGTAATGGTCTGACAAGACAAAAGTAACTTCAATCTCAGCTGTAAATTTAAATAAAATAAAACCACAAAGCATAAAAAGAGTCTGCACAACAAGATTAGATGTTAGATTTTAAATTTATCACCGGTAGGAAATACAAAGTAACAATACCAGCAAAGTGAAGCACAGAGATACTATAACAAGCACATCCTATTTCTATTCAGGGTTGTTTAATTTGCCAGAGGGGGAAAAAACTAAATGAGGGTAGAAGAGCTTCTGGCCTAATGATACACAAAGCAACAGTGCAAATGACTTTCTGAACACGTTCTGTTTGAGAACAGTGTTCTGCACACAAATGCTTGCGTATGTATGGTCTTCCTTTGCTTCATTTCACTCATTATTTGCAAGCAAAGCTGGCGATCTTAAAACTGTTCTTCTTGTATGCTTCATTCCTTCATCCTTTTTGCTGAATCTTGCACCTTTACTCCTCCATCGGTGCTCCACCTGTCTGGCCATCTCCCTTCTTCTTATGACCAGAAACAATGTCATCAATGCGCAGTAACAGGATGGCCGTCTAAACAAGAGAGAAAGAAATGGACCATTACAGGCATATCGGAATGCATCCCCATTTAAAAAAAAGACACTGAATTGTATGGCCTGCTTTATGATGAGGCATTTATGATCGTCATACACATCTCCTACCTCCACTGCTGTCTTATATGTTTGGGCTTTAACTGCCAGAGGTTCCCAGATCCCTAGTTGCTCCATATCAGCCAGAGTTCCTGTCTCTCCATTGACCCCCCATGAGGTGCTGCCCTCCAGGGTGTGCTTGGCCTGAAATAGCAGTACAAATGCACTTAAACACGACAATCACATACTCGAGAGAGAGGAAGTAGCAGACAGTCAGGTGAACTAGCAGCAACATGCAATCCAGGATTTTTAAATAGCTTCGGTAAAATAAAAATGGACCTCTTACCCTAAGAGATGTGAGCACACGAATTGCTGAGGCTCCACAGTTCTGGATGAGTGTACGCGGGATAACCTCCAGCGCGTGAGCCACAGCCCGGTACGGCCACTGCTCCACACCGGTCAGCGCTCGTGAGCGCTCTGTGAGCCGGTGAGACACCACCATCTCAACCGCCCCACCACCTGGCAGCAGATGAGGGTCCAACAGCACGTTGCGACATACCTGCATGGCATCCTGTAGATTCCTCTCCACTTCCTGAGAGAGCAGAGAGAGATCATCCGTCAAACTGAGACAAGTCAATTAACCTGAGCAAGATCCCCTGAAATCTGCCTAAACCCACAGCAAATTCCGGCTGAGTTAATCAAACATTCAATAGTGTTGAAAGCTATTACTGAAGGTGGCTCGGAAAACTGAGAATTTTGGGAGACCTTTTATATCGATTAAAACAAATGCTTGTTAATTGCCCGATAAGCATTGCAATGTCATGCGTCTTCCCTCACCGCCAAGATCTCTTTGCTGGCTCCTCTCAGCAGGATGGTACAGGCTTTGGGGTCTTTGCACTCGGTGACAAAGGTAAAATACTCATCGCCAATCTTTTTCACTTCAAACAGGCCAGCTCCTGTACCCACATCCTCTTCACGGAGCTCGTCTGTCCTACTCACAATACGTGCCCCACACGCTCTAAAACCAAAAATAAACAGAATACAAATTGAATTGTCTTGTAATGAGCCACCAAGCACTCAAGAATACGACTACGGCTGTTTCTGCACCTTGCAATACGGTTGTTGTCTGTCTTTCTGACACGGCGGATTGCAGTGATGTTTGCTTTCACCAGATAGTGCTGAGCCAGATCTAGAGAGAGGACAAACCACAAATATGAAACTCCCGTTCTGATATCACCACATCAACACACGAATGTGGTAGTGCTCATTTGTACCTGAGATGCCCTTCTCAGTGAAGATCAGGTCAGGTTTAAGACGGATGATTTCCTCGCAGATCTGCTGAATGTAATCTTCCTCCATCTGCAGGATGCGGGCAAAGTCTTCCTCACGAGTGATTTCAATATCAGTCTAAAGAGAAACATGTTGAGTGGTCAGTTTTAAAGTCTATACAAGCAGCATTCACAGACAGATTTTGGTTTGAGGCAACTGCTCACCTGACTCTCACCCTTCTTGTACTCCAAAGAGCAGTCCAGGAGCACAATTCTGGGGTTCTTGATGAGTCGTCGCATACGGGAATGAGTTACATCCTTATTTACCATCACCCCCTTTAGCACGCAGGAGTCCTCGATGAAGCCACCAGGCACCTACACAGGCACACAAGCAATTGTATAGAACTTAGAACTGCCCTGTTTACAAGCATTGGAATCATTAGTATTAACTAAACCTGGAATGCTCAAAAATACTATTTTATTTAACGACTAGTGGGCAGCCTCAAGGACCACATTTTTAATAAACAGTCATGTCAAGCAATGTTTAAAAATGAACGGTATATAGTTTTATTTAAAAACAGCATACAACAGCAAGACGCAACAGCAACTTGCATTAAATCTAAGCAAATTAATGTTAATTCACAAATATGCATGGAGCATAATTTATTTTACACGCAATCCTAAACTCCTTTGACTAATTTGTTCAAGTTTTCATCATTTGCGGGTTAAGCGCCACCCAGTGGATCCATGATATAACAACGCTTAGAAAATATTCAGAGCGGCTTGTTTTATTAATTCATTAAAATATCGATATTTGGCGGAGTGTATCGATTCTCGTATCACATGAAGGAGGACGATGATACATCGCCATATTGATATATTTTCACACCCCTAATAGAGAAAGTGTGAAATCTATACAAAAATGCCATTTCCAGTTGTGACCTACCTTTTCAACTTTGGCATAATTCTTGATGTCAATCTCTTTACGTCCATTCTCGTCCAGCTCAACAGTACGAACGGCATCAAGAGCGATGTTGCAGGCCAGGGTGGACCAGCGGCTTAGAGCTTTGGTGTTGATGGCTGAGTTTATTATCAACAGCATCATATCCCGATTATTCACGTCTATTGGAGTGCTGTGGGAAAAGGAGATAAAAGAATCACATTAATGAAATGTGTTAACCCTAGGGACTTATCACACGAGTGCCCCAGTGAACTATTAAATACTGAATAAATATGTGCGTGTGTGGGATTACCTGATATCTTTGAGTATGTTCAGCATGTCGTCCAGAGCCTGTCTGTATGCACTGATCACCACAGTAGGATGCATCTGCTGTTCCAAAAACTGCTCTGCCACTGACAGCATCTCGCCCGCTGTACAGTCACATACGCACAACACGGTTGATCAGTGGAAGCTACACTATGTGCTCTTCTCAGTTTCTCTACAAACATAGTACCTCGAGTACTATGAGAACTGCACTTAGAGAACTGCATAAGCATCTTAATGTTTGGTTTGAACAGTTTTTTGGAGGCAGCAAAATTACTTTCACTAAAACCAATCCCAGAATGCATTGCATTAAAACTATATCAAAGTGGGTGGACAAGGAAAAAATATTGCTTCTCTGATGCATTCTCTTAAATTTCAAGATGAATCATTTAGTGTTTGCGGCTTATTACTTGATGTATAAATAAGCAGCACTAAACATTATCTGTAACTTACTTAAGACAAATGCAAAGAACCCCAATTCAGATCAATAAAATCAAAATGTTTTACATATAAATGTATTTTGTATGGTTACACAGATTTGACAGTACCGACACAGAAAGGGCAAAGATAACACTCACCCAGAATAATTACAGAAGTGGTCCCATCTCCAACTTCCTCGTCCTGCGTACGACTAATTTCAATCATGGATTTGGCAGCTGGATGTTGGACCTGGATCTTAATGTGACAGAAAAATGTAATAAATTTGTAAGAATTAAATCGTCCACAAAATCATTTCTAAGCTCTAATATGGAATTCTTCATTACCTCTCTCAGAATAGCATTGCCATCATTGGTCATAACGATGCCACCCATCGGATCCAGAAGCATCTGCAGGAAGACATCAAAACTTTTCAAAAAACATTTTTATAAAGGGCTATCGCACACAACACATGGGATATCAATGTTTAATCTGTGCATAACGTACGCTACTTTGAAATATAGGTTCACTTCACAAAAATGTTTCCATGATCTTAAAAATCAGCGGATCTGAAGGTGTATGCATGACTGTTTTAACGTTTCTTTTGAAGACAAAAATATAATTTTACCAAAAAGCAACTAATAAGAGCACAGGCAGTAGCTCCTTATTAAGGGGGGAAATTATAAATAAAGCCTTGTCAGCCTAAACTTTTGAACATAGAGTATATTTTCCTTTAGAAGCATACCTTCATCATAGCTCTTGGTCCCAGACATGTTCTGATGACATCTGCTATGGTCTTAAAAAGAAAGAGAAAAAATGTTAGTGGATTTCTTCCGACATCTGACACGCTTTCTCAAAAAGGTAACGGACACACCTTAGCCGCATTGATGTTTCCTAACTGGACCTTCCGCCCAGACTCTCTCTTGATGTTCTGACCTGTTATGGGCAGAAACAGCACGAGTGTGCATCAAACCATCTCACGTTTTTTTTTCATACAACATTTAAGCAAATGTCTAAACACGTGTTAACTTGAAGCATTAATATGAAGTAGGTATCATTATCTTTCTATGTAATTATTTGAGCAGGGTGCAGCTTTAGGCAGCACATCCTCAATCAATGCGCATTTAGCCTGCTGCTAACCCATTTACAATCTTACAACTGCCCGTTACACAAAAGCGGCGCCACAATGGATGACTAAGAAATGAGCGGCGTTAGTTTCATTGTTGACTATGCAACTTCCAATGTTATTTTTAAAGTAAAATCACTAATAACGAGCACTACTAGCCATGAAGCTAATACAATGACTAATCTCAACAGTGACATGAGCTTGTCAGACACGCGAGGCCCCCGTGCCACACCAGTTAGCCTAGCATTCCAGCGTTGACGCTATAATTTCCTGCTTATTTTAAAAGCTACAGATCCGGTAGCTTGTCGTGAGCAAGGTACAGTTGTGTATGCATAAATATGATGGTGAAATCGGAACTCACTAAGCACGAGAACCGGTCGACCCATCATCTTCGCGGCGTGGATTAGCTCACCGGCACTAGACAACGAGCACAGCGGTGAAAGGAAAGGATGCACGAGGCGTAACTGGGGATGTCGTCACACAGCGGACCAATAAGCAACCGAGAAATGTTGACATACCCTGATCTCAACCAATCACAAATGGTGAGGACGCTCCCCTGGAGGAGGGTCTTAAGTGGAGGCGATATGAAAAGTTCTCGAAAGAAGCCCAACAGAGCAATGAGCTTCCACAACATACTCAGTTATTTTCAGTTTAGTTTGAATAAATACTTGAATTACAATAAACATTGAAATAGTGGGTAGAGACTGACTGTCCACAACATCTTTTACATCTAATGTATAAAAACATTTATTTAAAAAAAACAGATTTTAAGTATCAAATGAGGGTATTGTATAAAATAAAAAAGACAATACAAAAAAGCCAGATAAGGAGTTTATCTATTCGTTTATTACTGTGTGCAAACATGAAACACTGTAATTTAAATACATAAACACAGTTTAGGAATAAGTGTCAAACTTCTAAAAGATTTGCTAGACAGGTAGAAGTTGTCTCTCCTGTCTTACAGATGTTTGATTAGACATGACAGACATGAGGAGGTAGTAAAGGTACCTTTTCACAGACTGTAATTACACAGTCATATAAACCTACCAAATCTTATAGATATGCTTTATGGTTATATTTAAACAAACCATGAACAGGTTTATTTAAAATAATAATGTACATTACAAGAACATTGAAAACGTGTAAACTAAATATTAAGGTGTTTTGTAATGATGTAACACATAAACTTAATTTAAACAGAAGAATTCAGGCAAAGGTGTAATTTGTCTGTAATCTTTAAACATATTCTTTGGAAAAAAAATATTTTTGACCTGTAAAGCGACTGTGCAAACATTCTGTGTATAATAGTCCATTACCAAAACAAATATAAAAACAATTTAAATGTGTATTGATTGTGATATACATTATCATGCAGAACTTTTCGGGATGCTATGGTAACATGTATGACCTATAAATCTTTAAATAAAGGTTGTACAAAAGAAAGGGAATTACATTTTCATGTATACAGTGATTTTGCAAACAACGGAGAATGAAAGAAAATTTTGCCAACTTGCAAAAGGCAGCAGATTGTTCAATAACTAATGTTTTAAAAAAATATTTCAGCATTAAACGTTTAAACAGCATTCCTAACATTTAACAAGTGACTTCCTGCTTTAACAGTAGGGCTAATGTTGTGCATTGACGATCCCATTCAATTTGATAGTGATCAGCTGCTTTTAGCTTTGGCGTAAATGAAAAGACTGAAGATCAACTGATCACTTCAGTGTAGTTCTGTGCATTTCTCCACCGCTAAATGCAATATCTAAATTTTTCTTTACAGTTCGTCTCTTGAGTCGTTTAAGACGAGCGGATTGGTGGCCTCTTTTTTCAAGTAGCTGATGAAGTCACCAACTTCACGACCACCCTGCAAAGAAAACATGTATGAGTAACATAGCTGTAGTTAATATGCCTTTGACCTGTCTTATGGGTGTATGTGTTTGTGAGTTTCACCTCATATCGTAGTGGTTGGTCTTTTTGTCCAGAGGGTACAAAGTAAATTGTTGGAAAGCTATAGAAAAATAGGCAGTGAATCAACAACAACAACAACAAAAACAGCGCAATGTCAAAATCTGTTGAAACAGACTATAAATAGATTAGAGTAGACAGATAGAATGTTACCCTTGGACGTCAAAATTTGGAGGTACATCATTAGCAGAGGCATCCATTTTAGCTATAACAATGTTGGGGTCCCCAGCGAGCTAAAACAAAAAAAAAGAAATTTACCATAGTGGCATTACTTAAACTTAATCCCACTTTCTCTTTGCAGAAGTTAATGCAAAGAAATGTGCAACCACTAACACATGGCATATAGAACAACAAAGCCATCTGTCAAACCTTTTCTCCAAGCTCCTTATATTTGGGCTCCAGGTTCTTGCAATGGCCACACCAGGGAGCGTAAAATTCCACCAACACATCCTTCTCTGGATCGTTTACAATCTCATCGAAATTGTCAGCAACCACAATCTGTGGTACATTAATTAACAGACATGATATTTAAAATTAATTCATCACACCACATCAGATATAATAGACGGACAGTCTTTTCCAAGTCCAGTACACAGTGTTTGTGATCTACCTTGACAGGGCCATCATTTGACTCTGGGACAGCCTCAGTCTTAACATATCTCTTCAATCTGTTAGAAAAGTAATCCTCCAAGAACCCCTCCAAGGACTTCCCATCTCTCCTGAAAATACACACAAAAGAGCCTTTCAAACAAACTGAATGAAGTACTAAAGACTTGTGAACTCTAATCTGTTGTGTATATCGTACTGGATTGCTCATAATTCATAAAGTGTGGAATAAAAGCGCATGTAGCTGGAAGAGAATGTGTAAACACAGAATGTGAATGAGTCAAACACAGACTGTGCTGAAAGACTCACGTGAATTCCTCCTGCATGGTGTACTTGTGTCCTGCTCTTGTCCGGATGGTGACGAGGGGTAAATCTCCTTCCTCTGACTGACCCAGACCAAACTCCACCTCAAGCTCATCCTGGAACTCCTGCCGATCTGCCACTGCGAAATTCAAACCTCGACCCTGGAATTGTGTCGCCACCTTCATTATTCTGTGAAAAAATGAAATAATGTAAAACATCAATGGTGCTCTGTATAAGTCTATGTGTTGAAAAGTGTGAATCCTCACCTGTTCCTCCAATAGTTTGTGCCTTTTGGATTCCGTAAATAATCGACATTGTAATACACTGTAAGCAGGTCACTTTCCCTCAGACCGTCCTTGTTCTCATTGGTCAAATGTGGACAGAGACCAAATCTATGAGAAGGAAAAGGAGAAAGTAAATATAAATTTGGAAAGGCAGAGATGGTATATGGGGTTGCATCTCTGCACACATACACGTTGTCTCTGATAAATGTTCGCAGCAAGGAAGTCGAAACTGTTTCAGTGTATTTCACAACGCTGTCCTCAAACTTGCTGTTCAAGCGTGGGGGGCGAAACAACAGAACAGACCTGCCAGAAACAGAGACGCACATGAAAAAACACATCAAATGCTTAAAATTCAAATACAGTCTACATGCTTTTTCATACATACTCTCCATCTACCCCATATTTCAGGCCGGTTCCCAGATCAGTGGAATGAGCAAATCGATAGCTGTCGCTCAGGACACTTGAAATCTTGAGAAACTCTGCCAGCTGTGCACTGTCATCCCCAGTGAAAAATCCTGTGGTGTAGGCAAAAAATGAACCAAACACTTGCTATTGTAAGGAATTTGCTAAGTTTTATTTATTTGATTTTTGCTGGAGTAAAGATTGTTGCAAAGATATTCTGGCACGTATAACAATACAAACTCAACTCACCCACCACACTGGCCTCAAAGTTGTCAACAAAAGAATCCAAGTCTGCTTCACTGTGCAGAGTCACAGAACTCGGCCCAGCATGCTTTTTCATGTAGCTTACAATTCCAGCTGACAAGACCAAAGAACAACAGAGTTATTACAATTGTATATATATATATATATATATATATATATACATACATATGTTAGATATGATAAACTGAACAATACATATATACATATACACAAACATCTACCTGCGGATCTGGGCCCATCATAGGATCCAGTTTCCTCTCCATTGCGGAAGATTTTAAGTGTGGGGTATCCATTCACTCCAAATTTCTCACAGGACTGAGTGTTCACTGTGCAGTCAACCTAATAAAACACGGTGGAAATATTGAGTTATGTGTATGCAAAAGGTCATGAAATAAATAACCCATGTGTAGGAAGTAGTTGGTGATGATGAAGACTGAAGAGACCAAAAACTACACCACAGTCAGTGTTAAAAAGTATTAAAAAGGCTGCAGATCCTGAACTGTGAACAGTAAGACAGCTGTATTGCGTGTCACCTTTGCCAGAGCCACCGTCCCTTTCAGCTTTGTGGCAGCAGTCTCATATTCTGGAGCAAGCCTCTGGCAGTGACCACACCTGTAACGCCAGGCATAGTCATGTTAATGATACATGGTGTTATTAAATGCCTACACTACACAAAGACGAACACACATTAAGATAATTAGAGAACAGTAACCCTTGTAGTACAAAAAATTAAGATTATAACTAAACGTTTTGAGGTTTACAGCTGTCAAAATTTGTAGGAGTGGCAGAAGCCCTTGCTTTTATTGACTTCAGCACATTTGCAGCCTCAGGACATCACTTGATTCTCACATTGGTCTGTCTGGTGTGATCTCGGTGCACCATTCCTGTAATCTAAATGATTTGTTAATGGACAACAAGCCTTTTTGGGGGACTTTAATGATTTAAAATTACAGCGAAGAAACCCACTACAGTTGGAAGAGACTGTAAAAGAGTGGATGGATGAATCACATCAAAGCAATGTCAACTGCAGACAAACCGTCAAAGTCAGTCAAAACAAAGGCCTTTACACGCTCTCACTTCCTACAATTTTTTTTACAGCTTTAAGTCTCACAAGGGTTGAAGTGCATTGCAAATGCTAGTAGAACAGCAAACCCACAGCTAACAATCCTTCACATTTGAAAGAATAACAATATTTCAGAAGAAAAATTGTGTTAAACGGATAGTTCAACCCAAAAATAATTTACTCACCCTTGTGTCATTTCAAACCTGTATGAATTTCTTTCTTCCGCAGAACACAAAAGAAGATATTTTGAAGAATGTTGTTAACTGGCCCCCATTCACTTGCATTGGTTTTGTGTCCATACAATAGAAGTGAATGGGGGCCAGTGCTGTTCGGTTTACAACTTTCTTCAAAATATCTTCTTTTAGGCCTCATAAAGCTTTGAAATTACAGAAATTACATTTTTTGGGTGAAATATCAATTTAAATAGTTAAATAAAATATTTTTTCTCTAATTTTGATCTGCGACATATTACGGGTTTTAATATTGTTTAAATAAAAAACACTATCAAATTTAGCATCATTGTATTACAAATTTTGGACTCTGTGACTGTGTGCATACAATATAACCCAGATTTACTGACAGTCCCATATAAATACCAAGAAACAATGATGAATTGATTCAGCTAACGTTAACTGTGTAACTTGTTAACCAAACTGCAAAACTGAGACCCAGGTGCTATTAAAATAATACTGTTTAGTGACACATTTATTAAACCAACAAATCGTCTCTGGGACATACCAGGGTGCGAAGAACTCCACTAGCATTGTCTCGTGCATGGCTGTGGTCTGATCAAAATCCGAGTCTCCGAGCTCCAGCACATCGCTGCCCTCCGCACACAAGGTGCCCAATACAAGACAGGTAACAAACCCTAAAAAAAGCATTTTTCTCCGGCGACTAACGTTACCAGTTCAACCTCAGACACGAGTGGCGTTCAACTTGAACCGATGATAGTTAACCCCGATCACAGTGAGAGTTGAGCGAGTAGCCGACAGTACGGATAGTCAGAAGGTCCATAAAACGTAAGTTACTGACAGAACGCGTTTGATAAATGTTACAAGATAAAATCTGGATATGTATCACGACGCTAAAAAATCACTGCAATTTCATTGGCGCAGATATTTCACTGTCTTAACCCCTCAGGTTAGCTATGTTGGTTTTGGGATTTTTTTATTTGTTTATTTCTTCTTATTCAACAGTGGAGAAAATGCATAATTTCAGCACTAGGGGTCACCGTTATAAAGTATTGTACTCATAAAAAGTCATAACCTAAATACACAAAAGAAGATATCTTGAAGAATGTTGGTGTCCGAACAAGCGGTCCTCATTCACTTCTGTTGAATGGACACAAAACCAATGCAGGTTAACATTCTTCAAAATGTCTTTAGTTTTTGCAAAACAAAGAAACCCATACAGGTTTGAAATGACAAAAAGGTAAATGATGACAGAATATTCATTTTTGGGTGAACTGTCCCTTTAATTGGTTTGACTACAGAAACACAAGAACAATGTGTAATATTTAAACAGGGAAAAAATGTGTTTTTCTGTCCCCTTCTCAATGTCAAAAATATGCAACGTGCAAGGAAAACCATCTTATCTTTAAACGAAGTGAAACTGACTCAGCTCATCTTTTATTGAGTGCATGAGTGAAACAGGAACTCTGTTTTCCTCATTTTCTATTATTTCCCATGTTACAGAGGGTTATCTGTTAATATGATGCGTGAAGGGAAAAGACGCCCCTTATAGCTGTCCCTTATCATTAAACCCAGCAGGAAGCCATTCTCACAGACCCTTCAAACCAATGGTTGTTACGCTTATTTTTGCCTGAATTCTATTTTTGTGCCGAATAGTACTAATTAAGAAAAAGGGCTGACCCTGGATATCCATTTTAAGTCCCCTGCTATTTTTAACTCACTTGTTTTGAATGTTTAAGTTTTGTATGGAGGCTTCAACCCCTCTAATTTAACTTTCCAGACCAGCCTTAAACAACGATGCAAGGAAACATTATATTAGGTTAAACATCGTTTCATCTTTAGATAGCTATATCTAATAATAATAATAAGAAAAGTAGTTTAAAAGCATAAAAAATGGGGTTACCGCTGAAATATTTCATTTCTTCATTAATGTGGACACTTTTCAGGTAATTAGCCCACTTATTTCAATATAAATGAGCAGAAAAGTATATACAAAATACAAATACAAAAGAAAGGCCAAACGTAGTGACAACTAAGTAAATGTCATTAACTTTTAAGCACTTATTAAAAGAAAAGTAGGCTACGTTTTGTTACGAAACTGTTACACGTATAATGGCATATTTTAAGGGTAATATATGTGCATTTTAGGGTAGAGACGCTTAAACTACATTCATTTAAAATGCATTGACAATGGGAGGGAAAAGAACACAGAAGGCGTAAGTGCGTGCCCACTCCTCTCGCGCCAAAGCTTTACTTCTGCTGCCTGTCATTGTCGCGCGCGCTCTTGTGCATAGAATCGCACGATACAGCGAATGATTACGCGCAAACCAATTTATCTGTAGCTTTAGGAGCAAGACTCGGCTTCAAACTTTATACACTGAATTACCTTAGAAAGCGTAAAGGACGGATCTCCAAAGGATCTCCATTGTCTTCTGGACGCAGCTCTTAAGAATATTCCCTCAGTAAATTCCTATGCCACTTCTCCAGTAAGGTAAGATAGTTTTGCGCAACTGTTGAAAGAACCAAATGCCGTTTTTCACCAACATCAATGCGTTATATCGCAAAATATGTCACTGTTTGCATGAATGTACTTGATTTTCGTCTATTTTGTCGAAGCGTTTTGCATCTTTGTCGTGCTGCTTTTTTCATCTTCTGCCCTGACCTACTTCTGAAACTTTGGGATGGGATTTGTTATTAAGGCAAGACTCACTTTTTTCATAGGACTCACTCCCAATTTATATACAGTTTTTAAACAAACCATTCCGTTCATACACATCAAAGTTGTAATAAAGTTGTGGATGAAAAGAGGAGGATGACTTAGCCTACTTTAAATTGGTTTCATTCAATAGCAAACTCAGAATACTAACTTATATATAACAGAGATATACCTTGTAAATGTGGTGCATTGTGATCTTATATATAGCTGTAGAATGATTATGGCTGTTTCAACCTATTTCGGAGTAATAAATGTGATATGTGAAAATGATGCATGGTGGGATTTAGGGAGTAGCATGACACACTGTCCAAAACAATTGCCTTTTATTGTCTCCAAGTATTTTTTATATGTTTCTGTCCTGGGTGGTTGATCTAACCAATTTTGAACTCTGTCCAATACATTCTGTATACTCTTATGTGTTGGGATCATAACATGTGTTTTACATTAAGTATACTGTACATCAAGTAAAACAAAGCCCAGTAAAACTATAATTGGTCAAAAGCACATTAGACTTAGGGGAGATTTATCTTGACCCATTTTTGTCTAAATGATTCCATACACTTGAAATTAATTCATTGTTTGATTCATCATCTACACACAGTATTTCAAAATCAGGTCAGGCTTGTGAATAGAGGTTAAGGAAGAATCAGTAGTACCTGCCAGTGGTTCCACATCTGGACAGCAGAGGCTCTAATTGATTTTCACAGAAGGAACGTTTCACCTTGACAGCAGTATACAAAAGCTTTCATAAAAGAACTGCTGTTTTAGATAGGGTTTCTCTGTTGGGTCACCACCACTGGGTTGGCACCGGCTCTTTAAGTGAAATTCCTTGGATTATGCCAAGGTGTTTTGGTTCAGAAGTTCACAGCTGCTTGTTTTCTATGTCAGCGATTTAATAAAATTAGCAACTGATAAACCCAAATGCTTTCTTTTAAGAGATCTGATGCTGAATGCCAAAAGAAATGAGCTCATTGAAAACATCAATGTAGTCATAAAATGTTTTTATCATGTTTAAACCTGACACTACATGAATTTATACGAGTACAAGGCAAAACAAAAAAGCATAGATAAAACATTTGGGCTTTCTGTAAACAGATGAGGATGCTGGGTAATTTTCCACTAGTGTTGTAGTACTCGAGACCGGTTTTGGTCTCGAGGACGATCTCAAGACCATTTTCTCGGTCTTGTCTCTTTGTCTCGACTGTCTTTGGTCTCAGGCTTGGATTTTATTTCAAGCTCAGTCAAGACCACAACTGTGGGAATTACACTAAATTGCTGGTGGATTGTCTTATTTATGTGTTAACAACATCATTCATGTGATTGGATGTAAAACTTCTGGCTTTAAAAACAGTCACCGCTTGTTCCTTATTTGATTTTTCTATTACTTTTGTTACTCTTACTGCTGGTTTTTGGGATTGTCTTGAAGAAATCTGTCAACTAAATGAATACACACAAAGGCCCACAATATCCAAGATGTTATTGCAAAAAAGGTACTTGTGAGATCTTGTTTTTATTTTATAACATCTGATGTGATATTGATTTAGTATAGTTATTCAATAAACCTTTTGTTAATGAGTGACATAAGTTTCAGAAACCATTTAACACAAGTTTTTGTTCTATTTTGGCTAGTCCCAAACAAATCTAGAACAAATCTGAACGTTTGTGCATTTCTGAGCAACACAGCTATTTTGCTATTGATTAGATGAAAAAGCAATGAAACTAATTAAGGCACTAAATGTTTTGTTTTGTTGAAGGTCACAGACTTAAATTTAAATTTAGTTGTTGGAATTTTTACCTGCACAAAAATTGAAATATGTTACAGTAGGTGGGTGATAACACATGAAACATAAACATCATACACCTCAATTTCTGCACAGTAAATCACCCAAGTTACTTCTTTTATTATTTGATGATGACTTTTTAGTGTTTTGTGGATCTTTTGAATGAATTTTGGGAGTGTAGTCATGGTCTCGACTCGGTCTTGGCCTGCCTTGATCTTGTCTTAGTCTCGGCCCCTCAAAATCTTGGTCTTGTCTTGGTCTCGGTTTTGGTGGTCTCGACTATACAACACTAATTTCCACTACATTCTTACATACAGTAGATTCTCAAACTCTCAAGCACATGCTCTTTAAGGCAAAGACTTTAAGAAAGCGTAAAGCCATTTCCTTCTCTTTATGCTGTACCTGAAATATAAACTATTCATTTCTGCAAATACTGTAATTTGTTCTTTGGCAGTCCAAAGTTTTCCTAATGATGGAGCTTGTTTTGTGTTTTTGTCGTTTTTGTCAGTATGCTATTTGATTACACGTCCACATCTCTGTTTATTTTCACCATCCCTTATGTCATATGAAGATGTTTTATTAAGCTGAACCGCCACAGAAACTGCAGTGGGAAGTTTTGCCCACAGTACTGGCAGACATTAGCAGAGGAGAAAGGAAACCTTATGTTGTTTTGCAGAGAAGAAAAGAAAGATGACTGTGGAGAAATAAAGAAGGTTAGCATTTGTGAGTTCTTATATAAGTGTTTAACTGGAGAATGTTTGGAAAAATGGTTATGACAGCCAGCAGTAGCGTTTTTATTTGGTTTTCCTTCTCTGTGATTGTTTCAATTTAGGAAAGGAGAACAAGTGTATTGCTTAGAGGTTGATCTTTTATACCTTAGGGGATTTAATGGAGTTATTTTTATTTCATTAAGTATTAACCTCATTCTCATCTCAGATGTTTCACAGAAAGTTCCTTAGAAGAAACGAAAATAGACCCAAATGTGAGATACAAGTAATATAGAGCTCAACATTCAACATTGGAAGGTAAACAAATATTTGGCGACATATTATGAAGTAAAGTTTGATTGCAGTTATTTGGTGGCTGTAGTTTCAGACAATGTTCAGGATCTGATCTCAAGCTTTTAAAGGGAAGAGACATTACGTAATAAGAAGAGTAATTACATTACTGGGGTATTTTTTCAAAAACCTTTGAAAAGCAGAAGACTGTTTTTCTTTTTTATTTCACTCTTAACTTTATTTCTGTCTTAGAGAAATAAATTGATTTAATAAACATGTTTTCTTTTTTTATATGTAAATGTTATTTTGCCTGGAACTCATTAGGAAAAGTGGTCATGACAGGCATCAGTATTCTATTAAAGGAAAAGTTAATCTCAAAATCAAAATTGTGTTATTTTTATTTTTTATTGTGTTAGCAGGAGGCCTGGAAATCTCTCGGATGTCACCTAAAATATCTTTATTTGTGTTCCGAAGACGCTGAGAGGTCTTAAAACATGTTGAACGTAATGTGGGTGATTATTTTGATTTTGAGATGAACTCTTCCTTTAAGTTCCGACGTATTTGTGATTATTGTGATTCATGACAGGGCAAGGTTATTCGTATAACCGTTTTATCTGATACGGGTCATTCTCTTTTCCAAGTGTCGTGAGAGGATGTAACTCCTCAGTCATCGTTATGTAAAAATCTGGTGCTTCATGTTTGGAATCTCTGACCTTTAACCTCAAAATTTGCAGCCATCGATTGTACATCTGTCCTCCCCTTTTCAGAATTGTTTTGTGTTTTAAATCAGGTAGATGACAATCTAGAAAAAAATAACCCTCCTCTTCTTTTCCTTTTGTAGCACATTATGGAAAGTCATACTTGTACTGTGCTGAAGTTTGTCCCATGAGATCCAATCGGAAAATTTATTGTGGTGAAATATAAGGTCAGGACAAATTGTGTGTTGGAGACACACAGTGAGCCAGAGGTTTGTCTATATGGATGAAGTGTGTGTGTGTGCTTGCGTGTGTATGGCTGTTTGTGTGGACATGTACTGAAGGGAAATGGACAATGGATGACAGACCTGGAGTAAGTCACAAGATGTTTCCTTTTGTTTGTTTCTAGTAAACTCCCTGGTGTTCTGCTTCTGTTGTATAAGAGGAGGAGACATCAAGGACCTGTGAATACAGTTCTTTTTTTACAGACAATGAATTGTAAATAAAATGTACATTGAATCACTGATCCTCAAACCCGAGGGGCAAAAAGAAACAGTTTTAAACAACATGTAGAATTGTAAGCTAATTTATTTTGGGAAAAAGATTATTGATAGATAGCTGGCAGCGGGAAATTGCCCCTCTGTTTCCTCTTTTACTCTCTCTGTCGTGTCTATTGCCCTGGACATCCTGAATCCAGCACCTGGCAAACTGTGTTTACCTGCCCTCTTTCTGTTCCATACTTCTTTCTCCCTTCCTGTTATTTAAGCTTTGTTGTGGAAGTTATAGGGCCTTCTAGACATATTATGCTCTCAGCCTTTATATGTATTTACATTTTATAATGCACACCAGTTTGGATGTGAAGAATAGCATGTTACTTCTTGTAAATTATGAGCCTTATTATGTTTTTAATACTAATGATTAAAGTCCATTGTAGCACTTTACCATTAGCTTATTGACAACCAAAATTAATAAATGCTATAGAAGTATTGTTCATTGTCAGGTTATGTTAACTAATGGAGTTAACTATTGGCAACAAATTAAACCCTATTGTGTATAAGTTTTACCATGGTTACATGCTTGTCAATGCGTTCAAAAATGATTTTTTTTTTGAGGGGGTTTAGTATATATAAACTATAGTGTGCTTTACAACACTGACAAATTTCAAGTGAAAAAATTCTAAATAATGCTGGGGGGTTTTCAACCCATGGTTGATACAAAGAGGGAAAAACCCGACCTCTGAGTTCTTAAAATTAACCTATAGGCTGGGTTGTTTTTGCCCAAAATGCTGGGTTGTTTCCCAGCATATAAACTTTTTTGGGGATAATTCAACCCAACGGTTGAGTTTGTCCCTTTTTGACCCAAACGTGGAAACAACCCAGCATTTTTTAGCATTCAAAAATATATATACGTAGATATAAACATATAGAGATGAGCAATCTAAAGTATGTCAAAAAGCGCCCTACTCAATATGTCACTAACTTCCTGTTTTAGTGGAACTGACGTCAACATATCAAACAATGCTGCAGATTTAGTTCCGGTCCTGTAAAACCACGTCTCAATGGGATTCCAGACAAGTGTATATGAGTAAAGCTGTATGCTTATGCATAGGAGAGGAGTGGGTTCATTGGAGGTCAGACTGCTGTCGTCTCTTGCTTATGGTCGTAATAATAGAAATTGGGGTTGAAATATTATCTACAGTCTGTGGCAGCAGTGAGTTTTGGGAGAAATTCAAGATCCCTGGAGTCACCTTTAGGGTAGGCAGAGTGCAGTGCATTTTTGTAAAAAGCCTTTTACTTTCAAATGGTCAGATGCAGAAACATCTGGTTATTTTTCGTCTGTAAAAAGGTGATAGAAAGATAGCTTTAATAAGGAGCAGGCTTCCTCTTCAATCTCCAGCAGGGCTCTGCAGCGATGGCCAGTTGAGTAAATTAGAGAGCTTTAGAAGGAATGTGTTGGCAGAGAGTGAACTTCCTCTAGGGAGATGAACGATGGCAAGTGGGTGATCCATTGATATTCTCTGATACCAGATGTCAAACTGAATTGCCTCAAAATTGGTATCTTGATATCTTGGCATTATTCTCTAGCATTTTGTCAAAGCTAGAAAGAAAACGCAAATCTTCAAGCTGCCTAACAGAAACAAATATTTTAGCATTTCTTTGCCAACAAGTTTTGATCTGTTCTGTTGGAAATATGACGAGATCTTTGGTTTCAGCATCATACACCTGAATTCTCTCCTAATGCTCCTCTTTTGCTCCTAGGGGAGGCTCAGTGTTATATGTCATACCATTGACTGAATCCAGGTCTGGGCCAAACCTCTGGAAATATAATAATACAGCTGAAAAATGTCTTCATAAAAATAGATATTTTTAAAAATATGTACACATTAATGCATTCAGCACAACCTGCAGTGGTTTGTCCATCTGTCTGCATGGGCAGTGCGGTCATCGGTCATTCTGATCCAAATGTTTGCTATTCTGTCTCATAAATAAACGGCCTCTTGGGGTAAATTCCTATGTGGGACAGCTTTACTATACCCAGGACATGAAGCACTGCCCAGACCACCATTATAAAACAAAACAGCCAGGACAATGAAAAGTTCCTTAACAGCTTAGAATGAGTCCATATTAGTGTCTGCAAATAAATTTGCCAGCCAACAGTGTGTTGATTCAGAACAGATGCGAGGAGGGGGAGTCTGTTATCTCAAAGTTTAGTCAGTCCATTAACCAAAGCTAAATAAAATAGTGTTAATCGAAACACAGTGAGAAGACAGTGGTGATAGTGTATGTCACGCCTGAGATGAAATGGCAATGTCCATCAGCACACCTTTGTGTACATACTGTACTCTATATGATTGTGGACTAAATAATAACACAGTTAGATCTGTGTCAAGTCTGTGTTATTGTTATTATTATTATCTTAATTTTGGTAAATTCTTTTAGTGCTTGATCGCAGTGAATCGATTCCAAAATAAATGTTTGTGTTTATACAAAATATGTGTGTGGTGTGTATATTTATATGTCTATAAAAATCCACACACATACATGTGTTTATAAAGCAAATATTTACATATTTTTAAATATAATTGATCTATTTTTATTTATATATAAATATATATTACTTCCTTAAATATATACATGTATGTTTGTGTATTTATATATATACATAAATACACACAAATATGTTGCTCGCACATGCACGCACACACACAAACACACACTATATAAACACAAACAATTATTTTGCTATCGATAAATCGTGATTAATCGATTTGACAGCCTTTATTTTTTTGGATACATGTACTCTATAAACTATATATTTATAGTTAAATTAAACTCTACTTTTCTATTCCAGGGTTCCCACGGTCATGAACTACCTGGAAATATGAGACAGTTTTAAATTATGTGATTTCCAGGCCTGGAAAAAGAACGGGAAATTAATATAATTTTGAAAGGTCACGGAACAGTCATGGAAATATCTATAGTGTTACTAATGCTGAGCTCTAAAACTTTAAACAGACCGTTGAATAAAAGCTCTTTATTACAGTAATGCAAACTCTATAAATGATTAATTTAGATATGATAAATCATATTTCATTGGTCAAAGTATGTAGAACCCTACTAATGTCCTTCTGTACAGAACTTTATATGGTTTAGATGCCTAATGTCAATTTAAATTATGTAAAATTAAAGATTGAAGTTAAATTGTTTGTTTTGGGCCTTTCCAAATCAGTGTTATATAAGATGCACACTTCTACAGTTGTGACGCTGATGTACGAGTTACTGACAAAAGTTTATTTAGGAAAATGTCCCTCACAGAGAGGTTGCTCAGCTGACTGCACAGCTGTGATTTTGGGTCTCCAGCCTGGAGTGATGTTCCTTTGGGTCCTGTTGGGACCACGTAAATATTCTCTCTCTCTCTTTCTCTCGCACATGTGTTCTGACTGCACGCCCGGACTCCTCTGGGCCTTACAAACACACACTGCGCTCATCTGAAATCAATTTAGCAGGGGGGTGAGGGGTGGACCCCCATTTTTAAAGAGTTGCGTGTGTATGGGCAGGCTCATGTGGGCACATGATGATTGGCTCGGCTGTTTCTTAACACACATGCGCATGTGTAGGAACGAACAAACACATACACGTGCATTTGTTTTGCATTTCCTTGGATGACATGCAGAAGCACAGCTCATCTTGGTTTTGTGTTTAAGCTACCAGAGAGTAATTCATAAATCAGAGATTGACATGTGAGCAGCCTCTCAATGACACCAACGTAGAGCTAAAATTAAGCTTGTCTTTGCTCCATCAGTTTTCCAGCTTAAAGTACTGACAGTCATTCCTGCAGAAAGTTCAGAGAGCAATTAACTATCTGGGTCACATTCCCAAAACCAATAAGCAAAATCTTATGACGAAATGACATCCAAGATCTAGCTTTCCCTTTCATCCTTGAGATGGAAAATAGAAGCCTTTGGAAACATGTTTGTTTGTATGTATTGGGAAAAAAACTAAATAAAACAAATAATGTTGTAGGAATGGTCATGATGTCATGTTTGGTGTGTCACTGAAATTAAGAGGGTAACCTCATGGGTGGGGAAGAAACCAAAACTGAAAACTGAAAAGATGAATTTCCTCTTAAAACCAGTATAACAAACATGATGCTCATCTGGTCTCTCTTTTCATACATCAAAAATAGATGTGGATCAAGGATTGTCCACTGTTAAAAACATTGTTTCAACATGTTACATAATATATTGTATAAAGTTCTTAAAGGTTATAGACTTCATTCAGTTACCCGAATGTGATTTAGAATTTATTTAGAATGTGATTAGAACTAAATCAGAATGGTTATATAATACTTAGTCTAAAGTACATAGTCATCATTCATCAACAAAAATAAAAACCTTGATACAAATGTCATCTCAAAGCATACGGTATAGATGAGGTCAGAGGAAAGTGGGACAGCGACAGCATGACCAGGACAGATGATTCATCCCGAACAGAGCTCATGTCCTGACACTCTGATTGGTCCAGAGTCCATATGTCTTGATATTTGTGGGTGACTAGACCGGAAACAGAGAGGAGAGGTTGAGGAAGAGCTAGGAAACATTTCCTGTGAGATAAGGATGTAAAGAGTCATGCTGTTGTGTTAATCAACATTCCAGAGGAATTATTGTAAAATTCTCAGCTGAATAGTAAATATTGTAAATATCTCAAATGCCTTTACTGAGTCATGCACTATTGTGTGAAAGCAATATGCTGTCAACAAAAATCTGGTATGAAGAATTAAGTGCGAGTAGTACTGACTTTCAATAAAATAAAAATGTAACAATATAAAACAATTGTTGAATTGTTTTATATAGAATTATTCATTCAAATTGAATTATTTAATTAAAAATCGAATTATTTTCAGTTAAAATCACAATGAAATTGTAGCTTTATTAAAGGCACAAGAAATCTGTCTAAAATAAATATTATCTTAAAGTCGCAAAATTTGTTCTTATTTCTTCCTTGGCTTTTGCCTCTCCGTCTTATAGGCCGTATAAATTACGTCCCATGTAATTATGGTGGTGCTCGGTCATGTCTTTTTAAAGAGCACCAACCTCAGAAGTGGCCATCTCTTTAATTTCTCCGCCTCTGAGGGTTTGGTTTAGCATGGCAACACTATCACCACATCTTGTGGACGTGTGTGTGCACTTAAACGTGAATTAAATTTGCTCCTGTGTAGTTGTGTGTATCTATACAGTGTGTGGTTAAAATGTGGCAGCATGTGTAAAAGCCCTGTGTTGGTAAAGAAATGTGTTTTGTTTGTTTGGCCACCACGTGTCTTCAGCCCAGTAAAGCCACAGTCATGCTGTCTGTGGTTATATGGTCCACAATGTCTAGAAAAAAAACAGCTGTCAAACTGTGAGGTCCCCCTCAAAGCTTCAAGAGTTCTCCGCTCTATGCCTTTAAATGGCTATAGCTATGGCCATAACTAGCTATAACACAGACAACAGAGAATGCCAAATAAAAGCATCAACAGTCCATTTTTGGTCTCACTGAGTGGACCGCTTTAACAGGTCCTTTATCAATCAAAACACCCCGACGAACAAGATTCTTTTCTTTGTCTGCTCTTAGGATATACTCAGAACATTAATTGCTTCAGCCGAAGGGTTGTCATAGCAGAACTTTTCTCTATCTATGAGGTCACATGAATAAGTTAGATAAGGCAAAACTACAGGACTAGAACCATCCGGTCAAAACTAACCAACAGAAACACACAAGGTCAAGTTTGTCTCAGAGATATATGACGAGGAAATTAGGGCGGGTCACTGATGGATTTCTGTATTCCAGCTCTTAGATGTGTGCACAGTGGTCAGATCGCTCGCTATGGCTCGTGCGAGAGTGGAACTGTGGTATCTGACCCCAAAGAGATTGGGAGGGTGTAAAGAGGGCGATAATGAAGGAAGGGCCCACATATCCTGTTTTTCTCTCTTTAGAGAGCTACTTGAAACTTTCGACCGACCGCAGAGCAAAGCATGACATAAGCTTGTGTTCATAGCCAAAACGGCAAAGGTCAGACACTGTCAGGGCTAGATCTAATGAATTGAAGTTTATTTGAAAGGATGTCAAGTTTAATTTAAAGGAGCAGTTCACAAAAAAATTAAGAAATTCTGCACAATTTACCTTTGTGGGATTATTCCCTGAATGGGTTTGAGCATTTTTCTGTAAAACAGTAAAGAACACTTGGATAGTTGCAATAAATATTTAGGCTTTAATAGAAATGGTATCAACAATTGTTTTGTAATTCATTCATTGAAAAACTAACAAAAACACCAACACCTCTCTCATAATATTCCCATGAATGTTCGAAGCTTCACTCCTCATGTATTGACATAGGAAAGATCAACAAGCACCAAGTTTCTCTATACTGTATTTCATAGAATAACATGATTAAATATTTTTTTTCTGTTATGAATGAACATTTTAAGTAAATGTTCATAAATATTAAACCATATAGAAATGAGTATTAAATAAAAGACCAAGAGCAAAACTTGATGTTTATTCTAGAACGTGTAGTCTTTTTTCTAGCTGATCTTTCTAGCAGTGTTTAAATGGTTCCCTTCACAATTACTTGTGCAGTATGAAAGCTGGGTACAGGGGTATTTTCATTTGGGTTTGGCAGAGAGTTACCAGCATATTACTTCATGTGCTGACAGTGTTTGGGTTTAAGACCTCTGTTGCTCAGACTGTGACGAACACTATTACAAATCCATCTGGTGGTGTAAATGCTAGATTTTCTCCAAGTTCAGTGTTGTCATTCTGTTAAAAGTAAAAACAGAAGTGCTGCTGTAGCTGTTCGCAGAAGGCAATGAATTGTGTTATTTTCAAGTCATAATCTAATAGAAGCACACAAATTGAAGAGAGAGAGATGAAGAGAATAAGCTTGGAAAAAACAGTGTCAGCATTAAAATGGATAACGGATGTAAAGGAGCTTCAGAGTTCAACACTTTTTTAAATATGAAAGGAGCACAGTATATTAATTTTCATTTATTACATATACATGTTTGCAAATGTCAAATTCACTGTGAGTGTACAAAAATTAATATAACCTGTTAATGCTTGACAAGATTTGTGCCTAAGATCAAAGTCCATACTGTAGCCTTGATAACTTTCAGAACAGTTGCCATTTCGATTATGAGTCTTTCACCTCATATATCCCAAATGTTTTATATTAATTTAGCTAATTAATATAACACAATTGATTATACAGTTTATTAGTTTTAAAGCCCTATTCGGATAGGAAATTCTTTCAATTTTGGTTTACAAATACTTTGCAAATTCAGTGTTGCACATTTACATTAACATTTCTTGGACGATTTCAATGGTTTGTGAGCTACAGCATGTGAAATACCAAAATCTCCAGTTACTTAGAAGTTTGAAAACATATTTGTTGAATGTACGTAAAATCAAAAGTGCTTCGGATCTGCACATATTTGTGCACATTCAAACTTTTTCTCACACTCGCTCATTGTTTATTGTCATTTGTGATGCATCAGAACAGCCTGTAGCTACTACGTTATGTGTTTTCCATTGTAATTATGGTTTGTATAGCCCATAAGTGGATATTCTAGTGGTTTAGAGCCGCCCCTATATGACGCCTTCACACGATCCCTCCAAACTATTCTATTCTTGTGTGGCTATGTTTTTATGGCATAGGTAATGTAGGTAAACCAAATTGCACCAATCTGTTTGAAACCAGCCAAAGAACATGAAGAATCTGGCATCTGAATGTTTTAATTTCTTGAGGAGATAAACATTGATTTTACTGTATGAATCTGCAATCTGCGTTTACCAAATAAATATACATTTCCACAGACTTTGAGATTACTGAAGCATTAAACATGGAAAAACGGGTGGAGTTTTGCACTGACTCACTAACCTCTGGTTTATTGATGAGGGGTTCACTACCCCACACCCCTATACACACACATACACACTTCTGTGTGTGGCACTGCTCTCAATTCAGACCACAGCCAGCTAAACGCTCTGTGGTGCGGAGGCTGAATGTGTGTTTGAAATTCAGCCTCATATGTTTTACATTAGAGACTTTTATCCCAGTTTACGGTAACTGGGTTTTACTGGTTGAAGTTAGTGTGTCTGAGTCAGGACTGGGGTTTTGGTCAAATGACAGTCAGCTCCGTATTATTCCTTTACTTCATCTGTGTCTCTTCTCTGTTTATCTCTCGGTGTGTCTCTGTCTGACATGGTAAATAATAGTGTGGCAAACAACATACTTCTCTTTCACCAAAACAGGAGCCGGTCATCTGGTCAATCATGGTAGTAAACTGTAGTAACCTTTCACTCAATTCCTGAGATGTTTAATGTGGTTGTTTTACCTAGAGCAGACAGACGGATGATGCTGACTTTGGATGAACTGAGGTTATTGAAATGATGATGATGTTTTGGTCTGACTGTTACTGTAAGTGTGCAAAGAAAAAATGATTTTGATATCATTTTTAAAGCAAAAATATATAATTTAACATAGCTTAAAGGGACAAAAAATATCCTGTCACCATTTACTCACCCTCAAATTGTTCCAATCCTTTATACATTTCTTTGTTCTGTTGAACACAAAGAAAGATATTTGGAAGAATGTTAGCAATTTTCAGTTCTGGGACATCATTGACTACCATAGTAGTAAACATTTAAATGGTAGTCAAAGAACAGTTTGCTTTCCTAAATTCTTGAAAATATCTCACTATGTGTTCAACAGAACAAAAAATATACAATAATTTTTCCCACAATGGTAGTCAACAATGTCCCAGAACTGAAATTGCTAACATTGCTAACATTCTTCCAAATATCTTTTTTTAAATGAACAAAGAAATGTATATAGGTTCGGAACAAGTTGAGGGTGAGTAAATGATGACAGAATTTTTGGGAGAACTATCCCTTTAAAAATTGAGCTTTTCAGCTGTGAAAGCCTTATCATCAAGTTCATTTATCTTGCATTACCACTATACAGTATAAACCAGGGGTCAGGAACCTTTTTTAACCAAAGAGCCATTTTTCCAGGTTTGGTTAGTTAATTTTTGCCAAAGAGCCCTTGCAGAAACGACTATATTGATCAAGTAGGTATTGAAGTCATTGAAATATATTTATATGTATATATCAATGACTTCAATACTAACTTGATTTATGTCCACAGACCAAAGTCTCACCGGTCCCTATGGGGATCAATTGTTCTTTTTCTTCTTCGATAAGATAACATGTCCACAGACAACTCAAAAACTGAGTTCCATTACTTATAAACAACTTAAAGGTTTACATTAGGCCTCCAATTAATTGATCGGTCTGCGCAACACCTCATGAAAGCGAACATAACTAGCATCTTGCTAATAGCTTTGTAGTTCGGTTCGTACAGTTAGGGGTTAGGGTACCTTAACCCAATCTGGCAATTTAAATTTATTGCACGTAATGAAAATAAATTGTGTTGCATCAGTTCATTTTCATATATCAAACTTAAAGAAGCAAAAATCTATTTTGAGTGCATTTGTGCAACCTCACATGAAAGGTAACGATAAATGAAGTGTTGTGTGCTTCAACAGAAACTTTGAATCGCAGATATATCACCTCACTAGAGATAAGCATTCTAGCTCGCTGTGTTTCCATCATCTAAAGTACTGTTGTATTTCCACTAACTTTTTTAAAAGACGGACCGTTGAACATTGGCTCTTTATACACTTTTATTTATTCCCTTTTTCAGGACGGCCATGAATCTGTATACACCTCTGTATCTTCCAATCCCCGATGTCAACTTTGGATGCTCTCTGGAAGGACGTAGCAGTAGTATTTTTTTTACAAAAAAACACACATCTCATTCGCTGTTTAAGGGGGGTTTAAGAACAGTCAGTTTAGACAGACACGTTGAGTGTTCAACAGCTTAACTTCTCATTTTCTAGTCTTTCTCCACTACACGTCATTGGAGGTTTGGCAGTGTGTTTCTGTGTTTGGATGTAAGCGTGTGTTAGTTGGAGTCTGACTGGATATCTGCTCTTTGCCGCATTTGTCGGTGGAGTTTGAGAACTGTGACGATTCTTTAATATATAGATGTTATGAGAGACTATTTATGCATGAAGGGTCCATTGGGTTCAAAGCCATTATGCAACTTCTCTGTCTCTTTCTTGCCTCTCTTTCTGGCTTCTTTTTTTTATTTGACGGCTCATTTTTCTTCTTATTTTCCTTCTTCATCTCTCCGTTCCAAAGGGTGACTTATATTTTTCCTTAAGTTATCATGCAGCCCCAAACTGTTGTGGGGAGGGTCAGGAAAGGAAATAGGGATGCTTGATCAGTGCCATGTGCCCTGCGTGGATATACCAACATTAAACTCTCTGGCTTTAATTCACTATGATCAGCGCTAAAACACACTTACGAGAAACTGTGTCAATGTTTTCATTTTCTGTCCACTTTTAGTTTAATTCCAAAAGTACTTTGCAGTACTGTGCAAGCCATTCTCTTGCAAAAAAAACGTTTCTGTTTATCCAGGTGGACTGCTATTATACTTCTTTTAAACTGTAAATAAGAAAAAAACTTTTTATTTACTTCTCAGAAATATGCCTTAAATTATCTTATTAATTATACTTATAATAATTATATATATTATTAATTATACTTATAATTACCTTAATAAATTATTCTTATTATAAATTATAATAATCTTCATTGTGTGTTTTTTTTTCTTTGTACACATGTAGGGTTTATTTGTCAACTTACGTATACTTGACTTATGCTGACATAAAATAAAAAGTATATTTGGCCTATTTGCACTCAATCTTTTGATAGAGATATACTTAAAAGTACAGTATATGAAGTATATTATTTTTCAAAAATCATTTTTTTTCATTGTGCACTCTAATTAAAATAAATCAAACTGCAGTTGGTTTGTTTTGATTTAAGCCATAAAAACTCAAAAATACAGCCAACTAACACAATAAAAACATGATAACATTATAAAAGAGGTGATTTTTGAAAAAAATCGCTGTATAAAAACTACTTAACTATTGAAAAAGTACAAAACTATAGTTTACCCGAGAATGTTTACTTCAAAGTGTGCTTTTATAAACAAAAAAACGGTGTTAAACAAATTAACTATCAGTATAAGTGCAATAATACTCAAAGTTTACTACTGTTACACGTAAAGTATACTTATATGAACTCCAATGTGGGTTAAGTATCAAATACTATTAAATTACTAACTACTTAAATTAATATACTTTTAAGTGTAAGGCTTTTATACCGTGTTGAAAATGTAAATACAGATCCTATTTAAAGTAGTTCACTTTGAAATTTGCCCCCATTGACTTTCCATAGTAGGAATACAAATTGAATTTAATTTATTTTAATCTGTCTATATTAAATAGACAAATGCAAACAATTTACAGGACACGTACAATCACAAAAATATATCTGTGAATTGAATGACAGACCTACATTTGCAGTAGCGTGTGCATTTTCACTTTAGTTCCTGGAACTCTTAATACCCGACATGAGGACAGCACTTCAGTGACCCAGCCAGAGAGATGACTGCATCTGTTTTCATTCATTTTCCATTATAAAGAAACCCCTCAATTTGATCTTGGAACACTGTTGTGGGGCCATTTAAATGACTGAACATCTTTGGTTTGAGCTTTCAGAGCACTTACGCTCAGGCTGCTACCTCGAGAGCCTTTGACATTTGTGAGCTCCGTTACCGAGCGTGTCCCCTAAAAATATCCTGACATATGGAACTCATTTCAATGCGGCACCAATCCTTTGTGTCAGATGCAAACAAAATGTTGATGAAAGAAACTCTCTCTCTTCCCCTTCTTGTTTGTGTCGTGTAATAAGTCGTCTACATAATTTGTCCACATGAAAGCAACAGAGAACAGCCATCTGTTCGGCTCATTAAAATCAACTCGTGGTTTAATACTGCACCTTCTACAGCCCTGCATGAGTACAAGCAATACGTTCAAAGACTGAGCAGTTCTAAGAAAATAATTTGGATGGTTGAAAATATTGAATCTTTTAAAATCTAGGTCATCTTAATGTCACATGCATCTGTGGCCAATCATCTTCCACAAATGGATAACCAAATCCAGATGCTTTTGCATAAAATATTTATCTGATATCTGAAGAAGGGGTTGTGAGAGGTCCTCTGGACTGATTCCAATTAGGCGTCATCACTGTATTTGAAAATGAAGAGTTTTATTATAAAAGCCACAAATTGATGTGATATTTTGTTACTATAAGCATTTGAAGGCCTGCAGCATATCTCAATAGATGTTCAAATTGGAAAAACTTTAACTTGTTGTTTACCTCGACTGCAATAAACGGTTCCTTAGATTTGGCATTGATTTAAACCATTTGTTTGTCACAGACGCTTTGTCGCGGTACACTGCTCTTAAAAAAACAAGCTCACAGTTTTTAAGCTCACAGGAATCCTGATGTGGTCACAACCACTTTTTCTAATGAAGCACTTATTTACTCCACCCTAGTGAAACCAACAAAGTCCTATAGCTCATAATGGAAACCTTATCATTGTACCTAAACACATACCAATATAACCTATATAATAGTAAACTGAAAACAATTTTTAATTGGTCTCTTAATTTTTCCAAAGCTGTATATGTGTACAAAATATATTATGTTTATTTTATATTCTTAGTGCCATATAAATCACACTATATTTTTTGCTAAATTACATTACAGAAGAAACATAATTTTTTCTAAACTACAGTACAGTAAAGTTTAATGAGAAGTTATTTAGAAATATTTTAACTTAAAAAAATAAATTCAGTTATCCAGTTCCATCTAACACCTCTGTGAATCAATTGATTGAAATAAATGATCTTCTAACTTCTATCACTGCTAGCCATTAAATCAAATAAACGCCAAACTGTACGTAGACTCACACAGTTGAAATATTTGGATTTAGATTTTTTTATTTGGATCTGTGCATTTTCAGTGGTGATTTACACCACGTCCTGGTACATTTCTGATCCTGCTAGACACAATAGTGCAATAAATCTTAGATGCCCAGTAAGCGTATTACTGTGACACTCCAGGGTTCACATTGTTCTCATACAGGAGGAAGAGACTCAGTGGGCATGTATCCTGAGATTGTTTCAAATGTGTGTCCTCTGTGTGTGTGTGTATGTGTGTGTGAGAGATCCTCATCATGAGAGATGTGTCTGCTCTTCCTACACAATGTTTAAAGCATCCCCATAAATAAAACCAGATGTCTTCAATACGTTTTGAAACGGAGAGCTGTGAATTAGCCTCGCCGTGTCACGTCAACAGTTGTGAGGGGGCAGAGTTTTTATATTTTATAAGTTGACTGGTTTTATGCTTACAGCAGAATGAAGATGGCGGAGAGCTGTGTGGTCCTGTTTATCTTGGGCTGGCTGTGTGGACTGTCATTGTCTCTGGATCCTCGAGATCCAAACGTCTGCAGCTTATGGGAAAGGTAAGAATCATCCGCTCTAGTGCAGAACTCCAGCGCCCAATACAGCGATCTGGTCCAAGGCATGCTGGCTACCAAAACTCTACAGCAATGCCTGTAACACAAATGACAATGAAAATAAGCACTTGTGTGGTAACAGTTTTATTGAGCTAAACATTTGGAAGGACTGTGGTTCTTTCTATATAGTGAGTGGTGCCAACTTTACTGTAAAAAAGTACTGGAAGAAATGTGTCACTATGGTACGGTTAAAGAGGTGCACATTGTGCTTACAACACCAAGGTCATATGTTCGAATCCCACCGAACACAGAAACTAATACATCTGTAAAAAAGCATCTGCCAAATGCATAAATAACATGTGCACAACTCACGTTTTCAAACTCAGATGTTTGTTTCTTTCTAGTTTTACCACTTCAGTAAAGCAATCCTATGCTCGCCCGTTTGACCAAGTGTACGAAGAGACCTGCACCGAACCCTGGAGTGCGAACAAATGTACCCGACACAGGTGACAAACACTCACACTGAAGCATCACACACACAGTTACACTGAGTTGACAAAGACTAAACTCGTGCATGCATTCTAAAACCCTTATCCAACTAAGCCGCCGAGGTTTTTGGTCTTTGGCTGAGGTCACTGATGGGACTGTTGGGTTTGGCAGTGGAAACCGCTTTGGGTCCAAGTAATTGTGATTCTGGTGCGCATAAGCACGCTCCCTTTATTATAACGCTGGCGTGAAAACTCGCTCTCCCTGCCGGTCTTACGGCTGTTCCCAGAAGGCTTTTTAAGTTAATCTGAAGTAAGGTGAAGGGAAGGGCATAGACTGTTGTGAATATTATACTTTTATGGATACTTTTATAAGATAACTACTGAATCAGAAGTCTGGGTGGCTTCTTATTCAACAAACTGATATGTGATAATAAAATAACAAGTGCTATTGCGTGATCTTGTATTAAGCTCTTGAATCGTTCCAGGTGTAAAGTAAAGGGCATTATTAAACTCCTGTCTGTTTTTCATTTCCTCTCTCTGTCTCACTCCAGGATTACTTATAAAACAGCATATAGACAGGTGGTGAAAATGGACTACCGTAGGAGATATCAGTGCTGCCGTGGGTTTTATGAGAGCAGAAATAAATGTGTCCGTAAGTATTAAATTAAGGTTTTGGTAAAGTTTGGACCTTTATCTGTAGTTGTTCTATGAAACAAAAAGCCAGGAACAGTAAACTCACAAAGACAAAGAAAAATAGATCTACAAAGCTACTGGATATTGGTGCATTAAAATTTAAAACTTATTTACATACATGTATTTTACTCATTTGTTTACTCATACATGCATGCATATTTTTATAAAATGTGTGTTTATTATTATTTTTCCTGCTGTGTGTGTAGCACGCTGCACAAAAGAGTGTGTCCATGGTCGATGTGTAGCACCTGATCGGTGTCAGTGTGAGAACGGCTGGCGTGGAGACGACTGCTCCAGCTGTGAGTTACACTTCACACACACATTACTCTCACTGCGACACACCATAACACACAACTCATATGACTCATATTCTCTTTTTCTCTATCACACTCACACACACACACACAGTCTCATATGGAGAGAAGTTTCATTAGCGAGTGCTGTGGTTTCATTTTTAAGCGTGTTGTCATCTGTTAGTGTTACTGCACATTTTTATTGGGCCCCATTTTTCCCTGTTTTCCTTTTCCCTGTTGTTTTCCTTTCCCCCGTGCTCCTCTCTTTCTCTCCTTCACTCCTCTGCTATGCTTTAGTCTGTGTATGCATTATGAAAACAAAGAGTTTTGCACAGCTGAAGTTGCAATGCCCATAGCATCTCTAATAGTTTTTCTTGGTTGAGTTTACGCATTTCTTCGTACTAAGATTGACTAGAAACAACACATCCATCTAAACACTGTGAAATGTTCCTAATCTAACAGTACATTTACATCTTCAGGAATAAGAAGTTCCTTGATTTTTCCTCTACTTTCTCTTGCAATAATAGCTTTATGTACAATCAAAACATACAATGATTTCTAAAAACAAAAACACTTTGGATGGAACTAGACATTAACTCTAATTTATTTTTGTGACACAACACAAGATCCATGTTTAGGCTACACGTCACCTAATATCCTGTATAAGGAAAAAAGCAGAACAAAGTAAAATGAGGGAAAGTTAGTCAAACCTTTTGCTCTTCTTGCATAATTCACACATCACATGTTGTGTTATAATGCACAACCAGGCTTTGCAAGCATGTTGATATTGAAGGATGAGGGAGTTTATTTAACATGACAGAAACTCTCAGCGGCCACATTGCTCTGTTTGCATGCTAAGGATGTTTCTTAAAGGGACATGATCCATTTTAGAGGAATGTTTAGAAAGAAACTTCAAAATGTGATTGTTTTGTAATAAAAACTTTACTAACTTTATAAGTGGGCTTTTAGAAAGTATAATAAAAAGTCAAATGAGCTGTTTAAAGCGATACACCCAAAAATGAAGATTCTGTCATCATATACTCACCCTCAAGTTGTTCCAAACATGTATCAAATTCTTTGTCCTGTTAACACAAAGGAAAAATGTTAGCAACTGCCATTTCTGGGACATCATTGATTACCATAGTGAAAAAAACACAAATTTTGTCCCTTTATACACATTACAAAATATTGTCCACAAATTTCTTCAGTCCAAGTTCATGCTTTTTGGAAATTAATTTGCAAAGTTATCTAAAGTAAAGCCTGATTGTCCAATAAATAAGATGTGCTCACATAGAAACATATTAATATCTGCAGGGTTATGGTGGTTTTGCTATAGTACAGTGTCTTCCGGGCGTCTGGATGGATTTTACCAGTGTTGTATAAAGTACTAGAAAGCAATACTTGAGTGAAAGTACAAGTATCGTACTAGAAAAAGACTTTGGTAGAAGTAAAAGTTACCTTTTACAATAGTACTTAAGTAAAAGTCTTAAAGTATCTGATATATACTGTACTTAAGTATCAAAAGTAATTTTCTGATATTTAATGTACTTAAGTATTTGAAGTAAAAGTTTTAAACTTTGATTGTGAACTTTATTGTGGCTTTGTTATAGTAACGCATGAAGCATATTCAGGGTATCTTCTTAAAGTCACAAACAGTTGTCATTTGACTGTTTAACTTACTTGCAGTTAGATAATGTTTATGAAACTATATTTCCATCAGTGATGCAAATTACTAGAAACTAGTTCTAATTTGCATCACTGATGGGAATATAGTTTCATTTTTAAAAACTTGTTAACTTAAATGTCACCATATTATCTTGATTCAATAACATAGAATTATAAACAACACTCAGACTGCCACCCTTAACACCTAGGCAATAACACTATTAACTGGTACAAACTGCTGTTGTTTGTGTTTTGCCTATAACGTAACTGTACTTGTGTTATCGTTTATCTCCCACTGCATGTACCTTAAGTTAGTTAACTGCTCTACTAAGAAAAAATCAGCCAACTCGTTGTGTGGCAATAAAAGCACTGTGACTTTGATCAACAATGCAAGCGTAGATTCACAATTTATAAAACGGATAGTTCAAGTCCTTGATTCTGATTGGTTGAGCCGCGTTCGAAGCCGTTGTAAATTACTCAACAAACATACAGCTGTGACCGCATTACATAAGTGTTACTGCGCAACTGCCATTTGTGATGGTTTGTTTGCTTTGTTGCTTGGTAACCTCTTTGGAACTACATTGCTTGGCGGAGGAATACATGTGTTATAGCGTTATATTTTTTTGTTGCTGATGTTTTTTTATGAATAAAATTAATATTAAAATTAATATTTAATGGAGTAACCGTTTTATAAAAGCAAAAAGCCCCTTGAAGCCGTGTTTTACAGTGGATTTAGAACAGCTAAGGGGGTTTTAACATGTGCGCCATGTCAGTTAACGTTACTTAGCAATGTTAACAAGCAGACGTTAGCCTGGCCATCACGTTAGCCAGATATCTGATGCGGCTTATGATAACTAATGTTGAATCACATTGACATTGTGGCTTTACTGAATAACTATTAATTTAACCTGCCTGGATGTGCTTCTTCAGGTTGGACGGGGAGTTTTTGAATGCCAAAATTTCAGTGACTTTCGGTAGGCATAACAGGCACTTCATCCGGTAGGAAGAATCTTTCACTCCAATGTACAGAAACATTTCTTGCAAATACGGCCACGGATGTATAACGTTATCTTCACCCTGTTCACCGAGTTCACCACTATCGTCGGGGTGGTCGTCTAAGATAACGGGAGGTGCTCCAGTAGGTGCTTCCATGGCGCCGGCGGTTTCAGTTGTGCTTCCTCCGTCTTTGGCAACAAATAAGCATTACGCTGAAATAGAGCGTGCGGAGCGTGCGTAATGCAATCTAGGAGAAGTGATTCGCCAAACCTCTTATTGCAGTCGCACACATTTCATCTTCTGATTATTTTATTTAGTAGTAACGAGTAACAAAGATGCTTAGTGGAAATATAACGGAGTAAAAGTATACATTTTATCTAGGAAATGTAGTGGAGTAAAAGTGAAAGTTGACATAAATTTAAATAGCGAAGTAAAGTACAGATACGTGAAATTTCTACTTAAGTACAGTAACGAAGTATTTGTACTCCGTTACATTACAACACTGGATTTTACAGAAATGAATGGAAACTCAAGCCTCTCGTTTTAGACAACGTTTTTCTCTCATCGTTTTTGCTCTGTTTAGCTGGACTGTGAAACCCTATTATTAGCTCGCATTGGCAGAATATGACTTGACACATCCTGAATGCTTGTGCGTTGGGTAGGTTTGTGGGAAATTAGAGAGGTTTGAGGTTTTAAATACACATTTTCTCACTCTCTCCTGAGGGACCGAAGACCAGGGGACATCAAGTTGCTTTTCCTGCCTGCTAGCAATTCACGCAAAAGCAGACTGAACGTTTAAAAGTTTGGAAGAAAGGTCAACGCTTTCGAAAAATCTTCATATTGGAATTAGAAAGAGGTTCATGGTTGCTCACGATTAAGGCAAGGGCTTCTGGGAAAGTGACCTTAAACATTAGACCCTCAACCCAAAAATATATGTTCTCCCGGGGACTGGAGAGGAATTTTCTCACATTTCTTATCAATTGGATACATGCTGTTTTGAAACAACTTTCATCTTTTCTTGTTTTTAACGTTACACAATGTAAACATGACACTGATGTACAAAGAGGGTGAAATTGATCATACATTACGCCCCTTTCAAACACACTCTACTTGTTGTTTACAATCATCATTTGGTATGATCTGTTTAAAGAACTTAAGGACAAGGAGCTTGGGAAAAGGACATTTTAAAATAGGCTTTAAGTGTAGATAAATTCGATGTCAAGACCATCTTAAGTGAGCTGAGAAGTCCTCCTCTTGTCTTTTTTGAGCATGAGTTTACTGGTTGTGGGTCAGCTCATGGTTTGAATTGAGACAGCTGGTCAGGTCCGGTTACTAGGCTTGTGACATGTGATCCAGGGTGCTGGAATCCTTTACATCATCATTTGTCAGATTGGTCAAACCGCAGGGTTCTTAATCTCAGCCCTGAAGTGAAAAGACAGAACAATAACACCACCTTACCCAAAATCTGCGTAACTCACTAAGGGACAGAAATATTGCACCTTTTTCAGTAAATGTATATATATGTGCTGGCATTGGTCGATCTGTTTGCTAGCCAGAAGGAGAGAAACAAATCAACAAAATAGACAATGTACAAGATCCAGATGTTCGAAGAAACACAGTGGCCATAAACATCCACCCTTTAGTGACAATACGGCCAAACGGGCTTGACTGATCTGTTCCAGAAATCAAAGCGTTCAGATCTAAACTGATTAATGTTCTCTTTCTTGGTAATGAGCTCTTCATCTTGACATCATCCACATAACCGTGTGCAAATAAATGCGTCTATGTCTGTGATGGATTCCTGCTCTTCGCCCCATAAAGGGTTCGTGTCATCAGTCGAGGACGTGTCGTGACTGTAATCCAATCCCTGTGTGAGCGCTGGCCCAACATCTCTGTGAGGTCCGGCCAAAGCCCCTGTGTAAAATTTCCCATTTGAAACTCATTCCTTTTGTTGATCTCCGTGCAAATCCTCCAGTCAATCACGTTATCAATCCGTTATGCTCTGAGGGCCATTGACGCTCGGCAAAGCCCGAGTGTTTTTTTCACAGATTACATAGGACCAAACACAATCATTTACATTTAGGCATTTGGCAGACGCTTTTATCCAAAGCGACTTACATTGCATTATCCTATACATTCTACATAGGTATTTGCAATCCCCTGGGATCGAACCCACAACGCAATGCTCTTACCACTGAGCTACAGGAAAGCAATCAGATCACTTTAAGACTATAATTCGATGAAAACCCTCCTGTGTGTGTGAGTTCATGTATCTTATTAGTGTATACATTAAGTGTGCAATGTGTTTTTTAGCATGTGATGCCCAGCATTGGGGTCCAGGGTGTAGGCTGGCCTGCGAGTGTCAGAATGGAGGAGTGTGTGATGCTCTCACAGGGTCCTGCCTCTGTCCTCCTGGATATACCGGTGAACACTGCCAGGTACAGGTTTAAAACATTTATTTGAGCATCCAAACCAGCCTACACAGCAACACTGCATCAGCCATTTGACTTGGCTTTGATCACTCTCTGATTATCAGGACCCCTGTTCCGAAAAGTTTTTCGGTCGAGGCTGTCTACAGCAGTGCCAGTGTGGAACAGGAGGGTTCTGCAATAAAACCACTGGAGAATGTGTGTGCAAAGGAGGTTTTACTGGAACTTTGTGAGTACAAAAAAGATCATTTTACAGAATATGAATGTAATTTCGGCTGCATTGGAATGAAACACGTGCCTGTTGTTATGTGCCATACAACACATGTTAGCATTATAACATTCGCAGAATGTCTTAGCATGTGCTCTAAATATGGCATAGACACATAATTCTTTGATGTTATGTGTCTCTGATGTAACTCAGGTGTGAGGAGCCGTGTTTCAAGCCAAACCGATGTTCTCGACGTTGCCCATGTCAGAATGGAGGCATTTGCAAAGGAACAGGGGTGTGCATGTGTTTTCCTGGCTGGATGGTGAGAAGTCTGTGTGTTCATCATTTCACAATAAAAGTCAGAAAATCCCATTTCTGTTACTTAAATCTATTTAATCTAATTTAAATGTAAATGTAAATGTATTTGTAAATTTAATAGATTTTTTCAGTCGTCATTACTAATGGTCACTTTTCATGCTTGTCTGTGGGTTTTGCAAATAATTCCCAGATTAAAAGTAATACAAAGACCAACCTGGTTACGAGGTGGCTAATCCGTATGAATTCGTACATTGTAAATTGTACAGAAACGTACGATTGCCAGAAAAAAACAATACTGAAGCCCCACTCCTAACCCCATAACTGGTAGAATCGCAAGAATTCACGCATCATGATCATTCAGCCAAAATGTGCCATCTTGTAAAATAATAGATTAAAAATAAAGATTGTGTTGTATTTTTTCTTCCCGAAATATGTAATTTCCACCCAATGGCAAGATATTCAACTGATGACATTTTACGTAAACTTTTCCATTCTATACTAGCGTCTCTCTCTCTCTCTCTCTCTCTTTTTAGGGTGCAGTCTGTACTGAGCGATGTCCACCAGGCCGGTTTGGTAGTAACTGTGTTAGTGAATGTATGTGCCATAACGGTGGCCAATGTGATCCACAGAACGGCCAATGCCAGTGTGATGCTGGCTACACGGGAGACAGGTCTGTACGAACCCTCGTACTTTACTAAACCTAGATAAGTGAATACTATACAGTCCAAAATACTATGTATTCACATGTGTGTATTTCCTGTAAAGGTGTCACGATGAGTGTCCAGTAGGTACGTACGGTGAGAATTGTAAGGGCGTGTGTGACTGTGCTAATGGAGCTCGGTGTTATAACATCCATGGCGGATGTCTGTGTGAACCGGGCTTTACTGGACCCCGCTGTGACCAGAGAATGTGTCCCGATGGGGTTTATGGCATTCACTGTGAACAACGCTGCCTCTGCAACTCCCAAAACACCCTCAGGTGCACACTGTGTTATGTGTAGTGTTTGTATCAGCCGTAAATCACAGAGTTGGGTGTATTAATTGTGTTTCATGGTTGTTACAGCTGTCACCCTCTAAAGGGGGAATGTACCTGTCTGCCTGGTTGGGCGGGGCTGTATTGCAATGAGACCTGTCCCCATGGTTACTACGGAAACGGTTGTCTGGAGCCCTGCCTTTGTGTGAACGGAGGGGTGTGTGACACAGTGACCGGCCAGTGCCATTGTGCTCCCGGATACACAGTGAGTGGTTACTGTGACAGTAATGTAATGTAATATCTTTGACTGCGGTAGGTTGTAATATATACCGTGTGTGTTTTTAGGGGGTACACTGTGCTCAACTGTGTGAGGATGGCCTCTATGGGAAGGACTGCTCATCTCAGTGTACCTGTGTAAACTTTATAGCCTGTTCTCCTATTGATGGCACATGCTATTGTAAAGAAGGTAAGTTATTAGCGTAGTAAGACAAATTTATCAGCAAAAACAAATAATTTTCTACCTAGTATTTTTGTCTTGTTTTTCAGTATAAATATCAAAAAATTCTTAAATCACGATGCATTTACTTGGGAAGCAAAATAACCTATTAAATTGAAAAAAACGATTACGAGAATTTATGCGTAATGCAAGAATATATACAGTATATGCCAATAGGGTAAGAATAATAAACCTGAATTAGGTTTAACCTCTTCATCACATACTTAATTCAAGTTAATGTTTCTTGCCCCAATTTCAGATATTTAAGGCAAAAGCATTTCATCTAAAAATACGAAAACATTATTTTCCCTTCTCCTCTTTATTAATGTTGACTGGCGGGTAGACGTGAGAAAAAAGCACTATGTTGTGTGTTTAGGCTGGAGGGGATCCGACTGCGCCGTCGCATGTTCAAAGGGCACATGGGGTCCTGGCTGTAACTTCACATGTCACTGTACAAATGGAGCGTCCTGCAACCCTGCCGACGGCTCATGCAAGTGCACATCGGGGTGGAGAGGAGATTATTGTGATGAGTCCTGTCCCGTGAGTCAAAGATTTGCTTTAGAATATAATGAAAATGTGTTTGATTTTACGAACTGATTTGATATTTGTTGCATCTGTGTTTGACATATCTGTCTCCTAAATCAGCAGAAACGGCTTAACACCAACAGCGAAAGTTATAAATCTGATGTGAAATGCATAACACTGAAAACATAAGTGTTGTAAGATGAAACAAAATTCTTTTGCTGAAAGTTTATGCTGCGTTGCTATCATTCATATAAAGGTAGTAATTATGTCAGAGCCGTATAATCTCACGCTGCACAGTCGGCGTTACTTGATCTTCCTGATTCACTTTTTCCATTCTGAACTGTTTCTTCGCTTAACAGATTGGCACGTTCGGCCCAGGCTGTCAACACAAATGTGACTGTCTGCATGACGAAGGATGTCACAGTATTTCAGGACAATGTCTGTGTTTACCCGGCTGGACGGGTAAGACCTCAGTGACATTTGCAAAGACGATCTAACGAACAAGATATTTGTATTACTGCAGCACATGTTAAGAAATTTAAAGGGACAGTTCACCCCAAAAGTTGATTCTGTAGTACAGTAGTCATTTCAAACAGATTCTAAGCCTATCGTTATTTGTTATTTCTCTCTTAATCATCCCCATAATGCATTTCACTCATTCTAAATAAAAAGCAGTTCAAGTTCAGTCTGCTTTGCTTTTCTCTAGGTCTTCGCTGCACACAGCAATGTCCAGAAGGGACATGGGGCCATCAGTGCAACCAGACGTGCTCCTGCCTCAACAGCGCCCCCTGTCAGGCACACACCGGAACATGTCTGTGCAAACCTGGATTCTGGGGAGCTCAGTGTCAACACAGTGAGCAGTGCACAGCCAGTTCACATTCCTGTGTCTCTGAGACCTCTCACGTCACATTACAGATGGATAAAACAGTGATATTCTCTCTCACCTCTCTGTAGAGTGCAGCGCTGGTCTGTATGGAGAGAAGTGTAGTCGACAGTGTCCCTCATGTGTCCATGCCTCCTCCTGCCATCACATCACAGGCGAATGTCAGTGTCTGCCTGGATTTACAGGATCATTATGTGAACAAGGTTAGTTATAAACACACAAAACACGCACGGAGCACAAACGTATTTTGTATTACATGTGCATGATGCAAGTTGTCTGATTTTGTCTAGCCTGCCCCATTGGTCGCTATGGAAAGCAGTGTAGCAGTGTGTGCATGTGCACCAACAATGCGACGTGTCATCATGTAGATGGCGCCTGTCTCTGCCCACCAGGATGGGCGGGCTCAGACTGCTCCTCACGTGAGTCCCTGCGTCCTACAATCTTCGTTTTTTATCAAAAGATGGCATTTTCATATAGCACACATTTTTTTGTCTTTAGAAATCAAGTTTTTTCTTTGAACCGTTAGCACAATTTCAACTTTAATATCACAGTTGTTTCATCTCGAGGAGCCTGTGTCCAGATTTCCTGTGATGTTGGAATGCATTCTCTGTTATAAATATGGTTTTGTCTTGAACCAGACTCTGGTCTCCTCAACGCTCCAAGTTTATTAATCGTTTGCCAAACGTCTGTCTTTGTAGTGTGTCCTACAGGGACGTTCGGCACTAACTGCGCTCTGACCTGCTCATGTCCTCCAAACCATTCCTGCGACCCTCACACTGGAGACTGTGTTTGTGTACCTGGACCAGACACGGACTGCAAACCAAGTACAGTGTTAGCCTCCTCTTTCAAATAAAGAACTTTATTCAGGGTTGCTGTTAGTATACTTCTTTCAGACTAGAAATTAGAAAGTATAATCATTCTTTTTTAATTACTTTATATACTTCTTAAAATATATATACTGTACTTGCCTTACACTGACAAAAAGTCTCATTTGAGCTGTACTCTTTCTCAATATCCTTATCAAGATAGGGAGTTGTGAACAACAGTTTACGTATAAACGAAGCGCTTACTTGTAGTAGTTGCATTACAAATGTAAAAGATAGTTGTAAACTAACTATGTACCCAAATTTACAGTGTTGTAATGTACCAAAGTAAAAATACTTAAGTACAGTACAAAACGTATACTTTTACTCTCTACTCTTTTACTTTACTACAAAATAAAAGCATAGACACTGACATAGACAAGTCTGCCATCGGGTCACCATAACAATGCTGAACCAATCATTTGTTGAGCTCAACGTGCAAGTGCTTATTCAGTTTTAATGTGCTGCTTCTTTTAAAGATAAACAGCGAATTTTTCAGTTTGAATGAATTATCAAATGACTGCGTTGTTACTGTGAGGGAAATGCAAGGAAAGAAACAAGTAGGGCCAGATAGATTTGTTATGATTTTGTTCCAAGTTGTTCGACGTGCTGTGCGTGTGTTCTCTTCTCTGGATGGGTTAAATGCAGAGGTCACATTATGGGTATGGGTCACCATATCTGACAAATAAGTCACTTTCACAAGAGAGATAATATACAGTATGGGGGTCGGAGGGAACTATCCTTTTATAAAGTTATAAGTTATAAAGTAAAGTTATTAAGATGTGGTTTCTGAACTTTTTATATTGTTACCAAATTGGCAACATGTTGTTCCTGATAAAACTACTGAGCTTGAGACGGAGCTTTTTCAAAGTTGTACATTTCTATGTGAGCACCATTTTTTATATTTATGCTATTTTTTAAACATTTTTATTAAAGACGTTTGCTTCATCTTTACTTTTAATATTTAAGTAGATTTAATATAAAAAGTACTTTTGATACTACAATATTGATCTGATACTATAAGACTTTTACTCAAGTCATATTCTCAAATGTTACTTTAATGTTTAAGTATACTTTAAAGGACATTTTTATAAACCAAACTAGTCCCATAATAGTTTTGAAACAATACACTTACTAGTACATTGATATGTAGTATGCTACTAGTATACTACATTAAATAAATTATAATTAAAACTTACCTAACACAAACAAAATGTACTTAAATAAGGATACTTATGTCTGCGTCGATAGCCTCGTAGTTAGTGCGCCAACATGTAGCGCAAGTGTGCTCATGGAGACCCAAATTCGAACTCCGCCCCGACGGTCCTTTGCCGGTCCCGCTCCCCTATCGCCACCCCATGCTTTCCTTGCACCTCTCCACAGCACCATACCAATAAAGACTCCAAAAATATAACTTATAGAAAAATAATACAATTATGATACTTACTTTATGTCTATATTTATGTCTATACAAGTGACTTATTTGTTTGTCACTAAAAATGATATGACTATATTGCCCGGTTTCACAGACAGGGTTTAAGGCTAGCCCCAGACTATAATGAAAATTTGAGCTGTCTTAACCGAAAATAAATTGCCCTGATATAGCTTAAAATATGTAATAGTCATTGTTTTGTCTCTAGATGCAACCAGTAATGTTTTTTTATCTAAGGCACTTCATCAAACGCGACAAAAATGTCCAAAATTAATTAAGATAGTCCTGGCTTAAGCTAAGCCTTGCCTGTGAATCTGGGCCTATGTTACTTATTACTCAAATTGATATGAACTTTTATACAACAAATTCTCAAATATTTAAATCGTCAGCTTAAAATAAAGGTTAAAAAACTAATGATTATTCGTTTACTATTTAATGTTTGTTTGTGGAATGTTATGTTACTTTGGACACATTACTTGTCTCCTCTACAGTGTGTTGATGTCGTTCAGTCTGTAATGCGTTTAATCTTGTGTCTTTCGTCAGAGCGGGAGCTGAACATGATGGTGCCTGTGTCTCCGGTGGAGAGAGACTCGTGGGGAGCGATCGCAGGCATCGTGGTGCTGGTGATTCTGGTGGTGCTCTTGTTGGCTATTTTGCTGTTGTATCGTCGCAGACAGCAAGACAAACAGAGCAACACACCCGTTGTTTCGTTCTCCTCGACCCGTACTGTCAGTTCAGAATATGCTGTGCCAGGTACCCTATCTATCCTAAAGTCCACGTTGTTAGAAACAGGCTACAAATAGTAGAATTAAATATCTTTTTGGGATATTTCTTGTAGATGTACCGCACAGCTATCATCACTATTACTCAAACCCAAGTTACCACACGCTGTCTCAGAACAGACCTCCACTGCCACACCTCCCCAACAACCAGGACAGAGTCATAAAGGTGAGTACTATGGTTATACTTTGGTTAGGAACATACTCTTTGTATAGACTGCATGGTATACCATTCTTCATATACCTAAATATAAATATGCCGTATACAGTAAAGCACACTTTTATTTGCAGAGTTTACAGGAAAATGAAATTGACCTCATAATTTACTCACCCTCATCCATCCTATGGCTATGTGCATCCGTAAAAAAGTAATCAGCACAACTCTGGTGGGTTAATAAATGTTTTCTAAAGCGAAACAATACGTTTGAGAGAGAAAACTAATATTTTGAGCTTATTTAGAGATACATCAATTATAAATGTAAATAGACGGCACCAGAAACCAGTACAAATATGGTGGGTTGGGGCCCGAGACCGGCTGTCATGATTGAAGAGTCATAGGGTGGCATAAAGGGGAGTAAATCACAAGTAAAATTGCATTTGTTGTGAACATTTTCTTCACAGAAAAGGCACATATCGCCAGTAGGGGGCACTTCACAGTATGGTCATCCTTGTATGTAGATTTAGCATTTAGCAACAGAACAATCCAAACATTTTTTTTTCTGTAAAACTATCATTTTCTAGTGACAACATTTCTCACAAATTCCTAAGGAAAATTGTTTTTATTGACTTAAAATTGAAGTGGTCTTAATAAAAAAAGATGCAATGTTTCTTGATCTTAAATACTGCAAAGTTCATATTCATGTTTAAACAACACAATACTACTGTTTTTACATGCATTTTAAGATCAATCCAAACATATAAATGATGAAATAAGCCTGATTTTTTTCACGTGTCTTTGCATTGTATCTTTCACATTGCTGTCGGGTGACTTCAGGTCATTCCTAAGGTTGGATTTCAAGCATATTAAACTAAAATTGCCCAAATTCTGTGGTCTCTTCTTTATTTCTGTGGCTATATACTGTAACAGAAACACCTTCTCTGTCTCGTGTGCTTTGATAGAACACCAACAACCAGCTGTTCTGCAGTCTGAAGAACAGGGAGAGAGAGAGGAGAGGTCTGTTCGGAGCGGACACAAATGCAACACTTCCTCCGGGATGGAAACACCAGGAACCAATTAAAGATACAGGTTGGACGGGTCATTTCTTCACCTAGTCAACATTTGAGTTATTTCCTGTTTACTGTGTGGCGGACTGAGTAAACACGGTCTTCATGGTTCACAGGGGCTTTTGGGATTGATCGGAGTTACAGCTATAGCGCTACTCTTGGGAAGCACTATAACAAAGGTGAACGTTTCTTGCACGGTCTTTCTGTTAAAGAGAGAGGGTTGAATATTTGTCGTGTTATTTATAAAATGTAACATCTGATGGTGTGGTTGCAGATTTAAAAGATTCTTGTGTGGCAGCGAGCAGCAGCTCTCTGAACAGTGAGAACCCGTACGCCACCATCAAAGATCTGCCTGGCTTGCCACCGTGTCCTCCAGAGAGCAGCTACATGGAGATGAAGTCTGCGGTGCCCCGAGAGCGATCTTACACTGAGATCAGCCCGCCTGCCGTGACCTCCTCTTCTCTAGTGTGCAGAGGTAACCTCTTTAAACATGATGTTGAAAGTAAGCACTGATGCACGAGAACATGAAAGCTTGTTGTGTCATGTGTCCCATCTGGATCAACATTACAATGCATTTATTTGATTTCAGAACACTGTTCCCTTGGCAACGTTCCGGAACAGGAAACTCAGAATCACTATGATCTGCCAATCAACAGCCACATCCCCGGGCATTACGACCTGCCCCCGGTACGGAGACCCCCATCTCCATCGCCACGGAGACTGCCACACTGATCTCCAGATTTAAAACACTTTGGTCCTTCTTGAAAATCGCTACGATCACTCGCATAGGAATGCGTTGATGGATAGATGGGACCAAAAACATTGACTGAGGCCTGAGCTGCACAACACTGCCATCTATTGGACGCCATTGAATGTTCATGGAGCGAAATGTCTCCGTAATGGAGCGGGTATGGTCTGGCCGTCCGCGTCTGCGCGCCACCCGCATGATGTAATTTTCGTCATCAGGTTCCGTAGTCGTCCGCACACCGTGTCCGCGTGCAGCCCATTTTTTTGAGACCGCGTGGACGTGACGCGTACGGCAGCGCATGCGCGAGAAAAGTGCAGTAGTCCTCTAGGGGTCAAGACACACACTGAAAGCATATCCTTCTCCATACTGTTTGGTTGTTGTTCTTGCTGTTTGCTCGGATTGTTTGCAATGGCGAATGATCTTCTCTATCATTCATTTGCAGTAGGTCTGTCGATGACGCGACTCAGCGCTGCCCTCTGATGGTCTGGTAGAGCACACATACTCATTTGTACTGCGCATGTGACGAACTCGGACGCGGAAAGTCAAGTATACCCGCTGCTTTAGAGGCATTTAAAACCCACAGCGAACTAAGCTGTCAAAAGCTCTACCGTTCTTTTCCACCTGTGAATATTTTAGGTGACTTTCGTAACAACTGACGAACAAGAACCAGCGTTAAAAAGCCTTTAACAATTTGCTGCATACTGCATCACATTTTGTTGTGTTATTCATGCTGCTTTTCTAAAAGTTTGCTCAGAAAAGCACCTGGCGACTTTAGTGACTTGTGGACAAAAACAAAACTTATGTCAATTTTTGCACGTGTTTTTTTTGGCAGGTTTTTATATAGAAATATTTCCCTGCCGTCACAAAAGTTGCCATTTATAAATCATCTTTATGTGAAATATACACATAAAAAGGCCAAAGATATGCAAACTATGTTCATATGAAGATTTATGCAATATATTTTAATTAAGCCATATCTAGAGCTGGGCTAAATGCTTTAAAGTTTTTTTTATCCAATCTGGTAATCAGGGTTGTAAATGTCAGTATAATTTTAAAAAGTATGAAAAAAATATGAAAATTCTTTATGTGAGATTGTAAATTTTAGGGCACATTAGAAACCTTTGCTTTGAATGTCAGAAACATAAAAACTGTATATAGTGTAAATAAATATTACTTTTCATGCATAATGTGAATCATCACTGTCGTTTATTAACATTTTGTTAAACATTGTGCTACAGTTCAGTTTATTTGCTATGATGTATTGATTTATTGTTCCTATTGTACTTTTGATAAAAGTGTCTGCTAAATGTAATTTCAAGACACGGTTTTTGTCTAATCCACCACACAATGAATCAATACGTACACTGCAGAAACTTTCAATAAAATATAATAAATAAAGTTCAGGACATGTTAACAACTGTTAACGCTTTACCATTAAACAATCAAGGCCTACAGACTTACCTCCAGACAAAACACACACATCTGCACAACAAATGCAGCACATTGTCTTTAGGTGCCCATCTTGACAATCTGTTTAACAGCAGCACAATGATATTATCGTCATGCTATTTTCATAAGCTTTTTGGAAGTTATTTACTTTGCAAGCAGTGTTATGCAAAGGACTGTTATAAATAATAAAACATCAAAATGTAAGATTTAATAGAGACAAATTGATCTGCAATATGATGGAGACAAATTGAAAAAGTCAAAAGGGCTTTATTTAACTGAATAATTTTAAGGCACAGTTTGTAACAAGGCTCTTAGTTTAACATCAATTCTGAATTTGCTCACAAAAGTAAATGTAATTGATTAAAAGAAAAAGCATAGGTTCCAACGATAAAGCAAGTAACAAAAAAGTCAAGCCCTGTAGTCTGTTTCAGCCAATTGTTTTTTACAAAACCTTCATGAAATTAGCCATAAACAAAAGAACACCTTTAAAAATAAAGAAAACAATATTTCGTTGTCATGATTCTATAATTTAACTCTGTTACATGATGAAAATGTGTACTAACAGAAACGTTCATTACAGAGACATGTTTTTTAACACTCGATTTCTTTGCAAACGATGCTTTATCAAATTTTAACATTTCAAACAAACAGATTTCCTATAACAAACAGGCAAATTCAGTTGTCGGTTTCAAAGAACAAAATATATGGCTTACAATAATGACAACGGCAGATTAAAGCAGAAATACATGACCTCACGTTTTAAGTATATGTAGAAAAAATACTATCCCAAAATCTCCTTTAGCAACCCAAAGCTTTGCAATGCGAGAGAATAACATATATAATGTGCCAGCAATATCCAGCCCTCGGTCTGGGCAGCTGCGATTACTGTAGATTGCATTTTAAAGCACTGCACTTATGTTCAAAGCAGGGCTGTCAAAAGATTCATCGCGATTAATTGCATCCAGAATAAAAATTTGTGTTTACATAATATACTGTGCATATTAATGATATTTTTATAAATACAAACACATACATATTTAGCAAATATTTACTTGTATTTACCAACAATTGAAATAATCTAAATCTTATATTCTTAAATATATGCATGGATGTGTATGTGTTAATAAATACAAAATTATTATGCACAGCACACAGATATATATATATGATGTAAACACAAACTTTTATTCTGGATGCGATTAATCGCGATTCATCTTTTGACAGCCCTAGTTCAAAGATTATATTACTTTCAAAAAACAAATCATTTTAGCTCTTCCTTTAAGCACCACTACACGAATTTGATTCCCAGTGCAAAAACTCTTTACTACACCAGTTTAACAGCAGTCTAACAGCTGTCTAGATGAGGAACTGGAACATCTACTGCAAGAGAGGAGTGACGAACAACAGCACTCAATCCATAGAGATATGACAAATAAAGTTGATTTAGTGTAAATATAAATCTGATGCTTCAACAAAACAACAAAGGCCACCGTAAAAATATGGGAGGTTAAACCAGGGAATGACGGTGGACGTTTTGCACATTCAAATCTTCTGCCTCTAGGGCCCGAAACATAAATTTGTCGTTCTCAAACCTGCAACATTGCAACGGTTCATCTAACCCTACATGATCCTCTACAAGTTAAATCAACAAAAGTCAGCTTTTGTTTAGAACAACTTCTTGGCAATAAAAAACTATTTTCTGTGGATCTGAAGTTTTGTAGTTGCTTCAAGTCTTTCAGAAACATTTTATAACACTTATTAAGCAAGACTACGTATTCTGCAGCCTAGTCAGGGCCTGTAAGAACGGCCCCCACAAAAAACACAGTAGCATTTGAAATGTGCAAAGCTGACGCACAAAAATAGTTTTACTGTTTAACCTTAAGTCTCACCATAACGAAACTCTGTAGAATGACATGATTTTGAGATCTATTGTACATTTGTGAGCCCTTGCTACTGGCGACATAATTGCTAACAGCTGATCAGGCTGTTGAGTAGGTATGTTTCCCTTTAACAGGCATACATAAAAAACGCAAGAGGTAGCACAAAAATACTGTAAAACAAACAGCTGCAATAACTTTTACACAAATGTCCTGAACGGTCAAATAAAAGTCAAGTGGAACCTCATTTCTTGTCCTTCAGAAATGTATGCTCGGCATGTTTATTTGTCCCCGTAGGTCGGCTGGATAACCAGTCTGCGGTAAGGCTGTAGTAAAGAGTTTTGTTACAACAGACCTTATCTAGAGGGTTTCTTGACTGTGCGTGTTGTGTTTTGACAGCATTCCCGTGTAGAGCTCATGGTGCGAGTGTGAAATGCTCAGTTCGCCTCTCTACCTGAGTACAGTACGAGTATTTGGAAGCTACTGCCTGGCCATCATGCAAATCTAATAGAGTAACACTGGACAGAATCATCTACAGCTACAGCATAGGAGCTGCTATCAAGCGTTTTGCCAAACTAAAGCCAAAATCTACCCTGCAGATTATGAAATACAAAATAAGAAAAGTACAAAATATATCATGTCATAGGAACAATAATCCAACTAGGAAAGGAGAAATTCTTCCTGGTTTATGTGAATGGATAGATGTCAGGGCTGCCCATAGTGGTTTACATAATGGAGCAGTTATCTAGTTTGGGCCCAGCCTGAGAGAGAGAAAAGAGAGAGAGAATTAATGAACGTTTTATTAAAAAAAAAACGTATGCACAAAACAATATATAGATTTAATAAAAAAAACATTTATCTTCCTTAATCTGGTTATTTTACATTTTAATATTCTAATTTTAAACATTCTTGAACTCATAAATTCGTTTTATTTCATGTATTCGTGGCATTTCATGATGGATTATAACTTGAAAATTTTTAATAAAATTCTTATCTGCAGTATGATGGAAACAATTATAATTGTACAAAATGTTTTATTGTAAAACTTAATTCTTGGCCTTAAAATTATTCACATAAAATACACTATCGTTCAAAAGTTTGGGGTCTCTTGAGTGACATTTTTCTCCTGACCTTACAATCCTTTTGATCAAAGGCATACCATTAAATGTCTAAAAGTAGTTTTGTAGACAAAATATACTTATTTCATGACATTTAAAAATTTGATTAAATTCAAAATGGTTTTAATGTATAAAATAATGTAAAATTGAATAATGTAAAAATCAGCCAATAGGAGCCCAGAATAGGTGGAAATGAATACTCTTAAAAAAGAATCCCAGTGTTACAAAAAAGCTGGTCGATAAAATGCAAAAATGTCATTTTACAAATTCAAGACATATCCTAAAATGTGAAAGAAACTATAAGTGACCCTAAACTTCTGAACATTCAGAGTATTTTATGAATAATTTATGAATAATTTTAAAGCCAAGAAATAAGTTTTACTTTTTAATTAGTTTACAATTATCAATTTCTTTCCATTTTACTACAGACAACAATTAAGTTCCCATCAATTATGATAGGTCACAAAACATAAAATGAAAATTGACAGATTTAAAGAACATTTAAAATAGAACAGATTAAGACAGACAATAACAATTAATTTTGTTATTAACAAAAAAATTTGACTTTCAGTTAATATTTTGTTGTTATATCTATTCAATGCTTCACTCATTTGACAATGAAAAATGACTTTAATTATACTCATCTAATAGCAAATAGTAATTTACGCTATTATTTGTAATCCAGTCCATTAATCCATGCAATTAATGACGAAAATCTTTTAAAATCACAAACCTGTCTTGGTTTGTCATTGGCCACGATGAAATGTGAAGGCGACACAAAGGACTCCGGCAGACCCCCTCCACTGGTGAACGAACGAGACGCGCTGGACACTCCAGAGCTGGCTGCCATGCAGCTGCCGCCTCTGTCTGACGGCTGGCCACACGAGCCGCACACCACCGTGCGACTGCGCAGGTTGTACTCACTTTCCCCGCATGTGTGCTGTGGGCGGCCTGCAGGGAGCGTCAGCGGGTGAAATACAAGAGAGGCAAGACACAGAATGGCAATGGATCTTATTATAGATGAAGTGTTTGCTGGCTGGTCTCAGTTCATTTTAGTGCGATGATTCATTGCGGAAAAACCTCGCATGCAAACCTCACAAAGTACAAAGCTGGTTAAAGAAAAAGACGGTTGGTGTGCTTATGTAGAACCGAACCAGAGTTTAAAGGGGCGGTACATAGAACACATGTTTTTACTCTGTAAAATGTTAAAATATGCTAAATATAATGAAATACAAATGTACCATATCGTCATCATCATCATCCTGGAAAAGAGTACGAGTGACCTTCCTCATTGCCATTTCCTGAAGATACACAAAGAAGAGAAAAAGGCAAGAAAATGAGCCACCTTCGACTATAGCATAAGGTATGGTCTACATCGCAGCTTTCTGACCAAGAACAGCTGACTTAGGAAGCGACCGATCACATTAAATGTTCTTCGCACATGGCATTTACGGGTGGATTGATCGAAAGCAGTCGGTCGATGAACGTTCTCTTACCTCCCCACTGGCGCTGATCAGGGTGGTCTGGAACAGATCTCCACTGCCCCATGAGTTCTGGGTCTTCCACACCAGGTCAGAGGGGGGGTTGTGGGTTCCACCAGCTCCTGCGGCCCAGATCTGACAGCAGAGAGACGCGGTGAGTTGTGTCAGGAATTTAAACAATCAAAGACAAATAGGACGGTTGTAAATCATTACTCACCGTGACAGTCTGACCCGCCTTCAGGGTAAATTTGGGTGGGAACTTGTAGATAATGGGAGTGCCAGAACCAATCTGCCTCTTCACCTGCCAGTGTCCCAAAGCTTGATCCTGAGTAGAAAAAAAAGGCACATTAAATAAACACCAGCTACAAATACGTCTTGATGTTGGTTTATTTACTTAAACTGGTCATTTACACACAAACATGTGTCAGAGGCTTTAATTCTACAATATTCAAGGAATACATTTAAGTGTATATGCGTTTCTCTTACCTGGTCAGATTTGTTACTAAGACGGACATATTTTCCCTCCATGTCCACTTCGTCCACGGTCACGCGGCCGCTGGCGGAGGCCTGCTGTGAGACGCGTGTACGCGTGACGGTTCCGCCGACCACGCTGGAGGCGTCGCTGTCGTTATCGTTCAGACGCCGTTTTTTAGAGCTGCCAGATGCAGTGCGAGAAGTGCTGCTCTGGACCACACGTGTGTGAGTACCAGAACCAGAGGAGCGGGTCACGGCCACACTGCGTGCAGGAGGAGGACTCGGAGAGAGACGCAGCCTTGACAGAAAGAAGAGCAGTAAGAGAGAAAGAAAGACTGTTTTAGCATTAAGGTTAACATTAAGCATCAAAAGGTTAGGACATTATTATAAAGTCTTGTTTTTAAAAATTATGCTCATTGAAACTGTAAAAGCTGGCAAATAATCATTTCCAAAAAAAGGGTAAACATGTACATTTTAGCCGTCATTATACAATAATATAGGACTAGCAAATAGAGCAACCGACCAATCAGAACCAAATATTCAAAAAACAAGTAACACTATGAGTGAATCTGCTGGTCACCTCTCCTCCTCGCCCTCCAGGAGCTTCCTGTAAGCGCTGATCTCCATGTCGAGTGCAAGTTTGATGTCCAGGAGTTCTTGGTACTCATCTAGCTGTTGCTGCATGCGCTGTCTCATTTCAGCCATCTCTTTATCCTTCTCTTCCAGACGGCGACGCAAGACGTCCCTCTCCCTGGACATAGCCTCCTCCAACTCGCGGATCTTTGCCTCACGAGCAGACAACTAACACAAAGCAAATTATGCAATTTACATCATACACATCATTGAGAGTCAAATCTAAAGATATAGTGAATAGAATATGAAAAAGATTTGCATTTCAGAAGTTAAGCTAGGCAGCAAACGAATAGATCTATACGCTTATATTGTCAGTTCATTCCAGGCCACGAAGGAATTGCATTAAATTCAACAGTTGATGAAAATCTCCGATTCATTCCAATAGCATGTTTCATAAAGCTAAGACAGTAACTAAGCTACGGCTCACTTGGAGGAAATTGTGAAATCAGAAATGTCAAAACAGCGCAGCTCTTCAGTAAATATCTGAAACGCATGCACGTGTGTGTACCTGTTTCTGCAGTTGAGTGAGCTGCGTGGTCACGCTCTCCAACCTCACACGTGTTTGCTGCAGTTCCTCATGAGCGGCACCCACCAAATGACTGTTCCTGTCTGCAGACTGCCGAGCGTTTTCCAGCTACACAAACACGCACAAAACAGCATTATGTTTAACTGACAGATACGTTGTATGCTTTAGACATTTTGATAAATGCTGCTGGAGCCAGATCAGTCCGCAAATATGTATACAGGGCGGACAGGCTGGTACCTCGGGGGGATAAAGAGCAGCAGTACATCACATTCATTTGTTAATCCATTTATTAGTTCTCTCGCCACATTTACTGTTGTGTCACCTTAGAGTTGTAGGTCTTCCCGATCTCGTCTTTGTAGATACGAACTTGCTCCTCATGCTGGTTGCGGAGTTCAACCAAAGCCTCAGACAGTTTACTTTCAAAATCCTGTTGTTGACGGCCGCTGTCGATTTCCACCACACGTGACTCATGCCTGCGTTTAGACTCACGGATCTCCTGTATAACAACATCAGGTCTCAGGATTAGAAAATCCCGCAGGTCTGTACTGAATCGTGGACTTAATTATGTTAGCGCTGTATACTTGAGATGTACATCAGACGTGCATGAAGCACTATAAATATTTGGAAGTGGGCATGTGTATGAGACCTCATTAAAGATGTTCTTTTGAAATTCCAGCTCCTCCTTCAAGGTCTGGATTCGGTTCTCAGCATCCACCCGTCTCAGCATTTCATCCTGTAGCTGCTTCTTAGCATCAGTCAGGTTTCCTCCCAGCTGCAACACAGCAAATCATCATTAGAATTATACTTGCATGAATTAATATTATATTTTATTCATAAATATGAATATTATATTTGGTTGAATTAAAAAATCTTAATTTTAATTCAACCAAAAACATTTTGAATTATACAATGCTGGAAAATAATGGTCTCATTTTTCTGAAGTTTGATTGCACAAAATGCTTAATACATTTCCATACTTCATAAAATGCCACAAAACTGTCTTGGGTCATCTTGGGTCCCCCAGTTTGAGAACCCCAGTTTTAAACAACAGGATAGGGAATAACTGGTGGCAGAATTCTTATTTTGGGGTGAATTATCACTTAAGGGACAAATAGTTGCCTTGCACATGAACTGTAATTTCAATCTGTAACCCATTAACTACTATAGCTACTAGCCCATAAACTTTAACCTCTCCATCACCACAGGAGCCTTAAGCATTTGTGCGGTCATCACCTTGGCCAGCTGTGCCTTCAGATCTCTAACTTCCACCTCCAGGGATCTCTTCTCCCCAAGTGCGGTGGTTAAACCAGCATCCTTGGAGTTCAGCAGAGCTTCCAGATCCTTCAGCCTGGCTAAAGCCGATTCAAGATCCGCCTCCTTTTTACCGTTCCTAGAATTGCAAATACAGTATAAGCATTTTTTATCCAGACACACAAAGTACACAGTAGATTATTATATGGAGAATATCATATTCATTTGTGCATGTCGCAGTATGATATATTTTCAGAGCATAAATCATATTGAAAGCAGCTATTTTATTGTGGCGCCATGGCTCCTATTAAGCTCCTCAATAGAGGACTGGGTCTAGTATCAAGTTTTTGTCTGTCTGAACTGGTCTAAGAGAATAAAATATGAAACTAATTTTGTGCATAACTAAATATGTTTGGCAAGCAGCGAAGCTTGTATAACCAGTGCATATGAAGATCAGCCTGCCCGGAGTTTGTCCCAAAAGCCAGTAAACATTAACCCCAAGAAGCCTCTCTTTAATAAAAAGACTTGAACCTCCAACAGTGAATTTAAACCACATGTGCATGACTGCAGTGTTGTTCGGTTCGAAAACGTAGTGAAGAAGCACAAAATCTTAACCAACCACAGAAGAGTAGATCATCTTGGTATAAACAGATCAGTGAAAAAAGCTAATTTATAACAGCAGGGATTGATGTGAACGAAGGTTCAAGTTTGCAGTTTTAATAGACTGTATGCAATAATCTCTTATATGATAGAAATCCTAACTGTAGTGCTCTTAAAGGGACAGTTCACCCAAAAATAAAAATTCTGTCATCATTTACTCACCCTCAAGTTGTTGCAAATCTGTATTCATTTCTTTGTTCTGATGAACACAGCGAAAGATATTTGGAAGAATGCTTGTAACCAAACAGTTTTTGTCCACCACTGACTTCCATATTAGGAAAAATGACAATGGCTTGCTTCCACATTCTTCAAAATATCTTCTCTTGTGTTCAACAGAACAAATACAATCTTAGAGTAATTTTTCCTACTAGTTAACGGTGGCCAAGAACTGTGTGGTAACAAGCATTCTTCCAAATATCTTTCTAAAATAAATCTATACAGATTTGAAACAACTTGAGGGTGGGCAAATGCCAATTTTTGCGTGAACTGCTACTTTAAGTTTCTCATCCTTTGTCAACACCTCATAAGGCTTCTAAGTAATGCACAAACTTACATCCCTCATACAGACAATGAACAATTTACTGACATTCCTCTTTAAAACACTTAAAAGTTTCTTCACAGCAATGCCATAGAATAACCATCTTTGGTTCCATAAACATTCAGTCAAAGGTTCTATAAAGAACCATCTCCTTCGAACCGTTTCATAATTTGAAAAATATTTTTTCGCCACAAAGAACCTTTCGTGAAACAGCCATTTTCATTTACACCAAAAAGGTCCTTCTTTGGCATCGAATAACCTTTTGAAGCATTTGGATTGTAGACATCTGCCATTTGTAAAAAAGGGAAATAATCCTTCAACAACCTCACACCATTGAGTCACTGTTGCTATCTTTCAGTGGTTGAGATGCAGAGGCAAACAGAGCAATATTTGTAACTCCATAGAGCTACAGTGTTTACATTTTTAGGGGAAATCAAAACATGAAGATAAGTATAATGTTAATTATGTAAATTAAACTAGCAACTAACAACTAACTTCCAGAGTTTCCATTGTGTTCTGTTCTCAGAGGTGTGTGAATGGAGCAATCCCATGATACCTCCTTCATGAGAGAAGGAATTTGACCAACTTCCCATTCAAAACAACGGCTGCTCTGTTATGACGGTTTTAAAAACGATTAAGAAGTGCACAGAAAGAGAGTTTTTATAAATGTTGTTATTGTTACTCTACATTTACATTTATGCATTTGGCAGATGCTTTTATCCAAAGCGACTTACATTGCATTATCCTATACATTTATACATAGGTAAGCAATCCCCTGGGATCGAACCCAAAGCCTTGCGTTGATAACGCAATGCTCTTACCACTGAGCTACAGGAAAGCTGTACTCTAATAGAAGGCGTCTTTGACACCAAGCGGTATGGATGCAGCGACACAAAGGTTTTCAGTTACTGATGCCATTGGAGAAATGCTAAACGCAGCAAGCCACATTAAATTAATCCACAAAAATAAACAAAGACAACAAAAAATAACACAAAGACAACCAATTTATAACAATTTACAGGAAATTGTGCACACAAGTATATATATAATAAATAAATACAATGATACTTCAATGAATGATGCTTTTGAGGAATCCATGTGTTCAAACCAAACACAAATGTAGCGTTAAGCGCGAGTGATTTACATGTTAACTCAATGCAAAGACGCAATAGACCTACTTCCGGCGCGATTTGCGCGAATGACACGAATTGCGCAAATGGCGCTTATCGAACTGAGCGTTCGCGCTAGTTGAAAATATGAACTTTAGCGAAAATTTGCGCCGCGATTAGCAATCAGGAGCTTTCTCTAGTAGTGAGGTGATTAGATGACGTAGCGAGCGGAGGCAGAAATCCGAAACAGGAGGACACAATAATCGTCGCTGTTTGTTGACACCGGGAACTGTATGATTCTTGTTCTTACTTTTATAGAAAATAAAAAAATACAAAAAAAGTTTTCCAGCTTTCCATAACAAAAAGTGCAGCTACCCTCTCAACAAAATCCATGTCAGTCATTTTGTAACGAGACTTGAGCCGCCTGGCTGGAGCCCCGCCCCTTACGCGAATTTGCGTGAATTTCACGTGCGAATGAAGCGTGTAAACTCAAAATGTCCAAGAGTCCAACTACTCGCGAATAGTGCGATTCATTCGCACAAGTCGCGTTTGGTCTGAACACACTACAAGTACACCAAAGGCACTTTATAACAAAACATTTTTGATTTACTGATTCTGGGATTAAAAAGAAAACTGCATCTCAAGTCAACCTATATATATATATATATAAAATATGTTTTAAAAAAAAACAACGACTTCCCTTAGCAGGGGAAACATTTGCCAACCATTATGCAAATCTTATCATTAAAAGTTTGAGTTTTTATTATATATTATTTGGTTTTATTACAGTTCATTTTAATGGTGCTACTGGAATCACACCAGCAGAAACACAACCTCACACTCCATTGGAACACAGCACTCTTCTGTTTAGTAGCCTAATGGTAACATACTTGGTTATACCATATCTGGCAGATGTTTAAAATTTGCAATAGTGTTCATTTGGAGGACGCGGTAAAAGTTTAAGAGCCTCGTGTGGTCCGTGTTTTTTTTCTGGATACATTTGTTTTAAGCAGCGAGTCAGAGTTTACAGCTAAATCCAGGTCAGTGGCTCGTTCCCTTATTTGGATTCTACAATCTTGTGCTATGTATCAGCGTTCATGTTTTCTGCCACTGTATTTGGGCTGTTTGTTTAGTTTCCAGGATCTGTCCACAGGAAGTCAAATTGACCAGAGGCCTTTTAAAGCAGACAATGGGACAACGTGTGTTAATGTCGCCTCTACACCGGTTCTCTTTTGTTTCCGACTGGACCTTGCTGTTTGCACAGACCTGGTCCATGTTTACATACTGCAAACGGTGAACTACATCTTTGACTGGTGATAAGAATTACGTTACGTTAGCTAAAATACAAGTAAGTTATAGTATTTGGCAAAGGGTTCTTCAATAAACCATCAGTTCCAGTAAGTTTTCATAAAAAGTGTGTAGTTTGTGTCCTGGCTTGCATGTATGTGTGTGAGAGAAAGCAGGAGAAGGGTTAGACTTGGCATTGTAAAAACCCTTGGAAACATTTTAGCCACAAGGAAAGACGGCGAGGAGAGAAAGAAAGAGGGAGAAAGAGGGGGAAGAGGAATGTTGCAGCTCAGCCTCCAGCTTCTCGGCGAATCACAGCTATCTTTGTCTTTTTCTGTGACGAAAATGAAACCCACAAAAATCCCTCTAAATGTTTGCAGTACGGTTACCATGACAGAGTGGATGGGCCTCATGACTAAAGGTGGAAATATTAATTGTCCTGCCATCTTTGAGGGAAATGTCCACTAAAAATAAAAATGAGAAAGAATGGGGTTTCCCCAACAACCGTTGTTGTGAACTGAGTGTTGCCAAAACACACTGTAGCCAAATTGCTCAATGAAAAGACAAATGCAGATATATATTGTTAATAAAACTAACAGCCATTCATTACAAAGCACTTATGATTCCAAAACCACACCTCTCCTCTGAATTTTGCTCATTGGAGTGTTTCTCTCACCCTCTATTTACTGTGAAAACGGCAACCTGATGCTTTTAGCAAACAGTACCATATAACGGACTGCAACAGACAGCTGTCACCTGCAACAGCTGGAGGTTGTGAGAGGAAAAACGACTGCAGGCGGTCGTCAAAAACACTTTGTAAAACCATAAAAAACACACGGTAAACCATACAACCAGTCACACGACATGCACGAATGAAATTTCAGATGAACTAAACCTCTATAGAAGTTATTTATATACATTAAAAAGGCCACTGTGCGAATTAATTATTTAATGCTTTTTTATTCCAGCATGCGTCCGAGTTGAAATAAAACATAACACCAAGCCTCAAACTCCGCCCCCTCCTCCCTGCGGCTTCACAAAACTCTCATTCAATGCTTTTGACGTAAACGTGACTGTCACTTTTAGTTTCCACCGTGTCTGCGTGGGTGGAACATGTGTGGATAATCCTAAAACAGAAATATCTCATTTCAGGGTTCCCCATTTTCCCACCGGTCAAAGAATAAACATTTCCCCTTTAACGGAGACGATTCTGACTCACTCTTACCAACAGTCTGTCCATAAAGACTCCATGGAAACCGAGGGGAACGTTCAGATGGAAAAACGTATGGACAAGAGAAAAAAGTCGGTAACATTAACGCTGTTAAATAAACAAACTGGAAATAGCTCCAAACAGACCACGGCAGAAACAGAGTTTGCACAACTTAACGCTTCAATAAGTTTAAACTCTAGGAAAAATGTAAAAACTCTCTTTAAGACATAAATCTTCAAGCTGAGTAAGACTTAAGCTAAACTATGGCAGACATTAACTGGTATTGCAATATTTGACACGTTAACTAAATGGTAATCAAGGGTTTGATGACATCTGTATGCTAGTTCCTACTTGCTAGTCTACTCTTAAATGTTGACTAAATACAATATCATGCTAATTCTAAAGCTCCTCTCATCTGGAAACCAACCTTAAAACTCCTAGTGACTCACTTACTGACCGCAGTTACTCATTTTGTTCACAAAAAATGATATCTAGAATAAGTATGTCCCTTTCCCGTACACCGCTAACTTTACTTATAACTAAATACCCAATTATAGCTGTGATATAGTACAGCGAAGGCAATTGTGGGGACAAATATCTTCAACACCTCTCACCGCAACATCCTACATCTAATTAAGTCACATTTATATAGTGCTTTTCATAATACAAAGTTTTAAGGTGTTAAGGAAAGTCATTTTTTGATACACAATCTAAATATATGTACTATTTAATGCTGACTAGAAGTGGCATGTATTTGAAAAGCAGTTAAAGTTGCATAAATAAGGAGATTCGTGTTTAAACATAAAACTATCAACATAGAAATATTAAACAGACTTTATTAAATAAATACATTTTTTTAAATCTAAATTATCAAACGATTAATCGCGATTAATTGCATCCAGAATAAAAGTTTATGCTTACATAATATGTGTCCGTGTATTGTGCGTATACATTTTCTATTTATAAATACAAAAACATATACATAAATGTATATATATTATATTTATTTACTTTTTCGGGTGAATTATTGATATTAACCAATAATTTAAATTATAATACGTTTATTAATTTTATATTTTACATATTTCTTAAATATATGCATGTATGTGTTTATAAACACAAAGGTAATATGCACAGTACACAGACATATATTATGTAAACACAAACTTATATTCTGGATGCGATTAATCGCGATTAATCGTTTGACAGACCTAATTTTAATAGGTTTAGTAGATACAAATCTAGGTCTAAATCTGAATCTTAGACCTTCAAGTCTGAAATAATCCTATAAACCTACCCGTAATTTAATACATACACGTGAGAAGACATTCTGCTTACTGTGCATTTTTCAAATTCAAATCTAAAATGTCAAAGAGCGGGATACACTGCGGCTGACACCCAAATGCCATATCGCATATCTTTATTATCAGACATATCAAGATCATAGTTGTGTTTTATATGCCATGCCTTTGATTATCTAAAGTTATGGTCACTACATAAAAATATAAACCAGAAAAATAAATTGGCTAACCACATATTCAGCAAGTGACATCACTAAGCAACTGTTCCAGAAGTGGTAGTGCCATAAATACAAATAGTATTTCATGTTAGGATTCTCACCGGTGGACCTGAAAGGTGTGGCTTCATAATCAGGGCGTGCCCAGTATCCGCAACACGTTCAGAAACAAAGAGAACATTATTCCCTATCTCTGATTCACTGGCTTACAGCCACAAATGCGTACAGAACTTCCCTTTAGACTGAAATACACATCTATAATTTATTTAATCCTTCTGTCTAGTCAGGCAAAAGAGCAAGACACGTGCATGACCATGAAACAACGGAATACAAAAAACTGATCCAGGCACAGTTGTCCAGCAATTGGCCTCATCTCCAAAATGATGGATTGTCTGTACTTTAAGACTGGACTGGACAGACATGCAGTAATCTAACTGTGCAATATTAATAAATAGCGTTTTGTAACAAGGAGAATGCAGCGAGGCCCTGCCAGCGTGGCAGCTCTGGGTTTTTGAGCTGCGGACGGTGACTCACTCTCTCCCTGACGCTTGTAGCCCGTACACGCCACAAGAACAGCACCAATTACAGTAACCCGCTCCTCCCTCTCCTTATCCGAGCCCAGTCGAACATAATCCCATAATGCATCTGAGGATCTGGTTTTGTATATAAACACTTTCCAGTGACTTTTTAACAGACTAAACATAACCAGATGCATCTAACTGTCATCCCGGCCATTCAGACCTTGCTGGTTAAGAATGGGATGGAGATGATGTGTGTTAATGACTGTGTGTGTGTATGTGTGTGTGTGTACTCTGACAGTGTTTCCCATTATGTGTGGTTTGGATCTGGCAAAGTACAACATCAGCTCGGCTATGAGTCACATGGCACGGACACGTGACTCCGCCTCTTCTCTCTTTCAAAACCACATCGCTCCGTAAAGCAGTTTTGTTGAATTTGAATAAAGCTACCAAAGCATTTTAGTAAGATTTGGCACCTTTGCATTTAATTAAAACTGTCAGATGCATGTTATTAACTTTTATCTACCAAACGAATCAAAAACACAAATAGCTTCACTTTGTAAATGGAACAAAAGTTCCTTCGAGGCAAGTTCGTTCAACAGATAACATACTATTGCAGTTACACCTCCAGGCATTTTCTACAAAGGCAATGGACCAAATACAGCTACTATTTGAATGAGTAAAGCGTAAAATCTCCAAAATTAGTGGCCAAATTTGCTAAATTACAAAATATTTTAAATCAGCAATAACGTCTGACAAACAAAGACGCTGCCAGTTTTGCTTGTGTAGCTTAAATTAAGGCAAAAACGTTTTATTTCAGGCTAGTACAGTTAACACGCATGCGTATAGAGTTCAAATAAAGCAAGCCTCCATATCTAAAAGCTGATTGGCTCTTTAAACATTTGGGCGGGGCTTAAATTCCTTGCTTTATGCCACATGATGGTCCGTCCCATTTATTATGTGACTACATTAATTTTCTTTCAACAACGCTTTAAAGTGACATGAAGGATCAACTATTACAATGAAAGGTATAGCAACCGAACCCTATACACGGGTTAAGTCTGAATTCTCGACAAATTACATGTAAATGAAAAACATGTTTGATCTTTTGAGTCTGAAGATGGAAATTATATAACCAACCGAATGATGAGTCATTCGGTCCGAAGGCCGTTTACATCTAACCACAACCAAATGGAAGCGCATGGGAAAAATACGGATGTGCGTATGTGCTTTGCACTTTCAACATTTAAAGAATTAACAACTTATACTTAACTTAAAAATAAATAGTTTCCAGACTGAGAGTGTGGAGAAAATAAGCACTATATAAAACTACATTCTACGTTGTAAAAAAAAAAAATTACAAGCAAGAACAAAAAAGGGTTTTTACAATAGATTGAGATACAATAGATAAGAGAGCCCAACTGTTTCCTCCTTGAATATTGTTAAATTAAAGTCAGTCAAACAAAGTCAGTCTGTGTATGCATTCTATTAAAACATTCAACTGAAGTGGAATAAAGATGTCAGAATGTTTCAAGGCACAGTTCACCCAAAAATCATTTAATAAATTCTGTCACAATTTATTACATAATTTACTCGCAACAAAACTTTTATTTTTGGGTGAACTATTTCCTTAACATGATATGCCTAGGACAGTTGATCTTCGGTGAGGTCATGAGGGTAGCAAAGAAATGTGTCCGAAGGCAGTGAACAAACCAACAAAAGAATGGGATCTATATCTCTTTTCACACAGAAAGTTCTTCGCTGAGAAATGAGACATGGTTCTCTATTCAGATGCATAGTGTTATGTGCAGTAATGCTTTTGTATAGAGGTGTTTGGTAAAGTTGACTTAGAGATTTCAGCACTTTGTAAAGTCAAAAGGATCGGGATAAAATAAAAATGTATCTTGCTTAATTATTTATAGAAGGACAGTTTTGAACTAAACAATAAAGCGCCATCATGGGAGTTGTTCAAAATAAGATCAAGTATTTTGGGTATTTTACAGAATATAACACATAGTTCAATATTAGTTGTAATTTCTCAAAGTAGATTTTATACCACACACGATGGCTGAACAACACAAGGATTATATAAAAAAAAAAACTCATGTGAATGTGGCATTTGTGACTCTGCAGGAAGTTTATCAGCGGCATACGATACACATTATTGCCATGTGTTAACTTAGATAAAGCCAGAGGATGATGGGAAATTATTTCCCTTTAGAAAGTGTAAATACTATCTGCATTCCGCGTAAACAACCCGAGAACTAAGTGATCCTGTTTAAACACACTGCAACTGAAAGAGCTGCTATTTATGTACGCAAGCAAACGTATAGCCTTGCAAAAATAATGTGGTGCTACCATAATATTGTGATAGTGTTATATATCACACTGCACTAAACGATTACCATATTCATGAATCATAGTATTTATATTATAGTTTGAGAATGCCAAGGTACAAAAAATATACGAAACATGTTTTCATATTTATTCTAATATATACAAATTAATTTTAACAATGATTTCTAAACCACACCACACAAAACACACATATACTACACATAAAAGACAGGCAGTTTTGCGCACTTGTTGTTGACAGGGTGGAGTTTCTGTCGGGATATCTGTAGCCAGACTGGTACAGTAGTAACTTTGCACCTAGGATACATGTAATCCAGTCAATGGCACTACAAGAGATGGGGGAGGGCCAGGAAATGACTCACCCGTCCAACATAGCATTTTTTTAAAGTCTGGATCCTGCCAAATGTGTATTTGTTCTTTTTGGCCTACCTAACGCAACATTGATCAGAATGCAGTTCACATCTGAAATGTGTAATGAGTCTTCAATGCTTTCTAATAAAATCTGAAGCTTTACTAAAACACAGTGTGAAATAGAAAATAACTCTGATTCAAATGTATTATTTTTTTAACTACAGGCATCATAACACAACAGTATTTAGATGGAAGGGCGTCCCACAGTGTACACAAACCTTAAACACCAGGTTAGGTTACCAGAGATAAGCCTTGTGAGTCCATTTGCGAAACTCTAACCACATAGAAAGAGCACGTGGGTGACATGTAGACAAGAGAACTGGTTAATATTTACAGTATTATCTGTGAAATCAATGCTGTAATCTGTAAGATCTCTAATACCTCCTCTTGGGATGCTGGAGTGCATATCTGAAGTAAGATTAATCATGTTTAAATATTTCACAAATAAATTCTAATCATTGCTCAAACAGGCAGGGCTCGAGACCTGGACACGAGTGCAGAGTCAGCGGATGTTTAACTAAATAATGGATTTGTGTTAGTCAATATACATTTTTCCATCCCAAAGTTTCTTCAAGTTGGTACAATTTTAAAAAAGTATTTCCACCAATATCCTCCGACTTCCCTTTTGAGCTGCACTATAACGGGTTGTAATTGTATTATCCAAATCAACATTTTCAATTAAAAGTACACAATGGCACCAAATGAACTGAAATAAACCGAAAGACGCGTTTCATTTTTTCTACACATGAACCCACTGATCACACACACACTCCCACACTGCACCTGTCTATGGGGTTCAGAAAGACACACACAATAGTCTTCTGTCTGATTCTAACCACATGGTGTTATACAGATTTGGCAATAGAAAACATAAGCACGTGAACACTGACCACATGCACACAGATGCGCACAAACACACACACATCGCTACGGCGGCCAAAGACGTGTGCTGTATCTGCTGTAGTACATGACCCAGCCTGACCCCAAATTTAAGAACCAGTAAATTATAATAGCTTTAAGACAAGCCTCTTTACATAATCTTCTTTTTATTAGAAATATATGCAGTATGACATATCTCGACCTAAACCAAAACACTGCAAATATTGTCGAATTCAATATTTAAAGCACCAGTTCAGTAAAGTCTCAGTGTACCATAAAGAAGCAAACGAAATAAATAGTTTCTAACGTGCATTTTATTTCTGCTATCAAAGTGCATTCATGTTAATGACTCATAGTAAATGAAATAATACTACGGTTTCCATCTCAACATAAGCCCTCCTTCCTGAGGTGTTTCCCCGTAGTTACTTAAAGCTCATGAGTCACTACTCGGTCCAGAAGCGGCGTCTCGCACATACCGCAAGGCTGCGTGGTTGCTGTGGAAACCAAACACTTCTAAACAGCTCCAATGAGTGTAGGCATCTGCATCACAGAATCAACATTTTCAAGAACTCATTCAAGGGCTACCCTGGGAGACGAATAGAAACCATTAACTTCCCCAATTTAACCACAAACGCAAAATGAAATTTGAGACAAGCCACAACGGTGAGCTCTGACACTTGGTGATCGCTCTGAACTTTCAGCTAGTTTCACACGACTGTACTGAGTGTTGGTGAAATAATTTGGTAAAGGCGTGTGATTGGCCACGATATGCGTTTATCTTGGAACCACACCCAATCGGTTGTGAACATAACTTTCACCTGAGGATTACCTAAATATACTACCATAGAGACAGCCGCGTAAACAGTCTGACAACGTTACGCCAACATTTACATTGACTTACTAACAATTACATCATAATCCTTCAGAACAAAGCCGCAATAAACACCCACATTAACATTTTTCAAGCGAGGCCATTGATTCGAGTCTGTGGGGGTTTGTAGCTGTTATTTTGCTTTTGTTTTAATGTTGGCTGGTATCTATGGAGTCAGACTTATGCAAAATATGGATGGAGTAATGTACAGAAATGTGAAAACTCACCAAAAACAATGTGATTGTCATTTTAAATCACTGTTGTAATACAAATACAAACCGTTTAATTTATATTGATGAGTTTATATTAAACATAAAAAAAGAATTAAAAATAAGTTGAATATGGCCTGTAAAGACAATTGAATTGAACTTAAATATTTTAGTCTACTGTAAAAATAAACTGTTCTATATTATTAATGAATACACTATAACATATCATTTTTTATTTAGTGCCACTAGAGAAAACAAAGAATTATTTAACAACATATCACAAAGCTTATCTAGTCAAAATAAATAGATGCATCTCCAAATATAACGTGCCTCCGCATGCTTTTTGGTTCGACCCGCACATTTCAAAGATGTTATCTATCTTCTTCAGTCTTGATAAAAATTCAGAACAGAAAATCATCATTCCGCGGAAGGCATAGCAGCTCTAACCTGAATGTAATTTCATTGATGAACCGGATAAAAACACACACTGAACCTGTTGTAAGGGGTGTGGTGACAAACCAAACAGCCATTTCCCAAGCACACCACCCACACCTTTTAGGGCTGCCTAAGCTGGAGCACACTTTTAGTATTAGCAGCCATCTGGCCGTCACTGGTGTCATTTAAACATGGCGCTAAAATCATTGGATCGTTTTTTTCCGTCAATTAAGCATGGCTTTAAAAGAAAAACAATACAAAATTTGGTAAAGCACATAAATGTACATGCATGAAACCTCTTCCGTTTTAAATCACAAGTAATAACCTTTGAGACTGTTGCCATAATACCGGATGCATGTTGTTTGCTTTTGTCCAAGTCTATTTTTCTTCATAACGTGACATTTTAATCTGTAACCATGACTGCTAATGCGTTTACGTTAATGCACTACAGGAAAAGATGTATCAAAGAGACTAAACCAGTAAGCTGTCAAATTTAATGACAGAAGAAATAAGCAGACACACAGGGCAGAGCTGCAATAGTTCAGCTAAATTTAGCCGAGGACTAGGCTGTGCGCCCAGGGGTCGGCACCTTTCAGCTCTTTAGGGTTAAACTTATCTCCTCGACGAATGAAGGAAATTTCAGGAAGAAAAGCGGTGCTGAAATCAGCCGGGGTCTGCAGTTTTTCTATGTGTCAGCGAAAAGCACCTGTGACCGAAACTGAAACTAGGGGGAAATCCGGGAGTCGTGTTTACTGGAGCTTCTATAAGAGACCCCTGATTTCCTGGAACAGAGCTGCAATTCGGTTTTACTTTCAAATTAAACGTTTGTCAGTGTCTTGTATAATTATTGGGGGATTTTGGGTGAAATAAAGGTGACCTGGACACATACCTGGCCTTCAGCTCCTTGTAGTCCTCACGTACTTTGCTGAGCTCCAGCTGTAGTCTGGCTCGCTCTTTGGCCACCGAGTCCAGAGACTTCCTGGCGTCTGCCAGCTCCGCCTCGTACGCCGCTTTCATACCACCGAGCTCTCGGCTGATCTCCGTCTCCGACTCGGTGATGCGCAGCCGCAGGCCTGCATTCTCTGACTCTAGAGATCGCACCTTATCGATGTATATCGCCAAACGATCGTTTAGGTTACACAGGTCTTCCTTCTCCTGCAGCCGGGTGATGCGGGTGGGAGACACGAGGGTGGCCGCCCCTCCGCGGGTGCTTCGTCTTTGACCTGGAGTCTCCATAGCTGTCCTGAAACTGTACGGGACTGAGGAGAGAAGTGAAGAAAAGTGAAGTGAGTGTGAAGGAGATAACAGGACAGCATAAGACAGCCATGTTTGAGAATCATTCTTCTGAAAGAATCAGACAAGTGATTAATAAACTCATTTATTGCATTAAATAAATACACGCAAATCAACGCCCACTCACGTGTTCCCAACCCTCTGCCCATCAGCCTACCCACATTCCCTCACTCGCCCTCTCCGCCACGCCCAACCTCCAATCATATTCAGAGATCACATTTGTGAGAATAAACACTCATTTTTTAAGACAAACCCAAACATCGCTTATGCTAGACAAACAAATGTATATTCTGAGAAAGTACTAAGTACTAAAAACAAACTAAATGCGAGACTGGCATAGACATGCATGATAAAGTCCGACCTACAGCAGCTTTCCCCACACAGACACAGTGGTATTTGTTTTGGATCGTAAAAGTAATTCCAAACGTTACAATGTGCCGAGACAGGGCCGTGCGACACTCCCCCTAGACACAATTACTTATACACAATAACTTGTGTGTGTCTCTCTCTCTCTCTGCAATGCTAAAGAAGCTACAAAACACAAGTGTAAGTGATTTCTATACAGAGCGTTTACAATCTGCTGCACCATACGCATCTACAATACACCAGAATCACTAACCTTGTTGATGAAGGCGTAGAGAGTTTGTGTTGTGGAAGTTTCCTGGAGCTTCTGTGTCAAACGCAAACTCTGCAGTGCGTGTGTCTGGTCTGACTTACGCTCCAAGCCTCTGGCAGAAACTCACGCTGTCGCTCAACCCTCCTTTCAAAGGGCGAGAGAGGGAGAGAGAGAGTGAGAGAGAGAAGAGGAGCAGGGGAGGGAGAGGAAGGTGGAGTCAAGTCTGACTCAGTATGTCCACACAAGGGAATACGGAATGGTCTCTTGATTCATCATTCACTTACATTTTACATTTTTATTTACAAAATCCGTAACTTAATGTAGAAGAACAAAGTTTCGCAACATCCTTTAATCTATAAATAAAATATAAAAATAAATAAATAACGGTTTCACAAAATGTGAGGTAGTCCACCGAGCTATCTGAAGAGCGTCCCCAACAAGCGTATCCGACCAAGTAACCATTCCTTCATCGCCGTCTCACACAGATCCAGAAGAAATCCATCCCCACTGTTTGACACAAGGTCAAAAAAAGAAAGCTTTCGGAGAGCCACCGCACCTCTTATATTAAACCCCAGCCTGTCATTTATTTCTAAGGGGTGGACGTGCTCAAAATAAAGTATCCAATCAGGTGTCATGTGGAAAAAAGAGAACGAGTAAATAAGATCCTTTTTAGGAAGGAAGGTTGTGCTTCAGTTGACACACTACTGGTCAACTCCCCTCCACTACCTAGTGCATACTAGCGTAAGTGCTCACTGAGTGAGTGTGGACACACTCGCAAAGACAGTTACCTGCAGAGTAGGCTACAAACTGCATAGGACACTAGACTGGGCTCTTAAAGGAGCAGGCATACATCAATAGCATCTGTTATTATTTTAATCACTATGTGCAAAAACTGTTCTGGAAACAGCGGACGCTGTGGCGTGAGAGGAAAAGTACGGGGAATACTGACACAGCCGCAAAGGCGCATCAATGGAGAAGAGTCGCAGTGTGTGAGACAGGCCTGACAGATAGACAGCACGCACTTTCTGTCTTTCTGATGTCTCTTTGTCTAATAAAGACCTTTCACTGCCATCCTCTGCCTCGTTCGTACTATGACACGCAAACTCGCTGCATTCCAACAAAACAATGAAATTCCCAAGAGTAACGTCTCTCCACCCGAAGTCCTCTCAATCTGTCGCAGGATCTGGGAAGACGGTCACGTGACACATTTAACCACAGCGGCTATTTTGTAGGAATGCTCAAAAGGTCAAAGTGTGGCGTGAAATGGAGAAAGATCAAACAAAGCATGACCGGTTCTTAAGTGCCTAAGCATGACTCGGGTTAGACACTTTCACACCCCTATTTAGTTATAATATTGCCTTTAAATAGCATTTTCATCAAGAACGTTTTGATTAATACGTAAGCTCTAATAGGCTACAAAATAGTGCAAATGACTAGTTGACGTTAAAGGAATATAATTCACTTGACCAAATCTGTTTGTATAAGATTGTTAAAAGTGTTGAGTCATGCATTAAACATCACAGGTACCAAATCTCCCTTTATAAAAAGCCCACAAAACGCCGGTTGCTATGGAGCAGAGTATTCCACCGCAGTGGATGAGATGTTTAAGCAAAGACTCATTCGTGGAAATAATGACTCACAGTTCTCTTATCCCAAGATCAGGAAATGTTTGCAGGCGTTCATGGTCGACCATACCCTCCTGACTGGCCTCGCAATGCGCATGGACTGTATTAGACGCCCTCTAGTGGCCATTCCGTAGACAAGCAATGAGCTCACAGTTACAAAATAACAGTTATCACCAAAATACGAGTTCCCGTCCTTTTGAAAATGTACCCCGGTGTAGCTATAGTTAGTATCTACGATTATTGTCACTGTAAAGCTTTAATACATGTATTAAGGGTTAACACGTTTCAGGATTTTATCGTTTAAATATTACATTTTAATCTCTCATTTTGATTCTTTATTCTATCATTTTAATTTATGTAAATCCTGTTTGTAAACACTGCAAGGTAGTTTTCTCTGACCACAGGATAAGAGCCTTTTTCCTGTCATAAGCTTGCAACTAAAGCTATGATAAAAAAAGTTTATATGTAACTCACTGACAGGATATTTATTATTAATAGGCATGGAACAGCACTCTGGTGACCTCTGCCGACGATTAGGGTGAGTGTCCCTCCTCATCCAATTACCACATTTCCCCACCTGGTGGCAGCATTAACGCAACATTTATAATCCAAAATCAAGTCATAATATAATCTTCAAATTACACGTATATAGCAAACAATAAATAACCATAAAAATAAAAATACAGCAGACTTACAGATTGTTCTGTCATGATATATAAATTATGATCAATATTTAGGGCTGTCACAATTTAGGATTTTCACTAGTAAGAATGTTTTTACTACACTTATAGTGGGAGAAAGATTTCCAAAGAGCAAACAATAGATTTTTCTAATCAATAAAAAATTCCATCTTTAATTTTGTTTAATTGGTGTTTTCTCTCATGTGTAGTGTTGCAATATTGAACTAAAAATCGTGTTTTTGCATATCACGATTCTTGTCAATGCATGTACTGTGTTGGGGCATCCTTAGTTGTGACATGCCATAATAGCATCCTTTATAGCTATTAGTTAGATGTTTGTAGATGTAGTGCATCACCTCAATCTACCTGCTCGTTTATTGTTTCTTTTGAAAAATTGCAGTTGAATGGGCTACATCACATCCTACGCTTCAGTTTCCAGCGTGTTTTGCAATAGGCAAGGTCTGATTATAATTATGTGGCTGAAAGTTTTCAAAGTTTTCAAAGTTCAGAAAACTCAAAAATGTCAACATTATAGTGTTATAGCCTACTCAAATGGCTTTAGGTGCAGCAAGCATCATTTTGTACAAGCTATAGTAGTTGACAAAAGGGCTTTTCCCTGAGATGTTAATTATAGGTGATGAAACTGAAACATTGAATCTATGTCAAACCGTGAATATTTTAGAAAGACGGGGAACGTACAATCAAAAAGCCTTTGCTAAAACTTTTATTAAACTCTTTAAAAAGACCAAGGTCAAACCCTCCGCCACTTCGCCTTACTTTTGATAAGAGCAAGAGCCCCTTCCCACACAAATGCAATCTATAGGGGAGAGTAAGGATGGCCTTGTGTGGCCACATAAACACGAATGTTTCACACAGCCTTGAGCAATCAAGGATACACAAATATACAGACATGTCCTTATGCTATTGTAGCCCGACGTCTATTATTAATTGGCATAACAGAGGCTTTCCGGGGCCACCAGTCTGAAGTCTTACATTCCGGCTGAAACAGAGGAACACTGCTGTTCTGAATATTCACAGGTTGTAACTTTGTGGTTGTGTTTGATAAGAGAAACGGTAAGTGAATTTGAGGAATATTGAATAATTGGGTTAATCCATTCTGAACAATGCGGTTTCTTTAAATCCGTCTGGGTCTTAAACTGTCCAAAACTGGGCATGGGTATTAGTCTTGGTACAGATCAATAGACGTTTAATTGGCAGGAATGTTGGAGTTCTTGTCAACGCAGAAGCTTTTAATCGCTGGCTGTGTTCTTTTAATACCGGCCTTTTCAAGTTTTAATTATGGTTGCCTTTGCACTTACACAACTAAAAACTGTAGAGCAGATTAATGGGGAAAATACAAAGACGAATAACGGATTACACAAACCTTTGTGTTTGATGTTTCTTAATTGATCCTCGGCATGAAATGTTGTAGTCTGTCATGTTTTGACAGGTGTGAAGGCTTAGATAACGGGTCTTTTTTATTATTCTGAGAATATTAAATATCTGCAGTGAAGTACACAGTGTGAATTACATTCAAGTTAAACAATGTTAATAGCAGAGAGATGTGACAAAACGTAAACATAAATGATATAAAAGCACATTTAGGGTGTATTTGATCCAAGAGGAACATGTGATGTTCCGGGTCATAGCAGCATAGATTCATATGAAGCACATTATTATGAGTGAGGGTGCCTTAATGCTTCTTCCATCTCTCTTATCAATTCATTTTCTCCTCTAGTGTATAATCCAGTGTTTTTCTTTTTCCTCAAACATGGCTTTAGATATTCTGCATCCATTATATAATACAAAACTGCTGTGGATTGATTTTGCCTACATCACTTGCTGCTTTAATGTCTTCACAGATTTTTTTCTGATAAAGGTCTTACATGGTTCAGTCAGGATCAGATTTCTCTATTTGTTCTTAAACAGAAAGATCAAAGTGAGTAGCTTCTCACTGGTTTTATAAGTGCAGGACATTCAGTTCAAAAAGTAATCTTGATATCTTTAGAATTGAGTAAGTGATGCCATGACTAAGATTGAAATCAAAGTGAAACGAATGGTTGAAATCAAACTTTGATGTTTATAATCTTACAATAAGACTATGAGACTGATGTCTGAGTTTTACAACAGGGTCACAAATTATAACATGCTGTTCTTATTGTTCCTTTATTATTTCCATTGAATGCTTTGATTGAAATTTTTTTTATATTTTTTTCTGTTAAAGTGAATGTACATTAAAAACATCTTTGGCCTAAAAATAGTATATATTTAAAATGAGTTAAAATTGAAAGCAAAATCCCTGTAGATGCATGCAGTGGTGCTGAAACCAGAAAACAAAACCAAGTGGCATCTGTAAACAAATGATGCTACCATTATTCAGGGTTGTTCCTTGTTAACTAAAATGTGACACCGTCTTCAATTGTATTGACATTCGTACATTTTTGTCCAAATATGATTGAGGTTTCAGCTACTATTTTTCTGTATACTGTATAATATATTATATAATAAATGGAAAAATTGTCAAACTCTAAAATCTGTTTACAATTCTCTCTATATATTTAATAGTATTTCAATTCAATAGTATATGCAATGTCACAAAACTGACAAGGAGATCCATGCTGAAAATAATCCTCTGCTGATTTTATGAATCGTAGCATAAAACATGAATCTGCTTATTAACAGTTTTATGTATATAACTGACTAAGAAGTTCACTTTTTATATGTTAAAAAGCAGACGACTCCCTTGTATCTTCATAAAAGCAAAAATGATTTGTTCCCTACAGGTCATTTCCTATCGAATCTTAATCTGATGAAGACCAAAATTCAACGTTCAAGTGTCATCTCCATGTGGTTGATTTCTAAACACTGATGGACACTGATCATGAACTCCAGCAACAAATCTACAAACCATACAGACTGTGCTGAGGTTCAAGTGCCCAAGGAGGTTTTTATGGTCTTTGCTGTGGCCAGCCTAAGTGAAAACTTCTTAGTGATTGTGGCTGTGATCAAAAACAAGAACCTTCACTCTCCCATGTACTGCTTCATCTGCAACTTGGCTGCATTCAACACCATCTCCGGCTTCTCCAAAGCCCTTGAGAACATCATGTTGTTGTTTACCGACGCTGGACGGCTAAACTCTCGTGGCATTTTCGAGCTAAATATAGATGACATCATGGACTCCCTTCTGTGCATGTGCTTCCTCGGTTCTATTTTTAGCATCCTCGCCATAGCCGTGGATCGATACATCACCATTTTCCACGCACTGAGGTATCACACACTCATGACCATGCGTCGCGTGGTGGTCATTCTGTCTACTATATGGGTGATGTGTGGCACTTGCGGGGTGCTCATGATCGGCTTCTTTCAGGAGGCCACGGTGAAAATCTTCTTCGTCGTGCTTTTCTTCACCGCACTGCTTTTCATCCTCCTGCTCTACCTGCATATGTTCCTGCTAGCACGTCACCATGCCAACAGGATCGCATCTATGCCCAGTGCCACAGCGCGCCATAGGAGGAGCGGCATGAGGGGGGCGCTGACGCTCACAATTTTGATTGGGGTGTTTGTGGCCTGCTGGGCTCCGTTCACCCTTCATTTGCTGATAATTGTGATTTGCCCAGACAACCCGTACTGTGAATGTTACCGCTCTCTCTTTCAGCTACACGTCGTGCTACTGGTGAGTCATGCAGTTATTGATCCAGCTATCTATGCCTTCCGGAGCGCCGAGCTGCGCAACACCTTTAAGAAAATGTTCTTGTGTTTGGGTTCGAGGATCTGTAAAGAGTCTGTCTGAGAGAGAGACACGTGTCTGGACGTTAAGGGATTCAGATTGCTGGATTAAAGTTTGGACTGTTACATTTTCATATAGAACAGACTCAATTCACACATATTCAAAGATCAAAACAACATTTACTTAAAACTGAAATATTCATACAGTCATTCAGCATTCATTTACATTTTTTTCTTTTTTTACAATACCACATTTAGAAAAATCATTAAACGTATTTGATTGCCTGGAAATCAGTTTAAATATTCACAAATAAGTGCAATACCTTTAATTATACAAAACACTTTTACGTAAATACTTCTTTTTCTGTGGCATGCTTTTAGACTTTTTAATACTGACGTTTTATTGTATTTTTGCACGTAATTTCTAACACTACACTGGGCATCCCGTCTATGTATTCAGATTAAATTATGTTGTTATATGTATCATAATAAATATTTTGAAATATGAAATATACAGAGCAACTTTTCTTGTGTTTTGACCTGTTTCTCCAGTTTTCATTTTCTGCAAATAGAAACAATATCTTTATTTGAAATGTTTGAGAAATATTGTTAGTAGTTCACAGAAACAAACAAAAATGAAACATTTACCTAAACACATAGCTATATAGTAAATACAGAAAAACAAAAAAATGGTATTTGATAAATGGTCTCTCAATTTTTTCCACGGCTGTATATATAGATTATATGTTTATGCTCCAGCGCCCCGGGTGTTTGGAAAATGAATGAATTTATTAATAGAGGTACAAGTATCGCAAAACCTTTCATAAAAACGCTGTACATTCCAGAAATAATGTAGTTAAGTTTGAGTGTAAACCATTTTCTAGCATTTATTATGTTTACATTTTTATAGACTGTATTAGCTTTTGATCAACGTTTATGAAAACAAAATATCTGAATACAAAAAGAGTTCATTTGAATATAACTCAATGATTGTGCATTCCAGTTAATATCAATAAACTGCAGTTGGGTCGTATTAATTAAGTATTTATAACTCAAAAAATAAGTATTATAAAGTATTGTAAATTTATAGTATCATGTTGCCTTCTTCAGCATCAGAGAATATTTTTATCTTCGGTAATACTTGTGTGAGTCTCTTTTCCTTGAGAAACATTTCAACATAAAAGCACACTGTTGGGAAAAATTCTGTTTTTATTGAGTGGACTATACTGTATTTAAACTGTTATATGAAATAGCTTGTTCATCGTAGTACTTAAAGAGATGCTTCAGCCAAGAAACAAAATGACCCCGAGTTATAATACCACGTATCCTTTTTTTTCCAAGTGGTAGAATGGGAGTGAATGGGGGGCAATTTCTTGAAGCTCCAAAAAGTGCCATTGCATACGGTGTAATGGAAAACATTTGTGCTGACCTGTTGCATGCAGATAGTTCATTAAAAAGCATGTGTAATAATTATAATAGCAATAACTATTTTATTTTGATAATGAACAGGTTGTCATTATTTAAAGTTTAAATTTAAACTTCTGAATTCTAAACAAATGTTGAGGGCTGTGTTTTTGGTGTTCTACATGGACGAAAATTCACTACATCATCATTAATATCCATCGATGTTCCACATTCCTGCCCAGTTGGTGGCGGGAATGCACCAAATGTTTGTTTGACAACCGGCCAAAAACTTTAAAAGAAGAAGACGTGCAGCAAACAGATAACGGAAGTTAGATATTAGTGTAAATGTCGTTGTAACTATGAACATTTCTTTAAAAAAAACACATCGATAAGCTTCAGAAGACCTTGGTTAAGACCACGGAGCTGTGTCAAGCAGTTCTTTGATCGATGGATGCACTACTTGGAGCTTCAAAAAATTGCCCCCCCTTCACACCCATTCTACCGCTTGGAAGAAAAAGGTATTATAACTCCGACTACATTATTCTTCAAGAAGAAAGTCATATTCAGTTAGGATGCCTTGAGGGTGAGTAAAACATGTGGACATTTTTTTCTTGGCTGAAGTATCCCTTTAATAAAAACAAACTTACTTTAATATTAAAAATTCAGATTATGCAAGGTGTATGTCAATTCATGACTGTAATGATTTATGAAAATATCACAGCTGCAGATGGTCTAATTCATTATATACAGTTGTGTTCAAAATTATTCAACCCCCACTGAAATTGATTGTTTTGGTCGGTTTGACATTGATTATGATCATTCAGTCATCCTGCTTACAATTAAATCAAAGAGGCACGTGTAGGTCAGACAAATATAACATAACATTTATAATGAAATAACCACAAATGTCTTTTCTGAGCTCACATCATTATCAGTTTTATTCAACCCCCAAGTGACATTCAATCTTAGTACAACATCCTTTTACAGTTATAACAGCTTTTAAACGTGAAGCATAGCTTGACACAAGTGTCTTGCAGCGATCTACGGGTATCTTCGCCCATTCATCATGGGCAAAAGCCTCCAGTTCAGTCACATTCTTAGGCTGGCGCACTGCAACTGCTTTCTTTAAGTCCCACCAGAGGTTCTCAATCGGATTTAAGTCTGGTGACTGCGATGGCCACTTCAAAATGTTCCAGCCTTTAATCTGCAACCATGCTCTAGTGGACTTGGAGGTATGCTTGGGATCATTGTCCTGTTGAAAGGTCCAACGTCTTCCAAGCCTCAGGTTTGTGACGGACTGCATCACATTGTCATCCAATATCTCCTGGTACTGAAGAGAATTCATGGTACCTTGCACACGCTGAAGCTTCCCAGTACCTGCAGAAGCAAAACAGCCCCAAAGCATGATTGACCCCCCGCCATGCTTCACAGTAGGCAAGGTGTTCTTTTCTTCATAGGCCTTGTTCTTCCTCCTCGTTGATCCATGGGCCCAAACAGTTCTAATTTTGTTTCATCAGTCCACAGAACACTATCCCAAAACTTCTGTGGTTTGTCCACATGACTTTTGGCATACTGCAGTCGACTCTTCTTATTCTTTGGGGACAGCAAGGGGGTGCGCCTGGGAGTTCTGGCATGGAGGCCTTCATTACGCAGGGTGCGCCGTATTGTCTGAGCAGAAACTTCAGTACCCACATCTGACAAATCTTTTCTCAGTTCCTCAGCAGTCACACGGGGACTTTTCTCCACTCTACGCTTCAGGTAGCGCACAGCAGTCGAAGTCAGCATCTTCTTTCTGCCACGACCAGGTAGCGTTTCAACAGTGCCCTTTGCCTTGAATTTGCGAATGATGCTTCCTATGGTGTCTCTTGGTATGTTTAACATCTTTGCAATCTTCTTATAGCCATTGCCCTTCCTGTGAAGAGTAATCACCTGTTCTCTTGTCTTCCTGGACCATTCTCTTGACCTCACCATGTTTGTAACCACACCAGTAAATGTCTAGAAGGAGCTGAGTATCACAGTCATTTTAAAGCTGCCTAATTGGTGCTTATTAGGCTTTATTGCTGCTCCCTGATATCCACAGGTGTTTTCAATACCTGATTGAAAACACTTCATTGAACCTCTGTTCTTCAGAGTGGTAGTCTTTAAGGGGTTGAATAATTATGTCAATGAAGAATTCACAAAAGAAACATTTACTACTGTATTACAAAACTAATTGATGTCATTTTAGTTGCATATGGTTCTTTAAGAAGTCCTTGTAGGATTTCATTCTGAATACAATTACAAATGTACACTAAATTCCCTAAAACCATTTACAGCATTGGGGGTTGAATAATTTTGAACACAACTGTATATATATATACATACACACACATATATACATATATATACACATATATACACATATATACACAAACTACACCCACAAACGTCCAAACCAATTCAATATTTGACAACACACCAAAACACCTACATCCCAATATAACAACATGGTATAAAACAAAAGGCTCAGGCATGTGGCGACCACTTAAAGCCCCAGTGAAATCAATATGAAAGTTTTTTTCCTTTTACTAAAAGTAAGTTTGCCTTAAGGACGTCAATAAACTGATATGCTCCTACACGCTGACAAAATTCCCATTTAGAAGATATTAGCATTCAAAACTGACAGTCTGGCACGTGCACTCAAAAAAAATCTATAAAATCCATGACATCAAGCTACACTTCAGCCTCTAGTTCAAAGTTGTCGTCCAATCAAATCCGCTTTAGTATCGGAAGAGTCCCGCCCCCTTAACTATGAGAGCTGTGGAAGCGGTGCCTCACAGCCACTTGTTCGCACATTTATTATGTCCTACATGGAGAATGACGCAAAATGCACTAGATGGGAGATGGGGATGATCCAGACAGTGTAAACATTAACATTAAAGTCTTAATTCCGCGTTAGTGTCACACGAGCGATTGCACGTGAGTGTGCTCCAGTTCAGAGACACGATAGCACAGAGCTGAGCATATGCGTCAATCATACATTCAAATCCGCTGAGAAAACATCAAAGATGTTCTAAGGCGTTCACTGGGACTTTAACCCACCTCATGTGCAACACCGATCCATCCAAACACACACACACTCCTCCATCAGTCTTCCAAGAATCTTGTTCAATATTTTAACCACGCAGTCCATCACACAAAATGATCTCTTTAAAGGTCTTTCTCATCTCCTGGCTCCGAAACGCATAGATCAGCGGGTCGATCACAGAGTTGCACATGATGAGTATCAGATACATGTTGAAGTGTGACATGAAGCAGACACAGTAAACGTTCTTTGGGCAGGAGATCATGAGGATTAGGTGGAGAAAGAACGGAGCCCAGCACACGATGAAGATACCCAGCAGTATGGTGAGGGTGACGGCACCCTTCATGCTTGCTCTCTGCCTGACATTGGCCTTGTATCCCGGCAACGCCGCCATACGTTTGACGTGCGAGCGTGCCAGAAGGAACATGTGGCTGTAGAGGGAAGCCATCAGGATCAGCATGGCGAAGAACATGGCCACCAGGCACACCACCACAGGATTGGTGTCAGAGTAGATTATGAAGATGATTCCACAGCCCGTGGAAAACACCCAGATGCTGCTGATGATCATCCCCGCTCGACGTACGGTCATGATGTTATGGTACCGAAGAGCGTAGAAGATGGTCACGTAGCGATCCACGGCGATCGCTAACAGGCCCCACATAGATGCCACCACGGAGATGCAGATGAGCGAGTCAAACACATTATCCATCTGACGGATGAAGTGATCTTCAATAACCAAACTTCTGTTAGCCAGCAGGTGGATCACTATAGTCTCCCATGCGTTAGAAAAGCTCACCAGCATGTCGGCCACAGCCAGGCTACAGACGAAGCAGTACATGGGCGAGTGGAGGTTCTTGTTCTTCACGACGGCGAGAATGACCAGGATGTTCTCGAGCAGGCTGATGAGGCCCAGCGTGAGGAACACCTCAGGTGCAATGTGCACCTGCTCACATGCCGCTGCACTCGGCCTGTACCTGCTGGACTCTTCGCTGTGGTTTGTGTATCCCAAAGAAGAGTTTGGGGAAAGCGTGGGCCACTCTGAGAGGTTCATGTCCTTGTGTGGTGTCGAGGGAAAATGGGTTCAGGATGTTGCTAGTTGCATGATGTTGTATCCATGTAGCTCTTCTGGAAAATGAAAAAAATTGAAAGAACATGTATGACATTAGCTGAGACATGTATGTATGACAAATATTAACTATACAAGACCAGGGTTTGTATATATATATATGCAGTAAATTTACTGTATATATGGGTGTTTCTGCAACTACGGGCACTTCTAAGGTCCACCTTTTTTTGTGTCAAAGTTTGTTATATGACGCTTTATAAATGATTAATGTGATTTAATTTAATTTAATTTAAAAATATGAAGCATGTATAGGTCCAAACACCAGTTTAGTTCATGTCCCACAATTCTGGTCACAATGTTAAGATCCATAAAATAAGATCATCGACAATTTGACATTATTTCAAATGCAATCGTTTAATTTACATATTAATTTACAGTATCTTCATTTTTATGATTTTTTTTCAAGGAAATATGCTGTCCCACACTTTGGAGTCCTTACCGCAACAATGAAAAACGACCTTTATTCTGAAATTTTATCAAAGAATTTTATAAAATGACCATATGTTATGAGCACATTGCTGACAGATTAGGCCACCTCACTACCTCACTCACAAGATCCCAAAAATATCATCTTTTCTGTATCAGTATTTATTGTTTGTCCTTTCCAGCTTAGTAATTCTGTACTTTTCCTAGTCTTTCGATTCCGATAGCCAATCGATTCCAATTTTCGATTCCCAACCCTACTCACAAGCCCTGTGACATGCTCATCAATATTCCCAGGAGTTCCTCAATTTCTATATTGGATAATGCTAACACAAGCCCAACTCCTAATGCTTCTACAACAGCTTTAGATTTATAAAAAGTTAGCCCCACGATCGGTAACATTTTTACAAGGATCTAAGTGGTGTTATGACAATCTGCAATGATTTCCGGATATGATCTCACAGATTGTGGCAGTTGTGCAGCTCAAATGTCTCCAGAGTCACACATCAGGATTGAATGCATCAAAAAGCTGCAGTTTCAAAATGATCTACACAAAATTTGAATGTAACAAACACACCTATGCAGGTGTGTATTTGTTCATTGGCTTTAAATTTTAACCATTAACTGTTGCAAATGTAAAAAAAGTATTATAGGACATAACAATAATTCTCTCTACAGTTACTGATCGATCAAGAATTAAGTTGAATAACAAAGTATAAAAATAAAATTAATAGTAAAAATAACAATAATAAATGTATGGTACCATAAAATAGAGATATAAAATAATGGATATAATAGCATAATAATAATAGTGAAATATTTTATGATACCTCTTAAAAGGGAAGAAGAAGAATGATTACCGATGGGCTACAGAAAAGAATTGAGAACACATTAACAACAGTGAAATCAATAAATATATTACTTACTGTTGTATGCATCACTGGAAATGTTTCGTCGAGTGTAGAGAAGTTGAAGGTAGTTCTAGTTTCTAGAGAGCTCTCTCTGCTGTAGGATCTCTCAATGCGCTCTCATATAGCACAGCGTGCGCGCGCTCCACCCCCGCGCCATCACATCGATGCTGATACAGGCTACATAGTCTTTGGTCCTGATCTAAGGGATAAATCAGCCCGTAGTCGTCATGTCAATACTCACCAAATACTTAAATGTTTAAGTAGGATCAGCAGACTACTGTCAATAAACTGTCTGTTGACGCCGGCGCATCCCTAGGAATTGACAAATGCATAATCACTTTGTTTTGCATCAGATCGAAAGATTTTACCTGGGATTGTCCGGGGTGTTTAGAAAGACTGCCACTTTTAAACAAACACCGGAGCGCAATTGGTTTTGATGGCATTGTGTGATCAGCCAATGGCAGCTCGGGGAACACATGAGTTCCTTCGACCACATCAGATTTCCAAAACATTATTAGTGTTCAGCTGCGCTTTTGGAGACGGGAAAAGGAAGGGAAAACGCCCTCTATCCACAGTCGGAGTGAAAAAGAACAGGTAGCCTAACCATTTTTGTTTGCATATGGAACAATTTTTATTTTCATTCGGTTTATGTCAATAACGTACCCTGTTTATGCGTCTTATATATGCATAGTATCCCAAATTTGTTTTGTCCCACATGAAAACGTTTTCTTATCGCTTATCATTAATCTATTTCATTTCTCTTAAAAAAAAAACATGTTCCTTAAAAACTACAGTTGGATCTACAAGAGACCTTTAGCATTTGTTTAAAACAGTAAAAGTGTAGGTAGATTATATTATTTGTTTTTAATTCAGAGTTACCTACAAGTGTCCCAATTTTGCTGACTTCATCCTATAAAATGGATTTTCTGTAGACCTGCAAACGTGTTTTGAATTGAATAAACCCAAAAGTCAGAGAAAGTAAGTGTGTTGTTCTTGCTTTTACTCACCTATAGGGATGACACATTAGGCATTTTCAGAACAGCAACCCCACTGGTGCACATCACAATTTTCAGTTTCACGCCTACAGGTGACATGAACCTTTTCGCCAAAACACACTCAAAAATGTTATGTAGTGAAAGCATCTGCTAGATCAAATATGTGGCTTAGCAGAGAGATAAAAGAGAGAATAAAATCTGTAGGTAATGAAGCACAAATAGACGCCAGTAATTAGTTTCATGTCAGATGCGTGATGGTTGAAATACAAGTAGCCTAACTTGTGCAGTTACAGTTAGTTAAAGTCATTAACCTGTCACAGGTGGCCACCGCATCTGCAAACGCATCACTCTGCCACCCACATCAGTCTGAAGCATAAATACATTTTTCAGATTTGTCTGTCAAGCACATGAAGGGCCGTGAAACACATTACTGAGACAAGCGTGAACAAGCATGTATCCTGACGGTCATCAAAATTAAATCTAGAAATAAACTAAAAGTTTTCGTTTTTAAAACGTTTAAAATGAAACTCTAAGAATTGTTTGCCACCAAAGAACCTTTTGAAGATTGCAAGTATGTTCTTCGTGGTTCGTCATGGAACAAAACAAGCCAATCAGATCCATTTAAGAGCTTTTATTTTAAGAGTGTGCTTTGGACTTAAGATGAGTCATATGCTATTCATTCATGTGATCATTTCTGTGATTTAATGAGAAGGATGTGGATTGTGACCATTTTGATCCAGTTCATGACCGATTCCCAGCTAAGAATGTTTTAATCTGCTTACATCATTTCACAATGTTGGCCATATTGGTCATAAGATATTGGTCATGAGACATTGGTCATGTGATGTCATTATTTACTTGGGGCCAATGCCTTAATAGGTGATGACACTTTTGAAATGGCTATTTTTGGCTAAGTTTTACTGTATCACTCCTCATCTAGTTTTCCTTTTAATTTTTGACATTTTGTTATCTGACTCTGTGGGCCACTGTCTAGCATATTTACTTACACAATTGATAAGTCTTCCTTCAAAAGAATTTCTTATCGTCTTGGTTGCAGAACAATGTAAAAAGGATTAAAATGAAGATGCTGGGCATGAAAGCTAATGGAAGGCATGTCTGTTTTGGCTCCTATTAGGCTTTAGCAATGTCTAGCAACGATTGCTTTTCTGTGCATTTGCTAATCAAACAAATAATTATGAAATAATAAAATAACCTGACCTGGTTAAGAAATGAGAAAGAGAGGGGAAGTATGTGAGTGTGTGTGTATGCGAGTGAGAGAGAGAGAGAGAGAGAGAGCAGTGAACAAGAAGATTGCTGGATGACCACAAAAACTGAGGAACACTGTTTTTATTAAGGCGCCATGTCAGCTTTGAACCACATAAGCCTTCCCTGACAACTCAAATGTAATTACTTCAAATGTCCCCTTAAACGTCATACATAAAACAGTGTTCTGTATTATTGCTACAATGCAAAAATAATCAAGGTGATTTAAAACAACATTGCTGGTCACATAAAAAGGTTATTTTATTGGTAAATTATAGGAGTAATAATGATTGACAAACCATTTGAAATGTATTTATTTTTATAAAATAATAAATAATTTGAAATCAAACAAATACAACCTTATGTTCTTTGGGCATGTTAATGAATAATATGTATTAAATAAAATAACTATAAATACGTTTCCGCTATTTCACCTCCATCTAGTGGAGGAAAAATTGAACAGTTTATTACTTTACTGAAATAAGTTTAGTAAAAAAACAATAAATAATAAATGCGTTTTGTTGTTATTGCTTTGCCGATATAGGAGACAATGACATATACGTGTTTTTATGAATATGTGCCTTTAACTAAGTAATGCCTATTTCTGTACTGTTTTTCTAATTTCTGTAATGTTTTTGTACTAAAATATTTTTTAGGAAGCTTATGTCATTTCTATTGTTTTCATACCACCGTGTATTTCTATTGTGAAGCGAATCTTCACGCCACTCCTTTGCACCAATGCATAACTGAAAGCGCTAGCAGCTATTTAAATAAAACAGAATTGAAATACCTTCAAAATAATGTAATTATGATACTCATACCAACATATAACATAATATATATATAAAGAACAATAAGAGATATGTATGGACACCTGCCGTCGACATCCCGAGCTTTATAGAGCGCATAGACTCAAATGACTACACTTCCCAAGATGCCCCGCGCAGCAGAAGTCCATGTGGATGTGTGTGGAGAACGTGCGTGCCTGTACATGACATGAGTGTGGTGAGACATGGGGCACTGCGAGGACTCTCCTTAAACCCAGAACAGACCTTCAAGAGGTGAATGTAAGTGTTTTATACACCTTTACTTCTACTTCGGCTAAAACGGCTCTAAAAGTAAATCGTTTAGCTGTGTGTGCTGTAGGGCGGGGCGAAGCAATGCCAGTTGGCTGAAGTTTTGTGCGGGGCCCTGTCAACTAGAACAGATAGAAAGTAGTTCTTGTTTGGCCAACAACGATCCGTCCTCCGAAGCCCCCCAATGTCAGGGGTAGAAAGCTTAAATACAGCGTCTAAATGATGTTTTTGGCGATGTTGGCAGTACTAAACTGTTGCTTATTTTCCTGGCATTTTGAGAAGGTGACCACTTTAAGGTTTCTTTTGGAAAGTCTTGACAGCGTGTACGATCGAGCCTAAATTTCCAAAATATGATGAGCAAAAATGAAAATATTAATCCCAAAATGCTGTTATATAGACATGCCAGTAAGTGTTTATACAAGTGGGAGTGTCAGCACCGTAAACATGACAAACCGAGACATTGGACTTAAGACAAGGAGGGTTTACACTGTCATTTTGTACCACTTTTAGAAACCCAATTGACGTTTCATACAAACAGAAAAGCAGTCTGTCTTGGTTAGTTTGATGGTTAAATCTAACCTCATTAATCTCTGGAATTAAGGTAAGGTTACTGTGTCTTTAAACAGATCAGTCTGGAAATTGACAAAGTGCCATGACCCTTGTCTAACCTGACCATTAGCATTTGTTTTATCAAGCTCACTGTGTGACTGTTGAGTCATTACTAGTGCTAAACTAATAGTGATGTAAATTGTTTTGTTAAAACAATGCTATGAAACATGCTTTGAGGTTCTATGCCAAAATGATGTTTCCCTTTTTTGCTTTAACCTGCTTACCTGTTGCCGTTATATTGTTTATTGGATGGCACACTGCATGCCAAACCTTTGGACACACCAAAGTCTCAGTCTCATTCTGTTACTGTGTTCACCATACTTTAGGATAAGTCATGATAACTGTGAAACAACACACATTTTAATATAGGATTATATATTAATTTAATTATTTATTTTAAATCAAAACAATCTTGTGTTTGACCTTCTTCAAGGAATCCACACTTTGCTTAGATTGCAACTCTGCAATTTCTTGGCATTCTCTTAAACAACTATGACGGATACCATTAACTTTCCACATGCGTCCAAAAAGGGGGTTTTAATATCATGAGAATCATAAATTCTGTCAAATGCGTAATATTAAAAAACGGTTTATATTTTGTAGGTCATTAAAGGGGTCATATGACCCGAACACGTGTTTTTCTTTGTCTTTGGTGCGTTATAAGTTGCCCATGCATGTATTAGACACGTACAATTTTATACATTTTCAGAACAAAAGACGCATTCTATCTAAAAGCGAATGCTCACCCCTGCTTGAAACGCCTCGTGTAACCACACCCCCACAAATCTACGTCAGTTCGTGGTATGATTTGACTAAGACCGCCCAAATGTATATGCAAGTAAGGTGGGCGTACCTGTCAACACAATTGCTTTGGAACCTGATGTTCAAAATATGGTAAGAGGCGTTACATTTCCGTCACACGCTTGCAGTATTCGACCAATCACTACGCAGTGGTTAACTGGCCAATCATAGCACACCTTGCTTTTCAGAGCGATGAGCTTCGTAAAAAAATCTGTGCGTTTCAGAGAGGCGGGGCAAGGAGGAGACGTTATGTGGAAAATACAGTGTTTTTGAACCTTAAAACGTCTGTACACATTGCATTACATCTAAAACAAACGATAATTTTTTATAGCCGTGTCATATGACCCCTTTAACCAAATGTTAATAGTTTGGGTGAAACTGTACTTTAACACTTCAGTGAATAAGCCTCACACTATGTTTAACTCCATTTGTCCTGGTTCTGTAGGCGGCGCTCTGTAGGCGGGGGGAGTGATGCAGCGGATGTGGTCTCCAGTCACGATGCGGCAGGTGTTCCTGCTGCGTTCTGTGCACCTGGGTCACGCCCGGGCGGCACGAGACTTTCCTGTGACCCTCCGGGCCTCGCGCTGTTTCAGCTGCACTAATGCCGTCAGGGTTAAAGAAGCCTGCAAAAGGTCCGAGGAGGAAGAAACGCCGTTAAACCCACCGCAGAGTCTCGCTGGGACTGAGGGTCTTTATAAGGCTGATCCGATCCGATCTGTGGAGGCTGCCCTTCAGAATAAGGGAGATATCGATCCTCTGCAAGACAAATCCATTGGGCTGTTTCAGAGATTTAAGAAGATGTTCAAACAGTATGGTAAAGTGATGGTGCCCGTGCATATCTTCACATCCACAGTATGGTTCGGGAGCTTCTATTATGCTGCTATGAAGTAAGTGACCATCGGTGGTCTGCAAACCTTTGACAATACAAATGAACAGGTGCCATGCAATGTTTTAATCCACTTAGCTTTCCATATTTCTCTAGTGGTACAGTTTCCATTATTTGCATCTGGGCAATTTATGCGAGAAATGAACATTATAAGTCAGCAAAACTTTGTATAACCATGGACCCTTGAAGCCCATAGTGCATACTTCAGTGGAGAATTAATGGAGATTTACTGTTTTGGTTTGCTACAAGTGCAGCTCCTTTCACCATAAATGTAAGTGATGGTACATGACAGGTTAAGACTTTAGAATGAAATAAACTGCAGAGCAGATTAAGTGCACTGCTTTGAGACTGGCAGGGAGTTTGAGTTTTACCAGATATAGTCTGTCTGATCACAAAAGCTTTAGGGATGTCATTTGGGAATCAACTGCTGTTATGAAACTATACTTTGCGCTAACAATAATTGTAAAGATGAATGAATGTGATGTTCTGTGTATGTTCTCCACAGAGGAGTGAATGTGGTTCCGTTTCTGGAGTTTATTGGTTTACCGGATTGGATGGTGGGAATTTTGCGAGATTCCCAGGGTGGCTATGTACTCACAGCCTACGCAATGTATAAGGTATACAAACATCTGAAGCAGCTAGGGGTGACGAGACACTTATCCCTCGAGACGAGACTTTTTTTTTTTTTAAAGAAATCCTCGATGAAATATATAGGGAAAAATAGAAAATAGTATCTTATTCACTTTAACACAAAATGCAAAGAATGTAGGCATTATAAAATCAATTTGTACTTTATGAAACATAATATAATATAGGGTTAGTAGTGTAATATATGTAAACACTACTAAATGTTTCGTCACAAACTCAAATGACAGGCAGTAATTGCACAGAATTTATGCTCCGTTTTCTTAACAGGCGCAGATTTTAGTAAAGAGCTGTGGTTGTTTTCTCTATATGATTTTACATAGTGCTCGTGTCAGCATATCACACTGTCAATCCTCCTTCCTCCACTGACTGAACCCTCATAGCCTTCAGAGAAACAGTTAAAACTACATAAACACATCTTGTTTTATGCTTACATTGCACTTTTGTAAGAGACAGATGATCCGTTTCTGAAGAGGTTTGACTTGTACAGTCGGCTCAACAGCTTAAACCGCCATGAACACTAGCGAACATTGAAACCCGTCCGTCTAGCGCGCGTTTACATAGAGAGACGGTGGGAAAGTAGAAATTAGCGTGTTCTGTACAGTAATGAAAACAGGTCGCACCACAACAAAATGTGCACTCGCAGAAATGCTCCCAAATATATTTTGAGGTCGCACAGGTTAAATTGCGGGAGCATATGCGCAAATGGTCGCAATTTCGAGTCCAGCACTCCATCATGGCAATTGCGTACGGAAATTGTGCACGAGATCTCGTCACACCCCTAGCAGCAGCGGGTGAAACTAAACCTATTATTAAGTCTTATTATAACCGATCTCTGAAGCTGTGGTTCTTAACTGGTGGCTCTTAAAAATGCAGTTAATTGTGTAATTAGGGTAGAAAAATGGGGTTATAAACATTTCTAAGGGAACTGAAAACAGTTCCTATATCTTTGTGTGGTTGGCAAAGCCACACGTTATTTTGGTGCAACATTTGTCACAGCAGAATTAAACTATAGTCATCTAATGCCAACATGGACGGGCTGTGTGACATGGTTTGTAAAAATACACAAAAGATTTCTAATGTTGTGTTTTTAATGATCAAATTGTTATACTGTATATTGTTATACAGATCTGGTTATATTCATAAATAGCAAATTAGCATGTTATATTTTTTGTTCATTTACTTTTGTACAGTACATAGTTGTGTTTAATATAAATCTGGGCCCTGAAGCTTAAGTACATCAGTTGGGAACCACTACTTTACTTTAAAGGGATAGTTCACCCAAAAATACAATTTCTTTCATCGTTTACTCACCCAAAAATGTAGGGTGAGTAAATGTTGACAGAATTTTTATTTTTGGGTTTTACTTTAAGGTATTTAATAATATTTGAATTTTCTGTTTATCTGAATATTATTTAATCGAAATGTCTAAATGGTCACAGCTCGCTACACCTGCCCGATACACGGTGACACTGGGAGGCACGTCTCTCTCCGTCCAGTACCTCCGGAAACACGGATACTTCTCCACCCCCCCGCCTGTCAAAGAATATCTGCACGACAAAATGGAGGAGACCAGGGAAAGACTGACTGAAAAAATGGAGGAGACGAAAGACAGGTTTTCGGAGAAGATGGAGGAAACCAAAGAACTGCTGTCGGAACGAATGGAGGGGACCAAAGAGCGCTTCTCTGAACGAAAGGCAAACTTTCCGAAAGACTACAGGACACGAAAGACAAAATGTCTTTCCGTAAGAAAGCTGAGTAGGTGCATGATTTGCTGTGATTTGTGAATCACGCTGTCAACTTCTGGAAGAGAATCCCACTTATGTGGTGGTGACACAGTGGAATGGTTTTCACAAAATGTTCACATGCTCAATAACTGAAGTTTTCTGAGTGCTCTTTAAAGTTGTAGAAGTCCTTATTGACTTCGTAAGGAACTACATATGTTCACGAAACACAGGCAGAACAAACGTCTATTAAAATAATCAATGATAGAAGTATTTATGTAAATTCTTGCATTGAACTGAATGTAACAATGTACAGATTGTTTTTAAAAACAATTTGCACAAAGGTTTCGTTGTTTCATGAATAAGATGTAACATACTTGAACTACTGCAATAACACTAGAATCAACATATCAACCTAAAATCACTTTGTGTGAAAGTATTAGTTTTAAGATTTTAAGAAGTATCTCTACCTGACAGCCAAGTGATAAATATAAATGTCAATTTGATACTTTTTAATTTGTGTGTTTGTATCTGTCTTTGAATTCTGTGTGGGTCCTATTCCTGTATTACAATGTTCTTGTATTGCACTGTTTATGGAGTATCTGGGCTGCAGACAGCAAGTAATAAAAACATTTACTATATACTAGGGATGCACCGATATTAATCAGCCGATATTGTATTCATTTAACACCATCGGCATATCGGCAATAGCATGAAAGAGGCCGATACCGATGGTTTATTATATCTCTATGATTTCCGTGATGCGGAAAACACAGATGTAAAGTAGTACTGAACAGCTTATAAAATTCAAATTGTGCTATGAATAGCACTAATAATTATTCATCTGCTTAAATATGCAATCTGCTTGTTCTGCGTGTGAATGAGTGGTGTGGTTTTGTGTACTGTGGTGGACTTTTTAGCATCTGCTGGATGTGAACACATAAACTGAATCGGCGCTGCTCTAACAGTTTACCTCAGGCGCATTTTACCATTTCATGTGAGAGAAGCTGCTGTCAAACTTTGCGGCAAGCCGTCAAAATAAAAGTGCAGTTAACCACATGACAAAACTGCTACTAAAAATTTACAAAATTAGTAGTTACATAAGTAGACTCAAAAGAGCAAAAGAAAAAAATATAAGATACTGGTTCATAATAACATAGTTGTACACCACAAAAAAAAGAAAACACAGAATCCGGAAAAATAAGAATGCAATTTGGGAAAAAATATAAAAAGGAATTTAGGAAAAAATATAAAAAGGAATTTAGGAAAAAATTAAACGGATTTCATAGGTCCCTAGTTTATTAATTAACTGCATGGGGGCAATACGTTGGATGTCTGAATATCCAATGTTTTTCTCGGAGCAAAATAATTACTGTAAATAACAAAAGTAACGCTTTATTTAACATTTATTAAAGAAATGTTCAATTTGTTTTTAATGAAAGAAATATTGGATAGCAAAAATGACCTTTGTCATGTTGACTTAAATGTAGGCACATTTACACTTGTCCCTCTGTTAATTGTATCCAATTCATGTTCAATAAAATTAATTGAATGCAGAAAAACTAGCTAATATTGTGTAGTACTGTACGCGATTGACCAATATCGGAATCGGCCGATAGTTGTTTGTTAAAATCGGCCCAAAACATCCTATCGGTGCATCTCTGCTATTATACAATTTTTCCCCTTTTGGAAAAACAATCTAAACAGTATAAAAAATAACTTTGCAGAAACTGCTAGTTTTTATTAGGGTCATTTAAAATCTTAAAAACTAATGTTCATTAAAAGAAAGATGATGAAAGTAGTTACTGACTTTTTTTACCGAAAATGCAAGACTTTGAGAACTGGTACATTTTAGTTTATTAGTTTTACTGCAGTTTGACAACAGCAGAAGTACAAGCATAAAAGTTTGACTATAACAGTAATTTAGAGCAACGTATCGATTACATTTTTTCTGGAAAAACAGCATTGCAGTAACAGACCTTAGGCTTAAAACCCATTAGTTACATCACAATGGTTCAAATAAAACAAAATACAGTTTTAAAGTGTGAATATGCACATGTGCATGTTTTGAAAAGTATGCACACACATGAACATACAGAGTAACATAAGCTCAGGGAGATATTCAGTATAAAATAAAGGTCGGTGATGATGTGTTGCTCTGTGTAGTTCTGAATGGCTACACTCAGAAGCTTTTCACATGATAAGCGTCAGAGTAAATTACATCTAAACCATTTCAGTTATTAGTTCTCCGCGTTTGTGCAAGAAAAAAGCTTTTTTTCGTAGCTCTAAAAGCTTCTTAGTACATTGTACATTTCTCAAAATGTCACCAACTGCTGTTAGTCAGGTGCTTGTAGTCAAAATGGCATTGCTATGTACATTATATAACTATAGACATGCGAATACAAGCTACTGTACAGTGGAGCACCGGCACATAAATATCTGCAATTAAAATCATTTTTTGCTCCTATACACCACATACACGAGAATGTCTGAAATATATAACAAAAATAAGAATGTTAAAACTACATCTCTCATTTGGTTCATTATTAAACTTTGCAGACAGGAAGCACAACACAGGGTGGCATGACAAAAACCATGTATCTGTTGGGATTAAAATGAACATGTCTTATCACAAGCCCTCAGAGTTTTTTGTCCGTGAATGGGAGTCTGGCACCGTTTGGTGGTCAACGTTTTATTATCCGTGGATTCCAGTTTTGTAATTTACTTTGTTAACTCAACTACACTGTTTTTCCTATCAAGGATGTGTGTGTCACATATAGTTGGGGCAGTGTTAAAAGCACATCTAAATAGTTGTTGGTTGTCGCAGAACATCCGTTTCTTTCATACTGTAGCAGGATGTTACTCAAAAATCTAAGTACTCTGGTGTTTAGTATTTTCATAAGCGTCTTTCTGAAAAAAAGCACATTTGAACCGCAGGCATTTACAAATCTTGCCACCGTGTTAAAATCTTCATCAATTACAAATTGTTACATTATTAACAATGTCTTTTTTTCTCTGGTGTCTACCCATTGGGTAGGATATGTGCATACAGACTGACTTTATTTACAGCACCTTACAAATAAAAGGTTTAAAAAAACATCACACAGAAGAAGAAAGCACCATTGGAAGTGAGGCACAGCTAAGGTGGGAACTTTTAGAGTGCAAGTGGGTTCCTACGTCGCTCGAAAACAACACGATCAAATAGGCACCGGTTCAGCTTGCGAGTAACATGCAAACTCCTTGGACAGCGGAAAACAGCAGAGAGCAAGCGCTTTCAATGAGACGAATGAAAACCAGACAACAAAGGGAAGTGTTAACGCGGGATGGTGAACAGATAGAAAGGTGAAACATAAAAGTGCAGCGGATGAAGAAGCAGCATAGCAGCAGCAACAGCGGAAGCAGCAAACTGATAAATGGAACGTTGAGCTCTGCGAGAGAATGAGGACAGAGGGTCACGTAACAGGACTCTTAAATTGGACATTGTGCTCGCTTTGCGTCATGTACACTTAACCTCTAATGAAGTTACCTTGTCCGTGCTTGACCAGAGCATTCATACACCATTCCAGCAAATCTAGGCTTCTTAAAGGAACAGTTCACCCAAACATTCTCTAAACTTCTTCGTTCTGCTGAACACGGAGAAAGATATTTGGAAGAATGCTTGTATCCGGCCACCGTTAACCACCATAGTAGAAAAAAAATGCTTTATACATTTCTTTGTTTTTTTTGTTGAACACAAAAGAAGATATTTTGAAGAATGTAGGAAAGCAAACAGTTCTGGGGCACTATTGACTACCATTGTCAATATTTCCTCCTATGGTAGTCAGTGATGGCCAAGAACGGTTTGGTTACAAGCATTCTTCCAATTGTCTTTCTCTTTATTTATAAGAACAAATAAATTCATACAGCTTTAGAACTTGAGGTTGGGTAAATGATGACAGAATTTTTATTTTTGTGTGAACTGTCCCTTTAAGCTGTTGAGATTCTATGAATCCTAATGTAGAGTTTTGATTTGTTCAATATGGTTTATATCACGGGGTCCATACGACAGATGAAAACAAAATCCCACCAACGGCAGAAAAAAACAAAGCCAACTAACACAGACACACACACAAATAAAACACATTTTGATTGGCTGACTCTAACATTCTGCGTACAGAGTAGCTTATAACGGTGGATGTGTTGCTTTTGAAAAATGTTTGACCATGACTCCCAGGTAAACACACGTAAGAGTATAAAAATCACCATGGCCACAAGTCCATCTGTCCTTGACAGGCTAAGCGGTGACTAAAAGCAGGGGCTCAGTCTTCAGTCTCCTTATTAAAGGGTTTGTGTGCACTAACTGTTAAGAGTCTTTGGGGTTTCTTCGAGATTCTCTCAACCTTTGGACCAGATTCAAGAGCTCTTGGTCAGAGCAACATCATTCATTCTGGGCCTAAATAATTGTAATCAAGCTAAAACTGAATGCAGATATACGCTCAGAAGAGTGAGGAGCATGCATGTTTGGGTGGGAATGAGAGGGTCAACATATGGACAGAAAAACAAAGGTGGTGTCAGGGTTGAGAGTTCATTCTGACTGGGCGACAAGGGGAGATTAAAAGCAACAGAGGATTGCTGGGTAAAAATGGATCCTCGTCACATTAGCCCTTGACTACCATATTTTGAAACCTGATTACTTTTCATTGGGTACCAGATGATGGAGGACGCAAAGGGGTTCATCACACTGAACTGTGTACTAGAAATGGCAGCTTGAAATGGAGACTGAAATAAAAGCAAAGAAATCAAATGAAATTCACAACAGTACATTGCTGGATTATTTTATGGGTGTCTGTTTTTTCAGTTGTTACTTGCAGACAAAAGTGCAAAAGGCATGCAATGGTAACCTTAAAACTTAAAGGGATAGTTCACTTAAAATTATACTTTTTTCATTGTTTGCTCACCCTCAAATTGTTCCAAACCTGTACAAATGTATTTGTTCTGTTGAACACACACAAAATAGTACTAATAGTTCTTCTGGGGCACCATTGACTACTATGGTAGTTTTTCCTACTATAGTAGTCAGCGGTGCCCCAGAATTGTTTAGTTAAAACAATCTTCCAAATATCTTTGTGTTCAGCAGAACTACATTTATACAGGCTTGGAACAACTTGAGGGTGAGTAAACATTTTTGGGTGAACTATCTCTTGAATGATGTTCGATTCAGATTCCAGCTATAAAATATACTTATAAATTACATTTAAGGTTTGAAGAAATATCTAAAAAGAGCTGATGAGCAACATACTGAAACGCGCTACAGTGAATTTCTCATTCCAGACCCAGAATAACAGCTCATTACATGTCAAACCTTTACAGATCTATTAGTCAATTGAGTTTTTGTAAGGCTTAATGTCAACTGGGACTCCAGACAGCTGACCTCAGATCAACTCGAGTCTGTGAAAGCGTCACTGGTTAGGGTCGATGAGACTAAAGCGGGCTCTCTGTATTCTGTGCCTCATTTAGATAAAGGCTATTTTAGGCTGGATCAGAGATTTTTTTTTCTTGTGCTGAGGACAGACAAGACCACATCTCTCTCATAGAGAGCATGCATTGAAGCATATGATCAGATCTATATGAAAACAAACAGTACAAACAGTAAACACGTACGTCACCCCTCGCAACCCCCCCACGCTTCCCCATATTCCTCTGATTACCAACAATAGTGCAATTTCACAGAAGGGTTTTGATTTAAATGTATAACAAGTCTTTAAGACAGTCGACGCCCCATGATACCTTCCATATAAACTTGGCACTAGGATTTGGATTTACACCATTTTGTTCATGCTGCACAGATCTCGGTCTTAAAAACAACAAAAAAAACCACACGGCCAGCGTGTCACGTGTGGCTTGGGCAGGAGGGGGGCGTTTAAGGGGATACGACGATAAAATCAACAAAAACCATAACAACAAAAGCCTGTCTTGTGCTAGATACTTTTTTCTGGTTTGTCGGCTATACGCAAGTCAACAAAAGTGGGAAACTCCCGATGTTTGCACAGCTGATCTGAAAGAAAAAAAAATCAATGTTGCTTTAGTAAGCCCAGCTCCACATTGTTTTTTTAAACATGGTTTTGCGTTTGTAGCTATTAAGCTCTGTTGTGCATGGGAGTGTCAAAACGGAGAACCCATTTTCTCTAAACGGGTGAAGAGTGGTCCACCAATCGTGTGCTTGCCCCGCCCATTCACACTAACTCCTCCCCCTTTTGTCGGTCCATGCTCGGTGCTATTGTGCTCTCTGGGCTGCTTGGATTTGTCCGGCCCCTGGGCAGAGTTTGCAAAGTGACAGGCGGGTTATTGCTGTGCTGGTGGAGGTAAAGTACTATGCCCGAGTGCTGTCCGATCACCTGACTGTAAGCAGGCGGGGGGCCCTCCATGCGTCCGTGGTTACTGGAATTGGCGGCACTGATCCCAGAGTTGCTACTGGGAGGGCGTGGCCCACCGCCGCCCCCTGAACTGTGCATGTCAATGAGGTCGCTGTCGAAGATGGTCCGGTTGGGTGGGGCGCGTACGGACTCTCTGTTGAGCTCCAGTTGCTGCTCAGGGTCTCTCAGCTGCAGCGTGCAGGGTCCCTGGTACGGCGGCGGTTCCTCTCCGTCCGACAGCGAGATGGTGGGCGGCAGGTCGATCTCGTGCTGCAGGTACGGGTAGGTGGGCTGGAAACGTCTGAAGCGATTATGCTGCATGAAGGTGGGAGCGGTAAATCGGTCCCTAGGCTGAGGAGCGTACACCACCTGCAGAGAAGAGCGGGAATAAAATCAAATAAGAACTTCATCTCAGTTTTAGAGGAGCTGATGTCGTACAGTTAGCCATAAGCTAATGCTTTACTCCAAAAACACCACAGCGATGACAGCTCATTCCTCAATACTTCATCAGTTTAACCTACAACCGAACCAAACCTTCATCCATTCGTTGCTGAATAAAGTTGGCGAAGTGTAAAAATAAATATTTATTTATTTTAAAGTTTTACTTAATATTACATATAGGAATTTATAGTCTGTTTAATATTTGAACTGTGTTTCTCTCTCTCCCTTATCGTAAATGTGTGCTTTAAATGTTTCGCTTACAGTCAATATGTTTTATGTCCAGCTGCTTTACAACAATGCTATATAATATAATATATAATTAAAGTTGACTCAACTCATTTCATAATTTCATTCCAACCTAAATATATTTTCATCAATAAATTTTGTAGGCAAAAAAAATATTATAACCTACATTGAGGTAAACCACTTTTTAAGGATGGTTGCAAATTTTGTCACCATTTATTCACCCAAAACCTGTATATGACTCCCGTGAGAAATGTCGCAGTGGTTTTGTGTCCACACAATGGAAGTCAATGGGGTCCAATGTGGTTTCTTCAAAATATCTTGTGTTATGAAAAAAGAAGTCATGCAAATTTGGAATAACATAAGAGTGGGTAAATTATAAAACAAATGTAATTTTTAGTTCACCCAATAATGAAAATTCTGTCATGAATTACTCACTTAGATGTTCCAAACCTGTATGAATTTCTTTGTTTGGTTGAACACAAAGATATTTGGATAAATACTTGTAACCAAACAGTTCTTGGACCCCATTGACTACCATAGTAGGAAAAATTACAATGGTAGTCAAAAGTGCCCCAGAACTGTTTGCTGTCCTACATTCTTCAAAATATCATCTTTTGTGTTCAACAGCACAAAAAAACTATAAAGTAATTTTTCCTACTATAATATGGGGTCCAAGAACTGTTCAGTTAAAAGCATTCTTCCAAATATCTTTCTCCGTGTTCATCAAAACAAAGACATTTATTTGTATTCTACTCATCCTAAATCCATGCAGATCAATCATGACCATCCATTTTCACATAAACTCACCACCGGGGCCCAAACGTAAACAGTTCCCAGTTCAAACATTAGTATGCTAATGCGCAGCTGATAAAATATCATTTATCAGAGTGAAATCTGCATGTCAGCCTCATTACGGCTGGGGCCACATTTACGTCGGCGAGTTTCAGCCTGATGAGTGGCAATTTGCGCGGATAGACTCGGAGTGTCTGGCCTCTCAGACGACTGTCTAGACGCTGCTAGAGGAGGTTGAGAGATTAATGAAGCGCTGAGAGGCTGCGTCCCGGTGAGAGGGACACCCCCCACCCCAGACAATTAATATATGCGTGCATCCATCCTCGACGCACTTTAGTTTCAGTGCAAATTCACATATGAAGTCACAAAGATGCATCCTTTCTCGCACACACGGGCATAAAGACAACACGCACTTGAGACTTCATTGTTTGTTACAGGCAGACGTGTTATTTATACAAGAGAACAACAACCCTTTAAAAGCTCACACATAAACACACAGCTTACCTCAGATGCCCCTTGCCTCAGCCCATTATCTGATGGCCACAAAGATCCCTCCTGCAAACAAGCAGGAACATAGACAGATGTAATATTCATTGATTCGAGTTGTAGGATAAGTTACAATTCTAATATATTTAAAACAATAGCAAGTAGCCTTTAAAGGGATAGTTCATCCATTCTTGTCATTTCAAACCTGTATGACTTTCTTTCTTCTGCAGGACACAAAAGAAGATATTTTGAAGAATGTCGGTAACTGAACAACGGCGGTACCCATTGACATTGGTTTTGTTTCCATACAATAAAAGTGAATGGGTTGCTGTCAGAAGAAAGAAGCAGAAGAAAGAAAGCCATACAGGAATCACAAGAGTGTGAGTAAATGATGACAGAATTTTTTTTGGGGTGAAGTATCACTGTAAGTATTTTCTTAAATTAGGAGAAGTTTCTTTTAAAACATAAAAAAATGAACATCCACACAAAATCCATAGACGAACGGATGGAATTGGTGACATTGAAAAACGAAAACAAAAAGACTCTTTCAAATCAGACATTCTACGTCCTCATACAGAGCCTATTTGGTAAACCCTCGTAATATTCTGCGTCTTCATATATCCATGCCAATTGAAAACAAAAAATCCGAGAGCAGCATTCTCCAGACATCCCTGCCTGCTCCCCTCCTTGGCTTCCCTCCCCCCTCGTGGTCCCTCATGAATGAAAAGTCTCGGTCACTCAGGAGACATTTCTCTCCGGCGGGTGATGCAGTGGTCTGCGTTTGACTGGCGTCTAGACAGAACCGCTTAATATAATCAACATGTCCTGGTCTCTGAGGGACACTGCCATTGTGTCTTCCAAAAAACTCCTTGGCTTTCTGAAGGAGAAATGCATTGCATGTCCTGATGCAGCATTCGGTGTTCAATGCGAGACAATCTATATTCTGTCTGCTTTTACCACAGCGGGTGCTCTAAAGATTTCAAAGGCTTTTTGATAGTGATGGTAGAAACAGGAAATGAGGAGGAGAGAAGTTGTACTTGAACTCGTGTCACCAGCATGTACATCTTGGCTTGAACACAACTTGTTTGAGAAGCATCAGGCCACAGCGTCAACCAGCGTTTTGTGTTTTGAAAGCATTCATCTAATATAAATCATGTGGGCTTTGTTTCTTGCTGTCTGTCTGCCTGCTGCAGAACCGTATCGAAAATCCTCCCTCTGGTGAGATGAGACACCCACACATGCGGTGCTCTCTCTCCTCCGCTCAATCTAGTGCTGCACCCTATTTTGGATTAGATGAGGGAGGCCTTTCCAGAAGTAAACAAACACACAGACACACACTTGAGAGACTTTTAGGTTGTGCTGAACAAAGCACTCTCAAAATAATAAAGTGCTGCAACCTTCTCAGATAAAAGCTCACTCGCGTCCGGCTGGGATGAATTACTGATGGACTTGGATATATGGGGTACTGGATAAATAACTGATGAGCACAAACCTGTGAATAGTTTTTACCCTTTTTTAACATTTTCTAATGTGAAGATTGTGTTGTATTTTCCATGCTAGTGTGAACAAATGGAATTGCAAAAATACTGTTTTAGGATAACCTGTCTTCCATCGGTCAGACATACAGACTGTTCTATTGGATGTCAAGTTGACAGAGACTAAAATGATTGGTTAGGAAAGATAGAGAGTCTTACCGGCTGCAGAGAGAGATCTTGACTCTGTGCCTGGCTCGCCCGGCTCAGGAACGACCACGTGGTGAGTTTATAGTGGTTGAGCAGGCACACGACCACCACGACCATCACAGTCATCACGACGATTATGATCACAATCTGCACAAACTCCAGTTCAGCTGCCACACAAAAAACAAAAAACCAGAAGGCATTTAGACACTCATAAGGTGTAGGTCTTGTTATGACCAGAAGATGGCAGCAGGGTCAAGCTACTGTGCATGAATCATATGGTTTCCCAAATTTGTAGAATCATCTAGCATAAAAGAGCCATTTTGGTTTGAGATGGAAAACAAGAACAAAAAAGATCAAATAACATTAAATAAACATCACAATAATACAAAAAAACCAGCAAGACACATCAAATAGCTGCTGGGGCATGTGTGACTAAACTAGACAGACTATAAAGTAAATAAACAAGTGGACAAAGTGTCTAGTACCATAAGAGGTCCAACAAGTGCCATGTTGGATTGTATTTGAGGGAATAATGATCCAAAAGTTTGAAGCTCATGTCTACTTTTATAAATTCAGACGACTTTGTCTGCAAAAGAGGGTTGGAAAACCAAGCGATGAAGTCAAACACAGCTTGATTCGTGTTTCTGAAATGCCCGTGTTCTGTTTGAACACGAGGACCAGAGACCTGCTCTCTCAGTCAAGACCAAGGCTGTTTCTCTGAATGAGACGCTCTGTAGAGATACTTTGAGTCCACGGGCTTTTCAAAGCACAAAAATGAGCTTCAAGAATCCTCCACCAACTGTGCCGAGAGACTATTCTGGAACCTTGTACAGTCGAGCGAACACAACAGAGAGTGTCATGGAGAGAGAATAAAAGAATGCGCCGTTTCCTGCAATGCAGTACTGCGGGATACTGGCACTCGCACATCAAAAGAAACAAACACTTCTCTCCCAATTTAGGGCACAAGAGGAGAAACCAAAAAGAGGAGGAGAGAGAAAGAGAGAGCAGAAGGGGTGGGTGCCGAATAAAAAAAAGACAGACAAAAGAAGTGACAATCATGCAGGAGGGCAGATAAGAAATAAAGAGACTTGGATCGCACTGCCGGTAAGAGCAAATACGACCACAGACACAAATCTATTAGACTGGAACTGAATCAATATAATACAAAATCACTGCAGGCTTCATGCTGGCACGAGAACGCTCAGCAGTTCCTAAGACCAAAAACTAAGTCTTGTGCATAAAGGCACAATGCTCAGGTTTTGTAGACATGGAGGTAACAGGTAACTATTGAAAATACACTATGCAAGTAGCTTAAGCAAGCTAGCGTCTTTATTCCCCACACCTACACCTTTTGTGCTATGAACATGAATGATAAATTCAAGCAGGCAACATCTATCAGAATATCATAGAGACTTTTCTAAGTGATCTGACTTCTGAATTTCCCAACCATATCCCTGAAACATACAGAAATTAAAGGTCCAGTGTATGAAACTTAGCGGCACCTAGTGGTGTGGTTGCGAATTGCGACCGATACCTCCCCCGCCAACCTGATGTCGTTACGTTTTCACTTCTTTGCCAAAGTAGATACGTATTTACGAAACGCGCTCTGTAGAGCACTTTGTCCGTTTAGGGCTACTGTAGAAACAACATGACGAATTCCACGCAAGGGTGTACGTAGATAGAAACAGCTCCTTTCTAATAAAAACATAACGCTTCATTATGTAAGGATACACCTCTGAAGCATAGTTATGTATTATATAGCATTCATGTGAAAAGATCCTCCAAAAAATTGGATCTGAAATGCAGACAAAATTTCCCGGTGATTGTTTGCCGGTTCTCAATACGTGGTAAACATCATGTCACGTAAGCGGCATGACAAAGAAGTCTGGGTGAATCCAGCTGAGCTGCACAATAATTTGTTGGCACTGTTGCAATACAGTAAGCGAACAAGTTGATGACAGGATCTTCTTCTGGTTTAATCACTTGGCTCTGCTCTTTCGCACATGCAGAGAGAATTTGTCCTTCATCTGAGCGACGGCGCTGTTCTTTGATTGTTACTACATCCTGTCCTGGTCGCCTACTGACACACTCTTTGTCCTATTTAACACTGACCTCTTATGCCAATCACAGAGAGAGAGAGGGTGGGAGAGAGAGAGAGAGAGAGAGAGAGAGAGAGAGAGAGAGAGAGAGAGAGAGAAAGAGAATGTGTCTGGATATCACTAGACACACCACTGACTGCGGCAAAAGGTCTGGTGTGTTTGCGGCTTAAGCTTGCCAAGAACCGCCTACTTGGACAGAAAGAGACGTCTGACTGACATGTGAAGCGTTCAATCACAGTTCATCTTTTGCTTTGTTTTCTTTCTTCAGCACAACAGACTGGCCATAAAAATATTATTTATGATGTTCAATTTGAAGGAAAATGCAAAAGAGACTGTAAGTACATTGCATTACTGTACCCATGGAAGCTGCCGATAATGCCTCGCCAATCAGATCAGCGTCTACTAATTGAAGAAAGTCTTTTTTGTGCAACATGCATCAGACTGTAGGTGTACTGTGGGCGTCTGAGGCTGAGACTAGCGTATCAAAGACTGCAGATTAGCCATACACAGTTTCTCTCTGCAGACCACAGAGAGGATCAAAATGCATCAGGCTATTCTGTCACCAGGCAGAGCAGACGAGAGTGCTAGACCAGACAACAGTGCGTGTGTGTGCGTGTGCGTGCAGGGGGGTAAGGAGGAGAGAGAAGGCAAGAGAGAGAGTGGAGGTGTGTGAGAGAAGCAGAGAATTTTTAGATATGTAGATGTGGATAGAAGCAAGCGTGTGTTGAAGGTGGACATGTTCAATGAAATGGGCTTTTACATTCGTCCACACGCCCTTTAAATGCATTAACCAATTTACTGTGACATTTCACATATTGCTGCCCATTTCAACGTATCTGAGAAACCCGATGGCCTGAATCTTAGAGATCCTTTTTACCCTTTACATACCAAGTGTTGGAGGGTGTGGCGTAAAAAGCTCAAGTCTGGTATCCAGAAGAGATGGCGCACGTTCACCTGACCCGTCTTCTAATCTAACCTAGCGTTCAGAAAGAAGTGTGTGTGTCAGTGTGTGAATGACTTCCCTATGTAGCCAGATCTGTTTAGATGCCTTATGCTACGAACACACACTAATCCTAAATAATTTACGCCACTGCACATATCACCCGGTGCCACACATGCACGGCTCCATCCAGACAGCCTGAGAGATGGGCAGCGCCAACCAGACGCTGCATCGTGCCAAACTAGTGCCGGGTAACAAGAGCAGGTGTGCTACTGCTTACCTGAGGTCAAACACTGCCTGATATGTACACAACCAGTGTGTGCCACCACTTGACAACACAACAAACAAAACCTTATCATATAGCAGCTTTTGGTCGTACCCCTGCATTTTTGCGTCTTCATTGCATATACATTTTTCTCTCTTAAAGGAACAGTTCACCCAAAAATTATATTTCTGTGATCGTTTATTTGCCCTCAATTTGTTTCAAACCTGTATACATTTATTTGTTATGTAGAACACAAAAGAAGATATTTTAAAGAATGTGAGAAACTAATCCGTTCTGGGGCACCATTGACTACCATTCGATTTTTTCCTACTATAGTAGTCAATAGTGCCCCAGAACTGTTTGGTTACAAGCATTCTTCTATATTTTTTTCTGTTCAGCATAACAACAAAATGTATACAGGCTTGGAACAACTAAAGGGGAGTAAATGATGACAGAATTTTATTTTTTGTGCGAACTATCCCTTTGAATAAACCCATGACCTTGGCAATGTGTTGCTTCTACTTCATATTATACTAGATATCATTTACATGCCACTTACACCAAATATGTATATTATTTCTGTTTAATGCTTACAGCAACAATGAAAAGAGACTTAATCTTAAATTGAGTACTAACAACTGACAACCCTAAAGCTACGTCTCTATAGCAGTGGACACTTGGAGGGATGAAATTGACAAGCAGAGTGATTTTGTTTGTCAGCGTGTCTTTTGCAGTGAGAGCGCCGCTACGTAACGTCAAAGTGTTTTGACAGGTGATTGAAAACATCGGTGGCAAATGGCATGAGCGTTTCGACCGTGTGCTACAGAAATTCTTTTATGCAGAAGTTTCCTCAGTTTTGATTTCATTTGGCATCTCTTTACACGAAACGCTTTGCTTTATATGCCTGTTGAGTACACGCCAAGAGCAAAATTAAAAAAAAAAGCTCCGACAAACTTGTCTGTGGGTGTTTGTAGAGCACCGATCACACAGGTTTTCTGTGTGCTGAAATGAAAAGGCCAGAGGCATGCAGGGACAGCGTGAGGAAAAAAACACAAAACAAGCTGGCAGACTGGCACCCCACTGAGCACCAGGGGAGTGGGCATCCAGCCCGGCTGTGCAGAGGAGCCACTATACACACAGCACAGACAGTCTGAACTGGGCATCACAACCACGCACGCCAACGCAGCCTGATCTCCACAGCTATGCCACACGGGAGCTTTCAACACCAATAATAAGATTGTTTAAAAAGAGCGCAGATGTTGGAGGAGGGAAGCACATATTTCGACTTTGGAAACGTTCGTTTTATTTCTGTGACGATGTCTAATTACAGATTCAGCAAACATAATCACAGGCTACTTTTGCCCGACCCGAATATATAAGCGGAGATTATTTCGGGTGGACATGACCAAACGGATGGCAACTAAGGTGTGGCGACCTAAACATGCACGTTGCGTACCAAACAGCGACTTACCAAGCCCACAAACTCTAACAACCATGACCGCAATTACAAAAACCTTGCCAGACGTGTTTTTTCGGCTTTATTTCGTTTAAAAAAGTGCAAGACGCGGAACAGACCGCCTCGGGGCATGCTTAGCTATGAAGGCAGTTTCTAAAAGATCTGTTGGAGGGAAAATAAGCTCTGCTTTCTAAAACATTCCTTCATGACCGCTAGATGAACTTGCATGGAGAGCCTCCACGGTGAGAATCACACTACTCCATCGGAGAACATTAGTGTGGGACAAAATTTACCGGAGACGTTTCCAAAGAGCGAGTTCAGGGAGAGGAGAAAGAGGCGAATGAAGAAACAAGAGGAGAGAGCCGGTTCTTTATTTCTCAAAGCTGTGTTGACGTTAGCCACACCCTCTTCTTATTAAAACTTCGCCCTTCATGGGTGGTCTTGTTTATCGCTATAAAGAACAAAGTATGGATTTCTAGCGTGTCCTTGGTGTACTCGGGCTGTCTTGGTTAATGAGTCACACTCCCTAAGGCTGGATCCTACACCAGCTGCAGTTCTGCTTTTAAAAGCCTTAAGCAGAACACTTATGTGCAGTAGGTTACAGGTTTGGGACTTGCTCGGAGCGAGATCTGTTACAAATACTCGTGGGGACAAAAGAAGCCGTTCTGCTGAAGTACTACAGGTTTCATTATTCTAATCTTACATGGGCAAGAAGGGACTATTTCCGAATTCGAGATGAACCGAGCTAAGGCCATTCTTGATAAAGCCTGGTATTGTGCGTGGGCATCGGGATCATCCTGGGTAATGCCAAAAGCACTCAGACTGGCATGACGACACTGGCCTTTATCAATAATTCAGAGTGGCACCTCGGGGCTGCTTAACCCGGCAAGGCTGTGGATGTGCTGAGCTCACTGTGGAGCCACAACCAAGAAAGCCTGTTAATAGACAATTTCAGTCAGTACCGAATAGATTACTTCTTATACTTTCTCCAGCCACCATCAAAGAGTGTGTTGGTCTTATGAGTCCGATGTTTTTTTTTTTTGCAAAGTGCATCTCTAAACAAGCCATCTAAAATTCAATGGATAATTCACAAGCGTATGCTCGTGTTTAGCAGAGATGTCACATTAGATGGCATATGTTGGATGCTCTGTAATAAGCAGGCCGCCCAACACGTTACTGAAAGGCCTTTTCTGCCTACTGTGTGGGAATTCCCCCGGACTAAATTCATAATTTATGATCCAGACAGAATATGAACTTCTCACTCCAAGAACAGAGAAAGAGCCTCTGTTTTACAGATCCATCAGCCTCCAGCCAACCACAGCAGCAAACTGCTTGAACCAAGTGCCAGGACTCCCAGAAACAAGACACAGAGGTCAAATCTAGACAGACAGCAAGGCTCTGGTAACACTAACAGTATTAAAGAATGCATCAATATCTTAAATATTAATTTGCATCAATATGAGTGAATTCTACTCAAACAGTTGAAACCTCCCACACTGATTTATATTTCTAAAGGCTTGTCCACACAACTGTAACTAAAAGTGATCACAACAACATTGTCCCTTTGTATCTTTATAGAGCCATTTTTTCCAGCTGATGAACAATAAAACGTTGACAGCCAATCAAAATTCATTCAAGATTTAAAGGTCTCACGCACTTAAAAAGTGAAACTGCAAGCAAGCTTGAATGTTATCCTTCAATGTTAAGTATGCTTATTTAATTATTAAACCTCTATTTTATATAAATTATTTTGTATAGTTCTTTTTTTATTATTTCTTTAATAAATAATTACTCTCCAATATTATTGTGCCTTAAATGGCCTCTCCATCCTATTTCGACAGAGACTATGAATACCATGGCATTTTTCTAAGGTCAAGAAGAACATGCATAATTTAAATAACTATATTACATTTACACATTTGCTACACACCAAATGTCATTAACAGATCAATCAGGGTATACATTTTTATCAGTTTAGTATTTCTTGCGGATCGAACCCATGACCTTTGCGTTGCTAAAGCGATTGAGCGTCAGAAACACAAGCGTCAAGTTTCACAAGGAAAGTTGCTTTTAAAATAAGCTACACATACAATATGCTAAACGATATTGTCATAGTGTACGTAAATAAGATCATACAAACACTGTAATTATAAACAAACACGTTCTGATGTCTGCTCGGAAGTAACGCACTAGACTGTCTGCCCGGGGCTCTTTGTTTATAAAGTCCGGAAGGCAGCAGACATTTGCCCCAAACACTGTCTGATTGGTTTACGCACTAGACGCATTTAAGACGGACTGCTGGGATCGCGGAGCGCTGAGATCTGACGCTTTCACGGATGTTAATGTAACGCGACTGATAAGAGCATCCAGCCAGACGAGACCGCGGGCGAAATGAAATGAAAACACACTCAAAGCTCCGCGCGAGCATTCGCAGACATCAAACAAACAGCGGGAAAAGTCCGACAAAGTATACCACTCACAGAGCTCCATTCCCTGGAGTTGGGATCCGCATGTGACGTTGGAGCCATCCGGTGCGGTGAGGTTTTGCATGGAGCACGATTGATACTGTGACCGGTGCGCGAGGCAGCCGGTGTGAGCACGTCCAACAGCTCGCGCAGAGACCGAGAGCTTCCGCCCGCAGTCTTGACATGCTGTTTCTCACGACATGATCTTCGGTAATCGCTCCACTGTGCGCTGACCTACTCAGCCGAACCGCTTTCTATCCTCTTCTGTCTTTCTCTCTGAAACCTCCGGTTGCGGGATCGCGCCGGAGGAGTTTCTCTCCACCCCCTCCTGAACACCCCAGCCCACTTTGAGGAGTCTGTTCGTACGCGCGCACTGGCCTGTCAGTGACCGCCGGGAGAGGGGGGTGGTAGGGTGTCTAATGTTACACCTCCCCATTAACGCCAGACGCAAGCAGTCAAGGCAAGCATTGTAGGGACTGACCTTGGCGTGACCCCGCTGTCTGGCGACACAGCGCACGTGTCCGCAACTAGCACCCCTTCAAACAGCCATTGCACAAATGGCGCACTTGGCGCACTTGACGCACTTTGCGCGTTCCCGTGAATTCCACCGGACCTCAGAAGGTTCGTGTGCCGTTTTATGCTTTGAAGGATGCTTACGATCGCCGGTCTACTACCTTACAATCCCAACTGTCTTTATGTTTTAAACGGGAGATAATTATTTTTTTCTCTAAATATTAAGAACGAATACTTTGCACATTCACTTGCATTTCTTATTTATATAAATATCGTTAGTACGGCACATCAAATCGCTTTTAAACTGTATAGAAATGGCTTTGCAAGCTAAGACGTGTGAGATACCTGTGCAGTTTTTCCTGTATTTTTGCCTTTCCGGGTGAGCTCTCCATCGGGTGTCTCGCTTGCGTCACTAAAGTCTGGACGCGCAGTAGGACCGCAAGGGTTTAGGGTGCCATTTGGGACAGGACAGTCTGTCTATAAATAACCTGACAGCTATATGGGCTTTTATTGAGGGGCACAGCAATACACCCGAATCCGCACTGGGGTAAAGTGAAGGAGGAGACGATAAATAAACATTCTGTAATTTTAAGGGTTATCTTAAGGTTCTCCCTCCCCCCATTCATTTATTTTTTAAGTATTTCATTCGGACACATTTCCAGACAACTTCAAACGATTCAAAAAAACATTCCTTAATCAAAACTGTTTTCATACCAGCAAATCATTAAACGGCAATTCAAAGAGAAACCTCTAAATTTCATATTTTTTCATTTTTCTTAAAGCATTTCATCCCGACTGATATTAAGACACTAAAAGATCTTATGCTTCTTAATAAAACACTTAATTTCCTGTGCAAAATGAAGACCACAATTCAAGTTTCTTTTTTCACTCCAAATACTGCTACCATTCCTGCCTCTGCCAGAGACATCCAAATGAAATGTTAACTTTTAAAATCTCCCCCCTAGTTAGCTATTCAACCCTCAGGGGAATAAAATGACATTTATCTGTCTGAAGTCTAGTCTGGTAGTAGAGTCGATCCACACACACACGTATGCATGCAGACACATCCCCCATTAAAACAGACAAGGGGGAGAGAGCCAGAGTCTATGGGGGGTTTAGGGGTCAAGTCTGGATTTGAATGGCTGTCTGAGGAGGAAGTCTCTGGGGCATTGAGGTGGATTCTCTCAGCATGCTAATGCTACCGGGGTCTGGTTTGGAGGTAGGAGACCTGGCTGAATATAAAGACACCAAACCATATCCTTCCTATACCATTAAACCTAACTTTATTTAATTGAAGAACACTTAAACTGATCAAAACATTACCTCAACAATAACCATTCTTTATAGAAAAAGTAAGAAAGATTTAAATCTCATGGGTTTTCTGTTGCTTTCTGCTAAACAGCGCCACCTGCTGTCTCTCATAACCACATAGAAGAGTCTCTTTCGAAGTAAAACAAGCTCCTTATATTTTCTTAAACTAAAATGATCTTTTCTCCTATAATGATCTATTCTAAAACAGTCTACATGTTGGATTATTTGCCTGATATTAATTTGCTGCTGGCTGTCAAATGGTATAACACAACGTAATGATCTCTGGTTCAATCCTGTATGTCATGACCCAAAAAATGTTTCCTAACAGACAACATAGCTCCGATTCATATAAACCGGTAGTTCACCGCAATCATTGTAGAATACAGCAGTATAGTTAAAAAGAATTTAACTGACAGCTCCTAACAAACCACGAAACACGATGCGATCACACAACATGTCCAACAAATAGCTGATGACTAGATATTTAAAATGCCAATGCTGTTTTACAGATTACTGCAAGAACCAAATTATACGCTACGCCCGACTTGATGACAGGTTTCTTTTTCACGAGCCATCCAGGCTATGTGGCAGCTATAAAACCAAGCAATCTGGTCTATCTACAGAGGGAAAGTCCTGCGAAACAAACACGTGAAAACATTCCAGTTATAACCTGTAATATAACTGCAAATAAAAAACGGCAGCCCTGAAACTCAGCCGAGACGCTTCCTCGTACATTCTGTGATACTCGCTCAAATCCCTGCAGGATATGCCGTGTGAGGGGGGGGGAAGGGGAAATTGTCTGTTTGTCTGAGTGAGTTTATGACTGGGGATTGCTATCTGCAAAGCCAAGATGGGTCGCCTGCAGATGTGATACATTGCAGCGTGTGTGTGTGTGTAATCACCAGGTATTGAGTTTTTTCACCTCTCCCGCAGCCTGCTGAGCATCGTAATGGGTCGTCTGCCCAGGAGTGAGGTAATGTCTAGGTTTAATGCCAGCCTCCTGCTCTGGCGCGCACACGCACACACAAACACCGAAGGGGCACAACAGGAAGAACAGCAGGCGCCACAACTCCCAAAATGGCTGCTGTTGTGACTCCTAATGATGCTGACAACATAATTAGCATTTTGCTAACGAGCCACATGGCAGAGTTTCCGTCCCCGGACGCTGCCATACGGCCTTGCGGACGACACCTGTCTGCTCTCGGACCCCTTTATGACACATCATCTCCTGGAACACAAACACAAAGTTGAAGATCTCAGATGACAAATAACCCTGTCTTTGAAGAATTACATCGCTGCGCTCAGCAGGTTGTCGGTTCGACTCAGTCGCAATGAAAAACGCAAACCTCACCAAAATAATAACGCCACTCTATATGACTATCTTCTGTGTTTACAAACATGGCTCTGTGTTTTCGCAAGAGATGTTAATGTTGCTGCCGTAGCTTTAAATATTTAAAGAAACAGCCCAACCAAAAATTCTGTCATCATTTACTCACCCTCGGGTCTTTTAAAACCCACATGACTTTAGTTTTTTATGGCAGCTTTTAGTAGTTTTTCTCCATTTAATGAAAGTGAATGGTGACCAGTCGAGAAAGACTTTCAAGGCCAAATATTTCCTTTAAAAAACTTCAATCTATTCCTCACACACTACTATGGCAAAAACAGCCCTACTTTAATGGTGCTCTTTTGTCCTTGCGAAGCTTGACAGGCCTGATGTATCAGAGTTGAAATTCTATTTTGGTGTTTCACAGAACAAACGTCATACAGGATGGGAATGATGATGAGAGTGAATGACAGAATATTCAATTTTGGGTGAACCATTTCTTTATTTACCAAAAGCAATGATATACTGATCATGCAAATTTCCCTCACAGTTTTGAAAACCGATGCTTCATTTAGTTACGCTCATCTCATTTTCTGACTCAAACCTTTATTTCACTCTCTCAACTAAAATAATCCATCATCTGACATCGGTTTAATTGATGTAATCTTGAACTTTCTATCTGCAGACTAAAGCACTGATCTGCATCACATTAATGCATACATTCAAGATTGAGAGTCTTTGACATATCCTGTTATCTTTCGTTCTATACCCCTATACACCTCTGGATACAGAAGAGAAATTTGTTTTGGGATCAACACACATTTGTTGTGTGTGACCCCTCAATTGACAATTGTTCCCTGGGTAAGCAGTCGAAGCCCCTCGGTGGTTCACTACAGGGTCAAGCTCAAATTTACCTTATGGCTGAAATACACTACAAGACTTTCAAAATCTGAACAGATTTTTTTTTTCAGTCAAGTTTTTTTATTGCTTTTTTGGAAGGTTGTTAACAAACAATACAATATTAGAAACAAAAAATGATATGTATACATCACTCTGCTAGTAATAATACAGGGTTACAGATGAGTAGATTTCTATAGACACGGTTGAATTGATTTTTTTTAAACTAGACAACACACACTAGAAAATGTCAGATAGAAACACACCAACTGATCAAATCTGCAGACTGGAACAGACTTTGTGCTACAAATTCTGAGCAAAAGTCTTGTAGTGTATTTTAGCCTTTACTAGAACACCATGGAGTGCTTTAAACAATGTTTGTTTCCCTTTTTTACTATCATGACTACACCTTCCAGGGTAGAGTGCCTAGTCCCTAACTCACAGCTGAAACGACACCCCCCAACACCCCCTCTCTTCTCTCAGGTGAATCCATGTAAGACCCAGAAGAGTACAATATCATCCCATTTAGAGCGAGGAAGTGATGTTTACATCAGAGCCTTCTTCTCTTCACTCTGTTCCCATGAGTCACATGTTCAACCTCCAGACAATCCACAAAAACAGATTCACCCCAAAAAACCAGCCCACTGTCTTGAAGTGTTTGTCGTGACACACCTTCTGTGTGTAGGACAAATACACATTTGGCTCAAGCTCAGCTGACCTGAACACACACGCACGCACGCACACACACACACAGTGGTAAAATATGAGTCATATGGTCCTTTTTCAGCAACATTTTACATTTTCTAACATTAGCTAACGTGTTCTGAATGTTAACACATTGCTATGCAAATGCTAGGGTGTTCTGAGAGGATCCCCGGGTTTTGCTAAGGTGTTCTGGATGGTTGCTACTGAAGGGTGTTCTGGGTGGCTGCTTACTATCATGCCCAAAGAGCCCACTGCCAGAGATCTACAATATTCGGGTCCCTAGAGATGACCGGAGCCCCCAAGAATGTAGTTTAAACATTCCTCAATATAAACTCATGAAACGTTTTCGCCCATTTAGTAATTTGTAGGGTGAAAACTATAAAGGATACTTTTGCTCTTAGGAAACATGCATATACATGTGAAGTGGCAGCATAAAGTGCTTTGTTCTATTTGATCCATACACAGACATAATAAGGAAGAAAAAGAATACAGTTGCATCTCACTTTTTCTGAGGGATGTTTTTAACAATCAAAGACAAAAAACTAAAGAGGCTGCAGAAACTAAACAGCACCTCAATAGGAAACCCTTCTAATGTTTCATTCTCTCTCTCTCTCTCTCTCTCTCTCTCTCTCTCTCTCTCTCTCTCACATTAAGAATTCATTTATTCCATTCATGCATCTTCAAGCAACAATGCAACCTGACATTCTGCAATCAGAGTGAATGAGTTTAGGGTCTGAATTTCATCCATGCAGCCATGACTGATATGACATAAAAACACATTATGAGGCATTATGGGTAAACTGGAAATGAGCTAATAGGACATCGCAGTATGAAAGTCTTTATTCACTGAGGAGAGAGAGAAGATATTTCTGAGAAATGAGCACCTCAGGGGTACAAAAACACGACGGGTGGAAGAGGGAATGCAGAAAGAATGAGGAACCATTCTCATTTGCATTCCCGCTCATTTAAAAGAGTTTAAAAACGCGCAAACATTTTGGCGGTGGAGGGCATAGTGAACAAACAACAACACATAAAAGAGGTTTGTCATTTTTTACATAAGTTCAGCCTCTCGAGGCATTGAAAACAGCACAACGCCAGCCTAAAAGTACAGCTGCTGTTCTATGGTACTTCAGTATGATGGGACTGTCTAAGCGCTGTACTCATATTCTATGTGCCTTAAGCAGACCTTGAGCATTGGTTATATAATATCATACATTTGGTCAAAAGTTATTAAAAAGTAATGCATATATGATTTATAGTGAAGTATATGCACTATGCTATTTGAGAAAAATGCCTAAAAAGCATGCACGCCAGTACAGTGTTCATTCGCATATTCTTTCACTGAGTTTTGTTTGATGGTGTTGTGGTTGGCCTCATATTTGTCACTGCGGTTGCATTTTTGGAAGTCAAACTCATCCGTTTGTGACTTCGGGAGTTTGTTTGATGTCATAGTGGAATGCAAATCTACCGTCAGCAGCTGCGGGGCGAAGTCTTATTAAAGCAGAGGACATGATCATGACACCGGGAATCTGTGAATGATCTGAATTTGCTTCAAATCCTGATCCACTGATAATGCCAGACCCTAATCTCTAGCGATCTTTCAGAAACGGCCCGTTTCAACCCCACACGCTGCATTTTAAGCTCAGTTTGAATAAAGCGCTATTCTTTTCGGGGACGCCTAAAGAACCCGCGAGCATCGCCACCGAGCATTTGTTTGTAAACAGTAATTTCATCTATACGGTCTTAAATCCGATTCGGGCATTAGGCACAAACAATTCGCATAGTAAAAAAGGCCGAGTTTCCTCCTCCTGTGACACGGGGTCTTCCTTTCTCTGCCTCTCCCATTTTCTTGCCTTTCTCATTGTTTTTGATTGGATTCTCAAACGGCTCGCTGTTTAAGACGACTCCATTTATCGCTCTGCCTCTTTTTCTCCTCTTGTTTTTTTTCGTATTCCCCGTCTATCGCTCTTTGAGCAAACTGAATGAAAGCAAAGGAGCAGAGCTGTCAGTTTCCCATCTATAATGGCCCCAGCTGCATCATTACTCTCCCGGCTCACTCGCACACAGGGTCAAACGTACTTAGGTAACGGATGAAGAAACGAGGGAGGAACGAAGGCCACAGAGAGAGCGCGAAAGAGAGATTCCATCATACTGGGAGGTTGGTAGCGCAGAATGACTGAATGAATGCAGAGTAAATGAGTGAACGCAGAAGAATAGCTCCCGATAGACCTCCAACTCAGCCACGATAAACAATCCCAGAATCCACTGTGAGCCTGCGTGAGGTGACAGTGTCTGAAACCCATCAGTACTGACGGTGTTGACAGCCAACGAATACAGAACCACACGGCACTCGCCCTGAAAAACAGCCCCGCTAATGCGGCGTCGTGTGTGGGATGCGGATCAAAGGACGCTGGGCGAAAAAGCGAGCGGACGAAAGAAAAGACGAAGGGGAGAATGCTCCAATCTGAGATTTCTCTTTACTGACAGTATTCTCATTCATCGGAAGAATGCAAAAAAAGGACCATTAAGACCCCAAACAAAAATCACAACAGTCACTATTGAACGCAGGATGAATTTAGCGCACAGGTGCTCCGCCCGTTGCTTCGTTAAAGTGTAAATCTGAGGAATTGCTTTTCTTTATCCCGAATATAAGTCAAATAACGTGAATCAAAGCGGACGCAATCAAAGGAGAAACAGGACCGAGGCATCAAATGCCAAACAAGTGTCTCATTCAACACCATCATTATCATCTCGCATTAAAACCATGATTAAGACCCCCTGAACTTCATTCAGGTCTCCTTTACAGTCGGACATTCCAGTAAGCCAAACAACTCCATCATCCGCCACTCTCCCCGCTCTCTCCAGAAGTTCAAACGTTTCATCTGCGACTTGCCCTCCCTCCAAGCGACACAGATTGCATACAGAAGACATGACGTCGGTTTGGTAATGAGCCCCTTAGCATGAAAATACAGCCTGCTGTGGTCTGCCCAGATTAGCATGAGAGATGATGGAGATTAGCGATGGAAATCCGTAACTCAAACAAGCTGATTGTTGAGCTCTTCACATTAGACAAGGCTCTAAATGTGACCTCCGTTACCTCTGACCCTCATCAACCTGTTATAAAACTGAAGAGGGGATAGGAAGGATAAACGTGAGGAGAAAGAGAGAGAGAGGGAAAGGAAAAAAGAGAGAAAGTATAAGAGCTGTATTGATAGTTGTCCCCTGACAGACATCAAAGTGGAATATGTTGGTCCAGTGTCTTCCTGAATGACCAATGCCTGACAACTTTAACCAGCTTGTCTGCAGCTCTTGAGAAACTCTCTTCTCTTCTCTCGCTCACACACACACGCACACTTTTGTGAGAAGAGCCATTAACAAACACACAAACTGTTGAAGAGGCTGATTTACATACTCTTTCAAAGTGTGTCGCTACCGTGCCGCCTTCAAAGAGGACGGAGAGCTTTTATGCAGCGTGAATAAACGATTGTGGTTTTATGTGCGCAAAAGGTTTGTTGTTGGTTTTACAGTAAAGTTCTATGTGTGCCAAATTCAGTGTTAGCAAGTCGGGAAAGGGGCAGATGTGATCGGTTTAGCGGTAACTGCTCATCACAATGCCAGAGCCTACAGTACATACAGTAAGATGATCTTCGATGTGGTTTCTTAAAATGCGCAATGCATGTCATGTTTCATTTGCATCAGTCTTAAACTAATTCCTGGAAACACATCGGTGGCCTGGATGAATCGCTACAACAGATGCTCGCTCTTGTCTCTTTCTGATATCTTTAGTCATCCTCTCTCTTAGCAGAATGCACATCAAAGAGAACTTGACCAGATCAGCCCTCAGGACCCTTAAAAATAGATATCTTTACAAATGTATCGAACTGGCTTTCCAAGTCATTTGAACTTCTATTTTATTAAACAGATAAAAAAATCTAGTTGTATTTCGCTTGTTTATACATATAAAATTAAGTCAATATAAGTAAATATAACTTCGAGATGCACCGATATATCAGCCTATAATCGGTATTGGTCGATAAAAGCAATTTTTAAACTATCGGATATTGGCCGATATATCAGGGCCGATATATCCTGTCAATCAAAAGTGGACAGGAAAATGCAATGAATTTGTGCTCTTGTTTGTTTAATACCAATTCAATTGACCTTTTTTTGCAAGCACTAATGTGTGCAGGATTTCTTTTCTTCTTTGCTCTGAATATAGAAAATGTTAAGAAACTGATTGTTCAATATTAATAGTCATTATATGAACTGAACATTTCAGAAAGGTAAGAAATGTATTTAATCTTCAGAATCGTTATTGACAGATATCACTCTGAAAAATCGGCCATAGGTATCGGTGTACCTCTAATATAACTTACGTTTTTTAAGTGCAATAGGTGCTGGAGTTAAACCACACAGTTATTTAGACAATCAATGAACTTTACCTATCATAAGGTCCAGTTAACCAGCATGAAGTCTGATTTTATACTGCATTTTGCTACATGGTTCTATTGAGAAGAGAAGCAAGGTCATTTACAGTATAGTACAAAAGATAAAATCCTCTTTATTTCTAAGACTCAACGTCATATAAATATTTTTTATAAGAAACAATGCACACATCCACGTACACCCACAAGAACATACAGTAAAAATCAAAATGAGCTAAATTGCATCAAATGAATAACCAGAAACCTCAAAACAAACTCGCTCATTCTGTACCCAATCGCAGCTCAGCACGCTCATGCCAGCCAGTCTATTATTCAAATCGAACAAATTCATTACTCAAGTACAAGGCGGCTGTGATCTGTGATTTTAATTTGGACATTGATGGACAACGTGTTTTAGGTTGATAATTCTGTCAATACCAACTGACTCCCACACACTTGATGCCAGCAAATGCAAACCACTGACAAAAAAGATCCTTAAAGCCCTCCAGAGCCTTTCATCATATTCTTTAATAAAACCTCGGCTCCCTCGTTCCCTGCAAAAGCTGAAGACCCCTTACCACAACCGTACATTGTGTGGTGGAGAGAGAGGAAAAGACATGCTAATATGTTCTAGCAGCACAATGTGTTTGCTTGTCATGAGAGACAGTGAGTGATCAGACACCACAACAATTTCTCTCTATTAGTCTTCCAAAATATTGAGATTTTTACTTGGGCTTCTTAACTTTTTTCCACTCCTTAACATAATATTTCACTGCAACTTTTTCTTTATTTAACTATCTTTGGTATGTGGTCTTGTAAATGCTTTGAACAATATAACTGTAAAATATGTCTCGCGTCAATAAAGCACACTTAAATTTCAACTGAGAGGAAAAAGAGGGAGGGTGAGACAGCGCGAGAGAGAAATTTCGTGCAGGGTGTCTAGACTGTATTCATGATCAATCTGTCTGGTCCTGAGACAAGAGCCTGCAAACTCGATTAGACTCTAAACACTTCCTCGGATTCGGTCGAGCTCCCGGCATATTCCGTCTTCACTCACATCTATCAGCATCATTCGTCTCTCCCTCCAGCAGTAAATGGCTGTTTGTCTGCTGGGGAAATAAACATTTCTCTAAGCGAACGCTCCGACTGAGGAGACCTCTCACAGGGAAGCATGACACAGCAGGAACGGTCGACTGATTTCAACACGGCCAGGACAGAAAGAAACAGACCCGCTTTTTTCGATATTTAGTTTCGTCTGGTTTCCTCAAACTTGAAGACACAAAAGAGCTCTGATAGAACAAAGCTGACTAGCTGCCACTTTCTCACACTCGAGCCACTTACACACACACACACCTTCTCGACATTTCAGCGTGTAGAGACGGCACTTAACACTCGTCTCACACTCGCACTCTGCAGGTGGCTTGAACAAGAACGCCTCAGGGAATTCAGATGAGAACTGACCAATGAGAACATTCTGCTGACCTCATCAGATCTAGAACAAAGACAAATCTGGAACCAGGATAGAGCCGGGTTTACATCTGGTTTTAAAGGTCCAGTGTATGAAATTTAGCGGCCTCTAGCGGTGAGGTTGTGAATTGCAACCAATGGCTCACTCCACCCCTTCCTTTCGTCTATGTTGACACCTTTTCGCTTCTTTGCCAAAAGAGATTATGTATTTAAAAGCACGCTCTATAGATCAGTCTGTCCGTTTAGAGCTACTGTAGACAACATGGCGAATTCCAAGCAAGGGGACCCGCGGTGTATGCAGATAGGCAACATAACGCTTCATTATGTAAGGTCTTTATACACCTCTGAAGACATAGTTATGTATATTATATTACATCTCTCTATCAATAGATCCTCCAAAAAACAACCGTTTGGTCAGTGTTAATATAGACATAAAGGACTGAAATAATCTATAATCTTTTGCACTGAAACAAGCTTGTAGTGAACTTCTCCGTTGCATGCATCACATGAAGCTTCAATTAATCCAGCCGCATGACTAAAAAAACAATGAACATTCTGCCCGAAATGTCATGTTTGCAAGTGGATTAACTATTAAAGAGCAACGCTGTGCCCAATTTACATGATACCATCTCAAAATCAAAGAGTGTCTTCTCAAAATGCTTTCGTCCTAAAACAGATGCTAATAGCAGGTGTAAAGATGGGCATAGACTTACAGCTGAAGATGGCAGATGCAGGATGCTGGGTGGAGAGGGGGCAGTGCTCCTCATCACTGTTGTCTCCACAATGGTTGAGCTGATCACATACCTGTGAGCCCAGGTTCAGGCATCTGCCATTGGTGCACAGGAATCTGCACTCTGGGGAGAAAAACACAAAATGGAAACCACAGTGACTCTTACAGAAACCTTTTATTCAGATGAGTTCTTCAATAACAATCGCAGTCTGTCTGTGTTTTCACACCTGCGCTTGTCATATATCCAACACTGATTGCTTGAATAAAAAAACAGCAGCTTGACTGAACCTGATCTGAAGCCCAAACTTATTCCATACAGGTGGATGGATGCAAACGACCAAAAGTGTCCCTATTTATATGAATTTATCCTTAAATGCATATTTCACCCCCCAAAATTTCAATTCTATCATCATTTACTCACCCTCTTGTCATTTCAAACCCGTAAGATTTTCTTTCTTCAGCAGAACTCAGAAAGATATTTTGAAGAATGTTGGTAACTGGCCCTGTGTTTTGTGTCCATACAATAGAAGTCAATGGGGGCCAGCGCTGTTTGGTTACCAACTTTCCTCAAAATAACTTATTTTGTGTTCTGCAGAAGAAAGTAAATTATGAAGCTTCGAAATGAAAAGAGGGTGAGTAAATGATGACAGAATTTTCCTTTTTTTAATTTCAAGATATCACAATAGACCCCATTTTATAGAAAAGCTCCTGCATCAGCACTTTAAATAGACTTTTCTCTTATGGACTCTTATATCCTCGGTTGTTAAACCTAGTGACCTTCCTGTTGGACACCTCTCCATCATAAAAACAATGCCTGGAAGACCTTCAACAACGCAAGCAATTTTAAAGGTTTTGGTCACAAACACGAAAACTCCTGCGCCCTTACAACTTCCTTTGAGGATCTCAAGAGACGCTCATCTGCATGAGTTTGTGGAACAGTTTCACGGGGCCAAACTTGCAAAGATTTGCGGTTCTCATGCGGCGATGATCCTCCATATGTAGGTCACCGGCTCTTATAAAAGATCTTAAAATAAGTCGTCTCGCAAGCTTGCTTTTAGGGAAACTCAACGCTGACCTGATAACGGTGCAGATTTAGCTCTGTGAAAGAATCGACGCTATAAAGGATTAACACGAGAGCGACGATCCAACAATGCACAGAAGAAACCAGGCACTGATGACACCAGCCGTCTAAACAACTTCTCTGTGTGAGGAGGAGGTGCTAGACAATACCAGGTCACACTCATGCGGTCTCTCGCGGGGTGTGCGGCAGCCTAGCGTGGTTTTTGAAAACGCTATTTTGATCCTCAGACACATCAGATGTTATTTGCCTTACGCTAAGAGAGCATGTGGGCAAAAATGAGCGAATCACTCTTCAAGGACAAACCGGCGAGTGGAAAACAGTAACAACCATGCACTTCAGATTCTGATAAAAAGAAGTTTCCTTTCCAAAAAGAAGAATCCTTTTTGGGATTCAGAGTCATTCATTTAATTTTAAAGGGACAGTTCACTGAAAAAGAAAAATTCTGTTCACAATCTGTATAAATTTCTTTGTTCTGACGCACACGGAGAAAGATATTTGGAAGAATGCTTATAACCAAACAGTTCTTGGCCGCCACTGACTATTATATAGGATTTTTTTTTTGTTCTGTTGAACACAAAAAAATATATTTTGAAGAACGTCGGACAGCAACAGTTCTGAGGCACGTTTGACTACCGTTGACATTCTTCCTAGTATGGTAGTCAATGGCATCCAAGAACTGTTTGGTTACAAGGATTCTTCCAAATATCTTTCTCTGTGTTCAACCAAACAAAGAAATTTAAACAGGTTTGGAACAACTAGAGAGTGAGTAATTCATGAAAGTAATTCACTTTTTTGGAGTGACCTGTCCCTTTAAATTGATATTTGATACAATAGGTTTAAGGCGAGACAAGGAGAACATTTCTGTTTTCCGTCCTCAGTGTTCCAGACTGTCAAACTGTAGTTTAGTACACAACCCAACCCTAACCCCCCCACATGTCTCGTACTTTCTCTCCCCACTTTCTCTGCATTCCATTCCAGGCAGGGGAGAGAAATGCAGCCCGTCGGAGAAACAGAGCAGAGGAGGATGGGAAGGGAGGGGGAGCGAGACAAGAGCTTTGAATATCGCACACAAAAACCATCGTGAGTTTGTAAAGCACGACATGACCCCTCTCATGAACGTAATCTTTACCGCTGGCACAAATCATTGAACCCAAACTCACGCCAAAAACACAAAGCTTATCTTTTAATTCCCTTTGAACCTGATCTGGTGCTCACCTGTGAAAGCATTGGTAGCCGGTAGGTCGGCCTCCTGCATACTGCTCTTGGCCCGTGTGAGTGCCCAGGTTATTGGCTCGGAGTGCCTGAGGGCTCCTGAGGGCCAAACAGCCGCCGCACTGCCATTCTCACCTCATCAGTCCATGTCTCTCGCTCCGACCACTGCCCTCTCCCTCCACGAAGGGCAAATACACTCAGAGGAAAGGTAGAAGGGGGGTACAAAGTCTTGAGTGAGTAGGGCTCTATTCAGCAAAATTCAGGGTGGGGTTGCCAAGGCAACCAGCACACCGATTACCCACCCAGCCAGAGCCAGCCCGCCATAGCTGTGTGTGTGTGAGCGTGTGAATATTCAGACAGGTGCTTGATTTAAAGCAGGTGTTTGATAGATGCTTCAGGTAGGGATTGTGGAGTCGCCGCTGCTTGTCCTGCGTGGATGAACTCTTCTCAGCGTAGCAGCATGCTAACGAATGTGCCCCACCTCATCCTTCAAACTGCAAGCTCACTGAAAGAGAAAAAACAGAGTGTAAGAGAGTGAAGTCAGGCAAGTGGCTAAAATACAGACAACCAAAATCTACTGGCAAAAGCTAAGACGGTTTTTCCTTGAAAAACGCGTAACTCTTGCCACGGTTACGCCTGGCGTTTACACTACGACACATGAAAACGGAGACTTTTGGAAACGCTGCAGACCCCGTTTTAGTTTGAAAACTCCGGGGTTGTGTTTCTGTGCAAATGGACGAAAACGCTCACTGATTGGGTCGTCTGTTTCATTGCGTTTGCTTCACTGATTGGTGAAGCCCATTTCGTATGAGCCATTGCGCTACCTGAAGGCGACGATGACCAGCCTCGCAAGGAAAACAACAGGCTTGTTTAACTTCAAGCTGCGCTGGGTCCACGAATCGACAGTGACATTACACCAACGCGAGAGAGAATCGAGAGCCGTATGCTTTAAAATAGCTCACACAATACTGCGACGTCATCCGTCGATCGGTCTGCGCGGCGCGGAATGAAATCAAACAAGCCTAATAACATGGATTACTTCATCCGTTATCCACGCGAAGACGTCCTTGATTTCCTCGCATTCACGTTCATTTTGTACTGGTCGGTCTGTGACTAGTAACCAACTGTCATTAACAACCAACGTTTTACATTTATGTTGTGCAAACGCAGAATTTTTCTAAATGCATGTGGAAACAGCAGTATAAACGAGGATAGTTTTCGTTTTAAAACACTGTTTTTGTACTTCAACGGGGCTAATGTAAAGGCCATAATCCTTAAAAAAACATAACAAATGTTCAGCTTTTATTTACTCGCGCCATTATAAAACTGTCTGGGCAACATTTTAAATACTTTTTGTTCTTTTTAGAGATTTACAGACATGGTCACCATAAACTGAAAGAGTTTCAAAAAGTTTGAATTTAAACAGAAAAAATAACAGCATATGTCTTATGGAATAAATTTCTAATTATTTTTAAAGACATGCAAAAAACATAGTTTGTAGGACATCGTGACAGCATGTTTTGTTGAACCTTTATAGTCAGTGAAAAGAAACGGGCTCTTCAATGGCCATCCGTCCTTGAAGAAACCCTCAAGAACCCTTGTTTAACCAACCCAAAGTTCTTATCATTTTATGAAAATAAACCATGGTGTTATTCCTTTGGAGCAAGTTTCATGGTTAAACAATGGTTACTGTAGTAAAACCGTAGTTAATTTGAAGAAACTATGCTTTTACTTCGAAAAAACATTATACAGCTAAACCAAGGTTCATTTTCATTAGGGTAACTTGTGTATTTTTTGGAGGATCTATTGACAGAAAAGCAATATAATAACCAAAAATAAGGCTTCCGAGGTGTATAAAGACCTTACATAATAAAGCGTTACGTTTTTATTACCTTAAAATGAGCCATTTCATCTATAACACCGTGGGTCACCTTACATGGAATTCGGCATGTTATTTCTACAGTAGCCCTAAACGGACAAACTGCTCTACAGATTGCGTTTCGTATCTCCAGCAAAGAAGTGAAAAAATGACAACATCTTAGTACTGTGTCACCGTAGTAATTCAAATGGGAGAGGGAGTGGTTGCAATTCGCAACCTCACCCCTAGATGCCACTAAATTTAATTCACTGGACCTTTAAAAATAAAAAAAGTGCACGTTTCTATCCTCAGGTACTGGAATAGTACTTTTTGTAAAATAATAAAAAAAATCTCTTTATAGGTTCATATTTGTGATTATTTTCTAAGCAAAAAGAAAATCTAATTTCCAAGATTTGCCGAATTATATCAATACAATCTCCAGCAAGAGCATCAGCCATAAATGACTGTTATGCAACACACTACAGAACTGTACTTTACTTAATCAACGCTAATGTTCCTGTGGCTTAACATTATTGATTTAATGTCTCAAAATCATTCCATTTTCATTTGCAGAACACTAGAGCCATGGACAAGGAACAAGGTGTCCTTAGACGACCTTCAAAGCTCTCTGACATCCCAGAGGATGAGCCCGGACCGCCAGCTACACGTCGGCTGTGTTCCTTAGAAACGCGGCTAGCCTTCACCTCGCCTGATCCCGCCACAAGCCGCACAGTGAGAGCCGGTTTCATCACACAATAAATGTTATTCCACACACGTGAAACAAGAGAACACCGTCCAAATCAAACAAGGGCCAAAACAAACACAGTCAATAAAGGTCATTTTAGGACACAACTACTACGGCGGTAACACACAACAGGCAAACATCTGCCAGATGTTTAGATGGACTTTTTCTCATTGTTATTTCTTTGTTCCCCAGTGTGTTCCAAGACAGTTTTCATCTCAGAGTAAAGACCATGGGTGGGCGGATGGGGGCAGGGGTGGATATTTTCAATAGTACAGAGAAACTCCATGTAAAAATCATTGTTCGGACACGAACAATTCTAAATAAGTTCATAAAACAAATCAGATGTATGTGCAGTATGAACGCAGCACCGATAACTCTGTGGAGCAAATAACAGTTCATACATTTCTTTACAGCTTTACAGTTTACTTACTACATTCCTTAATGGTTTTACAGCCACATCCACTATTTATTGCTAAGGATCTAAATCATGACTTGACTTCTTTTGCAAGAGGTTTATTGGTGTGAAAAAGATCTCTGCCACCCCCTTGTAAATATAGGGATGCACCGATATGTACATTTGGGCAAATAACAGTAACCGATAATTCTTAAACATTGGACGCCGATAACCGGTAACCGATGTAGCAAACCAACTTTACACTAATTCCAGATTCTTTAAAGGAGCCATTCTTTTGCTGTTTTTGAGGCTTTGATTATGTTTTTTGGGTGTTTAACAATGGATGTTCATGTTTCTAATTTCAAAAAGCGCTTTATATTTCACATATTCTAAGTCTATTGTTCACCGCTGTCCCTCTTCTAACAAAACGACTGGATTTCTCCCTCCTTCCGAAATGCTGTTATTGGTAAAGCTGACCTGGTCTGTCGTGATTTATTCCCCGCTTAGAGTGTGAAGATGTCCCACCCATACCATATCAGCGAGGTTCCGCTTCTCGGGCTGTTGTGATTGGTCGGTGCCCCTGGTCGGTGCATGTGCAAACCTCACTCTTTGTTAGAGATCGCAATATCTCGCTTGGCACTGAACTTTGAGTTTTATCATTTTGCAGGTATCGTTTATGCTCTAACAGCAACATTACACACTAACTAAAGGTTGAAAAATGGGATGGCGGGGAATGGGATCTTTAACTTTTAAACTTTTCTGGTATAATGTTTATTTAATAAACAAATTAATGATGTTCTCCCAGAGCAACCCAGAAGGTGTTGTCAATAGCCACAAGTCTAACAGGTCTAAAGACACAAAGCAAAAATATGCTTTTGTTACTATAATTTACAAATTCATAAATATCTACATACTACTTCAACAATGTTTTGCTAATAACAGTAAGGGAATGATCATGACAGAAAGACAGTGCTGTACTGGATTTTAACTGTGAGCAGCGTGCAGCTGAAGTGGTTCAGCCAGAGGAAATGATTCATAATTTATCAGCTATAATATATCGGCCTGAATTTTAATATATATATATATATATATATATATTGCATTTCTGTCAATAGATCCTCCAAAAAATTACACACAGTACCTTTAAAACACATCGGCAGACATTTTACTCAAGTTGCTGTTATGGACCATTTGCAAGAAGTTTCAGTTTTTTAACACCACAAAATGTTAGAACAAAATACAACAAACAAAACAATTTAAACTGAATCAAAATGTAAAAAAACATTTTTTAGACTGTTATTTGTGACCCTGTCCGTGAAATCTAGTCTCAAGTCTCTAATTATGAGATTACAAGCATTAAACTCCTAGAATTATTTGTTATTTACATAATATATTATTTAGTTTTGGATGTTTACAGAAAGAATATGGCATGCATCTGCATCACTGAAAGTTATAAAACATTTCAAAGCTACCATGTAAAATCTATTAATCGACAATAATAATCGCAATTACAATGCCGAGGTGGATAATCGACAACTATGATTTTAGTCATAATCGTGCAGCCCCAAGCATTAATTTCACTATGATTTCAAATTTTGACATGGTCATGCAATATTAAAGATATCAAGATTATATTTTCACAGAATGTTCCTTACATTACGTAGGATGGATTTTAATACAATAAATCACAAAAATGACTTTAGCTGGGTTCTTACATGCAGGGTCACATTAATGTGAAATAAAAAACTAAACCGGGAAGTGCTTCTGGAGCAGTGCTGCAAATTGGTCTATACGGGATCAAAGCTCAAAAGAATGTTACCATATGTGAAATATTATTCCCATCAAGCACAGTGCTTCATCTTCAGCATGAGTTATCTATATTTAATGTCTACATCAGATTTTTGGAAACAGATGTTTTAGGTCTCTGGGCAAAAACTTGACAAAACATTTTTGACGGGAGTCAAAGAAACATTTGATCCTCATTATCAGTTAAAAACCACACAGGGCTGAATGTCATCTGAAATGACATCTGACACATCAAAAGTTAAATAAATAAATGTGAAATAAATGTAACTAAGCTGTCCGGATGAGCCACAGTGCAGTCTAACTAATTGGGTCATGACACGTTTCCAATAACCGTCCTGGAACATCTCAATTTTTGCACATGTGGAAACGTTTTCCACAGACTCTGATTTTGATAGTAAAAGGTAGAAAAAAAACGAGCAAAAAACGACCTGCAGGAGGGTGGCACGCATGCTTATGTGCAGGCAACCAGTGTTCAAATGTGGCTCCTCCCAACCATTTGTGGTTGTTTTAAAATCTACACCCACCGCTGTGAGGGTTTACTTTATCATAGGGGGACCAACCACTACAAAGTCAACATCCAAAAATAAACAGTTTGCGTCCCATTATCTTTTACGTCAGCGGTAATTAGAAGCATCTTCGATAGTTCAGAAGATATTTTGGGTTGGGAACTAAAGAAACGTTCAGTAAATCATTTACAGGCTCTGCATCCTGCACAGTCCCAGACCTAGAGCCTTGATGCAGCGTACACAGACCATCTCATCCTCAGAAAGAACCACCCAGTCAGACCGTCTGATGTATACTGAACATAAATCTGGAAAGCACTTTCTTAAACTGCCAAACTATAATCCTGTAATCTGATTGGCTAGCTTTATGGATTTTTGAAATAGGACACAGGGATTTCTTAAATCAGTTTGCCTGGAAACAAAGTTGTGTTTACAAGCTTCCGCTATTGGTGATGCTTAGGATGATAAACTAATCATTGGATTAGTGGATAAAGAATATTTTATCACACTTGTAAGCTTTTAAATTATGTCTGTGAAATAATCTTTTTTAATAATTTGTAGATTTACTGCTAATTTTATGGTGTTTCTTTCTATACAATAACATTTTAGCATTTGGTATAATCTATTATATGTACATGTATTTTACATATGTATTTAAACACTTCCTAAAAACTAAAATCTCTGGCTGGTTACATGCAAGTCAGGTGGTCTCTTCCTGTCTGAGTGGGCCGTTTACTCCAAGGTCTTGAGACAGGAAACTACAACAAGTTAAAAGATAATTCTTGTCCACCTGTGGAAAACGCTCCTAAAGAATGCAGCTAAAAGACTGAACATGCCAAAACAAATGACTGCAATAAATGTCCGCTACAGCCTTCTCTCTGGTCTACTCTCTACAAGAAGTGTAATGTGATCTCAGCAGGGGGTCCGCCGCTTTCTCTCGCTGTGCCTGGTTAAATCATGATAAATCTCTTAGGAACAACAATGCACTTCATGTAGCTAGATTTAAAAATCAGAGCAGCCTAACAGATAGAAGAGGGTGTTTTAACAAGATGCCATTCAAGAACGACTTGTGACAGTCAAAAGAGAATGAATAGATAAGATCGATAGATAGACAGATCTGAAAACATACTTGTGCAATAAAAAATATTTCACGGAAAGTAAAAATCTGCACTACAGGCAGAGGAAAAAATCCACATTGTCGAGTCTGTATTGTTAAGCCCTGAACGTATAGTCATAGTTTAATGACACCAGGTCGTGTGCTTTGAAAAATCGTAATGGCTTTCATCACTTCCACTTACCCAGTACCTTAAAGACTCCTCACAACACCTGATACAGTCTTTCATTACACAGAAAAGAGCCGTGTGAACATTATTCTGAATGTACATTTCTTGTGATTTGTTCCTTTCAGACCTCTGACCAGCTTTGAAGCATATCATTAAAATGATTACAACTCTTAAGATTCAAAAGAACAGACCTCCTCCCTTCTCCAAGCAGTTCTCACAGTGAAGTCCAGACAGCCTAGCCACAGAGACAAACAAAAAAACACCATCTACCTCTTCAAAGTGAAAGCAGACCGTCTTGCAAGCTTCTTAGGTCCGCACCACCGGTGTCTACCTTTAATCAGACTTATTAACCCTTTTACTGCGAGCCCTCAGGTGACCTGGCAACCGAGATCAGCAGGTTAGCAAATGACGACTCGGCCGTCTGGGTTAGTCAGATTTAGGTGTGTGCGTATCTGCCAGACTAGAGTCAGACAGACAAACCAGACAGAAAAAGTAATGAAGGCAAGGAAGAAAAGCATTCTACACCCTCAGTGCCTCTGTACAAGCGCTGTTTAGTTTATAATAGATACAACAGAATGAATTTATGATAGCATGTCTGCACAGTGTCAGGTTGGGTGTTGTTTTGACAGTCTATTCACTCCACCAATGCTGCAGTATGTGCATTCCTTCTGCAGCTCTCTCTCTCTCTCTCTCTCTCGTCTTTTACTCTATTGTTACACCTATAAGCTTTCGTGTAACGGTTGCCCCTAGCAGTAATTTGAGTGACGGCACCTAATCCCACCTCTTATGTCGTTCGCCCCACCTCTCTGTGAGTGTGAATAGTTTATTTAGCCAAACAGTCAATCCTGCATGGGCAAAAAGGCAAAATCTGGAATGTATTAAAGTCTGTTTTATGCAATATGTTCGAGATTTCAGTTGCCCTAGCAACAGCGAATGAGATGACTTGTTTTCTCTAGCCAAAAAGAAAAGTGATTACATCTCGATATAATGCACTGATCTGAAAACAATAATGGGTTTATTGATCAGCCTATGGTTATTCAGACCACAGAGTTACATTACAAAATCAAAAGGCAAATCTAAGTACAATCAAACACTTCGATGTGGGTGGGAAAGGATCAAATCAATTCGTCCTCCTCCAAGAATCGCATTTAGAAAGAAAAACACGCATTTAAAACAGACGCAAAACTGACACAGACGACAAACAAACACGACTCTCTGAAGCAAACGTCTAATCAGTTGCAGGATCTCTCCCAGCCAATCAATCAACAGTCCTCTGGGACTCCGCCCACAGCGTCTAGACAGCCAGACCTTTGCTGCCCCGCTGCATTCTGCAGCGGTGCGCACCAAAGGGGTCAGTGAGGTCAAGTCTAGCATGAGCTTAATCTAGACACATGTTCTCCAGGGGTTCACAAATGACAGGATTTTTGAGTGCAAGAGGATTTGTTGGGAAAAAAACATATTGTTTTTAACGTGAAATTGAATGTGTTTGTTTGCACAACGACATATGCTATTAAGTGGTTGCTAGACGTGCATTGCTAGATATTTTCTAGGCCACCCCATCCCATATCTCCACAATTTTCCGATTCCCACATACGATGCCTCAGGTCACTTCTTCAATGCAAGCATAAGGGATTGTGCGCCCATTATACACCTAGTCTGCACCACAACTAATGCATGAGGGTTTTGCCCAGATTCCAATTACATGGTGTTAAGGATTTGAACCAACCCCTTCATGCTAAGTATGAGCAATAATAATTGTGATAGCTAACTAATGAATGATTGGTACATCCGAGATGAACTACACTGATTGTCACAGCTGAACTGATGGCTGTCCTTAGTGAGGGGCGATAAAGCCAAGCAGAGATGCAGTAAATAATTATAGTCCTGAAACTTTGTGTCCTCTAGAGGAGCTAATGTCAAAGTCAAGCTGCAGTGCAAAAGAGAGAGGAAGAGAGAGAATTAACAGAGACAGCAAATGAAAGAGAGAGAGAGAGAGAGAGAGAGAGAGAGAGAGAGAGAGAGAGAGAGAGAGGATGGTGCAGAGTGCTGCAGTGTCCTGTATCAGAACAGAGATCAGCTTTTAAGCTTAAGGGAGACAGAAACATTAGAGAACTTGGGATCTACACTACAGCTCATACCGCCGGATGGATTTCTAATTGAGTAACACGCTAGAGTCAAATCCATTGATTATAAGATAAAAACACAAGAGTTTGTGAAGGTAAAAGTTGAGAAAATTCTAGAAATCACTAAGTACTGTAAAGCAGAATCCGTGCATGAGAATTTTGGACTTTCACATCTGTTGCCCTTTCGGTTTTTAATTGACTCTCTTCGATCTTCATTTTAAATGTTTAAGTTGCTTTTTGTAAGAATGCTTTTTTGTAAAAAAAAAAAAAGACTGGTGTGCATCTTGAGACAAATCAATATATTGATAGACATACAGAAATATTTCGATAAATAATAATTCTGTCATTTACTCACCCTCTTGTCATTTCAAACCTATATGACTTTCTTCTGCAGAACACGAAGATATTTTGAAGAATATTGGTATTCGAACCAAAGCTCTACCCATTGACCTGCATTGATTTTATGTCCATACAATGCAAGTCAGAGGGTCCCGGCGTTGTTCGGCTACCTGCATTCTTCAAAATATCTTCTCTTTCTGTTCTGTGGAAGAAAGTAAGTCATACAGGTTTGAAGTAATGCAAGTAAATGATAACGGAATGTTTATTTGTGGGTGAACTATCTGTTTAAGATATGTCAGGGCAAGTTATTTTCAGTTTAGACAAACATTCATTTTAGACTGGGACTGGCTTTAAGTCTTGTCTGTGAAACCGGCAATTAGTGTGCAAATGCCCTAAAACTTAACCTACATACTGTACACACTGGGTTTGCTGTACTTCGTGATGCCATAATTAAGATAAAGTTCCACACGACCGATTTACAACTAAAAGAAACAGATTAATTTGTGTCAGAAACGTTGACTATGTAATAACGGCACAAGCTGAGCAGTAGCGAGCATCTTCATCTCTGCCACGCCAGGACCTCAGTTCCCCTCATGCCCTAGCGTGCTTCCATCTGTCTCCCACCACAGGACGCCAACCAGGGACCCCGGCCCTATAAGACCATCTCTACCATATGCCTCTTCTGAGATAATCCGTAGGGATCGGTTTTAGGACTGAGAGATACCGTCCCTTCTAATCTGAATCGAGTCATCAGAAGCTCACTGTTATGCATCTACAACATATGTGTGTATTCCTCTGATGTATGCAAAATATGTGCAGTGTGCCACAAGGGCTGTTTAATAATGAGGGTAAGTCTTAAACACATAGGTGGTATGACCTTTTCCATAGGCCGATCCATAAATGTCCGGCTGTGACAGGCTCTACTTTTGGCTCCTGTGTCGTCCCCTCTCATCTCGGTACATTCTAAGGGGCTGCAAGTAATTTTAAGACCCTCCTGGGGGTCTTATCTGAAGCGCCTACTTCCACTGATCTTAGCCCAGTTCTGCATGATCTCAAATAATGACAGACAGCAGGGTTTGGAGAACGACAGCTGATCCCGGTTCAGCATGTGTGCGGTTCCTACCCCAAGCCCTTATGCCACCTGACGTTTCAGTGCCAGAGGCCAGATGATGTGCTTCGCAGCAAGACAGGAAGCTTGGCGTACGATGACTCCGCGTCAGACAGACGGCTCTCAGCGAGACAGGAAGCTTTCTTCCCACAAGCAGTGAGTGTTCCGGTCTGAAGTGGGCTACTGTCCCAGCTCTCAGCCTCAAATCACTCACACACCAAAAGGATAATGCTGAATATACTGTGCTTTACGCTGCAATATTAAATTTGAATCAAAATGCTACAGAATGGAATTCAAAGATACAGGAAAATCCAGATAGAGCCATATAGCACCTACCTATTAGAGATGATTTGCATTGGCCAATAACAATGCATGCTTTCCAGCTAAAAGAAGTGATGGCTAGTGGTGTCAGCTTCAAAATCTTGTCCATATATAAGGCCAATATGAGGTGGCGAATTAATTTGAATTCGAAACGGACAAAAACGTTTGCGGTCTAGAAAAACGCAATACTGAAGCCCCACCCCTGAACCAAACATCACTGATGCGAAGGCAAATCGTAATAAAATGTACGGATGAGATTGTACGAATCATAGTAGGTAGCCAAAATTAGCCACCTCGTAAAATAGGCAATATGGGCATTTTGTCATATATTTGTTTAGAAAAAACGTTGTATTCAATAAACAAAATCACGATTTTTATAGAATTCATTCAATATCTACTTTTCGGATTTATACGGCATGTACAGACTCAAACCTCTGCATATCGTCACTTATTTTTTGTATCATGTAAATTTGCAAACTTTTGTGTCTAGCAGTTTTTTTTCAGTGAATAATGTACGCGTGTGCGTATCAATGTGTGTGTGAGCCCTTTTTCTTCTGCTTCAAATTGTACTTAAAACCAGTCTATTGCAAATATGAAATATCCTCAAGACCTTCAAGAACGGAGACCTCAATATAGGCTCTCTCTCTTTTATTACACAAACCTTGTTCTAACAGCACACTTTCTGTTAGGACTGGGCGATTAATCGAAAAGTAATCGAAACCGACATTAAGAAGCTCTATCCGACGTGATTTTTCATTACTTTCCCTTTAATATCCATGTCGACGAGTGCCGCGCCTCACTTTTATTCTTATCAGAGCTAAAGAGACTTCAAATATTCGATTATTTATTCTTTATTTTGGCCATACACATACATGTAAGACATTATTAGAAACAGTAAGTTGTCTACATGTACGCTTACAATAACATCAAAGCGTTGTTATTTTGTAAAATAAAGGAAATAAACAGGGCGCGTTATCAGCCGTCTCCACTCGTAATTTCAGAAATGCGTCACTGATCCAAAACTCTGCAAATACTTATCACACAAACATGATACGTGTGTCTAAAGAAAGCTTAAAATGTCTACTTTTAAATGACCCGATTCAAATGGAAATGAAATATTCTGTGTTTATGTAATATGCGAAAGACAGGTACACTTGATACGAGACATTCTTCCAGGTCTGCTCCCGTTAAGTAATCACAAGACTTTGAGTCCAAAAATGTGCATATTGTGAGAAATACAGATATACTTAAACACGTTTACTTCATGTTTCTTTAGACAGACTGATGAGTTTTAAGCTCCGTTCGAGTATTAAAAACTCCGCTAAACTCCGTCTGTTTCTTTCACGTGACGGCTCTTCTGACGGCAGGACGGTGTCTCCAGGCAGGGTCCTAAAGTACACCCGATTTCTCACGACACATGCAGACAGACGATTTGCTGATTTGTGTTGCGTTTGTTCTCCTGTCTTCAGTGGCAGAGGAAATGTCTCCAAAAACAATACAAAGATGTCTATTATTCAAAATGTTCAATAAATAACATGAGATAAGAAATGTTTCATTGGAAAAAATACCTTTAGTTCGCCATATTTACACTACAAACCTTGTCAGCGATCTACGCGGGCGAAAAATAAACAAAAACAAAATAATCGTTCAATCGTAATCGAGAGAAAATGTTCAACTAATCGAAATTTTGATGTTAGGCCCGACTTTCTGTCCACTTGAAAGTGGTGAACGTGACTTCGTAAAAGAGCATTTTTTCTGAATTAAAAAACACAACCCACATGGTCGAGACAACGGCATTCTGCACAGAAAAACGGGTCTTCCGATGCACCGTAAGTCCTATTAAGCTTCTGTCACACTTTGTACCGATTTATCATTCTTTAGCCCCCGAGCTGCACGCGCCTCCACGACTCACTGTTACACTTGGCCCGATGCCACCATAGATCCATTAGCCGACACTCTGACACACCTCGCTGTCTGCCTGCAGCGGATGACATCACAGCTGGGACCCGAGCTCATTTTTCAAGAGTGGAAAGTGTCCTGCGCTGACAAACGTCATTCAGGTGGGCCACAGAGGAACTCGTGTTCACGGACACAGAACTGCCAGGGAACATATGACATAGATAAAAGCAAGTAAGAGGAAATGAGTGAAGATAAAAGTGAATAAAGTGTAAGTTGGGCAGCTCTGAGAGACGCTCTCTCTGGGAATGCAGGACACATTTATGTCTGTGTCTCTCAAGTGGGCCAGAACCTGCAGAGCACAGGAAAGAACACAGAGAGTGGAGACTAAAACTGGGCTGAACAACTAGTCACGACAGCCACTGGCAGCACACTCAGTCCAAGTCTGGACACAGTCAGCTGACAGCACACACACACACAAATACGCACACACGCAGTCACAGAGGACACGAACACACACGCATGGCAGTCTCGGTCTACGTCTAGCGTGTATAAAATATTAAAACCCAATTTAATAAAGCCTAGATAACGAGACGTGTAATGCTTTGTAAATTGCTGCTACTACAAGACATTCAGGTGCTACGCAGGGTTATGCAAAACATGTTCATGTCTTGACATGTTGTTACGCACATTAACATCTTTTGTTTGCACTTCCGGGATGCAAATGGCACATCATAACCGCAAAACAAAACGCTTCGTGAACATCCGAAACGATGTGACATTATGGTCTGCTCACAAAATCTGACAGAAAACTGCAGAACGTAATATCCGTCAAGTTCAAGTCGAAGTGATATAACAAACTACTGTGCAATAAATAATAAATTAATTAACAGCTACATTAACAAGTGAAAAAAGCCGTCGCGTGTCGTACGTTTTCTTTTAAAGCACACAAATATGTCACTTAAATTAACGGAGAAATCTAGCGTACAAATATGCATTAAAGCATCGTGTACAAAATTAAGCAAATTATAAAATACGCATAAATGGAAAAGGGTTTAAAGAAAAATAACATTTTCTGTATTTATTAGGTGCCAACTTTTGTTAAACAATTTATATTTAAAAACATATTTTAAATATTTATTGTTCATAACATCATTTATTAATTCGCCGTTTGGAAAATTAAGAAATCATTTCGCACTGGCCCAAAATGAGCCTGATTATTAGATGAAGAACTGGGTTACGTCAACGGTCCCGTTAAAACATCCTGCGGTCTCCGTTAACGCACGAACATTTCCCCCATATTCATATTTAATATACATTATTTTTCAGTCTAACGTTACACGGACTATTCTATAGACTTAAACTTGATCCCACGCAATGGCCTGATCATTAGTTGTTGTGCTGGGTATGAAGTATGAAGTCCCTACAACTTTTCTGCCCCAGACTAAAGCCGCTGCGCTCATCTTTCTATCCGCGGGGCAACTGGCACAGCTGGCATCATTACCCACCCATCTGATGCCATCTGCATAAACCGACAGAGATATGAAGAGAATATCGGTTCCTTACCCGTTGCGAGAGGAATTAGGAAATGGCACTGTGAATGTACGGAGAGCACGAGTCTGAGCCGTGTCGGCTGGTGATCCGGTGAAGATGACCTGGATTTCACCGCCAGTCTCGACGGCGCAAAAATATAATCAGGCGCACAGAGACGACTGAAGCCAGCGGCAACGAGAGACGACTGTGGAGGACACAGGACGGGGTTTCAAAATAAGAGTCCCAACTAACGAAAACAAGAGCGAAACAAAATAAGAGCTCGGAGTAAGTTAAAAGTACATTGACTTTGTTTTGTACAGTTTAAATGATCTTGATTCTCTTTTGGCAAACGGGTTTAATATTTATTTTATGAATAATGTGCATTTTATAAATGCAACGATATTTATTTTTTTCGATAGAAGAGCATTCATTTTTTATCAACTATTTCGATCACTGTAAAGCTTAGAACACTGTATTATTTAAAGTCATAGTATAGTTGTTTATATACCGTGAACATCTAATCTTGAAGCCTGACAAGTACCATGGGAGGTATGTTTAGTATTCCTATACTGCCCCCTACTGGAATTAAGGTTACTTGAAGGCTGAAATCTGTTCACTCATTGAAAGATCAATATTGTACTTTTAAATACACACCTGAATATGCGGAACGAAACTAAATGTGTAAGGATTCACCTCAAAATAAGAAATGACAAAGTAAAGTTTTTCGTTTTATCTTAGCGATTAAATAAGTAGTATTTGCTGCAATAGCAATTCAATTACCATATTTATAATTAAGCTCCAATTCTAACTATATTATTGCATTATTCTCATGGTAAATATGATGTTACAGTTTTTCCCAGCAGACCTTCACGACCCAATAAAAACTATTTATTCTCCATTAAAATATGACGTCAGCTGACTATAAAACTTTACAAAAGACCTTTCCTGACAAAATTCCAACCATATTACCAGATATTGCCTCTTCACAGTACACATGTAATTTTTTTTTATATTTGTACGTCCACGCCCCAAATATTGTACAGTTTGCAAACTGAGGTCTTAAAGGTTATATAAATAAAATAAAAAACCTTAATATTCTGTACTACTTGAAGACCAATCAAATAAGCAACTGACCATATTAACTCATTTATACAAATTTTGTACAGTTTTCAATGCTTGAAACACCACTGAAACACAAGATGCATTTTAAAAAAGCAAATAAAACATGTAAAATAGATATGTATTCAACAGTGTCTTAGACCTTTGAACCCCTCTGTATAATCATAATGTTGTCTTTCCATCTGACCCACTGCCATGGTGTTAGGTCTATTACTTACCACATCTTTAAACAAACAGCATTCACGGGAAACATAAAGACTCCATAACTCATACATTTCTTTTAATTCAGTCATTCAGCTTTATTTTACCTCTAGGTGGCACAAGGCCCAAATGTACAACACTCTCCATCTCAGTCCATGGGAGAAGTGTGGAGTCTGCTATGCGAGTCCCGTTAAATCCAGATTCTGCAAATCCAGACTCACCTTGAATTCTACTGTGCAAAACTGACAGTCTTAGGAATACCGCTCAAGGTTCATGACTCTACAACTAGAACCTGAGCCGAGCGGGATACTAGATTTGTGGGGGTCTGGCTGTGGAACTTGGGCTTGTCAAGAAAACACAGACATATTAGATACAGTGTAAGAGTGTCTCTTTATCCTCCAGAGACATTTAAAGCTCAGAGCAACCCCAGATGTAAAGCCTCCTTCTCGGCGTCCAATCACAGTCTTCCTAAAGCAAACAGAAAAGCGCTTCACCGAAGGGGCTAACCGCCAGGTCCCATCTTTATGTTCGGTCCGATCCGGCTCATCCAATAAATAAATGCAGAGACCTTCTCACGGCACCCATGACTTGCAATGTTGCTTTAAGTGGAGGAGCAATGAGTGAATAATGGGCCACCATAAGATTCCTTTCGTGTCCAAGTTGACAAGTCTGTGCTGGTGTGTTTCTGGGGCATCATTCTGCTGTGCTGCTTTTGTGTGCGTTTCCATTGCCTCTGCTAATGTGGCCGTGCCTGACCCAACATCTTCAGCCTTGCCTGGTCGATCACGTCCAGCAGGTTCTTGGCATCTACGGCGAGTGCGTGAGCAGCTGTTAGCATCTGTTTTTTATAGTCATGCTGCAGGCTGGTCATGACGTACTGTTGGGCTAACTTCATCTTATTTATCAGCTCAGCCAAGTCAGAATTCAGAAGCTTCTGAGCCATTTCAATCTGAAAACAAGAGCAACCATTAAATATGCTGGCACTAAGGATGTGGGTCGAATGCCATAAAGAATGAATTGAATGTGCTTTAGTTGAAATTGTAAAATTGATGAATATTAAGGAAGCAAACAGGATGCAGATTTGGGATGCAAATTTTACAGTAAGAAGTAGAATAAAAAGTAAAAAAATAAGAAGCATGCATCAATGCAATGTTTTATCAGTCAAAACAGACTTTCATGATGTTTATAAAAATGTGAAATTCCTCAAGTGTCAATTTTGATTTCTTTTTATAAATAAAACCTTTTTTTTTTTACCTCTCTGTGTGTGTGAGCTGGCAGTGAGGGTATCGTCTCATCCACAGTAGCCAGCAGCGTCCTTAGAGCTAATCCCACATCCTAAAACAAACAACCACATACTGTATAATTTAAAGTACATAAAAACAAGAAAACAGGAGAACTGTTAATCTTTAAGATCGTCTAAGACACTTTCAGTAATAAACATCTAAAATATTGGTCATAGCGTACCTTCACCATGGGCACGTATTCCTCAGGAGGAGCCGGCTGGATTTTGCTGGACATCTCAATCACGGCCTTCACAAGACCTGTCACGTTTTCATAAACCTTATCATTGGACCGATCCAAGTTTGCTGTTGGGGGAGGGTTTATTTCCTGAGGCTGAATCTAAAAAAATACACAGCAACAAAGGATGAAACGATGTATTATTATTTCATAAAAATATAAAAACACAGAGGTTCTAGCTCCTATACAGTATATTAATAAGGATTTAGAATATTAAAACAACTTTGTTACTGAATCTATGTTACTGGACTAAATGATTATGAAAACGAACTTTGTGTTATGGGACAGATGACACATGTTTGACACAAGGTGGCAGAACAAGCAACTACTGGAGACAAATCACTTCTCACGACCAGGGTTGCCAGATCAACATAACAAAACTATCCCAATGGCATTTAAAAACTCCCCCATTGATCGCATCCCAAACACCAAAACTCAAAACTAGGGCTGATCGGGATAAATCGCATCCAGAATAAAACTTTGTGTTACAAAATATATGTCGGTGTACTGTGCATACTAATATTGTATTTATAAACACATACACATGCATATTTTAAGAAAATATAACAATTAATAAACATAATTTACAATTTCAATTACTGGTAAACATTATTAAATCCATGTAAATATATTCTAAATATACATATTTGTAAACACAAACTTTTCTGGATATGATTAATAGTGATTATTCGTTTGACAGCCCTACTCAAAACCTGTCACTCTCATTCCTAAATTATGTAAGTGCCCTGTTTACTTGCCTACATTCTTCAAAATATCTTATCTTGTGTTCAACATAACAAAGAAATGTACAAAGCAATTTTTCCTACTATGGTAGTCAAGGTGGCCAGGAACTGTTTGGTTACAAGCATTCTTCCAAATATCTTTCTCTGTGTTCATCAGAACAAAGAAGTTTATACAGATTTGGAACAACTCGAGGGTGAGTAGATGAAGACAGAAGTTTAATGTTTAGGTGAACTGTCCCTTTAAGTTCAAGATAAAACCCTAATAAATGAATACATGTAAATATTTTAAAGCTTTGTTTCATGTCCCATCAGGTTGCCATTAGGGTAAAGTTTCAAACAGACTTCGCAACCAAGCAGTCTTAAAACTACCATCATTCCCATCCCGTGGTGCACACTAGATGGAGCTAAAAGTGCAACAGCTCGAATGACACCTGATCTCAACCTAAACAGAGGACATGCACAGGAGATCTATGCAATGCAATGCACTTCAGTTCAGTTTAGTGAATAATTAAGTTATGATTTCAAATTATATGGCTTAGTAATGACATAGCAACTAGTTGAAAATGGCACAAACACAGACGGACACAGAGTCTACAGGTGGTCTTACCCTCCAGGGCTACCAGTGCAAAAAGTGCAACAGAAGAAGGGCAGAAACACAGTGCACAGAAAGTGTAAAGAGAAAGAAAGAAAGAAAGAAAGAGAAAAAAGTCAAAGGGATTAATAAAACAGAACTTTACATATTCATGCTGCAAAAGAAAAAGTGAAAACCACTCGATGTGTTTAAGTTGCGTGTGGAAAGTGTTGCAAGAGTTCAGTGTTGCTATTTTATGAAATGTGGATTTTCTACCCAGCACAAACACACCCATTGGTCAAACTTCTAAAAAGCTATAAAAAAGTGCAATTCAAATGGCCAAGCAGACTAGAATTATGTGAACATTGTTTCCAATTCTGTTTTCCATTCTGTGCGGCATTTCTGCTTATGGTTACGAGACCCCCTGCGTTCTGACCCACAGCGTCAGGAAAAAGCACTGGAATGGAAACTACTGGGTTCACGATGTTCATCTGGTTTATGGGAGACCCTGCAGAGCCATTGTGTGCGAGCGTGTGTGAGGGGGTTTCAGGAATGAAGATGATTTTAATGAGGCTTGGCAAACAGCATCTGTTGGCATGTATGCTGCTCCTGATGGCGACCCATGAGTACAGATGCTGATCTTACGGTTCTGTGTGTGTATTTGAACGGAGTATTAACATTCTGCCTTTTAAAAACAGCAAACAGTGATTATTGTAAATTTGCACTGGCACAATGCACATCCAAACAGAAGTATTTTCTGTGCATGTGTGATAAACATTTATTACTGAGTGCAAATTGCAATAAAAATGTGGCTTTTGCGCACAAACGGTTATTAGGAACTTTTTTAGGTACTGCAACCTAATATACTGATGAAATCAAATTGAAAGAATGATAAACTTGTTGATGTTAAAAGCAATCGCAATATAACTGTAAGATATGCAAACCGTTTAGTAAAAAACTCAATGTTCTGATGCACTAGAGACAAAAATTACGATTCAACTTCATTAATACGGACAAGTACACGTAAGCCAGACTCGGTTTCTCATGAGACTTGACATATTGTGGTGGTTCTGATACCTTCACGCCTTCATTGTAGCTGTCTGTAGGGTTCGGGCCAAGGACTCCTGCTGGGTGGCTTGGAGCTCCGGGTCGAGGAGGCTTTTTAGGAGGAGCTGGATGCTCTGAAGATGACAAGAAGTTTTTTCTTTATATAAATGCATCATTGCAAAGCTAAATGATTTTACTAGAGACATAAGACATCTATTAACATCAAATTTATACGGAATAGAAAAAAATATGATTTTTAAAAAAACAAAACTGACCCGCTTTCCCAACCGGTTGGTATATGTGCTGGTTTCCAGTCTGCAAACAGAAAACAGAGTCAAAACATAGTCAGTTAAAAATATGCAGGAGCCAAGAGAGACTGTGCCATGTGTGTTGTTGTGGTCTGGGTGGAGAACAGCCTGAATGCCTGGCATGCCAACACCCCCACATACACACACTCGCGCACAGCCACACACACACACACACACATCTGCCTAAACCACAGAGAATCAAAAATGACAGCCCAATGGGACAGCAGAGGCATTCTAAACCACTGCTGCAGACAAACAAACTAAAGCACAGCTGAAGACTTCTCTTATGAGATCAGCTCCATCCGTGTGTGACACAACCGCAAAAAACTGCATTAGATCCGTAAGCATTACTAAAGTCACGGTAACTCACTGCAAAATGTGACATGTTATGTGTGGATAAATGTTCCTCGGTTGGTGCAGAACTGAGCAGAGCTGGCTCTTTGTTAACATTAGTAGTGGCTGAGAGCAGATCAGATTGGGTTTCCACACAAAAGAGACATTGTTATCGCTCTCTCATTCATGCACTGGGTGCGCTAATAGATATCAAGCCAAAATTGCCATTATACCTTGGATACTGATGGTAAAACAAAGATAAACACCTATTATGCAAGTCGTGAGATGCATGACATGCCATATATAAAGCGAGGTCCAAAAGCCTAAGAACACTTTCATTCTTCATTTTTCCATTTATCTTTCTTAAAAAAATAGAGTACATTGAGAATTTCTATTTATTCTAGTTTTGTTTCATTTAGCACATGGTTCTGGACTGCAAAACCTGTTGATCCATTTTTTAATAGAATCCCAGAATTAATAAACAAAAGTGCTTCTGATCTTCAATAAAATCAAACCTTTGCCTTATTTGATTTGTGATCTAGTACTAGTTCAGAACCTTAAATCTTTATTTTATTTAAAAATTTTAAACGCATTTATTTATTTGTATTTACTGATTTTATCATATTTTCCATTCCATTCCATTTTCTACCGCTTGTCCGAACTACCTCGGGTCACGGGGAGCCTGCGCCTATCTCAGGAGTCATCGGGCATCAAGGCAGGATACACCCTGGATGGAGTGCCAACCCATCGCAGGGCACACACACTCACTCATTCACTCACGCACTCACACCCTACGGACAATTTTTCCAGAGATGCCAATCAACCTACCATGCATGTCTTTGGACCAGGGGAGGAAACCGGAGTACCCGGAGGAAACCCCCGAGGCACGGGGAGAAACATGCAAACCCACACACACAAGTCGGAAGCGGGAATCGAACCCCCAACCCTGGAGGTGTGAGGCGAACGTGCTAACCACTAAGCCAAATTTAACTTTATTTATTTTTATTAATTTATTTCCATCTTTTTTTATATTCACTGTGTGTGTGAATTCAACTGTACCTACAGACCAAAACGGTCCCTCTCTTCACCACTATACTGTCTATACTAAGCAGCTATTTAAAAGGATCCCATCAGCTGAATATCTCCCACTCTTAGTTCTCATTACAAAAGCAAGGGGCAACTTGTATATTCTTCAACAGACAATAAAAACCAAGACTATTTGCTCAGACAAAAATATTGAATATTACTGATGTTGCACAAGATATATATTTTCATTGTGCATTACCCTTCTAAAGAAACAGAAAGGACAGAAACTCACCGGTCCATGATGACTTCCATCATCACGCTCGAGGCTTCCTCTGGAACTTCTCCCATCAGGCTTCTGTCACACACACAGACAATGTCAACCTTATGTCTAACACATCTGTCAGACAGCTCCATCATCACTCACTCTCAATCATCACAGCAGTGTTTCCCAAGTCTCAAGTTATAACAAACATTAAATGTATAATGAATATGAATCTACACTAATAAACAACACATTCATGTTTCATAGAATTGTACGAAAAAAGCCATATAAAAATGGTACTGCTGAAACCTGCCCGTTGCACGTGAGCTTTTGAAACAATTTATGTCTGTTCCTCCACACAAGACAGAAGGTTGGATACACTAAAATAAATGGCCATCACTGGCAAGTATCTTCTAAACTTCTGTTTACACTGTTCCTTTCTAAATGTTACAGTAACATCACAAGAACATCTTGCAATGTAAAAAAATAACTTCACATTGGTACAAATGCAACAATTTATTTTTCTGATGCCATAGTATAATTCAAAGTAAGTCGCTTTGGATAAAAGCGTCTGCCAAATGCCTAAATGTAAATGTAATAAATGATGCACTGACTCAACTCAAAACAAATCCGATCTGACCCTCATGTATACTATCTGCTTTTTTTCAGCGTTTTAAGTGAAGCCCCAAAACCATACTTATATCAGCAAACACAATCCAGTGACGGACAAGAAAGCCATAGAACTTCACATACAACTTATTTTGATTTTGAAAATATTTCCAATGTCCAGAACAAGAATGTATAAAGATCCAGTAAAAACCAATGCTGCCTCATCCAGCGCTACTGAGTACACACTTCAACTCATTCATCCATCATCTTAACCGAAACGCCAATATTCCCTCTCCTCTCGAGTTTACTGTACCAGTTTTCCGAAGCAGGATTTGAAGACCTGCATCTTCCCAGTGGGTTCCTGTGTGCGCTTCTCCCTGGTGTTTCTTAAACATTGAGCGCAGTGCAGAGTGGATCTCCATTAAGCAAGCGTGTGTGTGGGTGAGAGATAACTCAACAGTGTGTGTGTGTGCCGAGTGACTCCTGCTTCTGAGATATGTGTACGTACATACTGACTCACTCACAGCGAACGAGCCTGAACTCAGCAAAGCCAAGCCCTTTTCTGCTCTACTCCCCTCTCTCTCTCTCCATTTCTCTCGCTTTATCATTTCCCTGCTTTGGGCTTTCTCCCCCCCACCCTTCGGTTTTTCCCTCATGTGCATTTGCGCACGACATCTGCTAAGAGATGAAAACTTCCTGTGATCGGTAATTTAACTTTCAGTAGACGCAGGTCAGGTCGAGTTTACCCGTCTTACGCCTCACTGCGAACAAAACCTATCATTACAGAGGAATTCCTGGAAAATTGCACCTGTATCAAACAGCCTTGATGAAAAATCATTAAAGGTGAAGTCGTGTGAAGTTCAACAGAAAAATGAATGTTATTTGCTGCGGTAGAGCTTCGGCGGCCCATTTTAGTTGGTACAGGAAGCTGCGAGAGGCTTTTTGGAAGATCGACTCAACATAATAACATAGTGTAGACGCAAATGATGGAGACCGTAAGCCAAAACTTGGCATACAACAAACTAACACAAAACTCTCAGAAACACACGCGTAGGCAGACGTCTATCAGTGTACAAAACCCAATCCCACAGTTTTGCTGTAGGTACACAATGCCACGACAACGCAGCATTACGTGCAATAAAACCCCATAAATGACTTTATAACTCTTTTTTCTTGTTTTCCAGTAAAAATGTCTAAACATTCTTGAATCAAGATGCATTTTCTTGATGAGCGAACTGACCTAAGAAAATAAGGCTTGTTTTTAGTAAAAAAATACGATTTTTTTTGTGCTTAAAACAAGCAAAAAAATCTGCCAATGGGGTAAGAAAAAAATCTTGAATTAAGGTTTACCTTTTTCTTATTCACTCAATTCAAGATACATTTTCTTACCCCATTGTTTTGCTTGTTTTAAGCACAAATTCACTGAAATTCATATTTTTTTACATAAAACAAGACTTATTTTCTTAGGTCATTTTGCTCATCAAAAAAATGCATCTTGACTCAAGAATGTTTAGACATTTTAACTGGAAAACATGAAAGTAAGAAAGTCATTTTTTGCCATGAATGTAGATTAGTTTGGTGTGAATAAACTTCTGTAAACATTTCAAACCACCAGCCTTGAAAATAGATATGAATTGTGAGGTCTGCTCGCAACTGTTTACAAATGCAGCGGGAAACCGCGACTGGTGGAAAGTTCTTCAAAACAACAGTTTGGACGTGTTTTTGCTGCAGCTATTCATAAACATCACGGTGACTCATGATGAACAAGAAGAAGAAAAAGTGGACAGGGAAGGAAAGAGGACAGGAAAAAAAGAGACAGAGCAGAGGAACATGAGGTGAAGGTGGAGGGATCAGTACCAGTAGTCTCTCCTCCTGCTCCAGCCAGCGCTGATCGTCCTCCATCTGCTGCTGCTGCAGTAATAACTGCTCCTCCATCAGCTGAGACAGACCTCCCCGCACAGTCACTCCATCCTGACGAACACACAAATATCTGTATGTTTTACCCTCCGACGGTTTTGGAACAGAACTTAGGATTCCACATTCAGGAATCATCGTGCAGATTTCTCTCTTTTCTAACCTCCATGCCAGGATTCCACATGTGATCCTGAGCGGCCCAGCGATGGTTCCAGCTGTCGTGGGGGTCAAGTCCCGTCCCCGCGGCCTGGGGAGGGTACATCCCACCGGGCACGGGAGCAAGCCACGTGGATCCGAGTGCCCTGCCATCTATAGCACAGCAACGTAAGTCAAACGAACATTTTTGAACATTCCAATATTACACGAATACAACGATCGTACCTGATAATGATTGTGCTGGCCGATGTGCTGAGGACTTGGGTAGAACCCCTCGCTGGATCTAGGACTCGGGTAACCTGGTCGACTGGGCTGTAACCACACACAAAACTCGGTTGTTATACTAGTACACGTGTTGACGGGTTTGTAGGTTAGCGAATGCTGTTAAAACCAGTCCACCTGACGCACACAAAATCCTCGTGCGTTTTGTGTGGATAAAGATTTCAGGCTGTTGAGGGGAAAAATCCAAATTGGCAAACAAAATGCAAGCAGTTAGTTAAACATTAACACAAACGCACGTATCATCGTTACTGGAGTTATACATGAGAGGAGGGTATTAGATATTAGAGGGATCGGGATTGGAGAATGAATGTTGATTGGCAAGAGAGGCAGTCCTCGTCCGATTGGTTGGGTACCCGGCTGTGGGCGGAAAACAGCGGAAAGACTGATCTACCTTATAAACTCTTTCATAGAGAGAGTCGACTGACCACAGCTCCAGATGAGCGGAGGAGAAAAAAGGAAGAGACAAGAAGGTGATAACATACAGCAACACATACGATATGTACCGAACGGCGGGAGAGGGGGCAGTTCAGTTTATTCTAAATCAAATCTTAGAGCAAAGCAAACCCACTGAGATGTGACTTAAAAAAAAAAGCAAATCAGAAACTTGTATGTATTTTTGAACGGGATTTTAAAACGGTCTGATACAGAAGTGGAGATGCACACAACCATACAGCACACAACCATCTGCAGGGAAAACCTTTCAATGTGTGTTAAGATCAGGCATGTCACACGGCATATTTATTCAGCATGCGTTGAGAAAGCAACATGCGATTTTGCACACTGGACTATTATCTGGAAAATAACATCAAAATGAAAGCTTTAACCCGTTTACCCTAAAAACTTTGGTGATCATGACTAAATGTATGGGTTTTAAATAACTGGAGTGAATGGCTTCACTCAAAGTAAAGACACAGCAGTCAAAGGGGTAGTTCACACAAAAAAAATAATTATGTTATCATTTATTCACTCTCATGTCATTCAAAACCGGTATATGACTCTGTCTTCTGTGCAACACAAAAGAAGATATTTTGAGAAATGTGATTTCATGTTCATAAAATTGACTTCAATGGGGGTAAGTGTCACTGGGTCACTAAGGCCGTGTTCACACTTGACTTCTTTCTTGACCAAAAAAAGTTGACAATGGCGCTTTGCGAGTTAGTAGCCGGCAATATTGAAACATAGCATTTGTGCACGGAGGCAGACAGGCTTCATAGGCAGCGTAATGGAAGTCTATTTGAATTATAAACAGAGAGCGTCTTTGCAATAACCAATCACATATTTAAAAACTACAATACTAATGTCTCGCTAGAAATGCAATCAGAAGTTATTGAATGTGAAAATTAAACTTACATTTGTACAAAACTATGCTCCAACGGTCGTTTCGGCCGCCATTTAATTTTTCCGAGCTTGAGACTTCTCGATCAATCACGTTCCTCGTGTTAATAACATGTTGCTATGGAAACGACAGGTCTCTGTGAAAAAGGTGCTTGGCGACGTAGGGCGTTTTTTTCAGAAAAGTTTTTTTCAACCTCAAAAGACGCTCTGAGCTGCAGAAAAAGCCGCTGGTAAACACTGTTTACTCCAAAGGATTATAATTTAAAACAGAAGAAGTCAAGTTTGAACACGGCCTAATGTTCTTCAAAATATTTTATTTTGTGTTCTACAGAATAAAGAAAGTCACACTGGTGTGGAATGGTATGAGGGTCAATAAATGATGAAAGAAAGTTAATTTTTGGGTGAACTATCCCTTTAACACTGTTATGCTCCTATAGAGCTTCCGTTTCGCAGAGTTTTTCTTAAATTCAACTCGAACACACCTGAACCAGTTATTTAAGGTTTTCAGGATTACACGAGCGTGTAAATCATATTTAATTAAATTTGGAGCCAAAATTCGCAGGACAGTTGCACTCTAGGAGCAAGGTGCCACATTCTTTACCGCTATAACATCTAATCTAAAAATGTCCCTTATTAAACTAAGGCGCTCATGCAGATCTAAAGCTGCCCATACAAAATCCCTGGAATGCCCTGCTAACAGTCCTAGCACACCTGCCTGTGAGGGTCTGCAGTGTATGTGGCTCAGGTTCAGCTGTTGCATGGAGTGATAGTGGGGGTCGAAGAAAGCAGGCTGGGTGGCACTGGGGGGAACAGGGGGTCTCCTCCAGGGCCCCTGAGGAAAAAGCAGGGAGCAGTGCAGCGGTAACGGCTGAAGCAGAAGCTGCGTCTGAGGTTGCGGGAACTGCCGAGTCTGGTGCTGAACGTTAAGCTGTTGTGTATTAGCAGAGATTTGAGTTGGAGGGTTTTGCTGGGAGTTCACGTGTCGTGATTGGTTAATAACGGTTTTGTTGCATTGCCCCAGAGAAGGGAAAGACGTCTCGGGTTGGCGAAAGCAAAGGGAAACCTGGGAACCGAAAGGATGCTGCGGGGGGCGAGGAGAAGCAGACGCAGACAGACAGTCCATACTGAAGCTGTGGTGGAGGGGGCGTCTGCGGGAGGGCTACACACACACACACACACACACACACATTCACAAAATGAAAAATGAGCCCGTCTGACATAAGTCAACATGGCACAAACAAAAGGGATGACAAAAGCAGATGTTTAGAGAGACATAGACAAGAATGCAGACATAAGCACAGACTCATGTGTGACCAGTTAAATCAACATGATGTGAATCGCACACTGTACCACTAAACTATCACATCCAACACATATAAACATTGCAATAAAACCAAAACAAAACACTTTTTATTGGACTGGTGCTCCATCAAGACCCTCCTGGAAGTGGAAACACACACACAAACAGACATCAGCACCTGGATGGGATGATTGACAGGCCTGAACGTCATGAATGGAGACAGGGAGAATGTAAGTAAGAGTAAGCCACACACAGAGACCCCGGGGTGAATGGTGGGGAGCTCAGCCAGGTCTATCAATCACAGTAATGAGAGCAGCAGAGGACGGAAGAGCGTTTAAACCCGAGTTAAACAGGAGGATGTTCAATTGGTTTAACAATTACAGGTTGATTTAGTTTTATTCTGCAAATAATGAACGTAAAGCTGCTCTTATAAGAGATTTCATAAATCAATTATAAACCTGCTTTCTTTATGCTATTTTACTGTGGAACTTAAAAAAATATAAACAAAAATATTATAATAAAAAAAGGATGTATTTGAAATGAACCACTACTTACATAAGCTCAAGTACACCCGTTTAATAACCAAGAATACTTTATTATTGCTTTAAAAAGGTGAAAGAAATCTGGTTAAAAACAGCATAAATGTCGCAGAATTATTTTTTAACGCTTAGTGCTAAACAGTCCCGATATACATCCGCAGAAGAAACCATTTCACAATTATTTTCAGTTTTTCTGAATTTACTATTTATAGGTAGATTTTTTTGGTAAAAATATCATTTTTGCTTCATTCTGTGAACTACTAACAATATTTCTCCCTAAATTCAAATAAAATGCTTCTATTTGCGTTTATTTCCATAAAATGAAAACTGGAGAAACAGGTCAAAATAACAGAAAAGATGCTCTCAGACCTCAAATACTGCAAAGAAAACAATTAAGCAAGTAATATTTTTACATGTATTTAGGAAAAGGTCAAAAATTATTTTATTATAAAATAACCTTGATTTTTATCAGTTTTTATTTTGTTGAAATTCAACCGACGCTGATCTGGAATGGCCACAATACATCTAGAAATGCTGATTTTAAATAAAAATTTGAAACAACCAGTGTTGGGCCAGTTACTCTCCAAAAAGTATTTAATTACTGGTTACTAATTACTTTCTATATCCTACATCAACCTTGATTAGTTACGATTCAAGGATAGACATGAAACAAATCTTTTAATTCATTCAAATAAATACTATAAAACTACATAAAGTAGTATTATTAACTGACCAATGTATTACAAATGTGAGAATTATACAATAATGCACAGATTTTAAAGTACGACTTAGATTATCGCACACACATGTATTACACAAAGTATTTAGTTTAATTACATCAGAAGTAACCGTAATTAAATTACAGAAAACATTTGAGTAATCCCTTACTTTACTTTTTCAAGGGAAAAGTAATTAAACTACAGTAACTAATTACTTAGTAACTAGTAACACCCAACACTGCATAACACACAAAACACAATTCAGAGAACAGTTTCAAGAAATGATTGACTTTCTCTTGTCCTTCCCCTACTGCATTTCATTTTAACTTTCAAATACATTACAATGACACACACACACAGTCTCTTGCATAGCCACCATGTGCTAGCGCAACAAATGGTGGCACGTTGTTAGCCTTTTAACCTTAGTAATAAATCTGCCACTTATGAAGAACTCAAGCTGCCATAAAATGTAAAAACTGCAAAGACGTGAACATTCCAATGAATGATACCAACCAGACACTTGTTTATCCAGTCTAACATCAGGGTAGACAATATCTCCATATCCAAAGGTAGCTCAACAAAATATGTAACGCGCAACGTAGCTGCAACTTACTTTAGGCGGCGCCTCATCTGAGCCCCCTGAATCCCAGGACACGGGAACCTGTCTCCTCATCTCCATACGGCTGCGCTCCTCCTGCTGAGCCTTCTCCTCCGCGAGGATGGTGCTGCACACACACCGGCAGACAGCGTTATCAACCACCATAATTTTGATCCAGACAAGCTGAATGTATGAGACCTATGGATGTTTTTTATACCCAGAGCAGTAAATAAGATGAGTGAAGTTTCCCTTTTAAGCCCCCTTTTAAAGTGGGAAGAAAACTTTCTGTAGAAACGTTGAGCAATGATTACAGGTTTGAAAGACATATCCAGCATTACGTCATCAGTTGTGGAAGGTGGAGTCAATGCTGAAAGTCATCACAGAATCGAAGAGATTTTCAGTCAGCATGACCACAAGCGACAATGCATCATTCCTGCAATGCTACTGTATTAATCGTTTGAGACGTCTGACGTCATGACAGCCCACAAATCATTATGATGTTTATAATCCTTTGATCACGTGTTCATATTGTTCCAGTAACTCAGTTGGGTGGCAGCGCAAAGGTTTTGATTCCTAGGGAACACACATACTAAAAATGTACATTTATCCATAGGGACGTATACATTTTTAAGATCCTCTTGTTGAAACTTACACAAAAATCTGCATACACCCCTCCGCATAGCGTGGCCCCTAAATCACATTTCAATGCATTTTTACACTTGAATGAACAAACCATTGAAAGTCAGCACTGGTCTAAAACTCACCACACAGCCTAAATTTGATCAATATGCAAAGATCCTACCTGCCGTGGGGAAGTTTCGCTCTCAGAGGCGACTACAGAGACACAAGAGGTGCGCAAGGCTGGAGCGTGAAGGTCTTAATGACGAGAGAATGCGATCTGCCTCATGGCCTGACTCTCAGAGAGACTATTTCTGGAAACTCTATTATCTCTGACAGAGCCCATGTGTGTGGATGGAAGGGTGAGAGAGAGACGCGGGACAAACAGAAGCGACACCTGTTCAGATCAATCCAGACCTCCAGTGCTCAGGGCAACCACAGCTTCTCCACAGCAGGCCCAATAAAACACAACCATAAAAGTTTGGGACGTCAGAATCTAAAAGATTTAAAGGGATATTTCACTACCAAATCAAAATGTCCCCATGTTTTACTCACCCTCAAGGCATTCTAACTGAATACGGTTTTCTTCAGGAAGAATAAACTCCAGTCAGAGTAAAATACCACGTATCATTTTGCTTCCAAGCGGTAGAATGGCAGTGAACGGGTGTTGATTTTTTGAAGCTCCAAAAAGTGCATCCATCGATCAATGAATTGCTCGACACGGCACAGTGGTCTTAACAAAGGTTTTCTGAAGCGAATAGATGCGTTTGTTTAAGAGAAACATCCATATTGACAGCGCTATTAACATTGATGTCTAGCTGCCGACGGAGCTTTAAAAAAAAATCAACACCAAAATGATACGTGGTATTTTAACTCTGACTGGATTATTCTTCCACAAGAAAACCATATTCAGTTATGATACCTGAGGGTGAGTAAAACATGGGGAAATGTTGATGTGATAGTGAAATATCCCTTTAACTGCGTCTGAACTAAACAAAGCTGATGAAAGGTGTCATTATATGGCTAGGCTTAAAGCACGTGATGCTGTCGAAACTACACAACGATAAGTTTAGAACACACACGTATTCATATTTTTTCAACATTTTAGAAAAAAACTGTACACATCACAAAGGGAACGATGAAAATTACGTTGGGACTAAAAATCTAACAAAAAAAATAAACCTTGTTGGTCAGAGTTTTTTGCCTAGATTCTGCAGAAATGTTCTCTTGGTTTAATTTCAAGTGACTTCCTGAGGTGAGATGCTTCCAAAACAATACTGAAGAAGTTCCCAACTTTTCCGTATTCTCACTGGCTGCTCTTTTTCATTATTCACTCAGTCACCCATTTCAAAGATGTTATAATTACAAATATTTAGTTTGTGACGAAAAAAGGTATATATTTGCACGATCAGTGTTGGGTGTAACTAGTTACTAAGTAATTAGTAACTGTAATTTAATTACTTTTCCCGTGGAAAAAGTAAAGTAAGGGATTACTACTGTAATTTAATTACAGTTACTTTTGATGTAATTAAAGTAAATACTTTGTGTAATATGTGCGTGTGCAATAGTGGAATTGACATCAAAATGTAAAGTCTACGTTTAAAATCCGTGCTTTAATGTATAATTCTCACATTTGTAATACTTTGGTCAGTAAATAAGAGTACTTTATGTAGTTTAATATTATTTATTTGAATGAATTAAATAAGCTGTTTCATGACCATCCTTGAATCACTTAACTGATCAAGGTTGATATGAGATATAGAAAGTAATTAGTAGTAAGTAACTAAATGTTTTTTTGGAGAGAGTCATTTGTACAGTAATCTAATTACACTATTGAATATGTAATTAGTAACTAGTAATTCATTACTTTTTCAGAGTAACTTACCCAACACTGTCTACGAAACTCATTTTAAAGCATACACCTTCAGATCAAAACCTTTATTAACGAATGAACATTTTAATAAAGAAACATGAGAAATATTTCACTAAAACGTCTGCCCGGTAGTGAATATCAGTGACAAGGTCTATTTTAAGTCAACACTGCTTAATTCATTTGTTCTCAAATTTTTTTTTAAAACGTGTCATGATAATTTAAAACTACACAGAGCAACCAATAAAGTGTGGACTAATGTGAAAACACATCTATGCCCCTTAACCGATCAAGATTTACATGAACCACATCAATTTGACCTCCTACCTAAGCCTCTGAGCGTCTGAGAAAAAGACAGAGGTCTATTTTCACTCTTAACTCAGTCTACTGCTGAACTGAATTGGGCAGACTGTGATAATGGTGTCTGACCTTTCGTGTGAACCACACTAAAGCGATGATCCAGAATGAGAAGTTCATACTGTACAAACAATATTTCATTTATATTTTATCCACCTTTTAGAACAACAGTAAACTCATCAAAACCATGAAATAGCACATTTGTAACTGTGGGAAGAATGTTTTGACAAAAAGCATCTAAAAGAAATCAAAACTATGTTGTATTTTAGCATCTCAAAGTTGGCAGTGTTTGACTAAAATTTGCAAAATCATTCTCTGGGCATTACATCATCTTACTTCTTGAGGTTTAACCCTGGGAAGCGTTTTAAAGAGTACTAAAAGACCGTTCATCTATTCAGGGCTCTTATTGGCTGCTTTTTATTACTTGGTCCATGTCATACATTTCAAAAATATAAAGTTTAGTTTTCTAATGAATGAAATTATTATTTATGTTTCATTAAAACAAAATGGGACGTTCATTAAAACAAACTTCATCTACACTAGTTATGAGAGTACACAATAAAGACCAACTTGAAATCACAGCTGAACTATACAGAATTATATTAGATTCATTATCAAACAAATATGTTGTAATTGTAATTGAATGTACAGCATAATTAATACTGGGAGAGAAAGAAAGACTACATCTATTTCTATAAATTCACTCCTAAAAACCATATAGGAAACTATTTGATTCGGCATGCTTGCCTCAGTGTGGATCTCTGATACGTTTATCTATAATGCGAGATGACATTAAGGTCCAATGCTGCCGGATGTTACTGCTCAAGGCAGACAAGATCCTTCAGATTATTAAGCAATCAGAGCAGTGATTGCTGACAGAGAATCTGTCATGGAATACAGGTGGGTTTTTTTCCATTAGTTTAGCAGGTTTACGGGAACTGACTGCATGTGTGGACATGAAGAGACACTTTGGAAACTCAATACTATTGCATATTGAAGGATGCTTTCCAAACAGCTGCAGAGAGACTACCCATCAGTCTGTATGTGTGTGCACGTCTGCACGTGCCTGACTTTTAATAACAGATGATGACCGAGGGGTGTGTGAGAAAGAGTTCGATTTTTTCATTGATGCTATTTCAACGTCAGACGTTCAGGAAGGAAGTGTCATAGACAGGCAGTGTGTGGGGCATGACTCGGACATAAACTAGGCTTAAAGGGATACTTCAGCCAAGAAACAAAATTTCCCACAGTTTTACGTACTCTCAGCAGGGCTGAACGTTTGTTATATTGGAAAAAAAATACACAGTAGTTTAAGTACAGTAGTTTATCACAAAAATAGGCAGGTAACTGACCAAGAACATTTATGTTACCGTTGGGTAAATTAGGGCCATATAATCAAGTTAAAAAAAAATTCTGTGTTTTACATTCTTTTACAATAAAACAATTATATAATGTATTTGTCCACATACTGTAGTATAGAAAGTGTAAAGCTGACGTTACGCCCTATGCTTCATGTTGCAGTGGCGCCGCCATCTTGGAAGGATCATACTCCGCTGCTATTATTGTTTTAATATGTACCGTTACTCGTTTTGTTTGATATCTGGAGAAATTGAAAGTGAATGAACCACGGGCTTTTCCTGAACGACTCTGCGTAATGCTATTGCAGTTTTTAATGGAGCAAGACCGACCTACCATAGTTATATTTCATAATCAAACAAGAAAATCAAAACACTGCATTGAACATACTAGCAACCACCCTCCCAAGATGGCGCAACATTCAACACGGTGTGATTCACATTCTCTATACTATTATATTATGTACTATGGTAAACTGCAGTAAAATCCTCCTTTTGCAGATACAATAGTGTTTTTAAACCTTACTATGGTAATTATTAGTTTAGTAAATAAGAGAATGTATACTGTAGTGTATATGTAGATTATCAATTTACTAATAGAATACAACAATTTGACTGCTATTCCTTCCCTATGTCCACATTGCGGAAATCCCAGGGCTCTAAATATGAACTCAGTGAAGCAGGTAAACAAGTTATAAATGCAAAATTAACTAAAATAGCGGTGCACCATTGATTTAAACCACACACAAACAAGCATTGTGACAAACACACCTCACACAAACAAGCGGCTCTGTCTTAACCTGCAGGTCAATCTGAGATCTAAACTAATCCGAGTTGCCACAAACCAACCATCACATTTCTTACCATCAACTCCAAAAACAACATTTATAGAGCATTACAGCGCCCTCTACTGGTACCTACAAAACTCTTCTAGACTCACAACACTACCAATTCTTCAAGTCTGAAATGTGGCGAACCTCAGTATTTCAAAGCCTCAAATTAATATTAGACGGAGTAAAATCCATAAATTTCCATAAAAAGCTGGTGTGAAGATCTCATCATACACACATCATACACACAGAACTGACCTTAGTTGAGCTTTGAGCTCATTGAATCGAGGTCTTTTGCTGGGGTCGTATGCCCAACACTTGGTCATCAGGCTGTAGAGGGTTGGCGGGCAGTTGGGCGGCATAGCCAGACGCTCACCGTTCTCGATCCTTCCAATCACATCGTTATTCTTCACCCCCTGAAACGGCTTTACGCCGTACATCAGGATCTCCCACATACACACTCCTTAACACACAAACAGAGTCGCTCATAGACGCTCTAACAAATACAGATTCAACTTCAGATGGGATTCAACTTTAGCACTAATTAAAACGGAATTAATGCACTGCAAAAAACAACATTCTTACAAAATATTTTCGTCTTGTTTTCTAGTAAAAAATATCTGAAACTTCCTAAATCAAGATACATTTTCTTGACAAGAAAAATGACGTAAGATATTTCGTCTTGTTTTATAAAAGAAAATATATGAATAAGGGAAATTTCCCCCCCAAAAAATCTCACAATGGGGTGAGAAGAACAAAGTAAAATTAAATTCAAGTTTATTTTTAAATACCTAATTCACGTTTATTTTTCTCACCCCATTGGCAGATTTCTTTGCTTGTTTCAAACATACATTTTCCTAATTCTGCTTAGCAAGAATATCATTTTTGCAGTGTGACATTTTCACTTAACACAAAGAAAAATAAGTCTTAAAATATTTCCCTCTAAGTCACATACACGACTTTTGGTTCATTTTCTAAACAATTCAGAGCTCCCAAATGGATTGCACACATTTGCTAATGGAAAGCATCACAGAAAAAGACATGAGAACGTCTGAACATGCTCTGTACCCAACACGATGTGGAGTTTCTGCTTCTAAGAGAGAAATTTGCAGTAATAAACTTATGCAACACACAGTCTTTCTCTCTCTCACTTACCAAACATCCACACGTCGCTAGCTGAGGTAAAACGTCTGAAGTTTATGGACTCTGGCGCCATCCATTTAATAGGTAGTTTCCCTTTAGAGGCTGCAAAGAGAGATAGAACGGGAGATACAATGAGTGTAAATGAATGAACACTCCTGTTTTTTTACTTAATGTTATTCAGTGAAACCAAGCAAAAAAACACAGTATATAGATTGGGCTGTTGCATTATACTGGTATTGTCAATAACCATGATATCAATAATAAATATTGTAAGTAACTCTATGACCTGGTTGACACTCGAACATAGATGACAGTGCAGTATTTTACAGTATATAAAGTGTGTTCAGACCTTTATAATAAGAGCTGTCTTCCATGTATCTAGACAACCCGAAGTCTCCCAGCTTCACACAGTCTACTGAAGACACCAGAACATTGCGTGCAGCAATGTCCCTGAAAAACACAAGCGTTACATGAAAAGTGCTGGCTGGATGAACTTTAAAACCTTACATCCAGACTAGAGATAAAGTCAGTTTGAATCGTTTGTAAGTTATTGAGAAGCGGTAAGGTTTGGACAGAGTGTAAACCTACCTGTGAACAAAGCGTTTGCTCTCCAGGTATGCCAGGGCTGTGCTGAGCTGGTAAGCAAACAGGATGAGCGAGGCTAAATCCAGACTGTACTTCCTAATCTGAAGAAACGATCGCAGCTAGGAAATAAAACGGGAACATTTCAGACTTAGATTATCAGTTAACATTCAAGCAGATTGTAAATTCAAAGAACTGACTAAACTAAACTAAACTAAACACTTCACACAGGATTCACCACTAAGAGAAGAGTCTGGCCTCCCTGACATTCAGAGTTGGATTGCCAGATACAAAACCAACAGTGAGCACTAGAGGGCGCTGGTGTGTAATTCAGTGACAGGACACTAAAGCATCTGTCCTCTATCACCCATATGTTGTTCCAAACCTGTATGACAAATATTTTGAAAAGCAAAGGGGCTGTCATGTTTCAACCAAGCATGACTGCCCCCCTTGACTTTCAATGTACTGTATGAACACAAAATCATTTTGTGTGTTCCAAAGAAAAAGTCACAGGTTTTTATTGAGAGTGCATGCACAACAAAAACATTATGTTTGGGTGACCTGTCCCTTCAAGAGAGTTTAATTTCTTTGTTAAAATGTATACTATGACTACCTACCTGTCAATCATCCATTTGGCTAAAACAAGGGTTTACACTTAGGCACTTACACGCGGCTTTAAAAGAAAATCGGCAACCCATATATACATTAAGCAGTGACAACTAAATTAAGTTGACATCCAAAGCATATTATCTATTACAGCTGCTTAACTAAAACAACAATAAACGTTACAACTGGTCACATGAGACACATTTGAGAAGTGTATTACCGCAGTACCAAGTGTAAACGGGAGTTTAGTTTGATGCCGGTCTCCTTTATAAAATAAATCACACCTGTCATCTTCAGCTCTATGGCTGGTAACAGTCTGACATCAGAAAGCTCTATACACTCAAGATTGAATCATCTGGGTACTATAACAAACTGCCACTGCTAGCAATCATTTTTACAGCGCCTTTATAGCCGTTTTATGAGACAAGCAGGCTTGATGGATTTCTCTAGCCTTAAGCTTGGCCTCACCTCTTTGAATAATGCGCGTTTAATGCAGTCACGTCCCCTTCGAGAGGAGCGTTATCTCCGCTGATTTAAGACGTAGGGCCCCAACCCCCACATCAAACAACAACACAAGTCAGAATACACCTCACCTCTCCCAGCGTGCACAGCTCCATGATGATCCACACCGGGTTTTCCGTAATGACTCCAATCAGCTTTACGATGTGCGGGTGATCGAACTGTCGCATGGTTACTATGGGAACGGAGACAACCATCACAGGTATCGTCCATTTGTTAGATATTATTGCTTTTGGCTTGTGCATTTTAATTGACAGAAATCCTACAAAGTACGTCTCGGAACACCGTGTCCTTTTTGTCACATCCATAATGCATGTGTATTTTCCGCATCTTAAATAGAAAACGAATATTTTTCTGATGTCTGGACTCTATCAACAGGGGTTTAGGAAAATAGGTTAAAAATCCATTCTCTCAGAGTTATATTTCAAGTTTTCAACTGCAAATGTCACATCCGTAACGCTGGATTTGCCCATAGAGTGAACCCAGACAGAAGGCTGCGGGATATCTGTGATCTGGCACTCACATGCCTCCTGGAGGAACTTCTCTCGCACACTGTCCGAGGTGCAGTTCTTACACGTCTTGATTGCCACAGAAAGTGCAGGGTTCTCCTGATGTCAAAACAAACATAAACAAACCTTAATCATCTGTCACAGCCATTTCCATACAGATTTTTTTCCTTTTGATCGTAATTTCTATCTTCCACCTTAGTATTGTGTTCTTAGGCGCAACACAATAAAACCACACGCATCAGACATTAAAATGCATATACATTCATATAGTAGTTTACAGGTTTACCGGACACATGTAGATTCCTTGGTGGACATCTCCAAACTGGCCCTCTCCTATACAGCGGCCCAACTCGATTCTGTCTCTCTGGATCTCATAGTCCCGGGCTGAAAGACAAGATCATTTCACAGTCATCACACATTCCCTGTTCTCGGAGACACAAAGAAGTATGTACAGAAAGACATCATGCAATTCTTTCACCCATATAAAATCCATACCATACATCACAAATGCACAACTGAAAAGACATTTTCAATCATCACTGAACAAGCCCTCTGAAGATCTACATATCTCTACCGTTTTAGAGCATCTTCAATGTAAACTGAAGGCAGGGTTTTTCCTGCATAGAAAAATTGGAGGCGGCCGCCTCCGTCACATTTCACTCCAAAATGATGTCGGTGGTCTTCCCAAAAACACTGCGTGTATTCTGTCAACTGTCCTTTGTAACTGCATTTGCGGCATTACGCCGCAGGGGATGCGCTGTTTCCTTATCAGCCCAGTGAGGCGGCAGAGTTGCAGAACAATCACGGCTGTTCCGGTGAATATTGTTTATTTTGCGTGCAAGTACGTTCACATTCTTGAAGGGTTTCTTTAACGGTGCGTACATCATTTTAATGTTTAAGCTGTGCATTTGGCTCTCTGAATCAGCCTTGTATTATACATCTGCCAGTATGAACTCGAATTGCGATCCGAACGACTCGAAAACAAATGACTCATTTGAACCGATTCGTTTGAACTGTTGAAACTTTTCAGTCACTAGCGAATATAAGAGCTCAGTGAATCATTTAAAGCTCAGTGAACCACAAGAGAACGCAGGGTGTGAATGGGCTTTGCTCATTTGGTAAGACAAAAAAAAAGGATAAAAAGCTTTAATTGATTTAAAACATTTCTGTTTGGTTGAATAAAAGTAATGTTTTATATAACTCAATAACTCTATTTTTTATGTTTTAATATGTAAAGTGTTTGGTTAAGCCACTTAAAAGGTACGGGAGCCCTACACGTGCGTGTTTGTTCAGGATAAGGATGGCACCACCTCGCCTCATTTTGAGCCAGGAAAAACCCTGGAAGGTGTCTGTTAACTTAGAATTAAAAGAACCCATCATGTTTGGAAGTCATAAGTAAATATTCAATCACGTGAAAAACACAGGCAGGCAAAAGCAAAAGCACACAAACACATCCGTCACACAGGAAGTTTCAAGCATATGAAGGGAATGAAAACAGCAGGAGAAACGGTTTTACCTTCATCTAGTCCGTAATATTCTGTTGTGCCAATAACGAGAGAAAACAAAATGGCAAATATAACACTGGACAACATTAACGGTCAATTCTTTCCTTTTCATAATGTAAATCCCTTTAAATCATTTTTGTTTACACAATAATCAAATGCTAATCCTCTTATTCAGACCGGATCATTCACAGTTGTAGATATAACGGGCTTACAAAAAGTCCTGGAACAATAGCGGACATGTCCCGACTGAGATGCAGGCAGACAGAAAGGAAGAGATGAAACTGAACGTTATTCTAGAGTTCAGTTTTAGACCTAAACAAACAGCCAAGCAGAAAGCGACACCGACTCGAGGCGGTTTCTGAATCAGAAATGTGTTTACAATACTTAAAAAAGTTACAATATTAACAGCTATACATGTATGTAAAAAAATTTTTGGGAATTAAACTTATGATATTCACATTTTTGTCTAGTGTGCATCGCCAGCAAGTATATTACGGCTATTCAAATAACTTTCCAGCTTTAGTTTACTTTGGGGAGTAAAATAAGCACCATAAATGAACATATATGAAGAAAAAACTGAACGATTTTAGCTGTTTACACCAGTTTTAGAGTACTTCAAGCACTTCAAATCTTTGATCGGTGTGAAATCAGACAGAGATACTCACTGGAAGGCATAGTGTATGTGTCCTCTTCATCTATGATCTCTGCATAGTCGTCAGTTTCTGAAAGGGAATAAACAGTCTGTGTGAGTTGAAATACACCAGCACCCTCCCAAAACCAGCTCTCATCTCCAGTAAAACACACACCTTCCCAGTTAACACCACAGTGCTATGTTTAAAAGTGTCTCTGTGTCTTAGCGTTCAGCTCAAGCCTCTAGCGTGCAGGAGCTTCGGTTGGTTTAGATCACATGCACACAGCTGTGATATCAGAGTTTAGAGCAAGTACATCTGGTAGAGAGGGGGAGTTTTTCCAAAGCATTGGTGGTGTCTTTGGAAAAAAACAGATGAAGTCATGGGTAACTTTGCAGCTATTGTGTCTATCCTGTCGAGATTTGAGGAAAAAGTTATAAGCCAAAGATGCTCTGCGAGGAACGTGGAAAAAACTCCCAAGAGCAGACTACCACGAGCGAACACTTTCCCTCTTACAGCAAAAGAAAGAGATGTGTGTTTTTTTAAAGATAACCTCCCTCATGGCAGGCGGTGATTAGTTTCACCAGATCAAAACAACCTCAAAATTCCATTGTATGATATTAGTGCAGGAGGTCTCGCATGCAACTAGACTCCTTATTTTTCTGGAGTTCACAGGACTGTAACATGAAGGTTCAAGGTCTGATGAAATCTGTACTTGCTTACAGATGTAAATGAAATCAAAGTTGAGGTTTTGTTGCTTTTAGTCCAGTTTTATTACTGTAGCCATAGTTGCCAAGTCCGCGACTTTGGGCTTGTTTTTTTATCAAGTCGCGGTAAAAAATCATAAATCGCGTGTTGCGTTTTTTTGGGCTTATTTAAAAAATAATTGTTGCTTGTTAGAAAAATTTGACAAGCAACTTTGTTTCTTTAAATTTATGGTCACCGTTTTACTCGCATGCATTGATTGACACTTTCAGATTACAACTAATTGCAAGTAATGTAAATTCTGTAACATATTTCGTCAAAACATTCAGCCCCCTCCTCCCCCTCTCCCCTCATTGGTGAAAAATCTAATTCAAAGTGCAGGCGCGTGACATTGTCCAAGCGATGACATTTAGATGGACATAAATAAAACATGTAAATTATAGCAAACAATGGCACCAGTAGTTAATTATAAATTAGAACGATTGTAAATACATAATACAATTATATTGGGCTTGTTGTGGGCTTGTTTTTAAAGCTGAGGTTGCTTATTTGTCTCGCGAGAGTTGGCAACTATGACTGTAGCTGTGATGCTATATATATATGCTGGTGTACTCAAACAGTAAACGACTAAATAAACTCTATAAACTAAATAAAAGCTTATAATGAACAGTTTTTCTCTCTTGGAAAATACTGATGACTGATCTTGCACTACACAATCCTTTCTGTAATACAACCGGTAGGAAGTCGGAAACTATGATTCACAGCTGTGACACAACTAGAGCTTATTTAAAAAGGGGATGAGCTGTCAATATGTCCCTCCCAAACGTTGTTTCAGTGTCATAAGGATAGATCCATTTATTTTATTACAGCTAAACACTAAACCACATATTTGTCCTCTAAGGGTAAGCTTATTCTGATATAAGCCACTTAAAGGGATAGTTCACCCAAAAAATGAATTTCAAAACTTATTCGAACCCGTTTAACTTTCTTCTGCAGACCACAAAAGAAGATTTTTGAAGAATGTCACCCACTGACTTCTATTATATGGATTCATTTCTCAAAATATCCTATACAGGTCTTAAACGACGTATGGATGACAGATTTGGGGGGATTGTGAAATATCCCTTTAAATGTTCTTTTTGCATGCACTAAAATCTCTATATGTGTTAGGTGAAGGTGTTCAACAGCACTTGTGTGGCAGTCATATTAAAATGAGACTTTACCATCATCAATATCATCTGTGGATCCAGGCAGCATGCAAATGATTAAAAAGTAGAGAGAGAAACACGGCGAGAAAGAAATAAAAAAGCAACAGATTAATTTCTTCATCATAACCGGTAAAAGCACTGAGAAGAGGCTTATAGGAAAAAACGATATCATGGCTGTTACACATTGCAATAAAGCAAAGCCCCAAACCATTATTAACCAAAGAAAGAAGATACTGAAGAACGCACTCACATTCCTTAGATTATATTGAATAAGCATGCCCAAGCTCGCTCTCTCTCTCTCTCTCTCTCTCTCTCTCTCTCGCTCTCAATTTTAAAATTCAAGGTACTTCATTGGCATGATTGCGTGTTATTTCAATATTGCCAAAGCATTAAACATATTACAAAAAAGACATACAATAAGTACAAACCTGAAAGTAAAATTAAAAGAAGGTGCTTAAGGATAAAATATAAGGTATTAAATAAAGTAAAGTAAAGTAAAGTAAATAAACAAATATGCCAATTTTATAAAATGGCGACAGAGACCGGAAGTAGGGAAAAAAGTTTTCCTGCCGCACTGTCATAGCCATTCAGCTTGTTTTCTCACAGGCATTCATTTTATTTACCAACAACAAAAGTAGCATATGTTGTCCGATTTATTCATGGTTTACTGGGAGATGTAAAAACAGGGAAGAAAAACATTACAAAAACATTGTTTTTTCTGCGATTCATTTATTATTAAGGTCTGATATATGTAAGACAAATCAGCATAAAGGGAGCGCTACATGCCTAACTTCTTCCGGTCTCCGCAACTGTTCTGTGTAGTGAACGGAGCTAGAGCATTGACAGGACAAGCGTTTACCTTACTTCCGGTTTGTACACGTCACGCTGTGAAATAGGTCTATTGACTAAATATTGGTCATTCAGACATAACGCATCTCTGCGTCTAAAAAGCGAGACGAAGCGCACAGAAATGTCCCCTAGTGCTCAGGGAGTGCGGCTGTTTGATGAAGCAGCAGCCGATGTGCGTCTCTTCTCCACCAGTAACATCTGCGTTTGCTCTGTTTGTAAAGAGCTTTGAAACTCTGGCATGAGCTTTTATTTTGTGAAAGTGTTTCTCTCGCACGTCTTTAAATGCATCGCAAGGAAAGGAGATAGTGTGTCTCTGTCTCGACCTCACCCGAGTCACAGTGGGCACAGACTTGTTCTTCCATTGGAAGCCATGTTGTCTGTGTCTGCCTTTCTCTATGGCCAGACTTTAATCACCGAGTCAATATTTGGTCAGGATCCGTCTCTGTTTTACATCTCCATCAGTGTAGAGACAATCTGCCATATTTTACTTTCTGTTTAGGGTCCGGTAACATTCTGGTTTACTTTTCTTTTTACTTTTCTTTTCCCAGTGGTCTAAATATGACTTTGGTAATTTGGTTTATTCTGATTTGGGTTTGTTCAGTAGTGCTGGTCTGAAGTTTAAAGTGCAATTAAAGTGTTATTGTTGAAGGTCGGATGGAGTTTTAGAACCAGAGTTGATTTTTAGGAAAAATATAATTAAACTAGACAGAGATTATCAAGATTATTATGTAAAGCATCACCACTGCAATCATGAAGACAGATACGATTTCTTTCTGCTCTCTGCTCTAAAATAAAAAAAAGTTTATAAAAGTTAGTTCATTTGAATTTGTATTATAAGATGCTTTTATTTAAAAATATTATATATTAAAATATATGTTTTTGGGCTACATAACACTCAAATCAATGACCTTGCCATGGCTGCAAGCTTAACCAACTAAGCCAAACAAACAAGTGGGTCTTTTTGGGCACAAAACCACAAATGTAGGTGATCACAAACTCAAACACAAGCCAGCCCCCATGTAACAGGACAAAATGCTTATTTAAAAAAGAAAAGAAACACAATACATTCATTAATGAAAATCGAAGGTCATGTCACAGCTCGGGATGTGAGAGGGCAAGGTTTATGTAATCCTACCTGAAACAGAGATGGCTTTGGTCCGAACTCCTTGTGACCGCTTTTCATGGTTGGCCGATCTGTATGACAGAGGTTGAAGATGATGAATAGTGTACATTTTCAATCAAACTTAATCCCAGCGTGACCTTCTCTACATCAGACAGAACATACTGATCCGTAATGAAGCCACTGAGCCGGGCTGCTCCATGAGTGTGTGCAGGGGAGATGACATAACAGATGGGCACCCACAATCAGTTTTAATGACAGACGGGCTGGGGGTCAGATTAGTTTAGAGGTACGCTGAGAAATTCCACATGTTTGAGCCAAAGACGCCGAATGAGGAGGAACTGGGTGGTAAGAAAGTGATGCTCCCTATTGGAAAACTATTAAAACTGTACTAATATACTAATGAGGGCGAACATGATCAATTAAAATGATTTAACTCTTCATTTTAGTGGTATAAAGAGGGCACTGTTTTTTTATTTAAACCTAAAAAGGTAAATGTAATAAAGAATTTGTATATTATTTGAATTTTGAGACCTACCTTGGAGCTTTTGGGATTGATGGAAGAGCTCTTTCTCCTTCTGTTAAAACAGAGCCAACAATTGTTAAAATGTATAAACGTCACTAAGTAACAAGCAGATGACTTTTAAAGTGTCATCACCAGTTATTTCAAACATGTTTAACTTTCTTCTGCAAAACACAAAAGAAGATATTTTGAACAATTCTGGTAACCAAAGAACACAGGCCCCCATTGACTCCCATTATATGGACACAAAACCACTGCGACATTTCTCAAAATATCTTCTTTTGTATTCCAGAGAAGAAAGAGTCGTATACAGATTTTGTGTGACATGAGGGTTAACGAATAATGACAACATTTTTATTTTTATGTGAACTATTCCTTTAAGCAGTTTTGACCAAATGTACTTTCTCAGTATTCAAGTGTGCAAAAAATAATTCATTTATATTGGAAATTAGTGGAAAAAAAAGCGATCAATAGTGATTTGGTAAAAGTGAGATTGCGTCATGTGTTGGTTTGTGTTTCGTGAACTCACCTTTCTGCACACGGGCGATGAAAGAGGACGATGTTCCGCTCACCAGCCTGCAGTAACCGTCAATGAGATCAGCCATGTTCTCCGCTGTGTTCAGAGTTGTGGTTGTTACCGTCAGAGGCTGGAAAGAGCAAACGCACAAACAAGATTACATTCTAATAACACGCAAATGACCACAGTAAATGAAACAAGACGAGTGTAACCTCGGGTGCACCGGCCACATCTAACTGCAGCATTCCCTTCCTCTCTCGCTCCTCAAACTGGATGCTTTGCACCTGGGTGAAATTGGCCAAGTGTGTTGGCTGCACAGACAGAGAAAGATGGACGTTAGCCAATCAATTCATTCCTCTAGCCGTCAATCAAAGCATCACATCACACTTCTTACATTTGAGCCTTTGTTGTCTGTCAAATAACTGATCCCCTCCTCCGGGCCGATGGCCAGTTCCACTGATATCACCCAACTCGACTGTCGAACACAACAGCAGAAAGTCACTCGACTGCATTTTCAAACATACACAACATCTATTTTTGCACAAAAATTATGAACTAAAATATTTGAAGTGGGGTCAGTAAAAATGTTGGCGGAGTAATATAAGTACTGAACTACTGTTTGAACAAGGCCATCAGGAAAAAATCTTTACTTTTCGGCCCTGTCTGCTTTACTAATATGCATGATCCACAAATACAATTTGATCAATTTGGCCAACAGGGGGCACTATAGACCAGTAATTAAACTAAACTAAATCACCTTCACTGCAAAACCTGAAGACAGATTGTCAATAACCGGTGAATTAATTGTAAGTCCAAACAGAAAAAAAAGTCACATTTTATTTTGACTCACCCCAAGAGCACATTTAAAACACTCCTTGTCAAATCTGTATATGGGTGACAGGATCTCGAAGAAGTTGAGAATGCATTGCTCATCGGTCATATTGGCAAACTGTTTAAACGTCTGCTGGATGAATTTACGCAGCGATTTGGCCTGAAAAGTCAAAACACAACATTAATGCTTCTTTAATGCTTTTAAAACAACATTAACTTAACCATTGGCGTGAGTTTTGTGCTTTGCTGCAAGGACGGTGTGTATGGAAACAAATAATGTTTGCATTATACTCAAGTAGATTGCAAAAATGATTTATATAATTTGTTTCCAGACACACCTACCGTTGAAAATGACGTACTTTACCTTTAAGAATACCTATTTTAACATTCAAGAATACTGAGGATTATGTTGTTCAGAGAATCATTTAAAGGAATAGTTCACCCAAAAATGATTTGAAATCATTTATTCACCCTCGGATTGTTCCAAACCTGTATAAATGTCTTTGTTCTGCTTAACACAAAGGGAGATATTTGGAAGAATGTCAGTAACCAAACAGATCTCATCCCCCACTGACCCCCATAGTATTAATATCCCCTACTATGGCAGTAAATGGGAATGAGATGTTTGTTTACTGACATTCTTCAGTATGTTCATCAGAACAAAGAAATGTATGCAGGTTTGTAAGAATCTGAGGGCGAGTAAATGCTGACAGAATTTTCATTTTTGGGTGAACTATCCTTTTAAGTGATCCAATGGCGCAAAGTGATTCCCTAAAACCGTCTCTGTAGAACGATGATGACAAGTCAGCCCATGTCTCTTTCTTAATTGGGACGCTTAATCTAAATTCCAAACATTAAACGTGTTCCTGATAGCTTTTGAGTGAATCTTGAAGGATGTTAACAAGCCAAGTCAAATTATGCAAACACTTTTAAAGTATTTATTATTCCGAGATGATAATTAGGTCATTAAAATCAGCGTCCTCTCGTGAAGAGCTTTAAAATATTCGCGACGCTAAAGGATCTTAATTAAAAACAAAGGCGGCCCATAACTCTCCGTTTTCTGACACGGGCTTTGGTTACCATGACAACCGATGAAAAGGAGGCGATCTCGGGCTGCTCTGGGGTAGAATGAATATACAGGGAAAGAGCAAAACAGAGCGAAGGCGACAAAATAAGATCGTTACAGAACAGGGAAATCCCTGTGGAACGAACAAGCGCGCCCAATGGCAATTTAACGTCTCAATTTATGATGTAACGAGAGAAATAAGCAGCACACAATTGCTGATCTAGGAGCAAAACTTTAGGCATTATAAAGTAAAACCCGACATCCACTCCAGAAAGTACAGTATTTTACAGAAGCCGAGAGTAGTTAGGTCAGGTGGAAAAGGAAACTGGCTCTCTAACAAACTGCATGTCATTAGAACAGCTTCCCTCAGTTCATCCTCTGAGAGACAGAAAGAGCAGAACTGGGGCATAACATCTCATGGGTCTAAGGGCACGGAGGAAGCCAGCAAGGTAATAACATCAATTTTCTGAACAATAACATTTCCTGAGATACAGTAAATCAAGGAGATCACCGTTCAAGTCCAAACCTTTAATAATTATTAATGAAATACACACTGGTTGCTAGACCTCTACTAACATTTAAAATACAGCAGCGGAAAAAATTGAAAGACCATTCCAATTTTTTATTTATCAGCATTTCTAGATGTATTGTGGCCATTCCAGTCCAGTGTCTGCTGAATTTCAACAAAATCAAACCTCAGGGGCAACATAAAGTCATTCAACAGCAATGTAAAACACTGACAGCGTGACGAGACACATGAAAACTGCTATAAAAATTGAGGTTATCACATGAAAAAATATTTTGTGAACTTTTCCTAAATTCATGTAGAAATGTTACAGTTGTATTGCTTGAAAGTAAATATATAAACTTGTTTTCTTTGCTATATTTGAGGTCTTAAAGCATATTTTCGGTTATATCGACACATTTCTCCATTTTTTCATTTTATATAAACAAAGTTATTAATATAAACAAATAAACAATATTGTTATTTGAAATTTGGAGAAATGTTGTTAGTGGTTCACAAATGGAACAAAAAATATAATTTTACCTAAACACATACATACAATATATATAGTAAATTTTCTGAAAAAAATGTTTTTCAGCGGCTGTATGTTTGTTAGTTTTGAACCATGATTTATAGGCTCCTGGTGAAACAAGAACAATGTAAGAAGGGATTGTAGGAGCACCAGAAATGTCTCATTACCTTCACTGAGTCTAATAAACTCTTTGGAAAGAATCTCCGAAGACCGACATCCTTTCTGCAGGGAGAGAACACAGAAACATATTCACTGTGGTCTTAAAAAAGTTCACCCAAAAAAGAAAAATTCTGCCATCAATTATTCATTAAATCCATGAGGTGCCAAACCCAAACCCATTTCATTACACAGAGCTACAATATGGCTTCAAAGATTTGAAATATAATGTGTGCTTCGTATGAACCTTGAGAATGTAAAAATTTAATTTTAAAGAGAAATACGACCATTATTTAATTTACTTTATTGTTTATTTTACTATATTTTCTTTCAGTTATCCTTTAAAAAATGTTATTTACTATTAATTTTACTTTATTTTCTTTCATTTATTTTTTTAATTGGACAGGTTTGAAAAGAATCAAGGGTAAGCGATGGCAGAATTTAGATTTTCTTTTAAACATACAAATTAAATAGTCAAGATGGTTAAACATTTTAAAGAGAAGCATTAGATGTGGGTCCTCGAGTGACGGAGACCCTGCACCACTGCAGGAGATAAGCAAAGATCAATTATACTCCACTATAAATAGATCAGACAGGTTTCAGAGGGCCAAGCAAAACGGACTAGTTATTCTGACCCATATACACACATCTGAACGAAAAAGTGATCATATAAAGAGAGATAGCCTCAGGGAGATCTTCTCTTTCAGTGTATAATGGTAAAGCTTGTTTTCATAAGTGGCTTTTGATGTACACTAATAGTGTTACATCATAATTCAACAGTGCTCTATGATAACTTTTTTGTAGAATACATATTCATTTTACACAGTGTCCTACAAACCAGGCACAGTGTACACAGCTACATGCAATAAAGGTCTTTCTTTCATGTTAATCCAATTCCAGTTCAAACCAACCGTTACAGCAACAATACATTTTGTTGGTTGGTTTTAATTTCTGTAGCACTCAACCGTGTAGCCTCGCCTACACTGAAAGCTTAAACTTTACGCAAACAGAAACTCATCCACTTCGTTCTGATTGGCTGTGATCTTATTGCGTCCGGCAGCACTTCAACAGTACAGTTTGTACATAAAAATCGCCTGACACTAGTCACGTGGATTGATGGTCACAATGCGCCTGACCAGATTAGAATCCGATGCAAATGATTTAAACACAGGCGATGACAGCAATGACTTACTCTAACAATTCATAATTGGATTTCTTATCCAGGGCGTTTCCACGCAATTCCCTGAAAAACCTCCTGAAACACAGAAAATAAAAAATCTTTAGTTGTAAAGTCATGGTAAGACATTGATGCATTGATGTATCATGGTCACATACCTGATCTCAAGGCAGCCTAGTTTAAGTGCTATCTCTTGATCGACTTTGTCGGCAATCTCCTTCTTATAGTCACTTTTCACCTGGAAACAGAGATTTGACAACATCACACATCAGGCCATGAAAAAGCAGCATTTCATTTCTGCCTTGGAAGAAAAAAATGGAATTTGGGTGTTAAATAAACAAATATAGGGCCTCATGCCTTCCATGTAAAACGTACAATAATAGAGAGCTAACATGGTATCCATGAAAAACAAATAATGAAGAGTTCTCTCTACCAATTCAAATAAAGTTTGATGTTATTCGTACTCTGTTTATCTCTAGAATCTGGTACGATTTGTTTATGCGACTTTTATGAAATCACAGAACGACACCATGAACTAACCACCCGACTATCTCCTTTAATTAATTGCACTTTCGACTGATGGTATCAGTACCTCCTTGTATATAACAGAGGTCTAATACTGCGTTCCCACCAGACGCGAATGAAACGTTAAGCGCGAGTGATTTACATGTTAAGTCAATGCCAAGACGCGATAGGACATCCTGCGGCGCGTATTTAGCGTTTAGGGCGTTTTGAAAAATCTCGCCAAGTTAACCAATCAGGAGCTTACTCTAGTAGTGACCTGGTTATGACGTATACGAAACAACTATGGAGGACAAAATCATCGTCGCTGTATGTGGATACACGGAGCTGTATGATTTTTATCGAAACGGGAATAAAAAGGATCTTGCAGAAAGTGGGTGTGGAGGTCGGACAATCTGGAAAGTTGTAAAAAACGCTCTTTACTCAATTTGAACTATATATTATATATATACACAAGACTGGAGCCGCCTGGAAGAAGCCCCTACCATGATGCGAATTCGCATCTGTTGTGAAGTGAATTTTACACGCAAATGAAGCGAACTTCTCGCGCGAATGAAGCGAGTAAACTCAAAACGTTCAAGCATCCAACTACGCGCAAGTCACGTTTGGTGGGAACGCTCTATAAGAATGTTTGAAAGTTTTTGCTCATTTGCAAGCAGTAACATTTACAGACTTTCGAGCATTCAGATTAAACTATGCATCACCTGATGATAAAAGTAGTTGAGAGTCGGCTGGTCCTCAGTAAACTTGTTTAAAAATCCTTTGGGCAAGTATCGAATCCGTAGCTCATATCTGAATAGAAAAGAGAGGAAAAAATTGTGTAATTACAAAACAAAACACTAGAATGTTGTGCAATATCTCTTAACATGTGACCCTGTGGTGATCAATAACTGGCTGCAGTCACATAGCCTGACCAATCACAACCTGCTTTCTACTTGTAACAGAAATCAAGCCATCCGATGCGTCATATTTATTGTGTGCACTTGTTTTGAACGTTTGACAAGCTTTCCTTTTTATTTGACTAAAGGTGCCAGTCACTAGCATTTTGTAAAGTCTGGCAAACAACACAATTAGGATGCCAACATGCCAGCTCTCAACAGCTGTCAGTAGGGTTGAGGTAAATTTACGCCCCGTTCTTACACATCTGGCTCACGGTCTGCTCGCAATTACACCAAATGAGTTGTACATGTGTCTCGATTTGAGCAAAAGCCAGAACGCTGTTGCACCTGCTTGACACATTAAAACATCTTTCTTCATATAAGCCATGTATAACATACACTACCTGCCATTTGACAAAAACATAACATTAGGACAAGACAAATGTCAAACAAAACACTGTCAAACACAGAGGAAAAAACACGGCAAATAAACACAGCAAAGAATGACATCATGCACTTTGTGTGGGTCAGGGATCTTTTGCATTGGAAATTTGTGGATTTGGTAGGACACTGAGACCAGCCAATGAGCACACAGAAAGGTGAACACTTTAAAAACCTTCTGTCACAGTGTTTTAAAACTTCCAGAAAATTCTAGATTCATGTTTAATCTGCATGATTTCCAAAAGATCACAATTTGCTGCTTAACATATTCTTATATATGTGTAAACTTGAATCATGTCATAACAACTTTTGACATCGTTTCATTTGCTTTCCAAACAATTGAATGTCAAAGATCGATTGTTGCATGTTGCATGCATGCTGGCTGTGCTTTAACATAAAATCTTGAAAGCCATTTGCATTTATGCATTTGGCAGATGCTGTTCTCCAAAGCAACATCAAGGTAGTTTTATTATTAGTATCTGTGTTCCCTGGTGATTGATCCCATGATCTTTGTGTTGCAGGATCTTGTGTCAGAATTTAGCTTTCTTTTCCTCATGCATAAAGAATCACTAGTAAAACCAATGCATCACCATTTTCCTTCTGAGACCCACCAATACCCCACAACACTACTGCTAAAACTAACCCCGTTTGGATTTCTCCTTATGATCAGTTTATCAGACTGTATTTTGAGGCTGTGCTAAAAAATAATACCATTCCACCCAGGAAACAAGATCACAGACAATGAAAAACACAAGCTACCCTTTGGCCAAATCCTATCTGTCCCTCTATTTCTGCATAAGAATTTAACCTGCTGATCTCCGTTTGCGGAGGGTAATTTTTTGCTTTATAGCAAATGCAGTGCGTGTTATCAGAGCTCTGTTTCTCATTATAAAGACATGCTGGAGGGTACACAGAATGGAGCTCATCCTTTGAACAGCGAACTTCCCCGTAAACGCATAGAAAGCCCATTCATTCATAATGAAGGGCTAAAGAAAGATGATGGAGAGAACAGCTCTGGGCTTCATGAACGAAATATAAACAATATGACAACTAAGCACAATCGCTTCATTCAGCTTCCTTACGATAAAACCGCCCAGTGGACGGGCCACACGGTGCTGCAGATTTCTTTCTGCTCACCATATGAATTATTCATCAGCCATCTTTATCCTTTTATCATTTAAAGATGAACGGCACATTCACTCGGATGCTATACGAGAGAACAATTTGCAGTGTCACCCTAATAAAACAGCCATGAACTAGATATAGAAAGGATGTAAGAAGAACCAATTCTGAGACATAAATCTTGCTATATGTAATTAAATCAGTGATTCCCAAACGTTTTTGTTGTAAGGCCCCCTTTGTGTATAGTGCATTGCTTTGCTGTCCCCCAAATAAAGGGGGGCAAAAAGTTTTTGGTTCAATTCAAATTCTGTTGCACATTGCTGGAACATCAATTATTTTGGTTTGTGGTCTCATTCTGCATACAATTCATGATAAATCTCTCCACATCAAATTTAAATATCATAAAATGCCACAAAATCTGTGGCCCCAGGATCCATCTTGGGGCACCCAGTTTGAGAACCACAGAGTTAAATTATACGTTTACATAATTCAACAGCTTTCTCAGCCACCATCATTGGATTCAGTCGAACTTAAACTGACAGTTGAGACCGCCAGACAAGGAAGCACAATTCTCATAAAACAGTTACAGCTGTAGGAACATTTAGCAATATCAAAATCTTTACTGATGTCCCTGAATGGCCCTGCTGTAACCTGCCGGTATTATAAGGAACCTGCAATGGCACTACAATGGCCCACATACAGTTGATTCTGTATGTTGATAGAAATTTGTCATGAGTCATAATGATGCTGATACGGTTAAGATAACACAAACTCACCTCCATTCGTCCTGTGGATGACAGTGTTCGTACCTCTCCCTCACATGAGACACGCCCATGTCAGGGTGGAGCCAATGAACTACACCTGTCCTTAGGTGACTCAGACGCAGACCGAAGCAGGACACACATCTCACCTTATGGATGTCCACGATCTTTTGAATAATGCCCTGAAACACACAGACACACCAAACAGTTACACGACATACATGCAAGAACAACATACAGGGAATCTACACTATAGCTCTAAATGTTTATCTTTCATAAAACATTAAAACACAGCACACATCTGAACGTAGACGATCCTGAAGATCAGAAGCGTTTCAGTACAATGTCTCATTGATTATTGTGTCATGCCGTGGTTCAATAAGTTCTGTACAAATGAAAGGAAGAGAGGGTTGGCGAACGAGAATGGGGCGTTCAAGATTCTGCTGAAACATGATACATGATGTCTAACAGGATAGAAAAACATTATTTAATTCATTATGCGAATTAAACTGCATTAAAGCAGATCTAATAAGTTACATTAGTGTGTGATGAATAACATATCATAGCTGATATCTCTCAAGTCCCCTCACAGACATCAAATACTAGTAATATAGCACTTCTGCATACACATCAGACATATTAAAGAGACAAAACTCTTCACACACTTTTCACATACTGAATTAGTCAAAATGGTCTTAGTTAAACCAGAAGAGCATTAGGTGTAAACCTGCATAAAACAGCAAAAAAATGGACAACGGCATCTTCGCGAGCGATGAAAGCAAGACAATGCACTTTGAAGTCGGACCGCTACTCGCCTTCAAAAACCAACCTCATTAAATAATTTAGAGTAGAGGGGTTTTACCACGAGCACTCTACACCACGCCAGGCTGAATTTTGAATAACGCAGCATGGCCTGGAGCTCAGTGGAAATATTGTTATGCTTCTTTTTCTGCAGAAGGAGTGCTGAGCTGCTGTCAGTATCAATAAGAGTTTGCGAAAATAAAATGGCACAAATACACTATTTAGGGATGTAGGAGAACACTACAAACAAAATCTCACAAAAGGCGAGGGATACAATCACATAGAATGCTCGAGACGGGAATCAAACTCGACTTGGGCCGCAAGTGCACTGGCACAATGTCTCTGCGCACTAACCACAGGGCTATTTTCGCCGACATATGACTTTATTTTAAACCAAACAAGAAATGCGATTTAAACTAGAGATGCACCGATATATCGGCCAATAATCAGCATCGGCTATTGACCGATAGTTTAAAAACAGCCGAGGGCGATTAGGGTCGCTTTATCCTGTCAATCAAAAGAGGACAGTAAAAGGCAATGCATTTGTGTTCTCTATATACAAAATGTTAAGAATAACATTCAGAAAGTTAAGAAATGTTAATTTAACCTTCAAAAGCAGCATGGGCGGACACCACTGTATAATCGGTATCGGTAAAGAAATTTAGTAGCCTATCAATGCATCTCTAATTTAAACTAGATAACCTAAATAATATTTTATTTTTTATTATTTTGTATAATAAACTGTTGTTAAAATAAAAATAAGATTACACTAACAAAAATTTGACCAATATATTGTATATATATTGTTTAATAAATATATTGTCCGAGTTGGAAAAATAAACGCTGACATAATCTGTTTTCCATCTTGTCATATTAGCTCAATACCAACAGTTTAAAATAACCCAACATTGTCCAAACCCCATATTGTGACCCTGATATTGTGACCCACTATATAGTGCATGTCTAAAACGTTCATAATTTTATCCAGGAGACATTTAGATGTCGATCCAGATCTCACTCACCCTGACATCGGTGGAGTCCCCGTGTCTGATGTTGCTGGCCCAAGTGCAGGGTTCATTGCTGCTCTCGAAGTAGTGGAAGACCTTGAGCACCCGTTCCGGAGCCCCCGCCGTCCGCTCCATCCCCGCGCTGAAGCGAGGCTTCACCCCCTGGTTCAGGGCATGGGGCAGGTTGGGGTCCAGGTAAGCCGCTGCCATGCCTTTGGTGGGTGCTAACTGTCTGTCATATTCTGCAGAGACAGGAAAAAGACAATGCATAATGTAATACCACATGACCACAAGTTCCACAGGCAAAAGAAAGTCAACATCTGGATACAGGCTTCTAAAATCTTAACCCTTCCAGGAAATTACATTCGTTCCATGTAAGATTGCAAAAACACCATAATTGCTGCTATTGTGTATTGCGCATTATCAGCTTGTATCCAGTGTATGCGTCTTTAAACGATAACAGCAAACAGTCAAAAGCAGTCAAAACCCGCCTCAGGCTGCAACACCCAGACACATAAATCAGAGTACCAAACATTCATATCTATTGCAGGATCCGCAGATAAATCAAAGCACACAGACAAGACAATGAAAACCCTGAGTCAAGATGCTTCAAACATGTCACTAGAACTGCCGTAAGGTCATCCCCTCAAGGCTTTATATCTACACTGATGAGGAAGATGAGCAGACAATCAATTAGCTCAATATTTAACTGTCAGACTACAATTTAAAGCAGGATGCGGTGGGCCTAACACGAGGATGGACCCTTGGGGAGAAATGAAGGAAGAGGTCCAGACAGTGACACTTCAGACGGGCAGATGTCTCCTGCACGCACGCCAGCCGAGTGTCCTTGAGGATTTCATAATAATACGAGATATTCTGCGAGCGCAGCTTCAAGTGCAACTATTCATTATTGCACGGTGCGGCATTCCAAAGCTGCAAGGTCAACACAACAATGGCTGACTGTTCCAGGTCAAGCCCAACTGGCCAAAACATTCCCACAATCCTTAGAAGCGTTTGTCTATAGTTTTACTATGATTAGATAAAAGATAGTAGTTCATTAGTGTTGATAAGCAGAATTGATGACGTCTATATTCAACATTTCAATGAAACTGTATGTCGTAAAATTTGCATCTATAGACAATACGGATATTCATATAATAACCAAATGTAAGATCAATCACAAACAGTAAACATCACCAAACAGAAAAGACAGGAAAGAAAATCTGTGCAAAGGTACCACTGAGTACATGTTGTGTAATACGTTTTTAGTTTCCTCAGTTCCCTCTCCTACCTTTTCTGAAGAAGGGCCAGCAGGTACACGCCAGCGCGGATCTCAATAGTACAGGGCCCAAACAGCCCTTTGAAAACATAAACACTGTGTAGTCAAGTACTTGAGTCCAAAGCACACATTCACTTTAAGGGTCCAAAGAACACCAAAGAACAACGTACTTCAAATCCACATGTTCAAACTATCAGACCTTCAGTCCTAAAACTCCAGTCTGTACACACATATTCAAAAAGGCACAATGCACTCGAGTAGCTTCCTTTGGGTGACATCACATCCTGCACCAGAATGTGTCCTGACTGGCCGATGTCTCATGTGGCTGTGGTGATCCAGTTCCTGTCCGACTGTCCTGAGGAGACCAGGACACTTCTGACAAAACAGCCCAGAGCAAAAGACCTGGAAACAACGGCCCTAAAATCACAACGCTAACATTATACCAGCCGAAGACCGCAAGCACGCGAACTGGCCCACACAGACTCGCACACAAGTAAACACACGTGGCTGAGCAGGACCTTGGCCAGGAGGAGGAGTTTACACACATATCTGACAGAAGAAGGAAGAGCTCAGACTTGCAGGGATTTGTGAGGGATTTCTGGCACACTGTGTGATACATTAAACATTTTGATGTTTTACTACTACGGTTGTTCACAACAAGGGTCTTTACGGATCAGTTTAGCTTCTAAACAATAAAAAATTAACTTCTTATCAAAAGATCTTATTCATTGAAATGAACCATCTTGAGGCCCGTTCACACCAAGAACGATAACAATGAAATGTCTTTAAATTCGACTGGACTTTGATTGACTATTAATGTTATTTTGTTCATGAGCTGGAAAAAAATCTCAACGCTCCTCTGTAACATAATAGTTGTGTTGGACACATATGGTATTCACATCAGACCAGTTTTTAAAATATTTAGTTATACTTCTTAATTCTGGAAATCAGTACTTATTCATACAAAAATATAAAACATTAATGAATATACTTTATGAATAGAAATGAACAAATGTATAGCAACTCAATATCAATCTTCCTTTTACAATTTATAATCTGGGTTAACAACTGACTATTGTAAAGATGATAATGCTATTTATGCTTTTATTTATTTTTCAGATCTCTTAAAACAATGATCATTATTTCTGACAACATCTCACCAGCACTGCGGCAAAAACCAACATTTTCCCTGCAGGTTATAACAAACTGTACACTTACAGAAAAGTAATAAAAAATGCCTCAAAGATCATTAATCTTACGGCGGACGCACACCTGAGAACATTGTGTTTAGACCCGTCTGCTATTTACAGAAAACAGGTTGAACTGCGTTAGATCAAACGGCATCAGAACGTTCATTCAACGCAAATAAAATCAAATACGCACGAATGCTCATGAGAGAAAACAGAGCATTCCAGCATATGGGTTTAGAATGTCATGAGTAAACATTATTTTGAGACAAACTATTCCTTTAAAAGTTAACTTAACCTAAAGTTAATGAACTTAAAGGAACAGTTCACCCAAAAACTTAAATTTCTGTCATTATTTACTCAGCCTCTTGTACTTTTAAACCTGTGTGACTTTCTTTCTTCCATGGAACACAAAAGAAGATATTTTGAAGAATGTTGTTAACTGGTGCTGCTGCTGATCGGTTAACAACATTCTTTAAAGGGGTCATATGTTGCAAATACGTGTTTTTCTGTGTCTTTGGTGTGTTATAAGTTGCCCATGCATGTATTAGTTGTATAATGTATAATTTAAGTGTCGGAACAAAAGATGGATTCTATCTAAAAGCGAATGCTCACCCAGACCTGCCTGAAACACCTCGTGTAACCACACCCACACAAATCTACGTCAGTTTGTGGTATGATTTGACTAAGACCGCCCAAACGAATACAAGTAAGGTCGGCGTATCTGTCAGTACAATTGCGTTGGAACCTGATGTTCCACATATGGTAAGAGGCGTTACATTTCCGTCACACGCTTGCTGTATTCGACAAATCACTACACACTGGTTAACTGACCAATCATAGCACACCTCGCTTTTCAGAGCGATGAGCTTTGTTCAAAATCTGCGCGTTTCAGAGAGGCGGAGCAAAGAGGAGATACAAGCATGCACGGTATGTGGAAAATACAGCGTTTTTGAACCTTGAATCGTGTATACACATTGCATTACATCTAAAACAAACGATAATATTCATTTTAGGTTTTAGGTCATATCACCCCTTTAAAATATCTTCTTTTGCGTAAGAAAAAAGTCGTACACGTTTGAAATGACAAGACGGTGAGTAAATGATTACAGACTTTTTTTTTGTTGGTTTGGTTTGTACTGGATCTTCTACTGCAGCTCAATAGAGCGTTACTTGTGATAAGACAGAGTTTCTGTGAGCACAAAAAAAATCGAATAAGTTTATGCTTGACGCCAGATGCTAATAATTGCTGTCTGAAGTAAAACAACCTCTTAAAAAACCATAACACTCAGACGGCTTTAAAACCAGGCAGCAGAAGTACAACACAGAGAATCGTAGAAAGAATATAATCTGCAAAGCATATTTTACGTGTAACTGCGAATGCTAAACGCCACATACAGTTCACCTAAGCAAAGTATTCAACTAGTTTCACCCTGACTTTACTTAAGAAGTCAATGGTCTTTTGAACAAGAGAGAAAGAATTCAAAAGAGAGACTAATTCCCACACAAAATGTGAACTCAGAAATCTGATAGTGAGAGTGGTCTGCCTCCCCACCCTCATCTCTCCATATCTCTCCCTCCTCCTCAGCTATAGGTTCAACTGATACGATGACTGGAGGGGCTCTCAGATAACCTGTGAGAAAGACACTTTTCATGGGGTAATTCTACACAGACACACAGGCAGCGGATTCGGTGTCGTCGAACAGGAGGAGAGCAACGGCCTCGAGCAAACAAACAGATTCTTTGCAGGCCTTAAGAGAAAGTAAAAATGAAATGGGTCTGTGCCTCTAAAGCGGTTTATTTCGAGGAGCCGGAAGAAGAACAAGAATGGAAGGAAGAGGGAGAAGGAGTCTGATACTTCTTTGGCTTAGTAGATGTGGAGCCCTGGAGATGAGAAAGGATTGATAAAAGTAAAGATTTCCTACTCTTTTTATGTGCGCTTTCGTCGCCTTGGCTTTTCTCGTCGTCATTTCTTTGTTCTCGGCTTATAGATGGGTTCAATTTTCATACCTTTCATGTGTATCACACCGTATGGCCACTATACATGTAATGGATTTGAAATTTCATGATTCTTATTGCTCCAACAAAATCTAATATACTAGCACTCTCGGACAATTGAGGAAGACAAGTAAACGGCTTTCTGTTTCTTGTCATTACAATACCTACTTTTGACATTCCTGGTTTTCTCTACTGTATCATTCATCTCGTATACACAATGCCAAATCTAATCTTTCAAAGCTTCTAAAATCTTTATTGGTGCTCAAAAAAGAAAGTTTCCTCTGGATCTTGGGGGAGACAAGCCATGCAGGAAATCTAATTTCATCCATTTGGCCTGGATGGTCAGAACAGCTCTCACGAAGGGGATGCAATCTCAAGCATTTCTCATTAAAATGTCAACAACAGCATACCATTTGACCACAACACTGTACAAGTACGATAAAAACCTCAACTTCTAATTATTTAAAGAAGTAGTTCACTTCAAAATAAGCCCCCATTGACTTTCCAAATTACTATGGGGGCTTATTTTGAAGTGAACTATTAAATAAAAATGTAATATTCAGGTTGCTGTTGGCTATGAAACTCCAATCTCTGTGTAAACTGGGGTGAAATCGTTCGTGAGCTGTAAAAATGTCCTTCAAGCAGTGCGCTTGCTATATTAATAGTGAATGTGTTGAGACAGAACACAATCTCCAATCAACACCAACATAAGTGAGATTCACTGAGAGCCTCAATCATCAAAGCCAAATCACCAATTTCAGTCTAAGAAAGAACAGTAACCCACAATGAGACAAGAAACCTCTCACTAATAATAAAACTATAACACACTTCATATTCAGCATCCCACACGCACAATCAGTTGAGCTCAGGTGGGAATTCACCCCTCAGTAATAAGTCCACCTACACGACTGACGCCTCTTACACTGATGACGGCGGGCATATAATCAGACTGACATGAGCTCTCTGATTGTTCATTAAACTCAGACTAATGAGTAAGAGTCTACTCTTTAGTCCTGTATTACAGACATCAGTCACATCTTCCGTCATCACTTCAGAAACAAATGGAACCAAATACCTTTTGGGTGGATGTACATGTAAGAACAGGTTAGATCAGGGGCTATTATGGACACAAATTGCATTTAAAGGGATAGTTCACCCAAAATTTCAATTCTGTCATCGTTTACTCATCCTCAGGTCTCCCTTTGTGTTTGGCATATACATATCTATATATGTTTGGAACAACCTGAGGGTGAGAAAATGATGAGCAAGTAATTTATGTCAAAAAGAATACCCAGCAAAAAAGTATGAGCCATTATTTATTTAACCTCATGTCCTTCAAAACCTGTATATGCTCTTTCTTTTATGGAACACGATGGATGATATTTTGAGAAATGTCTCTGGTTTTGTGTCCATAGGATGGAAGTCAATTGGGGTCCGGTGTTCTTCGGTTGCCAACATGTTCTTCTAAAGTAAGAAAGTCATCCAGGTTTGGAATGACATGAGGGTGAGTAAATGATGAAATAATTTTCACTTTCTGTGTCACATTAGATGAACCATAATGTAAAATGAAAATATTGATTATAGGGTTTATTGAACATCAATTAAAAACGTCACTTAAAAAACGCCCAGTTATAAATAATGTGCTACTGTAGCAGTCACCATCTGAGATTAAACTAACCCACATCCAACACCACTGTACAACATCCATCCACCTGAGATTTCTATTCAGGCCAAACGCCTCCAAAACCGATGTGAAGCATCTCTACGGGTGACCCAGAGGTCAGATTGAAGCTCCTACACCCATCAATTCTCCCAAACCACCGCTAATCAATATTCCGCATCCTGTAAAACAATTCCCAAACAGTATCGTTACGGTTTTCTGGAAGCAGGTTGCAGCGCTATATCTGGGTGACATACTTGGCAGAGGGGGAGGGTAAGAGTAGACACAGGCTCCTCGTGCCCAGCACAGAGGGAAGGGGCTGCACCCGCTGCTCTCCATCCGCCGGCCTCCTCTCTCGTATCTCTCCCGGGCCCAGCGGCTCTTTTACTCCCTGACACGGTCATAGGGAGCAGGGGGTGACCCCGGCCCTCTGAAACGCACTTTGACCGGGCCACCAGGAACGGCTTTTAGAGGTAAGAGGTAGGTGGCATGAAGTCAAAGAATTGTCCGGTCAGATGCGACGTGCCAAAGACTAAAACGATCCACATGGATGTCCGGTTATGTGAATAAAATGCAAGGCGTGTTGCTCTTTCCCTCCAAAGCGCTCTTTAAAACCCATTAACGTACACCAACAAGGGCGGTGAAACAGATCTTAAAGTGACAAGGAAATCCCAAAGTAATCCAGAGGAGGACTGCAGCAGCGGAGGCTGGAACAAAAGCAAAAATGTCAGGCAGAATAATCCTCAAACATTTAAACGTTTCCTTTCAGCAGCCGTTCTGAAGTTCATCCAGATCAGAAGATTTCGAGACGCTGCGGCGACTGCGTGCATGTGTGTGAGATTCTCGCAAACTGGAATGGGAGTGTGAGAGGAAGGGATGGGAGAGAGAGAGTTTCTACTTACTGGGAGAGCGAGCGAATCAGGCCAGATGAAATAAGAGGAGGGGCATCTGTTCAATATGCTAATGAGCCCTGTGAAACCGACTGCCATTTGCTGATCCGCTCATGTTTACAGAGCACAGGCTGCCAGGCCAAAAGAAGTGGCCGATCAGGTTTAACTAGGGTCAGGGTTTGACTGGTATTATTCAGCTGGGCGGTCCACCTTCTGTTTACATTCTCAGGATTGCGCAGCATATTTAAATACAAAGCAGTACTGTTTGTAAGGATTACTAATCACTTTACGAATAAGGGTAGACCACATGTAATATGCATCACTAAGAGGACTCTTAAGGACATCTGTGGGAACACTGGTGGAACGTCCGATGAGCACCTGACAAAGTGAGAACAGGCTGAAGGAAGGAAGTGTGTTTCCTGTTTTTTCTGACCAGTGGCCAAGCTTTCAGTACACACTAAAAACATAAATAAACTATGAAACCGCACTTAAGTGGTGTGGATTGTATGCATTTTCATCAATAAGTGTATTACAAAGCTCTCTGTAATAGTTGATTCTATTTGGTCCAACAGAGAGCATTACCTTCTCAAGGTATTTCATTTATTTGCATCATACATTTTTAGGGGGATGGATGTTTCAGCGTCCAACAGAGAGGACACTAAAACATCCATCCCCAAAAAATGCATGATACGATGAAACAAATACCTAGAGAAGGTTTGTGCTCTGTTGGACCGTGCCATATTTCAATACAGCAATGTTTTGTAAATATGCATATCCCAATTATGACACAGAGGATGCAGTGGTAATTCTTTAAAATTGTGATACTTCTAGTAAAAAGATAGGACAGGGCTTGGTTTTGTCCATTTAGGAAATGATTGGATTGTTGGAGTTAGGAAACCTGGCCATTGGACAGTCAGGATAGTCCCGACCCCAGATCTAGACATACGTCATACAGAGAAGAAAGGTCATTTTAGAGGGTAAGTCAATGTTATTTAATAAAAAATTATCCAAGCACATGGAAAAAATTATTTCATAGCTGACAGGAACGTCATATCATCTTCATATTACATATTACATTTTTATATAAATCATTACTTAGGGTCACCCTTCATGTTTGTCTGGGTTTTGAAAATGTTTCTCCAAAGAACAGTATTAACAAAAGTATCACAAAGTAGAGTTTCGGAAATGGTGGTTGCTAATGATTTTTTTATAATAAACACTAAAAATACCATAAACATAACAATTGTCATTAAATCTTTATTATGTGCTGGTAATTATGTACAAACTCACACTACAGTATATACTACATTAACCATAAGTGACCAAAAGCCCTCCATATTGTCGCATATTTAAGTACCGAAATGAAAGTGTGCACTATAGTGCCTTATTATATGTACATTTTATTTATACATGTATATAACACTACCTCTACTTCCTACATTATCCATTTGCACAAGTGTACATACAATCTGTTAATATATATATTTTACTATATACTACCCTGTACAATGTCTCTTATATGTTATTATCCCCCATTTTCTGTACAATAGTCTTTTTATTTTATATATGCATATTTTAGAATCTTTTAGACTGTAAATCTTATTTTATTGTATTGTCATTGTGTTGAATGTCTGTACTAGAAGCTTCCAACACTAAAGAACATTTCTTGTGTATGCAAGCACACTTGGCAATAAAGCTCTTCTGATTCTGATTCTGGAAGAAGATGAAAAGATGCTGACCACTTCTACAAGGGTAAATACAAGAAATCCTTCAGTACGACAGGCAAAGGTCGATACATCCAGCATAAGGAGAACCATTACATCAGCAGCAATATACTGAAACATCATTTTGCCTTCACCCCAATACACCAGTTACTTTAGTAATTTTGCAAGCCGTAAACCAGAAAAAAATGTGCTGTTATTTAAGTTTTACCTTCTCATGCTTGCCAGAGATATTTATTTTAATTCCAAGCACTCGTTCCCTATAGAGAGGGCGAACAGGTTATTTCCTGCTATACTAACTGCATTCTCAAATATCAGCTAATAGGCCCCATTTTGTGCTTTATAATGGCCTCTATAGATGCGATACAGACACACAGGAACCCTGCTGTCTAAAAAAAGGCCCTCTCTCACACCAGCGGTAATGCCCTTGGCAGCGGAAAGGGTAATCAGCTGATTGGTTGGACATTGGATAACCCAGTTCCTGAAACTATGAATGAACTGTAAATGCAGCAGTAACACACACCTGAACAACAGGAGACACACATTTAGACCAACCTAAGATTCCTCCTCACCATGATAATATATAATATTACAGCTGGTGTTTTATTAAACATATGCGGTTTTAGCATGAAATGCACTTTTACATAAATTAATAATACATCAAATGAGAAAAAACTGAGGGGATATTCAAATTCAGCTCTTTTGTCATATGGGTAGCCCAATGGGGGTTGACCGGCTTTGGAACAGAATGTACTGATCTGCTTTATAGAACAGTACACGATCTGCCCAATTTACAGTCTGTGAGGGGTGAATTAAGGTTAGACTGACACTTCGGCCAGTCCGTATGAAATCCATTGCAGAGATAAGAGGAGAAAGGGTTATCTTACCTGCATAATATGATATCCTTGAAATATCTGGAAAAAAAAAGAGAATACGTAAGAAATCGCACATTTGGAGAAAATCTGTGATCCTCATTACAAGAGTGATGCTAAAGAACCTTTGGGTGTTGTGTGTTTTGGAAGGCAATGTGAGTGTAGAGGGCCCTCTAGCTGTCACCTATTCTGCTAATCTAGTAGATAGTCAAGTCAACGACTACAGTGAGCCCTAGACATTGCGTATGGCAATTTATTAGTAGATTTGGAATAACCAAATTGAGACTGTGTGCATTGCCACAAAATGTTTTTTCTTTGACTTCAGAGATGATTGACTCAGAAACCTGGACATTTGACTATAAGCAACCATAGTCGAAAATGGCTTTATGTAAATATAGATTTGTAGATATCACAGTGATGCCATAGAAGAACAATTTTGGGTTCCACAAAGAACCATTCGATCAAAGGTTCTTAAAAGAACCAGAGATCTGTAGAACCTTTTTTTGCCACAAAGAACCTTTTGTGAAATAGAAAGGTTCTTTGGATGTTAAAGTTCTCTATGGAACCATTTAGACAAAAAGGGTTCTTCTTTGGCTTCGTGAAGCACCTTTATTTTTAAAACTGTAATCAAAATTTTGATCTAAATCCAAAAAACTCAAGGCCACTCCACTCTGAGCCAAATGAAACCCTCCACATTAAAAATGCCAATTCAATTTCCAAAAATTGGCTTTTAGAAAAGAATGACTTAACATTTCAAATTTTCTGGACTAGAAAGACCATAGAAACTCATTCAAAAGCTAATTATGCATGAAACACTAAATCACTTTTCACATTTATCTGAATGATGCCGAATATCACTGCACTTTAAATGGCATACTGCTATTTAGCACACCACACTGCGTACCAAAAGACACCATGCAAAAGGTGACAAGACTTTGCATTTTCCGTTCATGATGGATCGTGTTTTGTATAAGCATTGCTTTTAATTGAAAGGTCATCATTGTGATATTCTAGTACAGAACTATGCCCTTTTATTTTTTAGCACTGGCTGCCAAGCTTCATTCTTCCATCCAAACTACGTTTGGCTTTAGAGTTCATGCCAGAGAGATCCAGCTTTCCTGTAGCCAGTGGTTAGAGCATGGCTTTAGCAACGCCAAGGTCATGGGTTCGATCCCAGGGATTACACATACTCAGATACAAATGTATAATAGAATGCAATGCAAATCGATTTGGATAAAAGCGTCTGCCAAATACATAAATATATGCAAATGTAAATACAGCTATCAACAACCAAATCCATCTAAACCTCTCGCTGAGAAAAACAGATGCCAAAAATATACAGAAATCATCATGCCATAAATCAAGACACGAGAATATCACAAACTGTCGGATATAATCCCAAGCGGGGAGGCGTGTGATGTGTATCCTGATGTACAGTATGCCGAGTCTCGGTAGCTCCAGGCCTAATGGTGAGACTGACGGGTACCACCAAAAGAGTGAAATGTTTCATTCACATCATCTTTTGAATGATTCATCACTAACCAGTGAGAGGATTCAATTCTCAAGACTGTCAATCAAACCACAGTGATGTTTATCTCAATAGCAATAACACTGAAATAAATTAAGGACATAACCAGGTATTACCAGCTCAAGGTATCAAGTTGGTTTGTGTAACGTGGTAGCTGGCTTGGAAAAAGGTGGTCCACTTGATCGAGATAATTTACAAAGTCAACTTCAAGACCGGCTGACATTAGAAGCTGAACTGAGCTGGATTTATTTCTTTGCATACCACACAGGGATTCAAAAGGATCACTAGTGTCGATATGTAAATGATGCTTTTATTGCTTAGAGAATAACAGCCAAATAATCGCCCACGAGTTAGATTTGGCCCATCTCTAGTCTGTTGTTATTCAGAAATGATTTCAATGAAATGTGTAAAGGACAGAGATGAGAGGGCTGACTGCTTCCAACAGTATCTACAAAAGTCATCCATCAGTGCAGGACCTTCACAAAGCACCACACAAAATCAATCACCCATATTTGCCTCTTATCTCCCCTCCCAGCAGCCACACAGCTGGGCCTGTGAGACTCCCATGAAAACTCATCACCATGGTGCTGACTGACAGAGCCTGACCTGAGACCAGTTTCAGGTAAAGATTTGGCAAAAAGGTCCCGATTATAAATCAATGGGAAATGGCAGGGAATAACTACTGCATCTATAAATTGTATTAACAGCATAAATAATTGCCTGCCATTCCTTGGATGATGTGATATCTACAGGGACTATATCACCCCAAAAATTTTCAAATGACTGATTTCTCCATAACAACAAGTCCATCAGAAAATGTGTCATTGCTGTTCTAAGTGGTGACCCTGTCGGTCTGCAATATAATAATATGAAGCCTGTTAGGGGTGCAGGCCTCTGTCAATCAATAGTAATAATAACAGGAAGAAATGTCATCATGTCACATTTATGGACTAAAAGTAGCCTGGAATAATTCTTCTAATGAATAGCCCTGAGGACGTTGGAGACAGACCCTGAAGCCTGGCTGACTTGAATAAATCCACATTCCACTCATCCAGTGTTAGCCTAATAATATACACCTGACAAAATGTGATTCTAGTGCTCGAGTGGGTTGCGCTTGGGTTCGTCCGGTCAGGTAGAAGTAACGGAATCAGATTTTTCTTTCCGTGCTTAAGCTTTTTGTACTGCTGGGTCGAGTCATGGGACCATACAAAGTATTCATCCATGCAAACAAAATCTCTCTCCACGCTATAGCCAACACTGAGTCAACATCTGTCAATCCATATCAGATTACAAAATTGACAGTGGAAAAAAGATTTGGATTTTAGTAAACATTGAATGCGATTCGATAGACGCGAACAAAAAAGATGATTAAACACTAGCGAATCAAAAGTTTAAACAGTAAGCTATCAATAGTGTCGCTCGGACCAACCACAAAGATGCAAGAAAAAGCTAGTTTGGTTACTGAATAAAATATATTTACAAGTAATTTAAATAGTTTCAATGCATCTTTATTCTGTATTGAATAGTAAATGTAATAACGTAAAAATATTGTAAACATAATGTATAGTTTAAAAACGTTATATCATTCTAAAACTAAATTCTGTTATTATTTAGTCACCCGCTGTGACTAATTCTTCTTCAGAATACAAAAATACAAAAAGCATGTACAGACATTCATTTATTTAGCATCTTTGTTTTCAACACACTGTTTGCTTTCTCCAGACCTGTTTGACTTTCCTTTTTTTGCTGTTATGTTTTCACAAAATTAAAAAAATTCTGCAAAAGACATAATTTTCATTTTCAAGAGAACTATTCCTTTAAGGTAAGAGCAACATTCACAATTCCTGCCCGGTGGATCATTCCAATACCGGTAGTAGACACAAAAGCTATGTTGAGACTTGTCAAATACACAGGAATTTGTTCTTAACAAAATGTTGCAATGCATAACACATCCTACATATGGTGAATGACAGAAATCATAAAGATAAACAACATTCCCGACAATAAAGAATATAAACAAACAATTCAAAAGAGGACAAGCGTGAAGATGTTTTCATCACATACTTAAACAAAAATAATAAAAAGCAACCTTTGTACTTTTAATAACACAGCAAACATGACTTTACTGTACACTTAAGCACTTCCGTTTTGTGTCAGAGGACAGATTTGAGGTTGACAGGAAATACAGCACCAAATAAAAACATAGCCTGAAGCACAGCTCTGCACCAAGCCAAGCCTCCCGGAGTTCTTCCGATCACATTTGCATTGGAAATACGAAATAAGGCTCGGTGTGGCCCTCCTACACCCTAAAAGCTGAGAAAATGTCCTTCGTTTATAGATGATCTCATATGTGACTACAACATGCACCAGTGTTTTCAATTTTGAGATGAGTCACCTGGATGAGTTTTTAAACGTGACGTGAGCTCTCACTACACTACGCTGCCTGTTATAAACCATCTTCTGTTGAAATAATGAATGATTTCCATCACACAATGCCCTCTGTGATTAATGTCAGCAGCACTGAAGCATAAACCCACATACCTGCACTGGCACAACTTAGAAAACTCCAGAACTGCATGGTGTATATCCATGTACCAGAACGGGTGAGGCTGTTTCCTCCGCGAGCTCTACCTGTGCTAATGACGTAACGCTAGAGAATACCTGCAAAGGTGCGCGCACGCGTATAGAAGCCCCGCCCTCAACCTGGCGCTGCGCTGATTCGCCAAACCAGAAAATTACGCGAGAGCCCAAAAATAAGAAATACGTGTACATTATTATTTCGAAAGTATATACTGGATCTGTAGTTTCGTGAAAGAGAGTTACATTTCCATTCATAGCAAATACATAACGTGCTACTTTGATGGCAAACAACCAATTGGTTTTAAAACTCGACCCCCATGCGTAGTCGAACTATCACCTCAAGCAGGTGACTAGCCTCCGACAATCACAGATGTGGTCGGTACTTCGGAGACGTTATGATACATAAATTCGGGAGAACTATTCATAGGCAGATATTATTACTATAAAAAGCGTGCCCGCGCATTTAACTCGTTTCATTGTCTCTTGTTATTGTTTTCAGCTCACCATGTGAACAGAAACAGCTAGCGGTCTGACAACAATACAGCCTTCAACACAACACGTTGAACTCAACATAAACGTGCACCGATGGTCATACTTTGTAAGGGTATCACGGCTACTAAACATACAGGTTGAGGTTAAACGTGACCCGAGTCAATAAGGAAGAAAACATAAGGAATGGCTTGAGATTATGGAGTATGGTCTCTTTCGCATTGACCCGGGCACTCCGTCCTGCAAAACCTTGGAGGTTTGACTCATATCATAATGATACAGGAATCCTAACAACGCTGCCATACAACAACACGCCTCGCATTCATAATCTAAGGCACAACATGTCAGATTGGCCCAGGAAAGCCCACTCCCCTGGTCCAACTATAGATAAGAAAACCTAACGCTATGCTACCAGGCTAACACAGTTATTGCAATTATTGTTTCATACCGAAAATGTGCACCGTTAACACAGAACGATATTTACCGTATTCTGCTCATCAGCTGTTGCAAAGACCGCTCCCTCCTGACAAACACCCTTTATTCCGCACTGATAGGTTTGGGGTTGAAGCCTGTGTTCGCGCTGCCTGTGGGTCGCTCAGGCTCCGTGGGGTCTGTAGTGGATTTGAAGCCGGAATCCTCCCTCTTGCTCTCCCTCGCGCTGCTGCTGGGAGTGATGTCCGTTCGTGAATGAATTCGGTTGAACTGATTCGATCGAACCGATTCACAAAGCGTTTTCATTCACTGCTGTGAAAGGGCTATTTAAAGGGATGACGCCAAATAATAAATCAATAATGGTCATAAATAGTCAATAAAACAACGCCAATTTTGCCTTTTACAGCGATAGTTCAGCCCAGAAATAAAAATTCAGTCATCATTTACTCACCCTCTTCTCAAATCAAAGCTGAATGACTTTCGTCTGCCAAAACACAAGATGATATTTTGAAGGATATTGGTAAGCAAACAATGGCGAACAAAATTGTTAAATGTGCAAAACGTTATTGGAGCGTCCAATTCAAGTTCCACTGGACCTCACATGTGATGCCAAACGCAAACATTAAATACACTGTATTCTAAAACACAATAAAATCAGGACGTTACCAAATATTTGACTACTTTTTGAAGTGTGTGACTAAACGAACCAATTCATTTAAACAAACCGTCCGTGCGAACGAATCGGTTCTTCCAACCCTGCCTGCTGCAGTTCGGTCGCTCCAACATGGCTGACACACTGGCGGTCCGGTGCTGGGTTACGAGAGCCTGTACGATACACTGTAAACCCGTTTATCAGGTGGTCATCAAAAAATAAAGTGCAGTTAAGAATGAGTCATGTTCCACCAACACAAGTTAAACAATTGAGACTTCATCTTAGTGACTTAGGTATTAAAAAAAACAATGATTTTGTCGTTTTCTAACTAAACTAATATAGGTTATATGTTAATATATTGTAAATGCTAATGAAGGTGGTTGATTAGGAAATGATGCCACCAACAGGGCACATTTACTGCATCACACCCTGTTGACGACGACATAAAACAAAACACTTGTGTAGTTGTCAAGTGTTTCCAAAAATGTACCCAGAAATATATTCAAAACCAGAACTTGTATGAAGTCTGTTTTTTCTTACACAGAAATGCATTATTCTCTAATGTGTGCTGCACGCCTACACACACTGTACACTCCAGAGACTTCAGGAGGATGGATGTGTGCTGGCTTTGTCCTCCACACACATCCCCAAAATTCCTTCCAATGACGTCTGACAGTTGGACGGCTGACCCCGGGGTCAGAGTGTTAAACTTCAGCCAATGGCTGCTCTCTGCATGGGCGGGAAAAATTCAGCCCAGGGCCCCTTCCTCAAACACCTCCAAAGCAAGAGATCTGATCTAGAATCAGCTCAACATGTTCAGTAAGTATTATTTGAATAATAAATACCGACTCACATCAGCATGTTATTGTAGGGTGTGACAGAAAGCATTAGCACCTCTGTTTTCAAGAAAGTTGCCAACGTTTACTAGCCACAAAGAAATGATGCGCAGATCATAAAAATGTGACAAAATTCATCTTGGATCTTTTTACCCTTTACATTTTCAAACCGAGAGATTTTATGACGATAAAATTGCTCACTTTCCCATCATTATCATTATCCCCCAAAATATGTCAAGTATTCATTTATCGTAGCATTGCTTGTACGGATTTAAATGTAATCTAGTTATAATATATTACAAAAGTCATATGTGTCTGGACAAAATGATTTAATTACTTTATTAAAGTAGGTTTAAATATCATTTTACATGTAAAAGCACAAAGAAACTAATTCTCACTGAGGTTAAGAGATTTAAGCGTGAAAGGGATAATGTTCCTAAACATGTGCTTCATTCTACTTTATATGATTTTTTATTTATTTAACTGAAACATCTGAAATAAATAAATGAAAACATCTATCCCTACACAGAAGAGCACTTTCTTCGTACCACAGAAGCCGCTCCAAAGGCACCACAAGGATTGCCATACTGTTACACAAAATACTCAATATGGCTGTCATCCATCCTCGACCAGTGCTGGTAAATGGACCTCAACTCTTTGATCTGGGGCTTTTCAGGAAATTGTGAGCATGTCAGTGCCGCAAACCTCACCCAATTCTATATTCTGCTATTTCAGAACAAGAAAGGTTTTCAAAGGGCTGCTAATTTTATACGAAAATTGTTATTTATATTCTACAGCCACAAGGCTTAAAACCTTACTTATACACAGTGCAGCACACTGCGATATATTTACACAGTGACTGTTCGGATGAACATTCCAATTTTAAGCGTTTAAGAGCATCTAATGCTGCGCTATTTATACAAAAAACCCCAAGCTTTAAAGCTTCTGGTTATTTCCACATAATTTGACATGCAGTTTTTCCAGTTTTCACACATCAGTGCAAAGGAAAGGTTAACTTCCGTCAAAACCAGTACCAGCAGCCTAATAGAGGTCACATGACACATTTAAAGGCCAATGTATGTGTATGTGATTCATTAAATTAGACGTTAACAGTAAGACGGAGTATTAAAGATTTGATACACCAAAAGTAAGCATTGTGTGACTAAAACCTGAAAAATTCTCTCTTTCAAGATAACCTTTTCTGAAACAAATCCAAATTCAAAACAGATTTTCATTATGCACATACCGTATAAGCACAGTTTTTCTAGAAACCTTTTTGCTTGGGACAATGTATCTACTTGCAAGTGGCACATTAAAAATATGCATCAGCTGTTTCAATCGACTCTCCAGATGGCAATTTTGCCATCAAGCCTCGCAGAACCACTGAGAACATATCGGTCCTCTGCTGAGACGAGCGTTCGTACGCAGTCTTCATGGGCTTCAAGCTCTTTCTCAACCACCAGGCTCTCCGAGTCCAACACAAAGATCTTCCCCACAACCTTGCTAAGACCAGTCACACCACTGCTACACCCAATCCAGATCTAAAGACAGAAAGAGCCGTCAGATTTCAGTGTTCTACGATGCTCTTAAAGTCATAGCCTGTGTGAAATCGTATGCCTCCAGTAATGTAGGAAAGCGCAACACACTGAATACCTGATCCTTCACCCTGATCATACAGGTGACCCTACAGCAGTCAGGGAGTGTGACCCGTATGGGTGGTTTTGTTGGGTCAGAGGAGTCAAATATACACAGCTCTGCTGAGTCTGTGAAACTTGTCCAGATCTGTTTTCTCTAAAAAATACAAACAAGAGCAATATTTTGTCTGGTTATCTGAGAACATCGTAATTTAGTCTATTTCAATATAATTTGTTATATATTCAATAACACTTTATAATCAATTTTATTAATATGGATCATCTTACAATATTATATTCTATAAGGTTAAACAAAAACATTGTTTTTATATTAATTAACAGATGATTTAATATTCTCATAATAGACAGTAATGTATTCAATAATTATTTCTTAAAGAATGCTATGTTTTATATTTGCCACACTTTAGTGTCCTTACACACCCACAGATATCTTACTGCAACCTTGGCCGTACATAGAAATCAAATGGTATGACTTTACAATAAAACTCTGGATTCTAAATGCTTCTAAGTAAATGCATCTGATATGAACCTCCATGTGCAGTGTGATCCTGCTGAAGTCACTGGCTTTTGTTTTTACATCTAGGAGAGAAATCTTACGAAGCAGACATCCATTCTGTCTCAGCTCCATCACACAATCCCTGGCACCTTCACAAATGAAAAAAACGTAATTAAAGTTTAGCCATCCATTGTCGATTGATCTTTGCATATATATATGTATTCAATATATTTCTATAGGTTTCTGTATGGCATAAGCCATGTGTATGAGTTTAAAGTTAAAATTCGATGTTTAGTAAGTATGAGTGTTGGATATACTTTAGTAGCATTAAGACAAACTTACAACACCATACAGTGTCGTGGACTTGAATGGACTGTAATCTGTCACAGGTCAGATGAACCCATCTCTTCACCCTCAGAGAGGGTACGTCCCAGACGATGACAGTGCCATCTGCACTACAGGAATACACCTGCGCATGGCTTCAGGAACACACAATGACGTTTCTTTATTGTTTATTATCTCCATACAGTTGGCAAACACACAGAAAATATTACAATGCTGCCACCTGCTGGTGGGTTTAAAAACGTATTTCTCTTTCTATTGTATTTTTGGATGAAATTAAATCTAGCATTGTTCAAAGAGCTAGTGGGTTCAATATTTCGTTTTTTTTTCTATTTAATTATTAGTTAGTGCCCAGAGCAATGTGATCACAATGAGGGAGGACCACACTAATCTGACCCCTGCCAGGATATTGAGGTTAGGCCAAATAAACGTGGCTACTATCCAATGTTCACCTGGGTCTGTGGCTCTCAGTTTCTCCAGGGCGAAATCGGTGACCTCGCCGCGGTGCTCCGTCAGCTGTTTGTGACACAGCATACTGCGAGTGTTGATTATGTAAATGACAGAGTCCTGAGAACCAATCCACAACTGCTCCTGGTCCAATCCCATCATGCAGTTCTGGGTACAAAAACACAGCTAGTTTAAATCTGTAATGAGATCTATGGGTAGTTTCCCGGACAGGGATTAGACTAGTCCTAGACTAAAATAAGTGTAAGAGCTGTCCTGAAAAATACATCAGTGACCGTCTCAAAATTAATGTTTTTTGTAAGGCATGTTTGTTTAAACTACTTACATTTTCCAAATAAACTAAGGCCTAGTCCTGGTTAAAAATAATCCCAGTCCTGAAAACCGCCCCCTAGAGTTTAACGTTACAAGATCCAATCCACAATATGGCATGATAAACTGTATACTTTAAAGCTGCAGACCAAAAAGCAACCCAATCTGGTTACACTCCAACAGGTGAAAAGCTTATTTGTTCCTACAGGAGCCCAACATCACAAAACACATTCATATTTCTTAGTCCTGTGGAAATTTTACATTGCTCTCGATTGCTCAATTTATATCAGCATCATCAGTCTACCAGTATCTTGAATGCGTCTTACCAGTTGAGAATCTCCTAATTCAATGCAGTTTTGCAGCAGGGACCAACTAACAGCATCAAACACAACCACTTTCCCACAGCTGAGAGCACACCAGAGCTTAGGGTTCCCATCCAGATCAGCAGATAAAGTTAGCTGTCCTTTACAGAGAATAAAAAAGTGCAAATTTAACAATTGGTAAAAGTCTGTATTCAAGGCTGTGTTGAACAGTTCTGTACAAGTGGCCAAAAGTGATGTCCAACATTAAAAGATTGTTGTCTTTGTCTTTTAGTCAATACAATATTAAAGATGTGTTGCACACTTTTTCTATGCATCATGTGTAGTTGTGCTTGGAATGTAAACTAAAGCTCAGCTTTGAGAAGAAGTTAAGGAGTCTTGGCAAAATATTACACACAACAAGCTTATTGAAGGGAAATGGCTGCTGTAGTGAAAAAAAAGAAAGGATCAAAAACATTAATAACTGATAAAACTGTAGTCAATATATGCTTTATTCCTGTGAGCTTTTTGTTTTCCAATGCATGTATATTAAATATATTAAAAAATATATATATATAAAAAATATATTAAAATGTGCTGTAGTTTGACTCTTATTGTTTTCCAAATAAATAACTTAATAAAGGGTTGTATTTTCCTCATATGCATGGTTTATTCAAGCCTGAGTGAGCATCAAAAGCAAATCCTGCACATGCTGTATATGGCCTCCGGACATCACTTTATTTTAACTCTACTGTACATGCTACTATAAATAAAAATGTGCTCGGATGCATTTAGGTGTACGGTAAAACCGGGATTCAAACCAATCTGTTCTTTTATTCAGAATATTCCCTGTTTATGACAACACATTGATTTCAACATGAAGATTCCACTTGCAAAAATAAAGTCCACTACCAGGAATTGTAATATTTGTTCAACACATAATTCAATTTAAATGTTACATCATCCTTATTGAGGTATAAATAAAGAGTTATTTAAATGCTTTCCAGTGAGACGTCTGGGTCAAATCTTTTTAGTGCCTCCCTTGTCCCCTTGTTTTTAAAACGCTTCCTTTTATTACCGTCATGTGACGTTGCCGAATAACGTCAATACGACCCAAAACAACTCAACCTGTTAAAAACTTTCAACACATTTTTTCATTGTCCAGTGTGTGGGGCAAATACAATGTCTTGTATAGACACTCTAGTTGTAGTAGGGTCATTTCACAAGTGTGCTTTCACAAGGGACCCAAATGTGCAAATAAAAGTCCCATCCCCATTATTTTTATCCATTATCAGTGTGATAAACAGAAACAAAACTCCCATAAAAATCGGACAGAGACCACCTCTGATTATTCAGGTCTGAACCACTAGGTTTTGAATCAAATGCTCTTAACACACATTCAATGATATGATTCAATACAGTAAGTATAAAAAAACTCTTTGGAATAACCATTTATACAACCAAAATATCCCTGTATGCAGACCTGGAGTGTAAAGCAAAACGTCAACAGACTGAAGGCTCCTCATGTTCTGAGATGGATTAATCTTGTGCTTCAGTGTCTCCGCTGTGGGTTTGGGAATAATCATGGGAGCTGTGGGAACAAAGACAAGAGATAAAGCGTGTTATGGCTATCTTCATATATATCAAATGAAAACCCAGACAGGACACATAACAGACTTAAACACACCTTCATGGCGTAACCTTTCATAATATGCAAGTTTGGAGGCAGCAAGAATGGGTTTCTGTATCTGTAAGCAGCTCACCACTGCATCCATGAGCAGGACATTAGTCAGAGCCTGTTCCACATACTGAGGGTCCTGAAAAAGAGAAGAGGGTGTTTTAAAAACACAAAAACAGCATTTACTGTATCCACTATGGGCTGGTCTCACCGACATGGCTTAAAACTAGTCCTAGACTAAAATCTGTTAGATCTGTCTAAACTGAAAACTGCTTGCACTGACATATCTTAAAACACATCAGTGCTATTGTTTTGTCTAACATTTACTTTAATCTAGGACTAGTTTTAAGCCCTGTGAGTCACAGACATGTTTGTGCATGTGTGCAAAAACTGAATGTATCCATCTACAATAGTCACGATGTATGATACAGCATTCCAAAGCCGTGTGCTCTTGGTTTTGATATTAGAAAGGAAAAGTCATTAAGCAGCATATCCAAAGACAATAAATATCATATTAATAATATCATCAAGATTCTTCATGTTACAGCACAGGTAACTTGTACCTTATGGTTGTCTGCCATTATTCTCCCAGCCCACATCTCCTTGACCATCAGGCTCCACAGTTCACACTCGGATTTTAAATTAGCCTCAAATATCTCTTTCTTCAGTCTGTTCTTGATCTTCAGAGACGGGATCCTCAACAGCAGGAATGGAGCGGCAGAGATCTTCACTTCCTGTCAGGGTAACAAGATTCATCTGACTACCACCAAACACCAACATTGGGATGCAACAACTTGTACCGGCATAAAGTTGCAAACCTCAATGTCTCTGAACTTGGTGATCTCGACATAACCCGGCCTGCCTGTGGTCAACAGGAAGAGTCTCTTCTGGGTCATGGCAATTTTACCAACGCCGTAACTGGATTTCACAGAGCTGGAGAGCTTGTACACACACTCTCTGCCGTCTAAATGTTCCATCACCTCATCAGGTAGGTGAAGATCTTGTGCCTCCGCCTCCGTTTCCTTCCAGAAAGTGTAAAACACACGGAACATCTCCGGGTCTATTTGTTTTTGCTCACCTGAGAAAGCCAAAGGAATCAATACAAATTTAGGAAAAGTACAAATTAAACAGGATCCATGCTGTGGTAAAGAAGACCTACCGACAGCGAGAGCCTCGAACAATCTCTGGATGGTGGCCACATCCCGTACAATCCCAGATTCCTGAGTGCACTTCACAAACTCCTCCAGATGCATTGGACTCTTAGGAAGCTTGAACTTCTTCACGCGACCATCTGATTCCACATGCTCGCTCTTATCATTGTTCTTCACTTTAGAGATAAGCCACCTAAGCTCCGATCTCCTCTCTGCTTGGGCTTTCTCCTCCATCTGCAGGGAGTCCACCAGCACCCTAACCAGCTCCTCTGGAAAGATCTCCATATCTGTTTTGTATAGGTTCTGGAAGTCACTGAGGGCATCCAAGCGCTTCGAGTTCAGCATGTTGACAAGGCCGCGCAGGTAATAGTACCTGGCCAGCAGGTTGGAGTCATGGGGCGGGGTGGCTGAGATGGCTTTGTTCAGCTGGAGGACGAGATCTCCAAAGTAATGACACACGTGGGGGTAGCTCAAGGGAGGAGGGAAATCGATCAGTTTGAACATCTTGACAGGTTTAGTTGGAATATTTAGAGCTTTGGGGAAAAAAAAGATTTGCAAGGAAAATCTGCTGAAATTATTTTTTCCAAACAGAAGAATATACTGTATTTCTCTTACGTATTTCAGGAATGATCTTAGTTGGAGACATGTGTCTGAGGACACTCGGGTGAGTCTCTTCGCCCAGGTTAGGGAGACTCGTGCCAAGACGTTTATTCAGACCGGTGTCTGGCCGATCATTTTTCTGAGCCATCTCCTTGACGGTGCGTCTGCGAGAGAAATCCAATGATGCTTTCCATCTGCTCAACAAATAAATAAATGCTAAATAAGTAAATAAGTTACTTTAATAATACTTTCTATTTAACATCAAATATAGCACGGAAAAATTCAGAAGTGGTAAACATATAGTATTTAATCTCAACATACTTTTGGTCTTCTGTCCGAGTGCTCTGCTCCATTCTGGTAAATGTATCCAACTTTCCATTCAAACGGTCTTTTAAGAACGAGTGGAAAAGGTGTGTTTCCAGGACCTGTCATGACAAAAAGCCATCAGTCGTATAGTTTGGTCAGAAACAAGCCATTTTATAAACCAGAGGGTCACCTTTTTATAAAACGGTTGGTCTCCTGGTTCCCTGGACTTCAGAAATTCATCCGTGTTAAAAACTCGGTGCTCATAATTTAGGTGATCAGCAACATCTCTGAAAAAACACAAAACCAATTGTTACAACTATACAAGCGTATCACTTAAACAATCCACTAATCCAAATTCAGTTCCTAATTTATACTTGTGTGTGAACCTGGACCACAAAACCAGTCATAAGTGTCAATTTTTCGTATTTTGAGATTTATACATCATCTAAAATTGATATATGGTTTGTAAAAACAATTTGTGGCCCAGATACAACTATTTAAAAATCTTTAATCTAAAGGGTGTTTAATGTGTAATGTATTTACGGTATCAAATTTACAAAATATCTTCATGGAGCATGATCTTTCCTTAATATCCTAATGAATTTTGCCATAAAAGAAAATCTATCATTTGGAACCATTCAATGTATCGTTGGCTATTGCTACAAATATACACGTGCTACTTACGACTTGTAGTTTGCTTGTAGTTACCTAAACATGTTCACGATGAGCTCAAGGGTGATGTTCTGAATATCTCCATTGAGTTTGTTTTGCCAGCGTCTTCTCTGCATACGCAGCTCATTGATATCTCTACAGATGCCCTGATGAAGCACTTCCAGGTCATAGTGTATCTGAAGACCTTTCCTTCTGCATGAAGACAACAAACCATTAAGAAAAACATCAAGAGCAAGACAAGAAACAAAACAATTAGAATTTTCTTACCGCTTCTTGAAACACTCAGCAGCTGTCTGAGGGGCTTCTGGAAGGTCGACATCATGATAGTCAGAAGAGCTCACAGTTCCTTCATCAATATTGATCAAAATCAGATCACCTGTCTCCTGTAGGACACATTCATTATATCAGTAGTGAATTAGAGAACAATTTTTCAGAAATCACAAATCACGGATCAAAAGATGTCGACAAACAGTGAAGTAAATGAAGAGTTTGGTTCCAAAATGAGAGAACTCCATTTTTAAGAAAGTTTTTTATTAAGTGATCATGTTTATATTGTGTTTTATTGTGTTGGTTAGCTGTATTTTTTAGTTATTGTGGCTTACCTCAAAACCAACCAACTGCAGTTTGATTGATATAAATTGGAATGCACTGTAAAAAAACATTTAGAAAAATGTATAGATAAGTTATTTCATTTTGGAACCAAATTCTTCAAATACTGGTGTCAAGAATTTCTAAACATTCAAAGATGGCTCGTGCCATTTAAAGGGATATTGCAACTAAAAATAAAAATTCTATCATCATTTATTGACATAATGTCATTCAAAACCTGTGTGACTTTCTTCTGTCGAACACAAAAGAAGATATTTTGTAAAATCTCTCAGTGGTTTACTCAATGGAGGCCAAACGGGGTCAACATTCTTCAAAACATCTTCTTTTGTGTTCTGCAGAAGAAAGAAAGTCATACAGGTCTAGAATGACAAGAGGGTTAGTAAATGATGACAGAATTTTTATATTTGGGTGAACTATCACTTTAAAGAACTTCAGTCAGCTTTTACCATGGCTACTTCCTCAAAGTGGCTAAGGTGGCATCCCATGAGGAATGGGGTCGGTGCCATGACAAAGTCAAGCATCTGTCGGGACAGTGTGGGCACCAGCGGGTGCTGCCAGCGCAGAGGTCGAATATACAGCATGAAGCACTCTGCCATCATAGTCAGTTTGGCCCAGTCTGAAGAGAAGAACACCATACGCTGTTCTGTGAGTATACTGCTAATAATCTGCAGAGGAACAGACGCACACGTCAGTTATTACTGTGGGCCAGAAAGACAGTTTTAAAATGGAAAACCTCCTATTAATCTTTACAAAGTCATCAGCATTTATATTCGAGACCTGCAGCAGCTCTCTGGACCGGAAGGAGAGGAATGGAAGATGAAGATCCAGGTCAATAACAGGGTGATTTTTATCTTCTTTGGATGGAAGTACAATTGTTACAGGACGCAGAGTGAACATCTGACAGGAAACAGAGAAACACTGGGTTTAAATCAACACACTCAAATCTTGCTCTTAAACTATGAATATATACTTCACGTAACTGATAATAATATTCTGTGAAGACAAACAAATGAAGTATATCATCTCTTGGTAAACATTTAAGACACATTTTAACCAACCACATGCAGCTGACCAGGGGGAGGAATTGGCACCAGAGCCAGTTTGGCAGAGAATTCCTTCACTTCCAACTCCATATCAGTATTTTGACAGGTTTTGATCCGACCTAAGAGGCTAGAGACATGAAAACTCAAGAAAAGATTTGTTGTAAATGTTCATTATCTTATTGCAAACAGGGAAATATTTCTGTTAGGGGACAGTGAAAACCACATTATTTAGTTTAGTTTTCTGCTCTAAGAGTCCAATGGTTAAAAATCTAGCGGGCTTCTAGTGGCGAGGTTGCGAATTGCAACCAACACCACTACGCCGGCTGACACAGAACTAAGATGTCGTCACGTTTTCGCTTCTTTGCCGAAGGAGATACCGATTTTTTATTGTGCCTTTAAGAAACTAGGATATGATGTAATAGTACTAATGTTGTCCATGCTTTCTAATCGTAGTGAAATTAATTTCTAAATTCTAATTCTCTTGTTTTCCCAATATACTGAATGTCATTACTGTTTAGCTAATAAAAATTGGCCATACCTGGACAGACAGTCTTTTAGAGCGTTGTAATACGGATGTTTTGATATGATGCAAATCCCGTAAGCACTGTAGAGTCGTGGAAGCTTGGATAAGAGTTGATGTCCATTATGTTTTAACATCCGTTCCTGGAAAACCAGATTAAAATAAAGCATTTAATGTCAGGATCAGTGGCACAGCCTGTTTGTTGGGGTAACAAGCATTTTTTTGCTGTTCTTATGAAAAGGTTTTTTCTTTACATTCAGGATTTTTAACCATACACACTTCACCTATCTAAGTCTCTACCAACTGACAGCACAAGAATTTTGAGGCAACATGGCCACTTCATAGCAATAGTAATAGTGCCATGGTTTTTAGTTGGCAAGCCAGACGCACCTCTATACAAATGGTGATGTAGAGCACAGGTGACCTGTCAGTATACAGCCATAAAGAGAGGTTGTTATAGAAATCTGACCTGTACTGGTTTGTAGTACTGGAGAACTACCCCATGTGACTGGTTTCCAAAGACGTCAGTAAACACAAGGAAGTGGAATTGTTCTTCCTGCTGCTCCTGAGATACATGAAGACCTCCTGATTCGGAAGAAACCATATTATGTTTTCTTTCAATATTTCTACACTAATAATAACATTTTATAATATTTAGATTACATTTTTTAATCCTTTACAACCCGTCTTCATTGAATATGACAATGCCACTGAGAAGTAATGAGGACTGACGACCCTAAGAACAGAGAACATCGTTTACTGTTCGAATCTGTTACACACATTCTTCCAAATATCTCCACGGAACAACGAAATTTACGCAGGTTTGGAAGAACTTGAGGGTGAGCATTTTTGGGTGAACTGTTCCCTTTAACAGAGTTAAACATTTCAGTAATACCAGATGACTCTGACAGGCCTAGAACTGTTTTACTAACTGTTTTAACTAAAACGTCAATAAAAGGATTAACAATAAATACAAAAGAACCTAAAACTAAACTGGAACAAGAAAAAAATCATGAAAATAATTTACACTAACTTTACTGCTCGAGTTAAAATATATTGCAGTGTGCTGACCTTTGTCTTCGCCAACAAAGCTATTTGATTTTAGTGTCTATGTTTTACACTTTGTAAAGTATCAGAGATTGTGTTATTTTTAAACATCAGTTCTAACTTTAAGCAAAATAAAACTATTTTTTAAGCCATTAGTATAGGCTAGAGCTTGTATTGTTACAGTCTTCCCCACAAAGCAGATAGTAAGAATATAGATATCAAAGGCACAGAAGCTTAATAAAAATTCTAATTCGTTCATAATTTACTCATGTCATTGCAAACCTGTATGACTTTCTTTCTTCTCCAGAGCCTCCATTGACTTCCATATTGACACAAAACCACTGAGACATTTCTTAAAATAGAAGTTTTGGTGAACTAACCCTTTAAAAGATTTTAAACATAGTTGGTTTCACCTGGAAAGCAAAGTTGTGGCAGGGCCACCAGGTCCAGGTCTTTAGGAACGCTGACGTCCTCTGTGGTTTCTTCCTTGGCTTTTCCAGCGTGGGCTAAGTGTCTGTCGTCTTTCTTTTTAATGAAAGAAAACCGCCGTTGAGTGCGGCTGAAGTTCACACCTGATTCATTAACGCTCCCTTTGGACACAAACGGGGGTGCATGAACCTGCAGGACCTCGGGATCAAGTAGAGGTAAAGGACTTCCGTTTTCCTGCAGAAAAGACTGATGACGTGCATGAGATGCAAGTGGTTTGTTCACACTGTTCAATTATTCAAAGCCATTTACTTTTATTGCATGGACACAAAACCACCAAGACATTTCTCTAAATATCTTCTTTCGTGTTGCACAAAAGAAAGAGTCATATGCTGGTTTTGAACATCAAAAGGGTGAATAAAATACTTTTATTTTTGCGTGAACTACAGTATTCCTTCAATGACACAGTCTGTTAAAAAACCTTACAGTGATGTATCTCTACATAGCTTTTCCATAAATGGTTAAACTAAAACTGAAACAAGATGCACATCAAGATGCAAAACTGCACGAACCAAGGTTTCTAAAACAATCCATGTGCCTGTCTGATCATGTTCTGTAGACAAGATATTCGAAAATAAAGAAGGTGGTAAAGGCACTAACACAAAAACTTTTTCATTTCCTGTCAGCATGACACTAAAACAGTTAAAGGCTGTACAGCCTGATGACATTCATCTTACTCAGACTGTGACTTTACCTCATACACCTCCTTTAGTTTATCCTTTGAAGGCCCAACAACAACACACGCTTCCAGCAATCCTGAAGGCAGTGGATCTGCCATTGACATTCTGTCTTCATACCTCGCAAGGTGCTGTAATCCCTCCCTTAATGCAAACTGTGAAATTACAAACATCAACACAAAAAAACAGTTATTCATAGGCGCTCGGCAGCCTGTCTGCAATATTGTTGAGTTGCAAATTTCAAACTGTGGTTGTATCAAGGTGGTAAACCCTGTAGCACAACAAAAAAGCAAACAAAATGACTTTTAAAGGCAACTTTCATATATTTAATTATTTTAAACAAACATACCAACGAGAAATTGACATTGTTGAAACTAACTTAAATTGATACAATGTGTTGCCCGTAGCTGTAGTCACAACAAGTGATAAATTATAAATGACAAATAAGTTGGTAAGATCATTTTTTAGTTGAGTTTCTATCAAGTGTATGTAACGTCTCTTCTGAACTGAATAACCAGAATATTTCAATAACCAAAGTATAAAAAATAAAACTGTGTTTAAATGCACATTAAGGGAAATGTGAGCTGCAAAAAGTGTGCATACTTTTATCCTCTCAGTTGAGTCCCTTTTTTGTAACACATGCATGCACATACTGTATTGCTCTTAACCTGGTTGTGCAACCAAACGTACAATTTTTAACCTAAAACTATTTTTTTTTACTTTTTAACCAGTTACCCTCATCTAAACAGCAAAAGTATACGTTTTTTTAACTAGAGGCTTGGATAACATTTCACACTTCTACTGTCTCCAACTACAGCAACACATGAAATAACACTCACCTGTGCGATGATGGTACAAATGAACGCACCTTTGTCCGACTTCGGTGTTCCGATTCCGAAATAAAGTACCGCACATGACTCCACGGAGAATAACCACACCATAACCCAAGAGACGGTGAGAGGTCTGCGCATGCGCTAGGTAGTAAACAGTCAGTCGCTATAACATACTTTATTGACCCAATATGTGAAGCCTGTATACGGCAAGCCATCACATGGGTGAAGCGCCTAACCCTGGTCGTAAGTTAAAACTTTGCATTAACTGTAAACGTATCACTCAAATTGGATAGTTACAGCACACTTTATAAGTAAAGAAAGTTGTTTAATTAAGTTTCAAGTTGGTGTATTTTCTGTTGTTTTATTTTCTCGAATCATAAAGTTACGACTGAGTAAAGATTCAACTTTCTAGATACATCAAAGTGGTTCTTCATCACGAGTCAACAAATTGTATCTCCTTGTGTATTAGTGCCATCTGGTGGTCATTTGGGGCAATACCACAGCACTGTCTGCTACGACTATGGTCAAAAGCAGTGCTCGAATTGAAGGGGGGATCCGGGACCCCCCCATAAGGCGTTTAGGGATAAGAAGTAAAAAATTGACTTATATTTTTATTTGAGTAAAACCGATAATGACAAATGTGATTAAATTCATGCAATGGATATGGTAAATTACGTGAATACTACTTTTTTTAAGGGGTAATTTTCTCTCTCTCTATATCTTTCCACTATATTTATCAACTCCATGTCGGGACTTTTGCATTCCTTTCGTAAATTATTATTAGGCTTGGTTCTGGGGTGCTAGAGATATAGATGAAGATGAGTGACAGCTTTTTAATAATTATAAAGGGAGTGCTCGTTGTGCGGTTTCTGTGCTATATATGATCCATTCAGAATTGAATAAAACTTGTTTTTCATGCTGTTAAGAACGGCCACATACACGCTCCAAAGTTTTGGGAATTACATCGGCTTATAAATGCGGGATTCACTCTTGAAATAGCTATGATTGACATTGATAGCCATAGTCAGTTCTTGACTATAAAGCAGACCTTTGGACTGAAATGGTTAACTTAAATAGTCTGCTGTAAACTGCACTGAAATCCTTGAAATATTCCGACAACACTAAAGGTCTTTGCACATAGAGTCCGAAATGTTCGTATGCGTTTTTTCGTATTTGGGTCTCGTTTGTACGGTGTCTCTGAATTGTTAAAAAAGGCCACTCAAAATGCTTTATACGGATGAAAAACGCAGAAAATCGAACCCGGTTTTTATGACGTACGAAAATAGGTCGTATTTATTTTTTAAGGTGCGCAAATTTCGTACTCGATGTGCAATGGGCTTAACACAAAGACTGGCAGACGGTCTTGTCACAATTTATTTTTTTAATATCTAATAATCTACTTTCATGCATTTAAACAAGTCTTTTGGAACAAACATTATTATCACAAAGTGTCAATCGTCCAGTTGTTTTTAGGGAAAATAGTAAATACTACATTGGTAAATAACGCTAGAATTATTCTGTTGGACATACACTACAGTTAAAAAGTCATTTCTGTTCACCAAGCCTGCATTGATTTGATCCAAAATACAGTAAAAGAAGCCTGTTTTTAATAAATTGTATTTTGTATAAATTGTATATTGCGAGAATAACCCCCACCAAAAAAAGTGTTATGGTGGGGACCCCCCATAGGACTTGATTCAAATCGAGCACTGGTCAAAAGCATGACAAAATATTTTTTTGTTTGTTTTAAAAATCACCATAATTAAATGCTGAAAGAAAACTGTTAATTCTGTGTAAAACGTCTTTATCCCAATTGAACTCACATTCAAAAGTGAACATTTGTTACATATATAAACTTTCTATTTGGTTCAAACACTGGAAAAGGTCAAACCAGTACCTCATATGCAAAAAGCGTCCACCTTTGCTTATCAAGCATACAAAGAAAACATGTCTGTTTGCACATACAGGATACAAAGCCTACTGACCTCTGTACAAAAATCACAGATGTCAATTTCCAGCGATGCATTTCAAATATTTGCAGCAACAAACATTTTCCAATGTAACATTTATGAGCCCACCAGCCCATAACTTGTCAGTCAGTGGAACTCTGTTCCAGCAAGACAGAAAAAAAGCACTTGACCTGTCTTCTTGAACAAGAAGCACTCTGAAATTGTGTCAAAACCAACTATATAAACTACACCAAGAAGAGTGTTGTAAATTTGGCTGTTGAAAATTACTGCCACTATTCGAGTGTCATTTAGATTTGTCAAGACAGATGAACACAGTTTATTTTTCACCCCAAACACTGCCGAACAGCAAAACTGAGGGGGTCAGCCACCAATGTCAAACTCTTCATACTCTTTGCACCGCCATTTTCCTTTACGTCTTTCTTTTTCTTTGTACCTACATTTTCTTTTACGTTTTTAAACTAAACCCTCAAATCCACTGTTAAATGTATAACCATAAAATAAACATTTTGGCATTGTGCATAGTATGGAGCGTGTCTCGCTCTTTATAGCAGCTCTTTTTCAGCTTTCCCCTGAGTGTTTTTTCAAACAAGTAATGAGGGAAATACAATAAAAATAATCCAACATATTGCAACACTAACAAAGAACATGGAATGGGTTGCCACAGCACATATTTTCACATGGCGTGTGAATATTGATTTTGGAGTAAAGAAAAACAGCATGATTATCACTGTAGTGATGTAAAACTAGTTCTCTCTATGTAATAGTTTACAAAGCTGAACCACGTGGTCTAATGTGAAAACTAAAAACTTTGACCACAAATAATGAATTACACATTTTACACCAATAGGTTTGTCTCTGTACCATCTACAGATTAACATTCAGCGTATCAGCCTCATCTTCCTCATCATCATCAGAAGTGTCCGGGTAGATGACAAGGAAAGCCGCAGCAAGGCAAGCGAGAAATGAGCCTCCCGACGCCACCATGGGGACAACCCTCACCGTACCAACGGCATCTACGACCGCACTGAGAGCAGATGCCACAGCGATCTGAGAAATGTATCCTTGACACGACAGGATGGCGCAGTCGATGCCAAAACCTCGCCGAGAGTTACCGGGACTGTGATGAATATACTGTGACAACGAAAATAAAAGACGTAAGTTTTATAAACGTCATTCTTTACTTATATATCCGCTGTTCAGTGTGACATTACACAAACTCATGCCCACTAGAACAATAGAAAAAGATGATACTGACCTCTTTGATTTCATGGTACTGTCCCAGCAGAGAATAAGGGCAGTAAGACATGCTCAAGCAGATCATTCCCATGGTGCTTATCATCACCATGGCAACATAAACATTTGGAAAGATGGCCATAATGGCTGTGCCAATAGCGAAGCTTAGAGTGCCCAACATGTAGATGACTTTTGTGCTCAGGTCATATCTGTTGAGTATCCTCTGGAGCACATCTGTAAAACATGTTTATGGTTGTTTGTTTTATGATTTTAAATCAATCAGAGGAAAACAGAAAAATGGCCAAACGTTGCGGAATCAGTTACACAGAGATATGTCACAGGGCATCGTCTCACTGCCAGCACAGGAGGGAAATTTTCTCTCAAAATCGAGTTATTTATCAACACAGAAATAGAACACACACCTGAGCAGAGGGCAGCAGTAGCCGCATAGATCACAAGCCCCCAGCAGCCCATCTGTACACCTTTATTGTAGTTCAGAAGGGCGGTGGAGTTAGCAGCAGCCTGGTTTTGAAAAACATAACATCGACAGGAATATCGAATATAAATAAAGTGACACAACTAATTAAATGAACGTGCAACTCAAAGAAAATTGGTAACAACGATACACAATATATCAAATTCTTACAGTTGGGTCTCCTTCAAAGATAACCTGGCCCATGAAGTCGGTGTAGAACACAGCCTGTGCAATCATAGAGAACCAGGTGAGGAGATGACAGATGCACAGGCGCCACAGCTGGGGAGGCATCTTCAGCATGGACAACCACAACAGTTTGACCGTCGTAACAGTATCTCCATCCTCGCTTTCTTCATCTTCTTCGAGCCTGCGAGATGCGGCAATGCCGCTCAGCTGCGGTTTCCGCCGCCTGTGACCCTTAGCTAGTTTATCGATGTCATTCAGCTTTGCGATGATTTGATTGGTCCACCCACGTTGGCATGCCTACGCCGCCACTGACCCCGTACGAAGGCCCCACGTCTATGGTAAGAGAAAGTGAAGGAGTGCTGGCGGTAGAAGGAAGGGTGGCGCTTACGCACCGCACCATTAGCGTTTGATGGACGCAAACCGACTTTCGAATGATCTGAGGTGTGCGTTGGACCTTCCATTCTGGGATTAGCGAAGCTTCCATTTATATCCTTGGTGAAACTTTTGCCTATGCTATCAGGCTTACGGTCAGCGCACTGACCGAGCTGGCTAGTGTCGTGTTGAAAATTCAACGGCTCTCCATGCTCTTCCTGAAATAACTCTGGATCGATGTCACACAGACATTGGCCGTCGAGATCCAAGTCTAGATCTGGATCAAGATCTATGGTAGCATCTGGCATGGCCAGAACAGAGTCACTTTTACTTCGGACTAAATCAATGTTTAAAAAGTCTGCTGGGACTTCACGCTCAGACCAATCGTCTTCATGGATTGAATATGGCTCCTCTTCAGGGATGAGTTCAAGCTGAGGCAAGAGGCGAGCGGATGGAAAGCTGCCGCAGGGCTTAATAAGAGGCGGCCCTTCTTCATCGTCATCCTTCAGTTCCCCTTGCTGGTTGGGATTATGTGGGTGTTCTTTGATGCTGAACATATGAAGCGTTGTAGAAATTATAAAGATGATGGCTGCAAAGAAAAAGAGCACCTGCTCTTGGGCCTTGAAGGCTCGACCTAGAAAAGTATCGGTCCAGTCCAGCCCTCCAAACATGTAACCCATGGCACCTCCGAGACCTAAAAAGACAAGAACATACTTTATTTACAACTGGAGAAATATTGAAAACCTTCGCTTTTGTTGTTTAAAAACTAGAAGATGCATTTTATTTACATCAGAGTTCACCTGTTCACCAAACAACACTAGCCCCGTTGACTTCCTTTATATGGATACAAACCACTGAGACATTTCTCGAAATATCTTCTGTAGTGTACCATAGAAGAAGGCATCATATACAAGTTTTGAGCGACATGAGGGTGAATTAATGACATTTTTGGGTTCCACAGTAGACAATACGAAGTGTCAAACTGAGACACCAATCCATCTAAGATCAACATATCTCTCACAGTTTCAGACAAAGTACCTGCTGAGAAAGTGTGGATGTTTAGAGCCATATCCTGTTCCTCAGTATCAGCCACGTCCAGGAGGTAGGCTCGAACTGGTCCGTCCAAAGCATCAGCACAGAAGTCCAGAATCACCACACCAAGCATAGTGAAAACTATCCCAATGGGTCGATTACTGGTGACGTCACCCACCGACAGACCTGGTTAACAGACAGGTTCAATTTATTGTAAAAACAAATATTATGTTCACATACGAAAACGTAGGTAACATGTAATTATTCAACATGGAAAGGAACTTTAGATTGCCATGTCACACCACATACAGTACCATTGATCTTTGCTTAACAATTGTGTTCTGTTTGGTGTTTACGTGACCCAAGACCCTCCTCAAAACATATGCATCATTATTTTTTTATTAATATATTTCATGACTTTTCCTAATTATGATGATCTTGTGACCAGAAATGTTATTGAAAACAAAGGATTTTCACATGCTTTAAATCTGAGGTCAATACAGAACACTTGTTTTCGTATTTGGTTTCTGAAATGAACAGCTAACGATACCATTATTTCTATTTTTGATCAGATCAATAAGCATAAATTGAAAATTAACTTTTGAGCAGAAAAAAGCTTTCTTTCATAATTTTCACACTTTAATCATTGGGATCACAATGGCTCAACCAATGAGATTTTTGCCTAAAAAAATGAACGATTTTGAAAATCACCTATGAGAGATCCATTGAGAAATAAGGCCAGTCCAATTAACACTCCGACACAGAGAGCTAAAATGAAGGGCTTCCTTCTTCCCCATTTTAAAGTGCAACGGTCGCTTGCTGAACCGATCAGAGGTGTGAAAATTAAACCCAAAATCGGGCTAAGAAACCACGTAAGGCTGTAGTACTGCTCTGGGAGACCTGTAAAAACAAAGAGCAGGTTGACAATGTTCAGATAAATCACAACCTGGACATTTACAGTAATAACAGTGTATAGTTCATTCTTAATCTAATGGACCAACACTGTACGTCACATTTTCTAGTCTAGCCTTCAGAGTTTGTGCCAAAAATCATGACATCGAGAAACAGTTGATTACTCAAGGGAAACTGAAATGCTGTTAAAACTTCTTGTTTTCCTCAAAAGGGTTGTGGACTGTTCAATGCGTGTAAGCACTAGACGTCATGTGTGTGTCAGGATGCTGACTGCGAATGTGAGAACAGAAAGTGCAGACAAAAGACATGTCACATGTCAAATCCCCAAATCATAACCCTTGTGTCTAAAAAACCTTTAAAGACTAACAACAATCTAACCACGGTTGCACCCTTCTGTCTGCGCTCTGCAAAAAATCCTCTGTAGATCAGGTTATCAGCCTCTTTATTATAAGGCAATGAAACTTATTGTTACAAGCAACAAGGGAGAAAACTTAGAGATGGTTTCTTCAATACACATTGCATTTAATGTACGTTTAATTGTTGACTATAAAGAATTGTACAATGGTTGATCGTATAACTACAGATTTATGGGACGAATATATTACACCTACACCTGATCAGTTAAGGACGTTTTTAGGGACACCATGAACAGAGTAATTTAAGCTATAATACGCTTAATCGGTTTCTGGGAAACCAGCCTTTAAAAGTTTATTGGATAGTGTAATATTCCAGATATTCCAGCCATTAAAGCTACTAAAACTGCTTATTCTAAGACAGAGGCCTGAGAAAGTGCCTTTAGTTCACAGCGAATAAAACCTCTTGTTATTAACCCTGCATGCTGACATTGCTCTTATTCTAAACCAAAAAGAGAAATGCGCACACTTACACATTCCCTGGATTCCATGCAAATGTTACCTCATTTATTTTTGTTTGCGGCCGTGGAAACAAACATTCCACAATCTTACTACTATTACACACGGTTGGCATTGGCAAAGTAGGGAATTGTTGCCAAATCTAAAGGAATGCTCAACTAAATGTTTATTGAAAGGCCTGAGGCCTGGATTAAATTTAAAAAATGTAATCAGGTATTAACCCTCTATCTATAAACTGCAGAACTGAGAGTGCTGTGTGTTCTAGTTTCCGCAAAACAGTTTTTTCAGATTTCAAGATTGTTATTTCCAAGTTTTTCTAAACAGGGCATTATTAACACTTTCTAGAAGCATTTTAAAGCACGTGACTTTAGCTAAATAAATATTTCTATTCATAGTGAGGGTTGATCACTAACCTAGCTGCAGTAGCACAGGTGTGACCAATGCTGTTTCCATGGCGTAGCAGAATTCTCTCCCGAACATAATGGCACCGTGCATGACCCATAACCGCTTCGGGATGAGGTTTACAGAATCCTCACTGGACGAATCATCGGACGAATCCACTTCCCGTTCTCTCTCTGCATCCTGACCCTTCTCCGACATGACTGCCAGGTCCAGTACTGGAACGGACTCCGAAACAGCGGTTTTGGGTGCCATACTATCCTGCATATACGAAGCTGGTGCGGGGTCTTGGTCCAACAATGGTTCCTGTGGTACTTACCCACTCCAACTCACAAGTCCAAACTTTCAAGCTAAACTTTCGTAATCCACAGCAGGTTTCTGATTATAAAGACACTAACCCATAGTCAAAAACACGCTCGTGTTGTTTTGATTTTTCAGTGACAGATTTACCAACCCTTGTAATGAATACAAAGCCATATAGAGCTTGGTTGGTGTAACTCACAAGTCATGTTTTCTTGAAGGATAAAAGGGAAAACAGGGAGGGCACGGAGAGCAGAACAGGTGGATGTGCCTTCGTGTGCCTCCATGGAATTATTTATTAATCTAGATGAGAGCAAGAGAGATGGAGAAATACAGAGAATAAGAGATACAGACAGAATTATTGGCAATAGCAAATGCAACACAGAAAGATCAAGGCAGTGGAAAAATTTCAGTGACAGGCTTTTATTAGCTGGGAAAAATCCTGGCATTCCGACAGTAAACATAGTTTTGCTGAAGCCTGACTTATTTGGCATATATCTGCAATCCCGGGAGAAAGAGAAAAAAATAAAGTGTCTAAACAAATAAAAAAAGACAGATACTTACAATGAATTCACACCAAACGCGAATTAAGCATTTTGCGCAAAGTAAATTACATACGAAGTCAATGCAAAGATGCGTATAGACGCGGCAGGCTGTGCGAATGACGGGAATCGAGTGACGCGTCTGAAGGTTGAAAATATTTGTCAGATCGCGTGCGTCACTAACGCGAAAATAACAAACTTTTCCAGCGAGTAAAGCCACGGTCACACTTGACTTTTGGCTCCATTGACTTCCATTCATACGCATGGGAATGCGACAGACCGGAAACGCGAGCCCGTCCGAAGATATTTCGCTGCGTAGCAAAGTTCAAGTTTTGTGAACTCTGTCCTAAGATTTCGCATCACATTAATGCGTGAGACCAATATAAGATCAAAATGACCTCTAGGTCCCACCCATTTTCACAGCACTGTACGAATTTCGCATTCTCAAAGTTTAGTCTGATAAAGCATAATAAAAAACGTGGAACGCGATTGTTTGCGTTTGTGTGAACCCAGCGGCACAAAGAACATCATCTACTATCACATTAGAAAGGTAAGACCCTATCTCACTGAGCATGCGGCACAACTCCTTGTCTAGGCCCTGGTAATCTCAAGGTTGGACTACTGCATGGCTCTCCTTGCTGGTCTTCCTGCAAAGGCTATCAAACCACTCCAGCTGATTCCGAACGCAGTAGCACGCCTCGTCTTCCAACAGCCCAAAACAGCTCATGTGACTCCCTTTTCATCTCTCTCCACTGGCTACCGGTTGAAGCCCGTATCAGATTCAAGTCACTAATGCTTGCCTACAGGACTATCACTGGATCTGCACCGGCATACTTTCACACCCTCCTGCACTCCTACACCCCATCAAGATCCCTGCGTTCAGCAAACCAGCTGCGTTTTGTATTGCCTTCCCATAAGCGCAGTAAATCGCTTTACCGCTCATTCTCCTTCACAACTCCTTCCTGGTGGAACATTCTTCCTAACTCCCAAAACTACCCATCCCTTCTGTGAATACTTGACAGACAAATGAAACAAATTTCAGACAAATTTTTGCTGAAACTAGTAACTTTGTATTAGCACCTATTGTATTATTGCTCCTGTATGACATATCGCTTATTGCTCCCTGAACTCTCTGTAAGTCGCTTTGGATAAAAGCGTCTGCTAAATGACTAAATGTAAATCACAGAAATAACAACATTTTCTACAAAAACTGTTACTGTGTGAATTACATTTACTGCTGGGTGTGTTGAATTTCTGTAAATGATTTTATGGGTACAGTTGTCATCCCAACAGACTTTTTAGTGCCAAAAGTCAAACTTTAACTTTCTTAACAACTTAATTATATCTTTTAAATAAAATATATAACAATAAATATCTACATCTGTTGATATACTCTCCGTTACATAAAGCTAAAATAGACCGCAAGACTTTTGCTCAGATTTTGCCCAGATTTTCAGTCTGGACTTGTTGCAGAAAGTCTGTGCCAGTCTGCAGATTTCATCAGTTATTGTGTTTCTATCTGAAACTTTCAAAAAGTCTGCAAGTGTGTGATGTCTAGTTAAAAAAAAAATCTGTTCAGATTTTAAAAGTGTTGTAGTGTATTCCAACCATTACCTGAGAAAAAAAATCACCGGCGATTCTGCTTGCGTGCGTCTACTCAGACAGCGCTATCTACTTTATGTGGTTACTGTTAAACATACTGGTTAAAAGAATACGTAATGTAAAAACAATATGATGTGATTTTCGGGAGTAGTTCAGCACTACATCTATTATGTTCTACTGCCGGTGTTCTGTCGCATCGTCCTACCCTGTCAGATTTTCCTACTGCATGGCAAAACGTAATATAATCTTAAACCACATCGACAAAATAAACAGGTAGGATTCATTTAGAGTGCAAAATACCATATAAAATCGTCCTACCAGTAATAAATAAATATGTAGAATGATTTAACAGCAAAAATACTTTATCATGTGCGCATGCCTGGTAGGACAATCTGTGTAGGATGAAATTTCAGGACACCGGATGGTAAAATCAATAATCAACAATCGTGTGTCAAGTCTCAAAGGTCATTGTGAATGACATAGTATTACATAAGCTTTAAACGTAAAAACATACCACCACGTGTTGCTATTTGCAACAGTTAATATTTCAGAAAATAAATATAAAATAGCAGCAGTAAAAAAAAAAACTTTTTAAACTTAAATTACTACTACAAAAAAAAAAAACATCAAGACATACCTTTAACTTCAAACAGCATGCGTTTCATTTGATGCCGAATTGAATAGAGAAGTCAAGACAAGCATTAAAGTCATAAGTCTGGAGAAAGACTACAGACGAACACACGCACTAGACAGACACAGCCGGACAGTGACAGGACTGAAGTGTGTCATTCGTTGGCTGAATACACGAGACTCTCTTGACAACTGCCCGTCCCATGTGCGCTATTCTGATAAGACTACACCCCGCAGGTTCAGGCAGGTAACCCAGTCTAAGCAGAGCTTCACGATGGTCCAGGCCTTCTGTAATGAAACTTGAATGAACGAGTAGACACCTGCTTACGGTATATCGATACAGACACGATATAAAGTAGAGCCAGAACGCAACTGTATGTAGGTTGAGTGCCTATGCGTGTGTTTTAAAGACGAAGACGGAAAATATTGAGGAAAGATGCTACTCACTAACCTTTAAATAAGCGTTAGCCTCTGTTGGGAGGACAGTCGTGCCTAAACAAGTAACGTTATCGTTTCCTATTTGCGATTTGAAGTACGCCCGGATACCACATATTAAACCTAGTTATCTTATAACAACAAGATCAGAACAGCACTACTCACACGAACAGCCTCTCGGGCTAAAATAAACGAGACTATAACAACTAACGTTAGATGACACGGTTCTCCCAGGATTGCCAGATCACCAGACTGTTGCATACAACGTTAGTCATGTGCCTCATCCGTGTTGTAGTGCTGCGTATCTTTACCATCCACAATATAACGTTAATAGTGTTGCCAACCGTATCCCTTGGAAGGGTAAAGTGATCAGACTCGTATTATAAGGAAGGAAAATGTCATCTTTTGGTTTTCGCTTGACTCAATATGGATAATCCGTCTGACTAACGTTACCGGTTGTACAGTATGTTAGCCGTGCTGCTAGCCTGCTTATTAACTTGCTGGCACTGTAAATTTAACGTATACCTTCGATTTACGAGCACGACGAACGTTCAGAGTCATTAAAGTCATTTTCATTTAAAGATAAAGAGAGAATCTGAACACCCAAGTAAAATAAGTTGTTAATGAGCTAAATGTACCTGCTCTCCTGGATCAGGTCGCGTATATTTACTGCATCTATTGTCTGCCTGAGGTTGCCAGTCCTTACGCTCTAAAACCCTCCTCATAAGTAATAAGCACGTCGCTCGTTGGTGTCCAAATCTGTCAACTAAAACCTGTAGCAGTCATAAGGAATCATTATAAAGCTATTAGTTATATCACATGTGGTGATTTCTAATCGACATAATTGATGTCTTAATGTAATATTTGATAAGGAGCCGCTGTCAAATGTGTTTAACCATGTCATTAGGACAACAATAAAGCAGTTTGATGGTTTACAGGTTACCCCGATTATACAGTGTTATTGTAAAGTTTAAGAAAAGTACAGTATTGCTTTGGATATCAGATTTTATACTGTGTTGATATTCCTTCAATTTTTTTAGGTTTCGGTCTAAACCCATTGGCATTGAATTATTTCATCGAAACTGAGGTTTCCTGCCTTTAAACCTGTTTTGTTAGATATTTGTATTCTGTTATCATTGGTAAAAAAATGGAAGTTGTCTTGCAAACGGTGTTATTTGACATTTCTAAAGACATACAAAGCATTTATGACACTGCAGGCTTTTTATTGCAAATTATTATGTTTAACATGTATGCAGTGGTGTGCGGCAGTTTACGTAGTAGAATTTAACAGTGAGTTTCACATACAACACATAACATCTCCACATTGAAGTATTTTACAATAAAGAAAATGTAAAAGATCTAGATGTACATCCACAGCAGTGTGTTTGCCTTAGTTCATCATGGTAAAGCCAACCCTTTAAATACTGTACTGCGGGCTAGTCCTCTATGTTGGATGGCTTGCCTCAGTTGCCTGCTGGTCAGGGCTCATGTTTATCCGTATCATGGCAATAGCAATCACAGTTCCTGATCCCTTAGAGCTTTTCTGCATGCTGATAATTTCACCACTTGTCTGTTCTCTCTCTGTCTTCCTGAAAAAACTCTTCATGGTCGACTGAAAGTTGGTGGTGACAAAACAGTACACCACAGGATCCAAGCAACTGTTCAGGCTGCTGAGGGTGACCGTCACGTGGTACACGATCACATGATGGGGCAGATCGGGATGAAAGTAGACCAGAACTTGACGGACGTGAAATGGTGTGAAGCAGACGGTGAAGATCACCAGCACAGTTAACAGCAGCTGCACGGCTTTCATGCGTCTGTCGCGGCTCTGCTGCATAAGGCCAGGGCTGGAAAGGGCGCTCATGATCCTGATAGTAAACACTACGATGATCACCATCGGCAGGAAGAACTCAAACACGGTCAGCACAAAGAGTTTGGAAAGGCAGCAGGCCGAGTGCTTGAAGGCCGTCGTGAGGAACGAGTAGGTCACGATGATGGCAAACAGCCAAATGCAGATGCACACCGCTTTGGCCACGTTGGGGTTCCTCCACTTCCGTGAGGCCTCCACCTGCACGATGGCCAGGTAGCGGTCCACGCAGATGCTCGTAAGGAAGAGGATGCTGCAGTACATGTTGACAAAGTAACTGAATATGTGCATGTAAGAACAGTTGATGCACTTCCCCCCACTGTAGTACAAAAGGATCCGCGTGGGCAGAGACAGGTTCACCAGCAGATCTGTCACCACCAGGTTAATGGTGTAGATGACTGACGTAGTCTTTGGTTTGGTGCGGAAGCAGAAGACGTACAAGGCTAGGCTGTTGAGGGCCATTCCTACCATAAAGATGAGGGTGTTAATGACGACCAGAGCAATCCACAGGCTGTAAAAGTCATTATAAAGGCCCTCGTCGAGGTGAGCTAGCCTGTGTAAATAAGGTTCACGGTACGGTGGTGAAGTATTGGTTGTCAGGGGCGGAGCTGATGTTGCAGTGAGGTTTGGATTGGATGACCCCTCTGTCCCGGTCACCTCCATGGTTCGGGAGCTGAATCTGTTAGAAAAACACAGGAGACAATAAAGGAAAGTTTGCAATTACACAAGACTCATTTGTTTTTGAAGACATTTTAAATCGGAGAGATACACCAATACTAAATTTGTCCAGCCGTTTATTCAGAGTGATATCTGCATTCTGAAGATGAAAATAATATTTCTCAACTTCAGAATATTATTCATTCATATAATGACTATTAATATCGAACATCAAAGTAAATTTGCTTTCATCGACTATTGCCGATTATTGGCCGATACATCAGCGTATCTGTATTAAATGGTTTGATTTTATTTGTCTATAAATAAAACAAGACTGATTTACAACATTTGTTATCTAGATCTTGACTCCTAAGTGTGTTCCAATGCTATTTATAATTAAATAAAAAAAGTAACTTTTATTTAGAAAAATAATCCAGAAATGTGGTAGGTCATGAGCAAAAAAAGTTAATTTCTTGTATAATTCTGTTTTATGTATTTACAGTACAGTATACTTGTTGCAGTGGACAGTAAGAAATATTATAAAAAACTATTTAAACATAGTGCCATGCACTCTGTAGTTTTAGTATGCCAGGACATTACGAAATTACAGTTTTAGGACATCAACATCTCAAACCCATGTCACATGGTACAACGTCGCATCATGGAAAATAGCCTCCAAAAACAAATATTCTCTCCGTCCACTGCAGGAGGAATGAGACCAATAAACAAACAGCCTGAACGCTTGTGACGAAGATGTGCCTACGGTCTGGCATAGTTCAGAGGGTGCTCTGCGTGTTTATAATGAAGACTAATGGGAAATATTTGTTTGGAGATTCGTGGGAATGGATCTATCCTGCTACTACGCAAATGAAAATTCCCCACGATCGAGCATCAATTTCGAGCAGCCTCATCAGACCACTCACTCCTTTATGCGCTTATGAGTTTTATTCTCCACACCTTAATTGGAAAGAAAGATCGATATTAAATATTTATTTATCAAAATATAGTTGCTTTGGTATTAGAGACAAGTGGCACATAATCAATAGAAATAGTTGAACAACAGGAAGCACCGTTGCATGGGTAAACCTAAGGTGAACAACTTAAGGTCGAATTTCCCAGAAATGTTCGATTTTGGTGCTGTTTAACAACGACATTGAAAAATTCTCCTGATCACTGACAAACTCATCAACTGTTTGTTAATGTAAAATTATTCCTTTGTCTCCAAGACATTATATTTGTTAATCTCATGGAGACCCGATTGTCAAATATAAAGAGGGAATGGCAACAAAAATAGTCAGCAGACTCAGTACAGAGGTTATAGTCTCTTGCGGTAGCAAAATTCTTCTTTGTTGTAGGCAAAATGTTGATGTAAAAGAACATAAGCTTTGGAAACAATTTAAAGATGAGTCAAAATTACTGTATATAGCAGTCACTCTAAAGATTGTACCTTGCATGTCCAACTAAGAAAAGAAAAACAACTCAATAAATAAACAAGCAAACTTGAATGTGCTGGTGATAAATTACTTTAAATCAGGAAGATAAGTTGGCTTACCTGCACATGTGTAAGGTTAAGTAAAAAAAGCAATATAATCAAGGCCTCTGCTCTTATATTCAGATTAGTGCCTAATATTGCACTGATGTCCCAGGAAACCTGTCAATGGTGAAGACCTAATTCTCTGTGCTGAAAACATCTTCATCTTGCTTGAAGAGGCAAACGGAAGAAAGTGTCTCCTACTCTCAGTCTGGAGTGTCTGAGCTGCAAGGCTCTTTTTCTGCTTCCCTCTTTTCCTTCCCTCCCTTCATCCTCTAACACTGACAGGAAGTTCAGCTCAGTTTGGATAAACCCTGACATTACAAACATAGGATTCAGAGATTCGATGCTGAACCATTTTGATTCTTCTGAATGATTTTGAACATATTTTGAACAATGTCATTTGGTATTACCTGAAAGAAATTTGTACAGTCAGTATCCTGAAACTAAAAAGAAGTACTCAACATTTACATAGACAGTTGCTTATGTTTAACCATGATACAATGTGATTAACAACATACATGTACTTTTAAGACCTTGCAAAAAGATGACTTAAAATGAGTCAATGCCAGCAGGACAGTTCAAATAAAAGAACAGGATATATTACTGCCAGACAAGTCTCTGCTTTTTCCACATTTCCTGTCTGGATACGCATCCATCATCATCTGCATGGCCTCGTCCCCTTGTTTCCGAAATGTCTTTAAAGATATAAAGAATGGAAGTTGTCAAATGTGACCTCAGACTGAGTTTAAATCAGTGGTTTTGTTTGTTTTCCGTTGTCTCAACACAGTGTTGTTATTTTTGGAGAACATGAATCATATTACAGACAGACTATTGATAATCATATTTGTTTCGTAGTACCGTTTGATTCTGAGACCAGGTAGTATCAGAGGTGCTGTTCGGCTATAGCAACCATTATAAAATTGTGTCCCTATCAAGATTTTGTTTTAAAAATCAAATCATATTTTACTGAGTGAAGAGAAATGGTTACCTCTGTGTCTTACTCCTATTTATAACATGACAGTTGCACACAGTTCTGGCTCTACAAAATAACAATTCAGTTTACCTCTGACAGGTACAAAGAATTTCCAAAACAGAAGAGCACTTATTAAGTGCTTAAATTCTTAATCCTGGACCCTGACATTATACAGGATGTCTCTTTGATATAGGGCAGAGATATAAATTCTTATTTTCATACAGGCCCCTCACATATGTGACTATGAGAATGTACAGCGTATGTTATCAATGCAACAAAAACAGAAAACCGAGTCCCCAAAAAATTGGTCACCAAAAATAAAAGGCCGAAAAACAAAGCACCAAAAATATCATTTTCTCAAGTAAAACTTCCTAAACATCCTTAAATTAAAATACATTAATCTAAGCAAAATAACATAAGGTATTAACACTTATTTATAGAAAATCTATCTCGAAATAGGCTTATTTTTTCCACTTTGAACAATATTTAGTGAGGCCTTTAAAACTCTAATTTTGATATGAAAAGCTGTATAGTATATAGTCCTATTATACAGCTTTTAATATCTTTTGCTTCTCAAGTACATTTATCGTGGAAAGATTTTACGTTTTTTTTTACTGTAAGCCAATGCAAAAACACTGATTGAGGAAAGTATTATTACATCATAAATCCTTATTAAATAAGAACTTGTGATAATCTTAGTTGCTCAAATGAAAAAACACACAAGCATTCTGGGTGTCTGAAAACCTGTGCTGTAGTTTTAAGCCACTGCTTTGCCCGTCGCCAACCCTGACTTTTAAAACCAGGAGTGAACGGCTTCAATACATGGCAATTATTTGCTGAAACTGTATAACAGAGTTGAACCTCTAGTTTAGAGTGGAAAAACGTCATCTTCCCCCTGTTGGATAATACATCAATGTCCCACGTCTCTGTTTCACTTCATTCTGGTTATAGCAACAAAATTGACACTTATGTCAGTTCCCTCGGCTCATCTCACCAAAACTATGACTAAACACTGTCAGAAAAAATGGAAATGAACCGTCCAACTAGCCTTCGCTACAGCTCTCTGAAATGTAGCATGGTCAACATGTATTCTACATTTTATGGTATTTCCAATAGCCACATTTACTAGTAAACCTCAGCCCAAAATGGCCATGCTTTAAACGTGCTCTTAGTTGTTTAGCTAAATAAACCGTGACATACTACAGAGCATCGATTTTCCACGCTGTAATCATTCTCGGGTCACTGCACTTTTTTTGTGCGTATGGCAATGTATACTAAACAGATTGAAGCGCAGTAAAGCACTATCTGCCTATTAGATAACACCGGCTCTTGAAGTGCGTCTTTGCCACTGCAGCGCACAATAGGCTGTTCATACAATATGACCCATGGCTATTATAAGACTTATCTCTAAAGCCATTTATCACAAACTCGCACTGATTGTACAGATCTGGCACCCTCATCATGTGAGGACAAATTGCCCTGGAAAGGCCTGATCTGTGAGGAAAAAACACACCGCAACATTACAATGCATCCGGTTCTCTCTACTGAATACAATTACAGTTGATAAATGTCCCCACGAAAACAAATAATTGTGCTACAGTAACATTGTTTACAGGCTGTTTATTCACAAGAACCGCCACAAGGTAGCGCACATGAGCGGAGTACCACGGTGTGGTTTGCTATGGACAGACAGCCCTAGTTAAACACATTCAAATGCAATTAAAACATAAAAAAATACAAACACAAGTAGAAAATTTAAGGACGCAACATTTTGAATCTTACAGACATTTCTGTCTCATTTCCCTTTGCAAAATCAACAAGCGTTTCCCACATATTTACTTTAAGATATATTCTCATAAAAAAATTCTACATTTCAGTCTGTTAAAACTGCCCTTGCACTATATAGATTTATAAACTGACATCAAATTTAAAAAGGATCAATTAAATGTGCAGAACATCGTTCAACATATTTCCAGTATAAAACATTTCGCAATATTTTAACAGTACTGTATGGATTGCAGATGCTAAAAACACACAAACAAAGACAAAAATGTTTGAGTCTTGTATTCTGTGAACTCACAGAATGCATGTCGCCCACCCTCAGGAAATACAGCACCTTTCAACTTAAAACAATTACTTAACATCAACATGTCTAAACACACATTCAAAAGCTTGAGTTTCAAACTCTAGTGCAGTTCGACAACTCTTAGTGTATTGGACATTTGCATAGACTGGATCTTTAGATCGTTGTACTTCTTTGTGAAGGGTTACACACCCCAATGCTGAGAGTTTATCTAAATATTCTATGTAAACCTGACTGTCAGTAGTACTCTTCATTTGTATCGGTGTGTACCTCTGCAATATGTTCTGTAGAAGTCGTACGGCGACATATAGAAGTTTAGCAGCTCTGCTGAGCCAAGGCAATCTTTCAGGCAAACCTCCAGCTTATACAGTGTGATTACAGAGCTTCAGCATCTGCTGGGGTGTTGTGGGTGACATAGTAGTCGTGTACATACATCAGAACGGCAATAGGCTGGCCAATAATGAGCGAAAGCCACACAGCGGCGTTTCCGTAGTTACCTCGGAGAAACTTGGCCACAAACCACGCCAGTGGGATCTGAAAGTATTATAGTTTTATGTTAAGCAAACTGTAAAAACACACATTCAGAAATGTACAATCCGAAAAAATGGAGTTATTCTACGTTTTTTAAATTGAGTTTTTCTAAATGTACTATTTATAGGTAAGTGTTTCATTCTGAGAACTGCTTCTCCCAAATTTCAAATCAAAATATGATTTCAATTGATGCATTAATTTGCATAAAATGAAAACTGGAGAACAGGTCAAAATAACAGAAAGATGCTCTGTATTTTGTCATTTTAAATACTACAAAGAAAACAAGTTCATATTCACTTAAGCAATACAACAGTAATATTTGTACATGTATGAAAAGTTCAAAAGTTATTTTAATGCGATAACCTTATCAGTTTTTATGTGTCTAGTCATGCTGTCAGTCGTTCACATTGCTGTTGGATGACTTTATGTCACTCCTGAGCAGTGGTGTAGACCCGTCCCAGATCGAAAACCCACGAGCACCACCACACTCACTAATGCATAGAGTATGCCGTCATGAGGTTGTTGGTTTTGTTAATCCCTGTCTAAATCAGTCAGTTAAGAGTTACATTTAGCCTTAGATGGTATATGTATACAATCCCTAAAGCACAGGTTATATCAGCTGGCCATTTTCAATGCACATTTGTGATCCATGTGAAAACCCAGCTATAAATTCATTTATTTTGTGATATAGCCTACTATTTCTACATAAACCCACCCTGCTAAGAAAATAGAAACCATTACATAAATTCTAGTGGTTTCCATTAAAATACCATTATAAACCACAATAAATCATATTGAAATGGTTAAAATCAAACTCTGACGCTCGTCACTTATAGCCTAGGTTTCACACACTGGGTCACACAATGAGTACAAGTTACGCCTATGATTGACATTGATAGCTAACTATAATAATGAACATTTGTGCAGTTTTATCAAGCACCCGTTGCACTTCTAGATTGCTGGCAGTGTCTCTAGCCTGACTTTCACAAGGCTGAAACATCATCTAAAACAATTATATACATTGTAGTATACGTTTTTCTCACTTTCTCCCTCGTTTGTGAAGTTGGCTAGTTAGTCACAATTTAATATGCCAACAACCCCCTTACAGTTGTGTTAATGATAAAAATATGCTCGTTTTATTAAAGAATACACCGTGGTTTAAAGTGGGGATGAGTTATCAGCAGAAAGTATAATACACCGGCGAACAGAGAAATGAGATTGCGACCCTGCGTACTGCACCTCGTCGGGCTTATATTCTGTAACACCTGCTGCAGCATCTTCCGCAGCGCCTGTAGCTTCAGGGATTGCTTACAAATACACTGAAATAGTTTCGTTTGAATCCTTGCCTTTCATGATCTCCCGTTTGCACAAATGTTCAAAAGTCAATGAGTCGCACTTTTCAGACACAAAACGATGTTGTTATGTATATCCTCACGCTTTTGTAAGTGTTTGTACGGAAATTCTTGATCTCTTCTAGTGGGCATAGGGCGTAAACCTGCTTATCACGTAGACTACACCACTGCTCCTGAGGCTTGACTTTGGTGAAACTCAACAGACAAATGGACTGGAATGGCCACATTACATCTAAAAAAGCTTAATAAATTAACATTTAAATGGTCTCTTAATTTAAACAGAGATTGTAAACTAACTACACAGTTTTATGGTCAGCTACCTGCACAGACAATTGTAACCAACATACACACCGTTGCTTCTGTAACCCGTCAATGACACAAATATAAATGCTTTTCAAAATGTTATACCTGCGCCATCATACCCATGAACGCCCAGAGTCTGAACATCCTGAGAGGAACACTGACCAGGTACTGCAAAGAAAGAGACATAATCTCACATTAAACACACAAATCCCTTTTCCTTCCTGATCTTGGTTTTGCCAAGTTTCTGTACAAGTTTCGCTCACTTTAAACCTTTGCATTTGTAAAATCAAAAAGTAGACATAACACAGAACCGTCTCTCGACTCATTTTGGCCATCCTCACCCGAGTGACTCATCCAAGCGGATTCACACCAGGAAGCGCAGAATCATCCCCGTAAAAATGTTAATTTATTACTGGAGGATCAACCCCTGCTGTTGTGCCCTTTAACGGGGTGCTTGACCTCTAGTCTTAGCACATTGGTCTCCCCGTTACCCCTTGCTAGATCAAGGCTACATACACGCACTCAAGCATACCACCTCTAAATAAATAAACCCTTTTTAAAAATTCAGCGTTCAACAGATATTCTTAGGGAGAACCTTCAGATTTATGGCTGACTCACCATCTGAGAGTTCTGAGTCATGACTGTGATCCCGAGTCTAGTTCTCAGACGTCCTGTGAAGGTCAATGTTTTTTAATAAGACCGTTAAGAATACTATCTGCCTGCACCCGCAGATTGGACACATCTTCCTCCCTCGTTGCTCTCCCTCCTCACCCCTCCCCGGCTCAGCTCACAGCTTATCAGAGAACAGCAGCCTGATAGGAGCCTGTTCTTCCTCATCCTCAACCTACACATCCCTCTGCACTGACCTTCATCTCTTCTGAAGAACAGCGGCTGCGGTACCAGCCAAACGCCAGGCATCTGCTTCAGAGTCAGGGTCATGAGACCTCTCAGAAGTTGAGAACATGGTGTTCATGTTGTTTTAATAATTTAGAAATAAATGATCAGCCCAAACATTCTCCATGAAAACAGATTAGGTTACTGGATGCTGGTATTCACACAGGTTGGAACTTGTTACCCCGACTTTTAACGTTCATTTGCCGTGACCCGACAGAATGTGGATTGATGCACATCTCACCTCGTGGAAGAAAGCCGAAGCGAAAAACACAGCCGATTGGCTCAGTAACTTGCCAGCGCCTCTTCTCAGCAAAGGCTTGTAAAAGTGTCTTCGCAAACAGAAGAGAGAGAGAAGCATATAAACCCAGTCAGTATGAACTGTATATAACCATATATTTCTTGCAGACAGACCACATTATAGTCTCTCTTCATTATAGTCTCTGCGAGTTTTACTGTGTCATATTTCATCTTGCCACCCTAAAGCTGTCTGCAGTCTCTTTCAAAACCTCCGTTCACTCACCGGAGACACCATCTGTGCACAGGAATATTCCAGTTCTGCCAGAAGTATGTTATCGTCTCAGAGTTCCTTAAAAAAGGTGTCATTTTTTTCTAAATTAAGGATGGCATTTTTAACACACACAAACAGTATGCAAAAGTCACAGACTGTCATAAGGTTCATAAATGATAAATAATACATTTATGTGACTATTGGGTAGTTGACAAATAAACAGTACATGTGTCCTATGGTGTGACAGCAAAAATGTAGAAAACAAACTGTTAATAATATATTATTCATATTTAAAGCGTTTATTTGCAAACTCATTTTCAAAAATCATGTTTTTTTTATTGTGAATTCCAAGAAATATCAAATAACTGCAGTTGACTTGTTTTGATTAAGTTATAATATAACAACAACAAAAAATACAGCTAACCAACAATAAAATCCGTTATCTGTTTTTGAAAATAAACTCTTCATTTGTATTAATAAAATAAAATAGCATAAGAGAAATCATCTACATTGTAAGGTTTTTGCTGTCACATAATAAGACACATGTACAGATACCCATATGCACCTGCTGTAAATCTTGCTGAAGTTTTATTTGTTAACTTATTCTGTGCATTTACAGTAAAAACATTTGATTTGAACACAGTTACATAAAAATTAAAAGATCATGAATTATTTTTATTTTGTGTTCAGTTAATAAAAGGGACAACACAAGACTGAGTTAAAAGTAACACAAAACGTGTTGTCCTTAACTAGACCGAAACTAGACCACAATCTATTTAGATAGATTGTGTTGTGATTAAAACCTTTAAGAGTGTTTTTGTGAATTATTACCTTAGATTTAAGAAAATGATAGGAAATGCCGGTGAAAGGGTTAGTAATGGCACACTGTAAACTGGATTTACTGCTTTGAAAGGCATCAGCCATCAGTCCAGTGACAAATACATTCAGCACCCCGGCAGACACCCTGACCGCTCACATAAAGCCTTTCCAAAAAGGTCTCATCTTACAAACTGTAAAGTCATTCATAGAAGATAAAGTCACTCACCACCAGTCCCTGTAGAATTCACGATCTCCAAACCTCAACAGTTCAGCCACAAAGTTCATTGAGGAATGAAAAAATGAGTAGAAAAATATCAACCAGAGAAGATGGTTGGGGACCTAGAATAACAAATAGATACTGTATGTTTGTTCCATCTTTTGTTTCGTGCTTCATATCGTCTGTCAAAACAACACAGATCTAAGCACAAATCTGCAACCAAATGCCGAAGAGATTTTTAACAAATCAATTGTTCTTCAAATGAGCATTTTTAGTTTGTGGAGGCCCTACATACTCACAGCCAGTCTAAGCAGACGTTCGGTCATTCTAGTGTAGTCCATTTCCTACAAAATGAAAAACAATGGTTTTGAAGAATTAGATGCAGTGCTTGTCCTCTACAGCACAGAGAAACAGTGGTTAAATCACAACAACACACCTGCAAAGGCTTCATTGAACTTCGAATGATTGGCACCATCCACTTAAAGAAAACGGAAAGAACATTAAGATGTGAACTATAACTCACAGACATGAAAATAACAGGTTTGAGACATTTTTCCCAGAATGCATGTCACTCACCTGCTGTGTTAAACCAACCAATAACTGAGTGAGAAGCAACTGAAACAGACAAGCGAAAGAGATTTAAATTTCTTACTAAATATAAAGTGAAATGTTAACTGCGCTATTTTATAGGTGCGTGTGAATTAAATGTGGAATTATTTAACAGCTGTGACTGGAGGAAATGCTATAGCAAGTAGCACCTTTATACATTAAAACAGATCTTATATTTGCTTCATGAGTCATGACCGATTAAACCAATGCCTGTAATCTATGGTCATTTGCAGAATCGACGTATTTACAACTAACCAGCTCCAATACACTGAAAACTGAGCTGTCAATATGTTTTAAACTGAATACTGTATTTTTAACAGTGTAATCATAAAAATGCTTAGTGGCAAACAACAATGCTGACAGGAAATCTGTCTAAACCAATAACCTACCATCTCAAAAAGCCTCCTTAGCAGAAATCCCATCCGTATGGATTCACAACGTGGGAAATTGAGCTCATAGCACAGGGTTGGAGCGAAAACAAAATAATACATATCTGCAAAACAACAAGTGAAACACATAGACCGAAAACGTAAAAACTATTTTATGTTTTTAATTCACATTCAAAATTATGATCATGTATATGAAAATGATGATTAATTAAAATGTGTGTTTTACCCTTGAGAGAAAGGTTACCCGGGTAAGACACGTGCATATTGCTGGGCATAGATGGAGTTGATGGACCTAGAGCACAAAGGAACGGTCAAGAAATGAAGAAATAGCAGGGAATCTTTTAAAAAAATGTACGTTTACATTTATTCATTTAGAAGACTCTTTTATCCAAAACCACTTACAAATGAGAAAACATTTAACAATTTGTCAATGAGCTATAAACAATAATTGTAGATTACAATTGGGCAATTCCATGCAAAGATAAACATTATCATGAACAAATGTAAAAGTTCAAAGGTTTTTACCATACTGACAGGACAGAGGTCAATATTTTGTGGTTTTAATAACCTTTTAAACATTTTTGAATTTTAGTGCTGCTTTCAAAATTCACATAACATGGTTATGTGAAAATGGTCACAAATCTTTATAAATGGTCATAAATGGTCACATGAACATTGAAATATAACAACCATTGTAGGCTCTATGAAGAGTCAACCCTATCCACTTGTTGGAAATTATTGCTTCTGGTTTGTGCATTTCAATTCACAACAATCCTACAAAGTATGTCGTCTCTCAAAAACCGTATCCATAACACATATTTATCTACATTTTTAACCCTTTGATGCACAACATGGGTCTAAAGTGTGCAGAGCTGTGGCCCTCCAGGAATTAGACACTCCTGGTCTAAAGTAACCGACAGAGATTTTTTAAACGTAATTCAAGTATTAAATGTATTGATCTAAATAACTGCTTAAATTATTGATTTAACACCATGTTGTCTTTATTCTTTTGTTTTATCATGCTTGTATTTATAGGTATCTTGTATTTTTTGACTCGTGTGTTAACACGAAATCGAATAATAATTTGTGGTCATTGAAAACAAGACATTTTGAATAGTCATGAATCATGGAGTTTATAGATCATGAAAAAATAAATGCCGAAATCAATTAATTTCAAAAGATGCAACAAAAAATGCCCAGCCATGCATGAAATATAACACAAAATAAATAAAGGTCTTTCTAGACCCATGTTGTGCATTAGAAGCCGGATTGCATAGCATGGGCATCAAAGGGTTAAAATGGGAAACTTGTGCATAGACTAGGGCTGTCAAACGATTAATCGCATTCAGAATAAAAGTTTGTGTTTACATAATATACAGTATGTCTGTTTACTATGCATATTAATTTTGTATTTAAAAACACATACACGTACACTTTCAAGTATACACATTTAGGAAATATTTTCATTTATCTATTTAAATTTAACGATAATTTTAATTATATATAAATGTTTATTAGTTTTTATACTTTATATTTTTCTTCAATACATGCATGTTTGTGTATGTTTTTATAAATACAAATTAATATGCACAGTACACCGACAAATATTATGTAAACACAAACTTTTATTCTGGATGTGATTATTCGCGATTAATCGTTTGGCAACCCTAGCAACCCTAGTTTGGCAATACACTGATATTTTTATGATGTCTAGACGCTAACAACAGGGGTTTGGGAAAATGCAAACAAGTGATTCAATGTAATAGTATTAAATACATTCTCTGAGTTTTTTATATTTCCAGTTTGGACTGAAAATGTCATATCCCCGATGCTGGAATTACTCTATTAACTTTGCCTACTGAACGAGCAAATAACATCTCTGGAATAGACAGCAGGTGATGCCCGACTCATGAAGAGAGCTGTATGGTTTTACTCACATGACAGAGATCTTGAGAGACTGCGGGCCTTCACTTGCATTCTCTCTCTGCACCACCTGTTAATGTCTTTGTACGAGTACAACTTTAAGAAAAGGATGGTGTAGATTCCTAAAGCAAACGCCCCACCGACTGCACACAGAGGACACAAAAGCACAACACGACAAATAATTATTTTGCATAAACATTACAACTCTAAATGTAACCTCCAGGAGAGATAGACAGACTCACAATAACTCCCAGTCTCACTGTGAACAAGACACTTTTAACACAAGCTTTCAAATATACACAGCACAGCTTGCCACGTGACCCAGCGTGTCCAAACCATAGCCCATCACCAATGTAGCGTGCACAGACCTGGCTCGCACTCGCATGCTCCCTCCACAACTGCTTTATCAATAGCAGCCATATGCTTGGTGGAAATGGTCCATGCAGGGGCTCTGGAGTACGTCTATGCCCCAGAGAGATGGACTCGAACTGGGTTGCAGGACCAGCAGCGGCCCCCGCGGCCCCTGAGCTGACCTGGCTGTCTGGTACAGTAGCACAGCATGCGGCACCAGGTTGACAGATGGAGGCACGTTTTCACCCCCCGTCGCGCAAACAGATGAGGGCGGACGGAAGAGCCGGTGAAAGTCATGGTATGGATGGAAGCAAATGAGGCAATACATTCCCTACTAAAGAAACCCTCGGGAGGTTCTTATGATTGTGATTTGAAATCTGAATATCGCACAGGTTGTGAAATGAATAACACACTTGATGATATAGAGGACTGCTTATGATGTTGGACATCAACTCTGGTGTGAGGAGAAATATAACGCGCCATTATACCGTCACTGAATAAGGCCTGTAAGAAAAGCCACTTATTTTGTTTACAGAAACAGTTAATGGAAAACAAACTTTTATATATTTATACACAAAACTTTTACAACATCTTAGGTATTCACAAACCCATCAGAAAGGAATAGTTCACCTAAAAAAAATCTGTCATCGCTTATTCACCCTCGTATCATTTAAAATCTATACATATGACGCGTTTGTCTGTGAAACACAAAAGATGATGTTTTAGTGGTTTTGTGTTCATACAATGGAAGTCAGTGGGGGCTGTTTGATGTTAATGATGAAAGAAAATGATTTCTTGGGTGAACTATCCCTTTAAGATGTTGGGGGCATGTCAATAACTAGTAAAGGGTGGCTGATAGTTGATATAATGCTGATGTATTACTGCATAAATTATTCAATTTGATGATGGGAAACGGGACATGCACAAACTTTTTCTTCTTTCATTCCTTATGCACGAATAAAAAATTCATTATCATCATTTGGGAGGCTTTGTTCACGGCCAGACAGGGTTGCAGTGAAATGCCATTAGGGTAGAAATAGTTTTTTATTAGATGTTGAAACCAATATTTGTTAATCAGCCAAGCGGAAACTGTTATTGGCTAATAATGTTAAAATGTCCAAATATCAGCCATTTTAATGCGCTGACAAATATATTGGAATCAAGCCTGTATCTCCCGCACAGTTAACTACTAAGTCACAGCTCTGATCCAAAGATATGATACACAATAGTGCACAAAACTTGAAAAGGTCATAATGTTTATTGTGAGTAAAAATGCCAGGGACACGCCAGCTGAGCCCATACGATCTGATTCTTGGTATAAAGGATTACAGTAGTTCAGTCTGTATTGCCTAATATTGTTTGTGGCCAAGCATTTACAAAGCTGTTCACCTGGTCAAATGCCATATTACAATAGAAAAACAAACAAAGCTTTTCTTTTGTGCTGATGATTGTCTAAACCAAATGGGAGTCTTAGAAAATAAACGAGAAAGAAGTCAAAGTCTCACTTGGTGTGATGGATGGCAGCTTCAAAACGACCATCACAGGAAAACACAAGATGACAGTTAAGTTAAAGATGTAAATCATCAGGCCAACCTTCTCACTGATCGAGCCCTGGAAACAAAGAAATCATAATCCAACCACACTTAGAACACAACCGTATACAGTATATAAATATGCATAACAAAATCAACAAAACACAACATTTCTTTACAACATAACACAACTAAGAACTTAAAGCTGAGCTTTGAGTCCAATCTATATCTTATACGTACTCATAAAGATTTAGCATACTCCTAAATAGCAAATTCACTTTTTGATATATGCGCATTTAACCTTTACAGTCTTTCGTTGTCTTTAACAACAATCACAAAATGCAGGTCAAAATCAAAAAACATGTTTAAACAAATCAACAATCAATACAACACAATGACAAATCATAAGACTGGCAAAAAAAGTGTCAAACTTTTGTTATATATCCTATTCAAACAAACATCCTGTAAGTGTCAGAACGGAAGACGTCCTTGTTACTGAAATGACAACTTTTATTGACACCAGACCCAGCCAACGCCAGGTCCTGGAATGTACCAATCAATAACGATAGTTTGAACACCGCCTCCACAGAAGAATATCAACGACTACTTCTCTAGCCCCGCCCACTGGTTCGCAAATGACTTCAGCCATGTACACATAGTACACACTCCCGCATTTGTGATGATTGACAAACTAGTTACCATAGCGACATATTTTTCGGCTAAAGATTGTCCGTCAGTTTAAACTAAAGTACCGCTGATAGTCGGTCATTTGCAGTGTTGCCATGTTCGTTATTAAGTGCTTTTATGCTTGTTGTTTGGTCTTAGATCAAAAAGCCATGGCTCTAAGTTCTTAATAAATGGTCAGTTACAGAGATTTTTGTCTTATAAAATATGTAAACATTTGCATCTTAAGGTCTTTTCTTTATTTGCATATTTTTTTTTTGTGAAGATCTGGCAACCCTGTCACTTTAGCTAACGGCTCTCGAGAGCGGTTATCCCCGTGTCATATGTGGAAAAATGAGGACTTCTATCGCTGTTATATTTATTTAGAGCGACCAAGCAACAAACATGAAACATATTGTGCAGCGATTGTTTCAGCTCACATGGGTGAAACATTGAGCGTTTGTTTCATTTCACCGTGGATTCCTTTGTAAACAAGGCACATGTCGATGCTGGATTTGCAGAGAGACTGAGATGAAAAAGCAATGCTGTGCCGTCAATATTGAATCTGACCGAAAAATTTTGTGAGTAAAAATATATGTACGATGCGTCACTATTGCTTTGTTTGAGATCGCTTTATATGTCCTGCTTTTGCGTAACCTATGTGTCCAACCAAGTTTTACAGAAGAATCCAACTAAGCATGTAGCTTGTCAATGAGACACAGAAATATACATCACAGGGCACACTGCTGTCTTTTGGAACTGTTGTTCAATCATAGCAGTGGGCGTTTACTTCCAAGTCTTAAAGCCCGCCCTTAAAAAACGAGTGATTCTTTAACCAGCCTCAAAACCGGGATAGAAAATAGCCTATAACTCATTGATTTCGTTGTTTTTTAATGTAAAAACCACGCAAACGTCATAAGTAGACAACAGTATAAAATAATAAAAAGGCCAGTTCAGGACACCTTTAAACACCTAGAAAAAAGGCAGATGTTCAAAACAAATCAGGCATCATAACAATTTTGAACAATCTGGCAAATAGTTCACACGTAGGTGCATTTTTGTAGAAAATATATACTTTGAAGGGGTCCTACACTTTATTTTCTACGTAGCTCTCACGCAACATCAGCAAAATGCCTAAACTGTTTATAAGTTCACTCAGTTTTCCATCAGCCAGTTCTGTAAATGTGCTGAAACTCAATTCACATTTGCAAGCTCTCCCAAATATGTCAAGCTTTTTAAAATGCAATGAATCAAATTCAACCTCTAAATTGAACCCTTCAGAACTGGCAACCCATAATAGAATCGTTCCAAACCCTAAATTATACTGTGTTGAGTGAGCACAGTGAATCTTTACATTTTTATGAAAATGACTTCATCCATTATGATAAACGGATGAAATCAAGATTATGTGAATGGCTTTTGAACTCACCATAGCCAGTTTCCTCTCGGTGTACATTGCAACAAGTATGAACACATTAGACACTGCAAGAAAAAAAATTGTACTGTCAAATAAATGCAGTTTTGGGAATGAAACCATATTTCACCTATGCTGTTGGCTTGTGTTTTGTAACAATTTTCAGAATTATTAAATAGCAAATATGCAGCAATCTGAATCCAATGCAAATTTCATACAGTATTAAGAGAGGACCGTCAATTTTTGTATGAAATAAAAATAACGCAGTCATTCCAAATGTTCACAATTAGTTAGATTTGTGGGAGTTTTCCCAGTTACTCTGCTTTTAAATGAAGAGTTATCCCATAAATGTAATTCCAGACATTATTATTTATGCACCCTCATAACATTTCAAGTCAAATACTTTCCTGCTCAAGTGCAACCCAAAATCTATTCTGAATACTTCACAGTACTGCAATACAATAATTACAAACAATGGGGACTGAAGCGTTTATCATTCATAAAGGCTGAAAGTCACAGAATAGATCTCAGACACATTTTTAGTTCATTTTTGGGTAAATTGAAGTTTTAGTGAGGTCACGATCCTGTTCACACAAAAACAGACAAAACAAATACAATATTATTTCATTATAAAATACATACCAATGACCAGGCACGCAGCAGGCCAGCTATAAGGGTCCTTGAGGAACAATGACACAACTTCAACGGGGTCCACTAAAATGCCATACCTACGACAAAATGTGTGGAGGTAAATTTAATTACATTAATACTGTATGTCTTAGACATTTTCCAACACCTTTTACATTTATAAATGGTTACTTTTAACAAAATATGTGAGTTACACACATCTAACAGAAGAGCTTTTAATTCCTAATATTGTCCCCCGGTAAGCCTGACTCTGAACTGTGAATTATTTGCGATGCTGTACTGGGAGGCAGTTTCAGCAGGCAGCTGTATACATACTGTCTGCATGCAGCAGGCAACATGATGGCAGCATATGGTCCCCTCAGCATGGGGTCCAGAATATCACTCCACGCAGGGAGAGAAAGACTTGCACACTTCTCAAAAAGGCCCTATAGACTCAACATCTTCCGTATGACTCTCAAAACACACACAATGCAGGACTGCATGTTTCTGTGGTGTCGTACAGCACTTAAACACGAAGATTACAGATGAAGGTCAAATGTTTCTCATAGTAAAAGATTCTCAGAGACCCTTCTAAATTGTCTAAAGAGATAGACACGTTTTCGTGCTTTGAAATTTGTTTTTTAAAAACAGATTTTTAAAAGTGAGAGTCATCTTAGTATTACTTAAGTGACCTTATATGATGTACTCAAACATCCTAGACAGATCCAGTTTAATTTCATGCATTCTCACGGGTTGACATACTTTATATTGGTGATAGGAAGTGAACTGTATGAATACTTTTCATACCTGAGAAGGTTTTCCAAGAACAGGCGTGCATTGCTCAAAACCTACAGTACAAACAAAACAGGGGCACACATGCATAAAGAAAATAAATGAAAATCACCACCAGGAATACATCACTATGACTGACTATAAACCTGTTGGAACGAGCGGAATAAAAAAACACCATCTACACAAAGATCTTTCTTCACCGTCTGTTCACATTTTGCAGAGATGTATTGAAATTCATGTCCATAAATCTATACAGCAGACAGACACAAATATTCCAAGATATGGGATGAGAGAAAATGCAAATGCACACAGTAGCACTGGAATATGAAACAAGTCCGGCAAGGCAGAAAAATACAGTGATGGCAAAATAGATTCGTCTCATAGCTCACGTTAACAGCAAGCTGAAAAGCGTGAACGCGTTCTTCGCAGTTTTCAAGATGAGGACTTGGCTGGCTGTGCTCCATGTTCACTTAGTGTTTAGACAGACAAGCTGTTTCAGGCTGTTTATTTTTAGGTGTCGCTTGGCATTAAGTGTGTCTCTATAAACAGACACACTAATCAACGATTCTTCACATACCATATGATTGTCACGCACCATCCAACACTGCTCAAAATGTGTCACTGCAACTGATTTGTGTTACTAGTCTAGGTTTTCTGCTTAAGGCAAATTATCCATTAAAGACTGCGTGCCTTCAAATTGAAAACCGGTTTCTAGTCAATAGGAGACAACATCTAACCTCCTTTAATCTCTGTAAATGGCTGATGTGAGAAGCAATAAAGATTATCAGGTCTAATCGTCGTCGGCACCTCTGAGTCACTCATTCATTACTGTGACAAAGTTACTAGAACTATAGAAGAATGAGTAGGCAAGTCAACGCATGTCACTCCCTAACTCAAAGTGTGAATGTGACTGTTTCAAACTCACCAGCATTACCACACACCAGTTCAGAATGCCTCTGTAATTTTTGAAGCTGCTTGCAGAACTGAGCAATGACTCTTGCATTTGGTGACAACTGAGGAAGAAAAAAGAGAAGATCAAATATAACAGTTTAGACAGTGACCTAAATGATCTGATTCTCGCTATATTGATTAAACTACTGTATTTACGGTGTTAAGTTATCGTTCTTTATTGTTCAGAGTTCACTTTTCTCTATTGGTACATAAAACCTAAAAGACACAATAACCACAAGAAGGAAAAAGCCTCCAGGGTAAAAGGCCAATGGACCGCAACAAAAAAAAAAACAACACAGTGCTTTTTACTCAACATGTCAAAGCAATGCAAAACTCTCCGATCCAAGAGATCATTGCGTAATGTCAAAGTTTGATTTCAAGGTAAATTGATATAACTTGCAAAGTGACGGGTAGTAAGCTTCCTTAAAATGATCACATACATTTGGAGAAGAAAACACCCGTTTATGATTTTGTTTTCAATGTTAGTGATCAATAACAAATCAATAGTCTTCCAGTAACTTGTCGAAAGAACAATATTCGGGATAAAAATGTCCCTTATTGATGAAGATAAAGGCTGTGGCCATTTTGTGAAATGTACAGTAGTAAAATCCAAAATGTACATTATAGCACGAAAAAGCAAAACAATACAACGTGTCTTATTACAAAAGGCTATAAAACCTAAACAAAATATAGTTTTGCGTTTATTTACACATATTTAATAAAAAAATTTTCTTTAGCATCAAACGATCAATCCTGTTGTATGCCACATACGCACAGCACGCATGTGCTCCATATATGGAAACTGGTGACGTAATTTGCCCCTATTGCGCACTGACCATTCACCAACCTTTGCCATTGACCATTCAACCTAGTACGTACAATGAATAACGTTTTGCACGCGGACGTATCTCACCTCATTTGGTCGTATCGGTCGCATTTTCGTTTGTTGTCTTCTTTCAGCTCTAAGTTTCTCGACTCCTGCTTCTTGTGGGGAGTTTTGACTTCTGACGTCGCGCCGTTTCGGAGCTTCAAAGTCTCAGTCTTTGCGTTTGTGATAGTCGCGCGCCTTCGACTCCGTATCGCGGGCCTGAAATCATCCCTGTCATTCATGATTCAAGCGAGTTGACCCCCAGTGTTCAGCAACACATTAAAGCAGTCGAGTCCACTCGAGAGTTTCATTGGGCTCCGCGACCGGAAAAACACGCTTTTTGCGTAAACCTCTAGTTTGGCAAGATCTGAGGCTGACGCAAGATGCGCAATAATGCAACTTGAGTCGAACAGATTTGCGTGGACTTCAGCACGTTGTCGGTAACGCGCGTCTCAGTCAGATTTACGACTTTCCTCCGGATCTAGTTCCGCGTTTTCACTTTGCCACGCAAAACAACCCCCGTAAGCCAATAGGAGTCAGGACTGGATGGCAGTAGTGAACTCATAGGGCCAGCTTGTGTTTTTAAAGAATGGTGTCCTTAAGTAACCAGTTTTATTAAAATACAGTTTCTGAAGGGAATACTTTACATTTATATACATTCATTGGAATATCATTCAAACTAAACAATACCCTTCAATGAATGAGCTGTATGGTTTTTATGTTCCTTTTTGTGACAATTGCCAAGTCACCAAAGTTTTGTTGTACTACCATCAAAGTAGCTTTGGTTAACGGGTGGCCCACAAAATATTTTGACTGACTCTAAATTATTTTTTACCAGCGAGTTTGAAAACACACTTGAAAATAAGCTCAAAAATGTGCAGGCAAGTGTTATCTGACGCCTGGAGGAAACCTCTGAGGAGCTTTACTAAGATGTTCAGTGCTCACCCAGGCATGACATTTTACCTTCCCTCTTATCAAAGTAACCTGCATGAAAACGTTCTGCAGTATATGACTACAAACATTAACTTTGAGGGAAAACATTTCACCCTCTTTCACTCGCAGGTAGCAACTGATTCAGCTAAAATCATATTGGTTGTGTGCAGCCATCTAGTTCTGATGTATGGAGGCAGGCTATTTTTTATAACATCTAAAATTGAAAGAGATAATTTCATAATAATATAATTTCATCATTTATAATTATATGTCAGTCGATTCCAGAGACTGACGTAAAGTTGCACGCCTTTGTTCAGGGCTAAAGAAGCTCACGTGTACAAAAACACAACCTTTACTTTAAGATTTTGTTCAATTTACAACATGTATTTCCTCCATAGTTTAAGAAACAATTCCCCAAGATGCCCAGTCTGCAACTTAAATTCGGAAATGTCAAAGTGAATCCACACATTTCTCTGAGCTCTGCCATACACATTTTTATTCCTATACTCACACGGTTTTCTCAGCAGTTCATTGGAGTCTTTTTTTTTCATTTCTTCAGGGGAATTTTAAGAGAAACTTCTGATACAAAACCGCTAGTTAAACAGAACTCCATTAAATCCAACGATGAGTAACCTCTGAGCAATAACATGTTCTTTTTTTGCCTTTCTCCCAGTAAAGATACCGCTGCTTGTTTCACTTGGCCGCGAGCCTCCGGATGAAATAGGAGGCCGAGAAGATTAATTCTATACATTTCAGTGGCAGGTTGATTGTATTTTATGCCTGGCCGCATGACTTGTGACCCGCTCTTCTGTCAGAACAAGCTGGCAGGGGTGTTTGGGTGTGTAGGCCTGGGGTGAGGAGGTATGTGCCCGGCTGCGAGGGTGTCCTTGGGTTTGTAATGAAGTTGTGAGGCTGAAATCACTCACTTCTGCGTGCTGTAGTGGCACGTCATGTTTTATCACAGGGATGCCACATTTACTCAGTCATTAGGGACCAGAAGCTAGTTTATCTCAGTTGCGATCCGAGCAGACAGATAGACACTTCAGGGGTGGCATCCTATGTCAGCACTTTTGCAGTTCAGTCAAGGACTCGGCTCCCGATATCGCTGTCGTTCTCTATTCTTCTCTGTCTTCCTCACGCGCGCTCGCTCACTCTCTCTCACGTCAACTGACAGGATGATTTTCTGATATACTGTCTGTCGTAGTGACATGTGACCCACACTTGAAGGACATATTATGAGATTAGCAAATCATTATTTTCCAAACACGAGTGTCATGCCCACTTCCCTGTACTCATGCTCTCAAACTGTGACGGCCTCTGTCTTTTGTCGAACACACACACAAACTCTCCCAGGTGTTCCCTCTCTATCTTCAGTGCCCTCGGTGTATGTCTGTTGATGTTTGTTTAATTAAAAACTGATAATTGTGTGGTCACAGTTTGTGTTTTTGATAAGCAGAGGTGACACGGGCAGGTCTCCAAGCAGAGAAAGCATGCATGTTGTCTCATGAATAGCATTAGAGATCCCGTTTATCTGGCTACAGCACACCTGTGGATTAGCTTATTCCACCTTAGGCACTCGCTGGCACTTACGTTTCAGCATTTTGAGCAAATTGTCACCCACCACAATAGAATCTAGAATTTTACACGGGATCTTTTTTCAGTCGGCTAATTGCATGTTATTAGCTAATTTTAGAACATCAAATAATAGGGTTCGTTTGACATTGACATTTGGTCAGTTTGGCCCGGGTCTCTGCGTTCACCATAGAGTTCTGCCTGGCAAAGCTGCTGAAAAAAGGAGAATATGTCGTCGAGTTTACCTGCTTAATCATGAATCTGTAACTCAAAGGTCACCTAACTGTTGATAATCAAATGAGTTACTCGAGCAAAGTATATTTTCCCTTCTGGAAATGTCATGTGTTGAGCGGTGTGATATATGAACATACGTTTTAAGCAGATTAATTCATTTACTCCTTTTCCTATTGCTAAAGTACATACATTTGACAAAAATACTAAATAGGGCTATGAATATAACATATCACGATAATTTCATGCGTTTTGTACTCTATAATATAACAGTTTATAATGCATATTTGTGTGTATATGAATGTATACATGTTTACTATAAAAAATTTACCAATTACACTTCATCTTGTATACATGTTTGCATGCCGTTGCTGTCCGTAACCTCGGATGTCCATATTGTCTGTTTTTCAGGAAATGGAAAAACCGCCTTTTTAAAAATGACTAAATACTGTGTTGTCAAAGTTGACAAGCACTTTTTTATACTTTTTATTGGTCCATATTTGCAAAACCCATGACAGGAGGAGCAGTCAAGAATGTGAATAGAGGAAAGGAGGTCTGAGGTTTCACTGGGTTCGTCGGGTGGGCATATTATTTTATATATAATATATTATTTTAAATATTGAAGATGGATATTTATAATATAAAATAGCATTAAAGAGCTTTATCTTCAATGTTAGTTTTTTCCAAATTTTTGCTGCCACACCAAAGAAAACATTCACATGTCAACTACCTATACATGTTTATCTGTATAGCACATTCTTGTACAGCTACACTGTAAAAAAATCCTGTTAATTTACATGGACATTTAACAGCAAAATGCTGTTTTCGTTGAATAGCAGTAAGTTACTGTTTTATACAGTGCATTGTGGGAAGATTTGTTCACTTCAGGCTAGTGGTCGAACAACCACAGTATGTCACTGTTATTTAACAGCATTATACCATATTTTTCTATGTGCGCCATCTTGGATTATCAGCAAGAGGTACGTCTGCACCTTTATCTATGGTTGTAATATCTTTAAATTAAATGTTATATCTTAAATATCCAGTGAAGTTTTTATAATATAAATCACATAACAATTCCTGTTTTAATCGGCAAAGTATTTCTGAAAACAACACTAAGACATGCTGGTTAGCGAAAAACATCTGAAACAGTGACTGGTTGACGTTAACTTAAACAGGAGATACAAATGCTCGTGACTAACAGGTAAGAAGTTTTATCCAACCTGTACGTTTTACTAATATCTGTGTGAAAGATGAATCGGGAACAATCCAAATCAATTATTATTTTTGTGTAGTTACATTTAATGTGCGCAATATGTTCTATTGTCTGCAAATTCGAATGATTTTTTGTGTTATCTTAAAATCCGTTTAATATACTATATGTTACCCATTGGTTTATTATAGATTAGTGATGCTACCAAGTATGTCTAAAAAAAACACTAAGTTATAAAGATTCGGTCAAGCCGTTGTAATACATGCTGGTTAGCTTTCCGTATGTGCATGCGTTGATGGTAAGATACATTAGTTTATGAAATATTTATGTTATGCTAACTGGGTATATAGCAAAATCCCTGATTATTGTCTGATTACGGTGAATGTGTCAATTTCAAAACCACTGCTGGCATTGCATAACTATTAGCCGCACGACAGGGCGTGTTGCTCTTGCACTTTCATCATCAATTTTATCTTTGTTAGAATGACTCGAATGCATCCGTAATTTGTTAACTAGACACTGATCTGTTGAATCTGCTCTTTAAATAATGTTTCCCTGTCATATCTTCGGGGAACATGTGCTAACACTGTGACCTATGTGACCAACATATATATTTCTTTCCAAGGACGAAGTCCAATGGCACACTTTGCAGAGAAGCAAGAAAAAGATATTCTTCAAGAAAATGTAAGTTTTTCTTTAAATTCATTGTGGTTGTTAGTTCTTACTATGAACAAATGTGTAGGAATGCTTCAATCAAATATGGCATATTTTGTCATACTCGTATAACCATAAATTAGGAGATTTTTATGGAGAAAGTATGTCTGTTTGTTTAGTCAACACAAGCTGGGTACCTGAAAACTCCAAAAAGGAAACAAGCGCACCATTAGGTTAAGACTCTGGTGATTGTTTTTGTCCAAAAGCAGTCCGATTCCATATACAGAGGCGGCCAAAATGATACTACACATTCAACTTGCAATACCAAGAGGAAGGAGCATCCACACTGGAGTTCTGTCAAAGGTAACAAGTTATTTTTTTTCTTTCATTAAAATGGTAATATTCATATTTTGACCTAAAAGGAATAGTTCCATCTCAAACAGTAATCATGTTAACTTAAATTACTTACAAAGATGAATGAGTGCTGTGCAAGTATTGTTTATGTTCCATGTTAACTAAAGTACCTAACTATAATGAAACATTATTGTAAAGTGTTACTGAAATAATTTCAATAAACTTTGAAACATTGTTTACAGAAAATCTTCCCTTATTATTTATTCAGACTCTTGTTGGAATTAATCAAGAAAAATGGACCAAGGCTGCCAAGGGAAACGTGACGTAAAAAAAGACTGGGACAACAGTGCAAAAACCCCCTGAAACAGTCTTTAAAAACTTTAAAAAGTTTGTGGACTTTGAGTATGCTTTATTTAAATTGTGAGACTCCCCAACCGTGCTTTTATAAAGGCACTGCCCATCTATTCGTTTGTTTTTGAAAAAAGGGTGGGCTGGTGTTTTTACTGGATTGTGTGTTGTAAACCATGTTTTCGTTTGTTTGTTTAAGGGATAGTTCACTCAAAAATGAAAATTTGGTCATCATTTACTCACCCTCTTGTCATGGTAAACCTGTCAACTTTCTTTTGTTCTGCAGAACGCAAAAGAAGATATTTTGAATAATGTCGGTAACCAAACAGCGCAGGTCCGCGGAAGTCTGCGCTGTTCGGTTGCAAACTTTCTTCAAAATATCTTCTTTTTGTGTTCTGCAGAAGAAAGTGTTGTTTTAGGTTAGTGACATTGATTTGAAGCTACATTTGTATTTTATGTTGTATTTAATGCCTTATTGTGTCTTATTTGTTTTTGTTTAGTTGCTTTCCTTAAGCCATTTTTGTATTTTTATACGTTATGGATGCTTTTTGTTGCACCATAGTTTGTGCATTAAACATTATAATGATGGCTTATATTTTTGCCCATTTTGGAGCATAGCAAACAAAGCATCTCAAATCTGATATTGTATAGGAATAAAGAAAGTATAAAAAAATCATAAGTTGTTTTTTATTCACAAATATAAAATGCAGGCTATAACAGTATTACAATTAAAATAAGTTGTGTGTAGTATGTAAATTAACAATTGTATGCTGCCAAATAACATTAGTATGCTGTACTTAAAACAGTATCAGGCTGCTAAATAACAATTGTGTGCCGTAGCTAATAAAACAGTATTATGCTGTTATTTCAAATAACAGTAACCCGCTGTTATTTAACATTACAAAGCTGGCAACCACAGCTGCCAGTAGACTACCGTTTTTTTACAGGATAATTTTTTAAAGTGTACTTTCATACAATGCAAATTGTAATAAAAATAAACTTGACACTATCAAAAACTGCAGCTGCTCAAATTTTCAGCTGTAGATAACTCCATACAATAGAGTACATTTGAAATAAATGAGTTCCTCATCAGCTCCTTATTCCTAATACATTCATACAGTTCATACAACTTTAAATACCACATAATAGGGAGAATTGTGAAGTTTTATCAAACTCCTCAAAAACTATTCGTTCCCCTCCTCTCTGTTTGTGAGCGGTAATCTATAATGCATATGTCTCGGCTGCATATTGTCTTACAAAGGAAGCTCAAAGTGCTCTGTTCAGCGGAAAGACTGCACATGCTGACGAGATGCTGCAGGAACCTGCAGGAGAAAACATCCATACACACACAGACACTGGAGGAGAGAGATAAAGATGCACTGCTCAACGGAGAGAGGAATGAAACACACAGACGCAACTGAATCAGACGGAATCATTCAAAACCCAAAGAAGCCACCAAAACACCAAGACTGATGGACAAACAAAAAAGCAAGTGAAAGTGAGAAAGTGAGATGATTACTTTGTCATCAAAAAAACAAAAGACACAATGATGAATTTAAAGTAGTTACATTTCTTTATCTAGTCAAGAAACCGATGTGTGTTCATTTTGCAGAACGTCTCAAAATGTACGTACTATTGTCTCCAGAAGATGGCAGTGTTTAAAGTAGCACTGCGTCTCTCCCACAGTGAGCTGGAGAGCTTGTAAAGCCATTGTGATGCAACAATGCCTTGGCCTGCCTGCCTCCATCCCACTCTGTTATATCCAAACACTGCCTGTCAGCACCCAGATTGAATTTGGACATCTCATTTCCAGCCTAGGGAAAAAGTGTTTTTACAAGGTCAACAATAGGCAGCGCGAGAGAAGAGAGAGATGAAACGATACAAGGGAGAACATTTCTGCAGTTCACAGCAATCAATATCCACTTTTCTCTTATGTGGGAGTTACTGTATACTACGAAACTGTATCTCATGGGCTCACGCGCAGACACACACGTACGATGATACATAAAGGGCGGTCCTATTGTTCTTATGCTTTCCGGGGGAAGTGCTTTGTTTTCGGAGGGGGTGGAGGCTGGGGACGGTTTTATTGTTTGTGATAAATGCAGTATGTCTCCCTAGTGATTATATGCTTGCCTAATTCTATATAAATTACACACAAGCAGACGCACGCCGTGAACAAAAATCTTCAAACATTAAGAGACTAAGAGTGCGTTTTTATAAACCAAGTGAACAGATCAGAAGGGACGATACACCAGTGCTCTGTCTCTCACACACTCGCGCACACGAATGCACACATACAACATTAACATACCGGTACATGCATAGGCCCATACTGTGCAACCTGACCTTTGCCCATTCTGTCAAAACCCTTTTTCCATCTTATTAGTACCACAATCTCTCCATGTTCAAGGAAGATTTCACACATCATGCAATATTCGTAGACATCCCTCGGACTTGAGTTGCTGCTTGAGCTGTTCCCTGAAACGGTCATGATCAAACAATCAGTTAACATGGAAACTCACCTGCCCTTTGTGCGCGCCGCATGCAGACACCTATTAGTCACACTATCAAGGGCACCGAGGTATGTTGGTGAAAGTGAATTATTACGCCCAATGACATTCAAGATCCATGACAGAATCACATAGTTTTACGTGAAAAATGCATCCTCTCCTAAAAATATATTAGAACGCTAGCCGTCAAGGTCGAGGAATATGCGAGCATGAATAAGTATAGCCATTTCTTCCCAACGCCCACCGCTCTCATCTCATTATCTAAATGACAGGTCTGGGAGAGGGACAGCGCTTTGACTCAGAAGGTTGCGGTCTTCAGCGCTGGATTATAGTCAGCGGTGTCGGATGAGTGTGACACTCACTTACACAAAAATCACCCCTGTCATCACAAGACCATCTTCTGGTCGTAATGTGATAATCAGTGCCAATGACCATCAGTCTGAGTGCCATGCTAAATACCTGCTGCTTTTTGTTAAGCACACTTATACACATTGTGCTGCCTACTCGGGGGCACGCTCCGGGTGCCACTAGAGGAGATAATGGGCAGATGGCCAAATTGAAATTAAATAGGGAAAGTCTGCTGCTAAACTTAGATGGATAGATCACCCAAAATTGAAAAGTTAAACACTATTCACTCATGACAACCCAAACCTGCATGACACAGAATATTTTTTAAGAATTTCATTATAATAATGAAGGCAAATGTCTTGATTTTCAGTGCAAAACCTTAAAGGGGTCATATGGCATGAATACGTGTTTTTCTGTGTCTTTGGTGTGTTATAAGTTGCCCATGCATGTATTAGACACGTAAAATTGCAAAAATGAAAGTGTCGGAACAAAAGACGCATTCTATCTAAAAGCGAATGCTCACCCAGACCAGCCTGAAACGCCTCGTGTAACCACACCCCCACAAATCTACGTCAGTTCGTGGTATGATTTGACTAATGGTATGGTGGGCGGACCTGTCAGTACAATTGCTTTGGAACCTGATGTTCCGAATATGGTAAGAGACACGCTTGCTGTATTCGACCAATCACTATGCACTGGTTAACTGGCCAATCATAGCGCACCTCACTTTTCAGAGCGATGAGCTTTGTAAAAAATGTGCATTTCAGGGAGGCGGAGCAAAGAGGAGATACAAACATGCACGGTATGTGGAAAATACAGCGTTTATGAACCTTACATAGTGTAAACACATTGCATTACACTTTTATAATACATTTTAATATTTTCTCATTATACCTTATGTATAGCCATAGCAATATTCTTCTCCAGCCTTTGTTCCAGAGAGAAAAGTCAGTGATATGTATTTTAAAACATTATGAGGTGGGTAAATAAAGTCACATTTTTCATTTTTGGTGAACTGTTCCTTTAGGAAAATGTGTGTCAATGATATATTTCTCTTTTCCATTACATTCGTGGCATTTGAACAGTTCTGCCTAGCAGTACCTGTTGTTTAATGTTTAAAAAAAAGGCCTCACCACGAAATACGCTACATGCTGAGATAAAAGTGAGCTTGAGTGTATAAGGAGTCTGCTTTGTGCACTGTGACTTTTTCTTGACATTTTTCTCTTCTTTAGCATTAAAGGTGCTTGTCTACCTTTAGAACAGTTTGTCTGCCTGCAGTGGGGCCTCTGTACAACAAAGTGTGCGCTGCCATTCTTATCCCACAAGTGTGTATAAGTGAGATTTGTTCAACGAAGGAACGACTCAAAACTAGTAACGGAAGGTTATTCGTTTGCGTTCCCAGCAGAGCATCGCATCATGCTGACTAAACTCAAAATAACGCTTGTTCTAACGTCCCTGCCCTTCATTTGACCATTACTGTTGGACCGTTGAGTATACACCAGGGAAACTACATCATGGGACCATATCTTACCCAAGCATAATGGCCTTGAAAGAACCTACCTTACGTAAATATATGTAAAGACCAAGAACAATGGAAATAGAAATATACATAGAGGACAAACATACAGTAGTACTCTGTGCGAATTCGCATGCGAATGCTTGGTCAACCCGTCTCCAAAAATAATCACATTTGCATTACTGTGGCAGTAACAAACTTCAGTACTCAAGGGAGCAATACAGTTACCTTCAAATGTTTGCGCCGATAAGTTATTGTTTGCGTAGCTAGCTATAAATGTTTATGTGATTTCATTTGCACACCAAAATCAAACTGTTATCAAACTGTTGCTCTATACTGCAATGCTATGGGGGCACTTGTGTAGCATCATAAATGGCATTCTTCTTGCAAAGCGAAAGTCATCTAAATATAGATATATTATTTACACACTATACTACTGTATATATATAATGTGCATAAGAGATTTGCTGGACCACAGAACAGTATAATCTTTATAATGGACACATATCTTAGTGTAATGAACCATTTCATGTCTGCAAATTGTGACAGTGATTATGTAGCTGAAGTTATGAAAAACCATTAGTGAAAGCAAAGTGTGTGGCACAGTATGTGTCAACAAGGCACAATCTCAGAAAATGTTGTAAAAGAAAGTGAAGAACCATTTATCAAAACCACAATAATGTCAGTCGAAACTCATTTACAATCTTTTTTGATTGTGCAAATTTGAGAAAATGACATCGATGAGAGTTACATTAATGCAGCTTTAAACAAACCTTTAAGAACCCTCTCCAGCATTCCATGAATACCAGATGTACTAATAACACATTCTCGGTTCCGTCTTTATTGCTCAATTACTTAATTCACCCAAATCTCTGATGCACACAGTATGTGAGATGATCTGTAAGGAAATGGCGAGCAATCGGAGGATTTGTGCAGCAGAGTGTCACACAGCCTCGTGGGAACAAGTTAAATCAGTTCAAAGGCAGAGAACCCTAAAGCAGCACATACTGATAACCTCCTGTACCGCCAACGGGCTTCCATCTGCTATAATAAATCCTTTGTCTTAAATCTGGAGACTTGCGTCTTCCTTATGTCGTTTACACAATCGTTCAAAGAACAGTCTGTTAGACACTGTTGGCTCCAGCACTCTCTCTTCTTCACGAAAGAAACAACACATCCTAATGCTTTATCCCAGCCTTCAAACAGGTGCTGATTCATGGGATTTGAAGGAGGCAGCGTTGTGGATCCATCGATTGGTCCTCTCATCAGTTTGGATCGGGCATGGCCAATTGGCCAAGAGCTCTCTGATTGATTCTTATAATTAATAGACGGTTTTTCCAAGAGCTTTCCCAGGGCAAATTAAATGGTTGTCAGCACTGGCTTAACTCAGAAATCAGGCAACAGTATTTTAGAGTGTTAATGTGGAATGAATGCCGGGTGTATGAAATTAAATGAACAAACCAGGTGCCTCACTAGGGAAATATTTTGAATTATTAAAATCTCTGTCTCATTACGTACGGGCTCTTTATATTGCTAGCGCATGCTGGTTGTTTGGGGAGAGCTCTATTGACTTCTACATGTCATTATGGTAAGAGTGTGTGATGCGTAAGGTGATGGGGGTAATGGAAGATTCGGAGAGGCTGCCTTTTTCGAACTATATGCATATTTATGCTAAACTTTGTGAAAATATTGACTGCACAAGTGCTACATTTTAATACACTATGTCCATGTTTGAACCCACCATATTAGTTTTTATGAAATCCATCCTGCATATTTGCCCCAAAAACCGCACAAATAAACAAAACACTTTTTGTCTGGGCCTGATATACAGTCACCGTTACACCACCAAGAACAGTTGGCTGAAGGACAACATAGATTACAATAGATGAAAAAAAAACGGAAAAAGGGAAGCAGGTGATGGACATGTTGATTTATCAATACGTATTGGTTTTAGAAGTGAATTCTCAAGATTTATGCTTGGCTTTAAACATTTTCACTTTAAGGAGGTGGAACAGTGCTGACTGTATACTATCAGACCGTGTGTTTTGTAATAATGTGGACCTGCCTCCTGGATGTAAATATAGTTGTGTAAATTGAGAGGGGTGTTTTATGTCTATTCTTGGCAGTAGGTTTTGTTGGAATGCAGAGAATAAAAAAGGAAGGACATTTGGCTCTGATGAGTTCACTGGCACCCCAGTTAAAAGCTGCTTGAGCGGAAAAGAGTCCTCTTTGAATTCTTATCCTTTAATCATTGAGTATATGTGTCATTCCACAAGTACACAAGCGGATGGAGCAATTATACCAGAGCGTTTCTAAACTCACCATGGACTGTGGGGCTGTTTAAGTGTTTCTGTCGCACACACACATTTGTTTAGAAACATTTTGGAGACTGTCTATAGACATAATGACTTTTATATTGTATAGTACAAATATTCTTTCCCTAAACCAAACCATCACAGAAACCCCAGTGCATTTTATATTTTCAAATAAGCATAGTTTAATTTGATTTAATAATCAATTTACAATGTAGGTTAAGACTTTTACTGTCATTACACATATGTCCCAAAATACATTAGGTTTCTATACGTTGTGGGGACTTTCCATGACAGATGGTTTTACAATATACTGTACTATATATATATATATATATACAGGAGCGTAGCGTCTGGGATTAGTCCAAGTTTTATTCATGGCCGTCTAATACTGTAGAAAATTACTTGAAAAAAATGTCTAAAATGTCTAAAAATGACAACATTTCGCTAGGAACTTCGGTGGCGTAGTGAATCAGACGTGTAACAAGTAGGCCTAGTTACATAATCTCTGGGATTATTTCTGGGACAACACACGTTGTGCCACTTGTGTTGTGCCTGTCATTTATTTCACAGAAAATCAACACATCATGTGCAAAATAGCATAACACAAACAATGTGTGAATTATAAATGAACACATCCACAGTGGACTTCCCCTAAACCAAATCATCACCCAAACCTTTCTCTATTCTCTATTTCTCTAATGCTACATATGAATGCAAGATCGAATCTTGCCAAACAACATTTTCACATCACAAATCAGATCATACAGGCATTTATTTTCAGAAAATATCGGAACAGGTGCTTAATAATAAAGTACATGGAATCTTTATTGTCCCAATTTGTTGACATCCATTTAATTCATGGATAATCAATTGAATCATTTACACTGTTTTATTATTGTATAATGTACCAGATTACTGTATTCCTTGCTGTGTCGAAACGGAATGAAGTTTAATTTATATAGACTCTGAATTTGCTCGTCAATGTCAATCTGATAGAGGTGGCCAAACATACGAAGGAAGGCGAGGATTACTGTCCAATCAAATGAAAGAAGGCGGGATTTGCTTTTGACAGAAGCCGAGGTTGGAAGAGTGAAAGAGCGCTAATGTGAGTAGCTAAATGTTTAATGTTTGACAACTGTATTATCATATACATTTTAGGGTCGCTCACATGCCGCGTACAAAAACACGTGCAAAACGCTGCTGCGTCGCTTTTTCCCCTCTTTCTGGCGCTTGGGAGTTTGCGTTCCCTTGGGATCTGCCAGTACATATTTGAGCGCGATTTACGCGCGCCAAAATTTAAAAAACAAACCTAAGTAAACAAGCGATGTCCAGTAATGCGCAACGCAGTCGCGAACAGACGGAGGGGGGTCGTTAAAGGTTTTTGCATATGGGCCCGGACCTGATTTACCTGATATATTTATATATATACAGTAGGCTATATATGTGTGTGCATGTGCGTGCACGTGTGTGTAGGTTTATCTATCATTGTGGGATTTTTTTATGACAGAAATGTATTATACTAAATCGCCATACTCAATCTGAAAATGTAAAAATGCAAAAAAAATTTCTGTGAGGGTTTTAGAATGGAATTACATTTTCAGATAAACATAATTTAATATGGCAATTTAGTATAATGTCTGTCATAAAAAATCCCACAATGATAGATAAACCTACACACACCTGCATGCACGTTGGGTTTCCGTGTTTTATGGGGACTTCCAGATAAAAAAAATGTATACTGTACAAACTATACACTCTTAAAACCGTTGCGTTAAAACAACAAAATGTGCCTGTCCTTAAATTAACACAATCTCTGGGATTATTTCTGGGAAAACACATGTTGTGCCACTTGTGTTGTGCCACTTGTGTTGTGCATGTCATTTATTTCACACAAAATCAACACATGTGCAAAATAGCGTAACACAAACAATGTGTTAATTATTAATTATTAATTAACACATCCACAGTATATATACGTCCCCTAAACCAAATCATCACCCAGACTTTTCTCTGTTCTCACAGTTTCCAATAAACATAAAATATTTATCTGCTGTTTTCCTCATGGGAATCAAAAAATGTCCCAAAAAGATAAAAAAAGACTGGTATTACTGGTATATCTTCGTGGGGACATTTGGTTCCCAGACTGTAGGGTTTAATAGGACGCAGACACACAAATCCCAGCTCTCCCTCATAAACGGCTTTAATTTTAAGGTCTAGCCATTTTAATGACACAGACGGCATTTAGTCATCAGGTGCTAGCACAACGTTGGCAAGCGAGAGTCAGACTATCCTGTCATCTCAGATGTAATCATTCCTGCTTTTCAAAAACCTGTGTACTTTTGAGTCTCTTCATCTCTGACCACAAAGAAAACGATAGCCGTGCACATTTGCCAAGGTTGTCACGACTCCACGGGCAAATGAAGACAAAAACTCCTTCTCCGCTTGGCTCAGATGGCTTCTGTGAATTTTAAAGTTTGCATACAGTAATCTGGCCGCGGATCGTTTTCTGAATCAACTTCCATCAAGGGCTCAGAGGCTTGGCAGCCATTTTGGCTCGGAGGGCACAGCAGTCACAGCAGTTGCATCTGGAGTGCATTGATTTCTGACAGTAGACGTGGTAAAGAGCAGAAACGGGCAGATGGGCCAGAACCCCACTGCTCTTCAAAGGGCATCAGCTAACAACGGCACGCTCAGACCTCTCAGCCCTGACCCAGCATGGAGAACGCGAGCGAGCGAGCAGAAACAGAGAGATGGATGGATGAGCAGCTGTGAGTGAGAAAGACAGAACGATTTATCATGAACATGCTGGAAAAACGAACAGGTGTTGGGAGAGATGATGGATCGAGAGATGCCTCACGGGGTTTGGAGTGGGTCTCTCCGATGAGCCATACGAACCTTATGTGACCATGTTAATCAAGACAAAGGCCACAGGAAATCCTCTTTAAACAAATAGTTTGGAGACCCTCAACTAGTTCCCGTGTGCATCACGAAAAAAATCAGGGACTCTGGGGCTGTGTGACTGTCTCAATAAACTACTTGTAAAACAAACAAGATTTAATTATCAGAGCTGTACACAAATTCCTCACTTTTATTCCATGATGTGATTGGGCATCTGCTTGATTACCAGCTGGTGGTCCTCATGTCTCCATGGTCACCGTGACCAAGCAACATGATTGCGGTATTCTGCAAACATGTGTTGCCATCTGGTCCACAGTGCGAGAGTTGGTGTTGTCAGCAAACACAGAGCCAATGTAGGGGACTAGTTCGGGGTTAGTGCCATCAAAAAAAGCCCTCTGCTGGAATTACACACATCGCAAATGATGGATAAGCACTCCAAATTGTCACAAAGTGGCTGCATTTGAAGAAACTAGATACTGCTGCGGCCGGGTCAAGACTGTTTTGTTGTTGTTCACATGGACTGACAGAGTTACATTTAATAAAATATGATATTAACTTTGCCAAAGTATAAAATGAGCTCAATTGAATGCAAAACCAAATACACTTGCTTTGTCACTGTATTCTTTAAACCATGTATATTTATAATAATTTATAAAGTTTTTCAAATTGATACTCTTTAATTTAATGACATGTCCCTTTTCTATTTTTAATATTAGATTAAAACCATCATGTTAGCAACTGACAGTTCTGGCGCATCATTGTCAACCAAAGTAGAAAACATTTGTATTTTTTTGTTCTATTGGACAGGCCTAATTTTGTATTCATTTCTTTAAACAAAGAAATGTTGGCTAAAAAAGATCTTTAAATGTTGTATAATTCTTCGCACAACACTGAACACGAGTGGGCTATTATTCCAAACACAGTATTACAATGAAAAATAGAACAATTATGCACTAACATTGTTCTATATTTGGATACATTTTTTGTTACATTTTATCATCAAAGGATAAACTTTAAAGGGTATCATCAAAGGATCTCCAGGGTTGCTGTAAAAACGTGATGAATATGTATTAGATTTCTAAACTAGATTGGCTACAGAGTGTCATTGACACCTAAAGTCAGAGGTGTTTGAAAGAGTCTGGCGCTGAAGGTGGGCCTATTTTTACAATTGCCTTAGGAAATCAATAGGACTAAAGTCTGGGCGTGGAGTGAGTACGCATCACATTCTCAATAATGCTACAGGGGGCGCTATAGTGTGCAACTGTTTCCACGATCATATATCCATCACTTCTCAGTAATCAAAGTTTATTTTCGGTTTGTATTTCAGCGCCTCACTGCCAATATTTCCTTAGAGCACTAGATGATTTTTCTCAAGAATGATGAGAAGACGTACAGTACACATTGTACAGTATAATGAACCAATCATTATATAGTGACTTTGGGGCGATTTTGAATATTTATCAGCTTCTTACTGAATATGTATGTTGCTCAGCAATGCGCTCTGTGTAATGAATTTAACCTTATTCTTTATGCCTATGGTTAAATGAGCCCTTCCATTTATCTTCATCAAAAGCCCATTTGAGGGCTTGGTCCCATGTTATCGGAGCTCAGAGCTTATCTTTCTTTATAAGGCCTGACAATCTAATCCATGCAAACAAAATCTTTCATTTTCTTCTCCTCTCAGCTGCCACATTGAATCACGGGACCAGGTTAAACCGCCACTGCACCTATTGCCAAATGAAAAGTGCCAGAAATTGCCCGTCGTTCCTTTACGTCTGTGAATGGGGCGTTACCCTTATGCTGAGTTTTGGTGGATAATCATAACTCCTCAAGGGTACTACAGGAGTTAAGAAATTCATGTTTTCCAATAACATCCATTGGGAGCAAGCTTTTCGTGCAAGGCTCACTTTAAACGCTAAAGTGCAGCTGTGGTAAAATTGGTTCCCACATTTATGCTGAGAGTTACATTTTCTCATTCTCCGAACGTGCACAAAGCGACTGTCAGCTTGTATAGGAGAATGAGTAAATGCTATGCCAAGTGTGTGAAAGAGATGGGTTTGGCAACAATTAATTGATGCTGCTTGTATACATTTTGAGCGAGAAAAGAAGAACAAACATTTAACGTGTCTTTCTATCATCTATGCTGCATCAGCATGGTGTGGCGCGATGTGACGCGGTGCCACCCAGAGAGACATGAGATAGATATACACATATGGAGAATCAGAACAGCAAAACTGCAGAGTGACATTACAGGAGGAGTGTTTTTTTTAATCTATCGCACTATTAGGATGCTTGTGTTGCTATTATTAATAGAGGATGTCTGTGATTTCATGTACTGAATCAGGAAGGATTGAGATGTGTTTTTTTTTCTGGAAGTCATGACCTTTGGATGTGTGCATCTTCCCGTAATGTTTATGTATGTGATTAACGGGAGACTAAATCAAGCTGAGGGTTATATCTGATGCTGGTTAAACCGTTCTTACAGTATCAATATACATTCACGTTTCAATCAAATTTGATCAAAATGTCCAAATCTGTAAAAATTGATTTGTTATTACATGAATTTGATGCAAAATTGTTGTGTTAACTAATACATTTAAGGCATTACATGCAAGTTCACTCAGCAGTGTAAAGAGAATTTAAAAGGTCAAAAAATAACACACCACCATGCCTATGCGGATGGGATTAGATTTCTCCGAGGACCCCCGACCTAAAAATGAGAGCTTTTTTATCCTTCATTTTTTCCAAGGTGGTGTTAGAAATACATCAAAGGGGATTAAAATCTGCCCGACACAAAACCACAATCTCATCAGGGGAAAATATTCCGGTCTAAATAGATCTCAAGCATATAACTCCACAGAGGTCAGACCTGACTTCTCCATGATTAAGACCAAGAAAGACTGAACCTGTGGCGCTATTCCCGGCACACATAGATAAGACATTAGAGCGACACCCACATGAACTCAGGCCCATTGAACAGCACTAGACCACATAACCAATGTCTCTATGGAAATGATGTTGGACCATATCTATAGCATGGCAGGATTGTGGGTCTTTCGCTGATAGCATACGTGTACTGCAATGAGTGTGTGTGAGTCAAGTGTTTAAGTGTAGCTGGTACTGAGTGTAACGTGTTATCAAAGGCTCTCTTTACACTGGCAGCTGAAGAGGCTCTTTGCTGTTGGCTCTCAGTTCATACGCTTCCCTCTTACTCTGAAACAAACAGCACTAAACCCCTACACTCGGCTTCCTGACAGCCATACAAACGGCACAAAGACTTCCGGAAAGACTTTCATCTCAAGTTTTTGACTTCCTGTTATTCAGTGGATCTATAGCACTTGACAGGAACTGGCCATCAGTAGGCGGATGCTTTAAAGTCTTTTTTGGTGTTCTTCTTCTGACATTAACTATACAAGTCATGGTAACCACAGGGTTATGGTAACCACAGCTAACCAAAGCTTCCCAGCAGGAATGTCTGCATTGCATCGGTCTCATGAAACATCGTGGTAAATAATCCACAAGGTCGCTGTAATGAAACACACTATAGCTGAATGATTTTTGTGTGCAGGTGTATTGATTTAGTTCTCTCAGAGAACCCAGAGAAAGTGCACATGTTCTCTAAACGTTGTTCTTCTCATGTTGTTCGAAACTCGTATGACTTTCTTTCAAAACAAAAAAGGAGAATTTTGAATTACTGTATGTGCAATGTAAAGAAGGGAAATATGATTTCAAGCTTCAAAGTTTATGAAATCTGTTCATGAGAGAAGTAGAGATTTGTGAGCAAATCATTCCGTTGAGTTGGATTTTCTTTTGAATTACCAGACTGATTCTCAGACTGTATTCATACAACATCACTGTAAAAATGTCATCCCACTAAAATGTAACACTTAAGTTCAATCAGTGTTTTAAAATGTAAAACTACAGTATTGCCTAATTTAATTGACCCCTTTGAATTTGAATGAACGCAAAAAAATCTGAAAACACATAAAACTAGAAAGATGGCAAAGTATAATGAAAAAGACAAAGACGTTGTTGAGATTATGATAAAAAAATGGCAAAACAATTATGCTACTACTATTATGCTATACTATTGCTTTAATGTGCAGATTTAGATCTGTTTTTAATTCATTAAAACACCCAACCACACAAGAACGCAATCACTTCTCAATAATAAACATGTAAATGTACACACTCCATCAGAACAACTTAAATAAGCCATCATTAGTCAACAAAGTCCAGTCTTTTGTTCATATTCTTGACTCTTGGTCTGACACTTTTGTGTGTGTGTTAGTGCAGGTCAACACTCTGTTCAAGTGCAAACGCATGGCTAATCCCCAGAATGGTAATTATGGACGTCAGCAGCCTTCACTGGTGTGAAATTGAGTCATGTGAGGACGGTCAAGGTTTTTCAAAAGGAGATTTGACTAAATGACAGCATATTCTGAAGGTTTCCAGACCTCCGCTGAGAATGACAGACCCTTGATTGAGAACTAGAGGTACAGACAGATAACATCACAGAAAACACATCACCCTGATCCTTACAAAACCGCAGCAGGTGAAATGGACACAAAATAATTTTTTTCTAAATGACTGGTGTCAGCTTCAGAAGGAAAGTTGTATTTAATTGTTAGGAAACAGACAAATAAAATACACAGAACATACAGTATGTTTTCTTGCGTTATTTCGGCATTACATATTTCAGCTCAAGGGGCTGATGGAGTTACCCTAAAGCTAAAGAAACGAAAATGTGACGACAACTTTGTCCTGTGTCAGCCACCGTAGTGCTTCAAACGGGAGGGGTGGAGTGAGCTGTTGATGGCAATTAGCAACCTCACCGCTAGATGCTGCTAAATGTCATACACTGGACCTTTAAAGGGTCATTTATGATGATACCTGATATAGCGCCCCCTAACAGGAATACTAAGAATGAAACACATTTTTGAGTTGCGTTATGATTTGGATTCTTGCACATTTAAGTACGAACAATACATGAATCCACTTAGCTCAATGTTTGCCTTGCCTTAGTTGCAAATAGTAAGGAATTTATTTCAAACCTTATGCTAGTAAATCACCGATTCCTTAGTTCATTATACAGTATGTCTGTGAGAATCAATGACCAAGTGCATTTTGCTTAAACAAGCTTGTTTCATTTGTCAGTCCTACAGTTCGTATAAAAGTTTTTGACATTGTTTTAAACGTAATAGCTCCACATCCCCTCATAACTGGCAAAATCTTTTACACCTTAAACTCCCAGTGAGCAAATTGGATTAAACTGATACTTCTGTAAGTGAAGCTGAATCCAGATTTCCTCATCTGGCTGCAGCAGAACTCAAGTGTCACCGGCTGCTGCGGCGGCGTTCTCCTTCGGTGATCACACGTTATTGATTTCTTGCAGAGATGACGACGCTGCAGTTTCTTCATTCACTGCTGTGTCAGACTCCCGCTGCTAAAAAAATGGCTGTTTGACGGTGTAATCTTTGGTGACAAGTGCGTTAATCTGCTACAATAGCGGGGGAGCAGCATCTGTGGGTGGAGCCTCCGGGTACATGTGAAGAGCTATAATACAAGAGAGAGAGTGAGTGCAGAAACATAACTGAAATGACAGAGAGAGAGAGAACGATGAGGGGGGGTTCATAAGCCACATCTGGATATTAGCCAGGGGTCCAGCTGATACAGTGCTCAAACCTCCAAAATACACTCGCAAAAATGTCAGTGAGCAAACAGCACAGTCGGGGCAAAAACATGGGAAACTGTGTGTGCGGTGGAACCTAAACCCTGCGGTCCCAATTTGCAGGGGACACAAAAGACAGGACATGCTCCGGGGTGAGACGCAGTGTGTGTGTGTGTGTGTGTGGAAGGGGGGCTCATTGTCATTAAAATTATTTCTTTGTACCTCCAGAAGTTCCTGAAATGAATCTATTAACTAGAAAACATTTCACAGAGGGGCAGGACTGCAGGAACTTAAGCACTTTATAACACAAGAGTATTAGATCAGCAGCACTCCATCCAATAATGAGTACAAAATCTCCATTACATGAGACAAAACCACCCTGGGTGTTAAAATGGGATATTAAAAGCAACTTCTAAGAGTTTTATAATGGGGAACTTTTCATTCCAGTGAATATTTCTAAAAGTAGGAGTTCTATATGGACAACAATGAAAAACTTTATTGTCCAGGATCAAAGTAAACAGTTAAACACGAATAGCCCTTTTGTTAATAGCAAATACTAAATGGGGTAAGTTGTCACAGTGGAACTTGCATTATAGGCTTCAAAGATAAATGTAAACAGTAGACCTTTAAAATATAAAACAAAAATATAGTAAAGTTGCATTTTAGTTTGCAGAAAAGGGTTCCCAAAAATGTATGTAGCTGTTTTAACCAACCGCTGATATACAAATTACACATTTGTAGAAATGTCTAAAGCTACTGACTGAGAAATAGCTTGTGTAACATCTTCCTCACACGACGACTAACCCCAGTCTCCTCTATGAATATAATAACTTCAATTTCAGCATTAGAAACGCTGAACAGCATACAAATCATCCTCGTCCCCGTCTTGTAGCCTCCGCTGCTCCCTGTATGCAACAGAAACGGCACAAAACTGCAAAAGCGGCAGAGTAACTGAAATGGAAATGTTGCAATTAAAATGCTCATATACGGATCTGCTGGAATCTCACGTCAGTCAGCATAAGAACAGCTTAAATAAACTCATCATCACATTAAACAGAGTGTGGTGTCTTGCCAATTAGCTTTCTTCCTCTCCTCTGGTTCATTAGGCTTCAGTTTCACACTGTTGGACTTCTTCAGATGGATGGACTAAACATCTTTATTTGATTACCAGCAAGTGTTTGAATTCGAGTTTTGCCTTTTTAAAAACTAAAGACTCAAGGACTATTTTAAGGACCTTTGCTTTCGCCTGCCAAGTTGTTTGAAAAAAAAAAAATATTATCGCAATAAATTGCCATACTTTTTAAAAATATAATCATTTACACTCAGATGCTATTTACTAACCAACTACAATATCGCTAAGAAATGCTGCTGTTTTCACTTAATGTAAGCAGAACCTACTGCTATTTACACTTATTGCGATTAGCCGCAGCCATTTTTTTTTGTTCTGTTGAACACAAGAACATATTTTGAGAAATGATGGAAAGCAAACAGTTCTCGGGCACCTTTGACTGCCATTTTCTTTTTTTGGAACAACTAGAGGGTGAGTAATTCAGAATTTTCATTTTGGGGTAAACTTTCCCGTTATCAAAGCTTTCCATGATATAGACCTCACTGGTCAAAAGAAAATGTTTTACACGTCGTAGCATGCAGCAGCTGTTACCGTATGTCTTTACAGCTTGCTTCAGAGAGTGAACGAAGACCCCATCATAAATATTTGTGAAGTGCAGCAGACACAAAAACGGACTATCCTCAGTAGCATCTGATAAAGCTCGACACGTCCCGCAGTATCTTTGAGTGGCATTTCCCCATTCGCTCTTGACATTGTGTAATTGTCTGTCGGCTTTCCAAGATCTTTAACATCGTGCGGGGGTACAAGTGTATCAAATTCAATATTGCTGTGCCAAAGCGAATTTTATTTAAACGGCAAATAAAGGCATCCCTCAGACATTAATTTATTCAGAAAGAGTTGATTTAGCTGACTAATCGCTCTCTCCGCTTGATGATCCAAAGCCTCGGTTAAGCCAATGCATTATCTGCGCGGAAACACAGCCGACTGAGCTCAGCTAAATATCAACAACCTGCAGCTCTGCAGCCTTGCCTTTTGTTTGTTCTTTTGTCTTTACCCGCTTTCCATTGCCTGTGGTGCTAAACTCGGGGGCAGGAGAGTTGGCCTTCACTGCTTCTTGTTTTCCTCACTTTCTGTCCTGCCCCAGACTCTCTCTCTCTCGGTCATACACAAACATTGCCCACCTTACCCGTCTCTTTGTCTCCCCCCCCCCAGAGGAGTGTGGTCCCTCTGTATTTCTGTAGGGAGAGCTGGCAGCCTGTTCCAAGCCCCTGAGATGCCAAGCTGGCACTGCCTGCTGTCAGATCCGTCCGTGCTGGCTGACCTCGCCCTCACCACCTCAAATGCCTCTGCCAGCCAGCCTGAAGCTGTTGAGTCACTTCCCCTTTCTCCTTACCACACACGGGCACCATCTCACTCAAAACACCCCCACACCGTCCAAAACACACACTAACACAGATTTTGCCGCCAGCATTATACTTCCTCACATTCAGAGGACGGTTTACAGAACGACACAGTCGGTAAAGATTGTTTGACTGTAGCGTTAAGCAGGCACTTTTTATCAGCCCGTATGACTGTTGCTGGTTACGTTGTGCAAGGTTACCTCACGTAAAAGCCAAGGTGGACTTCACAATATCTTTCATGCCAGATTATATGATGTAGACTGGTTTTGACAAAAGAAAAACAAGACTAAATATGGATCAGACTTCGATTTTTTCAATTCATTGTCTCTACACAACAGCGCTCTTAATACACACAATGTGATGTTAAGCTTTTGTCTCGGGATGAAATGATTGTCAGTTAAGATTCCAATCAAGGATGTTGTTCACAATGTATGGTATCGTATATTAAAATGTTCATACAGGTCCGTTGATAGGCAGCCAAATGACACGTTTCTCCACAACTGAAAGAACTCCAGGGAACAATCAGACCTCTTTCTCACCGTATTTTCGAGAGAAAAAAAAACGCAGAAGCTTCAAAAGCTAAAGAGTACGAAAAAAGAATCGGAAGCTAATTACGTTCCAAACACAGACGGGGAAGAAAAAGAGACGTCTGGATTTAAGGAACACGGGTCAAACATCAAGCAAACACAACAACAACCCCAAAAAAAGAGAACGCATATTTCAGACGTTTAAATCAAAGACGTGCGGAGCATCCAGCGCTATACGGCGGAGCTAATTTCAGCTGGAGCTCTATAGTGACCGCACGCCATCGTGTTTCTGAGAGTGCCAGATTCTCTGAGCGTTTGATGTTTGTTTATTCGAACACATGCTTTGTTCTCATGTGCTGCTCGTACATGTGTGTATTCGGGAACAGGCTGAAGGCCAAACTTAATGAGCGGCTCGCGCAAATGATCCATCGCAGTCTGGGGAGCGTCCAGGGTAAAAAAAAGACAAATCAATATGATGTCTGTTAATAAACAAATTGATCCTGTGAATGTAATGCGGTAATTAAACATTATTTTAACTGGAATACATTCAGAGATGTTTTGAGATCTTAATTTATCTTTTAAATGTTTATTGTGTTTCTTCAGTCGTAGGGGCTCTGTGCAAAGGGTCAGATGTATCACGGGGTAACGCCACAAACAGGCTGGCTTTGAGTGCCTTTTTAATGGCATTATTCAGAGGTTTGCGGAACAGGATGGCACCAGCTGTTGGTGTACCACCAGCCACGCATGTAGGAACAATTTGGATGTGAGAGAGAGAGAGAGAGGTGTGGTGGAGCACATTACCCGCGTTGTAAAGGGCTTCTGTATTGTTTTTCAACCACACAGAATTTCGCCAAAGCCTTGCATTTCAAGCACACCCAAGGCATTTCAGCAAACAGGTCTGTAATACCCACAGAACGCTATCTCTTAGCATTTCCATTCATTTCAATGGCATTTACTCGGCTGGTGCAGGACCCCCTGGAAACGTGTGATTTGAAATGTGCCATGTTTGCTCGTAGTAGCTCGCAAGTTGTCTTGAGCCAATCACCTAACCGGTAAATTCATGTGACTAATCTCTCTGGAGCTCTGAAAAAAACTGGCAGGGCAATGCTGATGGCACCTCAATGACTGAACACGCCTGTCCTGAGCTTTTACTAGTCACTATCCTAAGCTGCGATGAGAAAGGCAGCAGACAGGGAAAACAATTTCATTCCATTTCATGCTAATCTGACACCGGCAAAATATCTACTGGAAATAAATGTAATACTTGAAATTAACATGCTATGGAAAAATGCTCTGATTATTTAAAACGACCATCAATGCTGTCACGTTGTTGTCACTGCATCTACCTAGCAGGGGCTAACAGGGTCACTTTAACTAAACAAACGTCGACCCGTATGTGCAAAAATAAAGAGTTTCTCTGAATGTTTTGTATTCAAAAAAGCAAACAAATAATAATAACTGTAAAAATAAGATTTTAAACTAGACTTTCCACCAGATACTGTATGACCTGTAAGACCTTATTTCTTCTGCAGAACACAAAAGAAGATATTTTGAAGAATGTACAACAGCTGTACCCCTTCACTCCTATTGTATGGACACAAAACCAATGCAAGTCAATGGGTACCGCCGTTGTTCGGTTACCAACATTCCTGAAAATATCTTCTCTTGTATTCTGCAGAAGAAAGAAAGTCATACAGGTTTGAAATGACACGAGGGTAAGTAAATGATGACAGAATGTTCATGTTTGGGTGCACTATCACTTTAAATATACTGTAGTAGACCAAACCAACGACACAGTCAAGTTGTCTTTGACTGAATTCCACAAAACCGATTAAAATTGGAGCACATATCTACAGACTCAATCGTCAACACCGGAGGAAAAGACGTGCAGTTTGCCCAACAGTTATCATATGAATCACATCCTGAGTCCTATCTCAAATCAATCTGCAGTTGACGCTCTATTTATAGCTGATCCACCCTTGAGTGTCTTATTATTATGTGCATGTATTTATCTGGAAATGGCTTTGGTGATTATCGTTCCTCATCGCCTCCTTCCTTCTGGCCCGAACTGAGCTTTTTCTTGTGAATATTTAATGAGCCACCGAACCTTTATTCTTTCAGGTCTGACAATAGCACAAAGCCACGTGAGGCTAACAGCGCTTCGAGTCCGGAGATCTCTTGAATAATTACAACGGCTCTAAATCTCCCCTCTACAAACTACTGTAACCTCATATAACTAAAGTCCTCGTGGACCAACAGATGGACTTAATGTATTCAATATATTCCACATTCATCTTGCACGCGCGAGCAAGAAATCCCTCCATTGTGTGAAACGTGTCGCCATATGTCAGAAAGGCACGATTAAGGATCGGTCTTTTACGCACAATGTAAACAGCCGACCTTTCGCCGCGCTGAAGCGGCGTGCAGCCTTTGTCTTTGCCGTTATAGATGGACTCAACTTTCCCTGCCTGTTGAACCAAAGCTCATTAACACTTGCTGCCATAACCAGAGCATATGTCACAAGCTCCATTGTCACACAAATCCAGCTAATTAATCCCGTACACTCCACGAGCCTGTTGCTGAAGCACATTCGATGGCTTGCGCTGTGCCTTTCCAGAGTTTCAGAACGAATGTGGGGGCAGTTTGTGAGCCTGCGTTTGTCAAAAAGGCAACAGTCAGTCTTAACTTTTCATGATGGATTAGGCTTAATAAGGGAATGAAGTAAAATGATGTCAGAGAATAACATATTTCTCCCTAATTATTTTGTGCATTGGTCTGAGCAGTAATTGCAACGTTTTTGGGTCTTCGCCGCACTGAGGCTCAACTGATGGATGTCACTTGTCAAGTGCGGATGGAAATTCTGTGGGAGGGTTTTGAAGATTGTAATATTTCCCGGGGAAGGCAATCTCTTTGTGATGTCGGTATCTATTTAGCCAATATTTCCTTTGGCTTGTCAAAACTTCAGAGCGAGAGAAAAATATATATGACTCAGCTGACACACAAAAGTAGGATGACAATGTTGTATAACTACATCTCAAAGGCCTGTAATGAAAAAGCTTTAATGAGATTCATTTTTTTAGGCCAAAAAGTTGTATGTGGATGTTTGTTCTTTTCTTTCCAATAAAAGAGATGTGTTAAATAATAACAAAATTCTTGTGTTATGGAATTTGAACACAATATCAATGTTGGTAACCAACGATGGCGGTACCCATTGACTTGCTTTAGTTTTGTGTCCATACAATAGAAGTAAATGGGTACCGCAGTTGTTCGGTTACCAACATTCTTCAAAATATCTTCTTTGTGCTCTGCAGAAGAAAGAAATGAGGGTGAGTAAATGATGATAGAATTTTCATTTTTGGGTGAACTATCCCTTTAAGGAAAGATTGTGTTGATTTTAATGCAACGGTTTTTAAAGTGTACAGTACAAATATATTTTGAGATCCAGTTTTAAAATTGTAAATCATTTTTTTTAAATAAAATTTTAAAGACATTTTTTGCACACAAAAATACATAAAATATACATAAAATAAGGCAGCATCCAAAACATCGATTTCAATCTTTGCCTTATGAATATTAAAGATATCAAGATGATATTTTCACCGAATATTTTTACATTATGTACAATGGTTTTATGTAGAAAACGGTAAATCACAAAAAATGACTTTAGCTAGATTTTCACAGACATTTTATTCCCCAATATATCAAATCATCTACGTTTTTTGATGATGCTAGAGCAGCAAGTATTTCTCTGCCAGTTCAAGCAAAGAGCTTAAAATAAACAGGTGTTATTTATAGAGAGGTCTTGAACATTTATTCAACATGATGTCAAACTGTAGATCAGCTCTAGATCTGTCTGGCTTTTCTCACCAAAGCAAGACTCACGCATCCAGAGACAGAATTATTGAACCAACAGCTGGTGTGAGCATCCTTTACAAGGAAGATGAGAGAAAAAAGGTATAATATTTATTTTCTCTGACAGCCTTTATAAAGTGGTTTTGATTAAACACAGATGATTAAACCGAAGTAGAAAAAACAAGTCACTCCTGATGCCCTGCTCTGCTGTTTATCTGTTATAAAACTGGAATTTGTTTTCTACCGCGCCAAGATAACTTGAAGCCGGGATAAGAAAAAGCACATTCTAAATCTGTTTATGTGACATCACAAGTTAGATGTGCAGTTCACAAATAAAAAAAGAAGGTATTTAACCCCTATCCCACCCCTGGAAGAGAAAACATCATCAACCGAAAACTGTGGTCATTTATTTCCCTGAACCAGCCGTGATCAAACAAGCAGATCTTTTCGGCCCCTCCCTCAGCGTGCTGTGCAACCCGAACGCTTTCTTCCGAATTTGTCAACCCTTCGAGACAAGTAGATTTAGTTAAGTCTCATAAAACTTGACTACAATGGCACACTTGTAACATTTCTCTCCAGGCAGAAAGTGATTTGATAGATGTGGCTTGGTGATATAGTGCTGTGCATCAGGCACGGATTCCCCTGAGAGCAAACCACCTGCTCTCTGCATTCCAGATTGTGAGAGACATGGGTGTGAAATATGATAATTTTATCTTCAGCAGACTTGTCAGAAAGACATTCTCTTTCTTCAGAGCTTGAGCTGAGACGGGCCAGTAGCTTGTGACTGAAGAACGAGGCCGATAGATGTTGCGCTGGTGTTGTTTTGCAGGGGTGTGGTGGCTCTCCTGTTGTTCAGCACTGTTCAAAGATGATGCTGGTTTAAATGAACTTTGGCCTTTGACTTTATTTGTTGACATAAACTAATACACAACTTTTGTAATACATAAAGTACTGGCCAGTGATCATTTTAAGTCTGTTGTGATTGGTTGTTTCGTATTTTGTAGCTGTTATGTGTGAGAGATGGTTTAAACTAACAATATGGTGTATGAGATACATCAGTCGCTTGCCTGCTGTATGTAACAGATGGAATTATCACATGTGTTTTTTACACTCGTGTGCCTCTGAATGAATCTTATTAGCATTGGGAAGATTTGGAGAGTCATTTAAACACCGGGTCCAAATTCTAACTTTTGCTGAGAAAACATAAATAAACATTTGAAGATATATTTGTTATGGCTACAAAGCTGTGTTTTGCCTTATTTATTTAAAAATTACATTTTAGACATATCATAATGATAATTTAGCTACATTCATTTCTATGCAATTCTGTTCCTTTCACATCTACATTTCTTCTCTTTTTAGTTTTGGTGGCTTCCCTGTAAGCGATTTCTAATGTAACCTAAACATATTATTTATGCATTAAAAAATACACGTTTTCTTAGTTACCCTACCCCGTAAATTGTGACGTGCTCTGTTTTCATCTTGATGTCCTTGCTATAACAAGCCTGGGCGACGGTTTTCTCCGTCTAGACAAAAAAACACAAAGGAGCCCGTGCCTTGTCAGTTGAGGCCTTTGATCTTCTCTGTTGGCTTCCACTTGTCAATCTTCATTTGAACAATGCACCTCCGTGCTGGCCCAAACCCCTCCACCCCTCCACGTAGGAGTCGCAGATTATCTTGACGTGAAGGGGAGGCTCTTTGAATTAGACTTTCATAACTCGGTTATTTTAAGACCATCCACCTCTTGCCTCACCTCCTCTGATTCCTGCGTGCGCTCCGCGGCCCCGATGAAAAGGCGGAAGATAATGTATTACACCGTAAGATCAGACATACGTTCCATTCTTCCTGCTTTTATTATTCTATTGTAACAAATCTCTGTGGAGTACAAGCTGTTTCAGGCATAAAAGATGCGTCTGCGCTCTAATATTATGTAGTGCTTTTTCCCTGAAATTCATTTACGGGGCAGTGTTGATTTGTAAGTAACAGAAATTGCATTTCGTCGCAGCCTCTCGGTGAGAATACTTCACTTAGAAGTGCTGTACGCGTGTAATTGGAGGCCACTGTCTTTGCTGAGTGTGAACCATAAAATCAGGTGATGGAGAGACATCAGCAGAGACATTCAAGTGGTGCAGGGGATTGTGAGTTGTGAGTCATCTGACACTTTCTTTTTTGCAGCAAGCTCCTGTTGATCTGCATTGAGATTTGATATGCTGCTATACACTGCTAACAGAATGACTGACAAGATGCTGACTTGGGTGGAGAACAGTCCATTACAGTGCTACTCTGAAACTGGAGCTTGCCAACTTACAAGCTGCTCATAACTCAAAGTACTTAAACTACAGTCAAGCTGCACTTTTGCGATAGTTAGCTACACTATACAAGCTACTAAAAAGAATTCAGTACATTTTTAAGCGCAATAATTGAATTACAATATTCTTTATTTGTTTGCAAAGCATTATAGAGGGTTTCAGATCATTTGTAGTCTGTGTTTGTTTATCGGTCTGGCTAGTGACTAATAATATAACTATTTATATTAATATTCATTAATATGATTATATTATCGTATAAAAATTGTATTAAACAAATTATGAATTGAATTTTGACAAATTGTTGAATGGGTCGTATTACTTTGTCGCATTAAAAAAAAACGTACGGGACATTGACATCAAGGGGTGCTTTCCCGGACAGGGATTAATACTAGTCCTGGACGAAAATAAATGTTAAAGCTGCAAACGAAAACCAACTTGGACGGACATGTTTTAAAACACACCAGTGCCATTGTGTTGTTTCAAAAGGCACACAAGTCATGTTGTTTTGTAGGGCGTGAATGTAAAAACGAGTTGAATGGACTCATTTAACCAAGGCCTAGTCCAAGCGTTTAAGCTTGGTATCGTAGTCTAAATTCAAAATATTGGAGAGGCATGTTTAGCTAAGTAACGGTTCTTCTTGGTTTGTTTTGCATGTTATCAGAAATAATCCACAGCAGGCACTTGTTTGCGGATGTGTTCCAGAAGTTAAGTCCGTCCACAAACGTGTGCAACGCGCAGTGATGTTTGTTTATGTTTATGTTATGTATAGAAACCGTCTATAAAACAGTCCTTGATTCTGATTGCTCAATAGTTGTGCTTTATCACGAATACGATCACTGCACCACCCTTAGCAAAGTAAACAAAATATTCTGTTGCTGCTCACAGTCGATCGAGGCCTTAAGTGATTTTACTTCATAAAAGTTGCATTGAGACATTTTATCGTTTCTTATGCCTAGCTTTCACAGCTTTTAGCTGTGATTTATTTACAAACTCTCACGTATCTATCAGTAATGTTATGCATGCACATATATGTGCACTCAACATCCTTAAAACAACATCTGACTGAAAAAACGAATATTTAAGGTGTGATGCCGAAAGAAAGGAATGCATAAAATGCCATGCAGAGAACTCCACAAACAACACTGTGTGATATTTTAAATGAATCTATTAAGTATTAATTTGAACCAGTTCATTTAAATGAGCTTAATATTCGCTAAAATGAATTGAACTTTTCAATGCTATTAGACAGGGAGAGATGTAGTAGAGTGCATTCGATTATTGCCTCGGCTCACTTAATTACAATGAAACGGGAGATAAAAACAGCGGCGTAAAGTTTTGTTGTGCTACACGCTGCGTGTTCCAAAATAGCTTGTTGCTAGAAAAACAGCTGTCACGCTACTGAGAAATGCAGTAACCTTTTCAGGCCCCGCTCAAACTACTCCGAGGAAGCGTTTGAGTGTATTTCATTTAAGAATGCCTTTTTTAATCCCATTTTGACTGGATAAACCTTACCAACGCTACATTAATTCACCCGGTGCCTGGGGTGAGGTATGCATTGTACTTTATGCTGTTTGACATCCTCACAGGTTATAATCTTTCTCAATATCTCAAACACACAGAGAGAGAAAGAGAGGGAGCGCGTGCGGTATTAGCTTCAGCTCAAGATCCAATCAGACAGGCCATTTCCCTTAATCCCTGCTGAGATAACTATCCAAACAGAGGACACTGAATCAGTCTGTGACCTTTGTGTGGGTGTAAAAGCGTCGCACGCCGCTCCTCGTGCAGAAAACACGCTGCTCTGTGTTTTTAACCCGTCCCTCGGATATAAATGTGTGTTTGTGTTGGCGGAGAGGAGAGAGGGGGTATTATGTGGTGCCTGCCCGTCGAGTGTGCCAGTTTCGTATTTAAGACAATGATGTGAGCGCAGGCAGCTCTACGGGGGGGCACTGCAGGCCAGCCGCGTCGCATATGCTACAGCGCTGCCAGGACGCTGGCAGAAGTGTATTTTTGGGCACGTCTCAACAGGATGGTGCATAGTCAGGGGCTGGAAAACGCTTCAAAGGCAGAAAATAGCCCTTCTCGCATCGGAAATTGGTGTGATTTCACTCTCCGAGCTCGAACTCTTTGGGGGGGTGTCGAGTGCGGTAAATATTTAGGAACAATCACATGTCCGAAATCAAAAAAAAGGAAACGGCGGATCTTAAAGACGCAGACTGCGACACTGGTTTCAGATTATCCTCGCCGCGTGCGCTCATTGTGGGTGTCTAGCGGATGCAGCTTATTGAAATTTCCCTTCTAATGAGAATTAAAGCACTCTTTGAAAATAATGATGAAACTGACTAAAGCAACGGCTGCCAAATTACAACTGAGGGACATTGGGAAATATTTTGTACAGTATGCCCCGCTGCGATTTATCATCATTTAAATGATGCTGATTCCAAACGTCCAGTATCTGATATTGAATTGTTTGTCTCAATAAAGCCTTGTTCCTGGCATTACTCGGAAAGCTCAAGGAGCGCTTCTCTGCCCATAACCCATGAAATAATCAAATCTACACTCATACACAATATTAGCTGTTTCATTAGCCTCTGTACGGCACGCAGCCCTTCCCATAAGAGTGACCTTTTCAATGATGTGGATGGTTACCCCCCAGCTTTATACATGCCATTAAAGATAAGCCATGTGTGACATTGGACTTATTTTACAGGCATTACCGTGCTTTCGTGGTCCTCCGAAACTCACGCCACGATTACGATGGAAAGTCGCGCGGCCCTCCATCAACTGACAGATTCAAACCAAATCTACTCAATAAGTGAATCTATTCAGCGATGAGCCGCAATCAGACTCCCACAGAGACGGGAGACGTTTCTCACCGAATCAGAATCACAGCTGAGAACAAATGATTAATTAATACACCAGACAAATGCCCTACAATATTCATAATTCAGTATTATTTCATCCGCCCCCCCCCCGATTGTGCGCGGTTTCTAAGCAAGTAGCCGGCGAACATGAATAGGTCATTATGTTTGGCCCTCAGCATGGCTCTGGGCCTCATGAAGTTCCCTTTGGACTGAAAGACACTGGAAGTGAGCAATGCACGGAGGCTTTATCAGGCCCTGCGAGCACAAAGAAGAAATCGATGCGAAAAGAAAAATCTGAACGCTGTATCTGGCGATTCTTTGACACATCTTTTGTTTTCATTAGCAGTTAACCAAAGGCACATAATCCTGTGGGTTTGCATAATGATTTTAGTGAGCTTGTTTTTAACGTTTTCCAGAGAGAATTCCTTCTGTTGTCACCCATGAGCAGGCAATGCTTTGCATGTCACAGTAATGCGCACGGTGCCATGAAGGTGATCTTGTCCATTTGTTGGGTAATACATTTTGCTGCCTTGTTGCAATGTATCTCTGACCTCTTTTGCATTCATCTTTCGTAGACGGGAGGTTTAATACTTCACAATTGTAGCGGTACAGGCAACAGTGCTAAATGCATTAGATTATATATCACAATATACATTAGTTTACTGGGATGTCAGAGGTATTATTCTCATCCTTCAAGGACAAAAGGCCAAAGGTTGCAGGCTGCTGTTTCTGAAACAATGGAGGTCACTCAACAGAAACGCACAACCTGATCTCACGGGAATTCGTACAGTACGTATTTTACGAGGTAGCGATCCGTATGAATTTGTAAGATGTGAATCGTACGAAAACGTACAAATATTAAAAATCGATACTGAAGCCCCTCCCCTAATCACACCTAACATCACTGGCGCAAAATCACCAAAACTCAAGAAATACGATTTTGCATGGAGAGTCTGAGAGCATCTTCAGATCTCCCTCTCCTCATCATTATACACCTTCTCCCGCTGGTGATTTCAGAGCGAGCGCTCTCTTTCAGTCAGTGGGCAATCACAAAAATCCACTCACACATCCACCCCCCCAATCCTGTGACCCCACGCTAAAAAGAGTTCAAGTGAAAATCACACAATTTGACTGAACTTCAGTAAAGACTGATCTTTTAAGTGTCTCTCAGGGGGCGACTAAAAGGACACCCATCGTCATATCGGACCCCCATTCAGCTCGGCCTGTCTAAAATTATACACACATGCAGAAGAGACGGGCCTTTAAATGACAAGTGCTTAAGCTTTTTCGTAAAAAGAGGAAAACAGAATAAGAAAATGTAAATTTGGCTAATTTTGGTGTAATGATCAGCAGGTGTGTCTTCTTAATGGCTTACATCACGGTGTAAATGTTCACAGCCTCAGTCAGAGTGAATGCTGTCCTTGTACTACAGTACCTGCTGTTTTGGGGAAAAAAACAGATTGTGGTGAAGAACAATGAAGACAGAAAAAAAGGACGCCTTTTTGTTTTCAACAGAAGTTTATCAAATTATGTCGGAGAAAAGGATTCTAATTCGACACATCTGAGCCAGATGGAAGCAGTGGTCCGTCACAATGTTTGACAGCGGGGATGTTAGAACTTCCAAGCGCAGTTCAAACAGTTTTGCTGAACACTTTGATACAGAAAGTGTCTTAGAAACCATTTCCTAAAAAGATTCCCGAGTGAACAAGCCACCTGAGGACACAAACGCTCTCTATATTTTAGAAACTGTTGCAAACTATAATGTGTTTGTCTCTGCAAAATGAGTGGCAAAGAATATATTAAAATACAAAATAACATTTAAAGAGTACATATTACAATGTCCTTAAAATTACAGTGCATGCAGTGCTGTGTGGGAATGCAAGCAGACTGCCAAGTTGTAAACCCGAAAGTGAACGAATAACAAAGTTATAAAGGAGTCGACTCAGAATCAGAGCGTCGTTCAAATTTCAGTTCGGGGTCAGATTTGTGTCACTCCGTGTAATGTCCGCCTACGTTCCATTTGCGACACAGCACGCGGTAGACCAATCACAGCAGACTAGACCATCTGACCAATCAGATCAGAGCAGGCTGACAGAAAGGAGGGGATTAGACAGATGAATCGCCGAACGAATCATTTGAGAGTCAGTCAAGAAGTAAGGTATAATAACTGCCTGTTATTATGTAAACTTGTTGTTGGACACTCCATAAACCAAAGTAAGACCCTAAAAATGCCACAAAGTAATTACTCCCTGGTTATTTTGTAAATGAAAGTTGCTGATTCGCGGTATCTAATATCGACTGGTATTGGTTTAAATTGGACCTATTTGAAGCAAAACTCTCATTCTGTCCTCCCGTCAGGGACCATTGGCCCCGGCATACTCTCTCCGAGTTCTAGAAATTTTCCTCCCTCCCATCTGTGAACTGGTTTGGGTGTCAGACAATGTGCAATCTCCAGATTCTAATTAGCTGAAAGTGTGTTCCTGCTGCGTTAGTGACAGAGCTTAGAATATGCAGCAACGGTGGGTTTCTAAACAACGCAGACAAAAGTGTTCGGCACCGGCTGACAAGAGGAACGCAACCACACACATCTGACACACTTTACAGCAGTTTAAAAAGTTTACTTTGGAAATGTTTACTCTGATATCGCTTTTTTGAGCTACGCGTTTCGCACTTTGATATAATATTTCCAAATTTGTCTGCTACAAATTAAAGTAGTCTAGAAATAAAAAAAATTGCTTTCATCCCATGTTATACATTTCTGAGTATGTCAGACCCATGACCTTGGAGTTGCGCACCATAGTTCACTCAAACATTCAAATTCTGTAATCATTTATTCACTCTCATGTTTTTCAAAACCTGTATATATAACAATACAGAAGATATTTTGAGTCATAGTGGTTTTGTGTCACAATGGAAGTCAATGGAGTTGTTTTAATCATGCAGGTTTGGAATGACATTAGGGTGAATAAAATGTTTTTTATTAGAGAGTACACCCGACGAAAGAGTAGACCAAGAGAAAAAAGACCACAACATACAACAAATAATGACCACTAAACCTCAGACATTTAATAAAGATAAATGACTTTTTGATGTTAAAGGTGCTCATCTTTAACCATAGCAGTTGACTGCAGTCATGTGATGTTCCTTCAAGTGCAATAAATGCACAACCTCTTGTTTTGATGTAATGGGAAAGTCTGCTTCCCTCTATTACAGAAGCGATAAGGATGTACGGCTCCATTGTTTTTCTTATAGGAAAAGCTCTTGGGAGTTATTCATGAAAGAAGCTCTTTTCACAGAACATTCTGCAGCCTGACCGCACTCTCTAGGCCCTTTGGTGACTTGGTTGTGTCCTAATAAACTGGAACAAGCTCATAGTGTAGCCTATAAATGAGTTCTCTCTCTGCTAAGGCGCGGTGCACACCTTAACAAAGTGCTTTTTGCCTCCCTGGGGCCAGACACACTGCACGGAGAGCGATGTGGCGATGGTTCGTTTCAAAGAAGTATCCAGTAAACATTAAATACAATACAAAAGGAGGCTTGGATGAGACTTACTATTGTTTATTTGAATTTATGAATACAAATTACTGTTAAGGCTATTAAATATGTATTATATTTTTATGTGTGTACATGTATTATTTCCTGTTTGGCTTTCCTAATATTATCGAAGATAAATGGGCATCATTACACAACCGTCATTATACTATACAAACTATTGCACAACACACAATAATATGTCCCAATTCTTTTGTATTCGATATTAATGCTCTTAAAGGGATAGGTCACACAAAAATAACAATCCTATCATCATTTATTCTCTCTCATGATATTTAAAGCCTGTTTATTACTTTTTCCCTCTGTGGAACACAAAAGAAGATATTTTGAGAAATGGTTTCAATGATGATCAATGATGTTGTGTCACCAACGTTCTTCAAATATTTCATTTTGTGTTCTGCAGATGAAAGAAAGTCATGCAGGTCTGGAATGATATAACAATGCATAAAAATCCCAAACAGTTTATAAATATTTTATAAGTATATTGTCATTGTCTTTTGCAAGGCATAGTCATCTCAGACAGGTACCGGCTGACAGACATCTTCAGCCAAGTGGTTTGTCTTGCGAGAAAATCTCCTATGTCATGCGAAATAGTGAAAGATGTCTCTCGTGATTGGAAATAACAGGTCACGCCAAGGGTGCCAGAACACAAACGATACGGCGGGATTGATAATGATGGTGGCATTGACTGTTATCTGATAGGTCACAGTTAAGACATTAGTATCACGCTAAAAACTGCTTGTACCAGAGGCCGTGTCTCAGATGGTTTACCAACACGGCCGGCATTATGGATGAAAGCTTTTATCAAAAGGTTCAGAGCGGCGAGCCTCGCGCGGAATGTCTACACGGAAATCAATAGCACAGTATCTCAGGTGGCCGACTGTTGGACTTCGCCCTGCACATTCTGTCAGGGAGATCATCCATCACAGAGGATGATGGAGACCCTCAAGACCCTTTTTCCACACGCTGCCTCTCGGTCTCAGTGTCTGAGGGATCATGTGAAATTAATATCTCAACAGTTGTCCACGTGGGTTCACCGCCTGGCCATGCACTACTCCATCAGCTGTAAAACTCGCTTGAAGTAAAAGCAGAACTGTCACAGTTATGCCTGTTTTAGGCAGCCAAAAGTCAGAGAGTTGACTGCTGGCATAAAATCTCATCCCATTCACAGTTTATTCTGGCCCAAAACGGTCCAATTAGACAGGAAGTGCCGTCTGAATGACATTTTAAGGGACAGTTCACTTATTTAACACACCATTTAATGAGGTTTGCGTGATTTCTTTTAGAAATAGAGCCACTTAATCTTAAAATATCAAAGGAGTGCCTATAGATTGACTGCGTTAAAAAAAAACACTTCAACTTAAATTCTCACCATTTGAACCAGAATAAAGGCTTGTTGCTAAAAAATGCTATCCAGTCAGATATGAATGCGGTCTTCGGTCACTGTTCCAAAGCATCTGGACATCCCATCCACAATACCGACGACAAGATCACATCAACCTGACAGAACCTCCTGCAGGGGGCCACACATGTCTCATCTGTTTCCCAGCATTGATTGACAGCTCGCACTCACACCAGCGTCGAGGAGACGGCTCGGCACATTTTAATGCAGTATTTCTGCCGAGAGGCTTCTGAATTAATGTGAATGATTTTAAGAAGCAATGTTTGATGTTCTCCTGCTCAGCTGTAGAGTGTATATTCATCCGCAGTAAGACAGTGGAGGTGGAAGACGCTTAACCATAAAAGATGGATTTATACACTAGGCACACAGTGTAATGAGTGGAGAAGATGCTGCGTAAGGATGTTTTCTTTATCTATGGGCTCTTTTGGACTTAAAAAATAAGCTTCCTTTAAACACCGTCACAGTTCACACCAACATAAAAATTCTGTCATCATTTATTTATTTTACCCTTGTGTGGTTCAACACCTGTACGGTGTATGACTATTTCTTCAGTGGAATACAAATACAATACAAATACATTTCTGTGTGGTTTTGTGTTTATACAATAGAAATCAGTGGGGGTCAGATGTTATCTGGTTACCAACATTCTTTAAAATATCTTCTTTTGGGTTCTGAAAAAGAACGTTAGTAATACAGGTTTGGAATGCCTTAAACGTGTGTAAATAATAAAAGAATATTCGTTTTTTGGGTTAAATATCCCTTTAATTTGATCATATGAGATGGTGAATGTCATTCATTTATTACATTTATTCACTTGGCAGACGATTTTGTCCCAAGCGACTTACAAGTAGGAGAGGATATAAACATTTTGTCAACACTCTAAACAGTACAGTTAGTTTACAAGGCTACTAGGAGGATTAAAGCTGGAGAAAGCAAAGGAGAGAATGAACAACTATTCTTTTTTGGACAGATAGACAGACAGTCAGACATTGACTGGTTGGTCAAATAAATGCGAAACGTGTCTGTTTTGAGCTGTTTTTTTTATTTGTGAGGGATGCTGCAGTTCGGGTGGAGTCTGACAGTTCATTCCACCAGGGGAACCGAATGAGTAAAGGTTTTTGCAAGCGATTTGGTGCCTCGCTGTGATGGAACAACCAGGCATCGCTCATTTTCAGACCGAAGATGACGGGAGGGGATGTAGACCTGGAGCAGCGATCTACCATGTATCATAACTAGCATGTATTTAAAACATACAACATAATATTAGCACTCCATCCAGGGTGTATCCTGCCTTGATGCCCGATGACTCCTGAGATAGGCGCAGGCTCCCCGTGACCCGAGGTAGTTCGGACAAGCGGTAGAAAATGGATGGATGGATGGACAACATAATAATTACACATAATATTACATTAATATTTTTTTTAAATAACGCACTTTATTATGAGGAGTGGTTGCGCTTCGGGCGACCCAAATTCGGGCTCTGTATAAATAAAGGCAAAAATATATATTTAAAAAATAAAGGTACTTCCCAGTGCCATTTTTTGAAGCACATAGGATCCATAAAGAACCTTCAACATCCAAAGAACATTTCTAATCTAAAGTTTTGTTAGATTATACAAATAAATAAATAAATGTATAAAATCCTTTAAGTGAAATGTTATTTCGGGAACCAGAAATGGTTCTTCTATAGCACTGCTGTGCACATTATTATAATTTTATTGAATTAATCTTACTTCAGTTTACTTTTGAGGCAACATTTAAATTTTTCCTTGAGTTAAGTTTTTCCAATCATTTTTAGGTCAATACTTTATTTGATTTCAATGAACAGGAATGTTTTCAAAGTTTAATTTTAGTAAACTAAAATGACCTTGCTTTGCCGAAGGTGATAATGTATTTAGACCAAAAAATACCTTTTTAATCTTTTGTTTGTTATAGTTAAATGTAACGCTTTACTCCTCATTATCTTTTCTTTCTTTCTATTAAATACATTTTCATTGAGCGTTTGTTTGCGTACATACATTGTCACTGTTCTTTACGTCATCTCACTGTAAACCTGTAAACCTCCTGCTGATCTTCACCTCATGACTCTTCTCCTCCACTGTAGCACCTTCAAACCCTGATTAATTGACTTGTCAGCAGAGTATTTTTATCCCGTTCTCCTGTTGGCTATGGATCCACAGTCCTTCCCAGTGTCCTCTGGTGTCCTACCGAGCACTAGGTGATGCTTTGGGCCAATCAAGACCTTCTGTCACCTAGTACCACCTGATTGGAGGACAAGTGATGGAACTTCCTGTCCTGATTGTTCGACTTGGGGCCCGAGGCCGTGATGTTTCCCCACAGTGTGCGGAGGAACCTGCGGCATGTTAAAGCGGTGTGTCATTGGGAATGTAAATTTGGAATGACACTGAAGCAGGTTGCAAATTAGCACAGTTTTACTCCTAGGAAGTTCTGCAGAACCTGCCGGCAATAATACAGATTCAATTTCACACGCAGGAGGGTTTTGGGAACACTGTGGCTCGGCAAACCGCACATTTACGGTTATTTACTTTGCGGGCCTTTTAACCGAGGGACCATGCCTATAAATACATATACTCATAACTAACACAGCACTGGTGGGTAAAGGTATAATTTAAAAAAGATAAAGCTCGGTAGATCTATAAGACCTCAGTGCATTCGAATGAATAGCACATGAATAATGCCATAAAATTATGCATTACATAACAAGCCAGGGGAGGTTTAGCCAGTAAAAGTAAAACAAATATTTTCAATAAATTAAGAAGACTTTGGTTCCGAGGCATTGTTGCTTTGCAAGCATTTGAAGTCCCCTTTGAGACCATGAAGCGTAATTAAGTTGGTGAGAGGTCTATTCCACAGCGCAGCGAGTTAAACTCAATTCGCTACTCTGATTGTTACCTATAGCCTCCGCGGGGCTCTTTCTGTAAAACACAAATCGTTGAAGATATTTGACTATTTAATTATTCTGTTTTATTAAATGTGCCACGCCACCGCGCAAGAGATTTGAAGACGATGTTGATGTTTGGACAATGGGAAGCAGAAAGCAATCGAAATATGTTTCATAAGCAGTGGAGCTTGTGTAACTAGGCTGCATGATTGCTATTAGGCCCGTGGGACTGGTATTAAATCTTGGAAACTCGCAGAGAACGTCTCGCAAACACACAAGCTTAAAAAAGCTTCAATTTCAGCCGTAATAGGATTAACTCGAGCTATCTGCAGTAAATATTGTTCATAACTTTGCTCCCAGATGACGGGAACCAAAGTCAATAGTCCTGGTATAGCAATATATTAGACAGGAACTTCTCAAAGGGGGTTGAAAAATCTGAAAAATGTGTCTCAGATATGCGCAGGTGATTCTGAGCCGATGACTAAATAACTCACCTTAACCTTAATACTGACCACTAAATCAATGTGGCTATTTTAATACAGAGCTCTGCAGGGTTCTGGTGGGATTAACTCATTTTTAAATCAATGTTAAACACGGCACTGGACATAAAAATACATCAGACACTTGGAACAATCTGATTTAAGCCTTTCTGTGCAATATGAACCCAGGACCCTCTGACAGACTCCAATCTGTGCTGACAAAGAGATGCGATCCTGTCTGTTGGCATTTATCCCATCGCAGAGATGTATTCCTGGGGGAGGCATGAGACGGAGCCTGGCCTTTTTTTGGGTCATCAGAACAATCATGCCAACATTTCACCAAAGAGATTTCAAATACACCCCTGAACCATTTGCTTCACTGATTCAACAGGATGTGTTTGTTGTCATGGGTATTTCTGTTTCGGTTCTGTTTGATTTGTGAAGGGATAACTTTATCCTGCCTTTTTTTTCACCCAGGTGACCAATCTCCAATGGACCGGGGCGTAAATGCGCAGAGCTCTCACCATTACAAATAAACCACACATACTGTATATTGCACGCTGAACGTGCAGTCCACTGGAGAGAAAGCACTCAGGGTGTAACAGGCGTAATGTTCTGTAGTATGTGTTTCTATCCAGTGCTCTACTGGCAGAAAATGATGTTAACAGTACGGTCATGGGTGTGACTCCAAGGATCACATGTCATAAAATCTATACCTTACTTGCTGGTACAAGATGTGCTTTGGGAAAGGGTAGCTGCCAATACTGTTAACCAACTACCATGTTTCAAAACAAAGATGCCAGTTTAAGGGAGATGTGCAAGGGCGTTTCATGCATTCTGACTTCTTTACGATGTTAAAGGGCCGTCTTCTCATGCTTGACATGTTGGATGCATGATGTAGTATTTCTGTGCTCGATACACTCCCCCAGCGTTCGTATAGGTGTTGTGCCTTTTTTTTAAGAGTAAAATCCGTTTCGTAACAACTTTTCTTAGTCCCTTATTGGACAATTCTACCTGAAAAACACGTCACCCGGGAGAGCGGGAGGAGCACACGCCAACCAGCTGGAGCATAGAGAGAGAGACCACTGTGTTCGTGAAGTTTATCTGTGTTTGTTTGTTCACTGCATTTTATGAATGATATATAAACGGTGGATGTAACGCTGGATTTGCAGATCGTTTGAAACTGATATATGGAGTGGACCCAGCGCTAAAAGATGAACCGCACACGGTAAGTGAAACTGAGTCATATGTCTGTGCTTTAAGGCTAAAATACACTACAAGACGTTTGTTCAGATTTTGCCCTGATTTTCAGTCTGGACTTGTTGCAGAAAGTCTGTGCCAGTCTGCAGATTTCATCAGTTAGTGTGTTTCTATTGAAACCTTCAAAAAGTCTGCAAGTGTATGGTGTTTAGTTTAAAATGATCTGTTTAGATTTTGAAAGTCTTGTAGTGTATTCCAGACATTAGTTCCGCACCCCCAATACATTTCTCATTGTTTGTTCATGTTAGCTAATGCATTAACTAATGTTAAAGGGACAGTTCCCCAAAATGAAAATTGTGTTACCATTTATTCACCCTTTTTCATACCATTTATTCTGTCGAACACAAAGAAAGATATTTGGAGAATGTTAGCGATTTTCAGTTCTGGAAGATCATTCACTACCATAGTAAAAATACTGAAAATTGCTAACATCCTTTTAAATATCTTCCTTTGTGTTCAGCAGAACAAAGTAATTTATACAGATTGAAACAACTTGGGGTGAGTAAATGATGACAGAATTTTCATTTTTGGGTGCACTGTCCCTTTAACAAATACAACCTTATTAAAAGTGTTACTGTTTTTATTAACGCCACTATAAAACCAAAATGGAGGATTTTTTTATGGTTTAATACCTTACACGCTACATCACATTTCATATCAAGATTAAATGATACATTTTGTCATAAAATTAAGATAAGCAAAAGATTAAGCAAAATCAGCCCTGTATTTTTCATCTAAGAAGCCTGACCACAAAACGTAAAGTGTGTAGAATTGTTCGATCTACTGTACATACAGACCTTTTTTTACTCCCATTTCTCTGTACACACGGCTCTCAGGGGAGAGCGATTGATCAGCTCTCCACAAGCAAAGATTGTAGATCTGACAGGAAAGCCTGTCTCACAGCTGGCCGGCACAAGCAAAGACAGTGTGTGAGAGTACACAGCTGTGCTTAGAGATGCATTCCTGCCTAATTAAAACAGGTAGGCCTTTTCTCAGACTAACACCCGCTTTCAACAGTGGTCCCCTGATGCCATCTGTCAAACTCTCATGACTCTATCACACTGCCGACTGAAAATGAGCGTTCACTAATCAATCCGAGCTTCCCACTGATCCTCGTCCATTTTTAAGCAGGAGGAAATGGCAGTATAGCACGATTTGGAAGGGAGTTGTTTTAAACCATGCCTACAATAATTATTAACAGGTTTTCGATACCATGGTTTAGACGGAAGTAAAATCGTATTTTTATTATGATTTTAGCGGGTAATGCATGGTATATTTTTGTAAACAAAAAAGTCATGATAAATGATAATAATAATACCTACATTATTCTCTGGGCAAGTTAAGAATTTTTAGAGGAACCCAGACAGATATATTATATATAGTCATACAATTTGAAATGTGTATATAAATAAATGTATTAATAAGATGTAATAATGTAATGTTATTTTGAATCATAATATTTGTATGTTAAATGTTCTGTTAACGACACAAAATGTATTTGCTTTTGTTTTACTTCTTTTTTTTTTGTGATCAACATTTTTTATTAGTTCAAAATACAACGAAAACACTCACAAAACCAACAACAACAAAAAAATAACAACATCATAAAACAAAAGACAAAATAAATCAAAAGATAAAATAAATAAATAACAAAACATCCAGACAGAAAAAGTGGGCAACAGACCAGGCTCCTGCTTTGTGATGCAAGAAGAAAGAAAATATAAGTGACTATAATTTATTCACATATTCTAGTATATCGGACCAAAAGTTGTGCCAGGTATCAATAGTAACAGGTTTAGCCTTATTAAGACGTGCTGTTGTATGTTCAAAGGACACTATATTTATAAGATTATGAATCCAATATGTTTTTTTACACATAGTTGGTGTGAACATTACTTCTTAGTATAGTACATAATCAATTGCAACAAGTGTTTACAATTCTAACTACTAAAGAAGTCATCTATCTTTCTATTAAAAGGACAGCGCACAGTCGTCCCTTGCAGTTCATCATAACACACTCCGTGTCTTTAAGCTCTGCTTCCAACGCCGCTCGCTCACAATGGGCTGATATATTAAACAGCTCCCATTCATCCTCCCTCTGAGGTTCCACATGCGCGCAGAAGGCCAGAAGCACGCATGGCGTTATTGATTGCGTGCGGTTATGCATGCTTAGCATATTTTGCCCGGGACGCCGCTGTGACGGGGAAGAAGAGTGAATGCGGCTGAAGAATGTGCAGGGCTTCGTGATGAAGAGGGCCGGTGATATGTTAGCAGAACAGAAGTGCTGAGTCTGGCCACAGACGCAACGGCACACTGTAGATGTTTGCATGTTCCACTGTTAAACAAGAGCACGCCCGCCGGGGCAATCCACAAGATGTATTGTGGCTAGGGATTTAAGGCTTGGGCCACTGTCGCCGACAAAGAAATGCATCGTTCTAATTAACAACAAAAATGTTCATTAAAGTTAATTATGTTCAGTTTTAGATTTAGGACTGATCAGTTGTCTGTTGTTTCAATCTCTGGATATTCGGACTGGATCCGTTCCAAAACCCATTTAGCTGCATCGTTGCCTGCTGCCTACATGGGCCTTCTAAGGAAGCATCCTAACTCCCATAACTCATCTGGAAGCAAGCGATTTAGCAAGCTGCACAACAAGCACTCCACACAGGAGATTCGATTCGCAATTGATCCCAAATGAGTTTGTTGTTAGCATGTTGTTAAACTGATGTCTATGATCATGATCGTGATTTTTAATTCACTGGACCTCCAGGTTTATGGGACAGAGCAACTTTGTTAAACTTTTTTCCCATTTTAAACATTTTGATGAACAGATCTATGAACTTTCCTTAAGTCCTGTATGGTGTGCATGTTTTTGTGACTAAGCCAATGTTTGTAGGTCTTTAGTAGACCCAAAGACGGACAAACTGCTCTACAGAGCGAATTTCATAAATACATTATCACCTTCGGCAAAGCAAGGTTATTTTAGTTTACTAAAATTAAACTTTGAAAACATTCCTGTTCATTGAAATCAAATAAAATACTGACCTAAAGATTATTTAAAAATTTTTAATGTTGCCTCAAAAGTAAACTGAAGTAAGTTTAAAGCAGTAAAATTATATAAAATAATAATAAAAATAAAACTAAAATAAAAATGTTTTAATCTTATATAGTATAATTTTATTGTATTAAATAATAATTTTATTATTCATAAATTGTAAAATGACAAAAGCATAGACCAAAATTGCTAAAACTTTAACTAAAATAAAAATAAAAGCTAAAACTAATTAAATGAAAATCAAAACTATAATAACTCTGGGAAAGAAGCGTAAACGTGACGACATCTTAGTTCTGTGTCATCCACCGTAGTGCTTCGAAAGGAAGGGGTGAAGAGTGCCGTTGGTTGCATTTCGCAACTTCATCGCTAGATACTGCTAAATTTCATACACTGGACCTTTAACATTTCTGAAAACGTTTTTACTCTTTCTTTCCATTACAAGGGCCATAAATCTATTATATGGGTGAAAACAAAGCATGTATATCTTGAATCTTTTTTAGAAAACACTCCCCCATACAAAGGTTAAAAAGATGGTAAACCCTCCCAATCCTTACAGATGGCAGATTGGGCGTTTTGTTTGTTTCTTGACTTCAGAAGAACATCTCAGACATCAAAGAACAGAAACGCTGCATGATTAAAGTCTGCTGTAAACTCACAATAACATTTTGACAGTTGGGCGTCTTGTATCTATAACATTATTTCACTCCAAAAATTCCTGAGGGAACAAGCTGTGCATTAAATTACGATTTATTTTCTGATGCTTATTGTTTATTTTTCCTTTTTTTACCATCCCCAAAACAGGCATCATAACTGGTTAATGTTACAAAGGGGATGGGTGGAGTCCAAATCACTGCAGTCAAACGTAAATTTGAGGCTTGGATTTGGCACACACAATATATTCTTAAATTACAGTGTCAGCGAGTATAACTGGGTATTAAACAATGAGCAACACTGCACTGAGAGAGTCAGCTGAAAACCGATCATTTGACAAGCATTTTCCTTCATTAGAACAAAGTACCTATATTAGTAATGTGACTTCGGTCTGGATGAGATTATAATAGTGTAGCTATGATTAATCTCTTGTATAACGCCTTCCGAGAAAAAGTCTGACGGCAGGAAAAGAAGAAAATAAGATAAAGGAGGAGAAAAAAGAGACAGAAAGAGATGGAGGGGAGAATTCAATTCATTGAATTAGTTAAATGCAAATGTTGAATAAAAAAGGAACACATGAGTCATGACTATTTATTACAACATATAGCATTCTTAAATAAAGCTGGTTTCCGAATATTCACTTTGGCTTTAAACATAAAAGGTGCTTCCAATCCACATCTCCGAACTGCAAACAACCCTTCATTCCATCACCTTGTGTTCCAACTTTGTGATGCCGAAGACTCTCATTAAGACTGAATCACTATGCTCCACCGTGACTGACTGACAGTGTGAAAATAACCTGCGGTCCCCTATAGCTATAAGGCTTTTAGAGCACATCCCATGTGTGTACATGCATACCTGCCTGTCCATATGTGTGCCAGATCTACAATGCTCTCACACCCTCCCTCACATCTTTCCTCAGGTCAAGAGATTCGGCTGTCACTCCTGAGAAAAAAACGTCTGATGTAAAGTAACTATAGAATGAACTGCGAGAAGCCCTGGAAGATGCTCTCAACAGCGGGAGGCTAATTTTGGTAACAGTTATAATACAGACTCATTACCTTCCCGTCAGTCAGCCTGAAATGCCTGCGTGTTGTTTCACTTGCTACTCAAACAGACGCTTGACGTCCGTCTGACATGCAAATATTAAAACTGATCAAATAAGTCCATGATGAGAATAATGGTTTAGACTGTTAAAACGGCTAACATGTCACACCAGATGCCTTCTGACAAGTGAAACTGATACCACAATGTGTGTTTAAAAACACGGACAAACAAGGTGGTCTACAAGAAGGATGGATTTGTAAAAAAACACCGAAATCTTGTAGTTTGGTAACAGCTAAACCTTTCTGGCATTACTGATGCTTTTATCCCAAACAACATAAAGTGCATTCAGTGTGTTAACATTTGACCATGTGTTCCTGAATCGAACCCATGACCTTGGCCTTGCTCTTGCTATCAGCATGCGCTTCCAGTTGAGCTACAGGAACACTGCGTTCTGCCAATTACTTGTTTCTAAATATAGGAGTATTTTGTCCATTCACAACCTTTGTTCTTTTTTAGGAATCCCACCCCACAGGGACACACGCTTTATTGCATTGCCGCCCTAAAATTTAGCATGACGGCCCGAAAGTATGTCTAATCCCCCCAAAAGACCTTGGGATGGCTTGACCCAATTTCTCCGGGGATCATCCCGTTTGAGAATATTGGTTGGCTTCTGTTCCAAGTTGATCGATGTAACCCTTTCAAGAAAAAAGCCTGCAAGAATTTGATTTTGATCGACAACGAAGAAATGTTTGAACAGCCCTGTAAACTTTACCTGTTATTCTAGTATTGGAATCCAGACGCAAACAGGACAAAAATCAATGTTCCTCTCTCTGAGCAGTAAAACATGACATCATCTGTAAAGCTCATCTCCAGGGCTCTGGGGGGTTTAAAGGGGTAAGAGGAATGAAAAGACCCTCAAAAAACAGTAAGCGACGTTTGAAAAGGGTGCAGAATCGTGATCCTAGCAGATGCATCGACCCCACATCCTGCCCTGGTAGCAAACAGAATTTGATGGTTACACGCAAGCACACACTCACTGAAATGTTACAGGTCTGCCCGTACCGCCACAGTTAAATTAGGCCTTGAACTGTTTTTACATGCAGCATCCCTAAGGCACAAGTTCATAACCGCACATACACAGTCTGGCAAACCTCCTAACAAGCGCCCCTGGATATGTCACAGGCGTTAAGACGCATACATATAAACATGAATACAGCCGAAGAGTCTGAATAAACGCGCAGGCGCTCAGACACACGCTGTCCCACTAATGCAGTGCGCTCGCTGTCTATTGTTCGCTTCTTTATTCTCTCTCCAGGACAGACACAGACTATACTGACTGAGGGATGCGCCGCACACTTCATAATCTTACTTTTAAAGCGTGTGTGCCTGAAGCACGTCAAGGTGACAGGTCGGGTGGCTCTTCCTCATGAGTTCTCCGCCCTTGGAAAATTGACGCACACTCTCTGTCAGACATCACCTACACCTTTAGATGTGACCCTCAAACTGGTTTTCAACAAAATGGTGCGCTGAAGAACTACGGACTTTCATTGATATGAGATCTAAACGTGAGCACATCTAATCATTTTGTTTGCATAAAGTGTAAAAAATTGTTGTGAACATGGTAATATTCTCACAGCTGGGGCGAAATCATAAAATAACGCAAAATAATTTTTATGTAAAATAAAATTACGGTTTTTCATGTTGTTTTACACCCAGCTTGTATTTTTTTTAAGTGTATATATATATATAGAAAGTTCAAGTTTACAAAATCAATTTGACATTCACAGTAACCAATAACCATGCAATCCAAAGTTGTTATAACAAATAACACAAATAAGACTGTATAATATTTATAAATAAAAACATTTTACTACTTTAAGTTTTGACATACTTGGTGAACATGAATGTATATCACATTGTCTAGACAGCATTGAAAAAAAGAGACCAGCAAGCAGTCTGAAAGCTCCGTCTTTCTGTTTTCATTGTCTTTGTCTCCATGTTTCTTTCTCCTCAATTATTTCTTCATCTTGCACCTCATTGTCCATACACTATACCCCCCCCCACACACACATCTCTCTGTTCCTCCCCATTTCTCTCTTTCTGCTCGTCTCCATACCTCCCCTCCGTCCCAATTTAAGGAGCTTGATGTCTTCAAATAAGACTTGATAAAAAGGTCTGAACAGAGCAAAGGGAGCAGCCTGTAGCTATTACCTTTGTCTGGTTCTTTTTGCTGGTCCGCCCAGTGCCCCAGGAAGTACCTCAGCACTTTAATGAGGATCATGGGCCACAAAGCAGCACGGATAGATCAGTTCTGCCTACTTCCATTACAACAGAACAAGAGAGCAGATCAGAGTCAACACCTATGCGGGTTTGCATGTACTTTGTGTTTTGAAATGCAAGATTTAGCGTCGGTGCACACTGGGCATTATGATCGGCTTTGATCTCTCTTTAAAAGAGATGAGCATTTAATCAAGATGACATGAAACAAAGAGAACCGCACTAGATTTTCACAGCTTGTCCGTGATGGTGTCGTGGGTGGTTGTGTTATAGGTGCAAATCTCTGTGTCTCATTGAGATGTGGGAGATGCTGTGTTCAAGTGTCTCTCCGGTGTTGTGTAACTGTGCTTTGTCTGAAGGGTATAGCGGTGTCATGAAAGGATGATTCAGCAGGCACAGCCAGCGCAGCGACCTGTTTGTTTCTCTGTGAAATACACATTTTACTAATTGTTTGCAATCATTAATCAAATTAGTACGCCGCTGACATCAGAAGGAGCGCAGGGGTGTGTGTATCTGTTTAGTCAGACAGAATTCTCCTTATTCTCTCCCACTGTTTTACAGACAGAATGGAAAAATAATCAATCACAGATGTGCAAAAAGGATTTGCCTAAGCATCAGGGAAAGAATGCAAAACTGGAACTTGTGGAGCATGAAGCATGTTTTATATGTTATGTCCTCTGGACCAGCACCATCACAACAAACAAAAAAAACATTACAATTTATTTCCTGTAAAAAAACATGTTCTGCATTTCTTTCCGTTTTGTGCCATTCATACCTTCTCTACTGATGTCAGTGTGCAGAAAAATGCTCAAAATGTACCTTGTTCCAAAGTCTTTGTGACTCTCATCTCATCTCCTCTTTTCGGACCCAGTCGTTTAAGCAGAGCTCATATCTGAAGAGAGTGTATTTTGAGCTTCAAGTGGTGCTTGGTTTCAAACCAGAGATCACACAGTCCTGCCCTGAGGAAAACCAACAAACCGTGTGCCAAGACAGCAGACACACACAAACATGCGCACAACACAAACAATACAGTCACACACATACTGTACCTGCACCCTTAGAGAACAAGAAATAAACAAGAAGTGTGTGTGTGTGTGTGTGTGTGGGTCAGTTTTAAAACAGACCCGTACGAAAAGCTTAAAAACAGCATTTACAGTAAAGGTTAATGAAAGCGAAACCTTAAATTAACCTTTCATTCATTATTAAAGAGAAACTATCGAGTGGTGATAAAACCAAAAATCGGACTGAATTACACTTTCTTACAGCAGAATGTGCCGCTCTTTATTACAGGACAGTCACAAAAGTAGTAGACCTGTTCTAGGATCAGTTCAAAATCAATCTTTATTCATAATAGTCATTATTTGGTTGTAATGTCATTCCAAACCTGCAGCGTTTCTTTTTCAAGGACGGCAAAAAAATAAGAACATCTGCAATGTTCCATATAAAAAGCACTAAAATAAAAAAAAAGATTTCTATTAAGTCTTAAAAGCCATATGATCGTAAGGTAACTTGAATTATTCACTGGTAATAATTGTTTGATTTTCAAGTGTAAACAAAGAATAGCAAATTCCCATTTTTAGCAGCTTGTTTAAAAAAAACAGAATTGAAGTCTGATAAAACAGCCTCTGGTGTGAAGTGTTATTTTACCTACTGATGATTTGATATGTGTGGCATTATCTTCCATGAGACCTTGAGCCAGAGACTATAAATATCAATAACTGAGCTTTGTGCATTTGGGCTTTTGTTTTAATGTGTGTGTGCGTGTGTGTGTGTGTGTGTGTGCTGCTGCGAATTCCGTAGCAGTGCTCCTGTAAAGGGACTTGATTCATCTGAACCCTGATTGGTCCCCAGGGTGCAGTCTGATCAGATGCATCTGTCCTGCGCTCCGCATGACATACTCCACATTCTCTTGTTTATCTTCCAACAAACCCTGCAATTCAAAAGATTCGTACACTTTGCACTTTAAAATAAAACCCTGAGTCATCTGGCCCGTGTCTTGTCTCAGTTTCGACCCACTGTGTTCCTGTTATGATGGAAGAGCAAGGTCATGTAGACCTGCTGCTTCAGAGAACGGATCAAAACTACTCTATTTGCACTTATGCTTGTGCATCTGTGTATTTTTATGCATGCACAGCTGTGAATGTCTGTGTGTGTGAGGTGTGAAGCGAATCTGTGCCCCGCTACATTAATCTCACAGGATCATAGCTGGTGTTATATCATGGATATGCTTCAGATCATACAACATGGCTTCAGGCGCGTAATGCACTCTTCGTAGATGTGTAGGGCTATATGTATGTTTGTTTGTGTGTGTTTCGGTGTTTCTTAAGGAACATGCTCGGCCTTGTTTCCTGGTGGCCCGGCTGGATTGATTAAAGCAGAAAGTGCTGATGCGGCAGAGCGGCTCGGAGAACGACTCGCCCTGACCCACTGAAGCTGAAAACATGCACAGAAGACAGACCAACATTTACAACACTACTAACTCTAGCATCCCTCTCTCTCTTGCTGTACTGCATTGTACTGCAACCTCATCAGCAAACTAAACTACACTTCATTAAACTGTACTCAACTACACTAAACTACTGAACACAACTGAAATCTAAACAGAACTGAACTATAAAAACTACTGACCAGAACCAAATTCACCTGAACAGAACTGAGGTAAACGGAACAATACTGAACAGATTCAGAAGTGAGGTGAACTGAACTTGGCCTATATATAACCGTTGACCAGAACCAAACTCATCTGAGCAGAACTGAGGTAAACTGAACTCTGTGCAACCAGAACGAAATTCTTCTGAACAGAAAAAGGTAACAGAACAATTAAAATACTTTAAAGAATTGAGGTAAACTGAACAATAAATACACTGAACGTAACTGAGGTCAACTTTACGATATATAACACCACTCACCAGAACTGAATTCATCTGAACAGAACCCATGCGAACTGAACTGTAAAAACTGAACTGAACTAAATCTATCTGAATGAAACTGAGGTGAATTTAACTATATAAAATAATTGACCAGAACTGAATTCATCTGAACAAAACCCAGGTGAACTATAAAAACTATTGACTAGAATTAAATTTATCTGAACAGAAGGTGAACTGAACTATAAAAACGACTGAAACGAATTAATCTGAATTCATAGTCTTAGGTGAAGTATAAAACGACCAACCAGACCCAAATTCATCTAAACAGAATCAAGGTGAACTTATATAAAAACAACTGAAGAGAACTGAATTAATCTAAACAGAACTGAGGTAAATTTAAATATAAACCTACTGAACAGAACTGAATTTACAACCCAGTCTCGCGGCAGTTCGTGAAATTTGGAATCTATTAATGCGTGTTCATGGATACGAATATCCCCATTTTTAGTTTTTTTATGTCACTCAAAACGACTTTCAATACACAGACTGCGTGTGTATTTACATTTATATATTTATAACCTGATATCAAAACAAGTCATACATATTTTAGGATGTGGCTGACTAACACCTTGCTTCACCCCAAACCCTAAAATCACAGCGCAAAGGCTAATTTAGCTAAAAACGAGTTTCACGAGGTGGAAAAACCATGATAAATGGCTCCCCTAACTCCGCCCATAAACCGTGTGACAGGGGTAAAGTCAAAACATACCAATGAGATCATCGGAAATAGGAATTCACACGAATGAGCCACCTTGTAAAATAGGTATGAATTCCCATCAGATTCCGTTGATATATATTTATACGTATGAAAAATACCGCATTTTTATAATACATTAGATTGAAAGTCGTGCTGGGTGTCACGAAAAAAGGGGGAAATTCGTGTCAGTAAACACGAATAAATAGATTACAGTTCGTGACGACGTCACGAATTCCCGCAAAACTGTGTTGGAGTTTATCTGAACTGAATCGAGGTGAACTGAACAATTAAAATAAACCACTCACTACCAAAACTGAATTCATCTGAACAAAATCTAAATTCAACATGGCATAACTGAACGGAACCAAAGTCCGTTTAGGGAAGTTGTGCCACACGGCGGCCATCTTTGCAAACGCGCCTCCGGGCAGTTATTACGTATATCAACCACGACAAGAATGAGAATACTGATATTTTCAACAATCCTAATTTAACGACAAATTTAAAAACAACATTTAAAAATGACGTAAACTGTACCATAACGTTTGTTTCCTATGATCAAATTGTGCTGAAAAATAGATTCTATGCATGTTTCTTCGCTAGGGCAGCCATATTGAGCATTGCGTTTCCTCCCCATTCATTTCAATAGCAATGACCCATCTTGTTAATATTAATATCTTTGACTGAATCGAATCGTTCCAAAGATGTTGTATTCAATACAATATGACAGAACTAATCTGAATTGAACAGTACGAATCTCCTGAAGTAAATTGAAATAACTGAAGATAACAAACGGTCAGACCAGAACAAAAAATGACTAAATTGAACAAACCTGAATGAAACAGAACTGAACTCAAGCAAACCGGAGAAGATTGGACTGATAAAGTGCTGTCAAGACAAATCCAGCATTGAGACCACACAGTAACAATAAGTACTGAGAGACTGAGGTGGGAGAAATGCTGAATTTTAAAACGAGACGTGGAGCAGGGAGCCGAAGTAATGCGAAGAACAAAAAGCACCGAGTTTAACAGCACACTGTCTTCAGGAGTCAGTTTACATTCTCACAGGCTCTTTTACTGCCTACCTCAAAAAGAAAGAACAGAACACATCAGCTTCAAATAATTCCTGCAGTGTCCTCTCTCTCTCCCACCGCATGTCTGTAAAGAAGGGTGTAATTTATAACCTCACTCTCTGCTCTTCGTCTTGAGGTTATTGTGCTATATTTAATGTCTGTGTAATGATGAAGGCAGGTTGTCTAATCTTGGGTGAGAAAATGCCCTGGAGAGAGAGAACGAGGTAGAGAGACGAAAGAGAGCGAGAGGAAGAGAGTATATGAGGAAAATAGATTGTGGTGTTGAGGATGAAATCATTTTCGCAACTCTTGCCCGGTACAAGGTGTGAAGTATTTGTTGAAGAATATAATCGCATTATGGCCATATAGTCATGTTGTGTGTCTCTACAAAATGTTTCCTACAGTAACTACATTGTTTTGATGTGTCAAAACGGCAGTGTTGAAGCCTGCTGTTCCCATGCATTTACATGTATGCCTTTGGCAGACCCTTTTATCCAAAGCGACTTACATTGCATTGTACTGTACTATAATCCCTGGGATTGAACCCATGACCTTGCCGTTGCTAGCGCCATGCTCTAACCACTGAGCCGTTTCGTTCATGGGCCTTAATATTCACAGTCAGAGATGCTGGTCCACCAGCTGGACCATAACTAACAGTCATAAACCAGTCCGGACCGCCATAGAATTGATGCTGGTCTTTTAAGATGGATATGCAACATGTTGGGTGTTTATGGACACACTGTATTATTCATCTCCATTATTATATAGTCACGATTTTATAGGGTTTATACTCACCCGCAGCAGTTAAAATGATACACATAATCTGAAGACTAGAGCTCAGTCTGTTGTCGAGTAGGCTGAACCTATATCAGTGATTAAAAAGTATCATGTAACGAGAGCTGAGCTCTCCTTTAGGACATTGGTCAGGGTGTTTGGTTTAAAGGCTCGAGTCCAAATCCTATTGCTGATGGAGGAAAAAATGAGACAGGGAGAGAGGGAGAGGAGAAAAAGAACAAGATAAAGGGTACGAGATGGAAGATCGAAGCCCCAAACAATAGAGCCACAGGCACATGGAGACACCAGAGCATCCAAATCTGTTCCATTCAAATGCCTGGTGCTCTCTCTCTCTCTCTCTCTCTCTCTCTCACACACACACACACACACAAAGACAGCCGTTATCTCTCAGAGGACACACGCTGTAAGTTTATACTAGCATACTGAGTGTCTCAAACAGCCCCTGGCTACCACTAACACACGGATTTAGTCACATTTCTGTCTACAGCCAAATCTTGATCCTTTCACACAGAACTACGACAACTTGAGATAGCGGAATTGACAAAAGAAAAGCACTTCAATAAGGTTTAAGCGATGATCAATGGATGCTTTACGCAGACCAGAAGTGGTTAGGCGTAGGTTTAGCCGGTGAATCAACATGTTCCCATGTTTCCAAGTAACCTGGAGAATATAGTGATAGTTCACCCAAAAATGATAATGTATGACTTTCTTTTTTCTGCAGAACACTAAAGAAGATATTTTGAAGAATGGTAACCAAACAACAATGGCCCCCATTGACTTCCATTGCATGGACACAAAACCCCTGAGATATTTCTCAAAAGCGTTCCACAGAAAAAAGGTTTTAAATGACACGAGGGTGAATAAATTATGAATCCCTTTCAGCAAGGTTTCCCTTACTTTAATCATAAAAATCGAAAGATTAATTCGTTACTTAAATTCAAAAAGAACGGATGAATATGTATTTTCAAGCGAAACCTCAGCGCATGAATAACCCGAGTGGCCATAATAGACACACAGTGGCAGCACTTCTAGGTTTCAGGTCCCACGCGCTGGAATGTGCTCCATTTAAAACGCGGAGAGTCTGTGTAAAAATGGACCTGTGGTGAGAGGAGACACACGTTCCTGTAGCTGAGCAGAATAAATAGGTCTTAGTCATTCTAAAGCCTCGCTAATGCAGCATCTCTGCCCCTCGCAGCCACTGACTCACACACATCAAAGGCTGTTGTGGGGCATTGCTCCGCCCTCTCTCCTGGTGAATATGCATGATGTGTTAATTCCACAGCCACGTTAAATGGAAGGTCGAAACAAAAGCGCACGAGTGGGGCCTGTTCGCGCGCAGGTTCGGCACTGAGAGGCTGCGGTACGCTGTTTGCAGAAACCACTTACACAAACCAGAATTTTGCAAGGTGCTCACAGTACTTAGAAACCTGTCGCTTGTTTAAACTCATTCCTACTTAATAGTATTTACATACTTGAATATCTACAAATTCATGTAATTTAGTCTTAAAATTGGCGCCAATAGGGTGTAATTTAATATAAAACTGCTTTTAATTTGGGTACCCAAGTTAAAGGAACAGTTCACCCAAAAATGAAAGTTCTGTCTTCGTTTACTCACCCTCGAGTTGTTCATGCAAATCTGTATGAATTTCTTTGTACTGATGAACACAGAGAAAAATATTTAGAAGAATGCTTGTAACCAGTTCTTGGCCACCACTGACTACCATAGTAGAAAAAGTACATTTGTACATTTCTTGCTCTGTTGAACACAAAAAAAGATATGGCCAATAACTGTTTGATAACAAGCATTCTTCCAAATATCTTTCTCTGTGTTTATATGAACAAAGAAATGTATACCAGAGTTGGAGGGTGAGTGAAGAATGGCAGAATTTGTATGTTTAGGTGAACTGTCCCTTTAAGACCCCTCTTTGCTTTGTTCCACTAACTGCTAACATCACTGCAACAGGCACAGAGCAGAAGGAAGGCCCACAATGCTGTAATAATCAGAACATTATGGCTCTTCAGAAATGCTCCTTCAAGCCGAACATTAGACAACGATTGCACACAAGCACTTGCCTATACACACTAATGGGCAGAGGCCTCGGCCGGGCACAATTAAGGAACTGAACCGTCTCCCTCATACAGATATTCAAAAGGAGCCATTAAAAATGTACTGACTGTTCAGGCAAGAACACGCTTTCTCAGCTGCATGTCATGCAAACTGGGTCAACCTCCCTCCCTCCTTCCTCTATTTTCTCTCTCTCCCTCACATTCTTTCTCCATCCCTCCCACCATCTCTCCATCCTACCCTTCTCCTTCCAGAGTCCTGAAAGCGTTGGGAATTATTTGCCTTGCCACAGAGCGAAAGCATGCAACAAGAACTCTGCCTCTTCCATCTCAAAATAGGCACCTTATAGATACACAGACCCCATTATGAATGACTACAACGCTTTATAAATTATTTGAACCCGCCACTGTCTGCTCAGACACATCTTGAATCTTCTGTGAATAAGGACTGGAATCTTCTCTGCAAACATGCGTGACAATTGTTGCTTTTAATGTTCAAAGCATCTACAGTATATGGGAGATAATAAAGGCGGACCGTGACTAAACACAAAAGCGTTTAATCTCCGGTAGAGGTGAATTTTGCATGTTTGAGGTATACGCTACTGTAGATCTTTAGTTTGTGACTCAACAGTATATAATGGCATGATGCATTGTGGTAGTAAATACCTCTTATTTCTGTGATAAACAGGATCCTGCGAGAGTATACAGTATATATCAAATACAAAAGATACAGATGTTGTTTTAACAAAACGTCTATCCTTATCAAACGTAACACTCTGTCAAGTGGCTATATGCAACAGCTATAAAAAAAACTCTGTTCTCTCTCTCTGAGCGCCTGGCTGATACTTGTAGCTACTGAAGTGTGTCTGAGCGAAGTTAGCCTACAGATACAGCTTTTCAAGACCTCCACCTACACAGTATGGACATCTACACAAAGCCTGGGAAACAAGTCATCTGATGATGATAAGAGTGGTTTGCGTTATAGGTGTCATAAAAAAACCCACACATATAGATTAACTAAAAAGAAAAGACACAGGCTACTCTATATAGAAAAACAATTCTCTAGAAATTTGATAGTTGGGGTATTAAAGCAGATTCATGTGGTGAATAAAACAGGAGGTGACAGAAAGCTGAAGTACAAAAATCGACATTTAAAGAACCCGTATGATAAGAATATACATTTAGAGGAAACCTTAATATCTGTAGTCTAAAGATAGAAACGTCATGACCTTTCTCGTCTTTCTCAGCTCAGTTGAGATTTCCCATATAATCATATTCTATTAAAGACATATTTTTGAGAATATGACATCAGCCACAATAATATAATATGAAAACGATAAAAGATACTGTACCATAAAACACATCTATATGACTCAATGCTACAATGCTCAAATGTCCTGCAATAACTCTCTCTATGTATGAGCCCTTGGCATTTGAAATAACTGAAATCAAACTTGTTGCACTTCCTGTTGCTGCAGGTTTTGAACATTTGCGTAAGAATGAATGATATTTATGAGCTCTGGTTGAATAAGGAATATCACATTTCAAGCTGTGTCCCAAATGACATACTATGCACTATGCACTTAAACTATGCACTCAACCATATAGTTAGAAATTTTGAAGGGTAGCATCGTCCCAAACGGAATACTAAACGCTTTTATACTAGACGGAAGTATATCTGTTTCCCAGACGAGCACAAATGATGTCAATCCCACAATACGCGTAAATAAAAATCAACTTTAACATGTACAATGAATGTAGTTTTCATCCGTTTTGCCCAGCATTGCTTTAGTCATCATCAGATTGAAGCATCCTCACACTGGAGTAGAGTATTGCTCGAGCAGCATCTGATAGCCCCGCCTCCCTTCCGCTACGTATGCGAAACTGCGATCGTTGAGTGCGTGACGTGTCCACAGTTCCACACTTCATATTTTCTGTTGAAAAAGTGCATCATCTGGGTTCTTAAAGTGCCCTTCTTTTTTGAAGATTTTCAATGTGAACACACTACTCCTAAACTACAAAATGGCCCAGACAGTGCATAAGTGCATGATTTGGGACGCTTATGTATTTCATTCATAGAAAGATATGATAATCTGGGTGTTTAGAATACAAGAATGGACCACCTTCATGAAGCTTTTGTCATTTCTGGAGGTTGACAGTCAAAATCAATGTCCACTTTCATTGTCCGGAAAAGAGCGCCTTAGACATTTTACCACCCCCGCCACCCCAAAAATACCAACGATTTCAAACAAGAGAATGAGTGATATTTTTCATTTTAACATTTAAAGTTCAGTTGGGTAAAGGAATATAAAACGTGTTTAAAAGGCACATGAGTGATGTTAAAATGCTGTTTCAATATAGTACAAGGGTAACGTAGCAGTCACTACAGGTGATTTCAAAGAACTGAAAGGCCAGCAGTACAAAAACATATTATTTGCGAGAATTACCTGACCCTGTCTATGCGTTTCAAACACAAGGCTTTTGCTTTAATAGCCTCTGGTCTAATTCCCCTGATGAAACGGGCGCAGTTTCAGCCACTGCCGTTTGTTACCTAAAGGATATTGATTCTGGATGCTTTCCAGAAAGAAAACAGGTGATGACACTAATAAGCAATTTCTCTGATTTAACCGATCCGATAATCCCCTCTGAAAATGTTTACTCTGGGATCCATCTTGGCCTGACTTTCAAAAGTCAACCTGCTTGACTTGACCACAGTAGCTGTGGAGAGAGAGCGCTACGTAGTTCATCAGAAAACCTAGAAGACACGCGGAGAGTGCAGCAAATGTCAGGGATGCTGTGATCTTAAAGCCGAGAGACAGGGACGAAACAGCAGACAGATCAACGTGTGCGGCCCCTCGCACAGCTGTCTCCGGTTAAATAATGGCTCCTGCTGATCCCATCCTGCTAGCACAATTACCGAGAGCTCCGGAGACCAGAGCGCAGACGCTCGGAATGCGCGGATAATGATTCCCAGCAAATTGATGACACCGGTGGCCTCGTTTGCACAAGCTAGATTAACCTGAGAGGAAGAGTTTGGTGCTCTGAACGGATACGGATGAGGACCGGACTGCAGTAAACGCACCACTCCGTAGTGTGTGTTTGGGAAGCAAATTAGGCCCTTGCGCAGGCAGTAAACCGTTTATCTTGCGTGCGGCCAAAAGTACAGCTCAAGCTTTGCATCGGCACTAAGCAGTAAAACAGACTGTTGTTTCTGTGGACCGTTTACATTCCCTAATCAGTGCAAAAAGAGACGGATAAAGCCCAATGCAGGTCTTCAGCACGAAACCTGTTGATTTAAGTTTACAGCAGTGCCGTTTTTAAACCAACAAAGCACAAAATCTTAACAGGTTTCACCCCTGTTCCATCTCTTGGCTGGGTTGCTTTGTCAGTGTGTGTGCATTGATTTTCATTCACCAAGATTAATTGGCCTCTTTAATAGACTAATTTCACAGAGGAACGGCAATAATCAGGGACAAATGAGTAACAGACTGAGTTTGTTTACTTTGCCTTTATTATGAAGTGCTTAAAATGCCTTGTGTCTTGTGCTTACATCGGTGAAACATTGGCTCAAAAAGTCGCAGGACATTGTTTTCTTCTTTAACAGAGGTTCAGTGAATTCTTCTACAGTAAAAAGGCGTTTCCTCAAATGAGTATCTACATGAAGATCATCTCACAAACGTCCCTCTTTCAAGATATAAAAAAGGAAGAGATTGAGCTAGGTAACATCTACCTGAATCTAGGTTTTTGTGCTACTTTAAGAATTTCTACGATGAAGTGCTTTCAGTACAAATCGTGGGAACACCCAAACGGGAGAAAAAGTCGGAAATGCAATGTGCGAGAGCATTACACACAGGCTATGCAGATGGTACACCTTCCTGTCCTTGCTTGTCCTTGCCTGTCCCTTTGAGTTAACCTCAGAAAAGCCATTAGATTTCCAGATAGGGTGTTCCACACTTCAGAACGGTCCTGAATTGCTTAGAGTGGAGTTACAGCACTTTTGGGCCTACGTCCTAAATCTACGTTAAATTTGAGGCAGGCAGTGCATAAGCAGAGAGCAAAGGAAGGTGGCTGAGATTTATGGATTTTCGTCTTTTGATTTACTAAACACTACATTGGCATTTTCCCTGATGTGGTATTTTAAGTGATTATTAAGAGTACTGGATCAAAATGTACCTGATTTAGAAAAAAACTGCTATAGGTAATACTTTATTACTTTCAAAAATACCATGCATTATGATTATTGCTTTTTATATTCTTATGAGAACCCCTAGAAATATTGCCCCCTGAAACTATCTCTACGTTTTGGCAAAATAATAAGCTTTGTGGTATTGGCATAGATTTCTTTTTTCTTTTTGCATGCATTAAGTAGGTTTACAAAAATAAATTAACATAAATAAATAAAACCAATTAAACGTAATACAACAAACAAAAACATTTGTGTTCAGCATGTATATAAATGCTTTGGCATGTTAACAGCAACATAAAAGGTAAAGCTTTAGAAACGAAATGCAAACGAATCGTAAAATAACACTTTCAGCGCATCATATGGACCTCTACATCCTTGGTGACATAAATAAAACGAACCAAACCAAAATAAATAAGACAATAAATAAATAAATAAATCAAAATGTTTACCTCGATTGCGAATACGTTTGGGCCACTTGCAGCAGTATGATAATATCCACTGACAATACAAAAGAGTTTTATTTTAATGAGGAACATGGTGTCACTCAAACCTTCACTGGACGCCGCTCGCAATAGTCAAGTGCTGCGCAGCGCAGCGCAGAGCTGAACGTCATATCAGGACATGAAGTGCATGCGAACGCTTCCATATTCCTTTAAGGTCAACTTGCGAAAAATAGTTAAAATTGTGCTATTACTGGATTTCATTTAGATCGTGAGACAATACTGGGTAAGATAGCGTAATCATCCTAAAATGTGATGGGGTGAAAGTGTCTATAAGCATTCGGGGACCGGAAGTCATGCTTCAACAGACCCGAGTGGCGAGAACGCGCCTTTGAAGCACGCGGACTCGTAGTGCTTGTTCAGGTAGGACTTGAGCGCGAAAGTTTTGTTGCATCGCTTGCATTTGTAATGCTTAAACGCCGAGTGCGTCTGCATGTGCGCCCGCAGGTTGGAGCGGTCGGCAAACGCTTTTCCACAGTGTGCACATCCAAATGGCTTCTCACCCGTGTGAGAGCGCATGTGACCCTGCAGTAGCCAAGGTCTGCTGAACGCTTTGCCACATATGTCGCACTTGTGCTTGAGGTCATGGGTAAGCAGGTGCATGGCCATGGCTGGCATGGACACGTACACTTTCCCGCATGTCGGGCACTTTTTGGCCATCTTGCTGTCCAGGCTCCGGTGCGTCTGTTTGTGCCTGCTCAGATTGGAAGACGTTGCGTAGGTTTTTCCACATTCGTTGCACGTGTGCCGCTGGATGGTCCGCGAGCCGCTGATCACTTTCCTACGTGACCGGCCGTCCGTGATATAGAACGCATCCACAGTATAACCTTCGCTCACCGCGTTGTCACCGTTAATGTACCCCGACGTGATCTCTGACTGCGGGCTGTCAGGCTGGTCCGAGTCGGGTGCCCCATAGTCACTGTGATTGCTGTCATAAATTGGTCCTGGAGAAGGTACTTTAATGCCACCGTCACTTTCTCCATCGTAAACGACCGGGGTGATGTAGTCGCTGATGTACCCTAGCGTGGAGAGAACAAGAGCTTTTATTCAATTATTCATATTCGCAGGGGAATCGAGTGAGGACAGTGTGGTTCATAGATGCAACGGGCACTTTTCCGCTCAATTTATCTCCACCTTGGCAACTGGCAACTCCGAAGGACTGTGCCAATTTTATTAGAGATTCATTACAATATTCATTACAGTATCAGCACTTCTCCTTGATTATAATTAGACCTCCACGGAAGGAAATTTCAAGCAAAATATCTAACGAGTCGACTTCACTACACCTGCGAAAGAGAGTTTGGGCTATTCACATTATGCGTGAGTTATTTCAGGGTAAAGCCTTGGACCAGTAAAGGATACCATATTTACTCTGGATTTACAGTATGAGCACAGATAGCACTTTTTGCCAGTGGGAGATTAATTGCCCCGTTCTAAATGCACTACCATAAGCACAGTATGCAGTCAAGCTGCCCTAAGCGTTTCTTTGATTTGCAGAATAAACAAACACCTAAGCGCATCTCGAAGACAAGCGCAGCGCACGCAGTGGGTCAACGCGTGTGACCAAGTTGCTGGGAAGTTAAACCTTGTCATCAGTTTCATAAAGCATGCATGTCAATGTTACAGAACCATTCATATCATGCATGGGGATTTTAGTGCGGGAATGCAACTAGTTATGCTTACGTTTCCATTATGAAAAACACACATAATGCACATATAAACAGCGCTATAAATACATAAAGCACACCTTTACATTCATTTTAACACTTTTGCATTTACCTTTGTCGTGTATCCGAAAGCTAAGATCGGTCCTGGACCTGCAGTACGCGCTCTCAAGTTCAGTGGATGAGAAATCATCAAGCTTCACCTTTTTCACCAAAAAAGACCTTGGCATGTTTAGAGCGCAGCGCACAAACCCTCGTCCGGCACGTTATCCTCTCTTCATCCACCGCAGAATATAAGATTTCTACAGCCCTGTGGTCCAGCTGGGCTGAAACTCAAACACCTGAGCGAGGAAAAAGAACCTCCGTATAGCGATGCGCCCTTTCTGCTATGCGCGAGCCCTTCCGCACAGACGAAATGCAACTTCAGCACTGGATAGCTCCCGACAGCGACAGATCCTTCCTCCCTGAGTCCCCGTGTCAAAAGAGTGCGCGCAGACCCGATGCCGTCTCGCCAATGGAAACACTCCAAAAATGAGCACCTTTAAATGTGAGCACGTTTCCTTTGGAACTGTTAAAGTGCGGCTACGGTGAAAGGTATCCACTCCCTTCTCTTCTCGCGCGGGTTGAATGTCTGAGCTCTGTTGATCAGCTGGTGGGATTTATACGCGCGGCGATCAGGTGGGAGATGGAAGTGCTTAATTTAATCCATCAGAAATCTCCCGGGAACGACGTTGGACGAGAATGATTTATTGATGCTGATATCATTTTTTTCTCGAAGAGTGCGGTCCGCCATGTTCTCCGATATAAGAAGACGTCTTACGGAAGTTTCATCCACACTTATATAGGTTTGTTCGTTAAAAAATGGGTGAAGTAAAATGAATGAAATAGATTTGTTAAGGTCTATGCTTTTGAAAATATAAAAACGTTTACATTTTGGATACCTTTTTAAAAAATAAAGTCACACCTTAAACAGTCCTCCTTTCCAGTTTTTCACTATTTACAAAATGCTTAAGTATTATCCTATTAACAAAATGGATACGTTCTTTCCTATCTACAAAATACAAGTTGCAATCTATTTGATTTAAATCATCCTGACATTAGATTTACTTTTGCCACGACCAAAGAGAAAAAAGTGAAAGGCTATCCTTAAAGTTTTCACTAAGGAAAACAGAGGCTATAAGCAGAAGTACTGACTCAACTACTAGCCTATAGACAGAGAGAATATAGACAAGTAAATAATCTGCGCTTACGCTTCTTCAGAGATAGACGAGTCTAAAGCATCCACATTGGCAAGACTGTATATCCAATCGTTCACTCGCTTGCTATCACTAACTAATCACCTGTCTAATCTCTGCGATTTCAGCAGCAGTGCTATAGGCAGTCAAGGCCAAAAGAGGCCAGTTTACAGCTGGTGTTCACGTGCAGTGGCAGGCAGGCGAGCATAGAAGAGCAAAAGATCCAGGCTTTGCAGCTGCTGCGGCCCCCTCCACGAGCAGATGGAGCCTGGTGGGAACAAGCCGGAGATCTGGGGGGACTCATAACCACTAACAGAGAGATAGGGAGGCAGGGAGGGAAAGAGTCTGAAGGAAAGGATGCTGTGTGAACCCTTAAAAAAGACACAAAACAGATGTTTCGCAAAGAGTATTTGATAAAGGGTTGCTCTCAAAGCAGTTGGGTTGCCACTGAAGAACTTTTTGGATCAGGGATTACATAACAAGTGCTGTCACTCTTAAATAGAACAGTATCCTATACAGCTAGTTAAGTCACTTGGAACACAAATTACAATTAACTAGTGAGCTGTAATGTGCATTAGAAAACGCAGGACTAGAACAAGGTCACGAACACGTCATATGCATTTATACTTCGATTAAATAAAATGTACTCATTAAAGTAGTTACATAATAAACACATAATGCACCACAGCTAAAAAAGGAAAGAGACACACACACAAGCGGCAACAACATAGTGCACAAATGAAGGAGACTGCTGGATATTGTCCTTCAGCCCGCTGCTGTAATAATAACACTAAATATTGCTGAGTACAGTTCTCACCAGACCAGAAATGCTGGGCTAGGAGCAAAAAAATACTTTTTTCTAGTCCTCTCTGTTCGGTTGACTTTGACCAAAATACCTGTATACTCTATTGAGAAACAAAATACCAAAATTACACTACAATTTGTGGAATAAAACAAGCGAAATGACAGTTAAGTTTGCATTACAATGCAAATCCTATGCAGTAGGGGAGACCAGGGCTTTATTCCAGAATATTTTGTGGGGTAGGTTTATTAAAGCCAATTTCTGTATAGACACGTTGCCTCAAGTATCAGCTATAAAAAAGCAGTTTGAAGCTATTATAAAAGCTATTCCCAGTGTTATTCTTCAAGAAAAAAGTTATGGTTTACTGAACCCACGTTGACTTCATGCAGCAGCTTAAGCTTCGAGTGTCACAATGAAACCTTTCATTAAGCACCCGTTTATAGGCATTGCAGAAAAACAGTACACCAATTATGAAACCCCCTACGATTCATGAAATAGCACCATTCTGTCCAAGAAAAATTGTAATTAATAAAAATGAATGACAGATAAAACCGCTAAAAACACAGGGTAGGTGACCTTTGCATGAAAATAATTCACTTGTTCAATAAGTAGCAACAATACATTTGAATATTTATTTGGAAGACTGAAACTTCATTCCAAGACTGTTAATGAAATACACTGTAAAACCATATGACAACTTCCTCTGTGACAACAAGCCCCGTTGTCTTTTATGCACTGAGAATCCCCTCTCCTCCCAACACCACACACATTCACAGCAAATTGAGGATGATGCAAGTGATGGTGGGTAATTAGGATTCTCTCCTCCTCTTTGTCTCGAGCGCTTGAGCGATTTAAGTCATCACCACGCAGTGTCACCGGGGCTGCTGCGGCTCTTCGCCTCAAGCTCTTTCCTTTACAAGAATCAGCCTCCATCTGTGCCTTTGTAGTTTCTTCACCCTGATGAGGAGCGAGGTTCCAAGGTAATTGCCTTGAATCAGTGAAATTGCATTTCTATACTTGACAAGCCTCTCTGTAAAAGGGTAACATACTGGAGACCGGGAATTTCGTTTTGGAGAGCAAAGGACCAGAGAGGAGAGAGAGATATCATTTCATTCTGCCAACAGTCAAACAATGGTGTGTCAGAAACGATCAGAGGTTACATCCTTCTGAACAGTAAGGCATAGAGCCGAGGGAGAGAGATATTAGCCCTTGTTCCGATATGGTATTATAGCCTGCTCTGAAACACACGTGCACGACCACCCGGATAAACACAGACACACACGTACAAAAGCACGCACTGCGTTATCAATCTACCTCCACATTCATCTCCCTGCGGGTCAGCCTCACAGACGTCTTCTCTGGTCAGTGCGAGGGGCCAAAACAGCTTTGACTGGAGGCTTTCATGGCTTTGCTGTCAAAAGAAACTCACGTGGGATCAACGTCCTATCATGACATCAACAGCAAAGGGCATCATCTAAAAAAAAAGAGATCCTAAATGGAATTTGAGGTTATCGGTTGGTCTTGAAAGGAACTGGTTCTTTGTAAGTCCTCTGATTGGCTGTTGCCCCACTGAATTAAATGGCTGAATACCGTCTGTTCCATCAAGCTGTCAACCAAACACAAATAAAAAGAGACCCAAGACAAGCCGAAATACTGCTATTTGAAAAATATTGGATAGCTACACTAAACATACAGGCCTCCAGTGTACTACTAACAAAGGCAGTCATCACATTTGCAAACCTCACTCAATTCTGAAGAAACTTTCCTAAATATGTTCCTAGATATCTGTGCCGATTGTCAGATTTCCAGTTTTTGGAAATAGCGGCGTAGCCTACCTGGCAACGTCGCTGACAAGCAGATGGGTCCAGAATTATATTTCATTAAAACACAAACAAACCAGAGGGGGCTCCCACAACGCTTTTCCCATGACACGTGATTCTTGGCTACCGTTTGACATGACAAGAATAAACCTTCACAAAGAGCATCCCTACAAGAATTATTGAGTGTCATTTCACATTTCTATATTGATCTACTGGAAGGGTTCCCTACTGCAACAAGAAAGCAGTTTACGGGTAACGGTGACCTGACGTCTGACCCCCAGTTTGGCGGGTCTCCATCGAGGTCCAAATGGCCAACTGCTCAACTGTGCGCTGACCAGCGTGTACTTCAGCTACTGGCTGAAAAAGTCAATGATCGCTGGCTGGACTGCGGTCCGGTAACAGCGGGACTACATTAATCTTATTTGTCATAAGCAGTCTCTCGGGAGAAGAATAAACCAGCCTGGGACTTAGCAAAGCCTCTTTATCTCACACAATCATGAAAACAGACCCAAAAGCACGCACACACACGCGGCCCTATCTCCGGCTGGCAGTTTGGAGCTCTAATTAGATGTGATAGTTAAAGAGAATGAAAATGGGGACAAAAGCCACATTATGCAAATGGTGTTTGATTTTCGCCCATTCTCTCCTCCGTCTCCTGCTTTCTCTCGCTCTCTGACTCTTTCTTCGCGTTCCTTTTCGCGCCGTGTACCCGACTTGTGAAAAGAACGGGGAAAAGAGAGAGAGAGAAAATCTTGTGCCATCCGGCCTCGGTGTGCGCCCTACCATGTGTGAAGACTCAGCTGAGTAGGTCCGATAATTGGACACTTTGGCTGGAGATAGTTTCATAATGGAGAGGCTTGTCATTGTACTGCATTGCGAGTGTGTTTGTGAGAATGTGTGGGTGCGAGAGAGATAGAGAGAGGTTTTTTACCATAAGACATGGGAGATTTTACTGAACTGCTTCAGTAAAATCACAATGCAAAAAACATGAGGCACGGGCGTCTGTGGGTTTTAGTGTAAGTGCTGTATAACAAAAGAGAAATGTTTAACTAACGCTATAAAACATGGCAGATATGCCGCACTTCAGGCATGATAATGAGCATTGCAAGTCAATGTAAGTTTCAGATCTCCAGCGGAGCTAAGTGAGCGCTTTAAAGTCACAGAGAATCCCTGTTAGCAACCCATTTTATTACTGCGATGAGACTTATCTAGGCAAAACTGAATATTCAATGAGAAAGAAAAATGCAGGGCGAGACTTGACTTTATCCATCGGGTATTGACTGGATCATGAAAAATGGCCGTACGGAACCAGCCGCACCTGAATGCCTAAATAGCTTTTTGGTCGTAGGTTACAATTATCCAATAGCGTCTTGCAACCTAAGTGACATCGGTTAGAAAAAGCTATAAACGCTAAAAGTTATTTTAGCGAAAGAGCCAGCTATGACATTCTGATTATGAAGACAAAAAACATACATCAAATATATGCGCATTCATAAATAATTCACAAAAATGCATTAAGAAAGTAAATAGGGTCAAGGTTAATTTCATGTTGACTTTAAGATCAAACCCCTCATGCCTACTGATGGGCTATGCTAATATGACCGACGGAAATATATTTTATTTACTTTTCAGAACAAGCTTTGGCCACGCCCCCATCACCCTCTGCGTTTGACCCATCAAAGCTCGGCAGTGCAGAAAGCCGATTATACGTGCACCCCGCCATTGTTTCCTTGTATGAATGAACCGTGCCGGCCACTGTGAATGGCTGAACACGATGTAACGACATACACCAGACAATGGCCATATAATTAACAGATCATGATGAGAAGAAAAGAGAGCGAGGAAAGTGGAGGGGAGGGAACCAGAGGCATTTGAAAATAGACATGACTTGGCTGGGAACTCTAACCTTGCACACAATGAGCGTGAGGTCAGATGAATTAATCTGATTAGCATGTTTATTCTCAACCCATTCCCCCGAGTGCAAGACCCTTTCTCACCCGACAAAATCAACACCGTCCTGCGCTCACCGATGTTAGATAATCAGCCATTGGGGAAGAAAGCTATTTCTGAGTAGTGTAGAGAAAGATATACAGTTTCCTGCTATCTAAGAGTGGTGCACTACACAATCTTACAGTCTCTGCTGGAGTCTAGAAAAATCTTCTCTGTTTTTTTGCTTGAAATCTGGAAGAGATACTTAGTTCATCTGACTCTATAGCACACGGGCAGACCCGAGCTCTGCAATACACGTAAGATTCAGAAGTCATGAACTCGTCGTGCACGATGACACAGATGCCCTGTGTGAGACACTTTGGCTTTTTCTCTAACATATAAAAATAAAGAGAGAATTCACTAAGAATGAATGGCCCCCGCAGACTTCCTATATTCTTGTAAGTTCCTGTAGCTTAACTGGTTCGCTAAGTACCAATATAACTTTGAAGCACGGTAGGTCGCTTTGAATAAAAGCATCTTTGAATGCATAATACAATTAACACGAAATTTGCTTTTTGAAAACCAGTTTTGAAAACTAGATTGTGGAGAACGGAGCAGACTACCGTGACCTGCCATACTTTAAACCGACTGCTCATTGTTCCACCACTGAGACACCAGAATCGATTAATTAAAATGCAGAAAATGTGCTCATTCACACCACGAGTCTGGATATTTGCCCGGTTATAATGTTCTTCACCATCGTTTGATGAATTACTGCAGTCATTACCGCTTGATTATATTATAGCACAATGTTAATTGCCGCAGGCAAATAGCACTGAATTTCGCCAATAAGGCGCAATTTACATAGACAGGAGGCGTGTTTGGGCGAGAAAGATAACAAAGAAGCACTATTTTATTGCATTTAGCAGTGCTTCATTGATTAAAATAGGATTCAGGGTGGGCAGGGAGTTAAAAGCAAAAACTTGAAACTGTTAAGATCTGGCACTAAAAAGCTTAGTTAAGTCTGCTCAAAGTGTTTAGGTCTTTGCACATTGCGTCCGAAATTTTCGTTTGCGTTTTTCCGTATTTGGCGCTCTTTGGAAGGTGTCTCTGAATTATTAAAAAAGGCCTCTCAAAATGCTTGCTACGAATGCGAAAAACGCAGAAAATCGAACCCAGTCCGAATTTTTTTATGACGGACGAAAATATCGGAGGCAGTGTGCAAATGTTATTGACTCAAGGTGAGGTCGTATTTATTTTTTAGCGTGCGGAAATTTCGGAAACAAACAAACAGAATGAAAAACACTTTAAATGAATTGGGGTAAGGGTTTGAGCCAACTCAATAACCATCCGGCTTTGCCAATGCAATGATGAAACATTATGCCCTAACAAGTCTGTGATATCTTACTGAACACAAAGAAAGATATTTGAAAGAATGTTTGCAATTTTCAGTTCTGGTACATCATTGACTACCATAGTAGGAAAAATTTTAATGGTACTCAAAGGTGCCCCAGAATTGTTTGCCTTTCCAAAATTCTTCAAAATATCTCATTTTGTGTTCATTGGAACAAAAACATTTATACAGGCAAGTTAATGGTGACAGAATTAACTTTTTTGGGTGAACTGTCCTTCTAAGACATGTCTAGGGCCAACATAACCCCAAACATTACCTCATTGCGCAAATTTGCACATACAGTAACAGAAAGGTTAAAGAAACCAAATCCTAGCACACCCATACTTTCCTCCTATTTCTCGCTACGATTCTCCCTAGCTGAGAGAGAGAGATAAAAACAAAAGCAAAAATCTCATTATCCACTAAGTGGGTGATGGAGACTATAAGTGCAGTGAGCTAGACATAAGATGGAGAAGAATGAGGCAGCTGAGCTCTCCTCCACAGATAACCCCACTCTGAGATTGATAGCAGGACAGACTTGATGCCTTATTGGTGTGGACTGGCTTTGTGATGTTTATCTCGAGGGAGAGAATCATCACATCAAGGTTAACACAAGATGAACACTTCATGGGCAGTAAAGACAAACCCCAGAGTTCAACTGCAGGTGCGGCAGAGCTCGGTATGTCCGTGTGTAGGGATTACAGGCAAAGACTCATAAGACCTTGGTGTTAGACAGCGCAGGTTTGATTGTGACGGATCTAAAATCAATCCCAGCTCTGAGCAACTCTGTCACTACGGCCACACAATGGGCATGGTGTTACACATATTTCAAACTTGTTAACTTCAGCTATACAACACTACGAAACATCTATTCTATAACGTCTAAAACATATTTAACCATGCCGAAATCCATTCAACATAGTACTACAAAACACAGAATCTGTCCAACTCAGTTGGTGTGGTGGTGTAAGGTCTGGCATCTGAAAAGATAAAAAGAAAAGGTCAAACCATGAGCTATCACCATTGTGCATTTGAGCGAGGGATTTAACTCCGGGATGCTCTGGAGGGGAAATGTCTAAAGGCAAGTTGCGCTTAAGGCTCTGTAAAAGTCATAGTTCAACCAAAAATAAAAATGAATGTGGTTAAAAATCTGTATGACTCTTTCTTTTGTGCAAAAGAAGATATTTTTAATGTCTCAGTGGTTTTGTGTCCACACAATTGAAGTCACTGTCATGTTTTGTTACTTTAATGTTGACATTTCGGATCTTATTTAAAAAGATTATAGCTGTCATTAAAGAGTACATAACTAGGGATTTTTAAGGTGCTACTTTGGTTTACGGAGTGTCCAACAACAAGTTTATGTACAGAGAAGGTGTAAAAACACTATTATTTCGTAATTATTGGCAGTTATTCTTACCTTACTTCTTGACTGACTCTCAAATGATTCGTTCCGCGATTCATCTGTCTAATCCCCTCCTTTCCGCTAGCCTAGTCTGATGTGATTGGTCAAATGGTCTAGTCTGCTGTGATTGGTCTACCGCGAATGTGGCTCACGAGCTACAGTGTTTGGGGGAGAAAAGTGAAGTTTTCGTGGGCAGTCCTAGCAAAATGTTGGCGGGGACTATATGTAGTGACGTAAATCCGCGGCGATTCGTGAATCGGAAAAGGGACGACGCGTTCGTTTGATCCTCTCTTTTTTCCAAGCCAATAACTTTGTTATTCATTCACCTTCGGATTTACAACTTGGCAGACTGCTTACTTTCAAACACGGCAACAGTACCCAATGCATGAAATGTCATTTTCATGATCTCATGTTATGTACTCTTTAAGAGAAAATGACTGATTTGTGTTTAGCTGAATACAGGCAGTCATATCGCTCCTGTCCTTCTGAAATCGCCATATTACACGATTTATATTGTTTTAATTTGTTACCGTTTATGTTTGTCACTGGGTTCTGCAACTATATAACCAATAAAAAGTATTAAAAGGAGCTTTTAAAAAAAAACAATAGGGGTTTTTCCATTTTCCTGAAAAACAGCCAATTTGGATATTGGCTTTGGAAGGACAGCGGTGATGTACATCTTAGATGGCGCATAGATTTCACCCCAAAGGATAAAAATCAACACAATGAAGGTTCAGACGTAGTAATAGTGAGGTATTCAACAAGTCAAAATAAATGAGAAGTATTGCGACAAAGCGCATGAAACATGTGGACCTCAAGTAAAACTAGCCCCACCCAAATAGTACTTATGCAAATCAGCACCACATTGTGACAAACACGTTTACATACACGCGTGCCAAGCCATTCCGAACCAGGAAAACAGGCTTGTAATTTTGAGGGAACAAAGTACGCCCCACTTTCAGACTGTGAGATGGTGGTGCGGTGGCAAGCCACTGCCCTCGCTGTCATAAACATTTAACATTTGGACTGGGATAGCATGCTGAGTTTATCACTCTGTGATCCGCTTGATAAATGATTGGCTTGATTAAAGGAGGACTATGATGAACAAACAGCGGCGCTGTTCAGAATGCTGTTTACGTGCACACTGTGAATCTAGAATGGCAAAATCAGTCAAGATAATGAACAGAAACACATTGGACTGATAATTAAATGCTGGGACTAGCTCAATGCAGCCACATCTTCGCCTCGCGCTTATTTCCAACGTTCGCCGTCTTTCTGCATCTCCCAGTCTGGATATTGTCTTTTTAATCATCAGTGAAACCCTTTTTAAAACGTAGGAGATTTGAAAGCGGATTGAATATGAATCAGTTCAGGCAATTAATCAAAATTATAAACATCTGTGTACATCTTATAAACCCATTTAACCTTGATAAGGTTTGAGAAAGTGTGTTATAATTAGATGTGCGGCGTGTCATTACGCCGTGTAAAAGTTGGCCCTTATCAGCAGAGCGAATGATTAAATGGGCTTTTGAAAGATCATATGAATCTTCTGTCTCTTAAGGCGTGGCTATCAAACTGCTTCCCAATATGCTTGTGCGCACCTTCATTCCAGATGGTACACGGTGAAACAGACACAGAGCTGTTTGTTCCATTCACTGTTCAATAAAGCAGGATCACTTTGGAGCTTTGACAGACGTTAAGTAATTATAACAAATGGACATGTGAAATGAATTTCATAACCCGATGATACCTTCTCAAACACTGCTATAAAACCTGAGACAAAGACATTAAAGCCCCAATGAAATCACTGTGTGATTTTCTTACATTTCCTATTGAAACCAGACAGATTTGAGCTTAGAGATGTTTCAAACGGGCTTGTCCCTTTTATTAAAACATCCAATTGGCTGTTTAAAAATATGGTACTTGCTAGTAATGGGACATTCTCATACTAGAGAGCATCTGACTGTACAAATCAGAGTAGTGCAAGATCATCAATATTTTTGGCATCTTTTGCAAGTAGACAAGGACTCTAGATATTCAATGTGTATATCTAAAGTGAATTTGGTCAACATTTAGGAATAAATGAACATGCCGATGCCCTCAAAGCTAACGCACATGGACTGAAAGCAAAGTCAGTCCACTCAGCAGTCATCTCCGGAAAGCCTCAGGGTAGCTCTTTTTCAATCATGCAAATATACTGTAGCTCCTATCAATTTAAGACCAAAATCTCAAAAAACGACCATTTTAATGGCATATTTCAAAATAGAAATAAAGCTGACGCAAATGAAATCATAAGCTTTGTTTCATAAGATCAAATCACACCAAAAAAGTATTTTTGACTGGCACTTGTCTATAGCCTATTTCTCCTATTCATTGACTACAAGTTGCCCGTCTTCGCACTTTATTGTCTCTGCTGACACCCATGATGCCCTGATGCACTAAAACGATTTTTTTTCAAAAAGTGCAGATCAACCCAATGATGTTTGTGTGCCACCAAACTATACATCCGGCGGAAAACAGTCCTGGCTGTCCGACCTCTGGGCGATTAGGTAGAATAAAACAAAGAAGATCAAAAGCCTGCAAAAGTCAATGAGACGTCACCGTCGGTGGCTGTAGGCCTCCTGTGTCATCTCAGCTTCTAAATAGGGTTGCATTAACAGCGCCTATTAACATAAGTGTCAGAAGAACTCTGCCGAGGAGCACCCTAATGATTTTTAAATGGATTCGTGGAGAGAGCAGAAGCTCTGGTGATAAGGATCAGCTGGGAGGACTAAAGACTTTGAAGATCTATTACCAAAACGTGAAGCAGATAAAGGACAGTTGGTTGTAACTTTAGGAGAACAGCTGAAGAACAGCTGAAGTAAAATAATATTCAATTCTTACTAAACCATAAAAATAGTTCATGCAAACTAAAAAAAATCAATCGTTGCAAGTAACCCCAACAAGTCAAGGCCGATTCCACTGAAACATGTAATTTCAGATGATGCCGCAATAATGAGGATGCTGCCGAGAGGTGAACAGGTTCTCCCACTCACTTTTGTTTCTCTCTGTCATGTCCTCTTATTCTACGCCCTAAGAATGTTATTGTAAACTCCCTGTGATTCTACACAGGACACTTCTTTACCTCAGTGGCTTCATTGAACAGACAGCACTCAAGTAATCCCTGTTTATTTTAACTCGATTCAATGGATTCCTGCTGTCTTTCCTCTCATTCTCAATATGCTAAAGAAAGACCCACTGTGAAGCACCACTCTGCTTTCAGGAACTACTATACCAGCCTAGTTTTCTCTCAGTACAAACACTCCACTATACTTCTCAATTAATCTGTTTATTTTTCTACCAACAGGTGGAACATTTCTAATGGCAGGTGGGCGGTTTGAAAAAAGCATTTTCTCAGATATACATTTATTTGACTATGGCCATAAATAAGCTTTAAATACTTTTTTATATTTATTCAGTGTGAAATCAGCTTCGGTTTTTTAAGAAAGTGTCACCCAGTGTTAAAAAGCACCATTGACAGTAAACACAACTTCTCTCAGTCTATAAATCATCTGTAATTGTACATCAGTGCTACACTTTATGCAAACAATATGTCAAATGAGACGGTACAGTAGGAAAACGTTACCCAGATGTTGTCACTTTGCTATCCCATAATGCAATGCGGACATGATGAGCCGTCAGATGTAAGCTTAAAAAGCAAAAAATTGAGAAAACTGAGCCACATGACTCTTTTCAAGTTTAAATGCTATAAGAAAGTTGTTACTTGCTGTTAAAGGTCCAGTGTATAAAATTTAGCAGCATCTGGTGGTGAGGTTTCGAATTGCAACAAACAGCTCACCCCACCCCTCCCTTTCAAAGCACTGTAGTGGCTGACGCAGGGCTAAGATGTCACGTTTCCGCTTCTTTGCAGAAGATAACGTATTTATGAAACACGGTCTGTAGAGCAGTTTGTCCATTTAGGGCTACTGTAGAAACAGCATCTCGAATACCATGCAAGGGGACCCGCGCTACATAGAAAAAGCTCATTCTTAGGTAATAAAAACATAACTCTTCATGATGTAAGGTCTTTATACACCTCTGAAGACATAGTTATGTTTTCTTATATTGCATTTCTGTCAATAGATCCTCCTAAATATTACACGCTGGTCCTTTAAATTATTGTCATGTTAGGGTTCAAATAACACACAAGTCACACGACAATACAACACCATTTATAAATGCTTGCATACAGTACCTACAAATCACCAAAAGCGCAGAAAAATAACTACATTCAGTACCTTAAAAGTGAAATTCACGTGCACCCAAAATCATCCGATCAAGCACAAAATCAGAATCCCAGAAGTCACCTTGCTGGGTTTTGCATTGACTATAGGTGTCTTGATGGGTGAGGCAGAAGGTAATTATCAGGATTCCAGTCACACCGATGCATCCGCGGATATCCTGAAGATCTGAGCGGCCTTACACATTTTAATGCAACGTACATCCGGCCTGCGCCTCAGCGGGGGTGACGGGGTCGCAGCGTGCAGATTTCACTTGATTATGCAAAGCTTAGTGAGGTGATACGGATTAAGACTAGATTATTTAAACCTGGATATCTCAAGGAGGCTTGGGGAAGGGGCATTTTAGTCAGCAAAGCTTTAAAGCAGATTTGATGCATTTGATAGTATGGCAGGTATGATACTGTTAATTACTTTGCACTGGAAGAAATATTATGCATAACCATCAAATTCTACAACACTTTTTAATTTATAGCTGCATAGGCATCCACCTTGATATCCCAAGGACTATTAGAGGAAGGAGAAGGAAAAACTGTTTGTTTGGGCTGCTAAAACGTGCTTAGACATGAATTGCTTTTATGATCTTTAACATGATGTATGTCCAAGGGAAACTGGACATTCGTGTGCTATAGACGATTTCATTGAACGCACGCAGCTGGCCCGAAGTTAACTTCTGGTCTGTGTTTGTTGATCGGTCTGGCTAGTGGCTAATAATATAACTATTTATATTTTATTTGATTTATGTAAATATTCATTTATATTCATATTTGATTGTATAACAATAATTGTATTGATTAAACAATGTGTTGAATTTGATTGTATATTACTTTTATTTAATAAACAATTTGTTGAATGGGTCGTGTAACTTTGTCGCATTTAAGTTTAGCCAAGTAACGGTTCTTCTACTCGTATTCCAAAATAATACTGGCTAGACATACTTTTAGACATTAACTTGTTATTTCCTTTGACTCTATTCTTTGTGGACGTGTACCGCACGTTAAGTTCCGGCTACAAAAGTGTACAATAATTTCTAGCAAATGTAGGACTGCCTAAACTATTTAAAACAGGGATTTTTTATATTAAACAGAATATGTATTCTAGGATTTCTTTTCGACAGGCTTATGGTAAATTTGACAGTGTGGTAGAACCAACCAGTTCACCTAGTCTTCTGTATCATGATACATCATTTCCATAGAAGACACTTTAGAGAGTCAGTCTGTTTGACCTTCTATCTGTATAGTATCATCATAACCTATATATGTCATATAATGTATAATATTGTGCAAGTAAGATACTGCATTGACAACAGGACATGCTTTATAAGATCTGCTTCAAAGCCTTTCTTTCCCACAATAGCACAGTTATCCATCTACAAATTCAGTTTGCAGGATGAAATACTCGAAGTAAGAGTCAATTATGGTGCTCCGTTATTTCTAAATGCGACTGTAGAGAGTTATTGAGAATGCATTAGGTTCAAATGTAATTTTATTTGAGAAACAAATGATTTCTTGACCATCTTGCTATATTGCTCGCCTGTTTATTTTTTGAGTATGAACCTTATTTCATATTCCAATCTTCTATTATTTATGTCTGTAAATGACAACTTTGCTTGTCTGTTGTCAAGAGCGCATCTTAAAGTAGGAATAATAACATTCGTAAATGGCAATGTTTACAATATACTAGCTGCAAGTGCAAACAATTACTGTACTTGCAAGCAAACATTTTAAACCAAGTAAAATACTGATTTAATTTCAGTTTAGTGCTAATATGAGCATTATTTACAATATGCTAACAAACACTGAAAGCTTTGTTGTTTATATTTGGAAGCTCTTTGGGGACTTTGTGCTTCTAAGCACATTTAAGTTTTGTCCGAAGTTAGGAAAGATATCGTTGCATCCGGGTTAAGGCGGGTGCACTGCAAAATGAACATTTTTAATGTTCTCGTTTGTCAACTTAAGAGCTAAACGTTTAATAGTTCACCGTGCTGGAGGTTTCTTGCATTAGTCAGGTAACAGCAGGGTATGTGTTTACAATTTGTTAAACGTTCTCACAGATGACACATTTTGAAGGTTGGGTGGTTGCTTCGTGCACACATTTCACAAGCACCTGTCAAATATGACTCACAAAGCTATAATTAAAGTAGTTATCCTCATTGCATTTGCAAGAATCTTTCTACCTAAAGCCCATTGCAAGACGTTCTAAGCAGTTCTAACTAGCTCATCCAGTAGGTGTTGCAACCGGGCTTCTTATTTTCTAAAGGCGTCCCTGTTGTGACGATGGTCACTTTGTCTCTGCGTTTTTATTGGACCACAAGTGATTTCTTAGACTCTCGATGAGGCAGAGAGGGTTATTTCCGCAGTGAAGCCCATCAAGTTCTGGGTCACCATCTGGAGTGTACCTACACCCGCACGAGCAGCCAAGGAGATTGCTCTTTATCTGCCTGTCTCTTTTCTCCCCCATCGTCTCTCCTTCCATCCTCCATCCCTTTTTTCTGCCCGCCTCACGGTTGCTTGACAACTTGCCAGGATAAAGGAGATGTGTAATGGGGAAAGAAAGGAGGAGAAGATGAGAGTAGAGCTGAATCTCACCCACGTCTCCATGGGCCAACCTGCTCCTTGCGGGGAGTCCAATATCATCGCACCGTTTCGGTCGCGGGATTGATTTCAGCCGTTGGTCAGAAGCCCAAAACTTCCCAGGGGAGGGCATTTTCCTCTGATTTAATAAAGAGGAAAAGAATGCCAAAATCATCAAATAATGGATTGCCTTCAGCAGAGCTCATCTAATATTATCCGCCGCTACTATTTTTCTCTAAGAGAGTTCATTTTAAGCAGAGCATCATGCTGAACCATAAACCGCTTGCGAAATAAGAGAAAAGAAAAGGGAGGAAAAGACGATACTTTAAAAAGCCAAACGCTATTTAATAGAGCCCTTAAAAATAGCCGTTTCTGAAAACCATTGTGCAAAATACATCTCACAGATCTCTGTGCGAAACGTGGCGCACTGCATTTACAAACACAAGATATTCCTTGGGGAGCTTTTATTATAGACAAACACTTCGGATCCGAAGCGTAACTTTACGCCACACATAAACCCACTCTTGCATTCTCGCAGTATTTAAAAATACAGACTGTTCTGCAGAATAAAGTTAAAATGTTCTCAGGCTGTGTGTGTGTTAGGGTTGTTTGTGTCGTCTGCTGTCCTTGATACAGACTACCTGCTGCTGTTGACTGATATTTGCCTTGCTTATCTCCTTCTACATGGGCTAGAGGTTTTAAGGAACTTTCAATATATGTACAACTTAGAAATGGCCTGATTCCCAAACGAAAGTTTTTATTAGGAATATCGAAAAAGTGACCAAGAATTTCAAAGAACAGATGTCACAAATGATATCAGACACCAGATTTGCTCCGTACCCACTATTGTGTCTGCCCCTCCCCCTCGCAAATATTATGCAGACGGGCCTCATGAATATGCATGACTATTTTGGGATGCATAAATTCCTAATGTTTGAGTTTTTTTCCACAAATAATTCACCACTTGCAACTCTTTGAAATTCAAAGCATTCACAGCGTGCTCGTGCAATTGATTTCTTAAAAAATCCTTTCGGGGAAACAAATAAAATGTAGCGATAAAAATAATTCCTAACTAGTTGGTGCATGAGATGCCTGGTACTAATAATTTTATAATACCGTAATTTCATATTTATTGTGAACCCTGAAGAAACTGTGCTGACTTTGCCACTTTTCACAATAATAACCGTGTCCCTTATCTTTTCATTTAGTCTGCTTTCTTTTTGTGCCACCGCACCTCATTATTTCTTCTCCCCTCTGCTTACACTTTTCTGAAAAGCTCCCAAATAACCCTGAAGTGCCTATTCACCATCTTAATGTTGTGCTAGCGCAACAAAGGAGTGAAGAGCAAAGGAAGGTGGGAGTAGGGGAGGGGGGCTTATATATGCTCGATGACAAAAGAGCCTGGCAGGTTTGAAAGCAGTCTGGACCGTCGCGGACAAAAAAAAGCGGGCGGCAATAGGCTTTAAGAACACATCATTTCACTTCTAACGTGCCGTTTGCGGTCAACACAAACAAAGCAAAACATACGGTAGCCGCGAGTCGCCCCGACTGAGCGTCTGCATGTTGGAGAAACTATTAGGCTACAGTTTACAGGCAATTCTGCGTACCATACCGTACAAATTTGGTGGAGGATCTAGATTTAATTTAGTTGCTATCACTACGAAACAAACTGGCAGCCCCAGAGGTCTGACATGGTCTGATAAGAGCTCCGCCACCAGCTAGGCCTGATTAAAGTGCACCCTAAAACACACACACACACACATACACATGACTGTATACATTCACCACTATACAGTAGCTGCAATGACAAATTCTTTATTTTTTTAAACCGGCATTTAAATACATGTGTGACAAACCAAAACAAGCTCACTACACTATACATTGTCAGGGAATTGTGTACTGCATGTGCGTGTGAGACAGGCAGAACATTCCAGGGGAGCATAAGCAAGCACTCCAACAATGCAATGGTATAATAAACAAGCATGCAAACACACACACACACACACACAAAGAAGGTGTTTACTGTACAAGACAAGTGTCTTATCAGTCCACTCAATACTGATTTTGCAAAGAGCTGATCCGACTTAGCGCCTTGAATTCGGTGCTCATTATCAGTGGGCAATATGTGTGTGTGTGTGGAGCCTAATATATTCTGGCAGCCATGTGCTAAGCTGTGTGTGTGTACCCTAATGTATTCATACAGCCATGCGGAGGGCTGGAGCACTTAGCATGCGCTACAGGTTTCCTTTGTCCCCTGAGACAGTGATGAACGAGTCGTTCTCTCACATAAAGACCTGGGAGTTACACCCAGCAAGCAAGCACAAACGCAAACACTCGCGCGCGCACACTCCACAAGTGAAGTGACACACTCCAATGGGCTATAATTAAAATAGCCCTGAAATAAACATATTCAACTGACAAACAGACTTGGACTCTTCCCGTTGAGGCGTGTAGCCCGGTGTGCGAGAAAGAGAAGCTAACATGCCCTCCGCATATGTGCTACATGCGGTTTGTCACAGCGTGCGAGCACCCATGCATATGTATGATGTTGTGACACACGTGCGCTCTGGCCTACAAGGATAAGCTGCACCTGAATGATGTACAGTAAAGCAGAACAAAGTCAGTAATTGTTTAATAATACAACATACAAAACACATGTAGGGGTAATGGAGATACAGAGCGGCTGAATACATAAGCAGCGAAAAGAAACAGGGCATACATTAGGGTTTGTGTGTTAATGGATGGGTCATAAATGTTGTAATCTCTTCACTCTCCAATTCCTGTATTTTCAGAAGCGCATAGGGAAAAACTTGTAAATTAATAATTGTAGGTTAAAAGGGTGTAAAACACTGGCAGACAACACAAAATGTTTAAATTTAGTCAATCGAGTTGCACTTTCCACAAATCATTTGCTTTGAATCCGATAAAATGTGCATCATGCCCCTGTATTCACAAAAATGCAAAAAAAAGAGCTGTTCAAATCTTTAGACTTAAATGCAAGGAGTTTTGGAGTCAAGAACACTACAAAAGAAAACAAGTTTGACGTCTAAAACTTGGATTTCCAGCCCGCCGATTAATGCCAGTATAAGTGTTGTGTTTCAAGCCTTGATCAAATTCAAACTACTGAAATCATCTAGTTTAACTTCTCTCTGTCTGTCTCTCTGCGTGATGAAAAGTGTGGAAATGTGTGTTTTTTTATAATTAGTCTCTGTTGTGGACATTATTTTAGAGCTCTGGGATGTTTTAGCGCCTGAGGCGCAGCATCACACGCTTAGGTCTGTTAATAAGCTGTCCACAAGCACAACATCTGGACCCGTTCTGCTATTTTTATCTGTCTCTCTTTTTCTTAACAGCAAAACTTTGATATCCCACTTTCTTGCCTGAAAAGTACCGACAATATAGTTTACTGTAATAAAGTCAAAGTGAGAATCAAGTTTTATACATAAATAAATAAATAAATACGTACTGTAGGACAGTAGATCAACTGCAGCTTCTTCTACGCTGGCAATCTTCAGCCCAATAAGTCAGCAATTTCCAAGGCTCATTGTCAAAATTATGCCAACGCGCTGAAATGGCGACTCCCTAGACATTCCCAGAATGCACTGTAAAAATCACTAAGCATCGACTGCTCACTATATACCAGAAGCCACTTCTTTAGGTCTTCTGAAATGGAGAACAAATGGCACAACCTATAATTTCAAAGATAAACCTTCATTTAACAATAATTAGTATTTCATGTCATACTTATTTTATCACGATTTAATGATCTAATATACCCCAAAACAATCCGTCAGAAACGCTGTCACGCAGGACCCATTCACTCATTCAGCCGGTAAAATCTTATGTATGTACAATCGCTATGCGGATATCTGCCAGATGCGTCGCATCTCACGGTCCTTTTTCAGACGCCTGCACCTGAGCGCAGCGTCAGTAAATGTAATGAACAGTTATATAACAACCACTTGTGCAAATCTTTTGCTCCATTTTACGTTGTTCAAAAGTATTCATGGCCCTTAATTCTCAATCGTTTAGAAAAAATTATAAAAATGTCTTCGAACTTTAGCCATCTTTAAAAACTAACCTGTGACTGGTTGGGATTGGGTTTGATGACGCAACACGAAGATTCTGGAAGATAATTGGCTTGAAAGGTCACCCGTGTGGGATGAAGCACGACGATTGGTTATTCGTGCAGTATTTTTCTCACATCTACGTTCTGATTGGCCAGTTGTTGGTTTGCCAACCGCCAATAAACTCTAAAAAGAAGAAGAAGAAGATGATTGGCCAGTTTGCTAAGGCTTCCATCATGCTGTTGTTGGCTTTTGTGCAGTGATCTTAGATTAGAGGTAAAATGACCAATTTAAAAACTCTGTACACTGTGCATGTGACAAAACGGTTAATATTACTTTTCATTTGATCACTTTATTTGTTAAAAATGTATTCTCGTCAAGGCACTGAGCTTAACCTTCTTTGACTGAGCATCAGTGTCCTAGCATGAGTTGACACAACCACGTAAAGTATTTGCGTGTGCTGCAGTCTTTTTTCCCATCTTTCTCTTTTTTCCCATCTCTCTCCTGAGGGCATCCTGGACTCATTTTATCAGAGAGCATTCCGGGCAATTATTCCAATTAACTACAGAGCGAAGTTATTAAGCATATGCACCGATCACTGAGGGATAATTTCACCAGGTGTTTTTCTCCCTTTAGCTTCCTCTGGGCCTGCTCCACCATTTAGAGAGGCAAAGAGAAACAGAATGTGGAATTTCTCCGTCCTGCTCGTGTCAGACTCTATCGTTTGTCTCTCTGGGACGGCAGATGCTCACTCTGTAATTATTTTCAGTGTGGAAGCTGGCGGCTGACAGAATAGATGTGCATCACTCTAAATTGGCTGGGAGTGACCCCTGGCCATTCAGGAGCATGCAGGTCCAGCGGAGGTGGAGGGAGGGAAAGCGGAGGAAGACCAAGGCTCTGCCGTACTAATAAGCAGCCAACTCAGGACACGGAAGGCCGCAAGCATCAGTCTGACCTGCACGCTGCAACTTTATTCTTTCTTGTACATACCTGTCCTTTTCTTACTCTTTATTACTCTCACACTTCTCTGTCTTGTTCAGTCTTCGGACTAACAAGGAACCAAATGTGTATGTGGGATCGTTGGCGAGACACAGCATCACTCAGCAGTCGCCCCAACAACCTAACAAGGATGCATTAGACCATTTCCAACATCCTTACATTGACAAGACCCTACAAAGTCACACAGAAAGGTATTCAGTTTGAATGAACGTTGTCTGGGTGATAGCGCTGTTTATGTTGTTGGTTAAGTGATTATACTATATGCACATGCCATCTGCATTGTTTAGGTGATGGAAATACTAAAGGAATTATGTAAACCTAAGGGGGCTGAAGCCCCGAAAGTTTTCAGTAAAGCACCTAATGTTTTATTACCATGCCGAGTACGAATCACTTAGGGACCGTTTACATTTTGCACGTCAACCCATGGGCAAATGTGAATGGGCCTTTTTGTTCTTCAACAAAAATATTCGAAAATGGCTAACAGGTGTTTAATAATAAAGTGTATGGTGAGGTTAAGGGTAGTAGAGATGTCTTTATTGTCCCAATTAGTTGTCATCTATTTAATCATTTTAATACATATAATCATTTACATAATGTATAATGTACAACCTCAATTGTTTACCTTGTTCATTTATATGAGCTCCTCGGTATCAATCTAATTGAGGTGGCCAAACAAATGAAAGAAGGCGGGATTTGCTATGGACAGAAGGTGAGGTTAAGGTCCGCTTTAACTTTGAAAGAGCCAGCGCGATGTAAGTATCTAAAAGTTTACTGTTTTATCACAGAAATGTTTGGGCCGTTCACATGTTGCGTGTAAAAACATGCAAAATGCGGGCTGCGTTGCTTTTATTTATGTTATATTTTAGGGCCTTTTTGCCTTTATTTGACAGGACAGTGGAGAACAGACAGGAAAGCTTTGGTTAGAGACAGGGGAGTGGCACCGGCAAAAGACACTTGAGATGGGAATCGAACTCGGGTCGGCCCACAAATGCACTGCCACTGTATGTCATCGCACTACCCTCAGAGCTATTTGGTCCTACACTTTTGTCCTTCTTTCTTGGGAGTTTGCGCTCCCTTGGGGTCTGCCGTTACTATTTGAGCGACGATGTCCAGTAATGGAGGTGGCCGTTAAGTTTTTACATGTTTTCGAATACATATATGTGGAGGTATCTGGGCTAAGCCCCGCATATCCACTCACCTTAGAACTGCCCCAGATGCAAACATATGTTAATATCATAAAATCTGTGCAATATGGCACATTTTATAAGGAGCCATATTTAGATTTAAGGAGGCTTGTTTGCACTAAATAGAAGAACAGCAACATAAAGGGATAGTTCACCCCAAAATAGAAATTATGTCATGATTTATTTACCCTCAAACGTGCATATGACCCTTTCTTCTGTGGAACACAAAAGAAGATATTTTGAGAAATGGTTTTGTGTCCATACAGTGGAAGTCCAATGTTGTTTGGTTACCAACATTTTTCAAAATATCTTATTTTGTGTTCTGCAGATGAAAAGAAAGTCATACTGGTTAGACATGACATACGTGTGAATAAATGATGAAAACATTTTCATTTTTGGGGTAAACTATCCCTTTAAATACAGTGCATTTAATACTGCATATAGTCTCTCTGACTCAGCTAGTATGCAAATCCGTGCAAATCTCTCTCTGGATGCCTTCCTGATTCAGCATGCCCACCCGAAGAAAGCCAAACTGCTCTGTGTGATCATGGGTCAGAGTTAAAAAACAGAACATAGTGACATCACAGCCGCATACAGTTATCACCTCTAGTTTCCAAACAGGCTTTCCTTCGACACGCATTTCTGAACCATTATGAGTCATTTTCACATGTCTGAAGTTCAGACATCGGAAGATCTTGACATCATTAGCATTAATATTGGACAACGCCGCGGAACTGTGATGAGTTTAACCATCTGAGAGTTGAATTCATTAATTGACAGTTATTAACACGCAAAGGTAGCTTGTCCTCTAACAAAACGACACTTTAAATTGATTCTGAGTGGCTCAACCAGACATTTAATTTGGAGAGGCAGAGTAATTCTCTGAACGTCCTCTTGACAAAATACATCTCCTCTCTCCCTGAAGGACGCTTGTCCTCTTCAACCACCGAAAACAATTTAAGAGTCCTTCTGATAAAATGGATCAAACCTTGTTTAATTAGTTTAAAGAACTGGGTGATTTCTAGTTAATTATGACTCTATTAACAGTGCCCGAGCCTTATTAAAAATAAGACATTGTTAACTAAACAATGTCCAATATTAATATGCAAAACTGCTTCGAATAAATCAAGCACTGCTTTCCGGGGGTTATGGCTTTAACAAAATAATAAGCGTTGTTTATTAGTAGTATTATTGATTTTTTTATTCAGCAAAATTCCATTGAAAATGAATAACTAACGCAGCGCCACATAATGAAAACGTTCCACAAGGCCACAATCTATTTGGCCCGGTCCACCGTCGGCGCACTGAAATATAATACCCTCAGAACTCTCGACAGATCTTCTCCCATTGCATCACAGGGTATGAATTGATGGGCACTATCACATGTGAGCCAAGCAATCGAGTCTGAGATTACATCCATATGTTCTCCGAGAGCCAGGTCAACTGCAGATACGCGCTCTCTGTCTCTCTCTTCCGCGCTGACACAGGGGAATGAATGAGTGTAATTTCAGAGAAAGGGTGAGGGATAGAGAGAGAGAGAAGGATGGATCGAGCGCGAGATAGAAACTTTCCTTTCCGTAATGTACATCATTACGCTGCAGAAATCTGAGCGTTTGTATGGAACAACAAATCTAGGTTCTGTAAAATCATACAGACAGAAATAACTTTTGGGAAACTGTTGTGAAAACAGAGTCAATAAATCGATAAAGTAAATAAACAGCGTGTACCTTTGCTTTCTTGCTCTGTGGGTAGAAAGAAATTTCTTATGAGTAAGAAAGTGTATTATTTATTAGACACGCTCGGAGTCATATATAAATGATATTATTTAATATTACATACACCGGGCGGCCTAAAGCGTAGTTCCGCAGGTAAAGCGCAGAAATACAGGACAGCATGAGCTGATTATATCAGAGGAACATCAGAACTTGGCTGCTCGTGCAGATTTAAATGAAGCCTCGAGGAGTTTTTCGATGTTTCAGCTTGTTTTTAATGCAGAAGGCCCTGTCATAAAACTTGCTATCATGATGAAAAGAACTGAACCAACTTTAGACGGGAGTTATTCGCTACCTCGTGCTGTTAAACCCGAATATTTGTCAGCTTGGCGGACTTTCGAGGACATTCAGAGTGATGGACCGGTGTCCACCTCTCCATCACACAGACATAGGCCTACTTCGGCCAGCTTTCCACCCGCTTTTACATTTGAGAGGTGTGCGCAATGAAAACGTTATCAACCTGCAAACAAATGAAGTGTAATCTCGCAGCTCTAGACAGCAGAAGAGCCGGAGAGAGTCGATAGACGTGAGCTGAAAGGCAAGATCAGTTTGATTAGGGGGAAGGACGGCCGAAGCATCCAACAGAGAAAATTACCCTCAGGTACACACACACACACACACACACCACGTGCCCACGGTCTCATGTAGTCCCACCTCTAATCTTTCAAACGCCTTCATTAAGGATTAAAAAGCCTTTCTATTTGCCGGCAAATTTAATGTGATTTTGAAAATCAGCATCCAATCAAGGTCGCTCTGGCCTTTTGGTCCAGCAGAATTATTGCTGGATGAGCAATCTCGTTCACTTTAGTCTGGTCATTTATGTTGTTAGGCAGCTTCTAATGCTTGAGCATCAGTGTCAAGGGTCTTCTTTAACATACGTTGTGGCGCCCTCTTGTGGTTAGCTCGAAAACAGCAATACAAAGCATCACAAAAAATGCAGTTGGGGTAGCCTACAGTTGAATAGTGATTGTTTCAGATTTATATATATCATTGTATTTCCATAGTACCATGTCTTAAAATGTTTTTTTTTAGGTGTTGTCTGCTGTGTTTCAACCTTATTTCTGCATTTTTTTACACGAATGTATAATTCCAAACAGCAAGCGTTGAACGATTACAATGTGCCATCTATTGATGTTCCCCGTACACCTACTGAAGATAAAAGAAAACATCATTTCTAATGGGTTTAATGGGATTTGTAAGGGTTTCACTAAAACTAAAATGGTCTCAACTGGTAATGTGTATATTGGTAGAATGTTTGGTGGATGGGGACCAACAGAACATCATCATACTGGACTAAGAACTAACCCTACATAAAGGAATTTTGTACTGGTTTTAATGTTAAACAGCCAATGGTTCATAAGGTGTTTGCAATGGAAACCATTAGAATGTGCATTATCTCTCTCAGTTCAAACCTGTTGAACTCAACTAACGTTTGTGTGTGAATGGCAGGTTGGAGAGATGATTCCTTCATATCTCATACCGCACACATTGCAAATGCAGTTGTGTAATCGCATTTCCATGATGACCAAACGTCAAGCTGATAAATTCGAAGCATAACCACAGATTCGTCTTCTCGCTGCATATATAACACACACACACACACACACACACAGCTTCACATCAAATCTTCACAGCTGCATTAATGCAGTGATTGCTTTATCTTCAATGTCATTATGTAAAGAGGGTCAACAGAGATTGAAAATTACCCAAATCTCCATATGACCTCATTGGCCGTTCTCTGGAAAACCAACAGCACATTGAGTCTTAAACAAACCCACAGGAGAAGAGATGGCATTGACATGCAAGAAGATGTTAAAAAGGGACGATTGGCTGGGATTTAATAGCTTGAGAACTATGGTGCTTATCATTCAGTCCTGACACTTACAGCATCACTGAGGGGAACGCAGGAGTAAAGGTGATAACACGGCACATTTCAAGTCAAAGGTGATTTAATCTTATCTGATTGGAATGTTTCATTGGATGCTTATTAGATTATACTTATAGTCATTGACATTTACTGTAGACCTCTTATATCCAAAACTTAGTCCGAGGTCCACGTATTTTGCTTGGTTGAAAACACAAATGTGAAACAAACTTTTCAAAACCCAAAGCAGCAATACTACGAATTTTAGGATGGATGCTACAAGGTATAAACAATTGGTTAGGTTTGATGTCTATTTCGAGTACTAAAGTGCACAGTTTTATCACAAATAAAAGCAAGCAAACAACAAGCTGGATGCGAGAGAAGCACTCATTATCATTAGTGTGTTCGTGGCTAAATTTCTTTTTTCCAGCATTATTTCCGATTAAATCCACATGACGGTTCCATTTGTCATGTTATAATAACTTTAATGATTCACTCGTACATATTCTCAACTCCATTATCCGAACATCAGCTCTATTGCATGATAGAAAACAAAAGCAAACAACAGACATATTAAAAGATCAACAAATCAACAAACCAATGGGAAGATGTAAATGTAACAGCACGCTCGACAGCAGACCTGTGAAACCTGCTGTGGCAGCTCAGAAATTCATCCAAGATGGAAAAACAATCTATCAGTCACTCCGACTGTTCGCCAGAAATGAATTCCAATGTCGTTACAGCTCAGGGTTTCTGGATGAACGGAATAACCACCTCTAATTGCTAAACACTGGATAAAGCATTTCCATTACATCAAAGGTCTATGTCTATAGTAAGTGCTTTCCAATTGACTTGTGCTTATACATATTCAACACCCTGAGAAAAAAACTCATTTGAGTGTTTCTCTATCTCTACAACCAGAGCTTCTTCCTCATTGTGCCAAAATAAATTGATAATGTTGCACAAAACAGACCATTTATACATATATATAATACAACATATATTAGTACAAAATGGAACAAACTATGGTTGGCCATTATGGGGTTGAAAATCACACCAATACACAAACAATTTGTTAAATAATTAATTTGATAATAAACACTATATAAACTATAATAAAGGCTATTTAAACAGCTGTACTGGACAATAAATTGTACAGTTTAATGTTCAACACTACAAAAAAATGTATTTGTTACTTATGTTTTCAGTACAGAGATCAAGTACATCCAAAATATTAAGAAAAAAATCAAATGTGTTTTAGTTATGAACAAGAAAAATACCTGTAAGAAAAATCTATTTAATTCAAAGAGATAATTAGGAAAGATTGTACAGGGAAAAGCAAAAAAAAAAAAATTCTTATGGAACAGAAAGACTGTCTACGATAGTCCGTACCGAATGTAGATGCATGATCAGTACCTTTGTTGTATCGTTTATCAACATACAGATCGTTTTTTGGCACTATTTGATTTATAATCTTCATCTAGGACCGTAAGGAAGCACGCTTTCATTCACTGTCAGCTGTAGTGCATGAAATATAATTGAATATTGCATCAGCAAAGATCACTACTGCTTTTTTAAATCTCATTTTTGATCTTAGACAACAGGGACAAGACAAGGTTTAAGTTGCAGTAAGTGACTTAGGGCTTATGGTAATACACTTCCCTATTAGGCTGATTTATTGCTTAAAGTTTATGATGGTCAATAGGACTCAACTGTCTCCTTAAAGCATCTTTATAGGATTCAAATCTAAACCTTCAAGATCCTAACCGTGTCGGTTTTAGTTTGAAGTATATTGATTCATACCACACATTTTAAATGAATTAAAGTGCTGATATGCACGCTACGGGAACAGCAAAGCAAGCTTGTAATATCAGCAATATCAAGTATTTACTGTATGAACCAGACTATTCTGTAAATCTCACTTTTATTTAAAGCGCTGCCAGGTTTGTACTTCTAGACATGTGGTCACTGCAAAACTACACCCAAGTGTGCTTGTTTCAAAACGATTGGCTTAATGCCTGTATTATGATTCTATAACCAATAGCAAGATTCATTTAACACATTTTACCATGTTCAAAACCAGATTTTCCCACCAAAATCAATGCAGAAAAAGAATAAATTAATTTTAAGGTTTAATTGACATAATTATTTTGCTACGTTGTGTACTACAATGCATTTAAACCCAACGCTGGTAAAATAAACCACGGTACAAACCACACACCACATATCTGACATTACTTAAAAGTGCAATATGTGTATTCTGCTGTTATTCTTCTCTTTTCTTATAGAACTAATGCACAGTCTTTGGTCGACAATAAAAACCTTTAAAGGTTTATTATAAACAATAACTCAAGTGTATTTCCATAATCAAATGCTACAACATTAAAATTCATAGACTAATCTGGTGAATGTAGAACGGAAATGACATCAGTGGAAATGACCCATGGCCTCAGCGGCTTTAACTCGTACCAGGGGGTCTGGATCCTGCAGCAACATTACCAGACCTGAGAAAGAGACAAAAGAGTTTAGTTTGTCCATAAATCAAATAAAACTGACTGCTTTGTTAAATATACGTTAGCTGACTGCAAACAAGAACATCTTGTGATAAAATAAAACATACAGACCACCAATACATCTCACCAGACAAAATCTCTATTATGATGTTAGAACAAAGCTACTTTAAAATAGCAATTTTTGGACAATAACACCGATGTTTTGTCCCTTCTGAGATATCCCAAGGCTGCAGATTTCACTGTACCCACCCTTAGTCACTGATCCCATATTCATGTGAGAGAAGTGCTCCTCCGGAAGGTTCCCAAGCAAAAACCCTACAAATTCACAAAACGCTGTTAAAACATGCTACCAGTTAAATAGTAAATAAACAGAGCTTGTATTTTAAAGGATATTTTGGCTTCTGGCATGCATGCAGTAATAACTAACATAAAGAATTTAGCAACCAATTTTCTTATTATTAATTAGGGCTGTCAATCGATTAATCGTGATTAATCAATTCCAAAATAAATGTTTGTGTTTATGTGTGTGTTGTGTATATTTATATGTATATATAAAAACACAAACATACATGTATATATGTGACCCTGGACCACAAAACCAGTCTTAAGTAGCACGGGAACATTTTTAGTAATAGCCAAAAATACATTGCTTGGGTCAAAATGATTGATTTTTCGTTTATGCCAAAAATCATTAAGATATTAAGTAAAGATCATGTTCCATGAAGATATTTTGAAAATTTTCTACCTTAAATATATCATAACTTTATTTTTGTGAGTAATATGCTATGCTTAGGACTTTAAACTTTAAAGGCGAGTTTCTCAATATTTCGATTTTTTTGCACCCTCGGATTCCAGATTTTCAAATAGTTGCATCTCGCCCAAATCCTAACAAACACACATCAATGGAAAGCTTGTTCAGCTTTCAGATGATGTAAAATCTCAATTCCGAAAAATTTACCCTCAAGACTGGTTTTGTTATATATACATATTTAAGAAATATTTGTACATTTGTACAGTTATACATTATTTTATATATATTCATTAAAATCTTTGTTATATATACATAGAAATAAGCAAACATTTATTTTGCAATCAATTATTTGTGATTAATCGAGCCTGATTATTAATATAAAAACAAAAATTACAATAACATCAAACTAAGAAAACATGGTTACCGATGAACATGGCAGCACTTGCTCTGATCTCTGACCAGTTACTCTTGAAGAACTGAATCACTGTGATGTGGTAGAAGTTCAGCATGCCCGGAAAATCCTGGATCTTTAGAAAAAAACACATTTTACTATTCCATTTGAGGACAGTAAAAAGAAAACAATACATGTATAAAATAATAAACTCTCAAAATAATGGTATATGATTAACTAATAAGCGTTCAGCGTTGTACTGAATGATTAGAAGGCACTGTGCCTTTATTATAATAAAGCTTTGACTCTTGCCGTACCAGGTATTTGGTAAGGTCATTGATGAACTCTCCATAATGCAGACCCTTGTCCTCATGGAGATGATTCAGGAACATGGTGGAGATCTGTTCTGAACCCACGACCGGAGCGCACACGCGCATGGCATACTTACAGGCCTGAGGGAAGAAGAGGGACGCACATGCAAAAACAAGCGCACTTTATCTTTCTTATTTCAGCAGTAAATATTCTCATATTGCACAAGATTAGATAGGAATGTAATGGGAACACAATAACAAAATGAGAGGATTATTAAAAACAAACAAAACAAGAGACCTGTAACAATGATTTGCTTTTTGCATCACTTTTGCAACTAACTTTAGCAGCAGTTTATAGAATGTTGGTTCATTGTCTTTTTATATTTACAGCCAAGGATCAAAACGAACACGGGAGTTAGAAACACACAAGCAATCTCTGTAGGAGCGTGTAGAATAAACACTAACCTTCACCACTTGAGGGTTCGGATCACTGAGGTGCAACAGCAGGCTGACCAGAACATTGTGGATCTGGTCCTTAAAGACAGGCTCACCCATGCCGAACTTCGACAGGTTCCCCAGGAGCACGATGGAAGCACATCGGATCTCATCGTTCTCCTGACAGAACACAGATAAGCACACATAAGTCACATGACAAAACAGCAACAAACAATATCAGAAAAAAGTTTCATCAGCAACCCAACTGAGATCCCAATAGCGTAACTACAACATCTTCACACTCACATTCTCCAAAAACGGTTTGATTTTCATGAAGATGTAAACCACAAGCAGGTGGACATTCTTCGGGTCCAGGTAAAGCAGTATCTTAGACATGCCCGACATGGCCTCCAGTGTGATTTGTTTTCCTGGATCGTCATTCTCCTCCATACCTGAACTCATGGCTGCCAAAAGCTCCTTCGCGTATTTATTCACCTGACCGAGAATAAACAAAAGCAGAAAGATCACTGCATAACAACGTATAATTACATAAAGGACTCCTTTACATCTTCATTTGCCTCCATAAAAATATGGAGAACAGAATAATAACCGAGCAGAATAAGAGAATTAGACAGTCTTTGAGTTTCTCCTTTAGGCAAACAACATTGGCAAACTTTTAAGCAGCCGTTGCTAGGTAACATCTGAGAATGGATGTCAGGGGGAAACATTCAGTGCATCAGAAAACTTGTTGCACATGGCAAGAAACGATAAACCAGAAAACCAAGACGCAAAGAATAAATAGTTATTTCTTTATAGAGAAATGTTTGATTTTGATAAAGTCGAGCGAAAATATACCTTTCGGGTGAACCCACAGCGATGTTCCCCAGGCCTCGGACCGCCAGCATACGGACAGTACTGCACGGGTCGGTTATTCTCTCCATCATGTTGTTCATTAACATGTCCAAAATCATCAGTTCCGTCGCAACGTGGTGATTCAACAGCTGAGAGAAATCAACATGTCACAATGATATTTAACAGAACTCATGTTGCTTTTCTGTATATTGCATTAAATGTTGCCATCTTACAAGAATCGTTTGTAATTATTGCTTGCTCCTTTTTGTTTAAACAGAGGCACAAAAAATGATTTTGACAAAATAAAACTGGAACATGAGAACATGTCAAAAAAATGAATCATCTGTGCAAAGGCATGAATTATGTTTTGTCAGCTCAACAATCCACACCCAGGTACACAAAATGTCAATGTTTCAAACCATAACTTTTCACATCGTCTGCCATCCACAACACTAGCTAACATGAACACCTAAAGTCCATGTTAAAAATGAAGCAAAAAAAGAGAAAGAAAGAAAGAAAGAAAGAAAGAAAGAGAACTACAAGCTGTGACAAAGCTTGTGTAAGACTTGTGTCGTACCTCAGAGAAGAAAGCTGTGACTGTTATCCTCTGGCACTCATAGATATTATTGAGAGAAGGACAGAGACTCTCCACAATGGCAGGAAGTCGTGGACCAGCGTGCTTTGCCATTGCTCTGATACAAAGCACAAACAAGAACCATCACTTTATGTAACACATAACATGCACATAATGAAAGATGTTCAATGTTGCATTGTTTTCCACCGAGTGGAAAGTTTTCATACATTTTCAAAACTATCGGCCGAATAATTGGAGGACCCCCCTTAGTTAAATATCACCTCTACTCTCAACATATTGTAATTACACACTTCATGTCTCTTCAAGGACAATTCTACTGTAAAACCCGTCTCCTGTCACAAGGAACACTTTTCTCCGTCTCCCATCATAGCCGTGAATACTAACATAATGAAAGATGTTTGCTTTGTCTGAGTGGAGTTATGTGACGACAGGTGCGTGTACCTGGAGAGCAGCGTGACACCTGTCGTGTGCTGCTGTGGGTCCTTCATTTTGTCCCAGGCTCCCTCCTGATCTAATGGTTTCATGACAGCGTCCAGCTGAGCTCGAGCCAACAGGATCCGCAGGGCCTCTACCGCCACTCTGAACGCCACGGAGAAGAAAACACAGATGTCTTATTAGCTCCGTTCCAAAACCCGAGCTGTCTCCTGTCTACATGTGCAGTTCTCTACTAATTCAGCATCCAAACCAAAATAGATGGTTTCGAAACACTCTTTGTGGGCAGCAGATCTGTTATCAGAGTGCCGGGAGAGCCATTAACCAGGGCTAATGGCGAAATGTCATTGAAAGTGTCAAAAACGTAAAAACCTAAAGCTTCACCACAGTGAATGTTTCAGTATTGTTAGCAATCATCTATCAGTGCTTCTCAATCAGGACGACTTTAGGATGACTTTGAATTTGTTTTAAAATGACTGAAAATACAACATTAACTACACTCGCGTGACCTTGCAACGCACAGACAGCAGAAAACTGTAATCTAAAACGTGTCTGGCCAATTATTTCAAATGTATTCTAGCAGACCTCATGCATTATTTACAGCTACTTCCGTATTCAACATGAGAAGACAACACCGTTTTGTTAAATGGTTAGAAAAAATGTGCTCTCATTAAGAAAAAATGCCCCTGAAAATTAATTCCAGTTGGTAAATATTGACTTTACATTAAAAAAAAGAAAAATGATGCTTGAAAATGCTATTCGTCAATGTGTTCGGCTGATTTCAGCTTCCAATCTTTTGTCTTTGCTTTCACAAATAATTTATACACGATTACACTTTAAAAGTCCCCTTGTATTAAAAATCAAGTTTTTTTTAATGTTGTTTATATGTCTATGCTGTGTTTTAATGTGCTTAAGATAAACCATGTGCAAATGTATCATTTTAAACCATTGCAGAGAATTTTCTCAATTAAACTACAGTTTACCAAAGTTTGAAACTGCCTCCGTTTACGATGTCATAATTCAATTAAATTTTTATTTATATAGCGCTTTTCACAATGTGTATTGTTCCAAAGCAGCTTTACAGGAGCAAATAGGAAAAACAGAAAAACACAGAAAGGTAAAACACAGCACAGTGCATGGTGTTTAGACCAAGCAATATCATTCTAATAAATAATATCTAATAAATAAATGCAGATTTAAGCCGTAGATATGTAAGGATAGCGCAAAGACTCGGCACTGAAAAGATCGCTGCTGTTTTAGCTCTGCTTCTGCAACACGAGCGCACGTTGCTTACACGTCAAATGAGGCATCTGTGTACCTATGATCAATGGTCCGAGCTCGCGAGATTGAATGGAGGCGGGACTCATTTGCATATTCATGAATCTGCGTATACTAAATGTAGAGTAACATTCAAGCAACTTTAAGGCGTAAAGAAATAATGATCACACGATTTTTCTTACATGTGCTATTAAATGATGGAATGCAGTGGAACCTTAACAAAGATAATGTTACAAAATTGCAATTTGAATCAGAGTATGATGACATTACGCTGGCACTCACCCGCAAACATCAAAGTTAGCCATGTGGTTTTTGCTGGTGGTTTTGCGGTCAGAGATGATGCTGTTGCTGTTGAGGTCTTTGGGCAGCTGAACTCCCACGCTGGATGCCACACGCACCAGCAGAGCGCTGAAGAGCTTCGGAAAGAAAGCGGCCACTGCGTCTGCTGACTGACCATTCAGCATCATCTCACGCAGAGCACATGTCATCTGTTATCAGAATACACACGCATAAAAAACAAGCGAGTAAAATACAGAATTGCTAACTAAAATACAAAAATTCAGTGTGATTGAAATAATGTCCCGATTTCTAAAAACAACGTTGTAGTAACTCATTTTTTATTTGTCGTTGGATCCTGGTGGCTGTTAATTTAGGACTTTGGCACGGTGGTTTGCTTTTGCATGACACGATAAAGCATTCGCGGTGATAAATCACATCTCCAACATGCTAATGAGCTTTTGTTCTTACCAGCTGTGACTCTCAACAGTGTCAAGATATCGTGGCATACACTTGCTTTCTATTTTTGGTGCATCGTGACAGAGAGTCTTGCCTATAGTGAAATCTCATTGGTCCTGAATAATAAACACTGTTTAACATAAACATCAAACGTGTTCTAATTCCTTTTTGATTTTGACAGCATAAGGATGCGATTCTCTGAACCCGATGCATTAAAACAAGTTAGCCAGCTTCTTTTTGAGAAGAAAAAGTTGACCAAGGCGCTTTTTTAGTAAAAAAAAAAACACGCTGGCATGCTCAAACTGGCATTTTTTTTTTTTTTTTGCATGTTGTGATGGAAACGCAATGGGGACGAATGGGCCTCCGTCATTGGTTAGCTTGGGAAAAGGAGCTCAGAAGACGCTCTGAGCTGCAGAAAAAGACGCCGAAGCTGACGTTAAAAAAGCGCTCAGGACGTTTTTTTAAAAACGGTTTACTCCACAGGATTATAATGTAAAACAGACGCGAGCAGCTACGCAAAAGAAGTCAAGTGTGAACACGGGCTTAGGATGCATTTTATTGAACCCCGACTAATACAAACGTATTTCGACTCACAGCCAGCGGGTGACTTGTGGCAACTTTGGTCAAGCCGGGCCTTAGCATGGACTCCTTCTTGTCCACATAGGGTACCATAATGCTCAGCTTCTCAACAATTATCTCCATGATTTGCAGGGCCAAAGTGCTGTCTGCTCCAAGAGCCACCCACATCTCACAACACCAACTGGACAGACAAACACACATGAATATAAATAAAAACATGCCGTAATGAAGTGCAAGAGAATCCAAGAGCGGCGTGCACATAATCACCTGTCGTAAGGCAGTGGGTAGGCGACAAGCGTGTTTACAAGAGTTTGCAGATGCTGTGTGGCGAGGATGAGGATAGACTGGCCGACGGCCACCTTCACCTGCTCCTCAGTGATCACCTGAAGCCGATTGTGTAACACCTCTAACATCTCTGGCACCTGACAAAAAAAAGCACAGAATTAAGAAAAAACAGACAAATTACTATATTTATGTATTTTGCAGATGCTTTTATTTAATCTAAAAAAGGACATAGAATCCATGAAAGGGATAGTTCACCCAAAACCTGTCATCCTTTACTCACCTTCGAGTTGTTCCAAATGTGTATACATTTATTTGTTCTGATGAACACAAAGAAAGATATTTGGAAGAATGCTTATAACCAAACCGATCTCGACCCCCATTGACTCCCATAGTAGGAAAAATGACTTCATTATTTTTTAAGACATTGAAGAATGTAGGAAGCAAACAGTTCTGGGACACTTTTGACCACCATTGAAATTTTTCCTACTATGGTATCCAATGGGGGTCGAGATCTGTTTTGGTTATATTTTTCCAAATATCTATCTCTGTGTTCATCAGAACAAAAAATGTATACAGATTTGGAACAACTCGAAGGTGAGTAAAGGATGACAGGTTTTGGGCAAACTATCCCGTTAATCATCATCACCATGTTATTGGTGCATGTACATCTCTTCATCTAACAACACCTGCTGATGCTGCAATAATATTTATTTATTTCCCATAAGGTGTAAAGTACCAGATCCTGCAGTCCAGCACCTCTGTTCTTCAGCAGGGTGTTGAGGATCACGCTGGAAGCTCTGGAGCAGTTGGACTGAGAATCCACCAAACCATCGAACAAAATGAACAGCAGGGTGCTTAACTGCTGCTGGGGCAGACGCTTACCGATGATCTAACACATGAGAGACATGTAAGATTGGTACAACCAGCCATTTAATGCTTTGAAACTACTTAGTTTCTTCTAAGCGTAAGGTGCATTCAGGCCTTAGGAGAACATTACTACAGTACATTTTACCTTGGTCAGGTCAGAGCATGTTTTGTACAAGACTGAATGGTCAGGATTGTTTAGTTTCTCACGGATATCTAACAAGTTCTCGACTGAATCGTCCTTGTAGTCCAATGAGAAGCCTGTTAGAAGCAGAGAAAAAGAAACAGCATCTTATCATTGCATTTATGTAGAAATGCACCGATATATCAGCCAATAATCGGTATCGGTCGATAAAAGCAATTTTTCACAGTATCTGAAAATGGTAAGCATCACTAGTTTGATATTGTTAGTTGATATATGAATTAATAACATTCAGAATGTTGCGAAATATTAATTAAATCTTCAGTATCGGTATCAGCATATGAATAATCGGCAAATGATATCGGTGGAGAAAAAAAAAACTGTTTAAATATTTTTTCAAAGAACATGTTTTTTTATCATATTATCTTGTTTTTATTGTGTTTTACTTGTGTAGTTAGCCGTATTTATTAAGTTATTATGGCTTAAATTGCAGTTTGATTGATATGAATTGGAATGCACAATAAAACAAAACATGATTTTAGATTTTTTTTTAAACGGAGTCATCTCATTTTGTAAAGAAGCTCTTCGTTTAGTATTAGTGCATCTCTACATTTATGCATAACAACACTGTAAATATGCAACTTCCTGTAGTAGAGCCTCACAGTACAGGAATCATGTGCACTCTTTGCACTTTTCAATCTGGAATGTATATACTGTATAAAAAACAACATAAAGCCCACCTGGGACAGATAAAAGGCTTGTACTTTTACAGGACATTACCTTCATAACGCAGCTGAATGTACAGTAGACTATAGACACAGTCAATGGCTGCCCGCCGCACTTCAGGATTTGGGTCTGTGCACCTTGGGGCCAAACGTCCCAAAAGAGCGCCCAAATTATGGAACGTGACTAAATTCTAGTGACAAAGAGAGAGAGTGAGTGTGTGAGAGAGAGAAAATCAACAGTGAGAATGGGGTCTAATAAGATATTTACCCACATACTTTTTCAAGCACACGTCTCATTAGTCAATGCCTGAAGGAAACCAAAAAGGTTTTCAGGAAAAGGAAAACAAATGATCCCACTTAAAGTTTCAGCTTGGGCGGAATCAAACTAATAGGTGTTTAAAGTAAATGTTTGTATCCACAGTTATCAAACACCCAGAGGACATTAAAGGAAGCGAGAGATTTGTCAAGGTCCTTAACAGAGCCATTCAAAGACTATTACTGGGACTATATTACCTCAGACGGCATTTAAGAAGCCCATGCGATTTTTACGCGATTTTATCAAATGTATTAGTGCTGTCAATTGATTAAAAAATGATCTGATTAATCACACATAACATTAATGATTTACTTTTACATTCTCATCATTTAAACTCCAAATGAAGGTAGATCCAACATCATTTCATGAATGAAAGGCAACATTCTGATGTAAGTACTGCAACTGATGTCTCCATTAAATATTTAGTTCTTTATTTTAACATGAATCCTAGCCATTTAACATTGAAGTACAGTATACCTGAGAGCTCTCATGTCTTACAGGCAGGAAATATACAGAAATTGAATGAAATTCTCAAACCCTTTAGAGTCTTTAATGCTAAATTAAATACAGAATTAAAGCTACAAAACACATTGATTTCCTCTTTTCTTTTGTTCTTTGATTAACATTAATGACAGGAGTCACAGTAGCAAGTTTAAGAACGTGGCCCCTTTAAGAGCTGCCGCTATACGCAGCTCTGACGCCCTTTCACATTTTCACAACTCTTGCATACAATTTTTTTATGATTTTATTTAACACGTTGAAATCTGTGCTTACGAAAATGCTAGAAAAAAAACATGCTTTCTGACATAATCCTGTGTGGTTTTGTTCATTCAAGCGCGAATGAGAACTTAATACTGATGCGCTGTCTGACAGAGATTCACTGACGCAGCCTTTAGCCTGTGACTGTATACATAGAAGCTGTCTATCTACACTGAACGGGTCAAAGCAACCGTTTCCAATTGCGCTTAAATGGTTTAAAGGCCTTTACATGAATTAAAGCGTGATTTTATAATGTAACGCTAGACAAAGGAAGACGAAATAAACGGATGCTGCGTTAATAGCGTTTAATATTTTAATGCATTAATCTGAAAAAAATATATTGCATGCGTTAACACGTTAACATTAACAGCCCTAGTATATATGAAGAGTTTGGTTCCAAAGTGAGATAACTCCGTAAAAAAAAAAAATGTTTTTTATTATGTTATCATGTTTTTATTGTGTTAGTTAGCTGTTTAATCAAAACAAACCAACTGCAGTTTGATTTATATTAATTGGAATGCACATAAAAAAAAAAAATGATTTTTGAAAAAAAAAAAATGGAGTTATCTCATTTTGAATCAAATTTTGACACAGGTACTGTAAATTAGACATACACCATTAATCGTGTTTTACTATACATTTACTGTGTTGAAAAAAACTGATGTTATGCTAGTTCTTCCACTATTTTCGTGTCTGAAACTTAACATAACAGATAAAATGATATTCTTATTAATAAATCACTATGTCTAAGTGACTAAAGTGAAAAAACAAGGTTCTTTACCTTCACATTGAGATTGTCCAAGTAAAACTTGAGTAACTCCGCGGTGGTCTTCACTGCCCTCTCCCGCTCATGGTCCTGCCCTGAGCTCAACCAGCTCTCTACATGCTTGAAGATGAAAAATAAAAACGCTAGGTGAATAGATTTCAGATAAAGAGACTCTTAAAGACCAGTAACATCAAAGCTCTTCTTTACCTTGAACACGGACTGAAGACCATCGGGACTCATATCTCTGTGTAACACATTTCTCAGCAATTCATGAAGAGCGTTAAAGGTGTCTGTATACAAGACCTGAGAGAAACAGAATGTCTCACATCCTAAATGTTTGAGATCTTCAATATGGATAAAAAATCTCATCACTTAAACATTACTTAAGCTGAAGTGTGCAATTTGAAAATGTTTTCCCATAGCAGGTTAGCATGCAGAAGAAACTATATAAAATCGATTTTGAAAGTGCAAAATGTTAACACTGTGGCACAGATATGAAATGACACTCCATCTTAAAAGCTAAGACATCTGCATGGATGTGAACACACGTTTTTACTGACCTCTTTCTGTTGTGGATCCAGAGCTTCTTCATCTTTAGCTTTATCTGGTGTGTCTGCAGTAGGAAGCCCATAAACACCGTTCAAACACGTTTTTAACAAGTCAAAGTTTTCATTTTCTGTTAAAGGAGGCTCTAAATTTCTGATGGTTTAGGTTAAGTTTATACAAAAGACTGTTCTGTTGAATCACATTAATAAATAACAAACCTCATACATTTTCATGCAAGTGTTATTGTGAAATGTATTTCCATTAATGAGTCATGAGATAAAATAACAGATAGGATACATCAGGTTGGCACATGTGGTCAAAACTAGATAGCGAACAGAAGTCCGCATGACATCTGCTGGTTCGGCTTTGATGAAATCCTGCAGTAAAACACGAGACAGAAGTTTATTCACCCTGTGATTCAATGAATTTCTACATATTCACAAGTCTTAATGGAACTGTGTGGTCCAGAAGTCTGAGATCAGCAGCGAAAACAGTTTTTCATAATGTTCCTTGTAATAAAAAAATAAGAATATCTAGTTGTCCTTTTTCCTTTGACTCAAATTTTTTCTCCAAAACCTGACGATAAATGTTATCCCAGCACGACGTGAAAACGTTTCACAGAACATCTTAAGTGCGTCAATGAAGCAAAGAAATCTGACCTTTTGTACAAATGAGTTAACATGATCAACGTCACACATTAGTTCAATTCATCAGCGACCCAGAATTTATTTCTTCTTCATATTACATCACATTTATGTGCATTCATGTTTTTATATCCTAAACTTTGCATCACATTTTTAATTCCAGATTTTCAATTTGCCTTCAGAGGTTTTAACCACGTTAAAAATACATTTACCGCATTTACATCGCAAAAGAAAACATGAAATTCAGCTTCAAGTATTACACGATTGTTTAATAGGAAAAAGACAGACACCGGCATTTTGGCTACTAAAAACTACTAACTCTTAAAAGAGCAAGAGCAATATAAAGTATAACTTATAAAACATCAGCGACCTTCAAATCAAGCTTCCTACCATCATAACACCCATCAGCTCCTGTTTGCGGGAGAACTGGAAGCCCTGTTTTCGGACAGAAGTGCTTATGGCTTTGGCAATGAGTCCAACGCTGTGAATGAGACTGAGCTTCATTGTCAGATCCTATGAAGTGGCAACAGAACAAACAATTAACACACACTTAAACCACGATGCTAATGTCATACACCACAAGCAAATCAAATCAAACACAGCAACCCCAGTATAAGCAAGCCTACCACGGTCAGCATTACAATCTGACCAGGATTTGCTTTCCTACCCAACATGCTTATTACAAAATCATTTGTGTGTTAAACATCTCAACATAAACACAGTACCGTAAACATTGTGCTTTAAGAGACGACTATAAAATCACAACCATGTCATTGTGAATCAGTGAAAAGCAGGTTGAAGGAACCTGCTGGGGTAAATCAGAATTGATGAATCAAGCCACCTAAAATCCAGAAAAGCCAGGACACCAAGAATATAAGAATTAGACCGTGCCGCTTTAGTAAGACAAAACTGATCAGGTTAGTGAGCACTCTTTGACCTTCTCAGGAGCCAGTCTTTAAAAGTGAACCAAATAAGTTCAAATACCTGTTTAATATAAAATTGCTCTGCACATATACTCAGTTGTACACAGTACATAAACTTACTAAGAGCGGTATTATGATAAAGTCTCATTATCACAGAGATAGAAAATGTTTTTTCTATGGTTTTCTGAGAAGATCAAATTATCAGATTATACAATAAAGATTCGGATTGCAAGAGAAAGAAGTGAGGTAAAGTTTAAAGGCCAGAGAAGGTCCTTGTGGCGGCTTCCCTTCACGGTACCTTGGTCTCTACTTTAATTCCCAGAACCTGTACAACAATAAAAGTAATGGTCCAGTTTAATACACAAACAGAAAAGGTTATCATTATAATAAACAATGATCACAAACATTAGGCTTTTTTCACAGGTACAGTCTGTACTGGTAAACTACATCACATGGGAGCACAACCTTTTCAAAAACGCCAGTAAAACGGTACTGGCAATTTTCTGATTGAGAAGTTGTAACATGACCAGTAAATTACCAGATGCTGTGTGTATTTAATGTCATAATATATAATGTTCAAACAGAGAATTGGATTACTGGAGCATGTACATGGTCAGAACACAATGACGTTAGAAGTCTGCTTTAGGCCCAGCACAACATTTTGACGCAGAATGAAATAACTTTGAAACAGCGAAATTGTATTCTGATATAAATACAAAATATGAATCAGCATATGCAGAAAGTTAATGATCCTAGGCAATGGATCAAATAACTGTCATAAAAACGCTGACTTCTGATCCACAATGTACCAGGACATTCAGAGGACTTATTTAGCAAGGTACACATTCCAGCCACGCTTCGATCTCATCACAAACCAAAGAAATTATGTATTTGTTCTGAAATTATCAATGAACAATCATCCGTTACCAGAACACCTAACACAACAGAATTACAAAGGCATAAAAATGTCAATACCCCCATCATTACTCCACCAAATAAACAATGCTATTATTCTTTGAGTAGTGACATATCAAAACATTTCTCCAGTCTCTCGGATTAACAGCCTTGCACAAAACATGTTTCCCTTTTCCATAAATTGAATTTCCTTAAAAACAACCCCATTTGATTTCTTCCAAACCTGGCTATAACCAGAAAAGTTTTATGGCTGTAGTTTTACAACCACAAAAAGAACCACCTCTCTGATCAAATCTCCCTGCCTGGCATAACACGGGCAAACAGTGGAATAGCTTTTGACTTTTCTGATCAATGTCAAGAACGTTATAGCTGAATACAGCCTCACGGGTTTACCTTTGTGTTGAAGTGCTTGGAGATGTTATGCAGAATGTCACAATCAATGCGAGCGAGGAGCTTATCTTCTGGTGCGTGTAATGCTACATATCCATAACATAAAATCAGTGTGCTTTTCATTTTCTCCACATCAACATCATTTTTGTCCTGGAAAACAAGCAGAAAATGGCACATACAAAGAAATGTAATATAAAATACGATATAAAATTGGTAACTGGAGTCACAATATCTTCCTTTGCCTACATTTATTTGTAAAGCAACCTTCAGTATTTTAAATAATGTAATGGACTCGAATCCTTTAAAACTAACATAACACATGTTTAAAGGTACAGTTATTTTCTTCATTTCAAAGTCTTCATTTACTCACCCTCGTTCCAAATCTGTAATGAATTTCTTATGAACACCACGCGGAAAGATATTTGGAAGAATGCTTGTAACCAAACAGTTCTTGGCCACCATTGTAGGAAATTTGCTTTGTTCTGTTCTGATGTAGGACAGCAAACAGTTCTGGGGCACTTTTGACTACCATTGTCATTTTTCCTACTATGACAATCAATGGTGGCCAGACTCTGTTTGGTTAAAAGTATTCTACCAATTATCTCTCTCTGTGTTTACCAGAAAAAGAGCTTTGTATAAATTTGTAACAACTCGATGGTGAGTAAATGATGACAAAAGGTTTCTTTTTGGGTGAACTATCCCTTTTATACACTTTAAGTTACTCCTGACAAAAGCATCTGCCAAAGGATTGTTAATGTATGAGTTGAGCTACAGGAAAGCAAAAATATACATTTTGGATCGGCTCTGTGTGAGCACAACCAAACTCGACCTACTTTGAGAAGAGCAAATATCCCTGAAGCTTTCCTGAAAGCATCTGATCTCCCAAACTCCTGCAGTTTTTCAAGAGTGCCTTCAAGATGGCTGCTGGCGCACAGACCGATTGCCATGGCAACACCCTGTAAAACCAATTACTGTCTGTTACTACCACGATGCCATCATTGTAAATTAGAGGTTTTCAAATGACTTCTGAAGGTTCTCATTTCCAAACAGTACGCAACATTAAAATACCAGTCTACAATTAAATCGAACATTAAAGATCCAAGTAAAAATACATGTTTTTTTAACACTTTTACTTTTTCATTGTCAGTTAGAAAGTTTTTAGGGGTGGATTCTTGTTATAAAGACCTTACTTATAGTTAAACAATTGTTAAGACAGCTACCAATAAGTCAACTATGCATTTATTTAAAACACATGTTAAAAGCTTATCGTAAGACAACGTACCGTTCTTTCAACCGCATCATTGTGCCGAGCGCTGATCAGGATTTCTTGTAGCTGTTTCCTGACCAACTCTTTATTACAGCACTGCTGAAGAATCACGCCAACACACCTATACAAAAAACTCTAAACACAAGAGGTTCACAGGATGAACCTGATTCTCAACTGTCGACTCCAAAGATTTAAAGGTCCAGTGATAAAATTTAGCGTCATCTAGCGGTGAGCTTTGAATGGCAACCAACAGATCACTCCGCCCCTAGAAGCATTACGGTGCCTGGCACAGGACTAAGATGTCACGTTTTCGCTTCTTTGCCGAAGGAGATTACGTATTTACGAAACGTGCTCTGTAGAGCAGTTTGTCCATTTAGGGCTACTGTAGAAACAACATGGCGAATTCCATGTAAGGGGACCCGCGGTGTATGTAGCCAGAAATACCTCATTCTAAGGCCATAAAAACATAACGCTTCGTTGTGTATGGTCTTTATACACCTCTGAAGACATAGTTACGAACATTATATTGCATTTATAGATTCTCCAAAAAATGACACACTGGACTTTTAAAAATGCTGTTATAAATACCAACCCACTTATATAAATAATAACAAATAATATTGTAAAGATAACACTTATAACATAAAGAGAGGAAAACGAAGGGACACAATCAGATGTTCAAACGGACCTTCTCGTCCAGTGAGTTGTTATAAGTCGGGAGGTATCGTGTGGTCTCCACTGCGAGCTGATTGGGCCACCTGCTGTCATCAATGACTTCCACAGTTTTAGACAGGAGCTTCATCACAATCACAAAGCAACGGCTGGTTAATCACCGTTAACAACATTGATAACACATCTTGCCTCGTCCTAATTTCTAATGGTGAAAATGTCACAGTCACTTCATTCTTAAAGACTCCTTGACCAAATCGTGATCTCTTCCCTCCAAATCAAAGCTGCACGCACACACACATGCATACTGACCTGAAGTAAACTCTCCTCCCATTTCTTTTGGTCCAATGATTCTTTTGTGGACTCTGTTAAGAAAAGGAAAGTACACAAGACTCATTCAGAACCAATTTTATCCACCACACACTTGAAAACAGCAAGCAAAGGTAATGAGATATCCAATATAACCGTTTAAAACTACACCGTGTAACTAAATTGGAAAAGTTTAGAATACAAAACGAGATTTCAAAGACTAGAATATGATTTTGGCTGCAATTTGGAAACATCTGGTAGACTTGAGAAATCTCCAAAGAAAGGTGGTTGTGGTTTCAGAGAAAACTTGAGCTTATCTGAAACCTTAACCTGGCAGATAAATGAAGAACTACTAAACTTCTAAACTAGAAACAAGAACTGCTGAAGAGATGCTCACAGGAAAAACTTTAAGTCCTTAAAGTTTATTACAATAGAACTCAGTTCAGACAACATCTTCGTTGGGCTCTTTATGAATGAATAAATTATGAATGATAAATCTGAACATGAACAGATAACCGAATAGATTGTTTTAAAATAAAGTTTTTTCAAAATTAATAGAAATGAAACTATACACTGTTGAGAACATTGTAACAGACCTTCAAGGTAATTGATCAGCTTTGGAATCTGGTCTTCCCACAGCGCTTCGGCTTGCGGGTGAATGTTAGGACTGATTGCATTAAGCAGACTCAGGGAGGGAGCGCCGTGCCCACGACATCGAAACGGGAATGCGGCGTTAACCTGAGGAACACGCCACAATCGTTACAAAAAATCTACAGTATGTGCAGAAGTCTCAGGCCATCACCAACTTTGTTGTTTTGGCATAAAGACATCCATTATTTTCTCTTCTGTATTAAGATACAAAACAGAAAATACAGGAAATACATGGTGTCTGAATAAACCTAAATGTATTTAGACAACGTGAATTCGCTATTTACCATTTATTGGCTACAGTTTAGAAAATGGTAACAAATTATGACGAAGTTAAACTGTGTCAGAACAAATTCATCTTGATAATGTCAGATAGTTGTCAACTGTCAGCTGTTAAATTAAGGTAAACAATTAGATAATACCAATTTAGGGCAAGTTATTACCAAGCGATGCTTCATTTTGTTCAGTCTGTGCTGTAAAAAGGTCGCAATAGCAATTAAAGCAAAAACACTTGAAAAAGTTGTATTTTTTATCAATTTTACTGTTAGTCCACTGCATGAAGAATTTTGGGGTATAACACAGTTTACTTTATTATTGATCTATCCTCACTCACATAAATGAACTACAGTGTCCTGACCTGCACCCACTAGTAAAAAATATAAAAATATATATCTGGTGTATGAATCATTAAGTGAGTTTGCTTGTATGTACACAACTTAAAAATATCAGAAAAATCAGAACAAAATGATTTATGGAGGCAAAAGTCAATATTAAGTTTGATCTTAGTACTAAGCGCATCTTGAACTCTTTTATAGTGAGACTTTCCAAAATTCATAAGATTAGAATCAGAAGTGTATCATGCCAGTTTATCCTATAAAAGCTGTTTTTTTACAGTTTTGCTGTATTCTGGTTGTAATCTAATAAAGAGACTAGGGATGCACCGATACCGATGCCCGATACTAAGCTCATGTACTCGTACTCGTAAAAATGCACCGATACCAAAGACCGATACCTCATGTGACATAACTGACAGAAATGTGTTGTGAAATTTGCTTTGAAAGTCTGTGAAAAGCACATGAAATCGTTTTTTTTAATAATGTGTTTAAGGTGGAGATGTTTATAATTAAGACTTGAATCTAATTTAATTTGGTCTCACTGTGTGGTATAAAGGTACAGGCATCGGTATCGGCGAGTACCATAAAAAAAATATCGGTACTCGTATTTGGTCTTTAAAAAGGGTATCGGTGCATCCCTGAAAGAGTCTGAGAAATAATTACATACAGTAGGGCCAGTAAACCATTTCTAAAACGCCATTGCCTAAATCTAATGGTGGCCTAAGACTTCCTGTAGTATATTATATAAATAAAAAAATTCCAATCTATTAGATGGTTATTTGCACACAGTGTCTATAAGAAAACACAGGCACTTCCAAATGAACTTTGTTAGCTGGGAATCAATTCAATGTTTAGCCGTATCATGTGTTAAACCACTGCGAACTAATATTAAAAAACATGTTTACAGTTTCCCTTATTCAGTGCAACTCACTTTAAATTCAACTCTTACCATGAGTCTTATCATCAGAATATACTGTGATGGAAGGCTGGACCCTGCAGAGAGAGACAAATAGAGGGCAGAGCAGGGTAACCCATTAGTACAGCACATGATCCAAAAGCATTACAATTAAGGAATAAATAATCACTGAGCCCGGGACTTATTTGTCCTACTGGAGTTCAATTTAATCATTGTCAGCGTAAGAAACAATTACCCTCTGCCCCGCAAACTTAATTCAGTTGATAAATACCACTTTTCATTTGACTAATTAGAACCAGATACTGGCTGAGCAAACAACCCGCAATGAAAACAAAACGTCTGTGAGTGAAATTGAGTTTCGAGCCAACGCTGGAAAAAACGTTTAATGGTGGCTGCTAGCTTTGCCGCAGTGCCGAGGAGACAAGACGACGTGATTCAAGGGTCTCGGGGTCAGACGGTGGAAACGCTCATCTACAATGACGGAGAATATGTGACTGGACTCGTCAATGACATCATGATCATCCCTCTGTGTGTGTGTGTGTGTGTCCACACCTTGTGCGTTGAAGTCAATGATGAAGCTGGGTTCCTGTCCTGCTCGTTTTTTGTTGGCCAGCAGGATTAAACTCTTGCAAAGGGGGGTTGTGGCGTTGGCATACTGGTTTGGGGTGAGGTAGCAAAGCAGCATCGGCCACAGAACCTACACAAAGGAATACAAACTCAACGCTTGTGAAAGCACAAAGAGTACAAACGGCAAATCAAAGAGATGCGAGAGATCAGAAAGCATTGAGAAAATGGTGTATATAGTGTATGAACCTCATAGCGCTTTCTTTGGAGACGATACAGTATAAGGGAGAGTGGGGTAAGATGTGTCAGATCTTTAATCTTTGAAATGTGCACAATTTTTTAATTCAATCTACTGTAGATTTGAAGCAAAACGACAAACAACAGGCAATTTACTACTCAAATAAACCAACATCACCAAAACATTGAAAAGCAAGACCACACGAAAAAATCTAAAAATAACTTTGTCTAGATGTAACCCTCTTTTGACACTTTCCTGGTTGTTATTCAAATGTTTGGAGGAGAACGGAGACCGTCTCATCGGCACATAAATTGTCTTCCTCTGTCTGTCTGAGGAAAGATCCATGTCAACTGCCTGCTGTTGATGTTGGGAAGCCCAGAGGAAAGAAAGATCTAATGTCTCTCTAGACACTCTCTCTTACAAGCTGGGGCAGAGATGGGACTGCAGACTTTGGCTGTGAAGATGGTGTATTGTGTTATATGACACTAAAGCCCATCTCTGGCAGTATAACAGATTTTGCTCTAAAGTTAAGAACCCTTGTAGTGGTGGCAAAGCTGTGACAAGCCTGAGTGACATGTCCAGCATGGAGAATTGTGAAAGGATCAAAAACTGTATTTTTATGGTTGCTTTGTGTTCTGCAGAACAAAGTAAGTTTAACAGGTTTAAAATGGCAAGACAGTGAATAAATGATGAAATAACTTTTTTGGGGGGTGGATTGTCCCTTCAAATCATCCGGATACAGTCAGATCTACTGAATGTGATTTGTTGCTTTGTATGGATCCTCACAAGCATCAAGCCCAACAGACGTCGTTTTTTCACATCTCCATTTTGTGTTGCTTCATAAACGTCTATATTTGGAAAGACTGTCTTGCATAAAAGGTTTATATTGCACGTGAAAATGTTTCTGCCGACTCCACTAAGCTATGTGCAACAAAAAATGATGAAATAAATAGGTGTTGCATTCGAGTGCGAGATGAAACATCGCCTTCCTTAATGTAGTAGAAGCTCTCTGTACTGCATCAACAATGACAGCTGAGATATAATGTGACAGCTGGACATTTATCAAGTTCACTTTTTGAAATATGAAACAGACAAATGACATACAATATCAGTCAATCATAACGTTGCCCTAAATCTGCCATAAGAATTCCATTGGGAACAAGAAAAAACCAGAACAAATTGGCTTGTTTCAAAGGAACTTCTTGGCTGTCAGAGGGCGTATCTGTGTGTGCTGTGTGTTCTCACGTTCCCCACTGTAGTAGTGAAAAGATGCAGTGTGTTGTCGCACATGCTCCGCAGATCCTCATTGGTCACATCCTCTGGATCTGGACCACGCTACATATAACTCATTATGTTTAACTATAGCTAAAAACTGAGGTCTGATCTGAGATATAAATGTTTATATGGACTATAAACTAAATTATAACTCATTTATGTGGATACTAATGTACAGTATTATACGATTAATTCAGTATTGCAGTGCATTAAAGGTTTTATGAGTTATTTTATTAAATTAAATATAAGGCTGTCAAGCGATTAATTGCAATTAATCACATCCAGAATAAAAGTGTGTGTTTACATAATAAATGTCTGTGCACTGCGCATGTTAATTTTGTATTTATAAACACATACACATACAGGTATGCATATTTAGGAAATATTTACATGTAGTTATTTATATTTACCGATAATTTAAATTATACATACATTTTTATATTTTTTTCTAAAAATATATGCGTGGACTGTATGTATTGTGTATGTTTTTATAAATACACAATTAATATGCACAGTACACAGACAAATATTATGTAAACACAAACTTTTATTCTGGATTTGACAGCCACGCTAAAATATCCCATAACTGCAGCTACCCTAAATGTGAGTTTTTTTATTTTGCAGTGAGAAAATGAAACATGTTCATTGGTTGCAGATGTTCATACATTGTAAGTGTCTGGTAGAGCACAGTGCTGGACGATGAACCGAACAAGCAGGTCTCCTCCATCCAGCTCCAGATATCCATGATGAGCCATGGCACTGATCACCTGAACCACTCTCTTCTTCACCTGCACAGGTAAGAACAAGCATTACCTTTCTTCTCTAAACACTAGAACACCTGCAAATTGATCCTCCACCAAATGAGTGACAGATTTATATGCCAATCATATTAAAGGGATAGTTCACCCAAAAATGAATATTCTGTCATCATTTATTTACCCTCTTGTCATTTCAAACCAGTATGAGTTACTTTCTCCTGTAGAACACAAAAGAAGATATTTTGAAGAATGTTGGTAACAGAACAACAGCGGTACCCATTTACTTGCTTATAATAGAAGTGAATCGGTACTGCAGTTGTTCGGTTACCAACATTCTTCAAAATATCTTCCTTTGTGTTTTGGATGTAATTCATACAGACTTGAAATGACAAGAGGGTGAGAAAGAATGGCAGAATTTTCATTTTTGGGTGAACTATCCCTTTAAGAGTCCACATAAAAAAGACTATAGAGAATTATTTAGTTATGGAATAAAAAGTGACATTAACTTTGTACAAAATGTATTTTGTTCCATTGAACCACACTAGAAGATCTCTGGAATTTTCTTAGATGGTACTGGATAACATGGCTCATTGGGTTTCGCACTGACTTCATCTCAGTCCATGCCAGCTTGAGTGCATCTCGCCATTAAAGCAATAGTGAGACATTTAACTTTTCACACAAATTATAAAACTGATAATATAATATGCAATGAACAATTTCTTAAATAAAATCTAGAAAAATACAAAGTATCTGAACGTTTGGACTCACTACAGGAAAACACATCACTGTACCTTATTGCTGTGGTCAGCCAGAGGTTGTCTAAGGCTAGCAAGAATCAGAAGCTTCTTGGTTTCCATAGTGGAGGCTTAAAGAGACGGAGCACAGCCATAAACCTTCAGGTCTTCACATGAGCAAGTCAGCAAAACATTGAAATCTGTGCATAAATAAGCCTGACAATCTGGATAAGAGTGTCCTGTTCACTGAGGAAGCAATAAAGCACTCGATTACAGGTCTAAAACTCACTGGATGAGTTGATGAGGTGCCTGAGCACAGCCAGAGAGCCCATTCTGTTCCTCTCATTACTGTTCTCCAGCCTCTGGAGAACAAACACCATCAGACGGTCTGGGAACGTGTTTGCTTTGGGCAAAATTAGCCAAACATAAAAGAGAAAATTAGCGCAATTCATCACGTTCACCTTCCATTACTGTCATAGACTTTGACGATGTTCTGTGCCAGCTTATAAACCACCGAAACGTATGTGTATACGTTAAGCAATGGTGTCTGGTTTTAATGTCTGGTAAATGATCCAATATAGTAATAACCCATAGAAACTCTTCATTGGGTTATGCACTGCTACATTACTTAAACCGGGGGTCCTTGATGGATAGAAAGGATTTAAAAAAAGCATTACACGGTCCTCTTTATAGCCCAAAATAACAAATGCAGTCCAATAATAATGCATTTACATGCTTTGTTAAGAAGCTTAAATAACCATTATGGACATACAGAGTCATTTATTAATATATTACATTATTTGGTTGCGCCGCACACCACCTGAAAAGTGAAGCCAAAGCAATTTGATTGCCCCCTGGTGGCTGGCTTGGTTTTAGTTAGTTATAAGATGTTATAAATAGGGGCGTTGTAACATTATTTCTTTGTTTACGATTGTGTCATCTGGGAATATGGGCGTAGCCTTGATACCGCGACTCCACCTCACGCTCACTACCGCGCAGACTATAGGCTTATAGGCTATAGACAACTTTTAATGGTTTTTCGAATCGCTCTCGCGGGACTTTAATATCATCAGCCTGTCGGATCTTGCGGCGCCGCATCAAATCGAACAAACCTGAAGGCTCCAAATTAAGTCATTGCCATAGTATATCAGCGGAGATATCTCGGACATCTTTTATACGGTCTTATATTGGTTAATATGAACTCACAACATATTTTTACAGATGTTTATGTTAAAGTTTACGGAAAGTTTAATTTTACATATGTATTAGTAAACATTGAATTAATGTTACTTAAACAAACAAAACTTTATTGTAAAGTGTTACTCTTTATTTTTACTTATTTATAATAAATTTACATTTTACTTAATGCATTTAAATAGCTGAACTTAACTTTGGTTAAACTTGCTTTTATTTTGTGTTTTTGTTTAACACAAAAATAGTTGAGAACAATTTATAATGGGCAAACACTCAATACTGACATGGACCCCCAGGAGACCCCCATTGTAGACCCCTGGCCTAGACACTTAGCTGTAACCGTTACTAAAACAGCTGAAAACCCCAGTGAATAAAAGCAAAACAACACACTGAACGTATGCTCGCGCAACCAAATATTTTCACAGTTGAACAACACATTGTTTAAAATGTCCTGATTGACAACATTCCTCATATCCCCTTGAAACACATTTAAATAAGTGGAGAAAGATCCAGCTGGTCTGCGTCACCTCAAAACAGCACCAAACACATGACTGTCCCATTTTATCTCACTGATTGGAGGGAGACTGCTGGTGTGACACTTTAACCTAATCTCAGCTGAGACACCATCAGCACATGATCAGGATATATTGCTACATCGGTCAGCTGACTGGAAATACAACCTTCTGCCCGGTTTATGGCAAAGAAGTATTGCAGCTGTCAATAGCTCAAAAATTATAACCTCCACATGGCTAAAAAAAAACAATGTTTCTGTTCGACTGTGTAAATCCACTGTAACAATACAATGTTTAAACTCAAATGCAATAAAATACAGCGTAAAGGGGACCCACCAAGGATACTAAAGCATCGCAGGACCTCATTGTGATTTTTCACAGTTGGAGGGTTGCTGAAGTCCACAGGTGAACATATCTGAAGGAAAAAAACAGAGGATTTAATGAATTCAAACACAAATGTAAATCGGCAAAAACAGTGAGACCTTGAGACAACATTTTTACCAATAAAAAACAAACAACTTGGTATTCAAATAAATCACAGCTTTCAAAAGTGCTGCGTTTCTTTTAGCGACTGGCGGTTGTCCAAAACAACATTGGCTATAACAAGCATAAGGAACAACAAATTGGAATTTAATAACTGGGTTAAACGCGGCATTACAGAGTATTAAAAAAACACAGAAGCTGTACAGCTTGAAGTCAATTAAAAAAACATCTGTTCTAACCCGATTTAAAATATCGACCTAATTAAATTGAAACAAATTCCAAAACAACTTCCATGAAAACAGACATTTTGGGATTTCCTGTTAAGACCATTAAATGGCTCTGGGCTGATCGCTGAGTGAGTTTGTGGTTAGACAACTTCAAACCTGATCTACTGTAATGAAAACAGGGTAAAAAAGAAGTTGTGAAAGAAACGTGGAAGTCCATCAAAACAACCTGTCATGACTCATGAGTAGAAAGTTAAAAAAGAGAGAATGTATGAAAGACAGACAGACCTGCTGGTGCAGAGCGAGTAAAAGACTATCAGTCTGAGTCTCCAACACTCTGCTCCCCATATTCACAGAGGCCTCCAGAATCTGACATAGACTCTAAAGAAACAAACACAAGACAATCATGATTTTTTTCTTTTTGCTTATTTAAATCTAGAAGTAAACTTTTCAATTGTTATCCCTATAACATAATTTGTATGGAATAGATTTTGAGCCCTAAAAATTTAAAGTCATAGTTCACAGGTTTGAAATGACAAAAGGGTGAGTGAATGATGACTATAACTTTAAAGTTTTTAATGGAACAGTGAGGACCATTGTACCTTGCTAATGATGTAGTGTTCTGCATTCTTTTTGTAGAGACCAAGTATAGTAGGAAGGAGTTTGGGAAGCTGTTCTTCCAGTTTATCGTGAGCCATCAGGTGACTCATTGACCCAACGGCCTCTGCCACAGTAAGACGCAGCTGCAATACAGCACACATGAGAACAGTCACACCACAAACACATGCAAATCACTTCCTAACACAGGAACTCACAATCCAACACAGAGGTCCTCAAGTGGCTTTGCTCCAAGACCCAAATTACATTTTCACCAAAACACAATAGAGGTGCATGACATTCGATATCAATAAAGATTCATTAACTCAATGCAACTAACTATATAAAATGCATGTTTGCATGTTGTCTGCCTTTTTTAAATCTCAATTAGTCTATTTATTTTGCTTTCTTAAAAGACAAGTTATCCCAAGAAGGAAAATGATCTCAACATTTACCCACCCTAAACCAGTGTGGCTTTCAATCTTCTAAAGGACACAGAAGAAGATATTTTGAAAAAACGTTGGCAAGCAAACAACATTGGCCCTTACTGACTTCCATTGAATGGACACAACACCACAAGGACATTTCGTAAAATATTTTATTTTTTGTGCCACAGACAAAAGAGTCGCATCCCGGTTTGAACGTCTTGAGTTTAAATATATGATACTAAAGATTTTTTCTTTTTAGGTGACTATCCCTTTAAATATGCATGACTATATTTAACCCTGGACCACAAAACCAGCCATAAGTAACACAGGAATTTTTTGGGCAATAGCTAAGTGGGCCCAAATTATCGATTCTTTTATGCCAAATCTTTTTAGGATACCAAGTAAAGATGGAGATGTTCCATGGAGATATTTTGTCAATCTCCTACCGTAAATATACCAAAACTTTATTTTTGTGAGTAATATGCTATGCTAAGGACTTCATTTGGACAACTTTAAATTACATTTTCTGAGTATTTAGATTTTTTGCACCCTCAGATTCCATATAAATCTCAATTTAAAAAAATGTACCCATAAAACTGGTTTTGTTGTCACTTATAGTTAGTTGCATTGTTCAATTTGCATTAAGCATTATTTTATCCCCTGTTATGTGCAAAATAATGCACAAACTTTTTATCATTTTTTATGTTCCAAACAGAAAGAAAACTAAAATGAACTCAGCAGGAACATGTTTATGTCTTCTGCTGAAATAACAGACTCTCTTTAGACTCAAAGTGAGTTAGCTGTAATTGGATGTGTGCTCTGTCTCATTGAGTGTACCTTGGGCTCTCGGCTCTGAATCCAGCTGGTGAACAGGATGTCATAGGCTGAGTAGATCTCACTGGAGAAGGTATCTTTACGTACAGTAGGGTCAGGAGCCTTGTCCAAATTGGCCAGATACTCTAGAATGCTCTCGCTGAAGCGGCAGAGCGCTAAGAAAGAACATTATTGTTGGTACCATTTTATGTCAACCTCATTCGAAACACAACATATCATTCCACTAAAAACAACAAGAAAACTAATAAAGTCACTTTACCAGAAGAAAAAACCCATTTCATGTTGTCCTGTTTGGCCATACCCAGCATGGGCAACATGGTCCCCATAATAGCATTGAGAAAAGGCACCATGCCATACACTGTGAACAGAAACAGGCTGTCAAACAGTCGGAAACCGTAAACAAAAGGTACAGAGTTTAATCTGTGTGTTTTCAGGATGACAGCAAAAAAATAAGTCATATATTTGTTTTATATTTACAAATAACAAAATGGTCTTTACTGTAAGAAAACACAAGAATAATACACAAGGTACACAAGGTTCTTTTAAATGAGGAAGTGAATCAACGATGATCAACTGACAAACGGACAAAGCATGACCGAGCATCATCTACGGCATCTGAGGTTAAAGCTTCAAACATCTCATTTAAACTGTGTGTTTTTAGTGTAGGGTTGTGAGTCTTTGTAAATGGAATCAGGAGTTTTGAATGAAGAAAATAAAGTTAGACACGCACCGTTCGAGTCGGACAGATTGGCTAGTGTTTTGACCACAAAGAAGTGCGGCAAAACTCCTGGCTGGAACTTGCTGAGAATCTCCTCCATAATGTCATTGATATATTTGTTGCCCACGGCAACCAAAATATTACTGGCTGCTTGCTGCCATTCTGGGACAACGTCCTGTGCAGATGAAAATATTTAAACGTATAAAAAAAGTTATCTTACATAATAAATAGGAATAGGATAATACAAATCTTTCTAACAGAAATATTTTGCCAGTTTAAAAGTAACCAGCCACATTACTAATATTTTTACCATAAGGCATAAAAGGATAATTTTCACAATAGTGAATCAGCTGTCTCAGTAAAGATCACCTTTGACTTTGTCATCTCATCTGATGCCAGCTGTATGACATTCTTGATTTTCGGGTAACTGATGTCATCAATCCTGCTCTTCACCACCATCTCAATGGTTTGCAAGACCACCACTCTATGCCCGACCACCAGCTACACGGGACAAACACAAAGATCTTATTCTCACAATTTTAAAGAAATCTTGTCCAAGTTGAGGACATCAAATGCTTACGTTTTCAAAGCATAAAAACAGATACAAGATTATCAAACACAGGACACAGTGACTGGCCTAATAAGCACTTAATAATGCAAGTGACAGTTCCATTATCTAATGTGAAACTCTTACACTGGCCCCCGGCCCTCAGCACTGGCTCATATAGTTTTTACAATATTACAAAGCAATTAACTTTAAAAAAGACAAGCCAAATCAGAGCCCAAAATGCCATACATTATAATATTCATCGTACCCCTAGGGTTTGTAACGTACAGTATATACTCGGTGAATTATGTAACCATATTATGAACTAAACTATTAAAGAATGCCATCGTGGTGATTAAAGTCATGTCTGTGAGCAGCGGGTTCCTCTGTAATACTATTTACAAATCAATAAAACAAAGAAACAGACTTTTGGCACTGATTCTTATCTTTCTATCTTGATTCCTATTTTGGCTCATTTTGTGGTAAACTCTTTTAAAATGGATCCCGACCTTAAAGGTTCTATTAGAGGGAAAACCACCTTACAAACAGAAGAATCAAATGTACATAAAATTAAAACAGGCATGAGACCGATATATGTGATGCACTTAATTCCAAACATATGTCGTATTATTGGTTGAATGTGTTTGAGGATATTAATGGAAATTAAAGTTCCTACAGAGAGTGATACTAGAGTTGCCTTCTGTCAGAAGGTCAAATGACCAACGTGCAATAGTTCAAGTGTCCTTCAATGTCGCCTTGTTACAAACACAAGTATAAACTCACAACCCATTGACGTGTATAAGACAAGCTAGTGTAAAACAGTACTTATAATTTCGCACAACCACTACTATTTGCAATATACCAAATGACCTAACAGGAACCCTGTCAAACTTTAGATCAACATATTATATGTTGACTGACCTACATCAGACACTTTATCAAGCTATACAACAAGTCTATTAAAGAGTGATAGACCACAATGTTAGTAGGCCTAAGTGTGAAATGTGAAGATACAGTCTTTGAATTGAGAGATAAATCCAGTATGCTTTTATTTACAGGTTAAAAAGTCTTTCAGCCAGGATTAAATACATGATGTAGTAAAAGCTACAGTATGACACAAAACTCCAGCTCACCTATGTACCATTTAACACCGTGTACAGTGTCAGAGACTATTTGAACTTGCACGAATGAATTTGCTCAATAAAACAATGTTTAAATACGTTATGTACAGTATGTCCTTGATATTATATTGCGTTACACAGTATTTCAGAAACTGTTTTGAAAACAGTTAAGGCACTAAATACTATGCTACTATATAGTATTGGTAAAGAGGAACTATATTCACAGCAGCGAACAACTACATGTGCCCTATTGGTATAAAGCATGCGACAGTCCGAAATGATCCGGTTCCACAGAAGAGTGAAAACAATAAGTATGGTCTATGAAAACAGCATTACAATCTTCTCATAAGAATGCACAAACAACTGAAACAAACCCACAGAGACGAGGCTCAGTAACAAGCGATTAGCCTAAACCTGAACTCCATTAAATAACTAGGGGTTCTCTGTCATACATCAATGATTTGTCATCAATTATTTGTGTCAAACTGATAATTTTATTGGAAAATGTCCTCAAAACAAGTTCAGATGTTCTAATGTGATTTTTTGGCTGACCTTGGGATGTTTGATCAGGTAGTCCTGGCACATGGACAGGACCTTATCAGGCTGCTGGTTCCCCAGTGTCAAGATCGACTTCCTGACCTGCTCCTGCACCACTGGATCCCTGTCATTGGCGGCATCCAAAAGAGCCAGGGTCACCTCTGATTGGACAAAAACATACACATATAATTTGATGATAACAGGGATGAATTTGTGATATATGGAATGACACGACACACAAAAACTTTCCCACACAACACATGTTTTAATGAAAAACCTGACCCAATGCTTTTAGTGACTCCATATTTTCTTTCTATGGGGGCATTTCAGACACCAAACATTAATTCCCTCACCCACTCAAATGAGTTTAAATGAGTATCTGATCAATTAATCATTGGAATTACTTTAATAAACTTAATCTGAGATTAACACTGCTACATCATGACCAGCAGACTGAGCACATAACATGATGGATGGATATGACTCATTCCTGCTCCCTAACTCACAATACAGAGAGACCACAAGGCTTGAAAAGCTGCAATGCAGAATATCCTAAAACAGAGGTCTGATGATCTGGTCATTTTATAGGCTTTCCTGATTGGATTATTCTTATCAACCAATCTATACATTCTCATTGATGCAAATCTTACCTAAAGAGTTTACATAAGACACTAAAAGTATAAGAAGACCATGATGACTCTGTCCAGTGTGGTTCAAAATGAAAAGCCGTTGCTACCGTTTTAAAATGTGCCCCTCCGGGTCAACAACATACATTAATAAAGCAACAGAATGTACACCATCTATCAATCTACCTATCTCAGCGCGCGGCGGGCCTGTTTTGGTTGGCAGCCAAAAGCCCTACAAGAACGCTGAAAGAGTGTTTCTTTATTCGATTAAAAAATCTGAGATAAAAATCTCAATGTGAAATAGCATATCAGATACTATTGAGTTTCATGTCACATGATCATGTGTACAGGTGTGTATGTGTGGACCAACATTAGATCCCATGATATGGAGCAGACGGAGAGGGAAATGAATTAGACTGTTACTCACGCTCTACATCGGTCTCCTCTATAATGCCCATACCGAGGCCAGCAGCAGATTTAAGAATGCATCTGGATGTCCAGTGTCCCTCGAATCAGCTCACTCTGCAGACACAAACCAACAACATCAATGATGCGTGTCAACATCTAGCGAGCTGCCTAACTAGACAGCAGTTTAAGCGTCGTATTCTGCATCTTCATGGTACCCAAACATGCTGTCCAGTGAGCGGCTCATTTTAAGACACAGCCCACTCGGTTTGGGTAAGGTGGCACGAAAACACAGATCTGTGTAAAACGAGACGCATTATGGGCACTTGAACACGTTTGGTCAACATTGTGGCTCACTTCCACGGTCGATTTTGCACTGTCGATGTCAACTTCCTCAAAGCCCAACGACATAATAAAGTACTGTGACAGCTTTTGCATTACATTCTTCCGATTAGCTACGGGTTTGAAGCGAAAGCTAGTAGTGCAACCCGAATACGAACGTTGATCATGTTTAAACAACGTAAACATTTCAGTATTGATTACGTTATGTCAGGCGTGTATTACCTTTACCCCGTCCGCGTTGCTTGTTCACCCGCAGGCTACACACTCAGATCCCCTTTTCTCAGACGCATAGAGCAGTTATATTGGTATACGGAGACACCGGTGTCCAGTTAGTGGATGTAACCCAGTACGCGACGTTGTGTTGTTTTATTTGTCTGAGGTTGATGGGCTCACTTTCATGGGCGCTACATTGTATCGTAGGTAAACACGCCTAATCACGTGCTGCTGAGGAGCGACTCAGCGGAGTGGGCGGGGCCGCGCGCAGTCCAAACACCAACGAAGAAGACGCTCACTAAATCCAGCTATTTTTAATTATTAATATGCACCATGTCAGGGGAAATTTGATTGTTTCGTTTCATAATGTACTTTAATATTTGAAAACTGTTTAACAAATAAAAATACACTTAAAAAAAAAATATAAAAAACAAATCATATTTTTTTATATACATAACTGACGTGCATTTCAACCGAAGAGATATTGCCAATTGAGCAGTAACTTACTGTATTAGTGGATTTGCTAAAGAATTCCCAATAAAGAATAGTGAAATACTGCAGTACAAAATGCACTAGAGGGAGCTGATGAACTCAACTGGTCATGCCTTTGTAGTTGGAAACCTCAACTTTCAGTGCAAACCTAAAATACTGCAATCCATTACGTATTGCTGTAATTGCTGAATTTTGTATGTTAAAACAATTACATCTAAACCAACTCAGCTAATAATTGTTTGTTTAATTCTGTATGCTTTCTGGTGCTCATATTCAAATGCAATTTGAACAGTGCCTTGACCGTACATGATTTGTGGGACCTGCTGTTCGGGCACTGCTGTATAATTACACAGCCTTTATTTGCACGGCATGCACCATATTTTTTGCTCTTTGTTTCTTGGCATTGTCAGAGAGTGAGTTGAAAGCTTTACTGCAACTGACGAGACACATTAGGGATTTCTAGTTTTACTATAGGCTACAAATCCGCAAGACGCTTTATTATTTTAATTACAAATGCAAAACTGCCGAGACATTTTCTCTTTATTTAATGCGCAGAGAGAATTGGCCGCCATTAAAGTCAATCGGTTTTGCACAGTTGGGACTCCAGGTCTGAGACAGAATTACAGACTCAGTCTAATAAACAGTTTGGGATGGATCGCACACAAAAACCTACTGCTTTTACTGAGAGGCACCTAATGTGTGACAGACACGTGTGCACCACACAGCCAAATAAGCAGATGAAATATTTTCAGTCCTGAAAAATGTGACATTTTAGAATTGCTATAAATAAGTTTTGTAATAAATGTTTGCTTAAACCACACGTTGGAGGAATCTTTTTCAGTCGTCATGTGGAAATGATATTTGGACGGCCCTATAATGCAATCCAAGTATACGCACCATGATTTGCTTTCATGTTGCTCAATAATTCATTAAGCATTTACACACTCAATAAATATGGTGTACACCTGACAATTCGATTCATCTAGGACTTTATCTGTATACCGCGTGCATAAAGTATTTTGAAGTTTGAAATGTATATAAATATATGTATTGTGGGCAGTGTTGGGTGTAACTAGTTACTAAGTAACTAGTTACTGTAATTAAATTACTTTTCCTTTGAAAAAGTAAAGTAATGGATTACTCTTTGTTTTCCTGTAATTTAATTACAGTTACTTCTGATGTAATTAAACTAAATACTTTGTGTAATATCTGTGTGTGCAAACATGGAATTGACATCAAAATTCAAAGTCTAACTTTAAAATCCATGCTTTAATGTATTATTCTCACATTTGTAATAATTTGGTCAGTTAATAATACTACTTTATGTAGTTTTATATTATTTATTTGAATGAATTAAAAGAGCCGTTTCATGTCTATCCTTGAATCACTTAACTAATCAAGGTTGATATAGGATATAGAAAGTAATAAGTAATAAGTAATTAAATACTTTTTGGAGAAAGTAATTTGTAAAGTAATCTAATTACACTATTGAATATGTAACTAGTAACTAGTAATGAATTACTTTTTCAGAGTAACTTACCCAACACTGATTGTGGGTAACAAAAGCCCCTCTCACTGCATAAAGGAGTGTCTGTTATGCACTCAATGCCTTGAAGGGCATGGAAAAAGTCAGAATCCATACAGCTCTTTCATTACCCCCATAATTAATATTTTTCATATTCAGTGAAATGAGAGGTGAAACCCGGTAATAGAAAGGTTAGGCACACGCCAAAGCTCTAAATCTACCATTTACGTTCGGCTTAAAGACAAAGAAATCAGGACCACATGTGGGGGGAAAAAATTCCGAACAGCAGCTGTAAGTCAGGGTGGTGTGGATCAGTACAGACAGGAGTGTAATCTGATCTGAGACCAGATCTGTGACGTGATGTTTGAGAACAGTTCAGGATTGTGTGTTCAATGCAATATGCTGCCAGGGCCATAGACAGGGTCGTGAAAATGGTTTGGTTCAATAAATTTGCTAGGGGGGCTTCTTGTCAAAATGAAGAAAAATGTAGCGTTTAAAGACAAAAAATGATTGTATTTGAAACAAATATTTTGTTTTAATAAGCTAGCCATAACCTTTAAACTCACACTCTAAGTTTAATGAATCCTTTTTAGATACATACATAAAGGGGATCAGATCAGAATAATATGATCTGTGTTCAATTCTGTTTTCAAAAATAAAAAAAATAAAAAAAATATTGACTCCGTAATAATTTCAAATGATGAATTTGTGGACACTTGGTTTGAAAACACCTTTTAATGTTTTTTATACTAGACAGACTTGACATACGTATCGCAGTTATGAAGAATAACTGCCCAGAGGTCTAATATCTAGAGCTCCATTGAACTGTTTTTAAGTCAAATATCTACAGCTGGAGATTACCAATGATGATGTCATTCAGCTGTTATCACGCTTACCAATGGGTGATTGGACGTGGAGTAAATGCCCTTATTAATGGCAGACACGGGATTATAATGTCTGTAGGGTTTTCATTGGTCCTGTCTTTGTGGTTCAGATTGTGTTTTTTCAGTATCCGATGTTGGCTGTGTGTTGAGAGCCCTGTGGCATAAGAAAACTGATATGGCATACCTGTCAAAAATCTGGCAACAAAGGTCCTGGATCAAACAAGACGTCATAAACATGAATTGTAATGCAACTTTTGCAGAGTACGTGTGCATATTTGTCTGCTGGGCATTTTGAACAGATTTTACCCGCCTGTGAACATTTTATAGCGGTTTATGCTCCTGCTTTGCTGTCCAATAGAGTCTCAGCCTTTCAAATTCGGTTCTCATGTTCTTGACATTAATTCAATTCACAAACAGAGGAGAGAGATCTCAAAGATCCCGGCTGGCTGAAAAATTCTGTTCCACAGGCCCGATTTATCACATCAGACCTGCCCCGAACAAGACGCTTTCCAATTGTGTTGTCACCGTCATTCATTTAAAATATATGAATATGGTTGCGTGTAATATATCCCAGTATGAAATTTTCGAGTGGAATTTGGCTCCAGAGGAAAAATGTAATCGTTATAATGAGGTCATCTGATTGACCTGTGGGATGAGTGTATAAATAATTTTTCTGTTGTGTCTCTTTCTGTCTTCTCTTCTTAGTCTGATCCCAAATTTTGCCATTACAGAAATCCTTCCAAATGCTTACAAACCAAATGGAAATTTCTACTGAATTGTGTATTGTAAATTATTTTTTATGATATGTTTGGCTATGTTGTGAATTTCAGAGGTTACAGCTATACAGCAGTAAATAAATACATTTTTGTTTTAAAATAATACAACCAACCAATCAGCTTCAGGGTACATTAAAATGGCAACAGTTAATAAAAACTTATTAGATCCACACCGATAGGTGTCAGTATATTCTGAGCATGGGCACATACAATTGCCATAATCCAAACATAGTCATAAACCAGTGAGACATAAAACCAAATAATTAAAAAATGTGATTCCTATCCGTTGCCGACGGAACGTCTACTTTTCAGATTTAAGGGACAAAATGTAGCGTTAGGATCTTTGCCACTCTCCATATCCATAGCATTTTATTACATGTATTTTACAGCCCTCGTGGCTTTTACTTATTAAGCATGCTGAAATAGCTGTGTGTTTGAACAGCTGTGAACTACAATTTCACTTCTCCTGAGGACACTCAACACTTGCAAAAATATGAGTTCACCCCTCTTCTGTCTTTCGTCCTGGACACTGACACCAGCTTGTAAATCGGTAAATCTCTGTGAATAAAGTTTTATTCTGGGCTTTGAGTGATTGGTCACCTCAGGTTAGTCTTCGCATACCAGTGCTGAGCTCATGTGTGTTTGTGCTTTGGGCCATATATGAAATGAGTGAGATGATACATGATAATGTTTGAATAGTGAATGCTTTAATTGCTCGTTGAATCTCTTTAAAAGACAAATCACACCTGCTGACACATGACAAATAAAAACGGTCAATGACTCATGCTGATGCATTGTGGGACTGTGGTGGCGCTTGCAGAAATTGCCAAAGATTTAAATCGTATCTATTTGTTAATGTACTGTGCCAATTATACATTTGAAATGTGTTTGAACACATATAAACAGGAAAGTCAAGTGAGTTTGAAATATTAAGTGTATTCAATTGGTAATTATGATTAGTTTAGACTGTGTTCACTTCATGGATGTAAAGTACAAATGTATAGCTTACCAGACCTCAAATTTCACCTAGTGCATTGAAGGAACACAAATAAGTGATGGTCCATTTAAGTTAAATAATCAATATATACATTCTTTTCAAATGTATTGTATTTTCAGACTGATTTTGTGAAATAAATTAATAGAATTTAAAGGAAAACACAATTTGGTCCAAAGCGTATAGTAAAGAAGAACAAAAGGAAGAGTATCTTAAAGCCCTTTACTTTACAGACAAGCTCAACTCATGTCCAATAATAAATGAAAGAAAAAAAATAAGAATAAAGCTCTTAAAATAGGCCTATATGAAGTGTTTATGTCACACTTCACATCTGAACTTCTTTTAGCAGTCTTGGGAGGTCCTGAAAATACAGTGAAAAGCAACAACTGTGAAAGACTTTTCATTTTAGTTGTGTCACGTGGCACATACTGATAGTTTAGTCAAAATGTTTATGGGAATAAAAGTCTGAAAGCATGATGAAAGTCATATTGGTGCACATATTCATATTTTTATTTCTCGGTACACAGTGTGGCTAAAAGCGAACAGTCCGAGAAATTTGAGCAAGAGAGAAACATTGTGTCCTTTGTATAAATTTTGGCACTATGAGATACTTTACAACAAAACAGAAGTAGGAATTTATGCTCCATCCGTGCTTGGCTAACATTCAGGACAGAAATCTTGAACGGTTAAAATGCACAAAGGACATGTTCAGATTGCATATAAGGCCCGGGAGAAGCACCCAGGTCCTAAATCTTTCTGGCCTATGAGGTTCATAAAAAACTGTTAAGATATCCTTGTTTCTCTAAATGTCCACATTTAACAGTTCATATTTCCACATTTAACACATAAAAACGATATGGCTATCAATCGAGTATCACATCCCTGTTCAGGATACTGTTTAGTACTATAAAAATACAAATTTTAGTACTGTAAAATGCTAAATACTCTAAGTGTCCTTTCGACATCATTGATGCCTCTCACCAAGACTAACCTAATGCCATCTGTTGGTAGTGATCCACTTGTCAAGCATGTGTTTTGTACTAAGAGGACCAGGGATTCATTTCATGGTGATCTGCTTCCCTCAAGAGAGCCTAGTGATTTACTACGGTGGAGGCCATTAGTCTCCATACAAACAACAATAACAAACATCACGAACACGTGCACACTTAATATTTATCAACCCTCGAGAGCAAACATATGAACCTATTGCTCTGTGTCACTTGTCTCTTATACAGACAAAGAGTGAATGAGACAAAGTGAGAAGCTGAGATAAACGGAGAGAAAGACATCAAGGCAAAGAAAAGGAAAGACGCAGAAGTGCTTTACAGCTAAGGACTCTCACTTTCTGCTTTATGGAGCTCTGGGGGTTTCCTGTTGTGCTGAAGGTCAATACACAGCTGACGCTTGAGAATGAGGGAGGGATAAATCAAGGTATGGTTATGACGGAGGTGAAACAACAGAGAGAACGGCTAATCACGGAAGGGAAGCTGGAGGAGTTGCTGCCATGATCAGAATTTGACAGCTAAAGTGGTTTGGGTGGGTATCCTCTTAAGAAAATGAATTACACAGGAAACATTACAGCACCTGCCCTTACAGTTGTGCTTTCGCATTTTGACTTTGTAACAAAATGTCTCCACTGATTTCTGCATATGAAGCGCACGTGAGAGATCCAAGGTGCCTCAGCCAGCATGGTTGTCTCTTGGCTTCATAAGATATTGCTTTCATATAACAAATCCTTAATAAGAAGTTGACTATGTACATACAAAATTTAGCAAGTTAGCTTGTACATTTTTTACTCTCGAAAGAAAAGAGAGGCAGAAGTATCTATATTGTCAAGAGCAGAGATTGTAAGTGAAGCAGAGGTGGCCAATCGTCAAGTATTTTTACTCTACTCAAGCCCATTCAGTATCTGTACTTTAGTTTTTTCACTTTGAAAAAATAGGAAGCATAATATCATACTTACATTTACATTTAGACATTTAGCAGACGCTTTTATCCAAAGCGACTTACAAAGAGTTTAGGAGCAATAAGCGATATGTCATACAGGAGCCTACTTCTTACTCTACTACATTTCATAAGTACATTTTATGCCATTTTTTACCTTTAATACTTGAGTACATAAAAAATCTAGTGGTTTGAATATGGTCAAATTTGAGTACAATACTGGAGTGAAAGAAAGTACTTGATTTGAAATGTTCTTAAGCGATATATGCTTTATGAAGTTGTGAAGAAATTTTCATCTGCTCTGAGTGCATTTTAAAAGATTATTCCTTCAAATAAAGTAAAAAAATTCACAAACCAACATAGATTCAAGCCATGTAATATTGAGAGGTTTCAGTAACAAAAACAATGGCATGATATTCCTCCCAGAGTGTTTCCTATAAGGGAAAAAATAAGTGAACCTTTCTGAACATCATCACCACACTCAATTTCTTGAATTATACAATATGCTGAATTTTTCGATATGATTAAAATGCATCTTGTCATTGTTAAATCTCACTTCTCAATTGTGTAACACTGATTAAACATGAGTTTCTTTCAGTGGGTGTAAAATCTGTCTTTTCCATCGTGCGAAGCCAAGTCAGATGTTACTATCTACAGCATTCTGGAGTGAAATATGAGCTGGAAATGCGAACTCAGAGCCAGGACGGTTTTCCATGCATCTAAATTATTCAGCATAATACATTCGGAGTGATATTAAACCTTGCTGACACAAAAACCACATACATACAGATGTGGACTCCAAGGTCTATGCATACATGTGCATAGAAAACAGTGCAAATAATCAGACGTCTATTTAATACATAATGACACCACCGTAAACAGAGCATTCTCACAATTACACTTAAACCAAAAAGTTACCCGGAGATTTTCAATGTAATACATTTCAAAAGGCATTTGGAATGCAAACAAACGTATATACTATTTTAATAATGTATTATGTGTGTCCATTGATTGCACGAGGCAAAATTGATTACATAAGACAAAAATCATAGCAGACAAGTCAATCAGCAATAAAGGAGCATATCAGGTTCAGTGAAGGGGAAGAGAGGTTAAACAAACTCCACAAAAACCAACACATTATTATACGCCGCATATCGTTTCAGACACAAGCCATGTGGAACTCGAAAATGATGAATCTGCTATGAAGAGAAGAATGTTCCTCAGACTTACGCTTTTCTGTCTACTAATGTTTCTCTTGGCAAACTTCGGCATGGCCATCTTGTTTTTCACAAGGAGCCTCTGTCCACGCATATGTGGTTGAACTTTATGAGCGCAGTAGACAAAAGTGGCAGAAGCGCATTTTACTGGCTGGAAGACTCTCCATCTACTGTCAGCTTTAGGTTTGGAAAGCGAGTATGAAACGAAACATGTCTGCAGTCACAAACCCGGCGCTAAAGAAGGCCACTTAGCTCATGACTTCTGAGTGAACTTGATGGTTGAAATATATTCCAAACTTCTGTTTTCAACGCTCACCTTGATAAAGGGTGGATTACTGCTGCTGATCTGGTGCAGGAAGTCGGGTCAACAAACCAGACGGATGAAGAAACGATAGTCTTGAGTTCTCACGTCCCAAAGCTCCTTAAAGCAAAGTTCTGACCTGCATTTGTGGACTAGAAACTTAACCAAAAGTGATGCCCCACACTAAGTGCTGGCCTGTAAGAGGAAAAAATACAACTTTCTTTAGCGGTTGAGTTAAATCGCAACCCCTTTTAAAGTAAAACATCTTGCCTCATGTAGAATTAACTAAGCACAGAAACCACTCCTGAGGGCAACATTGAAAAGTTCAGACGTAGATGTATTAAAAAGGAAATTAAAGTAATAAAATGGTGAACTGCATTAGCCGGACGACTAATGGTCTAATCAGCGTGTGAGCGGCTATTGTAGAAAACAGCCCAAAAATGAATCTATAGCATCTATAGCTGGATGAAAACATTCACCGTTAAGTCATAAAGCTTCTCCCTCCATTTAAAGCTAGCCAGCCAGCGCCTGAATATAAAATAGAAACTTCACTTCTGGAAAGAAGCAAAATATTTTTCAAGTTCCAGTGCACAGAGAAGCAGGTTTTGGGGGGTAATTTATTGTATTTCATCAAGCGTGCAGAGGATTTGAGCTGTAAACTGCACTTTCCCTGCATTTATTTTCTATTTTATAGCCATTACAAACACATATCTATGATTTGTAATCTCTGCAGGCTGCCGCGAGGACATTTCAACTGAACTTTTTCATGATGCTCTTGGAAGACAGTTTTAGGGCGAAGGTTAAATCAACACAGCGTCATTTCATTACACTTTGTGGAAAAACTCCAGATTTAGTCGAGTTGAATTCCAGTAAAGAAATTAAAGCTATATAGTTAATCAATGATAGTGTAAAAGATGCTTACAAAAATCTTTATTGATGTTGTTGGAATTACGCCATTTTTTTTGGTGTGACAAAAATGTCACAACAATCGCAGGTGAATTGTGAGAGTTAATCGAAATATTTATTTAAACATAAAACGGTTACGGTACTTTGCATTACTTGTAATAAAAAAATGTACCTATGACAATGGCATTATTTTATGTTTTTATTATTATTTGGTGACAATTTTTTATTCACTTACATCTCTTAAAAAGTAAAAGCCACACATCAGTAAAAGCCAAGGTTGGGGTTTACTAAAATTATTAAAACATTTCAATTAATTGAAATCAAATAAAATATTGGACCTAATATTATTTGATAACTTAAACTAAAGAACATTTTGAAATGTGACCTCAGCAGTAAACTAAAACTGAAGTAAAAATAAACAACTGACAAAAGCACACAACAAAATTGCTCAAAATGAAACAAAATTTTTATCTTAAAATAAAGTCTAACTCGAAATACTGGTGAAGGTCAGATTCAAGTTATTTTCCAATTAAAACTATGTATTTAATTGCAGTTCGAACTGGGAAAGGACGATCCCATTCAGCTTTTGGCTCCGAGTTAATTTTGGGTGTCTATAGGGACCCAACTTTTACATGCTCTCTTTTCCTTTATAACTCTTTAGAAACAGCTCAGAAACCCATGCAGCTCAACAAAACACCCCAAACTGCTTCGCATTTGACACAGGAACTGTCAGCATGACTCCGCACGGTATCATTACAAATTACAAGTGAAAGATCCATAATTCTGGCCCGTCCGTTTATATCCCGTGCTGACGTATTCAGCGCTGATGAAACTCTTTTTAAGAATGTTTTCCTGTGGTGCTGATGAAGTGTTGATACGCACCTCTCTGTCCCGGGCCGCTTTTAGTCATAACTCAGCAGCACAAATTCATCTGAAATGAGGCAGCAATAAGAGGGCAATTCATTTCAGATGGCGATGTGACCGCAGATATTTGTTTTTGGATGCTATCTAGGACATATATTTTGAAAAGGATATGTTGGGCAGATGTCCTGCCAGTCTATGACTGATATATGCTTTGGACTTCCCTTACACTCATTCATATTGGATAATGACAAGCATACGTCCTTACTTCAAACTCTGCCACACACGCATACACAGAAATCATTTTAAATGTAGAATCGACATGATCAAAAGCATTAAAGCGCTCATAAACGAACAGCAAAAGCTTCCTGTCAGTCTCCGGAAAACGTACGTTTGAAAGTTCATACATTTTATTGACAACTGACTGTAAGCTCCGGTGCCAAATTTACTGGGGCTGTTTTGTAAACCATTTGAACATTTTATTGTCTGCATTAAGGCTTTTCATTTTTCCCTGATCTGGCAACCACAGTTAAACTATTCTGCCAAACGCTATAAAGAAAAGACATAACAGAGCCAACGCTTCTGGATAAAGCAGACACAACTAAACATTATACTCAGCGTTGGTTTTTACTCCATAATGGAGCCGTGAGAGTAGCCAGCAAATATTTGTTCTAAAAATCCATCTGCATGTACTCACCCGCACCCAAAATGGATGACTGGTTTTTGGGTCCTAATCTATATTTACAGAACCTCACAGCCAAAAATAATGACCTCATTGGTCCTGCAGCAAAGATGATATACAGTTAGCTACTGCTTTACAAATGACCACGAGCAGCAGGACGGGGCGCGCGAGGCTGACGGAGATGAAACAGGGTTGGAACCGGTCCAAGGTGAAATGAACGACGAAAGGAAATCCTCCAGTTTCCATTTAAGGTTCATTTCCGTTTCAATAGAGGTCTGTGTGTGTGTAGCTGCTACTGAGCAACTGTGGTCCGCATGCAAGTTATTTCACTCCAACACAAACATTATGTTTATTAAACATTTATTTTACTTCATTAGATACTAACAACATATAGTCAAGATTTAAAACTGATTGTTACTCATGTATTTTAGTGAGCTTGAATCATCCTTCATCATTCACCATCAGCAGGCTTTATGAGCTGTAATGAACATACTGTATTTCAAACCACGAACCACATGTTGTAATGAAAACATATGTGACCCTCTGGCCTCTGACATTCCGCCTTGGTCAAACAGGACTCTGTAATGTCACTGTGTAATCACCATTAATAAAAAATAATAGCTGCAAATTGCAAATTTCCTGTCAAGGGAGCGACCCTATTGAGAAGCACTTGTGCCTCTAAATGTGTCATTTTTCTCTTCTGAAGTCTGCGAAATCTCATATGAGAGCTAATTTCATAAACATGCCTAAACCGCATTTAAGAGGTGGCTGATTATACACTGAATGAAAACATTGGTTGGATCCAATATGGACATTTTCTCTGTTCATTTTAACCAACCATGGATTGAAACAATCCTGCATTTTTGAGACAATAGTTTGACATAAAAAAGAAACAGTGTCTGTTAAAAAGCGTACGTTATTTTGATGTTTTGAAAACACTGTTTATATGAGAGCTTGATGACAAACATGTTTCAATTTATTGAATATAAAGTATGCCAAATTTTTCATTTCTTTGTGGACAAATCTTGACTGATTATTTTACATGCACGTAAATATGAAGTGTGTTTATCATTATGGCTATTGTCACTGAATTGCAAAAATAATGCACTCAAAAAAACAAACTAATAACAATGGTTTGTCCAAAACCATTTGGTTGAGTAACAATAAACCAGCAGTGGGTGGATTTGTCCATATTTTACCCAAAAAGTAGTTGAAACAACTCAGTTTAGGTTCCTCAAGCACACCCATATTTCTTTAACTATTTATAGATCGTCCCACCCCAAATTCACACTATTGGTTAACCAAATGTTGCTAGATAGCCCATCACAAACGAGAAATATTACGCAATAGGCCTATATTCAATAATGCATTTCCATATATTGGAACTAAGTGTTTATATTGTTCAATATACATGAAAAGTGTAAATCAATATACTGTAATATTAATAATAATTCAACGTATTTTATATATATTTATTTGCGTAAGGGGCACCACAGTCTTGCTGGTTTTCAGAGAAATGGCTACGAGGGAGTTTTAACAGTCTCTGCATAATAAAGGGGGGAATGTGAAAATATTTCAACATCGAAATAAATTACCTCACCTGTAAAGAGTTTAATATAAAAATAACAAGATTTGTACAAATATGGAAGTGTGACGCTGCACACTAATAATACGCGATCCTCGCTTGATGAGCAGGTGTTTTTGGTCTGGCGGTGGCACCTGGAGAAGATATATGAAGTGTTCCGCAATGAAGAACGAACAAAAAAGAAAAATGCTTTGATTTTAATAAGACGCTAAATAAGCGGTGAGCCATTGTTAGCAGGGCCACAGGTTAGTCCCAGGGCTCCAGTTACGAGGGGCGGAGGTGGATTTTATAAGCTCGGGCCGAAGAGTCGCAGTGGGACTACCTTCACCAGCTGCCCGCTTTACAAGGCAAACTTCAAAGATAAGACCTTGACTTACCCCCCTCCGTCCTTGCCACACCACCAACTACATGCCTTTCCCGAGTTACTCGGTACGAGTAATACAGCATGGCTCGCGGTTCAGTTGTAATGACTTATTCTCAGTGACTCAATCCAGTGTGTGAAAAAATTCCCATTCACTAATGGTGTTTCAGGGAAACCTGTCGCACGTGTGATGATGGAAGGGTTCCACAGGCACACGCTGAAAAAAGACTCAAAATAAACTCTGAGAGAAGTTTAAAAGCATGCTTGCAAGGTCCATAGTAGAATGTTTAGATGGGCTGTCAATTTTCAGCCAAGCAACAAGACCACAAGTCTTGAGTTGGACTATAAGTTAACTGAAGCAGATTGAAGCACAGAATAGCTTTTCATTATTGCTTGGATGTGGGAACATTTACATTTACATTTTTTGCTTAAACCATTAAAATGGTCAAAGGTGCCCCATAAGAACTGTTTGTTTTCCTAAATTCTTCTAAATATTTTCTTTTCTACAGAACAAAGACGTTTTTTCCTTCCTGCATTAATCTGTCGACCAATCAAAACGCTGTGGAAAGAGACTGGATCCAGTGTCGACCAATCACAATGTAATGGGAGGAGACTGGATCTGGATCCAACCTAGCCACCTGGATGTCGCGTTCTGCAGGTAGGAGCTACTGAACATTCTTCCAAATATCTTTCTTTGTGTGCAAACAAACAAAAACATTTCTATCGGTTTGGAACAACTTGAGGATGAGTAAGTGATAACAGAATTTTCATTTTTGGGGTTTGAACTATATACCTTTAGCTTTCCTGTAGCTCAGTGGTAAGAGCATTGCGTGAACAATGCAAGGTTGTGGGTTCGATCCCAGGGGATTGCAAATACCTATGTACAGATGTATGGGATAATGCAATGTAAGTCGCTTTGGATAGAAGCGTCTGCCAAATGTAAATGTAAATGTAATACCTTTAACAAGAATAATTGATTCATACTATGAGAGAATGTTTATTTAGTTATTTAAAAGTTTATTTTCTCTCACAAAAGTGTAGATTTGCTTCAGAAGACAAATACTATCCACACTGATTTATTTGGATTACTCTAATGATGGATGATGGATGTGCTTTTTGGCGTCTCGCCCTTTTAAGGACCATACTTATGAAGACTTATTGCATTTTGATTTGTTTTGTTAAATTTGTGTTTTTTGGGGGCGTACTATTCCTTTAAGAATAAAATGTTTGTAAAAATAATACCATTACACAACACGGTATGGTAGTACATCACAAACAACAATTTTTTACCTCCTGTGAATAAAAGAACGTTTCAAAATTCAAACTAAATATAAGATTAATTTATCACATCTACATTTCAATCCATATCTGTATATCTAGATGTTTTTCTGCCATTTTGAAATAATTACCTCAGTTAAATCTAAAACTACGATTCGTCAGCGAGAGCTCCGGAGGGCACAGAATTCCAGAAGTTTCAAAACGGTTCACTTTTTCCATCTGTCAGCCCCACTGACCTGCTTGCTGTCTGAATTCTTTGGCTTCAGAGGAACGGGACGATTACGGCATGGAATTTCAGTCAAGACTGACTTCATTTCTGCTCCTGAAATAGAGAGGTTGGAGGGTTGGAAGTCAGAAGCAAGGCCACAGAAAGGCAATTACCAGTCAACAGTGGAGAGATGACTTCTGGATGCCAAATTATTCCTCCCATTTCCATTGAGACCTCGAGCTTCTGTGACCTATTCTAAGCATCGCTCCCTTCCAGAGAAACCACCCCAGTCTATACATCTAACCGATGAGGTCACTGTTCATTTACCAGTTAGATCTCAACTGTGACACTTAAAGTGACATGCGCTTTAAAATGAGACGGCTTCTCTCTTTACACTACATGAGCCAGCTGTGGGTCCTGCGCTGTCAGGCGTGGGTGGTGTCCGCTGGCCTGTCCTCAAATGCGGTTAGACGAATGGACGTGCGTCCGGCGGACTGTCTGCGGTCCTGAGAAAAGGATTAGTGATGCATTTTGACAGTCTCCTGACCCACGACACACAAACTTAACTTCACGGTTCATAAGGATAGGGCACTTAACAAAGAGATGATGACGTTTCGCCGCACAGATGTTTTGGAGAACGTAATGACAATCAGATGCAGAGACAAACTGCTGATCTGATGTGATTTATAGACATCCAGTGCCAGCGTGCACCGCGTTGAGGCTTATTTATATGATATATGATGTCGGGCATTTGTGAGATCTTAAGCTTTCATAATTACACTTGTGTGCAGTAGGTTTCTGTAATAGTTAAAAAGCGATAAAGTGCCTTTCTATTTTTTGGCGAAGCGGGACAAGAATGGCAAATTAATATGTCAGTGTGTGCTCGACTGCCACAGAGACTTTCAAACACACTCCAAAGCGTATATGTCATATTGTATTGTCTCCACACAACCATTATGGGGTTCATTATGTGCAACAACCATTATCCATCAGGAGCTTACTTTTAAAGCTCCCCCGACCTTGAGCGCTTCCTGTTTAATCAGCCCGAGAGCCGCTAGCGGCCCGTCTCAACCAGCAACAACAACATTTTGAATGAATAAGAATGATTTATATTATAAATGTTGTATTATATCCTGTGATATGCGATCGTTTTTCAAGTCAAAGGTAAAAAGATCAGGTTAACTTCGACAGACCGAATGGTAAATTCGGTCTGACTTGTATTGAAAGACGAGCGTCTGGCTCTGACCATTTAGATTTCTGACAGAAAGAGTGAAACGGTGTTGAAAGTTGAAAATGTGGACAGTCAATAAATTGAAAGACATGAGCTAATGTGTCACATTGATTCATCTTCAACAGAAGAAATTCAGTGTCAAGATCTTAAAAATGAAGTGAGAGAGAGAGCGCGAGAGAGTGAGACCCCCATTCCTCCCACTAACTCACTGGATCTCACATCCACGGTGGTGGAAGGGCGAGTAGACCCCAGCCACACCCCCTGACTATAAATCCGGGCATAAGGAAACGCTCGGGCTAAAATCACACGTGTGAGAGATCTGGAGCTCACACACTCCTTCACTCCCACACACACACACACACGCGGGGAGCGCTATTACCCTAAATAACAGATGACAGTGGAGAGAAGACTGTTTTTTATGAATGAGTGAGTCAGAAGTGACCCAGTCAGGCATTGCAGGATTGGCTGAGACCGTTGCTGGATTCCTAAAGGACTGTGTTGGCTGTTTGAGTACAGGAGGAGCTTGTCACTTTGTATGTAGACTCAGAAATAAGACCAAAGTGCATCCACGTGCTTATAAAGGTTAGAACATCCAGTTATTCTTTAGTTTGTATAGACTAGATTCAAAAATAATTGGATTCCTGTGCTTGAGGACGAAGAGTCGAGGGGACGCACGGTGCTGAAGAAGGCAAGGATGTCTTTTGCAATGGTGCGACCGACCCCAGGTCACTTTCTGTGCTCTGAGATCAGGATGCTCTCTGAGGATGATGACAACGGTAGCGAAGGCTCTGGGTCCGACGACAAGACCTTCAGCATGGCATCTCACGGCTACAGCACCTTCAAGCTAGGTGCTCGCAACAAAAGGTACGGCTGCAGATCGGTGGCACTCACCACCGAGATCCGTTCCCCCGTTACCGAAGTACGGCCGCGGAACACTGCGAACGCCCGGGAACGAGATCGCACCAACAGCGTTAATACAGCGTTCACCGCTTTGAGGACGCTGATACCAACCGAACCCGCTGACAGGAAACTGTCCAAGATCGAGACGTTGCGGTTGGCGTCCAGCTACATCTCTCACCTCGGGAACGTTCTGCTGGTTGGAGACGAGAGCGGAGACGAGTGCGGAGACGGCCAGCCCTGTCTCAGGAGCTCCGCAGCTTTGTATCATCACCATCACAACCTCCAGAAAAGCACAACACCCAGCCCAGACTCAGAGAACTCTCAGCCCAGACAAATCTGCACCTTCTGCCTCAGTAACCAGAGACGACTGGTGAGTAGACCGCCTAAATGCAGTTGCCAAAAACAGATGAGTGTGTATCATTACTGAACATCTCACGTATTTACGAAATACTTCATTGAAAACAGAGAACTTAAAAAATCATATTTTGTTTCTCTTCAGTCGATAAGTGATGCAACTGCTGCTGTTATTTTGTGACAGGTCAAGGGTTAATGCATTGTCATTTATGTATGCAATTCAGACCTTTCTAGTCATCACATAATGATAATTTGAGACTTAAAAGACTTTTACATTTGACAGAAAAGCCACTGTTTTTGCCAATACATTTTTCATCCTATTGTTGTGTCAAAAAGGAGCCGTTGGGCTCTACATTTACCTATGCTGGGTTGTTTTTGCCCAAAACGCTGGGTTGTTTCGAAACATTATGTCTATTTTTGACTTAAAATAACCCAGCATGTTTTAGATTACAGCATGGTTTTTCATTCAGGCTCTGAAACTTACCCAAACCCTTGACTTCAGTTTAACCACATTAGTCAGAATCTAACATATTCTAATTCAAAGTGTTTTTCCTATTTGATAAAAACAAAGAATTGGATTTAACTCCGTAAGAAACTTCCAGATGATTGTATGTCATCACGTTCTGTGCATTTTTACACAACACTTTGCACAAGTTGCTGTGTCTGCTGCGTGTGCGCAAAGCGCTAAAAACATCTGGTCTATTCCCATGACAACCTGAACGTCTTCCTGTGTAGTTCACGTATGTCCTGAGTTCCACCAAACCCTTCAACACCCTCATCATCATTACAGGGGCGAACCCCGAACAGACCCTTTAAACACCACGGTTTAATAAAAACACTCAGATTTAGACTTTCATCTATTTCATATGCTGTTACAAAAATAATTGGGTCACATTTCATGAGCCGTAGAGACTCATTTATTTCGCAATCAAACTTTTGTCAGCTGTGATCAATTAACAATAGCTGATGATTTTTAAAAGCCTCATCAGCTGAAAGCTCTTAATATTTTTGTTATGAGCTAAACTATGATTCACTTCTCCGTATGATTCACTTCGGTGGTTTTCCTCTAGACAAGGCACTATACAACATTAATACCATTTGGCATTACTCGCCAGTTTCCTAAATTAGTAAACCTTTGCGTGATATCAGTTTGAGAAGACTTATTTAACTATGCAAGAAAAGATGGCTTGGAATTGGAAGTCACATCATAAATATGAATATGCGCAACGCATTCCTCTTTTAATAGCCTGACCGTTTGTTAAATCCCTTAGTGTTTGAATATTAATATAGATTACTGAGAAAACAGGTTTTGTGCTATTTATGTAACGGCGATAAAATATCAACCAGTAAACCGCACACACACAACAATGCCACGCTGACTAAATGGCACATCGCCACACACGCTCTCTAGTTTGCACTGATTAATATCTACCAGGTGGGCCACTCCGATACAATGAGACTTGAAAGAAATGAGGTGGATCTGCACCCAAACATGACGTTATGGCAAGACCCCCATCACCCCAAAGAGATCAGATTCCGTGAAAAGGTCTATTCATGAGAGATTACTGTTTAAGGTTCAGACATCTGAATCAATCTGACCTGTTACTAATGCCGGTCAGAGTTCAACTGCTCATCAGTGTCTTAAGTTGTTTAGAAATCTAATGAGATAATTGTTTTTATGTGTCTGCGAAATAAATGGATGTACAAGATGTATAAAGACCCTTTAACCTGGAATCTAGTCACTCTCTGATCACTGCTTTTTTTGCTTTCAGAACAAAGGCAGAGAAAGAAAAACAGCCTTAAGGAGTTAATGACGAAAGGAGGGAAAGCATTCTCATCGCTTCTTTCTGAACACACGCGACTGACCGAACTGCACATCCGGTGTACGTTTGCTGTATATAAGCGTGATTATAATTTTGCTTAATCCAGTTACGGCAGTATAAACTTCCCGGTGGACTGCATCATTATGGACAGGTGAACGGAATCTGCAGTGAATCTGCTTTTCAATATTTAGAAGCGGTAACCGCATTCATTTCACCATAAACTTATTATTTTTGTGTTTTATAAAGGGCTTAACTTTTCTACAGAAAGGGCCAAAAGAGACATGTTTTGCTATTTTAAAATTACACATCCTCCCTAAATGAAAATAACTTTTTGCAACAGGTAAATTTGTCTTACAGTTTCACGCAGCCTCTGTTTGGTCTATGAAGGACCCTAAAACTGCTTAAACTGGACCTACACAATATGATCTGTCTAACTGACATATAAAACAAGCAATCACAGTTCATTTAGTTTTTAACACATCACAGTTTTGACCATTTGGTTTTGATGTATATATTTTCTGTACACTTTTTCCACTTACTGTACATCTGTGCTATTTTTTCTGAAATTGTAACGGAATAAATATTATTTATTTATGTCAATGAATCATTTAATGTCAATAAAACATTTGTATGTTTAAACAAATGAAATGTTTGTGCGGCTTGAAAAAGCTCCTGTCTGAGGGATTAAATTAAATCAAACAATTAACTGTATGAAAAGGGAGAGGGGGAGAGAGAGAGAGAGAGAAGAGAGAGAGGAGAGAGAGAGAGAGAGAGAGAGAGAGAGAGAGAGAGAGAGACTTAAAGATGAACAGAGTGGGGGTGCAGTAGCAAGTCTGGTGCTGTAAAGTTTAGATGAGATCTGCAGGTACCGTTCTGGCAGACAGCGTCCTTGACTTTACCCCTGACTACAATATCTCTCTCAGACAGACACATACAGTCTGGGACTTGCATACTAGGAAGTCCCTCACCAAAGGAACCCCTTATTTGGTTTGGCTTTATCGAGGGTTGAACCCCTGCTTATAAACAGCTGTTTTAATAATATCTTCCTTTGAAATGAGTGGAGGCTTGGACCCGGAAACAGCATTCCTTACGTTTAACACGGTTGCAGGAAGGCTGGAAAGTCTTATAACGCATTTGTCAACACATGAACACAGACACAACACAGCTTCACCTGCGACATGCACAGACACCTTCTACTAATATTGGCCGGGTCAATATGAAAAAAATGTCCAAACACTACAAATAAAGCAAATGTAAACGAAAACTGATTTGGCATAAAAACAGATGCAGCATTAAAAGCAGTATATTAAAACTGATCCTAAAAACTTTTGCAATAATGAGTGTCTCAAAATGTTTTATTGTTACTATTTTTAAAAATGTTTTATTTAAATTGAGTGATTTTCTGTTATGGTTGGTGATATTATAGCAAGACTTCACAGAGACTTTCAGTATTTTTCTTTCTGTCTTTCTTTTCCTCAGTAAAGTCTCACACTCAGTGGATCCCTCTGTTCAGCTCAGCCGTAATTTGCTCAATATAGAGCCAGTGAACTGTGACCAGTATAGTGCTCTCAGATCATTTAACTCACTCCTTCCCTCTCCATCTGCTTTGGTTATCCAACATCAACAGCGCTTTCTCATCCCTTGTGGCTTAAGATGGCACTGTAGGGACTAGTTACTGTGTCAGCAGAACTGGTCAAATAAAACCAATTTCTGCTTGAAAATTAGTCTAATAGCCTATAGTTTAACTAAGGTTTTGGGATCGGGACTTGAGCACATAAAGAAATTCCCACAGGTGCGGAAAATGAGTGAGTGTTTCAACTCAGTCCAGTGGAGGTCAATCCCACAGTCCACCCCAAACACATGGCGCACACAATTCACAGAAATGATTTGAAATGATTCGATTTATTCCATGCTAAAGATGCACCAATAAAGAAAAGAACTGTAATGTTCATTTTTCCCAACAGAAGGAAAGTATTAAAAACAATGCACTTAAATATAATATACAGCACAGCACCACTTTACCCAATTTGCAGGACCCAAAGATGATCAGAGTGATTTTACTACAAATTCTTAAGAAATGCTCTAGTCAGTCAAAGTCTAAAGGGAACCGTTCTTAATACACTAACCAGCAGCAGCTGCACACTAAAGAAGGAAATGATACTAAACTCCTCATGCCATTACTTTAGTTATGGGCTTGAATTAACTGTAAGTGAACAGCCAGTTAGATTCCAGGAATCCTGTAAGATCTTCATATGTGTCAATCAAAATTCATTTGTAGGCTTTTGAAAGGAGTTATGGGATTTAAAATGAACTTAGTCTGTGGAAATGTTATTTTCCTGTCTTATTTTGTCTGATAGCATACGATCTGTTTTGTCTTTGTGAAAGTGTGCTTGTTTATATCTGAGGCTTCTGGTAAAGCTCTCAGAGGTGCAGCAGGAGTCATGTACATACCATGAGATGGGAAGCAGTAAAGAAACTTTGGAATGACAGGTGTCCAAAGAGCTCTGTTACTCTCTTCTCTGCAACACCCACACGCACGCAAACACACCCACACGCACGCAACACACACACACGCACACACACACACACACCACACACACACACACACCCCTGTGGGAGTTTCTTTTTTGGCAAGCTGACTCTCTGCCAGCAACCTCTGTGTGTCAACATTCCTGGTTAGAAAATGGGATCCTGTCTTTATGTACCAGCTTTTATTTAAAACTTTATGTCATGTGTCGTGGATACACTTAAGGTGCGAAACGATCCTATAGAAGAACCATTTTTGTCTGTACGGTTCCATAAAGAACCCTTTGAACACCCACAGAACCTTTCTGGTTCTGTGGAAATGGATCTTTTAAGGTTCTTCGATTGGCAGAATAACCTTTATTTTTAAGCGTGTACAGATCAAGATCAAACTTTAAATGAGACATGTTTGCATGTTAAATTATCTGAGACAGATGTTAAAACGGCTTTAAACTTTCTGTGATGTAAAATCAGATGGAAGCAAAAGTTTTGGATATTTCAGTTTTTTACCATTTTTGCAACAACACATTTGAAAAGGCATTAATATGCATAAGTTTGGTATGGTGAAAATCCAATTATATATTTATTTTTTCTGGTCTTGTATGGCCCTCTTGACCTGTGACTAATGTCACGGTGTGGATAGTGATGAAGGGGATGGGGCACAGGGTGTTGAAGTTTGCAGCTGCTCCTCTTTTTTCGACATATACTTTAAAGCCCAAACATGTGCTCTCAAGACCCTAGGATGCATCTTAAAAACCTGTCTCCTTCTAAACACTCAACCCAAACCAAGGGTGAGTTACAGCCTTCCTCTTTCTCTCTCTCCATCCTATCCAAATCCTAAACTCATAATGTGAGTAACAAATTTGAATTGTAAAAGACGTCTTGAGGCCAATCTTACAGTTCGCTGCAGGTTCATCACCGAAAAAGAATGAATATAACAAAGATAGAAAGACAAAGATGGAAGAGAGGTGATATATTCCAATTCCAGAATCAAGACTTGGTAGCCTATTCCATTCACCCTAGAGTTTAATGCTGGAAAAAAATCTTCCTTTGCTGTCAATCAAACGCTTTAATAAAAACAAAGTATAACATTGCGGTCTTGCTCACTCTCTCTCTGCCCCTGGGAGAGTGGAAATGCGAGGGGTGCCTGCGGAATTGTGAAAATCCCTCCTTTTATTGCCATCAGCCTGCAATGGAAAATTGGGTTTGTAGAGAAGCCCATCTGTTGGACATTAAGCAGCCACCTGGAGCTTTAGCCAATCATGAAATTAAACGTGAGTATTAAAGAAAAGTGAAAAATCTCCACTTCCAGACATGCAGGTCATCCAGACTTTGCCCAGTTTAATCACATTTCCTACAAGAAGCAAAAGCTTAGTTCACAGGGTGTCACCCACGAGCCCCTCCTGTTTTCATTGGTTTAAAAGGATAAATGAAGGGGGTACATTAATTTTAGTCAAAACATTGTTAGGAATGAGTCGATATAAAAAGCAAAATGCATTTACTTACCTGTGTTGATATCCGCTGAGATAACATCATCATAAATCCATTTCTACTCTTACTAAAATAAGCATACTTCAGGCTCATATTATTAAGTATATTTAAACAAGGTTTTAGTACATTTTTGAGTACTTTATGTAGTAATACTATAGCCTACTTGTAAGGGCATCTCAACTACTTAAATGCGCCCACTTTAAAGTTTACAAATGTGTACTTTTAAGTGTACTTTAAGTGTGACAGTAGTAAACCAAGTTAACTAGGTTACAGCTGTTTTTCTGAGCAGTGCATATTTCTGAGAAAACAACCTAAATTGTGAACTGAAAGTTTCTTCATTTTATTTTTTTTTAGTTTAAGTTTAAGTATACTAATAGTACACATTTAAATAAACACGTTTTAAATAACTTTCTAAAAAATGTATTAAGATGTTTCATTAAATGTTGGGTTATGTCATAGATTAAAACGATTTACAAACAACCCATTAAAACAACCCATAGACTTTGGGGCGGTGGAACCGGAAGTGCTAAAATGCTAACTTGCTTCTCGGGTTTGCATACAAAAATACGTCATCTCTGAGGTATACTTAGGCACTTGACCGGAATAATATAATATAAACTGCCTTAAAACATATTTTACTAGTCAGGAGTTTATTTCATTTGTCCAGTGAACACTCAAAAACATTGTTTTAGACTTTGAAACCTGAAAACTTTAATTTAACAAAATGAGACATAAAATTATGCTTTAATAAAAATATAAGTTCTTATAGTTTAAATTGTGCCTTAAGAGAAAATGATTTTTAGTAGTGCCTAAAGATTCCAGAGAATGAAATGAACTATATAGAAAATACAGATCAAACTCTATAATGAGTAATTTCATAACACTTCACGAAGGAGACTTATTTCTTAACATAGAGTTACGTATTGCCCCCACCCCTACAACCCACCTGCACACACATTACACCCCTCATTTATATTCTAAGAGTTGCTGTTTTAACTCTGACAGGTCTTGAATAAAGTTCTTGTGTGTGGAGGCTCTGTGAATGGAGATGAAATTTAGCCTCCAACAAAATCCAGACCTGTTTCTCTCCCTCTCTTCTCGTCACTGTTTTCCTCTCTCCCATCATCTCTCGCTTGCCTCTCCTCCTCACTCTCTCTCCTTCCTTCCTTCCTCCCTCCCTCTGCACCTCCTACCCATTCAATGTTCCGCCTGGAAAAGCCATCGCAGGATAAAACCCCACTTCCTCCCGCAGAGGCTGCGGCCAGACGTGCAGCGGTCACACATGTTCCGTCTCACTACACAAAGACGGAAACGGTTCTCCATGGCAAACCGACACATACGCACACACAAACGGCTGATCAGTTGTATGTGGTTCAGCGTCTATGGACAAATTGCATCGGGGGCCGCAGGGGGTTCTGGACACAGAACCGGAAGATTTCAGGAGTTTGAAAAGAACCAGACTCGTTGGCGGATTGTCAGCTATCCAGCAGTCATGCATGACAGGACCTCAAATTAGGCTTCAGTAATTCATACAAAGACGGGTTTTGGTTTTAGAGCCCGTGTCTTTAACAAAGCAAAGATGTAATAGGGGCTCTATTAGATTACCAATAAAACCATCAGTTCTGTCACCATCAAGTCTAACTTATAGTGTTTCATGTTTCATCCGAGTCTCATTATTCTGTTTTTCTGGCTGAGAAAAAATCTTTTTGATGTAGAATCTATAGTTGTAGTTCATAAACCGGTCCAACGTGGTCACTCAATGGTCTTGTAAGCAGAGCCAACTGGCTGATCTTTCTGCATAAATTTAAAACATGAACGTTTCCTCAACATGTGCAGTTTTTTTCAGTGTATCAAGCAGAGGGTAAAAGTCATCCAACAGAACCCGAGGGAACCAGCACACATTTATCGAAATATGATTCTTAATATATGATTGGAGCTTAACCTTAAACGTTTTTGATACTTTATAAAGATATGACAAAAAGTCTAACTTAGAATAAATTATTTAGGCCACCTTAGGCTTAGCCCCTTCTGTCTTCTTTAAAAAATAGATGATAACTGGCCTTTCGAACTGATGTGGAAACAGTGATGTATGAACAAAGTGGTCCAAAAAAAGAAAACTCTACGAAAATTCATGAACGCCAAACAAAATAATGTGGACATTTTTTTGCAAATTTAATATGTACCGTTTGGTCCAAATATGTATACATTTGGAACCAATGTGTTCCTTTGGAATATTAATATGTACCTTTTGGGTAATAATATGCACTTTTTTAGGTGCAAATGTGTACTTTTTGAAAGGGTACTGCCCCAGTGACAAAAGCGTACATACTTTGACCATTTTTTCTGAAAAAAAAAACAGTTTCTTGAAGAAGTCTTTTGTATACATGAAGTCAGAGTTTACACAGGGTTACATAAAGGCTTCTAACATTACCGCAAGTATATCAGTTCATTGCGTTCTCTATGGAGATGTTACACTAATACTTTGTCAACCAGAATGTCTTAATTCTGACCAAGATACTGATTTTATCAAATCTGTAAATAACTCTCCAACTTGCACCTTTTTTTTTTCTCTTCTTCACAATTTTTATTTTATTTCTATTACTTGTACTTTGTTACGCAATAATCCACATACAAAGTACTATGTAATATGTGTGCTGTAATCAATGCAAAGAAAAATGATTAGTCTAATTAAGACTAATAATGGAGTATAAAATAGATCAGACAACCACAAACCCGAAAAAAAGACTTGGTATGAAAAACTTCGTGAGTTGTGGCTGTGAAGGATTCTGAAGGATTTAATATAGATTTCCACAATTGTTGAAATGGCATAATAGGTAATGGCAAATAGGTTCATTCAACCCAACTGTTGCGTTTGTCCATTTTTGACCAAACGCTGGGTTGCAAAAACCCTTTTTTTAGAGTGTATGCTGTATTTTACCAATTGGGTACTAAGACATTTGCCAATGGTGTTCAGTGAAGAACTTTTATAGGTCTCAAGTTGCAGCACAGTTAGTTGTTGGTATTGTTCAGTTTGAACAACTAAAAACGATTCACATTTTGGTCTATAAAGTAATGCTATTCCGGGTAAAGCTTTATATAAATACCCGTGCACAGACGCATATATACACAAACACACGACATTAGAGCTGTGCCGGGCCTTCCCTGAGGCTTCATCGAAGTGATAGATTTTTTCTGGAAATATTTAACATCGTCAGATTTAATGCGCACAAGATGCGTAACGGTTCGACGTCTTCTTCCTTCGCAGTGGAATAAATAGGTGAAGGTCAGCACAAAATAAAGTCTGTGAGTTGGAATAATTATCTTTGTAGAAGCTGCTAAAAAATAGAGGAAGTTTGGATTAGACAGTGACAGATTTACATCATTGTACACTGCACTTATATTCATTGCATTTGGTTTATGTTGAACTGACAGGATTTGATGTGTTAGACGTTCATTATATTTTATCTATTATAGCTATTTGCGGAAGGAAACCAAAAACCAGCTAACAGCCATAAGTACAAGATCTGTTCAACATTCTTAGAAAGTCAGCAGGAATTTTAAAGCAAGGCCCATTTAATAAAACAATTTGACACTTTTTATAACACCTTGATAGAAAGTTTTGTTTCACAAGAAGTATTTCTCATTCAAGGAGATTTGTTGAGGTTTGATGGTCTTTTCTATATTAATGCGTCTTCAATAACCCCAATATTGCTGTGAGGAGATCGATAGCCCTAATGGACGAGCGGCGCAGCTGTTATTCCACAATCACTTTGACTGAGAATCCCTGTAAATCTCTGAACATATGTTGACATCTCTGTCCTTATTACAGCTATGAAACGTGCTCTCCAAGGCCTGGTAGAGTTGATGGAACCCGCCATAGACAAGAGACTGCATGATTTATAACACCGATAGGACATCATTGAGCCAACGGCACCTCCAGCCCCTTGCGTACAGTCGATTGGACAACGATCGTGAAAACCTACCAAAATCAACACCAGAGGACAAATAAGCCCCCGTAGGTGTGCGATCTATATGATAAATGGAGAAAAGTGCACGATCTGTCTGATAAACGGATAGGAAAGGTTGATCTGGACTACATGTTAGACACACTCATCACCATTGCGTCAGTAGAGCCGCAAGCTGTCTTGTCATAACTGATAAATACAGTCTATTTGTCTGTCTAAAGCCACATGCTGAGATATTTAATAATTGAGCTGTGTTAAATCAATGATAAGCTCACACCGGAGTTTGGGACTACATTTAGGAGAAAAAGCATCACCGCTAACCCGTGACTCCAAAAAGCATTCACATCTTTTAAAATACGGACACTAATAGAAATACAACGAGACACAGTTCAGTGAAAAGAATGGAGCATTGTGGCTGTAAAATGCATATGGACAGCGATTAAAAATACTGAACTTATTAAGAGACCATAAACGTTAATCCTACCAATCTTTGTTCCAAATGTAGTAAGCTTATTTAAACTATAAAACAATAAATTGTTAAAATGCCTTTCTACTTATTTTTGAATTTCCATATTTTGTTTGATTTTCCAGTACAAATAGGCTATGCAAAAAAATACTCTTAAATCAATATACATCAGACAAGGAAAGTGACCTCTGACATTAACATATCTTTTCTGAAAGAAAATATAAAAATACAGTTTGCTTAAACATTTTAAGTTTATTTTTCTTACATTGGCTGATACTTTAAGTGGCCTATTTAATAACGAGAAAACTTCATACAAGTTTATTTTTTTATTTTGAAATATTCAGGACACCTTTATCCTGTGTCAGCTACAGTAGTGCTTCAAAGGCAGGGATGGGGGAGCCGTGGGTTGAAATTCGCAACCTCACCACTAGATGCCGTTAACTTTCGTACCTTATGGCTGGAATACACTACAAGACTTCACTAGACATCATACACTTAGAAACACACTAACTGATCAAATCTGCAGACTGTCACAGTCCAGACTGAAAATCTTAGCAAAATCTGAGCAACAGTCTTGTTGTGTATTTTAGCCTTAAATTTTCTTTTTAAGAAAACAAGACTTAATATCTCAGATAATTTTGCTTTTAAAAATCATGATTTAAGTTTTTTTAATTGGCACTGCAATACAAGACAGAAATACTAACAAAGACGTTTTTTTTGCAATGCACACAAGTTCATATTTAAAAAACATCCTAACACTCAGATTACTTGATTATTTATTTCAATCCAATCTCAAACAAACAAAGACACGCTAAAATTAAAATTACACACTGACACAATCTAAAAGCAAGTAACTAGTCTACAAAAATATTCTCTACACAATAACTGGCACGTGTTCCTTCAGTCTCTCACTACTACTGTTGTCCAGAAGCTCATGCATGGCTCACTCTCTCTGGACCATCAAAATCCAGCTGTTCTCTTTGGTTTTTCAATGTTCTTACTCTTTTTACCAGGACATATTTTCCTCAGCTGGTCCTGAAGGCTTGCTGTGTCCTTTTGGATCTTCTGTTCCTCCTTAGAGGAATCCTCCTCTGTGGGACTTCCAACAGATATTTCAGTACATGGATTCAGACCTGAGATCTCTGTGCTGTTGTCCACCAAGGTTAAATTAGCTTTGATCAAACTGGGATTCAATTCCTCTTTATCGGCAGTTCTGTTTGTCTGGTTATTGCTCAACAGAGTGGTTTTAATGTTGGATTGATCTGAGATGATCCTGACTGTTCGTCTAGCCACTCTTCCGCCAAGATGTTCTTCACTAGCAGCATCATAGACCTGTCTGTCAGGGGTGTCCACATTCTCTGGACTGTCAAAATCTACTGCCCTCCTGTAAGTCTTCTGCTGCTTTTTGTCCGTTTCATGTGGTTGGCCAGACTGGTCTTTGAGGTTAGTTCGACCAGCCAAGCTCTGAATTATGGGATGGGTTTCTTTCATCAAGCCAAATTTTTGTCTCTCAGGAGCAATGGTCACCTCAGCAATGTAGTTTTCTATTGTTTTAAGGCTTCGGTATCTCACATTCTCATCAGGTTTGTCCACTTCCTCACTACTGATGTCTGTCATCACTGCACAGGTGAAAATTATAAGATGATATATTCCATCAATTCATGTTGTTCTTACAGAGAAAAAAGGCTAACATTCAAAGCAAGAAAAAAATACTTATTTTAATAGTCAAATATAAACAATGACTTAAGACATAAGATAATGAGGACAGGAGATGGAGAAAATGAACAGATAACCTTAACCAGGTAGGTATTAAATAAGATATTCAGAGACAAGTTATAGATTCAGGGGCGCAAAATATTTGGACACTTCTCGACATTTAAAGAGCCACGAAACACTAAACAACATTTATTTAGATGTAAACAAAGTTGGCTGTGTTACACATCATAGAAAACAATGTTAGCAAGTTATTACAGTAGAGAAAACTAGTTCATTTCTAGCTTTTTGTGCTATTTTTGCCTTCCGGTTTTAAAATCCTCATCTGGCCAACGTCAAAGTGACGTGGCGATGTACTATAATACATCGATGATGCGTCGGTGTCTCATTATTATTCATGAGACTGTGTTTTCTTGACCAATGAGAAAACATTTATCCTAATTATTCATGACAGCGCCTTGTGATTGGAGCGCCCGTCTCCCATGCCGGAACCTTCGCCGGTTTTTAACAGCTCTTCTTCTCACAGCATTGGTATATGTATGTTCATGTATATGTAGTATGTCTTCAGAGGTGTATTAAGACCTTAGCATTATATTTTATTACCTTAGAATGAGCTATTTCTTTCTACATACACCCTTGCATGGAATTGGCCATGTTGTTTCTGAGCAGGCCTAAACTGACAAACCCCTCTACAGAGCAGTAATAAATACATTATCTCCTTCGGCATAGAAGAAAAGTCTAAAGTCTTAGTTATGTGTCAGCCGTAGTGTTTCGAAAGGGAGGGTTGGAGTGGGCCATTGGTTGCAGTTCGCAGCCTCACCGCTAGATGCCGCTAAATTTCACATTTGACACATCTGTATGACTATTGCGCTTAAGATATATCTAAGCGATCTAAGATACAAAAAATGTTTTATTATTAAACAATATATTTGTTGGTTTTATAACACTTTGCTTATATTTTTTGTTTTATAATGTTGAAGCATATCTGCTATATTCTGTAAAATCCCACTTTTTTGTATTTTCAAGTCAGAATTTTTAGAATAGATTTAATTTTATCATTAACATTTGCAGATTTAATCAGATGGTTATAAAACTGAGTCATACCTGTCACTTTACTGGGATGCTTGTTTGTGTCCTTCATCACTTCAGTGTCCATGTCAGTTGTGTCTATGCTGACACTCTCTATATTCAGAGAAATTAAAGATTATCAGCCTGTTTACATACAGTGTAAATATAAGGAGACACATGGCACTATTGCTCACCTTCTGAGTTTATATACTGTTCCTGTAATGTTTTCTGGGCGTCTGACGGAGCGCAGCAGAAAAATATGTTTAGGTAAAATAAGTTTAAATCTGAGACTGTTTATCAACAAATCACATCGAATCCAGCAAAATACCTGTAAATTTGGATTTTTGCTGTGACCTCTTGTAGCTTTCAACATCTGTAACAGACAAAACACTGCATGTTATATGAACTATAATTCGTCTTAACTTTTAAATAGCAAGTATGAGTGTTTAACTATCAAACTATGATTACACAACAATAATGAGAATAAAATAAACCTGCACCTCTGCTGTCCTCTGCTGATGTTCTTTCAGTTAATCCACTGTCTGTAAAAAAAGAACAATTATTTTTCACGTATTGTCATATCTGATATTTATTTGTAACTTGAACTTTACTAGATGGATAACCTGAGTTGCTGCTCTCAATGGAGCTCTCTTCAGCAATGCCTACAGACAGTTATAACATAAGGTCTTGCATCAAGAACTAAATGCATTTAAGAGAATATTAAGAGAATAAATAAACAAAAGTTAAAAATGTTGTGTTGATAAATTACACAACTCTTATTGTTGATGTGTACCTGTATTTTCAGCCGAGTTTGGTTTGGGAGTTGTGTTGGAAAACTCTACATTAAAGACAATTACCAAACACATCAGCAATGCCAAAATGATTTTATTTCTAGACACATTATAACTTTTTTATCACTTTATATTTTGTCCAAGCAATATTAAGTCTTAATAACTCCTATTAACATACCAGCAACATCAACTATTTCTGGGGCTTTCCATTCTGAAAAAAGAAAATCAGACGTTAATCTAAAGAAAACATTTTTCTTTTGTTTATGCCTTGCTAAAATGTGTGAGATGGCTTCATTGACTTGTTACTCACCTGCTGTTGGATCTGTAGGATACAGGATCTTTTCTGTCTGCAGAGTTGCTTCTATGAAAAAAAACCCACTTATTTCGACAGCAAAAGGCAATCCAAACTATAGATTTGTTGTCATTCAGATTCACAAATTGGGTTCTGAGATCATAACCAACGGCCGACTACTTGTAGAATATCACATTAAGTTAAGAGCAACAGTTTACAGACCTGTGATCTGAGTTGGTTCGAGGTTGTCAGCAGGCAGATTCATTTTAAAAGCATCTTAGGAAAGAACATGAAAAATCCAGAATAAATTTAGCATGAATTTAAAATGACTGATGTAGCTGATATAGAGCGGCGTGGAAAATGCTCACCATCGAGGAAATGCAACAAATCTTCACTCCCTTCTGAAGAAATCAGTTTTTAATATGAAAACATAAAAGACAGACTTACTATTTTGTCAAAGCAACTGTATACAGGAAAGAAATATCATTTTGCTAAACAAATTCAAGATGATTAACTAACGTTTTTATTATTTTAGGTTCTGAACAGCAACACAATGGCAATGAACAATGATATAAATCTTTCAAAACGTTTAGAAATAAAAATGATCACCTCTCATTGCTGCTGAATATACAGCATTCACAAAGACTAGAACGGTCAAGATGCTGGTAATTCTGAGCCACCAGATGAAAAGAGAGGGAAAATAACATAAACATCTTCCAAATATCATTGTAAATGAAACAAACACACATTTAACATCTCTCTCATCGTTCAAACACCATTCATTTTACAACAGCAGTCGTAAAACCAAAACATGCATCATTTCATACTAGTAACAGATATTTTATAGTGGAATACACTGACTAAACAAATCTTGAGCTGAAAACAAGCAAGAGACAGGTACTTACAGCTTCATATTGAATGGTGATGTCCTTTTGAAGCATTCGTGTGTTCTTGAGGTTTTATAGCGGAGCAGACCGCTCATCTGGATAGAGGAGGTGAACTGGACAATAGAGTCACACATGATATTGCTGAGGGGACAGCCTGAGAAACCAACACTGACCTGTTGTGTTCTGAATGGCAGGTGTGTTTTAAAATAACGACGGGACGCACGGTTGCATTTACCCCATGGCATTTCCTTTTCTACAAAGAGATCCGGTGAAGGATCTCGTTTGTGCCATTGTGAAGAGACACAAAACTATTTCAGACTAGTTACATCAAACAATCACAGGTCAGCTTTTAACTAGAAAACTTGAGAAAACCAGACTGACTTTTTAAAAATGGCTTTATAAGGCACACAATACACATGTGCGACAGGCTGTGATATGCCGTTCTCTACATAAAAAAACGTTAAAGAAAATTTGATAAAATATAACCGTGATATATTTAATGTTGACCGAGGAAGGCCATGTCACAGATTGCAACGATTGTGAAATTATTGTCATTGAGATGCTTGTCATCTCAAACTTAGATTTTAAGAGTTTAGTCTGGGTTTTAAGCCCGGGGTCACATATTGTAAAAATATTTTGGAAGGGAACATGCTATTAAAGTGTTCGTCATATCAAAGATGTTTTGAGAAGGAATACATTTTCATGTACCGTCCCGTCGGACCACTAGAGGGCAGAAAAGGTTAAATATGCACGGGTTCAATTTCGAGGAATAAAAGCGGCGCTACAGAAGAGAAAAAAGACATCATGATTTCAGCTCGCAATGCCAAAAAAACATGAGAAACTCATCAACGCTAAACAATTATTACCATCAATTAATGCAGTGAACAATGATCTAACAATAAACAATACTTCTAAAGCTTTTATCTAAATTCGTGTTCATTTTTTTAATCAGAAGCAATAGGTGTAATGTAGTTAATGCAGAGTGAACCAATAGACATAACTGTGTTGGGACTATAACGACGGTGTATTACTAGTGTTAGCCAAAACATTTAAGCTACTACTGTTAACAAATAAACCTTATTGTAACGTTACTACAGCATACGTAATGTTTAACTGTGGTGTCTTTATTAAGCCATCAGTTTAATTAAACAGTTATAACTTTTTATATGGTGATAAAAAATCCTAAACGATACGCTAGAACGTCAATTTAGCACAGAGGACGTGCGCCGTAAATTAGGCCGTCACGTGTCAGGTGAAGATCTGAGAACTGTTACAAAATGGTCACTACATGATGTTTCTGTACTTCAAGCCACGAGCCCCAAAATTCACCTATTTTTCAACGAGAGCCAACAGTTGTTTTCGGTTTTTTATTGAATTCCATATAAATGTGAGTGAGGTAGCCTCTGTTATACCACCTTCCTTACATACCATTCACTTTAATAGAGGCTGCATTAAACGTACAGCTGAGTAAAGCAAGTGACATGGTCTTTTTCCTTTAACAATATACTTTCTCTTTTAAATGGTTTATAAAAACAAAAATCTCGACTGAAAGTGTATCTATTGCAAACTTGAAATGAATGACTTCACAACACAGTAACATATTTAAACTCTTCACACTTAAACACAGGTAACGTTAGAGGGCAACCATGAGTTAGACCTCCACTACAGAGCTAGTCTTCAACATCGGATTATTTCACTAGTAGACAAGACCAAAAAAAAACAGTTTAAGAAACATTTAAACAATAATATACTTAAAGATTCAGTTGGTCTACACTTGTTTTTGGAGGGAGTGACAGAAACTGCCCACAATATTCTTGTTCGTTTTTCAACCAGTCGACCGAGACGAACCACAGTAAAACACAACATGCAAAGCTAAATTGATATTTTTCCAGTTTAATTGATTCAGTCGTGGGGTAGAAAGAGATGTGTATTTCACTGACAGTCCCTCTCAAAAGAAAATTACAAAAACTCTATAGTATCAAACCAATGTGTCTGAAACATGTTAAAAAAAACTCTCACACACACACTCGCACACACACAAACGACTGAAAGTAACACAAAAATTGGCATCTTATTGATTGTGTTACTCAGCAATTGATACAAGACCTCAAACAGCTACTATTGAGAGTTTAACAAGATCTGTCCCAAAACCAACCGGCTATACACACAGAACCAGCACAGCTGAACTGAAATATAAGATGTTCATTTTTGGTGAGGGGATTTTGTTACACAATGATTCAACACAAATCTTCAGAAATGTTACAGTAGTTTTCATTTGTTCTGGTCTTCGGTCCATTTCAGAGCTGAAACAGAATAACGGGTTAAATCATGACACCAGCACAAATGCTTCACCAGTCAGCGCTCTGACCCAGCATACATCCCAGTAAAGCTGCTTTCTCTTGTCCCCATCATCGTGTTCTTCAAAATTCAGGGACGACAGGCTCTTTTCCCGGCATTTTTACTCTCAAGAAGTTCATTAAATACATCACCAAGTTTTGTGAACTGTTGCGATCGAGACTCGGATCGTGACACACAGATGAGGGAACTATGCCTAAAAACACTCCCTAAAACCCCTGCCTCCCAAAAAAAAGCACACACAATTAAAATCAAGCCACGTGAAACGGTCTTCAAGCACAAGAATGCTAGAGGGACATATAAAATTAATTTTTATTATCCTTCAGGTGGACATTTAAGTGTGTTTCTAAACAGTCACTGTGATAGAACGCTTACACCCATATGCTTTTCTAACTCACACAGACAGGTGCAAAAACATGACGGGTTTTCTCGAGTCCATAAACCCCTAAACAACACAACTGAAGAGAAAAAATAAAACAGTAACTTAACATTTTAGTTTTTTGTTACTTGCAACATAAAAAGAAACAAAAATCAATGGCCCCCCGATTCACAATTCCAAGCAGGCCCACTGAAGACAGAGAGCTAGAGATGTGACAGAGAGAGAGAGACAGGGGCAGTTGGTGTTCAGGGCTGGGCTCCTGCGGCAGTGGGCACTTGTGTGGCCATTGTGTTAGGGGCAGGGATGACGGGAGAACCAGCGCTGATGTTGGCCATGTTGGGCTGTGTGCTCGGAGTCATAGAGGTGATGCCTGCAGTGTGACAGTGACCGATACATGTTCAGCTGAGCTTGTAGACTGAGGTGAATACAGGTAATTTATTATGGAAGAGATGCACAGAGGTAGAGGATCTACAGAGACTGAGGAGGTTTACCTGCCATCATGCTAGAGGAGCTCACTGGTGTGGAACTGGCAACCATTCCTGTAGCTGGTGCCCCTCTGCCCTGGTCTTTAACTATGGGGACTGCGCACACAAACACAAAACAAGAGCATATCCTTGTTAATGTCGAACACAATAAAATGACGAAATCCTGTCAAAAAGGACCTTTATGCAAAATGATTATAGTTTCTGTAAAACATTTCTGTGAATTGAAATAAAACATCGGCCAGCATATCACGTAAAAATAAATGGGAACGTTGCCTAAAAAATTGCAACTAAAATATAAGTAAAAGGGGTGATTCAACAGTGTTTTATGCATTCTGACTTCTTTACATTTAGAAATTTTCTGATGCAACTAGTTGGATGTATGAGATAATATTTCTGTGCACGATACACTCCCCATATAGGAGTAAATGTTTTCAAACATGAAGTTCCGGAAATAAGTTTTCGGAAATAATCGAACAGCTGTATCTGTCTTATAAATGTGGCCAAACTAAAGACTCTTCGAAGATACGAAGCATGCAATACTACTCAAGATTAATAAGAGATTGGCAGAAACTGCATGTGCTACATCCACTTTAATAAAGAAATAAAAACTAAATTAAGACTGAAATAGAAATAAACACATAATAAAATGTAAACAAAGAAAAATGAAAAAGCAATGAAAATTGCTAAAATAAATAAATAAAAGACACTGAAATTAACATGAAAACAAAAAAATACTTAAATTAAATCTTATTCAAAATATTAATAAAACTACAAAAGTGCTACAAAACATTTCAATCATCATCACATGCCAAATGGCATGAAAATCAATATTTGCTCCTTACCATCTCATATCTTCGAATAAGTGTTATATTTATAATATCACAAGCAATGCAAGTGTCACCGTGCATTACATACTAAAAACCATACACTGCTTAGAGAATTTTAAAAAACCTCAGATATTTGTTCTGTAGTACTTGTGTGTATTGTAACTCACAGAAATAAGGGTGGTCCATGGCCTCACGAGCTGTCAGTCGAGCCTGGTGGTCGTAACGTAGTAGCTTGTCCAGGAAATCCAGAGCCTCGGTACTGACCAGGTGCTGATTCTCGCTGTGCACAAATCGCTCCCATCTCTTACGGGAGTGTCTGAACAAATAAACGGGAGATGTTGAAACATTCTTTAACCATGACACATTATATGACTTACACTGCACTCACTAACATTAACAATGGGTCTCTGTTTCAAGAGAAACAATCTGGGGAAATAAAAACATACCTGCCCAAAATGTCATTAAAGCGTGGGTCCAGTTCAATGTTGTATTTGTCGATGTAATCGTACAGGTCCTCTGTGCCCAGAACCTTTGCGATCCGAACAAGCTGAAGAGGGAAAAACACATCAACACACATCACTCAGCAGTAAACACTTTAAACCCAATTTAAACAATTCTACTAGTAACAAATAGCTCATGTTAGTTCATGCAAAACAAGAAAGACGGAGGACCTGATCATAGTTGTCATGTCCATGGAAAAACGGTTCCTTCCTGAAGATCATACTGGCCAGCATGCATCCAAGACTCCACATATCCAGACTGTAGTCATACATCTAAATGAGCACAAGAAACAAATATTTGACATCGCTCTGAAAGATCAGTTGAATTTTTTATTATGTACTACTAATGCAAAATCGAACTCACCTGATAGTCCACAAGTAGTTCAGGGCCTTTAAAGTATCGGGATGCCACGCGCACGTTGTACTCCTGGTTTGGGTGGTAAAACTCAGCCAAACCCCAATCGATCAGCCGAAGCTTCAAGAGAAAATATTTAACAAATCAAGAATTCACAAAAACAAGATTTTAGGTGTATTCATAACACAGGCAAGGTTTAAATACCTTTCTGTGCTCGTGGTCGATCATGACATTGTGTGGTTTTACATCTCTGTGCATTATCCCCATACTGTGGCAGTAGTCCAGAGCCTGGAGTTAGAAAATCAGATCAAAACATTAGATCAAGCACAACATTGTAGTCAAAAAGCGCTTTGTGTAGAAGTACAGGAGTGCTCATCTCACCTTAAGAATTTCATACATGTAGAAGCGAATATCATAGTCTGATAATGTCTGATACAGTTGCTGTAAAGACAGAAAGCAACAATTCATTACAAAATCGAACCAAGCACAAACTAATCTTCCAAGTAGGTAAAAAAACATCTCTTGCCTTGAAGTCTGTGTTGTTAACATGCTCAAAAACCAGCGCTGGCGTTCGTGACTGCGGCACAGAAACGGATTTTAAACTTGAGTGCACACAAACAAACCCTCACATATTCCTGTGCTACAGCCTTTGGACAAATAAATGAAACCTCCATACCCTCAGTGAATCAGAGTTAAACAAAAACAGACCTTGTCTTAACTAAGGTCAAGGAAACAATGAAGGGCACATGTAGAAAAGTGAATGAACTTACCACAGGATCCTTTACGATGTCTAAAAGTGTTATAATGTTGGGGCCTCCTCTCAAATTCTCCAGAATCTTTATTTCTCGTTTAATTTTCTTCTTTTTTACTGGCTAAACAAACAAGACAAAGAAAATTGTCACACTGATATCTTTATATGTCATAATTTGTTAAGTTATTTTCTTGCCTTTTATGCTTTGGATTTATATTATTTTAGTTTTTCGCCATTGTCCAAAACGCTGAAGGTTTGTGAAAATGTGATATGTGAATACAGGTGCTGTTGTTGATCTATTTATTATGGTGCTGTTTGCATGTTAAAATAAATAAAATAAAAAATTGTCTCTTTTTGAAGGCTGTGTCCTCTGGATGTCGCATGCGAAGGTGTATGCTGCCGACAACGCGACCTCCGGAGGACGCAGCCTTCGAAATGAGACACAGGATGTTTTTTTTATTTATTCCAATTTAATATAAAAAACGTAACAGTTAATGGTCGGATTATGAGTGTCGGTTCACTGGTAGAGAAGTTAACTGAAATGAGCATCCCCAATTTTAGCTGAATTATCCCATAACACAGTGAAAAGCAGTTTAGTGAACGCAAACCACAGATGATACCTTGAGTATTTTGACGACAACTTTCTCATTGTTCGTGATGTTTATGGCTTCAAACACCTCGCTGTATTTTCCCCGGCCGAGCTTTCGCACCAACTGGTAGTCATCTTGATTTCTGTACACATAAACATTACAGTATATCAACACACTCAAACCACCAACACAAAATCCATGAAAAAATTAAGGCATACAAGTCATAAAAGAGCGACTTCATGGACCTGAAAAACAAGTATCCACAGGGACGATATTGCATTTACGTCAAACAAATTAAAGAGAACGCACCCCCAGTCAACGACATGGGATTCATAGTCCCAGTACTCTCTAGGTCGCTGTGTGTTTACATCAGGGTAAACTCGAGAGCGACTTGGGACAGGGCCAGACATATTCTACACACGGGATTCCCTGAAACACCTGAGGAAAAGAAGAGGCAAACAGCTTACAAAAGCACATCGATATGTCCCCTACACAAATACAACAGTTGTGAACTGTAAAAAAGCCTTTATTAGTCTTATATTTTAAAGTTATTGTCAAGAGTTCTAGCAAACAGTGCAGGCAACACATGCACATCAAATCTATACACAAAAAACAGACATGTATGTACTTATATAGGTTTGTTATTACCTTGGAGGTTTTCTCCAAGCAGCAAATGACAGGTGGGGCTGATGAAGGCAGATGTGATGACTTTATGGAGGAGCATAGGCTGCAAAATAAAGAAGTAAGATCGTCAGCTTACATTCAAGTAAAAGTATCCTCTTGAATCTGAGATTTACTGCATTTAAAGTGATAGTTCACACAAAAATGAAAATTCTGTCATCATTTACTCACCCTTTGGGTGAGTAAAACCTTTATGATTTTCTTTGGCAGAACACAAAACATGATATTTTGAATAATGTTGTTAGCTCTCCTGTAGCTCAGGTTAGAGCGTGGCGCTAACAACGCCAAGGTCAAGGGTTCGATCGCACGGATTGCAAATAATTTGAAACAAATGTATAGTATAATGCAATGCAAGTCGCTTTGGATAAAAGTGTCTGCCAAATGCATAAATGTAACTGGCCCCCATTCGCTTGCATTGGTTTTGTGTCCATGCAATAGAAGTGAATGGGGGCCAGAGCTGTTCAGTTACCAACTTTCTTCAAAATATCTTCTTTTGTGTTCTGCCAAAAAAAGAAAGTCATAAATGTTTGAAATGAAAAGAAGGTGAGTAAATGACATAGATTTTCATCGTTGGGTGAACTATCACCTTAAGGACTGCGACTCAATAACCTAACGTTACCTGATTGTAATTCTAGTCAAAGAGGACATCCAGATGTTCATTCAGGAGACACGGCAATCCTAAAAGTCATTCCTCATGGCCCTCAAGATGCTGGAAAAAAAGTATAACTTTAAAACACATCATTATGAATCTGCATCATCAGCTTGCGTGTCAAAGTGCTGATTTACCGACCAACGTCCATAAATAACCAACCAGCTTACTTCACTGCTAACGTTATACAGCCATCAGATGAACAATTTACTGTTTGTGACATGTTAAATGAGCCCAAATATACACACGAATAGTCAAAAGAGTACTACATTTCAAATAGCAATGCTAGTTTTTGAAGAACTAACATGACGGATCGATTTTTGCTTAGATCGATATCGTGTTATTGGGACCGATTCACACAGGCGACAGGCCTGATGACACAGCCGAAGAAACCAGTCAAACCAGTGCTTTACTACATTCCCCTTTTAATCTGTATGTAATCCACGTGAATAGTTAATTACAAACAAGGTCACATAAACACATCGATTCACGTATTTCTCACCATCTAATTATAAGCTTCCAAAACAGCTGTTAGTTAGCCTGCTAACCGCTAACTAGCTTAGCGTTTGCCACGCCTAAGGCATTCTAATACATTTACCGGCGCGTTTAGCCAATATTCACAAACCAAACTGTACGCACCAACATGAAACAAATCAAAGAAGCATAAATGACAACATACCTCAATATAAAGTTATATATCGTAGTGATTTATTGCGCAGACGCCGCTAGCCGAACGTGGCGCAACACGCCACATCAAAGCTCACGCCACACAAAGGGTTTTAAACAAATAAATGCATAATAACGATCACCTGTCGTAATTCACAGAAACGATAGATGCTCCTCGAAGTTAATGTTTGGGTTTAATCCGACCAGAAACCAAATATTGCGCTTCTGGTCAAATTACGAAGAAAGGCGGCGGGTTTTAGCGGTTAGCGTGTAGCAGTGGCACGCGATAACTGTGTAACCAACGAACAAGACGATATAAAGACACAGAGGTGGATTTTAGTAGTATAGAAATCTCACGTGCCTTTCCTCATCTCGTAATACGTTAAGCGATTCGTTCAAATAGCACCATATGCATGAACTGGTTGTGTGAGCGCACTGCATTACCTCTCGGCGTCTCCTGATGGACAATATGGCGGATGCTGCACTAGAGAAAGGCTGCGTCTCAATACCTACTGAACTGCTTGACTATAGAGTTTACAAAGCGCCCGTAACGACCCGAAAAGCTGACTAGATAGGCATCTTACCGGGCTTTGAGATACAGTAGAGAGAGACATACCGGCTTTCTTGATGTTTTATTATGCCTAGTACAGATAAAGCGTATACTTGTTTATGTTTATGAATGCTTTCGATCCATAGCTTCTATTTAAATCAATCTTCTTTTATCTGAATGTGGACGCGCAAGCACAATTTTCTTACATATTTAAAACATATATGTAACATATAAAACATATATAAAATAGCTATAATTAAAGCTTTGTAACCACAAATTAGCCATGGTTTTGCTACAGTAACCACAGTTTCACCACGTTTTTAATAGAGATAGTAAGAAAGGAGCAAACACTGTGCCATAAATCCTAAAGACATCTAATTTCCATGCTATACATGCTTTTGTGACAACATTATAAGGTCAAATCTGTGCATATTTTAACATAATTATTCACGCTTATGCCTATAATTACACAAATACAAAGACATTAACAGTAATGAAATAAGTAAAACATTCTATTAAAAACAATAGCATACATTGAACAAATATTTATTGATCAATGTTTACACATTTGTATAAATCGGCCTTCGTTTTGTAACATTTTCATTTCAAATCTTTGTGGTCTGTGGTCAAATGTTTGATTGCACAATGAATCTCATTGATGTTATGAGTCTATGGCCCGGTTTCACATACACAGTTTAGCTTAACCAGGACTATGCCTTAGTTGAACTAAGTTATTAATGTCACTTTTATAAAAATGCCTCAGAAGAATACATTACTGGTGTGCATCTTGAGATAAAACAATGGAACTGATATATTTTAAGATATTACTGGGCAAGTTACTGTAAATTCAGTTAAGACAGGTCACACATTCATTTAAGTCTGGGACTAGCCTTAAACCTTGTCTGTGAAACCGGGCCTATATGTTTTTCCAGAAAATAATTAAGAGTATTGAACCTTCGTAGAGGCAACATAGAGCCTGTTTTTGTAAAACTGGAAATTTCAAATACATATAAATTTGGCAAAATTATAGATCATCCCATGATATAAGAGGATTTGACCCTAAACAATAATAATAAAAAGCCCAATGAGATCTCTTCAGACAAAAGAAATGTAAATCCTGTAGTTAAGCCTTTGGGAAACCTAAATTTGAGCATTTGAAAGCAAAGATGTGTTTGGCAAAACCAACACTCTCGCTTTCAGCAATGTTAATGACATTGACATTGCGTAGCTAGAAGAACTTGAAAACCTGTTACCGTTATGAACAAGACTAGGAGAAAATAATATAATTGCTCCCCAAACTTTAGTGGACATGAGCACCTTTAAAGAAAGGAAAATAAAATACATTTTACAGCCTTTACACTCAAAACACATGTAAAGACGAGAATGACCGCTAGGTGGGATGTGTGTGGACCATTTGTCATCTGCCGTAAGAATACTGTCCAGCACGAGCAAATACACACTCAAGCTCGGTTTTACATATTTTTAATCAATCCACATTTCAGATTTTACAAATGTTTCAATTTTATAAAAGAGAAATATATACATAAATTCTTGTTTGTGATGTGGTTTTAAAACTCATAATATCAATAATACAATAATTTCAAAGTGGCTGCTGTATATATGATCAGGGAAACAATGGGTCATTGTTTAATAAAAACAGTTTAAAACCTCTGTCATCCAATGAAATCATTTATGAGAGCCCATTTCAACTGAGAGGTTCATATAAGAGGAAAAAAGAGAAGAGGAAAAGACCAAATATTTCCTGGATGCAGATGTCTGTATAGCCCTATGGATGATGATGTCATTAAGACCCTGAGTGAATGAAGGCAGTATCAATTTACAGTACAGTTTCTAAAGCCTCACACATAAAACCTGAAAAACTAAGACGCATGTAGCTTTTCTGAAACTGGTACTATGGTAATGATATGTATTCTTTAAAAATGCTTCCTTTGATTATTTTATTTTGATGGCAGATGTTTTCAAAAACATGATGAGGATTTATTAGAATGATTCAGACCATAATTTTATGTCTAAACAATGATATTCCAGGTTAACAAAAGCAGACACTAAACCAGTGGTTGAGAGGGACAAATGACAAAATGAATGAAGTTTTACTGTCTGTGTCTATAGTTTGAAGAGAAACCCATTTGTCAGCATACTATGGGTGAATGGTTGAGTATTATGAAACATGTTATTGATTTTTTTAATTAAAATAATTTTACATACAATTGACAAATAAATAATTGCCAATTCTATTTACATTATATGTCATCAATTACATATAAACAAATGTCAAATAAAATATGAAATGTAAATTGTTGTGGTGTTTGTTTAACCTCACAATATTTTCTGAAATGCAGTTATACAAAGATTCACATTTATTGAACATTTCTTTAATATTTGCTTGACTGACTTCGAGCAATCGGATTTGTTTCCGAGTTCAAAGGCAGAAAATGTGACATTATCCCAGAGTCCTATGCATTAGATGCCACAGATCTTCCAAAGGCAAGCAGATTCATGATACACTATCAGATGCATGAACATGTCTGACCCATCAGAATCATTTACACTTCTTGTCCTGGTGTCTACCCGACCAGATCCCTTGATCTCATTTCCATTCTCATCATATGAACAAGACAAAGTATTTAAACCACACTCTTTACATTTCATAGAGACTGCATGTCTAAAGTGTCCATAGTACAACTATGTCAACTGAGAAACAGCCATCTGTGAGCACAGAAAAACACAAATAAATAAAAAAGCGTTTTTTCAAGAATGCTGTGACTGTAGTGTGAGCACTCCATCTTGTGGCTGTAATGTTACATTAAAACATGGCTACTGAATACATACTACAGTGCTCACTCATGGATTTCTATAAGTACATTGCTGCAATTCTGGGGCACTACAGTATATCAAATTTTTATGCACAAAGCTATGCTAAAGCAGGTTTCAGGGTTTTGAAAGCAGCAAAACATTCAAAACTTTGAAGTCGTTTCAAAGTGTGCTGTATGATCTAGCCAGACATCAGTCACTCCCGCTGTTCTCTTAGTAAGCAGCCAGTGGTACAACACTTGAATCCCAGAGTAGAATAAAGATAATGTAAAAAGAGCTTAACAATGTCACTCCCAGACTTAAAATGATGGGTGACACGGTGACGTGCATTCTGAAACTTCGAAATTACGTGAGAGAGAGAGAAAGAGCGGACAGGGTTGTCAAGCAGTTTCGTACAAAAGCAAGAATATAGCATACAGTGATTTTGATCTTTCACCTCATTGTTGTTGACACTGCCAGAGGAGCAGGTGGCCGGCCATGATCATCTTTGGACTATGTGCTGCTGGTACAGTGTGATAGCTGGTAGCCAAGTGTGTGTCAAAATATGCATTGTTGTGTGTGCTCACGATAAATGAGTGAAAACACTTATGATGGGGGTTTGTGTGTGAAGACAAAATTCTAGAGGCTCGTCTTTCACAGCCCTGAGCTGGTAAAGACCCTGGGTAAACGGGTCTCAAATATACACCAAAGTGGGTTGAATTCCCCTCCAGAAAAGTAACAGGAGTTCAAATGCACTAGATTGGTAATTTCAGTTTCAGTGTGAGAAAAAGTTTCCTTCAGTGGCGGGCTGGAGAGAGCGGATCACATGAGGCAGCATTTGCTTTTGTGGTTGTGCGGGTCTTTGAAACGCAGTCTCTGTTTGGGCCGGTACTTCTCCAGGTACGTTAGCTGCTTGCTGTTGATGGCGCCCCGGCGTTTCCTGCGGAAATACATTACATGTCACCTATACTGCCGAGCATTTGTATTGCACACAATATCACAAAAAATAATTAATTTAAAGGAGCTGTATGTAATAATTTTACTGTACAAAATCAAAACATTACCTTAATATGTTCGTAGACATTTAGGAAACATGCTAAGTTCATATATTGGTTTGTCCAAAAAACAATGCTATAGCCAGTTATTCCACTCTGAAATATGCGTTCCGTGCCGGAATGTCTGTTTTTGTTTTGGTCCGTGTGACCCCGCCCACTGACGATTTACCTACTAGTGTATTTCGACAGCTGGGTTTCCAGTTGGCGACAATCACTGCATATTGCAGCACACAACACTCTGGCTCAGAGCACATTCCACCGTTTCCGGTACTTATTACGTTGCAAACTTAGAAATAATTACTATAACATTTTACAACTTACGAGGAGTAATACACAATTTTACCACGGTTATTTAAACGAGACAGCAGTATGGCCCGTAAATGCGACCTCCGTAGCACGCAACCTCTGAAACGAGCCGCCCGGATTGAGTTATATTTGCAAACAAAAAAACCACAGCAAACGTATAAATTATCAGAAAAACTTACAGTGTAATGCTGGATTCACACGGTACGCGGCAGTCGCGTTTGTCCAGTTCATTTTCAAAGGGAAACATGCGGTAAGCGGCAAAACGCGGGCCGCTTCGTTGGCGGTGCGCAAGCGGTGCTGGCGCATCCAAAATCCTGCTACTACCATGGGCACGGCTCTTTGCGGCATGCGCAGCTGAAGATAAAAATATTTGATCTTTTGTGAACGGCAGCCTCCTCGGCTTAAAGGCGCTGGAGTGAATCCAGCATGAGAGTTTATGCTTTCCATTACACTCCTGTAAGCGTCTGGCAACTCTTGTAAGCGTCGACTCTGAGGAAGAGGAGGGGCGGAGGAAAACCCTCGCCAATTTTTTGACTGCGATAATTCTACTGCTATACCAAGCTCAACCGCTAGGTGTCAATGTTACATACAGCTCCTTTAAGCTATTAAATGCTACACATTTGCAGCTATATTTTTTCTGTTGTGTTTGTTTTTGTAGATAAAATATAAAAAAAGTAATGTGCATAATTCTTCAGCTGCATAATCTGTTGTAATGACTTTATTCTGCCCGATTATCTGTGATGTTGCTACTGCATAATATATGTGATGCATCAATGCTGTATAATTTGCTAAAATGTGTAATGTTGCATAATTTGTTATAGTCTCATAATACTGCATCACTACCTGTGCGATAGTACTTAAATGATTACGTTTTATTGTAAGCTGTTGGTGGGGTATTGTTTGCTGTACTATACTCACTGTCTGATGAACTGAATGGCGTCTTCATATTTCATCCCACTCTCTATAAGTGCCAGAGCCACCAAGACCGGAGCCCTGCAACACAAACACACACAGTGCTTACAACCAAGAAATATCACCTGTACACAACATCAAATTCAAGACTCTGCTCCTGGCCTAAAAGACCACCACCGGTTCGGCACCCCCTTATCTTCACTCGCTAATGCAGATGTAGGTACCCGCCAGATCCCTACGGTCTGCAAACGAACGACGTCTTGTGGTGCCATCCCAAAAAGGTAAAAAATCTCTCACAAAATGTGGAATGATCGGCCTGCTGCTACAAGATCTGCAGATTCTGTAGCCTTCTTTAAGAATCGTCTGAAAACGCATCTCTTCCGTCAACACCTGACTGATCAGTTCTGACTTCTATTTCTTTTCCACTCTTTTATAAAAAATAAAAAAAATACTTCCAACTTAGCTCTGTATACTGTGGTAGGCTATATGAGACCAGCCTTTTTTTTTTATTGCACTTATGCTTTTTGTTATTCTTATGCTGTCCCAATTGCTTCCATTGTTTACCCCACCAGTAAGTCGCTTTGGATAAAAGCGTCTGCTAAATGACCTAATGTAAATGTACAGGTACCCTGTGTGCATACCCTGAAGCAATAGCCATTTCCTAGAAAAAGGCTTCTGTAAATCCATTAAGCAAGGATTTAGTACATGTGAGAACAGGTTTGGTCATTTTTGAGAATGTTAAGACACACATTTGTACTGCACAGCAGTCTATCATAACCATTTTATATCTTTAAACACATTTGTCATGATAGAGACATACAAAAAAGAAATGTTTAACCTTTAAAGAAGAAACCTAGAGAAATTCCTTTCATCATGTTGTTCCAAACTTACCTTGTGTTTCTCATCCATGAGTCACAAAAGATATGTTTAAAAATGTAATGAGTACTCTTTTATACGTAACTCAAGTAAACAGATCTATAGAGGGATTTCCAACCAAGATATCCATTTATTTTTATTATACCGAAAAGAGAGACCAGTACATATATTTCTTGTTTTGTGCTTAACAAAATAAATATCATGCAGGTTTGGAACAACATGAGGACAAGTAAATTTAATTTGGGAGTAAACTACTCCTTTAATAAAAATGTTTTAGACTGTAATGAATTTCTACCTGTCATTGCAATATCATTAGGCCATAAAAATGCATTTGGTTAGGAATATAAAAACAAATTTCATGACAATCCCAGATTTACAATACATACAATACAATAATTTCAGAATCCTCATCTATTTTTTTACCATTTTCGCTCATGGTACCGACCGCTTTGAAGTCTCCACTCAGTGTGCCCCTTTCCAACGTGTAACAAAACACTCGGCCTACTAAAGCAAACATTGGCTCGCAGTCAAAAACTGCTGAGGGCTCCCACAGGACCCGCAACCTACGTCAGAGAGGCCGGTGCTTAACTTGTCGGCAGAAGCAGTCAGAGGTCACAGTGAGAAAGTAGATCAGAGTCCCATTACCCTACCACTCCTGCATTGGACCGGCAGTCACGACGATTTCAGTTCCACAACTTAATTAAGGTCTGTGTGTGTTTTGACAGCTGGCCAGATAAGAGGGCAATGCAGTGCACCAGGACCCGCCACTAAGAGCCGATATGGGGAACACAGTGGAGCCATTAAAATAACTGCTTATCATCTGCTTCCTGTTTCGTCTTCGGACATCAACCTTTGTGCCTCCAATAATAAACTTAAGTGAATATTGTGTGTCCATGAGGAGAGTTGGTTTTGGCACACGGGAGAATGAGTTTGACCTTACAGGGGACACAGGCCTATTGCTGGGGGGTATTTGGGCTCAAGAGTAAAAATGATGAGAAACCAAATGTAAACAGTAGAACTCGAACGCCTCTAAAACATCCCGGCTCACAACTTTGCCAGAGACGCTGCACACACAATTCTTGATTGCATTCTGATGGGGAGAAAAGAGCAACAGATCCTGGGAAAGCCTGTTTAATGGCTTTGATTTGTTTGAGAAATGTTTCTAAGAGAGTAATGCTGAACTGACCCAGCAAATTCTGATGAGCATTTGCACGTCCACATGTTCTATATATATATCAATACAGATGTGGAAGACCAATCCAAATTTTCATTTAATTAGCATTTTTTAGATGTATTTTGGCCATTCCAGTCCAACAAAATCAGACCTTACGAGTGACAAAGTCATCCAACAGCATTGTGAGTCTGACAGCATGACAAGACGCAGGAAAACTGTGATAAAATTCCAGGTTATCACATAAAAAAATCTTCATTTTTGAACTTTTACAAAACACATGTACAACTATTAGTGTTGTTTTACTAAAAGTGAATATGAACTTGTTTCTTTGCAGTTTTTGAGGTCTGAAAAAATACATAACATATGTTCTGTTATTTTGACCTGTTTCTCCAGTTTTCATTTTCGTTAAATAAATGCGCATAGAAACAATATTTTTATTTGAAATTTAGGAGAAATATTGTTAGTAGTTCACAGAATGCAACAAAAACGATAATTTGACCTAAACACATACCAATAAATAGTCAATTTTGATATCAGAAAAACTGGTTTTGAAATGGCCACTTTATTTTTTCCACAGCGGTATATGCCTGTGAATTTCACTGAAAGATCAGGAGATTCCACCAAATTCATACAGAAATGAAAAAAAAAATATATATATATTATATCTGGATTTTGGAAATGTTTTAAGTAGACATTTCTATATCGGTTTCCGCATTTTTTTGCAGAAATTCAATCATTTCCTACACACTCCTAGATTTAAAGGACAAAAGCTGCTCTCCTTCCACTCACCGTCCTAGTCCAGCCACACAGTGCACAGCCACACAGCAGCCTGGATCCTCGCAGAACTTATTCTTCAGCAGACTGAACCAGTCATCCACAATCTTAGTAGGAGGAGGTGCACCATCATCAAATGCCCAGTCCTAAGCGAAAAAACAAAAGGATGCCATCACTATTTGTATGAATAGTATGAATAACAGTCTGTAATGGTAGCAAAAATCACAAAAAACCCCTATTGACTTCCATTGTGTGGACTCAAAACCACTGAGTAATTTCTCAAAATATATTTTTTGTGTTGCACAGAGGAAGGGTCATATACAGGTTTTGAACAACAAGGGGTGAATAAATAGGCGAGCTATCCTTTTAATATGGAAACCAATCGTATCAGTCCTCACCAGAAGGTGGTGCTCTGCAGCTCTTAAGAATTCAACCTCTTTGCTGTCAGACTCAGAGCAGCCTGCAAAACGCTTTGATGCTTCCTGTGTGATTTTCACATGTTCTGCAACAGCAAACACGGCACATCAACTCGTCCTGTCAACTCTGTCAGTTCAGTCGGTTCTGTCACGAACACCTCAATGCAGCACCATGTGCAAGAGCTGAATCATCAAACAAGTCACAGAGCAAACACAAAAATGTCCTGTTCAAAGAGCTCCCCTATGGAAGTCTTCAAGTGTTTGACTTTTACATTTCTCATACTCTTTTGATTTTTATGATCCGTCCTGTGATGAAAGCCGATGAAAACTCTCAACCAATCACGTGCTCTGTCACTCTCTACGCTTCACAGAAACGCTGCAGGGCTGTGATAAATGCTTCAGCGGATCTGAACTTCTCAAGAGGAGAACAAACACACAATCAGACTCACGTGCAGATATTACAGTTATTTTTCCTGTGGTAGATTGAATCTGAATTAGGCTTTAGAAATACACTAAACCACAATAATTCAAAATGCGTTACACAGAGAAGCGGGTTGAGGGGACCCTTTCTACATGGTCTATCTATGGGAATCTCGAAGTTTAAAAATAACATTTTAATCCACTAAGAGGTTAATAGGCCCCTCCTCGTCTGGTGTGTCAACAGTAGGCTATTAATTCCAGGAGGCCAGTCCAAGATGGAAGTGCTCTGTACTCTTGCCAGGGCACACCGACTCCAGAACCAGCAGTGTGGACCTAATTGTGGAAAATGCCCCGGCGTTTTCCTTGAAACGCATACCTGCTATTTCTCCAGCAACACGACCCTTTGCTTACAAGACAGTGGGAGAAGTTTAAGGCACCTGTTAGCTGTCAACAAACCCTTCCGTTTTCAGCCCTTTCATCAGATGGGTTTCTGGCCTTTAAAGTGCACATGAAGTTAAAACGTAAGTTTAAATGTCTATAAACTAGTGTGCTCCAAAAAACACTGATGAAATTCACATTTAGAAGATATAAGCAAGCATTCAAAACGTACTCTGACTTATCCATACCGTCATTATCCATAATGGAATCATTTAGAATCATCTATTTTTGCTTGATTTCAACATCCACAATTGACTCCAACACTGAAACACTTTTCTATCATCGGCTTGTTGCAACTCCCCTCAACAGTTGATGCATTGTTCTGATGCAACGTGTAAAATGGGCGACGTTTTAAATCCATCTGGAGTTGATTGAATTGGAGCGGAAATCCCATTCCACACTGTGCCCCCCTGCAAACCCATTACCTCATCTTCTCTTCTGGAGAGCTGAAGTGATCAGTTTATATAACAAAAACCCCACACGGTAAACAGAAAGAAGAGAGAGCAAAGAGCACCGAAAAGTCAATTTGCAGAAAATGGCCGACTTCCTTGAGGAGTGTAAACATTGGTGTTTGTTTGAGTGGTCTGACATACCGGCACAACCAATGGCCTGAGTTTGGGCTGGGACTACCTGTTTGAGCAAACAATGGAAGACGGGGGTACTTTTTTGTAGAAATAGGCCTAGTTCAGCCAAAAATCTGTCATCATTTAAAAAGCACAAGAGAATTCGTCAGTCTCCATTGAAACCAAACAACACTCTTGTTATTCAAAAAACGAAACAAAACAATACACCGAACATAAAGCATCGCTTATAGCAAGCTGTGTTTCCCTGATTGAAAGCCATGGAGATTCTTGTAGTTTTCTTCTCTTGACTGAGAGACATGGAGGTTGTCATCAGACTAAAAGCATAACATTCAGTTCAGCTTGTTAAGCATAAACACATAACACCAATGTCTCAAACACGTTCTGTATTCTGTTTTAACAGCATGTCGTTCTCTTGTTGAAACTTTACGTTATCCTGAGAAGGCAGTGGATTCCCATAAATGTGATGTCATGTCCTTCAGGTCAATCTGGCAGGCTTTCTACAACTCCTAGCCTAGCCAGTGAGTAATTCTCAAATCTGCAGCACCACGCACATATTGAATGAGATGATGAGAATTAAGAGAATTGGGGAGTATTAATCTTAATTAAAAGCCCAGAGAGACCAGGCTCCCTTCCTGCTGCCATGGTAACAGGAAATGTTGACAAGCCAAATGGAAAACACATCTGGATGTTGGATTCAAGTGGTACAAAACCAGATGAAAGATCTCATGTTTGGGAGAAAGAGATGCAGCATGTAGCATGTGTGTTCCAGAAAGAGATAAGGCTAAAGGAATGTGTAGATGTGGTCTGTGTTGACCAGGACAAACGTGCTCAGCAAAGGCTTTATATAATGTCAGAATGCGCCTATTACAACAGCGTCACTGCAATATGGCTGAAGTGTTCATTAAAGACTGCATGTCATGCAGTGACACAGCTAGAAAAATGTCTAGGATCGTTCCATGCAGATGACAGAGCAAGAATGTGTAGCCAGTATGTACATTGACAGAAGGTGCTAACTCGCAATACGTCTAAAGATGGAAAACAAAAGCTAAGAAAATCCATGAAATGAACTACAGGTCACAACACACTGCTGACGTTAAAACCACAGTCTATGCATTTAATCCAATCCCAATGAATATCTGTGTTTCCGAACAGAAAAGTGAAAGGACTGCAAAGGAGACAAAGCTGATTTGGAAGGCACTTAAATCAATGAACACTTATTTACAGTATGGCACACAACAAATCTTACCATGACTGTAATTCCATCCTTTTCCAATGGCGTCTTATCATAAGTTATTTCACACACACGTACCACTGTTGTTGCACCATACTTCTTCAAATCCTGAAGAAAAAAAAACAAGATCGAGCAAACTGTGTGAGGTGCCAAGGACACAATAGAGTAGGAAACTCAATCAATGTTTTGAATCGTGGTGTTTATGATCTCATTGTCTTTCGTGTGTGTATTGTATATGTATGAAAGATCTCTCACCTCAATAAAGCTGCTTAAGGTTGCGTTGGTTGGGTTGTGCGTGATCAGGAAGCGCATGTTTTTGTAGCAGACCTCAACTGGAGCCGGACGGTTCATCCTGGTCATGCTGGTTTCCCTCCAACTCTACAGAAAACGGATCACCCGATCCAGGCCAGAATTCACAGAGCTCCGCTGACAGTACTGCACTTCCTCTGGCTAACAGAGCAGTGTTACAGCAGATGCGGTATCACAGTAAAGGGTGTGAAGGATTTGCAGGATTCTCTGCTATAAGTCACTACTTATCAGTATGAAAGAAATTAAAGCTTCCTGGTTTTCTAGGATTTTGCCACACGAGTCTGCCTCTTTCTCTTTGACGGGTGGACCAGTGTCTGGTCACTAAATGCCAGATGCCACGATACCAATTAACCCATTTGGCGCACGGCGATGTGGTCAGTCAAAAAGACCAGTGAGAGAAGAGCAGGGGAGGCGATTCTCTGGACATTCAGGTGCAGGTCCGGGCGAAGTCAACCCAGATCAAGCGTTGCGATGTTGGGCGTGGCAGTAATCCCCGCTGCCCTGCCGGAACTCCATTAACGGACAAGATGCTGGATGAGAAAGCTGTTAAACAAAGAGAACAAGACAGAAATGTTCATTTATTATATTCATTCTTACGATAAATTCATTCATATTTGAATGTCTTTAAGTTTCCAGTAAACAAAAATAAAACCACTGTCTATTGTACACGTCTACAGACAGAATGAAAGAATACACAAAGAAGTACTGAAAGATCCCCACAAGTTTAGATACACATTGCAAAATCATCCAAACGTTAATAAAAAAACATGTCAAATACGGTATTTCCCAAAGCAACACTGAGTCAACAACAGACAACGATAAAATTGACAAAAAAACAAATGTGAAAATTTCTGTTAGAAGAATCAAAACAAAGGTGACAAAGGTGAGCAGCATGGAGCAAAGATTTTGCCAGCTCGACAAAACTCGAAAGTACCGCTCGCCTGAGGCAAGCGTCTCAAAGTAGACAACATTTAAACAAAACAACCTTTAAAACATCAATAACTAACACTTCAATATCAACCGAAGATAAACAATCAGAAATGACCGAGAGAGCTCGAAGACATTTCAGTTTCAATATTAACATGCCTGAGGAAATCAAGCGGAAGAGTCCCAGTTCGGATCTGCCCGTGGCTCGTCTGAGTTTCTCCTCTTACCTCTGTGACAGGCTGAGTTTCGCTCGGTATTAAGCCAAGGGCTCCGGAGGGGAGAGCGAAGGGTGAACAGCCGTGATCTACAATAACCGTGTCTGCTCTAAACCAGTCGAGGCTGCCTTGGCTTGCCATATGACAGTGACAGCACACTCCGCTAATGTCACAAACAAATGCACTCGTAATGCTCTTAGGAGGAGTGGAGACCAGCCCACCCCCTCCACCTCTCTCTCCCTCTTTCCATACTGACATAAAAATAGCACAGCCAATGAAGCTTAAAGGTATCACCACTTACGCACATGCCTCGTTTATGTTTCAAGGCAAATTGCGATAAAAGCAGAAAGTTCATCCATACACTCTTAACAATAAAGTTGCTTAAAAGGTTCTTCACAGCGATGCCATAGAAGAACCCTTTTTGGTTCCACAAAGAACCTTTAGTCAAAGGTTCTTTAAAGAACCATCTCTTTCTTACTTTTTTATAATCTGAAAAACCTCGAGATGTTAAAGGTTCTATTTGGAACCAAAAGGTTCTTCGATGCCACAGAATCCACGCTTTTGAAGCACTTGTTGAATGTAAATGAATAAAAACACTCACTTAAAAGATGTTACGACGATTTAAAACTTCACATTCAGGCCTGTAAATTATGTAAATACATTTCCCCCAACATGACAGAAGGAAGTTAGCATACATAAATGTCATGTTTGTGCAACTCACGACAAAACTTAGTGTCATCTGGTGACTCAACGGTGGATGAATTGAGCTGTGTGAACAGAACAACAGACTATTAATCAAAGTAACGGCCTTTAGTGTCAGCACTGCAACTGCTTTCTCAAATAACCAGAGGGAACACGCTTCATATTGATAACTTTTTAAAGCCTACTTTGACAACATAAGACTCAAAATAAACTTTAAAACACGCTATATTTCTAATAAGAGAAGGCATGTTCAGTTTACAGCATTAAAGCCCAATCATGTACAATAACATGAATGTACTCTTTCTCCTAAAGGGCCATGGTTCATTTTCCTAAGGGTACCACAATGTCAACAATTCATGTTTACATTTAGGTGAACACCTTCTTTAAATATAGCGTCCTGTACTTTAGGGCTTCGTAATTTAAAAGGAAAATGTCGTAAATTCTGATTGGCAACCTAAAAGTGAAGTCAGAGTCACAAAAATGTTGATGAGGTCATGTTACCTCGCTATATAAATTCACCTAAATACCCACACAGACGAGAAAACAACTCGCCACAGACGGCTACCCCTTTAGTTACCCTGCCATTCTCGTTGAGGGCTTAGCACATCTTGATCCTAATCCTTTTACATAAAGCTGGACGGTACCAAAGGTTTCTCAGCCCACTACTGCAGTGTGTTTTCAGGTGCACGGTTGGCTCTGGGATAAACATAGACACTCTGATCTATGAATGTACTAATCTGGACTGTTTGTGTTCTAAGGTATTTAACTGCTCTTTGTCTTTTCAATTTATAGGCTAACCAGGTATTGATGTGTCCATCTAAACAAAAAGCTAAACAAAAGATGGAGCTACGGAAAAGAGGCAGAATGAAGAAAACAAAAGCGGCAACACCACCTGAAGCGTATAAGGAACAATCCTATTTTAGCAGAGTATTTGCATCCATCCAGCTCTCTAATTAACCAGACACTGTTATCAACAAGGCATGTTTGTACACAGATTTACACAATAGGAACCCTGTAAAGTTTTCCCAGAAGTCCTGGCTTGGCTTCAAAAGGGCCTATTAATTGACGGATTACATGAAAATGACATCACCAAGGACAGGTGATCTAACCGATCAAACAAAACACATGACTCATCTAAACTAGAACTCTGATAACGTCAGATGAGACTTTAATAAACAGGAATAAAGACAACTGATATTTCTAGAAAGGTAAGTTAATTTGAATGTAACATTCTGGAATGAAACATACACCTTACTACAAATTATACTCAATTATATGTCATTCCTGAACAGCTGAAATTGAAGGTCGGTAAAGGCAGAGCTGCAAGTAAAGTAGCAATTTGTTGCAGATGCTATAATCTAAAGTGTGGTGATAAGGAGATCAGTTCTAGAATTAGCTATAGAAGAACTTGTTCAATCTGAATATAAGAGTTTCTTTCAGACCAAGACTTTTTATAATAAAGATGTCAATGCTCCCATAATGATGAGTCGGCTATGTGAAATATTGTTTACGATCTTCCCCAACCAGGTGAAACAAAAAGAACTTCAACCAAATGAGTCTCACTGCTTTTAATTACACGATATACATTTCTAAATTCTAGTAGTAGATCAGGACTTCTCAGAACAAACCTCTAGAACGTCAGATGAAGAATGAGGTCAATATTTATTGAAGGTAAGATGCAAAAGAGTTCCCCTCTTTCCCACTCAGCGGTGTTCAAGCAACCTCTGTGCAAGAGCTCCCCTGGCACGGTCTGTTAATGCCAATGGGCAGCAAATGCCACACTGGAAGCATCAACACACACATTCTAGATCATATTTTAGCAGCAGCGCTGGTTATAATCAGTTAAGCCCTATGTCACAATTACTGGGCGGTTTATTAAACTCAGCTTGAGACGACTATATTTCTGAATTATGTGTGGACAACAAACAATATATAACTGGCTAAAAATATCTTGAAACAACCAAAGAGGCTGTGAGGTGTTATTACTTTAAAGAGGTCTGCAGGTGTCTACCTGTTGGTGGGACTCAACCTATATTTGACAGTGAGAGTTAAGGACTGGGTTGGCTTTGTTCTGTCTCGGTTCTGCACTTGACTGGAGAGGAATAGCAGGACTAAGACTCTCATGGCCACCTGTGTTCTAAATATACCTCTGCCAGCTGTCATCTAATAAATTTAGCCAGATTCAAAATGAAGAGGATCAGGGAGGTTTAAATAACTGGGTACTTGTTTTGAAACATGAGTATCCAATAAAAACAAGCTACTCGGAAGGCTTGCACCTTTTACAACAGAATAAAATAATTAGCTCGGAGAAAATAATTAATCATATGTGCATTTCATGGCCATGTAACTTTATAAGGTTGGACATTTGAGCACAGATTCCTAACAGCTACCGAGATACCGGGTCCCATCCCTACCCAAAATGATATGGTAGTATCCCATGATGCAAAGTTTGGTTATCAACAATATAGAAAACGACATCAGTTAATTTACAGCTACATAATGAAGGGTTATCGGTAGATATTCAGATTTTCTTATCATGACCTATGCAGTGGGATCAAATTTGTTTCCTCTGAATCAAACCCAAGATGACTGACTATCGTAAATCTCTAAGATACAGGAACACAGAGTGAAGGCTAGAGTGTACTTGGTTATTTTAAAAACAGCAAGTTGTAAAAATGAGTGACAATTATTGCCTTTAAAAGCATGCAAAGATCACGTTGCTCTAGGATAAGGTCAAGTGACCATGAACAAAACAAACATGCATGCTAGGTAGAGCAAGACACCCAACTGACAGGAGTGATACTGCTTTAAAGGAGTCATAAGACACGGCTAAAACAAATATTATTGTTTGTTTTAGATTAAATGCAATGTATATACACGATTTAAAGTTCAAATGCTGTATTTCCCACATACAGTGCTTGTTTGTATCTCCTCTTTGCCCCGCCTCTCTGACAGAAACGCGCAGATTTTTAACAAAGCTCATCGCTATGAAAAGCGAGGTGTGCTATGATTGGCCAGTTAACCAGTGAAAAGTGATTGGTCGAATACTGCAAGCGTGTGACGGAAATGTGACGCCTCTTACCATGTTTGGAACATCAGGTTCCAACGCAATTGTACTGACAGTACTGACTTCTGTATACATCTGGGCGGTCTTAGTCAAATCATACCACGAACTGACGTACATTTGTGATGGTGTGGTTACACGAGGCGTTTCAGGCAGATCTGGGTGAGCATTCGCTTTTAGATAGAATGCATGTTTTGTTCCGACGCTTTAATTATTGCAATTGTTCTTGTCTAATACATGCATGGGCAACTTAATAACACACTAAAGACACAGAAAAACACATGTTCGCGCCATATGACCCCTTTAAGATACGATCACATTAGACTTTGAGCATGCAAAATTATCTGGAGACTTGACTTCACTGATGCATGTGAAACATGTGCAGACTAACACAAATGTTGGTCTGGATCTTAGTGCAATTTGCTACCAGGCATAAAATACACAGAAAGAGGCGCTTAATGGGGCAAATGTGTTCCATATGAATAGGGCTCAATGCTTTCAACAGAAATAATGCTAGCATATGGTTTTGCCAAACCACAGGTAGAGCAGGATTAAAAACATATTTAGTGAAGCATATTAGTGAAGACAAGCATATATTGATAAAATTGTTATTTAGATCACAGTGTAATTAAATATCAAATTCAGAGATACTCAATGAGGTCTCTTGGATGAATGTGGTCTAAAAAGAGTGCATACAAATGGTAAGTTATTGTGACGTTACATAATAATGAAATAAATGAGTGGGGGTGGTTGCCATTACAAACAGTATATAAAATAGTCTTTATTCATTTTCTGTGGTATGTCTGACTCCAGACAAATGCTGAATTAGACCTTGTGTCCAGATAACCCTGCTGGACCTGGTGTCCCTCATAACAGAAGAGAGATGAGCAATGCCATAATCCCTGTAAGAACACTGAGATCATCATCTGCTTTCAAATCACATGACCCATCCAAACACAAATCAGCTCCTTCCAGGCAAGTTCTGGAACAGGTGATTATCTCTAAAAGAAAAAAGACTGCATGCATCACTAACTATCACACTGTTCCACATATAATAGTTTCCAAGACATTTTAGCATTTAGAACTGCTGTCTTAAGCATTTACTTAACCCCAAATAGGGTCAGGCAGAGGTTTAACTGTATCTCTCAGCCATTAATCACAGGTCTAGTAAATTACATCTGAAAAACATCTGAGGGCTGCTTCCAACTGTGCTCAATGCTCATGGTGGTTTGTTAAAAGCTATGGGCCTAATAAGACCAAATATTTGAGCGATAGTTTTACAAATCATCTCACTTTATATAATACAAATATACAAATTATCTTTCATCTTCAAGGCAGTTTGTCCCTTTAGGTATGCCTTTAAGAACATGTCCTACTTCTTCAAACCTTCTCCGTCAGAGAGCGCAAGAGTCCAGTGACACCCCCACCTGCCCGATGCCACTCACCCTGTACTAAACATTTAACACCATCACTCATTACCATAACCTACGTGAAAGACACCGAACCCGCCTGAGAGTCTCGCGTCTGCTGCCAATGAATGAATGAGGAACAAGCCCACACGGCAAAAGGTCAAGAAACATAACGTTACACAGCTGACATGAGGAGTTAAAATTCTAGGAATCAGCTTTGTGTTTGTAAACACCTTTGTATATGTGGATATCATATCACTATAGAATTCCCATTAAAGGCGTTCCGATTTCAAGAAGCCAATTGGCCAACCCTTTAGTTTAGAGTAGCAGTAGCACAACCAGTATACAGAATGCCATCTAAAGTAAAAAAAACAGATGTTAAATGGCAACACGTGTATTATTATATGAATATGTATGTTGCTTGAGAATTACAACATTTTGCGTGCTAGAATGCAAGATGTTTTGCTGGAGCAAAAACATGTACTTTATTTTATGTTATAACTCGCCAATACGTCAATTACTTGTGCAATAACATTCCCAAGACTCAATGTTTTCCCGAAGACATCACATTACTGTTAAGGATACCAGTAAATCAATCGAAAATAGAGAAATGTGTGTCTAAGTAATAAACTGCACTCAACGTAGTACTCAGTCCTACACCATTTAGGCAGTACAATCTGATCAATAAGCAGGTGAATAGTTTGAATACATTCCCGACAAACTTTAGCCACTATTTTAGAATCTGACCTTCTCCTTTGCGCCTGTATCAGATGCACTCCTTAACATCTCTGTGAATGCAGTAGGTCATCTGGGTAGTTCCCATCTACTGTTTTATTAGTACGGTGTATTCTAATATACTACTTAGTAAGGATGCACCGATATGTAAATGTTGGCCGATAACGATAACCGATACTTCTTCAACACTGAAATCCAATAACCGATATATTGTCTGATATACAGTATCTAAATATTAATATAAAATTCCCTAAGACTAAGACAAAAAGTGGACAACTGCTTCTATTTGAAAACATTCACTGCAGAAAACAAGGTCACCATTAGTTCCATTCTTTCCGCTTTAAATCATGTACCAAGCCTACTTTATGAATATTTAACCTTCAAACGTTTCAGGTATATAATAAACAAATTATAGATGTTCTTCCAGAGCGACCCATAAAAATGTTCGTAATAGCCACGTCTTACATATCTCAAGACAGAAAGCATTCAGAGCAGTCTGATAGTTCAAACAATATGCTTTTGTTCCTATAATTTACACATTCATAAATACTGTATCTACATAGTGTTCCCTACATCAACAACGTTTTGCAAATAGCAGTAAGTGAATGATCACGACAGAAAGACTGTACTGTGCTGTATTTTAACTGTGAGCAGCGTGTAGCTGAAGAAGTTTAACCAGACAAAATGATTTATCGGCTTTGATTTATCGGATTTAATATATCGGCCGATACCGATATGGCCAATAAGTTATTGCGCATCCTTACTAGTTAGTGTACTGCTTTCATATACTGTATATATACATAAAGTAGGCATCGCTCATATTGGTCTACGCGTGACATTAGTAGGGGTTACCCATGGTTCCAGGTCAGCCATTTTTGGCCACAGCTGCTGTTGCACAATCAGATATTTGTTAAGATTTTAATTTGATTTATATCTAAACAGTTTGCTTGTGAGCATGGAACAACACAAAAATTACTGCAATCAACATAACATTTATGTCCTCGTGCATGAGAAATAAAACTGCAGAGAGCATATTTTGTCTCATGGGATATTTCTCATGATATCGCATCACTTCAAAACTCCAAAAAAATCCTAACTATTTTTTGGGGGAATTTCCAATAGCCCTGCAGACGACTGTTTGTTTTTGTGACAGTGCACAAGCCGTAACCTAGCATGAATGCAAATGATGCTCGCAGAGATCAATCCCACAACAGACAGATACAGTGCGGTGGATGCAGAACTCCACCGGAAGTATTTCCTTTCATTGTGCCTCTGTACACTGTCCACAAGGAATCCCCTGGGACTTGGACACCAGCTTGTTCTTTCTCTAGTTTGTGCTGCTTTCTTTTGGTTTCTGTTTCATCACCCTGATTCTTTATATCTTGTCAGGCAGGACCTCATACTTTTGCCCTCTACTACCACAAAACAAACAGCGGCACAGCCACAAGCACTAACACACTGAGAAGCTGCAGGATGAATAATAGTGAAATCTCATTAGGAAAGCATTCGGCCTTCGGAAATGAACCATTCCACATGTGTTACAGAACATGCTGGTGATAACTACAGGTCAGTTATGACATCATACATTTTTATAAAAAGACACAATGTTTTTTTTCTTTCAAGCAAAAAGCTGCATTTCTTAAAGGGGTCATATGTAACGGCTAAAACGAATATTATCATTTGTTTCAGATGTAATGCAATGTGTATACACGATTTAAGGTTCAAAAATGCTGTATTTTCCACATACCGTGTTTGTATCTCCTCTTTGCCCCGCCTCTCTGAAATGCACGATTTTTTACAAAGCTCATCGCTCTGAAAAGCGAGGTGTGCTATGATTGGCCAGTTAACCAGTGCGTTGCAGGCTCATCTCTGCAACATAGTCAGCAAACTGCCCCCACAAACTTATTTTTTAAGGCTAGACGAGTCAATTACCATTTGTCGGGTTGTGGAGTGAACTCTGAGTGCTTTTATTATATTTTATATCACCAGAGGTTTTTGCTGAAAAGCGCTCCACTCACCTCCCTCAAACAAAAATACATAAATCATATTCTGCATCTCTAATGTCACCAAATGGGGGGGGTATTTAGTGTATTTATGTTTAATAAATACACTTCTTGTCTTCTTGTTTATTGTGCTGTGTGAACTATCATTTTGTGCATAAATGACAGTTGACAGATCAGTCAAGCATAATAATTAACATGCAAAAAATTTTTTATGGTTATACACAAATATACAATAAAGAGATACTCCACCGTACCCTTCAAAGCGCAGAATGTCAGTTACGTTGCTTTCTATGGGCGGGAGTCAAAAAGCTCCCAGACCTCGTCGGAAAATCTTAATTTGTGTTCCGAAGATGAACGGAGGTCCTAGAGTTATCGTGTTTTCCAAAAACAGACCTTTACTCATTCGGTTCCTCTGGTGGAATGAACTGCCAGCCTGCACATGAACTGCAGCATCCTTCACAAGTTTCAAAAAACAGCTCAAAACATACCTGTTTCGCATTTATTTGACTAACCAATAAGTTTTGACTATCTGTCTGTATGAAAAGAAAATTGTGGTTGTTCATTCCCTTCTTTGCTTACCCCAGCTTTAATCCTCCTAGTAGCATGGCCTTGTAAACTAACGGTACTGTTTAGAGTGTTGACAAAATGTTTAGATGCTCTCCTACTTGTAAGTCACTTTGGATAAAAGCGACTGCCAAATGAATAAATGTAAATGTATACGAATTCATAACAGAATTTTCCTTTTGCGGCGGAGTATCCTTTAATGGCAAGTGCACTGTTTTCAGATTTTATTGTCAGAAGTTTGGAATTATGTTCGGGTTTCTTTGATGTTGTGGAAACCACAAAGCTGTAGATCCTGAAAGAAGTCGCAATTACATCATGCAGCCCTATTTATTAGTTATGTAGTGTTTATGGCCAAGCAATGCAGCACTATGGCACATTAACACGGAACGTATAGATATATAGATATTCCGATTTCGGGAAAGAAAATGTGTAACTTGTAATCATCCAAAAAGCATGCCATAAACAAAAAACAGGCAGCTAAACGCAATGTCATTCAAAATGCCAACACATGAAACACAAAACCCTGAAGGCAACAAGGGACAACGTATTGTTTCTCAACAAAGACTTGAAGACAAACGTAATGTCTGTCTAAAGCTGTCATTTGCTCTGACCACCTTTGTAGCTAAACTTGGTCACACTGCAAACTCTCTTCTCCATAAAGTTGCCATTGTGACCTACTTTGTGTATTTCCTTTTTAAAAACATCTTTCACAACTAAAATGAAGACTTTTAAACTGCCAAACAGAGGACAATCTATTGCCAGCTTTCATTGGAGACCACAAGTCAAAACCTTTTCCCACTATTAGTTAAATGTTTCTTGTAATATACAGTGCGCTTAGTGTTTGTGCATGCGTGGGTCTGTATATGCCACCAAGCATGACTATATTGTGCTTTCTGAATCCAATTAATGGCCCTAAATGCCAGTTTGGAGGAACAGGGAGAATGGCACCGCTGGGAATCGCAGCATAACCCTTTATTTGGCAGGCAACAGTGCACTTCTGAAACTCTGATACTTTCTTCCCCTTTTTTGCCTCTCTATATGACTGGCGGGCAGCCAGGAACTGCCAGGCATTGGTAAGTCATATGAGGCCACTATGATTGACAGGCAGAATTAAAGTGGGATGGATCAGCTCCATTGTGTCTTATTTCTGCTATGAAAGTAAGTACTACTATTATGTATCAGTAAGTACAGGTTTGTAAGACTCTGTGCTCAGGAGGAATTCCCAGCAGCAGGCTTTAGATCAGTGCATGCTGGGTAAATGTCACATACCCTTGGGGGCTGACTTTCCTTGAATGTAGCCGTTTGCTTTGATTAGACTCGCTGCGTCTCTGGTTAACTTACCTTCTAATAAAAAACAAACTATAACATCTGTGTTGAAATGGAAACCAGAACAGAGAGGCAGAGGTGGTAACACTGTGAAATACATACAAGCTAAATATTATTAAATAAAAACCACTTACACCCAACCTATTTATTCTCTCTCCGCTTCTAACAGGGCTTCCCACATTTCTCACTTTTTCCTAATAAAAGGGGAGTAACTCACTTTCTATGGAGGAAGGCACCCCTTGCCCCGTGGTGGCAGCTTACGTCATTCATTAAATTTCAGCAAACAGAGCCAAAAGAAACTCTTCCAACATTCCATTCCAAACAGTGGATGGGGGCGTCAGGGTGGGTGGGTGACCTGCAGCGTGGAGCGCACGGCAGGTAGGAGGAAACCCATCCCTGCCTAGCCCCTTCCTGCCTTGCTGATTAGAGGTGGGCTTAACCTCCTTCCATTGCAAAAGAGGCTGTGTTGGGTCTGCATAATACAAAAGGAATGACAGGCAACCTATATGGCCCACTTTCCAAATAATTCAAAAAAGGCCTGTTTACATACAGTAAGGTTACATGACACTTCCTAATACAGGTCATTAAAGAGGATTGACAAAAACACCAGAAGTTAACAGAAACCTCAGACAACTGCATTGTCATAAAACTTGCAGCTAAATACAAGATAGAAAGTGACTTTTTTAAAACAACTTTTCCACTCAAGGCTTTTCGCCTATAGGTTCCATTTTAAAAGAGTCAAATGCTGCTTGTATGCCAACAACAAATAAAAAAGCACTTAAGAGAGTATAAATACTGTGGTTCACACAGATGATATCTCAACAGAGACAGCTTTATTTCCGCTTTTAACGCCAGCATCAACACAGTCATTCGCAGCTGTGTCAAAAAAAGCAAAACATGAACTTGAGATAACCTAGAATGAGAGAGCTCTTTAATCTAAGATCACGTCTTCTCGAGAAGACAAACAACAATTTAAACAGACCTGACATCAGCCAGTTCATGTGACATAAACTTTACAACTTTTATGCAAATCATATACAGGTGAATCAATAGTCAACGTTGCAAGACTTCAGCGTCCAGAGATGCACAGACAAAGGGACCACACACACGCACACACCGATCAGACACACGAACAACACAGCTTGATTTCAACCTGTTGCCTTTGTGCAACAACGTACGATTAAAATAAAATATATAATTATATTATAACGCTGGTGTGCATCAAAGTGACATTTGTTTTACTTTTCGTTGCATCGTTATGTGATGATGCTGGTGTGCGTGCAGCTGTTTCATTGTCCACGCAGAGTTGACATAACGTTACTGCGCAAAAAGAAACTACACTTGATATTCAGTCTCTTTATTATTATCATAATTAATAAAAATATAAAAACAATATCATATCATAACTGGTGTTGCGTGAGGGAAATGCCAACACACACAGCTAGCACCGCGCTAGCGGATTAGCAGCAGCCCCTCATCGCTTTTGTTCTGAAAACGCCGGTAATATACGATTCATTTCTTTCACAGATAGACTTTACAAAATTGCCGAAAACAGCATTTAAAACATAATATGTCAGGCATTACTGGTGTATGTAATATATATGGTTGATTTGGAAATGATTGTCTATAACAGCTCCAAAACTATATAGAAATTCGCCCAGCGCGAACTCAACGCCTTTAAACACAATAGTCGTGGATTACAACTCACGCACAGCTGATTTCACAAAGCTCTGGTAAACACGTCATTTAACCACACAGCTATTTCGACGGCTTTATGCACATTTTCATACAGCTTGAGCTATTTCATACTCACAGATTTGTCAGAGTCGTTCCATGTGATTCAGTGTGTGTGTATCGCTGTGTGTGGCGTGTCGTGTACGTGCGTGCGGTGATTCCCCCGACGGCAACCATGGAGACGCAGCGTCACCCAGAGCAACCGAGAAGAACAATTCCAGTGACTTCACATTCTCCATTTCTGCGAATATACAAAAGTTAATGAACAAACATGTAACACAGCTTTTGTACGTACTAATTTCATCAAATTTGTAATGTAAACTATTAATAATTCATCAATGTTGAAATATACGGTTGAATTCAAGTGTAGTGAAGTTTTTAATCAATACATTTTCTTCGTCACAAGTTACATAGGTTCTCGTGTAAAAATCGTGTAAAAAATAAAACATTAAAATAAAATACTGTTGTTGTTGCGCCATCTAGCGTGCGACATTAATAAAAAAAACGTATCAGTAGATCAGAGATTACAGTGTGTATAATATAAATGATAGTGAACTAAGAACTAAGTTTCTATCTTAACTCATTCAATTTGTTCTCCTAAACATTGTTTAAAAAAAATCAAAAGTATTTTGCAACATGATAACACCCTACAAGTATAATTTGGTCATTTTATGATTTCATAACACAATTCCTTTTTCTATTGGGCTTTCCATTGTTTAAAAAAATAATGAGGTCATCCGTTTTTCCGCCACCCTTTATGAAAGTGAAAAAGCGAAAGTGACCTATTTGTCACTGTGACCTATTTGTTATAGGTTAAATCCTGTCTGGCTTCAAATCTATGCAGGCCATTACATAATAAAAGATCTGCTTAACATATGTGCAGCAACAGATGGATAGTCCGCATCAGTCGGGATGTGTTACAACTGTTTGAGTTCAAATATATCAGTAGGCTAAACCCAATTGTTTTATGTAGATACAAATCTATGCTGGAATAACATGGATCACTGAGGGTCAATTTGGCGTTATGATAGATGCTCTAAATCATTGCATTATGCTGATCAAAGGTGACAATGTATATGCCTACTGACAAACTCAACCTTTTGAAAACAATTGTCTCATGGCAGATGGGCTAGCAAATTTTCACTTCATTGATGGGATGGTTCATCCAAAAATAACAATTCTGTCTTGTTTATGCACCCTCTTGTCAACTCAAACATGTATGCTTGTCTTTCTTCTGCAGAACACAAAAGAAGATGTTTGGTAACCAAACAACAGCGGTGCCCATTGACTTGAACGTCTGCAGAAGATGTTTAAGTATATTTAAATTGATTTCAGTTAACCAAACCAAACCAAAGCCAAAAGCTTGTCTACACAATCTATATCCTCAGATCCTGACATTTTCTATATATACCGAAGGCATATACCGGTGTGGTAAAATAGTTTCTAATTTATATGTTTAAAATGGTTGCTCTAAATGCTACAGAGTTTCATCTGATATGTTTTCTCATTGAGCCTTTTACGGTGGCCGTCAGCTTTGTAACAGTTACACACTGATGAGGGAGTAAACACTTCGTGCCAACACACTCAGCTTCCAAGAAGATTTCAGCGCTCTGCTTTCCAGGCCACCATTGTGCGTCTCAGCAGACAGACTAGCGGGAACTCAGCGGTGATGACGTCTGGACACAGAAATGCCATCTGGCTCAAACTGCTTCATGCCTGCACAAACATGTAGCACGTAGCCCTCGTCATCCTCATGTTTAATAAGCTTAGCGTTGTCATCCTGTGAAGAGTTCTTAGGGTCATTTCCCATAAGTTCAAGTTCTTGATTTCAGGTGCACAAAATCATGACAACAGAAAATCTCCTCTTGTGGTAGGATACGTCTCGGAGACGTCTGAGCATCTGTAATACATCTGCTAAAGATCTGGAGATCTGCTTCGTAAAAACATCTGCTAAAACATCTTAGAAAGAGCAGCTTTACATCCATTCTAAATCATAAACATCTACATCTTCTAGATGTCTATATGACGTCTGACAGCAGACATCTCTGAGATGTATTGGAGATGAGAAACTGTGTTTTATAGATGTCTTGCAGATGTAAATGCAGACGTCAAATAGACATAAGCCAGATGTATGTGTGCTATCAGGGGTGAGAACACAGGGAACAGACACACACATCGAATCAAACACCCCACACACAAAACACTCCACACACGCAATATGCACACGCACTAACACACACAGAGACACAGACAATCGCTTACACACACGGACGCACAGACACGCACGCTCACACACACATGCGTTATCACTGAGAAGCACACATTTAAATAAAGGTGAGAGAAACACAGGTCAAGGCAGACTGTGCAAAACTCTATGCAAATGGTGGCGAGGAACCCAAAATTCCATGGGAAAAAAAACCTTTGTTATTTTTAAGTATGTTGTTACTATTGCTATGTGAAGCACTTTGGTCAACACTCGTGTTGTTTTATGGCGCTATACAAATAAACTTGACCTTGACAGTGCTTGCATAACAAGGCTAAATAAAAATAAATAAAATGAGTAATAAGGTAAATTATAGATTTAAGATTATCATTAATAATCTAATAGCAGTTGACATTTTGTAGTAAAGACCGTTATAGATGAGCAATACACACTTATATTGATTCAATTTAAAAAAAACAGTGAAGCATTATGATTTATGTGGAGCCACTCGATTGCATTTTTAACCTCCTCCACGTGTTTCATTCATAAAATGTTTACGCATGGACAACAGACCTCTTCAATGATGCCAGTGCCCAGCTTAATTTACTGATCCAATTTGAAGCGCTCTCCATCCTTTAAGAATAAGGCTCCTTCTGGTTGCTAGGCATGCTGGGAGTAAGATGTTTACGGCAAATTGTAAACAAGGAGATATAAAACCCAGAGCCCAGTGCATTCTGTGCAACTAGGAGCTCGAAGCAGCCGACAAAAGCTCTTTTTTGATATTACAGTCTTTTGTTCACTTGCCTTCTACAACAATCGTCATCATGGTATTGGAGGACTCTGAATGCAGTGCCTTTGATCTTGAGATCACCGTGAGTCTAATGTTTATTTTCTGATGTTTTCTATATGTTGTAATCAAACTATAGAAAAATAACTTTTTCGTGGATTGGTTTATCACATGTTTGCATTGATTTTGTATCAGCTTTAGAAGTTACAATTAAGAATGTTTGATGTTGCATGAACAGGTGGTTGCACTTGTTTGTGATCTGTACTAATGGGATTTGTCTTGTTTACGTTCGAGGCGTTCATGTATAGTTAACGTGTTTTAATAGTTTACAAGAAATTTGCTAAATATTAAAACCAAACCACTTTTTTCTTGCTATTGTCACCTTTGGCTTTTTCACAGAAGGCTTTGTTGGGCAGTATACTTGAACTTGAATATGTACAATATTGTGAAAGGTGCTATACAAATACATTGAATGGAATTCATTTCATCAGATGCCTTTAGACCACATATGAATTCCAAAGAAACTTTGCTCTTTTAGGAGGATGCTGTCGAGACTCCCTTTGGTAGGGTGCACTGCACCATGAAGGGTGTCGCAAAGGGCAACCGCCCTACCATCCTGACCTTCCACGACATCGGCCTGAACCGTACGGATATTTTCTAAACCAATTTAACTACCTCAGGTGTTTAAATGTCTGTGAGTCATACCCACTATTAGTACTCAATGATTTCTACCATTGGTACTGAGTGTGAAAGAGTGTCTGTAAAATGTTATATTCTATAAAAAAAATAATGCAACATATTATTTGTTAGGCAAATGCTTTTTAGTAACACAACTGTTTTTCGTTCTGTAGATAAAACCTGTTTTGAGTCACTCTTTGTTCACCAAGACATGCATGAGATCATGCATCACTTTGCTGTGTGCCATGTTGATGCCCCGGGACAGCAGGATCATGCAACCACATACTCCACAGAGTAAGTGAGAGGTTAAAGGTGCAGTTTGTAACAATTTTGCAGTAAAATATCCCAAAATCACTACGCTAGTGTTATATTTTTTATTCAGCTGAGTACTACTTAAAATATCGCAAATGTTTCCAACTACCTGTAAATTGTGAGAAAATCGCCAATCTATACAGTGACACGGGGCTGTGCTGTCGCCTGTCAATTGCATCATATCCAAGTTCCCCTTTGTTACCGCCTTTATTGACGTAGAAACCTCATGACAACATTGTCGTGGACAAATGCGGAAGTAGTGTCTAGCATCTAGCAAGCCACTAACTTGTTTCAGGCAGTCACTTATTTATGGACCACAATTATTCGCAACAATTATAAAACTTTACCTCATCCGCTAACATGATCTCTCGTTCCGTCTAATTGATGGCCGTCAGCGTTGGAGTTGAAGACAACAGATCCCATCATTCCACGCTCCTTCACAGTGTCATCAAGCTACGCCATTGTTGTTGTTTTGATCGTACAAACTGCACCTTTAATGTGGTAAAAGATTAGCTTATCAGTGATTGCAAAGACGAGATGAAGATTTAGCTTTAAATCCAGAGCATAGCAATAAGTTCACACAGTTTAAGCAGCAAGAATTAAGCAAGCATAAATAAATAATATACTCAAATAATTGTCATAGTGACTTTTTTGTCAACAAAGCCAAAACACAGCCTAAATGTATTTTCCTCAGTCTTTCCAAGAAAGGAAATCTATTCCAAATGACATTTACCAAGGAGCCCTTCAATCACTTGCACCAGACAGGCAGAATGTAGGTCAGCATGCATGTCGCTGTGTCTGAGAAGAACAGAGAACATGTTTATGATCTGCCATCTGCTACAGAAATACAACTGACATCCACCAACGTAATCCAACCAGTCAGAGCAACATTCAGAAACGCCGTTAGTCAATCTTGACCTGTTTTGATTGCACATGACCTCCATCACGATGAATCACAAATGAGTCTTTATTGAAATCTTAATTGTTTTTCTTAGAAAGTAATGAGATTCAATGCAAAACAGACGTCTCTGTTTATAAAGGAGATTTTAAAAGGGATCACAACAATGTCACAAACTGTGCTCTAATTTGCCATATGACAGAAACAGACAATTAAAACAATGTTTACATTTTCACTTCATTGTCTATTATTGTAGGTTTACATACCCTTCAATGGATCAGTTAGAAGAGACTCTGCCGATGGTTCTCAAGCACTTTGGGTAAGTGAATGTCATGAATGTTTGACTCAAACTAGCATAGATCTTGAAGTCATATATTTGCCTGGTTAAAACATTTACTTTGGTGGTCTTGAAAGGAGACCCTACCTGAAATTGAGCTCTTTTCTCTCATAGCCTAAGAAGTGTGGTTGGAATAGGGGTTGGTGCCGGAGCCAACATTCTTACCCGCTTTGCAGTGAGTTTTATATGATTTTTCTCTTTGTTGCATTTGTAATGGTGACAGTTTTATTCATTGCCACAAATGTCAACACTGGCAGTTGCCGATTACATATTACCTGCTTGTTAATACACATGAATATGAGAACTTAATTGTTGATTTATTTAACATGTCTCCCATAGTTGAAACATCCAGACTTGGTTGAAGGTCTTGTTCTGATAAATATGAGCGCTCAGGCAGAGGGCTTCCTTGACTGGGCAGCACAAAAGGTATAACAATGCTTATTTCATTTTGCTAGACTTGCATTAACAGGGATTAGAAATTGTTGTTAAATTGATGATAAAAATCTTATGGCACACACAGTGTGCACACATTTATACTAAAGGATAACTTTCTAAACAGATCACAGGCTGGACTCATGCTCTCACTGATACTGTTATTTCACACCTTTTTGGAAAGGTAAGAAACAAACAACAACGAAAACGACTAAAACACGCTAATTATTACCTTTATTTTGGAGGTTTGAATGTTATATTGCAGGAGGAGATTCAGAACAACCCCGATCAGATTGCAACCTTCCGTCACCTTATTACAAACAACATGAACCAGTCCAACCTACAGCAATTTGTCAAGTCTTACAAAAGGTATCCCTAATGTGATGTGTTCTGAGTCTTTTATTGACTCTATAGGGCCTGTGTGGCATCTGTACATTGTAATGTAAAAATGTCTCTGTTCCCTTTTATTTTATTTTCCTTTCTCAGTCGACGGGATATAGAGATTGAGAGGCCCGTACAAGGCGGAAACGTTAACGTACAAAGCCTCAAGTAAGTCCCACCTGATGAAAAGAGATGTTAGGTAGTTTTGCTATAACAGTGGAGTTTTTACAAAATAGATTTTCTTTACAACAGGTGCCCAGTGTTGCTGATAGTGGGTGATAATTCTCCTGCTGTGGATGCTGTGGTGAGTGTGTTATATCTTTCTGTATGATCTTGCTCTCAAATGTTTGAGAGATGTCCAGAGAAGACTCGGCGATGTTACACTGAGCAGGCTGACTTGAAATAAAAGATATATATATATATATATATATATATATGTTATGTCAAATATTTTTGTCCCACAGGTTGACAGCAACTCCAGAATGAATCCAACAACAACCACCTTTCTCAAGGTTGGTCCATTAACTCCATTATATATTATTATATATTAACATTATATAGCAACAGAAAGAGTAAATCTTAACATGCAACTGTAAAGAAATGTAAATGAATGTCATTTCCAAATTTAAAATTCCAATATGGTATTTTTTCTAGATGGCTGACTGTGGAGGTCTTCCACAGGTTGATCAGGTATACATTTTCTGAATAGCCTACATAAAATAATATTCAATATATATTGTAATCTTTACATTTTCATGGCATGCTGTTTTCTTGCAGCCTGGCAAACTTATTGAAGCTTTCAAATATTTCATCCAGGGCATGGGCTACAGTAAGTGAATTTTATTTGAATAAAGCAGTCTACAATTATGTTTAGCCTACATTTGACTTGTCTTTTCTCTCAGTGCCATCTGCTGGTCTGACACGTCTGGTTCGTTCTCGTACCGGAAGTAGCTCATCTATTGACCGTAGTCACAACCGATGTGGCACAAACACGTCACAGGGTCAGCGTGGACGTTCCCACACGGATGTCTCCATGGACAGTACCTCTAACAGCATAGAGCACAACCCTTCAGGACCCATACTTTCTGTTAAATGACTCTACATGTGCAAATATAAAAATTTTACTTATTATTGTAGCTTCTGATAGGCCGGTAAAGTAGTTACATTCAAGTTAAAATATCTGCTCAAATGTTTCAACCTTTTTTGTCTTATAAGGTTCAATACTTTGGAATAATTCTAAAATAATATACAAATACACAGATGTTTCTGTTTTAAGAAGGTTCCATGTGATGTGTACAGCTTGGTTGTATTTATGAATATGTAGGCTACAGATATATTACAATGGTAAAATAAGCAAGAAATTGTGTTGAATGGTTTCTGTGTATCAAGCTAAACATTTTACATATGCTCAACATTGCATATAATTATATGTTGTTAACAGTTCATTATTTTACTGACAGTATTACTGTTAAGGATGTACGGAGGTTATTTATTGATAAAAATACATTTGATGTAATATCGGTGTGGTTAACGTTGGCCCCTCTGACCTTATATTGGTAAGCAAGACAACTGCGAATTCTCTCTGAATGTATCTAAAAACTGTATTAAAAAATAAAGTAAATTTGGTGACTAACTCAATGCTGAATATGTTTTTAAACATCAGTAAAACACCTCCCACAAGTGAGGTGCTGTAAAACGTTAGTTTAAACTATAATACATCACAAAATAGATAAAATACACTTATAACATTACCAAATAAAATTTTTTTTGTTTTTACGTTATACGTGCCGTGACTTCACACATTTGCACCTTGCAGTATTTTTGTATATCACACTACATTGAGTTTCAAACGAAATAAATACAAGCAAAAGCATAAACGCACATCTTTTTATCAAAAAGATACATATACTTATATGTATCTTTTATTCCCAGAATTAAATATAAAGACCAGAATAAGTGGCTGAATAACAAAGAGATAACTGCTTTTCTCTTGTATATATTTACATTTAGTCATTTAGCAGATGCTGAATGAGGTAAACATATATATACAGTATATATACAGGTATATATATATATTTGGAATGTTCTACACAAGAAAACAAAATCTAAAATCAACATAAATTCTTAAGCTCTGATGTGTTTACATTTAGTGAGATTTCCTTTTATCATTATCAGAAAATATATTTTTGCTTCACAAGCAAGAAGAATTGAAAAACATCCTATTTACAAAAATGTACTTGTATGCGTGTAGGGTGTTTTTTGTCATTCTGAGTTTTAGGTTTGCAGATTTGAAACAGGACGGCAACCAATATTCTCTTAATTGTTTTCTTAAATAGACTCTTGAATTTGTTTTTCTCCATACATCCATAGAAAATCTTCTTGTATCATAATGTCCTTCATCTTAAATTAACATTCTTCTCACAAGCCATTTCAACAGGTGTAACTGCTAATATCATCCACGGTGAATGAGGAAAGAAAACAAAGGCATTGATGCCTTTGATAAACCACATAAAAGATCTTTAAGATTGCAAATGGCTCTTCGTCAATGAATTAGTTAATGATTTCATTAACCTCATAGTATTGCTCCAGATCTGCAAAGATATCATTTGGATTCCTGCACGAGAGGTTACAGAAGCAGGCGTTGATCCACAAATACTTCCAGGTTAGGATTGATCCATTAGGACATACAAACTCCACCTCGATTGTCTTCGACTTGTAGGGAATGCAGCAGCGCTCGTCGGTACAAACTCCACAGTACTTCGGCCAATATTTCTTCTTACTGACGCAGCCCGAGATGGTGAAGTTCCGTAATTCTGGCTCGCGGTAGATGTTCAGGCATTTTTTACCCGGCTGAGGCACAGTTAAGACGATTGATTAGTGAACTAAGATCAAACGAATCAAATGAATGACTGAATGAAGTAGCATCCTTACTCTAAAGTGCTTAGTGATGTCCACCTCACAGGGTCGCAGATTACACAGTCGAGTCTCTTTCTCCATCACGCACTCAGCATTGTCATTGGAGACACGGAGTGATATGCCCCGCCCACAAGTCTTTGAGCAGGGACTCCATGGCGTTGTCTGGGTAATGCAATTTTTATCCATAATATCATTAGTGGAGAGGGACACTGAAACAGACAACAGAAATGAGGAGCGTGAGATTCACATTTCAGAAACACAAACAGCCAAACTGATAACAATGTTAAACATGCACTGCTCACCCTCCTCGGGGGCATGTCTGGGGTTGGTCTTGCGCAGTTTACGCGTTTCCTCACAGAACCATTTCTCACAACACTGACCTGGAATCTTCACACGCTTGGGTGACTGACACCACACCCGGGGTGGCTGGGACTCAGTACAGAGGGGCACACACCCAATAGCCCCATTCACACAGAGACAGCGATACTTACAGTTGGGTTGAAAACTCTGGCCATTGCGGTAAATCACACCATTATACTCACAGCCTGTTCCCCTAACATCTGAAACACAGAACATGTTAAATATAATGATGGGTGTTGGGTACACAAGCCAAGCTTTATACTAAAAAATACCTATATATGATAAAGCTATAAATATTCATATATATCAAGTTGAAGCCTTAAGAGAATGTTTGGGATCACTTACACGCACATACTCCTTTTTCGTACCTCGGCTTGTCAGCGCTGTAGTCACAGTAAAGTCCTTTATGGAAGTCACATATATCTCTCTCATTACAGGTCTCGCCCACCTGCATGGAACAGTGTTTGCAGCAGTCACATCCATCCGTCAGAAGGCTGACCCCGGGTGGACACAAGGGGACACTCTTGGGGCACTTACAGGGCCATTTGCAGTATCGAAACCGGTTATAAGGGTCCAACTCTGTGGTCACGAGAGGTGAGTTGGTGGTGTTTTGGGAACTGGCCTATATGCAGGAGAGAACAAAATATAAACACGCACTGTTACCAACATCGCCACAGTGGGGCAGCAGAGAGTATGATATGAAATTGGGTCCTAATATTTTCTTTGGTTCCAAATTTAAAAAATGTAGTGCATACATTTCTTTTACATCAAGACAGTATGTTCAGATTTACACTGCACCGGGATTGTTTATTGAAGTACGTATAAATACGCTCCAATTAAAGCGCAATACAAATGCCTATTACATAGCATTTTAATTTAAATAAAGCAAACACTGCCTATGCTATCATGAAATTGTGATATTAATATACAAAACATTTTTATTATAAATCTTTTGGAATAATGTGTCTGCATAAAAAGTTGCTTCATCTCCATGCATTCATTCACACTCTATAGTCATAACAAATCAAACATTTTTGCCAAACCTATAATTTTTTGTTACATGATAACGCTTTGAATCTTCAATGTATGTCTCGTGCTATTATAATAAACATCACGTGCAAATATTCCTGCTCTCGGTAATTGTGGAAAAAAAGCATGTTATAAGAAAGCTCACCTGATGCAAACTGGCTGTCAGAAAAATCCACGACAGGAGTCTCCACATTACTAAATTCCTGAATGAAATACATTGAAACAAGAAAAGGAGATTGTTACAGTAAAATCCACAGCACACTTGGTTTCGTCCACTCGTGGCATCCACAGAGCGCGCACTGGCACGCTCGCACACGTGTCGCCCAGTGATACTTGTGTCTTGCTTTACGTCAGTCTGTAAGACGATGTGTTTTTCCTTTTTGCTAGAGATTTTCCTTTAGTTGACTCCAGTTAACATTTTAAAAGGCTTGCAAAATATAGCGATTCCTTATTAATCCAATTTTCCCGTTTTGTTCTGCATCAACCCTTCATTTTAAACGAACACTTTTTATGTTTAAATTAAATAATACAAAAATGACGATATGATGTCTTTACATAATGTGAGTTAACATGTCTTATTATGTCAGAACAAGTAGTTCGTTTGCCATTCATTCTTAAATTCCTTCTCAAATAGACTTTATATGAATTTAATTACATCCATTCATTCATTACTTTATAGCCTTGTGTCTTTGGAAATGAAAAAAATAAACATTAATCAAGAAAAAAGCAACTGGACAAGAAAAGGGAACGTCGTGTCCCTAACGCAGTAAACAAACACAGATCTAGAAACAAACAACTTAATCAAATAAGGAGCTGGTGGTCGTTCATGCATTCAAAAGGTGAACATTCTCTGTCATGTTAACTGCATTGATTTAACTCACACACCTGTGGCCGAAACCCAACCTTTACTGGTCAAAACCTATACCATAATAATGCAAACAAAACATGAATGTAAATGTATTTATATACGAACATTTTTGAAAACCTAAACTAACGCCTTTCTTCAGTTAAGCTAATGTGAGTTGTATGAAATGTTCACATTTTAGCAAAAATATTGATGTATGGCTGTTTCCGCTGTTTACAAAGTTAGGCTGACAGCAGGGCAGCATGCCAGTAATGCACTTAACAGAAAAACAGTCAATGACATTTTTATATCCTATGCACCAGACTAAAAGATCCCGTCACAGAAATGTATTTGTTTTACTTAAACCCATATTAGAGATTGTGCAACTGCCATATTACATATTGTTTCATAGCACATGTGGAAGCAATTCAAAACATGTCTGATTACACATTTTTAAAAAGTGTCTAGACATAGAATAATGGAACAGGACAATCTAGACAAAGAGGAAAGACATCTTATAATTTCCAAAAATACAGTGACAATTAGCTCTCAGAATAGCCTTCTGCTTTTTGCACACAATCCTGCAGCCACATCTGGAAACTTGCAAAGAGCTCCACGGTCAGAATTACTCGTTTGCCCTTCCTTGCACTTTCACTATAAATCACTATATTACGGTGGGGATTTGTTTAATTTACACATTACAATGTCCCAATGATAACCAAAAAAAACAAAAAAGGATCAGAAACAAGAATAGTTTTCAATGCAGTTTATTGTTTACATTCTACAATGGATACAATGGTCATTGATATATAATCATAAAAGACAGAACTACACAAAGTACATGTCAGCGTGCTGAAATTGAATTTGATCTGAAATTGAAATGAGAAGAAAGGTAAATCATTCATATTTTAACTGTAAGCATCCTTCTCAGATTTGGGTTTGCTTGGTGTCAGAAAGAAGCTGGAGTCTGCTAGGGGCTTTGGCTCTTGGGTTGGAGTCAGAATACCTCCTGTTTCTCCTACTGATGTTCCACAGGAGAGTTTGGCTATAAAGTAAAAAATATCAAATATTGTTGTTTAGGTACCCATGTCTTAGCAGAAAACAACAACAAATATATCAAGCAGATGAATACTTCCATAATTTCCAGTCAGGTTTCATATGCATGTACATTAGGCATGAGCAAAAACCCCAAACTTAGGGTATTTCACTATATAATCTCTTTCAGCTCCTTAGCTGCAAAATCTATGTTGGAAACTACTAACCAGTCGAGGTCATCAGAGCAGGCACATATTGAGACCAGAAGGAACACTGAGGGTTCTGAAGGTTCTTGCGGTTACTGAGTGTGGAGGACATCTCCTTATAGCCCCGGCCACCAGCATGAGACATGAACTGAGGCCATGGGGGCAAAAATTTACTGAAGGATGTCCTAGATGCAGCAAGAGGCAAATTTGGGTTTCTGTGAAAAGAAGATAATAGACAAGATGACAAGACGTGAAGAGAAGAGAAGTAATCAACCATTTGCAACACACCAACAGTTCATCATACACACCCAGACTTAATGAAGTTTGCCATGTAGTTCATGATCTGCAGGCTCAGCGTTCTCTCCTCAGAGCTGAAGAGGTCATGCTGCTCTGGGGCAAGAGGAACCCCGAACAGATATTGCACATCCAAGGGAACTGACAGACCGACACTGTTACGAACACACAGACGCACAAAAGAGGAACAGAAGTTTTATGCCCTGTTAAAGTCAAGCAGATTCGAGAATTGTGACGGTTCAAAGATCTATTTATCAAAATGACAAGAGCCACTTCATCACTGTCTGCACAACTACTAAATAATGTTACGAAAGATCAAACCAAGCCACGGTTCAGCTTGTCCTTGCCAGACGCTTTTCTAATGATGTAGTTAGTTAGAAATGTGGCTTCTTGCTGTTTAGATACATTCTTAACAGAGCAACTATTTGTCAAACATTCACCGATTGTGTAAAAGCACAAAGTAAAACAGAAAACCGCTATTATTCAAACTCCATACAAACATGTGTAAAAGTATTTTTTTGTAAATAATTCAGAAAAGTTGATTTCAAAACAACCCAGGGTAAAACAGCGAAAGCTTTCTTTCAGTGAACTAGAAATTTGATTACATTTATCATTGTACACTGAATTACATATACTGTACAACCTTGCGCTGATGTTCAATGAAGTTATATTTGTTTATAATCGTTGTGAATGTGGTCTGTTTGGTATCATGTGTTTGGATCAAGGCACCTGTTGGAGGCGGTGTCCTCCGGCAGGTGGTACAGGTAAACGCTGGACTGAGTGTTTGATGCCCAGAATTCAGCCATGTCCACAGCGGGACAGATGATGAAGAGATCTCTGTAAAATGAAAGAGTCATGATATTTATATATATTTAATTCTTTCCTTTTTTTGGAGATCTTGAATGAGGGTTTCACAAGAGCTTACATGCTATTTTAGCCCAGGGTTCAGCTTTGCACTGGGGAACTGAGGGTATTTGCACACACTGACTTAATATGGAGCTACAGCAGCCAGAAGTTTCCATGCTGCCTTATGTTAGAGTTAGAGAATAAACAGAAGCTGAACTATCAACCAGATCTATATAAAATTGGTCTGACATAATCTGGTCTATTCAAATGATCATGCATACCGCTAGTTATTGGGGGCTATGAGCCTTTGGGCCACTTTTAAGGATAGGAACCATATACATTGTTTATTAAAGTAAAGAGAATTATGCAAGCCAGACTCAAACCATGGCACAATGTTTTGGAGAAGATACAGATTTCAATTCCTATTTAGATCAAGTAACTGATATATAAGTTTGTATGTATAGTGCTCTAGTTGGCTTGTTGTCACTGGTGTGTTTGAGTTGCTATGTTGCTGCGTGTGCAGCAGGTCAGAGGGGCGTGTCACATGTCGGTCAGGTCTGGACTATATTTGACACTAATTATTATGTGTACTGCAGGCTGACCCTCTTTCTGAACTACATTGTGATTTACTGCAAAATATAACTTAGAAAAAGCAGCAAGAATTCAGTGCAACTAAGGACAGAGGGGTCCTCAAATAAAGCCTGACTTTTATATGGAAATATTTTTCTTTTGCCTTTCAGCTAAAAGCTATAGATTTTGACACTAGCAACGCAGATTTTACAATAAAATGGATATTATTTAGCACTTTTCCTAAGAAATGCCATTTTACATAATGCTTCTACAGTGAAAATGTTTGCCTGTGTTTTCACATTTTAATACACTGCAATGTTTTACATACGGCGAATAATAGGTCATCATTAATAGCAATAAATCAAAGAAAAAAGAATGAACTGGTTGTTAAATGAAATCGTGCACCCAACACATAAAATTCAACATGCTATCCCACTGAATGCATATTTTCCAGACGGTTTTGAAAAAAAATTGTCCTCAGAATAGTACTGAAATAATGCTCAGCACAATGGAAGAATTTATACTCTTCTTCATTGTATTAACGGACTAAAAACCGTTATGCTTTGGCTTCACTAAATAAACATTTAGTTAATAATAAACATTTTGTTGGTATGTTCCGCATATATTTAACTAACAAATAACTCTGTTTGTCTGTCCGTCAAAAAAAAAAATCCTGTTGTTCATTCTCTCCTTTGCTTACTCCAGCTTTAATCCTAGTAGCATGGCCTTGTAAACTAACGGTACTGTTTAGCGTGTTGACAAATGTTTATATCCTCTCCTATTTGTAAGTCGCTTTGGATAACAGCATCTGGCAAATGAATAAATGTAAATGTTTACACTTTAAATTAACATGTTTCAATCAAGTAGATCAAAATAATATTTGATGCTTGTTCAATTTAGTTAAATAAATCAAGTTAATACAACACATAAATTACTTTATTTAGTGTATTAAAGTAGCGTTCTAGAAACCAGGAACAGTATTTCCGTTTCCCATCATGCTTTGCACGGGGCTGAATAGGAAGAGTAAAAGTTGCAATAAAATGTTATTTTATCAAAACTATGAAATGGAGATATTTGTTCATGTTTAATACTTTTTCATGTTCGTATTTAAACGAGTTTCTGATACCATTCTGGAAAAGTGTAGAGCAAGTGTAGAGCATGAGCTTGGGTGGAGGACCTGCTAAACAGATTTAAGTTGCTTTAATAAAAAAAGCAAGTACTGTTGAACAAAACTAACTTTTGACTAACTCCTAACAATAAGAGCTATATTTAGCTTATTTAGTGATTGATAAAAAATAACAGCTATATCAGAAAATATCGTACCTTAAAATAACTTAATTGAATTATGGACAGTGGCTCCACATAATGGAAACATGTTATCTATACTTAAATCTTTTAAGTAGGATGAACTTAATTGAGTCAAGTTATTTGGACATAAATTGGACATGGTTGTTTAAGTTTACTCAGTTCAGTTTAGTTCATCATACAGTATGTACGTATTTGAGTAGAGATACCATATTTCTGCTATGTGGAACCACTGTCCATGATTGAATTAAGTATAATTGTTTCTGTGTATAGTTCAATGTATCAAGTAGGTAAACAAATGAAATTGACAAATTAAACTGTAAATAAACACAATATGTCAATGTAAAAATAATCAATAGTGTCATCATTTTTATATACATTGTATATATACACAACATATGAATGATCTATAAAGTTGTCTTCCTATCTCAGCTCTATCCAGTGTACAACCTAGCTGTTTCATATTTACTGTATGATGCCACAACATGTTTATAGATCAGTGATAAGAGGCACATAAAGCTAACACATTCATCCCCCAGTTTTATTTGTGTCAAACTAAGTTATGCTACTTCCTTCTTCTCTACCTTTAGTTAAGCTATGATGGCAGGCTTGATGCTGAGAGTAACAGCCCTTAAGGCACAAAATTATTTCAGTACTGGATTCCTAAGCATTCCAGACCACTTAAACATTCTTTTGAGGTTTCCTAACAAGCATACCTCTTTACTTACATAAAGGCAACTGAGTGCACAGCGAGGGAGTAAACCTTTAAAGTGTTCATTTTGCCATCTGAGTTGAAAGTGTTCATTTTGCCATGTTGTAGCCACTAATATACTGTAAGCTTTAAAATGACACAGTAAACCGATGAGCAATGTTTCCACATTTTATGTGGTCAATATTGGGTCATAAACAAGTGATAAAAACAAATCAATTATCAAAATAAGAAAAATCTATAAAATACTGCAAACATGAATATTTTTTAAGAAATGTAGACGGTTTCATCAGACGCACGCACCTGACCTGAAGTTAACTTCTGGTCTGTGTTCGGTTATAATGTTACAATTTATTTTATAATTCATTTATATTTATAATTTTTGGTATATTAATTGTATTAAATTCAATCAAAACTACTCTACAGTTATTGATTCTTTGCGGAGGTCTACCGGAAGTAAAATTTGGGCCACATATCGCTTATTTATGTAACGCTGAAACCATCTATAAGGTCTAAGGATGAATATATATGTGTGAATTTTTACCTACTAAGCTTTTTTTGTGTGATGCACATGAAACAATTCCTACAGGCCACATCTTTTTGTATTCAACACAATGACGAAACTAAATATGCATCATTGACCTCATATTTCATACACACACTGACCTTTGACCTTGAACCTTACCTTGTGGCATTTTCCAGGGCACGAGAGAACACGCTGTATCCCGGAGGCGTAGGGGAGTGTTGCAAAGAGTAGAACCAGGTTGCCGCTTCCTTCACGAAAGCATTCGCATCATCTCCACCCAGAGAGTTAGACAGAGCCTCATAAAATGCTGTTTTACTGTCAGCCCTTCCCTGAAGTTGCTCAAAATTCTTTTTAAAGAAAGAAATAGATTTCAGCAATCGAATCTCAGAGGATTCTCCTTTTCTAAAAAACCTCAATGTCTCTATTCCATTTCACAATTTGCGTGAATGTGTTTGCATTCTGACCTTGATGTTCTTCGCTCTACTGATAAGGCCGTCTTCAACCGATGACCCCAGCAGTACGTCTGCTCTGTGGAAGCGTCCAGACTTAAGGGCTGCAGAGGGATTTTCTCTAACTACTGTTACATCAACCACAGGTGACCAAGCCTGGAATGGTCCACTAACAGCTAACAACTACGCGCACATAAAGAATGGTTGTTTTTTTTACATTTTTCATCACATTTAGATAATACAGACAGTATTTCTGTTTTCGGCGACGCATACCTTGGTCTGGGCAGCGTTGATGCTCTGAGCTGGTTTGTTTCTCAGGCAGGTCAGTAACTGTGTGATGTCAGAGGCAGTGCAGCCGAGTTCTTTAGCGAGAGACGCAGTTTGAGCTTGGGCTTTAGATGTACTCATCACAACAGCTGGAGAGAACAATGATCCACCCTAACAAACGCAAAGCATTGTTTAACATTGCATATTCTTTTACTTGATTTGTGCTGCGATCATTGTGTATGTTCACAGGATCAGAGGTTCATCACATTAGCTAGGGACGCTTGACAACCAAAAGTCTTTCCAAAACAGAAAATCGTACAAACACGTGTGCTTTTCTTTGCATATTTTTGCTATTTATACACAGCTTTACTAGAATCTTCACTAGTTTCATACATGGCTAATTACATTTGCATGCATTTAAACAGCCTTTTCATGTTTAAGCTTCCTATTTTTGCTTATATGCGAATGGAAAGTGTGGTGAGAGCACGCAGCTTCCCCATTTACACAGGCCAAGCCCTCTGTGAACTCTTATCAGTGGAAAGTGACAACAAATATGAGCGGAGTCTAATGAGATGCTTTAAACATACCAAGAGAAGATTGGAAGGTCTCGCTCATCGGGTGGCTGGTTGCATGGGGTAAAGTACAGAAATAGGAATTTGTGAAGACTGGCAATGGGAGGCGCTCAGACTAGCCAAAGAACCCCAAATGATTTCAGACAAACTTTTACTTATGAGGATCTTCCAACGAGAGGTATGAAACACTTGAAACCAGGCACTCATTCACACGATGTTATGTTTGTGTCCACGAAATGATAAAACTGTAAAATTTGTGGCTTATTATTCATCTAATACTCAAAACTGAACTTCTTTTTTGGGGCAAAAACAACTGGAGGACTACCACAACATTTATTGTGAATAAAACACTAATTGATGCAAAACTTAGCCAAATATCACCAAAAGAAAGATACTAAATACCGCATTTAAAACTTAAATTATAAAGCTAAAACATAAGCCAAAAGCTTAAACATGCAGTCGCCATTAGAGCAGATTACTTCCTGAAATTGCAACATAGATACAAAAACACCGAGAATATGCAAAGCCATCATGACAAGGGGAAAATGTACTTATCAAATATTCTATAAAACTTTCTGACTTTGCTAATCGAATGACTCCTTGAAATTAGAGCAGTGTTTCTTAACAAGAGGGTCATAATGATTTAAGTAAGACAAAACAAACATTAAAATAACTCAAACAACTCAAAAGCAAGATATTCTTTAGTGTTTGCTTATTTTTGTAATAAAAACACCTTTTAGTTATGCCAAGCTCTTGAATATATCATTGGGTAGAATGTGCTTTCATACCTTTAAAATCAAAAGGTTGTGATGCATTAGAACGATATGCTTTACAGAACTTGAGGTATAGAAATACCACAAAATGTATTAAAAGGTGTTTAACTTTATGTAATACTAATATAACCGTGTGTTATGTTCTGTTTTGCAGTGCATGAGAAAGACTCAGCGGTAGTGTTTGAGGATTACCCTTCTTCTCATATCTGTGAGCCTATATTTCATATGGGAGATTGGCTGAAAGTAGTGTCTGAGTAAGCATCAACATCTCATGTTTCCCAAAAAATAGCTTTGGCTGCATACTGAACGGTGTCCAGTGTGTCACAAAATGTGTAACCTTTCACAAAAGAAATTGCTCAAGATATGCCAGCATAGGCACAGATATACAGCCCAAATAATAACCTTGAATAATTTAATTAATAATAATCTCATAATGTTTTATTAATATCTATAAAAACTGAAATGTATATTTATATTCAATTCATATGTTTGTACTATGTACCATGTAGTGTGATAACACTAAAAAATGTGAAGTCACAGAGTGTGAATGTCTGACCACAAAACCAAACCACATCTCTGTCGCCTCTGTCAGCATTCTCATGCTTCAACCTACTGAATAGAAGAAAAAAAACATTTGTCTATATGCTTTTTCTTTAGGTGGCGTGAGCACAAGTTACTGAGTGTAATATTTCTCTCTCTCTCTTTCAGAGAAGGGTACTGGTGGAAGGTCTACTCAGTCGAAACTAAGGAAGTGCATTATATACCGCAATGTCATGCAACAAAAGTCTACCATGGGTAGGTTCTGAATCCCTCGCTAAATTAGCGACCGGACAAATGGTCTCAATGAAAGCTAGAGGTTTACTCTTTCTGCTCACTAAGTGCTAATGGCAAATTTTTTGACCGGCTCAGATGGCTGTTTGAAAATGTGAGCAGACCAAAAGCTGAGGAACTACTTCGTCTACCTGGAAACCGAGTCGGGTCGTTCCTGATCAGAGAAAGTGCGAAAGGTCAGAATTTATTTTGAATGTAAAAAAGTAACATTCGCATGAAGAACATACTTCCATAACCTCCACTATGAACTTTTCTTTCTGTCCATGAAATTGCCCATTAACAACACCTGTACTTATTATAGTGTAATGGTTATAAGAAAACCATTATAATTATTTATTTATTTTTAAGTACTGGACATTCAGCACTATATGGCATGAAAATGTCGGCAAAATAAATAGACCAGCCAATGGCAGCGCAATAGTGGGACGCTCAAGAAATCTTAACACATACAAGTGAACAGGGAGCTGCGTTTCTTCTGGATAAAAAGCAACAATTTATCACAAATGAACAAAAACTAAAAATATTTTTCTGCGCGAAAAAAAATAACGAAATAAATGACGACAAACCCAAATAACACAGGTGCGTCTGTTAGATGTCTGTAAAGATCTGGAAAACATCTGCTGTATAAAAATATCAGATAAACGACTTTTTTGCATACATTCTAAATGATAGAAATCTTACGGACATCTTATAAATGTCTTTATGATATCTCACAGAGTACGTCTCAAAGACGTCTTGCAGATATACATACAGACATCAAGTTGACGTCTCTGTAGTCCACGTGGTGTCCTCCCCCTTCACTTGTATGTGGCAGTCTTGTCCTGCGACACCGTTGACATGTTTTAGCGGCCAATGTATGTATGAGGTGTGTTTGATTTGGTTTTGGAGCTTTGATAGCCTTACAACAGCAGGACTGTACAGGCATAAACTAAACATACATTTTTGCTCTCATCTATAAACTGATGTTACAATCACACGGCAGATGACATAATCACATCACTTGCATCTTTGTAGGAATGTACAGCTTGTCTGTGCGCCACAGAGCTATTAAGCATTATCGAATAGTTCGGATGCCTAACAACTGGTACTACATCTCCCCACGACTCACTTTCCCATGCCTGGAAGAGCTGGTCAACCACTACTCTGGTAAATTTTGTAAAGCACCAACGCAAGAATTAAGCAAACCAAAAATAACCAATTGTGTGTTGCTTTACTATGTGAAAGATCTGTTCGTTACTCTCGCTCTCTTTCAGACAGAGCAGACGGCTTGTGCTGTGTTCTGACGGGTCCCTGTTTGACTGTCTGTGAAACCATTTTGAGCCCCTTCCCTCCAACGGCATCAGATCAGAGAAAAAAGTCCTTTGATTGGAAAGCAGTGAGAAGGTACTGACAGCTAGTTAGAATGATCATAACTCGGTACAAAAATGAATCCAAAACACTAAGAAACTCTTAATAGACTTCTCAGTTCACCAATGTTATACAAGCAAAACATTATAACTAAATCCACTGTCTCTCTCTCAGCACGGAGCTCATCCACCACATCACAAGCCCTTCCGCTGCTAACAAAGACTCAGCGTTCAGCCACGGGGTTCAAGACAGTGTCTCCTCTTACGTGAGCATGCTAGAAGAACAGGAGAAACCCGAGAAGAAAAAATTTAGCTTGAAGAAAAAGAAATGGAGGTCTGTCCACATGGTCGCCGACCACAGGCTTGAGAGTTTGGCCATTGTGGAAGACGATTATGAGGAAGTGCGCTGACCGATGACAAAAGGCTTACTGGTGGAGATAACTCACAAATACTGGTTCAAGACTGATTCATTTTGATGTGTTTGAATTCGCAAAATGCACCTATTCTAATGTTCAGTATTTCTCAATTATGTTGTTGTAAGTCTCTCAATAATTTAGTGTGAAGATGATGGTGCAACCTAGTTTCATGATCGCTGGCCTTTACTGGAAAGTTTAATATGATTTTACTGTAAAAGTGACCCCGGAAATCAATGTCGTGTTACATAAGTGTTACTGCATTCCTTTCCACATCAGAAAACAACAGTCTTACCATTAGTAACGCTCGGCGAAATAGCGATGAGGCAGACGGTGAGGTAAGGTGAAGGCTTGCGACGTCGGCTCCGTTTCTCTCTCCACCAACTGTGACTTTAGTGGGGTCTCCTCCAAACAAAGCAATGTTCTTCTGAACCCAACCCAATACAGCTGCCTGGTCCTGCAGCCCATAATTCCCTGGCAAAGCGTTAGAACCTGCACAGAGTCAACAGGAAAGACTGTGTGACTGAAGTGCATAGAAGAGACATAAACCAAGTATGAAATATTGATCCTGAGGAAGGAAATGAAGCAATCGTCTTATTTATATGTTGTTTCCAGTAAAATCAGTGGAAGGGTTTTTCCTTTGCAGGGAACATAAGTAATAACTTTTAAATGTTTATTATCATCAAAGCTGTTTAAAGGCTTTTCTACATTTGCTCATTCTGGATGGACAGAAAACGTTCTTTATCCTAAAATCTGATGATTTTGGAAGGCCGCTGAAAAATACCAGCCTTACAGACTCTAAAGTCTCAGTCTTTAAACTTATTCAGACATTGGTGGCATTGGGGAAAAGAACCAGATTATTTTCACAACCACTGTCTTAAATGGAAATTCTCACATGGACCTTATGTAACCACATTCCAGTCCATTTTTGGGTTTCTATTTAATGGAAAAAACGATCCAATATTTGCAATACGTCATTTGGTTCCAACCTAAAGCAGCTTACTGGACACGGTTTAACACCGGTGTAGAATACTATATCATTCAATTGTTTTCTTAACATCAATATGTTTCCCAAACTTAAATTAGCTCTGTATACTGTGGTAGGCTATATGAGATCAGTTCTTTATTTCACTTTTGCTTTTTGTTGTCCTCATGTTGTTCCAATTGCTCCAATTGTTTCTCTCATCTGTAAGTCGCTTTGGATAGAAGCGTCTGCTAAATGACTAAATGTAAATGTAAATATAACGAAAGGTGCTTTTAGGATGAAAAAACTCGTTTTCATTTCTGTATGTATTGTGTGAATTCTAGTCCAGTGTCTGTTGAATTTCAACAGAATCAAATCTCAGGAATGACATAGTCACTCCAGCACTGAGGCAATGTAAAGACACATGAAAGTGTTGAAAAAAAACTGACTTATTCCATCATATATTCATGGTTGAACTGATCCTAAAAACACATGTAAAATCATTAGTTTTGTGTTGTTTAAAATGGATATGAACTTGTTTTCTTTGAAGTATTTAATATCTGAAAACATTGTTGTTATTTTGACCAGTTTGTCCCTTTCAATTTAATAAAACAAATCTTTGGAATTTGAGAGAAATGTTTTCACACGTTCACAGAATTAAACTAAAATGATTATTTTACTTAAACACGTACCAATAAATAGTAAATTCTGAAAAACTGAAAATATTATTGATTCCCCGACTTATAATAATGTAGGTTTTCAGTATGTACTCAATAGTGTTCATAACTAATGTTTAATAACATTAACCATATACTGTTTCTGTGTAAATTAACCATACAATATGTTTCCAGCTTTTTCAGCTGTTTTGCAGCTAGGAAGTCTGGAAAGTTAAAGACGTAAACAGCAATATAGATTAATTTCGTGTGTGTTTGTGTACCTGTACTAAGGAAGCCAAAAGCCGCCACTCTAAAACTGGCTGTCACTACAATTACGTTGCCAACAGCAGCCAGGTAAGAACCATCTAAGAGACCTGATCCAGAGTTATGGAAAAACACCAGAACCGATGCATCCTTTCTCTGTGGTAAAAATTGAGCAAAAGTTGCACAACAATCATGTCAGCATGTTTCTAAATGCAATTTGACAAGTATAACAGTCATATATAAGAGTCAAAAAAGTACAAAAATGTTTTCTTTGGTTTTGTAAGTTTGTCATGAGGTCTTACCACACTGCTTGGTACAAATACATTTAGAACAGGCAGTCTTCACTGGAAGAGTCACTGATGTCACCTGGTTGAAGACAGCTGGGTCTAAAACAGTAGGTGAAATGAATCGACAGGAATACATTCTTTATCTTTACTAAGGAAATTTGCCATTTTGGGGATGAACTGTTTCAAGAGCAATAACGCTACATACCGGGAAAACGTGGCATTCCAGGTGCTGGTCCAGTCAGCTGGCTGCGGAGGGCTGAAACGGAGCTCTCTGATTGGTGGACGAGCGTAAGGGACACCCAGGAAATAGGACACACGCTTGCTATCTGAGCCAATTATTGGTTTCACTTCACTTTCTCCAATGAGTGTTCCACGATCAGGAATGGAGACAGATGTCAGATCTGCCTCTAAACCTTAAACATACAGAAATATTCGATTAGGCAGATTGGACTAGTACACAAGCTAACCGAAGTCATTAGGATTACTTGAAAAATTACACATTGGATAAAAGCGTTTGCAAATGAAATGAAATGGCCATCCCAGGACTGGAGTTGACAATCCCTGATGTTCAGAGACAATGTTCAATGTTTCAAACTCTTACCTGTCCTGGTATAAACTGAATCAGAGGGCTCTTTGATAACTAGCGAGCAGCGCTGGCCACTGTTTGTGGGAAGGCATGTGTGTGTGTCCGGATACATCACACATCTTACGGCTGACTCTCTGCCATGGATAGACACAGCGGAACAAGACTCACTCTCCTCACAGGCTATAGTATACAAGACAGTTACGGGACATCAATTTAAAGGGACAGTTCACCCAAAAATAACATTTCTGTCATCGTTTCCTCACACTCCAGCTCGAAGTATTTCTTTGATCTGATGAACATAGAGAATCATATTTGGAAGAATGTCTTTTCCTACTATGGTAGTCAATGATGGCCAAGAACTGTTTGGTTACAAGCATTCTTTCAAATATCTTTCTCTGTGTTCATCAATACAAATACATTTTTAAAGATTTGGAAACAACTTAAGGGTGAGTAAATGAAGACAGAACTTTTATTGGGTGAAATGTTCCTTTAATAATAATAATAATAATAATACTTTAAATAGATAAAATATATATATATATCATTAAAAATAATGGTTATAACATAATGAGTTATTGCTTTTTATTTACAAAAGTAAACGTACTGATAAATATATGTGGCATGTAACACAAGACCATAGCACAACAGCTTCCTGAGAAAACAAGCAAACTGTGAAAGACAAAACAAGGTTACCAGAAAGACACCAGTCTTTGACTTTCTCCATGTCTTCTGCTATATCTCTGCTGATGTGGACGATGTCAAAGGCAGACACAGACGAATCCACCTGGACAGAGGAGGAATCCAACTTCTTCCACTTCTGTAGATCAACTGTTGAGCAATATAACATCCACAAATATTTGACCCATGTCATGTGTGTCTATGCAGCACATTTACAGATAACACTAACACCATCAGTGAATATACTCATATTGCATTGAAATGGGGAACCAGCTGTGAATTTATATATACACAGATCTTACAGTTTATCATATTTTGAGTTGCTAAATTAATGTTTGTTTAAGCTCAAGAGTCTCTTACCATTCTTTGAGGGAGAGCGGAGACTGAACCGCGGACACACACTGGGACTCTTCGTCCACTGGTTCACTACACAGACAGACGCAAAGATGATTGGATGAAACAATCCAAACAAACTTCTGGGGAACAATCCATGAAGTTATTTCCTCAATTCCCATTACATCACAAAAAGTAAAAGTGCACAACACAGAAATCTGGATTAAGAGCACACACACACCTGGCTTTTCATACCAGCCGAATGGATGGACTTCGGTCTGCACTTTGGATGGAGAGCAGTCCTGAATCCTCCAGTTTGTGGCATCATTCTCACCACACGTCTGGATTCCCAGACTATTCAAAGTCAAACACAACACATCTGAACCTGTCCAAAACCAAGACACAAACAACCATCTGTCACACATAACATGCCATAGAAACTGTCATGAGCTGTAAAGTTCAGGACCGACTGTACAGGTTCTATGTCTCGGTTGAGTGCAAAATATCTGTCTTACCAGGTACACCCGAATCTCTGACGTAACCGATGCCACGACAGCATGGATCTTCATCGCACCGCCTTTCACACTCAAAGAACCTGCGCGAGAAAGTCAAACAGCATTATTCACGAGGGAAGTGAAAAAATTTGGATAAAGACGGAAGGTTGCCGTTCTGCTTACCCCTCAGTGATGGTTTTACTGGCCATGCTCACTCTATTGCGTACAGAGTAAGACACCATCTTCTGGAATGGAACACGACTGTAGAAGCTCTTCACACTACCTGTCAGAGAAACTGACCAAGACACCAACGGACACATTAAACATTACCAAAAGTGTTGACCAACGTCTTACTTATATTTTGCTAAACTAACATTTTGCTTTCGTTCTTCTTGAAAAGAAGTTGTTAAAGAACGTTGGTAACAGAACCCATTCACTTTTATTGGACAAAAAAAACTATGCAAGTCAATGGGCGTCGCTGTTGATGACCAACATTCTTCAAAATATCTTCTTTTGTGTTCTGCAGAAGAAAGAAACTCATACCGGTTTGAATTAAAAATAGGGTGAGTAAATGATGACAGAATTTTCATTTTTGGGTGAACTATCCCTTTAAATGGAAACCAGTTATGTTCATTGAGAAAAAAATGTTTATTTGAAGAAAAAAGGAACGCTGGTTAAAAAACTGGAAACTGGTTTTATAGCACTGACAGAATGCTGATTTCCACATAGGTAGCATGATTTTCCACCTTTCAACATCTACAGCAGACGGACCACATGTTAAGAGTTTATGATCGAGACTCTTTGTTGTGGATTACTTTATAGGCCTTGAAACATACAATCTCATGTGTCTCCCTATTATGTACTTCTGCTCTAAGCACACAAAAATAAAACTATAGAGTAAAAATATTCTTAACAATTTTTCATTTAACACAAATAAAATAATTTGTGTGTAACACTACTAAATGTAATGATAATCTGTTGTAACTGTATATAGATATTATTTTTCCATTGAGCTAAATCAAAAACTAAATACTATAAGCAAATAGTCCATGTCATTACAAAAAGTAAACCATGGATGAGTAATAAGCATTACAACTCCTGAGCATCCGAAAAATCTCTGCCAGAGGAATGAATGATTTAAGCAATCTGAGAGAGACTCCATCTGTAGGCTCGGGTTAGAATAAAACAGTTGTGTTCCCACATGGTTTAAATCCTGGAGCTGTACAGAAGTTCAGACAGACATTCAGAGTAACCGCTTTACTGTGTGCTCGCTCGCAGTCTTACGTAACGGTTCTTTTCCATTTCTAATTTAGAGGTAACAGTGAGCACCGTGCGTGAACTATCGAATGTTTCTTTTCCAGAAAGTTATCCCAGGATTTCTCGACTGACAGCTACAGGAACATACCAAATGGAAAATGGTGAAGGCTGGCGCAGATGTTGAAATGAAGATGAAATCTGTCACGTTACAAAAAAACCATGGCTGTATGATTCAGGCCAAATTAAACTTAGAATAAACTCCATATTTATTTTTTAACTTGAAGATTTTGAAGGATGAAGAAAGTTTGTTGATTCTACGGGTCTGTCGGTGTTGAAGGAAGTCATGTTAGATTAGTCTTTACTTCCATACACCGCAGACAGGATGAGCTCATCGCTGTCTGCACACCACATGGATGATGTGGAGTTTTGCCACTTCACTTCACTTAAATGCCTGGATTACCGAATGGCAAACCAAATCCTGTAACCCCTAGCTCTATTGTTAAATGAGACTTACTTATGGTCTCTATTATGATCCATTATACCGCATGATCAATTCACTGTAGTCAGTGGAGAGAATAGAAGATATTAAGATAATGGTTCTGGCTTAAAGGGATAGTTCAACCAGAATAAAAAATGTTTCATCATTTACTCCCCCTCATGTCATTCCAAACCTCTATGACCTTATTGCTGCTGCAGAACACAAAACATATTTTAGAGAATGCTGGACTACACTTACTTACACTGTATGGACACAAAACCACAGAGACATTTCTCAAAATATCTTGTTTTGTGTTTCGCAGAAGAAAGAGTCATACAGGTTCTGAACAAAACGAGAATGAATAAATATTGTGAACTATCCCAGGTTGGCATATTATAGCCATAAATAATCCTGAAACAAAATTCATGGTACATCACAAACAGCATTCAGAAATAAAGATTATATGCATAGAAGAATGGAAAACATAAAAAAAGGAAAAGATTGCTGTTTAATGCAATTATTTAATATAATATGAAAACGTCATGTAAAACTTTACTGTACAATTCTTACACAGCTCTCTAGATGGCATGGAATTCAAATGTAAAAGGTGCAACGAGAGCAATGAGAGCCCATGTAAGAATTAAAACAAATATGCTGGGTCAATTTAAAAGACAGACTTGAAGACATCGTGAACATCTGAATCATCTGCATTCCACATTCAGTTGCTAAGGTCAACATATCTAACAAACAAAGGAAGTGTAAAAAAGACTCAACTGTAGGATACGAACTGTAAGTCTGACATCAGACTATTCAGTGACCGCAGCCTTGAACCTTGTTTAGCGTAATGCAAAGGCCATCTGTCTGATCAATGACAGACCAGCAAAACTGAGAAATATGAACGTATGTATTATATTTAATGATATGGTGTATGTGACTCCTGAGATAGGCGCAGGCTCCCCGTGACCCGAGGTAGTTCGGACAAGCGGTAGAAAATGGATGGATGGATGGATATGGTGTATGTGTCACTGTGTCAGACAAAGGGAATTGTGAAATTTTTAGAGGCAACGCTGGTGGGGATGGGTTCTGAATTTAGAGTAGTCTGGTGATCTTTGAGTTACACTTATTCTTTATGTCAGATGCATTTTAAAGTCCATCAAGTACACTGTATGCATGTAATAAATGATATGTAGTATTTTAAATCACAGTGGAAACATGGGCTACATACAAACATCCGCGTGTGTGTGTGGATGACTCACTTTTCTTCTGGTGTGCAGATTCAGGGCTCCGTGCCAGCACCAGACTGCATGCCTGTCTGAGAGGTTTGTCATATGCCCCACAAACACGGGTGTCAGGATATAACACACACTCGAAATACAACGGGCCCTCATCCCGAAAGTCGGACACGTGGCACAGTTCTTCTTCCTCGCATCCTGAAACACAAATCATGCACTTATTCATATGTCAAATAGGAAATCATTATTGCTCTATACATAAAGTAATTGTGCTTTAGTGGTGTCAGTCTTCTCTGCTTTGTGTGTTACGTTTTAGACACCACAGCTGAGCCTCCTGGAAGGTGTACTGATGTTTAAAGATCCAGTAAAGCTGGCTGGGATGCTCCTCATCTGGGTCCAATTTGACACTGATTTCTTCCAGAACATCAAAAGTCTCTTTGACGGAATCTGGGGGGACAAATTAGAAGACACTAGGCATGCGCCGGTACGAAATTTTCGTATTATGGAAATTGTTGTGTTTTCATGGTACTGTATTACATTGTTGTTCTAAAAGAGGTTTTATTTCGTTTTTTTATGAAAAACAAAAATAATGATTGTATAGAAACAATAAATAATAACAAAAAAATATCTTTGTCTTCTATAAACTCAATAAACATTTAATTTTTTTTACAAATAAATTATGATTTGTATGTAATTAAATACAGATTTAAAGATGACTGAATGTTAAATGTAAACTGAATATGACTCTATAAACTACTGTGGATTCAGAAAATGTTTAACAATTGTACTACCATATTATTGAGAATTATTTACAGTATTTACATAAATAATATATAAAGTAGTTTGGATGCATGTCAGTCATACCAGAAATTTTAATTCTGGAATCATCGAATGAAGCGGATCCACTGCAAGCTGAGGAACTTTTTGGACGTGTGTTCATATCAGACTCTGAGAACACATATTGTAATTGTTAGGAAATGTATTTCTTGCAAAACACTTCAGTGTTTTCTCAAATGTTTTATTAGATTTGTCATCAGCAGACACATTTCTTTATCAATTAATAATGTTTGTCTTCATCAAAAAACAAATCAGTTAATGCACTTAGAACATACGACTGCTGACATTAACTAACATTAATACATTTTAATTAACTAATGAAGATTAATATTGCTCATTGTTAGTTCATTTTAGCTAATATATCTACTAAAACAACAACCTTACTGTAAAGTGTTACCAATACAATTGTTGCAAACTTTTAAATACAATAGAAGTTAACAGAGAGGTTTATCAGTGTTTCATACGTCAGTACCTCTCCACAAATAGACTCGTTGGAAGCTGATGAGAGTTTCCTGGTAACCGGTTTTGTTTTTGCTGGATGCTGGTAACGCTGCATCAGCTGCATTTACAGAAAACCAGAAACTTTGATCGATATAACCAAAAAAGTACCAAATCATTTAAAAACAACAACCAAAGTAAACAGGGTAACGTTTTAAACTGCTATTATGAACGTGTGTTCATGTGAAGCCATACAGATGGTGAAATTCTGTCCTCCGAAGCTGAAAGTAAAACGTTTCTGTTGTTTGTTGTATTCAACACCAGCACCACAGACTCGACTGGAGGAGGCCGCACCGCTCACGTCCCAGTCTTTATCGCTACACTGCAGCACTGAAGGAGAACTCAGAAGGCCACACATCACAGAGCCTGCACAACACACACCCTCGAATGTCTTTTTAAGGAGTACGGGAGATCAGAAACATTTTTTGTAATGTGTGATTTTGTGGCTCTGACCTCCATTGAGGACATTCTGGTTAAGGATGAATCCATCACAGCAGTTCTCACGGCTGCAGAAGTTGACGCAGAAGCGATGGACGTCAGTCAGCGCAGTCGCGCTCGCATCAAACACAAGTGTGCGATACACTCCAGAACTGCTCTTACCGAAACTCAGTCTCTCAAAGCTCTTCTGTCCCGCTGTGCTGAATTCATGACCTGTAGGCAAAGAACGCGAGGTGGAGAGTACATGAGAACGAGAAAGAACACATACTCTTTAGCTGTTGGCTAAGGAACACAAGTGCATCTAAATGTTTCTGAGTAGCCAAAAATAACTAAAGGTTCAAGCTCCCTCTGTTAAATGGAGGAGTTTTAAGTATCACATTGTTTATTTCACATGGAAAATATTTAATCTCAAAACAGAACAAGCCTAATGAATGTTTTTTTTCCGAAAATCGCATTGCCATAAATACATGGCAACTATGCTTAAATCATCAACCACAAACCACAACTTTTCCTTAACTTTTCAGCGGGTCATTGTGATCCTGCATGCTGATATGACTCAGCCTAAATCTATTAAGAAAAGTACATTTTCTAAATTCAAGATCAACACTTGAATGTTTAAGTGTGACTCGTGGTGTGCATAAACGTACCTTTCTTTCTCAGTACTATCAGATTGGGTTCATCACCTTCTTTTATTTTCAAAAGGCAGCTGAGAGTCCGGAAGGTTTCGGCGCCATCGTTTCCCAGAAACCCTTTGTTCTACAATGCCAAACAAACCACAAGACTTTTTTTGTAATAATCACACAGAGAAAAAACCCTACAGTGCCAGATAATGAAAATTACACTGAAACATGATTAATGCCCCAATTTTCCGACAGGTGGCCCAGCACAAACACAAACTCAGACAGGGGTCTAACCTTGTTCAATTCTTTGTTGATTTTAAGTTAGGAACTACAATGAAGATGTTAGTTTTATGTAGGGAGTGGCTATATATTTTTGCCAAAGCTTTGTGTAAAGCAAAATGACTTTTAAAGTGAAATATTATTGAACTATTTGTCATTTTCAACCTACACGCATTAACAAATACACAGCATAAAATATGCCATTCACATGTGGGAAATTGTATGTGCTCATTGTTCGTACTTGTTGAGAGGTCTTGCATTCAACATTATTCGCATTCGTGCTGTAAAGCGTGCAATGTGTTTTCTGCTCGTCCTTGAAAATGGACACGTGTTGACACGAGTCTTTGTGAGCACAATCTAGAAGAAACCAATATAGAAAAGTATGATTCATGTTATTTACAGTTATAAGTAAGTGAAGTGACACAGGTGTACAATAGCAATATAAACAATATATCTCACCAAGCACACACTTCCTTAGCTGTGTTTCTATTGGCAGGGTTGAAGAATCAGAGCTCAGGATGTCGGCGCTCTCTGATTTCAGCAGGGAAGAAGTGGAAAGCACCTCAAATTTCTTCATCACTACACAAGAGTGAGAAAGAGAGAGACTGATATTCTCAACACAAACAAATCCTTCATGCTTATGTTAATTTATTTGACTTTTAGGAAACAGCAGAAGTGATGTCATCAGCGATGCCGAGGTCATGTGTCCGATTCCGAGGGAATCCACATAAAGATAATATATGGGTAGTTGACAGATATACTGTACAGGTGTCCTATGGTGTGACAGCAAACATTTTTTTAAAGTAATAATCCTAATAATCGAGTCGTCTGAAACTAATTATCCACATTTAATCAATATGTGGGTAGATGACAAATAAATGTGTAACTGTGTGTGCCAAAAGTTGGAAAAAAACAATGAATGTAAATCTATCTTGTGCTATAAAATATATAAATATATAATAATATAATAATAATAATATAAATAATATATTATATAATAATATGTTAATAATATATAAATAATATATTATTAACATTTTTTTTATATAATATAGCACAAGATAGATTCATATTCATTGTTTTTTTCAAAACAAAAATTCACACACAGTGACACATTTATTTGTCATCTACCCACATATTGATTAAATGTGCACTTAGTGTACCTAAATGAGTCGCTTTGAATAAAAGCAGATTAATGTAACTGTAGCACATACCTTGGCATTCTTCAACAGTCATTGGACCATCAGAAGATGTCCAAGAAAGCTCCTCCCCCTGTGAAGTGACACATAACCATTTTCCAGACATAGGGTGTATCTGGGCCATCAGGAAGTCGCCAATATTTGTACATTGTAGGTTACTTCGATGGCACTTAGTAAGACCTAAAATATAAAGAGTGTGAGAGAGAACATGAGAGAATTATAGAGCATTACAAATGATAGAGAAACAGAGCGATGGTTTAACTGCGATAAAATATGAACCTTGAAAAATGATGCATCCACTACAAAACTATAAATTCCCATTTAAGCACGCCTGCAAATATCAGCAAGCTATTTAAAGCCACTGGAATTATCCAGTGTTTCTAAAACCTTTGATCTACGACAGCTGTTATGCATTCCTGTTATTAATTCAAAGCCAAAACAACCTGATTTTATTAGAGCTTAATTCTTCACATATCTTGTTTATGTGCTGTGATTCCTCTTTAAAAATGATGTGTTTTTCAAAACAGTTTGAGCCGAGTTTACTCTTCTCGCTCACAGTGAGAGGGTCTGAAGGCTCCCTGGGCCACAGTGGAGGTTCCGGTGGGGCAGGGAGAGCAGAAGACCTGCCCTTCCTCCGCCTGAAACGTGTCACGAGGACAGGGAGAACATACACCACCACTTGAGAACGAACCAGCTGGACACAACACTGTGTGAGAGAGAGGCGGTTACACAAACGAACACTGATGCAAATATAAACACACTTCTGTCCACCGCATTTCTACTTTTGTGAGTAAACTCACATGCATAAGCTATAGCAAAGTTTAAAGGTGAACATTCAGAAGTGCAAGTAAAACCATTTTCTTTATAGTCTGTCATTATGAGAAGCGATGGGTACAGAAGCCAACATACCACACCCAGTGGATTGTGGGAGCTCCATATAGCCAGGCATGCAGCTAAAATAGGGGGGAGTGGAGAGAGAGCCGTCGTAGAGGAATACAGAGCGGTATGATTCCCTTTGGATTAATGCCTTCAGACCATTTAATAACCTCTCCTCGCTTACTGCCATGTCTGAGAAACAAACACATGCACTGAACTTCAACAACATTGAAAACCTGTAAACCAAATGTTTTGGGATTCAAAACACACTAAAGATCCAGGCGATGACGTCAAATAAAAAAGTCGGATTGTGTAACACCCCTAGTCGCCAATAACTTCCTCACCAATGTCATGAAGATCAGGCAGTGACTGTATTGGCAGGTCAGAGAGGCGGCTGCTAAAGGTGATGCGGACATTGACCTGCTTGTCATTCATGCACTCAAGAGACACAGACGACTCGTCACACATCCCAACAGAACCGGTCTGACCGAATGAGGTCACCTAACAAACACATGAATAAATGGGCAAATAAAACCAACATGCACAAATGGAACATTTTAACAGCAAACATATTTAGACAACTGGAGCAAGAATACATTTAAATCATGTACAAACATGTTTTTACCTACTGGGATGTGTCCCTGGATCAACATCTAACATCTTTACAGCCAATTAAAATGCAGGATTTGGTTTAGGACAGGGTTAGAGGCCGTTTAGAGTACTGAGATTAAATAAGTGCACTAGATTTGGTTATAGAGCGTTTCATTGAACATGCACGGGCCTGACCCCCAGTCAACTTACATTTTGGTTTTTTGTTGAATGGGTTTTGTAGTTTTGACGCATTTAAACAAACCGTATGGTACATAGACATCTAGTGGTTGAGCTTGGTATCGGTGTCTAAATTCAAAATATTGGAGAGACAAGTTAAGCCAAGTGGTTTTCGGTTAATTTTGATTATCATCCGAACTAATCTACAGGGATTCTATTGTTTGTGAATGTGTCCCGGAAGTTCAGCTGGGTCACAAAGTGCACATGCACAGTAACGTTTGTTGACATTGTGAAGATGAAACCGTCTATACAACTACAAATAATGAAAGAATAACAAATTCTGGCGTATTTACAATTTTACAAATTGGCGAAACGTTCTTGCTTAAATTGTGGTCAAATTATTCTGCTTCCTAAGTCGTCGACTAGTTTTTTCCCCTAGTAGTCCCCGATTTGTGGAGGTTATGGAAATAAAAATAATGAATTTGATGACAGTTTGATTTCTCCAAGCTTGCAGGTCAGGTAAGTATACTGAAGCTTTGTAGTTTTCTGAATAACTGTTGTATTCTGTCTCATAATCTGTATCGTTTCCAATGAAGCTGCTTGCTTTTATCCAATTGTTATGTCATTCTGATATAAGGTTTAAGGTATGGTTATGGTTTGAGTTATGGACATGGTAATACGATTTGAATAAACAGCCCTAAATTGAACTAGCACGCAATGGCACCTATACATCGATGTGTAGTGTACTTTTGCATTGTGCTGTTGTGTGCCTGTAGGGTAACCGCTGCTCTGTTGTGTTGTAGTAGATGTGCATTGTACCTGTAGACTGCAGAGCCCTGCAGCTCTCATGTCACGCAGCAAAGAAGCCTGTAGTCCAACGCTCTGTGTGCTACAGCTCTGTTGACCCTCAGCCAAGGTCACCTGAAGCTGTAGGTCAACTCGGACTGTCTGCAATACCCGAGACCCTGATAAATATAAAAGTTGATCAAATTAATAGATAACACTGTTTTGGTTGGTTTTCGAACAGAAAAAAAGAAGTGAGGTGTGTTTTTATTTACTTTGGCAGGCGTAAGACAGAGGTGCATCATCCAGCCAGGTCTTTGCTTGAGGATCACACAGGAAGTTGGTGATGGGAAGGGCGTTGGCATAACCTTGGTCACAGAAGAGCTCGCAGCGCTGACTCTGCTGACCTGCAACGCTCTCGGTGGCGCACAGAATGGCACCATGGGAAATGTCTCCAAATGGAAGGGGGCACTCAGGAGCTGTAACAAACAATGGAACATAATGTTGTGCCACATTTCTTTAGTACAAATCTTATGTACAGACGTTCTTTAGGACCAGTCTGGGCTGCGTTTCCGACAAGCATCGTAAGCTTACGTTGATCTCAACTCCATTGGTGACAATGGTTCTAAGATCAACTTAAGGTTACGATGCTTTTGGGAAACGCAGCCATGGTTGATACAACCAGTGAACCGGTGAAAATCAGCACATGTTGATTCACTTACTGTCACAGGCTGGGGTTAGTCCTGTGCTACGTGGAGTCCGTGTGGCTGGAAGCTCTTTTCCACTTTGCGTTACACACCAACAGTCAGACAGGTCACACTGAAAAGGAGCAAATTGCTCTCCGTTCTGCACACATTGAGGCTCATACCCCAAACCAGCCTCTCTCTGCAGTGCCCGAGTCTTCTGAAGAGAACACCAACCTGGACCTACAATACCAAAGTATTTAAACGCTTGCACTGAAACTTATAATACGCTGAAAACAGATACAACTTTCTTAAATCCGTTGCGTAAAACATATTACATTAAGCTTATCGTGCTTAAAATAATGTTATCGTAAGAACCGTAACCATGTGTAGATTATGAAAAATGTCATTATTGGATAGAGGAATGAAGCCATTACATTGCAGGTCTCCAGATGGATTGACGGTGGCAGGCTGGATGATTTGTCCAGTTATTGGGCTCACACACAACCCCGATGAACGGCCTGAAATGGACTTCTGAAGGACTGAAAACTCGCCGTCCTACAGATGAACACACACACATACACAGGATTTATTTACACAGTGAGGTATTTTGATATGCCTCCAATGGTTACAAACCAAATAAACTCAAACCAAACTCACCTCATCACATGATGGGCTGTATGTGTATGTGTTATTAAAGCTTGTTTGTGTCCAATCAGAGAGCTGGAAGTGATTCTGAAGTCTCTGGCATGTAGTTTGACCTGGGAGTTTAAATCATCACAACAAACATTTGTTTTTCTACATTTTTACACTGTTTTGCCATAGGTTGATTGTTAAATAAAATCTAGGACTTATATATTTTTAACACAATTAAGTACTAAAGGTAAAAACAACACGTGTTTGTGAAATGTATCGGACTGAAAAGTAGGCTATTATACAATGTAGTGAAGTAAAATAAGTGAAGTAAAAAATGGGATAAAGTACAGATACTTAAAGAAATGTACCCGAGTAAAAATACTCCACTATTGTCCACCTTTTGTAAGTACATAAGTATGCAAAATACAGCCACAGGAAAAAAGAAGAGACCATTTCAAAATTCAAAAACAGTTTTTCTGAATTTACTATTTATAGCTATGTTTTAGGTAAAAGTATTATTTTTGTTTCATTCTGTGAACTACCAACAATATTTCTCTCAAATTTCAAATAAAAATATTGTTTTTACTTGCATTTATTTGTAAATGAAAACTGGAGAAACAGAAAACAGAAAAGATGCTCTGTATTTTTTCAGACCGCAAATACTGCTAAGAAAACAAGTTCATACACACTTTTAAGCAAAACAACAGTTATTTTTGTAATTGTATTACAATTTGTATGTATTTAGGAAAATTTCAAAATGATTGTTTAAAGTAATAACCTCAACTTTTATCACACTTTTCATGCGTCTTGTCATGCTGTCATTCTTTCACGTTGCTGTTGGATGACTTTATGTCACTCCTGAGGTTTGATTTTGTTGAAATTCAACAGACACTGGACTAGAATGGCCACGATACATCAAATTAAAATTTGGAATGGTCTCTTAATCTTTTCTGTGGCTGTAATAACACTGCTCTAGCATTTTTTGGATGTAGCAAAGATGCCTTTAAACAAGAGATCAAACTCTCTTACACTGCTGAGGGGGTGTAGACCGAGAAGTGAGAGAGTCAGCGATGTATCTTCCCTCCTCATCGACACACCAACAGTGACCTAAAATGTAAAACAGATCACAATATAGACTCCATGATCTACACATGCATTCAGCATTTCCTAAGAAAACGCATGCGATAATGTGTTTGCACAAATGCAAGACACACACAAGATCTTTTATATGACATATCCTGGCTTATAATCACCTGTACTTGGGTAGCACTGGTTGGGCAGCCACTGGCCATAAGCATCACACTGTGGAAGGTAGGGCTGATAGCCCAGCGTTAAACTCTGCCTGTCTGTCTCACTGCTCATCAGTTTGCTCTGCCAGTAGAAATGTAGTGCTGTCGAGATATTAAAGAATGTGACCATTACAACCTTATGACTTTAAACCACATAACCACATAACAAAACACTGCATTACTAGAATGAGCTGCAAGTCTCAGCGCTGAGCCTGTGTTGCTCAACAAAGTTTGAGCGATGGAGAACTTTGAGGAGCGCATCTGCTCCAGCTCCTGCGGGCTCATATAGACACTCTCAGCCAGGAGAAACCCGTAACCCACAGGCACATGTGAGCTGTTGGAAAGAGAGATGAGCTCTTCGGCCTGCTTCAAGAACTCTGAGACCTCGCTGTGAACCGCAGAACATGTGTCTGGACCTGAAATCAACAGGAAGGAGCAAAACACTCAGAAGAGGATTTTAATAAATTATAAGGAAAAACAGAGAATAAATTATTTGAGTAGAACTCACATTTGGGAATCTGGCCAGCAGGAACTTTGCTGCCTGCTACCATGTCCCCTTGTTGGTTAACACACCAGCACTGACGCAGATGAACGCTCCCAAGAGGAACACTGAAGTCTGATAGTGGGCCTGGATAACCAGAATCATCCCCGCTTATGAGCCTCCATAGAGACAGTGGGTTCAGGAAAACTGATGGTCCGAAAATGGCCTCGACGTTCCCGTCTAACATGTCAGACGGAATATCGGAGAACTTCTCGAAACTGGCCAGGGCAGGGAATACTTTGTAGTGGCCAGCTTTGAATAATTCAGACAGGAAGGCTTGGAATGTTGCCATTGCTTCTGTATTTCTTGCATATGCTCGCAGAATTCCAAGAAGCTCTGACACAGGTAGGTCCTTTCCGGTGATCTGTATCCACTGACGGTAAAACTCAAAGGCTTGTTCTGCAGGTCCATCACATTGGATCTGGTGCCAGCTACCATCAGATGTACAACGAGGGATGTATATGTCAGAAAGCTGGGATGCTGATGATAGATCTGAGAGAACGGATCGAACTGCGGTCAGGAACTGTTGGACTGCTGTGGCCTGACAGCTCGTGGGACCTTTAAAAGAAGAGAAGACTATTATTATTAATTTATTATTATAGGTATCATGGTGTGTTTCATAATTTCATATATTTTTTATTTAAAATGTCGATGGAATGTGTTGAGATTTGAAGCGCTTAAAGGCGAAGTGTGCCATGTTAAATTGTTAAAATATTGCGTCTAATCCTGATTAAGTTCAGCCAAAAATGAAACTACTTTCATCATTTACTCAACCTCATGTCATTCCAAACCTGTATGAAACAGAAGAAGATATTTTGAAGAATGTTGGTAACCGAACAACATTGGCCCCCATTGGCGTCCACTGTATGGACACAAAACCGCTTACACATTTCTCAAAATATCTTCTTTTTTGTTCCACAGAAGAAAGAATCCTATACAGGTTTTGAACGACATTTTGGCAAATCAATATCTCAGAATTTCATCTTTGGTTGAACTGTCCCTTTAAATATGCTTCTAACTGAAAGTATGAAACTAAGAATGATTCACTCTGGAAAATCAACTCTTTGACATCTGGGTTTAGTGTTTGGACTCACATTGAAGAGAACTTCCTGAAATTTTGAGTTTTGTTCCAGATCGGTCCACGCAGAAGCAACTCTTCCCAACGCACTGTCGTGCTACATAAGCACCATTGCTCTCACATTTAGGTATAAAAACCTCAGAGCCTGCAGAACTGCTGGCTTTAACTGCAATAGCCATTTGACGTTCCTTCTCGCATTGGGCTGGACATCTCCGCCCGGGTCCGGTGGAGCGAGAACCCATTATCTCCAGACCACGAGAATCCACACACCAACATTCTGAGCCCTGACACTGAACATCCTGATATCGTCCATCCTCAGTACAACGGGGCACGTATGGAGTCGCAGTGGATGTCACAGGTTTACAAACATCTGATTGGGAATTCTGGAAAATGGCTCGGAACAGTTGACCTAACTGAATGTTTTCTTCTGCCTTCAGCTGTTTGATGGCTTCTCGAACGGTAGTAAGAAACTGCTGATTCTCAAGAGTCAGTGAAACAAGTTGAATCACTTCTCGGTTGTTTTTCAGGTTTACAGAACGGCCATAGGCATCAGTGATCACTTGGTCTAGATTAACACTAGCAGAGTTGTCCGAAAAGGTCTTTGCCAACTGCATGAAGTCTTCGGCAGTCTGTGTCAGACCTATCTGACCGAAAACCTGAGTGAAGCTTAGGGTACCTCTGGTACCAACAGTGCCAGTAAAGTTGAAATTACCAGCGTTCGTCAGGAATTTTCCTCCAAAGAGATTCTCCTGGAGTCTTTTGGGATTAGGGGTGAGAGCAAGTGCTTTCAGGGCAAGCGCCCCGGAGGGAAACATTCCTTGGAGGACCTCGGCCAAGATGTCTCCAACATTTGGACGCGGTAAGTCTGGCAACGATTGCAAAAGACCAGAGTTGGCCAAGAGCTCCTGAAATTCTGGGCTGCAGGGATCAAGACGGGAACGGTTTTCTTTGGAAACTGAGAGCACGTTGCTTTTGCCGAAGTCTCCAGCTGGGCCATAAAAGAGACTGGAGAGGGCTTGTCTCCTCTCAGACGGGCAGTCTTTCACTCCAGTGCCTAAACAAACAAGAATCATAATATTAGACATTGGTGACACACATAACTCTTCTACTCAACAGAATATCTGTTTCAAGTGTTTTTGGTTTATCGCTCCCATGATCAGTAAATCACTCATATAAATTCAAGATTACAATGACCACACAACAACCCACTGACTTCAGCTATATGGAGGAATAACAACAAACATTAATGCACCATGAACATACAAGATGCACTGCGGAGTTGAATTAACCAGTATACATAGATGTTCTTTAAAGTGCTAAAGTATTTGATTACTAACTTACATTGTTGATTGATAAAATCAATTTGTGATTTTTTTGTTTACCACAGATAATATATACAGTAAACACAGCCATGAAAAAATTAAGAGACCATCTCAAACCATGACCATCTTTTTTAGCTTTTCTGAATTTACTATTTATAGGTATGTGTTATAGGTAAAATTATCATTTTTGTTTCATTCTGTAAACTACTAACAATATTTCTCTCAAATTATCAAATATTCTTTTTAATATTAGCGTTTAGTTGCAAAAATGAAAACTGAAAAAACAGGTAAAAACAACAGAAAAGATGCTCTGTATTTTTCAGACCTCAAATAACAAAAGTTAATATTCACTTTTGAGCACTGCAACAGTAATATTTGTACATAAACAAAAAATGATGTAGTAACCTAGATTTTGATCACAGTTTTCATATGTCTTTGATATTGATGTTGGTTGACACTCCCGAGGTTGATTTTGTTGAAATTGACGCTTGACTGGAATGGCCACAATACATCTAGAAATGCTGATTAAATGAAAATTTGGAATGGTCTCTTTTTCAGCGACTGTATGTGCAAGATATGTGATGTCTAAGAAATCCAGTACACTCACTACACTGTGGTACTCCATACTGTCGTGTACCAAAGATCTCTTTGCCATCAGCGTCCACACACCAGCATTGACCTCCGGACTGACACTGTGTCGGGACATACGCTCCAGTATCAGCACAGGAAGGTACAAAGAAATTCCCAGCCTGAGCGGATGCAGATCGTTCACTCTCACATGGGGTGGGACCTTACACAACAAGAGATAAGTTTGACAATATCATACAGATTTAAGAACTAAATTCTGATTCTGGTTTATTCGCTTCTGCACTCCATCTTTACTTCTGGACTTATTAAAGGGGTTTTCAGTTTAAACAAAATATTATGCATACACACATCGAAATCTCCCGCTGACAGACAGCTGGACAGAGAGGTAGCGGCGCTGTAGGATTCTGTACATGTTTGACTGGGAGAAGGTGTTTTCTGCAGTCTGCTCTGAAAACGCAGTATCATACACCTCATCCAGCAACAGCTCAACACCTAAATGAAAGCAAATATAAACACAAAAGATTCCACAATACACACACAAGACATGAAACCGGTGAAAAGTTATAAAAGATGTAAGGATTGATATCATAATAAGATTAGGTTATTTTTCACCAGTGCTCTGCATCTCTCTTCCACGACTGTCTGCACAGAAACAATAACTGGAGACCTCTGGGAAAGCTTTTCTGAAGCCACTGAAAGTCTGGAACACCTGTGGCATTCTGTAAAAAGGATTAAATGTTAAAATTATTGTTTATTTCCTTGAAAAATGTGAATGCAATATATCTATGTATCAAAGCTCTGTTTGTTTTGAGCATCTTGACCAGCTCAAATGCATGTCGACACAGAGTATATATATATTTATATAATACTACACTCCCATCTAGTGGTGAGAAACAAACTACACCGAACATTCCTACACTAGGCCATATGACGTTTGAGATAAAATTGATACGGACTCTTTTATTAAGTGATGGAAAAAATGTCAATGTGAAATTGAGCATTTCACACCTGTTAAAGATGTGTAGCAGATCAAACACCATCCGGTCAGTGGTGTTGATAAACTTGCACTGCACAGGTAAGAAGCCCCCATCATCCAAGCACTGTGGGGGTGAGGGCTCTCCAATACCATGAAGGATCCGCCGCTGTCTCACCTCACACGTACCAGGACCTGGGGTCAAGGGTCATTTGTTTACAATTATCCAAAAACACTTTGTGTTCATCTAAACTAAGCACTCAATACTGTTTTAGTAAAGTACTGCATCTCAGTAGTCTCTACACACTGAAAAAAATGATTCTGTGCCTTAGAAGATTATATGAAAAGAAATGATTAAAATATACTTTTTTTTCCTGTTTTTAACAAAAACATTGAGTTAGAATAACATAAAAATATTGGGAAGATTTTTATTATTTTGTTTGAGTCATTTTAAAAACCCAATTAAATCCAACTCAATTGTATTATGTTAAACCCATTTAGTAATTTTCTTTGTTTACTTAAGTAACATTTACTTGATATTTTAACAAATATTAAAATTTATTTAATAAGTAGAATTTACTTTATTCTGCTTAGTAAATCGTACTTGAATTAAAGCAGCAAATTTTACTTAATAAAATCCTTGTAACAATTTGCACAAATGTTTTTAAGTAAATTCTAAAAGATAATTTTTTCAGTGCACTCACACTTTGAGGGTTTTCCATTCTGTCTGGTTCCATAGATCTCCATGCCCTCTTGGTCCACACACCAGCACTGGCGACGTGATGTATCACACTGCACCGGCTCATATTCACCCGAGTCCTGGCATACAGGTACAAGGGTGGTGTCTCCAGTCTGCAGTACCCTCTGTCTCTGGAGCTGGCATGAAGTCAAACCTATGGAGAAAAGACAGAGTGTGGACAATTCAGTCATATGGTTTATTTGGGATATTTCTCTGGTGTATTTATTTGGTGTTGTAAGACGCTAATGTAGCTCTTGTGTTTAAAACATAATGGACCCTTTTTCACAAGCCCGTGGCGACGCGTTGAAAAGTCATCAGCATCGTAAATCCTTGAAAGTTTTTTTTATTTTCATTTAAATGTATGTACGTTTAAAACACTATACGTCATTTTATATTAAATAAATTAACCTTTGCATCGAATTACAAAAACGGAACACAAAAGAAGATATTTTGAAAATGTTACAGAACAGCACAGACCCCCATTCACTTCTATTGTAACCAATGCAGGTGAATGGGGGGCTGTTAAAAACATTCTTAAAAATATCCTTCTTTTGTGTTCTGCGGAAGAAAGAAAGTCACACAAGCTTGAAATGACAAGAGGGTGAGTAAAAAACAGAATTTCCTTTTGAAGGTGAACTACCCCTTTAACACTAATGCGAGGGTGTTTCTTATACAGCGTTGGAAGTCACAGTACATTTGACATCATTCTCTTTTTTGACTGCCGCCCTCAGACTCTCTACATTTTTTATTTTGTTAAAAGTAGTGAAAACAATATCGTTGAGTTTTCTTTTGCTTTTTGAGCAAACGGAGAATGCAAAAAATATATTTGTGGTACATTTACCGCTGTAGAAGTTTACCCAACTTTGACGACTTCCGCGGCTGAGAAACCTGGCAACTTGAAAAAGGTCCATTGTAACTTGAATAGCAATTTTTCAATACAGGACATATTCAATCCCAGTTTATTGTGCTCGGTAATCCACAAGTTGCATAACTCTTGTATATGGTTAGGTTATACAGGTGATTTCTCCTATGTGATTTATGTCAGTTTAAATGTAGAAGGGCTTACAATGAACCGTGGACCCATTATGTCGACTTCCAGGTATCTCCAGTCCTTCTGCATTTACGCACCAACATTCGCCACCTCCACGATTACACTGAACATGTCTACAAGGAAAACAATGTTTTGAATTGTATACAAACCAACATGCCATAATTTGTGTAAATAAGAAAACACTAAGGGCCTCGTGTATAATAAAACTTGGCATAGAATTCATCCCTAAAGGTTCAGTGTATTAAATTTAGCAGTCTCTAGCGTTGAGGTTGCGGAGTGCAACATATTTACAGTATATATATACTAATATGGGTGAGGTAACTGCACCTGAAGCGGCCGTCCTCAGAACACTGAGGGACATGTTCATGTTCCTGTGCCGCACTAACAGCTCTGAGCTGCTCACACTGACTCAAAGTCTCCGTCTCCAGCTGATACTCTGATGAGGAAATACAGGACAATGGGTTTCTTCATCCATACAAACTCATACACGGAGCATGTCAAACATAGACAACTGATACTGTGAATGCAGATAAGGCTCCATTTGCTGTCAATGATAATGTTATTTTAAATTCAGGTTCTTACCTGAAATCTTGCCACACGTTAGACAGAGAATGCCAAGCAGTGAGGTTGTTAAACAGAGAAGCTTCATCTGTTTCATATTCTGCATCTTCTCAAGGATGCGAGAACTCTCCTAGCAGAAGACCCAAGACTGGAGCAACTTATATACCACAAACAGGATCTGCATTGTCATACCTGTTCAGCACTCTCTGTTGTTTCAAGTTTTTACCAACAAAACACAAACCTCTTCAGCATGCTTAGAGATCATGGGAGTGAATAAGAACATTATGTGTGTTCTACAGTAAGCAGCCAAGCTCAAAGTTTTGAGAGTGCTTCAGTGAAGAGCCAGCTAAACCATCCTGGCTGCTGCCAGCACCAATAATAAAAAAAACAGAAATCTTCCTTTTTGTAATTTGCATTGAATTGACAAAACAAATGAAAAACATACTTGGGATTACATACAAAACATGTTTAGATGACAGTGTGATCCCAGCAAGATAAATAAGAAAACTCCCATTTGTAACGCACATTTCATAGTGCGTGTTCATAAGTTTAATAACCAGGGCGTTTTTTATGTCATTTTAATATTTTGGGGGTAAAACATTTACTGGTACATAATAAGAAAGTTCTAGTATGTGCAGGACAGGATTATCGTATCTCATAGCACATTCAGACTTTGAAGCCCTGGCTTCCAGTTCTCATTTGTTACATCTTTCAATTTCAATGATATGTTTAAAGCAGCTGAAATCAGATATGCAGATACATGTTTTGGTAACACTTAATATCCTAAAATATACCTAAAATATAGTCACTTTGCTTCTCAAGTAAATTAATCTTGATTTAGAAATGTTAAGATTGTACTAGAAAACAACACAAAATCTGTAAAAACATCTCAGGAGTGGTATGAATGTGACAGACCGACAGCATGCCACGACAATAGAAAGCTGTGATTTAAAGAGTTATTCCAAAAAATGAATTCTGCCTAAATGCAAAGAAAATCCAAACATATTTACTTGGAAATTGGGAGAAATGTTGTCAGTGGTTCACAGATACAAAAATGATCACTTTGTGCAAGCACAAACCTATAGTAAAATCGGAAATAGTTTTCCAGAGCTGTACATGCATTTTGGTCTTAGCATCTGCTCTCTCCTACTGTAGTATGCTAGTTAACTGTACTAAATTGTAATCCTGTAAAACTGTCGCCTTGCCTCTGCCATCCATGCAGGTGCATGCCGTACATGTGTAACCATAACCCGCATGTTTGACGTCACGTCACGCAGCGCTGTGCAGACCGATACAGTCAAGAAACAGCAGATTCGTTGTGTTGACGCGGATTCTTTTTTTTATGTGCGCTTACACAAAAACTAGTTTGTGTGGCTTCCTTTGTAACCTTTTGACTTATGAAATATTGTGAAATATATGCATAAAATACATTTTTAGAAAGTCTATTCAAAACAAAACTGTAGCTACATAGGCTACCTGATGTTTATTATTTTGACATATAAGTCAACAACGATTTGTTTTTTACCAGTTTTATTTTTCTATGTTATTTAAAACCTCAGATGACTGATTCTTTAATAACTGTAACATAAACAATTACATTTTTAGTTGGGAGCAAAAAAATCAATTTTCAATAATGTTTTCTATGTAAAAATACACAGGCAAAACAAGGCTTGTCTCCGCAATGTGGCGGTTGCACGTGGACCCACAACCCAGCCAAACCCAACCCCATCCTCTCGTTTGCCCTTGCTGAACGTTGGGGAACCTTATCTGACAGTGACATTTCAGCTCTTTTGATGGAAAAATGTGGCCATGTCAGGCCAGAAATCCCAAATCTTTTGTTCTGGCCTAAAATGTAAGCAGTGTAAATTGGAGACATGTATAAACATTCTATAATGTGGAACACAGGGGGAACGGTATGTGACGGGAAGATTCTCAGCCTCACAGTGCCTACCGTTCCCACTCCTATAATGGACACATTTGTTTAATTGAAGAAAACAAATTTGAATTGCCTGCCAAGGACAAATATGGTGGTCCAGTGGTCATTGACTCGTGACTACGAGATGGTTGATTTGAACCCAGCCTAACCAAACCCTATCCTCTCTTTCCCCTGCTGAACATTATCTGACAGTGACACTCTCCGCTGCCATCATTATTTGACCCATTCTTTGATGGCAAAATGTGGCAATTTCAAGCTCAATATCTCTAGAGAGGATGCTAGAGAGGGATAAAGGCAATATTCCTCCAAAAATAAAAAATTCAATGGGGGCCTGTGAGGTTCTTCAAAATATATTTTCTGTTCTACAGAAGACAGAGTCATACAGGTTTGGAATGCCATGAGGGTGAGTAAATGACAAAATAATTTTAATATTGGGTAAACTATTCGTTAAAATGTAAAGAAAAGATAAAACATGCAAAATGTCAAGAATATTTTTAATGAAGTTGTACATACAGATAATTACACCAGGTCTTTAAATAAACTCTTTCATGTACAGCTGGTATCTCATCAAAACAAACTTCAAGTTTTAAATCTAAATTCTAAAACACTTTTTGTACAGATTAATAGAATTGAGAGATTAAACAGGCAAGTGTTGACCTCCTATGCCTTAGTATTTGTTGTTTTCAGACAGTTATAAAAACTGCATAAATACATTTCCCCCCCAAAAAATGAACTAAATGGATCTGTTATATGCATTTACATCCATCTCAGGATTAGCTTACTTTACTGTAGCAACTCTTAAAGTATCAACATGATAAACAGACTTCAGTGAGAAGAGTCACCTATCTCTGGGCTGAATAATGACCGAGTAGCTGTTAGAAAAGCCAATCTTCCTTTAAAATCAACTACAGCATCCATCAAGACTGTAAATAAACATGCTAAAACAAGTATTAGACAGGAACTGCTTTAAGAAAACAACCTAGTTGTCGCTTGTATGAATTGTTGGCATTGTGAACTTTTAGTGCCAGTGTACCCAACTGGAAACACGTTTTATCTAGCAAGTAACATCCATTTCAAACCTTCAATCAAATCACGTGTCTGAAAAACAGATGGCAGAGGTCTGTTCTCTTGGCACTTCAAAGTGACCATTCACCCTTTGACTGGCGGCCGCCTATCCAATAAATAAATTAATCACACTTGCTTTTAGTAACCCCCTTCAGTCAATGTCATATTTAAAACTTCATATTTCCATAAGCTCACAGAGTGAAAATATGAGTGTGATGTCTTAACCTCTTCAGTCCATTTAAAACTTAACGTCCCCCGTGGCATGTGATCTCTTCCTATTATTAAGCAGATGTGGTTTAGACTCAGTTACAGTCTTGCATCTTCCTGTTTCACACATTCATGTGGGAATTGTCCTTTATCTCACACGTTGTGGTGACAAGCATTGCAAAACTGTTTGTAGCAGAGCAAACCAATTTTCTCTCCAACGTTACTTCACGTGTGCACACACGTCTACTAAACTGGAGCATTGCTTTCAATCTCTTCAAACGTGTAGCGCGTGTATGTGAAGAAACAGGAGAGGGTGTAGAAGCTCAGAACACGCACTATAATGCGTGTTGTGTATCACACAGAGCAGAGCGTGCTCATCTGCTGCACCTTTCCCAGGTCCGTCAGAAGCTGTTTGATGCGACACTTGAGCTGTGGGAGTCGGGCCAGGGGGTCAGGGGGCTCCAATTCACCCGTGAAGTCAAACCAGTGCTCCAGCACTTCACAGAAACAGAGAGAGACAATAACACTAAAACGCATTCGAAGAAACGCATCTTATGATTTTTAGTTTCGTTCACCTTACCATCAAGCTCTTTCTCGATGAGGTCCATCCGACCCGACAGCTGGTTCTGTATGTCCTCTATGTGTGTGAGCAGGTTCATCTGCCACTGCAGGCAGTTCCTGGACTGCTCCATGGACCCCCGGTTGCTGTCGTTCACACAGCCTGACAGTGCGATGGCACTGCTTACCTACACAAAAAGCATAAACACTGCATTCAAATCAACTGTGACTGAAGCCGACTTGATCTGAGTTTTGATTCTTCATCTTTGCTCACCTCTTCTTCCTTTAGATTAAACTGCATCGTGTGTGAAGGAGTTTGTGTCCCCTGCTCATCCCTTTGAAGGCCGTGCATGTGCTCCAGGCCCGTACCAGGAGGTTTCTGGTAGCTGTGTTCGCTGGTGATATAGGTTTCAGGGTTTGAGTTCAGGTTAAGGTGCTCTTTAAAAGGAAGGCAGTCCGGAACACCCCCCATGGGCTGGTTCTCATCAGAGTTCACCCAAGACCGGGCCCATAAGTGCAAACTTGGGTTATTCTTGTTCCTGAGAGAACGGAAGAAGTGTATTGTTCTTGCATCTTTTTGTAAAATTTGAAAGTGTGACAGGTCTAGAAAACACTAAAAAGTCAACTTAAAGCGTGCACCTTGTACTAAGAAACAAAGAGTAGTTGTGCTCTTACTGTAAAATGTCCATCTTCAGCTGAAGGCCGTGGAGCACGTTTTTGACATTGTAAACATCAGACAGTAGCTGGTGAGTGGAAACAACCTTCTTGGCGTTCTGATGCGAGTAGTTCTCTGCGAGGAAGGACAGGCCATACATGTGGCCCTTTTGGAGCCAGTCTTTATCATGACGGTATTTAGCGCTCCACCTTTGACCTGATAAACACACACAAAGAGTATTTTTGTTTGACATTAACAATGTAAACCAGATAACAAGTCATCTGTCAATGTCAGGTTTTTACCTGGAGGATCTCTACAGATGTAACAGATGTACTGCTCTGGGATGCTGTCCTCCAAAAGCCCCATACACACACTGTGCTGCCAGCACATGCACTCCTCACACTGAAAACAAAACAAATATTTTAAACTATTACCAACAATTCTACATTAAAACAGATTCAACTGGAATACACTTTTTTAACTGTCATTGCCGATAGTTATCCCACCTGGATCATGAAGCCGTTTTCTTCATCCATCTCACAGATACAGCGGACGATTTCATCACTACCAACATCATCTTCATCTTGGAAGTCCTCCATAGTGATGGAGTCTAGATCTTGGATGTACTCGTCTCCACTGAACAGCAAACTCTCAGTGGTTGAGTCTTCCAGGAAGTCAATGTCTGATAGGTCTGAGAGGAAGAAAGGAAAAAGCGAAGCTTCTAGCGTCTGTTTTACATTATAATGGAGTAAACCATGTTTTCAAAAAACGTCCTGAGTGCTTTTTCAAACGCCAGTGCCGGCATCTTTTTCTGCAGCTCAGGGCATTGTAACTTGTCTGAAGAAAAAAAACGCTGTACGTCAAGCTCCTTTTTAAAGCTAACCAATGACAAGCGAGTAGTGTGCCATTTCCATAACAACATGCGATTGAGGTGATTGGTCAAGCAGGATCAAGCTCGAAAAAATGTAATGCCGGCGGAAACGCTGGTTGGAGCATAGTTTTGTATAAATGTAAGTTGAACTTTCACTTTCAATAACTTTTGATTGCATTTCTATCGAGAAATTAGTATTGTAGTTTTTAAATATCTGATAAGTTATTACAAAGACGCTCTCTGTTTGTAATTCAAATACACTACGTTACGCTTCCTATCTGTTTCACTGGGCTGCCTTCGTGCACAGACGCTAACGACGAAGTCATGGCGTTTGGCTGCTGTTTATAACCAAACGCTGCCAGCGTTGTTTTTAGTAAAAAGCGCTTTTGTCAACTTTCTTGTCAAAAAAGACGTCAAGTGTGTTCATGGCCTTAGACCTTTCCCACACACATACATTTATTGAGTGAATATTATAGCTAAACTGAGACCACCGACGGAAGACGAATTCTAATCTAAAAAAGACTTTTGACTTACTCTCCCCGGTGAGGTCGACAGACAGTATGGCACGAGGGAATTGGAAGGTGCTGTGCTTGAAGGCACTGGAGGAAGAACGGTGTAGTGGGGAAGATGAATGCTCCAGGTAAACCAAAGACCTCTCTTCAAGGTCAGAGTAACCTAGGCATAAAGATGAGAGCACAATATGACGCTTTCATTGGAGAACATTTACAATCAGTCATCGAAATATCAAGAAATTAAATAAGTCAAATTCCTCCAACTTACAGTGTTGTTTTGATTTCTTTTTCTTCTTCTTCTTCTTCTTCTGTTTTATTCTGAAAAGCTCCTTGTCTTTTCGGTCCCTTCTGTCTTTATCTCTCTTTTTCACTGTGAAGGAGAAACAAAATGTAACATACGGCAACTTTCAAGTTAAAGAATATGAAATTTGACAGTTTAGTGAACTCACCAAACAACTGACATTTATCCTCCAGCCTGAATTTTCTCTCTGTCTTTGTACACAGCCCTGCGGAGGCAATAAACTTTCAGGCTAAATATAAGAAACCAAAGACAAATCCATCTACCAACCAACCCATCCGTCCATTTGTCCATAACCTTTCAGTCTGTAGAATTAGCTCACCTGCATCCAGGTGCCTTTCCTTCTTCACAATCTTGTCGTGAAGGTTATCAAAGGTCGGAGGCGGTAGAGAGACCTCTGTACTGTCCGAACTTATGGAGGCAGAGGACCGTTTCTTTTTGCAGAACTTCAAAGGAGGCCTCGCACAGCCCATGCTGTCCATGTGAAGCATAAAACCTTGAGAGGACAGAGCTGAGGGAGAAAAAAGAATATAACACTCAATATCCTGTCCTAGTCGTTCGAGATCAAACACACAATCCTAACCTATATATTTTCAAAAAAATCACGGGTGTCCTGCAGAGTTAAGCTCCAACTTGGCTTAATACACCTGTCTGGAAGTTTCTAGTCTGCCTACAGAGACAATTTATTAGCTGTTCAGGTGTGTTTGATAAGGGTTAAAGCTAAACTCTGCAGGACACCGGCCCTCCAGGAACGACTTTGGCAACATCAACACATTATATTCACTCAACACTAAAAGGACACATAAACATCCTTCAGGAAACCTACAGGAAGAAGTTGAGACGGTCCTGCGTCTCTTGTTGTCTGGGATATCAGACAGGGTGCTTGTAGGCATGGAAGCAGACGTGGCCCTGGAGCGGCCCACCCTCTCTGGTGAGCATGCCTCGCTGTCCATATCTTTCTCAGTGTTATGATAGTACTTCAGGTGATAGTCCAGCAGCTTTGCTTTCCGGAACGCTTTAGAGCAGCCAGGAACTTTACACTTAAATTTATTATGATCCAGGTCTATCACACACTCTTTGGAAGCAGAAGAGTCATCTGACCTCTTGGTGTTCATGACTGGAAAAAAAAACGTGTTTGAAAACAACAATGTCAAAAACTCTTGACTGGAGACTAGCTTTAGTTGACACATAAAAGGCGTATGATAAATCAGAATATGCATGAAGTTAATGGATGACAAACAATGATTCATACTTGGCTCTCTTGCATGTTTGTTGGCTTTAGGCGTCCTGGAAGGAACCTTCTGACCAGCAGCTGGACATAAAATGAGGTCAAACAGTGTTGACATGTCACCAAATTCCAGTGATGTGAAACTATCATCCCATTTAAAATCTGCTGTTGATATTTTCAGATATCCTGGTGTGTGACTGTTGTTTACAGTCTCTACTAAACAATTCCTTCAAGAAATTATTGGAAAACGTCCGGTTTGGTTTGATGGACAACCTACCTGTCACTACAGTAGGCGAGTTCTCTCCAACTGTTGTTTGACTAGTACCAGGCAATACATCAGTCACCTTGTCCTTCTCGGGGATTGGTGACTGAGCACTGTCAGTGGGAGGAGCTGTGGATGGGCTTCCCGAAACTGGCTTTTGTGAAGGTGCTTCTGTTTTAACAACAGTGTTGATGTCTTCATCTACAAAGAGGATTTAACATGCATGGCTTAAATAAATCAGATCCGAGTATAAAGAGGATACTTTAAAAGGCTGCAATTTTCTAACTCTTGCCTCTCTTTTGCCATCTCTATTTAAAACCTAAAAATGCAGGTTGCTTTATGTACTTACTTTTTAATGATGTCAAATTTACTTTTGAAGACTACACAAAGAATATCCCTAAAAAAAGTATTATATAAACTTGTGTCTCTCACCAGTTTTCTGAGAGCCATCTGGGGGTGGAGGAAGGGAGCTAGAATCTCTCATGTGCGGTGAGGTGGAGCAGGTATGATCAGAGCTAGTCGCTAGACGTTGAGATCGTCTCCTTTTCTGGGGGGAATTGTTATGGGCTATGCGGAGAAAGGCACATATAATTTTCTTATCATCACATTTCCAAAAACTGTAGTATACGTGAAAGATGCTTAATATAACAAAATATAACCAATATATTTGTAGATCTATAGAAAGCATAACATGTGTTCTCTTCTATTAACAATCCCCAAAATGTTTATACAACATAAAGACGATCCATCCTATGGCTAACCCACCATTGCGTTTGCTATCTGGCACGGCATGTGTCGAGCTGGGTGAAGGACTGGGTTCGAGAGCCGTCATTGTGTTCTGACTGCTGGAGGTGGACTCTCCCGAGTCGTGTTTCAGTCTTCTGGAGCGGGACTTGCACAGGGAGGAGGTAGTGATAGGTGTTGGAGGTTTTTGAGCACTGACCGACTGTGATTTCTCCTCTGCTGGAGTCTCCTCTGGCCCAGACACGTTCTGAGGTGGAGAGAGATAAATGTCACAGTGAGTGTACTGCAGCGTTTCAAGAGATTGATAACAGTATGTCAGTTTCATTTGTACCTGCTGTAAGGTCACTGGAACCTCTTTTGGCTCTGCTTTGCATTCAGACTCGGTGTCAGGACATTCTTGATGATTATAAATTAAAAGCAAACCCCAAAAGGTTAATCAACATCACAAAATGTTGGAAATGTATCAGCTTTGATGGGATCAATGGGGCATTCTACAGATGTTTACCTGAACCTTTACTGACACGAGTCCGTTTACTACTGCACATGTTGCCTTGTCTTCTGCTTCTCCTCTTTGCCGTAGCTGATTCAAGCTCCTCGGCAGCCGGTTTACAGTCCTCTTCTTCTGACTCCAGGTCTGCTGCAAAAAAAAACCCACACACATGGTTAATGCAGCATTACACCATAACAGCATTAATGTAGTCACAAAAATGTGACGCAATAGGTAATACCTGCAGTCTAAGATATGGTTCACATACCGAGTTTCTCTGATTCACTATCATTGTCATCCTCATTGTCAAGCTCTTCATCCGACCGCTGTTCTCTGTCCTTGTTGCTGTTGGCGCTGGTGCGTGGTCGGCCTCCTCCTTTACTCTTAGCTGCGGCTGACGCAGCCTTTACCAGAGCGATCCAGTCCTGCTTGAACAAAAACAAGGAATGATGAGTCACAACCGACATCGACTAGACACGAATCACACCTCTGGCCATGGCTAGCATGCAAAAAGTTGTTTCTTTTTAGCTTTAATAATGTAGTAAAGGGAACCGAGGTGGTAGAACAAAGTATTTTGGCATCCCTGAGCTGCCTGACTGGCACAAAGACTCTTCAAGCAACTGTAAGCTGTGTGGACCTGCTGCTTGTCTCTTCAAATATTATTCAGGATTGACCCCATGCATTTTACCTTCTGAAAGAGAGAGGAAGAGGTCAAGACAATAAAGCAGAGGGCCACACTTCAATATATACTTAACTATATACTGTAGCATGCCAAGAAATGATAGCATTAGGTCACACACCAGTTATCATGCTGAAAAGAAATGCATGTCTATTACGCTTTGTAACCTCAGGCATGACAGTCCTTGAAAAACTTACTTGTCCTTTTGCATCTTCCGGCATGGACTTGATGTGGATTCTTTTCACGCAGCGAATGACTCCGTCGTAAAACTGTACAGTGTAAGTGCCTACACAAAAAATAACAGCATATCTAAAATATGATTTCAATGGATTTCATGCAATGATTTTTATTCATTTTGTGATACCCATTAAAGGAATAGCTCGGCCAAAATTAAACTCTGTCATCTTTTATTCACCCTCATCACATTTCAAACCGTTATGACTTTTTTCTTTCTTCTGCAGAACACAAAAGAAGATTTTTGGTGAATGTTAGTGACCCAACAATTTGGGACCCCATGGACCTCCATTGTATGGACACAAAACCATTGAGACATTTCTGAAAATATCCACAGAAAAGGAACTTTTGAAGAATGTTCTGGGGCACCTTTGACTACCATTGTCATTTTTTCTACTATGGTAGTCAATGGTGGCCAAGACTGTTTGTTTATTCTTCCTAAATATTTCTGTGTTCAACCAACAAAAATGTATACATTTGGAACACTAAAGTGTGTAATTCAGAGAATTTCACTTTGGGAGAACTGTCCCTTTAACATGAGGTCTGTTATCTGTTTTTTTAATATTTCAATCAAAAAGTAATAAAACATTATCGCATCATCCATCGTGCACACAGATGGCTAAAGTATGACACTATCTTACCTTCCTTGTTGAAACTTTCAATCTTGGCAGGGTAATAGCGACAATCTGTCCACCGAGCAAGCACTTCCTCACCATCTCTCAATTCCTACAGGTATGAAATAAAAACAAAAGATAATTGCAATCAGTAATTTTACAATAGGTTTCTTTGGTACATCAGCAATGATAGGTAAATCAAACCAAGCCTGTATTGAGAATATGGGATGTGCTGTGATGATTTAAAAAAAAAAACCAAACAAACTGATGAAATAGGTAAAACTCAGATTACTTCATTTAGCACCAAAAATTAAATGACCACAAAGATACAAATTTAAATCCCATTCAAACAAATCGTAGATGACTGTGTTTTCCCCAAAATTAATTCTCAGTGATTGTTTTCCCTAATGTGTATCTAACACGAAGATGTGACTTTCTCTAAATGTAATATCAAAGGACATATAATAAAATTATAAGAGTACAAAGTTACACAGCCATGTTGTTCAAAAGGCTTCAAATTAAGTACATTTTTAGGATGAATGGTGCTTGTCCTCTAATGGAACATTGAAACGTTTAGCTATGTAGATGGGAGGAAAACCCAAACAATGATGGGACAAGGAGTTGAGAGAGTCAGATCAAAGTGGATGGGCAATTGAGGTGTGTACTTGTCTCTGTGGCTGTGGTAAGTCTTTTTGGTCCTCTGTGCTCTCTGTACTTCCAGGAAGCTCACGAAGGCGAGATGCTCTCATCTCGCTGAGTCTCTCCTGGCAGAAATGTTCGTAAAACAACAATTAATCCACGGATAATCTCATTAACAAGTGGTCAATGAGATTTTCTTTCATTTCATTTATGGAGCTAAAACATCGATACGCTTGTCTACACTATAGCAGCCAACAAAGTTCCCTGCTTTGCTCATGCTTGGGAAATCATCCTAGACATTTTAGACTATAAAGATGAAAATCTGACATGTCGGTATATGAGTCAAGTTAAACATACAGACAACTCCTCTTCTTTGAGATCCTCTTTGCGGACTGCTGGTCTCTCTAAAGGCCGAAGTCTGTTGCTGTCCCACAGAATCCATTCATCGTATCTATGGCTCCAACGGTCAAAATGCACCAGCATCTTTCCCTCATCATAATCAATCTGCTCAATTCGGGAAGAGTACCTATAGGGAAAAAAGATAACACTACTTAATAGGGGTTCATTAAACAAATGGCCTGACACAGACTAAGCTTTCATTGTTTTCAAGCATGTTTATGTATCACATACACACTATATGCTATCAGCCATTGTTTTAAGTTGTATTTTTTTTATGTAGCTTTTAAAATGAATTTATACCATTTCTGTAGGTAGTCCTGGGCCTCTACCCTTGCTCCAACCTCAAAAGTGATCCCTGGTCGATTTGGGGGTTTCTTGCTCATTTTGACTGTACTCCTACCAGGTCTTTCTCCAAACACAAGTCCTCACTCGTCCTATGAATGGACCTATGAATGGAAAGAAAATATCACATCATTATATAAGGAAGCAACTAACACTCTCGCCTGTAAAAGCGTTTGACACACTATGAACTTTATACTAATACAGGCAAGTCTTTTTGACAGCTTCATGCATTATATAATTTTTACAGCTAGAATTACAAAACAGCTCCATGGTGAAAGTACTTTGAACGTTTAAACTTTTTTTCCCAGCTTGCAAAATGTAACTTAAGCCCTGCTTTTGATACACCACAGTATTCTGCTTCACTCTTGGTCAAAAAACTTCACAATTTTTCCTTAAAACCTGCACATTTTCCCTTGCCAGCTAGTATTTCAGTCAACTGTAAACCACAGAATTCAAGCAGTTATACTCAAGTTTAGAGAAAGGCTTGCTGGCTGGACAGTAACTAACGCTACCTAAGCTAAGTTAACCAGCTCCAGTATTCCATTTATAACAGCCCGGCACACAAATAAAATGCACTAATCTGACCTGGTTATCCTCAAAGGCGAAATAAAACTTCGAAATAGCAATAAGTAACTTTAAGAGGAAAATACTGAAAGAGAATTATACTAAGACAGGGTAACTGATTCTTATCGCTGGTTTATCATAGCTCGCTAATGCTAGGTGCTGGCTAACAGTACTCTTTGTTTTCTGCTGCCTGTAATAAACTGCAAAGTTTTTAGCAAGAACTACAAAGGTGACGGAAATAAGCAAGGCACTACTATATTTTGTAAACATTCATTAGATTATATTTTATGCCAAACCTCTACATTCCCACGTAGCACAGCAGAGCTAGCCAACCAGCTAATGCTGTACCAGCTGACGAGCTAACGTTAAACCGTTCCGATGGGACAAAACTGTTTTTAAAAAAGAAAACAATGACAGGCCAGTTTTTGTCCTTGTTAAAACGGCTCGAACAATAACAGCTGTTTTTTGGCGTATGCTGAATGTATTTCATACGGATTTACCTTTGAAGATTCATTGAGAGGCTAGCAATTAATTCCTACAGTGTTTTGTATTCATTCCAGCTCAGTTACTTTTACCCAACTGGTCGGGTGCGCGCACGTACCAGACGCACGAAATCCCTGAAAACTGAAGGAACGCGCAAAATCTTCTTCTTCTACTTGTTTTACGGCGGTTGGCATCCAGCGTTTTGGCGCATTACCGCCACCCTTTGTTCCGGAGTGTGGATCAGCGAATAGGTTCACAGGCAATTATCCACCTCCCTCCTTTTAACACACATTTTCACACGCTCCATACCTGTCCTGTTACATAATAACAATTTACTAACACTCCACTAACTATACTTTAAATATCTTCATTCTTTCATTCACATCCTAATAAATACCCATGTTTCCTTTAAAAAAATCAAAAATGTGTCCTATGTTCTATACTCAATTACACTTTTAATGAGAGGACGTCACAGTCGCCAGCTGCAGTGCGCTCTCAAATCCACTAGAGGGCACTCCTCTCATCACTCGGACTGTCACTGCACACTACATATCCCCATAACCCTTTGCTGGACTGTTGATCAACATAATGAGGGGTTATGGACCTGAACCATTCCTCTCTCATCCTTGTTCCTCGTCATCTCTCTTTGTGCCACATACTTATTACATCTTAAGATAATATGTTCTACTGATTCCTCTTCTTGACATTCCTCACATAGACGAGTATCATGCTTCCCTATCAACTTGAGTGTTTAATTTAATAAAAAATGTCCCAACCTTAACCTAGTTGTCACCATTTCCTTTCTCCTATTCCCCATTCAACCATTTTGTGCTGGACTTACTTTTGATAAAAGTGCCTTGCTTTCTCCTCTCTATCTCCCTTGCCACATTTGGTTTATTCCCTCCCATATCACGCTTTTAACCTCTGCTTTACACTTACATTTTTACGTTTATTTTTGTTAATGCCTTTTTGCTCATTTATCCGGCATTTCATTTCCTGCCATCCCCTCATGACCCAAATTTAACCTGAATTCCTTCATTTACTATTCTTGTCACTGATTGGAGAACTTACAATATATCTTGATGGCTTTTAGAATGGAATGACCTTAGGCTTGCTAAAACTGATGAGGAATCCGAACATATCAAAACCAACGTAATGCAATTAAATCTGCCAGCATTTCCACTGTACAGCCAACTTATTAGATGTTCTTTTACTGATTCCTGATGCCTTATCTGTTACCACCACCCCCAATCCTGTTACCTCTGTCTCCGGGTTCTTAGCACCATCTGTGTACATCTGAATATATTCGCTATATTTTCCCCCTATCCGATTATTAAACACTCTCTGAAAATTTGCTCCTTTGCTTTCCTTTATTCCTCTAGCACAAACAGTCTACCTCAGGCCAAACTAGCTTCTATGGGGCAATCCTTGAATAAACTACCGTAGGATTTATCTTCAAATTAAAAACTTGTAATTGTTTGGCCAACTAATTTCCCAACCTACCAAAACTCTCCATTATCTTTTTCCCATATTCCCAGCTCTCCTGTAGTGGGGTCTGAATGATTATGCCCTTCACCTGCCCTGTACTTTCCCATTAACTGCTTTCTTAGTTCTCCCATTTCTACCAGTAAATCTGACACACGTGTTGTTTTAAAAGCTCCACCCTTAGGGCCGTACCTCCATGCCTCTATAATGATTTTAACTGAGATTTAGCTGCTGATCAATATATTATACTTTATTATACTTATTAACGCTACTTTTTTGTTTTTAGTGATGATAGTTGAACCTTTCCCCCTCAAACACCTCATTACATTTACCCCCTTTTTACACTTATCCTCCATTTTCTTAATACACAAAAGTCAATCTTGAATCCAAATTAATTCCTAAAAATGTCCTAACTTTCTCTATATCCCTTCCATACATTTTTTGGGAACACTTTACATTTTTAAGGTTTCCTTCATAAAGCATTTATAAATGTGTTCATTAATGATTAATAAGTCATTTACAAATGCATTATAAAGCAGTTATAAATGCATAAATAAAAAGGGCCATTCTAACGAAATACCTGTCAAATAGTGAGACATTTTTAACTCACATGCTTTAAATGCTTAATAAATGTATTTTATTAAGCATTTATTAGATGCTTTTATTAGATGCTTATATTTTAATATAATAAATTAAGCATTTAATTAGCATCTAATAAATTAAGCATTTATTAGATGCTTTCATTATCATTACCATTATCATTATTATGATTCATTATCATCTTGATGTTATTTGCAAAATTGTCAATAGATTGCATAGCTGTCAGACTGTAGGGTGTTATGTTGGTTTTTCTTATTATTGTATAATTCATATCTTATGTCACTTTTGTTGCTTACTTGATCCAATTCTGAATGTCTCATGGTGCCCTCTAGAATGCCTTCAGATCATGATGTTTATTCAAATATTTTTTTTCTTGCTTACCAAGATAGATTCTTCAAACCTTTTAACACTAAATGCACAAAGGTTATTGTAAACTTGTTTGTTTACAATGTTTTATTAATGATTCAATTATTTCCAATAATTAATAAAAACCCAGAAAACATTTATTTATTATTTATTGTAGAGACAGAATGCTTGCTCACAAGGTTAAATCTCATATATTTAGAAGTATTGAGATGCCCATGAAATTGCCTTTTAAAGAAAAGTGGATGCCTGTGAAGTATTCATTCAAAACTAAGATATAAAATAAACCACCTGAAAATTAAGAAAAATGTATGAAAAGCAAACGAAACAAAATGCGACATAAAATATTTGTTGAAGCAACATAACTGCAATACATGTTACATTTCACCATGTATTAGACTGATACTCTCTTTAAAACGTGCAGCAAATTTGAAAAGAGTTGTCATATCAGCCATCCATCATCCGGCCAGATGCATAATGGCAGTTATCAAAGATTAAACTATAGTCCGTTCCTCCAGCCTTCACAAAATCAGACACTGTCTTGCTGCCACCAAAATTTTTCTTCTCAATAATCTGTCCAGTTAGATAAAGTAGTTTAATATACCGTACTAACATCAGAACAAATGCAATTGTACTAAACCAATATTGTTCTAAAGGTTACACCCATTTCATGCAAATACTTGCCTTCCATTTTTTGCTCATGTGACGGGCATCCACAGCAACAGTTTGAGATGAGATGCCATAGCCGTCCCCTTTATGAACTAGCCATGTTGTGCCATCTTCAAGAGTAACTCTAAAACCATAACCAACAGAATGCATGCATAAAACTGAAATAGTTGTCTTGATGTTCTTCTTGATTTTCTTGTTTATCTTACTTTTTCAAACTAATGTTAAAGAACTGCTGACTGTGTCTTAAAATCACCTGACTCCTGAGTGGCTGATTATGCCAAGCTGAGAAGACAAACCCTCTAGAGGTCTAGTCATCCTCTCTGCCTTGAATACTTTGGAGTTGTACAACTTCCTCAGATCCGACATTTTGGAGAGGTCATAATTATATGAATTCCCGTTACCTGAAAAGATTTTGAATAATCGATGCAATTTACTCTGAAGTGCAAAACAAAGGCAGACCATTAATCTTAATCACTAAAGGATGGATCACACTACAAGACTTTTAAAATCTGAACAGATAAAGAAAAACTAGACATCAAACTCTTGCAGACTTTTTGAAAGTTTACTGGGCATCACAACACGTAATAAAATCTGCAGACTGGTGCAGACTTTCTGCAAGAAATCCAGACCGAAAATCTGGGCAAAATATGAGCCAAAGTCTTGTAGTGTGATCCAGCTTTAAGTTATACTGTAGTATGAGCTTTTAACTTCAAGAGAAGATGCAGACAATGTACTATGAGATATTTTAGGCAAAACAAATAACAAAAAATACCAGTGCCCCATGAGGATTCAGCCAGCACAGCCAACATGGCCAGGAGAACCAGGTTCAGTGTAGTCCTGCAGGAGATCATGGTTTACAGCAAACAGAAGTGTTCTGAAAATCTGAAAGTTTCTCACCAGGGCAGAATGTTTATACTTCTCCGACTCAATGATCCTCCCTTTAACGCAAAAATGTGTTGATGATTTCATAGAAACAAACATGACCGAGCAGGAGGTGCTTTGGGAAATAACTGGATTGCGCAATGTCAAAAATAAAGTCCATGGGAAAGTCATTTTTAGGGAGGGCTACTGTTATTCAACAAAATAAATTCCTATGTACACAAAAACAAAACGTATTCTTTATTTTGATAATAAAAAATGACTATGTGTTTTCTGCTCTACCTGATTTTGCCAAGTGATTTATGTCCTGATGGCAACATGTTTTGTTGACCTAAGGACAACATTTTTATGAATAAAACTTAAACCTAAACCCACACCAAACCCCAACTCTAACCATAACATACTCATAAAATCAAAACTTAATAATCATTGTTGTTTCTGTTAACTTTGACAAGTTCGTGAATGTACATCTGTCTGTTACTGTGGGGACATTTCCACGGCTCAAAAAATTACGCGGCACAAAACAATACGTGATTGGTTGCTTTACCTGTCAGTCATATGGCCTCTTGGGCGGGCCTTTCCAAAGAAAGCGGCGATAAGCGAGACTACTCCTCCACCTCCCTACATCTCTCCAATTCACACACATTGTCACACACTCCCTACCTGTCCTGTTACAAAATAACAATTTATTAACACTAACACTCCACTAACTATACTTTAAATATCTTCAGTCTTTCCTTCATATCTTAATATAAACCCATGTTTCCTTTAAAAAATTCAAAATTATTCTAATCTGATTCCTATGTTCTATACTCCATAACCCTTTTAATGTGAGGACGTCACAGTCACCAGCTGCAGTGCGCTCTCAAATCCAATAGAGGGCACTCCTCTCATCACTCGGAGTGCCACTGCACACTACATATCCCATAACCCTTTGCTGGACTGTTGATCAACATAATGATTCCAGCAAAGGGTTATGGGAAATGTAGTGTGCAGTGACAGTCCGAGTGATGAGAGGAGTTGATCAACATAATGATGTCAACAAATTGATATCCCTCTTTTGCTTTCCTTTATTCCCCTAGCACAAATAGTCTACCTCAGGCCAAACTAGCTTCCATGGGGCAACCCTTGAATAAACTACCGTGGGATTTACTGTTCCTTAAAATTAAAAACTTGTAATTGTTTGGCCAACTCATTTCCCATCTTACCAAAACTCTCCTTTATCCTTTTCCCATATTCCCCGTTCTCCTGTTGTACTTCCTTAGTGGGGTGTAAATGATTATGCCCTTCACCTGCCCAGTAATTCCCCATCAACTGCTTAGTGATCATGATGCTTATCCAAAGCAGTTTTTTCTTGCTTACCAAGATACATTTTTCAAACTTTTTAACACTAAGTGTAGAAAGGTAATGTAAACTAATTTGTTTACGATGTTTTATTAATGATTCAATTATTTCCAAAAGTTAATCAAAACCCCAAAAACATTTATTTATTATTTATTGTAGAAACAGAATGCTTGCTCACAAGGCTACATCTCTGATGTGAATCATATATTTAGAAGTATTGACAGCCCATAAAATTGCACGTTAAAGAAAAGTGGATGCCTGTGAAGTATTCATTCAAAACTAAGATATCAAATAAACCACCTAAGTATTACGAAAAATGTATGAAAAGCAAACGAAATTTCACCCTGCGACATAAAATATTTGTTGAAGCAACATAACTGCAATACATGTTACATTTCACCATGTATTAGACTGATACTGTCGTGCAGAATCGTGAAAAGTAGTCGTCATATCAGCCTTCCATCATCCGTCTACATGCATGATTGCAGTTATCACCAAAAAGATTGTAGTTCGTTCCTCCAGCCTTCACAAAATCAGACACTGTCTCTCTTCCATCAACTTTTTTCGTCTCAACAGTCTGTCCAGTTGGATATAGTAGTTTAATATACAGTATTAACATCAGAACAAATGCAATTGTACTAAACCAATATTGTTCTCTATACAGGTTACACCCATTTCATGCAAATACTTGCCGTCCATTTATTGCTCCTGTGACTGTCATCCACAATAACAGTTTGAGATGAGTCGCCATAGCCGCTCCCTTTATGAATCAGCCATGTTGTGTCATCTTCAAGAGTAACCCTAAAACCGTAACCAACAGAATGCATGCATAAAACTGAAATAGTTGTCTTGATGTTCTTCTTGATCTTCTTGTTTATCTTACTTTTTCAAACGAATGTTAAAGAACTGCTGACTGTGTCTTAAAATCACCTGACTCCTGAGTGGGTGAAAAAATACCATAGAGGTCTGGTCACCCTCTCTGCCGTTACTACTCTGGAGTTGTACAACTTCGTCAGATCCGACATTTCTTCGACGTCATGAGGATATCTGTCATGGCGGACAAAGGGAGACTCAAGTGCGGGGCAAAAACAATGGTTTATTGACAGGAAAATAACTCCACCACAGTCTGGTAAATGACACACCACCGATGACCTCCTGCGGGCCACGGGGAAGAATCTGTAGAGAACTGGGTCCGGGGAAGCAACTCGACCCGGAACTCGCACGGCGAGAGAATCTGTAGGGAACTGGGTCCGGGGAAGAATTCCGACCCGGAGCTCGCCAGGCGAGAGAATCTGTAGTCCTTGTAAACCAGGGAGAACCAGGAGCAATGGTGGAGCTTGGTGAAGCAGGAGATCGCAGTCCGGAACGCCAGCAGGATCTGTGGTAAGTGCAGCGGGAGGGGTTACAAGGCAGGGCAGCGGAAAACGGAGAAGAAGGGAAGACTGCTAAGCTAAAGCTAAGGCAAGACAAAGCTAGGGCAAGACCAATTAACAAGGGCAAAAGCTAAGGCTAAGGCAAAGGCAAAGGCAAAGGCAAAGGCAAAGGCAAAGGCAAAGGCAGGCTAAGGCTAAGGCTAAGGCTAAGGCTAAGGCAAGAATGTCTTGAACCTAGACTGTCTAAGCTGGCAAAAACATGCAACGGTCAGACAAGGAACGAGGGAAGACAGAGGGTTATAAGGGTAATTCTAAGGGAGGTAATAGAAGACAGGTGAGCGTGATAATTACAAATGAGTCACCGGTGAGGAAAAGCCCTGACGGGGAAAACACGAGGGCGTGGTAAAGGACGTAGACAACCGAGCGCGTGCTAGCCGCTAAACACGGATCGCACGTGCTCGACAAAAACAAACATACACCTCCCAAGCCAGACAACACAAAGACGTGAACGGGATCATGACAGTAACCCCCCCCCCCCCCCAGCGCCCCTAGGCGCTTAGGGAGGGGGCTCACCTCGTCTCCGGTGAAAGTCCACGACCAAAGATCGATCCAGCACGTCACGAGAAGGAACCCAAGACCTCTCTTCTGCGCCATAGCCCTTCCAGTCCACTATATATTGAAATCCCCTGCCGCGGCGGCGGACGTCAAGAAGCTTCCTGACCGTGTAAGCCGGAGCTCCGTCCACGAGGCGCGGTGGAGGGGGGGGGTCGAGAACTGGCAGGGTTGAGAGGAGATGTGACCACTGGTTTAACCCTGGATACGTGGAACACGGGATGAACTCGACCAAAGAGAAGGGGAAAGCTTGAGCCGTACGGCCACCGGATTAACCACCTTGGCGATACGGAATGGACCAATGAACCTGGGAGCCAGCTTGCGAGAGGGAACCCGGAGAGGTAGGTCTTGGTGGAAAGCCATACCCGTTGACCGCACACATAGGTAGGAGGAGAGGACCGGTGACGGTCGGCTGCGGCCTTGGTCCTCAGGGAGGTTCGGGCCAGAACCTCTCTGGCTCTCGTCCAGGTGCGGTGGCAACGTTGGACGAAAGCCAGAGCCGAGGAACCGCCGCATCGAGTTCCTGGGTGGGAACAAAGGGGGTGGGTAACCAAGAGAACACTCAAATGGCGACATACCTGAGGAGGAGACGGGGAGGGAGTTGTGGGCATATTCCACCCAAGAGAGCTGTTGGCTCCAGGAGCTGGGGTTGTTGGATGTCAGACAGCGGAGTCTCCGTCCGAGATCCTGGTTGGCTCGCTCGCACTGCCCATTGGTCTGAGGGTGAAAGCCTGAAGACAACTCGCTGAGGCCCCGATTTGTCTACAGAATTCCTTCCAAAACGGGACGTGAACTGAGGACCCCTATCGGACACGACGTCGACCGGAAAACCATGAATGCGGAAGACGTGGTCCACCATCAGTTGAGACATCTCCCGGGAGGAAGGGAGCTTGGGAAGAGGAATAAAATGGGCCACCTTGGAGAATCGGTCCACCACCGTGAGGATCACAGTGTTTCCTCTGGAGGGGGGAAGGCCCGTAACAAAGTCCAAAGCGATGTGTGACCAGGGCGGGAGGGAATGGGAAGGGGGCGAAGAAGACCAGCAGGTGGCCGGCGGGACGTCTTGTTCTGAGCGCACACCGGGCAAGCCAACACAAACTGTCTGACATCGGTGGAAACTGACGGCCACCAAAACCGCTGGCGTACTGACGCACGGTTCCCTGAACTCCTGGATGGCCGACCAACTTGGATGAATGACACCACTGGAGGACTTCAGAACGTGCTGAGGCCGGAACGAACAGTCTATCCGCTGGACACCCCTCTGGCACTTGTACCCCACGACCGGCCCTCTCCACTCGTCTCTCGATGTCCCAGGTGAGAGCCCCAATCACCATCTTTCTGGGAAGAATGGCATAGGTAGGGCTCCCCCCCAGGGGGCTCGAAGAGACGAGAGAGAGCATCCGGTTTGACGTTCTTTGAACCAGGCCGGTACGATAGGTAAAGTTGAATCTGCCAAAGAAGAGTGCCCAACGGGCCTGACGCGAATTCAACCTCTTGGCTGAACGGACATACTCCAATTTCTTATGGTCCGTCCAGACCAAGAAAGGTTGTGACGACCCCTCCAACCAGTGGCGCCACTCACCCAAAGCAAGACGAACCGCCAGCAGCTCTCTGTTGCCGATATCGTAGTTTCGTTCGGCAGGGCTGAGGCGGTGTGAGTAGAAAGCACAAGGGTGCACCTTCTCATCATGACTGGAACGCTGAGACAAAACTGCGCCTACCCCGACGTCGGAAGCATCAACCTCGACAATAAATTGCCGTTCGGGATCTGGAAAACAGAGCACAGGTGCAGAGACAAATCTGGACTTGAGTTTATCAAGGCTACCTGTGCATGAATATTCCAAGCGAACGGGATCTGGTGGAGGTCAATGCTGTGAGCGGAGTGGCCACCTGGCCAAATCCTCGGATGAACCGCCTGTAAAAATTGGCGAACCCCAGGAACCGCTGCAAGGCCTTACGAGAGTCAGGGGTGGGCCATTCGGCAACAGCTTTGATCTTGGAACTGTCAGGTTCAATGCCTCGGGGAGAGATTACATGGCCAAGGAACGAAACCGTATCGGAGTGGAAGTCGCACTTCTCCGCCTTGACGAACAGTTGATTCTCAAGAAGACGCTGGAGAACCTCTCTAACGTGGTGGTTATGTTCCTGGAGAGAGGGGGAAAAGATAAGAATATCATCCAGGTAAACAAAGACAAAACGATTAATCATGTCTCCCAACACATCATTAATGAGGCTCTGGAAGACGGCAGGAGCATTGGTCAAGCCAAACGGGAGTACCAAATACTCGTAATGTCCAGAGGGGGTATTGAATGCCGTCTTCCACTCGTCCCCCTCGCGGATACGAACAAGATGATAGGTTGCGTAGGTCTAGTTTAGTAAAGACCCGGGCTCCCTGTAAAAGTTCGAAGGCAGACGACATAACGGTAAGGGGTATTTATTCTTGACCGTGATCTCGTTCAAACCTCGATAATCAATACAAGGGCGCAGAGAGCCGTCCTTCTTCTGCACGAAGAAGAAACCCGCACCGGCCGGCGAGGAGGAATGACGAATGAGTCCAGCATTAAGTGACTCGCGGATGTACTTGTCCATAGCCTCTCTTTCTGGACTGGAAAGGGAATAAAGGCGACCCTTAGGCGGAGAAGTGCCTGGAAGGAGATCTATGGCGCAGTCGTAAAGACGGTGAGGTGGAAGAGAGGTAGCTCGTGACTTGCTGAAGACGGATCCCAAGTCGTGATATTCCTCCGGGACCCCGGCCAAATCAGCAGTGTCCACCTGAAACACGGGAGACACAGAAACAGGAGAAGGAGCAGGACCAAGACAAGATACATGACAAAAAGGGCTCCACGCAAGAATAGAACTGTTAACCCAATCAATGTGAGGATTATGCTGTGACAACAAGGATGCCCTAATATGAGAGGGTTATTGGGGAATCGAGGATGTACAGCTTAATTCTCTCACAATGATTCCCAGAAAGAAAAGGCTTACGTGAGGGGTAACGTGAGTGATAGTGGTGAAAGGGTCCTCCCGCTAGCGTCCAGACCGAGATGGGACGATGGAGAGGTGAGATGGGAATCCTCCATCTTCGAGAGCCGTGGAGGCATCGAGGAAATTTCCCTCAGCCCCCGAGTCGATAAGGGCAAGTCCGGAATGCGTGGCTTGTCCGAAAGAAAGACGGAAAGACATCTGTGTGCGGGAAGTAGGAGAGGATCTGGAGATGGCGCCCACCCGGACTCTCCGCTCTACGAGTGGGCGTCGGCTTTTAACGGACATACCGCCACCGTGTGATCCGCTCTCCCGCAATAGTAAAACAGGCCACGAAGAACTCGCTCTTGCTTCTGGCTCGGAGTTAGACGTGAACGTCCGAGCTGCATAGGTTCTGCTGGGGGGTTGTGGGAAGGACTGGAAGAGGAAGCGTCCCGGCTGGCATCTCGGTGGTGTCTCTGTTGTTGTCCCGGTGCCGCCAGGAGGGAGGTGGAGAACGTCGGCGCCGGCGTGCGTTGACACGACTCTCAATGCGCAGACAGACGTTAATAAGGTCCTCCAGGTCCCGGGGAGATTCCAACGCGGCTATCTCATCCGCGATGCTAGGACTAAGTCCATCCAGGAAGCGAGAGCGAAGAGCCCCTGTATTCCAATTGCAGGCGGCTGCTAACGTTTTGAAGCGAATCGAGTAGTCCGTGATAGTGCCCCTGCCTTGCATGACCCGAGAGAGCTGTGCTGCGGCCTCGTCACCCTGTGCTGACCTATCGAAAAGGCTGGCCATCTCCTCCCGGAAACTGCGAAACGAACGACAACAGGGGTCCTGAGCTTCCCAGACTGCGACTCCCCACTCACGAGCTCGTCCAGTCAACAAAGTCAAGATAAACGCCACTCTAGTCTCCTCAGTAGAGTATCGGCGCGGTTGAAGGGCAAAAACTAAAGCACACTGCGAGAGGAACGCCCTACAGCATTGGATCCCCATCATAGAGGGGAGGGCTGTTGGCGTGAGGTTCCGTTTCGCCATGGTTCCCGCGGGAAAAAAGAGGGAGATTCCCCAGCTTGAGCTGCACCAGCGAGATGCTCGTTGACCTGGAGCCTAAATGCCTCTAGTTGAACCCGAAGACTATCTATCTCCTGGGCGGCGGCGGTGAGGCGGGCCGCCTGCTGTCCAAGCATGATGCCCTGTTGCTGGAGGGCGGTCCTGAGAGGATCCGGCCCCGCTGAGTCGTGTTGTTGGTCTGACCGTTCTGTCATGGCGGACAAAGGGAGACTCAAGTGCGGGCAAAAACAATGTTTTTGACAGGAAAATAACTCCCCACCCAGTCTGGTAAATGACACACCACCGATGACCTCCTGCGGGCCACGGGGAAGAATCTGTAGAGAACTGGGTCCGGGGAAGCAAACTCGACCCGGAACTCGCGCACGGCGAGAGAATCTGTAGGGAACTGGGTCCGGGGAAGAATTCCGACCCGGAGCTCGCCAGGCGAGAGAATCTGTAGTCCTTGTAAACCAGGGAGAACCAGGAGCAATGGTGGAGCTTGGTGAAGCAGGAGATCGCAGTCCGGAACGCCAGCAGGATCTGTGGTAAGTGCAGCGGGAGGGGTTACAAGGCAGGCGGAAAAACGGAGAAGAAGGGAGACTGCTAAGCTAAAGCTAAGCAAGACAAAGCTAGGGCAAGACCAATTAACAAGGGCAAAAGGCTAGGCTAAGGCAAGGCTAAGGCTAAAGGCTAAGGCTAAAAGGCTAAGCTAAGGCAAGGCTAAGGCTAAGGCTAAGGCTAAGGCTAAGGCAATGTCTTGAACTAGACTGTCTAAGCTGGCAAAAACATGCAACGGTCAGACAAGGAACGAGGGAAGACAGAGGGGTTATAAGGGTAATTCTAAGGGGAGGTAATAGAAGACAGGTGAGCGTGATAATTACAAATGAGTCACCGGTGAGGGAAAAGCCCTGACGGGGAAAACACGAGGGCGTGGTAAAGGACGTAGACACCGAGCGCGTGCTAGCCGCTAAACACGGATCGCACGTGCTCGACAAAACAAACATACACCTCCCAAGCCAGACAACACAAAGACGTGAACGGGATCATGACAGATATCGATCATCTGAAAAGATTTTGAAAAATCCATGTAATTTACTTCGAAGTGCAAAACAAAGGCAGACCATTATTCTTAATCACTAAAGGATGGATCACACTGCAATACTTTTAAAATCTGAACAGATAAAGAAAAATTAGACATCACACACTTGCAGACTTTTTAAGTTCACAACACGTAATAAAATCTGCAGACTGGTGCAGACTTTCTGCAACACATCCAGACCGAAAATCTGGGCAAAATATGAGCCAAAGTCTTGTAGTGTGATCCAGCTTTAAGTTATACTGTAGTATGAGCTTTTAACTTCAAGAGAAGATGCAGACAATGTACTATGAGATATTTTAGGCAAAACAAATAACAAAAAATACCAGTGCTCCATGGCCATGAGGATTCAGCCAGCACAGCCAACATGGCCAGGAGAACCAGGTTCAGTGTAGTCCTGCAGGAGATCATGGTTTACAGCAAACAGAAGTGTTCTGAAAATCTGAAAGTTTCTCACCAGGGCAGAATGTTTATACTTCTCCGACTCAATGATCCTCCCTCATTTTTAGGGAGGGCTACTGTTATTCAACAAAATAAATTCCTATATACACAAAAACAAAACGTATTCTTTATTTTGATAATAAAAATGACTATGTAATTTCTGCTCGACCTGATTTTGCGTAGTGGTTTATGTCATCAGGACAACATATTTTGTTGACCTAAGGACAACATTTTTATAAATAAAACCTAAACCCACACCAAACCCAACCCTATAACCATAACTTATCCCTAAAATCAGAGGGAGAATATAAGTGAAAAACAATGGTGTAGATCACCTAATCCTGGTTGGAAGATTACATTTAAAATAAAATGTAAACTTATTTCTGAAATCTGATTGGTCGATTGAAATGTTGTCCCAGGGTCATCATGATGTTGCCCTAAGGACATAAACCACTTGGAAAAAACAGGAGAGCCCTGGAAGCACCATGGTTGAAAGATTAAACTTAAAATAAACTGTAAACTTATTTCTCAAATCTGATTGGTCGATTGAAATGTTGTCCCAGGGTCAACATGATGTTGCCCTAAGGACATCAACCACTTGGCAAAAACAGGAGAGCCGTAATTTCTACATGCTCAGATAAAAGACAACCCACAAAGAGATTTAACGATTGTTTCTATTTCCATTTGTGCATTTTGTAGACGCATTGCATTATCCTATACATTTGTTTCTAAGTATGTGCAATCCCCTGGGATCGAACCCATGATCTTGGTGTTGTTAACGCCAAGCTCTTACCACTAAACTACTGGAAAGTATTTTAAATTATATGAAATCTGTGAATCAGACTTTAAACAGCAAACAAGTGGAGGCATTAAATTAAATTAAACAAATTCAGTTAGTTCATCCACCATTCAAGCAGTAGTGACATAAAATCTATTTAAGGATAACTCACCACAGACTAAATGACTGATTAAATGTCTAGGCATGTTACAAGGCATGTTATAGTTACTCATTTAACATCTGATTTACAAACGATGAACATAACAGGCAAATACACTATTTAAATGACATGTTCCACACCAAAAAAAAACTCTTGTCATCGAGCAAATCTCTTTATGCCGTGTTCATGAGGGTTCAGCCAATCACAAGCTCAACATGTCAGTTAGATCTTTATGTGTTCAAGAACAGAGAAGCGATTAATATGTGTTATTTCTATATTTTACAAAACTGAATATTTATCAGTCCTAATATTAATCCTAATAATAGAATTCATAATTTTTTTTTGGAGTTTGCCATTGCATAACACCAAAACAAGATCAATCACTGGTTTGGTGCACTTCTGGTACTGCTCATGATCTCTTTCAAATGTTTTGCTGTTTTACTGCCAAATAAAAAGCAGGCAAAGCCCAAATTGCGCAACTTATCCAAAAGAAAACAAACTTTGTTTGGCAGAACTTGTTCCTGATACTGAACTGACTAAAGCACTAATGCACAAAAAAAATGGGTAAAGAACTAACCAATATAGTATAAATATTTAGTATTTAATAATATTTTAGTGATTGATTCAGTGATTAATGAATACTTTTTCCCCTGCATGCTTTTTAAACTCTTAATGATGCAAACATTTTAAATAATTAAAAAGAAAGTTTAACATTGTTGTTATGTGCCTCAAACAGTAACACAAAGATTTCATCTAGTGAGACTGGCCATCGTGGTTCTGATATCTCTGCTTTTTATTTGCAGCCCATATGTGCATTTGTTTCTCGGGCCATTTGAGTAAGTAACCGCATCCTGTCTTGCAAAATTGTCATGTTTGATCTTTTATGTTATCACACAATTGTATTATATGAGCCCTAGATGTTAGTCAAGGAATAAAAAAAAACTGTAATTATTTAAGTTTGACACATACTGTTTTTGGCTTTAACCGTTAGGAATTGATTCTTTCATATATTTCACATGTTTAAAAAGAATAATATAAAACGTAACCCACTGGTTTGAAAACACTGGGCTCTCCCCTGAGACGGTTTTGAGAAAAGGTGTTTTTAAAATCATTGTGGTCATAATTTTATAATGATCACAAGGGCAACATTGCAGAGATTGAAATCTCTCAAAGACATGTTCATGACCAATGTGAAGAGCACAAAAGTGTAAGATAGAGATAAAATGTTCGCTTTCATCACAAGACACATGAACATATAAAAGGGTGTCACACACATCACTGTACAATCATTGAGAACCATCAGTTTTAGTCCGAACACCTCTCTGCCTCCTAACATCAACAATGGCCAAGAAATTTATGGCTGGCTTTAAAAAATTCATGAAAAAGAAGGGCGTTTACGCAAATCTGCTCATTGGCTTTTTACAGCTGGGCCTTGAAAAGCTTCTGGGGATGGATTTTGCATGTCCTTGTAATCCACAGATGAATCTGATCTTCTCTTTAGCGTACTTTTTGATCCCTGCTGTTTTCTCATCCGCGTTCATGTTTTACGTCCAAAGCCCGAATTGCAAATCGAAGCGTTCGTTCTCCATTGTAACTTGTCTAATTCCAGCCATTATTTGGGTCATGCTGCTGTTCTTTGATGGACAATACCTTGCCTGCGCAAGAGCTTCACGGGAAGGACTGATGGTTCAAACTGATGGATCTACTTTTACATGGTGTAAGCCTATAGATGATATCAAGGACATTACCAATGACAACAAAGCAGAACTACTGACCTTTTTTAGCATTCGAAATATATCTCAGGTGAGTAAATCATTGAGATAATTAATGTGATGCTTGACTAATACTTTGTTGTCGTTCTAAGAAAGCTGCACAATAATGCTTTGATACGAAGAAACTCCATGTGCCAGCCTGCATGGGTTGAATTGTTATATGCCTTCAACATTAACACAAACATTTCTCTTTAGACAGTGGGACTGGGCATGCTGTTTCTGATCTCTCTGGTTTTGATTTGTTTTGGATGCAAGAGATACGGCAAAGATTAGACTAGACCCAAAGATCACAACTGTGTGGATATGGTGGATCGATCTCCAACATCTCTTAGCAAAGTTTTATTAACAACATCACCCTTTATTTAGTCACATATAAGATTGAACCATGAACGATTTATAGTATTTGTATTTGAATAGTTTTATATCTTCGCCACTCTCTTATTGTTGCTTATTGAACTACATCTAAATTTGCATTTGTTTCTCAGGTGACTTATCTCAGTGTTATTAGTGACCACATCCCGTCATTCAATGCATTGCATTTTGTAACATGAACAAATGTTCATGCTGGACTTCTGTTTGTAGTATATCGGGCCTGTGCCATTGAGGTTGCATGGTTAAAGAATGGAATGACCCAATGCAATGAATTACTGCACTTGATTTGGATCTTTGCCTGGCAACGAACATTTATTAAATGGCTCCTTTGTCTTGAAACTGTGTTGTATTGCATGTTTTCTTACTATAGAGTCTTAAAACCACATCCTGTCATTTGCACTAACTGATTAGACTTGGGTATTTTGTACTTTTTAAAATCGCACACTTATGAATTGTGAAAAACACAAGGCCAGGATGTGCAAGTTATGTTGACCACTTGGTAAAACTTTATTTTATTTCAATTTCTTTTTAAAGATTGATTAAAAAAACACACTGCATGTACACATGGGTGTTCTTGAGTGTTTTGCGATCTAACACATTGGAACAGAATTTCATAATTATATATAAATCTATCTTTCATGTTCACAAACCTCATTCTTAAAATTCACCCAAAATAATATAGTGAATTTAACCTTGCATCTACACTATCTGAGTGATGCAGAAATTATCTAAAGACTCATCTAAATATCTGAAATTCAAGGTACATTTACTTGACAAGGAAAGTGACCCAAGATTTATAATACAGACTTTATTAAGTTTCTGAAGTTTGCATCCACTGATCAGAGGTTGTGTTGTTCGACTGACAAATAGAAAGTAAACATTAACAGCACTCAGGAACAGACATGCAATACATTTCAAATATCAAAATAATTTGTGCCGTCATGAGCCAATCACAAGCTCAACATGTCAGTCAGATATTTATGCATGTGTTCAAGAACAGAGAAGCATAGATTAATTATGTTATTTCTATATTTTACAAAACAGAATATTATCAGTACATTTATTAATCCTTATAATAGGATTCATATTTTTTTTTGAGTGTGCCATTGCATAACACCAAAACAAGATCAATCACTGGTTTGGTGCACTTCTCATGATCTCTTTCAAATGTTATGCTGTTTAACTGCCAAATAAAAAGCTGGCAAAGCCCAAATTGCGCAATTTATCCAGAAGAAAAAAAACTTTGTTTAACTGGTAATTTGTTGTCGTTCTAAGAAGGCTGCACAATAATGCTTTTGAACGAAGAAACTCCATGTGCCAGCCTGCATGGGTTGAATTGTTATGTGCCTTAAACATTAACACAAACATTTCTCTTTAGACAGCGGGACCGGGCATGATGTGCAATGAATTATGGAAACCAGGGGGAAAATACGCAGATTACTGGCTGAAATTGCATGAGAGCATTTAGCTCATCCCCTCATATAATCAAAGTTTAGAAAAAAGTGCAATAAAATAAGTATATGAATTAAAAATGTAAAATTGTAAGTATAAATACATGGTGAGCAGTCTCAACCAAGACCATTCCCTCCACAGTAAAGTGACTTTTAAAGAAACAGGTATGTCAGTGACAGGAAAAAATTAGCGCAAACAAATCTGAGATGGAGCACAGAAAGATTAGCTTTAAAATCCAAAATGTGTCTGTAGGTAGTACATTACTGTACAAAAGTCATTCAGCAAGCACTTTCAGTTTTAGTCCCGACACTTTTCTGTCTCATGGACCATAAACTATAAGCATGACGGACTGCACAGCTCACTGGGTACATTGGGCGAAGGGCGTTTATTCGAATATAATCATTAGCGTTTTGTTGCTAGGTCTTGAAAAAATACTGGAGATGGAATTTGCATGCCCTTGCAATCCACAGACAAATTTGATGTTCTCTTTAGCAAACTTTGTGATTCATGCTCTGTTTTCCTCCGCACTCATGTTTTATATTCAACGGCAGGAATGTTCAAACCGTACTGTAACTTGTATAACTCCAGCCATTGTTTGGATTATGTTGCTGTTCTTTGATGGACAATACTTTGCCAGTGTAAGAACTTCATGGGAAGGACTGACGGTTCACACTGACGGATCTTGTACAACCACATGGTGTCAGCCATTAAACAGCACATGACACCACTGGAAAACAAATGACATTTTCTAGCTTTCAAAATGTTTCTCAGATGAGCAAAACATGGATGTAGTTGATGATGAACAGCTAGTGTGTTGTTGAAAGTTGGAGATGATTACCATATACAATGAGGTTATGTTGTATTCTCTGTTTGATCAGACATTAAAAAAGAAACTCCATGTGACAATAAGATTGTTTTATTAAAAGTGCGACTGGGCATACTGTTCCCTGATATCTCTGGTTCTGTTATTTATTGGATGTAAGAAATGCAGAGATAAACCAGCGGATCAAAATCCATCAACCTCACCTGACAGACCTTCAGTCGGAGTATCAAATCAAAACTAACTCTATCAGCTCTAAATAAAAGCAGCTGTGAGACCAAATCTACATACTGTAAAGTGTAATGTACATTGAAAATGACTGAATTGGTGCATTTATTTTGAGTAATCAGTATTTGAGTAACTTATGGCTTTGGCAACAAAAGCTCCTGTTTTAGGCATCAAATTTGCTTACGGATGTCATGGGAGCTATCCACTGGACTGGAGTCCACTCCTCCAATAGACGGCAAGTAGGCATGATGCAGAATGGGCAACTGCAGAGAGAGTCTGCGCTGAATGCTGTGAAAGCAACAAACCAACCCAAATCCGTCCATCAGGACTTTCACTCAGAATGTGGATTTTCAGATGACATAAAATTCCAATGTACTGATATCAGACACTCACTGCTCAGGCGAGTTGATGTCCTCTAGCAGGCTCCTGCTGTAGCTGGATCTTTCAGGGAGAGTTAGACATTTGTTCTTGCCTGAAAAGACACAACATGGAGAGTAATGATGTTCAGTTATATTTCATCAATACATGGAATTTCATTTTAATCACTGATTTATAAATCAGGGCACCTGCACAAGAGCATTCTCGGTTATTTTCTAACCTGCTTTGTGCACAGAAATTCGGACGACAGGATTCTCTAGAAGGTTAGGCCTGGATTCGTTCAGTCGCCTGGTCAAATACTCAAGCTCTGAATCCAGCTGCAGGTGGTCACAAAAATACGTAAAAAAATTGTACGGACAAATATTTGGGCTTTGACATTCTTTTGGTTGTCACATGACACCACATATACTGTAGTTCTTGCACAGTCTGCATCATTACAAACTCATGGGTGTCATATATTTGTCTATTTTGCCTTATTTGAATACTGTTTTATTCTCACTTTAGTAATGCGCCGCCGGAGACGCAGGTTATCTGACAACACAATATCGAGGGTCGCAAAGATGTTGTGCTTGATATCAGTTACATAGTCAGGTGCACCAGAGTTCCTCTGCTTCATATAGTCTTCCTCTTTACAATGCTCTTCTCTTTCTGGTTCCATCTTCCTGTCCCACTGGGTGAGGTGTCTTCTAGACAAGGATGTAGGACCCATCCCAATGATGAGAATCTGGCAGATTAGATTAGAGATAAATAGAGATCAACATATAGACATGCAGACAGACAGATCATAGACATCTCATACCTTTGGAACAAACAGCGTGCACAGAGTGCTCAAGCAGCATGTGATGATTACAAGGGCAATAATGCAGAATTGCACATTTGGCTGATCCTGGAACAGCATGGGCGCGTATGTACCAATAAGAATCACTGGGCCCGACACAAACACACTGACTTGGATGCCCCTGATGTCATTTACAGAAGGGGTGTTCACATGGCATGTTGTCCAGGCCAGGAAAGAGGTACTCAGCTGGACAGAAGACAAGATGTCGAAACATATGAAATTAATAAAAAACAAAAAACGATAAGCTTTTTTATTTTTTGTCATTGTTTATCTTAACACTATATTTTATCATACTCTTTTGTATTTTGTACACTTTAAGAATATTAATCTATCTGATTCTCATTAATGTTATATAATGCAAAGTGTTTCTATACCGTGTAGCTCTTGGTTCCTAGCACAATAATTTACATGCATCAAATATTTTTCTAAATGCACAATTACCAAAACAATCAATCTTATATCAATGCATTTATTAAACTATGTTAATATATAAATATATGATCTCATACCAGAAGTATCCCTTTAAAACTATAAAATGCAGCTATCCAGAAACCCATGTATGTGTTTTCACAGTGCTCTGAAAAGGGCTGAATAGAGAAATCTCGTCCATGAGGGTCAGGCTAAAATGGAGAGAGAAACATGGAGATTGATGTGCACAATAAAGAGAATAGGCGTAGAAATGTCAGTTTTCATGAGCACATTAACAGCCACAGTATTGCACTTTATTCGCTTCATTACTGAACATATGCAGACATAACCTTAAAGTGGTCATTGGTTTCCTAACCCCTTGGTTCCTCCAAATGAATTGTTCCAGCAACAACAGAATCCAAAATGTATGTTGTATTATCATTCCCATCCCAAACTTTTATTTGAAACATTGTCCATGACACAAATGAAGTTCAATCGCACCTGTATTCGATACTCCTTTACTGTCCTCCTCAAAGGGTCAAATATTTGCAGACAAATTAACAAACTCAGGTCAAACAATAGAAGAAATAGAACTAACAGAGTCAGCCCATAGTCCTTTGGGATCTGATGAAGCCCACCAAAGAGAAATAAAAGGAGAAAAAGCAGAATAAGATGAGACTTTAATAAAAACCAATATTTTTGCATCAGTCAGCCTTATTAATTGTTTCCTAGTAAATAACTGTTTGCCAAGACACTAGCTGTGTCCCAAATGACATACTATACACTATGCACTCAACCATCTAGTATATGAATTTCAGAAGAGTAGTATCGTCCCAAATGGAATACTAAACAGTTTTATACTAACCGGAAGTATATGGGTTTCCCAGACGAGCGCCAATGACGTCTGAAATATGAATAAACAAATAAAATATACTTGTGCATTGTTCATTTAATGTAGTTATTATCTTTTTTTTATCCAGCATTACTTTAGTCATCATCAGATTGAAGCGTTATCACTCTGCAGGAGAGTTTTGCTTGAGCAGCATCTGATAGCCCCGCCTCCCTTCCGCTACGTAAGCGAAACTGCGACCGTTGAGTGCCGAAAGTGTCCACAATTCCACACTTCATATTTTCGGTCGAAAAAGTGCACCATCCGGGTACTTACATTGCACTTCTTTTTTGAGGATTTTCAATGTGAACGCACTACTCACAATATTTATACTACAAAATGGCGTAGAATAGTGCATAAGTGCGCGATTTGGGACGCAGCTATAAAGTCACATGCAGTTACAAAAACAATATTTACCCTTTTCTCTATTCTGTCGGTTTTTAAGATAGCATGAATTCTCCATGTTTTTGCAAACATGGTCCCAAAGACTGTTGTACATCCGATAGACAGGAGCCATATTTGTACCTGTAAAACAGCACATAATGTCACAAATATTTTCTACATACTATACCTTGCATACTATATATGCACAATAGCGGCATCTCAATTGGTTCAAATAAGTATACAAAAAATATGTGAAACTAATTAAAATATTTTTAGGACATGGTGACTCACAGAACAAGAAGCTTCAAGTGCTTGATCAGAAATATAAGACCCATCCAGCCCCAGGAAGAAGATACAGAAAAAAGACAAAAGTGCACCAAGAACAATCAAAGAGTTCAAAAAAGGGCTTGACATGCTAATGGACCTGAAAACGATAAAAGCATACCGTTGTAAGTAGAAAACTCTTACTTTTGCATAATGTCATGAATACTTTTAACACCGTTGCAACATTATGTACATTGACAAATTAATAATTATTAAATTAATGTGAAATGAATAATTTAATAAATGAAGGAAAGAAGGAAGGAAGGAACAAATTGATGCATTAATGCAATGATTAAAACACTGAGGATATTCAGCATGGCTTACCAGTGATTGCGGTTTTTCACATTGAACACTAGGAGACCACAAGCTGTCAAAATGCCTAAGACAGTAAGACATGTTATGATACTGTACAGAAATATACTGATGTGTTTTCTCTGCCGGTACACATGAGTTCGGTCTTTTGTGGGTTCGGCCCCTGTAGAAGACAAATGCAAGTGGTTCATTTCATGACCAGTTCAAGTCATGAAAAGATATTGTTACATGCGTACATGCATTTTGTTACTGTTCAGATTTACAGTGCTTTCTAAACAAGTAAAATAAGAGAATAAAATAACTGCCGTATGATTCAGATGTTTGGTCTGCTGTAATAACAGAGCATCCCAATAAAATTCCAATGACAACATTTTGTTATACATACTCACCATTTTTTATTATTACCTTGGAATTGGACTGGACTGGTGATCTCTAGTTCATCTGTCATGGTTCTATATTTTCCTAATATGACAGCCTTTCCATCTGTGGAAAAAATATGTACTGCTTAAAAATAATGCATACGTGGCGAAGCAAGATGAGATATCACAAATAAAAGATTCTGTACCTTGATACTGAGCGAACTGCACATTGGCCACTCTCTCACCTTTCAGAAACCTAACTTGTCCCTACACAAAAGTTTTAAGAAATGTTGCATCTTAATGTGAAACAAAAGCAAAAACAACATTCAACTGAAAAAGAAAACATTCAAATAAAAAAGAAGTAAAGCTTCTAAAGTGAAAAATGTGCTGTAATGTGCTGCCAAATGCATGAATGTAAATTTAAAAATGTAAATGCAGAATTGTGAAACATTGTACACACTGTCACACCAAAGAAGTTGATCTTCTCAATAGCCTCCAGAATCATTTCACTCATTTCTCGGTCAGTGACAGTGAAGTTGCGATCGATGCTGTATCTTTCTCTGTACCTCACTGTCTCCATGACTCTTGTCAAAACTTTGGCTATCACCCATGTACCGTCATATGCAAAGCCATGAAATTTGCTTGCGCCCAGACGCTGCAACTGCTGCTTCTTGCCATACTCCCTCTCGTACTCCTGAGGTGTCTGAGCAGAAACAAACAGAGATACTACGAAATATTAAAAAGTTATAATGCTTTTCAAGTGGCTGTGCATGGAAATGTGGACTATAACAACCTTACAGACGCTCTTATTTCTCATAGGCGTTGTCTATGATCAAACAGACAGTTGTTAACATACCCTGCCAGAGATCCCTCTGATGTGTCCGGAGCTTAGGGTCTGAAAACCTGCACTGATGGAGCCCTCCATTGCAGTCAGTATGTTATTAGCAGGGCAGTTGTTGATGCCAGTGATGGTCCACCAGCTATCTTGTGTCCAGTCCGGTAGAATCCACTGGTACTTCAGACCATACATGCTGAGATTATACACCTGTGACATAACATCATGCTCACTACTAACAAATAATGATTTTATGTTTGTTTTCGATCATTTGACTATGTGCATGATTTAAAAGGCAAGAACTTCAATTCAATGAACCTTAGAGCCTTTGGTACTTTAACTCAATTCTGAACATACTTACACAGCATAGGACTTCAGCAGCTAAACTCACATCAATATAAGCGATCACTATTCTCACATCATTTTCCTGCAAGCAAACAAACAAAGTAAATAAACTGTCGGTTTTAGATGTGTTAATAAAAACTAATTTTAGTATTAGAAACTCTTATTAAATTCCCACTTAGTTTTAAGCGTCCTTACATTTACCTTCAGTCTTTGCACACCATCACACGGGGCTTCAGAGAAGCTCTCTGCCGCCACCAGCTGGATGTTTGCCCCCTCCAGATGTCCGCTAAGGTCTTTCTGTACCTTTTCAAAAGCAGGTTAGAAAACACCAACTTATTCACGCATAACACATAACACATGCTTGATGCTTGATGTAATGTGGTCTGGCAGAAAATGTTTCTAAAACTGTTTCAACAATGACTACAACAAGGTTTTACTTGTTATTTTTGTCTTGCTTAGCTGTTTTAACGAGATAAAGCCCTAAAGCAATAGACCAATTTGGAGTCGACGTCACGATTACGTCACTGCCAGCTGCGCGCGCATACTGGTTGCAGAAAAACAGTACAGAAGCAGTAATGAGTGAAACGGAGGAGACAATTCCTTTGAAAACGTGTTTTTGTGTTGTTGAATGTCAGAATAGGAATGGCAAAAATGATGGTATTATTTCCTATGGAATACCTTCATTGAATAAGCCATTTTAAGATAAACAAGTCATTAAACGAACAGGCTGGAATGACGAAATCATCCAGATATATTTTATTTTATTTCAGGTAAGGTTTTATGTAATGTTTCTAAGTCTTAACCATTTTGTATATCGTATCCTTGTAATTGTCCCACCGGGAGGAGACCCCGGGGAAGACCTAGGACACGCTGGAGGGACTATGTCTCCCGGCTGGCCTGGGAACGCCTCGGTGTCCCCCCGGAAGAGCTGGAGGAAGTGTCTAGGGAGAGGGAAGTCTGGGCATCCCTGCTTAGACTGCTGAAAATGGATGGATGGATGGATGGGTATCCTTGTAATTCTCTAGTTGGTGATCTCTTCCGGGGTTTTCTGCAACCAAGATGCTCGCGCATCCCGAATGTTTACAAACGAATAATTAACCTTTACAAATGCTAATAAACAGAACAAAAAAAAATAGCAAGTAGCCTATTTTTTCTGTTAGGCTAGTGTGTAACAATTTCTTAAAACATTTTTACTAAAAAGGAGTGTTTATTAAAACATAGCCTAACATTTTGTTACTTTCAGGAGATTCGGGGAAAACGTGATGTTGTTTCCATTGTCGTTGTTTATAACCTGTGTTTGACTCTTTCTTTTGTGAACCCAAAAGACAATATATTTGAGAACTTAAGTGGTTTTGTGTCCATACAATGGAAGTCAATATGGTCCACGTTGTTTGTTTAGCCTACCAACGTTCACTTAAAATAAAAAATGGCATGAGGAGTAGGCCTACACGATGACAGGATTACCTCTGTGAATTTCTGGTCATTTTGTGTCAATGTACCAACTCTGCTCCATCCATATTGCCTGAGAAACTTGACCAGAGCCAAGTTGACTGCACTGTCTGATGGAACCATACGGAAGAAGTTTGGAAAACGTCTTTTGTTTGCCAGTGAAGGTGCCGTTACTGCAAATGACAACTGGAAAACAGAATTAGTTTTAATCAAACACATTTAGTCATTTAGCAGACGCTTTTATTCAAACAAAACATACATTTTGACTAAAATCTTACCTAAAGTTAAAAAGCAGATCGCTAAGTAATGATATTCAATAAATTAATTGATTGATTACCTGCACAAGGTTCCAGGCCTCTAGTGACTGGGCTATGGTGGATGTAACTGATGGACACACCCCTCCAAAGACCATGAGGGGTTTAGGGCCGTAGAATGTGGCGTCTAAAAATGCTTTGAGGGCTTTGGCATTATTACACTAAAATAGTACAAAAAAAAGTACATAAATAAAACAGCAGCTAGCATACATTGTTATAAAGTGCTAAATTTACAACGTAGTACTGAAGAAGTGATGGAGCACTGAAGAACAAGAAGATTTTCTTGACACAAAACTTGACAGTTTTGGCTAAATGATAAGTCAAGCTAAGGACTATGAAATATCCAAACTAATACAGTAAAACAAACCTTTTAGTGTTTCATTAACAAAGCCATTTCATTAACGTCCCCAAAAATAAAAAAGACAGTGTGAAGAAAGAAGCAAAAATGGCAAAAGTTACAAAAAGTATTGGTCTAGTAAAAAGAAATAGAAATTGAATAGGACAGATTTATCCTTTAACATAACAGACGAATGGTAATTAACTGTGTTACCTTTGAGTCTGTGAGGTGAAACTGAACCTCATAGTTGCCTAGAGGAGATGGCTGTTCACTCAAATGATGCAGCGCCAGCTGAACAGCAGGTAAAACCTCGGCTGTAATATTGCCCCTTCCTGGTTCTCCGCCGAGTGGCATGATCCATAAAACCGGCAACTGGTGTCGCACCAGACAATAGCACGACAGCCCCTGAGACAGACCCCAGAAAGCTAAAACATTCAACAAGTTCCACCAATTAGCCATTCTCCCAGAAAACCAGGCCTTAGAAAGCGAGCATCTCACTATATCTTAAGTCTGTTAGGCCCATGTGCGAGGCAGAATAAGGTTGTGCTTTCTTAAGCATTCTAAAGCCTCATCTGTTGTACACAGGGAGAACCGTCACTCTCTATCTGCCACAGGGATAAAGGGATAATGACTGACTGATGACATCTGTTCCTGTACACTAAATCCTTAGAAGAAAACCCTGCCACACACAAATCTCAGCACACGCAGGTTTGACGCCCACAGGCCTTTTGCACCCATTTATAACCCCATATAACCAAATATTTGGTACTTTAATTCAAAAATACTTATTGTGTGTGGCAGGTGAGCAAAGACAGATTCAATTAATAAAGTAAAATAATAAAATATACTTCATCATGTTTGCTGTATGTTTGTCTTTTCAAAAGAAGTTTCACAAACATATTTTTCACACAATTAAATGTTTTATTTGATGTTTAATACAGTCACAACACACATTTAAACTCAACAAAATTTTGAACAAAACTGCATGTTTGGAAGTTAAAACTTTGGAAGTAAGGTTAAAAACGTGGTAGTTGCTGTAAAACAAAGACTGAGAGAGGACTCATGTATATTAGTTATTTGCCATAGTTTCTCTGATCCAGTCCAGGTAGTTTTGCACTTTTGTGTAATATAACCTTTAAAACTTGGGTGACCACATACAGAAGGACCCCATGACACAATGCCCCTCACCTCATAGCGCTGACCTGGAGACGCATTGCCCAAAGCAGGAAAAAACAATGCACCACCGCTGTCCCCTTGACAACTGTCAATACGTTCAATTTCATTTCCAGCACAGAACATGTTCTCAGTTACAGGCAGGTTGAAGGACTCACATTTTTCAAGGGAATACTCTTCAACACGCCCATGACGCAAAATATGACTTTTTGTTTCTTGCCTAGTCCCTCCATAACCAGAGATTGTACCCTTCATATCCTCCAACACAGGTCCATCTGATTTTTTTGGTAGACACAACGGCCTGATGTTTGGACCGAGTATAACATGTTGGGACATTTTGATTAGGGCGATGTCATTATTGAAGGTTTTTTCATGTCCATCTGTACCCACCCGCTCATAATTTGGGTGAATAATGATTTTCTCAGTGTTTAATGGAACTGAATGCTGATCAGTTTCATCAATCATTCCTCCGGTGAATTGCATGGTTCTGTTTTCGTGTCCATCTACTACATGAGCAGCTGTGAGCGCCCACTGATCACTGATCAGAAAAGCAGCACCTCTAGGATATGATCTGTGTAAGATCTTCCAGGGAATCTGTCCCAGTATGGCTGGCTTCCCACCAGAGATTCTTCCACCAAAAGTGATCTCTGTATTCATGCCACACACTGAGAGAAAGAGAGAGGTGTCACTCATTTGGCATGAATGTGTACGCTTGCGTGTGTTCTGTCTTTCTATCTAAACATATTGTCAAGTTTCACCACAGTCATTACCAGGAAGGCAGGGAGGAATAATGTCATTGTGGCCAACTGCTGTCCATTTCCGATCTCTTGTACAGGTGTATCGAACTACACGAGAGGAAGGAAGAAAGAACATATTTTATAAAGCTATTAAAGTTCATGAACTCGCAAGAATTAAGTTGTGTTTCATGTTAGCTGACCTTGAGGCTTTCCATCAAAAGCATAGTAAGGCTCATCACAATGGTACTCGATACTAGACAGATAATGATTGTCTGATCCAGAGATATTTGTAACATTTCCATTTAACAGGGACTTTGGCCGGCCACAATCAATAACTGCAAAATGTCACAATATAAAGTGTGTGCTATGTATAACCACATCCACGTCTTAAAAAAATGGGTTCTGAGGATGCAATGGCATTTTATTTAAGAATGATGCAAAGGAAAACAATGACTATAAATTGATCCAATGAAGTGTTTTACTTACTTCTACACGTTGGCAATGTCATGTGCCATTGTCCATTACTCTGACACATGGATACAAAACTTTTAATTTCTTTTTCTCCCTAATACAGGGCAAGAGAGAAAATGCTTTAGTTAGATGAATAAATAAATAATGACAAACACATAATGTCAAACGATATAATCATACTCTTAATGTTGCCTGTCAGAAAAGAAAGAAGGATTGGAAGCATTTATGTATAATCACTTTTGGTGTTCTTGTTTATATGCAAAACTATTCACCATCATCAGTTTGTATCCTGGCTCACAAAAAACTTGAATGTAGTCTCTGTACAAATACTGGGGATATGTTGGAGTGACTTTTCCATTGCTTATCTTCCCCGGATTTGGACACTTCACCCCTGTGAAAGAGTGTATGTGGTTTAGCACAGATATTTGAGGATTTCACTAATATTACTATCATGCCATCTACAGTTGTCCCACATGCAGTCAGATTAGGGATGAAAGAAATGAATATTTATTGTGAGGATCAAAAGGCTAATAATAGCTATTTAACATAAAAAAGGCATTATATAGGCTTTAAATAAAAACTTTGTTTTCCATTTTTCAACATGATTGTTTATGGATATCGATCATTTATCAACTATTAAATGTTTGGACGGGGAAAGAAATGACAATAATATGACCATCACAGGAACCAATTAAATATAATTTAGCTTTGTTTAAGCTGTGTTGTTGCTTGAAATGATTCATTTATTGAAAATAAGCTATGGAATTTATTTTTCTCTATTTAAAATCTAGTAATACACCTTTCTAGATTAGTTTTTTTTATTAAACAGTCTTTTAAATTAGTGTCCATATACAGTTGTTCAGCTGCTGTATGTCTATCATTCTCCCTCACTCTGGGTGGTGTAATGTAAGCTCCATCCCTGGCTCTGTCCATGTCTGTCAGTGTGGTACTCCAGCTGGGTGATGTGGGAGCCTGTGTAGAAGATACCAGGGCTTTTGTCTCCGCAGAACTTCTCAGGGTCTTTTCCTGGGACAGACACCTAAGAGGACCACAGATACATTAAGAAAAATGAAAAAGCCACCACAAGATCATTATATATATAATGTCAGGTGTGCAGGAGAAACAACAATTTCTGTGCCAAGATACATTGTTTCTTCATGATTTATTGATTTTGAACTCTCGAGTCATTCCAAACCTGTAAGTTTGTTTTTTCACAAAATAATAAAAGTTATAGAGGCTTTACAGAGGAATTACAAAAGGGTGAAGAAATGATCACAGATTTTTTACCATCAGGAAAACAAATGTATTACATTTTAATAAGAGCTTGGGTGAATGGAAAGACAAACAGACATTTGTGGTTAAATATACAATACCTGCAGCCAGTGGAAGAGGCAGGTTGGTCCCTGATTGTTGACCTGCTCTATCTGGAAGGTCTGGCTGAAGCTAAGGGTGATGGTGAAGCCTGGCTGCAAGGAGATGATGTAGAGGCAGTCCAGATCAAGCGGAGAGGGGTCTGGGTACCCGGGACTGGAGATGGTCCCCTCTGGTTCAGTGTACACTCCACCTCCACAGTCCACTAACAGAGTGAAGAACCACAAACCAAATCATTTGCTTGTTATAGTTTATCAGTTTATTTTCCTTCACTATTCCTTCCTTATGTAAGGTACTGAAACAACAAAAAAGTCACAAATTTAAAAAAGCTGTCACTGGGACAGTGCAGTTTAAAAAGGTCCTAAAATAGTACTATTTAGATATTGATAGGTATACATTTTGGTACCAATATGTACCTCTGAGGTACTAATATGCACAAATGAAAGGTACCACTAACTGCTTGGATAAGTTTTGACCATTTTTTTGACAGCGTGCATAAAACGCTTTGAAAACCACATAAATACGGTATATAATGACGTAAACAGTATTATGTAAAAAGATCGTCAAAGAGACACAATAAAACACACAGATGCAGGTGCGATTATCAGGTCTCAGTTGATAACCATGATGACAGTCACACACGTAGGAGCCCAAAGTGTTGAGGCATATCTGTGAACATGGGGGATCTGATCCATTCTCCACACTGGAAGTGGAACATTCATCAATGTCTATGGGAACAAGTATATAAAGTCCATCAGACCATTACCTGATACAGTATACACAGATCACTGTGATATTATAATGGAACTGCTGGATTGTAAGGCACATCACAGCACAGAACACTTTGTAACTTATTAAGAAAAGATAAGCTGCTTTACAACTCACCAACGGCCTGGTAAAAGGCAGTGAAGCCCAGATGAGACTCGTGATTTAAGTCATCTGTATGAAAAATCAGCTGGAGACGGTTACCAGGGGCTAAATGGGCTTGTGTCCTGGGTGAAACCTGTCTGTGGAATTCTTGCCACAGAATGTCCCCAAAACCTTCTCATCTGACTTAACCTGAACAGAAATAATCACAATACAAGACTAACAGCAAAAGGTACTGTACATGGTTTGTACAAAAAAAGTCACAGTAGTCAAGTATGAGCCGTTGAGTAAACCAAAAATGTGTTTTGAAGCGTCAGTCACTAACCAAGAGAGAATCATAGTAGCAGTTTAGAGAGGGCTCGATGTCCAGATGATTGAATGTTAGCTGGATCTGATACCCTTTTGGCACCTGTAGGTCCCATTGTTCTTGGAGATCTGTAGAATATGGTTGGGGATACAATGGAGAAGACACTTCTCCAAACATGAGCGGCTCACACTCACAAACTTTCAGAAATGCCCACAGCAGGCTGGATCATTGTGTTCAACAGAAAGAATAGAAAAGATGGACATTTGCTGGAATAATTTTAGTAAAGAGAAATGGTACATATTGCTGTTGTTAGCATTTTGCCCTACACCCTTAAAAATGTGCCTTTGATCTTTGATGCCATGGAAGAACCTTTTGGTTCCATAAAAAACCTTTAACACCTGAAGAACCTTTTTGTTTCACAAAAGGTTCTTTGTGTTGAAAAAAGGGGTTTTCAGATAATAAAAAAGTAAGAAAGAGGTTCTTCAAAGAACCTTTGACTGAATGGTTCTTTGTGGAACCAAAGATGGTTAACCGGAGTAAAAAACTTTAAGCACCTTTATTTTTAAGAGTGTACTGTTCAGGTACAGACTTATTCAACTAAAACTGAATTTATATTTCATTATTAAAGAATTAGGAATTAAATCAAGAACTCACCAAATGATGAGACATATTTCACCCATGACAGGCATGTAATGCAGTCAAATAATGTGGGTAAAAGCACAGGCATCACAAGCAGAAAACAAGAGTCTAAAAGTCACGAAAAAGGTAAACTTGTTTGATTTGGCTATGGCAAAAAAAAAGAGGGAGATTAAGTTTTTCCCGTAAACCCTGTTATGTTTAACCTGTTTAATCAAACAGTAAAGGTTAAAGTCTACAGATATCACATAATACTGCTACCTGAAAATAATCTATTTAATCCATTTAAATCCTTGCATTTTTACATGTAGGACATGATCTTTGTCAGGTATAAAGAAGCATTCCTTGAAGCAGTCTTACATTTCTTTGCCATTTATCATGAATGGTATTGTGTATAAAACTGCAGTATAAAAGTCTGATTTTTACAAAAGAGAAAAATCAGATTTGATGTCAAGTATAAATTATTATTGACGTTTAGGGTCCCACAAGCGTTTACCACGCAATTTAAATTTTTGTGAGTAAGAAATAAGACCCTATGTCTTTAAACATAAATGAGTGTTTTATTGAACAATTGATTTGCATTTCAGTCAGTGAAATAAGTATTTGACCCCCTACCAAGTTCTACCAACCAGCAAGAATTCTGGCTCCACAGATTGGTTGTGTCTATATGGACCACAGATTAGTCCTGTCACTTTAAGAAAGTACTCCTAAGTCAGCTTGTTATGTGAAAGATGCCTGCCAACATAATTTGTATCTTCCATTTCAACCTCTCGACCACCATGGTCAAATCCAAATAGGTTTCAAAGGATGTCAGGGACAAGATTGTACACCTGCACAAACCTTGAATAGGCTACAGACAAAAGCTTGGTGAGAAGGAGGCAACTTTTGGTGCGATTATTTGGAAATAATGCAGACGACACCCAGATTTACATCTCGTTTCACCCAGATGATACTACTGTAGCAGCTCGCATTACAGCCTGCCTAGAAGACATCTCAGCTTGGCTAAAAGAGCATCACTTCCAGCTAAACCCTGCCAAGACAGAACTACTCGTGTTTCCGGCACACCCCACGGTGTAACACAAACTCATCATCCAACTTGGCAATACCACAATCACTCCTTCCAAAACAGCCAGGAACCTCGGAGTCATATTTGATAAACAGCTGTCCTTCAATGATCACATTGCATAGACAACGCGGTCATGCCGATATGCCTGATTCAACATTAGAAAGGTTAGACCCTATGTCACAAGGCACTCCTTTTCCAGGCCCTGGTAATCTCAAGGTTGGACTACTGCATGGCTCTCCTTACTGGTCTTCCTGCAAAGGCTATCAAACCACTCCAGTTGATTCAGAACGCAGCAGCACGCCTCGTCTTCCAACAGCCCAAAAGGGCTCATGTGACTCCCCTTTTCATCTCTCTCCACTGGCTACCAGTTGAAGCCCGTATCAGATTCAAGTCACTAATGCTTGCCTACAGCACTATCACTGGATCTGCACCGGCATACTTTCACACCCTCCTACACCCAATCAAGATCCCTGCGTTCAGCAAACCAGCTGCGTCTTGTATTGCCTTCTCATAAATCGCTTTACCGCTCATTCTCCTTCACAACTCCTTACTGGTGGAACATTCTTCTTAACTCAGTCCGGTATACCACATCTCGCACAACATTCAAATATCTACTTAAAACCCATCTCTTCTGTGAATACTTGACAGACAAATGATTAAAAAAAAACTAACTCTCTCTATTTCTCTCAATAGGAAGTGGTCAAGCTTTTGTTGAAACTAGTAACTTTGTATTAGCACCTATTGTATTATTGCTCCTGTATGACATATACAACTCTCTGTAAGTCGCTTTGGATAAAATCGTCTGCTAAATGATTAATTGTAAATGTAAATAGAAGAAATTCTAAATAACTATCAATTGCCCTTGGTCTGGAGCTCCCTGCAAGATTTCCCCAATGGGGTAAAGATGATCATGAGAAAGGTTAAAGATCAGCCCAGAACTACACGAAGAAGCTTGTTAATGATTTCAAGACAGTTGGGACCACAGTTAGCAAGCAAACTATTGGTAACACGCTATGCCACAATAGATTGAAATCCTCAAGCAACCGCAAGGTCCTCCTGCCCAAGTAGGCCCGCCTGGTTCGTCTGAAATTTGACAATGAACATCAAAATGATTTAGAAAGGCTTTGGAGAAAGTGCTGTGAGACCAAAATTGACCATTTGTGGAGGGAGAGAAATGCTGACTATGACCCTGAGAACACCATCCCTACAGAGTAGCAAAGTGTTGGAAACATTATTCTTTAGGGATTTTTCTTTTTGCTACTGGTACAGGATAACCTTTTTATAACATTTTCCCCTGATTCTTTTTATATTCTGTCTCTATCAGTTAAAATTAACCTACCATAAAACTTATAGACCCTTAATTTTTTTGTAAGCAGGCAAACTTACAAAATCAGCAGGGGATCAAATTTATTTCCCTCACTATATTACAGGTTTTCTCGATTGCTTAAATACATTTCTTGAAATTATGCTTAGTATTCTCAAAACAGTAAACACTGCCCAATTCCCCAAACATCCTATTTTTTTTAGGTCAAAATAAAGCTCTCTTCTCAAAACTAATTAAACTTGCTAAAAAAACTAACTTTTCCTGCAGACATGACACATAAGCCCTCAAAATCACCCACACTGCAACTAGTCTTAGACACCAGTGAGATCAATAGACGGCGATAGACCATCATCCACCATATTACTTGATTATAAAAATTCCCCAGATAGACAGAGATACAAGACAGACAGTCAGACAGACATGCAATACAATGAACAGTGCACGCAAAACAATATGTAATAGACTGTTAAAACATAGTGGATGCACTATACACATGAAATAGTTTTATAAAGATATACAAATTAAAAAGTGACCACTTTACAATGAGTTGTAATGATTAATGAGTTGTTACAATGAGTTACAATGATTAATTACTTTGTGATTCAAGGATAGACATGAAACGGCTCTTAAAATTCATTTAAATAAATTATATAAAACTACATAAAGTAATACTATTGACTGACCAAAGTATTACAAATGTGAGAATTATAAATTAAAGCACAGATTTGAATTTTGATGTCAATTCTACTATAGGACACACATATATTACGCAAAGTGTTTAGTTTAATTACATCAGAAGTAACTGTAATTAAACTACAGAAAAAAATTAAGTAATCCCTTACTTTACATTTTTAATGGAAGTTATTAAATAACAATAACTAATTACTTAGTAACTAGTCAACACTGCACACCCATGACTGTATAAGAGTGACATACAGCAAAAAGTTAAACAAAAAGGCTCTCCAGGATAAAAATATGGACAAAGTATATGAGGTGAAATAATGACTGACAAAAGGACAGCTGACATATTAGTTTCTTGCCATGGTTTCTCTGATCCAGTCCAGGTAGTTTTGCACTTTTGTGTAATAACCTTTAAAAACTTGGGTGACCACATACAGAAGGACCCCATGACACAATGCCCCTCACCTCATAGCGCTGACCTGGAGACGCATTGCCCAAAGCAGGAAAAAATAATGCACCTCCGCCGTCACCTTGACAACTGTCAATACGTTCAATTTCATTTCCAGCACAGAACATGTTATCAGTTACAGGCAGGTTGTAGGACTCGCATTTTTCAAGGGAATACTCTTCAACACGCCCATGACGCAAAATATGACTTTTTATTTCTTGCCTAGTCCCTCCATAACCAGAGATTGTACCCTTCATATCCTCCAACACAGGTCCATCAGATTTTTTTGGTAGACACAACGGCCTGATGTTTGGACCGAGTATAACTTGTTGGGACATTTTGATCAGGGCGATGTCATTATCGAAGTTACTGCCATGTCCATCTGTACCCACCCGCTCATAATTTGGGTGAATTATGATTTTCTCAGTGTTTAACAGAACTGAATGCTGATCAGTTTCATCAATCATTCCTCCGGTGAATTGCATGGTTCTGTTTTCGTGTCCATCTACTACATGAGCAGCTGTGAGCGCCCACTGATCACTGATCAGAAAAGCAGCACCTCTAGGATTTGATCTGTGTAATAGCTTCCAGGGAATCTGTCCCAGTTTGGCTGGCTTCCCACCAGAGATTCTTCCACCAAAAGTGATCTCTGTATTCATGCCACACACTGAGGAATAAACAACGAATTTCAACGATAAGAAAGAGATAGAATTGATCAAAATGCGTGAATTGTGTAATGTACAGTATAATGTAAATACAGTTAATCCTGATGGTTTAAATTTAAAATCACACTCCAGTACGTGTCTTTATTGCAAAATTATAGCGCAGAATATAATTTCATAATGCTGGTATAAAGCTTGCTGCTGCCACCAGAGACGTTAATTCAGTGAATGGTCTAAGTGTCGAATTTGACGAAAGGAACAAACAACTTTTCCAGTTTTATAGGTTGTGATTTTCAATGCAATTTTTTACATTACAATTTGTATTTAATATATTTCAGTCTGTTCCTCAAATACGGCTATGGCTACAGAAGACTTGGAATATAGCGCACAAGTCATATGGACTTCAAGGAGTAGTTCACTTAAAAATGAGCCCCCATTGACTTTCCATAGTAGGATAAAAAATTCTATGGAAAGTCAATTGGGGTTTATTTTGAAGTGAACTCCTTTCATTTATGATTTTTTTGTCCTTTTTTAGCTTGTCGTCATTCACTTCCTTTCTATACAAGAAAGTATCTTGAAATTGCTTGTAATCACATAAGTGTGAGTTAATAATGACAAATATATTATTTAAGAGCATTTGTTTTTGTTTTCTTGGAAAATCAAACTCTGTTTACCTGGTTCACATATCCTCGAATCTTCAGAGATGTTTTGACCACTCTCGGATACCCAATTACCATTTGCGTCACAGGAGAAAATGTCTAAGAAGAGAAGAAGATACAGGTGTGAAAGTCTTTACAATTTTATTTCAAGCATTTTATCGGTGTAGTTTACGCATACAGTACCGTTTCCAGTCATTTGGTAATATTGAGATGAACACTTGAGAGTGATTTGTTCTTGGTAAATTGTAGAGGTTCTTTCACTGTTAGCTCTGTCATATCTGGAAGCTTTGGAATTCCACAATCCACAGCTGAACAGACAAAACAGACCGTAGATTATCACCAACACATGTGACTGTTGCTACTTCACTCTTAAAAATAAAGGTGCTTCAAAAGGTTAGTTGATGCCATAGGAGAACCTTTTTTGTCTTAATGGTTGCATAAAGAACCTTTAACATCTCAAGAACCTTTATGTTTCACAAAAGGTACTTTGTGGTGAAAAAAGGTTCTTTAGATTATAAAAGGTAAGAAAGAGATGGTTCTTTAAAGAAAAACGGTACTAAACGGTACTTTATGGAACCATAAATTATTATTCTGTGAAGAACCTTTTAAACAACTTTATTTTTAGGAGTATAGGGATGTAACAATATTATCAATATCGTTGTAGTGGCATTAATTCATGTTTTCCTTTTCTTATTGGTTGTTTGTAATCACATATTGTTGGTGTTCAGTTCCGTTTCCTTTATTCCGGTGTGTTCATTTGTTTGGGCAGATGGATGTGGGTGAGCGACGGGATGGCCAACTTTGATTCGTTTGAAAATAAATATGACGTGTACAGAAGTTTCCCGTTTCTAAGTCTCTACGTCTAATTTGTACTGGAAGCCGATACAATCGTGTTATCGCAGTAGCAAAATTGTCTCAATATTAGCGTGGTCACATGACTGTATGAAACGATAGGTCTTACAGGCCTAACACAGAGAATTTTAGAAAAAATGATACAGTAGATGTCTTTGTCAAGTACCATCCGGTGCAATTATTTTATTTTTAGGTCATTTGACCCATCTCATACTATAATTCACACCTCTAAGCAACAGTTATGATTATTATTAAACTGAGGTATTATCGTACAGTGAGATTTTGATATTGTTACATCCCTAGTTGTTACATATTATTGGTATAAATCTTAAAACTAAGCTTAAAGCAACTAATAAGAAACTTATTCTCCACACCACCACCATCTCCAGCTTAAATTGAGATTTGTAAATACAATGCTTTTCGACCCATTACACCACATAGTCTGACATATCACCTAAATTAGATTTCCTCCCTGTTCTGATGTTTGGTCTAAATAGAAAGTGAACCTTGTGGTTAAGCTCTTGTTATTTATTTATTTCTTATTAGAAATTTGTAAGCAATGCATCTAATAAAGCCGTGTGCACATTTACATAGTGGACATTACCTGTGCAGGTGTGTTGATCAAGGTTAAGGAAATACCCTGGTCTGCAGAAACAGCGATATCCCCCAATGTAGTTATTGCAGAGTTGAGTGCACTTATTATCAGGGTCCTTACATTCATCGACATCTGAACGACAGCAGAATTACAGGCTAAAGGTTAGACGGGTATAAGGCTAAATATTGTTCAGCTAACCCACTTTTAATAACCTCACAAAATAACAGTTTTTACTGGGAGTTATGCTTCGCTATAATAGAATACTTTAATTGCAAAATAAAAACAGCAATAACTGCAATTTGCATTGGTCTTTTAATAAAACAGAAATGGGTAGAAACTACTAATCTGATACTGATACATTTTTCGTTCTCTAAACGTTTTGATGATTTAAACTTACCAACAGCCTGGAAAAATGCAGTGAAGCCGAGATTTGACTTGAGTTTTGAGTCATCTGTTTGAAAAAGCAGCTGTAGACGGTGTCCAGGGGCTAAAATGGGCTTGTCTCCTGGGTGAAACCTGTCTGTGGAATTCTGGCCGCAGAACTTTCCCAGAATCTTCTTATCAGAAATAACCTGAACATACATAAAATAATAAGCTAAAATCATCTGTGTTCTACTGTACTAGAAACTAAGTCTTTCATTTTTTTAACCCACTGGCGGGGGTTCACTAGCAGAGGCTGGATTATGCCTGGTCTCTATCCCAGCAGTTTGGGCCACAGGCAGAATACACCCTGGATGGACTGTCAATCCATCACAGGTCACACACACGCACGCACACGGACACACAGTTGTGCTTATCTCAGATGGTATATTTAATAAGCCATTTGGGAAAACCCAATAGGCTTTTATGAAGCATCACTAACCATGACTGCATCATGGCGACAGTTTGGAGAGGGCTCGATGTCCAGGTGATTGAATGTTAGCTGGATCTGATACCCCTTTGGCACTTCCAGGTCCCATTGTTCCTTGAGATTTCCAGAATATGGTTGAGGATACTGCGGTGAAGACACCTCTCCAAACAAGACCGGCTCACACACGTTCACAAATGCCCACAGCAGGCTGGATCATTGTGTTCAACAGAAAAAGATGGACATATTTTATACTGGAATAATTTAGTAAAGAGGACGTCCAGTCCTACTGGTGTTGTTAGCATTTTGCCCTACTGTAATTTTAAGTGTCTAACCAATTCAGAATTTTAATTGAATTATAATATTAGGAATTAAATAAAAATAACTTACCAAATTATGTGAAATGTTTCACCCATGACAGGCATGTAATGCAGTCAAATAATGTGGGTAAAATCAAAGGCAGCACAGAAACATAAGTTTAACAGTCACAAAAAATGTTAACTTGTTTTCTTTGGCAATGGCAGAAAAAGAGAGAGAGATGAAATCAACCTTTTCCCGTAAATCCTGTTGTGTTTAACCTGTTTAATCAAACAGTAAGGGTTAAAGTCTGCAGAGACCACATAATACCACTGCCCAAATATAACCTATTTAAATCCTTACATTTTTACATGTAGTACATAATCTTTGACAGCTATAAAGTAGTGCTTTTATCCTTTAAGCAGTCTTAAAGTTTTATCATTTAAGGGCGGTTTCCCGGACATGGCTTAAGCCTCCGACTCCGACTAATTTCTTGATCGAATACAATTTGCACTGGCATATCTTAAAATATATCAGTGCAATTGGTTTGTCTCATGATGGACACCAGTAATGTTTCTTTGTAAAGCATGTCTTTAAAAACAACTTAAATATCCTAATTTAACTAAGGCCTAGTCCTGGTTTAAGATTATCCCTGTCCGGGAAACCGCCTCTAAATGTTTAGAAATGATGGCTTTTTATCATGACCGATATTGAAAATCATATGTGTAGAAGTACGATTTTTTTTAAATAGAGCTTCACAAACTTTTGCCATGCCAATGTTATATTTGTGAGAAAAAAGACCCAATATCTTTAGGTGTTACAACTTTTTTTATTATCAAGATGAAACAGAGACACTGGCTATAAAAATACAAAAGCTAAACAATGTTTATCTAAATAGTAGAGTCATATACATGTTGATCATGAGATTAAGTCAATGCCTGAAGGCTACATGACTGATGTGTATTACAATAATGACAGACAGGTAAATTTGAATGCCATTTCAATGTGCTGATGCTAGTTTTGTGCAATGGTTTCTTTGATCCAGTCGATGTAGTTATGCACTTTAGTGTAGAAACCTTTAAACCTTTCATTTCCACATTCAGAAGGACCCCACGATACAAGACCAAGAAGCCGAAAGGGCTCATTTGCAGAATTCTGCTGGAGTCTGGGGTAAAAAAAAGGACCACCGCTGTCACCTTTACAACTATCAACACCACCATCATCTCCAGCACAGATCATGTTATCAGTTACAGTATGACCCATTGAATCACATTTATTAAGAGTATATATCTTAACATCCCCATAAAGCAAATATTTACTCTTCGTGTTTTTCTCCCATGCTCCAAACCCTGAGACTGTGCCATGTAATCCCTCCACTATAGGTTCATTTGGTAGACACACCGGCCTGAGGTTTGGACCAAGAGGCACCCTGGCAGACATTTTTATCAGTGCAATGTCATTATCAAAGCTTTTTGGATCCAAATTTTTGCCCACTTTTATATAATCTGGATGAATTATTATCTTTTTTGGCTCCATGTTGACTATGTTTTTGTCTTGACCATCGACCATCCCCCCTAACCAAATCATGTCGGCAGCTTCGTGTCCATCTATTACATGAGCTGCTGTGAGCGCCCAATAATCGCTTATCAGAACTGCACCACCTCTAGGATTTGATCTGTGTAAAATCTGCCAGGGAATCTGTCCCAGTTTGGCTGGCTTCCCACCAAAGACTCTTCCACCAACAGTGATCTCTGTATTCATTCCACACACTGAAAATAAAACAAAGACATGAAAGAGAATGAAAACATTTTTAAAGAACTACCCAAAAATGAAACCTTATGCACCCTTATTTAATTCTGCTTAATTTTCCCCATGGCACACAAAAGCCCTCGGTCCCGATTCACATTCATTGTTTGAAAGAAGGAGGTTTTGACATACATAAACTAAACTCCTTTTATGTTATCTGAAGAAAAGATGCATGTTTGTATGATATGATCATTTTCACTTGTGTTTATGTGCTTCATAAGGAATTCAGGACATCTGAGTGTACCTGGTTCACATATACCCAAATCTTCAGAAAGTTTTTGACCACTCTCAGATACCCAGTCACCACTGGCATCACAGGTGAAATTACCTAAGGAAAAAGAAGATAAACACAGGTGTAAAAGTCATTACTATACATCAGTAAAGTTTACACATAACCAGATGCATCTCACCCTTTCCAGTCATTTGGTAATATTCAGATGTACACTTGAGAGTGATTTGTTTCTGGTAAGTTGTGAGAGGATCTTCTTCTGTTAGTTCTGTCACATCTGGAATATTTGGGTTGCCACAATCTACAGCTGAGGGGGGGAATAAAGAGTTAATAAAGAGAATATCAGTTACTTTCTCAGAAACAATCTAAACAGCCGGCTAATAGAAACTCATATTAAAAATATTGTTCAGAATTCAAGAAAAACCAAAGTGGGAAAGACAAATGAAAATGTTTTCTTACGTTCACATTTGATAACCTGACTCCACTGTCCGTTGGTTTTGCATGTGGATCTGTACTCACGTTTCACCTCATCAAGAGACTACGCAACACAAAGATGAAGCATACAGTACATGCAATGATTAAATTGGGAAAAAAACGACTTGTATTCATTCTGACAGATACAGCGTTTTGTTGATAGCAACATGAATAACTATATTTATAAACATGTATTTAACATATGTTAAACAAATAGTCAAATATTATATTCAGAAGGTTAAAGTGTTAGTTCACCCAAAAGTAAAAAATGATGTCTTCATTAACTCATCCTCTTGTCATTTCAACCTGTATGACTGTCTTTCTTACGCAGAACACAAAAGAAGATATTTTGAAAAATGTTGTTAACTGGACCCAATTCACTTGCATTTTGTGTCCATACAGTAGAAGTGAATGAGGTCCAGTGCTGTTCCATTACCAACTTTCTTCAAAATATCACTTTCGTTTTTGTTCTGCGGAAGAAAGAACGTCATAAAGATTTGGAATGACAAAAGGGTGAGTAAATGATGACAGAATTTTCATTTTGGTGTGAACTACCACTTTAAACCATCTAAAACACTTACTGTAAGTATATGACCCTCATCACACTGAACTGTAATCTCACTGCCGTGATCATATTCAGACTTATTCGGGATCAAACAAGAATTTTCTGTCACAGATCCAGGACATGTCATCTCTGTAAAAAACACGTGTATCACAAAATGTTTTTTGTTTCTCAAGTTGCGTTTAAATGTTATGTAGTTCGATTTTTAATGACATGATAAGCTCTATAGATAGAGCACAAAAAACCTATGGTTTTGTATGTCAGTCTAAACCCTTTGTTTGTTCCTTCGTCATCTGTCCTAAAGGTAATCTCAACATGTGAGACCTGGAAATGAATGGGGAAGGAGGGGGCTTGTTCCCACAGAACGTCTCATCACCAGAAAGAGTTTTTATCTGGAAAGAAATGATTTAGAAAGGAATGAGGCCTGAAGAAATCTTGTATTCAAGTACAGTTGAATGTGTCACAATTCTGGGTTACGGTTAATGAGTCCTTGCACTGTCCGTTCGCTGCCATCTCCACATCAAACTGTCCTGTAAATGTTATTTCATACTGCAGACCCTCTTTTGCAGACAGTGTGTAAGAACAGAGAAGGTTTTTCGGGGATGACCCAGGCCAGTCAGGTGACATCAGCACACCCTCTTGAGAGCCTGTGTGATCTTCATTACAACTAACTGAAAGACAAAGAGATTGAAAAATTACTTTGACAAAGCGATTGTGCTTACGCATTTAAGCTCAATATTTCTCTTTCTTAATGATTTTAAAATTTTGATTAAATACTTTATGTATTGAAACATTTTAGCTGACATAGGGTGGACATTTTTATTCTAGGTTTCTATTCTAGGTTTTGCTTATTCTAGTTTTAGCTTGATTTGAGTTGTGTTTCACCACTTAACAAAGGACAAGCCAGGCTGGAGGTCCGCCATGCCCCCTCACAATCTACTCTTTGGATGTCTGTTCATTTATAATACAATGCCATGCATCGTATGTGTTTACGCCACAAACACGGTATCTGTCTTTGCTTGTTAGCCACAAATTTGTATGTATGTATATTTAATTATTTAAAGCCTCATACCTGCAAATTGAAATAGCATACAGCATTAAGATTAATATAGATTTACTATTAAAATAACCACAAAGAGCAAACTTTCTAAGTTAGGAGCAACATAATTAGTTAAAATACCTTGATTTAATCTAGATTTTAACCTAATGGTTTTTGGTACAACCCACCCATAAGATTAAAATGTTACCGACATATTGTCACTATCAAAAATAATATATCTTTGGTGTCCTGCCGAAACTTTGGATGTCCAAATTTGCTGTTTTTTAGGAAATGGAAAAAACACTGCATTTATTTCCCTAAGAAAATGATTAAAAATGTGCTAATATGTGCTTAAATAAGTGCTGACAAGCACTTTCAAATTTGTTTTAATGCTTAGACTTTTGCAGTTCTCAGTGATAAACATGAAGGGTGACTAATACGGATGAAGGGCATTGTTAGGCACAACACGAATCAGTTACCACACAATACAAATATTAAAGCCAAAAAATATGTATCAATGCAACAATAAATGTTTATAACTAACTATACATATATTTAAAGGTATATCTATAAAAATTTAAAAAATCTAAACAAAAGTTAATCCATTTCATTTCCATTTTGAAAAAATATAATTGACTGCTTTCTGAGAAGCACCATATGCCAAGTTTTGCTGCTCAAAACTTGTGATGTCAAATAAAAGTAGTATAGAGTAGTAGAAAATAACCTCTGCATGTGTGTTGATCGGGGTCGAGAAAATACCCTGGTCTGCAGAAACATTGATAACCCCCAATGTAGTTATTGCAGTGTTGAGTGCACTCATTTTCAGGGTCCTTACATTCATCGACATCTGAACGTCAGCGGGAGGATAAAACAGATACACAGCAATGAAGGATAGGTAACCCACTCTCTATAACAGAACCACAGAATGTTGTAATAGCCTATAATGAAAATGATTAAACCTGAAGATTAATTTCTGCACCACTAGGATCACGAAAGGGAACTCCAAATTGAATGATAGGTTTCACTATACAGTGTGTTTGACCCTTTAAAGGAAAAGCTCACTTCAAAATTTGCCCCTATTGACTTTCCACATGGGAATTAAAATCATGGAAACTAAATGGGGGCAAATTTTGAAATGAACTACTCCTTTAATAGTCTATCTTTTCCTTACCCTGTATGGTGTAAAAGCCCCGAAAGCCAGTGTGTCTCACGGGATTCGAGTAGTCTGCTAAAAATGACAGAAACAGACAGCCTCCAGAGGAGGAGTGGAGGAAGGGGTTTATGGATGTCTGCAGCTCCTTCATAGATTTGCGTCCACACAGTTTGAACAAGAGCTCCCCATCTGCATATATCTGAACAAAAAGGGGTGACCGTTGACATATACACACTAACACACAAAATGTAAACAGCTGAATACATTTTTGCATGGGCACTACAGCCTTTTTGAACCTTAAATCATGTATACACATTACATTACATCTTGAACAAACAATAATATTCGTTTAAGCCGTGTCATGTGAGCCCTTTAAGAAAAATGTAAGAACACAGGGTAATGCTTTACAGTTAATATTTCGCATACAAAATAGTAAAAGTGTCATCTAATATTTTTTATTTAAATTGCAATTTTAGTTTGGAGAGAGATTCTACACAAATACATTTATATTAATAATAAGCATTTGTGCAATTGGACAAATTCAAAACATGTGTGTTTGGACATTTTCAAAACCAAACCTTCACGGTAGGTTACACACACATACTCACCTTTAAGAAATCATTCTCACAATCGTAGGCTTCTTCCAGGTCTAAGTGTGTTAGAGTGAGTGTGGTTTTGAGTCCAGCAGGGGCACATTCTGTCCAGTTAAGGCTGGAATCAGGGTCATACCCACGCGGATGTCCAGGTGACTTCACCCAACCGGCCAACAGCATGGACTCGCTCGCTGGAAGGACAAGGACAACGATACTGGACAAACAAAACAAACAGACAAAGATTTAGAAGTATTCCGGGTTAAGAAATGCATAATAGGAAGTATGGGGAAAGAGCATAAGAGAAAGAGAATTGTGATACAGGAAAGACAAAACAGAATGCAAAGAACATGCAAGAGGTGTCGTGGGGAAAAGGTAAATAGTCAAATAAAGAAGAAAAATCACTTTTACAAATCTCAATAAAGAATAGAGAAAGCTTCACATAGCGTCTATTTAGAGAGATGTTTACATACCAGAAAAGGATCATGATGAGAAGTGTTTAAGCATAGCTCGTCATTTCTTCTCTTTACTTTCACTTTCCGACTCCGAATGTGTACCTCATCACGTCCCATCCCCCGTTTTCCTTAACAAACAGCCGACATACAAGCCAAGTGTTTCCCAACACTAATCACTGGGTGTTAACCCTTAACTGATGTGAACTAGAGAAACCAATGTACAGTAGATCAACATAGCCTACAGGATTATTAATACTCCTTAATAACTGATCAAACAAACAAAGGGACAGCTAATTCATATTTTATTCATATATTAATATAATGCCGCTACAGAGAAACGGTGAGGAAAGACAATGGATGAGTCTTAGAAGTTTAGGCCTAAATAACAGGATGCTAATCTGCACTCCATTGTTGGTTTTCCAACCCTTTACAGTAACAACCCCATAAAAATGTCAACTAGTGTCGTTAAAAAACGTTTGTCTTTATGGGTTAAACCTTACCTTTATTTCACTACTTTACATTTAACACCATTGTTAGTAAATCCCATAAATGACTCACATTTCTGATAACAAATGCAATGCACACCTCATAAGAGGTTGTGAAAAAGGTCAAAGTTTAAAGGAAAACTATATCTTAATAAGTATATCTTATGTTATTTCTTCTGCAAAACAATCTTCATCGTATATTTTTGTGTAAGTAAAGTAAGTCATACATGTTTGAAATGACAAGAGGGAGTTTTGGTGTAAAAAATGTTCAAATTAACATTATGAATGTGCTTACACTTATTTGTATAATGTGAGCATATCTTGTTTATCCCTTCCAAAGTCGGCGTATCTCGCTATAACCCTACATTGGTAATCATTTGATGGCTAAATATTAGTAGGATTTCATCATGAACGTGTTACAGTATGTGTGGCAAGCACACGTGGGCTCACAACATTAAAGAGTACAGTAATGAATGAAACTTTACTGTTAGCACGTCTGACCAAAGAAGGAAGAAGTGGGAACACACGGTGATGGTATTGGTGTATGTCATCTGTGGGTTTCATGCGAGTCCTCGTTTTGTTCTGACATTTAGGTTACAGTGAGTGATTCAGAGCTGTAACAGTTAAAATATGCAAATATGTTTCATGAAAAATTTAAAGTGACAAGAAAGTATTAGGACCCATAATTATCAATATTCATTGGAATATTGAGAAGATTTTCTCATGCCTGTCTCGACACAATGTATTGTTTTTTCCCTCACCAGTCCCGCATCCCGCATTGTGTTTAAAACCCCTAGCTAGGTAGAAATTGCTTCCATTGCCATAAACTGCATATCTGATTCAGAACTTGCAGGATGCGCTGTGTGATAAATTCACGCAAAGCTGCTAGTCAAATCGCTCATTAACTTTTTGATTGATTAACATGGAAATCAATAGTCTTTTAGATGATTTTTAGAAATTTTTAAAAGTTCAATATTCAGTCTAATAGATGAATTTACAGAGTTACAGTAAGGTCTTAAAAATGATGATGCAGTACTTCGTCATTTCACTGAGTAAGTGAATTTCTGTGTAATTCTCAACACATCTAAGATACCCATCAGCATTGTAAGCATGATCAGAAAGAAAAGCTGGCAAAGTTGAAGTAATGACACATTTTTTTAAGCTTTATAACCCAAGTCCATATATTCCAAGTCCTCTAATGGCACATGACATATTTGTAAACAGATCATAATTAAGTTGTTTTTCACTGGACTTGTGACATTCATCTAGAGCTTTGGCAATGGCATAAGCAGCATGTCTATTAGTCAATTTTGCATCTCAAAAAAAATATTTAAACTGGACATTCATTCATTCACTACTTCTTTCAGAAAGGCCAGACATTTCCATGAATGACTGAACAGTACAGTATACAATTTTAAAATATTTGTATGGTGCTTTATGTGCCCAAAACACGTCACACAACATTCGTGCAACAGTTGCATGCACTCTGCCCTTATCTTTCTTGGAGATGTGTGCTGAGACGACAGGAAGGAAGGCAAGAGGACGTAAGCAAAACGCAGAGGGCGGACAGAAGAAGCGGGGGTTTCCAGTGCGGAGGGGCAAACAAAGAGTAACAGAGGGGGTTTAGAGTGGGTGACACGAAAAGACTAGACCTATAGAGAGGAAAAAGAATTCATTCCTATGATTGTGGTGAATGAACTCTGAAGCACGGCAGAGAAGAGACGGCAATAAAGAGCGAGAGTAAGCGAGAAAAGAGAGTAAGAGAGCAAGGACTGAAGATAAAAGGTTAACTGACGCAGAAGACTAGACTGGCATGACCGAATAATCTTCGATTCCTCGGTAACAATTACACCATGTACACCAAAATAAACTATATGGTTAGAAAGGGAAGTAAGATTTCAGGCTTTATAAGACTTTACAAACTGTTCTTCATTCACAGGACAGAAGCAAGGCAACCTGTTAACAAAGCAGAAATGGGAGACACAAAATGCAAAGAAGAAAAATGTCCAAAAGGTAAGCGTTCCATATCATTATTGTATAAACAGCTCTGTATCCAGTTATTTTATGTAGTATGTTACACCCAAGTGGTCATGAGAACTTTACACAACTATACGAGTATTGTATCAATACTGTTTTGAAACTACAGGTCTAACAATGCTACATAAAACAATGCGGTTTATTAAATGAATGTGTGAAAACTTTCCTTATTATACTTTTACAGTAGTGATGTGAAATTAATTTGCATTCCATGTAGTAACACAATTTGGTCGTTCAGTTGACCAAAAGGCACTAAATCTGAATTGCCGTTTTATTGTTCGTTTTTTTACCACATACTGTAGCTTTGATCAAGGTCAAATCAGCCCACCAGAGTCTGTGTTTAACACAGGAAATCCTGTACTTCATCAATGTTGTCAGTTTTTTGGGGGGTGGATGATTTCCATCATTAATGCATAAACTATAACATGTGATAATGTACATTACTTTTTTAAGTAAGCAATGCCAAGGTCATGTGCATAGTATTATCATTTTTGGATAAAAGCGTCGGCCAAATGCGTAAATTTAAATGTCATTTTAATCCTGTATGACTCACTTTCTTCTGCACAACTTTTGCAGAATGTTGGAAACCTCTTATGTTATGTACTGCTGAAGTCATACAGGTTTTAAACAACTTTAACATCACAAATCCTACGATTTGTGTTAGGGTCCAAAACCATACAGTATAAACATATATTTTTGTGATGGTATATGTTTTATATTCCTTAACATCATTTGCAAATAATCGCATTGCCAGCATTTAAAAAACGTTATTCTAAATACAATTTTTCTGCATGAATGTGGAGTCTTAATATATTTTTCTCTTTCTCTCTCTCTCAGGAAAATTTGTGCATAGATGTAATGCTACTTTTGTTCAATGTGAACCTTGCCCAACTGACACCTTCACTGCTGTAGACAACCATATGGAAAGCTGTCTACCCTGCAGAGTGTGCCCCAGCAGTAATTTCACATTACATTCTTCGTCTCTTTATCAGAAATTCTTAATGATTGTTTATTGTGCATGTGAGGCTTTAGTTTAGATGATTGATAACCTATCAATGATGCACATCATCTGAAGTACCTTATTTAACTCACCAAAAACTTTGTTAAACTTTATCTGGTACCTTTATGGTGAAAAGTGTCAGGTATCACTTATCCTTTAATGAAAAGTGTCTGGTATCACTTTTCAGGAAATAACATTTGTTTTTGTACAGATAGTAATTTAATGGCAGACGTGGAGTGTGGGGCAGACACAAACAGGCAGTGCAAATGTAAGCCAGGCTACTACTGCAAAAATCAAACTGAAGACCACTGCGAACACTGTTTTCCTGTGTCCATTTGCCCCCCAGGGGAAGGGGTCACCAAGATACGTAAGCAAGCTACTGTACATTTGACATCGGTGTGAATAACTTATGCAATTACTTCAATGACGTTTTTATCGCCAGTCCTACTACAAAAAGTGGTTGTGGTTTTACTGTGTGTTTGTGGCTATGATGGGAAGATCTGCCATGGTATAAAGCTTTGAGCTTCCATAAGCGCTCTGAGCGGAATATTGAATAACTAAGCTGTGTTGCAGACACGCACCTGAAAGACACAAAGTGCAATCCCTGTCCAGACGGCACCTATAATAATGTGAAGACTACATCTCCATCTGCAAAAATCATACCAGGTAAAACCTCAAATGATCGTACAATTTAACTCAGACAAATCACATTAGTAAATTTATCAATTGCGAAACTGTCGCCAGAACCGCGAGTTTCTGACTCACATGAGTATTTCCATTTCACACTCGCTCACGGACACACAAAAACAACTCTTCCTTGGCCTTCTTTACAAAACATGAACCAATTTGTTGTTATGCGTAGGCCTACATAAAATTAAGATTATGTAAAATAATCAAATTTAGTTCGACAGGTTGATTTATGAACGCCTGAAATTTGTTCTGCTTTTGATAAAGGTTTGTGTATCTTTTCCTATAATTTCTCTCTCTGTTTTGAACTTGTTTTCTCTCGTTTGGTTAAAAAAAAACTAAGAAACGGGGTATGCATGCACAGTAATTTACCTACAGGATTTGCGTAAAGGTGTCTGATGTCATTCTCCTACACGAAATAAGACCACATTCAGTTAATTCCACCGAGAAGAAGTTTAGAGGTACATAAAGTGGGTCTGTGGGCGGGTATTTCTTTCTCAACCTATCTCTAAATATGAAACGCATGCAGAGGTGCATATTTAATGTAAAAACACACAAACAAAAGCATAATCACAAAAGCCCCTAAAATGAAAAAAAGTTAAGTCAACTTTAAGTCATCTGCCTTCTCTGATATTTTACAGTTGTGCGTATCTGGGTCGAGATCTAAAGAGTCATGGGACCTCAACGACAGATGCTAAATGTGGAGATTTTAAGGCATGTAGATGTAAGTGTCCACGTTTTCTTTCTCAAAATATGAAAATATTTCATACCCAGAGTTGTGTAACTTACCTTTTACACATTAGACCCAATAGCAAACTCTTATGTTTTTGAGAAACCTGAAAAAAGAAGAAAGTTTTTCATTGAATTTATAAATTGTTAAATGTAACTCTTGATTCTCCATCAGCTTGTAATTGGATGTTACCTGCTGGTCTGTGGGCAGGTCTTGTGGTTACTGCCCTTATTATATTTCTGGTCCTATTTATTATCTATTGGAGAACCAAACGTCGGTCACGAAACTCAGGTAAGTTTAATGTTCTATATTTGTCTTAGTGTAAAGAGAAATTGTGTATCGTATACAATGATTCTCAGACATTTAGCTTATCACAGTCAGACAAACATTATTGGTGAAGGATAAAAAATGTGCGGATACGCCTTAATAAAGTCTTTGCCCATGAATTTAGAAACATATGTTTAAATACTAAAAACAATAGTGATAAATGATTCAGCCAGTGGCCTCACCAAGCCATGCTGAGATCAGATCAAACCTGTAGGTCACAGATAGGCGACAGCATTTTGCATTGACGTACATTACAGGGTCCTAGTTTGTGTACTGTACGTCAATGCTTCGAGCTAATAGACGGGAAACCCCAAACTCTGTCTTGTACAAGCCTATGAACACAAACATAGATGCACATTTAACCACACACAAATACATCAAATTACTCATTCCCAGAAGTCGCTGTGCTAGTGAAATTCTACAGTATTTATGATTATAGTTTTGCTGTTATCAGTGAGGATGTAGTGAACAGTAAATACATCATGCATGCTTTTATACTGTATGCTTTTTTCAATAACAATCTGCATAGTGTACAAGACTGTGCTCGTGATAAATATGCTGCTGGTAGACCACATCCTTTCAAAGGCACATACAGACTTGCAGACTTTTATCACCTTGGTTGTCGACTGCACAAATGCTTAAAATATCAAAACATCTGATCTGAGGTAGCTAAAAGTTAGAAACAAGGTGTGATACTTATCTACCAAATTGCAAACCTAAATATGAATGTTATTTTTTTACATTCAACGTTATTTTATTACTGTTATAGCTGCACAGGAAAAAAGAAAATAGTTTGGATTGGTAGAAGTTGACAGTCAGTGACAGCAAAACACTCAAAAACACCCCTGCATTAACTGCAATGAGATCAGAAACAGTTTACCAAGAAACTTCATTTGTTGATTTTTGATTGGATCGTGAGCCATCTGACGACAGTATTTGTATTTTTAGTGACGATTTCAGAGTATTTTAGCTCCACCTCGCCTACATTTCCTCCAGACATCCTGAAATGTCCTGCAAGTTTTGGTGTGGAGAAATATCAAGAGGATCAGAAACTCACGCATATAGGTAAAGCGCTTTCGGTTAATAATACACACAAGCACAACGCATTGCATTGTGTCATTTGCACACATCACTGTAACATTTCTTCTGATACTCAGATCTCATGTATAACCTTTAGCCAGTCACATTATGTCCAAGGCATCCCCTTATTTAGAAAAGCAGAAGTCACGTGTGTTTTTTGTATTTTCGTGTCTGTTGACTCAAATCAAAATTCTCTAGCATGCTAACTGTGCAAAATGATAGTCAAATTTCCAACATGGGAAATATAATAAATGTGCAGTGTTACAATCTAATTCTGAACTTACAGTAATATATGAATAATTGATCAGCATCCCCGTACTTTTGACGTAGGCCAATACAGACAACACCGTACTGACAGATAATATTCAAACACTATTCTAGAGTCTTACCAAATATTTCCACGATAAGCAATAATTACAGTCAGGAGTGTTTCGAAATGAACAGCAACTCACTTAGTGCTATTTCAACCATGGCTTTACGTCACTGTATCAATTAAGTTTCCTTTGACCTCTTATGATCTAATCGGCACACAGACAGGAGAGTAAAAACCACATTTGTGTCGTCTTTCACTGCCTACCATAACCTCATTTGGCCTCCCGCAACTCCTACACATCGCTCCTGCACATAGTTTAGTGCGGACGATAAAGTATTTGATGTATCAGCTGAAATACAAAGTCAAGTAATGACAATTGATCATAGTTTCACGAATAAGCTCATAAAGCAAGTATGAGAAAACCCAAGGATCCTTCCAGAATCTTATTTAATGAAACAGAAGTGAAAAACATATATGTTCATATATTAAATGCTATCAAAAAGCCATCTTAATTTAGCTTACTTTGTGAGAAACTAAATATCAGATGAGATGTTCACTCGTGACTGTTCAATAATGTTTACGATTTTTCTTCCCCAGCTGAAAATGGCTCAAATATGGACTGTTCCACAAAGTGTGATTTTGGGACAACACAAGTCATGAGAGTGTCAGAGAAATACTCGACCGCAAATGAATGTAAAGATAGAATCATATTTCACTCCATCTATCAATCAGAGCCGCAGGAGTCAGAATGGCATGATTAACAAGACATTAACCTGTTCCTGTTTATTTGACAATTACTTATATGTTGTATATTTTGTAATCTCTCTATGTTCCTGTAGAAAATATTGATTTCCATTTGTTTAGCAGCACAGATATAGTCACTCACTCACAAACCGCTCACATCTACAGTGAGCTAGATTAATTAAACCTGTAAATATTTACCTGTACATTTTGTTTGTATGCTTTCATGTTGAAAACACAAAGTTCACATTTGGTGATGAGGAAATATATGATAAGGTAGCCTACTTAAACAAAAAATAACTAATTTATTTAGCCTTAAGTTGCTCAAAATTGTATATAACATTTTCTTCTATGAGACACAAAAGAAGATATTTTGAAAAATGTCTACGTGGTTGTGTGTGCATACAATGTAAATAAATGGACGCCAGTATTGTTTGTTTACAAACATTCTTCAAAACATATTATTTTGTGTTCATCAGAAGTAGGTCATGGAGGTTCGAATGAGTCCAGAGTGAGTAATTTTCACTTGGGTGAACAATCACTTTAAGTTAACGCCATACCATGGTCTTACCAGTAGATGTCGCAGTCGACCACCAGAGTTCGCCGATTTAAAGGGGTCATATGGCGCGAATACGTGTTTTTCTGTGTGTTACAAGTTGCCCGTGCATGTATTAGACACGTAAAATTGCAAAAAATAAAGCGTCGGAACAAAAGATGCATTCTATCTAAGCGAATGCTCACCCAGACCTGCCTGAAACGCCTCGTGTAACCACACCCCCACAAATCTACATCAGTTGGTGGTATGATATGACTAAGACCGCCCAAATGTATACGCAAGTAAGGTGGGCGTACCCGTCAGTACAATTGCTTTGGAACCTGATGTTCCAAATATGGTTAGAGGCGTTACATTTCCCTCACACGCTTGCTGTATTCGACCAATCACTACGCACTGGTTAACTGGCCAATCATAGCACACCTCGCTCTTCAGAGCCATGAGCTTTGTAAAACATCCGCGCGTTTCAGAGAGTAGGGACAAGGAGGAGACTATACATCGGAAATATACATCGTTTTTTAACCTTAAATCGTGTATACACATTGCATTACATTTGAACCAAACGATATTTTTTGTTTTAGCCGTGTCATATTGAATTTCTTTTACTGACAAGTCTATTAGTCTGCCATAGTCACGTGCTTGTTTACAGCAGAGGTGGGTAGAGTAGCCAAAATTTTTACTCAAATAAATGTACAAGTAGCTAACTAGAGAAATTGTTACTCAAGTAAAAGTAATAGTCACTAATTTAGAAATGACTTGAGTAAAAGAAAAAAAAGTATGCAATGAAAAAAACTGCTCAAGTAGCTAGTTACTTTGTATCTGATTATATAGGCCTACTATTCATAAAATTTATATTAACGCCAATATTTTAATATTACATTTTAATCAATATTTTTAATTATCATAAGCAGATATCTTTGCAGAGACAAAAGAATAGACAAACACAGAAGAGAAGCATTTCTATAAATTTCATCTAGTCCTGATGTCAATGTAGTTTGCACAACTTATTTAGAATAATAGTAGACCATGTCAAACTAAAGTGAACCTGCAGAGTTTTGCATTTAAAATGCATTAAACTAAACTCAGAGCAAACCACACGGCCATCAACAAGTTTTCTTCCTTCTGTTCTTCAAATGTATATTTCTGAAAGCAATTAGAAATTTACTCAAGTAAGAGTAAAAGTACACACTTTTAATTTTACTTTAAAAGTACATATTTTCCAAAATGTTACTCAAGTAAATGTAAGGAAGTAAATGTAGCGCGTTACTACCCACCTCCGTTTACAAGCAGAATGCATTCCCAGATTAAAGTTTTTGATTTACAGCGGCCACTAGCGTTGTATTATAGATTTGCAACGAATTTCAGATATCCAAAGACAAAGAGCAGCTTTATTATCTGAACGCAAGAGTATCTTTTTAGCTGTTGAAATAGTGGTCTCTTATTGCCCCCTGGTGGTCAAATGAAGGTTCGGCAGAAGGGATAACCACTGCTTGACTACCCACTAGGTCTCAGGAATCACTATAATCCTTCTGTCATTTTTAACACTTAAACTCTGACATATAAGGAATGGCGAAAATTGTTCACACACATTAACACACAAAACAAACATAAAATTGACTGTAATCACAAACAGAACATATTCAAGATAGACACGGATGATGGGTCTCCGTGAAGCATTAACATATGTCTAGTAACTACCAGCTCCTGCATTAAGTGCATTTAGTTGTGGATTAATATTAAAAAAGCAACCAGAAGCAAATATTTCAAAGTCACTGGATTTTATGGTAATACAAACTATATAGTTATTCTGCAATGTATTCAATAGTTGAGAACACAATAACATGGCATCACGTTCAAGACCATACATGTTTTAGCACTTGGGCATTGTTTTAAAAGTACAGTGCATTATTCACAGACAAAGTTATTGTTCCAATCCAGTAGCAGGACATCGTACCTTATATTTACGAATTAAATTTCAAGGAACTCAAGCAATCTATCTAAATGCAAAACCACAGGCTGATTTCTTCATACTGTAAAAATATCAGCAAGACATTTCACGAATCCAGCCTGAAACCAGATCATTACAGTATGATCCATAAATGCTTGGTCTCCGTTTCAATACTATTTGCTGGTTATGGGGGGGGGGGTCTCTGTGGTAACATGGCCTCTCTCTGAGCCCCGAGCTCTACAGACACGCTGAACTCAAAAGCTCTCTTTCTTTCTATTGCTATCCTTCACTCGGCCTTCTTAAAGACTTGCTTGGCAGTGACACCCTGAGCCCTCAACTCCTGCAGAGAGAGAGAGAGAGAGAGAAGATAAAGAATAATGTGCAAGACAATGTGAGACCCCCTGAAAAAAAGTACTACATGTTGCTTTAAATAAAAATGTTAAATGAAACCAAGCAACCAAGACAAAGAACATGACACTCACTGGGAAACAATGTATCACTTGCAGTTAAACTGCAAAGAGATACATTGTTTGTCTGTCTGGTTCTCACACTCTTTTTTAATGAATTTTTCGTTAATGTAGTTAAATAAATAAAACTGCATGTGATAAAAAAAAATGTCTCTATGGAAAAATGAATGTTTCAAAAATGTGTAATAATTATCAAATTATTTTTCACAACACATTCACAAAGAGTTGAAAACCCATATAGAGAGGCCAAGGACAAGCCTTTGTTTCTTACCAAATGAAGAGTGTTTCCCTCCAGCCAGTGTGTCCACCCTCTCTCCTCTTTCTCTCCTCGCTGCACGCACAACAATGTATCACCCTCCCAGTCCACTGTGGTCTGAAACACACGGAGAACATTATCCATTAGCACGGTTACAAAGACGCACACAAACATCCCCAAAAAGGCAACACATAACTTCAATGACAGCTAACAGAGATCAACAAACCTGGCACTTTCGCCCATCGACCGGCCCCAGGTCCTCTGTAAACTCCTTTCCCAAAGTGAAGTCCATGTCGAAGTTCTTAAATGTAGTGACCGTCTTTATCTTCATGTTTCCAGTGTTTACATCATGCTCGATTTGTTTACTTGGCTTCAAAAGGCAGACGACTTTCCTTAATGCGTAATTTACATCTAAACGTGAATCACAGGAGAGAAATACGGGGGTTCAGCCATCTTCAGTTAAGTAGAAATGCTGTGATCTTGGTTACGCCCCCCCCAACCCCCAATAGCAAAAATATTGTATTTCATTACTGGAACAAAGATGAAAGGAAGGTCTCCATCGGAAGACATCACACCGAGTGTACAGTCAGCAAACATGAAGCCAAATACTGTCATTTGAGAGACTTTGAATAGATTCTTTCATACACGGGGAAAATACGCCAAGCTTACTCAACCTCTACATATAATAAATGCAAAAAGCAAAAGATAAAGAGATTTGCTTACCTAAAGCCGCCAGATATGCTTCGAAGTTGTCTTGGGAGACCATGTGGTAAACGCCAGTATAGTTAGGTTTGGCCATCGTCTACTCGTTATTTTTTTGTAAGTGCGATTCGACACGAATCCAACCAAGTCTGAATGGTAACGTTGACTGTGAACTCGATTTTCCTATTTCATTTGGTTATAAAGAATAGCGCGATCCACAGTGTTTCCGACTGACAAAATGCAAATAAGCGCAGAATCCCCGCTCCGCGTTTCCCTGCAGCTATCTGGAGAGGTCGGTAAGTCAGTCGGTAAGTAAACCCAAAAGCCGCCGTGACTCCTCCCAAATCAGATCAAACCCATTCAGAACAAATGTCCTGACTAAGCTATGTGTGGGAGGTACTAAGCTAGAATTCTTTGGCTTTTATCGAAATATGACTTACAAATAAGGGACAATCTTATCAAATTAATAATACATTAATAATAAAAGAGAGTTGTATTGGATTTAAAGGGACCTTCGAGTTGTTCCAAATTATGACCATCCGTTTTTGGGTGAACTATCCCTTTAATGGAAACTTGAATGGTCTCTGTGTCTCTCCTCGTGGCAATGTGTTGATAAGGTGTTAGTTATCTGGCAATTGAACACCACTAACTGGAATACTGGAATAAGACCCCCGGCACACCCTATATAGTGATTTTCACAATTTTATTATTGCTTTGGAAAACCCTTTAAACACTTAGCAGCAATATTAAAAACCACATCAATTTCCAATGTACTCAAAGTTCCCTCTCACGCTCTTTTTCTCTGACATGCGGTTGTTTGTGTGTGTGCACACTCTATAAAGGTCATTTGTTTCATCTAATGTTTTTTCCTGCTGGGCCTCAGTGTTAAATGGGGTCAGCGCAGTGTGGGGTTCAGTGATCAAGAGCCATGTTTGACCCATATGTGTGCAGCTCTCTGATGTACAGAATATGAATGAGGCACCTGCCTCTCAGCTGGCATCAATCCAGGGTCTGTCATTAGCATCTCTCCGGGACATCAACCTTCCTGTTGGAATAATATCTTCCCGGAAAAAAGGCTAGGCGCCTTATCTTTTTACAGTAGACAAATGCAATGGGCAGCAGGGATAACTTTGAGATTTTATTAAAACCAAGAACAACATGTTACAGAAAACACACGATCGATCAGTTTACGCCAGGTAAAGCTTTACTTAAAAATATTTTTACCAAATAATAAAAGTGATCAAAGACAAATAACAGTTTTGCTAAACTATTGGCTTTCTTTTCATAACCTCTGGCTCAGTATGTCTACAGAACAGCTGAATATTTATTTTTAAGAAAGCTGTACAACCAAAAAGCAACATTTGAATATTATCGTTTCCTCACAGAGCCGCTCTTTTTATCCTCCGAGTTCTGTTTTTTGACATCTTTCTTTCCCTTGGCTCCCTCATATGGATCTTCATTTTTTCTGAAAAGAAAATTGCTGATAGTCACAAACTTATATGAATCATCATGAACACCCAAACTTCTAAAAAAGTTCATTTCCGACGTAAAAACTGCCCTGGATAGGAAACCTACTCCTTAAAATCTTCATTAAAATATAAATATTCCTGGCATTCTACCATTGCCATGCCATCGTTTGTTGTTAGTTTTGTACGCCACTACGTATGCATTTATCATTTTATTTTGATGTTTTATCAGTACGTAAATGAGAGAGAAGGGAGAGAGAATTGACAAACAATGTATAATAATAAGTCAATGATTAGTTAGATTCACTGTGATTAGATTAAGGTAAAGCAGGGACTAAGCAGATCTTAAATAAGAAGGACCGCTCGATCCCATTCTTTCTCTTTTTGAATTGGATGTTGCACAACTAAGTTGCATGTGTGAGCAGAATGACCCGTGTGACTGAGAGAACTTTGAACCGCCGACTTAACTGGTCTTTAGTTAGTGGAAGATAAGGGACTGTGTGAAATGTTTGTGGAGTACAAGCAGAGTATTTAGAGATACATGATAGAAGGCGAATGGCTCAGATGCACACTCACTTTGCAGAGGCTTTGCGACTGGCTTTTTGGTGTTTGGGTTGAATCGAGAGGTTTCCGTATTCAGTTTCTGTTTCCTGTATAGAAACGGAAAAAATAGAATTAGAAACACTACGACAGACATGCAAAGAAAGAGTGGTTTGTCTCCTATTTTAGTGTTGATTAGGCAAATATTCATTATTATCTATTGTACTTATTGTCCATTATATTGATTGTCGTGCACACAAAAATACCCCAGCACACATAAATATTTCTTACGTACCATGCCGGCTTTACGTGTGACCTTGGTCGAGTCTATATACTGAAGCACGGCCATGTATATGAACTTGTACTGAGCCTCAGTTTGCACCATGCCGGACCGCTGCTCCCGAACCATCTGAATACACTTCTGGATGTCAATGTCACAGTCCAGACCTGTCAAGGAAAACATCATTAGAAAACTCTTGCATCTCAGTAATTGTCAGGACCCTTAGATGCCCATGAATACAAAAATAAACACATTTTTACTCGTGCTGACTTTAAACATTTCACAGAAGTGATGCGTTTCTAAAAATAGAGAGACTGTAAACTCACCTTTAGCATCAATTACATCTATAAGCATGTCGATCACCACAATGGTTCCTGTTCGTCCGATACCAGCACTGTCAAAACACATCAAGAAGCCACAAAATTTAGATTCAAGCCTGAAGTATCCCTTTATAATAATAATAAAAATGTGTTACATTTATATAGCGCTTTTCTGGACACTCAAAGCGCTTTATATGGAAGGGGGGAATCTCCTCAACCACCACCAAAAAATCCCAGAGTTTAAGGCTTTTCTCATCCATTTGTGGAGGTCATGAGTCAGTATGAGCGTCCTACAGCACACGTTAACACTCAAGTGTAAACAAACTATTGATTCAAGTTTTCGTTTGGGAACTAAGGGATCATGAAGAGTTCAAGTATTTACTGCATGCTGAGGGGTGTGACTGCTGCATGAATCTCACTACTCAGGCATTTTGGCATGCATTGCATTACACGCCAGAGAGCGAAGGAACAAAAAGAACAGAGAACAGTCATTTCCCTGGACCATGTAGACTGGGCGTTCTGTTGTATATGACTCAATCATAAGTAAAGTTGTACAAATGCTAATGTTGTTTCTAGAGCAATAATAAGTTACAAAAAGCTCTTGTTGTGTTTATGGCAGTACCTGCAGTGAATTATCATTGGTCCATATGAGGAAAATTCTTGTTGTTTGATGTTGACCTGCTCCAGAAAGCTAAGAACTCCACCAGGTTCCTGGGGAACACCGTGATCTGGCCAACTTAAATATTGGTAGTGCCAAATGGTCCTAGCTGGCTCTTTCTGGAATAAGAAAATAATGGAGATGCAGTCTAAATGAATCAATAGAATTCATACATATGAAAGAAATATAATAGTAGGCATGTGAATATTTATACTTAAATATTCCTTATTTGTTATTGGATTTGCAAAACTAACTCAAATCTAACTATAATTTAATGTCAAAATGTGAGTTAAGAATCTTTTTATTTTCAAACAAATGTATATAAAGACACCATTTCAATTTTGATATACATTTTTTGGGTAAAAAAAAACCCAATGCAAATCAAAATGTAAGATTCTAATGATCAGTAGTTCGAATGTTACACTGTCCCACATTAAAATGTATATATGGCTCAATAATGATTGTTTCAACAAGGCTGAAAATGCAACTACAAAATTTGATCCCTGCTGCATTTCATTATCCACCGAAAAACACAATCGTGTTCCTGTAGCTCAACTGATGAAGCATTGCATTAAATGAGTTACACACATACAGTAGATCAAACCCACTTCTCTCACAGTATCTCACGGTACAGATCAATTCTTCTGTGTTATAATATAAATGTCTGCACAGTGGTACATTCACATGTACGTGTATTTGGAAGATGTTTAAACCAAAGCCACTTAGACTTTATTTCGTTTTATTAGCTATGCTTTGGGAATCAAAGCGTTACCATCTACTGTTTAGGCTCCAGAAACATTAGGTATTAAAAAGACTTTTCTCACCCGATGAGGAGCTGAGAGTTCGATCACTCGGATCTTGTAATCAGTAGCATCCTTCTCAGATAGTAGCGTCACCAAGTATCTGCCTGCTTCCTTGGTTTCTCCTTCAGTCGTTGGCCAGTATGGCACACATTTATTCTGTAGAGAGTGCATGTGCAGAAACAGGGTGGTGGTTAATTACAGAATATAAAATATTGCATTAGAAGTCATACGTTTGTTATAAATCGTTTTATTTTAAAGCCTTCATATTTATTATTATATGAATCTTAATAATAAACCATTTTCAATTATTTGAACGAATTTCAACTTGATTATAAATATTGTATTTTACTGTACTAACCCTTCCTTTTTCAACCTCCCTTGTTGTCATGACGATTACTCGTGTCTTTTCTTGCCATGCCATTTGCCAGAAATCGTTTACGGTGGTCGCGAGGCAGCCTTGACACGCAATGTAAACTTTCTGGTGATCAATATCCATTAATCTGTTCTGTGAACAAAAACAGAAACAGAAAAAAGTTTGGAAGAGAGAAGTTTTACAGATTTCTTTTTTGACTTATTGTGTACATACTGTAACATAGTTGGCATTAATGTAATCAGAGCCGACAACATTAGGATCTGCGTTCTCCATGATAACCCGGGTGTCATCAACTGAGAAAGAGAAGAAAGAATTAATGAATGATTTGCTAAACGAAAATAAGTTATATTTGTAAATAATAACTGTATGGACAAAGAAATATCCAGTTTATACTCACAGGGAAGGATGTTCTTGTATCTGTTTTTGCTTTTGTTTTCTGGTCTCATCCCTTCATCTCTGCTCTTTGTTACCTTAGTTTCGAGCTTCTGTAACGTCTACAGACAAAATATTTAATTATAGACCGAAAATAGTAAAGACAGGCAAAGAAATGAAGAGCGACAGAGAGACTACATGACCACATCCTGACTGTTGAGAGTGATTCTGAACAACCGTTTGGCAGCTGTGGTCTAACCTTACTCCGACCAAACACCATCATAATAAGAACACACTAATTTTAGCAACAGTTCCTTAAAAAATACTATATCAGGTGTTGTAAGCACAAACAAGGTTTAAATTAAGACATTTTTTAACCCCACGCATGGTCTTGCTATCATAGATGCTGCATGGCAAAATGAGATATCAATATGAACATTTTTATCACAAATCCATATTGTTTTGATTATACAATCTACATTCACATGCTATATATATAATTAATATACACATTACAACTCCCTACGTTTATTTAAAAATGCCTCATCTATTCCATTTTTATTCCTCCTATGCCATTGAGTTAAACATAAATGAATAACTGAGAATATTCTGAGCTACATCTGAGCAATATCATTTTCCACTGGGATTGACTCACATCAAACTCTTCCCAGAATCCGCCTTTTAACTTTTTATCAGCCCCATCCGCTTTCTCTTTCTCGGAAGTCAAGTCGAGCTGCTTTACTCTGCTCTCAATGTCAGCCGCATTTAACCTTGTGGAGTAATACGGCTGGGGAAAAGGGAGAGGCGGGCAGATATTAAAAAAGACATAAACGGAGAAATAGCAAGAGGCACAACAAGTTGTGAAGACAGAAAGTCAGACATTAGAGAGGAAGAGAGATGCAGACAGAGACGGCGACAATTAATCACAACATTAAAGGTGCTTCCCACAGTTCTTTGACTGAATGTCAACACAGATATTTTCCAGTTTAATCCTTTTATCTCACTAAAATACTAGCCACTTTGAATGTCAAAGATGGATGTTATCATCAATGTGAATTAATCTAACAAAATTGTAAACCAAAGTAGAAACGTGTTTTAAATAAACAGCCGAAGAAAAAAAATAACAGACCATTTCAAAAACCAGACCATACTGAATTTTCTATTTATAGGTATGTGTTTAGGTAAAACGATCATTTTTGTTTCATTATGTGAACTACGAACAATAACAAATATTGTTTCTATTTGCAGAAAATGAAAACGGGTCAAAATAACAAAAAAGATGCTCTGTATTTTTCCAGATCTCAAATACTGCAAAGAAAACAAGTTCGTATTCACTTTTAAGCAATACGACAGTAATATTTGTACATATGTTTAGGAAATGTGCAAAAAATATTTTTTTAATTTGATGACTTTTTCACTTGATTTTGTTGAAATTCAACAGACACTGGACTGGAATGGCCACAATACATCTGGACATGTTTGCAATGGTCTTCTAATTTTTCCATGGCTGTACAGTATATACGTTATAAATACGATAACTATGCAATTGCACTAAAATGCAATGCTCCAATGCATGAATTGAACTGTTTACTTTTTTACATTACAGTTAATATAAAAAATGTACAATGACTCTGATTGTATAGCTTCCAAATTAAGCTAATGTGATCATTCCCCGTCAAAATCATGCTACCCATGTTAGGACTAAAGAAGGAAAGCACGTGGGAATGTTTTTATTATTAATATTTTACCTGTTTAAGGTAAACCATGGTGCCAGATAACTCCTCAATGCCACTGCGTTTAAAATGCTCGACAAGGTCTGTCAAAGAGTCAAAAATCTCTTTACCACCAACTGTGTAGCGGTCATTCTGAAACGAAATGAACAAACATAAGAATTTTGAGTTTAAGAATTTACCAGTCACTTCACAATCACATTTAATTCACTTTATGAACAACGTTAGGTTCAGAGGCACAGGCACTTCTAAAATGAATATGGTTGCGTCAAAATACGTGGCATCTGCGAACACAATTCTAAACCTTTACCCAGAAACAACTTCACTATTTCTGCCATTACTTTTTACCAAAATGTCCAAAAGTAATTTAAGTTGGAGTAGGTTAGTTCCCCTTAAGTTCACACAGGTGTCCTAAGCAGAGTAACCACAGCTGCAATTCATCACGTGAAACAAATTTTATAAAAAATGATATGATATTCCTTTCTATAAAATCAATTTTAGAAAGCGCATTTTAACAGTCAATTCTTTTTTGTGCTTTAAAACGTTGTACAACATCACCGAAAAAGCAGCAAAAAGAAACCTCTGTGTTCCCAAATCAGATTTACAGAAGCTGCACACCAGTGGGGGGTTTTAAAACCTCCTGGATAAAACAGAGTTAACTTAGGCTGGTTTCATAAATCTTAGGACCGCATTGTTCAGTTTTCTGAGCTGATTAAAACCTTCTTCACAAAACAGTGTTTGTTCAGTTAATCTGCTGTGTTAACCACACACTAATGCAATGCAGTGACGCTGTTTATTCTGGGTAGAGCACTTTCACCCCCTGCTCACATGCATACACAAATACAAACAAGTGGAATAAATAAAACAATAGACCAAGTGACAAGTGACCTCGTTACCCAAGGTTCTGAGCTCTGAGTGGGACATGACCACCCCCACTATTCACACACACTCATGACTCAAGTCCAGTCTAGATTCTTCGGGGTAAGTCCTGTACGGCGATTTTAGATGTTGTGTTTAAATGTTGTGCTGTGGATATTTGTCAATATATAATAGTGTCTGTACTGGAGGTGTATATGTCGTGTATACCATACTGTATAATGCATGCTATACTGTGGGTAAATGTTTAGATATAAGAAGTAAATCATTATTTATGATGCTTGCCTGAAACAAAAAAAAACTTAACACTCTCTGCTCAAGAGTGGTGCAAAAGCAATAGCAGTCATGGTTTCTTTAAATGCATGTACTTATAAAATGTTTGACTATATAAATAACCCCACTGGCCAAACGCAATGTATAAAATATATATTTATAATATCACTCCAGATATTTATGTGACCTAAAGAAGCATTTTTTTAATGCCTATTTGTGACACTAATGCTATAAAATGTACTTGAAGTGTATTTGAACAGGTTTCAGTATAATGTTTAACGTTCAACACTTTATCTAAATAGCAGTTTTTGCATATTTGGATTACACACACACAAGCACTTACTTTGCACATGATCTTGATATGCGAGACCCTCCTGCCAGAACTGGACTGATCATCGGTCATTGCAGACAGCACAAAGTCTCCTGGTTTGGAGAGCGACTCCCTCACCAGGAAGGTTCCAGGCTCATTGCGCTCGCGGAGCAGTTTCTCAGCGTTTGTACCTGACAGGTGACCGTGGTACCATCTAAACACACAAAGGAGTAAAAGAGAAAAGGCTTTGGTTATTGTGACGGTTATCATTACACATTAGGATCAGAAGACACATGTGACGCACACAGACCAGAGCTGTTTCGAGGATGACAGTTAGAGAAATACACTCAGTTGCGTCACATGAATCACAACCACAGCAGCCAAAAACACAAACATGAATAGTGTAGCTCCTTTCCTTGTGTGTATTTGCAGTGCACAGATGTCCCAGTTTAATATAACTGAATTGTATTTTTACCAGTGAGCTATGGTGGTCCTCAAGCGCTAGCATGCTAAAATTTTAGTAACCAATTGGGTTCGGTTCTCAATTTCTACATTTCAGCTTCCTGTACTGTGGTCGGAAAATTTTCTGATGACAAGATTTCTTGACTCGAGACTATGGTTTATTTTTAGTTTGTCCTTCCTTCTTCTCTTGTGAAAAAATAAATGCTTGCTACATCTCCTTTCTGGGGTTCTTTCCATGATTGCTTACTGACAACTCCAACCAGTTCAATAAGAGTTTGATTTTATGGATGAATTATACAACGATGTTTATCCCTGAATATTAAAAAAGAGTAGTTCAAGTAATGAACTTGTAATTACAGTATATTCTTACATAAAATGAAGTACAATTAATTATATAAAACATTCAATTGATTTCATTTTATAATGGTCAATATAAAAGCCCACTGTTGAATGTAAAATTGAAGGCCCTCTATCACTTTTCAGTTTGAATTTAGACACGCAATTTAATGTTTATGCATCATTAAAGTGATGGTTCGCCCAAAAATGAAATTCTGTCATCGTTTACTCATCCTCTTGTCTTTTCAAATCTTTATGACTTTCTTTCTTGGACTTTTGTTGGTACCCGAACCCACTGGCCCCCATGCACTTCTATTGTATGGACACAAAACCAATGCAAGTGAATGGGGGCCAGCTAACAACATTCTTCAAAATATCTTCCTTTGGGTTTGCGGAAGAAAGAAAGTCATAAAGGTTTGAAATGACAAGAGGGAGTAAATGATGACAGAATTTTTATTTTTGGGTGAACTATCACTTTAACCTATATGTATTTAATATGTAATATTGTATAAGCCCACTGTGTATTCGTTGCAAACTGTTTTGTAACTTTTTTCAGGATAGAAACCTCTCAAAGTTGTTCCACTGTATGCGCTACGCTGTCGTCTGTTCTTGATGTGTTATATATACTGTATTTAAGGTCACTGCTGAGTGTCTGATACCGAAATTTTAAAGTCATTACAAAACCATCCTCAAATCCAGGCCTTTGTCTCATTTAGCTGTTTATTTACGCACTGAATTTTTTTACATATTTTTGCACTTTAGTTGGTGTAAAATAACATGTTATTTTAATATATAATTTTAAGCAAAATTGTGCCCCAGCTGCCGGAATATTAAAGTTTTTACAGGATTTTTTCTTACAGTGTGGTTTATCCTTGATCTTAATCTCTAATCACTCAATGGAAAAAGCTGTTTTTCCATTCCGGTTTGTTTGCGGACTGAAGTTTATCAAGATTAATAAAGATGTGACTCAAAAATATAATCATACTCAGAAACAGAGCTTATATATACCATCAGTGCCGGTGATTTTAAAAAGTCCTTTTAAACATTTTGCAGCACGGAGAAGTCACAAGAAAGTTTTTATGTCACACTCATACGTTCTTTTGAATAATTTCTTGCCATTGAATATCTGTAACGTGTATAGAAAACCAGAAGATCTTCTTTCTGTACAGCACGTTTCGTGACTGATGAAATAAAAAAATGTTTTTTTATGAGTCGTTCACATGCAAACACAGAAACATGAGAACTTGACATTTTCAGCGGCTTTTGGGCACAGTGATAGCCCTACTTTTTTTATATTCGGCTATGACATTTCAACTCACGTAACACATAGGCTATAGGAGCACTTTCAAGCACGCAGGAAAGTGATACACTGGGATTGCCTATGACAGACAGAAAGTTTGCACAGATTCTCTGTCCATTAACAAAAAGAACATCCATCAAGAAGTATAAGTATGACCAAAAAAAGAAAAACGGTGACTGAAGGGTGGAGAGACATGAAGGAAGGTCTAAATGGTTCTGGTCACTGTTTGCAAATGTGTCAAAACTAAAGTTTCCAACCGCAGACGAGAAGAGGAAGTCAGACATGGCAGAGGGAGGGGTGGAGTGAGTTTGCGATTCAAGGTGCTTCAACAAAATAAAGCAGTCCAAAAATGTGTCCAAAATCATAAAGCTCGTAGCATTTTTGCATGCTTTTACTAGCATATGTGTTAAACTGACGTGTTCTAAAATTGTAATGCATGTAAATGCACCACTGTATAAAGCTGCAGTCAAAGCATTGATCTTTCATTCATACAACCGACAGAGCAGGTCATTGGACATCAGCATAAGTTAGTGGACAAGACCATCATGGAAAAAACTCCCATCCGATAATGTATAGAATATGTCCTCGTAGTTTTTATGTAGTATTTTCCTTTATAAAAATATTTTTATACGTAGTTACTTTCTATTTTCTACTTGTAAGTGTTTATACTAAGTGTATAGTCTGATGCAGTATATCAAACTGTACTGTGTAACCTTATCTAGAAAGGTCCCCCAAAGAAGATTTTTGCACTGATAACAAAATGTGCAGAAGAGTTTACAATACTGTATTCAGATTACGTGTCTTTTCTAATGCTTCAAGCTCATAAAATGTATACACGGCATTCATGCACCCAAACATGCACTGTAAATATTTTGTGAACTCATGCAAAACTCAAATGATTCTGATGTTAAAGTGTTGATCCAGGTTTAAGTTTGTGTGTCTATCCATATAATACAAAAAGGTATATTTGGGATATGTATCTTTACTCTAAGGAACTGTAAGAATGTAAGGTCAGATGACTCTTTCCCCTGGAAGACTTCTCCGAGGCGGATTGATACAGCAGATCGGTGGTGGTATATACTGATCAACTAACATGTGAAAGGAAACGTGGTCTGTTATGATCACGTCTACCAACGGCCATCACTTTATGTTGATTCTGGATATGTAAATTTGGTCAAAAGACAATTCTGTCATGAGTTACCCACTCTCTAGTTGTTCCAAACCTGTATACATATCTTTGTTCTGCTGAACACGGAGAAAGATATTTGGACGAAGGCTTGTAACCGTTCTTGGACACTATCGACTACCATAGTAGGAAAAATGACAATGGTAGTCAACATTGCCCAACATTTTTGGGTGAACTTATATCGGAATGGGTCATGTCCATGGTGAAATGTGATTGCTTACCTCTCAGTAGTGGGATCCGAGCAGTTTAAAGGGTATTTGAGTTCAATCATCGTCCCATCTCTATCCTGTAGAACGCCATGGTCTGCAGTGTAGTATTCCACCAGTTCAGCCAAAGTAGCAAACTTCTCCCCACCGTACAGGTCATAGTAATCGCCGGTGTTCTGAATCCTGATGTGGGTGATCATATCCCCTACTCTGAGAGAAAGGTATGGAAAGAGAGTGAGAGCACATCATGCAAAAAAAGGAAATGTATTATTCACTGAGTGTAGCTATTTATTGAATGTGTTGTGTGCGTTAAAGGATGATAAGAATTTATTTTATTACACGACAACTCAAAATTAGTCATCCAGAGCTCTTTGTATACGATAAGTCAGGCTATTTTGTGGCAAAATTCAAGAGCACTGGAATGTTAACACCAAGACAGGAATTGCAGAGGAAATGGAGTAACAGTAACTTCGGAAAGCATGTAGAAACAAATACTGTGTAGTAATTACTTCCGCAAGTGTTATTTACGAGACATGCTGCATGTCTTTATTATTTGTAAAAAAATGAAATTGTGGATCGCACAAAATCACTTGGTTTGTCATAATGTTCAATGAACAAATAAATCAAATTCATAACTGAACGCCTGTTTTCCACTGCACTATACATTTTTTCATTATGATCTCTGACAACCTTGCAATTTTGTCCCTTCAGATAAATAAAGATCACTAAACTCAAAATGAAAGTGGCACATAGGCCAAATAGCCTGTAGAACACCAGCTGCCTTTATTCAAAAAGTGCACTCTTTTTAGGTGTAAAATAATGCCGCAGACGAGCCATTTAGCTATGCACTGCTATGAAGAATAGAAAAATAGTTCTTATATGATATGGCATCGCTGTGAATTTGTAGCAATTTGTAACTTGTATCTGGGCAGTTACTGTAAGTCACAGTTAATACAAATGTCATTGCATTAAATAACCAAGTGGACACGGCAAACAAATGTTGCTGGAGCATTGTTTAGGACATCAATTTTCATAGCCATTTTCAATATTACTTTAAATCAAACAAAAGGCCACATGATGCTGATTTATACAAAGTGAATCTAACAGTAATACAATGTGTATTTTATCTAGCTTGTCAGTCTTATTTTATTTTGGTGAGTATTTAGAGAATAAATCATTTTAAAAAAAGCATGGAAATAAACTTGCAAATGGATTAATATTATTACATCATTTACATTTTTAGGAACGAACACGTGCTACACGTGACTGCCGTTTTGCTAAATACATGAAAATATTTGCACATTTGACTAATTGTTGTAATCTTAAAATCAGTGATTTACATACCCACAACACATTAAAAAAAGAGAAAGTTAAGAAGGCGTAATAAAGGCTATCTAATCTGATTTGGGAGGCATATTGTTGTTTTTATATGGGAAATGTGAATAACAAACGATGGTACAACACCTCTGAAGACTTTATCAAAATCTATGTTTTTTTTTTTTTTTTATCTCAAAGTATTTCCTAAAAAAGCTGCTATTAGAAAATGAATGAACGTGCAATCGTACAGCATAATTCTGCACGTATGAATTTCCATACTGACCGGAGCACCCAGTTGCACTTTGCAACTAATTTCCCCCACTTTAACGGAAAAAAGAAAGCATGTTTTAACTGAAAATCAAATGTATATCGAAGTAGTTTTGAAGGCAATTTCTGTATCACCAAACTTTCCACACACAACACGGCATAAGAAGGGCGGTCAATTGACCAGCAAGATTTTTGGATATACAATAATTAGGGGATTACGTAATATCATAGCGTTTTACCTAACAGAAAGGGAGAAGTCGCCCACATTCTTCTTGCTGGGTCGGCAAAGGAAGCTGCCATGGACACCTCGGGACTTCAAAACGTTCTCTGCCTCTAAACCTGAGACATCTCTGTGAAACCACCTGGTCAACATACCAAAAGCACTCTATATAAAGTACACATGTACAGTTCCACAAGGACACATATGTGGTCCGAAACAGTGTAAAATAAAAAACGGGGGCAATAATAATTTGCAAGCCGGTGTATATTAATACACAGGGATGCTTACTCCAAAATTAATAGGGCATTCAGTTGATCTTTTAAGCAAACAGCTTTAGATATGCAAAAAGTATTTGGACAGTTTCTGGTTGGCATTGAACATGTTCATAATGTAATGTGATGAATTGTGCTAAATGTGCAAGGACACCTGAAAATATAAAGGGAACATGTCTGAAATAGATTAAAATAGATCAATTTAGTTTTTATGTGTATTTTAAATCTACCAAATACTTTTTGGGGTCATTGCACATTTCAAACAAACATAACCAAAAGCATTTCTTCAGCTCTTTCGAAAGCAAATTGCTACTGTACTTTTTTCCTGTACTATATTTGTAAGCACGTGCAAAAGCCATATAGTCTACAAACACATATATGGAGTGTAAGGCCTGCTGTAGGTCTGTATCTAACCACCATGCGTATTTGCAGAGATGCACGAGCGCAGCCAGACGTGCATCAACATATAAACACACTGTGCACACTCACAGCGGTGGATATGAAAGTGTGAAACAGCAAACAGAACCAAAAAGCAATTGCTCAAATAGCATTGCAAAACGACAATCTGCAGTGGAAAACATTAGAAAAGTAAAACGGGAAGATGAAGAGCCAAACAGAGAACAAGTGCGCAAAGTTTACGGTAGCTCAACTTACCGAACCATCTTCCTTTTTCAAACGTTCCTCTTCCAGCGAAAGAAAAAAAAGGAGTAAAATATGATTATATTTATATTCAAATAGATACGGAACACTCAGAAACATTCATCCACACAGTACTGTACAATTTTCCTCTCTCAGTGTGATCTTCACAGTCTGCACTCATCCTGCATGTCTTTTTGCACCCCTCCCCTTACTCGTGTCTCTCTCTCTCTCCTTACAACCTGTGCAGTGACAACCCTCCCATAATGCTTCACTCTACAATAAGCTTCATACATACCCACGCCCAGTGTGCTTCAACTTCTCTCTTAAAAACCAAACAGTCTTGTCAAAGAACACGTCCTTCAGACAGCGTTTATAACCCTCTGACGTCCCTCCCTCTCTAACTCTCTCTTGCGTTGTCACACTCTTCACTGTCACACTCTTCCTTCCTTCTTGCGGCTTATTTATAAAACAGTGAAAGCAACAGAGAGGTAGAGAGACAAATAGAGAGAGAGGTGAGGTCAGATAGATTTCGTATTCTTTTCCTGTTTTCTAAGTGGTTCATCTCACAATAAATATGAAATAATATATCACGTCACATGCGAAGACTATATTCTGAGAAACTGCAAAGGATTAAAAGAGGAACCTGCAAGCTTTGCAAAATAACAATGACAGCAATGAAAAACAGTTACCCTCATTTACAGTCTCCGGGGTTCACCACCATCAGTCATTCTTCATTAGTCTCTATTGCTTGCAGATTGACTTCACAGGTTGTGTCTGAACGTTAAAATATACAGACTGTAGTTTAAGTGTAGTGTACACTGCACTTCCTTATTCACAGACCTTCCCCTCTTACACACACCTAGCTGTCGACATAGGGCCAAACCATAGACTAATTGTTTTTGCATAATGTTAACAGTTTCACTTTTATGTGGACACATCAACCCACACACATGCATGTTGCACTGCATGTTATTGGAATATTGGAAAGGGTAATTGTGTTTACATAATTACATCATGTCCACCTAGTTGTAAAACCCATATGTGACCTTGGATCACAAAACCAGTCTTAAGTAGCACAGGAACATTTTTAGTAAAAGCCAAAAATACATTGTATGGGTCAAAATGTTTGATTTTTCTTTTATGCCAAAAATCATTAGGATATTAAGTAAAGATCACGTTCCATGAAGATATTTTGTAAATTTCCTACCCTAAATATATAAAAACGTTATTTTTGTGAGCAGACGGCCTGCCACAGCGCCCCTGATTAACAACTTCAAAGGCGATTTTCTCAATATTTAGATTTTTTTGCACTCTCAGATTCCAGAGTTTTAAAAGCCTGTATCTTCGGCAGATATTGTCTTATCCTAACAAACCATACAATCAAAGCTTGTTTATTCAGCTTTCAGGTGATGTAAAAATTTCAATTTCGGAAAATTGACCCTTAATACTGGTTTTGTCGTCCAGGGTCGCATATTGTATCAAAAGGCTTACATGCCTCAGCATTGAAATAAACAAAACCTAATCAAGTCATTGTAAATCTTAAAATGCTTGGTTAATGATCCTTAAGAAAAAACCTGAACGTTTTAAGGGATATAAATGTTTAACACAGTAAGTCTTATAGTTTTTACCATACGTCTAAACAGAAAGGGTACAACTGTTTGCCTTGCAAATGTTGTACTACCAGCCTCTACTTAATCCATCTCAAATTTAAATACATGCAAAGTCCAGGATCCACAAAACAAAATGGTTATTATGAGATTATTTATGGTGAACTTGAAACCACGTTTGCAGATGAACACACACCATCACCAAAAGAGGTTTACAATGGTTAGATTAACCAAAGCATCAAACATTTATAAAACACTTGAACGTTTCAAATGGTTCATGTGCAACATGCATCGGGCGCAAAGTCAAGCCAAAATAATGACATATTGGTGTCCAATTAAGAAAAATAGACATCTTTACTTTCAATTCATATATATCAAAGATGTATAACGTATACATACAAAAGTTGCTGTTGCATAGTCGTACTTGCAGTATAAACTGAAGCTCAGCATTGAGAAGAATTTAGGAGGCTCGGTCAAAATGTTCAGACAACACATGTATAGAGTAGAAACAAAATAAAAGAATAAATGACAACATTTTCCAATTGTAGTCTGAATCTGACTGAAAGATTAAAGACAGACACCACACAAACATCATCAATAGGCTAAACATGCTGAAGTTTCAGAGCCAGGCTAAGATCTATTACGGTGATCAAAGAAGGACAGTAGACTTTGCATGTATTCAAATTGTTGGAAATAACAAATAATAGTTGACGGTCATCATAAAATACTGGTTTTACCCGTTGATGCCATCGCCGTACAGTGGTACTCCATTATCTTTTTGTAAGGCTACCAATGATTTACCTCACCAGTGATGAACAGATATAAACTGAGTAAAAATAAACTAAGAACAGGAAGTGCATAATACTTTGCATGTGGCAGTGCTTTTGTGAATAGACCATCACGTGACATCACCATAACATAAACGGCATAGTACAGATCTTAACATACACTTTACAAACACAAATGTAAGCCTGGAATCCAATCCCTTACCTGTATGACATGCTGTGTCGGCTTCTCTCCACTGAGCAGGTTGCAACCGCACACATGCAGTAATTCGTTTTATGTGGAACAATAATAAATAATAAAAAAAGTAATTTTATGTGTAACAATAATAGAGAGCAAAAGATGGAATACTGTCAATGTAAGAACATGAAATAATGAGGAGTTGACCCAACAAACGTATCCATTCTTGATGGCATCTCCTCTTTCTTATCCGGTGAATGTTCAGAGAGAAGTTTAAGTTATCGGTCTCCACCCAACCATTTTCTTTCATTATTATAATTTTCCTCATCCTGTCTGTTGTCATTAACTCATTCTCTCTCTCTGCAACATCACACTGTTTTAGAGATTTGCTTTTAAACTGTAGAAGTACCTCATTGGCAGCTTGAGCTTCAGTCGAGTCATGACCACAGTGTCCAATTTAGCTTCTGAAGAACCACTGCCCTAAAGAGATCAAATTCTATTTAAACACATACACATAACATTTTGATTTCCTATAATTTCCAATTTGTTCTCAAGACCTGTATTATCCGGTTCATCTGTGTTGGACAAGGCTTGAAAAATATGGAATTTAGTCTGTGTCCTTAAGCTTAGATGGCACCCCCAGAAAGTTTCAGGCAGGTTTCATAATAGTAGCAAATTGTATTTGAAATCTAGACGGTTTAGCGGTAACAACAAGGACAATTTTATGTGGCTCAAAACTTTACTTCTTCAACACCTTCGCAAAGGATCTATAAATGTTGAGAATTTTTAATCTAATGTAATTAATACACAATAATATATGAATATACATTAATACGAGTATATATTAAACATAAAATAAATGGTTATATTATAACCAAACACGGACAGGAAGCTGGATTCAGGCGTGCTTTGGTACCTCCCTACCTATAAAATGCATCCTCCCCAGACAACATTTTTCAACGTTCGGACAAAGCCTTAGTTAGGTTTGAAGTTGTTTTTTTTACCAGAGAACCGACTTTATAGCTGTATAAATAAACAAACTCCATATCACAATTTGTTACCTTTTTATTGCAGGTCTGAGTAACTGAAAGGAACGACATAACAACAACAACAGGATAACGATGATCATTACAAAGTGAGATATTCAAAACTCTTAAAAGTGTAAAATTAGACATTAAATTATACATAAATCTGTCTTCGGGAACTTCATATTACATCATTCAGGAGTCAGGTCTGTTAATGCATGCTTTTAAAACACAAAATTAATTCAGAAACGATGTTAAACATGGAACAGAATGCCTTTGAACAGTTTTCGTGATGAACCTTTTTATACATTTCTTTACATCTACAGGAATGAAAGGTCATTTGATGGCCTTATCATAAGAGTTGGTATGTGTTGACATCTGCAAAAACCATTTGTCCTTGTAAAACAGATGACTGTCCTTACAGTACAAACGGGATGAAATACGCATGACGTTTCCGAGCACAAACATATTGGTTAAGAAAACAGGGATTCAACTAGTGTGAGTGACAACATAATGCACACCTGAGGAGGAAAGGGTTTCTGCTGCAAAGATCTCTCAAAGCTTTCACTCCTATCCATTCAAGGCAGAATCCCCACCGATGTTTTAAACCCTGCCCTGTTTAGACTACAAGTTAAAAAGTGACCTGAAAACCTGAAATGGATTGGAGAATGATCCGAGTTCTGTGTATTTCAACAGGCTCGAAATGACCTCTAAGGTCATCAGGTGTGTGTTCCCAATGATTCCTACTGGAAGAGATGGAATGACTCTACATTTATAGGAGTTTACAGGAAATGTAAGGGAGCCAGTGTGCTAGCTAGAGACCACTCCACTCCCCACTTGATGGAGCAGCTTGACCTTGTTTTTTTTATATATATATATATATACACAAAGCATTTGATCACCTGACCCAGGTGTATGTCTGCATGTGTGCTGTATGCGAATATGTCATGTGATTCCTCATCATGACTGAAGTAATGGGAGGTAGGGGTGAATATTTCATCCGGAGGACATCAACGTGGCGCCTGCATCTGTGTGACCTCCGGCCCTCGGCTGGCTAGCCGGCTAAGAATGCTTCTCTCAGACATCTGTAGCCTCACAGCGACAGGCGGTATCCGAGCGATGGTTGCCGGGAGACGCGTGACGTCGGCCTTCATGTCGCTAAGCAGCTCCTCCAGTTGTTTCAGAACTGACAAACCAGTGATAAAATCATTTCATGTGTAAAAAACTCTATCACTAAGGATTTGAAATAAGCAAATTCATCGTCTGTTCTCTACTGATCACTACTTCAGATACCGACTATAATAGTACAGCCACATGTGGTTTGCAAAACTGCGCCGAGGTATCAAGTGATGTTTGAAATTGTGTGACTTTGAGCAGCGATGTGTTAGAAACACACTTTTTGGGGTGTTATAGTTAACAATCTACATACAGTTACTTTTTGTGTACACAGTGGTTGTAAACGTAGTCTTGTGGACCCAAAATACTGCTCTTATGGTGACAAAACCGGTCATGTTGGGCAAACCAGATAACACTGAGATCAAAAGCACGAGGTACAAATTGATTTTCATTGACTCACACTGTTACAGATTGCATTCGAGACCATTCTACTACAAACCATGTACTGTGTACAGTACGTCATTTAGGACACAGATGTTCAGTGCCATGATTTCTGAAATGTTTAAAGCAGGAAGCTTTGTGTACCTTTGTGCAGTACTGCATTAGCGGGCTTGTTTCCTGACATTGATTCTTTGCTGAGGTGTTGGTGTGACTCCGCCAGACACTCCACCTCACTGAAGCGTGTGTTGAGCGCCATGGAGGGGTGAGACGGGTCCTCGGTCATGTTCAGATATGCAGCGCGTCTGAGCTGCTCCTCGATCACCAGAGCCTGTTCCAACAGCTGCACACAGACAGAGATAAATGGTGTATTTTGTCTATCCCATATTTTGTATAAACACTCCACCCCCATTGTATGACACTTTTTATAGAATTGAAATTCTTCATCATTTATGCATTTATTTAATTTACCCTTGATTTGCTGTTTTGACTTCATTTAATTGTACCAAAGATGCTACAAAATAAGTATTAAATATGCTATGTCAATATATTAACTATATATGATGTGCCTCTAACCTTAAACCTTCGAGCAAGAAACTTGTTTTTAATCTCGAGGAAGTTTCCGCGGCTCATCTCTCCTTTAAAGGGTTCGTTGAGGATGGCGAACCTCGGGTCATTTTGCACATCTTGCCAGCGAGCGTAGCCGTGGCTGGTCGTACAGAGGTGAAGGGCATAACACAGCTTCTAACGTTCGTCCCAAAAAAATACCCAAAACTAATATTATTCTATAGCAGTTTAGATTGTACACTGGGAGGCAAAGGTTTACACAAACGGCTTGACACAAAACCTGACCCAATGGCATATAATTATCTAAATTTCAAGTTTTGAAAACAATATAAATCGCGCCAGTGTATATATTTCTTTAAAAACTACAAACACAAAAGGTGAATAAGTGCCAAGCATTTGTAGGAGCTCAATGAAGCCCCTCAGTGTCTCAGAGGTTTGATTGAGACTGAAGCATTAAATGACTTTGAATAGAATCAAGATCCCCAACATCCCATAACAATCAGTTGTATAACTGTAACTGTTTAGGATACTGTATGATACCGGCCAGCAGCCAGTAGTCATGGCGACGATGCCAGATCTCATACATTTTCTTGGTGACCGTGGCAGCTCGCTCTTCATTCTGCCAGAGTGAGTGAAGCTCTGGAGAGACAAACAGAGAATTCATTGATTCATATACACAAACATGCGCGCACGCACACACACAGTAAATTCCCAGTGTACCTGTGAAACCTCCATCTGCGATGTTAAACATGAACCTCTGCTTCACTGCTTTCTTCTTCTCTTCACTCACTCCATCCCCTCCTCCGCTCGTCTCTTTGGCATTGTCTCCATTTTGCAGCTTAGTGGATTCTTCTGATTTCACTCCATCCTTCTCCTCTTTCAGCTCTGAGAAAAGGATGAGGAATATGATTCAGAGAATGAAACTGGGTTAGGTTCTAGTATGACATAAATCTGGGTGTATCGTACCTTTCTTCTCTTCTCCAGCTGAGCTGGTGTCCATTTTCTCATCAGAAGATTCTTTTGAAAAAAAAGGAAGAGGGATTGGAGAAGTCTGCATGAGCCAATCGCTTAACCAGACGTCTTAATAAAAACATTGATCAAATTTGTACATTCAACTGCTGAAGTGGAAGTCAATATATCAGTCATTAAAACGAGACTTTTCTCATTGAATTCGCTCACCTTTGGTTTTGTCTGTGCTGCTTGTTGCCTCTGAACTTTCATCTTTCTCTGTTTCTCCCTCTCGGCTCCCTCCGTCCTTATCCCTTGACGGAGATACGGCCTCCGTTTTCTCCTCTTTCTTTGGTGGACTGGGGGATTTCTCACCTTCATCAGGAATCTCAATGATCTGTGAGAAAGGCAGAGATCGAGAGTGAGACAGTAAGACTGAAAAAGTAGAGCAGGTGTTTGCCGAAGAACTTTAAACACAGAGAAGAGAAACAAGAAGGTGAAGTGAAAGAGTGAGGCTGTAAATAACCCGTACTGTACCTCATCCTCCTGTCTGGAGCCTTTCATTTCCCTCTCTCTGTCTCCTTCTGTCTTCTCCTCCAGCTCTTTGACTGTGTCTTCACTCTTGGAAAGATCTTCTGTTTGTATAAATGAGAATCTGATTAAAACTAAATAAATGTTTTGTTCCAATACCAATTTGTATTCATATTTAATAATGTGAAATAAGAACACGTTTTCTACATCTACTTTAAAGGTGCAATGTGTGATATTAAGGAGGATCTACTAATATACATAACGATGTCTTTAGAGGTGTATAAACGCCTTAGATAATGAAACGTTATGTATTTATTACCTAGTATACGCTTTTTTTTTCTACGTATACTGTGAGTCCCCTTGCATGGAATTGGCCATGTGGTTTCTACAGTAGCCCTAAACGGACACACTACTCTACAGAGCGTGTTTCGTAAAAATACGTGATCTCCTGCGGCAAAGAAGCGAAAACATGACAACATCTTAGTCCTGTGTCAGCTGTTGTGCTTTGAATGAGAGGGGTGAGCAGTGGAGCGAGCTGTTGGTTGCATTCGCAACCTCACCGCTAGATGCCGCTGAATATCACAAACTGGACCTTTAAGTCACTTTGGGTTTAAGCAAACTGCAAGTTGGTTCATGTATGAACTATTAATAAAGTTCTGAGCATCTGGTTACCTGGTGCTGGTGTGTTGGGCTGAGTATCAGCAGGTGTTCCAGAAGAAGGCGTTTTTGGATCCTCTCCGGCCGCGATGGCTGCCGCTCTCTTGTTTTCCTCCAGTTCTTTCATCCAGGGCATTGACCACTGACCATTGACATGCTCAAATTCTTGCACCTGTTCCAAACAGCCAATTGTAGCTTAGAACAGTCAGAAAGGACGCAATCACAAGAGAAATCTATATAAAGCATCGCTCACCTTCTTGCGAATCAGTGACATCACACCGATGCGCGTGAGAACGTGTTGTCGCGACAGGCCTTCCCGTGGCACACCGTCAGCGAAGGTTTCTGCCCCGTCGGCACCCGGCTCACACAGGTGACGCATAAATAGGGACACATACGCCCTGAGAAAGACAGTCGATGCATTAAAACCATAAGTTCATCTAATGCAAATATACACACACACAAACACTTCAAGACTTACTTAAACTCTTTCTCTGACTTGCCCCGCAGGTCTCGAACGAGCCATTGGGTGGTGAAGGCATCCTGTGGCGGCATCCCATAACGCATCACTGCATTCAGGAATGCCTTCCTCTGACGGGCATTGAAACCCAACACCTAATGAGAAGAAAGACGTCTTAAGGATTTCTGTACTACATGGATGGAGAAAATAATGAAGAAAGTTTTGAGGTAATTTGACTTGAACCTCAATGTTGCCGCCAACTCTGGCAAGCAAGGGCGGCAGTGGTTTGTCTTTATCGTTTCTCAAGCCTTTGCGACTGGGCCTTCGTGAGTTAGCTAACAAGAGAAACACCCATGTCAATACAAATAAGCAACTGTATAATAATGTCTCATATAAATAGACGATGCATATGTAGTGTATCTCGCCTTCAGATCGTTCATCAAAGTCCTCATCATTCTCTTCTGAAGCCACCGAGTAATCTGACTGGTTATCAGACTGATCATCCTGCCAATCTCCTAATACAAATAGCCAGCGAGTGGTTTACTTGACTTAACAATACAAATATTTGATCGGAGGAGACAAAACACGACTGAATTCATGCAGACACCTTCCAAACACCTCAACATTCAATATGAACTCCACTCAGATGTGAATTGCATTATTTGAAACACGTAATATTCTTTTTTAACATCATTTACAAAATTCTGTATAAATCGTTCATTAAAACCACTGAATGTGATCATGTTTAACAAAGATGGACACATTCGTTCTCCTCACATTTCGTAACCAGACATTCCACATCACATGCACACACAGGTAAAGGGCGACAAAGGAAAGCTTTAAAAGTGCGTCTGTACCCCGTCTACTACCTCTGTCCTCCTGTGAGCAGTCGTTGTAGTTGACGGGTTTGCGCGGGCGTTTGCCTTTGCCCAGGTGACGCGCCAGATCCTCCTGCTGCTGCTCGTAATGATGCCGCAACAGTTTCTCCCAGTAATCCGGATCAACGCTCTCCTCCTGCTTTATGATCTCCCTATCCACATCCTCCTCCTGAGAGACACACCACATGTGTTGTGAAAAACTACACAGGTGACACATACAGGTGACATCACATTCAAGTCACCGGCTCACCTCCTCATCTTCATCTTTCACCACATACTGAGCCACTTTAAAGGAGCTGAGATATTCATTCATGCTCTGCAGCTCTGTGTCATCCGTAGCATCTTGGTTCCGGTCTAACAATCGATCGATTGCTTTGTCATCATAGTGGATCACACAGCTGTCCTCTTCTTTATTGTCGCCTGGATGAGACAGAAAGAGTAAATTTATATGTAGGTAAATGTTTGTATGTTCAGCCAGGTTCAACAAGAATGATTAAGGTTCTGAGATTTCACTGTTGGAAAAAATTTGTAAAAATAGAAACCAAGTAATTGATAACATACGCTGTTGTCGGCCTGTGGTTGTGGCTTGTATAGAAGAAAAAAACAATTTTAGGACTTATATCACTTTTTAACACTTTCATCATCTGAGAAAACGTCTTCGCTATTTCATGTCAAAATGTACCTTTACCTTCTCCGATCTCGTCCTTAAAAAGCTCCTCCGTGCCAAACTTCAAGATGTCGTCCAATTCCTGTTTGGACATGGATCCAGCCTTGGAGCCCAAACCAGGCCGCACCACCAGGTGGGTCAACATCATCTTCTTCTTTGCCACCTGTGAATCACATGAAAGAGAGTTTGATAGCTCTGAGTTAATGACTTTGCCAGACATGCATTGTGTTTGTTGACTGCTTTACTACAAGCAATTCTGTATTTGTCATTTTATAGTGCCATTGTTTATTGTATGAAGGAATGAAGATGACATCTTACCTGCGTGATTCTCTCCTCCACAGATGCTTTTGTGACAAACCGATAGATCATCACCTTCCTATTCTGACCGATACGATGCGCTCTGCTAAATGCCTAAGAACAATATTACAAGAAAGATTCAGTTTCAGCAAGGCAAATCAAATCTTGATATGCACATAGACGTGACACAAAACGGCACAATTAATCACACAAGAAACATTTCGACGTGATGGTGGAACCTGCTTTTTAGAGAGATGGCCGATGTGTTGGCCATTTCATGAAATCTCTACCTGAATATCGTTGTGTGGGTTCCAGTCCGAGTCGTAGATGATGACGGTGTCAGCGGTTGCCAAATTGATGCCCAAACCACCTGCTCTGGTGGACAGGAGGAAGACAAACTGTGGAGCCCCAGGAGCTATAGTAAGAAAATACATTTGGTATATCAGGTAACATAAGAGAAAGAGATTATCTTTAAAATATGATATTTTGTGTTAAACAGCAGAAATAATGTAATGCTGGTTTAGAAGAACACAATTTTCTGGGTCACTATTAATAGGTGAACTGTTCCTTTAACAAATGAGTGGCATCTTTCCTCACCGTTAAACCGATCGATGGCTTCCTGTCTCATCCCTCCAGTCACGCCTCCGTCTATCCTCTCATACTTGTATCCCTCGTTTTCCAGGAAATCTTCCAGTAAGTCCAACATCTTTGTCATCTACAACCAAGCATGTAGAAACAAGTCCATTTATATAAGATACGGAATACTAAAATGTGTTTTCGGTAGTATTTGTGTTCAGTGTTTGTTTCTAGTATGCGTCTGTACCTGTGAGAATATAAGCACTCTATGTCCACCCTCCTTTAGTTTCTTCAGCATCTTACACAGAAGAAACAGCTTCCCAGAAGACTTTGTGAGGGCACCGCCATCATACATGCCATTGGGCATCTTAGGAGCTTCCTGTACAAACCAACCAAACAATTGTCATGTTTAATGTTTCCTCTCGTTGCTGGTGTAAAATGGTACTATGGAGGAGAATATGCGAGTGACATCCTACATTAGCAGCTGTAGGGAAGAGGTAGGGGTGGTTACAGCACTTCTTCAGGTCCATAACCACATTGAGCAGAGACACCTGGTTTCCGCCACCACGAGTGTTCAAAGCTTCAAAGTTGCGTGTCAGGATGTACTTGTAGTACTTCCTGTTGCAGAACAATAAACATTGAATTAAGATTCAAGCAGAAGGCCTTCAATACCTGTAGGCTTTTCTTCATTACATTTAACGGGATAATTCATCAAAAAATATGTTTTTTTCATCATGCCATTCCAAACCGGAATACTCTAAACAGAGTATTTTGAATGAAGTAAATAAACGAACAGCATTGGCCCGAATTGACTTTCATTGTACGGACACAAAACCACAGAGATATTTCTCAATATTTCTTATCTATTCCACAGAAGAAAGAGTCATATACATATTTAAAGAACATGAGGGTGAATAAATGATGACAGAATTTAAATTTTTGGTTGAACTATTCCTTTAAACGTAGTACAGGGACATTAACATGTTATCAAGCAAACGGTTATATAACTGTTTGAGTTTGATAAGAAATTAGAAAAAAAGTAGTAAATAACTACAGAAATCAACCGAGCGATGACATACAGTATAATGAATCTGAATGTATCTCTTACTTCTGAATTGAGCTGAGCTCCACTCTCACGATGAGCTCGGTCTTGGAGGGCATGTGTTTAAAGACGTCAGCTTTGAGTCGTCTGAGCATGTGTGGACCCAACATGTCGTGCAGTTTCTTAATCTGGTCCTCTTTAGCTATGTCAGCAAACTCCTCCAAGAAGCCTTCCAGGTTACTGAAACGCACACACAGCAAGCACTGATGATCTGACCTTCTTCGAGAACGCAAACATGCTCTTCACACACATTTGTCCAGACAACACACACAAACTCACTTAAATCTCTCAGGCGTGAGGAAGTTGAGAAGATGGAAGAGCTCCTCCAGGTTGTTTTGTAAAGGAGTGCCTGTCAACAGCAGCTTGTGCTGGAGCGGGTAGTTATTCAACACACGAAAGAACTGAGGAAAAACAAGAGACCGCGTTCATTTTGCATCCATGACTGGCCGGTAAAATACTGCTGCTTTGTCAGATATGTTTTGTGGAGGGTGTTTCCATGTGACGTACTGTTATGGCCTCTCCAGATTACACAAATATTTTCATCTGATACGATGTCACTGTGTCAGATTTTGCGATTTTGACTTTGCAACTCTTGACATGTCCTTCACAAGAAACAATGGCAGACAATGCGTGTCCTCCCGACGAGAACGGGTTTTGCTAGGGCCCACCTAGCAGCACCAACACCACTGTCACTCCAGCACTTCGCCATGTTTGAATGTTGTGTACTGAAGAGCTTCAGTGAGAGCGCTTCTGTGCTGTGCTTCTATTGGTCGGCGTCACTGCAGCGTCACAGCTGCCACAGTACAATGGCAAAAAAATTAAACATGCTAGTCTTTCTGTTGTGATGTCGTGCGACCTCGCAGAAGCAGTTTTGGTTGTCGTATACTATGGCGAACAATACGAGACGACACGATTGAATCTTGCGTCTCGACGGCCCATGTCGTTTACGAATTACTACGATGTCCTACCACATGCAAATCGGCTCAAAATCGAGCTAAAATCGTGTCATCTGGAGAGGCCATTAAAGTTTCATCACCCATTCCTAGTATTACATTTCTGTTGTGGAACATAGCTTACTTTTGACTGGTTGTTTTTCAGTCTGTGGGCTTCATCCACAACTAGACAAGCCCAGTCAATGGAACCCAGGATTGCTTGATCGATCGTAATCAGCTCGTAAGATGTTAACAGCACGTGGAACTTCACAGAAGCCTCTTTCTGTAAACATAAGGGAAAATTTCAGACCGAGAAGAACCACACCGACAGATAAGCCAAGGGCACGTCATCATCAAAACTGCTTTTCTAACGATAACATGCCTAACATGTAACATTTAATTTCAAGCATTTCCCGTCTCTTACTTTCATTTTGGAGGCTTTCTTCCCGCCGCGGATGGCGTTGTCCTCAAAGGAGAATTCGTTTTCCCGTATGACAGCTCTGCTGTCCTTATCACCTACGTAAGTGACCACATACATGTCGGGAGCCCACATCTCAAACTCCCTCTCCCAGTTAATGATGGTGGACAGCGGGGCACTCACCAGGAACGGCCCCTTCGAGTGACCCTAAAAGAAACGCACAGTAAAAGGTTTACACAATGTACTGTAGCAAATGAACAGTTAATGTGCTGTAGGTCATAACAAACTCAAAAACCTCTTTGTAAAGCGAGTAGAGAAAGACGGCGGTCTGAACGGTCTTTCCGAGACCCATCTCATCAGCCAAGATGGTGTCTGTGCCCTGAGCCCACGAGAAACGCAACCAGTTCAGCCCTTCCAGCTGGTACGGGTGAAGCGTGCCGCCTGTAGCGTCCAGATACTCCGGCTGCCTGTCGAATTTTATGGTGGGCTGATAAAACAGAGCGGGAGAGGAATATTAGATCATCATTAACAACAAGAGCAGCCTAAAAAAGGCGTGCAAGAGTTGTTGTGCTATTACTCACATCCACCACGGGATTAGCAGGAGGTCTATCCACCCTCTTCACTTTCACCTTCTTCATCTTTTTAACTGGTCTGCCTTCGTCTCCAAGCATAAGTTCCCTTACACAGAGAAAAGAGGAAAGATACGCTGATCTAACTATCCATCCGTTCAGCATCATCACACATCTGCATGCATGAGGTTCTGCAAAGTTGGGTACCTGTGGTTCCAGTATTGCTGTTTATAAGTCTCGTAGTCAGGTATATCCATGTCCTCAGACTCCCAGCAAGACTGATCATACGGCAAATCCCTCCATTTGATGAGGTAGTGAACGTTATTCTTCTTATCCACGCTGAAAGAGAGAATTAAAGAGAGCATGACATTTTAAGCAGATGGTATCATCAGAGCCCGGAGGCTTCAGCATCTGATGACTCTCACCTGTGGTTTAAGATTCGGTGGATGAGGAGCCACTCCAGCTTCACTCCATATCGTCCAAACTGATCATCCATGCGGGCGTAGACGGGATCTTTATTCTTCCTCTTTGTGCTCTTATCTTCGTCTCCCTCAGCACCAAGTTCTAGATTGGGGGGCTCTTCCATATCAGTCTTTCGCTGGTAGTTGCGGAACATTACCTGACAGTTCAGCTCCAACTAAAAAAGAGGAAAATAGCAGCTCTGATTGGACGACTCTAGGAATAATAAAACAGGCTAGTAGTGGCCCACCAATATATTGGAAATGTTAATAAATTGGCCAATGTTTGATATGTGTACAATTGTTAAATTTTATGTACATGAAATTTAGTGCCTTTTTGTATCCATATAATTAACCACTAATATTGATTCCAAGTGACATTCTTGGATTAAAAATCTTTTATTTGCAATACCTGTAGTTCTTGGACCCAGGAACAGTGCCAGTAAGACATGTTGCACCACTTCACAAAGAACTCCCTCTCCTTTCGTCCAATCATAGGAGGAGGATCGGGAGCATTGGCTGGGAGGTCTGCAGGACGGGGCACAGGCATAGGGGGAGGGGCTTCACCCCAGCGCCAGGTGAGAACTTTCTGCACTTTGCCTTTTAGTGGAGCGCTCTGAGAAGACAAGTAATAATGAGAGTGTGTTATACAGCTCTTTGAAGTAAACCAAAACTATTTCTCCTCTCTCTCACCAGGCATCGAGGACAGATCCACTCTCCATTGGGTATTTCTGGAAGGGGCGGGTTAAGACAGTGTAAATGATAGGACGAGGGGCAGGTGTCGCAGCACAGCAGCTCGCCTCCATCCTTACACACCCGACAAAACTCCATATGATGATCGTCCTCCTCTTCGACCTCTCCTTCATCCCTCCTGCCGTCATCATTCTCCTCCTCCCCTTCCGAGCTCTCCTCACGAGCCTCCCATTGAATGCCCTCCTTCTCCTGAACGAGAGACATAAATAATGCATGAACACCAGAAACCTCAGTCATTAAATTTCCATGCAAGTTTCATTCATTGAGCGCACAAAAGCTCAGAGAAAGGACAGACCTTTCATTGTGAAAGCAAACGTTGTGATAACATAAGGTGTTTTTTAAACCGGTGGGTACGTACACAGTGTGGGCAGCTCCATGTGCCCTCAGGGGCTCTCTCCATGTCTGGGTCTAGACATACCATGTGATAGGCTCTTGGACAGGTGTCACACAGAATGATCTCACCTCCCTGCTGACACACCTCACAGTAGTCCTGATGATCTGTCTCGTAACCATCAGCATCCTCATCCACTACGAGAGGGAGATAGAGAGAAGAAGAAGAATGAAATACAGAAGCTTTTAAAGCAGAAATGTAATTACATTAAATATTCAATAAACAGTATTAGTATTTGATCAACTGTAAAGTTGTCTAAATCCTCATTTCAAAGCGCCACTTTGGCATCACTTTAGGTTATACACTACAGAAGTGTGCTGGTTTAAATTGTTTAAACAGTTTGCCTAAGTGTAACTGGATTACAAATATGGCCAAATAAGCTTGATGTGATTTTATCACACCAGCAATATGCTAACACATTAAAAATGTGGTTTATGCTTTCAAAATAGGTAGCTAGATGGGTGGATGGATGGATGGATGGATAGATAGCAACTCACCTTTCTTCTTTTTCTTAGAGCCTTTGGATTTCTTACTCTTGGAGCGACTGGCTCGACTGTTGGAACCATCACTGACAGAAAAACTGTCAAAGTCACTCTCACCATCATCATCCTCACCGCTCTGAGAAAAAAAAAAAGCGGTACAAGACAAGGTTCGATGACATTAGACATAAACTACATACGGAACTGATGCGCTCATGGAGAATGATTATTATATAACAACATTTTTACTTGTTTTATACTATAAATATTAAATGGTACGGTTTATTTCTCAACTACCCATATATATATAAATACTGTATATAAAAACATAAATTAATAAAAGGACAAAAATAAATATTTATTTTAGTCTTCAAATTTGTCTGTTTAAAAAGTGATGTGTTTTAAATTGATAAATTATTTTATATCATATATTTTTGTTTAAGTGGCACTCCTTATCCTCCATATTTGCTGTCCCCTACAGAAGCAAATACATCCATGCATATAAAGAATGGTTACTTACAGAGGAACGCTTTCTCTTGAAGTTGCCCAGTTTAATCTTGAGTGGGGCCACTTTCTTGGCTTTAGACTTCTTGTCCTGGGGCTTTGGGGTGGGCTTGGATTTCCTACGTGCATTTGGACCTAGAATAAAAATATACATGACAAATAACATTCCTTTTACTGTCTACAAACAAAGAAATCATATGACCTTGAAATGACATGACCCTGAGCAAATGATATCAGAATTTTTTATGGTTAAATATACCTTTAAACAAATTTAAAATATTGTTATCTCTTGTTATTTCTGCTATAACTCTTTCACACTGTCCTTTTAATTCCCTTCCAATATTATTCCACGTCTCTTTCTCCTCTAACCTTTGCCCTCTTTGGTCTTGGCTTTCCGCAGGGGGACTGCTGGGGGCGCGGGTGGAGGAGGCGGTGCAGCAGGAGCTGCTATTGGTGTGGGCGGGGCCATCGGTGCAGCCCCTCCTCCATCCACTCTGGTCACCATACTCTCCACCGCAGCAGCTACGTTGGCAGCTGCAAGGGCGGCGTTGGCGCTCGCCGAGCCTCGCATGGGATTATTGGTGCTGAACTCCCTCCATTTTGCTCCCAAGACCATCATCATCTTTGATACGGGAATCTTAGGGTTCTTAGCAGCTATAAGAGGCCTGAGGGAGAGATGGAAAGATACAGACCCATTTTAGATGAGCCGCAAGAAAATCACAGGATATATTTACATGAGGATATAATAGAAATGGGACAAAATGACAAAGAATCTGCACTGCCCTACCTGACAAACTGGCTGAAAGCTTTATAATTGGTGAGAGAAGTGTAGTCCTCCTGGGTGAAGGTGTACTCAATGTCTTTCATTCCCCAATCTGCTAAAAGCTGAGAGGAAGACTTGGGCTCCTGTGAAAGGAGAATATAGTCTCACAGATGAAATACAGCATATATATATATATATATATATATATAAAGACGTACTAGGAAAATAATAAATATTCATACGTTTTCCATTAGAAACACAGCTTTAATAAACATCTCAATTGTATGACTTTGTCTATGGTTGTCGAGACCACCCATCTGCTGCACCTCACCTGCCCATCATCGTCGTCGTCATCATCATCTTCCTCCTCCGGCTCTGGATCTTTACGCTTGCTTTTCCCTCCAGATGAGCAGCCAGCCTTCTCCCCAGCTGAACCTCCCTTCTTCCTCTCCTTGGAGGAGCTTGATCTCTTTTTCTTCTTCTTGCTGGGTGCATAGTCACTTCCTTCGCTCTCGGATCGCATCCTACTGTCCTCCTCCTCCTCCCCTGCTACCATTCTGATGGCTTCCATGGCTTCAGGAGAGCTGACAGGAATTTCCTACACCAACAAAGAAAAAAGACAACAACTCTAGCAAACACCTAAGAAATGGCAAATTATCAATTCAAACACAAAGATTTAGCTGGTTATATTTCGTCTCCTATATCTAAGAATGTGGTAACGAACAGAACGCATTGCACATTTGTGCCTTAAGCTATCTTTTAACATACTGGCTCTGATTCACAGGGATTTCTCAAGCCAAACAAAGCCTTTGGTTGAGAGCAATTTCAAGCTCCATTCCTCGGGTGTGAAATTCATAAATTCCTGGGACATCTGGACCCTAGAGGTGCTCCACTAACCTCTCTGAGGACTTTCTGTCGTTTGCTGCTCCTGCTTTCCCGGCTCTTTTTCGCTTTCTTCTTTTTTTTGGATTTGGGTGTTTCTGGCTCTGAGATTGGTTCATCTTCATCTGTCCAAAACACAAACTAGTAAGCTCAGAACGAAAAATTAAACGTACATAACACATTGTCACTAGATCACTAGATCTGATTTATCTACATGACCCAATTATTATAAAGATAAAATGCCACATCAATGTAGGACAGGTAATATTTAAAGGGATACTCCACCCCAAAAAATAGTAGGAAACATTTAAATAGTAGTCAAAGGTGCCCTAGAACTGTTTGCTTTCCCGAATTCTTCAAAATATCTCATTTTGTATTCAACACAACAAAACAAATGATACAATCCCTTTTCCTACTATGGTAGTCAATGGTGTCCCAGAAATGTCAGTTACTAACAATTATCCAAATATCTTTTCTTTGTGTTCATCAGAACAAAGAAATGTATACAGGTTTGGAACAACGTTTGGGTGATTTTTGGGTGGACTATCCCATTAATAGGACTTAATTGTTCAGTAAACGTTAAATACATTATTTCTATTATCTGAATGGGTCAGCAGCAGTGAAAACTGGGGCACAGGCATTTTTTCATTTATTATAAGAGATATGCTGATAGGCTGCACTATCAACGCCATTACAAACAGCGGCCAGAAGAGGAAGGAGAAACAAATGGGTTTGACACGCTATGCTTAAAGTGCTACTTCACCCAAAAATGAAAATTCTGTCATCATTCAATCACCTTCGAGATGTATCAAATCTGTATATATTTATTTGTTCTGATTAACACAGAGAAAGGTGTTTGAACGAATCCTTATAACAGACAGATTTTCCCCCCATTGAATGACATAGTAGGAAAAAATACAATGGTAGTCAACAGTGCCCCAGAACTGTTTGCTGTCCTACATTCTTCAAAATGTCTTCTTTTGTGTTCAACAGAACAAAAAATGGTGAACTCATTTTACCTTATACGGTAGTCAATGTCAAAACCTGTTTGGTTACAAGCATTCTTCCAAATACCTTTCTCTGTGTGCATCAGAACAAATACATTTATACAGATTTGGAACAACTCGAAGGTAAGTAAATGATGACAGAATTTCCATTTTTGGGTGAAGTATCAACCATATCTCGCATGAGATGATCGCAACAGTAGAAAAACAAGGAATTTTCGCTTTTCAAATATCTACTGAAGAGTCACGTGCTCTCGGAAATTCGTCAGTTCCCACTTGTGAAGTCATAATTCCAAGCTGGTTGTGTTCAGGTGCTTTGTTGTCGGAAAAAATGGAAGTCCTCAGCTTCATGCTTGTGTGTGTCTTTGGGAAAGGTTTTTGACTGTACATCCCGTATAGCTTTACCACACACACTATCTAGTCAGCTTGCTGACTATTCTGGAATATTGGTGAAATACAGGCTATTTTCGCAGTGTACAAAACATACAGAAGGGTATGCTTCAATTGATTATTCACATATGTAAATATGTAATAATTGAACGACAATACAACGAAGCTGTAGCGGTTTAACTAATAAATCAGCTGATATTCTTCTCCCATCCATCTTGTTTAAAGTTTAAGGCCCCCCATCTTGGGTACTCGGGTGTCAAAATGATTTCCTAACTTCCCAGTGGGAAACACGACATCAGAGGGCGTTCATTTTTACCTGGTTGTGTTTAGGTGCTTAAATATGTACTGATTTAACGACAAGGCAATGAGGCTGTTGCGGAAAAACTTATAAATCATTTCCGGCACAGCTGAAATCCTTCTCCCATCCGCCATGTTGATTGTGTAAGCCCCGCCCATCTCGGGAACTCGGGTATCAAGTTAGGAAATAATTTTGACACCCGAGTGGCGTACATATTTACATATATGAATAACCATTTGAAGCATACTGGATGTTTTATGCACAGCGAAAATAGCATGTATATCACCAATATTCCAGAATAGTCAGCAAGCTCATTTGTAAAACGTACACAGTAGGGTGTACGGTTGAAAATGATTACCATATAAAATTTCCCCAAGACACACGCAAGCATGAATCTGGGGTCCTCTTTCCGACTACAAAGCACGTGAACACAACCAGCTCGGAATCGTGACATCAGAAGTGGGAATTATCATATTTCCGATAAATCGCACCGGTTTTCATCGGCAGGACGAATCAGGAAGTGATCCGACTTTTGCGATCAGCTATCTGCACGTCTATTACAAGCTGCTGCTTTATTTACTTTCCTTTATTTATAAGAGAATAGTAGCACGTGGCTTAGATAAACACTGAGAGTTGAAATACAATCGTTATGAAATGTCAGCAGCTTTCTCTGCTCGCGTTGTCCAGGGGTGTGTTTGACGTGTCAGGAGGTAATATATGTGCATGTTTTGGCTCATTTGGGAGGGTAAAAATGGCCATGATTTGTTTAATGGGGTTCCACGCTCATCTTTGGACTTAAGAGTTATCCAGTTACAACAAATAAGGTCTTCTTACCATCTCTCGTGGGTCCGAAATGTTCAACTTCACTCCCCGACATAATGCTTCGGGAAACGTCTGGACTCTTGAGAAAATAGAGAGTAAAAATAGTATGGATTTTAGCCTGACCCCATGTTGACAGTCAGAGATAAGTGACAGGGAGGCTAACTGTGCAAACGTTAAATAAAACAAATGAGCGATTGTGACATTTCGAAAGTACAACATGACAGCTCGTTTAAAACCAGTTTAACGCAATCGTGTCGTTTCGGCATTTTTCGTAAACTTTCTCGTAAAAGAAGGCTTAACTTAGCTGTCAATCAAGTTAGCAAAGCTAGCAAACAGAGTCCAGTGATACGGCTGCGGGGAAAATGGCAGCCGGCTGGATGAGTTGAGTTAAAACGCTTATCTGCCTTCATTTGTGCTCCTTAAAAACTTCTCGTGACAAATAATACGCGGAGGTCGCGACGCCCCCGTCAAACGCCATATGGCGGTTCACAAAACGACGTGACAGACGTAAGACAATTATAAGTTAGCGATAGCATTAGTTTGTTTGTTTGTTTGTTTACTGTTTTCAATGTGAAATCCGACGAATCGTTTTATGTATTTTAACGCAGGCGGTCCGGTAGTGTTTGACGGTGGGTGGGGGGATTGACTTACAGGTCAGTCCAAGGTGTAGATAGTCCACGGTATGATCCGTCCGTCGCGAATCCTCAAATCAAACGCTGGAGGTGAAAATCTATGACGACAAATAATCTATAAAAAAGCTCTTTAAAGGTGTAAATGTCCGGGATACGTCGTCCACTCTTCTCCCCTATCCCCACCGTCACTGACCAGAAGCTAACATCCTCACATACACACAAAGAAATCAGGGGGGTGACGAGACATCCCATAATAATCCTAGGCACGCTTCCCCCTCCCTCGCTCAACTCTGCATAGTTACCTCGCAACCTACAGACCATAATACTCATCTCCCCCTCACACACACTAGCAGCAAGTACACACTGCCTTCCCCTTTCGAAGTCCCTGCCCCCTTAGCAACCACGTCGCCATGGAGACACTGCCCCCTCCCGCCCTCTCCGACATCCCATAATAGTCAGAAGCAGGCTGCTCTGACATCCCATAATAAACACAACTCCTGAAAGAGAGGGAAGAGAAAAAACAACATTAGTCACATGGTCTCCAGGGAAACCCCAGGCCGCTGGTGACAGCCCATAATATTCTTCCGCTGTCTGTCCACCTGCCTGGGTGTTAGCGACAAAATGCCTACACGCACCTGGCTGAAAGTCACCGTTAGATGCGATGGAGGAATCGGTCAAATGCAGAATAACTGCAAGAGTGACACTTCACAGCTTCAGAGGTGATAAGATGTCAAAGTGCAGCATCTGCTTTTTTATAGTCTTGTATCAGCTCTGAGTCTGAAGATTGACTCTTGTTATAAGTTTGTGTTGTGATGAGAAGCAGCGTAAACGATCGCTTATGAATCAGATGTGCTGTGACAAACACGGAAATTAAATCTCTGGTTTAACATCAACTCTCAAATGTCTTACACTGACTTTAGTTACGGACATTACATTACATTTATTCATTTATCCAAAGCGACTTACAAGTAGGAGAGCATATAAACATTTTGTCAACACATTAAACAGTACCGCTAGTAAAGCCATGCTAGGAGGATTAAAGCTGGATTAAGCCAGGGAGAGAATGAACAATATATTTTTATAGACACGAGACACAGACAGTTATTGGTTAGTCAAATAAATGCAGAACGTGTCTGTTTTGAGCTGTTTTTGGAATGTTGTGAAGGATGCTGCAATTCATTCCACCAGAGTAACCGAATGAGAAGCGATTTGGTGCCTCGCTGTGATGGAACAACCAGGCGTCGCTCATTTTCAGACCGAAGATGACAGGAGGGGATGTAGACCTTTGCCATTGTCGTTCTGAAGGCCTGTACTGATTTAAACTTAATGAGCGAATGGTGAAGTGAAATCAGGAGGGGTGTTACATGGGTTCTTTTTGGCTGATTGAAAACTAGATGTGCAGCTGCATTGCAAGGGCTTGACTGCATTGGTTGGAAGGCCGGCCACGCACTGTAACAACAGGTAAGGGGGTCTACGAATGAGAACTCATATTTACATTTATTTGGCAGATGCTTTATCAAAAGTGACTTGGAGTGTGTTTAATGTATACATTTTTTCTGATTTGTGTTTATGCATTTTGCTGCTAGTGCTACAGGAACATCAGCTGAGATGTGTGTTAACATTAAAAACAGGTCAAGTTCTGGTCAAACAGATGTTTTATTCAGAAATGTATTTTGCAATAGGCTTTATTTATATTTATTACACGGCTCATTGGAATGCTTGATTCTTAATGGCCGGTCTCGACATTTGCAGGTTCGTTATTCCCAGATAACAACCTCTCAAAACTAATAACACCAACGGCAAGCCGGATGCAGCAAATCTTATTGACACATTAAATATAAATATATCTTTTAAAAACATATATGACATTATATTTACTAATGATTAAACCAAATTGTCTGTTCATGACATTTGAACGTCGTTTCTGACTTTAAAACCAAAAGTAAACTGCTTTTCCTTATCGAAGGTCTGGATTCGGTAAAAATGAGCTAATAAAATATTTCAAATTCACATTTCATGTCTATTTTTTTCTCATGTGGCAAGTAGCCTCCGCTTTACGTTGGGTCCTGGTCACACTGTCGAGGCTTAATTCTGCGATAACAACCGGCTGCCCATACATTATCCCTTAATCAGTTCTCATTAGTTGAACATGATATTAACAAAAAAAAAGAAATGGGTATTATATTTTCTGCCTTTGCTCAAATGTACTGACTCTAATCTTCAAGCGCATGACTGATGCGAGTCGGTTAACATGGTGAGAAACCACAGCAGTCATAAGCACATCATCATAAGATTATCGACAGTGCTGTGCTGATGTGCATCAGTCCTTCTGACAGAACGTGAAATAATGCACTTTCAATAACAAACTGCTTGTTTTCAGAATAAAACTCCGGCAAATTCAATTCAATGAGATTGTTTTCACCATTTACAAAGCAAACAACAATTGAATTTGAATTGAGCAGAATTCAATTGAATTGAAGCTATTTGAAGTGTTTCTTCAGTCTGAATATGTGCTGGGTTAAGGTTTTTAGAAGCAACTTTTTGATATTCCCATGGCTTTTTATTGCCCTTCTATTAAACTCCTTTTGAAAGAATCTTAGAGTCAGAGATAAAATATCATTTCATTTACATCAAATGACTTTAGCTCATTTGTGACCTTTTTCTACAGTAGACAGTTCATTACAGAGTCATGTTGTAACTTCAATTTAGTTGCTTCATCTTCATGTTAAAACACTATAAATATATGAGCAGTTTTAGATATTTGGCTTTAAAGTTATGCATTTCATAGAGAAAAAATTATATGAGGAACAAATCTCTTTTATATGAAAAAGACAGAGACGCTAAATGTATTCCAAGTGTACAATATCAATATTTTCTGCAATTTGTAAATGTTTTTTTTGGAACAGGTCACTTTCGGTTTAGAATTATAAGGTTCTATCTGCAGAACATTCATTAAAGCAATACAGTTTCAAGCAACACAAACAATTTACTTATAACTTTTGTTAAAACATGAAATTAATGTATAACAATGTGTAAAAAATTAAATGTACTTATTTCATATTTTAGGATGCTTTTTTATTGTTCAATGTAAGCATAAAATGCTGAGTTAATTGTTGCATTGATGTTTTATCCACAGAAGGTGGGACAGATTAAATTAATTTTTAGAGACGAGTATGGCTGAAAAAACATAATAATGTTTGTTGTTGTTATCAAGACTCTAGAGATTGTTGACTATTTGGCATTAACTGCAGTATAAGAGTCTACGTAAACACACGGGAAGCTATAGTGCTGTTTAATAGTGTTGTGTCTATAAATATAAAAAATGTGGTTTCTTTTAAACATTGTTTTGTGTTGCACTGTTTCCTCAGATATTCCACGTCACTGAGGAGTCCGGTCACATGACAAAGAAAGCTGATCCTGATTGGTCCTCTTGTGTGCATTCAAAGTGCTGATTGACTCTTGCAGATAGAACCAAATTATAATTCGATTTTGTAGATAAAACCTTGTTGTGTTCTTAAAAAAAGTCCCAAAATGCACACATTTAAAAAAAAAACATGGCATAATGTAAATAAGTTGTCACACACAATAAGAATATGTGAATAACTCAATTTTAACCAAAATGTCAGATAGAACCTTATAATTCTAAGGTGACAAAATATAGCAGAGGCTTTTATGAAGTTTTTGAAATCAACAGGTGGAAACATTAATATTCAAGTAATATTAATATATATGCACACATAAATTAATTTAGTCAGACATCTTTTGGCCCAAGACATTTTTCTTCTTCATGTGACATTAGGTCAGAATGTCAATATTTTTATAATTAGTTTTATTTTCCCCAAGTGGACAATTACAGTAAACATTCTTGAATGTCAAATGAATGCAAACTTATTTCTTTGTTCTTAACGTGTGGCACTGCAGCTTTTCATATGGAGAGGTTGCTTTAAATTTGCCTTATTTTGCTGTCGTCTTTACATTGTTCTGTCCACTTGCCTTGTTCTTTTTAACATCACAGAGCACATCTCTACTGTTCAGCACCAGAAATGCATCAGTGCTTCAGGTGCGTACCCCCAAAACACACACACACACACTATGCACACCCTTCTGCTTAAAGTAGATCAGTCACCATGGAGATTGGGTGATGGGGGGTTGGGGGGGTAGATATAGCTCACCAATCGTGACAGGCTCAGGGGGGGTGTTACCCTGCAGCTCCCACATTACACTCCCACCGACATCCCATAATATTTTCATGAAGATCAAAAGAATGTTGACTCTGCAGACCTAGTTTAAGTCATCATGCGTGCATGTGTGGAAGGCAAAGTAAGTGCCAGGTTGTTTCAGGTGATAAACCATACAACCAGCACATACACAAACCTCACCTTATCCTTATCAAATGAGCAGTAAGGACATCCAGTGGGGAGATGGACATGACACTTACAGCACTCAAAAACAACAAAGTCACCTAAATAAACACACACACACAATGAGGCACAAAATGTTAAATTGATATTTATTACATTAACATTACAGAATGCAGTGTGAATATAAGCAATTTGTAGGATGTAGCATTGGTTGGGTGGTGGGTGATTTGGTTGGAGGGCTGTCATTTCTATCCCATAATATCCCCTCAGTGTCCGTAGTAATTCAGGGCAAGCATTCCAGAATGAGGTCACCAAGCCATCCAATAATAATCCGTGTGTGCCATCTTGTTGTGCTCATGCATGTTTTACAGTGTGCTTTCTGAGATGCAAAGATTTTGGGATTGGATAGTACACACATGATTATATATAAATAAATGGTTTCAATACACATTTGTGAGTATTTGTACACAAATTTGACCCCATTTGTAAACATCTTCCTGCAATTATGCTTTTTGCCTCTGTGATATGAAGAAAAAAACTATATGACATCGATTCAGGATATACTGTTAAAAAGTAAAATTTGTTCTTTTAGTCTTTTATTTCTTTTTTGCAAATTGTATTATCAGATTGACAACCAATGAATTTAAATACATCTTGTGTACCTTTAATGACAGAATGTGCCTGAACTGGCATGAAATCCACATAATCCCAAGATTTAATAATGTTCCAATGAACATCTTGTGTTTAGTGGTCTAGAAGTAGTTTAGATTTTGTATGACATGATCTTTTCTGTTTTTATTTGTTTTTCCTGCATCCTATAATAAATATTGAGGGTCCGAGTCTAGCACAGGTGTCCATCTAAACGCCCCTGTTAAATCACACAAAACGACCACAATTAGCCACTGTGACATCTCAGATGAGAGCGTAAAACAGATTCTGACAGACGGGACACTGGATGTACAAAGAAGAGATTTTATTTACGGGTGCGGGGTGAGCGGATCGAGGTGAGGAGAAGAGAGGCGCCGGACGTGACATGGGGTGCGGGTCGCCATGGTGTTGCCGGGGGAGATGCCGCAAGACGTCACTGTGGACGACGGCGGACACAAAGAGAGAATACGACGAGAAGTGAAAAAGTACAAGAGGGAGATATGGGGCACTGCGAAAGGCCTTGAATCTGTAAGGGGACACAATTATTTATATGCCTGCTGAGGTCCAGAAAGGTTCAGTTGTGAAGCGGTCGATGACAAATAGGGATGATAGAGAGGACAGATTTGTAAAAAATTTATACAAAATACATTTGTCCAGTTCTTGGAAATGGAATTTTGGACTACTTGTCTGCGTGTTGGTTACATCTTGTTGACTATGATTTAGCAGACAAACATTTTGTTCTTGAGGAAAATACATTTCAACATCAAAAACATTCAGGTGTAGTCATGTAATTTTTTTACAAAATGTTTCTGAGTAGTTTTTTTGGTATTTTTGAGGTTGTTGTTATAAAAAATACTAGTTCTAATACAATTCTACCCAAAATGTATTTCTTAACGCTGATTCAAATAAAAAAGAGTTGCATTATATCGAGTCACAGATCCTGTATATAGATCCGTGAACTCCATGATCTTGTCCCTCTCTCTGGTGATTTATCTGCCTCAGTTCTAATATTTGTCAGCACTGTGTTTTCTCCTCCTTGTCTAAATGTCATCCCTTCTTCGAAGACAATATAAAGAGAGAGAAAGAGAGAGCAGGGCAGAGGGAGTAAAAAGGGGGGAGGATACTCGTAAAAAGAGCAACAAAAGTTTGGGAAAATTAAACATTAGGTAAGACACGTTCACACAGGGCCTGTGTCAGGACAGGTTCGTGCACCCTTCCACTGCTGTGTTCTATCTATCAGGTTATTTATAGTTAAGGCACATATTTCTCTTTCAATTTCCGATGGCTTTAAAGCAAAACGCTTTTGTGAGGGTCTCAAGATTTAGGGGCAACATTTTCTAATGCACCCTTCACTGATACTAGGTAACAGATGCTAAAGTCCCATACATTCAGAAAAGGAATCTCTTCCCTCTCTCTCTCTCTCTCACATACACACTTATTTGCAGACCCACAGATGTTATTTGGCACTTGTCTTTTGGTTGCTTGTCCTCTTTTTTGACGCACACACAAATACAACACAGTCAAGGGTGTTAGAATTTGCATAATCCCACGAGTTGAAGCACTTGTCAATAAGAAGAGGTCACATATTACGTCTTGAGTAAATTGAACAATGAGTCCCAGCTCATCCCTCACGTCTAATGTACTACGGTAAAAACATTCATCCCACCCCTCTGTGATGCCTCCAACCCTCCCACCCTTTATTCATCCTTCCTTTATAACCGCACAACCATCACTTCATCCACACTTTTTTAACCTTTGGACTACATTCATTTGGAGGACAAATTGGATTACAGAATTCTGAAAAGTTTTTCCACACAAACAGGAAAGGGCTTTGCTAGATTTATTTGTTTAACTTTATTGTTTTTCACAGAACCAGAGAAGATGATATATTTTAATGCAAATCTAATTTATTAGCTGTATAACTACTTTCTGAGTAACTTTACTCGAACCAGTCTTCTCTGGTCTTCAAACAAAACCGGCGTCTTTTTTTATGAAAATGACATAAGATGAATATCTCTCTCTCTGTGACAATAAGATTACAGCTAAGAGGAATTTTATCTTTAAAACCAAAGTATAAATAGTTACAGTAGATCGATTTGAATGATAAATTTGGAATAGGACATAAATATACTTGTTCGGATGGTTCCTCTCCTGGAATATTTTGGATCGGTGTGGACTTCAGAGTGGTAAACATTTATACTTTTCTGACATTTGTCACGACTAATAATTATTTATTAGATAAGAATTATCAACTTCAAAACTTGCGTGATTTAATTATGCTTATAAATATATTTTAATATACTTTTAGTTTAATTTGCTGTGATCTGCCGTGCATACACATAAAATTAGGCTTGACTGATTATTTATATTTGATGTGTAAGAATAAAATATTTATTGTATCATATCAATAATTCAGTAATAGAAAGAGCATTTCCTATCTGTTGATTGTGACAGATATGAGGGGAACAACCCCAACATCACAGGTACAGTAAAGGAAACAGATAGATAAACAGTAATTCAGACGCAGACAGGAAGACAGACAGACAGACAATCTGATGCCCACTGACTCCTCTGTGACTCTCACGGGACGACGACTCCTGCTGTTGCTATGGGCAACCCACCTCACCATGGCAACCAACTGGCTGTAAGTTGGCTTGTGTGAATGCACTTTTTTGTTATGCCATAACTTGTAAAAGATGCCTTCTTTATTTATTTTTAACTTCTCCTTTAAATTGCCTTTTTATTGTAGATTTATTGTAGATAAATCTGCAATTTATTGTAAATCTCAATAGACAACATCATCTTTTAATGCACATTCCTTTTCTGAGCTATTGCCTTAGTTTCTATGGTATTTCTCTTTAATTTGTCTTTCTATCACTTCTTTCATTATCATCTTCTCTCTGCAGCTCTCTGGCACGTTTGCCACGTTCTCGTCCTGTGTCTGGTACAGAATCATGTGGCCGTCTGAGGGGTTTAACACCAGGACAAGTTGGGGTATGCCGGGCGCGGGGGGAGGTCATGGAGTCTGTTCGAAAGGCTGCAGAGATGGTTATTGAGGAGGTAAAAAGCCAATATCATTATTACAGAATTTGGAGTGCATTCTGGCGTTTATTTATTCATTCATTTGTGGATTTCGGATTGTTATGCACAAATAAATGCCCCATTGCAGCAGTAAAAGTTATTTCAAGTTTTAGGGTAAAAAACAGCCGGGACATCTAAACTTCATGAAATCACTTTTCAAAAGCAGTTTCATTTAGCGAAATGACATATTTCCTGTTAAAACTGGAAGTTTGGGCTGGGCAGTACAAGACCCTTTCTCTTCTTAATTTAAAAATATAGCTAAAAAGATTTAAATCGCCATTAATGTGACATGAAAGGGACATTCACTCAAATTTTGACTGACACAATTTTTACACTCAATAAATATAAAATAAAATCCACCAAACTTTTTATTTAATAATATCATTAACAGTTTTAAGTCTATAGTATATAAATCCCCCTATTCTTGTGTTTCCATCACCACAGTGCCAACATCAGTTTCGAAACCGGCGCTGGAATTGTTCCACCACCCCACGCGGGATTAATGTGTTTGGACGAGTCATGAATCAAGGTTACAATAACATTACAACCCACAGCGTCAGAACAAGACATCTAAACATAAGAGATTATGGGATTATATTATAAAACTTTCATTGCTCACAGTTATGGGGAAAATGAACTGATAGTGTTTCATTTCAATGGTTTATTAAAATACAAAAATCTTTACGCCACACATTTTGATGACTATAGATCCGCAGGACACACACTTCATACTGATGTCACCCTTCAATTCTGATTGATTTCAGTTCTTATCCGTCTGTGTATGTGCTCTCTTTAGGCACCCGTGAGGCAGCTTTTGTCCATGCTCTTGCATCCGCCGCAGTAGCCGTGGCCGTGACTCGAGGCTGTAGCAGGGGAGAGCTGGAAAGATGTGGCTGTGACCGTAAGGTCAGAGGGGTCAGCCCAGAGGGTTAGTACAAAAACCATGTAACAACAAATCCACATAAGGAAAAAAAACGTGTATACCAATCACATAGCCCTCTCTGCTCCCATCCAGGTTTCCAGTGGTCAGGCTGTTCCGATAACCTGTCGTACGGCGTTGCGTTCTCTCAGAACTTCGTAGACGAGCCAGAGAAAGCAAAAGGCATGTCATCGGGACGGCCACTAATGAACATTCACAATAACGAAGCGGGACGGAAGGCAAGATGTTTTTCACTGGCTGAAATCAAACAGTCGGTGTGTTTTGGTTTTCACGGTTTTCTTGTTCCTCGTTTAGGCGATTCTTCATAACATGCAGGTGGAGTGCAAGTGTCACGGTGTTTCTGGATCATGTGAGCTCAAAACCTGTTGGAAGGTCATGCCTCCATTTCGCCGGGTTGGTGCTGTGTTGAAAGAACGCTTTGATGGAGCCACAGAGGTAGGGAGCGTCCCCATCGAGGTGGGACCTCATAATTGTGAGGGACAGTAACTTATTGACGATGTGATGTCCACTCAGGTACGTCTCACACGCGTGGGCTCTCGCACAGCTCTTCTTCCACGGGACCCCCAGGTGAAGCCACCAGCCACACGGGATCTGGTTTACTTGGCATCCTCACCAGATTTTTGCCGTCTAGATCCAGACAACGGCATCCCTGGTACTGCAGGGCGACGCTGTAATGGTAACAATATACAACAGAATCACACAAATAAACGTATCATTTTGAACTGATATTTCAGACTTTGTACTCTTCCTTACCTTTCTTTCAAAATTCTTATCGTTTCACATCTCTTGCTGTCTGTAGGAACCTCAAGGTTGGCACCAGACGGTTGTGAGCTGTTATGCTGCGGCCCAGGGTTCCGCGCAGGCCGAGCAGAGGTGGTGCAGCGTTGCTCGTGTAAGTTTTCCTGGTGCTGTTCGGTTCGCTGCCAGCAGTGTAAAAACACAGTGCTCATACACACCTGCCGAGAATGAAGCGCTCCTGACCACCGAACACCTCCTGCACAAACCCCATGTGAAGATAACAAACCAACTCAAGTCAACATCTCCTGTTTGTTGATGAAAGAGAACAGTGCCAACTAGCAAAACAGATTTCTCCACTTTCTTTGAAAATGTAAGAATGTGGTTGGGTCACAGATGAAAAAGGGTTATAAAAACAAGGGTAATACTGCTTTGAATTGTTGTTGTTCAAAAAATAGTTTTCTGTTTAATTTAATTGCATTTTTGCTTTTGTGAGCAAAAAATAAATATCAAAATTTTCCCTGATTTACAGAAGACGCCCACTAAAATCAGTGTAACAATCTTGTCAGGCATATTTACAACAAAAATCTATTTATGACATTAAAAGACTAATTACTTTCACCCCAAATGCGAATTAGTTGTAGTTTTACATTTAGTAAAATTTGCAACTATCCTATAGGTTTTGCCCATTTGTCAATAACAATGTTTTACTGATTTAAAGCATAATAAAATGTAATATGCTCCCTTATTATTGATATATTTTAATATACAAGTCAGAATAAGAAAGTTGTTTGAATTTGTACACAAATATTGCGTTACACTGAATGACAATGGAACATTATTTCAACCAAATTTTGACATTTTATTCTCCAAAAACTTAGTTGAAACATATAAAGTAGACATTTTACTTGCATTAAACGTGCTTTCTATGGACATAAAGTCCCTTTTGTAAAGGTCTTTTGATACGGACATATTAACATCTTTGACCCGACTGCAGCTTAAATGTTGATTAAGATTTATTTCACCAGAGTATGTTCCTGATATAGACGGTTTCAGCGGGAACAACAAACAAACGTTATGTGGCCCAAACTTAACTTCCGGTAGACCTCCACAATGAATCAATAGGCTAACTGTTTAGTAGTTATAATATACAATAATACATTTATATGATATAATACATATATTCATATAATTGAATATTAATATAAATTGAATATAAAATAAAAAGGGCTGTTGCGATCCAGAATAAGTTTTGCGTTTACATAATATATGTCTCTGTATTGAGCATATTAACTTGTATTTATATACACATATACATATTGAGGAAACATATACATGTATTTATTTATACATACCTATCATTCAAATTATATATGTTTATTATTTTTTATATTACATTTTATCTTAAATATATGCATGTTTGTGGATGTTTTTAGAATACAAAATTCATATGCAAAGTTCAAAGACATATACTTTGTAAACAGAAACTTTTATTCTAAATGTGATTAATCATTATTAATTGTTAGACAGCCCTAAAAAGAAATTGTTATATTATAACAAAACACAGACGGGAAGTTAACTTCGGACCAGGCGTGTGATAACCGTCTATATAATCACGGTCATAATTCTCCCTTTGTGTGTTTTGATGGGTCTGGACAACAGCCGAATGTTTATGCCAGAGGATTGTAAAGTTTTGTTGTCAAAATGGATGTTACTTTTTTTAGTCCAGCACTAAAGCCTTCTTTCGTTTCTTTAAATTCTCAAAAACACATGAAAAGCAAACCATCAACTAACATGTTCAGACAATGCTCTTAAAGCTGATATTAATCCCCAGAATAACAACTGTAAAATAATGTTAGTATTGTTTATAATGCATTCACATGATGCCATTTAATCCTAGTCTAGAGTTCCACTCGTCTCATTTACTGTATTTATATTTTCTTTACGGTTTGGCTGTTTGTGTTTATTTATTTGAGTTTATCGTGCCTGGATGGAAAATTCCACCTGCATCTTCTCTAGCCATCCATCAGCTGTGTTTGTTTTGGCTTGCCCGGTGCATAGAAGTTAATTTACTGTCATCCTACTGTTTTCTATAGTCTACCGTCTAAAATAAAGGTTCATATGCCAAATGTGAAAAGTGGTTTGTTAATGAAGCTTTGTAGCCTACTACTTACATGTTTGTTGTTACACGCCACACATATTCAAATACAAAAATGGCTAAATAAGCAGGGTACGACAACCAGTTGCGTGTCAGTCACACCACTTTTATTACAAATATAGTGAGATTCCAAACACCGCAGAACTTGACTAAGAAAAGGCCTCATTTTCAACCATCATCATCCTCCTTTTATTCTCATGACTGTTAAGATCGGTTATTCAAAATAGTACATTTTAAACTGTTATTTTATTAATAAATCACAATCAAATGGTACTCTAGCGAAAAAAATAAAATAAAAAGTCATTAAAAAAACTCAAGTTTCAATATGCATCACCACTAAATTCATTCACCCAAGAGAAAAACAGTAATACATTTAATACATCATACTCGAGGTTGAAAGAAAGAAAATAAATTCAGTTTTCTAATCGGCCTGCAGAAGGCACTGCATGGCTCAAGAGTAAATGCACTTAAGAGAGATTTCTAGGAGCATGAACCACAGAAGAAAACAGCCTGGCTCATATATAGGAAGAAACAAATGCTTTAAACTAAGACTCCATTGGCTCCCACATAAGGTCCAAACTCTCTTAACCATTTCTTAAAAATCTAATACAGGACACTTGGGAAGGGATCCGGCCACAGAGAGCTTGGTTTATATGGTTATAACACTCTGATCCATCAAAAACTGTATAACAAGCTTGTTTTCAAACAATTGTTAAAATATGTAAAATCGGTTTATTTTTTGTTATATTGATCTCAATGCCATTGTCAGTGATTAGAGCTAATCGAATGCCCAAGCCAATCACATATGCTTGCTTTTGTGACAGATCCAGTCTACTGCATACTAAAACTTGAGGTCTAAACAATTTGACCACATACTAGACGTGGTGTTGGTGCAACATGTCTAGAATGCCAAAACTTGACAATGAAATCCCCATAAAGTAGCTTTGTGCCAGTTTTATGCTCAACTGAACAGATCCAGGAAAGCTGAGATACAGCTTACTGCACATAGACACAATTCACAGGTAAAAGAACAAATTGCCTGCAGAAGCACAAATGAAAGCAGACAGCGCGTTTTGCTTTACACTTTTTGAAACGTGCTGTTTACAGACGCTGTGTGTTAACCACTCGTATGCAGATCTGAGCAAAGCATATGACAATTCCATCATGTCTGTCCAACGTTCTGAAATGTTAAGCCTCTCAAATCATTCATTCTTGACAGCGATCAGAATTTAAAAATCAAATTGTATGTGCCGTCACACCTTATTCAGACAGATCCCATAAAACTGCAGCGTAAATAACATTTAAAGCATTGAAGTGGATTTATACGTTTTTCTCTAAGACATGTGCATAAAACTCGCCTCTGTATTTTCATCGTTCTATTCTTTGTTTTTAGGGGTGCTATTGATTTGCAAATTGCAGTCATTTCTTCTGTTGTTCTAGAAAGATTTAGAAAGGCACAGTGTGCATTTGTTTGTTTGTTGACAATACCATTTCGTTGCCCAATATCTCCAGTTCATTTTTCGCCATTTTTTCCCCCCTTATTTTTTCCAATTAAACTCTCTCTATTCCAAAGCCAAACCCTACCAATCTGAAAACCCCACCAGAACATTTTGTTTTCTCCACCCCCTCATATTGAAGTGAGTATCACTCGCTACTGATCTTCCTACAAGAGGATGCAGCGTTTCTTCGGTTTCGTCTCGGGTGGTTCAAGCGCGGCAAGTATCGCCTCGTCGAATACATTCTTCAAACCTCTCTGCGGGGAACAAGGAAAACGTAAAGTGAAACACCATTAGCTGTACGTCACATGTGTGACAATAAGTTATGACAGCTGTTATGTCATCAAAGGCATGTGTGGATTGTCTTCTAACCTGCGTGAGGGCGGAGCACTCTACATATTTTACAGCTCTGAGGTCTCTAGCCAGCTTCTCCCCACTTTCGGGCGATATGGGGCGCTGCTTGTTTTTGGCAAGTTTTTCCACAGTGTTACTGTCGTCCCTCAGGTCGACTTGAGTGCCCACCAGAAGGAATGGAGTGCGTGGACAGTGGTGAGAGATCTCTGGTACCCACTGAGAAAGAGAAAGATATGCTATGAAGGAAATCTGTTTTTAAGGTCAACAGTCTTTTATACAGTTTAGCAATCATTATCACAAATTTTCTAGTATATTAAAAGCATGATATAAAAGAAAACAAAAAATTATAATTTTACTACACAGGGATTTAAATTGGTCAATGTATGCATCAATGATGCCAAATCATATAAGTTTAATACACAATATTGTCAGTAACAAAGATGGGCTCTTCTATGCTTTGATCCCACAGAAAAGCAGGAAAACAGTGAGTGGAGAGCGCTGGGAAAAAACCCACCTTCTCTTTCACGTTCTCAAAGGAGGAAGGAGAAACAACAGAGAAGCAAACCAGGAAGACGTCTGTCTGCGGATAGCTGAGAGGCCGAAGTCTGTCGTAGTCTTCCTGACCTGAGAGAACAGGAACAGTTCCAGTTCATTTTTACCTTTTTTCTGCTCTGAGAGTTATTCAAAATGGGGTTTTTAAACAAAGGAGCAAACGACTGGTTGGACATGATGTCCACATGAGCGCAAGGGTAAGCACACAAACAAATTGAAAAAAAGACTATGTAAGTGTAAGTAATTGTATGCAAGTAATTGTCTGTCACATATTTGTACACTGAAAAAAAAAAGACAGGGATCAATCTTAATGCATCAACAAGGCAGACTTGGCTTATAGTATGTTTATTCTGAAAAACTCAATTTAAAGAGACTGAGGGGCAAAAGTTGTCTTAACAGGGTTCGTGCACCTTTTACAAAGTCAAATTTCACCACATTAAGTATTTTCAATTTGTGTTTTCATGCGTTTCCAGTAAAAAATACTTAATCACAATAATTGATGATATTGTGCTAAAAAGGTTCCTAAAAGGACATTCCCACTTTAAATTGTTGACTGTCTGGCAAATTAAATAGGCCTTCATTTTACATGCTAACCTTAAATTGACTATCATTTGCATGAGCTTGCAGGGCCTGAATTATTTTTTTTAACCGAGGGGACACAACCAACGCAGTTACCATTTTCACGTCATGTGCCACGTTGTTTAAATAGCAAATTTCCGCCCATTGACGTGCTGGTCTGAAAACGAGATGTGTTCAGTTGCATTGTTGGCAAGTTGCTATTTTGAGGCAACTGACATAGACTGCGCCACTGACTAACTAAAATCTGGTCTTAAGTACACGGCGCAATATTTTTTAGTTATTTATAGAGCGCATTAGTAATATGCATCAATAGGCAGGTACATAGCGCACATACATTCTGCTTATTACCCACAGAGGGGAGCGCAGCAGCAAACAATGGCAATTATTACAGATAAATGGATTACAATGTAAAAGATTATTGTATACATAGGCTAAAAAGTCCGACTTGTCCTGCAGAAAAGTTTCTCTAGAGAACCGTCCAGTTGCTCTTGCAAATTCCACCATGTAAATAGCGAATCCTCCAAAAAAAGTGCCGCATCGCGTCTACAATTCACAGGTATCACGCGTATATTTTGCATGCACGAGCTCAGGTTCCAAATCCACTTCTTATGCAGGGGTCAGTAATTACGTTTATTTTAATACTGTTTAGTTGAAAAACGTGGCTTTTGAACGTTAATCATTGAATAGGCTCTATCACTTCATGTAAATCCCTCATAGATTTTCTTGTACTGATATTTGTGGTAAAATCGAGTAAAAATACTTTTTCTCCCTTACGAAATTAACCATGGTAAAATGACAAAACGTCAAATCAATGGAAAACAATACATTAATAACGAAAATATGTATATAATAACTCTGTGGGAATAGCCTACTTAGCATAGTGGGCTTGCACAGGCCCTTTAGGTCCCTCTATTGGCTACTGAGCTGCGATTTTCTACTACAGCTCTCGAGGTTCCCAAACTGCACACTCGGCTGCGGTACATTACACTTAAGAAACAGTTACATGACTCAAAATTACACTTCTTCATTGATTCATGCGTTTATTGTGCTTGGACAGTGGATGTGCAAGGGGCGCGTTTATACATGTTTTTTTATCCCTTTAACAGATGCGCGACCATTTACAGCAGTCACAGATAACAGATATACGATTAATAGCCTTTTTTTATGATTTTTATGATTTTGAATGTGTAAAATGTTGACCTGTAATCAAGTATTTCAGGAGCAGAAGCTTATATAAAGAAATCGGAATGCATTTGCCTGACAGAAAGTTTTTAAACATTTTAAAGCGTATTTCAATGTAAATTTAATCAATAATAATAATTGCAATATCAAAGGGAATAATACAAACAATAATAATTGCCATAGTGGTGCGGCCCTACCATAAGGTATATTTAAATTGCAAAACAACGTATTCATTTATGATAAGAACGAAAACATTGAAAGGGAATGTTTGTGTGTTTTCCCCGTGTTTAAAATTGATGAGACAGATTACTTGTCAGTGGATCCTGAACTGAAAACGTTTGGTGCCAGGGGTTAGCAAGATTTATAAAGTATGTAGGGGAAACAGTTGGAAAAATATTAATTCTTAATTTCACTTATTATATATATATATATAATATATAATATTTTGCCTAATATTATTTGAGACGAGTTTTACATCATTTCGTTCCTAATCCTGCAATAGACTGAGTGTTTGTTACATGTGAATTATATTTTAAAGAATAAGGATTTGTATATGCCGTTCGGGAACAGTGCTCGACGAAAAAAGGAGAAGGCCAGCGCTGATAGTGGAATTACATTTTAAAATGAAGACACACTGTTTAACGTGGTTATTTCATTTTCTTTGTGTCTGTAAATTAACTTCATTATTTGACCCAAGATGAAGCAACTGCGCTTGTGCCGGAATTTTCTTTCATTCTGTCAATAAGAACTTTTTAGTTATTTTATCTAAAAAGTTAACTATTGTCACATACTAATTTGAAGCAGTTTCAAGCCTTTTATCCGAAATCCAAGCAATTTTTAATCCTTGAAAACACAGCATTAAAATCTATTATTTTCAGGATTTCCAGCACCCGTATGAACCCTATCTTTAGATAGAATTCTAGACTGCCTTACCTGCTGTGTCAAAAAGCCCCAATGTATATGGTTCGCCTCCGATCATCACTGTTACGGCATAGTTATCAAACACCTGCAAACAAACAAACAATAGATCTTGTTATGAAAGTGAACATAAGAGTTTCTTTATACACATTTCCGACAAACAACTTGAATAGGCAGAAAGCATAATAAACAGTGTAAATGTGTTAGAAATGTGATGTATTGTTACCCCAACAACAACGCATCACATTTCAAATCAGATGACAACACCAAATACATAATCTAATCCAATAACCATCAAAATATACACATACCTCAAAGATCCTTACTTTACACAACGCATGCAAGACAACAGTAATAACTGCCATTACTACTCATATTGATTCCATCACTGTTCCCCCTCCCCCTGAATCTGGAACCCTGAGCCCTGCATCCTTACCGTGGGGACATATTCAGATGGGAATTTGTTGGTCGTGTAGGAGATGAGGAGGCAGGTCTTTCCCACAGCTCCATCACCAACCACCACACACTTTATGGTCTGCATCTATATGGTGAGAGAGAGATATAATCGCGTTAACATTGATATCTCACGAGATTCCAGATACCTTAACGTGAATCATTTCCTTCTTTCGCGGTCTCCAGTGTTCACAACAATTTCGTGCAGGCTTAATGCATTTCCTAGAATTGCCAATAAGGCCTAAGTGTGTTGATTTGATTTTAGACAATGGGAGACAGAGAAAGACGTCTGCAAGAATGTGTCGATTCTGTCTTTGCTTCCGCATATTAACGCTGCTGAGAGGAAGACGTCGCTGCTTTCGCATTCTCGCGCTATTCATCGCCCGTTTTCTACCTTACTGCCTTTTATTTATCGCAATTGTCTATAGTTTGTTTGTCATCAGACCTTTTTTAATCCGTTTATTCTTATTAACGACTAATGTTACATTACTATAACGTTACACAAACTTGGGACACAATAAAAAAGAAGGTGACAAGTAAAACGCCGATTGGCCGGGATTTTCATCGATTCGAGAATAAACAAATCCTTATATTTGTTATTAATCATAAAAGTTAGCTTTAAACGCCATAACATGTAACGTTAACTGTTCCTAACCTCTTCTCCTCTAACGTTACCAATGAAGTTGAACATTGAACTAAATAAATCTAGCCGAGAACTTACGTTACATTAAATGACGACTACTCAAAACCAAAATGTTGTCAAACAAACTTTGTGATGAAGAAAACGAGTTGTTATTATTATTACTATACATTTGTCAGCAGTTAAGTAAATCAGAGTTGTGAGTAATAAAGGCGACAGGATGCTGTGAAGCTAAGCTAACGCGCTAACACTTCTCAGAGCGCAACGCATCATGCTAAATCGAAATTACTCAACAGAAAAACACCAACAAACACATAAATAATTTAACTACAATTTATTCGGTAAAATACCAACGGATTATTGATATAAATTGCAAACTGCTTACCGTTTCTCTCCGGCGAATAGGCGTTGGTTACGTCCGGGTTTGAGAGTATCAATCTGACGTGAATGAAAGCGAAAAACGTCCAGTAGTCGTAGATGCAGCGCTCACTCAGCCTGCCCACTCTGAACACACCCAAACATGCTACAGTTCGTGAGCGGCCGCTGGAGGAGCAATGTTTTTCATATAAATGACATGAGTAACGTTGGTTTCGTCAAAAGTGGGCATTTCTTGTGGAACATGCAAATGGAAAAGTAAGATTCTTTAAAATCATCATCAAATAGTCAATACGACTGTTGAAACAGCATGAGTAAATAATGCTATACGTTTTCCTGCAACTGCACACGATTCAGGAATAACGTGTTTTTTAATCGTTATATGCGCTCTGTGAATTACAACAATATGGCATACTTAAATCTATTCATATTGTAATCCAAAATAAGTGCTACGTTCAAAGGCACAGCAAAATACCGCTTTTAGCTATTGCTTGGACTACCACGTGACTCCCTTTGGAAATGAGTGGATGGGTCTGAAAAAGTGGAAAGGTGGCTTTCCTCTCCGCGAGAGAAGTTCTCTGCATCCTGTGCAGTCTGCACTGCCATCTAGCGATTCTATTACAAAAAAAAGAAAAATTAATATCAGATGTTCTGCATGAGCATACACAGCTCTACAAATCATCCGTGTTTAATGTTAAATAAGGTTAATTGTATACGTTTAAATTATTTTTTTCGTCTTATTAAATATCTGAACACTATGAACAAAGGTGGCTGGGCAAAAGCGAGGAGATAAAAGCCTTTAACTTTGGCTTTCTTTAGGTTCTTTCTTTGCGAGGACCAAACGAAACATGTACATATTTATGGATCCTGCAGAACATAATATTTAACGTAGAAATCAATATCATAACGTTAAAATGACCTACCCAAATATAAACATATCTTTTCAAACCGATAAGAGTGTTATATCTTAACACCACAGTATATTATTAACGTGTGTGTATTTATTGTTTTCCAATATTATTGCTCTTCCATATTAATGTTCACGATCGCCGCTTAAACTTTTATATTTGTTCACCGGAATGTGCGCAGTGCTGATCCCCTCCTCTTCCTCCTCCTCCCATCTCGTTTTTCTGTTGACGTTTGGCTTTTGTGCCTGTTTTACTAAGTGTGCGTAATCTTCCCATCATCTTCACAACTGGACCTTAATTTTCGTGCAAGCGTGCGACCCGGTATCGACTTTGACCTAACGCATCCCGAAAAAACGCGCGTGTCTCTCAGAAACACACGATATTCGCCCAGGATCTTCAAGGTTTTGTTTCCTTTGTCATACTGTCTTCCTGTGCTCATCTGCGGAGGTTACAGCCGTCGGTCCGTCTGCTCTGCGTCCTGCTATTTTAGGGCCACCCTGACCAAATTCAGCCTCAGCGAAGCTGACGTTTATATTCAAGGCTCGATAGGGATTTATCATTCGTCGTGTATGTTATTATGCTAGGCTAATCATCTGTAATAGCTCGTAGGCTGCTTTAGATCAGCACCTGCTTGGAATGTTCGAGCGTGTTCGCATAGGTATACATGTTATGCAGAACTGATTTAGTATACAGTTGTTTTGTCCGTCTCGCTGGCTAAATTGATGGTTTGCATTGTTGTTAGGTAATTCAGCCCGAAAGCCCCAGTAGAGACTGTTTTCCATATCTGGCAGGGGGAGCTTGATGATTGGTTGACCAATCATTGGTTGGCCTGAGGTGCTGTTGGGTTTCGATTTTAGAGAATTGAAAAGTTCGGGTTCTGACAACCAATAAGCAACGAAAATGTTTCGCTACCTAAATGATGTGGATGATAGCCCATATATGATGTAAGTATACGTTTATGTGTATGATACGTCCCTGTAGCATCGCTATTAGAGCATTGAGTTAGCTGCATGTGCAAAGGTCATAGGTTTGAATCTTAGAAAACACATAAAGGTAGAAGGCATACATTAAATGTAGTGGATTAAATAATCGACCAATTGTGTACATGTAAATAATAAGTATAATGTCATTTTGACCTGTTTTTACCCCTTATTATTATAGGGATCCATTTGCGGCACACAGGCATCAGATGAGGAGTCTCTTCGGGTCATTTGGCATGGACCCGTTTCCTATGACCCCTCAGATCCAGCATCCACGGACACGCATTCAGGTACTCATCAGGACCTTTAAATTCATAGAAAGCACGATTCTTTACATTCAATATTGAACTTGGCACACTTTTCACTGCAATTTGTCTTAACAGTGGTGTTATGTTGACATGATTGTAGTTGTGTATTGAAGACTTAATTGTTGTGTCATCTTTTTGTAGCCACAGGCTGGTGCCCTGACTCCCTTCGGCATGATGGGAATGGTATGACCTTGTCTTCTGTCTCATTTGATACATTATAGATTTGTACATCTCTGTCTGCTTTATTCCCTTTCTGCGCACCTTTAAAACCAGTTACGGAGTAATGCAATACTTAACCCACTGTCCTAGATTTTAAATATTGTGTTTTGTCTCAGGGTGGAGGGTTCATGGACATGTTCAGCATGATGAGTGGAATGATGGAGAACGTGGTGAGTCTCACGGTGGCCTGACAGAAACATTTCAGAATGAATGACCCGGCACCATGGTTTACCGCACAGCTAAGAGTAATAGTTTAATAACAAGGCTTCAGTTTGTATATGTTGGTCTTCTGAAGAGAGTTTATGGTGCATTAAAATGCTTGATGTTTTTCATACTGTGTATGCACAGGGGCAGCTATAAACACTGGGTTTCAGAATAGCAATGAAAACAAGTCATGAAGTGATAAAGAGTATATTTTTTAGAAGGTGTAGATTTGATGTTCTTGTAATGAATTTAGGTTTAATGCAAATGTAGCACCTGGCACCTCAGATCACCTGTCCACTGGTTCTGTCACATAATCAAAAGTGTCCCTTGCCCCTTTATAACTGTTCTTTTTTTTCTCTGTAGGAACGCATGTCTGGTGCTCCAAGCTGCCAGACCTATTCCTCCTCAACAGTCATCTCGTACTCTTCCACAGACGCAGGAGCACCTCAAGTGTATCAGCAGACCAGTGAACTACGCACTGCTCCTGGGGGTGTAAGACATGCATGCACACATAAACACACACAGCACATGTTAAATACATACTCATATCATGCAGTGTTGTAAATACCATAGACATTAAGGAGTGTCAATGTTTGCACACTCTGCATTGTTTTATTACCTGACTCAATGGAATTATGTAAATCAGGAAATGGTGCCAAACATGGCCAAACAATCAGTACTGAACAGAATTTATTTGTGTTCTTGAGTGGATATATGCTTAGTTATAAAGGTAATTCTTCGTCACTTAAAGGAAGAGTTTACCCTAAAAATAAAATTCTGTCTTAATCTACTCACCCTTAAATTGTTCCGAATCTGTATAAATTTATTTTGTATTTTGTATTTGTATTTGTATTTATTAAGCACCAATAAACACAACAGAAGTTGACCATAGTGCTGTACGAATTAAAATAAAAAACAAGGAAGAATGAATACTGATAAAATCAACCAATACATTTACATACAAGATTTAAAAGGCCAAAGTAATCAAATATGAATTCAACTTAGTTTTAAACTCATAGACAGAATTTGACGCTTTCACCGATAAAGGAAGACAATTCCATTGCCTGGGCTAAACTATTGCAAATGCACGATCACCTCTTGCCTTTAACCGTGATCTAGGCTGACACAAAGAGCAGGTTTTGTAGATCTTAAACATCTTATTGGCTTACTCCTGTAATAAATCGGCCAAATAAGAAGGTGCCAAATTACGTAGAGATTTAGAAACAAAGGCCAGTATCTTAAAATCAATTTTATAACGAACTGGTAGCCAGTTTAAAGTCTCAGTTAAAATCCTGGCTGCAGCATTTTGAACCCTCTGGAGTCGTGATATAGAAGACTAAGGCAGACCAACAAATAAAGAATTACAGTAGTCTATGCGCGATGAGACCAGAGCATGTGTGGCTCTCTAAAGATCTTTGAAAGTTAACCAAGACTTGACTCTTGAATTTTAGGGAGGAATCTAAGAGAACTTTACATTAGCCTTATTTACCTGAGGCAACAAACTTCTGTTATATTAGAATTTAGACATACAATTGTTTGAGACAGCCAAGTTCTAATGTCCTCTAGACATGCAAACAAATTTCCTAACCCTTTCCCGTTGTTTTGCTTCAGATTTTTGGCAGATATATTTGTGCATCATCTGCATTAAAGTGAAAATATACTCTAAGGATATTTCCTTATGGGAGCATATACAGAGAAGAAAGGGTTGGGGCAAAGATGGACCCTTGGGGAACACCACAAGTCAAGGGGACGACTGGTGAAAACAAATGTCCAATCCCCACAGAGGGTTCTATCTCAAAAAAAAGATTTAAACCAGCTTAGGGTAAGGCCTTGAATGTCCACACACTGTTCAAGACGTGAAATGAGAATAGTGCAGGGATGTGATTTTTTTTTAACGGATTTCCGTAGTTTTTGACCGCTGGGATCACCTGCGTAAATCGCAAGAAAAATATTTATTTTAATTTGTGATGGGGGTTTGGGGATGCCAACAGGATCCTTTCTACATTCTCTAAGTCATGCACACGCTTGTTATAAATGCAGAGCGACCGCTTCATTCAGAACATAATTTTGCGAGTTATTTTTATGCATCCAGAGAATCTGTGAAAAATAGACGCCAAACACAGCTGTTTTGGTATTCAAAAAAGCGTGGTGTAATTTTTTTATTAGGTGGGGACTAAGCAGCGTTTTGTAACGTATACAGAAAATCCCGAGTCTGGCATTTCAGACTCCTATATGATATGCTTTCACATTTATAACATTATCTATATACAGAGATCTATATTTGTACACGCTGTACGAATGACGTAGATGCAACATCTAGTGGCTGTGTATGGAAGTCTGTTAATGAATTATTGCTGATAACAATACAATTAAAACTAGGCCTTATATAAACTACTCAAGTTGTGCCATTTACAAATGCAGTCTTATTTGACATTAGCATACAATATTTGCACAAAGCATCAACCGTTTTTATTAAATAATGTTTAGCTGACTGTTAAACTAATAAACATTTGAACTGATATTGCAAAAATTCCCAGTCAGAACTGATTGTTGTGTAGTGAAAACTAAAATAGTGATATCTGTTTTGGGCACACAGTTACCTGTTTTTTATAATGTAACATATTTAAAGGTCTAGAGTGGGGTTTGTAGCGGCCACTAGCGGTGAGTTTGAGAATTGCAACCAATCTCTCAGTCCAAACACGACGGTGGCCACCACAGAACTAAAAGATATCGTCGACTAAGACAGCGTTTCTTCTCATGTTGATAAAATGAAGAGATCAGTCTGGGCATTAGAACGACTATAGAAAGATCGATGTCTTATTTATTACATAAAATAAAGGGTCTGTGGATTTTAAGTATAAAAAGAAAGATAAAAGTCAAGCAGGAGATTTTACCTGCGTTAATATTATAAAGACTTTCCAGCAGAGATGCGGTTGGACCCGCGGTACTAAGGCTTTTAGCGGAGATACTAATAGATATCTATGGAGATACTTTCCAGCAGAGAGACGTTGGAGAGAAAGATCATCTAAAAATCAACCCCGAGGCGGTTGCTTTGATTCGGATCTGTATGTGAGTAACGTTGGTTTTTCTGTTTGTTAAAACCAAGATGGTTGTTGTTGTAATATTAGTGCTTTGTAATATTAGCTTGAGCGTCATTGTTTATCTAAAACCAGTGTGCTGCTTGTATATACTCGTGTCGTCTTGACTTATTTTATTAATTTGCATTATTTGCATGGTCTAAGCTATGATAAAGCTAAGCATTTCATGCTTGTATTTCACAGCACGTTTGAGTACATAGAAGGTGTAAAAACACTCTTATTTTGTTATAATAGGCATTTATTCTTTCCTCACTTCTTGACTTACTCTCAAATGATTTGTTCGGCGAAACATCCGTCTAATCCCCTCCTTTCCGCCAGCCTACTCTGATCTGATTGGTCAGATGGTCTAGTCTGCTGTGATTGGTCTACCACGAACAAGGCTCACAAGCTACAGTGTTTGGGGGAGAAGAGTGAAGTTTTCGGGGGCAGTCCTAGCAAAACGTAGCTGGGACTATATGTAGTGACGTAAATCCTCGGCGGTTGTGAATCGGACTAGGGACGACGCGTTTGCGTGATTCAGAGTCGACTCCCTTTTTCCAAGCCGATAACTTTATTCATTCACCTTCGGCTCTACAACTTGGCAGACTGCTTACTTTCACACACGGCAACATTACACACTGCACAAAATGTAATTTACATAATCTCGTAATATGTACTCTTTAAAGGAATCGTCTGACACGTCTAAAACGAATACTATCATTTGTTTTAGATGTACTGCAATGTGTATACATGATTTAAGGTTAAAAAAACGCTGTATTTTCCATATACTGTGCATGTTTGTATCTCCTCTTTGCCCCGCCTCTCTGAAACGCGAGGTGTGCTATGATTGGTCAGTTAACCAGTGCGTAGTGATTTGTTGAATACTGCAAGCGTGTGACGGAAATGTAACGTCTCTTACCATATGGGGAACATCTGGTTCCAAAGCAATTGTACTGACAGATACAGCGACCTTACTTGGGTATACATCTGGGCTGTCTTAGTCAAATCATACCACGAACTGACGTGGATTTGTGGGGGTGTGGTTACACGAGGCGTTTCAGGCAGGTCTGGGTGAGCATTCGCTTTTAGATAGAATGCATCTTTTGTTCCGACACTTTAATTTTTGCAATTTTACATGTCTGATACATGCACGGGCAACTTATAGCACACCAAAGACACAGAAAAAACATGTGTTCATGCTATATGACCCCTTTAAAGCTCTTAGGCTGACTACGTGCTGTGATTTCCTGAAATCACTGTGTCCAGAAATCTTTGTAGTTGCACTAATACTGATTTCACAAAATGTTTTGCTATAAAAGGTCAATTAGAAATAGGTCTAAAATTTGATAAAACTGTAATGTCCAAATTGGACTTTTACAAGACCGCCCTAACCAAAGCATGTTTACAGAAAGCTGGGACAGATCCAGTAAGAAAACTTTTATTTACAATTTCTAAAATCCATTTCCCAAGTCCCAACAGTCAAAAATAGGTTTAAAAAATGTGTGGGAACAATATCCAATGAGGTAGTTGTTGCCTTCAGTTTAGTGACTATATCATAGTAATTGGCTCAAGAGAGTCCAAAAACTCAGTAGTAGTCAGAGAATCAGATAACACTTCAAATGTGGGTGAATGGACTGCCTGAAATTCGCTATTTAATCTTTATTTGTAGGATTAGTCACAGAGTTCAGTATATTGAATAGGAACTTGAGTTTTTAATACTAAATATAATGTTCTGTTAAATACTAAAGAAGATATTTTGAAGAATGTATGAAAAGCAAACAGTTCTTGGGTACTTTTGATTACCATTGTCATTTTTCCTACTATGGTGGCCAAGAACTGTTTGGTCACTACTCCATGGTGGTACATTTTATATTTGGGTGAACTGTCCCTTTATGTGATTGCTAGAAAATTAACACGATTACTTACTAGACGCAAGTGGCACAAATGTTTAGTGACGTCATCCCTAAGTGTTTGCTAAACTGTGTTCGTTTAGATCAGAGAGACACGTCAAACAATGCGTGACAGCGAGAGTGGGCTGGAGCGTATGGCCATAGGACATCACATCGGTGAAAGGGGTCACGTGATGGAACGTTCAAGAAACCGACTCACGGGTGATCGCGAAGAGAGACAGGACTTCTTTAACCTGGAGGAGAGTGAGTCAAAAACCTCTTTCTCTTTTTTGTTTTAACTGTGATCATCTGCCTAAAGTTCTTTAATTCACTATTATAAAAACTTTCTCTTCTAGATGAGGCAGCTGCCTTTGATGATGAATGGAGGAGAGAGCTGGGGCGGTACCGCCCTCCAACTACCCGTAGTTTAGATTATGGACGTGACCGGAATGCAGGGGTGGGACAGCAGCTGGCCCTAACAGCGCCGCCAAGCTCTTCCTCTCCCTCGCCCCGCCACGAGTCTCCACGACATCATCCTCCTCAATCGCGTCCGCGTTACGACTGGTGAGAGGTAAGCCCGATACTTACTTGGATACTTAAACTACAAATGTGTCATACTGCTAGGCTTCCATGTTTACTAGCTCTGGCTGCATTGCTTTACAGGTGGAGTGGATTAGTCGGTGTGGAGTGATCTACCTGATGCTGTGAAAAAAAAAAGAGAACGAGGAGGGATAGTGAAGAATATTATAACCGATGAGTCAAATGTTTGATAGTTCTGAACTGTTTCAATATGTGTAGTCAACTCCTTACAGGGCAGTGTTCTGGCATGGGGTATCATAACACAGGCTAAAAAATTCTTACATGGCATCTCTGTTGTGTTGAATTTCGCCTGGCCTGGGTATTTCATACCAAGTTACTACTCCCAAAGCATACACACCAGCATTCATCATCCAACAGCAACCTTGTGATTATACAATACACACACACACACACAAATCTTTGTATTTAAATGCATTGTCATGCTTCCAATATTTCAATATCCAAATATTTAAGTACACACACGCACATACACATTCACTGTAAAGTCCATATATGTTTGTGTTGACACTAGGGTATCAGTGAGTTTAACTGTACAATGCTGACTAATTAAACTTATTAACAAATAAAAAGATCTTGTTACATCATTTGCTGTTCTGTCTATAAATACGTGTTTGTGTTTAAATGATGCTATTGTGTTATTGATATTGTTGGTGACATTTTCTTATATTCCTTGGTATGGTATCCTTTTATGCGTTGTGTAAAAGTTTCCATTTTGTCGACTTAACAAGGTCATGACAGGACCTGAAAGACTGAACACGGCTTTAAACAGATTAGTAAGCCATTACACCTGTTGGTCTACTTAAGTGTTTAAATGTTTATTCCATTGAAATGCTTTGCCCCCTACTAAGCAACGGGCAAGTGAAAAGTTATTTTTATGATAATGCAAAAGAGCTTGTATTGAATCCTGAGATGGTCCTGGCTTCATTTTGCTTTTTTTATTATAGACTCAAAGTGAGGATGCGATTCATCGGATCTTTTGTGCCAAAGGGGTCAATGAATGCATGTGGTTAATGTAACCTTATTCTTTATATTTTGTCCCCCCAAATGTGCTTTTAAAAAAAAGTGATAATGCTGGCTCTGTCTGTACCTCATTTTTCTCAACGGTAGCATCTCCTCTGCGGTTTCTCCTACTTCACTTAAAAAAATTGAATGGTAATTCCTTTTATCAGACAGACACCGAACCCATAACACACTTTCGTACAACTTAAATGTGTGTTTTTATTGTATATTCGTACCTTCTTTTATTTCTGTTTGAGTCACCACAGTACTCGTCATATCACCTTTCTCTCCCATCTCTCTCTCTGCTCTGCTTAATTGGTTGTTTATATTCCTGTGAAGCTGATATAGATGGTGACAATAAAGTGTCATTCATATATGCTAAACGTGTTGGCTTGCCAATTACATGCACATGTTATGTTGTTCTGAAACTTGTAATGATTTTTGTAATTTTCAAGAGGTTTATTGGTGCATATGCTATTAAAACTTAATTAGGATTAAAAACAAGAAAATTTCTTTCAGTGGCTATGAAAATCTTTTTTTGTAGCTTTTCTCTAATCGTCGTCGATTATTTATTTTCCTTTCTCCATCAGTTTGTACCTGACTACATTTGTCCCTGTCACCTATCTTGTTTGTTCCTGCTTATCTCTCATCGGTGTGAGTTTTTTCATGTTTTCTAATTATTGCTATTTTCTCAACTTTTTCCCACATACTTTGTCTCAGTTGGCTTGCGTTTCTATCTTCATGTTCATACATAAGAAGTGGTATTGTGGTAAGAGAACTTAACCATATAATTATTTCACTTCTTTTCAGACCTATCCATCATTTGACCTGATACTGTTTTAATGCAACTGCTACTTGCTCGGGTTATTGTACCTGGGGGATATGCCCTATGTTGTACATAACATATTTGACAAGATCTGTATGATAAGTAATGCTGATATGTCGCATAACACCAGCATATTTTCAGTCAATATGGAGGGTCAAATAAATCAGTGACAGACCACCTCTACTTCTGCTTGCGCTTGAGGAATCAAATATTAAAAAAAAATGTGTCTTGGGCCAGAGTCGCAGGTTCATGTGTGCGCTATGCCCTTACCATAAACATAAATACAAAAAATATATTTAATTTTCTTCTAGATATTGCATTCAAAATCCAATTGGATCCAAAGATTGAGGGGCTTTGTGCATGGGCATTCATATAAAAGGAGAGAACCAAATGGACAGACCAGTGGTCCGTGTTAATCCCTCTTGGCCTAAAGTGCACGGTAAGGCCTTTCTTGTGATAAGTGACTGCGACTTTACCACAGCAGAAAGTTTTTGAATACCTGCTGTTAAGGTCACTATGATCAGCTCTGGGACAGACACAAGAAAGAGATGCCAATCAAAAATTGTGAATAGCGTAGCCCAAGTCATCCGTGTGAAGTGCAGGGAGGGCAGTGGCGTTTCTAGACTACTGTAACTGGGGGGGCCAGGCAGCGGCCCCTTATGCTTTTAGGGGGCACACTAACATTTGTTGTCATGATTATTTTTCATTCATTTTTCATTTGAAAACAAGTTCAGCTCAAAATTGCTCTGTTTTGGTGAAATATCATTCCAGATTTAGGGGGGCCAGGGGGGTGGCCAAGTGTGCTGACACGGGGGCACTGGCCCCCTCTGCCCCCCCCCTAGAACCGCCCCTAAGGGAGGGTGAAAACTCTAGGTTAAAATGTGAAAAAAGGTGTTAACAAATATTACAACAATATAATTTACTGCTGTGCTGTATAATATTTACATCAAACCTAAGACAGACCATTACTTAAATCAAAGGAAAAGGGAGATTTGACCGATTTGGATATTTTTATTTTATTTCCATTTAAAATCGTATTGTTGCGGTTCCTGCATTAAACCCCTTACGAAAAAAAGATTAAAAATAACAATAAAGTTAAAGTGTAGCAACTAACCATGTTTATCAAAACTATGTTTTTTTATATTGCACACCAGCAGCTGTAAATCAATCCCCGGCACCTCTGCAGCCGCTCCGACAACATTTTCACGGTTCGGTCGGTAGATGGCGCGCTTAGATTTCGAGGGAAGACGTGATAACGCACGCGCACTGCTGTGGGGTTGGTTACTATGGTTACAACACAATGGGAGTCGGGACAGAGGTCCATTCGAAAGCAAAGAAAAAATGCAGGAGAGAGTGAGAGAGACTGAATGAGATAGATCGAGAGAGTGTGTGTGTGTGTGTGTGTGTGTGTGTGTGTGTTGTGTGTGTGTGAGACACCGCTTGACTGGTCACTCCAGTGCAGCCTCAAAGTCCAAAATTATGGAGGCTTTTCCAGTCATGGCAAAGGGAATATTTACTATTGGACTGAATGGGCCTCTTGAAACGCACGGGTTATATTGCCCATTTAAAAATAATAATTGTGACATTATACCTCATTAAGGAAGCACAATTAAGCCTAATTACAACCCATTAACTAATCAAGGAGTTCTATAGGTTAATTTCCTTAATCAAGTGCATGTGGTCGACAAAGAAATAAGTGGTCGTTTTCATAATGAAGTAATACCCTTATCTGCACATTTGTATTCGTTTTCTTTGCGTCTTCCATTTGCTTTCCGTTCCTCACCTTTCTCTCCCCCCTTAGAGAATAAGCGAAATCACGCCCCTTCGCACCCTCGACTTGCACGAGTGGTCGTGCGTCTCTCACTCGCCCCTCCGTTTGGAGATTTGTGCCCTTACTGACTGCAAAAAAAGAGTGCAAGTCGTCTTGACAGAGGAACGGGAGAGGGGCAGAAAGAAAAGGGGGTGGGGAAGAATCAAACGTACGCATCAATTTGTACAGTCTTGAGCTGCACCCCGTTTTCTGCGCCGATTTCAGGGGGAGCGGCTGGGAAGCGAGAAAACGCTGCGATATTTGCGGAGCCGCAACAATGTAAGTCCGCGCGTCGCGTAACGTTACCCTGGATGTTTGAACGCGCGTAGGTCAATGTACAGTACAAACGGCAGAAGGAGAGAGAGAAAGAAAGGGAGATACGCATCGCTGGATGTTATAGGTAAGAAGGGGAGAAAATGGATGCGTGTATGTTAGTCATTCTTCTTGGCCGCGGTCAGATCGTTGTCTTCGCATTCCCGTCTTTGTGCTTAAATGTGCGTCGGTGGGGTTTAAACCCGATTGTAAATCGGGGTGCATAACCGCGCAGGTCTGGAGTGCACGCATTCCACGGAGCAACGCGATCCGGCGAGCTCGACAAGAATGCCATTCGCCATTCTGATCCCAAATCTTCCTCATATGTGAAGAAAACACTGAAAGGGGGGTAGACGCCGGAGTACATGCGACCCTGTGCGCTCGTCTCGTCAGGTTTGAATGTACAGTGCATTGTCTCCGAATTGTAATCCAGAGGTCGCGCAGTTTGTACAGTACGGCACAGCCTCTGCATGCGTATCAATAACAAGCAGCAGAAGAATGGAAGAAAGGAACGTTGCAGTGCGTGGCCGCCGGGACCGACGGAGGAGAGGCGCGGAGTCAACGGCGTGATGCACGTTCGCTTGTCTAAACTCACCCCACCTTTTGCCATCATTCATTTGCATGCTTAGAGCATTCACGTTTGTCATGTGTGCTCATGCTTGTCCATTCGAGGGAATGATTTGGCATATGCCTGTACGCCGTGTGAGTCAAAGTATTGCTGAATGCTTATATGCAAGTGTTTGCAGTAGGACAGTGGAGGGTTTTTTGGTATGCATGGAGCTGGGCCAAGATTTTGGTAATGGACTCCTGATGAATGAAGGTTCACCTGTAGACAGACTGTTGGCAGCCTTTATTGTTGGTCGTTTAGATATATTACCTTGTGTACGCTGTAATTGGATCGCAAATATGCTGATTTTACATTTATGGGAAATGAACAAGGTGATGCTTGTGTTTATGTGGGACTAGCATTAATTCTTGTTTTATTCATTGTGGTCAGGATCGAGTAGTCTCTGGGTGCTGTGTGTTGGCTGTCTGCAGTCTGTAAATCTGTTTGCATGTCATATTTTTTAGCGCCGTGGTTTCTCTCGTGTTCTGTGGTTGGGGTGTAAATGTACATTTTGTAGCTTTGAAAGGCGCGCTAAATACACTCACTCATTTTACCCAGTCTGTTAGTGTGCTATATATAGCCTCATTCACAATAAATGAAGTGTGTGGGGGAGTGTGTCTGTGTCAGAGAACTGGAGAGACAGTAGGGGCGGGTTTGGAATCCAGGAATGACTTTTAACCTTTTACCCACACTATTGATGGCATGGCAGGGGTTGTGTTTCTTTATATCTTATCGATCCTTAATTGTTTGCCTTTTTTCTGTAATGCAGGTTGGAGTTTGTCAGTTGGTTTTGTGTGTTATGAAAAAATGTCCAGCCACTCATGTTTAAGATACGAATTTGTAGATTGTGTGTAAAAAGGGTGTCAATAAGGTTGTTGGTCACGGTTTATTAGCAAGGTTAATCTGTACACTAGTGGTCTGTTATATTGTGACTGCACAACGTTGATTGTGTTTACATTAGCAAAGTATTGTCAGCTTTATAGTCAGCTTCATTGAAGAACAATAGTTCTGTCCTCAAAATGAAATATGCATTGTTTCAGCAAGGCTGGAAACAAGAGAAGGGTGACAATATGCGATGAAGAGATTACAAAAAAAGACACTTATTTGAACAAAAGTCCTGCACAAAAAAACAAAAATGGTCTTTGTAGTTTGTGTCTGAGTTTGCATAGATATTGTGAATGATGTATATTTATATATGCAGAGATGTATGTGCATGTTGATCTTTTGGTGTAAGCAGTGCCTCTCTAGCTGTGTTGGCTGCAGTGGATGATTTTTGCAGAGCTCCATTCAACATTGATGACTGAAGCTCAGCTTCACAGTACCACAAACCCTCTGAAGGACCATGCAGTCCATACAAATATATTTCTGATACTGTACAAAGATACTGTTGTCCACTGAAAATATGATATAATATATTGTAAAACGTATATATAAATTATTATTTAATCAATGATCATTTAATTACAGAGCATTATATAGATTAAAACACTAGATTGATCAAATAACTATTCTTTAAAACATTTGATGGCTTTGTGAATTTAGATTTTTTATTTACAATTGACGCCTTTTCTTACGAAGGATAAAAAAAAACAACAATAACTGGCACCCATGTGTCCTACGGTTTAACCGGAAAACAAACTGTTCATAATATTTTATATAAAGAATATGTATATTTATAACATAAAAGAGCGTAAGAGAGATTTATCTTCATTGTTTTTTCCCCCAAAAATTTTGCTGTCACAAGATAGTACACGTGAGGTTTATTTGTCAACTATCCAAATAGGCCTATTTATTATACTACACTATAGCAAATTCTTCCTACACTGTGATTTTATTTCGACTTTAGTGGTGTTTACTCTATTCCCCTCAGGATTCAAAGTTTCAGTGCAATGGTAGACAGCCTGTAGGCCAACCATCCCAATTGTGGTCACGTTCCAGCTTTATGTAATGGCTGACTGGAAGGAATGGACCACATAGAGAGCTAGTTATGAAGACCCGAACCCACAAAGAATCGGTGAGAGCAACACTGCATATTATTACTAGTGTCAAATGTGGCCCGCGTGCAGACAGTGGCTTGTTTTGACATTCATTTATAAGGCACTGATAGTGACAAAGAAATAACTGGATATCAAACTTTAAAAATATCAAATCTTCTTCTCGCTTTATTTTTTGTTTTGGCCTCAATAGTGTTGATTTGTCTTGCTTCATTCTTCATTTTTTCCCTTCTTCGGTCATGCTGGGCATGGTCACAGATGCCCGCACGCAGTGGACGCAGGAGGGGGGGCAGCGAGGAAAGGAGGGGTAGACGTCCGCACCCCAGTCCCTCTCGAGCAGAGCGCAATGAAAGGCAAACAGTAAGATTTGCATGTTTTTTCCACCTTCTCGCCTTATTTGTACTTTATTTTCTTTATGACTAAGGTATCTCATCACTGCTTTAGCTCATCTTCTATATTGTTATATATTATATTCTCTTTATGCATATTTATGATTGTTTTTATATTAATTTGTGATTCCGAATATAAACTGCCTCACAGTATGATTAAAATTGTACAATTAAGCAAAGAACTGCTGGAGAGGAATTGGCTGCTGGCCGTTTCAGTCGTCGATCTCAAGGCCATGATTCATCAGAAAGTGAAGGAGAGGAGCTTTTACCCCCACCAAAAAGACAGAAAGTCCAGGTACAGATAAATATTAGAAATTGAGAATATAATATCATAAATAAAAAATATCTAGATTACCTTTTTGGTACATATTTGGTTTTCCCATCAGGACCCCTCTTCCAATCCCCCAGCTCCACCCCTTTCAACTAACACTCCAACCTCAGCTCCACCCCCAACCTCAAGTAACAGTCAGTCAAGAGAGAGTGACAATGAAGATGGCCAATCACAAGGCAGCAGGAGCTCGGTTGGATGCAGCTTAGCCAATAGTAGCAGCAGCATAAGCAGTGGTCGGGACATTGACCAGGACAATCGATCCTCTTCTCCGAGTCTCTCTGCTTCCCCGTTGGCCAGTTTGGATTCTGAATCAGACTCTCCAGATTCCCCAAAGCAGAATGATAAAAACAAAGATGGAGGCGCATCAAAATGTGTGCCGGAGGATCGGAGAGGATCAGGGAGGGTTGAGGAGGGCAGTGCTGGGGACCAGAGAGACAGTGAAGCAGCAATGGAGGGAGATTTGGCTCCCCTAAAGTCACCATCATCTCTTTATCCATCCCATCGTGGAATAGTGGACACTACCATTGATACAAGTAGCAACAGGAAGTCATACTTCCCCCTAGATTCCAAACTTGCAAGTAAATTAGAGTACACAGGGCCTGGTGGTACTGAGACGCTACAAACCTGCAGCCGCATCACTTCCAAAGCAGGCACTCCGTGTGGAAAACCTGGTGTGGGAGGGGTTGAGTATTCCCATGGGAATTCAAATGTGAGCCATGCTTCAACTCTCCCACCTCCACCTGCTCTGAAACCTCTAGAGGTGGGGCAGAACCCTCCAGGTGGGGAAAGTAAAAGAGACAAACCAGAGAAAAGTGATAAGTCTGCTCCACCCTCATTGCTTCCACAAGCTAGTACTATTCCCCAGCAACCTCCACCTTCTAGCACTCACCACTACACCCCCACCAGCTGGTCAGGGGGACCTCCCGGCAACTGTCCTGGCAACTGGGGATACATACGTTACCCAGGTAACCACCACACACATCCAAACCAGCAGCCCCCGGTGCAGCAACAGCTTCCCTCTGTGTACAATTCTCCTTCATCCACGCGCCACTCCACCCACCCACCTTACCTGCCTCACCCTCATCCCCACCCACATAAAGACTACCTGCCAAGGTATGGCACTGCAGCTGATCGGGAAAGGGGCGGGAGGGAATTTGGTAACAGAGACTTCCCAGCTAATAATAGCAGTAGCGGTGCAAACAGCAGCGGTGGTAGCACTTCTAGTGGCGGAGGACCCAACTCTAATGCTGGCCGGGATTTCGTGAACCCTTTAGCTGGTCAGGGCAGAGAATTTAGCTCAAATCGAGATGGGTCTACAGGTCCTCCAAGTGGTAGGGAATATGGACCTGGATTTAGAGAGCGTGAACGGGGGAGGGAGTTTCCTTTGCAGAACCAGCAGCTTCAAGCTCAGGGTAGAGAGTTTGGAGCTGAAAGCACAGGAGGAGGAGGATCTCTTTCAAGAGAGAAGGATGGCCGGTGGGGAGAGTTAACAGGTCAGGTTAGAGAGACAGGAAGTAACAGTTACCCTGGTAATGCCAACCAGACACCTGTAGGTGCCCCATCTTCTGGAGTACTTTCAACAGCAGTGAACCGTGACCCATCTAGTTCACCACAAAACGCCTCCGGTCATCCTCCATTTTCTTCTGCAAATTCAAATCCTCCCAGTAGAGATTATCCACCTCCTATGGATGCAAATGTACAGCAGACACTGCAAGGACAGACTCCCCAAGCACCTTCCAACTCTGCGGACCTCCCTCCTCCTCCACACTATTTGAGAGAGTACCCCCCTCCAGGGGCAAAGGACTTCCCAACCTCTGGAGCAACCTCTGTCCCACATTCTGGTGTCCCCAGGGAATACCCAAGCCCACCTGGATTGGCCCCAAACCTTGCACGGGAATATCCTGGTGGACCTCCACTTCCGCATCACAGCCACTACCCTGGCCAGACTGCCTTACCTATGCAGCACCGAGACAGAGAAAAGGAAAGCACTGCATCAGCTCATCATTCAAATCGCAGTCACCCACCATCTCTTTCTCCTTCATCAGGTGGCTCTGGGCACGGACATCCAACTTCTACTTCTTACCCTCCTCCTCCACCACCTCCCCCCCCTACTAGTTCACATGGTCCGCCACCACCCATAACATCCCTTCCAGGCAGTCATGTCCGACAGGGACCATATCCTTCATCCAATCAAACTCCACCAACACCACTGTCTCCTCTTCCCAGCCCCTCAACCAATCAGATAGGAGGCTTTGCTCCTTTTCCATCCACCTCTGCTCCTGCTGTACAGTTGCCTGCATCAGGCGGGCCCAGCTCCTGTCCATCGAGTTGCAGACCCACTTCTTACCACAGCACTTTAAGCAGTCATACCCCTTTCAGTAGCTCTTACCATGGCAACAGTAACCATGGAAATGCTATGGCAAATAGCAACGCTCCCAACAACAGCAACAGCACTAACACTCAATTGCACTCCCCTCAAAACTCTAAAGTACCACCACATCTCAGTAATCAAGGCCATAACAACACTGGTCCAACCCCTGCCACATCTGTTGGAGGAAATGGCCACTCCGATTCAACCTCTGGTCCTGTGCCAACACCTGTCATCAAGGAGGAACCAGCGGAGGAGAGAGAGGAGATAGAGAGCCCACCTCCAGTTATCCGAAGCCCGTCTCCAGAACCAAAACCAGTTGACATTCCAATCCATGCTAGTCAATCAGCTCGGTAAGTCCCTCTTAAATTAAAAATGGCACACAATATAATTAACAAAAGAGCTCTTACTTATTATGATACTTATTTTTCTATATTAACATTATTATAATACTAGGCGGAATCCTATGGATATTAAATGTTGTTTTGAAGCTCTGTAGGGCCAAAGGTCTTTTTAATATTTAAATATTTAATATATAAAGTGGAAGTTACCTTAAATGTTTATAAAATAATGCCAGTTTTAGTTTAGTTAATAAATTAGTTAAATTTGCATTAGCAAAATGTGTGGTGTTCATTAATTTGCATTCTAGTGTATTTTTAATTTATAGTAATGCTACACTCTTCTAACGTGCTGGAGTGAAGTTTGTGCTTAACATGAAGGACCCAATGGAAACATGTTTTTAACTTTTTGTTTTGTTACAGATTATGATGAATTAGTGTATTTCACGTCTTTTGTCTAATAAAGCAAACCAAATCAGGTGCTCAGCTGAACTAAAAAGAATAGAATAGAACAGAACAGCTCAGCACAAACCATGACTGAGATATGAAACTCTACACAGTAGAAATACTGGCTTTAAAATGTCATTTGTTCTACTTATTGTAACTTTGGTTGATGGTTTTAGACATGCCTTATTAAAATGTACTCAGTAATTTAAATTTAACATATAATAGTTGTGTTAAAGTAATGTAGGTGTTTGTTTTCTGCGTGTAGATGGTCTTGAAATACTGTGTGTTGCTTAAATGTGTAACCTGAGAGATGATCACTGCCATTCCTATTCCATACAACATGGCTCATCCAGGGCATCTGAAATCTAATCACTGCAGCACAGTGTCAGATTACTGACAATCAGGCCAACCAATAATCAATTGTCAAGGAAACACAAGGGATCTGGAGATCACCTGATTTCCTACCTGATATAAAGATTAATTTTAGCTTGGTATTGTCTGCAGGATTGTTTCAATGAAATGAGGAATGCTGATGTTTTGAGCTCCCAGAATGGGAGAGGAAAGCTCTGTCTGACCCTGGTCTTCTGGTGGCAAAAGTAAACAGGGTAGAAAGAAAAGAGGAAAGAATGTCTAAATGATGTAGATCCATCATAATGCTGGTTTTAATGAATAATACTTTGCATTTAGGTTCCACAGGGTTCTTGACCGGGGGAGTGGGAACTCATGCGCCCGCAGTGACGTGTTATTTGTTCCACTTGATGGTTCTAAGCTTTGGAAGAAGAGAAATGAGGCCATAGAACGTGCCCGTAGAGAGGTAGAACAGCGTGCAAGAGATCTGCGAGAGAAAGAGAGGGAACGGGAGAGAGAAAAGGAGAGAGAAAGAGATCTGGACAGACACCTCCAGGTATGAGAAGAAATAATAGTTTTACATTTTCTGAAAAAAATGTGTGTTGCTTGTTTGTGTAAAACCTGCCATCACTAGAGGGTTGTGGGTGGTTGCGAGAGGCTTTCTATGCCGAGTGTCATTTGAGTCTCATGACGTTCAAAACCAGTATGACTCTGTGGAACACAAAAGAAGATATTATTTTTAGAAATGCCTTTGGGATTTTGTTTATTCAGTGGAAGTCAATGAGGTCCCATGTAGTTTAGTTATTTAAAATATCTTCTTTTGTGCTTCACATAAGACAGTCCAACAGTTATGGAATGACAAGAGGGTGAGTAATTGATCAAATAATTTTCATTTTTGTGTGAACTACACCTTTAAGTTGTGACCTTGGACATTACAATCATGGTAATTATTTTAAATGTAAAACTACATTTTCTTTCTGTTTTCAGCAGAAGGAGAGTGGTACCAGTACAGGGTTGGGTGCTGCAGGCGCACGCCAGGGCTCTTCACTCTTCTTTCCTTCTTCGTCCTCTATCCTTCTAGACCCTTCATCATCATCTTGCTCTTTAAACCCCTCCCACCCCACAGCCCATCCACAGCACCACCCCTCCCATCATCCCTCCCATCACCCCTCCCATCATCCCTCCCACCCCCACCCCCACTCCCTTCACCACTCACATCCTCTGCATCCATCTCTCTCTCACTCCATACCTCATTCCCTCCTCCTCCCCTCCATGGCAGGGGGATCTGGAGTCGTTGGAGGCCCTCAAGGTGCTCTTGGAATCGGGCTTGGGGGTCCTTATTTGGGCCCCGATACCCCAGCCTTGAGAACCCTGAGTGAATATGCTCGTCCCCATGCCATGTCTCCACTAGGCGCTACCAGCAGAGTGCAGGCACATCACCCCCACCTCCACCACCATCCTCACCCACATGCACATCACCATATGCACCCTTCATTTTTCCTGTCCCAGTTCCAAAACCCAGCCCTTGCACACCCTCACCACCTTCCAGCCGATGCTGCCACAGCCGCTGCCATCCTGGGATTTTTGTACGGGGGTGGGCTGGAGGGTGGCCCCACCCACCCAGGGCATGGACCGGGGCATGGTGGGCTTACTGGGGCGGGGCTTGGAGGAATGGGATATCCTCATGCTGTAGCGGCTCATCGAGACAGAGTGAAGCCCGGATTTGAGTTTAAGAGTGAGGAGCGTGTCTACACAGCTGGAGGCTTAGCCGACCCGGCACTAGCTTTGTCACACGCCCACTCACACGCACACTCACACTCCCTGCTGCTGGGGGGTGGAGCCGGAGGCGGAGCTTCAGGTAGCGAGGTGACGCTTTATGGTACGACTCCACCTCCCGCTCCACCCCCTCAAGCTTTAGCCACAGCGACTCGGAATCCCAACTCCGCCCCTCAGCCTCTGTCAGTCCCACCCACCTCGTCTATTCTCCCAGCTACACTCCCCACCCACCAGGTTCCTGCCGGTTCCCCAGTGACGCCGGCAGCCCCTGTAGCTCCCCCTCAACCTCCTCCCCCGCCTCCACCACCTCCTACAGCATCCTCTATTCATCACCCCTCTCCACACTCCAACTTTCCAAGTACACACACTTCTTCTCAACCCCCGCCCCTCCCAACTCAGGCCCCACCCACTGAACGATATCCCACCCCTGTGCGCACTCCTCCCAGCACAGAGCGTGCAAGGAGTGTGGAGAGGGAGAGGGAGAGAGAGAGAGTGATACCAGCCACAGAGCGGGAGAGAGAAAGGGCAGGGAGAGGTGGAGGAGGAACAGGAGGCAGCACTGCCGCTGCAGGAGGTACAGGAGGAGGAGATTCTCTTGGACGACTACAGATGCTGAACGTGACTCCTCATCATCACCAGCATTCACATATTCACTCTCATCTTCATCTGCACCAGCAAGAGACAGGTATCCACCATACACACACGATATTCTGCATTATAAGATTAATATTCAGACTTCATTCAGACAATCATACTAAACCCCAACCTGTGCTACCCTTATTAAATTTCCCACTTTTGTTTTGTTACGTATTTGGGTGGCAGCCGCGGGAGGGGTACACCCCCTAATGGATCCGCTGGCATCAGGGTCTCCCCTGGCCCGTCTGCCGTACCCCGGGGCTGCTCTTGGGCCCCCTATCCTGGCTCACTCTCTAACTGACAGTGAGGTGCTTCGACAGCAGCTCTTTGGTAAGAGTTATATTTTTTGGATTATATTGCATTTCATTGTTTTTTTTCTGTTAAACGGTTGCTGCATTTACTTGAATGTCGCCTATAGGTGGTCCTTTTCGTGATATGCCCCAGTCCTCGTCTCTGGGTGGGTCCATGTCTGCAGCTCACCAGCTCCAGGCGATGCAGCAAGCTCAGAACGCTGAGATTCAGTTCCAGAGACTCGCCCTGGAACAGCAGTGGATCCACCACCACCACCATCACTCCCTAACACAGGACGAGTACTATAGGTGAGCTTACATGCCATAAAATCACAAGTAAATAACAAAGTCAGCCTTATGTTTAGTATCAAAGTTGAAATACTTTAAAGGGATAGTTCACACAGAAATTAAATTGTGTCATCATTTATTCACCCCCATGTCATTCAACCTCAATGACTGTGGAATACATAAGGAGATATTTTAAGACCAGTGTTGTGTGGTTACCAATATTCTTCAAAATATATTAGTTTGTGTTCTGGAGTAGCAAGAAAGTCAAGGAGGTTTATAATGACATGAGAGCGAGTAAAGGATGAAGGTGAACTGTCCCTTTAAAATTAAAAGTGCAAGTTTTGATCTTTTCCTTCTATTGCAGCCACCTGAAAAAAGAGAGTGACAAAACTCTGTGAGAGAGACAAAGGAGTGGAAGAAAATGAAGAAAGGAATAAGTGCAAATAAAAAACAATCATTCAAAACGCAACACTGATTGACTGAACGGAACCAGATGGAGGGAGACACCGGAATACATATCATTCAATGTGAATCAAACTAAATAGAGGTGCAACAAAAAAGGTGTATATTCCAAAAAGGTGAAATGTATAACTCTAGTACAGCCTACATACTGTGGCACTAAATGAATATTCCCAAACGCCCCAGGGAATTGATTCTTCATTGTGTTTAGTACACCAGACAGAGAAGTTTAGGCTGTGGTTCAGTCTATGTACATTACGTCATGCCAGAAAGAATGTTTAAAAATGAAGTCTCCTTTTATGTATTTGCATGTAGCTAGATACAAAAGCCCAGTGGGCTAAAACTCTTTTTCTGTTTTTGTTTTTGAACTCGAACACTCTAAAAGAGTGTGTTTATGAGAGGGTGCATGAGATGACCGGCTTTCCTTCATAAATTGTTTCTTTTTTCGTGTTCTTATTAAAATGATCGATGTCGTTTGTTAATAATTATATTATTATATAAACATTATTTTTTATTATTTTTTTACATTTTCATGGTACCACTGTTTATTTTTTATTTTTTAAGTTGAATTGACCTTGTGGGAAAAATGCAAGATAAAAAAATAATGAAAAAGAAAAACCTGGAAATAAAATACCATCTTTTTCTAGATGTCTGCGTATTGTGTGTCCAGTTCAACGATGAGCGCATTGTTCTAGGCAGTTTATATGTTTTTTTAGTGACAGATAAATTATTTTATCATATTTATTAATAATAAGAATATGTATTTTCCTCATACAGAAGCCTAAGTTATGACCTGACACTAACTTTACAGTTTTTTTATATATAGGTATAGTTTCTTGCTTCTGTTCAGTACATATGTATGGAGTTAAACTACAGTGGGCCACCAGATTCTAACCAGGTCCTTTCAGAGCACCCACATGTAGAATATACTGTAGAAAAAATATCGCATACCCTTTTTTCTCTTTTTTTCTCTCTCTTTCTGTATACACGTGAAGAATTGCACAAGTGCAGCTAATAAGAGACATATGCAGAGAGAACTGTAGCGCTGCAGTGAGCAGCAGTCAGTGTGGGAGGTGAAGAGTAGAAAAGAAAAATAGATCAATGAAGGAAAGACAGAGAAGGAATGTGATTTTAAATTATATAGCGCTGGGCTTTACTCGCCCCCCTTCCAACTTAACTAGGAATGACCTACAGTATTCCAGGAAACGCATGCATAAACAGACATGCAAAGTATACTTGGCGAATCCTTTCTGGTATTTTGTTCTGAATAGCCTGAATTCACAGAGAAAGATTTTCAGCTGATCAAAATACTGTGTGTGTGCGCGTGCGTGTGTGAGTGCGTGGTGATATGTGGTTTAGTGCAGCTACTGTATTTACCGTGAAAGGTCACCACAATGGAGGGGTTTGCAAGAATTGTCTCCCTCGTGTGCTCATATTTTCAGTCAACTTACTAACCACACATCTGCAAACTATGCTAATGAAAAACGAGTCATTTACACGAAATAAACAGCTGTTTATTTAACTTTTATACTATACTCAGTATACCATAAGATGAGTTACTTCAAAATAATAATGAACTAAAGTACATTTGCATCCAGGACTTAACCAGTGTGCAGTGGCCGATCCTTTAATTCATGAAAAACCCAGTTATGCAAAACTCTTAAACAAAGGGGGGGGGGGTGTTTAGATTCCAGTAAAAATCAATAGTATTGTATTTTTAAAACTGCATAGATGGGAAGCAAGTCATTTGAGCATCAGTGAGATACTGAATTTAAAACAGTCTACCATAGACATATGAACACAATGATGACATTTATATGTCACAGGATTTGTTCTGTCCTCTACTGAAAAGTGGGCCGATCAGTGCACACTGCAGTCACCTTGAATAAGTGTGTCAGAAAGTCCAACATATATAAATCATCTGCTGCTGAGACCTTATAAGAGAAAGAACCTTTGGTTCTGTTTTAGTGGTCATTAGTTAATAATTTTCTCTAAATTTACAATATTGACAGATCAGATCGTGTTAATCCTGGCAATCTTTTGTCTACTCTAGGAGAATTACGCAACCAGAAGACCTTATAAACACAAACATGCACACAGAAAAACACAGTGGATGTTTGAACTGTGACTGTGTTGTGTGTATGTATGGTAAAACTCATGCACACGTGAACATTATATTAACAAGGTCGAGTATCTGCATCCTCTATTTAACCACGAGAGGGCACCAACGTCTCGTTATTTAGATGCGTTGACTCCAATGATTCTACTTATCAGAACACAACTGCGTTTATGCGTTAATATTAAAGTTGATATCGTGTTGAACATGATCTCACGGCACAAACTATCACGAGGTGACCAATTCCTATGAATGGGCTTTTAGCAAATATAACGCATTCTTGAATAATCATTGACCTTGTCATTAACCTTTCCTCGTCACATCACCGACCCACCTCAGCTTGACTGGAAAGGGTTGAAACCTAAACAGCTATCAGGGTTTAAAGTGCCAGTTAAACAGTTTTATTTGACAAGATACTCACAGACGCTGGTAAATTGTTTAACATGGGACGTTTTTCAAACGGAAGGCTGAATTCTCCTCCAGTCATGATGTCGCATTTGCAGGATGCAACGTCATCAAGCCTGGTTTATTTGAGTTAACTGAGCATGCGCACGTCATACTTTATAAGGATAAACATTTAACCATTGTTACATTAAAAATCTGGGCTTTTTTAATACTCAGTCTACACAAACATTCCTGCACCTTTTTTCATTGTGTGAAATTAAAGATGACCACAACTATTTGTCACAAGATGAATGATGTAACACAACAAAGACTGTTTCATTGTGTAGTTCATAAGAACAGACAAAAATGAGTGCTAATCAACAAATCACAGAGATAATGCAAAACCGTTGCACTGTTTCCGTTCCCTTAGTAGCCTAATGAAGGGTACATTTCTGGGGAAGTTCCCTCACAACCTTGAGGCTTGTGGCATAAAGGTCTTACTTGCATGAAATAATAAGTAGGTCAACAGACATGCATGTGGAGGAATGATTCATCCATAACTAAATATTCCCTGAAGGTATTGTCTTTTTTTGTAACACAAGGTGAGCAGTTACCTCATACCAACTGCCTCTTTAGTAGCCACCAGTCACATATATTTTAAATAAATAAATACTTTGCTTTAAGTAGGCTACAGCCCTTAAAAGTCTGTATTGGTGTCAGTGGCCAAGGCATGCTGTCTTTTAAAAAACATGAGATAAAAGCAAATGGTACAAAACCAAAAACAAAATACAGATAGTATATCCTAGAAACATTTAATTAAACTGCATCGCAGCACCTTAAATGAACCAAGGGTTTGAGGAAAAGTTTAGGCCATGTTTTTAAGGAGATTGATTACCATTTGTATTACCACAAAAGCATGGTTCATTTGTGATTAATGTGGTTTTATTACAAATTAAACAAACAAAAAAACGACATACTACCAGTGGACAGTAACGAAGTAAATTTACTTGAGTACTGTACTTAAGTACACTTTTTGAGTATCTGTACTTCACTTGAGTATATTTTTTTCTGAGTACTTGTACTTTAACTTCACTACATTTGAACGACAAATATCATACTTTTTACTCCACTACATTTATAAAAAGGTCCAAAAGTAGAAATTGGTTTCTATGAAGCGGGTTTTCCTGTGTGCGCAATTTATCTGGCTTGCGATCTGCCAGGACCTTTTACTGTTGCCAAGTATTTCAGTTTTTCTAAGCTCGCGGGTTTCCGGCAAGCTTTGAATGGCCATTTGGCAGATTGTTTTACGCAAATCTGGCAACTCTGGGATCTTCCCCACTAAACTAATGTAAACGTAGGAGCTGCTACACCATTGATAGCGCTCTAAAAAGGCAAATAGAACAATTAAAGAGGAAAACGGCACATGTTAAAGTGTGGTGTCATCATCCGTGGGTTACGATCAGTCAAATATCGTAGAAACATTGTCATGAAAATGATCGGCATAACGGCTAAACGGTAAATAGCATCACACACACCTTGAGCTACACGTGCGTGTTAACTCCTGGTCTGCTGCTATATCATTTAAAGCGATTTGGAAAATGAATGATGTTTTTACTGAAGTAACTATAGTTGATGTATTCCTGTTAAAAATATAAACAATAAAACCCTGCCCAAAATACAACATCAAATTGTAGTATGGATACTTGTTGTCTACTTGTATGTGATGGATTCTATTGGTTGGGATGATAAATCCTATTGGAACAAAACACACTACAAAGAGGAATTTAATAAAAAAATTCCCAGCAGGGATGTTATTTGCAGTTAAACCACAGTATAGACAAATTTTACATTTTCTATATATAGGAAACATACTTTAATTAATAATCTTTAGTAAAACCACAGCAACTAAAAATACCATAGTTTCATTATACTAGCTGTAGTTTATGTTTGTAGTTAAATTATGGTAATAAATCCAGCAAACACATGGCTTCTACACTTTACTATTTACGAGAACCTTACTACTTACTGGTAAATTATTGCTAAAACTGGTAAAGGGAATATAAAAAATAAAAAAACACTGCTCATAAATACATATAGGCCTAGGGGGCTAATGAGGATAATTAGGCTACATTAGTATACAGGATTATGTATAAACTAAAGATATATGTGCTTAACATATAAAGCTCTTAAAGGAGTTCCTCGCTGCAAAATTTGCCCCCATTGACTTTCATAGTAGGAATAAAAATTACTATGGAAAGTCAATGGGGGCAAATTTTGGAGTGAACTACTCCTTTAATACAACTGATACTGTGAGCTACTCAGTGTATTCAGTAGGTTGCTTCAGAGGCATAAGATATGGGACAATAAAACAATGCACGACTGACATAAAGGAAATTTACTTTTAATACTTGAGTACTTTTAAAAGCACGTACTTCTGTACTTTTACTTAAGTAAGAATCTGACTTTACAACTTTTACTTGTAGTGGAGTAATATTTTACCAGTAGTATCTGTACTTTCACTTAAGCAGGGAAGTTGTGTACTTCGTCCACCACTGCATACTACTATTCAAAAATGGTCTAAAATTGATAATCGAATCAATTTTTAATTTGATCTTTGGCTTATCTAAATAAAACCCCAAGTGAGGGTATTTATTGTATTCTTTGAAGAGTTTCGCTTATATAATCTATAATTGTGTCATGTAATACCTTAAACGAATAAAAAAGCTTTTAAACAATGAAACGTTTTTAAATATACTAAAAATAGGTAAAAAGCGAGTTGTAGCCCATTAGAGATAATTTGGTGAGGAAATGCTCCCCGTGAATAATAAACTTATTTTGATCTTAAATGTTGGACATTTAAATGATTCCCTTTCCTTCCAGTATTATTAACATTACCAAAACGAATAACTCGCCTTCTAGGCTATAACAAACAAGTATTTTTTCCAACTTTAAAACGAATGCTTAGTTTGTGGTTCATTAATAGCTATTTAATTTAAATACAACAATAAAATAGTAGCCTAGCCTTTGTTAAACATACTTTAACTGAAACCTTATAATAAAACTTTTATTGAAAAACGAAATAAGACGGATAACATGCACTCAAATTATAACACAAATAAATAAAAGATCTTTGGATTTCCCTTTACTTTAAAACGTTTTTAGTTTGTGGTTGTGGTTCATATTTCATGAAAACAACATGGTTAAAGTTAAACAAAGACAAACTTACTTTCATTGAACAAAGACGTTTATATTAACATTCATTCTTTTGCGCTCTTGTCTCTGTCATCCTGCTGTCATGTATCGCTCTGTGTCACTGTCCTCACGCAATCCCACTCACGTGCTGCGCGATGTATGGAGAAAACGCGTCAGCTCGTGCTGTTTGCAGAAGACGCGTCAGCTCGTGCTGTTTGCAGAAGACGCGTCAGCTCGTGCGCGCATCTGCTCGCGTTGTATGAAGAACACAGGCCTGACGCTCAGACTGCACATCTGGCGTCGTATGGGGAAGGCGCATTCTAACGTTTAATGAAGAGCTTTAAGAACCTTCAGCGCCCTATAATGTCGCTTGGCATTGAACTTTGAGCTTATCATTTTGCAGGTGTTGTTTATGCTCTAACAGCAACATTACACAACTAAAGGTTGAAAACGGGATCGCGGGGAATGCGACCTTTGATGAATATGCGAGGCACCGGCAGAATGCAGCAACACGCCTGTGCCTGAGGCACTGACATAACAGTAACTAGGAAGGGAAGAGAAAGGGAATGCACTAAAAAAGTTTGGAGTAATGTTGTTCATGTTTTAGATGTGATTTATAATGGCAAATTTGCACCAAATAATGCAGAAATAGATTATTATGCATTATAAGCTGTTATTAAGTTAAACATTTACGCTTGTTTTTTTCGTTGAAAATGTATGAACAGCTTGGCATAGATAGGGTGGCAAGAATAGTTTGTATACATTGTCGTAATTGCACCAGCTATTTTTTTATTTTGTTGAGGAACCATTTTAGGAACCAGTTTACTGCCAGAACAATGTGGGTGGAGTACAACAAGCAAAGGTCAAGAAAAATACTTTCAAATCAATTAAGCTTACAAGATTTTAGGATCTGATTGCTGTCTGCTTAAATAAACAGAATCAGATACATCTCAGAAATGTCAAACAGCCATTTCCAGTCTTTTATGAGATTATGCAACGAATAAATGCAAAACCACATACGCGTAGTCTGCTGTCAGATGACTCATTTACTCAAAGTCAGTCACTTTTGATTTACTGGTAGTGGGCCATTCTTGGAGCAATGCCCTTGCAAATGATTCAGAACCCAGCATGTAGGTGTAGTTTTCCATCAGCCAAAAATAACCCATGTAACACCCCTCCAGATTTCACTTCACTGCGCCTGCATCAAGTTTGAATCTCTGACACTGGCCTTCAGAACGATAACGGCAAATTCGCCCATCTACCTTAACTCAGTGCTCCAGGTCTACATCCCCTCCTGTCATCTTCGGTCTGAAAATGAGCGACGCCTTGTTGTTCCATCACAGCGAGGCACCAAATCGCTTGCAAAAACCTTTACTTATTCGGTTCCCCTTTGGTGGAATGAACTATCAGCCTCGATCCCAACTGTGTTCAGTTAAGGTGATTTGCCTTTCGCCTGTATTTTTAAATCATGGTTTTGGATTGACCCTATTAAACTGCAGTTGGATCATCGATTTCTCCTTGTGCAATTTGTGACATAAGGAAAACACAAGGTGTTGTCCTTAACTGAACACATCTGTGCTATTTCTTGGGACAACACGTTTAGTGTTACTTTCAACAAAACTTGTGCTAAACAAGCTTTCCTTAGTTCAGTGGTTAGAACATGGCGCTAGCAAAACCAAGGTCATGGATTCGATCCCAGGGATTGCAAACCTCAGAAACAAATGTACAGTATTATGCATTGTAAATCGCTTTGGATTAAAGCATCTGCCAAATGCATACAGAGTAAAAAACAACACGATTTGCATTGAAAGTTACACACAATGTGTTGATGAACATATCCATGTTAAGCGTCGTATTAGTTGGCATTTAGTCACATCAGAAACTCTAGAATCCATGAGTTCCTTTGACAACTTCATGTCAGATGAAACTTAACAGCAAAAGAGAGGTGAAACATATTCAACATGTCTTCCATTTATTATGTAAATAAAATCTAAATATGATTTATGTAATACAAGACATGCAAAGAAAAAAATGCAATGGGCAAGCATGCATAAGCCTTGATAAGGAAACAAATTATACTGACAAAGGTTTGTTATCTTTCTTCCTCTCTTATGTAAACAAAAAACTTTGTCCTGTAGAAACCCTTATGTGAAGTGAAAAAAAACAATAACCAACAATATTAAAACTACTGTAGATAGGATATAAATGAACATATTATATCATTAACAAATAAATGTGTAAATACACAAGGATAAGGAAAATAACATCTCACCTCGTGGACAATACACACACAGGTTATTGTTATTATTATCTGTTATATATTCAATACTAAAAAAATATATTGAAGTAATAGGGTAATATTTTCCATTGAATTATTAAAATCTATAATAAAATATAATAATATTTTCTTTTTATATAATACTAATAGTCGTTATTATTATTATGTATTGGAGCAATATATTTTCTATAATTTATAATTACAGTATAATATATATATAACTATATATTATAGTTTATTTTATTATGTAGCTTTTTGTACATTTTTATAAATATATACTTATATACTGATTTAATATAGTAATAATCAATAAAATAACAAATACATTCACATTATATTACATTATATTTAGAGAACTTCCACAGTCCTCGTTGTATTAAGGTTATAACAAGTTCGGGAGACGCTTCAACATTCATAATGTCACATCTTTTTAGATTTAAATTAAATTGATTTAAAGGACAAATGTGAGCAAAGTTAATATCTTATACCAGGGGGAAAACAGGTACTAATCGAAGCATGCCATATAGTGACAAAGGATTGTAATTCCTGCATGTGCACAACAGCATCAGACTTGAGGTTGAGTTTCTAACTTTGATTTGATGAAGTGATTTCTTTTACAACCAATAACAGTGACAATGATGATAATGATAATGATGATAGGGATAATGATGGTAGGGATAATGATGGCTGTCTTTTGTGTAGGTTGGGGTGTGGCTAGGAAGAGACGAAAACGAAGTTTATGACTAAGCCAGCAATGCATGTTGTATGGTGCAGATGTGCTTGAATGACAAAAATTCTGTTTAAATGATATATTAAGGTCATGTTATCTGCATATCATTTTAGTCTGTCAATAAAGCAAAATATTTGTTTAAAATAAATTGATCAGTGCTGGTACCTCACCTTCAGTAGAGACATCTACAGCAGGACAGTGATCTGTGGGTATCAGATATTGAGCTTGTGTTTATATGTATTGATCACTCAGACAAACTAATATGTTTTATCTTCCTCAGAAAATGATGACAATTAACGTGAAAATAAATTACACGTACAATCGAATCTCCAACCAAGTCTTTTCAATTGTTAAGTATTTATCATTTTTACTCATTTCATCTGTTTTTAAAACGCTGTTTACAGTCAACCTAATATACATTGTAATGTAATGTCTAATGTACGCAGGTATTCTCAGGGATGACCATCTATGTTTTCAACAGAGCATCTTACCATTACATGTTCCTTTGTAGGAATTCTGTGGAATCACAGAAGAGAAGCAGAAAGAAAGAGATATTCAAATTAAAAAATTTAGAATTTGCATCTTTGTTTAGCATCAGAAGTCTGGAACCACTTTAAAAGTATTTACCCTAGAGGCCAGACAGTCCTGAAGGTATGTGACCTCTTTGGTCATGTTCTGGAGGATTATTTTGGGGGGTTCATGATATGCAACCATCTTTGAGTCCACGTTTCCATTTTCATCCACCACAACCACACCCTACAAACACAATTTTTCTATTTTATGTGTTTTCTTGTTTTGCTCTATTCTCAAAATCTGTGCAACCACACCTTGGAATTTTTTTAATGTCTGAATACATGCTACTGGTTTCACTTAAACCTAGATAGATATTTGAATCATCAAAGTTCACTAAAGACAATGTTACTATGTCATCCCTCTGCCAGGCAATTATTATTTGACATTATTATATTATATTATATATTGACATAATAAGATATTATTTTGTTGTAATAGCTGAAGATGTTTTCTTACCATAGCAGACCATGTTGTGGTGCAGGAAGGTCCAGGTGTCTCACTGAGCTGATAGGCAACTGAGTCGTTCTTCAAAACGTTAAAGCAACACTTCAAGTGTGAACCCTGTACGTTCGAAGCATAATTCAAGATCCAGAAAACTGTTTATGAAAAAGAAATCAACTGTTATCATCCTAACTACTCTAAATGCGTAGATACATAAAAAACAGTTTGATAAACCGGTACAAAACAATGAAGCCATTTTGTTGAATAGCTTTCTTTTAACTTGCTTAAAACCTGCAACTGAACAATTTGTTTGGTCACTCAGGGCTGGGGATAGTAATAGCTAAATGTTGTGAGAAAATTTTAGGAAATTAATATAAACAATACTATCAGAATAATATAATTATCATTGTTAATATTTAAATTCGCGATAGCCTCAAAACGCTCAATGCTGCCATCAATGCCGTTAACTGTGAAAAAGTATTTGCCCACTTCCTGATTTTTTGCATATTTGTCATGCTTAAATATGCAATTAAATAAAGCATGACAAATATGCAAAAAACAAAAAACCGGAAAGGAGAAAAAATCCGTATGTAAAAAAACCCCGGGAAAAACTTCCTGACTTCTAGAGCCGGTGTTCCCAAAGAAGGGGTCGGGACCCGGGGGATAAAAGCGTCTGCTCAATGACTAAATGTAAATGTTTATCTATAACAACAAGTAAAATAATTCGTAAAAAACTAAAGTCATATTATGTTCGACTGTGTTCTTTTGTGTTGGCATTTTGCGAATGTTTGGATAGACCTAAGTGCATGTGCGCAGTTGCGCGCAATGTTTGTATACTTTACCCACCTCAGAGGATAGTGGGGGTCTCGAGTCCCTGGCACTGTTATTTTGGGAGTCGCGGGCTGAAAAGTTTGGGAACCCCTGGTCTAGAGTAACAGTTAGCCCAACGCGGTTTCCAGGAAAAAAAACAGGCCATCAGTTATTTTAAACCTGTTTGCTTCCGCATCGGCGGCCCAACGCGTTACAACAGTAACTAACAAAATAAATACAATATAGGCTACATTTCACTTTACATCCACACAAGTAGCCTACATTACTTGTCTTATTAGGTAAATCGTACACATCACATGGACACACACCAGTGCACAGTGATGCGCAAAAGACAATTACTTCCCAACCCAAGAGACCCCACTTTATGTCCCAAGAGACAGCCTTAGTAAATATAAGCAAAACTAACGATACGTAAATGTTATATGTGTTTCCAGCCATCGGTGTTTTTAACGTAACATTTTAGCAGGGAAAATAAGGGCTCTGACAATAATAGTTTCACTTCAAATGGCAATACCCATGCAGATAAAAAATGTCCGCGCAGTAGCCTTCTTCGCAAATGAACAGTAACGTTAATTCAATTTAAACAAGCAAACTAAATTCAAGTATAGCAGCGTACTTACAGAAATATGCGCAACAAAAATTAAAACCACAATCCTTTGGAAGCATCGTGACACAAGTGGCCTTCGCTCGATGCAGTTACGATGATGATAGAAAGTTGCAGGTCCCAATTCTCAAGTGGTAACGTTGTACTCGTCGTCCTGAGAAAACTGCACAGACCCGAGATCATCCCACCCTGTCTGTTCAATAGATATATTGTTGGACTGTTCAAGCCAAGCCCCCGCGGGGGGTTTTGTCGGAGGTGTCTGGGCAGGCGCAAATCGCGACACCGCAGCTAGCAGTGGCACTTCCGGGGGCACCTCGAGCTGCCTCTAAGGCATGTGTGGCGACATGTGGGAGCTGGAAAGACTTTGTGGCCTCGATGCCAGCGCTTCTGCCAGCTGCCCCGACTGTTTGCGCTCACTCAGGGTCTGTATTGGTGCGGGTGCTTTGACGGATTGTGAGTGCGCGCTCGCTGCCAGATGCCTCGAGTGTTTGCGCTCATTCGCAGGGTTTGCATTGGTGCTGTTACTGACAGTGTGCGCGCGCGCTATCAGCTGCCTGGACGGTCATGTAGCGAGCTGCCTCGATGTCATTCAAGGTTATGTTTTTTTGTTACATCCGGCCACCTGTTTATGTGAAGGCGAGCTTAGATGCTTTACACTATAAGACAGTCCTGCGCAAAGTCTTGTTAATATTATGGGGATACTCGGGCTGTGATTGAATGCTGCTACGAGTTTTGTGTTCTCCCTGTGGATGTTACATGAACATTGGTGATCTAACTCCCAGTGAGGACTGAAAAGTGCATTACTTCCTCCATTGATGCAGATCCTGCTTGCTGTGTACTTCTGCTATTTATTCATTGTGTGTATGAGGGTATATATATTAGTGGTTGTGTGATTTTTAAAGCTTATATGAAAAGTTTATAACATTCATAATATGTAAATTGTCAATAAAAGTGATATGCTTTTCTAAAACCTTGTCTGTCCTTTACCCTCTGTTCTCCTCAAATTTACTCTGTTGAAATGTCATCCTCTTTAATAGGTTTATTACAGTATGCATATTGTTTTTATTAAAATCGAATAAATCAATACTAAACAATTAATACTTTCATACAAATTATTCAAATGTATAGCCTACATAGAATATAGCATTTTAATTATGTGTTTTATGAGCCTCCCTGACAAACATTTCAGTCAAAGAACGTGTGGTGCGTGTGTCATTTACACATTAGTTCATTTATTCGAATACATAAAAAATGTAACATGTAAACAAGTGTTTAAACAAGTGTCCTAATGCAGGTGTTTCATATATGTTAATTAAGATCTTAAAAAAGGCTATGTACTCAAACTAACTTGATGCATTTACAAGAACTGTGTTGTGCTCTTAAGCTATATTTTAAAACTGTTGCATCATGATTACATAGCACTTGAAATTAATAAGTTTGCAAAATAACCTCTATAAATTTTAAATAAACAGTTATGATAGTAGATAAATACAACTTACTGTAGTACAGTACAACTTTAAGCTATATTTTAAAACTGTTGCATCATGATTACATAGCACTTGAAATTAATAAGTTTGCAGAAGAACCTCTATAAATTTTAAATAAACAGTTATGATCGTAGATAAATACAACTTACTGTAGTACAGTACAACTTTCTGTATTATATTTAAAAAGGAATCATGGTTATTTAACCAAATTGTCAATCTCACGAAATAGCTTTTATATAATTTTGTTATAATATTATGCACATGTTTCAAATAAATGTCTGCTATTGAGTTACTTAATTTATTTACTTATTATATTCGTTTATGTCGTGTTATACATTATTAATATAAAACAATTATGTGTGTATATTTATGATGTTCCTTATGCAGATCTCGAGTAGAGCATAAATAAAATGTGTGGCAAAAGACGCAAAACAGCCTCTTCTGTGGGAAGCACATGCAGGGTCTGAAAAAGAATTAGAAGTGAAAATAGATTATATTTACACTAAAAAAATGTGGTTCTGTTTATTTTAAACAACTGGAAATAGATGCTACTGATTCTTTTAATGATAAAATACTACTTACATTAGCACCACAGTATTGGTGTGCATTAAACATGACATACATTGTGCAATAAAAGCAGAGTGTATATTATTATATTTATTAAAATGTTATATTAGCTTTCCTGTAGCTCAGTGAATAGAGCATGCGCTGGGTTCGATCCCAGGGGATTGGACATACCCGTATACAAATGTATAAGGCAATGTAGGTCACTTTAGACAAAAGCGTCTGCCAAATGCAAAATTAAAAATATTTTTATATGTAAAATAAAAAAAATTAAGCCGCACAAAAAATTGCATTAACAGTTAAATGACTGTATATTTTAACAGATATTTTCCGTACTACACGGTGTTTTTCAGTTTATATACATTTTCGAATTGCATTATGGGACCGTGATCGCGTCTTCAACAACTTTTGATGGTCATGGACGTATAAGCACATGTAAACTCTCAGTGCGAGCGGTTCAACCGCACAATGCATGATATGCTGAGAAGTTGACACCGGAGAAGAAGAAAGACTGGAAAACTCACCTACCTGAGCTAGTGATGGCTTACAACAATCACGTCCACTCATCTACTGGCTATTCTCCCTTTTACTTGATGTTTGGGAGGGATGCGCGACTTCCATTAGATGTGTTGGGTGGAAAGGATGTGGAGGAAAGTGATGCAGAAAACTTGGACGAATGGGTGAAGAGTCATCATGATCGACTAAAGACGGCCGTAGAAGTCGCAAATATGGTTGCACAGGAAGCTTCCAAGAGACGGAAAAGAGTGTATGACCGCAAAACCTCTGGGGCGCTTGTAAGGCCTGTTGACCGTGTGTTGCTACGTAATCACAAACATAGGGGCAGAAATAAGATGCAAGACAAGTGGGAACATGCACCGTACATTGTAGTGAAGCAGAATCATTCAGACATACCTGTATTTACTATCAAACCTGAAAAGGGGGGTCCGCCCAGGGTCACTGCACATTTTCTTTGTCACCTAGTACGCCACGTACAACCACATGTAGACCCGTAAACCAGTCAGATACTGAAACCGAATTCCCAGATCTTGTGTGTTTTCCAGCCACTGCACATAGACAGAGTAAAGATAAAAGTGTGGTACAGATGGAAACCAATGATGTAGAACAAAGAGGGGGTGTAACACAAGAACAGGAGAATGTAGTGGAAGATGTGGTCTCGGAGTACAAGAAGTTTCTGAGGATGCTGACATTTCAGATGTTAAAAGTGAAAATGTTCCAGAGCTCTGACGCTCGCAAAGACAAACCCGTGGTAAATGACCTGTGAGGTATAGAGATGATTATCTAATGGAATAAGGGTAAAAGGGTTACTGAGCTTGTGATGAGAAATATATATCTGTATGAGCTTGTTTAAGATTGAAAAGAATGTGTTTTGTATAGTCTTGCACGTTTAAATTGTTCTGTTTATGTTCCAGGGGCAGGCTGTCTGGAGATGTCGATGGTATGGCAGGGTTTAGCAGGGGGGAATGTAACGGAGGTATTTTCCTCTATGGGACGTTTATTATGACAGGGTTTTTTCTCCGCCGTGCGCGGGGAAAGATAAAAAAGACATCTGGGAAATAAGGGAGGAGCATCAGTTTTTGCAAGGAAGACACGCCATGATTGACGTACTAGAGGTCGACATTTTCCCGTTGCAGCTGTAGTGTAAGACAGTGGTGCACGTTCGGATGAAGTTTCGTGAGTTTAGTGTACATCAACATTGTGATGTGAAACTGTAGACGCTGCTGAAACAGAGGTTTTGGACGATTGCGTCGTCTAACAGAGAACGGTGTTGGAGACCGGCTGAGAGCACGAGAGAGAGTTGCTAGGGCCGTGAGTTTCCTTCAGAACACGTATGAATGCGTATGCGAGCTGATCCCAGTAGGAGTTAAATCTTTCCGTGACGGGTAGAGCTGTCACCGGACCTGTTACTCCTGACTCGCCTGTTTTACGTGCCTGCGCGACCTGCCACTGTTTTACGTGCCTGCCTCGCGACCTGCCACTGTTTTACGCCTGCCTCGCGACCTGCCACTGTTTTACGTGCCTGCCTCGCGACCTGCCACTGTTTTACGTACCTGCCTCGCGACCTGTTTTACGTACCTGCCTCGCGACCTGCGCCTTGCGACCCGCCACTGTAATATTGTGCAGTTTAGCGACCCGTCACAGTTATATTTTCCAGTTTTGCTACCCGTCTTTCCCGCAATGGTATGAACCACGCGTCCAGTCAGCTACTAAGCGTCGCGTCTGCCTCAACTTAGCGTCACGCCTGCCACACGATCTCTCTCTGTTAAACTGCCTGAAACTCAGACCGATGCGGACGAGAGCAAACAAACAGCGCAACCATGCTTTTATTTACTTGTTTGTTTACTTTATTCCGCCAGTTTTACTACTTATGGAGCGCGCGTCGCGTCTCATCTGTGCATCTTTAAGTGTCAAAATAAAAACACTCAAGTTCAAATTGTTTGGTGGTGTAATCTCTTTGTTATATTATTTTAATTATTACTATAATTATAATTATTATTTGGTCATTATGATGCTTTAATTTGTTTTTTACAAATTGATACATTTTCAAAAATCATGTGAAAAAAAATCATCATTTTTAGTGTGTAAAAAATCATCATTTTTAGTGTGTATTCTAATTTATATAATTAAAACTGCAGTTCAGTTGTTTTATTAAAACAATAATAATACAAGTACAGCCAACTAATACAGTACAATAAAAACATGATAACATTGAAAATCATGATTAAAAACAGAGATTTTAAGAACAGTGTTTTTGCAAATGAACTTTTCATTTATTATTCATATGTGTACATTTTTGCAATAATAATGATGTAGTGGCACTGATTTATTAAATGAGTCTATGCAAGTTCTAGGCCAGGGTTTTTAAACTAGGGTCCGTGGACCCCCATGGGGCTTCCAGAATGGTTTAAGGGGTCCCCAGAAATTCTTTGAGAAACTAAAGTCAGCAAAAGTTGTAAAACTCTATACTGAGGATTATTGCAGTTTAACTTTTTCAATATGTTGTCTTTATAATACCACACTAATACTAACTATTTGTTATACTTATTTGTATAAAAGTTTAAATGCTTCTTTATACAAAAAATGGATATATATTTTAGAAAGGGTGTCCCTTGCGAAAGGTCAAACATATTTTGGGGTCCTTGGCATGAAAAGTTTGAAAAACCCTATACTAGGCTATAAATGATTTAGTAATACAGCATATCACAGACACTTATTCTATTTGTGATATCAGCTTTAATTTCTTATCTGAGGGGAAAATATATTTTCAGAATTTTATACAAAAATAAAATATCTATTGAGTGTTGTTATCAAAATAAGCCTTCATTTTTTATTTCTTTTTTTCTACTGACACTATAACAATAAACTACAGAATGTCTTTAAAAACAAGATAAAGAAAAGATGGATAGACCATGGTTATCTTGAAGTATTCAAGATACAATTTGAAGGTTGAAATTACCTTTGTCACCTGTCAAACCATCGGTGTCGGCTATTATAAAGTAGGTGGCGTTATTAAACTCCTAAATAAATAATCTATTCACGTGTTTTTTTAACGCAGCGGAGTTAGACTATCAGGAGTATTGGTGTGGCGAAAGTTTTTAAATCGTTTATCCCGACCTGCAAACAAAACAAATACAGTATAACCAATAGATGTTACCGTATCAGTTTTTGATTAATTGAACAATCTTGGCAATTCAACGAACAATATCTGACTGATTGTGAGTAGATGAGTAAAGATGGTGGGGCCTCAAAACTTCACGGCATCATTTTTGCGTAAGTAATGTTACACCTTTTTTGAATGATTTGTAGCTGTATATAAATAATATAAACGCTACATGTATCTTTCGCTGCGTTCGTGACGTCACTAATTGCAATTTTAATAAACATTTAAGGTGTTGACGATTGACGTGTCGATCAATTTAGGCCTACACTATGGAAGGTAAGCAATATCATTCAACACATGGTAATACTTTAGAATGATAATCCCTAAATAAGTGATAATGAAGGTAAAAATATTATTTTTAAATATTATTTATGCTGGCATAAATCCTGCAATGGTCACAGAAGACATGGTATTCAGCTGTGGATGTGACATTGAAAAGTCTTATCCTTTTGAGAAGTATGATATTTGATTTCACAGACAAACTACATTTACTACATTACAAATGCATTTAATGCTTTTTTAACTCATCTATTTTCTTTTTACAGAACACTGTCAGTGTTGAACGAGGAAATGGTGGTGAACATCATGGAGGATCAAGAAATTCTGGTAAACAAGATACCAGAACATATCACACAAATTACTAAATAAATCTATCCTACCTTTTGTTATATGTTTTATAATCGTTTTTTGAAAGTTAACTATTAGAAAAATATTGTAATAAATTTTGATACTCTTGTTTCTATATTTCTTGTACATTTTTTACTAAAAAGTTTTGAAGAAAAAGTTTTTTTAGAAGAAGCTTGTTTCCACATATTAGGACCTACACAATGGCTTGACAAGTGGCATGATATGATCAAACAGGATGTTTTTGAATAAGCATCCAACATATTCCCCCAAGCTGAAGATGCAACTTGATGAAAGAATTTCTTTTTTTAATGACAGGTAAAACGATTTTGTAATAAACAAATACGTAATTTCTGTTAAAAACAACTTATGTTAGCACATATTTGGTATCACTTGGAAATACTTCAGATATAACAAATAAAATAACACTGAATGTAATGTCTTTCGCCAACAGACAGAGGGGATAATTGAAAGAATAAAAAAAGTCACAGAACTCCACATGTCAGAACTAAATAATACATCATATGTTCTGGAAGTTCTAACTCCTGAGGTAAATGTTGTTGTTAAATAGTTAACTTAAAAATGCATGGGTAAGGCACATAGGACAATCAAATTAAAGGGATTTTAAATGTCCTTACTCTATTTTTCTCCCCTTGGTTTTTTCAAAGTTAACCCTCTTAATCCTAAAAAAGACAGAGGGCTTCCATAGATTTCAAGGAGAAATGGCATTGCAAAGAAGGGGACTTTTGGAGTAAGTGTTAATATGGAATGCTTTGTGTATTCTATGTATTTTATGAACTGAAAATTATTGTACTCTCTCTTTCTTTACAGAACATCTTCAGATTCTGATCCAGACTGGTTTTAATGAATAATGGATGCCTCTTGTTGCAGTACATAACTTTACTGACAGGACTTCATTCTCTGCATAACCTTCTTTGTCATGTTTGATGAGTAAAAAAAAGTAAAGTTTCAACGACTAATATAGATACCTATTTAATACATACAGTCTTTCAATTTTGTTTTAAAGCCACAATGTGTCTTCTTGCCTACCTACATTTCATATTTTGCTAAATATTTTTGTCCAGTTGACATATAATAACAATAATAAACACAATGTTGCTAATGATGTTTCAGTGTTGTTGAATTACAAACATTTCAGGATTTTTGAGGCTATAGAAATCCTATCAATTCACCAAACTAATAATGTACTAAAATTGTACAAAAACTCTGCATCTGTCTGAGTTTCAGGCACCTTAACAGCGAGAGATCTTGTGGCAGACGTGACGCTAAGTTGTGGCAGACGCGAAAGTTATTTTTGAACTTACCTTGGGGGAAGTCTCACTTACACTGTTAGGATTAGGTGGGTGGGGATGTGAATTTAAATGTATTCTTCACCTCATGCACTTCAGGAAGCCACCGTATTGACATTCAATTAAACGACTGCTTTATTACCATTATTACGGAACCGTCCATGTTAAGTAGAACAGTGAATTTCGTATATTGTTAACAAGAACCGATGTTTTTTCAAGTACAAACTGAACTATGAGTTATTATTTGTAATACTTATTGGTCTTTAATTGTTTTTGCCTTCTCCTCATCAGTGAATATGCTATCTGTTAATTTACAGTTTATTTGTTAGTGTTTTTAATCTAACAAGTAATGCGCGGGAATTGACGATCCCCCGCTGCACTGTGTGAAAAACACCGGTGAACTTAAGCTCCTCTCTTTGTGTAAAAGGTATGATAATTATTTAATGAAGTATAAAATTATGGTTTTCTTTGTATTTTACAACTAACAAGAGCTAGCATTGAGGGAAGTGATATTGTATAGTTTGGGTGACAGTTATCGTGGTGTATTTCAAATGATCGCTATTTTAAACGTAACATCGGTCCGTCTGTGTTTGCATAATACATCCAGACGGTTATAAAAAAAATCCTGACAGGATGATCTGAAGCGGGAGCGAGTAAGGTTGAATGTTGAAAGCGAGGCAGAGTTAGCGAGAAAACCCGAAAGACAGATATGACAATTTTTTGTACAACCAACCTGGAGTTTTAAAAATCTTAAATGTGACAATAAGCACAGGATGCATGCAACTAGAACTGTTTTACTTAAGCCATTAGTTACCATCACATATTAGTGATTTAACCTGCAAGAAACGGGTTTCATTTGCGCGCATAGCTACTGTAACGTTGTTTTTAAAGTAAACGCATCATTTGTTTATTTCCTTTGGTGCAGATATGGCCCAGATATACTGCTGACCTGTGGCCAACTTAAGAAAGTGTTCCCCTTCCCAGATCTGGTTCACATATTCTCAGCTACAACTCAACCAGATCAGTGCCGTAATTCCACCAGTGAGCCATATAAGAAAGACTGAAATGGCCCATATGTGGACCTTATATGTTCAATTCAGTATACACTCACCTAAAGGATTATTAGAAACACCTGTTCAATTTCTTATTAATGCAATTATGGTGGTGGTGTAATGGTGTGGGGGATGTTTTCTTGGCACACTTTAGGCCCCTTAGTGCCAATTGGCATCGTTTAAATGCCACGGCCTACCTGAGCATTGTTTCTGACCATGTCCATCCCTTTATGACCACCATGTACCCATCCTCTGATGGCTACTTCCAGCAGGATAATGCACCATGTCACAAAGCTCGAATCATTTCAAATTGGTTTCTTGATTATGACAATGAGTTCACTGTACTAAAATGGCCCCCACAGTCACCAGATCTCAACCCAATAGAGCATCTTTGGGATGTGGTGGAACGGGAGCTTCGTGCATCCCACAAATCTCCATCAACTCCAAGATGCTATCCTATCAATATGGGCCAACATTTCTAAAGAATGCTTTCAGCACCTTGTTGAAACAATGCCACGTAGAATTAAGGCAGTTCTGAAGGCGAAAGGGTGTCAAACACAGTATTAGTATGGTGTTCCTAATAATCCTTTAGGTGAATGTAGATCTGTGATGTATTGTGTGCTTGTGCTGTTGTGCCAGTAGTTTATGTTAGTATAGAAATGACAGTTTAGTTAAATCAATCTATAAACACTGTCTGGAAATGGTGATGATACCCAGAGATGTGTAAAACCATACAAAAATGGTATATAAAACGAAAATAATATAATATGACTATAAAAACCCACCTTCTAAAAACTAAACTACCATCAAATAACTTCAAATGTTAAAAGTGTAAAGTTATTTTTTAAAGACCAAGATGAAAGTACAAGTTTGGCATTTGCAACATTTCACATGTATGTCTATTAAATCTTGTTTCTAGTATTTGTCAAAAACATCTTGTTTCTGGTCAAGAATCAAACACAAATCTCAAAGACAATTCAACTGTTTTAATGTATAATTATAACATATCATACACTGCACCGAGGAAAAGAAAAAAACACTGCATAGGCATACAGCAATGACACCATAGGGTCCTGTGGTTATAAGATGGATAGAGACAGAAAGAGAGAGAAAGCAAAAAGCAATTAGGTGGAGTAAACTAAAGATATAATCTGTTACATATGCAGTAAGAGCTAAGAGAAATAAAAGAAAACTTAGTGGAGCAGACTGACTAAATGCAGTAAGAAAAGAGGAAATGGAAAAAGGTAATATAGATAGAGGTGCAGAAAACAGAGATATAAAGTAGACAGGAAGGTCAAAAAAGAAATGCAGCAAATGCAAATAAATAGTTGGAAAACAAAAAAAGTAGCATTTTAGGAAATATAGACTTCTATGAATAATAAAAGAACATGTTAAAGAGGAAGAGGGATGCACAGCAGATTAAAAGTGCATGGAAATAAAGTAACTACAAAAAGCAGGAAGGAAGGACGGAAAGTGCAAGCAAAGAAAAAAGAAAGAAAGAAGGAAAATAAAGTAAAAGGAAGGACCGAAAGAAATGAAAGAAAGAATGATGGACGGGAAAGAAAGAAATGGGAAGGAAAGTAAGGAAAGAAATGGAAAGGAGGGACAGCAAGAAAGAAAAAAAGAAAAAGAAAGAAAGGAGTAATTGAAATAAGAAGACGGTTATACAATAGGCAGTACCTAAATATTCAGATTGCTGGTTTGGTATTATGGGTTTTTAACACTAAATATTCTGATTGCTGGTTGGTTATTATGGGTTTTCAATACTTAATTCTTTACATGCTGCTTTTAATCCCAATTTATGAAACATTTGAATTATGTTTGCAAATCTTGTGACTTTACTGTTAAAAATAGACCTAAAAATACAACCAGGCTAAACTTCAAATTTCAAAGTTAAGTTTAGTTCTGAAGAACTTCAATGACCTCCAACATCATCATAAAAAATTACGTTAAAAGCAGAGAGTAAAGCACACAAGAAGTGTGAATAATTTTAAAGAATAAAGAAGAGGTTTTATTGTTCAAACAAAACAGCATTTGAAATGGAAAGAAGAAAAGCAAGATATACAGGAAAAGCATGTATGTCACAGGCAATGAGGGTAAGAAAGGAGGAACTGAGGAAAGCACCCAGGTTTTTATGGTATACACGGGCCATAAAGGGTAAAGAAATGTTTCAGCAACAAAAGAGAGGTTTTTCTGAGAATTAGAAGAGAGAAAAAGATACTGACTCAGAGGTAGGTTATTTTGAGAAGGAGAATGTGCGTCACACAGGTCAGTGCCATTGCTGCCTCCATTGCATCTCACAGTATTGCTTGTGAATACTCAAATTACACTCCAACACACACGCACGCACGCACACACACATCAACATGAACACAGATCTATACACACTGGACAGGTTTGGTGTTATTCATCTTTCACCCTGGCAAAAGTTCTATATTTGCATATTATATATTGTCATTTCACAGTGCAACCTTTACAAAAAAAATGTCCAGATTTCGTAATAAAATGGTTTGAAGTTGTAATAAAAAGGGCTGTACTTAATTTTCGTTCAGACTTAAATAATTCTGCAAGTGTTTAGACTGGATTTATCTTTTTGCCCCAATAAATAAAAAATAAGTCACAGTATTTACAATTTCAAACACTTCCTCAGCAATCAAAGGTTCACACGTGTGATGTGACTCATCATTGCCGTAACATCAAAGGGGAAGTTGTTCTCAGGCGTGTCAGTAAGGAGTAAATCGGTTGTAGCCTCCGCGGTACAAACTTGCCTGTGTTCAAATAAAAACAACAGATTGGCTTGGTTAACAAAATGTACACATGTAAAATACTGAACACAGTGTCTTTTTTTGTGTGTGTTCTTTGTTTTGGTGTTTCCCAAATTCAGTCATCGGTTACTCAACCTCTTGTCATTTCAAACCTGTATGACTTTCTTCACAAAAGAAGATATTTCGAAGAATGTTGGTAATCGAATAGCGGCAGTACCCATTGACATCTATTGAATGGACACAAAACCAATGCAAGTCAATGGGTGCCGTCGCTGTTTGCTTACAAACGTTCTTTAAAATATCTTACAAAAAACTGTGAAAAAAGTGAACTATGATTCATACTGAGACAAAACAATGGCAATCCACACTTCGACACGACTGCCCGTCCCAAAAAAAGTTACAAAATGGATTTAACTAAGCAATTGGAGTTGGATTGGAGGTCTAGGTTCAGCAACGTTATGTGCCCAAAGAATGTGGTCAGCTGACTACCTGACTACTGCCACTACCTTTTACTGCCGCTGCTACCTAAGCAGCCCTCTATCGGCTGAACTCACACTTGTAACTTTGGTCTGCGGGTAGGTACACAAGCCCTGCCCATTACTTGCTTTATGGCATATGTCATGTTTTACTTGTAGCTCGGGGGAAGATAGCCAATGGCTAACAATAAGACAAAAACAATCTAGTTCAACGCAAGACCTAGCCTTCCTGCTACTGGATTTGAAAGTCTTATATGTAAATTGTTTCTTACTGTCCTGTACTTTTGAGCTTATTAGTTATTAAGCTGTGCTCAAGTTGTTTATTGGCGCACTAACGTTACTGGTTCACAATTTATAACTGTAAGGTTAGCTAGAGATAATGTAATGTTGCCGGGTCTCATGATCGTGCCTTGTCACGAATTTAGTGTTATGCTTGTAAACGATGACTAGCAAACCACAATAAATGTTTTATAGTCAAAAGTTGCTGATTCCTCATGCATGTAGACTAATGTTATCGGTATCTATAGTTACAATGCTAGACACTATTCCCATAGCGAGGGGAGTGTAAGTTAGTGATTGCACCTATTAAACAAAGCACAACGCCTGGTTGCGAATGTGGTTCCGAAAATATAACTACAGGAAATAATTTTCGTTGGTTACTAAACACATTCACGTCCATGCGTTGTGTTTTGGGTGACTGCAAATGTGCTATGTAGCTAACACGCTATGCGCTAACGGCTAACATCCAGCTGTCACCTCAGAATCTACTTTGAGCTTTTAGTACAGCCCAGTAGTAATCCACGCGGGAGCTAAAAGAGCGTGTTAGTACATGTACACTTAATGAAGATTCCAAATATCTTTCTCTGTGTTCATCAGATCAAAGATATGTATACTTTGAAAGGTTTGAAACAACCTGAGGGCGAGTAAATAAAGACAGAATTTTCATTTTGGGGTGAACTATCCCTTTAACTCTGTATTTCATCTACTGCACTGAATCTCACCATTGTTCCAACTCCATAAGTGGTGGTAGGTCCTACTGAATGATGGTAGGGGTCCGCTGCTGTTGCGTAGACTCTTCCATATCTTAACATGAAATAATAAGTAATTAATGACAGCAGTTTATTTATATACATATATTAATATATAGATGTAAATATATATCAATATATATATATATATATCCATAAAACTCAGTATGCTTACAACAGTTTTATTCATTTGTAGCAAAAACTCCCTAATCTTACTGCACAGTTCCATTATTTTTGTAACACTGTTGAGTCTACAGGAGGTGATGTGTTGATGAGATTTGTGCTTACCCATCACTGTATGTGGCTGCTGCAGTGGCTGAGGCAGACTGAGCAACTCTGTATGTGGCTGGATATCCTCCCTTTAAACACGAGGAGATTTTTGAAAACGTGAAAACATTTAGTATGTTTTGTTACAAACCTCAGTTTTCGTTTTTATGTTGAACAATCAAATTTCTAAGTTAACGGTCTCTAAAACCAGTAAAGTTGAGTGGTATACTTCGAGCAGATTATTACTACTTACATAGACCTCTGCACTGTACAATCCATCCTGATACACAACTCTGCAGAAAGAGGAAAAGATGAGCATGAGTATTATATTTATTAACGGTGTCTTTCTAATTAGACCCTGCAAAGAGAGTTAATAAGAGAGTTGGGAAGGATAATTATTCTCATAAGTAATGATGATTTAATCTGTTTGAACGCCAATGTTGTGAATAACAACTAGCAATAGTAATAAGTGTAACGAACTACACTCCCCATAATCCCTTGCACCAGGTTAACCCCATGATTGCATGAAGCATTGAAGCTTTTCAGCCAAGTGGTTCACAAAAGGGTTCGGCTTAATTTCCTCCCATCTGGTGGCCAAAGAGTGTAGAACAAGCAGATACATTACAGATGTGCCTGATGTGGTCTGTGATGCGTATTTAAGTTAGTTAAGGCTTAGAAATAACGGTGAAGAAAAAATCACTTTCCACAGACTAATCTATTTATATGAATATAATGTGTATTTTCTGGTGGTATATATTGATTATATAACATAACTGTGTAATAAATGTATTGGCTTGAAATTAATGGGGCTATCAAATGTGTGTAAATCAATTATTTGGTCATAATAGGCAGTGGGGGCAATATTATTATTTTAAAACTGGAAAGTGTGAGGGCAGTGAATGTGCTTGCGTAACTTTATTGCTGTCAAAATGTCGTGGCAACATTTTAACCGCTTACTGAACCACTCAGACGGAAGCAAGGCTTCAGACATCATCTATTGGTCTAAAGAAATACAAGCCTCGATACGCGCTTCATCGAAAGCTTCTGGGATTTCTCGAGACACGCTCCAAAGCCTCGGCATAGAACGTAACATCACTAATTAAACTGTTAAAGCGTCTTTCTTTCTGGTGTGCATCGTATTCGTCAGTGAGTTTGTGACAATAAGTAGGTCGTTGAAAGAGTTACTGACCCTGGATACGCTTGAACAGCAGCTGGTGTGGCGGCCGCTGCTGCGGCTGAACGGATGGTATTGTAAACAGCTCGACCACGTCCTCGGAGGGCAGAGCCTCTATAGGCCAAGGTTGGCGTGGCCATAGGATAGGGGAAGCTGGCGACTATTGAACCAAAACAATATTAGGGATGGAAAACAGATTCACCATTTTAACTGTTCCACAATAGGGTCTTTTCACTTTTATTTTAAATATGGGATTAAGAATAAAGAATAAAATGACCCCACCTGTGTAAAGCTCAGGAGCATACATGGCACTCATTACTGGATTGATCTTCCAGCCAGCGGCTAGAACAACAGACATGCAGCACACAGGTGAGGACTTGGATCATAGAAACAACTTTGTGGTGCAGAGCAAAGGATTTTGTTTTCTGATTTTGTTAAACGCTCTACCCTGCACACAGTGGAGTCTGTTGGCAATGATTTTGGCAGACACTCACCATTTACTAAAGGTGTCTGAGGCTTCTTTGTCACCACCCTGGCTGTGGCATTGTTCACCTGAGTATGAGAGTCATTTTGTTGTTTGGTAGTCATTGGGGCTCTCTCTCAAACACATCAACATATTCTTATACATTACGCATTCAGCAAAGCTTTACTTCATGCAGTTTACATGGTAAACACTTAGCTGAGCAGCCGAAAGCGCCATCATACCTCAATCTTTCTTCCCTCGACGATGGTTCCGTTGAGCTTTTCTCTCGCCCGGTCTGCTTCCCCCGCACTCTCGAATGTCACAAATCCAAAACCCTAGTAAGGAAAGAGACTCCATCTATTTATCAGAAAAAGAAAGTAACTCTGTAAACATTAACAATGACTGACCTTTGACCCTCTCTCGTTGAAAATGATCTCCACATCTAGAATCTTGCCAAATTGCTGAGAAGTGAAAACAGAGATGATTCAACAGAGCTGTCAGGTAACAGTTTGGGTTTGACTGAGGGTCTGCACAAAATGCCAGGACAAATCGTTAATGAATAATGTTTTGCATTTGGGTTAAATGAGACCCTTACCCCAAACATTTGCCTTAGGTCTGGGTCACGAAACCTAAACGGTATGTTGGAGACATGGAGTCTTTTGGGTTGGGCCTTACCAGCACCTTCCTCATCACCTGATGTTCCACTTGCCACAGAAGCACTAAGAGACTGTGGGTCAGATGTTATTGGAGCCAACGAATTGTCCTGTGAGCGAGAATTGAACGATAGAGAAGGAAGTGGTAGAGGTAAAAATAGAAGCAGGAGGTAAGAAATGTTTGGACAGTAAGTTAGGGGGAAGAGAAAATTGCAGAGAGAAAGCAAAAAGAAACGTTAGCACACATTTTATTGCTACAGATTAACTAGTATTGGTCTAACGCAAGATTTCTTGTCAAACTTATTTAAATGATTTATACATATTGAGAGAAAAACTGTTTTTAAAGTGACCACAACAAAACGCAAAGGAGCATTCCTCATCCAGTGACTCCTCTCAAGCAAAAGTGAGGTTTCCGTTTTAGTGAGCTCTAAATACATGCCTGTTAGAAATAGAAATGTAAAACAACCCAATTTGCATTGAAAAATAGAGCATAAACACAGTTTACTTCAGTGAAGTCAATAAATCAGCCGCTGAAAGTAAAGATTGTAAAGTAGCTTACTCAACATGTGTAACTTTTTGAGAGCTGCAACTGAAAAACTGCAAAACTGTGAAAAATCACAATCATTTTGTAATGCATGGTTACACAGCATTTCCTAGACCGCACAGTTTTAACACGGCTGTAAATCAAATGTCCCCATGCAGATCAATACATAGGAGTGTTTGTGCCGCAAACCCAACACGTCCACTATCCCACAATGCAACACGATGCCAATAGGTGTCTGCACAGCCTACCTTACTAAATGCCACAAAATGGTTACCATATAAAGATGGATTAAAAAGTCAAGAAGTGTATTAAAATGTTTTCAAAAAGAGCCAAAAAGCCAAGAAGAAAAGAGTAGGCATGACGTGACAAAGACAAATAGAGAGGAGGGATAAATGCTTAAAAGGCCAAAAATACTTTCAGGAAAAAAATCATGAATATTATGGCAGTAGGAAAAACGTTAAGCAGATGATAAAGGTATAATTCACCCATTTGCTCACGCTCCTGTTGTCACAACCCTGTATACATTTATTAGTTGGGCTGAACACAAATATAGATATTTTAATAAGAAGTTTGTAACTAAGCCGTTTTGGGTCACCATTGACTCTCATAGTAGTGTTTTATCCAATGGTGACCCAAAAATAGTTTCAAACTTTCATTAATATATCTTCATTTGTGTTCAGCACAACAAAAAACTGTGTACAGGTTTGTAACTACTGGAGGGTGATCAAATGATGATAAAATTGTCATGTTTGGGTGAACTATTCCTGTAAGAATGGTCATTAGAACAAGCAGAGGATAAACGGAAAGAGACTTGTCCAATAAAATTCTATAATTTAATAACTGGGCAAAGTTAAAGCAGTAAGGCAAATGACCGGATGTCTCTATACTTCATTAACTCATCCAGTACTACATTATTAAAAGGCTAGGCAACCAAAATTCTTGAATCTGAACACAGTGATCAGAGGGTGCATTCGCTTCATCCACTTTTCAACAGCTTTTATTGTATATTTTTTTCACTGAGACTACAGCGAATACTTGAATAGATATGACTCGATAACAGACTGTAGGATAATTTACAGCGAGAACCTAAACACAATAAATCATATATGATTCTTTTACTATGCTTCCTTGCTCCTGTACAATTTCTGTCCTTAGTATCTAGAAAGCGTAAAGCATTAAAAATTGTGTTCACCTTAGATAAAATGCATCCACTTGTCTCTGACCAATGCCAATGTAAATGATTTTGTTTTGATTTTTCATATACATGTAAATAATGTGTTTCTTTGTCTGTCTTGTGTGACCACTAAAGAAGAAGTAAAACAGAGATTATCCTAAAATAAAAGGGGGAATTCAGAAAAGCTCATGTGCTTCAAATGTCAACAAATAGCAAAATAGCAAACCGCTGTTTTTAGCAACAGTCACCCAAGATTGCGAAACAGTAGGCTAAATTAATAAGGAAATAAGACAAGACACATAAACATAGCTTCACACACATACACACACGCAAACAGATTGTTGTTATGGTTACTTCTGAGCTTTGCCAGGCTGACTGCTAGCAGTAATAACTACGCCAGCAGGCATCACACAGGAAATACTCTAGAAATACATCATCATATTCATCGCATTCATCCAGGCCAGGGAGGGTGCTGGGTGTAAAGTACAGGTGGGGAAAGTGTGATGGGAAGGTGTGATAATATCACGACACGATGCAGAAAGCTTGTCTGACTGGACCTGAGAAACATAGTTGAGGGGGGAGGGGTCTGTCCGTCTGACTCCCCCCCTGACCCCTCCCTCCATGGCGACGTCTCATAGTGCCAATATTCGGACCTTGTAACTCTGGTGCTCTCTAGTGATATAAGCAATGTGGCCACAACAAGAGAAACATTTCAGTAAAATGGTTTGTCACATAAAAAATAACTCATTGTATGAACCTATTCAGTGGAATACTTTTATAGTTAAAATACTACTCTCAATCCTTCCCACAATTCCCCCTAGCACAGGAACATTTACCCGTCTTGTTCCTTTATAACGTGCTGGCATTTTATATTTACGGTGTCTGACGGCCCATTAGTGACAGTCAACATCAACACAACATCAATATCATACACTGTATGTCTTTAGTGAAACCATACTGTATATATACACACATTTAAAACCATTATATGTAGCATGCGTCCAAAATTATTACAGATTGCTATTTTAACAAAACATTTATTTCTGCTTTGTAAATTATGCAACGTCTTATAAGTGGTGCCTTGGAGATACGGCTGAGTCAGCTTCTTAAATGGAGATCAAAATTTCCTAACATCTGTTGCATTGGCCGCACTGTAAAACCCAACAGACTGATTTCTCAAACGTAATATGACATGACAATATAAAATCTATTCAATAATATTCTTAATTCGTCTGCTTCATCAAAATAAATGCACGGTAAGTACTTTAATGGGAAACCTCAAGTCATTAAATAACCTATAGAAGAATAAAATATATAGAAGAATTGGAATGCATTATCCATATTCATAATACAAATCAGTGTGTTTCTGTACATTAAAAATCTTTCAATCTTTAACACTAAAGATTTACTTCTCAAGACTAAAGATAATCTTTCATAAACAGAACTAGAGAACAGAAGAGAAAACAGAGGAGGGAACATTAAATTGCTCTTTCACAACAAACTCGCACATTCGTATACGTAATGCCCTAAGTTGAATTTCCATACATGGACAAGGCAAACGGGGGCATGTACAGGACATGGAGTTATTTTTAGGCCGGCCAGGAGATCCCAGAGGCCCAGTGAGTGCATGAGATTGTATATCATCATTATATTCTTTACATAATTTTCTAATGCAAAAGCATAGAATATAAACAGATCTGATCCTGGACAAAAAGACATCCGATTTTTTATTAAAGGGTCACTCTGCACAACAAGCTATTTGAATTGAGATATGATGATAGGGGTTGGATAGATTCATACTTCTGTTCTCATGTGTTAACTGATATGACCCTGATCTTGGCAACCGTAGTTTAAGATTATGTTGTTCTCATCAAGAGATGTTTATCATCAAACAATCCTGAATATACAATGAAATTCAGTTATTAACTGAAGAAGTAATTGATCACTTTTTCTTACTGTGTTATTGGTAGTGATAGACTCCGTCCCGTCAAGCTGAGATGTCTGGTAAACTCTTAACTGATGGTGATCGGGATATTCTGGGCTGGTGTGAGTGCCGCTGAAATCAAGGGGTGGCAGCATGGCAGCAGGTGTGGGTTGGGCTTGTCCAGGTGGAGGATATGAAGGGGGTGGGGCATAGACCTGAGGAAGGGACGGGTCGCCATTGCCTGGCCCCGCCTCTTGGGCGGCAGCCCCCTATGATGAGACAGAGATGCTGTTTAGTATATATAATGATAGTTCTAAAGTTTCCATGTAAAAATTATCATTCATAAAATGAGGCATACTTTATACACTTTTTTTGGATTAACTTTCATTAAGTAACAGTACAAAAAAAAACACGATTTCATGATTTTAAGCTTTAAACATGATTTTTTTTGTCCACAGAACAGTGTGGAGGATCAGAAAGATGAAAATGTATTTGAAAAGAAATTGAATTAAATGTTGTATCTAAACATATGTTATACGTTCAATCAAGGCCTGTATTGGACTTAAGGATGCAAAATATTGCGAAAGCTTTGTTTGCCGAAACACATTCTGTACATAAAACACAGATCAGAAAGTCTAGATGAAATACTCAAACCATGAAAGCCAAAAGACAAAATGTATAAAATAAGTAGGATAAATTAAAAGTCTCACCCCTTCAGTGCATTCCGCAGGCAGCCCAATACTCACCAACAACTGATGCATGCTTTAATGCAGGGCTTTCACCCGCCCACCTCACCATAAACCTCTCAAACCAACCAACCACAGACCACCAAATCTGTCTCAAGGGGGGGTCTTTACACCAGCTGTGTTCATTTGGCCATGTCAATCATCTACCCCCCCTATAAACACTCAACAGACAAGCCAAACTGGATAAAAGTTTATTTTAACACTATTTGATGTTTCTGATCAGTTTCAAGAAAGTAAAAACATGACCAACAAGGTTTTGATGATGTTCATTTCAGGCAAACGGACTCAAATTGATAAGAACCCAAACCGTTGGGTTCAAATAAACCCAATGTTGGGTATAATATGTACCTTTTATAGATTAATTCAAACCAACAATTACACACCCAACTATGGGTTGAAACAACCCAGCATTTTTAAAGTGTATGTATCGTTTTATCATTCGATATTACAAATTCACCGAAACACAAGCTTTAAACCTTTTAAAGATTGTAATCATACTGATAGCAACAGCGCTTTTGTTTTATGTGGTGTTAAATGTCATGTTTTATTATATGATGTGGCAAAGAAAGGAACAGTTTTATATTTCATTATTGTGTACGTCATGCGTAAAGAAATGACACAACTCGTGTACAAATCTTTTCCAGTCTTCACATCTCTGTCCATGTTTACTCTTATCAGCTCTTTAACCCAACAGAGCAGAAGGAGTAAATTTAGACTTCACTGATAAAGCGTGACACACAGAAAAAGCTCTGATTAAATATCACCACCTCATTGAAATTCCTCAGCAGTAACAGAAGCATCACTTACAGGAGGGTTAATATCAAAGCTATAATTCACTGCTGTGATATAAAACCTCAATTTTATGACTTTAACAACCATTCACTATTAAAGAACATGACCGCTTACTTTCATTTTTCATCTCATGGGAGTAGCCTGACACGCTGCTGATGTTTTAAAACAGGTGCGGTCAGACCTGCGACCTGAAAAACAACAGTCTGCTGACAAACGTCACCCCGCGGAGAATTGCTGCTGTTAACCACCTTATCAAAAGTCACATGTTTTGATTAACCATTTAATGAACTATGATTTACATCTTTGACATGGATTTTACTCAGTCAATATTAAAGATATCAAGCTGGTTAGAATGTTATTTACATTATGCAGGATGGCTTTTTGAACCGTAAATAAATAAAAATGTGCTGGGTTTTCACAGGCAGAGTCACCTATGGTCTGAGCAGTATGCTAGAGGATGTAAAGTATACAAACATGATACCTTTGTTAATATTTGCAAACAGTTTACCCCCTATGAAAGGATTTAAATTAGGCTTCTGTGATTACCTTTCACCCCCAACAGTAACACACAGGCCCCTTCAGCTGTCAGGTTTGGGGTTAAAGATCAGAGTCAGAATGCCAGGTGCCTGATCTGACAGCTGGAGATCCTTTAAACACACACACACAAATACCCCCAATGACAAGAACTGCTCAATGTATATTGTATCAATCATGCATAATGACCACTAAGCAGTATAAAACCCCTATTTTTTTATCTATATTAATTTAAATTTACTATATTAATTTGCTAGCAGTAGTTTATATTTTCATTTGAAATTCCTTTGGTTCATGTCAGCATATGAGGGTTATTTTTGTGATAATGACCAAGTAACTGTAGATTATTCCTACCATTTTTGCTGTCCCATGAATAAACAAACATATAGAAATCAACATACATTGCAAACATACAGGCCAAAATTAGACTGTGTTTGTTGTCTTAAAGGGATAGTTCACCAAAAAATGAATATTCTGTCATCGTGTAGTCACCCTCTTGTCATTTTAAACCTGTATGACTTTCTTTCTTCTGCAGAACACAAAATAAGATATTTTGGAGAATGTTGCTGAGCCAAAACGGTTGGTCCCCATTGACTTCCATTGTATGGACACAAAACCAATGCAAGTCAATGGAGACGGGTGTTTTTTCAACATTTTTCACAATATTTTCTTTTGTGTTCTGTGAAAGAAAGACATTCGTGAACTATTCCTTTAACTATGCAAAAAAAGGACATACATGGCTTAAAACAAGCTCCTGAATACTCCCAGAGATCACCTTCAATTTCAGAGCTATTCCTTCATTCTAGATCTTTATTTACTCTTTAAAAGGCATAATCTGTCAGCGTCTATCACTTGAGATAAAGTCAAGAGGCAGTCCGAGACTCCATATCTGTTTCTAGGTCTGTAATCTGTGTGTATGTGTGTGAGGGAATCTCAAGTAAGAACAGTCTAAAAATACAGCTAGTGTGACAGAGAGAAAGAACACTCACACACACATCGCTTATCAGCTGTCACGGTATTCTCTTTCTCTCGCTCACTTGCTCTCACGTACACACAAATAAACACTGAACCTGTTTAGGCTACCTCGCAGTGACAAATATAACTAAAAGTGGGACACAGTGTCCTTCCTCGACAGAGAGAAACACATTAGACATCCACTCTTTAGACCTGATGAAAGACAAACATTTTTTGACACACAGAAGCTGTATGATTGGTTAAGTTATTCACTTTTTTTAAATATTTTCAAGATTCGGATCATGTGGAAAACAGACACTTACAGGAACAACACTTTACAAACATAAAGATGTAAAGTGCAATGCAATGATGCAAATGGATATTTGTGTATTGAAATGGTTATCTCAATATCTGACAAATGTCAAGTGTCAACTGGATAGTGTTCTGTGTACAGCCTGGATTGTCAGGCCTTAAAACATGTCGCATTTGACACTAACAATGACAAGGACAACACACAGAGGAAAGATGGAGAATAAGATATAAACACACCGTTCCAAAGAGCATACAAAACTGTGATAAAGGGACACGTTTACCTGTACTAGGCTGGGGTAGCAGGAAGCTGTCTGGGGGTAAACAGGGAGTCCGTAGGGCTGAAGGATCACAGTAGGGGAGGACAGCATGGTGCATAGCCAGAAAAAGGAACAGCTTAAAGGGACGGGAAAGAGAGAGGGGAAGGATAGTTCTCTCGATCAACAAAGTACCAGACTGAGAAAGTTTGGTGTCCCAGTGAAGAAAGAAAGAAAAAGATCCAGTGGTATGAAAAGAAGAGTGGGTCGCACTGATGGCTGGCGTCACCACTTCCAGACGATAAACAAAATGACAAATTAATAAAGAAAGACCCTCCACAAGAGTGAAGTGTCTCACAAACTGCAGAAGAGATCAGGACTGAAAGATCTCTGGGGGGACACAGCATGTGTGTGTGTGAAGAGAGAGAGTCTGTCTGTTTGATAGACAGAAACACATGCTCAAGAGTTGTGTTACAGACTCTTTTATAAATAGTCTCTTCCTCCTTTAGTTGCATTTTATCGCTAATAGAAATTAAACTGCGCGAATAAATCAAGTACTAACTTTATTTAAATTAATGTAAACTGTGAATTGCCTAAATTTGTAACAGTTGCATGATGTCTTTAAGTTGTGTTTGTTCTTAATTCCTAATTCAAACATGCTATAAAACACTATTGTCAGTACCAAATCAAAAGTCGACATTGTTTTCACTTCATACCAACATAACGCGACTGTATTTATATTTTCAACAATAGCAATCCTAACGTCGTTCGATAACTTTAATACGCTAAACATAATGCTAAACAATGGGCAAGTCTTCAAACAATCCCGTTCCACTTACATTATATCGAAAACATAATGCAGAATCTCTACAAGTACAAATGATTCACTTTCAACGTAATTATCGTTAACGTGTTTGACCAGCATTGACTTAAGAATAATTTCTCTATATTTGACGTTAACGTGTGTCCACGTTTGCCTCCAACCAGTAGATGGTACTCACAAATTACCTATCGGAACACGTGGTTATCACGCAATGGTATCTGGGTAACGTAGTTTAGAGGGAACGTATAAATTGCCGGAAATCCCGCCTGCATGTTCTCTTTACTTGCGAGCCTGACAAAGACAGGTAATGACGCCTCAGTTCTTCTATTTCGTATCAGTTTGGCATGAACGGTACATTTACCCAACCTAACGTGATTGTATTTGACATAATAAACGAATGTCGTAGGTGACCAGTATCGCATGTTTGTGTTTTTTTAATATCGACGGACTAGTTTTATCGCCGCGTAGCACAACGTGGTCACGCAAGGCGGTTTCTGGCCTAGTCCACATGCACCTCCGCTCTACTGTTTTTTTATTCATTTAGCCATATAAAGTTCTTGCACATAAATGATTTGTTTTAAACGGCTTATTACGTTTGTAGTGATGTTTTTGTTTTATGCAAGTTGACATTTTCCTAGGGTCTGTCAGATCAGATGTCTTGCGTTACACACAGTTTTAGAGGAGGAACGTTGTTCTCATACTTTGCAACGATCAACACCATTCATACAATTTAAACTGTTTTTACTTTTTAGGCGTGAAGTCGCCATGCCCGTTGCCAGGAGTTGGGTTTGTAGCAAGACTTATGTCACCCCCAGACGTCCCTTCGAGAAGTCACGTCTCGACCAGGAGTTAAAACTCATTGGTAAAGATCAACTCGATGCAGAGAGGATTTTACATTGTGAAATAAACAAGCCGAACTTAATAGTAATGTTTGCTTTACAGGCGAGTATGGGCTCAGGAATAAGAGAGAAGTCTGGAGGGTGAAGTTTACTTTGGCCAAGATCCGCAAGGCTGCCAGAGAGCTTCTGACTCTGGATGAGAAGGATGCTAGGCGTCTCTTTGAGGGTATGTATTTCAGATTTGTTCCAGTGCTTATTTATGCTTTATTGAGTGGCCAGTGATTTAAAATATGTAGTTCAGATTGTCAGTGATGCCAAGAATTCCTCGTAAATGAGGCCAAGCTACCCCTTAGAACTATCTGGTAAAGCCCTTTGCTTGTTTTAATTTCTCACCTCGTGATTTTTCATAGGTAATGCCTTGCTTAGGCGTCTGGTGCGTATTGGAGTGCTGGATGAGGGAAAGATGAAGCTCGATTACGTTCTGGGCTTGAAAGTGGAGGATTTCTTGGAGAGGAGGCTGCAGACTCAGGTCTTCAAGCTTGGCCTTGCCAAGAGCATCCACCACGCCCGTGTGCTCATCCGCCAGAGGCACATCCGGTAAGATGCCAAAAGTTTGTGAAATGTGTGTAATTGTTAAAGCGATCATGAACACTGGATGCAGTGTAAATCGGTGTCTAAGGTTTTCTTCCTGTTTCATTAGCTGACCATATTTAAACTCCTCCTGGTGAGTGGGAATGAAACATTTCTGCAAGGTCAATTCGGTGATTAAGCCGTATACCTTTGCTTGTAATAAATCCAAAGCGTCCAATGATGGCTGGGTGCTTTGTGTACTAAACCATGTCTTAACAGGTAATGTCTGTGTGTACTTTGTTAGTTTGTACTGTTGTAGCTGCACTCTCAGTTGGCCGATGATTTAACTTAAAACAGTCAGATTGTCAGTGGTGTCAAGAATTCCTCGTGAATGAGGCCTTCGGAGATTGAGCAACAAAGTTGTAAATAACCCAAAAGGCACATGGATACATTTATTTGTTTGTCACTCCACAGGGTGCGCAAACAGGTTGTGAACATCCCATCTTTCGTGGTGAGGCTGGACAGCCAGAAGCACATTGACTTCTCTCTCCGCTCTCCATACGGTGGTGGTCGCCCTGGCCGTGTAAAGAGAAAGAACGCCAAGAAGGCCCAGGGTGGTGGGGGAGGTGGTGATGATGAAGAGGAGGATTAAACTAATTCCTCTACGGGGCTGAAGGGACTGCAATGTTTGCTTTTCTCTTCTCCCTGAAGTTTTCAATAAAATGGCTTATTCTAAATGATTCTTCTCGTCTTTGGCCTTTATTTCCATGTTATGAGACCTTCATAGGGGATTTGTTAGCAGGCAAAAACAATTGTCATGATGCTGTACAACTTTATTGTGCCAAAAATTACCATTTTACTGCACTTCTATGAAGAAAGATGCCATTGTTTTGGCTTATGCCATGAAATTGCACATTGTGATGCTTGTTAGTTGGGAGAGTACTACAAGAATTGCAACATGACCTGGCAAGGTATTTTATAATAATGTATATGGAAGTCTCTTATCGCAGATTTTATTAACTGCATTGGACAAGAATTAAACCATTACTAAAATGTTCACTGTATTGCCATTGCCACAGTGTTTTATCACAAATTTAAATGACTTGACGCATTGAAAGAAATTGAGATTTATTGGTTCTGCATTTGCACATTGAAGTTTAGTATATTATGAATACATTAAAATACCTAGGACGATTCACATGATTGGAGAAAAATACTTCAATGTTCAATCCAAAAAATAAAAAGCTTACCTCAGCTGGGTAGAGCTCTAGATTGCCTTTCAGGCAGAACTAAGATACTTTAAAAATATTTATATATTACGGCTTTTAGAGCTATTAACCACTTAAGTACACAAACTGTTATAGTTATATGTGCTATTTTATTGTGCTTTGCACTGTCTCTTCAATAACAGCAAGTGTTCATTTTCAGGCCTCCGAATAGGTCACACTATAGGTCATCTTGTGGACTCGTTTGACCTTTCACCTCAGTGCCATTATCAGGTCTGTTTGCCTGGTCACTGTAAAGTTAAATATACATTTAAAAGTCCACATAAGTTCTTAACACAAGTTCAATTTGGTTAATATTTTGTTCTCACCTTTCACCGTCCTTTTGCCAGAGTAGTATTAGCAGTTAGAAAGAGATAAAAAATGAAGGTCATACTTGGATATCTATAATCACAGATGTAGATATTTCTAAAAATATCAGCGCACATCTCACTGAATTAAAAATTTGGAACAACTGTCTGGTATTTGTTATTACCTTTGGTCTCTGTCCTGCCACACCACCTGCTTTCTTTGGTACTCCCAAGGTATCGAATGAGTGGCTACGCACCCTAATAGCTCTCTATGACAGAAAGAGATACTGGCTTATGATTGATGCTATTTATAATGTAAAAAAAAACGTTTCAAACAAAGTGCAATCTGGTAACAACTTCATGTGCTACTTATTTTTTTGCTCACACTTAAACGTTGAATTTGTCTACCTTAAAGTTCTCAATGAATCCCCCACCACCCTCTGGAACACCCTTCCCTCCTTCAGCGAGGGGGATGCTGGATTGTGTCGACTCTCCCAGCATGCATTGAGAGCGAGAAGATAGTTCAGACCGAAGTGCTTCCAACAGAGATGAACGTGTGCGTAGCTGTCATAAAAAAAATAGAGAAATAAAAGCAAAATGGATTTAAAGAGAGGAGAAAATTTGCACTGACAAGAAAGATCATTTTCAGGATGCTTTGGTTACCTCCAGTCGACTGAATTTCTCAGCTTTGTAGCAAGAGATTTCACCATTTATAAGTTTGGTTAGGAGGAACTCTCTCAAAACAGAACCCTGTTAGTCGAAATCCAGAGAGTCATCAGGCACTGATCGATAAGCTACACTTAAAAATTTATGAATGTCATTGCATTAAAAACAAAACAAGTGGCATCAACAAACAAATACTGAAGAGACCAACTGGCAAATAATTGGATTGATGTGATCCAACAGCTGCCTTGCTATATCCTCTGAATCTTTTAAAGTTTCAAAAGTCATGTGTTCTCACCTCTGTAAAAATAGGTGGTGAAGGAAGAGGCGGGCCAAATGGGGGCACATCCTCCCTGCCAGTGATAGACACCTGTCAATCAAATAAGAGGCTTTGGAAGGGTGTGAAATTTTTAAAGGGACAGTTCACCCAAGAATAATTCTGTCATCACTTACTCACCCTCAGGTTGTTCCAAACCTGTATACATTTCTTTGTTCTGATGAACACAGAGGAAGATATTTGGAAGAATGTCAGTAACCAAACAGATCTCATCCTCCATTTACTGCCATAGTAGGGAAAATAAATACTATGGGAGTCAATGGGCAGTGAGATCTGTTTGGTTAAAAAAAAATTCTATACATTTTTATACAGAAATGTATACAGGTTTGGAACAATCTGAAGGTCAGTAAATGATGAGAGAATTTTCATTTTTGGGTGAACTATCCCTTTAACTCTGCTTATCAAAATAAATAATTATATTTACCTGAAATGATCCTCCGTCCCCTCCCTCACTTTCTCTCTTTATCCTCCGCACAGCAATGAAACAATGCAAGAAGTGGGATCTGATCACATCCGAGATAAAGGGGGTGTGACCCTCTTGGTAAACCAAGGCAACAATATCATTGCCAATGTGTCTCTTTCTCTGCAGCTGGGAGTATAAAACAAGGAAAAAGAAGATGAGTTTTTTAAACAATGAAAATTACATGGTTTATGGTTCCTTACATCCAGCCCCTTGTCCAGATACAATAAATCTAACCTGTTGTGTATCACCTTCAGTGAAGGGGAGTTTAGTGGCAACATGAAACATAATCTCTCTACCGTGGAAGGAGGTGAAAACTGCCTCATCTCCAGTTTGGCCATGAGACACATCCAGACCTCCCCTAAATCTAGAGTAGGAACATTTGAATACGGTTAAAACAGTTGAAAGAACTGTTTTAAAGGGACAGTTCATCCAAAAATGTTAATTCTCTCATCATTAATGACCCTCGAGTTGTTCCAAATCTGTATACATTTCTTTGTTCTGATGAACACAGAGAAATATATTTGGAAGAATGCTTGTAACCAAAGTTCTTGGCCACCATTGAATACCATAGTTGAAAAAAATGTAATGGTAGTCAAAGTGCCCCAAAACGGTTTGCTTTTCTACATTCTTCAGAATATCTTCTTTTGTGTTCAACAGAACAAATAAATGTACAGTATATGAAACAATTTGAGTGTAAGCATATGATGACAGAAGTTTCATTTTTGGGTGAACTTTTCCTTTAAAGTAGTTTATTGTGTGATTTCTCTCCTTTTGAGTCCTTTACGTCTTACCCAGTAAATCCTTGCAGTTTGATCGTCTGCCCTAGTATTGAAAGAAACTCCAAGAACTCCTCACTTTCCTCATTGTTACCGAGAATATCTTCCTCTGTCAACTACAAAAATATGACAAAGAATAAGTTTAGAGTAACATAATAGTAACATTAAATAAGTTTTAAATTAAGATTTTAACGTAATGCCATAGCCATTGGTAGCAATGTGTTCTTGTAGCTCAACTTGGCGAAAGGTTTGATTTTCAAGAAATAAACACAAACAGATCAATTGTGGAATACAGAATAAATTTATTGTGGGTTGCTTTGGAAAAAAAGTGTCAAATTCAATAAATTTGTACATTGTGAATCGTACCAAAAAGGCACAATACTAGAAAAAAGAAAAACTAAAGCCCCAGCAACGCCCCTAAGCCTAACGTTACTGGTGTAAAGCAAATTGCACCAAAATGTACAAATGAGATCTTACAAATTCATTCAAATTAGCTTACATTTGCCACCTCATAAAATAGTAAAGTTTTTGCCAAGAGATCAGGTTGAAATGTCTTGCTAAATGTAAAAAAGTAACATTTGATCATTCATGTCCATTAATTATATTCATCATCACATAAGACAGAAAGCTTTAAACGCTTATTTGTAAATAACAATTTAAAGAGAAGTAAACATTATCTCAGTGCATGCATAGTACCTGTCCTTCGCGCTGGAATAAAACACCAAATTTAAAGTTTTGTGACACCCTGTGTTCATCAAATGCCATTATGAGCTCAGGGGCCTTAAAAAACACAGAAAGGAAAAATGCTATTATCTTACAGTAGTGTTTGGCTGACTTTATATTTAAAAGGTTAGCTTTAAGTCTTTGACAGATTTGACAAGAGAAAGATTTACCTTTAAGTAACTGACAGGCTCAAAAAGTGACACGCTGACACTTGAGCACAGCATCTAAAATGAAACAAATCAAATCTCTGTCAATTTCCATTTCAATATCAATCAAGTACAACTGAATGTGTAGTACCTTAGCCAGCTCTACGGCTGTGGGGAAGTGTTGAAAGAGAGAAACTGAGAATGTTCCATGAAGAGAGCACTCCTTCATCCTGATTAATCAAAATCATTTATCTATATGATTTACTTCAAATGAATTAAATGTGAGGTGGACATTTATATTGACACATTCAAAATTCAACGTGAAATTACAAGTTTGGTCAGCAGATCAAAGCTCAATAACTTGCATTGTTTTAAAACTCCAGATTTCAGAGGCTTTGATGAAACCGCCAGAGGAGATATTTGTTGGGTTTCAGTCAACACAACAAGATTACAACAGATTGATGTCTAAAAATGGAACACACACCTCAGAATGACTCGTAGGCGATTTTCTTCTTCTTCAAGGCAAACAGACAAAACTAGCGGCCCAAGGAAGGGGTCAGAGGCTGTGAACGAATGATGATACTGCAACAGAGATGATAGAAAGATGCATGTCTATACTTTATAATTGTGTTTTTATAATTGTTCGCCTGTCATCTTTGTATTTCATTGTTCCTTAAACAATGACAGTAAAGTTAAATTCTATTCTATGTCGGTAAACTTATGTTCAACTATACATGGGTTCTTCTCAATGGAAAATCATGGTAATGAATCCGTCCTCAACTTTCCAATTATTTAACAAAATAAAATACAGTATTAAGATAAATATTAAAATATTACTCTGTGGCGGAAGAATTCCTGGAACATTTTAGCCTCACTGTCCCGTTCCATGATATCGTAGCTCTCCAGGCCAAACCCCCCGTGTGAGAGAGTTGGACTGGTCTCCACGTGTCTGTCCAGAGGAGGGTCGATCCAATAGCCTCCAGATTTTGGGGGGAGGATGAGAGGCAAACCATCTCCAATCTTTAAGAGGCGTGTCTGGGTGATCAATTGTAACTATGTAAGAGGAAAATGTGAACTAATGGTTCTATATTTATGTAGCTTAAACAATTTTGGAATTTGATATTGAAAAGTATGTTAAAATTGTCCCTAACAGAACAAATCTGATAACCAAAAACACATAAATAATTTTGAGTAACCACCATTCATTTATATTTCATACAGTCTACCTTAAAAGGTGGTGGGAATTCACAGCGCTGTTCATCCAATCTGCTACCCTGCAGACAAACCCAGAAAAATCACCAATTAAAGCAGAATATAATTCAATCACCATTGCTAGTAAGTCAAGTAAAGTCAATTTATTTACAGAGCACAACTTTAACACAACCATCGTTGATCCAAAGTGTTTTAAAATAAAGGTTTGATAAAAAGCAACAGAGATCAAAATTGAAAAAGGAAATTATAATAATAAAGTCAAAATAAAATCAAAATAGGTATATATACACAAAACATACATCGAAAGTACCGTACACAGCATCACTCAATTGCAAGTTTGCAAAATCCAAATTTGATTTAAAAACTCAGAGCGATGGAGAGGCCTTGATAGTAAGTGGTAAGTTTAGGGGCAGCAACAGCGAAAGCTCGGTCACCTTATTTACAGCGAGGACGAGGGACAGATAAGAGAAGCTGGTTACAAGATCTTAAGGACCTAGAGGTTGTATATGGCTGGATAAGATCACAGATGTATTCCGGGGCTGACTTTTGCAATGCCTTGTATACAAAAAGAAGGATCTTGAAATTGGAGCCAGTGCAATGAAGCAAGAACAGGAATAATATGCTTCCTCTTTTTGTTACTGTCGAAAATCTTGCTGCCATCTGAACCATCTGAAATCGAGATGCTTTGAGGAAGGCCGACATACAGAGAGTTACAACAGTCAAGCCTAGAGGAGATTAGTGCTGCTTTTCGAGTGTGAAAATGTTTTACTTTCCCAACAGATCTGAGGTGGAAAAAAGCTACTCTTTACAACCGTGTTGACATGCTTTTGTAGTGATGGATCGAAAAGGACCCCTAGATTTTTTTCATGGTGTTGTAATTTATCACTAAGGGAACCTAACCTACTTGTAGGAGTAGTATTGAGTGCAGCGCGTTGAGTGCAGAAGCACCTCTGTTTTGTTAGTGTTTAGCTGCAAAAAATGATTAGCCATCCATGTTCTTACTTCGTCAAAACATGAGAAAAGAAGTTGTAAAGAAGAGTCATTTACCTGTAGCTTTTCAATTATCGCAAACAATTCTGTCACCTGTAGGAAAATGAGCAGAAAATTACACGAAATGTATCTGTAAAACATGAAATTACGCAACCAAAGTAAGTGACACAGTTTCTTCCAGATTTCTTCATTTTTAATATTGTGAAAATATTATTTTCTATTTCCAAACATGTATATACATATAACCAATTCAGAAGATCTAATAAAGTATATTTCAGATGATTTCTTACCTTCTGGCTTGATGTGGCAGGGGTGAGGGGCTTAGCCTCGCTGGAGGGAGAATCTAAAATGTCCAGTATGCTGTGTCCCACAGATTCAGCACAGCTGTAAAACACATACATACGCTACAGCTCAGGAAGAGACCAGGATCTGTATGCAATGTATGACTCAATGAAATAAAGCTGTATCTGACCTGCTCTCAGTTCCAGTGATGAATTTGTCAATCCTCCACGGAGATTAAAAACGACACAAAAAACTTCATTCAGACTGCATTGTAGACAAGCGTGTTCATTTTCTGTCTTTAAAGTGCAGTATGTTTAAGTTGCCGTTTCCACTCACCCTCCGTAAGCTCCGAATGTGAAACTTCTTTTTCTAGAGAATAACTTCTCATTTCTTCTCTCCATGACAGTTTGTATTACGAACAGCCACCGAAATATTCTAACCAGGCACGCAGGCCATCACTGCTGATAGTGAATTAACAGCCTCTCTCTCTCTTTCTCTCTCTGCATCTCTTTCTCTGCCCCCTGCCACTCTCTCATTTAATCTCTCTCTGAATCCTTCCTTCTCTCCTGCTGCCTGTTGACTGACAGCAGTAACTCTTGCATGCCCATTCTGCCACCCACATCAAAGGTAGGTGAACTGCTGCACATATACAAACAAACTAAAGCCCTGTAAAGAGATTCAACGTGAATATTCACTTGCTGGAATCGTTTAAAAGTGTTTGTGTGGTGTTTATACAGCGTCTCTAAAAACCTGCGCAGGAGACGTACATGTGAATGGGCAATAGACTATTGCTATAGACCTGTTACCCTTTGAGTAAGCTAGATTCATCAATTATTGACCAAACTCTCTTAGAGAGAGGAGGTAAGACAGCAGGGGAGAGAGGGGTGAGAAAGGGAGGTAGCAGGGAAAGCGGAAGAGAGAGAGGGTTCAAGAGACTAAGCAGATAAGAGAAATGAAACATCGTTGTGTTAAGAGAACCCTTATTTGTTTATGCTGTTGAATAATGGAGGCATTACATATTGAAACTTTTATTCATTTTTTTAACAGTTGCCTACACTACTTAAATCTCACTGTTAGCATTAGACCTTTACATATGTTACAATATCGAATGAATATTGCAAAACTTCATATTAGCTTCAGAGTAAAATAAATGCTATGTTGTAGTCCATTGTGTTTGTAGTCCATGACAGTCTTCTGACGCTACATATGAACGCAAGATCGAATCCTCATCAACTACATTTTCACATCACAAATCAGATACAGGCATTTATTTTCAACAAAATGCAATTATTTAAAAATAGCTAACAGGTGTTTAATAAGAAACATGGTAAGGTTAGTAGAAAGGTATTATATTGTCCTAGTTGGCATCAATTTAATACATCGATAATCCATTTCATATAATAATTTACACTCCATTATTGTTGTATAATGTATAATGTACAACATTACTTTGTTTACCTTGCTGGGTCGAAACGGAAAGAAGTTTAATTTATATAGACTCTGAATGAGACATTTTAAATAACAAACCCGAGTAAACAATCGACGTCCAGTAATGCGCTGTCGTGAACAGACGGAAGGGGTCCGTTAAAGGTTTTTGCATATAGGCCCGGACCTGACTAACTATACCACTGGCTGGTATATAATAAACTGACACAAGGAAAAATAAAAAAAATCTATACATTTAATTTTTCCTATTCAATTTTCTAATATTATTTTATCTTTCAATTTTATAATATAATTTAGTGTTGATATTTGATTTCAACTTTATACCCAACCAAATATTCAAGATATCTACACACATTGGTTCAACCTTGAGACCGTTTCTTCAATCTCAAACTGGAATATCAGATTGAGAACAGCCAGAAAACAGGCCAGAACCTCCTCCTGACAGAAAGCACAGAGTTCATCTATCTGTTGCTGTACTGTTTCATTCCTCTCCAGAAAATTCCAGTAGAAATCTCGGGGGTTTTGTCCATTCTTGTGATAGTGTCTGATCACCATGACAGCCCTATTTGAGGTGAAGCCTTGTGTTTGTTTTGCTGACTTATTTAAGATGTACATGTAGGCCTGAATCTGACAACAGTACTCGTGTTTTTCATCCAGCTGTGCACGGCGGCTATCGTTGTTTGGTTTAGTGAAGAGTTTACCTACCATATCCCCAGTTGTTCCTTTACATTCAATCAAAATTTTATCTCTTTCTGCCCCCTTTGCATTGGCATTGACTTTTGAGTCTGTAATGTCTGCTAAGAAGTCCAGTCTTCCACTAAGAAAGCCAAAGTCTACTTTAGTATTTCTGGTATACCTCACTTTTCGGTCGTTGCCTATTTCACCCAACTCGTGAAAGAATTTGAGGCATTCAATTTCATCTGCTGGGTTCTGGAAGAAATTACCAAATTTTGGGGAAGATTGGGAGAGAGATGACTCATTGTGATACTCTTTTTCCTCAATTGTCTTAATATTAACGGTCACACCCTCGGTAACATTTGCAACGTTGTCTCCAACCTCTAAATGTTTCCAGCTCCTTGTTTGTGTTGTCGCATACATATCAGGTGTGGAGATGGCTGTTGTCTTGTATTTGTGTCTGAAACTGAATCCACAGACTGTGTTTGATGTGTTCTTCCTCCACTTTGCTCTAAGTGTTTCCTCAGAGTCTTTACTTTTTTTAAAGAAAATCATCATTGTCATTTCAAGAACGTTACCGTTGTTTTTAAGTGCCAGTGAGTTCTTAACTTTTCTGCAGCCAAGACGTGGAATGCTGTTAAACTGGAGTTTGAAGCTTTCCAGGTCTTTTACAATATGCTGGGCTTTTTGAATGATATCTGCATCGTGCGAGAGCATGATGACTTTAGGGTTCAAAACACCTTTCGGCAAATTGATGTGTAGTGCCTTTAAAAGTACCAGGTATTCAGTGACATCCAGCTGACTTACACGTTCTTCTCTAGCGGGTAACTTCATAATCACATTTGCTGCATTGACTTCCTTCTGCAATGTTTCTTCGGAGGTTATCTTTCCATAAACAGATTTCACTTTCAAACCATCTATTATTCTGCTTTGTCCCTTTGTATCATTTCCGACTTTTTTTAAATTCTGATTCTCTCGATCTTCTCTCTCCATATTTCCAGTTAATTCAACCTCCTTCCTTATTTTCAGTTCCAGCTCATATACGCCGGCACCATTCCATCCCTCCTTGTTATCCAACCGCTTTCCCTTTTTCCAACTCTCGTCTTTCCATTCACCAGCCTTCGCTGCACCATCCTGTGTTCTGTGTTCAATGTGATCCATGTTTTTATCTATTAAGTTTCATCCACCTAGAAAACACAAGAGCAGGGAGTAGAGCACAGAGCTAGAATGAGGAATTCCACAGGGATGATTAAATCATTCCATGTTATGTCACACTCTGTCACGTGCCCTTGTGCCTATTGTTAACCTATTCTTCTCTAATGTTTATCTGTCAGAAGAGTTTTCCAAAGGATAACATTTCACTGTTGTTGAATAATGTGTTATATAAAATATAAAATATTTTTCTCATAATGACAAGCGTGTGGTTTACTTTACTTCTGTCATACTTGTGTAAATGGAATTTGTAGGTAGACTACATTTCAACCCCAAACAACTTCCTTTAACACCAAATTAATTATTTTTGTCCTATAATCATTCTACATACATATACACATACTTATCATGTGTTTACTTTAAAATATATATAGGCTACTTACTGATCATGTTGAGGCTTATGTTGACTCCTGACTGTGTGTGTTGTGTCATTATGGGTGGCTCCGTGTCATATGAATAACAGGTCTGGCCAGAATGTAAATAAGCCTCTCCCATTTTATCAGTGAAACACTTCTGCTTTCTATACACCTAAGTCACTTTGTTTTTATACTTTCTTTCTTTTTTTTCTTTCTTTCTTTCTTTCTTTCTTCTTCGGTTTTTCTTTCTTTCTTTCATTTCTTCTTTCTTTTTTTTCTTGTTCTTTCTTCTTTCTTCTTCTTTCTTCTTTCTTTTCTTTCTTTCTTCTTTCTTTCTTTCTTTCTTTCATTCTTTCATTCTTTCATCTTTCATTCTTTCATTCTTTCATTCTTCTTTTCTGCTTTCTTTCTTTTTTTCTTTATTCTTTCTTTCTTTCTTTCTTTTTTTCTTTCATTCTTTCTTTCTTTCTTTCTTTCTTTCTTTTCTTCATTCATTCTTTCTTTCATTCATTCTTTCTTTCTTTCTTTCTTTCTTTCTTTCTGTTTGTCTGTTTGTCTGTTTGTCTGTTTGTTGATAGATAGATGGATAATAGATAGATAGATCAGACTTTTATTATGTAAACTATGAAGACGTCATTTTTGGCGCCGGAAAAAGAATTGTAAACAGTATGGGGGACGGAGCTTTATCGCCGTTTTGAGCCTCATCACAATTACCGTTGTTTGAAGAATTTCAACAGTAGCCTACTTGTAAAGATAGGAAAAAAACAGCGGAACTTTATTGGATCGATAACATAAGCGCCGTGGGCTCAACATTTCCAGGTGCTCGTTTCATTGCGGGACGGGGATAAAGCAGTGCAGATCGCAGAGAGGTAAAATTCTGTCTGTTTTGCACTTTGGGAGTCGCCAGTTCGCCAACATTTTTGCAGCACTAGCGGATGAGATGGGGGGGTGGACGTGTTTTTTTTCTTCTTCACCCAATACATTGCTTCTGCATATACAATTAATATTCGTGCAATTAATTATTTTGTCTAGTATGTAGTTCAATCGTGTCTCGCTGGTTCGTGAATATTGCACAGAAGTAATGCAGCAGATAAGTTATACGTTACGCAGCTGGCAGTTTTCTAACGGCTTTGTATTCATTGCAAATAATAACTGCTTTAAGACAATCTGATAATGTAGCACTATATATTAACCATTGTTATGATGCTTAAAAAGCAATTTTTAGGCTTAGTTGCTCCAACAAGTGTGTCTGCACAAAAGTGTTCAAACTACATAACTGTTTTAATTACACCTAACGTTACCTATTTTAATTCATACCTTGTATTAAACGAATCGTCACATAGTCTGTTCTTAATCGTTTGTTTGTGCATATTTTCTCTTTGATTCTGTTACAAAGTTTGACTGACTGGTCGTCCATCCAGTGAGCATGGAGGCAGGAGAGGACCAGACCAACTCCAGCTCAGCCAATAGCAGCACTGCATCGGGGGGCAACTCCCGCCCCCCTCAGATAGCTCAAATGTCTCTTTATGAAAGGCAAGCTGTGCAGGTGGGTCACATAGCCTCTGCAAATCCCACAAAAAGCCTGATTGAGAAGTGTAATCTAAAGCACTTATTTACGTCAGAGTTTCTGTGGGGTTTTAAATGTGTTCACAGGCACTGCAGGCACTACAGAGGCAGCCCAACGCAGCTCAGTACTTCCAGCAGCTAATGCTGCAGCAACAGATCAACAACGCTCAACTCCACAACCTGGCTGCTGTGCAACAGGTTAGACTCAATCAGTCAACTCCTTCACAGATCAAGCATAAACCAAGAAGAGTTTGGTTACAAAATAAATATAAAAACATGATTTTTTAATTTTTTTAGAGTTTAGATTTTTTTTAAACAGAGTTGTCTCATATTGGAACCAAACTCTTCATATGAAATCAGATTTCTGATGAAAGACAGGAATAGTATGAAAATGTTTAGCTTCATCAGATCAAGGTCTTTATCCGGATGGTTGAGTTACCGTAATAATATGTTCACATTGAATATGTATATTAGGAATGCATGATAAATGGTCATTTTGAGTGTTAACGTATCGGGCGATAGTAAAATTAGACCGATAAGTTATACCCGATAAATATGAATAATTCTTTCTGGTTAAACCACTTCAGCTGCACCAGTACAATACTGTCGTTCTGTCATGATCATTCACTTACTTATTAGCAAAACATTGTTAATGTAAGTACAGTATGTAGATATTTATGAATGTGTAAATTATAGGAACAAAAGCATATTTTTTTTAATGCCGATTGCTCTCTGAATGCTTTTTGTCTTGACACATGCTAGACATGTGGCTATTAAAATCTCTTTTCTGGGTTGCTCTGGAAGAACATCTTACCAGAAAAGTTAAAAGGTTAAAGAATCTTTAATTAGTGTAAAGGTACATGATTTTCTGGGAAAAAGAGAACAAATGGTTACCTTGTTTTCTGCAGTGAATGTTTTCAAATAAAAGCAGCTGTACACTTTTTGCCTTTTATTTCAGTCTCAGAAGAGGTAATATTAATATTTAGATATTGCATTCCGGCCAATATATCGATTATTTAACACTTTCAGTAAAACACCTTTAATAATAGTCTCTATGTGTGTTTACAAGTATTTTGTTTAAATAATTCGCATTTTGCACCTTTACACACCTATGAAGCGTTAAAGTTCTTCACTTCTTCATTCTGCTAGAATTATGTTTAGACTTACAATTTGTTTATATTATTTTCAGGCAACTCTTGCAGCCAGTCGTCAGTCCAGCTCTCCCAGTAACAGTGTCACTCAAGCTACAAGCTCAGCACAATGCACAGTGCGTATCTCTCTATCTGTAAAAAATGAAAACCAAATCAATAGTCAACCCTTTAAAGAACAACTCATACAGAATGCAAAAACGTGCTCTACCTCAAACTTGATTGATAAACTTCTGATTTTTGTGAACTATTATTTCAAAATTTCAGTGTGTCACTACCTCAAATGCTTAGTGATGATATCAAAGTGTATGAGATGTTTTATAAACTAAAGCTGTTGCTATGGTTTGCTTCTCATAGGTCAACTTAAGTACCACCTCTGGGGGAGGGACTATGACAAACCCCCGTCCAATGGGACCCGCCACCTCTGCGACCTCATCAGCCCTTAGCCAGTCAGTGTTACTGGGCGGAAACTCGGGTGGACAGGGTCAGATGTACCTGAGAGTAAGTGTCTGTCATATGTACATTGTATTGAAAGGAGAGAGAGATTCGTGATTTGTTGTATATGTTATATTCGTCTTAGCTCACCCTTTTCCTGAGGCTGTAATTTTATTTGCCTTTCCACCCACAGGTGAACCGCGCTCTCAGGGCACCTCTCACTCCTCAGCTTATTTTTATGCCTGGTGGTACGGCAACAACTGCTGTGGCAACGGTTGCACAACAGCAGCCACAACCACAACAACAGGAAACAACTCCCACATCTACAAGTAACCAGTCAGACAATGATCAGGTGACATTTAGCTTCATGACTGATACTTTCACACTTTTCACAAGTTGTCCTTATAATGTGTGGGATGCATCTGATAAATCTCTTTGCTCCCCATGAAATCAGAATGAATGTTTTTGCCTTTAGTATGACTATATTCATTCATTCAATATTCTTTCAGTATTCACAGTTTCTTCTGCCAAAAATGGATCAATACGTTTTGTGACATCATTTTTTCATAGTTTCACTCAATGTCCCGCCCTCAATTCTTGTTTATTTGGTAAATAACGTCAACACATCGATCAAAACTGTGCATTTGAAGGCTCGTGCATGGGTCTTTAAAACTCGTCTAAAATGAACCAACCAGCCAATATAGACAAGCTCAATGAAGATGGAGACACAGATGATCACAGCATAACTAAATCTAGTTGGAGTTATTGCAAAGGTATTTTCAGTGCATACAATCCATATATCCTTTGTTTATACCTCCTCTACTTAACGGCTATCGTGGCCCATGGTTGCTTAGCGAAGACAGAAGCCAGGAGAGCGCAAGGTCCATGCGCTTTGGAAAAAAGAAAAATCAGTGCAGCTCGCGTTTTCTGCGCGGTTTTAGACACGAAATGTGAATCCGGCCTTAGCTGTTAAAGCAATAAAACATTGTCAGGCCCTTGGTTTCTGTTTCTTTAAACCCCAGAATCTGGTATGGATCCAAACACGCTGGAAACTTGTCACATCACGTCTAGTTGGATCATGATCACCTGTTTGTAACCTTTATTTTAAACTTGTATTACTTTGTCTTTGTTTAGGTGCAGAACTTGGCCATGCGTTGCGTGTCCACTCCACGGGTGGCTACTGTGAAGACAGAATTTGCAGAAAGGAAGGAGACGGGTGGTAAGCATGCATAATCTCTGTACACCTCTCTACTCGCTTCATAACTCTTCAACTGTGAAATGAACACAGCGTCTATGTCTTTGAAGGATCATACCCACTAAACCAGCAGACACAGCAACAGCAGTTTGGTCAATCAGCCCAGCAGGTCCAACCCCAGTCTCAACCGCTCCCCAACGCCAAACTGCAAAACTTCTCCAACACCGCCAACCCCAGCATGTCGGGCGTCAACATGAAGGGCACTAATCAAACCGCTGTCACTCCACAACAAGCTGGAGGTCCTTCCAACCCTCCTTCCTCCGCCCCTTCGCTCCCCCTCTCCCAGCTCCTCCTTTCTCAATGCCAGGCTCGAGGCGTTCCTGCTGCGACGGCCACAGTTACCCACATTCTGGTGCCCACCTCCAATGTTCCCACTTCATCCCAAGGTTACACAATGGGCACAGTGGCAGGCAAAACAAACATGGCTGCCCAGACCTTAGTGGTGCAGCCTCTCCAGCAGACCGGGGCTAATCTGAGCACAGAGAAACTGGGTCACGGAACAGGGCATGTGCACATCCAACCAAAAACGGCTCAGGGCCATCGGCTGCCAGTGCAGATGCCCCCTCGCCAGCCACCTCCAATCCTTCCGGCACCACCCAATAACAGCCAAGTCACAGGAGGCCATCACCCTCCTCATATCCCAGTTCAGCTGGTCGGAGCAAGGCAGAGCACCCAGGCTCTAGCGGTCGCCCAGGCTCGGCCATGTTGCGCCCAACAGGAAACCGCGGCTGCAGTGGGCGTCAATAACTCCACTAGTAATGTAGTTACTATGGTAAAGGCAATGGAAGCCGGCGGAGCAGGGGTGTGCCTTAAAACAGCCCAAAGTCTCCTTCCCGTGTCTCAGTTGCAGATTAATCAGAGTACAGGATTGAATCAGGGGAATCCTGGTGCAGTCTCGCACTCAATGGATGGACAGAATAACTCTGGAGGACCACAAAGTGGAGATGCTGTGTTTGTTCAGTCTGGACCAACTCAGGTTAGTAGAGATTTGTCCATGCAGTGTGTAAAAGTTTGTTCTGTACTCCTAAATGCAACCCACTCATGGGCTCTTTCTTCCTTCATAGACAAAACCTCTAGTTGGTCCTTTAAAACGGAAATCAGAATCAGATGCAACCCATGAGATGACAGCAGAGACCATCAATGCAAGTCTAGCACTGCAAGACTCTGCTCCTCCCCTCTCACCAGCTCCCTCGCTAGACACAGGTGAGCCCTAAACAGGGACAGTGTCATGAAAGCCAAACTCTCTTAGACAAACACCGCCAAATGTTTCTATTATCAGTTTATTTCTCTTTATCTATTTCTTTCTTTAGTTCCAGAGATGGCCTTTTCCACTCCTCCAACTCTCTCGCTTTCTCTCCCTCTTCCTCGTGGAGGTGGGCAGGGCGACCGAGCACCCGTCCCACAGGCTGTGGTCAAACCTCAAGTTCTCACTCACCTCATTGAAGGTTTTGTGATCCAGGAGGGAGCCGAACCTTTCCCTGTGAGTCCACTACTTGATTCTTATCGTCAAACATTTGATGCAAAAGCATAATCTGTTTCCAGACTGTTGTCAGTAGGTAATCCTCAAATACATCTGAATTATAGTTAAAGGGGAAACTGTGTAGATGTTTTGATATATATATATATATATATATATATATAGTTTCATATCTCAGCCTAATAACGCTAATGTATTGGTAGCTTGATTTTTCTAAAGACTATAGAGGTGCTACCAAAACCATGTTTGTTTGAGCATCACAACTAGCCCAACATGGCAGTCACTATTTGTGCAAATGTGTTTGGTACCACTGCATCTCTGAAATGACACACTTTAGTTTTAATATAACCTTCACTTTTAAAGGTCAGATGTGTAATTTTTTAGAGGATCAATTGACAATATAACATACGTAACTATGTTTTTCAGAGGTGTATAAAGACCTTACATAATGTTTTTATTACCTGAGAATATTCTATCTATTTCGATACTTCTACATATTTCTATATTTCTAAGCTATTTCTATCTACATACGTGCGGGGTCTCCTTCGGCAAAGAAGCGAAAATGTGACGACATGTTTGTCCTGTGTCAGCCACCGTAGTGCTTCAAAAGGGAGGGGCGGATTGAGCCGTTGGTTGCAATTCTAAAACTCACTGCTAGATGCCGCTACATTTCATACACTGGACCTTTAATATTATATTTTCATTTGTTAACTGTTAATGTGATGTAAGTGGAACACTCAGCTTTTCTTTTTGATTGACAGGTGACTGGTCCAGTGAAAGAGCGAGCAGAGGGCATTCTTCCTGTGGCTGTTCCACCCATCCTACATCCAGGGAACCACAACTCTAACTGTAAGTGTGTGTTGTGGTTGATGAAATTTGTACAAAACAACAATTAAAACTTCATGTGATCTCCTTAATCGTTCACTTTTTTCCCTTTCACTGTCCCTCTGTATATTTAACAGTGTTGAAGTGTGAATACTGTCTGAATTTTGCTCCAGCCAGCCAGTTCAGACGCTCCAAACGCTTCTGTTCCAAAACCTGTGCTAAGAGGTATTTAACAAACAACAGAAAACCAAGACTAGAAATGGAATAAAATCTGTCTGTTGCTTATGTTACTTCCCAGCGTTTCCCCATGACTAACTTCTTTGCAAATCATGTGCTAACAGATGGACATTCTAAATAAAATTAATATTAAAAAAAGATGTATAAACTGAATGTATACTGTACTGGGCCAATGTGAACTCCTAGACTTGTTTTAGGTACAATGTCAGCTGCAGTCACCACTACCGCATTAGTCGGGGAATGGAGGCTGGAGAACGGCCACCAGGCAGCCCCGCGATCCAGGATATTATTGCAAGACGCAGGGGTCCTCGCAGGAGCAGTTCTGAGATTGCCTGTGCTAAACTTGCAGGCAGGCATCTTCCCATGAAGGTCAGTTTGGAAAGATAGTGGTAAACCTCTGACTGTACATATCTCGTATTATTGTGTGTAAACTCACAATCTCCTGTTTCTTCCTCTTGGTTCTGTTTCAAAAATGTAATAAATTAAAACCTGTCTGGCTTTTCATTTCAGTGTCAGTCAGAATCCAGTCATTCTGAAGATAACTTCAGTTGTGATGGTGAGGAAGAGGAAGACTTCCTGTCACTCTCTCCCAGCTCATCCTTCTCTTGCCCAAGACCGGCACACTGTGGTCCACAGTTGGATGATACAGCACCGGGTGGCCTCCAAGTGGATGGGGACCACTTCCTGTCTAGCAACCCTGCTCATTGGCGTGTGGAGGAAGTGTGTCGGTTTATCTCTTCTCTCCAAGGTGGGTGCTCTGATCCTCCCATGCTGAAGTTGAAGTTAGTCCTCGTCTCTGCAATTTGATCAGTCTACTAAAAATGTGTACACCAAATCTCAAGGACTGAGGCATCAGCTTCATTAAACATTGCAACAATTAAGAGGATTTACATTTTGATCCTTTTTTTTCCGTTAATCCAGGTAACGCTTTTATTTTCTTATTTAATTAACTCTTCCATGGTGACATCTCTTGTTAGGTTGTGAGGACCTGGCAGCCCAGTTCCTGTCTCAGGAGATTGATGGGCAGGCACTGCTTCTACTAAAGGAAGAACATCTCATGTCCACCATGAACATCAAACTCGGACCTGCCCTCAAAATCTGTGCGTCTATCAACAGTCTGAGGGACTGAACAAGGGAAGCGGGATTAGAGCTTGATTTTTTCCGTCACCTGCCAGAGAAACTGGAAGAGAAAACCGATGTAGATGATTTGATGGCTGACGTGGAGAGATAATCAAGAATAGAAAAGATCACACCTGAAGATATAAGCTAGAAAGACTTAAGAGGAGACAAGTGATGCCTTATTAAAATTTAGGTGATTTACAAACAAATAATTTACCTTAGTAATCATCTTTAGCTTTGTAGGACTGTTATTAATAGTATTGTTTTGAATGTTTGTTTCATACGATGCTAGTTCTCATTTAAAGGGATAGTTTACTCACACATGAAAACATTGACCTTTGTGTTTTTCTATGCTTGTATGCCTTTTCATACAATACAAGTGAATGGTGACCACAGTTTTCCCTGGTCTCTTTTCCATTTCTTTGTATGAAAAAGAGCTGCTTGTATATACATATCCTGTGCTCCCTGCAAGAATGAAGTCACGTGGGTTTGAACAGTGAGGGTACGGTAGTTTTCATATTTTAGAGGAACTATCCCTTTAAATTTGTCATGTTTTCCAACACTGTAACATATAGCCTTTAAGAAAGGACGACTAATGACCCTAAAACAGAAGAGAGCAAAGAGGTGGTGATGAAGATACTTTAAATGACATGTTGGGGATGATGAACGCAATACTTCCCGATTTTGAATGTGCTACATATTTTATATTTTTCACAAAGTGATCTCTGCACGTTTAGATGAGGCAAATGTAAACGTGCAGTCCTTAAGTCAGTATGTTTGTGTCTTTCAGTGTTAGTAATGTTAAATCATTGCAATCCATGTATAATGAGATTACAGGCAGTAATCAATGTGACTTTTTTAGTGCATTTGACTGTTAGAGTCAAGGATGTAAATAAGTTGCCTTCCTCACAGTGACAGTACCGATGACTGTAATAGGTGTTTGCCTTTGACAGATGTCTCTCAACAGGGCTTTCATTTCTCTTATCAAACAAACTAACTCATCTTTTACCTGTTTGTGAACTCTGTACTGTATTTTATCTTGTTCTGGGAGGCTTCCTTTCTAGGAGACCGTATATTTTGGAAAGCCCGTATTTCTTCTGTCCGTCAGCACTTGGCTAAGGAAATGTTCAAGAATATTATTCATTAAATAATAGTATGAATCTCATGCGGTCGCCACAGAACCATTGCGGTTATTTCAGCAGCCATTAGTGATGTCATAGTGCAGCTATCTCTATTTCCGTTCAGCCTGTTGTAAGGTCATTGAAGGTCCGGAAACTGCAGGAGATGGATAGCTTTGTCATGTTGTCATCTCCCTTTTTTCTACAGTAGATGATGGTAGGAGCTCGGCATCAGTATTTTTGGGTACAGTTCACCAGCTTTATGTGTAGATGACTATTAGTAGCTTTACCTGAGAACTTTGCAGTGCCTGGAGCAGGTATGATAAAGTAGTGTGAATGAGTATAACAGGACTTAAAGAGCTTTAACTCTCAACTTGTGGCTGAAATAATATGTATGCATAAATATAAATAAAGAAGGTGGCGTTACATGAAAATCCGATCTTTCTGGTTCTTTTGAGAAAATCATAATTACAATGTAGAAACCTATATGACAGTTGTGGGAACAGGAAACGGTGTTTGTAAGTGTTATACACTTTATGGTATATAAAAAAAACACTCTACAACAACATAAATACTGTGTTTTTTTTTTTATATAAATACTTCATTTATCCATTTAAAAAGCTTTATCGGACTACAACAAACCATCCCTGTTTATAAAGTGAGAATAGCTATAAAGCTATATTCATTTGGGACAGTGCCCAGGTAAAATGTATTTAGTTATTGTATACAATTAGTTATAGCAATGCAAATGAGTTCACATTCTCAAGAAAACATTTTTGCTCTTAGATACAGCTTATCTTCATAAAATAAATCTTATCTGTAAAATAAGATTAAGAATCAATTCAGTTCATGCATCTCTGTATAGCTTTAAGCTCCACCAACCACAATGGATTTATATATTTAAGTTATTCCTACAACAAAATGAGCATTTAGATAGATACCAGTTTGTTTTGAAAACTATATATCTATAGACCTCTCTAAAATGTCTTAAAAATATTTGTTTTCTGATCAAGGCTATAACGTAACATTCATGTCATGTCACCACATTTTCTGGTCTTTCGCATCTTACATTATTATTAGTAAACTGTGGTTATACTATATCACAGCAAAAATGAAAATCAGATTAAAGTCTTCTTTTTTTGTCTGTTTATCAAACAAATTCTGTTTATCTTGAAGATTTTGCTCAGAATAATGTCGATGTGGCTGATCTTCTGTCAATTTACTCAAGGAAGAAATCAGATTTTGGTGGGGATCAGATGCCTTTTGTAAAGCCGCCGCCTTGTAGTGTTTCAGAAAATTGTGTAGTCATTGGATTCTCCATATCCCGCCTCCCTCAGATACTGCTCGATATTGATTGGCTCAGGCACCCGGAGAACAACGCTGTCATTGGCACTCTTCTCTCCTGATTGGAGTTTACGCCTGACCTCAGCCAATGAGGGGCGGTCATGCTCCTTCCACTGACAGCAAGATTTGATAATTGAATAACTGGAAGAAAACATATTTTTTTTTATAGACAAATGGAACTAAGATTTAAGACGAAGATATGAAACAAAGTCAGAAGATGCTTTTACAGTGAGTTGGAGCAGTTGTGGGGTTTCTTTAGGGTTTTGCCTCTTTGGTGATACTGTAGAAGTTCAGTCACAGGGATTTCAGCGAAAGGGACCTCACCTGACAAAGACAAACATGTCACAAAGAAGTTAAAGAGAATTTATTCAGAGTTTTATCAACTTGAATCTCAGCTCTCAGAAAAGGACTCACCGAGTGTCACCATTTCAAACATCAGTAGTCCAAATGACCAACTGCAAAAATGCAAGAAAGACGTTTAAAGTGAAAGAACAATTTGATCTCAAATGTAAAATGTGTGTAACCTTCGTACTTACACATCACTCTTTGGAGTGGCAGGTCTCTTGGCCAATAATTCAGGAGCCTGCCACTTTTTTCTCCCTGGATCTTCCATGCGCTTCGCATTTTCTGAAGTTCTTGCATATAAATCACCCAAACCCCAGAGCTTTGCTGTAAAAATACGGCTGACCAATACACTGCGAGCCTTGACGTTACAGTGGAGAAGATCTTTGCTATGGAGATAATCCTAATACAAGAAAAGCAAAAAAAACGTCATGTGCATTGTACAAAAACCAAGATGTCATGTATCCAAAAAAGTTAAAATATAGATTCAAATGATTCAAGTTTTTGTAACTATGTATATACAAATATTACATCACACCATGAGTAGCCAACATTTAAATATGCTCCAAATCGGTGATCATCTATGCGGTCCCGATAAAATGCTTTGGTAACCTTGTCCATGAGAGAAGCGATGATAACAGTGCTCACCAGTGCAGTGGACACATGTAAGGCCATAGTGAAGATTGTTCTCTCAGTCATCTCGCAAATGCCTTCTGGTCCAACTTTATCCTGTATTCACAAACGGGAAGAATCCTTGACATTTATTTGTTGTCTTTTCCAGTGCCGTTAATACTACAACATCAAAAACCTTCAACATCATCGTGATTCTCTTTAGACACATCTATTTACATCCAGTCACGGGTTATCAATGTAACAGAACAGTGATGGATCATCTCAACAAAACAGTAGTTTTAAACCGGTCTACCCTATCAGAACAGACATGTCTCTTGTTTTTGATTCATGACACATTTAGTCCCAAACTTTAATACAAGGTCAAGGTCAAACGTCTCACCTCTCTACTCCTCCACAGGAACCCAAGCAGATCTCGGTTCTCCATCTCTTCCATAACAGTAATGAGAGGAGCACGCAGAGACACAACTCCCAGAAGCTCGGGTATAAACGGGTTGGGCCCCAGTTGAGAAAGGAAGGATGCAAAGCCCAGGAATAACTGACTTTCCTGTTTACTGGCTGAATCTGAAAAAAAAGCTTACAATTAAAGATCCTAGTCGGAGATTATGAGAGTACATATTATAATGAACACATCATAAACCTCTCTGGCACCTTTAAGTACACGCAGCACCACATTTCTGTTCTCCATACGAGCCCTGTAGAGTGAGACAGAGGTGTCTGTCTTTAAAGAGTATGATGCTGGAAGAGCAGACACCCCGTTAAAGTTCTCCGGCAGCCGTTGTCGTGGGAGTTCCTTGGGCTTTGTGAAGGCTGAAGCTGTGGCCCCGAAAGTGCCTCTTCCATCAGTGAAGGCCACATTGGTGGAGGCATAGTCAGACGGGTTTTCTTTAATTTGTGATAAGGTGCTGAAAGTCATGTACGAGGTGGTGTCCAATGCTATGCGCTCACCCTCCAGAGCATTTAGACCCTGAGGAGCTACGCAGAGCAAGACAGGTGGGATATGATGGAAAGAGGCAGCCATGAATAAAATAGAAAAACAATATGGTAAGTGGGTGTCTAAGCATTCAATTCAGATTTTGGGTGTACTTTTTTTGTATATTTCAGATGTAAAAGTAATCATACAATAGACTCTGGACTGGAAAATGTGAGCAACAATATATTTAACTGAAACCGTGTTTAAAATGTAATTATAATAAGTTTAAATTAAGTATTAGTACATGCAACTATTGTTGTGTATGACAGCCTGTACATGTTTTTCATCTCACCATCAATGCCTTGCAAGTTTCTTCTGTTCCTAGTTGATCGTTTGGAATTTGGTTGCAGACGGTCGACTTTCTCAGGACAGTACCTCAACAGCAGCAGCAACACCAGTACAACGAGGAAAGTCATCAAAAACAGCACAGGTACGATAATCACTTCCTGTTCATACACACGGATGACTGCAGGAACAGATGATCAAAGAATATGAAGTTATATATATCTACAGAGCTTGTCACAAATGTTATGATGCAATTTATCCTATCAAGCGTGTATTGTATGTATCTTCGCAAGATAAAAAACATACTCTTAAAAAATTAACTTTTTTGTCAAAATGGTTCCATAAAGAACCTTTAACATCTGAAGAAACGTTTTGTTTTACAAAAAGTTCTATCAGGCGAAATCTAAGCAGAAAAAGATGGTTCGGTAAAAAACCTTTTGACTTAATGGTTCTTTGTGGAACCTTATATTGCATCACTATGAACCAGTGCTGGATCAGTGTTGTTTACATTTCCAAAGTGGTCTATAAATTTGTGCTGGTGAAGGATCAGGCCATTTTTTGATTGAATGATATTCTATAAAAATGTTGGTATGACATTTACTCACCACACATTGTGTCTCCATTTGCACATTCTGAATTTGTGGAGCTGGTAGTAGACGCCATGCTGCAAAAGTATAGAGTTTTAAAACACTATAAAATTCCTTATTAAGCTACTTTAGGAAATGTACTTTTGGGCCTTACTCACTGCATGAACTATGTAATGCTTTTGCATACTTTGTTTATTTCTCCACAGTGTAAATAAGTAATTATTTTTCGAAAATGTTTTCTGAAAGATGCCGAATTTGAGTTTCTTCATTGAGATCCTAGAGGGGCATACACTTAAAGGGATAGTTCACCCAAAAACGAAAATTCTGTCAACATTTTCAGCCTGTATACATTTCTTTGTTATGTTGAACACAAAAGAAGATATTTTAAAGAATGTGGCAAACTACACAGTTGTGGGGCACCATTGACTACTACCATATGTTTTTTTTTCCTACTATGGTAGTCAATAGTGCCCCAGAACTATTTGATTACAAACATTCTTCCAAATATATTTTTTGTTTTCAGCAGAACAAGGAAATTTAAACAGATTTGAAACAACCCTAAGGGTGAGTAAATGATAACAGAATTTTTATTTTTTGGTGAACCATCCCTTTCCCCTCATCAATCATGGGGAATGGGGACCATACAAATGACCATGAACACATCTCCTGGCATTGGCCTTACATGGCAAAGTGTCCACTACTTGACACTATCTTACAAAATGAGATTATTCCTCATGAAAAAATGTAGTAGCAAATGAATTGGATGTAAACATTTGTGACCCTGGACAACAAAACCAGTCTTATGGGTAAATCTTTCGAAATTGAGATTTTTACAAAATCTGAAAGCTGAATAAATAAGCTTTCTATTGATGTATGAGTTGTTAGAATAGGACAATATGTATTAAAACTCAGGAATCTGAGAGTGCAAAAAAATCAAAATATTGAGAAAATCGCCTTTGAAGTTGTTAATCAGGGGCGCTGTGGCAGGGCATCCACTCACAAAAATAACGTTTTTATATATTTAAGGTAGGAAATTTACCAAATATCTTCATGGAACATGATCTTTACTTAATATCCCAATGATTTTTGGCATAAAAGAAAAATCTTTTTGACCCACACAATGTATTTTTGTCTTTTACCAAAAATGTTCCTGTGCTACATTAGACTGGTTTTGTGGTCCAGGGTCACATTTGATCTAAGACTTTGTATACACGTTTAATTCAGGCCCAAATAACAAAATACCAATAGAGTGACATGTTCAGAAGTCCCACACAATTAAATGACCCTTTTGAGGATCTCATGTAATGGAAATTGAAGACACAGGATTTCTGGATCAGTGTAACACAATCAGTTCTAATCCCTATTAAATGCTTTGAGCAACTGAGACTCGAGCAGAATCATCTTGCTCACAAACAGTGTCCTTTTTAAAAAAGAAACGGAGATGAAAAAAATAATAAGAGACATTGCTATAGGGAGTACTAGGAAATAAACAGCATGTGTAAATGTTCAAGCACATAAGTAAACTGTGGGTGTAAATAATGATGGTGTTTATTCTAGAGAATCAAAATGACTAAACAACATACAACTGTGCGCTTTAAGTGCAATATGAGACCATATTTGTGTCACTACAGTGAACACACCCTCTCTTACAGTATGGGTTCTAAATGTCAGGTCAACAGTCAGTTTACCACAGGTTGTGTATGTTCATAGGCGTAGTTGTTATCAGTGTTACTTTAAATGTTTTATGTACCTTGTGTTTTGGATTTGTACTATAATAAGGCAACAGTTGTAAAATTAAGCTCCATCTTTGAAGCACACGTGGAATATCTGATACCTCCTTTGTTTGGATTATGATGCTCAACCTGTCTGTCCACATTTTTTTAGCATCGCAAACATGCAGGCTACATTGACACGTCCCTTACACACAAGAAAATCCGCATAAGCAAATAGGACGGATTTTAAATGACTTTAACATTTATTTTTTCTAATTGAATAACCCTTTGCAACAGTCTTATATGGATTTTCTTGTAGCTTTCTTTGTTTTCACAATCAAGAAATATAGCATTTAAACTCATTCTATAGATCCTACCTCTTAACACCATCACAAGTCATGTCTCCCTAATTTATCAGTACTTTTGGCCTACCTGCTGAACACTGCGAAAGTTGAAGCCTTAGTCCTCGATCAATCTTGTTTCATATTTTCTTCCATGATGGAAATAATGTCCCATTGTGAACTACAACACCCATTCCCAAGAAGTATGGTACAGTGTCATGTCTTCAGTGGGTTTCTCAATTAATGTGCTTTTCAGTCCTTCTTCCTGAGCTCAGAATTTCCTTACGGTTTACTGTACACTAACTCTGTTGTTAGTTTAGGTCACACCTTTGTTGGTTATTTAGTTCCACCCTCTTTACCTGACCTCAGTCTCTAAACTTTCTGTTGTCCACACCCATCTTTCAACTAGCCTTGCTAAAAATCATTTTCTTACCCACATAGGTTTCGCCTTCTTTAATTATGGTTGTTCTGTCAAACCCCCTGAAATTACATTTCTAAATGCTAAGATCATGCCTTAATCTCTTTTCTTTGTTGTGACATTGTCTCCCTCCATCATATAACCAAACCAAAACCTGAATATCTAGCTCCTCAAGTCTCTCTAGGATGTTATGAGACTTGACGACTGCAGGACTCAACTGTTGGCCACTTAACACATACAGTTTCAGGCAAAAGATTGACCTTTTTACAGCTTTTATTATTTGGAATGAAAAAGATTACTAAACTTTATTAAGTCTTTAATAGATGATGGCTTGAGTAGGCTTTGATTAAAAAAATACATTACACGCATATTAGCATTTGCATTAGTTTAAAAGTGCTATATTTTTGAAATACACAAAATATAGGTGAGCTGTGATCACATTTTGGCTGTGGGCTTGGTAGGTCGAGGCCCCGTCCACTTCTCACCTGCAACATGAGAACACCCACAAATGATTTAAGTATACGGAAACTTAATAAACTCTGTTTATATATAAAATATAAGAACTTATAGTATATACAAAGTATTGTTACCAATGCAATGTGCCATAAGCTCAAATCTGTCAGACCCAAAGAAGACTTCCGGCTTTCCGTTCACATGACACACTGTCAGCGGGAAACCAAAAGCCTGCAAAAAAAGTGTATTATATTTGATTCATTAAAATCTTCACTAAGAAAGATATAATATGCAAAGTAAAACACACTGACATTGTGGTCCAGTGCTTGCTTTGTGACATTCTTCAGCTTATCTTTGACTGTCTGTGATGTGGCAAGGTGAAGTAATTCCTCCACTTCACTGGCTGAGAGACCTGCCTTTAATCCTGCCTGTGTAGAACGGAAAGGAAAGACTATTCTGTGTTCTGCGAGACTGGAACAGCATGACAACATACAGTAAATGATGACAGAGTTTTCATTTTTGGGTGGACTATCGCTTTAAGTGCAGGATACCTCAGTGAGTGAGCAGGCTGGGTAATGTCTTGATCAGTGCTCCAGATCCTTTTCCACAGTTCTCTAGACACTTTCTCCACCAGTGCATCGTCATCTTTATGTTTCTCTGCCACAGCTGTCACAAAACGCATTGCAGGCAGAGACCCTGAGATAAAGAAAGCAATGGAGAAAAAGAGAAATAAGACATGCACATTTTCTTGACAATCTAATCTTAGCAGTTTGTTGACAAACTGGTTTCCTTAGCAAGCAGTAGAATAGTAGCACAACAACGAATAAACTAGATTTTTACATTTTGTGAAGACAAAATGACAAATTGTGAGTAGTGCTTGCCCATGTAAACATGCCAACACAATGCTAGACTTTTGCTGGGTCTACAAGCGCTTTTGCTTTATGGTTGCTTTAAAACAGCCCACCCTCAATTCTTTATGATATGCCCCAAGATATGAATCCATTTCCTTCAATAAGTTAAAAAGAATTGTTGTTTTGACTCATTTTATGATTCATCAAGTGGAAATTTTTACCTTTCATGTCTATAGAACAGTATGGGATAAGTCAGTGGTTCTCAAATGGGGGTACGCGTACCCCCAGGGGTACTTTGGAGTACAACAGGGGGTACGTGAGAGAAACTGACATTTAGGATAAAATAATGAAAATCAATAAATTATGATAATAGTATTTTTATATGAAATTAGGACTACACAAATATGCATAAAAAATGAATTAATAAATTTAGATATAATAACTGTTTGACTCTCATTTCACTGAATTTAAATGTTGTCTGGTCAAGGGGTACTAGGCTTGAAAAAATTGTAAAAAGGGGTACTTCAGCCAAAAAAGTTTGAGAACCCCTGGGATAAGTTACACTCTTAAAGGGATAGTTCACCCAAAAATGAAAAATCTGTCATCATTTCCTCAGCCTAAAGTCGCTTCAAACCTGTCTAATTTTGTTTTTAGAATTTTTGTAAATTAACAGTTCTGGGGCACCACTGACTGCCATAGTAGGAAACAAAACTACTACGGTAGTTAATAGTGCCCCAGAACTGCTTGATTTCCCACATGCTTTAAAATATCTTCTTTTGTGTTCAACAGAACAAAGAATCTAATACAGATTTGAAACAATTTGAGGATGAGTAAATGATGACAGCATTTTTTTTGAAAGTTTGTTAACTTTTCAAAGCTCAAAACCCAGATTCCCTTAAATGGGCCTCCCTCCACTATCTAATAGACAGTGAAAACATAACAGGATTCTTTTCTATACTCAAGATAGTAGAAGAGCAAGCAGCTTCAACACCTTTCTCAAACATGGCCTCAGCAGGGTTAGATGGTGGAGACAAAGGCACTCCAAAGTACTCGGCCAGTCGATGTAGATCGGTCACCATGTACAGAAACTTATTGGGGACCAGTCCAGGGGGGCGGTTACCTATACAATAATGGAAGGCATTAAAATCCCAGTAAAACCTGATTCACATCTGGTATATATGTAATGCACTACAGTATAAAAAATTAACACCTGCCTCAAAAGCTCTGATTATCATTGTAACAAAACCCTTTTAGTAATGCGAGTTAACAGATGTGTTTCATTACCTGATGAATGCATGACTCCCCCTAAATAAGCGGGTTTCAATTTGAGGTCGATGTTCCACACATTTCTGTAGCGACACAGCACCTGAAATCAACGGCATCTTTACCAAGGTTGAGTTTGCAACAACATTCGTATTTCGTAAAGAACTGCGACGATCAACAAAACATGACACACCTCAAATCCCAGCCAGGAATAGGGGGAGACAACATCATAAAACAACTCCACTACTTTTCTGGACATCTGTAAAGATCATAAAAGCATTCACAAAACCTTTCAAACAGATGCAAGAGCGATATTATTTATATGCATGTGTGCACTTTACCCTTCAGTAGATTGTGGGGAGACAAACTGTTTCAAAGGTCACAAATGTCTGGACTGGGCGACGATCGACCGTCCTGTGTCTGAATCCCTCTTCTTAGTTTTTATTATTATTGCAAAAATTTCGTTAAACTACAACAAACGTATTTGTATTTTCTCGACACACTTGTCGAGTTTTTCATACACTAGTGCAAGTGCTTCGAAACACTCAGACAGTGTTCCGGAACACAGAAGTGTGCTTGAAATGGGTCTGTCACGTGACCCGTGGAAACGAACGAAGCTTCGTTACCTCACTGACACGTCACGGGATCAACTCAAAGCGCCTGTACCATGGGAATTTATAATTATTTATTTCGGTCATGGCTATATCTGTATGTTTTTATACGTAATGTATTGCTTATTAAAGTACTACTATTCAAAATAATGACGTGTGAATGTGCATTTGTGTTTTTTAACAATACATTTACATTTGCATTTGGCAGACACTGCATTATACTATACATTTGTTTCTGTGGCCATGCATATTTGTGTTGGTTTGTAAGGAACATAAAAAAGGGGCAATTAAAAATAACACGGGCATTAATTATTGGTTTATTAAACATCATATTTAGAAGGTGAAACGACACTGCAAGTAAAAATGAAAAACAGAAAGTCTCCATCCATTGCACATTGAGTCAGAAATTTGCGTACGAAACTTTCGGACTGTATGTGCAAAGACCTTCATTTTATTATGCAAAATACGAATGAAATTTGGAAAGTCTATCGCTGCACACACACGAGCTGCCATCTTTCTATATATGCTATGTATGCTTATTAAATATACAAATACACGTTATAAAAACACCCCAATGAACAAAACCTCCGAGTAACAGTTGTTGTGGGAATTTTTATTGACCATCTGATGGCGAAGTAAAGCTGTTATATGGTAATATATTTTCAAATGAATATCCCGCCTCTAATATTTATTTATGTATTGTGTGTTTTGTCCATAGGAAGAAGAAGGAATGTATTTCTTTTTTATTTTTCTCTCTTTGTTAATGTGTTTATTGATTATTATAATGCTGTAAGCTTGAAATTATATAAATAAATACGTTTGTTATGATTGAAAAAGCCTCTTCGTCGACTCATTTTGACTGTCAGTTCGGTCTGATACAAACATACCGCAATCTATCTCTGCGGCGTGAGGATCATGTCGATTTTAAAGTGATATAAGACTTAATTTACTGAAAATGTATAATTTTTTTTATATTTATTTTTATATATTTTTATAAGTGACTGTGCACACTGATGTGTCATAAAAACGATCGATCAGTTATTTAAGCTCTGAACAAAGGGTCTGTACTGGAGCTCATCCATGATTTTTGGATCTCTTGAATTTGTGACCGGTGTCCTTGTCTGCCCCCTAGCGGCCAGTTAGTGACCATGAAAGTGTGTAGTCTGCTCAGAAGGTTGCCAGATATTACTAGAAACCTATATTTAGCTTTGTCTTGTGTATTTGGTGCAGATATAAACAAACCATACATTTATTTCGTCAATAATATTAAGACTTACACTTTAAATAATAAAACATCGTATCGTAAACTGCTGTTATTACAATCATAAAGCATAGTTAACAGCCAGCTGTGAATACCTGGCAACGCGTAGACCGTACCACAAACATTATGCGGTAGTAGGAAGTGGTTATTGAAAGGAAAATACATTAGGATCAATGCGAGTCTGGGGCATATCTGTCGGAATAGAGCATCGTTGATTACACACCATCATATCTTTCTACGCATTGTAAGTATTGTTTCAGAAATATAACAGTTTAGTGACGATATTGTGCGCTTTTTGCACACACAGTCCAGTCGCACGCGCCAGTGTCAGTTTGCAAGGCCAGTGTTTAGATTCTCCACATGTTTTACAAGGCTTGGTCTTCATGCGATTCCCTAGTTATAGGAAAACACTTAACTTATTATGTCTATCGTTTCAATAGAGAGCCTGAAAGTGATCTTATGAGTACATTTACATATCTGCCTAATGCTGACGTCATTTCAAGCTGGAAGTGTTCAAACCTCAGTTAAAACATTAATAAACTCTAAGCAAACGAGAAATACACTATATTGCAGCAGGACCTTATTGTCCTATTTATGTCAGTAAAAGATACCTGGTTGAATTAGTTTGCAGTTGTTTTTTCCATTGATTTGAGTTACAGATGGACACCTTTGCATATCACATGTGAGGTCGCAAATAACAAGAGAACTGTTAACTTATGTCTTCTTATTTCTGCATACAGAACGATGTCACCAGAGGAAATAGTTTATTTAGGAATTCTTGCTGCCTCAATACTTGTGGGATTTCTTTTCCGCCACCTGAGTGAGTATGACCAAGGTCCTTTCAGCTTTAAATTAGTTCAGTCTTAAAATCAAAAATGTTTGACATAACTAAGCACAGATTTATTTGTATTTTTCCAGGCCCACCAGTGAAGCGGGTGGCAGCATTACTTTTGGGTTTGACCATCACCATAGCAACCTGCGGGATCCACACTTTGCACTCTCTTATTACAGTGTTAGGAACATGGCTGCTTATAAAAATCAACTGGAGGTAAGCATGATATCTAGCAGTCATGTAAATCACCCGAACATAAATGTGAGGGATTTCTGCGAATATATTTCCTTTGGTTTGTATTTATCTGTATCTAGAAGTGCACCTTCCCTGTCTTTGGGCTGGACATTTCTTTACCTCCTGTTTTTCCGTCTGGTTACCTGGTTTGGCCTTCCTCACCCCACACCTTTTGCCAACGCCATTCAGCTTCTTTTAACCTTAAAGGTACTGAGATGCTGTATTTTATGGTTTCATAATTTAATATTATTATAAGTGTCTTACTGTTTTTCTAATACACAGATGGTCAGTTTAGCCAATGAGGTTCATAGTTATCACTCGGAGAAGAAAAAGGAAGTGAGCTCTTTCACAAAGTCAACGGTGGTCAGAGGTCTTTCCCATGAGCCATCACTCTATGACATTATAGCTTATAGCTACTGCTATGTGGGCATAATGACAGGTATTTTGCATGAGTCTTGTGTTGTTCTGAATGTGTGAAAATGTCCATTTACATATTATATGCTGTTTGTTTTGCATGTTTGCTAACACGTCTCTCTTTGTTCCTCTCTGCTACTAATTCAGTAATGTGTGAGTCCGTTTTCTTTTTACAACTGATTGTGTGCTGATGATTATTTCCCTTCTTGTCATCACAAACCAACCGTCCATGTTTCAACATCATCCCTGTGACACCTGTGGTCCATTCTCTCTTTCAACAACCCATTCTACTCCATTTCATTTCATACCATTTAATTCCATGCTTATTCTACGATCTATTCCAATGTCATTTATCTCATCAAATGCCATTTGTTTCATTGACCACTCTCGTCATGTTCCTTCATTTTCCGTTCTCCACCCATTTTTGCAGGACCCTTCTTCCGTTATCAGACGTATATGGACTGGTTGCAGCAGTCTAGTCCGCTTTCTCTGCCGGGTATAGCTCCCTGCATTCAGAGAGTGCAGATGGTGCCTGTTTATGGAGTTCTTTTTCTGGCCGTCAACTACGTCTTCCCCTTGTCCTATGTTCGTACTGAGGAATTCTTGGAGCAAAACTATTTTTACAGGTTTGCTTTGCTTTTGGAAAGTATCAATTCTATTCTAATCTGAAGACAACATGAGATAATTTGCTTTTATTAATCTGGTTTATTCCTTTGTAACTCATAGTCATTGTTTTTTTTTTTGAAAGATTTTTCTACATGATAGCAATATTTTTCGTATTCCGGATGCGATTCTACGCGGCGTGGTGTGGAGCAGAGGCAGGTTGTATCAGCGCAGGTCTTGGCTGTTACCCCAAGGAGGCATTGTCCAAACCCGGAGGAGGCCCAACTGTGAAATATAAGTAATGTGTTTTCCTGAAACCTTTTTGAAATGCTTTTAAAGTTTAACTGCAACAGGATGGTGACTGTTATGAGTTTTACGTTGGCATTCAGATATCTAATCAAAAGGTAAATGAGCAAAAAGCAATGTATGTACCTTGATAGACCAGAACTTTATTGATCCCACAGGGCAAATTAGCCTTTTACAGTTGCAGTCTTTCAACAGACAGCAGGATCCCATAAAATATTACAGTACAATACATACAGTATTTACATTATACAGGAAGACAAATATAACAAGAATCAATTTAATTGTGAAGTGTGCTTGCAAGAAGATCTATTTCCAGTTACAGGCATAGGTATAAAAGCTAAAATAATAACACAATTAAAAATAAATTGTATAAGGAATCAAGTAAAACAAAGTAAAATACACAAGAAACAGACAGGATAATGAATGTGCAGTATAATCAATACGAGAAATAAACATAATAAACATTTAGCTAAAAACAACTTTAACAACAACATTTTTAGGACCTCAGTTATTGAATTGATAATGTGTTTCAGAACTTAATATTGTATAACAATGTGTGTCTGAACTATATAGTGCATTTTTGCAGCTAGAATTTACAAATACTTATATAAAAAAAGATTAATATAAATGAATATTAATATAAATCTAATTGAAAATATATTGTTGTATAGAGGGTATGCACGTGTCACTCTCCCATGTGAACACTATATTGCTAAATTATAAAAAAATGTTTACTAATACTAATATACAATAAAATATGAATATTAATATAAATTAATATGAATATAAATATAAATCAAATAGAAAATATATTGTTGTAGAGGGTATGCACGTGGGTATCGTCACTTTCCCACGTGAACACCATGTGAACAGGAAACGCATATCCGCACAACATTTGAGTGTCCAAAAACACCAGATTCCTTTCTAATAAGTTGTAAGGTAGTCAGAAGGATCATCGTCGAGTCCTGCTGCTTATAAGTTCAGCAAATAATTGCATGTTTTATTCCCGGTTTCTTTGTTTCTCCAACTGAAAGCAGCCATTTTGCTCCCGGATCGTGTCCTTGCATGTTCACATGGGAAAGTGACATCAATGCACACCCTCTATTACTAGCCAAACGCTAACCAAACACAGACCGGAAGTTAACTTCAGACCAGGCACTCGCGTCTGATGAAACCATCTATGAGCTGAACAATTTAAATTAAAACGTTATTGCCATTTATATTATAAGATGACTTTACCAAATGGCTAATAATCATGTTTTGTGTTTGTTAATGTTTCAGTCCTGATCCAGACACAGCAGTGGAATATGACTTCAAGACAATCCAAAACATTGACTGTTATAACTCAGATTTCTGTGTGAAAGTGCGACACGGCATGCGTTACTGGAACATGACGGTGCAGTGGTGGCTTCACCATTACATTTACCCCAATGCCCCTTTCAGAACGTACGCTCTCAGGTACAGACATGCACTTTTCTTCAGTTGCATTATAATAAAAAAGCGCTGCGTTGGTGTATTTAACCATTTTTCTTCGAACTTTCACAAACTACTCCAGGGCGGGATGGACCATGTTAATCAGCGCATACTGGCACGGCCTCCATGCTGGGTACTACCTCTCTTTTCTTACCATCCCACTGTGTATCGCAGCAGAAACGTCCATGGAGGCCTCCGTCAGAGCCCGTTTGGGACCCAAAGGCCAGAATATCTTTGACTGGGTCCACTGGTTCCTCAAGATGAGGGCTTACGACTACATGTGCATGGGATTTGTTCTCCTCAAGGCCAGTGACACCATCAACTACTGGAGTTCCATTTACTTCATCATTCAAATCGTCGCGTTTGTTTGCATAGGTGTTGGACAAATAATGAAAGGGGGGAGGAAAGATCGAAGTGCGGGAGAGAAAGAGAATGTGACGAGAGGGAAGGCAGAGTAAAATGAATGTGTTTTGATTGTGTGGATTGAAAGTATATTCACAAACAAGCACTGCACTGTAATAGCCACGAACTGCCATTTAGGTGTTGAGCTTTTTAAAAATACGATGATTATTCCGTTGCAAATACAACTCAGTGTGATGAACCCAGTGTACTATTATTAACAGTAAATTTAGCTTTAGATTTGTCTTTTAGAAAACTTAGTGAGATCTGGTCCATGCTTTGACTGACTGAAGTCAAAACAGCTACACATGCACATCCAAGTGTTTATCTCTGGTGTTCTTGTCTCCCATAAATTTACAGTCATCATTTCTTTTTTATATATACATATATTAGATATAGATCTTTTTTTATGAAAAAATGTGTATTGTAATTTACAGATTCATTCTGACCAAGTCAGTACTGTTTTGTATATAATGTTAGGCTAATTCACACTGGTCCAACAAACGCCAAGATTCTAAAAATCCTATTGACCAAATCCCATGTTTGTTGGACAGTGGCCCTGGGAAAAGATTTCACATCTGTTAACAAAAATACCTTCTGATGAATGTTAAACTTGTATCGAGAGATTTGCCACAAATGAACGGAGCCATGCTCTCTCTGTATTGGTGTCATTGCGGTAATGCAACCTCTGTCACAAAAGCATTGAGACTAAAATGTATAGGACATAAATACATTTTAGTATGTAAAGTTGCTTTGCTTTGTTTTTGTCCAATCTGAAGGGCGAATGGAGTATTTATGAGTGGTTGTTTATATGAGAGTTGTAGTAGTTTGCCTTTTTGAAAGGATGTGAATTTGGTTAATGCTTTTTTATTGCAGGAGGTGAATGTTTTGCTTTTGTTTGCTACTCGTCATTTATTCATCCGTTGGAAACCACATGATGTAAAATATACTTTGTTGTAAACAAAAAGCTGCCTCAGAAGATGTACAATTCTCCCTTGCCTAATCAAATGATAATTTCCTAAACTTTCTATTCCTGAACACTTTTGGTTTTGGAACACTGGGTGGTAGTGCTGGTGTTTACAGGTTATCAGTTCATATTGTATCCTGGTTACTGTAATGTCTTAATTCTACAATGTATCTGTTTAGCCTCTGGAGTATTAAACATAAGATAAGGCAACTTTATTTAACGCAGATCTTTCATTTTGTTTGTAAGTGTAATTCTGTTAAGTATACCAGCAAAACAAACATTACATGATTTTATTATTAATGACAGTTTTCATTATTGTGTCATAAACATTTATGACATTAATTTGCTGCCATAATGACTTTGTAAATGTAATGACTTTGTAATAACAAATGCTTTGTAAAGGTTTTGCAGTATTACCAAGAAATTATACTATTTGTAAAATCTACCGTAACAGCATTCTTAAACAATCTGCCTGCTTTTGAACTCTGGTTTAAGCCCTTTCACCCCTATGAATGTACATTGCTTTCTTTTGTGATACTCGATGTCAGGTCTGAAGATTTTATTATTTGCTATCTGTGGGAGTTTAAAAGTAGGATTTGAGAGCCTGTTAACAAGTTTACAGCCTACTTTAAAGACTTTGGCCCATGCAACAAACAGGTTGTGTTTGTCACCCCCGTCTCCATGACGGCATTCTTTAACAGGTAACAAACCACATGTACAATGGCCAAATGATATACAGTTACAAACACGACACTTAAAAAGCACTCTTTGACTCAACAACAGTTGCTTAGTTAATGTTGTTAATATATTTAATAGTTAATATATTTTCAGATATTAAGGTGAGGAAAACAGTTCTTTATAAATTTGTCATTTGCACATTTGGTTGTCTGGTAATGGGATCTGTGAAAATGCCTTTGTGTTTTAGGATTAAACATACCCAGGGACTGTTTAAAAGTACAAGGAAGTGTTTCTGAAATACAGTATATTTCCCCGAGATTCAAAGTCCATGTCACAGATGGATACACTGACACACCTGTGATCTTCTTTCTACGGGAATGGGACTTCGACAAATTACAGCTATGCTTTACATGTCCTACTGACGTCTGTGTTTCTACGAAGCCGTTTGCCTTGTTTCATGTGAAATCCATGTTGGTTGTACCGGACTTCTGATGGAGCTGAGAGAATTCCAGAATCAAGTCCATCCACCAGCAGGTAAGAGGGAAAGAGTACGTAAGATAATGTGTATGTTTATGATTATGGGCAATATGTTTATCCATGATGAAGTTAGATGGAAGTCAGTTAAAAGGAGACTTAATGTTTGTCTACTTTTTTGATCTGCAGATTTAATACGGTCATGTTATCCTGTAAAGATCTTTAGATATTGTGTTGTAATGGTTTACACAATCTATTAGTGATGGTAAACCTGTTTTTATTTTCCCCTATATGTAAAGGGGTTTCATAAAACTGACATGAATAGAAAATATTGAAAAACAAGTTAATTTAGAGCTACTGGGAAAATGTTGCCCAATGTTCTTCTATTTTTAACATTTTATTTTAAATAATAATCATTTTAATTTCGTAATCCTGTTTAAACACTATTTCTATTATTTCATAATACATTTTTAGTTTAAACTCACAAGTTTATTAAGCAATAACATTTGATCAAAATATAGTTTTTTTTTGCTTTTGATTTGCAAGACTTGACGTTTCTATGTGTTTAACACCAACAGACTATGATATTAGTCCTTCCGGTTCTCAGCGGTCACTACGGTTACGGACAGTTCCAGCCGAGGATACCAGTGCGGTTCATTTTGATTGGGCCTCCACACCTGAGAATGCAGAAGAACCCGATGAACCTCGAAACCTTCGTGAGCTGCCACTGCACATGGGTCTGAAGAGAGCAGTATGGTATACAGATGTATTATGAGTTTGTTTGTTTGAACGTCATGTATGTGGCATTCATTGGTAACATGGCATGTTTCCACCTCTGTCTTTCTCAGGCAGGTGCAAAAGATGAGAGTTCCAGTGGTTTCCAGATGGGGATCATGGAGAATCAAGCAGTCAAAGACATTTCGCCATTTCTGTGAGATTGCCAAAGAGGTTCTCAGCTATATCGTTCCATGGAAGAAAGGAATCCAGAAAATAGGAGGTGACAAAAAATATAACAGCATGAGCATCCAGTGAGAAATTTCATTGTTTGTTCCAAACCGACCTGGTCATCTGAAAAAAGATGAACATGAAAGCATGAATCTAGTGGAGAAATCAAAATTTAGATTATTGCATAATGTGCATTATTGTAATAGAGTTTCTTTGTTTTTTTTTTTGTAGGTCACTTTGGTGGAGGAGTCCAATCCTACTTCCTGTTCCTGAGATTTCTTGTGATTCTCAACTTCCTGTCGTTTCTGTTAATTGCAGCATTTGTCCTCATTCCCAGCATTGTGTTTCGTTCCATTGGCTTCAACTCCAGCATCCCTCTTTCAGTCAATCTAACTAGTAAGACACGAACACCTTCAGTCTGTTTAGTTTTAAAGAGTTCATAACTAGGGATTTTTAAGCTCCTACTTTGGTTTATGGAGTGTCCAACAACAAGTTTATGTACAGAGAAGGTGCAAGAACACTAATATTTCGTAATAATAGGTAATTATTTTTACCTTACTTCTTGACTGATCAGCAGATTCTGTAGCCATCTTTAAGAATCGTCTGAAAACGCATCTCTTCCGTCAACACCTGACTGATCAGTTCTAACTTCTATCTCTTTTCTACTCGTAAAAAAAAAACTTAGCTCTGTATACTGTGGTAAGCTATATGAGATCAGTTCTTTTATTGCACTTATGCTTTTGTTGTCCTTATGTTGTTCCAAAAGTAAATGTAAATTTAATGTTGACTGACTCTCAAATGAATCGTTCCGCGATTCATCTGCCTAATCCCCTCCTTTCCGCTAGCCTACTCTGATCTGATTGGTCAGATGGTCTAGTCTGCTGTGATTGGTCTACCGCGAATGAAGCTCAGGAGCTACAGTGTTTGGGGGAGAAGAGTGACGTTTTTGTGGGCAGTCCTAGCAAAACATAGGCGGGGACTATATGTAGTGACGTAAATCCGCGGCAATTCGCGAATCGGACTAGGGACGACTCGTTTGCGTGATTCGGGGTCGACTCCCTTTTTTCCAAACCAATAACTTTGTTATTCATTCACCTTCGGATTTACAATTTGGCAGACTGCTTACTTTCAAACACGGCAACAGTACACTGCATGAAATGTAATTTTCATGATCTCATGTTGTGTACTCTTTAACACCATTTCTTTATTCAGTGTCTCAGATAAACGCATAAATTACTTGAAACATAATCCCTTCATATTGATCTGATATAATCTGTGAATGCTTTTCATATCAAACAGCAATGTCAGCAGAGTTAATGACATTTAGTATTATTTATGCCTTACAAACTAAAAAAGCTAGGTTTCCAGGCAGTGTGGAATGTACACTTAAATGTACAATTTGGTCTCCTTGTTATTTTTTTTTGATTCAGGAAAAACACTACCTGCAAAATCCCCTTTCTGTTGCACACACACTTATTTGAATAAAGAAAAATTCTTCCTGGTGACGTTTAAAAGTTGTACAACCAGTTTGAATGAACATTTAACAGTGAAAATGAATTCATCTGAAATCTGAATACATTTGTTTGTTCTGATGAACACAGAGAAAGATATTTGGAAGAATGCTTGTAACCAAACAGTTATTGGCCACCATTGACTACCATAGGAAAGATTGCTTTATAAATGTATTTTTTTTCTGTTGTTTTAAACAATGTAGAAAAGCAAACAGTTCTGGGGTTGTAATTTTGATGGTAGTCAACAGTGGCCAAGAATTGTTACGTTACAAGGACTCTTCCAAATCTCTGTGTTCATCAGAACAAAAACATTTATACAGATTTTTTTAACATTTCAAGGAAACAATGACAGAACTTTCACCGTCCCTTTAACATTAGAATCATTTTTGTATCCCTATCAATTATATCTTTTCTTCATCCACAGGCATGGATGAATGTTTACAGTATGATCCAAAACCTGATCCCCTGGCTGTATTCTACACATACTTTCTGGACCTGGTCTCAGGAACGGTATTGACAAACAGTTATATATGAAGATGTTGCATAAATAAGAAGTCAAGCAGGCACTTATCTAATGTACTTCCCGGTTTGCTGCTTTCCTATTCCTAAACAATATGAAAACTACTCATGAAAAATATAATAAAATCAGTTTATTTAATCACATCTGAGGTCAAACCTGGAGCTAGCAACAGCAGGTTCTTAGGTTCCTATCCTGAGAAACACAATATGTTCATCGTAGATACTTTTCACGGCCATGATATTCTTTTTTTAGGGTTTTATGGAATATTCCTATCTGTTTTACGGGTATTATCATAATACAATGGTTGAGAGTAAAGGCTTCTCTTACAACATCCCTCTGGCATATCTGTTGACGGCAGCCTTCTACTTCATCTTCTGCCTCATTTGTATGATTATTAGGTGAGTTTCACTACTGACGCAAATGTTTGTAACTTTCTTATTGGTATTTGTACACTGATTGAAAGGATATGACAACAAGATGACTCTTTTGATTGGTCAATAGAATGGGCAACGTGGCCAGTGCTGTTGTAGCGACGGATGGAGGTGTAGTTGGGGGATACAGTATGCTGGTGTTTACAGGATGGGACCATGGTCTCCAGGGAGACCATGCCGCTAAACTTAAACAAAATAATCTTCGATATCGGTTACAGGTATGAGATGACTGACTTTAAAAGCCTTCCGGCAAAGAAAGATTAAAATGTTAAAATTAGGGCTGTCAAAAGATTATTCGCGATTAATCGCATCCAGAATAAAAGTTTGTGTTAACATAATATATATCTGTGTGCTGTGCATAATAATTTTGTATTTATTAACGCATACACATCCATGCATATATTTAAGAAAAATCTAAAAATTATTAAACATTTATATATAATTTCAATTGTTGGTAAATATAAATTAATACATGTAAATATTTCCTAAATATGTATACATGTATGTGTTGGTATTAATAACAGCATAATTAATATGCACAGTACATAGACATATATTATGTAAACACAAACGTTTATTCTGGATGCGATTAATCGCGGTTAATCTTTTGACAGCCCTAGTTAAAATGGAAATCCAATCATTAGTTCATAATTCAATATACAACCTAATCTCTCTATTCATCTGTCTCTCTGTCTCAGGTGGACTTAGAAGAAGAAAGGCTGCAACGAAAAGCTGCCTCGCTGACTTTGGGTCAAGTGTTCGCTCTCTATGCATTACGCATTTTCCTCAATCTTGTGGTCTTAGCACTCATTGGTGGAACATTCTACGGTATCGCTGAAGTAACCCAATTCAGCCAGGTACAAAATACTGAAATAAAAAAAGGATAAAATAAATGACTGTAACTACCAACATACTGAACATTTTTGCTTTTGAAATCTCTCTCTTTCTCAGTCCGAGCAAACAACAGGCTTCAATACATTGCTGTTGCAGTACTTACCCTCCATCGTCATAACAACAAGCAATTTTGTGGTGCCACTCCTGTGTGACAAGATTGCTTTACTGGAAAAGCATTCTCCCAGTACCACCGTTATTCTGGCCTTGCTGCGGTTAGATCAACACTCGCATGCACATGAAATAAAGATATCGAACATAAAGGAAACAAAGAGCCCGAAGATGAAGAGCTGATACCTTTGTTGTTTATCATTTTTTAGCCTCGGTTGGAGTGTTGTTAAGAGCTCTTACTCCTTTTGTGACCCTCATTAAATGGCTAAATGAATCATTTCAAATAAAGAACAATTATGTGTCTAAACATACACACTTTGTCATCATCAGCTCGCCCTTTGATTTAGTCTTGGTTGTTGTTTTGTATTTGTTGGTTCTCCCATTTTTATCCGTTTCTTTGTCGTTGTAGGGCAGTGTTCTTGCGTTTGGTGAGTTTGGGTGTTTTGCTGTACACTCTTTGGGAGCAGATTACCTGTAATGGAGAGACATCTAATGCAGACTGTACCCCCTGCGGTTATAATCATAAACAATATAAGGTAATATATATATATATATATTGAAAGGAATTAACATATACACCCCTCCAAGGCATGATCAAATGAGATTTGATGTTGTATATTTATAAGAAACTCAAAATTAAAGTAGTTTTCTGTTTCTGGCCTTTGACACACAGTGTTGGGAGACACGAGTTGGACAAGAAATGTATAAACTGACTCTTTTTGACTTTCTGATAACAATCGCCACATTGATCTTGGTGGAATTCCCACGCAGGTCTGTCTTTTTAATTTGCCCTAATGTTTTTTTGTGTATTGTTATACATTTCTATATTCTACATAAATTGTAAGTCTATGATATCTGAATAGTATTTTTTTCCTTTCCCATCTTTAGGATCATAGTTGATCATTGCTCGTGTAAACTGGCTCAGTGGGTGGGACGGCAAGAGTTTCTGGTTCCCCCGAATGTTCTTGCTCTAGTTTACAGTCAAACAGTGGTTTGGACTGGAGCTCTTTTCTCTCCGTTGTTACCTCTTATAAACACCGTCAAATTCATCCTCTTCTTCTACTGCAAAAAGGTCAACACTGTTCTTCTCTTCTCACTGTCTGTGTATCTTGTTCTACATTCATCATTGCTCTCATGCTCAGCTTGCAGTCATGTTCAAGTCTAGTCTAAAAAACTTAAAAATCTCATGGTATTTGTCTGTGTGTGCTTGTTACAGATAACTTTGTTTCAGAACTGTCAACCCGCTCTGAGAACATTTCGATCCACCAGCTCCAACTTCTTCTTCCTCTTGGTTCTGCTCTTCGGATGGATGTTGGCCACCGTGGTTCTTATTTACAGTGTAGCTAAGTGAGATCTGTTTGTTGCTCTCTCTCCGAACCTCATTACTTCTAAGCAACCGATTCACACAGTTGTGCTAACACATTGTTTTCAATGCCTGAAAAATAATATATATTTCATATATATTGATGCATATGTCACACTGCCTCCTATTTTTGCTTTTTTGAAAGGATTCATCCATCTTATGGCTGCGGGCCTTTTAGATTATCCCCATCAATGTGGCACGTTGTACCAGAAGCTGTCGACATGCTAACCAGCACCAGTAAAGACTTTTTATTCTACATTGGATCCCAGAAATTCTCTATACCACTCTTCATCTTCTCATGGTCAGTGCAACAGCTTTGATGATAATGTTCAGGGTTTCTTATAACTGTGATGTGTTTAAAAATATATTATTTAAATATTAAAAACACTGCTTATAAAATACATGCATTAAGTGGTAACACTGGTAAGGTTTTCTGGACATTAAAATTTTATGCAGCAAGATTAGTACGGACTGATTTTACATGTATTTTTTATATTTCATTTACAGCGTGCTTATGTGCTATATGGGCGCTTTAACATCTGTCCATGGGAAAAGTGTAGCACTGCTGAAATCTCAGTGTAAACTGGTGAGCACTTGGTTATACATGATTCACAAAATAGATAGTGTATTCTTTGAATGGTCACACTCTCACCTTTATTTATATGGATGTAATAGGAACAGCGTGACAAGCAGTTCTTAGTGAGACAAATTGAAGAGCTGAATGCCACAATGCAGAAGGAGGAACCGCAGCTGCCCCAGAGAGACACAGAACGATTCTACCAGACAGAACAGCAGTGGAATGGACATAATAATAATGCATTTATTCCAGATGACTACCCAAGGGCATATTAAGGCTTGATAGACTCAAAGTTCACTAAACAAATTTATTGGACTACTCTGTAAACAGCAAATAAGATGAGTTACAGTTTCCACAATTTGCATTTTATTGAGCAGATGCTTTTATGAGCCAATTAGTTTTCTTGTTTGCCAGTCAAAAAGCTGTGAAGCATAATATTGTAAGAAATTAAATTAATGACTTCATTACATTTAAAAAAAAAATTGAAGCATGAATTTATTTGTATTTATTTTCTTTATGATACTGTATTTCTGCATATATTTTTTTTCACAATTAAAAAATGTGAACACACACATTGTGAAAGTAAGATCAAAACCACAATAAAACGGGACCCTCTTAAGATGGTCATTAAAACACTGTTGGTCATTTTGACTTTATTGAAATCGTTTTTGTATTGAGAAAATGCTAATAAATACATAAATACGCAGCAGTGCGCTTGTCTCGTCTTCATGGAACTATATTTGTCGCCTACAAATGTATGAACGTTACAAATATTGGCACAAAACTAACGTTAGGCTTTCGTGGAAGAGCGATATTAAAACGCGCCCTCGTGTGGCATTTTACATGTAGCGCATCGCCGAACGTTTACGTCTGACGTACTTTACGTAACGTCAATATACTTCCGGTGTTTACAGAGTGCTCTTGCTGCTCGAATGCGTTAGGAAATATATGTATATTTCCATAATATGAAGCTTATTAGCATCGTGTTACAATGCATCCGACTTAAAATGCACGGCGTATATCTGCAATACATAAGATTCAATCGGGGGCTCTGATTTAGGTACGTAGTTACTTGAGACTGAGTTAAGCCAGACGAGACTGTTTGAATCCCCAAACTGAACTGTTGCCTCGTTTAACGTTACTTGACTTTATACGTGCCCTGACGAACATACTACCGGTCAGGGTTTTTTTATGTTATTTACCGTCGTCTCAAGCCGTTTACAATGAATATTTTGCCCAAGAAGAGCTGGCATGTGCGCAATAAGGACAACATTGCGCGCGTGCGCCGTGACGAGGCGGGTGCAGCGGAGGAACAACGCGAGATTAAACGGCGAATAGAACGCGCTGAGCAAGAGGTAACCATAGCAACCAAGCATCCTTCCACTGTTTCTAGGTTAATTTACTGTAACCACAGCATCCAGTGTACTCGGTGACCCCCGTGACCTATTTTCTCCACACTATTTAAAAACGCGTTTTATGTTAAATGTCAACTTTACACAATTGTAAGTGTAAATATGCTGAATGCTCTATTTATGATTAAAGTTAATCTTGTCTAGTTGAATTTTGAGCTAAACACTTGTTTCTGATTTGTCTATCTGTCCCACAACCCCTCAGGCCCGAACCGATTATTTGAGAAAGAAGGCGCGTGAAGCTCTCCCGCATGAAGAGACAGAGGATGGAGAAACCGCACAGACGAGCCGGGGAGCCAGAGAGATGGAACATCTCAATCTCTTTCCTATAGAAGATTCTGCTGAAAAGAAGGGCAATGCTGAATACCTCAAAGAGAAGAACGAAGAGAAGGTGTGTCAGAGGCTTACAGCCTTGATGTTTTTGTTCGAAGATGCTCGATTGATTAGGTTTCTGAGGCTGTTAATCATAATCGGGACGTACACACCATGATCCATTTTACATTTACACTAATGTGCAGACATATTTATCCAAAGCAGACTACAGTTCATTATATGTCCTTACTTTAACATTGTCACATGCTCAATCTACATTTTCCTTATAGCATTAAAACTGTTTCCTTTTATGTTGTAGGAGAAGCAGCAGGAGCGTGCCATTGGTCTTTTAGTGTCTCTGGGCCCTGCTCCTGGAACAGAAGTCACTCCCTGGTACCTGAAAGACAGAAAAGACAGAGAGGAAGAAAGCGACAAAAAAGCTGAACACAAAACAAGTCAAGACAAAAAACAGCAAAAGAGCTTAACTGTAGAGGAGAGAGAAAAGAAAGACAGGAAGCTGAAGGACAGTTTGGACCCTCTCAAAGATATGAAGAAGGCGTTGGCAGTGAAGGGCAGAAAGGAGAAACATAAGAAGAAATACAGAGCGGAAAAGAGGAGTGGAGATAGGTGCGAAATATTTTTGCTATATCTGTCAACACAAATAAACCATCTTGCATGACCACACAACAGATTAGTCATATTTCACATGCCATGCTCGCTGAGACATTTCTGGAGTGTGAAAATACGAATGTGTTAAAAGACTTTTATTTGTGACCGATAACAATTTGCAATGTATGTAAATGCCTTTATAAGTAGTGTGTTTTGCATAGATTTCTTTTCTGATTGTCGTGTTAAGATAAGTAATAAGGATTTTTATCATGTGTATTTCAATCTGGAATTGCTCTATGTAGAAAAAACAAATATCGAAACGTTACGTTCTGTTGAATGCTACTTTTTCACCCGGAATCGATTTATTTCCCTCCCATGACAGTTCCATAGAGAGATTACGAGCAGAACGACTGCAGAGAGAAGCGGAGGAGAGGAAAAGGACACAGGCCTTACTGGATCAGAAAAGTGGAGGCGGAAAAGAAAAACAAGAGAGAGAGATGGGTGATAGAGACAGACCATACAACAATGCCTACTTTCCCGAATTGGCACGGAAAAGGCAAAGGAGAGACGGATATCAGAATGACTTTTATTAGCTTGTAGCTGGAATGATTTACTACCAATGTCCAGAATTTGCAGAATCAAGTCCCTGTTTTGTGATTGGACTAGAAATTAGCAATAGGTAAAGTGTAAAGACCATTTAAAATGAGTGATTGCTACATAAAAACCATCGATCTGGCCTCTCAGACACATCCGTCAGACAGCTTTGTAAAATGGACAAACAGGAAAACGTCATTTTTGCTTGTGTTTGCGCTCACAGCACAGAAGGAGCGATTAACTTTTTTTTTTTTATGTCATGATTTGCAGGATCTACATCAGAGTTGATTTATGTACCGTTCTGTGGCGTCAGCATTAAATGTAGACATGCTTTTGTGAGACTCTGAGAACATCGTTCCCTTGTTCCTAACATATTTTAATGTGTGAACATCTTGAAAACCAAAATCCTAAAATGGTTTTACTCCTTGTTCTCTGCTATTCATAATAACAATTATGAATGGATTTGATCAAAAACAATGTTTTCATTCTGATATACGTTTAGGTACGTTTTGTGGACACAAATAAACACAAAAGAAGTGAATTATATACGATACAACATATATTATAAAATGTCCTTCAATTGATATTTATGTATATGGTTATTTCCCCTCTTGTGAAAATATGTGGCCTTTTCCAGACACAGACAGAGATTTGCATGTAATTAACTCGAAGGCTACAGAGAATATCAATACCACGCTATGTGCACCTGTCCGGATCATGTCACCGCACCGTGGAGGTGGTCCGATTTAACGGATTTTGATGCAATCATACCCAAGGCCAGGACAGGGGGCGTCGACGTTGCACAACAGCTCTCCGATCTCATAAACAAACGCTTTTGTTGGCCACCTGAGCAAAGGCACCGCGTAATCACAACGGAAAATACCGTCTACCTACGAAATTCGCAGCGAGGCGCGCACGGCTCACAATAGCGCAAGCTCGCTCGCGTCTGACGTAGAGGGGCTTCGTGGTAAAAAAAAAAAAAACATTGCTCCTATACGCACACATGCAACGGACACAATACATAGGGAAGGATAACGCCAGCAGAAGGACTTCACCGGGTTATTTCCTGCCGTTTTCGACATTGAAAATGGGATAGTGATGGAGACGCAATAGCAAAAGCGCTCTGGTGCTGATGCTGATCGCAGGATTAGGGTGACACAAAAGAGCGCTCGCCGTGTTTAATTGCGGATTAAAGGAGCATCAGAGGGAGGAGGAAGAGAGTGGGTTTGCACAACAAGGGGACGTTTCTTTATCAGGGGGAGCGAACGGGGAGCCAGTCGCGCGGCGTGGATCGTTGACAGCATCGCTCGAATGGTGGTGCCGTGGACCCCGCGACCATGTCACAACAGTGCTGGGTGATTGTTCTGGTGGGGGTGATGTCGTACTTCAACCCGGAGAGAGCACTGGGAGCCCCGCAGAAGGAAGGTGAGAGTGTTGTTCGGATGCAAGGATGTTATTGATGCGCCGGAGGGGGAGGAGATGATTAAGGGGATTTTACGGTGTGACGAGAGATGTCTTTACAGAGTATTTTAAACCTCTGGTTGCGAGTGACTCGTGAATGACAACGCTGTCATTATGGTGTCTCTTCCCAGTTTTAAATAATAGAATATAATTGTTGTTTTTATGCATATAATTGACAGCCGCTGTATAAAATGATTGCGCGCATGTCATGGTGGTTTTTCACACTGGCTTCACATGTAAAGGCTTGAGGGTCTGTCTGTTCTTCTGTTGTGCATGTATGGTCTTCCATTGTAGGCCTTCAAAACAGCTCTCCCTTTACGATACAGTAAGGCCTGAACTAAATCATGTTTTTACATAACGTGTTTTCCCTTGAATCATTTTAATGTTTCCAGAGCGTCATCGTCTGCACCGTATTAGGTGTGAGGATTTAAACCTGATATTTTCAAAGGAATATTGGCACAAATGTGCCAACAGGCCCTCGTGTTTATTTGTGCGCTTCTGTATGCAGTATGTTGCTAACCATATGGTCAGAGAGAAAAAAAAATGCGGACAGGACCGTGTCTGTCTACCAATGTCTGGGCAGCACCTCGAACAATACAAGGTTGAAATATGAAAAATACCTTTAACGTATTCATACGACAGATGTAACTACCTATTTATTTTCGTAGTTCGTGACCCGAAAAGCGCGAAACGATTCTCTAAAGCAAAATGTGTGTATATCAGTAAACGTGGCATATTTTTTTATATAAAAAGCGTTGTTAAATATAGATTTTACGTTGCATTTTATTGGCATACAATATGTTCCAGCCTAGGCATTTCGCTTAACAACATTTTTAAGGTTCTGGTGCTGTGATAGCCACACCATCATTTGGGTTTTTCTCATAATAATAACAAGCTGACTGGTCTCCAAAATCATGACGCGTAAGAGTATCAAGCTAACTTCATGTGGATAATTACAATTGAAGAATCGGTAGTTATTTGTAACAACATATTCAACAAAAATAATATTTAATTTTAGGTCATATGCTATAAATATTTATATTTTCAACATATACAAATCATAAAGTGACACAACCGTTGAGTAAACATAAAATGTTCCACTAATGAATGGCATTAAAATGAGTACATCTTAAAATGACCAACAGTGTTCGTTCAGGACACGTGTAATAAATGCTTGGTATTGTGTGATTCTTATTAAACAGGTATATTGAGAGCCTCATTCAAGATCCGCTTGCCTCCCCCCAGATGTGTCCGAAAAGTACTTGTCATGGTCCTAAAGAATTCTACAATGTCTGATTTTGTTACTTATGTTTTTTAGTATAGTTATACATGCTTTTTGATGGTATCCTTCTTTTTTACATAACACATTTTTTTAAGTTTTGAGGGGACATTCTCAAACAATGGCATGTCTGCAAATGCTGCTATACAAATAGTAAACATAAGGTTTCATGTCAAGATGATAGTGATTTAAGTATGAAGAAGATTCATTATTAGCCTCTGGTTAATCACAATACCGTAGGTTCTTTTAACATCATGCCCTCCTCCCCACCTTTTCTCCTTTACAGATGGCTCTCCAAAAAAACGACCAAATTGAGGTACAAAATCAAGTATGGCACCTTTCCTTTTGACCCAGCAACCCTCCAAATACAAAAAAAAATCTGTTTCAACGATCAAGTCCCCTTCCTTAAAAAGGCTCTTCCCCAAAACAAAACTCCAAACTCCTTTCCTTCTTCAATGGTGACGAGTACAAGGAATGTCTTGTTTGATGATTCTCTGGTTTCTCTCCTTTGCTTTCCTCAAACCTAAACTCTCAGACCCCTCCCTCCACCCGATCTAAAAATGATATGTTCTGGTTTCCTCTGCTTTTCACTGTACTTTTACCCTTCGTGCAATGAAAATTCTTCATTGGATTCCTGTGCTATGTTCTGAATGTAACGCTGCCCTTTTCACTTTCTCCCTGTTAGGGATATATACAATCTCGCTCTCTATTTTTCTTCTGTTTTATCTTTTGATTGTCAGGATGGATATGTGAAACTCTATACATGCCATCTCTTATTCTTGTTTTCAATTTTTTTTTAGTCTCTCTGTCCCGGGACGACTCTCTCTCTCCTCCCCCTTATGTGATTATTCTCATCTCCTGCTCTGGATTCGTGTCTTTTGTTCTGTTGCTTCTCACCTGCCTTTGCTGCAAAAGAGGAGTGGGGTTCAATGTAAGTCCTCTTATTGTGTGTTTGTGTGTGTTGTGTACGGGATGTCAGTTGGAGATATTGTGTTACTGATATACAGCCGCAGAAAATAAGAGACCGTTTCAAAGCACCATTTCAGTTTTTCAGCATTTATTTTTTATGTGTTTAGGTAAAATTATTATTTTCGTTTCATTCTGTGAACTAGCAATATTTCTACCAAATTACAAATAAAAACACAGTTTCTACGTGCATTCATTTGCAAAAAAAATTATGACTGTAGAAAAAGGTAAAAAGAACAGAAAATATGCTCTGTATTGATTCAGACCTCAAATACTGCAAAGAAAACAAATTCATATTCACTTTTAAGGAATACAACAGTAATATTTGTACATGTATTTGAGAAAAGTTCAAAAACAAATTTTTATGTGAAAACATGGATTTTAATCACAGTTTTCATGTGTCTTGTCATGCTGTCAGTCTTTCACATTTGCTGACTTTATTCCCCTCATTGATTTTGTTGAAACACAACAGACACTGGACCAAAATGACCACAGTACATCCAGAAAGGATGATTTGAATTTAAAATTTGGAATGGTCTCTTAATGTTTTACACGGCTGTAAATAAGCATATAATTATTTGAGACATATTTATATTTGGAAGTTATAGCAACTTTTTATTTGTCTAAACCAAAATTTATCTCTCAGGAGTTTGATAATGCTGAAGGGGAAGAATGTTCCGGGGCATCCAGCCCTGTTCCGGAAGACAGTTTGTCCTCCTGTCCATCATTACAAGAGGTCTACACCCTCCCGCTGCGGGATAAGACCTGCGCCACCCTACCCAACGGCACGGGTAAACCCATAAACTCTGCAGTTTCCACAGGCAAACCCCTAACCTACCATAACAGGACACATCTAACGTCTTTTCCTGTTGTACCCAACAGACGGTTCTCAATGTTTCCGAAGGCACACCCTCAACTACCTGCAGGAGATTGGAAATGGCTGGTTTGGAAGGGTAGACACATTTACATTGGATTTCTAATGTTATAAACAGGTTGAAATTTACAAAGACCCATGATGGATGTCTTACACAGCATAGAGAGTAGTACTATTTATGATTATATGTAGTAAATATCATTGACCTTCAGGTGTTCTGCGTATAGATTTTTCTGACAAAGCAAAATATAGATCTTAATAAACATGTAACTTTGAGATAATGGGCTAATGTCTAAAAGCCTTGTTCTTACTCCGTGACCATCTAAAATTACACTGGCCTGAATTTGTACTCTGTGTTAACGGGACTGGGTCATGTTCTCGCTGCACACTTTCTTAAGGATGTTGATTCAATCTCCTTTTCTTTCAGAATACTGTGCAGATGTAGTGTAGAAACTTGCTTGTTTTTTTCTTTTTCCTCTCTTGTTCTGTTAGGTAATCCTGGCTGAGGTGCTTAGTGACTGCAGTTCCTATCAAGCTGTGGTAAAGGAACTGAGAGTCAGTGCCAGTCCTTTGGAACAGCGGAAGTTCTTGGCAGAGTCAGAGCCATACAGGTCATACTGCGCTGCCATTTTGTCTTGTTCATTGTTTTTCCTCCAACATGTTTTTTCTTTCTTTTCATTTATTTAATTACCTTATTTTTGTGTCTTATTTATATATTTTTTGCTTTTGTGTATCAGCTGGTAGGGCATAATGGTAACAATGCCAAGGTCATGTGTTCCGTTCTTAGGAAAAGCTTGTGCTGAGAGAAAAATGTGTCATATAAATATGCTTTTGAATGAATAATGTATCTGCTTAACTGGTTGGCCCTGATCAAGTTGAAAATGATCTCTGGGATGCTACAAAAGGAAAACAATCTATTTATCGGAGCAATGTTTTAGATTAATTACATTTGCTATCTTTCTTCTTCTTGCTCTCGCTCTACTTTGAGCGTATAACAACATTGACAAAACAACTATACTCATTGATTTTGTTCTTACATCACAGAAGCCTCCAGCATCCAAATATCCTGCAGTGTTTGGGCCAGTGCAGTGAAACCATTCCTTTCCTTCTGGTTATGGAGTTCTGTCAACTGGTGAGAACCAAAAATTTGTTTTGAGATTAGTTTTTGAAAAAAATTACTGTCATGGGCAATGAGTCAGTAGATCAGTGAAATACAGCTGTCGACCGGAAACACAAGCAGAACGAAGTTTGTGTAAATTGTTCATAATCGTAAATCGGCACATTTCGTTCACTGCAACAATATGTGAACAGATTGTGTATATAAACAATAACAAGTTTGTCGCGCTTGTGTTTCAGTTTGTACTTCAGTCAGATTCCTCAGTAAACATAAATACATTTATTTCTATCACTGAATTACGAAGTTTTAGATTGTGTACGTCTGTTAAATTGTTTAAGCTGTCATGCTTTCAGTCCTTCTAATGCCTTTTACTAAGCATAATCTAAAGAGTTTTGCACTTTCTTCCTGTTAATATTCTACAGGGTGACCTGAAGAGATATTTAAGAGCTCAGAGAAAGTCCGATGGAATGACCCCTGACCTTTTCAATAGAGACCTTTTTGACTTTGCAACGAATGGCATATGAGATCACCTCAGGTCTCCTGCATCTCCATGAGAATGATTACATTCACAGGTCAGAATGATGTTGACTACTGTTACTCATGAAATATGTTGATTAAATTCAAGTCAAGACTATTTGACTAACAAAAGCATTCTATGGTTTGTGATTATGAGAACTGTTGAATGATGTTTCAGTCTTTGATCTGTCTATTTTCTCCAGTGATTTGGCCTTGAGGAACTGCCTCCTTACCTCAGATCTTACTGTTCGGATTGGAGACTATGGCCTCTCACACAATCAATATAAGGTTGTAATTATAAAACTTAAGAGCAGTAAAACTTTATAGAGACATTATGAACAAGCGTATGGTTTACACTGAATCAGTGTTTTTTGTTGATTTGTGTAGAGGGCTTTTACAATGTAAAACAATTTCTGCTTTTCTATTCCTTAATATAGTATACTTGTATACATTTTACTTAATCACTGTTTCGAAACTTTAGTTTTTGACCTGTATTGAAACTCTTGAAACATTTTTTTTCATTTTCCTCACACATACAGGAGGATTACTATCTAACCCCAGAAAAACTGTGGATCCCTCTTCGCTGGATCGCCCCTGAACTTCTGGAGGAGTTTCGTGGGAATTTGATTGTAACCGATCAGACCAAGACCAGCAATGTGTGGTATGTGAAAATGTATTTCAAAAAGAGATAAAGATGAAGAATTAATCCATCACTTGTTCAGTCAAATGAATGATATACACTTCTAGTGCTTAGTTGTTTCTAAACCTAATCTGCTTTGCCTTTTTAATATTTTTGACTGACAGGTCTCTGGGTGTGGTGATATGGGAGCTGTTTGAATTTGGTGCCCAGCCGCACAGACACCTGAGTGATGAAGAAGTACTCACCTTTGTCATAAGGGAACGACAGATAACTCTGGCTCAACCTCGCCTCAAACTCACTCATGCAGACTATTGGTCTGTATTTTTATTGGTCTACTGGTTAGACTATTTTCATGCATGATTTAAGAAAGCCTCACTTGGGGTGTTTATTTTGTGTTTTTATTGGTCTTAGAGCATTGAAAACTATTTTTCATTTTCCACATCTGATGTACTGTACTGTGTGTAGGATGATGACAAGAATGAAGACAAGTAAAAAGTATGTTGCATATTTTCTTAGGTATGAGGTCATGCAGTCATGCTGGTTACCGCCATCCCAGCGGCCAACGGTCAACGAAGTCTTCCTCCTTCTCTCCTCTCTCCTTGCTGAAGAACAAGGACGTCGGAAAAGTGCTAGAATAGATGAGGATGAGGAAGATTACGAGGAACACAATGGACACAGAAGGAGAGGAGAGAGTGAGGAGTCATTTGAAAGACGATGGGATGCACTTCGGCCCCCTGCTTTCCAGTCAGCTGCAAACAAACTACTGAGAGAGAGAGAGTATGGAAGGGAGGACGGCTGTCACAGGGGGAACGGAAACTCTTACCCTCTTTTGGACCCTGTGGACAATATGATCACTCCTACTTCTGAGCTTGATGACATCCTTACAGTTACAGAGACAAGCAAAGGTTTAAACTTTGAATACTTTTGGGAAAAGGCCCACGGAAGGAGGGGTTATAAACCCCTTCCTCCTCCTCAACCCATACCGACGCCAAATTCTGCCCATAGGCAGATGTTGGACACACCCACTGTTGTCCCTGTGATCAGTGCTCGCAGCCCTTCATTGGCCAGTGAGTATTACATTCGTCTAGAAGAACATACTCCCCAGGATAAGTCTCCTAGTCTACAAGCAAAAGGGCGATCGTTGAAAACAAATTCAAAGTGTCCTGGGGATTTGGAGCTGGTTGAGCTTCAGACAGGGACTAGATCAACTTTTGGTCAGCAAGATAGCTTTGTAAGAGGCACCTCTCAGACAGTAAGATCCAGCGAGGTACAGATTTTGGTTACAAACACTGGCTTAGTTGAGTTTAGTAGGGAGAGCTGTAACAGGGTGACAGATTATGCTGTTATAGACATTAGTGAGACCCCTGGAGAAGTAAAAGAAAAAGCAATGCAAAGGTGCTCATGGTCTGTTGGATCTCAAGCACCTGTCCTTCCGCCCAAACCTCGTTCAATGTCTGCATCCTCTGGTAGCCATCTACACTCGCGTCCGCTGCCTGCTCCTCCAATAGGATACACAAGATCATATGGGTTAGATGTCTACTCTGGAAAATCATACCCAATGGGCAAAGTTGAGACCTCTGATTCTTTATTAATGAGCAGCTGTTCATTGTCAAAAGCCAACTTTGACCATTTGGGCTTTAATCGGACCCACCAGACACTGCCTCCATCTCCGTCTCTATCTCCTTCCATTCCACCTTCCTCTGGAGGTCACCCGCTGTTCCCTCCACCACAAACCTGCCCTCCCCCTCTCCCTTCTCACTACAGACCTCCGAATTACTCCTCAGAGACATACTCCAGATATAATGCAATGCACTTACAAAGAGACCCGCTAAGCTGTGACAACACTAATGTGAGAAATGCTGACAGAGGCATTACACGATCTCAGTCTCTGTACAATTCGAGAGATGGCCCCGATAGTTACACTAAAGATGATGACTTTTCCAAAATGACCCGTTCACAATCCACAATTCCAAAAATTGAGAGAACATCATCCTCAAGCCCAGAGTATTTACAGGATGATGAGGATGATTCACCTTTCATGTCACCAGACAGAACCACCATTGGCACATCCATTCAAAACACCAGCTTGGACGAAGAGAGAGACCCTGCTATAGCTGAGCTTTTCTCAAGGGGTATGAAGCGTACCCAGTCCCGCCTTGCCACCATACTTCCTGCCATATGGAGGGAAGATGCAGTAATGCAAAGGGAGCGAGTGGCAGCTGCTAGGAAATCCCCCATACATCTGTTTCTGACAGAGATCTCTAATGACTCAGTGGTCCTGAAAGTAGGAGAAACCTCATGGGCAAAGGAAGGTATTGGAAGAAAAGACAGTGGATTCAAAGGAATGCGCAGATCTCAGTCCCTTGTTACAGAACTTGACTCATCCTCGCAGGCTTGGGGCCCAGACAAAGATTTTCTGACTGGATATGAAGGAAGAGCCAAAAAGAGAGATTTGTTTCTCACAGAGATTGAGACATCTGTGTCGGATTGTGAGGATGCATATGATGGCGATGGCGGGACCCCGGTTTCCCGATTTGGAACCACACCTCATCCTTTTGCACATCCAGGGGATCTGCCAACATATGCCGAAGCTGAGGAGGCTTTCTCAAATGGGATGAAGAAGTCCCATTCCAAGATATCTATTGAGAGTGTTGAAATTGAGCCTAAGAAAGGGGAAATGACTAGAGAGGAATTCTTGAAGGAGATCCAGTCTGCCGAAACATTTCTAACTGAAATTATTACCAGACAACAAAAAATGGATGATAGTGTCTCACCTATTCCATTATCTCCTGAGTACGAGTCAATATGCATTGACCCAGAGTCATCACAGACAATACAGTTTGAAAAAGAAAGAGTGCAAACTGGGAAATCACAGAGTGAGACAAAAGAAGCAATTTATGCTCAAGTCACTAAACGGGCTAAAAGGAGTGAAATAAAGGTTGCTGTCCGTCCAGAAATTCCAGTACTTCAAATAGCATCTGAGCTACAAAATCTTGAATCTGGACAGTCTGTACATCCAGTCAGTCACTTTTCACCTGGGTCAATCTCAGAGAATCCTGTTAATGACTTCACTCCTACAGAGAAAGTAGCCAGAAAGTTGGACCTTCTTTTGTACCACATATCTCCAGTTATGAAAGAGGAAGAAAATTCTGACACAAAACATAATTCTGAAGATGGGTTGGTGTCTGGCATGCCACTTTGTGATCTACAATCTAGGAAGATTGAAGAGATAAACAGGGAATTCCATGATCAATGCTTGTCATGTGACTGTATAAGTGAAGGTCCAATAGAAACCAGGAGTTTGTGCAATCATAATGGTTCCCAACAAGGGAAAGATTACACACATCTAATCACTGGTGATGGCCAAATCCAAATAGCAGCTGAAACAGATTTGAATAGCATACTTGTTCAGGGAAAAGAGCAACCACAGAGAAAAGATAACAGTGTTTTATCATGCCTAGAGGTGATGACATCAAATGCAACATTTAAAGAAGTAGATGCAATCAGTAAGGGACCGTCTGCATTTCCAAATCAGAGCCCAAATAAAATATCCTCGCTAAATCTTACAGAAAACAGAAATTCCGTATGTGATACAACCTCTACAACAGAGATGGAATATATTTCAGACATACCCCTTTCGGCAATTCAAAACAGCATAAGTCAGGACTTCTTCACCGTGAACAAACAGATAACACAAATGGAAACAGCCTCTGAAGCAACCCTTGAGCAAACCACTCCAAATGACAGGGAACCCTGTTCAAGGACAATGTTTCATGAAAAAGACCCAGACATTATGAATGAGAAAATACTTCAGAGTGATTCTTTACTATCTTTAAATGAAACAAGCACAGATTTATTCCATTCACCAATGGTACATGAACCAAACTCAGATCAGTCACTGTCCACTATGACCCCCTCAGATTCTGTCTTGTCACCTTTGACTTCTGGTTCTTTAGACTGCCTCACACCTGGAGACTCCTGTTCAGGTGGAGCAAGCAGTGGATGGAGGGTCCTGGGAACTGAAACACCTCATCGGGACTCTGCTTACTTCTCTGACAGTGACCTGGAAAGTGGTGAAGGTTCAGGCAGAAGAGGCACTGATGGATTTGGTCCTTCCCGTCCGGGTGGTGTTCTTGTGGGAGAACGAGGAATACTGATGGGAATTGAGGAGAAGATGGAGATTGAGGATGAAGGACCACTGGAGAAGGATCATTTTGATAAAGAGGTGAAAATGAAACAGAACATCCAGGAATTGTGGGGTTCCAATGAAGCAGTCGTTCTAAGAGTAGATATTGGGACAGATGATGTAAGAGTTCTGGAGAGTGTGATGGCAGAGAAGGGTCTCGTACACAGTGCTGATAAAACCATTTTCTCAGGAGACTCTCTGAGTGAAGGCAATGCTGAGTTTATTGCTAGATTGTTTTCCAAAGGAGAGGATGAGACCGTAAAAACATTTCCATTTGCCGACAGCTCCCATAATTCTCTTGTTAAAAATGAGGTCATGTCTCACACATTCTCAAAAGAGAGAATGCTTCAAGATTCAGGTGATGCAGATGCTGGGCTGCTTTCTCCTACAGTCTCAGAGCCTCAAAGGGACACTTCAAGCTATCAGAAGGAACCTATTGAACCACCTCAATTCCCTATTTCTGAAAGTGACAATGAACAGCCATCAGACAAATGTAAATCCAGGTTATCACGGTTTTATAGCTTACAGCCTGATTGTTCTAAATGCAGTAACAATACTGAGATAAACACAAAACATAGCAATGATGACACAGACTTAAGCACAACCCATTTCATCTGGTCTGAGACAAATGCTAAACCCACAGGAGAAGAGATAAATAAACCTGCTATCCAAGATGCAGATGCAAATGAACTAGGTTTAAGAAACCTCTCTTATTTAGAGGAGAGTGAAGATGAGCAGACAAAATTAAGGTCTGAAAGTCAGTTAGCTGTAGGGGAACTCTGCTTCAATATCAAAGAGACCTCACAAAATGTTGCAGAGGAGCAAGTCAGCTGTATTGAGCCCTCAAAGGATAACAGTTCTGACGAGTTTGGCAAAGGTGCTTCGATGGGACTTGAACTTAAGGAGAAGGAGTTATGGAGTGCACTCGAGGAAGATTGTGGCGCAGAGGAGACTGTGAAAGGAGAATTCAATTGCCACAGATTTCAGCAGGGAGAGCTACATCTTTGGCCTGTGGAAAATGACCAGTGGGCTGCAGCTGAAACTCGGAAACCTGAATTGGGGCTCGGATCAGAGCTTTACCCAAGTTTTGGAAAAAAGGCATGGGAGGAGGAAGAAAACGTAGAGGTGAGCAACGAATTCTGGGAATCTGAAGCAAATGATGAACTAGCAGATAGTGAGTCTCATCCATCTGCTGAGGGAATATTTAAGGATACTTTTAATGACGAAAGGATAGGACAGGATGATTATCCACCATCTGAAAAACAAACAAGGGTCATTTCTAGTGGGGTAGAGGAAACTCTTACAACTGAGCAGATACCCGAAGAAAGTCTTGACTTTCCACAAGAGGAAAACATGGAAAATCTGGACATGCAAAATGGTAAACCACAGCATTGTAGTAGACATATCGAGATTGAAGTTGAAAATTTGGAGAACCCAGAGTTGGAGGCACTTGTAGAGCACAGACCCATTGAGATGGTGAATCATCAAACTCAAAACTCTGAGACATGCTCGCAAAATGATGTTAGAGATGAATTCTTTAGGGACGAGTGTAAAGAATTTAACAGGCAACAGGATAGACTCTCTGTGACATCATCAAATAACTCTCCCTCATCGTCAGTTGCAAAGCATGGCCAAACTAATGAGCTTGAACATCTACAACACCAAAAAGAATGTTTTTCTAGTCCCTGCAACAATGTACCAAGGGACCAAATTGAAGCCACATGGGCACCCGAGACTGATCCAGGCAGAGATTTAGTCACAGACCTTAAGGAACATCAATCCTGCACAGTAGATGTGCCAAGCTCAACTGATTGTTCTCACTTCGAATTAGTACATCCAGAGGATCTCAATACTGAAAGTTGTCAACATGATGTTGAAAGCAATGACTGTCCTCTCATAAACAGGAAAGCTCAAGATTATGTAGTTTTTGAAAAAGAAAGATCGGATTCTCCATCTTTCCCAAGTCTCACCACTAGCACTGATCCAGATTCATGCCAGCTTCACAGTAGCAATGTCCAATGTTCAGCCCCTGAACTGATTTCAATGGAGCTAACAGAATTTGCTGTTTCCCAACATGCGGAAGTAGAGAAGTGCCAAAGCCCAAGTGGTTTCCCAAATACAGTACACCACATAGAGATCAAGACTGGTTCAAATCTGTTCTGTGCGACAGATACAATGTCTACTAAGGGACACAAGGAGCAGTCAGAGAGTTGTGATGACAGTAATGGTTTAGATCAATGTCTTGAAGAGATTGATAGCGGTACCACAACTCACAACAAAGGTATCACTGCAAACTTGGGCAAAAAAACACATACATCTTTCATGGAAGAAAATCACATTCACCTGGAATCAGACAGCGTACAGGTGAATGACAGAAATAGCCTGTCCCAGAAAGTGTCCCATCCACCTCTTTCGCAATGTTCTCTGAACTCCATCCCGGAGTTGTTGATCTCGGAGTGGAAGGATTTGGATGAGGAGCCTCTGGAGGACTTTGAAAAACTGGAGCAGCTGTGCTGCATTTCTGGGGATGAAGAAACCCTTGGAGATCTGTTTTTGGGGAACTTGGATCTGCTGGAATCTTTGAAGAGAACCCCAGAGCAAAGAACTAGTGATGCTAGTGGCACAAACTTCAAGATGACTCAGCCTCAGTTTCAGAGGGGCAGACAAAAGTAGAGCTGAAAGAGGAAGTCGAAGGGATTTTGAGAAGTTCCACAACTGTCTTAGAAAACTCAGAGCAATATGAAAACATTTCTCCAAATGTCCAAGGAGAGGCTCATGTGTCTCTGGATATGAGAACAGGGCAGCATGTGGCATCAGTTCTCTCGCCGTGCCATTCTACAGATGGTTCCAAAGGGCAGAGGTCACTTTCAAAAATGCAGACAATAAATGGACTGATGATGCAGGTAAGTTAAGAAATATATCTTTTAATGGTATGAAGTGTACTCTTTGGTATGTGTTCGGGAACTACCAAAGCTTTTTACCCTTTTATGTTTTGTTTAGGTTTGTGAGGAGAGGCTTCAGTATTCGCTCAGTGAAAATGTTAAAACCAATGTTCTGTGGGGTTCTACAGTAAGTGACAGCGTCATTCTTCACCCTTGGGGAGGTTCTTCCACTTCTTCCGCTGAGGAAAGTGTTGTAAGCAAAGATTCTGAAGATGAAGAGAGGTATGTTATGAAAACTGAAAAATATTTTAAAACAAAACATTAATGAGCAAAATGTGTTGTCATTTAAATTTACAGGACATTTACAGTTAAAGGGGCAGTTCATCAAAAAATTACATTTCTGTCATCATGTATTCACCGTTGTTCAAAACCTATATATGACTGTTTCTTCTGTAGAACGCAAAATAAGATATTTTGATATGTCTTGGTGTTTTTTTCCGTACAATGGAAGTCAATGGGGTCCAATGTTGTTTGGTTTCCAACATTCTTCAAAATATCTTCTTTTGTGTTCTGTTAAAGAGATACATTAAAAAACATTTGGATTAACACGAGGATGAATAAATTATGAAAAAAAATTCATTTTGGGTGAACTATCCCTTTAACATACCACCAACAAGAGTTGTTGCATAAATTATCCTCATAGTATAAATATCTATTCTTGACATGATATTTACATTTTAAAGCTCTTTTCACTGTCTAAACTAAAAATCATCTATGATGTGAGATGACTTTATTTGATGGTGATCAATGTAAACTGCCGAGAATGATCTGAGCTTTATCTTCTTATTATGATATTCAATTTAACCGCAGGCTCTGGTTGCATCTCTTGCTACTTCATCTTAGTATAAATGATTTATTTCAGCATTTATTCCAGCAAAGAGGAAAGCCCGCCCCTCCTCTCCATCTCTGTCTGTGAGTGAACCTGCTGAAACACAGACAGAAGAACTGACTGTGCTTGAACAGCCTGAGGTTGCAGCCAGGCCAGCTGCAAACCAAGCAATGAAAGGTAAAATGGCTACAAAACAAAGACACAACTGAATTAGTCATTGTAATTCATTCTTAGACATATGTTTTACCTGATGCTCATAATTTTGTATTGACATCTCTCCACCTTTAGCTAAGCTGGCCCGCCTCTCTCTAACCCTCCCACCACTCGCCCTCTCTCTTCCTCTCTCACCTAACCCCAAAGGAGGATTCTGGGAGGGAGGCGAGCACAGAGTGGGGAGGAGGAGGGTGGCATCAACAGGCAGTGATCCAGATGAAGACGAAGAAGAGGAACAGGAGGAGGAGTCTCCCAGGCGCGTCATCGTTGTCACGGAAACCGACGTAGACAAGAGAGTAGGTTTGCGTAGCTTGCTGAAATCGCCAAAAGAGCCAGTGGACAAAGAAAACCGTGACCGTGGGAGGAATGTGTCATTTTTTGATGATGTCACAGTGTATCTTTTCGATCAGGTATGAATAACTTCAGCTGAGAGGTTCCGCTTTGTTAAGCCTTTACCTTAAAACAATCCACGGAAATGGTTTATTGTCAGCAAACTAATATATTACCTCTTATCTTTTTTTCTACATTTTTAAAACTGTTTATGGCAGGAAACTCCAACCAATGAACTGAGTTCTGGATCTGCAGCTTCATCCCCCAATGGAAGATCCCCCAACACTGATAGTTTTGGTGAGTGTGCCGGGCACATAATAGGAGTCTGATTTGCAAATCCTTTTATAAATTCAGAAATTGTGAGACAAATTATAGGCGTGTGACTTTAATTTTATGGGATTTTTAATAAATCAATAAGTATTTACTACAGTTAATTCTGCAAACCTACATAAATCAGCTTTTATAATCATCCATCCTGATTTTACTTTTGTATTTATTTTCAGGAGCAAGCAGCCACAAGGCAGCAAAAAGTAAGGACCGCGTGGTAAAGTCAAGATCTCCAACTGGAGTTACTTCTGGCTCGTCATCAAGGTTTACAGTGAGCCCCGCCGATGACCCACATTTAGTGTGACATACTACTGCTCCCCAAGCACCCGGACAAAATTACCCCCCTTGGAGTGAATGAGTGGCCCTGTTGTCATCGGTAACTATGACGACTCCTGGAGGTTATTTTTTTAACTATGAGAAAAAGAAAGGACTCCCGTTTCAAAAGGCTGGATGCAGTCCAGGTTTTACTAACTGCAGCAGCAGCTGGAGGGGCGAATCCATGCCACACGTAGAAAATACCTTCAAAACAGCCAAAAACATTGGAGTTATGTAAAATCTGACATGTACTTTTCGGCTATGCAATGGGAGTCTTATTATGTACCAGCTTATCTGTTCTATTTTCATGGCTTCTTGAAGTACATTTGTATTTGATTCCCCTTAAACAAAGGGGCGCACTTTCTCTGACCAGTACCTGTCTATTTGTGAGCTTAGAAATATTGACATTGTAAATTTGTTCTCATAGCAGTCAGACTTACTTGTAGTTTGTGGTTGAGGGGGAAGTCCCCTGAAATCACAGCGGAGCAGTTCTCCTTTAGCATTTGTACAAACTAAAAATCCAAATCATGACAGAATACAAACTCATTTTAAAACCATTTGTTTTAAATGTATTAGAGTGCACGAAAAATAAAACTGCAACTGTTATGTTTTATACAGTATTTTTATTGCAAGATGTTATTTATTTCTGTATCTGATTTCTGTATGTAATTATTTATTTAAAATGTTTTATTTTGTTTGTTTGTTGGCCGAATTTACTTCATAAGTTCAGGTAAATTGCATATTTACTTTGCATCAAATTATTTTGGGTTTATGGCATTTGCCAAGTAATCCTATTACCAACCGCCTCAACAAGCATATATTCCTGCATAGGTACAAACACTTTAAAATACTTTCTCTTATTTAGATATTTCTAGATGTCAATCTGTATCTAATTGTCCTATGATGTGTCTCTCCGCAGGTGTTTATTTTTTCTATGTATTTGACATTAGCTTTTTCTTTACTCATTTTCAAAGCAGTCATTGTTGCTTGGCATGAAAAAAGAGAAATGAGCAGACATGACTATTAGTTGACTTATTTATTGATTCATTAACATTTTTGGATCTTCTCGTTCATGCAAATGTCTGAGGTAAACTCCGTAAATTTGTTACATCACTTTCAGCATATGTTTCTTTTTCTGTAAGAAGCAGGAGTAAAAATAACATGGAAACTGTGAAACATTTATTGAACTGTTTGATGATAATAAATTGTTCTGTCTTATAATATGTTTTTTCTGTGATTTATATTTTGATTAGTTATTAACGTAGTTATTATAGTTTTTTCTTGAAATAATACAAAAAAAGCCTGGTTTGCGTGTTTCTGAGAAAGGACTACATTTCCCAAAAGCCTTTGCGCCTACAGAAGTGACGTCATTAGTAAGCGACAACAACGATATCAGTGCGTTGCTTGGTGGACGCACGTTAGTTGTCTTAAATTTGTAATTTCTGTTGTGGCGTTGAGATAAGACACGCTTTGAAAATGTAAGTTTAATCTACGATTCTGTTTTAGTCTACGAAATTGCTTTTAATGTGAAAAAACCTTACACTGATGTTTAAATTAGTCATTTACTGCACGTAAACAGGACCGTGTGTTAAAAAATAACGTTACCTAAATACTGTTCGTGTTTGCTTTTCATCTATGACGCTTCATATTGTCATTTTTTTGTACGCGTGTTTGACTGCAGTGTTGAACGACGCAAGCTTTTCTTGATTTACGTTTTATCCAAAGCAATTTATAGTACGTTATAGTACGTGCTTTGAAGCTGTGTTCCCTGGGATCGAACCCATGATGATCGGTTTCTAGCACAAGCTAAACTAACGTTACAGGAACTGATTCTACTGTCTCCGCTTTCTCAGATGTCTTTAGCAGACGAGCTGCTCGCCGATTTGGAGGAGGCAGGAGAAGAAGACGGACTGTATCCCGGCGAGGAAGGCGGTGAGAGTGATGGGGAGGGCCGGTGAGAGACAAGCCGATGGGGGCCTGGAAGACATACCAGAGGAGATGGAGGTCGATTTCAGTGGGACGGAGAGTGTCACGTCCATAGCCAAACTAAGACACAGCAAACAAGTGAGTTTGTGCCTGCTTTGTGTTTTAATCATGTTTAACTCTTAGTTACACCGGATGCTTGCAAGGAAAGCAGCCTACTTTGTTCCTGAATGGTTGCACTAACTTATTGAGCCCATGTTGATGTCTTGCAGTTTTCTGAAATTGTAGATAAAATTGGTCTATATGTTGGAAATCAACGCATGAATTCAGATGGTGAGTATAACTGCCTTCTCAGAAAGACATGCTTTGAATAAGCCAGATCATAGTTGTACATTCTAATAAACCTAAATGTTGATAACTGTGTCAACATTTTCTACTTTTGTCAGTGGCTGGACCTGTTGAAGCAGACCCAGAGTACAGACTCATTGTCGCCGCCAACAACCTGACAGTGGAAATAGACAATGAGCTTAGTGAGTTTTCTATACATTTTATGATAAATCCACAAAGCCTTACGCTATTTTAATTTGAACACTTCTGTGTATTAGACGTGCAACCTTTATAAAACACTGTAACATCTATTGCGGTTTGTTTCCTTTCCAGATATCATTCACAAGTTTGTTCGTGACAAATACTCCAAAAGGTTTCCAGAGCTGGAGTCTCTTGTGCCAAACGCGCTAGATTATATCAGAACTGTAAAGGTACGTAGAAATGGCCACCGTTTATAAGAGACATATGCACCTCCGGACAAAGAGCCGTCTTTTGGGGACTTGTGAGCAGGAGTGTCATAAACAACTTTGTGTCTTGTTTTTCTTTCTTTAGGAGCTGGGCAACAACCTTGAGAAATGCAAAAACAATGAGACTCTCCAGCAGATCCTGACCAATGCCACTATCATGGTTGTCAGTGTCACAGCCTCAACTACACAAGGGTAAAGGAGTGCTTACGTTTGTATGCATTTATAAAAATATATTTATGATATAATTATATTTCTCCACTGGACTGTATACTATATTCTGATGAGTATGATATTCATTTTAAGAGTTGATCGTAATGGATGATTTTTGTAGTGTTTCTGATCGTGTGATTAAATGTTTGCAGGACGATGCTCACCGATGATGAACTCCAGCGATTGGAGGAGGCTTGTGACATGGCCCTTGAGCTCAACCAATCCAAACACAGGATCTATGAATATGTAGAATCCAGGATGTCGTTCATCGCTCCTAATCTTTCAATCATAGTTGGAGCATCAACTGCTGCCAAGATCATGGGTAAGAACTAAAAAATTGAACCAAATTTCAGTAAGCAATATTCTTCTTTGGATTATAATGGAATGTACTCAAGTTTGTTTCTATTCAAATTTATGATCTCTGTTTTTTTGCAACTCCTTGCAAAATCCTTCCTCTTTCATTTCAGGTGTTGCTGGTGGATTGACTAATCTGGCAAAGATGCCCGCGTGCAATCTCATGCTGCTAGGAGCCCAGCGGAGAACTCTGTCTGGATTCAGCAGCACTTCCCTGCTGCCTCACACGGGTTACATCTACCACTGTGATGTAGTACAGACTCTGCCTCCAGTGAGCAACGTTTTTTTCTCTTAGTGGTTATTTTACGAAATACGATTTAAGAATGATTCAGAATAACATTCAAACTTGCTCCCAGGATCTGAGGAGGAAAGCAGCGCGCCTGGTCTCCGCTAAATGCACTCTGGCATCTCGTGTGGACAGTTTCCATGAGAGTGTAGATGGCAAGGTGATCATCTCATTAATGATGATAATTGCAACAAAGACAGTCTTTTATAAAAATGGCTGTATAGAAGTTGCTCTGGATTCAGTTTGTCTGGGTTGTTTTTGGTCAGGTCGGCTATGATCTGAAGGAGGAGATCGAGAGAAAGTTTGATAAATGGCAGGAGCCCCCACCGGTCAAGCAGGTGAAGCCTCTTCCAGCACCCCTGGATGGACAGAGAAAAAAGAGAGGAGGAAGGAGGTAAGTGTTATGAGTCTCTAGTAGTTGGTGAATCTAGAGATGTCTGTTAGGAACACATCTTACCCCAAAGTGAAAAAAAAGATTAAAATAAATAGACATACTTTTGGGCCGTTAAGGGTTTTTTCCATTATGACTCATGTATTTGTCATACTTGGGAATATGAGTAATCAAGTTTGTACATGAAGTCAAATAAAGTGTATTGAAGGATGTTACTTTTTGCTTAAAATTGACAACAAGAATTGTGAAAATAAACTAGTAACATTGTAATATTGACTTAATATTTGGCATTGTAAAAACCATATGGATATCTATTTGATTAGAGATGCAACAATACTTAATTTCTCTTCCGATACTGACACATGCAGATTCTGAAGATTCAATTAATATTTCTCAACTTTCTGAATGTTATTAATTCATATATGACTGAGTATTTGATTAATCCACATCATCGGCTGTTTTTAAACTATCGGCCAGTAGCCAAAAGTGTGAAATATTGCTTTTATCGACCGATACAGATTATTGGCTGATATATCGATGTATCTCAAGTTTTGTTATTTCTTTTACTTGGTCTGTTCTTCGTTCACGTGAGTGATGTGACTAAATCATGCATTGGTGTTTCTCAGGTATCGTAAGATGAAGGAAAGGCTGGGTCTGACAGAGATCCGGAAACACGCCAACAGAATGACATTCGCAGAGGTTAGTTGTCACCAGTCGATTGTTTTGTCAAACTTCATGGCTTTGTTCAACAATGGCTAATTATACACTTACCATCCCTCTCTTTGTAAGATCGAGGATGATGCTTATCAAGAGGATCTGGGCTTCAGTCTCGGTCAGCTGGGAAAATCTGGCAGCGGTAGGGTGAGACAAGCTCAGGTCAACGACTCGACCAAAGCCAGAATATCCAAATCCTTACAGGTATGTCGGTGTGAATTCTACGAGTTGTGGAAATAGTTGATGTCTTGGGTTCATTTCTTAAATTAAATGCATTTGGAATGTTGTGTTATTACAGCGGACATTGCAGAAACAGAGCATGACGTATGGTGGCAAATCCACCGTCAGAGACCGATCGTCTGGAACCAGTTCCAGTGTGGCATTCACTCCTTTGCAGGTACAGACAAATGCTTCAAAGTCAAAATTTCTATTTTTATCAGAGCCGATCGTGGGCTGTGCTCCGACATGTGGCGCGGTTGCGCATTGGGGGACCCGTGTTCGATTCCCGTCTTGTAGTCCTTTCCCGAACCCACCCCCTTCTCTCTCTCTCCCTCCCACTTCGCTTCCTGTTCCCTCTCTCACTTAATTGTACAAATAAAGCAAAAATGCCAAAACTAAATCTTAAAAAAAAAATCCTATTTCTGCACCACCCGTCCGGATCACACTTAACATAGACAAAACCAATGGTGTGAGTTTGGGACGGTACAACCTGCTTAAACTCCTTCCCCTACTGCCTGTTTTGAAACTTTGATTTTTGCAACTGCTCTAGTGGCACAAATTGTACATGTTTTACATTTTAGTTGTTCTCACACATGTATGTCTTATCACTTTTTGTGTTTGCCCACTGAACTCCTACACAGTCAATGAATAACAGCAGTGGGTTTGTGAGTTGACTGTCTGTACACTCTATTGTTTGTCAGGGGCTGGAGATTGTGAATCCACAGGCTGCAGAGAAGAAGGTGGCTGAAGCCAATCAGAAATATTTCTCAAACATGGCCGAGTTCCTCAAGGTCAAGCAAGAGAAGGATGGCAAGGTGTGAGGCGGCGTGTCAGACACAGGAATGCACATACTTCAACATCCGTGGACAGAGTGAGACTTCAACTGCTAATTTATACTCTGTCACACACCCACTCAGTAGGGCATCTGTAGGGAGATTGAGGACAGTGTAAGGACGGATGATAGAAATCGTTGTGCAGAGAAACAGAAGTCATTGTGTTGTGTATTTCATTTGGTTAATCGTTTTTTATTTAGACATTTTTTAAAAACATGTACAAAAGGTATGATGTCCAAATAGGACAAGTGCAGGTTGTTTTCATCTTTGTCAGTCATTTTCCCCATTTCTTACAAAATGTTTAAATTGATTAAAGATGGTCATCTAGAATTTTCTTATGGTCTTGATTTAGTTCATTCTCTGTGATGCATTTTCTGTCCATAAGGGCCCCCTCATTGCATTTTAAATATGGTTTTGGTCCCATGAAAATTTTGTTTGAATTATATATTTTATACAATCTAATACAAGTATTTAAATCTATAGGTGCCGTATTTGTCCACGACACTGTTGTCATGCGGTTTCTACGTCATTAAGGCGGTAACAAAGGGTAATGGGCCATTCACACCGTATGCGGCAGTCGCGTTTGTACAGTTCATTTTCAATTGCAAACGTGCGGTAAGCGGCGAAACGCGGCCGGTTGGCGGAGCGGAGGCTGTTTCCGTTTCCACGGGCACGTTTTTTTGCGGCAGGCGCTGCTGACGATACAAATCCGCGCCGGATTTAACCAATCGATGAACAGATTATTACCAGCCCATCATAGAACATTTTACTCATCTTGTAGACGAACGTTGATTTCAAAACCCTGTGCCTGGAATGCATTGTTTAAAGGTTAGCTTACTTGCGTTACCTGATACAAAATCGTATTTCCCACAAATTCTTTACATCAGCAATTGCAAGTGATAACACTCCACAGGCAAATCGGTTTAAGCAACATTAGTTGGGCCATACGAAAAATGTTTATTAAATCATTGAAGAAAGTAAGTGAATTTAAACAAAAATTACGAAAACACAGAATTGTCACATGGCAATTCCACAGCGTATCGCACAGCCCCGTGTCACTGTTTAGAATGCCGATTTACAAGTAGTTGGAAACTTTTGAGATATTGTAAGTACTCAGCTGAACAAAATATATAACACTAGCCTAGTGGTCTTTGGATATTTTACTGCAAAATTGTTACAAACTGCACCTTTAAGACTAGTCCCATACTAAAATAAACATTTGAGCTGTCTTAACTGAAAATAACTTGCCCTAACATATCTTAAACTATGTCAGTGCCATTGTTTTGTGATTCACACCGGTAATGTTTATTTTTATGAAAGCGACTTAATATGATAATTCAACTAAGTCACGCTAAACCTTGTCTGTAAAACCGGGCAAAAGGCTCTTCAATCTGTTAACTCAATCTTCTTAAAGGGGAAGTTCATCCAAAAAGAACAATTCTATCATTTAGTCACTCTCAAGTTGTTCTAAAGCTACAAAATTCTTTATTCTGTTGAACACAAAATATATTTTAAAGAAAAGGGAAACTAAACCGTTCTGGGGCACCCTTGACTACCATAGAAGTTTCAGACCTGACTCTGAAAATCTTTTGTTGTGTTCAGCGGAACAACAAAATTTAGACCATTTTGGAATTTTCCTAAATGTATTTTCTACTTTTCTAGTCTTTTCCAAGCAGAATGGCACACATGCACATAAAAAAAGCGCAAAAAAAAAATGAAAATGCAGGTTTCTATCATTATAAAGAACTATATTTGAAATGACTTCGAGTGTAATTGTGGTTCTGCATTTCTAATCTGTATTTAGAACATTTAATAATAAGATTATAATTTTGTTCATGCTGTTTGTGGAAACAACAAACACGCTGACACTGCATCACAAAAGTATTTTATTGAAATTGTACAACTCTGTATTTGTTTCCTCTCGACCTATTAAGCGACATTGCAATCGCATGCTGTCCTGTCCATGTCGAAAAAGGCAAGAAATGACTTTTAACTTTGAGAGAAATCCACAAATGCAATCAGCTGCCCTTCTGTTCATCAACAAAAATATTTTTTCCATCTTTTCACATTTATATCACTGTGTATGTTGTCCCCAGACGAGAGGAAACTGAAATGAATGGAATCTCAGATGGGGTCGTGTAGGGGTGTTTCGAATGGCTTTGCCAAAAAAAATGGAGTAACGGAACAATAAATCTCTTTCGAGGGACACTGTCCAGCAGAATACGCAAGGAGAGTTTCGAGACGTTACAAAAAAACGGGCAAAAATTGGGCAAGTTTATTTCTGTACATGCACGACTCCACACAGCAAAAATATTCAGCCATGAACAACCTAAATGAAAATGACAAAGGATAATAGTTTTACCTTAAAACTTTTTGTACTTATTTTAATCTTTGTTTTTATTAGATACTTATGAAGTGAGATCACTCATGCCATGTTTAACAGACAAAAAAATCACACGCCAGTTTTCTGGCTGACAGCTTAACCCACCTTGCTTGTGAACATATGTAAGATAGATGCTACAGAACGTTACCCTATCAACGCCAACTTTGTTGCGGTCAAGTAAAACCGCATTTAGGTCATGATAAAGGTAGGGAGGTCGAGAGGAGTTCAATTGCATAGCAATTTAATGGTCGACACGTTATCTCGCAAGGCAAAGTCACAGTGCCTAAACACTCCTTGAGGGACTGGATGAACTAAAAACAACCAATCGAAGCGTTAGACTCACCATCTAGCTTAGTGCCCGTACATCATAGTCAGAAATGTGTCATCTAAGAGTATAGGACTTGCTAATGCAACACTGCACCAAACACAAACTACGAGCAAAATGTTTTGTCTGTGGCACCCTAACCAAATTGTTCCTTTTATTTCTGTTGCTCGGCTGAGGGATTTGGGTCGAACAGAAATTAAGCGGGGAAAGACTCAAGGTTAAAGGAGGTTCAAATGTTTGCATGTAAACAGGCACTCGACCCCCTTCACTCTCACTTTCTCTCTCTTTTAAAGAAAAAGGCCAACTTCACATCCAACTTTAACCACGACATGGAGTTCATCTCGGAATGTCAACAGCAGCGTTTTCTCTGTCGTAGTAATCTCTCGCTCCTCCGCGTGTCGCCGTCCGTCACTGTAAATCTCTGTCCTCTAGGTATCTGTACTCAAAAGTAAATCCTTCCTTTTTTCTCTGGCCCCACTTTTCATAGTCAAAGTAAATGTACGTGCCCTACAGGTAAAAGACAAAACAAGAACATCGCAGTCAGCCACGCGTTCATCTTGGTGGAGGTCATGAAGACAACGATGGGTGCCTACCTGTTCAAATTCATCAGTGATGGTCTTGGGTTCCTCGTGCCTCTGAAACCACATCATGTACTTCGTGTGGAACCTCCACGATTGCTTCTTCAGTGCTTTGGCTGACAGATACTGTGCCTTTGTGCCCTAAAAAACAACAAGACCACCAAGAGTTAGATTCCTGAAATATCCAAGAGGTTATTTATTATACCACATTCGCACCTCAAGGTAGTAGAATATGAAGAAGAGAGTCTCCGTGGACAATCTCTGGTAGAACTCAATAGAGTCCGAATGGTGTGGGGGCACCTGGTGGTGGAATGGTGGTGTAGGGCAAGGATTTCTCATCAGGTATTGCCTATAAATGAAAGACACGGTATTAGATTGATATCATATCCACATTTTCATGTACGCAAATCCTGTCGAGTAGTGCGTGAACCTGATTCTCTCCGAGTCTGACGGGTGGGGCATGTGTGTCCATGCTGCCTCCTGCATGGCCTGTTGGTACAGCTGCTCTTTAGTGAGAGGGGTGGGGCCTAACGGACATGCCCCTAAAGATGGCGGAAGGTTGACTTCTGAAACAGCAGGCTGGGAGGCCGTTGTGGGACCAGGTGGGGCTGAGGATCCCGAGAACAGATCTAAAGAAAATACTGTTTAGTATTCAAGCTCTTCCAAAGTTTATGCACGGCAGATTTGGATCGAATTATACATCAGTTTGTGTGTTCCCAAAGAATTAAAGGTGCAATGTGTAATATTTAGGAGTATCTACTGACAGAAATGCTATATAATATATATATAAACGTTTTCTGAGTTGTTTAAAGACCTTACATAATAAAGTGTTATGTTTTTATTGCCTTAGAATGAGCTATTTCTATCTACAAAGATGCATTAGGTGTATTAAAGAGAGCAGTGTGTGTACGATACCTCGATCTGTGAGGTGTAATGATGGGATTTCTCCGTCCAGTGCCAATCCTAGTGCTGCTCTCTCTGCCATTGCTTTCAAAGAGCTTGGTGGTTCAGGAGCCTGCAAGAGACCAACAAACTGTTCAGTCACAGCTGTCACAACTACAGCTTTTGTCACTTCATATTACTTGAATAGGACACGGTGTAATGTGAACAAAGGTGAAGCAGATTTAAGTGTAACCAGAATGAAAAACACACCTTGATAGCTTCTGAGTTGGGTGTGTAGGAGTGTGGGCCATTTAACAGACTCCCACCACCAGGTGAGCTGTCAGTGAAAGCAGGTGATGGGGAGGAGGGGGGTAGAGTGATAGAACTCAATAAACTGGGACCATTATCCAGACTATAATACAGAGAAAGTAGGAGAGAGAATGACGAGAAAGGTCAATAAATCACTATGCTAGCATTGTGTGCGGTAGTTAAGGAAGCTAAAGCTTACTTTTGATTTGATGATGAGCTTGAGGAGGAGGAATGGCTGTTTTGTGATTGGCTGCCACTGCTGAGGGAGGAGTCTGGTGTGTTGTCTGCAACCACCGCACTGTAACCTAAAGAAAGGCACAGAGGAAATCATAAAAAATAAATCCAAAGTTATATTTGGTAATAAAGTCAACATTTACACATGATTATAATCATAAAATCTACAGAAAAACTGGTGATGTAACATTTTTCTAATTTAAGTACCGTACCTCTGACTAATATTTTAATCCCTAGACAAACTTACTGGTTGCTCCATTTTGTTTCAGGCCGCTTGGGGGTCTTGCAGGTGCTACGTTCGTCCCCGCGTTCGTTCCCACCGCGCTGCCTCCATTACCGCCCAGCCCACCCTCGCTGGTTCCTCCTCCAGGTGCTGCGCTCACCGGGCTCACCGGTACCTGCGCAGACCCCTGAAGAGACGTCTGCCCTTGTACCAGGTTCAAAATTCCTCCGCTTAGAGCTCCATGACCAGGATTGGACCCTAACAGGCCCAAAGATCCCCCTGTACCCGTACCCGTACCGTTACTGGTCGCACTTGAGCTCCCTCCTCCTCCGCTTGTCACAGATATGCTAGTACTACCGCTGCTATTCCCCACTGGACCACTGGAGGCACTACTCGCCGTTCCACCCGCAGCCGCCAGGGCGTACGGGGCCGGTGTAGAGCCTGAGAGAAGCCCTGCCATTGTGTTGAGCGAAACAGACAACCCTGTCATACCCAAACTTGGCATCTGACTGCTGCTGGTCACCGTCACGCCGCCTTTTCCAAGGCCTAACCCCAATCCGTGACTGGAGCCCCCTGAATCTGCCAAAGACTGGGAGCTGGAAGTAATCAGGCCAGGTGGGCTGGAACTGGGCAATGAGGAATACGTAGAGGTGGGTAGTGTGGGGTGGCTGGGCGGGCTAGGCGTGTTGTTTGAGGGTGCGGATGACGAGGAGAGTTTGACCTGTGCTTGTTGTTGAGGAGGATGCTGCTGTACTGCACTGCTAAAACTTCCCAACAGGCTGCTTCCCCCGGAGACCGCTGTGCAGCCCCCGACAACAGTAGCCATGGAGACCAAAGAAGAGGAGGAGGAGGAGGAGCCTGAGGAGGCGGACGAGGAGAACGACGAGAGAGATGGGTTGCCGTTCTTCACAGGAGACTGAGAGGAGCAAGAAAGCCATGAGGGGTTTGTGGAAACAGAGATACATTTCTTGAAAGGTATTATCATTTTATTCACTCTCACTGTGTTCCAAACCTCTATGACTTGCTTTATTTCCCCATGGAACACAAATGACTGCATTTTCATTTTTGGTGAACCTATACCTTTAATAGTCCTACATTGGTCTCACCTGACTGACTTCACTGTCTGTCGATCGACCTCTTTTATCTTCTGAATTCTCCTGAACAAAACACAATCAAACACAATATCCAATAAGACAAAAATTCAGGCAAAAAGGGAGAATAAAGAAATAAAAGAGGAAACAATTGAATAACGACTTTTAGAGACGATAAATCAAGGAAATAGAGTAAGAAGCATAAACTTCTGCAAACAAGGAAAAACGGGAAACAAGAAACTCTTACCGTGGTGCCTGTGACTGGAGATGGAGGGATGGGAGAAGAGGAAGTTGTGGAGGTCGGGGTGCTGCTGGACTGAAGGAACATGTCATCTTCCATTTGGCCCTGAGGAGACGTTGCCATCAAGGTTGCCGCTACAGAACAAGACAATGAAAAATATGCTTGAGGTTACTTCTGACATGAAAACTGTCAAGTAAGTCAGTCTCATGGTATGCCAGCTTTCTTGAGGAAAACCAGACAAAGATATAGTAAGAGATGTAAAGATTTAAAACCTTGATATTGGTTTTAAATCAGTCGATAATACTTTTTTGTTTTCCACAAAATCGTTTCTGGGTAACGCATTACACAACATTGTCTGCTTGCTCATTTCCTGAAATCTTCAAAGAATTGAATTTTATTTTTTGAGTGATGTCACAAAGTTAGAAACTTTAAATTGAAATGTATGAATTTATATGACATTTACATTTATGCATTTGGCAGATGCTTTTATCCAAAGCGACTTGCATTGCATTATCTTATACATAGGTATTTGCAATCCCCTGGGATCGAACAAACAACCTCGCGTTGTTAACGCAATGCTCTTCCCACTGAGCTACAGGAAAGCTGCTGACAACCCATAAAATATACAACTCATCTCTACTCATACCCTTACATCAAATCTTATTAACGCCCATCACACAATCCACCCACATGCTCTTTACTCAAACTTACGTATATCTTCCAAGTCTAAGTCATCATAGAGGAACTCGTTCTCCTCAAAGTCCGGGTCTTGTGAAGAGTCAATGTAGTACTCCACATCATCTTTGATCTTATGAATAGAATCCACCTGAATCGAATCATTGTCCAACATCCTCAAAATGGTCTCCAGCATTCTAATGTGATACCGGTGCCTCTCAATTAACCTCTTTAGCTCCTCGATCCGATCCTGCTTCTGAAGCAAAAATTAAATACGATTATATAAAATGAATTTAAAATCAGTACTGGTTACTGCTAAACAAATATAGTGAAATTAATTTCAAGGTAGGGCTTGTCATCAAAAATGCTAAGAGTCATTTACATTTATGCATTTGGCAGACGCTTTTATCCAAAGCGACTTACATTGCATTATCCTATACATTTTGTTTCTAAGTATGTGCAATCCCCTGGGATCAAACCCACGACCTTGCGTTGTTAACGCAATGATCTTACCACTGAGCTACAGGAAAGCTGTCAGTGACGCATTGGAATTATTTTGGATTTGCTGATATCACAGAGACAGAATATACAAAATCAGTTCTGTCAAGGCAGATTTGTTGACTTTAAAGGGTGTGTTTGTGACAGTCCAGATCTGTGAGCTCACGCTGAGCTGCAGGGTTCAAACAGATGTGCGAAACAGTGACAACGTCATTCATTTATAATGAGATGGGACTATCAAAATACCACATAAAGTACATATTCGTATAGTTTACACATCATTGATGCTGTTACAATAACAAGGGAAATATATTTAGCAATGATCATACTTTTGTCATAATCATGCAGCCTTATTTCAACATCTGAATTGGGAATCTACAATGGGAAGATATGGAAGAAAGATTAAACACTGACCTCCTTGTCTCCTTTCTTCTTTCGAGTTTGAACAGACAGCGACTCGACTTCACTTTCAAACTGGTCCACCTGCATGTTTAAATTGTCTATTGTATTCTGCAAGAGAACAAAATCATCTCATTACTGCACTACTTACAGGGTGTTAAGTTTTTCAACCCCCTCCCTTTTATCTGTGAGCCCTTTGGTACCGTGAGCCACATTTCCGTTTCCTCCTTTTCCTTCTGTGCTGGGTCCACTTTCTGGGCCAAGCCCAGCCCCTCTTTAGAATAGGCCTTTGTCTTGGTTTCTCTTTCAACCACCTTGAAACGTTCCATTTGCTGAAGAGAAAGAGACAGCCAGGCAGACATAAGTTGATGGACCAGACTTGGGCATTACATATTGTGCAAATGGATGACTGACGAAGACATAAGCATCTAGTGAATACATCCAAATTTTTAAAAACAAGCTTGGAGATATACTGTCATTTATTGGCAACGGAGGCAGGTGTCTTAAAATAAGAGAGCCACGAGGAATCTGGGAACACGCTCTGACCGTTTCAATTAGCTTCCGGTTATCCACTAGCTGTCGTTTGTCTTTGATCTCATTGGATGCCACCCATGTTTTAATCTGGTCTCGTAGCCGCTGAGAATAAAAAAACAATTCGAGGAAATAATTAGATTCACAAGAGGACACATATATCCCCTTAAATCGAAAGAAAGTGTTTTTAAGGTAATTGAAAAGTATGATTAAAATGAAATGGTGACCAACATTAAACACTTTCCAATCATAATGCATTTTACCCTAAAATATTGATGTTATTAAAAAGCTCATGGACAATGGCGTGAATGACTATACGCTTGAGAATGCATTTTACAACATGACATTAAATAAGAATGGGTTCACTTGTTAAGGCAAGATTGTGTCATAGATCTCACCTGGAGCTTTTTAATCTCTTTCTTGAGATCTGCCTCATACTTCTCCTTCTGATTGGCATTCGCTGCATTGTGAAGCTGCAAATAAAATGTAATGCAAATATAAAACTCAAATGCACACCTCATTTCCATTTAGTTGGTTTATTTCCCAGATGTAAACATTCCACCTTTTTCCAAATATCTTCAAACTGTTCCACGCCTTCAGCCACTTTTTTCAAACATCGATCTATTTCACCTGGTTGTACAAGAATATGCATAAATTAAAAGACTATATGATAATCAAACCAATAGACAGAATGTACTGTCCTCTCAAGCAGCTGTGCCAGTCTATCGTTTCTATGTCTTTCTAATAACTGGTAGTGTTAGAGAATTATGATCATCATAATCCAACCTTACCTTGAAGTTTTCTCTTATCAGCCATGGCTTCGCTATGATAATGTCTTCATACCTTCTGTCACTGCATACACAAAACAGATCAGACATTGTTAACTTGCACTACACCCTGTTTAACACGCGATCAATGCTTAGATTACACCTGACAGGTAGATTTCGTCTTAGTAGTTGTCAAAGCACCCAACTACATGCTTGACGTTATGCCTTATTTGTGTAAATAAAGAACCCAGACTCTGTTCAAAGGCTTACACTCTTGCTTTCCTAGTCAACAGTTAAAACGCATTTATATATATATGAATACATATAATGACAGCACGCTGTGGTCGTTCCAGGACATCAGATCACTTATAATGTGACGCTAGCACAACCTCACTGTGTTTACGTAGATTTACGCAGCCTCTGATCACTGAGCACTAGCCACCACCAAGCTGCTAACGTGCAAGATCAGCATCAATTCATCACAATCTCTTCGCTGCACTGATCAGATATCACCCGGCAGAGCATATACAAAATATACTGTATATTTCTGCAGTTAACATAGATTAAGATGCTGCTGTTTTGATATCGAGCAGCGCTGACGGCTAACGCTCTGCTAGCAGACATACATAGTTTTTCCAACACACGGTGTGGGGGTTGTAATCGCTTATATTTAATGCACATTCATCATATACCTTTTTCAAACGTATGTTATATTCGTCAGTGTCTCTGTATGACAGCCACGATTAAAATATCCAACAGTTCCTTATTTCAAATTTGGTAATGTTTTCAGGCTCGTCAATCCCCCTTCTTTCCAGTACATTAAAGATGGACGGCAGACTCCGCCCCCTTCTCGCTTGGCGATAGTCCCGCCTCTGTCCTTTTTCGTCCTTGTGATTCATTAAAAATGCCTGTCAATCATTTCTCAATTTGCGTGCGCATCCGCTGGACCTTTCATCCTATTGGCTTAAATATTGGGTGAAAGGTGATATTTACGGAAAAAGACATCTCTCTTTACAAAACTAATCAGTTTTGCTCTTAATCGGTATTTTAAATCAACTCCGTGCCACTAAATATGATATCCGAGAGGACAACACAAGTGTGCTTATCGTAATATTTTAAAATGACATGGGTTGGCCGGATGGCGGTTTTATTGAATGATTGGAAGTTTGTCCTGTCAATCATTTACTTGCCTCCGCCCGCTGCGTCAACAGACTTCCTGAAAACGCTTGTGCCTCCCCTACAGCTCAGGAAAGCTGCTGGAACTAGCTATGTATGGGGACAAATATGAGGTAAGTCTGTCAGTATTTGTGTCGCTTTGTCGTCTTTTACTATTTTCTGTTGTGCGACATTCCCAAAACCACCAGGAATGTACAGATTGGCCCACTTTATCAAGCATTAAAACAGAAACCGTTCTGTTTTGCAGGTTTGTGTGTCTACGCGCCCGCCGTCTTAGCTATTTTAAATGACATAAATAATGTTTGCTCAATACTTTATTTTATTCAAGGATAAAACCTTATTTAATTCAAATAACTCTGATGTTTTAACCGCCACCGTCTGTTATAAACGAATCCATTCATACTAGTTAACGTTACTAGTTCTTAGTGTGGCCGGCCTGTCATCATCAGCTAGCTGTTTATCTATGAGTTTGTTTCCGAGTTGCTACGAAACTGCAGCTGTGCTTGCGAATTGTTTTGGCGTTAGTTTGCCTGACGTTAAAAAATCACGTTGTGCTAACCAAGCCCTGCTATTAGCTTTAGACACAAGTTTGGTAGATTTGCGCGATAGCAATAAAAAGCTAATTGTGGATGACAGGGGTTTCAACCGATCCTGCGGCAGACTACTCAAAAACAACGGTTCATGTTACCAATATTTTATTACCCGATTCAGTCTGAGGCGCCTTTCACGACACCTAAAACCAACGTGTGACTGTGACAAGTGACCGACCACCTGTCACATTGAGAGACGCTTTGTAAGTTAATTGTTTGTAAAAGTGCAACATTCCAGTGTAAATATTTCCGCGTTGATCACATTTTTATCAATCAGATAGAGATCTGCGCAGCTGTGTACAAGGGTCATGTCTGTCTTATTGTGTGATCTGTAAGTCCCTTTGGAACGCCGTTTTATATGTTAAATCTTAAAACTATCATATCAACGATGCAGTAAAACTGTGGATGATAAAAGGTACAAAGTGTGCACTAATGCGAGAGAAACCAAGACAGACTATTCTTTGTGGCCGTATAAGGTATCGCCTAATCCAGGTTAGTGAATGCCAACTTTGCAATGGAATGCCCTCTTGGGCTTTTGTGGGTTTTGTTAAAGAACTGCTTTCTTGACTGTGTCCCCGCCCAGTCTTTTAAGGGGCAGACTTGTTCATCTCGTTTTTTGGTTATATTTTTAAACAATTATGGAAATCTGCCAGGTATTGATTTCGTGCGAGTCTGACCACACGGCACCGGAAGAAATGTAACTAGCATGATAAGAGTTTCATTACTCGGGACATCTAGATCAAATTCCAAAACAGTGTCTGCAGATATTGAAGTGTCTACAGACAGATGCTGAAACGCAGTAGCCGTCTCCTCTCAGATGTTTATAGACTGTTTATATTAAGCATCTCAGCGGGCAGCAGTTTCCTGTCTGCTATAAACTGGCACTTATCAAATTGTTTTGAGTTTCAAATAGAAAATTGAGTTCACACGACGGATTTACTTCTGCTCATGTTAAATCCCAACAGACACTAGACTATTGAGTTGAACTATCGCACGTTTTTTTTCATCCACTGGTTTGGTGTTGCCTTTCAGCTGGAATTTCACAAAGATTGATGTCTGCCAGGTGTTTTTTCCCTCGGTCCAGTTTTCTGTGTCACGTTGCTTAAAGCTTTCAAACCACAAGGTCTTGACACATTTTTGAACAATGAACTTTGTATTTAGTCTGCAAATCCACGAGTTCACGTTTCCCCAACCAATGGTTGCCACACTCTCTTAGTTGAGAAACTAAGTATTCTTCAGCATGTTTTGCTTTTCTGCTGATGTCTGACCTTTGAAGATATTGTATCTTTAATTGATCTGATAACTTGAGTGTGTTAGGACATCAATTTGATATCACAGCATATTTGGCTCAGATTTATTTTACATAACAGGTCATATAGCTTCAAGTCAGACTACTATTGTCAGTATTTTAAGCGTTAATATTATTGGACTTTCTTGCGCATTATTGGATGATGTGAAACATTGTATATATTGTTCAAAAGGTGACCTTTTTTCCTCTACTACTCTTATGACTCTTCAACTTTCCTTTTTTCTATTCAACAGGGCACCTATAACAGCGTGAATACAAGAGTGCTCAAAGCAGCAAAGACAACCATGGCCTGACACTTTATTCCAGCACTCTTCTTTTCTTTGGTGTTTTATTTATCTACCATTTTTGAAAGAATCCCCTGCATGCATGGACGAGTAGGATTCAAGGTTCATGGATGTCGAATGTTGGATTTTCTGGCATTTATTTATTGGATGAGCTAGAATAACACAAGTTCCCTTAGCCACTACATTCTCTGAAGCTATTTTGGACCAAGACCAGAATTGATACGCTGTTCATCTTTATGAAGAAAACCTGTTTTTATAGTTCTCTCTTTAATTCATGTCATGCACTATTGTTGGATGTACAATTACTTATACCCTCAATGCTTGTTTGTCCCAAATGTTTTTGTAGCATTTGTAGGGTTATCGTAGTCTTACTTTGTGTTTGTTGATAAAGTAACTAAGAAATTAGACATTTATTTCAATGAGTATTTATGTAGACGCACACAGAATTGCGCTTTGTTTTATGTTGATAAGAGAGATATTAACTTTTTTTCATATTGTAATATTTTCAAGTCACGCAAAGAAAGCTGAAAAAAGCTAATAATCTAAAATATAATTGTTTTTGTAAGGTTATTTTAATACAGCACTAACCTGGAAGTCTGTTTTGTGTATTGTTTTGTTAAGATGTTAATAAGAGGATTGGGAATTACTTCAGGCAATATTCACTTGTGTGGGAAAAGGTTGAACATTATCAGGGATGAGAAAGCCTGCTGAAGTTTTTTTCCCTTTGAACTGACACTGGCCGAAGCACTGTCAACTGATTTAACATTCAGTTTACACATAGCCCATGATTTGGGACTAAAAAGGTTGACTCATAAATAAAAACAATCAACCACCGTCCACAACAACTCCAAACGTCCAGTGCGTCCGTCCAGAAAAATCTTCTCGCTGCGAACAAAAGAAACCAAAAACTGAACTCTGCATGAGGCACTTGCATTGTCTATTTAACACATACTCTCCATTCCACTGTGCCACTTCATCTGAGCCCAGAAGCTGAACATGCGCTCACCAGGCCCAGATAGCCCGTCCCTAACCGAGGAGGCACTGCTGCATGGCCAGTTTGGTGGATGGAGCACCGGAGCGGGAAGTGGCAGTGGAAGTAGCAGTGGCAGTAACAGCTGCCCCAATAGCCCTGGAGGTGTGTCTGTACCATCCAGTCCCGTGTCCACAAGCTATGCCCTGACCCCTCACGCCCACTCACATCCACGTCCAGCGGTTGTCTCCACGCACTGGGAAGCAATCCAGGCTACTGTTGCCCCTGGCTGAGCTCACTGGATGCAGCTGTCCACGGTCACCGGCCCCGCCCATTGCTGGTGCTTTACTGGTACCCTCCGGGTCGACGAAGGAAGGGGGTCTCCAGACACAGACAGGTGAGGGCCTATCTGGCGGAAAGCAGAGCCGAGGCGGAAATATGGAACGTTGCTATACAGAGCCTGCTGAGGGGGATGGATGTCAGCTCCACTACAGGTGGGTGTGTAGAATTTCTCAGGCGCTGTTAATGATTTATTTGGTGCTTAAGTGTTTTTCCATAATGAATGTTGTGTTGTTGTCAACGTGTGACACTTGATAGCTTTTATAAGTGGTGTGGTTATTCAACACTGATGGCGTTTTGTTTCCATGGGTGGGTTTATGTTTGTATTGTAGATAATTCATGTTCTGAAGTTTGCCATCAAGATGAAAACAAGAGTGTAGAAGCATGTGTACATGGGACATTTGTTGAATTTGACTTCTCATTGTTTAAAATGATATTTTGTGCTTACCGCAAACTGATCCTAGATCGCCATGACTATGTTCAGATGTTATTTTTGAAACTAGGTCATTGTCTTAAGGATAGGTCACGATGGTCAGCTAGTCATCCAACGACCGATTAGTGGTTTTATCTAGCTCTTTTTAATATTCTAGAGTCTAGACAAAGCACAAACTTAAAAAAATTGTACCTTGAAGTCACTACTTTGTCTCGTTCTGTTGTGCTACATTCAGGTCCAATCCGGGTCAGGTTAACCAGAAACTGGAAAAAACCAGAAAGCATTAGGAAACCCATTCTCCCCAGTCATTTTAAAACATGTATTGTATATCGCCCATTTTGAAGTCTTAAAGAACATTGGTTTGTGTTGTTTTGTTCGCAGGCATAACGTCTTTAATAAATGCAAGAACATATTCGGACAGTCCTAATTCTATGACATCCGAATGCTTTTCCATTCAGATCATGTCTTTAGTACATCTCTTGTAAATGGGATGCCACTATAATTTCCTTTATGGGAAGCTAAATTTATGGGATTATGAATCATGTCTGTGTGCATATATTTGTGTAAGAGTTTAACTCTCTTCATTTGGCTCTCTTTTTCCTCTCCCTATTTCTGGTTTGCGCACATAATTTGTACCACGCGTGGTCATTTGCAGTCAGTAAATGGGTGGGTCTGCGGTAGAGAAAACACGGCTTGTTTTGAGTAGCGCAGATCATTCAGTAGCAATACACCAGACTTTGACTTTAACAGATGCCGTGTGCTGTTGAGTTGTTCCTGTGCACTGCTGTGCTGTAGTTATTTAGAGTATTTTTTTAATGGTAGTCAGTGCAGCTTTAATGTATCATTAACCCACACCCTGGATGCAATTATTACAATTTAATGCAGAGTTGCTTTCTGGGCCTTTCTCTGTAGAGCTTATAATTTGTCAGATTACATTCCCTACACTGCGTAATAATGTGAAAATCTCAGCACACACCTATTGAAACATTTGTTGTATTACTTATTTTATTTATTTATAAAAGCAAGTTTAAAGGTCCAGTGTATGGAAGTTAGCGGCATCTAGCGCAGAGTTTGCAAATTGCAACCGTTGGTTGGCTCACTCCACCCCTCTCTTTCGAAGCACTACGGTGTCTGACACAGAACTAAGATGTTCTCCCATTTTTGCTTCTTTGCTGAAGGAGATAACGTATTAACGAACACACTCAGGTTACTGTACAACATGCCAAATTCTATGCAAGGGGACCCAAGGTCTATGTAGATAAAATAGCTTATTTTAGGTAATAAAAACATAATTCTTCATTATCTTACGTGTTTGTACACCTCTAAAGACATAGTTATATACTGTGCCCTCCACTTTTATTGGCACCCTTGGTAAATATGAGCAAAGAAGGCTGTAAAAATAAATCTGTAATGTTTCTCGTTTTGAACTTTTTATTTTAAAAAAATCTACAAAATTCCAACATTTTATTCAAGTAAAACAAAGTGGGGGAATAGTACATCGTGAATGTTTTTTTTTCTCTAATACACCCTGGCAACAATTATTGGCACCCCTAGATATACACTCACCTAAAGGGTTATTAGGAACACCATACTAATACTGTGTTTGACCCCCTTTCGCCTTCAGAACTGCCTTAATTCTACGTGGCATTGTTTCAACAAGGTGCTGAAAGCATTCTTTAGAAATGTAGATTTTATTTAAAATAAAAGATCAAAACGAGAAACAATGCAGATTTATTTTTTATCATCAAGGAGCCAATAATAGTGGAGGGTCATAGTGTCAATAGATCCTCCAAAAAAATGACACATTGGACCTTTAATTATGTTAATAATGTGAAAGTAAAGCAACCTTGACGCATCACTTTTTCCATTTAGCTATTAAAAGCAAGAATGGTGTTTTTCGAGTTAGTTATCATTGTGTAGCTGGCTCACAAATTTTGCCTCAGGTAGCCGCATGAGATGGAAAAACCATTACATTTTTAGTAGCTTGGTAAGGAATAATCTTTTTATCTTAAGCTGCGGTCACACTTGACTTCTTGTTCCATGCATGCGAATGCATCAGACCGGAAACCCCTGTCCGAAAAAGCCTGTCCGAAGATATTTCGCTGCGCAGTAAAGTTAAAGTTTGGTGAACTCTGACCTCCGAATTCACGTCACGTGAGTGCGTGAATACAATAGAAGATCAAAACGTCGCAGCGTGACCTGTCGGTACAGAAATATAAAAAATGGATGAATCGGTCCCGCCCATTTTTGTACAACCATCCGAACAAATGTTACATGCTCAAAGTCAAATCTGACCACGGCATTACACCTTCAGAAATGAATAACTTGTGGCGCCAGTGGTACGGTGGATGGTGCCCTGACATCTTGCACAGTGATGCTTCCGGGTTTGAGTCCTGGCTCGTGGTCCCTTCCCGACTCTTGTTCCCCTCTCTCTCATCTGGCAGATTCCTGTTTGTCTTCCCTGTGCTATCAAAATAAAAGTAAAGGCAAGAAAATGAATGACTGAGGTTTGCTACATGCTGTAGAAGAACTTAAATGAAGATAGCTTGAGAATGTAGATGCGGTATGCTAGGACATTTCTTCGACTTTAAAGTCTGTTTTCTGTCAGTACGTTTGAAGCAAAGATTACATATTCATCATCATAAGGTGTACTTGTTTTTCTTACAACAAGAATAAGTTTGCCCAAAAAGGAAGTCCTCATCTCAGATTTCTTTCTTTTCAATCAGAATTCAGCAAAAGCATGTTACCTCGTCCCCGTCGACTGTTGCTGCTGGTCAATCCATACAGTGGACGGGGTCAAGCAATGCAGTGGTGTCAAACGCACATACTTCCCATGATAAGAGAAGCCAACATCAGCTACAACCTCATACAGACAGGTATAAACAACACAGATTATTCCATACACGTTGCATCAGGTATAAACCTGGACCTGAATAATTAATACCCATATAATGTAGAATTCTAAATCGGTTCTGAAAGAGACTCGCCTACACTGCCGCACTGGCCACAATCTGTTTGGCATTTTGTACATGGTGCACTTTGTTTTGTTTTTTGTACAGAGCGTCAGAATCATGCACGGGAGCTGATCAGGGAGATCTCGCTACCAGAATGGGATGGAATCGTCATTGTATCTGGAGATGGACTTTTGCATGAGGTGACAGGATTGCTATTTATTAATTTGTGTCTCTAGACACTAGACCAGTGTGATTTCAAGCACTACCTGACTACCTAAATGATACCAGTCGAAATAGACAAGACAGTCAAAATGAGACGATTATTTACATATCATTTGCAACTTAAATAAATTCACACATCTTTTCTGCAGGTGATAAATGGCCTCATGGAAAGGCCAGATTGGGAACAAGCAATAAAAACACCTGTAGGAATTCTGCCTTGTGGATCTGGAAATGCCCTTGCTGGTTCCATCAACCACTATGCAGGGTATGAGTCACATGTACAATGTTTTCTTTTGAACGCAATTGATTGTCATCTGTTTTCCATCTTTTAAATCTCCCCTACACTTTCTCTCTGTCTATCAGGTACGACATGTGCCTTCGGGAACCTCTCTTGCTCAACTGCTGTTTCCTGCTATGCCGGGGTAGAGTTAAACCAATGGACCTGGTGTCTGTTACAACAAGCCCTTATTCTGCGTCGTCCACATCCAATCAGAACGGGTACCCACCTGCTCCCAGAAGACTTTTCTCTTTCCTGTCTGTGGCATGGGGCTTTGTGTCCGACGTGGATATAGAGAGCGAGCGCTACAGAGGACTGGGCTCTGCAAGGTTTACACTGGGAACTCTGGTGAGGTTGGCCTCACTGCGCTCTTATAAGGGCCGTCTTTCGTACCTGCCGCCCGCTGTAGTGAACCCGTCCCCGGATGCTACGCCCCAGCCCCCACGCAGACCTCTTTCTCGCAGCATTACGGAGGGTTTGGAGGGGTTTTGTCGCACGCCCATCCATCGGACATGCTCTGACATGGGTCTAAGTGAGCAAAGAAGCCTTTGTAAGGGAGACGGGGAGAGAGAGAGGGAAAGAGAGAGGCAGGAGAGAGAGAGGGAGAGGGAGAGAAGGAGAGAGAGGGCAAGGGGCGTGGGGGTAGTAAGAGCCTCCAGTCTAGCAGAGGACAGAGAGAGAGAGATAGAAGCGGAAGAGAAGATGGAGGAGACGTCAGGGACAAGGTCGGAATCAAACATAGGGGAAGAGTGTGACAATATAGACGAGAACAATGGAAACGGACGGGAGGAAGAGAATACAAGGAAAACGGAGGAGATGGATGAAGGGTTGAGAGCGAGAGAGTTGAACCACAGCGATGGGCTTGAGGAAGAAAAAGAGCAGACCACACCACCCGAGCTGCAACACAAACTGCGTAAAAACTCAGCCCCCTCCAGCCAGATCATCAACGCCTTCTTTAGCCAGCCAATCAGCGCAGACTCTGACCAAGACTTGGAGGTGGCAACCTATGGGAAGGAGGACGAAGATTTAAATGGAACCTTCTTTCAGAGAGAAGCCTATCCACTGGACAAAGCTCGAGAGCGAGCTCTTACCATTTCCTCCTCTCCATTCCGTCAGTCTCCTTTTAAATCCTTTAAACCCAAAACGTTGGACCAGAACCAGAACACTTCACGACCACGCCCCCTCTCCCTTCTCCACCAATCGCATACAAACTCTCTCCCTCCAAAATTTCCATCCCTCTCTCTGTCCCTTTCCCCGACCCCTCCTTCATCCCCATCTTGTGCCTCTCCGCATTCTTCTTATCTCACCCCGCGTCCCAACACTCCAAGCTCCTCTTCCCCATCACCGTCCTTCCAATCACCAAGCCCTTCCTTCAACTTTGACCTTGCCGAGCCCGACGGACCCCTAAAGAACCGCCCTCACAGGACATCTTCCATCAACTTGCCAGAGGACGACCTGCTACCACCACTGGATCAGCCTCTGCCCACAAGAGACTGGGTCACCATTGAGGGCGATTTCGTTCTGGTGCTTGCGATCTACCAGTCTCATCTGGGGGCAGATCTTTTTGCTGCCCCTCAGGCTCGGTTTGACGATGGTTTGATACATCTGACGTTCGTGCGGGCTGGTATCTCCCGTGCAACGCTGCTTAGACTGTTCCTGGCGATGGAGAGAGAGCCCATTTGTCTCTTAGTTCTCCCTATGTTAGTCACGTTTCAGCTCAGGCCTTCCGTCTTCAACCGCTCTCATCACGAGGAACACTTACTGTGGATGGAGAGCTGGTGCCATATGGGCCTTTGCAAGCACAGGTACGAAATATGAAAGAGATAGTTCACCTTCAAAATGAAAATTCTGTTATTTACTCTTGTCATTTCAAACTTTCTTTCTTCTGCAGAACACAAAATAAGATATTTTGAAGAATGCTGATAACAGAAACCTGTTGGTCCCCATTGACTTGCATTGGTTTTGTGTCCATACAATAGAAGTCAATGGGGACCAACGGTTTTTGGTTACCAACATTTTTTAAATATCACACAGGTTTAAAATGACAACAGAGTGAGTAAACGATGACAGAATTTTCATTTTGAAGGTGAACTATACCAGATATTAGCAAGTTGTCATGCTATTTGTGATCCTCGTGTACTACACCACATTAGTTTGTTTTGAAGTTTGTCTCCTCCCAAGGAGAATTTGTTCTTTAGGAGTCTGTGCATGATTTGCATTTTAATTTTCTTACCTTTTTGTGTTTTCCTAGGTTCATCCCTCTATGGCCCGTTTGATTGTTGGGGACTCGGGAGTAAAGATTACTAAACTCTGACCTGGTTGGATTTGAACCGGCAGGGATTAACATCAGGCTCTGGATTATGTAACAGCGTATTGGGGAGAGAGAAACAGAAAGCCAACAGTTGCTTTGCAATCATTGCTTTTACTGGGATTAAGTAAAGGATTGTTGATTCAATCTGCATATGCAAAGAGTGTTTTTGACGGAAACTACTTGCTTTAGTCGTAGACAGAAAGCAGCAATGCAAACGGTGAAACTGAGTGTGTCTTGTGTATACATTTTAGTATGCATTTGTGCATAGATCCTCAACAGTGCTACTGCCTTACTTCCGAGAGGGACAGAACACATAAATAAATGCTTTTAGGTTGCCACGTCCACATCAAAATATTCCTCCACATATGTTGTGTAATGCCCTGGAACGCCGTATCCGTCTCTGAGTTTTACGTTCAATACAATCTTAATTTACCTACTTACTTAGTCCTACTACTACAACACACAATGCTGAAACCTCACCATTGATCTTCATTGAACAAAGGCTCCGTCCAGCTCTTTAAAAACCTTCCATTGTTTCACGCGACCGATCATAAATATCAGTCTTGCGGCGTGGCTTAATGTATTTTTAGAATACAATCAACGTGTTGATTGAGTGGAACTCATGCCGACTCTTATGGTGTGTATTGCGTTGCTAGTTTGTGTAGGAAAGCATGCAATGGTCATGATATTGTTAGGAAACTAGCTATATATGCATTGCAGTGAATAATGAAAGCTTGTAAAAAATTTGTCAGGGCTTTCTTTTTCACAATCTTACATTTACTCTTCAATATCAGCCCGTAGTGTTCAAATCCAAATCGATCTTAAATAGTTTTTCAGTCAGTCTTGGATTAAAGAAAGGGCGGGGGTCCTCGTAGTGGTTGCCAATCCCTTAGTAATATCAAAGACGTCACATTTTCCATGACTTGAGGCATGTTTGCATAAACAAGTTCGTTAACTTGCATGCAAATGATGAAACAATTTGATTCTGGAGGATTGGAAGTTGCATCTCTCTACTTTTCCTTCGAACTGCATCATGCAATGTCGTCGCACAGTGAGGAACTGGAATAAACACGGTTGTTCTCAGCCCAGTCCGCTGAATTTAGGTTTTTTGTAGTACTGCGATCAGTCATTTTTCACAGAACCTCATTTGAAGATTAAGACACTATAGTAGGACTTACCTTTCAGCTTTTAAGAAAACAAACCTGTGCAAAGTCTAGCTGTGGATCTGATTATGATTGTAAGAGCTCTAGCTTGGTGGCCTTTCCAGTACTGTTGAATTTTACCCAAATATTTACTGCAGAAATCGTTTTTTCTATTGGTTTTATTTTGCCTGAGGACCACAATTTGAGAGTTGCATACCCTTTTGCTTTAATTTATACATTTCAAATGATTAACATTTAACTTTCGGCTGGAATTTCCGAACAGCTGTCGTGTCTTGTGCAATCACTTCTGCGTCTCTAGATCTGCGCTTCACTTAGCAATTGATGTGTAATGCTGTTTGTTTAGTCTGTGCACTAGAAAGGGAATCTGAGTTGCAATCAGATGGCCAGTTATTTGTTTTTGGTTTTCATTTCCCCCCCATGTTTCCTTCCTTCTTTTGTTGTTCCATATTTTACAGTGATCTAATAAATTTGGTATTGAGCTGCTGTCCACCTTGAAAATGCCAGTGAAAGATCTCTCATTCTACGATGCTTGTAATATGATTGTAATTACTAATAAAAAATATTATATTAAACACATATGCATTATTTACAGTTTCTTGGTCTGTGTGGGTTCAAATGTTTTGGATTAAATTTAACCATGAAGCTGCATTGTTTTGTCTTCCAGTCTTTTAATCTTGCGTTCTTTAGAAGTGCCAAAGAGGAAAAAACAATTGTATGGTTGAGGTATCGCAGGCTCATGAGCGAGGATAAATGTTAGCTTCCGGTTTAATTGAATAAATGTCAGCTCAGGAATGTTTTTCCTGTTCAATTACCGCATTCCCAAGAACAGACCAGGAAGAAAAGAGAGCTGGAACTTGGAAAAACATTTCCATAGCGATTGTACACAATTAAAATGTTCCTCCTGGGCAAGATGAGTAAGCATTAGTCAGTACGGTGTGTTTCACCTCTGCTGGTTATCAGGTTTGCATGAACTGGTAAACAAGGAAGCCGTCATCTCAGACCCTCTTCCTTTCTTTCTTTCGGCTCTTCATCTCTCCCGTTTTTCTACTAATCTTTACTTGGCACTGCTGCTATCTCGCTTTTTGTAGTGTCTTGGCCTTCCTGTCAGCGTCTTGAGTTGTTATTTTCCTCTTGTCTTCTCACTTTATCTCGGTATCCATTCGATTACAGACAACACACTGCATAGTCTTGTGCTCCTTTAGATTACAGTCTTCTTACTTTCTTAGAGGCAAAACATTGTTTATAGTTGCTCAATTCAAGACCCCCTTTTTCTAGAAATAGGCCTTTTGTAGTTGGTTACATAGTTGGTTATTCTGAGAGTTGAAGGTCAACAATTTTACAGTTTTCATGCCATTATTCTTGATGTCAAGTAAGAGGGTCTAGTATCATCCCAAAGGGGTTTGTGTTGTGACAATGACCTAAACAAATAACTAAACGTTATTCTGTTTATTAGACAACTACACTAATGAAGTTTAGGATCACTTGAGGGAAATGTTTCCCTTGAGCATACAAACCTTTTGTTATTAAGGTGTATGCATAGGCTAAATGTTTAAGTTTTGAAGACAAAAAGGGAGACTTCACTGAAGGTGCTAAAATATAACAAGTTTTTATTTATATTTTTTTAATTTCTTCAGCTGCAACGTAATTCCCCTGTAGTTATTCCATAGTTTTGATGCGGTTTAATAAGTAAACGAAACTTTATAAATGGTTGTGCCCAAACGTGATGTCCAGAGAGCAAATTTGTGCAATAATTTGCTTTCAATGCCCTATCACCTTGAATCAAACCAGGGTTTCCCCGTCTGGGGTTCGGAAGTGCAGGGCTTCTCGTGTCAACCAGTGCACATTCAAGTTGTTTCCATTAGGCAAAGAAAGATTTAGAAATAACAATAGTTATGTAAAAAACTACAAACCTAAAAACAGATAAAAATAAGTGTGTTGGAAGTTAAACATCAAATGTGCTAATAAATTATTGAGACGTTTACTTCCTCAGGGGAGTACCTGTCACGGGTCACTTCAAGTAGCCTAAATGATTTAGGTCAAAGGAGTTCGGCTGACAAAAAAGTTTGAAAAATCCCAAAATAAACCATCAGAATATGACACGGTCTGGTACAAAATGGACAAAACACAACTGAAATGAACTGCAGCATATCAGGGTGTATTTTATTACACAGAAATGCATAAGAGTTCATAGGAAATAAGTGAAAGTGACCTATTTGTCAGATATGGTGACCCATACCCGAAATGTGACCCATTGGATGGGCATTTAACCCATCCAGTGAGTAGTGAACACACGTATACCCGGAGCAGTGGGCAGCTATCACTGTAGCGCCCGAAGAGCAAGTAGGGGTTAGGTGCCTTGCTCAAGGGCACCTCAGCCGCCAGCCCTGAGAATCGAACCAGCAATCTTCTGGTCACGAGTCCGACTCTCTAACCATTAGGCCACAACTTTAAAATACACCACATTGAACTACAATTTTATCAAGTAGAAATATTTTCTTGATCGTAACCAAACATCCCCCATTTACAGCCAAATATATATAGGGAAAATAAATACTATGAGAGTCAATGGGCTCTGTTTGTTACTGACATTCTTCCAAATATCTTCCTTTGTGTTGAGCAGAACAAAGAAATGTATATGGTTGGAACAATCTTCGAGTCTTGAATGGCCGTGTTCTTGTCCTCTGTAGAAACTCATTCAGTCGCAAGATGGCGCCAGTGAGCTTTAGATATCCGTTTCTGAAATGAGCGAATGTGATGTGACAAATTAAAGGGACAGTTCACCCAAAATTGAAAATTCAGTCATGAATTACTCACTGTCTAGTTGTTCCAAACCTGTATTTATTTATTTGTTAGGTTAGACACCGAGAAAGATATTTGGACGAATGCTTGTAATCAAACAGGTCTTGGACCCCATTGACTACCATAGTAGGAAAAATCACAATGGCAGTCAGAAATGCCCCAGAAAAGTTTGCTTTCCTACATTCTCCAAAATATCTTCTGTGTTCAACAGAAAAAAAGTCATTTTTCCTACTATTATAGTCAACGGGGTCCAAGAACTCTTCGGTTATAAGCATTCTTCCAAATATCTTTCTCTGTGTTCATGAGAGCAAATACATTTATATTCAACGTTTAGTATCAGTGTTTTGTCATCTGGAGATGGACCAAATTTTCTTTCCTCAAGACATAAAATGCCAACCAACACAATTTTGTCATACCATTTTATTAAACGTTTTTTATCTATACGTATTATTTAATAAATAATAATCTGTTTAACAAGTTATTCATAAATTGTTACTCTAGCTCAATTGGTAGAGCATTAAAATTAGCGCAAAGGTAAGACATACTAATAGAACGTATAGCTTAAATGTGCTGTGACTTGCTTTGGATAAAAGGCCCAAATGGTAATGTAAACATTTAAATAAAGTTTACTATGCAAAAAAATCCCTCAAGAATTGGTTAAACCTATTTTTTCCCGTTCAATGCGCTTCCCTAAGTGTATACTGAGCTATGAGCTGGAACAGAGTGGTCTTTTGTTAAGGCCATTGTTATAGCATTCTTTTATTTCACCTGTTTTACAGGAATATACTTGCCTTAAATTGTACAGGCACGGGGTAGGGGAGGGATTTGGAGAAGTTGTGGGAGGTGTTGTGTGTATGTTTTTTAACATTCCGTTCCAGCTTGCTTGAAGGAAGCGGCGTATTTGTATTATAAACAAAGATGTGGATGAGAACCTGTCAGTCGGTCAGGTGAAGTCAGGCTGTGACAGCCTTAAGCAATGATGCCTCTGTTGGTTTTGATGAGCCTCATACTGATGTTGTCCCGATTGGAGGAGGTGACAGAAGCCGCCCTGATAAGACACAGCCGCCCGGGAGCCACGGCTCCAGGAGACATCATCATCGGAGGGCTTTTTCCCATTCATGAGACGGTGGAGAACTACACAGACTTTTACAGCATCTCTCCACCGCAGCTTCCTAACTGCAGCAGGTGAGTCCCCATTAAGGTTAAATTTATATCTGATTAGTTGCTATGAGATCAGTATCTATCTATGGACTTTATTGGATTTTGTAATTTGATGGTAATCTGAAGGATCTTAAATCACCTTTGTGTGATTTTTTTTCTAGATTTTACACCAGGGGTCTAACTCAGGCCCTCGCCATGATTCATGCCGTTGAAATGGCGAACAGATCCCCCATGCTAACTAGTTTGAACATAACTCTTGGATACCGCCTTCACGACACATGTTACGATGTCAACACGGCTCTCTGGGCCGTCCAAGATTTCACACAGTCATATCTGGCCTGCGATTCATCAGCGAAGTTTTCTGAACTTCCCAAACCCACAATGGCTGTTATTGGGACGTCCTCCTCTGAGATCTCTATCGCAGTTGCCAGGGAACTCAACCTTTTATTAATCCCACAGGTAAGCGTTTTCTTAACACTCCCAGTACCGGCATTGTGACGAAACTGAAAAAGCATTGAAATGTTATCTGTGTACCTGTTGCAGATTAGTTACGCATCAACGGCCGCCATTCTGAGCGACAAAAGCCGTTTCCCTGCTTTCATGAGGACCGTCCCCAACGATCAGCACCAAACCAGGGCCATGGTCAAACTCTTACAGGACAGGAAGTGGAATTGGGTTGGCATTATCGTTACTGACGGAGACTATGGGCGTTCCGCCATGGAAAGCTTTGTTTCTCAGGCTGGGCAGCAAGGAATTTGCGTGGCCTTCAAGGAAGTTCTACCTGACTCGCTTACGGACCAAGAAAAATTGAATTTGTCGATCAACCGCACCATAAACACCATCGTGAATAACCCTAAGGTTAAAGTGGTGGTCTCGTTTGCTAAATCCGCACAGATGAAAATGATATTTATGGGTCTGAACGGGAAAGTCTCAAATAAGAGGGTGTGGGTGGCCAGCGATAATTGGTCTACAGCTAAAGATATTCTTAAAGAGGTAAACCTCAAAGATATCGGTGATGTACTGGGCTTCACCTTCAAGAGTGGCAATGTTTCAGTCTTCGCTCAATACCTTATGGATCTACGGCGCGGCAGTGAGGATGACATCAATTCGTTTCTGAAGGAGTTCATAAGACAGCCGAATGTAGGGAATATTACGGTAGCAGTAAATGAACTCTTGAAAATTTTTATTTCAGACATGGTCTTCAGCATTCAGTTGGCTGTCGGTGCTCTCGCAAAGGCTGTGGCTGAACTTTGCGTAAAACAACAATGCAAGAACCAAACAGCGGTTCAGCCCTGGGAGGTAGACCTATTTCACCATGTCTAATGTCTTTTTACAAATATCCACAGTAAAAATCAGTAGCCTAAAAGTGACATTATGTTTGCGTTTCAGCTCCTTGCGCAGCTGAGAAAAGTCACTATTGAGAAGGAGGGTGTGATTTACAAATTCGATTCGAACGGCGACATCAATTTGGGATATGATCTCTCTATATGGCAAGAAACAGAAAATGAAGTATATGAAGCAGACAAAGTAGCTGAATACGATCTATTCTACGCCAATTTCACTTATACCAAAAAGGATCAATATGCTTTTGAGGTAATGTATATTTGTATTGTATTCTACAAATAATGCTTTTCCTAAATAGTGCTTTATTTACTCTTTATGTATTGCTTTAATCATTTTTACCCATTTTCTTCTCAGAATGTGACATCGAAGTGCTCAAACAGCTGTGAGCCAGGGGAGTTTAAGAAGACAGCAGATGGCCAGCACACTTGCTGTTACGAATGCAGCAGATGTCCAGAAAACCACTACTCCAATAGCACAGGCAAGTTCCTTATCACCCGCACATCTATAGAATATGGAAATCTCAGTCTTAATGCATCGCTTAAATGCTGTGATATACAGTATGTGCAAAGCTGAATAAAAGCAAGACCAACACATAGCTGGGAAAAGGTCCTGGATAGAAATTTCGAAACGCATTTTGTGAATAGTTTGGTTGATTAAGATCAAGATATAGCACCCACTATTAACAGAAACTGAGGGAAATTAATTGATATTATTTGATTCATTTTTTTTATTTGATAGCTTTCTTGATATTAACTTAAAGAAAATGTTATTGTATTTTATAGGTTTATATTTCATAATTAAGTTTCATATTTACAGTATCTGTTCTTATTTTTATTCTTTGATTTTTCATTTAAAACTTTTATATAATAACATTATTAAACAAAATGTTAACCCTGTTTTTCTAATGATTAAATACTGTGCTGTCAAAGTTGACTAGCACTTTTTAATACTTTTTATTGGTTACATATATGCAAAACCCAGCGACAAACATAATGAGTGACTATAATAATGATGATTTATGGCAAAAAATAAAATCACAAAATATGGAGATACAAGGTTTAGTTCATTGTTATTGCTGTCAGATGAATTTATGCCACCTCTGAGCAGCATTTAGTCCTTTGTACAGTCTGATTAAGTAAAGAATTTCAGTCAATTGTCATAAATGTACACTGCAAAAATACCATGTTAATATTATATCTTTATTTCTGTTACTACTATCTATGTGTAAAGCCGTGCAAAACTGTGAAAGCGCGCTATAGAAATATATTTGAATTGGATTCATTTTCAACGTTAAGCCTATTTTGTAAGTGCAATGCTTTTCTTTTGCATTCCAGACATGGGCCAGTGTTACATGTGTGACAAGGACAAGGAGTGGTCAGACTCTGGAAGCTCAAGGTGTAATTCTAAGACCCAGGAGTACTTCGAGTGGAATAGTGGTTTTGCTATAGTCCTCTTGACACTGACTGCGCTCGGCGTCGTCTTCCTCTTCTTGATCTCTGCACTGTTCATCTGGCAGAGGAACTCTCCTGTGGTAAAGTCCGCAGGCGGGCCGCTCTGTCATCTAATCCTCGTCTCCCTGCTGGGCAGTTTCGTGAGTGTTGTCTTCTTTGTGGGCGAGCCGAGCGACATGACGTGTAAGGTGAGGCAGGTCATCTTCGGATTGAGCTTCACGCTGTGCGTCTCGTGTATCCTGGTCAAGTCCTTGAAGATCCTCCTGGCGTTTCAGATGAACTTGGAGCTGAAGGAGCTGCTGTGCAAGTTGTACAAGCCGTACGTGATCGTCTGCGTCTGCACGGCGGTGCAGGTCATCATTTGCACACTTTGGTTGATCTTGCGCAGCCCTTTTAAAGACAAGCAGCATGAGTCCAAATTCAATCTGATGGAGTGTAATGAGGGTTCAGATGTGGCATTTGGGGTGATGCTGGGCTACATCGTTTTGTTGGCTTTAGTGTGTTTCACGTTCGCTTACATAGGCCGAAAACTTCCGCAGAAATACAACGACTCAAAGTTCATCACGTTTGGTATGCTCATCTACCTCATGGCCTGGGTCATCTTTATACCCGTGCATCTTACCACGAGTGGCAAATACGTGCCAGCTGTTGAGATGGTTGTTATCCTCATCTCCAACTATGGAATCCTGAGCTGCCACTTCTTGCCGAAATGTTACGTAATCCTTTTCAAAAAGGAGCACAATACCAGAGATGCGTTTTTGAAGAATGTTTACGAGTATGCCAGAAAAAGTGCTGAGAACATCAGGAGCTTGAGTGAAACTGAGCCAGAGAGTAAGACCAATAGTTCAGTCTATACCATATCCAATCCCCAACTTGTATCTCCACTTGAGAATATTTCTGCACAAAAACCTAATTTAAACGTTTACGATCCTAAGGATGAGTTGATGCTAGGGATGAGTTGCACCATTTGATGTAACATTTTATTATGAGATATTGAAATCTTAAGATCAGGAAGAGAGAAAGAACGTAATGTTATATTGATGATAAAAAACAAATATATGTGTCTATAGTGTATATAACCCTCTTATTTATAACTGTTTTATGAGTTGGTATATTGTACGCAGATAAATGTGTAAAAACACAGAATCCAGTTCTGATTTCTTTTTTTATCAAAATCAAACAGAAAATCATCAACTATTAACTACTCAATCTTATAAGATTTAAATAATTATGCTCCACTGTCTGTATGTAACATATGATGTGCATATATTTTTACAATGCATTTAACTGACTGGTTAAAATGTTTTTTTTCATTAAAGGTCAAATAGAAAAAGAGTCTGTATCAGTAAAGCATTTCTTTGGCTATTATCAGGGAGAAAAATAAACGTGCTTAGTTTGCATTTTTCTCCACTTCTACGTTATTAGAGTTTTGGCTCCTTGCTACTTTCACCTGTTGTATATCAAGACACATATACTTTCTTTACAGATAAATAAGAAAATCTCTAAATAACATAAAAATGATGTCATCGTTTATTCACCATCATGCTGTTCAAAACCTGTATGCCTTTTCTTTTGCTTTTTCTCCTTACAATGGAAGTCAATGGCGGCCATTGTTGTTTGATTACTAACGTTCTTCAAAATATCCTGTGTTCTGCAAAAGTAAGTCATAGAAGTTTGGAAGGACATGAGGGTGAATAAATGACATGAGAAATAAAAAAAATGTTGGTGAACTGTCCCTAGTATAATTGATAAAACAGTTTGATTTCAGTCCTTATTGTCCATATACAGTTTTTAATATAAAATCAAAAAAAGTCTAATCGTATCACTATCAAGCATTTATTAAGTATGACTTTTACAGCTTATACAGACACTATATTCACAATGGTTAAGAGGACTGCCCCACCAACCTAAACCAAACCTTTTTCTTTAACACTCTTTGCCAGTTCCTTTAACATGACATTTGTGCATGTAATTTTGCTATGTCTATATAATTATTTAAATCATTTTATGTAAAAACAAGTATGTAAACCTGCTTTGACATGCTGCACACGTGAAAAGCCCTAAATAAATAAACTTGTGTTGAATATCCACAATGATGTAATGTTTACTCTATTAAACTGAAAGCTAGAGCCATATCCTCATCTGCCCAGTGTTGAATTTCCCTTCTCTGTCTCTGCTTGCTCTCTTTTTACTACAGGCCTAATACATCAGTGACACTGAGAGGAAGAGCGAAAGTCCCAGAGGTCATTTATCCACATATATCAGCTTGTGACTGTCTGTATTGAGAACTTGCCCCAAACCATTTTCACAGACAGAAAAATATGTCACACTTTTTTGTCTCAATCTTTGTAATCGCCCTGTGTATAAATTGCTTAGTACTTGAGTTTAACTCAGACTTTCAGTATCAAGAGAACAAAGCGCTGTTTTAGCAAGTGGAGTGTTATATTAATGTGCATCTTTTTACGTGTAGAAATGATTATACGATTTGGAGGCAAGGTTTGAATGTTGAATGTTATTTTTTTTATCTCGGCCTGAGCACATTACAGACTTCTGTATCGAATGTCACAGAGTGTGAAATCTCACTTGAAATTTGAGGAGTGGCCACAAATATGCAACGTTTGAGTTACAGCAAGTTTTGCAGTGGTTCTAAAAATGTCTTTTGACAGATGATGAGTCAATTCTTCATTGTTCTTTGTGTGAAACGTCATCTTTGACAAGAGAGTGGGAGATTGTTGCCTGTGGCATGTCTTTAAGTTTTACAGTTTCCATGGTTTTCCCCTATCTAGACCGGCACATCCAGTTTTATTCATCTGAACGGACTTAATACGGGCTTAACACAAAAATAGTGTACTCATTTATGTTGTGTAATGTTACATTCACATTTAGTCATTTAGCAGACGCTTTAATCCAAAGCGATTTAAAAAAGACTTTACCCCCCCATAAGTTATCATGAATAGATGCATACAGATTTGCAAAACGTCTAGAATTATTTGCATATCAGATGATGTCGTTTGAACAACGTTGTTGATCCCATAGTCAAATATTTGCCCAGACAATTTTTAAACAATCTACAAACACGCAATCCCCAAGAAACTGTAAAGCGATACCCAGTGTGTCAAGAACTATATATGATGTAAAATCAACAGCATTTTGCCACTTTACCTTTTCCATTATTTTCCATTGCACAACCGATAAAAAAAACCTTTCAAGCATATATTTAATAATTTAAAATCTTTCCGAGTTTTAAAAACGACTGTAAGGTGTACATTGAGTTCATCACGCGTACCTTAATCACAAAAAACATTTGAACTAGACAGGATGTTCGACTATTTAAACAACAAGGAAAATTCTTCATAGATGATGTGGAATTCAAAGGAAGCGACCCAGGTATAAATGACTAGTCTATTATGTCTCGACGTTTGTCTTTGTCTTGTGACAGTCAGACTTGCTTATAAATTCCAAAAGGCAGTGATTCAAATGGCATGAATGAGAAAACAGTGCATGCTGACGTCTGCCTTTTAACCGCCACTAATAGTCAGAAGTGATGTCTTTGATCTGAACGTCATACGGAGAAATGGAAGCCAAACCACTTTTTAATCAAAGTACACCTGATATTTCAATGTGTAACAGAACGCTCTGTTTATTTGTCTACATCATTTCACACAATATCAACATTTGTTTCTGAGGAAAGCGATGACCTCCACTACACTGGAAATCTGTCCCAATGATAACTTAAACATATTTTTCTAATGCGAAAAAAGCAACCCAAACTTAGAAAACATTGTACAAACAATAAACATGTATGAGAAATATTACAAAACTATACACAACTGAATGTGCTTGATAAAGTTTCATTTTACAATCATAATGTTTTCGTAAATACTTCCCATGATTAAATCCTTGTTAGGATCCAAAACTTCTTTTCAGTGAAACGCAGGTGCAGGTAATGCATGGGCAGAACATAAAGGAAGTCAATAGTAATAGCTACTAAAAAGAAATGGAGAGCAACTTTCTGATGGGTAGGTGTATGATTACAAAAATTCAACTGGGATGAAAAGAAATACACGAGAATTAGGGAACAATTTCCTTAAAGGAAATTCAAGACGGGCCATATGAGGAACAGCTCACATTTTACAACAGAAAGCAGCATCTCCACTAACTGATTAGTATTTCATGGCATATCAAACCTTGCCAGACCACATCATCAAAAACTTGTTTTTCCCTCCACCATCACTGTATATATAATATACACGTTTTTACTTAATCTGAGTTTTTCGATAATGTCAAACATTGAATAAATCAAATTAAAAACTTCGGATGAGATGAGAAACAATCTACAGAAAAGAAAACATTAAAACAAACTTAACACAACAAAGATATGCAAACATTCAAATGCATTTTGGTGATCATGTGACCACGTTTAAATAACTGCATGCAACGTTTTCCAGAACGCTTTGACTGCGTCAGCAAAGTGGGCTGTGGGCTGGTCTCCGAACAGCCAGAACACGCTGACCAGTTTCATTCGACAGCACAATAAATACCCCTCTGCATCTCTCAGATAACAAGCTCGGCCATTCTAGTAAACGAAAATGAAAATAAATAGTGTAATAGGCTCGATGTGCCCTCAGGACTCAAGTTGTTTTGTTAACAAACACGGCATGACATAAGCGGTAGGTGTGATGGCACGCAGAGTCAAGAGAATTCATCCGATGCAACCCTGTCTATCCAGACAGCACCTTGTAGACTCGCCACACACATCCTTTGCATAGAAGCACACTTACTCCACAAGAGAACTGTCAAACGCTGGGTGCTTGTCCCACACTTCTGATATTACGAGGTAGCATCCCATTTCTGAAGGGACATGAAGATTCCTTAACAGGACACCAGTGCCAAAGTACGACAATAACAATAAAAAGCTTTTGATAACCCCCTACTAGACTTAAACTACAGTCTATGAGCTCTGTCATCCTCAGCCTCACACCCTTTCACGCAACAAGGGAGCTTGGAAGATGGGCGGGTTGGACATGGAAGATTTATTGGACTGGGGTGAGGTTGGGGAGACATCATCTCTGGTGGGAGCGGCTATAGAGCTCCCGTATCTGAAGCAAGGCGGCAACCGAGGCGCTGCGCTACAGACTAGGAAGGGAGACTCCAGGCAGGATGGATGGAGAAAACAAGGCCTGTAATCCTGGCCGGCAACACAGGATGAGAGTTAGAGTTGGAATCCCTCCATTGGCGCCTCAGGCTGCTGGAAAATGTACTGCGCCTGATCTTGATCCACCTGCGGGGCGATGCTGGCGTCTTCCTCCTCCACCCCAAAGTAGTGCTCAATCAGGTCAAAGGCCTTCTGGTAAATCTCCTGGTTTTCGTGGCTCTGGAGGAACTCAATCTTGTCCAAGCCTGAGGATGGACGGTAACGGTCAGTCACATTTATACCGCTAGTTTACTTTTGATTAGATGAATAATATTGGACCTTACTTTTGTACAGAAAAGGAACAACTTTTGCCACAAAACAGGATGCTCAAAAATCTTTTTATGCCATGTACGTCTTTTTATGTTTCATCCACAGTCAAACAAACAGAAATAGTGGTGTGTGGTTTTTATAAGCGTCACAAGAAACATCACATTGACTGACTTCCTGCGCATGGCCTACCCCTACTGCCATCTTGTGGAGGACCGTTTAGTGCAGTGGGCTGAGAACAAGACTAGCATGAAATTATGGCAACCAAAATAAATTAAGGATTTCATGGTTGTCCAACCATGCATTATAACATCTGTATAAAGTTAGACTAGCCTACCGTAAGCTTCTTCAATGAGGGCACAGTATGGGTTAATCCCGGTTCCATTCTGTTTGGACTCCTGCTCTCCTAGTCTGAGGATGTTCTCCAGGCCGTTCAGAGCCACCTGCACAATCTTGGAGTCCATCACCGTCAGCAAGTCGCACATGGGCTTTATGGTGTTAAGAGATACCAGGTACCTGTATGCAAAGCATGCTTTGATATTATTCATTATTTCAACAAAAATGCTTGTATAAATATGAGCCTGTGTAAAACAGATTATAGGTAAACAACCATGGACATTAAGCACGTATTACATAAACAAACTGAGATTAACATTCTGAGAACAGTCCAACATTTTACTCAAACGAATGGTGATGCAATCAGTCCGTCTCATCCAGGAAGTCGGTTAAAAGATGCTACCTGATCTGCTCTGGCGTGCCTCCAGACGTGGCGTTGGTAATTGCCCACGCCGCCTCCTTTCTGGTACGGAACTCTGCCTTTTGCAAAATATCAATAAGCACTGGGAAGATGTTAGCATCGATCACCGTCTGCAACAGAAATGACGTCTATAAGCCAACTGACAAACTGGCGACCAATCTCAGGTCCCGTGTAAGCATCTGGCTGCGTTACCTGGATTTGCGCTCGGTTCCCAGCTGTGATGTTGGAGACGGTCCAGCACGCTTCTTTTTTGATGGACTCCTTTGGAGTGCTGAGTAAGTGCAGTAGGCAGGGCAGAGCGGAGCAGTTCAGGATCACCTACAGCGAGAGAGCCGTGATCAGACAAGTGCAAAACTGGCCTCATTTAGGATCGCCACATGACAAAACATTTGGAGCCCATCGCGTGCATTTAGCAGTAATAAGAGTGTCCAATGGCAGATTTAAATCTTTTCAGGCACGAGCGTGAAAGAAGGAAAATGCTGTACCTGGGTCTGCATATCATCTCCTGTTACAATGTTTCCCACTGCTCTCAGTGCAGGGGACACAACCTTATAATCACTGTGCCTGCAATCAGACAACGTTAAAAGTTAGATTTTGCATATCAAACAATATTAAATGACAATATTGAATTTACTGATCTGATCCTTAACAAGTAAGAACTTGCACTTTTACACTATAGTTTGTTTGTTTTAGCATGTTTTGTCCTCACATGAGCAGCTCCACCAGCCTTCGGCAAACGCCTGAATCAATGACTGTCTGGATTTTGTCGTTGGGCCCATCTGACAGGTATGAAAGTGCCCAGCAGGCATCTGCGAGAACATCAGGATCACTGCTGAAGAGCAATCTGGACAACACACTCAAACAGGGCGACACCTGTAAAAAACAAAAGCATCTTGCTGGGTTTGTCGGGTTTACATGGAAAAACAACCGGCCCACACGAATAGATTATTGGTTTCACTCACCTTTGCAAATTCTGGAGGGGGATTTTTCCCTCTGCACAGGTTAGACAGGGCCCACACTGCGTTACGGGTGGTGGTGAGCCGGTTTGATTTTGCAAGCAACCTATCAAGAGGAGGAAAATATATAACAGGTGCGCGATAAAATCAGACCACTAGATAGCTGTCTTGTAAGTGTTCAGAATATAATGGAGATTGAGGACTTCTGTGGAAATTACACACAACGGCACATGCTTAAAAAACTTCAGTGCACACAACACAAAACATGCAAGTATTTCAAGTACACTGGAAAAATACTTCAGCTTTAAGACAACGCAACCAAAAGAACCGCCGTCAATTAATCACACGGATGGGATCAGTACAGGACACTCACTGCTGAAGAGACGGTAAGATGCTACAGTTAAGGACGTAGTCTCTGCATTCGGAATTATCCCCGGCAATATTCCCTAATGCCCACACCGCCTGCAACAACAATTATACACACTAGATCACCGTCAAGTCCTCTTGGATTAAAGTCCTGCTTGTATGCTACCACCTATAAAATCACCTGCTCTTGTACATCCTCATTTTCCGAGTTAAGCAGCTCTATAAAGATGGGCACAGCTCCGGTCTCAATGACAAACTTGGTGTGTAAAAAGGTCCCAGATGCAATGTTGGTCAGTGCCCAGGCTGCTTCAAACTGGTTAAAACAAGCAACAACACCTCAACACCTTATGTCAAAACCACAATGCCCAACTCACGGTTCTGATAAAGCCAGAGCTGATGTGCTCTTACCTGCAGGGTGCAGTTATCGTTCCTTCTTAGAAATTCTACAAATCTGTTCACAACACCAGGTGTGTGGATGACCTCGTCGATAGGAGGATTGGGCTCTGAGGGACAATAACAGGGAATGCATGTTATTATAGTATTCTTTCAATGGCTATAAATGCCGAGTCTATGAGATACTGAAGATACAGACCTTTAGAGAGCAACTTTCTGAACCTTTGAGTGGCTATTAACTGCTGGTCTGGATCATCTGAGAAGATCATCTGGATCACATCTTGGGTTATAACTCCTTCCTGCACACATTCAGATCGACATGTTGTTAGATGTGCTGACTTCATTTCTATTTATACACTGTGCCAATATAAACAAGGCCTAATAAACACAGGGCATATTTTACTGCCACATCTTCATAAATTTTAGTCATTTGTAAAAACAAGCATGTACAAATTGTCAAGTAGCTAGGGTTCAATAAACGCCTCAAGTATATCAGAAATACTTACACCTGATACAGGCACAGTGGAGCTGATGTCAGGATCCTGAATGGGACATTCTAGCATGGACTCATCGCCAGGTGGTGGACAAACATTTCTCTTTTTAAACAGCTAAAACAGAGAAAGTGCAAAATGAACATTTAAAGCCACCACCAACCGCATTTGTTTAAAATTGTGTAGAATTTCACCAAGTCACTTAATACACATAAAAACATTTAAGACGGCCTTAGGGAAAGAACGAGAGTGTCAAACCTGCTCCTCCCTCTTCTGTTTGCGAAGCTGTATGCCCTCCTCCTCTCTCCGTCTCCGCATTTCTTGCGGGTTCAGGGCTTTATTCTTGTAGCTCTTCATTCGATAGTTTACTTTGCCTGGACTCGCCATTGCATCTGAGGATCAAAGTAGGAAATAGTCAAGTTATACTGTTGCTCACATTGCTGTTTACCTTAAATGTCATTAGGATTTAGGACTACAACAAAACTGGTTGACCCAGCAAGCATCTAATATGAATTAAAGAGGTCATATGGTGCGAACACCTGTTTTTATGCGTCTTTGGTGTGTTATAAGTTGCCCATGCATGTATTAGACTAGATGTATCTATCTAAAAGCGAATGCTCACCCAGACCTGCCTGAAACGCCTCGTGTAACCACACCCACACAAATCATTTTGTCGTCTGATTTGACTAAGACCGCCCAAATGTATACGCAAGTAAGGTGGGCGTACCTGTCAGTACAATTGCTTTGCAACCTGATGTTCCAAATATGGTAAGAGGCGTTACATTTCTGTCACACGCTTGCAGTATTCGACCAATCCAGGGTTTTTCCTGCATATATCCGTCAAATGTAGTGCCTGTCATTTGTAACTGCAGTTGCGACTTTACGCCACAGTGGAGGCGCTGTTTCGATATCAGCACACTAAAGCGCTTTGCACAACAAGAGCTGTGTTTGTTTTGCATCCAAGTACATTTAATTTCTTGAAATTTCTTAAATTAACATGACGTACATGATTTTAATGTCTTTAGCTTTGCAGTTGGATCGTTGAATCAGCGTATACTGTACACAGCGAGTTCGCCAGTATGAACGCACATTGCGTTCAGAACGACTCTCACACGAATGACTCATTTGAACCGATTCATTTAAACTATTGAACTTTTCAGTCACTAGCGAATATAAGAGATCATTGAATCATTTAAAGTCAACCACAGAGAATGCAATATGTTTGGTTGAGTGTTTTATACAACTTAATAATTGTCATTTTCATCTAATTTGATTAGAACTTTCAATATGTCAAAGTCACTTTGGTTAAGCCACTTAAAGGTACGGTAGGCCTACGTGTGTGTGGGTGTGTGTGTGTGTGTGTGTGTGTGTACAAGATCAGGATGACAACATCTCCGCCTCATTTCGAGCCAGGAAAACCCTGCAATCACTACGCACTGGTTAACTGGCCAATCATAGCACACCTCGCTTTTCAGAGCGATGAGCTTTGTAAGAAATCTGCGTGTTTCAGAGAGGCGGGGCAAAGAGGAGACAAGCATGCACGGTATATGGAAAATACCGCTTTTTTAACCTTAAATCGTGTAAACGCATCGCATTACATCTAAAACTAACGATAATATATGTTTTAGCCGTGTCATGTGACCCCTTTAACAATGTGGGATTACATTAGAAGTGGTTTATTTTAAACGTATTGTAGCTGTCAATTGTTGTATCATCTGTGCAACATAACAAAAAAGTGAAGCACCTGTTAAACTTTATTATTTGGTTATTTGATTAACGTTCCTGTTGTTTAGCTTCTTTTGCTCACACCCTTCAAAACTGAACAGCTTATTTCAATAAGCTGTTGTTTCATCTAATTGATTACCAATGTCTCGTTTACAACCATTTGGCAACAAGATTATTTACATTTCAATGATTACATCGTACATTTTCATGTATGAAAATCAGTCAGTGACCATCACAGTCAAAAAAAGAGAACATGAGTTACGTGTTAAAGGAAAAAAACATATTTAACTCCTTCATACTGGATTTACATGAATACATCATTGTGCTGTTGTAATCCGATCAGAACAAGAAAGGTAATTTATGTGTGGACTGCAACAATATTCCCAAACCATTTACAAACACAGCTCTAAAGTCTCACAAACTCACGACGAAAATAGTCCAAACATTTCAATTGTATTTCGCTTAGCATAAAAGAAAACAACTGCCGTTCCCCAGTGGAGAAGAAGCACAGTTCCTATGTTTACAACTGCCGAGCGACCACTCGCAGCCAGACGATACGATCACAAATCAGTGCATATATCAGACAGTCGTCCAAAGCCAACGAGACACAAATAACACATTATAATCTTTCTTTTATGATCAACGATCCTGATTGCTTCTTAACTTCAACACTGATCTGTGATCAGCTCCTGTTAGCTACCATGCTAACCGTGTTTTGCTAGCCAGGACTAGACGTCAAAGTGATTTGCTAAACCCTGTCAACGTACCGCTTCCTTCCTAAACATAAACGACGTTCACATCAAATACGCAAGATAACTCTCACCCATTCGCGGTAGATCCGAGCGGGAAATGCTGTCCGTGTGTTTTAATTTCCTCTCAGACAAGAACCCTCCCGAGTTTCAGCTGAGAGCAATATGGCGTCGAGGAGCGGGGGACGTCAGTACGTCACATCCTGCGTAGCTTCCCGTTTTCACGAGCGGCCTGATTCAATAACAACAAAGGAAAGTGAATCGGAGGGTTGTGTGAGTTACCGTATCTACCTCGTTTAAACGAGTAAGTAGCACAATAGTCCAAGTTTTGAGATAACGTTATCATTTCTGTTGTTGTTCGGTGGTTAAAGTTCGTTATCTAAGGCGTTATGAGCTGTTTGAGTGTCCTTTCTGTGTAGAATTGATACATAATAACGACGCAGGTACATCTCGCCGTATAGAGAAGAATATTCCAGATCTTAGTTTGCGTAAGTCTGGGCCGACGTTTTGCTATTAGATTTAAATTAAATATTAACAACAAAACAAGTTCTAATGATTTTCATTATGTCATCCTGAAAATTCCCCCCATTTAAAGTCATTACAAAATTCGTTTGTTGTGAGCCTGTTTGTTAAGAGTATGATTTGATGGTTCCCATATCTATAGAACCCAATACATTACCAGTAGAGACCCAAAGAAACGATTCTCCATTATGATGTAAAACACCATGTATATTAGTAAAAAAAGTAATTTCCTGCATTTGTCCAGGCAATGCCTGTGTGTGACATCTGCTGTGAAGAGTTTCCGTCCGAGGCCGACCTGAAGACGCACCTCCTCCTCAGTCATCTGGAGAATGAGATGGCCTGCCCTTTCTGCTCACTGTCGGGGGTCTCGTACGACGAGCTGAGCTTCCACATCAACACCACACACATAGAAAACGACTGCCAGGTCATGCACGCACCTGCCTCTGATAGTAGCCAAAGAGAACCACTGACCGGACTCTGCAAAGTCCAATACATGAAATCTATTCTGAAAGGACTACTGAAACTTGTATGCGTGCCGTTTTTCAAGCGTCAACTCACTCACCTGGCCACCGTCCGGTAAGCGGAGTGCCCGCTCCGAATACAGGAGCCAGTCTTTCTAAGGTGACGTCATCTAGAGAGAACAGTTCACCACCTGCAGCAGCCACAGCAAGTGGTGCATTCAAACCGGTCAGAACTACACAACCACTCAGCAACTGTCATGAGAAACGCTGGGAGGGAGAACAAGGGCATCGAAAACCAAAGCAAATGCGCTTGTCCTCGCCAAATAAAGGTGATCTTGACTTTTCAAAATCAAAGTGGAAAGTAACGTTTTTTCGTTAAGACACTAAATATGGTTTTATTTATGTATTGCAGAGGGTCACTTTCCATGTCCGATGTGCAGTCTTGTCTTTAGCGACTGCTTTATTCTGCAGGAGCATGTCGAGTCGCATCTACAGGACCAGGACATGGCCGAAGGTTTCTTATCCCAAAATATAAATCAGAAACTGCACAATATTTCTTATAGTTGCAACAAATTATTTACAGGTGTAACCAGTAATGTAGCTAAAGCAACTCTAGCATGCTTTGTAGTGATCAAATATGCATTATTGCTGTCTGATTTTTTTATTGTCCTTTAAGGGGCTGTTGCTGGTGTTGGTACATCAACCGAAGCATGTTCTAGAGGCAACTATAGATTAGGTGAGCTTTCATTTTTCAGTAATTCCTTCAAAAATGAAAAGAAGTACATGACCACTAAACTGAAGCGTCATGCCTCTCAGATTCAACACGTTATTTGTGTCCACTGTGCTCACTGAGCTGTTCCGACAGCGGCTCGCTGAAGGAGCATGTTGATCTACACATGGAATACGACTCCACCTCCACAGCAGGTACAGTATACAGCTATAAGTTTTATGAGGGTCAAACACCTTGGTATGTTTCTGCCTCACTGTTGTGCTTGTGCATCAGTAGACACTTTGAGGTCATCATTTGACTTGGCTGTTTTCAATAAACATACGATTTTACTGTAATGTTAAGGAAATGCTGATCTGAATCTGGCCAGACGACTTCAGGAGGAGGAAGAACACAAGTGGAAGGAGGCAGAGACGAAGCGGGAATCTGAAGAGTTTAAAAAGCTCCAGGTTAGCTTAAGCAAACGTTACTATAAGAATTCATCTAAACAAAGTGTGTCATTTATAACGAATGAACATTTACAACAAGTCACACTGTAAAACATGACCGAACTGAAGCGTTTTGACATGTTTTGATGGTCTCTTCTCATAAGTACACGCGCCCCACTATCTGAATACTACCCAGTTAAATCCTGAGAAGTCAGCTGCGTTACGTGATGTCATGTCTTTAATTCCCCTGTGATTTTTCAGAGGCAGTTTGGGCTTGATTCTAGTGGTGGTTATCGGAAGCAGATAGAGAGGAATATGGAGAGGGCTGTGTCTCGAGGTCAAATGGTTCCAGCAGAGTTCCACAGGAAGAAGGCGGAGATGAGGGAGTCTCTGGCCTCTGGGGTGGATGATGGACGAAGCAAAACATCAGGTCTTTTGGGAATATAGTTGCACTACACTACAAGTCAATTGTATTATAGCCGATAAATAATTTCCTTTGGTTAATCTTCTTCAGCTGCACGCTGCTCATAGTTAAAAATATACAGACAGTACTGTCTTTCTGTCATGATCATTCTCTTACTGCTGCTATCAAAACATTGTTGATAGGTACAGTATGTAGATACAATATTTATGAATGTGTAAATTAAAGAAACAAATCTATATTGTTTGAATCTGACTGATGTCTGAATGCTTTCTGTCTTGAGACCTGCTAGACATGTGACTATTATGAAAATTTTTCTGGGTTGCTCTGGAGGAACATCTATAATTTGATTATTAAAATGAAAAATATACCAGAAAAAAATCATTAACTTAACTAAGTAAAGTAGGCTTGTTACGTGCTTTTCAGGGGAAAAAAGAGAACTAATGGTTACCTTGTTTTCTGCAGCGAATGTTTTCAAATAAAAGCAGTTGTCCACTTTTTGCCTTTTGTTTTAGTCTAAGGACATTTTATAATTATATATAGATACTGTATATCGGCCAATATATCACTTATCGGCTTCCAATGTTTAAGAATGATCGGTTATTGTTATCAGCCAAAATGTATCTATCGGCAAATCGCTGGTTAATTTGGTAATGTTGTTCCTGCAATTTAATGAATTGATTTAAAATAATATTGTCTGTCTAGTTCTATATCATTTTTAACTGTTATTTTTTTATGAACAAATTGTTTTAATTATTAATGAAGCAATAGAAACACACAAAAACAGCTAAACGTGCTTTGACCATTCTGTTTCAGGACTCATGGGAGCTCTGTATAAACACTACCAGAGGGAAGTCTCTGACTGTGCTCATGTCTGGCTCTGTGCTGAGACCGATCACTACTCCTCTTCAGAAGGGGACAAAGGATGGGGATGTGGCTACAGAAACTTCCAGATGCTGCTTTCATCACTACATAGGATGGAGCAGTATAACCTTTTACCTGGTAAAAAATGTATAATTGGAGGCCTATGCTTTTTGTGCTTAATGTATTTGTACTGGTTAGAGTGCATCATATTACTATTATTTTTTTTTTAATTGGTTATCCTAATTTTTCACCACAGAGGCAGTTCCCAGCATTCCGAGGGTGCAAGCCGTAATCGAGGAAGCATGGAGGCAAGGTGCAGATCCTCAGGGAGCTTCACACTTCAACAATCGGCTACAGGGGACACGGGCTTGGATAGGAGCCACAGAAATATATGCTGTTTTCACCTCCCATAGTGTTAAGTAAGCTTAATCATAAAAGATATTTAAATATCTTTAGTTTAAGTCAGATCGTCATTGTTTTAACTGATTTTCAGAGCTCGAATTGTGGATTTTCACAAGCCCACTGGCCCGGGAGACACACATCCCAGACTGTTCGAGTGGATAAAATTGTATTTCTCGCACTCATCCAGTAGGGGCGCAAGACTACCACCCAGAATCGTGCAGACGTCATTACCACCTGTATACCTCCAGCACCAAGGTATATATAAAAGAGTTAACAATGGTTCAATATTCAAAGTCTAATTCTAGAACTTTATTCAAACTTTATCTACCAAATTTTAATATGTCACGTTTTCACATTTATGCATTTGGCAAACATTGTTATCCAGTGCAACATCAAATGTATTTACATTTAGTCATTTAGCAGACGCTTTTAACCAAAGCGACTTACAGAGAGTTCAGGGAGCAATAAGCGATATGTCATACAGGAGCAATAATAAAATAGGTGCTAACCCAAAGTTACGAGTTTCAACAAAAGCTAGACCACTACCTATTAAATCTGTATGTTTTGTGTGCACGTCTGTACATCAGCTGGTACTGCATGGCACTAGCAACGCAAATGTGACCTTTTGTGTTTTTGATCAGGCCACAGTCGTTCCATAGTAGGAGTGGAACAGAAAGCGAACGGCACCCTGTGTCTGCTGCTCTTTGATCCGTCATTTGCACCTGGGGAAATGAGGCGAGTATTGTCGCAGGATACAGCAGCCACCATGGTACGCCGCATGCGCAAATTCCCCAGTGCCCTCAAACACAGACAGTATCAGGTGGTGGCTGTGGAGGGGGAACTAACACCCGAAGAGAAACAGGTAATGTTACCTACAAGTTGAATAAAGATTAGATACTCCATATACAGTTGGAATTTGATAATGGGTTGTGGTACCATCTTTTTGGGTGATGTTCTGTTCTACCATGCATTGCGCAATTCGTAGATATTTTTGCAAGGACAATCTGTGTAACAGTTTTGAACACTCAACATCTATGGAAGCAAATAAGAGACATAATGTTTTGAAATTTAACAGCCAATGAATACTTGATTTTGAATTATTTTACTTTGGAAAACATGTATCTGAATTTATTTGTTTCGAATTTACCTCTATGAAATTTAAAAATGAAAATTCTTGATTTCCAATTTAAAAACCTGAATTTAATGCTCACAAATTCAGATACAAAAAAAAATCAACTTACAGAATTTCAGATAAAATACATTCAGGTTGATCAAATTTGATTGCTCTTATTCAGATCTAAAATTTCAAGTTAATATTTTTCAAAGAAAACATATGTCTAATTCGACTTCTCAAATTCAGATCGAAAAATTCAAGTTAAATATTCACATGGTAACATCCGGGCTACCCAGGATAGGAAAAACAGTTGAGCCCAGAGCCCGTCTGCAATTGGTTCATCGGTTCATTGGTTCGGTTCATTGGTTCGGTTCGGTTCATTGGTTCGGTTCATTGGTTCGGTTCATTGGTTCGGTTCAATTGCAGAGGGGCTCTGGGCTCAACTGTTTTTCCTATCCTGGGTAGCCCGGATGTTACCATGTGAATATTTAACTTGAATTTTTCGATCTGAATTTGAGAAGTCGAATTAGACATATGTTTTCTTTGAAAAATATTAACTTGAAATTTGAGATCTGAATAAGAGCAATCAAATTTGATCAACCTGAATGTATTTTATCTGAAATTCTGTAAGTTGATTTTTTTTTGTATCTGAATTTGTGAGCATTAAATTCAGGTTTTTAAATTGGAAATCAAGAATTTTCATTTTTAAATTTCATAGAGGTAAATTCGAAACAAATAAATTCAGATACATGTTTTCCAAAGTAAAATAATTCAAAATCAAGTATTCATTGGCTGTTAAATTTCAAAACATTATGTCTCTTATTTGCTTCCATAAACATCTGTCTGCTGTGTGTGTGTGTGTTTTACAGATCCGCATTCTTAATTCAAGAACACTATGTGCTGAGAAAATTCCTTGATGCCATTGCGGTGATCTGCTTACTGCAAACGTCTGTCAATTGTATCTTCTAGTCCCCGCTTACTTTTATCTAAACTGTGAATTACTATTTGTGTACAACTGTTCATAATAAATAATGTTTTTATCATCCTAAAAGCTTTTTATATTATTGGTGTATAGTCTTTTTATTAAATGAGTCGTTTGTAGAACCTATACGCATCACATCACACAATTCCTATTGCTTTGCCAGTGATTTACAACTGATTTATAAGATTAGTCGCTCATTTCTCATTGGCCTTCAATTGTAAGCACATGGCATTCGTTGCCATTTCACAGCCATGACCTCCCTCAGTTCCCAGCGCATATTTGTCAGCTCAGTGTCTCGTGCTGTGAGGCAATCTGAACAAATCTTCAGTCACACCCGCTTCATCTCTGTGAGCGCACGCTATCTCCTTTTCTCTGTTTCTACAAAAAAAAGTGATTTACCAAACATGCACTTCCTGATGTAATCAGCGGAGACCTAAAAGTCACCGAGCAGGCAGGAATCTCACGGTCACTCCAGAGGAAAAAGCAAGAGATGGCAGGTAAGTGAACCCGATCCGAACGGTTGAACGCAAATGACATGCTTGCAACCTAACCCGGTTTTGAGATGCAATTGGAGTTACGATATAACCGTGTTTACTTTGCGCAACTTCGCCTTGTTGGTTTTATTCGTTTATTATATAAGGACCGATGTCAAAGGTAATGAGAATTTGCCTGCTGTATTTCATATCAGAAGTGTCTGCTATGATATCTGTAGTAAAACCACGATTCATTTTCTTAAGAGGAATTTGCATATATTGTTGCATGTTTTTTGTGGACAAAGACATCTGGAAAAAGCTACATTTAAAAACTTGCAATAGTGAAACGAATCTACTAAATCAACGTGAAGGTTATAACCTGATACATTTTGACATTCGATTGAATATATTTTGACATAATGTCTAGATGTACATAGTTTCATTTGTAACTTGCATGTTAAATGTGAAAAAAGTCAAAACAGCTACAGTGAAACATCCTCAATGTGTAAGTAATGTGTGCGTAAAGAGAGAATGTCAAAAATGAAAATTCTGTTTTTCAATCTTTATTTTTTTCGGGTGAACTGTCCCTTTAAGACTATCTGTTATATAAACGTTATGGTTTTATTAGTATTGTATGTGTATTTATTACCGTATTTATTTTTTTATAATTAAGAAAGCATTCTATTTGTCTGCACAGAGATTGTAAATGAGACCGGTGGTCAGATGATCCCTGATTATAAACTAGTCCCTCACAAAGGCTTAAACTTAATATCTGGCATCCATTCTCCAGAGGAAGTGGAACAAATTCAGAACTGGAAGATTCGAGATACGGACATCTTTGTCATTACATACCCCAAATCAGGTAAAATAGATATCCGTTTTTAATGCTCCTTATTTTACACTGCAAAGTAACATTACATGTCCAAAAGAAAGAAGCAGTACACCATTTATAATTTGTAAAATAAAAGTGTTTTGTTACTCGGTTAGAGTAGAGACGAATCAAAGCTTTACACAGTTTCTGGTATCTTCCTGCCATCATGTTTATCATAACATGTATGCTAAACGTGATAAGACAGACGACATATATCATTCAGTATTCTAAAGAACCTAGTGCATGAGGACTCGTGAATTTCAAAAATGATCATAAATACATTAGTAAAACATAAATTTCTTGGAAAGCAGACAACCCAAGTGTTGATGTTTTGATAGCTCAGCTTGTTTCTTTTGACATTCTTGGCAGGCACCATATGGTTACAGCAAATCCTCAGTCTAATAGAGGTCAAGGGGGATACCACAGCAATAAATGATCAGCTGACATCTGAACGCATTCCATGGATTGAACTGATAGGCAGTGAGGAAAAGTTTGTTTCTGCCCCCTCCCCAAGGATCCGCGTGAGTCACCTACAGTACAAATTCATGCCACTCGGGCTCAAGAAAAAGAAGGGCAAGGTTGGTGCCGCAGTTGCGATTTAAACTGTAAAGTGAAAATGTATTTTTCCTCAAATGATCTTTTCACTCTTCTTAATGCCCCGTAGGTCATCTATGTGGCCAGAAATCCCAAAGATGTTTTGGTGTCCTACTTTCATTTTCACAAATACGCAACCATGCTGGAGACCCCAAAAGACTTAGACACGTTTTTTGAGAAATTCATGGAGGGAAATGGTAAAACCTTCTTTCTTTAATCTCAACGCCCATTTCAACTAAACGCACAGTTTTCCCAGCAATTGTTAATACATTGTTACTGTTTCAGTTTATGGGAATTGCTGGTTTGAGCACATCAAGACGTGGCACTCCCACAAAGACGAGATGAACTTTTTGTACGTTACATATGAGGATATGATCAAGGTTTGCTTGATTTGCTTTCTTAAACAATAAAACATATATTCTGTTGAGGAGGATCACTTCATAGTTATAATTTTCTGCACGAATCACTCAAAACCTCTTCATTAAATTCAGCCTTGTCTGCTTGCAGGATTTGGGGTCAGTGGTTGAGAAGATCAGTTTGTTCCTGGGCAAGACCTTGACACCACAGCAAGTAAATAAAGTTGTAGAGAACAGCACCTTCAAAAATATGAAGGACAATCCTTGGGCAAATTACCAGATGATCCCTAGCAGCCTCCTGAACCACCAACATGGGACATTTCTGAGAAAAGGTATATAGCCCCTTATTATGCTTTATGCATGAAAAACAACACCCTACAGCCAAGACTGTATTCACAATTTAGCACAGATTGTGGGATCTCATTGCGCAACTGTATGTTCTCCTACATCTAGACAAACCGCATTATCTCTTCAATGCTTCTCCACCCATTGTGTCATTCGTACTGTAAACTAGAACTTTAGATTAGAAAACAGAATTTAAATAAATCACTGCATAGATAAGATTGGTGGTTGCGAACATTGCAAAACGTTTTGAGTGGAGAAACTAATGATACAAGAAAATCCCTAATCTCTACAATTAAGTATTTTGTTCATGTTAGATAAGACAGTTTGTTCTTTCTCCTCTGCACAGGAACCATCGGTGACTGGAAGAACTATTTCACTGTGGCACAGAATGAGAGGTTTGACAGAGTGTACCAGCAAGAGATGAAAGACGTTCCACTTTCTTTCATCTGGGACATGAGTGATCTCGTTACGTCTTGATCATCTTGATTTGTTTTTATTCGGTCACATCTTGCTTTCCCAGTAGAAGACTTGTCCCATGACATAAATCAATATGCTTTGGTAGAGAGGAAGCATGGTTTGTTAGTACTTTGTAGAGACCAAATTAAAATATGAAGCTACTGTAAATATCTTAATATTGTTTACCTGCTACAGTGAACATGTTTGCTACAGATGGAGTTCAGTGTCCGCAAGATGACTCACTGCTGACATCTTGTGGAATAATTGTGTGTTTTAGAAATCAATTAAAGGTACAGTTCATCCAAAAATGAAAATTCTGTCTTAATTTTGCTCACCCTCAATTGTTCCAAATCTGTATAAATTCCTTTGTTTTGTTAAACAGAGATGAAGATATTTGGAAAAATGCTTGTAATTAAACAGTTCTTGGCCACCATTGACTACCATAGTAGGAAAAATGCTTTATGAATTTCTTTGTTCTGTTGAACACAACATAATACATTTTAAAGAATGTAGGAAAGCAAACAGTTCTGGGGCACTTTTGATTACCATTGTACTTTCTCCTACTATGGTAGTCATTAGTGCCCCAGAACTGTTTGGTTACAAAGCATTCTTCCAAATATCTTTCTGTGTTCACTGGAATAAAGTATACAGATTTGGAGCAATTCAAGGGTGAATAAAATGATGTATTTTAAGGTGAAATGTACAATAAAGGCTCACTGCAAACATAACGAAATATACCAAAAAAATGTTTTATCTCAACCAAAATATAAAGCACCCGACTTTGCTTAAATACACAGAAATTGCATTTGCCTTTTTTGTACTGTTAATAAAAGATTAATTAAAAAAAAGATGTTTTGCCTGTTTATAAGTGATACAGACAAATGAGAGACAACTTATCACATGTATATGAAGCCAAGAGCAGAATAACAAGTCAATGAATCAACAAATTTTAATGGCATATTTGTACAAATTGTGATATGTTTAACATATACTGTAAAATACGCATCATCTTAGGTTGTAGTGACTGAAAAGTTTATGTTCAGAATGTTTGAGCTGAAGCCCTGCTCCACGAGACCGCTACGGAGGATGTTGGTATTTTCTATTCATGTTAAAAGGGAACACACTTCAGTCTTCATCACTGCCCAGATCCAGCGGGTTGAAGTCTGGGTCATCCTCGTCCAAGTCCAAATCTTCCATGTCTTGGAATAGTGACTCATCCACTTCCACACTGTTTCCACCTATGAGTAAATACAGTACATTTTTTTAGAACTTGGGAGGACAGTCAAGGTTAAGTTTTCACCTGGTTTAGCTAGTTTTGTTTTTGCGTTTCAGCTTTAATTATTAATTTACCATAATCACAGTTTAGGCTCACACGGCTACTAGCTATGTGGCCTACAAAATAGCTAATATAGAAATTATTCAGACGTTTCTTACCATCCTCCAGGAACTGGATATCTGATGTGTCAAGATTATGGTCTGTCTCAAAGAGCTGTTTTCCTATAATGCAGGCAAAAAAAATATGCATGAGATGACATGATGAGTCCCTGTTTACAATCAGCATTAAAAAGTGTACAAAAGATCTAGTATGGATCCCCAATGTATACTTCATGTAGTTATATTATATAAATATATATATATATATACAAATACATTGTATAAACAATAATGCATTTCTGCGATCAGATGGCCTGAGCGAGATGTACATCCAAAAAATCTTGTTCACATTTTAGTCTCAACACCATTTTTTTTAATCTCTGTTTAGTGACTCACCTGTGAGTTTTCCTTTTCCTGACAGCTCTTCATCTTTCTGCTTTTTGCTATTTAGTTCTGCCATGTCTTGGTCAAAGTTTGCTTTCCATAATAAGAAGTTCTCAATTGTGACCACAGTGCCATGGAATGCACACTGTGAATAAAACAAGGATCAGGTCAAGAGAAAAACTTAAATACAAATGATGCTGTGCAATGCAACTGCCAACAAATCTTCCATGCTAGACCGAGCCATTCTTTAAATGACACAATAGCAATATCGCAGTACAGTTTTGCTGATTCATGTTATTAATGTTACTCTACTACATAAAGAATATGCATGTGCTCTGAACAAACCTTCTCAGCTTCTTCAGCCTCCCTTTCTTTTCTTAGATCCTCCTCTTCTCGTCGGCTCTTAATCTGGTCAACTATTTCATTGAGTTTCTCTTGCACGGCTGTCACTAATGTGAATATCATAACCATTCCTAGGTTTTCTTCAGCCTATAAAAGAGCGGACAACATTGGGAGAACATTAAGAAGGTGGTATCAGTGAAATTTCTCACTTCGTCATTGATGGGTAAGGTGTCAGGCAACCTGCTCATTTAAAAGTGTTAGGATGTCTTCCGTGTCTGGGTCCTCCAGGTTCTCCTGTGAGGCGATCTCCCAGAGAGGCGGCTCATCCGGATATTTCTCCACATATGTAAACTTAAGGGTCACCTCCACCGCTAATACAAATAGAAATCACACAATGTATGGATTTTGTAGGTGTTGTTAACTTGTCATATGCTACACAAAATACACTGCAACCCACTTTGCAAGTGGACATTACTGAGACTTGTGAAGTCACATCACTTACTCTCCTCGTTTTCTCCTGCATCTGAGGTAACTGTGATGGTGAAGCTTGTGGGTTCTTCGGAAAGCACTGCAAACATTGTAAATAAACATTATCTGAGGTATGAATGGGGATCTGCAGTACGTATCATTGCTTCTCTATACTAGAAGTAAACAGATTTGAGACAACAGAGACTAACGCAAATAACTAATTTAGGAACCGACATAACTTACTTGGATAATGCAGCATGACAACTTCATTCTGACGATCAATTCTAAATATTCTCATCAACAAATTTACCTAGACAACCTTCTGGCTGGCATCGTTCATTGTTTTAACTTATGCTTGACCTGTCTATGACACACTAAAGCATGATATCGATAGGATCGCCCTGTCGCTCATACGTTTAACAAACTTTGTCATATTTATGGCTAGTCAGCTAGCAGAAGCATGGCTAGTCTATAGACGCGAAACGATATAATTTGCCGTTGATCTCACCTGTGAATGAGTCTGGATAAATGGACTCGATTGCTTCTAGTTCATTTCTTTGCTCCTCGCCGTAGTCTGTCATTTTATGTCAGAAACGTCCATAAATTCGTCACTGCATGGAAGTAACGTGCATTAGGGCCCAGTCGGCATCGATGTGATCTGCGTTCAAAAGTAACGCCTGGAGTGTATTTTCAAATGATAGCTCATTTTAACTCTGTTTTCGTTGCAGTATTTTGATCTCTTGGTTATACGTAAAGGATGTTTTGTACACACGTAGGCATTGTAAACAATGAATAAATAAACAAACAAACATGTATGAACACAAACGTAATCTGGCATAGATTATAAAGCCTGGCTGTTGTCCAGCCGCAATTTACCATTTAATACTGTACTGTAGTACAAGGGTTACTGTAACGTTAGCCTTATTTAACCACATTTTTACATTGAAGAAGGGGTAAAATAATGCATCTGAGAGCGCCGCTGTCAGATAGGGTTATCCAATATTCAGCATAGGAAAAAAGTGGATGGGGTTGGATTTAACCCAATGATCTACAATCTAGAAGTCAACCGTATTTACCACTGGACCACCATATTTGTCTTCGCAAAACACTTCACTTTTGTATTCTTCAACCGCACAATTTCCATTATAGGATGGGGGAATGGTATGTGACGGCTGAGATTCTTAATGTCACATACCGTTCCCCCAGTGTTAAAGAAGATAGAAAGTTTATACATGTCTCAAATTCACACTGCTGACTTTTTAGCCCACAACAAACAAGTTTTTCACAAGACATTTTCAGCCTGACATGGTCACATTTTGCCATCTAAGAAGGGGTCAAACAATGCTCGCAGCTGAGATGTCACTGTCAGATAAGGTTCCCCAATGTAGGGGGGGGGGGGAAATGGATGAAGTTGGGTTCAAACTAACCAACTCCAGGCCATAAGTCATCAGTCCAAACCCCTGTCGACCATATTTGTCTGATAGTTGTTTAGTTTGTATTTGTCAAATGCCTAATTTGTCCAACGTAGAAGGGGGAACACATCCTGATAATGACAATGTTCCTGTAATAATGTTCCATCTGTTTATAACGTAAACTTTGTTTTATTAATTATTCTTTTTGGAATGCAGGTCACAGACCTTTTCTTCAATCAGGTTTTGTGTATGTTAAAATTGAATGCACAGTTTCATCCTGATGTTATGCTTTTAGAAGGAACATGATCCATAATTTATTGGTATAGAAAAAAGCATACATAATAGTAATAGCAAATATTCAAATAGAGAGTATAATACAAAATATACTATAGAGATAAAACATAAAAAAATATGATATTGGTACATAAAACAAAACAATACATACAATACAAATTTGTATGTGAAAAATACATGTACAGACAGTGTTTGCTGCTTACACACAGGCTTTAAAAAAAATCTTTGTTTATTTTCCTTCCAGCCAATGACTGAGTCAGGTGGACTGTCTTTTTGTCATTGCAGTTCCCGATTTCACAACTGTAATGGTTTTATTTCAGGCTTTTGTACTATTTCTGTTTTATTGCATATCAATATTTTAATTGTTTTTGAAACCATTTGGTCACATACATTATTTAACCAGCTTGAGACCGAAGTCCATATAAATAAATGTTGCCTAATTGTTTTTAGGCATGAGTGTGTCTGATCATTCTTGCACAACAATGCAGGAGATGGACACCACAAACAGGTTTCCACTTGAATAGTTTCAAAAATATTTTTGTTTTTTATAAAATAGGAGTGCCATGCTTTAATTGCAGAGTTAATATACTTAAAAACTCAAGTCTCTTTACTAATGTTTGATGTGTTGTGTATTCAGAATGTGGGTTTCCTGTTTGTCACCTACTTAAAAGCAGTGAAGTAAAACAGCAAAGCGGTTTACGTGTTCTACATATTGTTAAAGGCCAAGAGCAATGTCACCTTCTTGTAAACAATGTATGGAAGTTATTTTAAAATTCTACTGAGTAACCGTTTTTTTTCGCACTCCCTAATTTACAAGAAGATGGGGGCAATTTGGCCATGTAAAAAGCCCTAGCTAGCAAAACCTTGCCTTGAGAACTGGTTTCACTTCTTCCTTCTTTGCAAAACCAACTAACCAACATACTCAAGCACCACTGCAATAAAGACATGAAAGTAACTTCTTTTGCAGAAACATCATTCAAAAAGCAGGCTCAGATTTCTGTCAGTATCTCTTTAGGACCTGAGATCTGTTTCTATATTCACGTCTAAAAAATAGTAGATGTCCCTGATATGTTTCATCACTTAAAACATCCAGTTCCTTAATTTACAAAACAACAGAAAACCTTTAAGTTGGATTGTTTAACATCGGAAGTAACCAACTAAACAAACTCTAACACTATACTGAAATACAGTATACATGACTTCAGTGAAATGGTTATAGAATTGCTCATATTGTTTTAACCAAGAGCTTTGTGAATCTATGCCATCTCTATACCATCTTTGCTCTCTAGAACAGGACGCTCCTCAGGGGTGTAGTCCCGGTCCGCACGCTCCACGTATCTCTGTAGGGTGCTGTAGTACTGTTCACTTTGGGTAAACGTGTACATAGCAGAGATCTCCTCCCAGGCCTTGTGGTTCGGAAAGGGAAACGCTTCGGGATGTTTGTTGTCAAAGAAGCTCTTGAGGTTCCTGTCTGCCAGTTTGGTGGCGTATTCTTCTGCGAAAGTCTCAAGTTTTTCCTGCTCCTTCACCATGTAGATCTTCCAGAAAGTTAACTGCAGGTAGCTCACCTGAGAGCGACAGTTCTTGTAGCATGTCCCGATCAGTGCCGCTACTGCCGAGATGATAATGATGGACCAGCCGAGGATCTGAAAGTGATGAGGTGAAGCTTTTACTTGAGATAGTAGTAAATAATATAGTTTAATACATAAATGCAAAGTAATAATCCTATTTCTCACTGTTATGTACTGATAAAAGATGAGTTTGGGTCAAGATTTTGTTAGCAGCGCAAAAATCAAGGGTTCACGCCCCAGGGGAAACACTTGCTGCTTAAATGTATACCATAAATGCACTACAATTTCCATAAATCTGACCCTGGATCACAAAACCAGTCTTAAGTAGCACGGTAACATTTTTAGTAAAAGCCAAAAATACATTGTATGGGTCAAAATGATAAATTTTTCTTTTATGCCAAAAATTATTAGGATATTAAGTAAAGATCATGTTCCATGAAGATATTTGGTAAATTTCCTACCTTAAATATATAAAAACTTTATTTTTGTGAGTGGATGGCCAACCACAGTGCCCCTGATTAACAACTGGCAATTTTCTCAATATTTTTTTTTTTTTCACTCTCAGATTCCAGAGTTTGTATTTCAGCCAAATATTGTCCTAATCTAACAACTCATACACCAATATAAAGCTTATTTATTCAGCTTTCAGGTTATGTAACAATCTCAATTTTGACAAATTGACCCATAAGACTGGTACTGTTGTCCAGGGTCACAAATGTAAAAAAAAAATTGCGGTGCTCACCTGTGACTGAGCTCGTAGCATTAGCAGCAGTTCTTTGTTCTCATCTGGAGGAAGCTGAGTCTTCCCGCAAGGCACTCGTGCTAGCTCTTCTCGGCATGCAGGTGTCTTGTTTTTGCAGAAATGGTCCACCACCACATTTTCGTCTAAACCACTGACAGCACACTCATAAAAAGTTCCATTGAGCAGTGCTACACAAAGCCACATTATAGGGGCAATACAAGCAGTACTTAGTATTTTTATAAGCGCTGTCATGCAACCTATATAGTTACCCCTGGGGCATAGTTTGAATGGGTTGAGACAGCACCCAGTACACAACCGCCAAAGACGTGTACTAATAAAGAGTCCCAGGGCTAGCAGGACGACGGGCCGGGCTGAGCAGAAAAGTTATTCCGTAGGCAAAATTCTGTCCACGGTTGCACGGACACTGGAAAGACACCATGGAGAAAATTCTTTCACTGCCTATAGTCAAAAGGGCCATGAAGCTATAGCCAATAGTACTCTTCTGATTGGTGAGGAACCGCAGGACAGCCTTAAAAGAATCCATGGCTGGTACAGACATAACAAATAAGTTAATGGAAAGTAAACAGAAGATGGTATAAATCGAAACAGAAAATCAGCACACAAACAATCTGAACGCAGAAGGGCACTCCCAGTTCCTCACTGATTTACACTTTGTTTTCCACACCCTTTTCTTTCTCTGGCTTTCTCTGGCTTTCATCGCGACTCATCAGACCCCTCCTCTGCTCATCCTATTTACCCCTCCCACTGCTAAGGGCTGTTAACAAAACCAGAAACCAGCTCATCTGGTTCTGTTGGAATTCAAAACAGACTACAGCTGTGCATTGAAAAAAAAATTAATATACAGCAGCAGTTGAACAAATTATAGCTATATAATATATATAGTTGTATGTTTAATGTTGGATTGTGGTTTAAATAGAGAACAAATTATAGCTATGTAATATATATAAATTGTATGTTTAATGTTGGATTGTGGTTTAAATAGAGAACAAATAAAGCTATCCAGTCTTTACTGTTGAAATGACAATGTGCGTTTTGTTATTAGAATGTTGGAATTTGGAGATTGGTGGCATTGGAATGTTAATTTTGAAGCTGGTGGCGTTTACTCAAAATCTTCACAAGACTTGTGTGTGATGTATAACAATGAGGTTCATTGGAACGTAATATTTGACACAGGAAGTGTTTTGTTTTATGTATGAGTAGACACTTTCTGTTCTGCTCATCTTGCTCCGACCAAATGGATAAGCTTTCATGTTAATGTCTAATGGGAAAATATTGATTTTGTTGTGAGCTTTTAGGAAGTGAGCTTTTAGCAGTGTGGTTTTTACAAGTTTATGATTATTCAATAGAAAGGCATAAACGGTTGTATGTTGAAATATAATAGAATTACTTGAACCAAACTGGTAAAAAGTCAAACTTGCTTGTATGCTGTAGTTACAGTTAAAAATGGACAAAGTGCATTTGGTAAGAATAGTATTTGTTCTTGGAGATATTGAAGAAAATGTTTTTTAACAATACATGCCACAAACTCAAACACAAAGCAACTGTTTGTGAAATAACACAGTTTGTGTTATTTGTTAAAAAAAACTTTAATAAAAAAGGAACCCTTTGCCCTCTCCCCATAATTCCTTGTCGCTCTAATTGTATTAAAAAATCAATCAATAAAAAAATCAATAAAATGGTACATAGAAAAAAAGAGAAGTTTTGTTAATATACTGTATTTGACCAAAATGACACGGTAGAGGAGCCACGTTGTCATTCAATGGACCACTGCTAAAGCAGATTTGCTCTTTAGTCGATCACAGGGCCATTTTGCCATCGTCCAGAAATGCAAGAGCTGCAGGACTTGAGAAGTCATTTTCAGACTTGACCGAAGCCCTTGCTGTTGGATTTTCAAGGTCCTCACAAGTGTACACATACTTGTGCAGGATGCTGTAGTATTCATCCATGCTTCTATACTTGTAGAAGGAGGAAATCTTCTCCCAGGCTTGTTTGGGAGGACTCTTCATAGGAACGGGTTTGGTTAACTCGAAGAAACTTGTCAAGTTTCTTCTGGCAAGCTTTTCGGCATGCTGAGCTGTACAGATGTCCAAATAATCATTCTCCTTCTGGGAATACACCCTCCAAAACTTCAGCTGCATGTAGCTGATTGGAGAATAGCATCTGGCCATGCATGTGAGCAGAAAGGTGAACATCATGACAGATGCTATCAGCATCCAACCAAGTACCTAGAAGTATTTTCCAGAATTATTAAATGTTAATCTATCATAGTAAATATTTTAAATGTCCTGTGTGAATATTGTAAACTAGAGCCAATAGACATATTTTAAATTAGAATGAACAAATATTTGAAGTTTGCTGTTCACAATGACATAATCCATCTGTTCAATGCTCACCTGCGACTCTGCGCGTATACTGGAAAGGACAGCCGTTCTCTCGCTCTGTGGTATGGAGGTCCCATCACACGGAAACTTCTCCAACTCCTTCCAACAGTGTGGTAACTTTTCATTACAAATTGGGACGTCTAAACAGTGTAATATTGCCACCAGTCATTAAACACTCGAAGTAAACCCCCCGAAGTAACGCAACCGCGATCCAGCTCAGAGGTGCGATCATCGCGGTCGTGGTGATTTGCAGAAAGACACACAAAAAACCAAACGCGTAACTAAAACGACACAGTTTAGACCTCCTAAGGCACAGCCCTGTGAATAATTTCCACGTTTTATTGCTCATCATGTAACCTAGGATGAGCAGCGCGAGTGCGGGCACGAGGAGGCAGACGTTGCCATAAATGAAACTCCAGTCGTTGCAAGGACACTTAAAAGCGAAAACCGAGAAGATGTGCTCGCCACCCGCAGTTAAAAGAGCGATCAAGCCAAACCCCAAGTTGTTTTCTTGTTTCTGCGCGAAGGTGAGCAAAACTTTAAATTTGTCCATGTCTGAAAGCTGACGAGCTCCTCTTTCACAAGACACCGTGTTATGACACTTCAGTGTTCAGTTCCGTTATTTTTCAGTATAACATTCAGTGAGCGCACAAGTAAAGAATAGCCTATAAAGGCTGTACAATGAAGGTAGATTAAAATGTCAGATTCCAGCTTTTTGTTCAGAATCAAATGCCCGTGTTAAATGCTGTTATCAGAAATGTTGTGTATAAATGTATAAAGCGGCATCTAAAATGCAATGATTGTGATCTTAGAGAAGAGCACTGTTGGGTACACCTCCACTTTGGAGGCACTGGAGAAAGTGCATGTGGACATTAGATGTTATTTATCTTCTTGTTTGTTGTTGTTGTAATTCATGCTGTTTTTCTTGTATTGTATGGACTTTTTTGAATCTGAAATAAAGAAATCATCATCAAAATGTATTATTATATTAAGTATATGTATTATGGAGCTATCAGCTGAACTTGAACTCTACGCAGGCCTTTTAAACCCGTTTTTAGTGCCGCTTTGCGTTTCGTATTCGGCGCCATGGCAACACATGATCCTGCGCATGTGACCGCAGTAGGCGGGATTTGGATATGACTCTAGCGTCTAACGTTACCGTAGCTCGGCTGTGTCAGGCACGGTACGGTATAGCGAGTTACCCCGACTCTCTGGACAGCGTCTCTCCTGACCTGCGGGTCGTTGCAGTTATTTCGCTTGGGTCAGTCAGACAAGTGACTCGACGTCGGATATATTCGTTTCGATTGACAGAAGAGGACGCTGCGAGCGAGGTAGGGCGCGTGCTGTTTTTAGGTTGTGAGGGTTTGGATATCGAGATGACTTGTAGCATGACAAACGTTTTGTGGATGCTGAAGGAATACATTGTAAGAGTTTATATATGAACGTCACGAGGATGCAGTTGGGCGGGTCTTCGTTGAGGATTAGATGTATCGTAGCCCAATGTTCTTGGTTCTGCCTGTTGCTAGGAGACCTTTGACATCTGAGATTTAAAAGTGATTCGGCCCAAATGATTCCCGCGGCCGATCATTGATAAATACTTATGGACTCAATGTTTAAATATGAAGAGAAAAACATCCAGTCTACTTAAAATACGCGACATGGAGTTAAATAAAATAATACATTTAATATGAAGGTACCGTTCTTCAGTCAGTGTTTAAGTAGGTCAATGGCCGGTTAAAGATGATGGAAGAGACCATTAACTTAGAGTGGTATCCAGCAAAGCTGGAGTAAGGAAAAATGTCTTTATACTATTACCTCACATCATTGAGATGTTGCGTTTTCCCTTTTCTCCTCCATGTGTACTGGACCACAGACGGCTGACTGAAGGTCATTTTGGAATCGGTCAGTATCTCCAGGTATGGCTCAGACACGATGACCCATTAGGGTGCAAAGAGCCCTGCATCAGTTTGCCCGCATTCTGCCCTCTGCCAAAAGCACTTGACCATCACATGAGGCTCTGCGAGGAGTGATTTTGGATCAGAGTGAACTTTGTCCGTAGCTATTTTGTATCCAAACAGACTGTACAGCAAAAGGTAAAGCCTATATTTATGAAGCGAATATTTTGGGCAATTAAGTTCAAGCACCCATTAAGAGAATAAGCACAACGCATTATGATTAGCGTTAACGTAGTGTATCATGTACACAGACCGTTCTTATTGATGATTCTCATTATACTGTCGGTAATGTTATACAGTAATAAGAGTTGTTGGACAAAATGTCCTTAATTGTCACGAAAACAATGTCTCACTTGAAACGCCAGGATGCTTTTCATCTCAGTTTCCGTATAGAGATGCCCAGATATTTAAGCAGTGTCCTTATTCACTCTTTGCTCTTCCTGTTCTCCCACTGTAGAGTGTTGCACATGCTCAGTCGGACCTGTCTGGTGTTTTGTAGCATCAACAGAAAACACCTTCTCCTCTCTCCTACAGGAGCATGCCCTCTGAGCCTCCTCCCAGGTACAATCTTCACACCTCAGGCTACCTAGAGAGGAAGCTAGCGAGTTTAGAATTGGGTTTTGATGTAAGGTGATGTGACACGGTCAGTTATAGTCAAACTGTTTTTACTCTGGAGGCCAGAGACTTTTATCACCCAGCAAGCTCTACTGCTGCCTGTCTGTTTTACTACAGACAGAAATTGAGAGCTAAATGTGATCCGGTTGAGCCGAAAACAGCTATACAGGGCCAAGGGAGCAAAGAGAATCAATGACATCTCACTTTTGAATAGATCTATTGATAGACTTCGTGGACAACAGGCAGAAAGACACACACACACACACACACACAATTTATTACATCTAGCCGCACGCTTGCATGATGATGATGATCACATATCCATGAGCTTGTCTTTGAGTGTTGTTCTTGTGTCTCAGCTCTCAGGATATGCTGACAGGACAGAGGCTGTGTCAATCCAAATCCCACCAGGACTCTGTCCTCTCTGCCCTTAATCAGCAGCGCAAGGACGGACTGCTCTGTGATGTCACCCTTGTTGCTGGGGAACAGAAGTTCCACGCTCACAAGGCGGTTTTGGCAGCGTGCAGTGATTATTTCCGGGTAAGACTTTACAGGGTGGACGAGTTATTGTTTAGCTTTTCCGTGCATCGTAAACAAGCCGCTAGGTTCCCTTTACCTGCCGCACTTCTGGTGGGGGTTGTTGAAAAACTGTTTACCCCAAAACTTAATTCTGTGATCATATAGATATACAGTATATGACAGCATCCACCATAAACTTCCATGTTGTATCCAGATTAAAAAACATGATAGCTGAAAAGAACGTACCATTTAAATGATATTTTATCTGTAGTTTTGATGTTAGGATGGTACTTCAAAACACTTGATGCTTACGTGAAGCTATATTAGCCTAGCCTATTAAAAGAGTTTCAAAACAACTTACCATCCATTCCAGTGGCCGATGAAACTGCCTCTCATGCCTTTTCTTTAGCATTCATGTCTTTAAAAACATAAATCACTTTGTATTTTTCGACCTCAATAATTAGCCGAGTGTCATCCATCGCACTGCCGTCTTGTACTTTCTGGACCACCTGCTTTTCACGTGACTGTCACTATCTGCATAGAAGCACCTTCCCCTCGCAATATAAACACTGTAGAATAATTGTACTACACAAAATCTTATTTTTTTTATAAAAGAATAAATAAAAAATGACAACTCCTGAGAAGTGTTTTGCTTTAATTGCTTAATAAAAAAATAACATAAATAAACAAATGGTAGGAAACTTCATTTATATGCATTGATGTTGAAATTACTGCATTTTTGTGTCAATTCGTGTTCATTTTGAGCATGATACGTGTGCTATCACTTTAAATCAGTCCGTGCTGTACAGCAAAAATAGACTCGATGTGTAAACGATCGCTGCACTGATGCACCACACCGCATTTGCAATGGACGGAACGCTTTGCATCCGATTGCTGTGTGAATGATCTAATCTGTTAACACGGGCACGTAAAAAAATAGACACCTCATACGTATGTGTGAAACAAGCGTAACAATTACAATTATTATACACTAAAAAGCTTTTTGTCTGCTAGCTTTAGCTGTAAAATCTCATTTGCATGCACATGCATGCATTAAAATGTGCCATGCCAGCATACATTACATCACGTTTGATATTCAGACTGCATTTGTTCTTGCATGTGTTTACAGTCACCACTTTCTCCTTCGCCTTTTGAGAGTCATATGAACATTTTTAGGGTGTTAGTAATTTTTGGCGTTGACCACATTCAGTCTTAAAGAAAGCCATATGGGTTTGGAACAACATGATGGTGAATAAATAACAATATTTTGAGTGACATGTATCTGCAAACTGGTACAGTTCACACGGGACACACGAACGGCAGACAGGAAATGAAAAGTAGGCAGCGGTCTGTAAACCGTATCTGTGAGATTTGAGATTATGGCTTGTTCAGAAAATGTGTCTAGTGTCTAGCGCTGCAACAGAGGGAAGGATTATGTGCACAATCCAAAGCAGAGAATTAAATAGGACACATATAATTATTTCTGCCGCCTGGGAAAGACTTCACCTGTGGTGGGCTGGAATGATAGGATTTTATCCATTTGTTTTATTTCAGTGCAAGCTTTCTGTTGATGTCAACTTCTCACACTTTTATCAAACAGCTGGCTCAGGCTAGTCATAGTTTGTAGTCATAGGCTGTGTACGGCAGCTAGCATCTGACCAAGTACTCCAGCAAGATTTATGTGATTAATATGATTTTGAACAGAATATTAAAACAGAAACTTATTTGCATTTGTGCGAGTATGAGTATGTCTGTGTCTGTAATGTCTAGGTTGGGAATAAAACAGATTAAATGAATACACATCAGTTTATCAAGCGGCACCTGTTTTATTCTATAGCATATTCAGCCTAGACCTCTCTGAGAAATGACAGGATATTGCATTCATTAGCTTTACCACCTCACTGCCACTAATGAATGAATGTGAACTGTGTCATCTCAGCTGCCTCTGCCATTGGCTGTACAGTCTAACACCAGAATAGCTTGTACAGCAAAGCTCTGTGTATTGTAAACAGAAATTGGTCACAAACCAATTAACAAAAGTTAAGGGTTGGCAGGGAATCGCTGTGTTTTGTAATCATGTAGTCCCTCATACGACTGGGAAAGATTTGAATGGTTTAACGGAAGAATGGAAACAGTACAAGAAACACTCTCATTGCATTTAGGAGTTCGTGTCAATTCTCAAATCAGATTTGCACTGATTTAGAATGAATTGAAATAAATCATACACTTTAAGGGTAACTTTTGTCATTTTTAATCTGCTTTATAATGTTACAGTGTCTGTAGTATACGTAAACGAAGGAACATGCACTACCCGGTGGACTTTTAACAGCTCCCGGTGTGCTTGATATTGCGTTTTCTGTAATAAGTAAACATTGTTCATTTACATATGCTACCCACATTTTAACAATACAAATTTACACTATAATTTAGAGTTGTGAAATAGTTTTTTTCCAATAAAACTATTGCAAAAATAAATTATATTATTATATATCTGAGGAAATTGTATTACCCACATGGATTACCATGGCCCAGACAGCACTTTCATTTAGCAGTGTAATAATTGAATTACTGTCCAAAACAGCTTTCTATCCAGCCAGCCTTGCTTTTCTAAGGTCAAAAGTCATGCAGCCAGGCAGAAATGCTCATTAAACCCCTAAGTCCTGCTTGTGGTCAGTGGTGACCCAGTATGGAGTTCCTCAAGTAGTCATCAACACACCAACAGCTCTAATGAGACTCTTAGTCCTTTTCAAAGTTTGAATCTGATCTGAGGTCAGCCCATTAAAAATGTGTCGCTCTTAATATAGAAACAGTTGACTTGCACCAGCCACTTCACATGTGTCGTACTACTGGGAGAGTTTCTGAAGGTGAGGTGACATGCAATGGCAGATAAAAGGTGATAAACACTTGCCGTCTATTTACAGCGCACAGAAGCTTCAGAAGCTAAGATCTGGATTGTGTTTCTATTTATTCTTAAGATTCCATAGATCATAGATATATGCCACTGGATTCTATGGATGGATGGATGGAGATTAGTATAGGATAGATTTGATCACTAGTGTTCGGTAGATGATCTAATGTCCTCCAGCTTCCTCTTCTCCTCAGGCTCTGATCAATGACCATCTCATACAGCCGCTCTCTTACAGCGATCAATGTCTTTGATTAGTGTACTGCTGCTAGAGAACACGGCAGGACAGAGATGGCCACTTGGTCTCTTTATGTTGTGTGTGTTTGTGTGGAAGTACAGTGTGTACTAATTGATGGTCATTGACACTCACTGGTCATATACTGTACATTGTGTCGGGATATGTCTTCTTGAGACTTTGTTTGAAAGGCAAATGTTGTATGCTAGTAGAAAATAGAAAACAAAGAAGTGTCATGCATATAATATAATAGGATAGAATAGAATAGGCATTGGTTATAGAGGGATGGACCCATCCAAAATTAATCCTTATCAGTCATTACTATAATAATCTAAGTTTGAAGTGGTGTTGTGTCTACAGAAGCACTGTTCTATGTCTGTATTTGTATTGTTTTGGTGTGCTTTTGGGATGTTTTTGGGCACTTCCAAGCCAGCCAATAATAAGTAAGCATGGCCAGTTGAGCATGGGACAGACCAGATGTAAAATAGCACAACAAAAATGTCTGTGTTTGTTTATCGGTCTGGCAAGTGGATAATAATATAATTATTTAAATGTTAATCACTTTACATTAATATTCATTCATATTCATATTTGATTGTATAACAATTGTTAGTGTATGTTAATTTGATTGAATAAACAATTTGTCGAATGGGTCATGTAACTTTTTCGCATTTAAAGTTCCAGTGCGTAATTTTACGTGGGCAGTAAAAGCTCACGGCTTTTAACCGTCGTTAAATGTCTGAAGACTTGAACTAAAGTTGCCTATATGAAAGTTGCGTGTTACAAATGCTTTAAAATACTTGTGTGATGTAGTTCTGTGGTTAAGTGTGCTGATGGGAGTTTGTGTGTTTGTCTTCAGGCTATGTTCAGTCTTTGCATGGTGGAGAGTGAGGCAGATGAGGTAACTCTACAAGGCGTGACTAGTGTGGGACTGAAGCATGCACTAGATTTCGCCTACACGGGCCAGGTAAAGTAGCCCACACAGCTCAAAATGAAACCCAGAGCATACAGATCAGCTCAAACAGTATTTCAGTATTTCTAAACAGTCCACCTGACAAGACTAGACAAATACAAATGTTTGTGAATAATCATATTTTACTCTGGAGAGTGATGAAACAGATCTATCTAGGCCAGCATTGATCTGATGCTTTTAATCTGGATGTTTAGACATCCTCATAGAGAGACACACAAAACCAGTTGCGGTTAAAAAAATGTAGTGTTTATTTTCATTTGTTCTTCGTGTCAGCATGCATTAGTAACACATTCTGCACTGCTTAGAGTTCAGTGTTTTTTTTATCTTTAATCGCTTTGTTTGTGTGACGGTGGCAGACATCTTTTAAAATTCTGACCTTGTGTACGGCTGTGCTCTTGGATTATGGTTAATTTTCAGTGATCCTCAACTGATGTTAATTCAAGAGTTCGCCTGCCCATTCAATCTTACTAGATAATGGTAAACAAGCTTGGCTTGCTGTCCTTGAAGGGGGCTCAAACCCGAGCCTCGGCTCGAGCTTAACCCCCTTGTAATAGAATAGCACAGAGGAAGAATAAGAGCAAAGTAGGAGGAATGCCGGAAGAACTAGCGCTGGGGCGGCACGGAGACTGCCGCTTATATACACTCTTAATTATGATTGACAGGACTGAAGGTTTAGGCTCCTCCCGAACCTACGTTTAGAACTTCATTTCAATTTTACACTGGAAATCAAGTGGGGACCAATCCAGTATCAGCATTTTTAATCATAATTTATTGATGAAGTCAATGCACACTGGCCCGTCAGTTGAGAACCACTGATTTAAACCCATCAAACATGACCACAATGAAAAGCAAGGTTGAACTTTCTTAGGCTAGTCTTACTCAGATTCTCTGATTTGTAGATCATGCTGGAGCCAGGAGTGATACAGGACGTCCTGTCCGCAGGAAGCCACCTTCAGCTGCTGGAGCTGCTTAGCCTCTGTTCACACTATCTCATTCAGGTATTTTTTTATTGCTGTCTTGAACACTTTAATGATTTTAGTAAAGCTTTTTTTTGTTTTCAGTTGTACTTTCATGTGTTGTTGTGACAGCTTCTACTTTTGCAAAGGGCTTTCCACTTGCTGCAGGGATTTGCTCTCATTCTGACACGAGCATCAGTGAGGTCAGGCGCTAATGCTAGATGATTGGCCCTGGCTCACAATTCATCCCAAAGGGATTCAAGTTTGGACTATTTTAAAGGCCGGTCAAGATCCATTTTACTGCTGGAATTATAGCCGTGCCACATTTTTAATTCACTTAAATTTCTGTTACATCACTTTTTATAGACAAAGTCTGCCTAAGGAATATTTCCCAAAGCTGTGCTTGTGGTCCCTTTGCTTGTACTGGTTATTCATTTTGCCAGTAGATGGCAGTGTGAAGCTGTCTCTGAAGCCTTCATTTTTTTCTTTCTTTTTTTCTCATGCTACCTGTTATTCCGAGATTCACAATTTTTTTACATTTTTGACTATTTTGGGGACAAGATTAATAGAGTTGTTACCATGTGTGTATATACTGTATAATTTGACTCTATACAGATGGGCGTTTTATGCTGGTATATGTGTTTGTGTCTACAATGTGCATGTTCATAAACACAAGCATGAACAAAAACAGCACCTGTGGTGTTCGCTCTGTGCCTGCAGGAGCTGAACAGTTTTAACTACCTGGACCTGTACAGACTGGCAGACCTTTTCCATTTGCCGGCCCTGGAGGAAGCCGTGGTGGGCTTTCTGGTGGATCACCTCTCTGAGCTGCAGCAGAGCAGACAAGAGGACGTGCTGCTTTTACCTTATCGGCTCCTCAGGGAGGTGCTAAAAAGCGACCGCCTCACCTCTCTCAGCGAGGAGGAGATATGGCAGGTGTGTGGGATGCAAATTTACACATTTTAACGGTTTAAACCGCATCGGTAGCTATAATTTCAAATGTTGTGAAACTGTTTCGAGGTAACTAATCGGATGCAAGCAAATTGACCATGTTAAAGGGGTCATATGGCGCGAACACGTGTTTTTCTGTGTCTTTGGTGTTGCCCATGCATGTATTAGACACGTCAAATTTCAAAAGTTAAAGTGTCGGAACAAAAGATGCATTCTATCTAAAAGCGAATGCTCACCCAGACCTGCCTGAAACGCCTCGTGTAACCACACCCCCACAAATCCACGTCAGTTCGTGGTCTGATTCGACTATGACTGCCCAGATGTATACACAAGTCAGTACCATCAGTTCAGTTGCTTTGGAACCCGTTATATATTTGTTTGGAGTCCAGTGCTGTCATGCATGGGCACCACATGAAAAATCATGGCATTTTTTTATCTCAACTTTTATGTAAAAAAAGCATAAACAACTCAAATAAAGTTGTATATAAATATGGAAAAGTTTGTATTACATTGGAAAAGAATACATTTCTAATAATGGTCTCAGAAGTTTGGACCCCGCTGTATGCTCTGGCAAACGCATTTTTAACGCATTTTAACTCCGCCCATTTAATTTATGGTGTAAGAGCGTACGTGTATGTGTGTGTATACGTTCACGCGGATGGAGGGGGGAGCGTGGTGCGACTACTTATTTGCACCAATCAGGCGTCCCCCCGCACCCCTGCCCCCACTCAGCCTCTCTCTGATTAGGCCCACCGCGGCTCCATCAGCGCCTCAATCCCCCAGCTGTCACTCCGGCCGCCCTTCTGATTGAAAACAATCAGGCCTCTGATGGCACAATTACTCTGACCCTTTAACCAGTCGCTGCTGCCATAATCAGGCCCTGATTAGGCTGCTTTGGGCCTCCTTCAGTTTGCAGAGAAGGTTAATTTGGGCATCAGACGGACGCGTGATGGGCACGGGGGCCGGTGCCGCCGTCCGCCGGTCCGAACGTGCGCCTGCCAGTGCTAGCCTCGATATAGTTTGCCTGTCAATCATCGTCACGTAGAGTTGTCTAAATCTCACGCTCTGGAAATCACATTTTCTTCCTTTTTGTTTTTTTTGTGCTTTTTTTCTCCTCTCGCACCCACTCCGCCCGTCTCTCTCCGTGCGGGTGTGGGTGGGGGAGTTCATTTATTCTCTACCCTGAGGAAGTTCTCTGATCCAGTGTGACCTTCACAGTCAACAGACGCTGCCTCGCTCACACCTCACTCCTTTCTTGTCTCTCTCTTTCTCCGTCACTCTTGTTCTCTGTTTTTCTGCTCTCGCTCAGTCTCTTTCTTTTCTTCTCCTGACTGTGAAAGGAGGAGGGTGAAAAAACCTGAAATTCAGAGAAAGGAAAAAAGACAGAGCCCCAGTAGAGCGTTACAGAGTATTCACGACATACTGTGATGGAGGAGAGTTTTGCCGAACCCGTGCTGAGTGTGATTATTTTAAGTATAGTTTTTACTTTTACTTAAAGGCATAGTTCACCCAAACAAAAATAATAACATCATCATTTATTCATCCTCATATTATTTCCAAATCTGTATCTGTCGTGTAGAACACAAAAGACAAAATAATTATTCTTAAAAATGTTGGCGACTAAGAAATTTGGGATGCCATTGATTTCCATTGTATGGTTATAAAACCACTGAGAGATTTCTCAAAATATCTTCTTTTGTATTCCATAGTAGGAAAGTCATGTACAGCCACTGAATGAAATTAGGGTGAATAAATGATAACAAAATGTTTATTTTGTGTGAACTAGGAGTGTCCTCGACTAAGGATTTACATAGTCGAATCAGAATTGTCACGTCTTGCCTAAAGTCGACTGATAGTCAAATCGTGCGTGCGCGTGCGTGACACCAGGTGGTTAACAAGGGAACAGCGCAAAGTGCAGCACAACATTGATGCACCAAAAAACAATCAAATATTTATTTACAGAATTTTTATTTTCAAAACTACTCGATAATAATACTTTTTTACAAACGCGAATACAGCACGTTAATTCCCAATAAAGTGACTTTATTTACCGCATGTAAAGGAGGAATGCGATAAAGCATCTTACCCTTCAGTCCCTTTCACTTTTTTTCCTGTGCCCTCTTTCTCCGTCCTCCTGACGCGCACGTTTCCTTTCAGTGCAGAGAATGACAAGTTCCGAAAGTCTGTGGCGTGCTTGCTATATGGGGTGATTTTGGTTTTATTACTTTATTAATATTTAAGTGTTAATTCATATTTATATGTCCAAACATTAAGTAAGTGACGAATGTTTGGGAATGGTGTAGACATTAATTTGCGAGTCATCTGCGGGTGCGCGCGGAACGTGCTGCTTCTCTATTCCGGTCTCACAGCACAGAAGACACGGTCCTGCGCTGGGTCATAGCTAGACCTCGTGCTCATGTGCGCCGGGGGTTTCAACCCTTAAAATGTCCTATTTCTTTACATCCTAAATACTATTTTTGCGGACCCGTCTGCTACGCCACTGCCCATATAACCAAAAATGGCATGATCCACATTGCTTAACACCTCTGCGACGATTCGACTGTGAGATTGGTAGTCGAATCAGGCTCCTCCTATCGGAATCTTCGACTTTTCGGGGTCACCCCTAGTGTGAACTATCTCTGTAATGCTATAGTTGTCTTCAAATGTACAACACCTGAAGGTTAATTTACAAAATTTTACAAAAAAAGTATTAATTAAACCAACCAATTATAACAGTTTGGGGGCGGAGCTACTTATTTTCTCTCCAATGTAGTTCTAGATCATACTATCAAAACTCTTGATGCACACTGCACCTTTACCTCCACGTAACTCTTAAATGTCCCTGTGATTAGCTTTGTTAAAAATGTCTTAACTATGCTTGGAGTGAACGCAATTAGATTGAACCATTTACATCTTACCGTTAAAACGTTTTAATGACGAAATACACCAAATGTGTATTGCTAGCATTTATGTTTGCCATTTCAGTGTAAAAGAAAGCTGTGGAACATCTAGGGGTTGCGGCCCGTGGTCTTGGGATGCTATAATAAGTTCTGTGTCTCAGGGCTGATTGTGTTAAAAGCCACTTTGTTTCCATGAAAGTGGCATCGCTTATCTCCATCCATCTCCGCCATACTCGCATGCCTCTGCAGCTAAACAGTCTAGATTGCTCTCAAGTTCAATTAACTCCCCTTTGTCTAACTCCCCTGGCTGGGCTGGAATAGTGTGTTAGTGTATACGCTTCATACACACACACACACACACACACACGCCATGACTCTGAGAGTGTGTGTGTGCGTGTGCGTGCTCACCCCTATCTCATCTGCAGCTGCCTTCTCATCACTGTATAGAGACACAATATCTTAAGCATTAGCATGCAATGATACAAAGCATCGCTCCCACATAGACAGACGTTATTGTGTGGATAGTGTGTGCGTCAGCCTGTAATATGAGCAGTGTGATCTTCTGAACCTGAATCACTGCTGAATACTGATGAGCCACTCTGCCCCGCTGTAGTTGCTGGTGCGTTGGCTGGAGCATGACTGTAAATACCAATACATGGAGGAACTGCTGCAACATGTGCGCTACGGGCTGATGGAGGTCTCCGCCCTGCACCGCGTGGCCGACAGTCACCCCCTCCTCAACTCCAGCACCGTCGCCGCCCTGGTGGAGGAAGCCTTGGATTACCACCGGTCCGTATTCACGCAGCCCCTTTGCCAGACGCCCCGCACCATCCCTCGGTTCCGGTCTCTGACGCTGTATATCGTCGGCGGGCGGAAACGAGAGGTCAGCCGCGTACGGGAGCTGAGGTTCTTCAACCCCGCCACGCAGGAGCACATGCGCGTCGCCGGGGGTTCGAACTGGAGCGAGCTGGCAGCCATGCCTGCCGGGCGAAGTCACCACTGTGTGGCCGTCATGGGAAACTTCCTGTTCGTGGCCGGCGGGGAGGTGGAACACGCCACCGGGAGGACGTGTGCGGTGAGGACGGCGTGTCGGTACGATCCGAGGGTGAATCGGTGGACTGATATCGCGCCGATGAAGGCGTGTAGGGAGCATTTTGTGTTGGGTGCTCTCGGACAGTATCTCTATGCCGTCGGGGGCAGGAATGAATTGAGACAGGTTCTGCCCAGTGTGGAACGCTACTGCCCAAAGAGGAACAAGTGGACGTATGTGCAACCGTTTGACCGATCGTTGTCTTGCCATGCGGGTTGTGTGGCGGATGGACTGCTTTGGGTCTCAGGTACCTTTACATTCACGCCATTAAACACAAATTACACGATAGGATCTCCAAATGCGTTCAAAATGTCACAGAGGATCTAGGCCCAAGATTCAAAGCTGTGTCCAGTTAAATACACGATCATGGTTCTTTCTTCTGCAGGTGGAGTCACAAACACAGCTCAGTACCAAAATCGACTGATGGTCTATGACCCAGAACAGGTGACTACCAAGATTTATTCATCTGTGGCATAACATATTGTATTTGTGTTTTTGTGTGTGACTAATGGAGTTACATTGCAGATCAGCTCATCTAGAGATTCTCAATTCACACATGTATGACTTTTTTCCTCCATGGAACACCAACGGAATAATTTATAGCATAATGTGCAACATACAACCTGTGCGATACTTCGTATTTAAAGGGAAAATTCTCCCCAAAATGAAAATTGTGTCGTCATTTACTCACCCTCTTGTCATTTTCTTCTGCAGAACACAAAAGAAGATATTTTGAAGGATGTTGGTAACCAAACAATGGCGGTACCCATTGACTTGCATTGGTTTTGTGTCCATACAATGGAAGTGGCCAACATTCCTCAAAATATCTGAAAGTAAGTCATACAGTTTCGAAATGACAAGAGGGTGAGTAAATAATAACAGATTTTTCATTTTTGGGTGAACTATCCCTTTATATGCAGTATGACCTTTAAGTATAAAAAGGGTTTAATAGGGTCTTTTTATGGTGTATTTTTGCCGTTTCAGAGTATGTTGAACATCTGTACTACAAAAATAAAAAGTCGAACAGGTCTGTGTAACGACACAAGGGTGAATAAATAATGACATTATTTTCCTTTTGGGGTGAACTATCCCTTTAAGAATGAAGTGTTGCAGAAGTTCTGCGGTCACTGCAAACCACTGTGCATTTCAAAGAGAAAGAAGAGGGAAGAGATTGAAGGCAGGAAGGAACAGGAGGCAGAGGCTCATTGGTATTCAAAGTGGCTTTGCATTCACCTGCCAGGAACACCAACCCCCCACCCACACTACCCTCAACAGATGGTCTCAAACACACACACACGCATGCTTGTTCACACTCTCACTCACCGCTAGTCATGCATTCTCTGTGCATACACACAGACCTCTCACAAATAAATGCACGCACCCAGATGCACTGCAATATGCAAGCGTTACAAATGTTAAATGATGGCTTCTGAAATCTGAAATGTCCAAATTCACAGTTTTTTAGGAATTTTTTTAATGATTCAACACTTTTAATACGTTTTATTGGTTAAATATTTGCAAAACCCAGTGACAAACAAAGGTTGACTAAAAATCACGAAATATGAAATACAAGGTTTCAGAAGGACAACTGCGAAATAATTATTTAGTCATTTTAAACAAAATAATTATTAAATAGTTTTCATTTTAAATAAAAATACAACTAGGGTTTGGGCGATAACGGTGATAACAATCCCGATTATTGATATTGTGTTGATTTTATGATAATATGATCAAATAAATAATTCAGCAGTGGTTAAAATAGTTATTTAGAAGCTACAAACGGTCATTCGGCTTCCCTACACTCGTATTTTGAGCATGACTTGTTAATAAAAAACAAAATAAAATGAATGATGAGTGCTGAATTTGACCCATAGCATTATTTATTTCTTTTTAAAATGTAAATATGTTCAATATCAAATAATTTCAGTACTAAATATTTCAATAGATACCACAAGAAAGCGATTGTGAATGCTTTTGGCCACGATAGTCATGTAGTGAAAATCTGACATTGAGACCCTAGTCGAAATGAGCATTTTAACTGAATTTATATAATGTATATAACTATGTTATTTATATTATCGTGTAATTGAATTATCATTGAGCTTCCATACTAATTTAGTCTTGTTTGCTTGTCGTTGTGACATCATGTCATTCTCTCTCAGAATCAGTGGCTAGCCCGCAGTCCAATGTTGCAGCGGAGGGTGTATCATGTGATGGCAGCAGTAAGAAGGCATCTGTATGTGCTGGGCGGCAATGATCTGGACTACAACAACGACCGAATCTTGGTTAGACACATCGACTCGTACGACATTGACATGGACCAGTGGACACGCTGCACCTTTAGCCTCCTCACAGGTCACAACACATACACTTTGCATAATAGATATGATCACTCTGAAGCCTTCTCATTAGATACCTGAATAGACATTCAGTATAGTGTATGCATACTGTAGTACCATGTCCAACATTTTTAAATAAAGTTTTCTCTATTTCCCTCGCAGGCCAAAATGAAGCAGGAGTGTCGGTCCACGATGACAGAATCTATGTGGTTGGAGGATATTCTATCTGGACGAATGAACCGCTCGCTTGCATTCAGGTGGGTTGGCTTGAAAGGTGTACAGTACTATGCAGAAACAACATGTTGGAAAATTGTGACCCTGCCTGGGAAAACCAGGCTGAAGTCGTAATCTAATGATGGGATAACAAGCATCACCATTTGATTTTAAAGATATTTACAAAAATTTCAATCTTTGACATGACTTTCTTAATAACAAATATTGTTATAAACATGATATTTTCGCAGGATGTTCTTCACATTATGATTTTATGTGGAAAAAGAAAAATCGCAATTAGTCTCGCATGCATTGAGATGCCGTTATTTGTCTGTTTGGCAGGTGCTAGACGTAAGCACCAAAGGGAAAGAAGAGGTTTTTTACGGGCCGACGCTCCCGTTTGCATCAAACGGAGTAGCGACATGCTTCTTGCCCGCCCCGTACTTCACCTGCCCTAACCTCCAGACCTTACAAGTGCCACATCACAGGATAGGAGCTCTCTAACCCGCACCGTCCAACTCATCCTGGATGTTTACAGTTGCACAAATGGACAATGAACCAGTGGACATCATGTTTAAAGGCTATACTACTCGCACTTTTCTTTCAGCTGTGACTGGTGACACGATGGATGTAGAATTATTTGTGGAAACCTTCACAAAGTGATGAATGGAGAACATACTGATGAACTTCACAGGCTTTCCTTTTCCCTAATGCATTTCTGAACTCCACGAGCCCCGTTTAAGAAGCACTTTGTAAATCTGAAAGAATCCCATAAAATAAAGGTGCTTAAAAGGTTCTTCACAGCGACGCCATAGGAGAACCATTTTTGGTTCCACAAACAACCATTCAGTTAAAGGTTCTTTAAAGAACCATCTCTTTCTTACTTTTCTATAATCTGAAGAACCTTTTTTCACCACAAAGAACCTTTTGTGAAACAGAAAGGTACTTCAGATGTTAAAGGCTCTTCATAGAACCAAAAGGTTCTTCTATGGCATCGGAGAACCTTTTGAAGCACCTTTTTTAAGAGTGTATGCTTGATGCGGCTCTTCGCTTGTGCATCATTTCCACAAGACTGTAGGATTTCCCATTTATCACTTATCTCTTCATGCCTGTATGCACACTTTACAGTGGACTGCTATACAACACTCAGTGCAAGAACTGTAAAGACAAAATTGAGAAAGTTTCACAGATTTGTGCGTTGAGGGACCTGTTTTCACAGATCATGGGCCACTAGTTGGACTTCTTCAGCGCGGAGACTTACTTGGAGTGTCATCACTCTTCATTCCGACCTTAATGTTCTGCAGTTTAATTCAATAGTCTCTTTAACTCACCAAGACGTCACTTCAAGTTCTATTTCATTCCATGTCATTTCTCAGGCTGTGACACCGTGAAAAACGACTTTTTCAAAACTCAGGATAAAATTGTTTACTAAATATGTGTTACCAGAGCTGACAACAAATGCACAAATACAACATTATAACAACCCGACTCAACGCTTGACTATTGACGTTGTAGACCGTTCTTTATCCTGCCACCAAGACTGCCCATTCCATGAAAAAACATAGACAGACACTTTTTTACACAAAGTCTGTAATAAACACAACAATTTTACAATTGTGTGAAAGACTGACATGTCGAGTCCTTGAATCTTTGATCAGCTGGATATAAAGTCAAGGTAGCACACAGCACACTAATCATTTATTCACCCTCATGTCCTCAAAATCTTACGTCTTCTGTGTAATACAAAATATATTTTGAGAAATGTCTCAAAATTATGATTACGAGTCAATGGGAACAAATGTTTGGTTTATTTATGTGCTCTGCTAAAGTCTGGTTTGGAATGACATGAAGGTGAATAAATGATAGAATTTTCATTTGAGTGTGAACTGTGTCTTTAAGGCGCTATTGTCTGGCAATCCCAGAATGCCCAATGTGAATCCATTAATATAATCATATCATGTCAGATGAGTTGAAAGAAATGTGTTTGGCAAAACTGAATGAAATATACTAATGAAAGCGCATAGGCAGCACACAGCTCACTTGGTTTAGGAAATAGTATGCTATTGTGTTTACGTTTATGCTTTTATCCAAAGCGACAATGAAGAGCGATTCATCTCGAAGAGGCTTAAGTGTTCTAGTTCAAATAGGTACAGACTGAAATACAGATGACCATAAAATACTAAAAGATAAAAACATATATGCAACGACAATTATTCTGTTTACGTGTACACAACAGAACCGTACAGAATAGTTGCACTGAAATTGACTGCTGATTAGCTCGGAGAATATACAAGTGACGTGACGGAGAGCGAGGTGAAAGCGACGGCGCGGCTCATTTGATGGCTCTGCTCTAATGAAGTGTGATGCCTGTGCCACACTGCGGGCGAGGTGCAAGCGCGCTGGCTGCAAAAGTGAACCCGGAGCTGAGATGGAGGTGCGGGGGGGAGCTGCAGATGGAAATGAAAGGAATGATTGGGATGGAGGAGAGGGAGAGAAGGAAGGGTAGGAGTGATGAGAGTCTCTAGGCAATTTGTGGCCAGAATTGCATGGAGATTGCAAACAGTATGAATAGTTAAAGGAAAGGTTTGGTGGTAGTGGGTGATCGAGGGAGTCATAGGTGTCATATTTGTGGTTTCATTGCCGGTTTGATTTGAAGTGTGAGGCCAGAAATGCTTATAGATAAGGTGCCATAGGAAACCGACAACTAGGAGGCCAGGTCATAATATGGCACATTTGACTTGTGTAGGTTAGTAATGTAGATCAAAGAACAGAGGGGAACTTAATATGATACACGTTTATTGCACAAAACACACTGGCTACTCTACACATTATGTACATCATTTACAGTGGAGGTATGAGAGTTAATGCTGGAATTGGAGTCGCACTGGATTTAAAGTCAGTCCTCCTCTAAACTGATCATCTCAGCCTGGCCACTTTCTCCAAGCAGGGCCAGCAGCTTCTTATAGCCATTCCTAAAACAGAAATAGATCATATTAAGAATAACAGTCTTGACAAATCACTCGTTGTAATGTTGTTCCAAATCTGTGTAAATGTCTTTGTTCTGATGAACACAGAGAATATATTTGGAGGAATTTGCTTTAACCGAATTGACTACCATAGTAGGAAAAAATACAATGATAGTCAAAAGTGCACAGAACTGTACATTCTTCAAAATATCTTCTTTGGTGTTCAACTGAACAAAGCCATTTTTCCTACTACGTTCGCCAATGGTGGCCAAGAACTAGCATTCTTCCAAATATCGTTCTCTGTGTTCATCAGAACGAAGACATTTATACAGATTTAGAACAACTTGACAGATGAGTCAATGAACTGTTCCTTTAGCCATGGTTTTGCTACAACCATGGTATTTGTATTAAAACTATGCTGAAATGGCAATCGATCCATCAAAAACCCTTGTTACTATACCTACAGTGTTTGTTTTAAAAGAAGGTTTGTGCATTTAAATGATGTCTCTGTTCTATTAAGTAACGAACCAGCATTCAGCGTTCTGTTTCAGCTTCTGTTTCTTTTGAGCTCTAAGCAGACATGTGTGGCTACGGTTGCTGTACCTGAGTGAGGAGTTCTTTCCCAGACCTCTCTTGCTCTCTGTCTTTCTAAGGCTCAGTGACAGAAAGGGAATAAGAGCCGTCACAGTGGAGAGGTGAAGAACGGCCACAACCTCCAGAACATTATACACTTGCTGGTCATATACACCCTCATTCTCTTCCACAAAGGCCCTGGGAAAGAGGACAAAGCATATACAGTCAGTAGGTTGCGCTGGTTGAGTTAGTACAGTCTTTAAAGCAGTGCGGAGGTAACTTACCGTAGTATAGTAATGGTGTGTTCGCACGGCTGCTCTCCTGCCGAAGCGGTGCATCTCTCCACAATAAGCTGTGTAACCTCTGTACTCAATCTCTTTACTGAAAGAAACATTCACAGAGATGTCATTCCTATACAAACAACATAACTGTCAAAATGCATAAAAGTAAAACTTTACTTACTACGATAGAATATAATTTACAGTGTTGGGTAAGTTACTCTGAAAAAGTTATTAATGACTAGTTAATAAGTAATTAGATTACTGTACAAATTACTCTCTCCAAAAAGTATTTCATTACTAATTACTTTATATATCATATATTAACCTTTATTTGAATTGATTCAAGGATAGAGGCAAAATGGCTTATTTCATTAATTAATATAAATAATAAATAACGACATAAATTATTCTTATTAACCGACCAAAGTATTCAAATGTGAAAGTATACAATACATCATACATTATAAAGTTAGACTTAAAATTTTGATGTCATTTCCACTATTGAATATATTACACAGTATTTAGTTTAATTACATCAGAAGTAACTGTAATTAAATTACAGTAAAAACAAGAGTAATCACTTACTTTACTCTTTCAGGTGAAAAGTAATTAAATTACAGTAATTAATTACTTAGTAACTAGTTACACTCAACACTGATAATTTATGATTTTTTTTTTAAAGTAAATAAGAATAGACACATTTTCTCTACACTATCAGAAACTGGATCGAGTGAGTTTTTTTCCTCAGTCCCATTCCATCTCCCCACCATTTCTTGTGACTTTACCGTCAATGTAAACAACCCAAAACAAGTGGATTATACGTCATGTTCCTGCCTACCCTGTGGTTCGTTGACCAGCATCAGACAGCGCAGAACCAAAGGGAGGGGTGTAGCGAGTAGGGAGGGGTCTGTGTCATTGTTTCTTTTCAAGAGCTCCAACAGGAAAGACAAAACTGCAGCCAATCGAGGCGGAGGGGCGTGGCCTTTAAACTGGAGGAAGTTATCTCTGGGGAGATGGAAGAAAATATAATTCCGAAAATTGATGTAAAGCTTTTGTTTGAAAAGAATCTTTATATACCCAAAACTATACAAGCAGATAATTTCTTGTCATTTTTTATTGCTATTATGCAAAGTGAAGTATATTAAAAAATATATATATAGGAAAGAACGATACCTTAGCACTTGCAGAATGCTTCTCCTCAGTCTTTCCCCCTGAGGGGTGATGTTTGATTCGCAGGCCGCCAGCAGGACGGGATGATTGACCACCGCCCCAATAGAGGGTGTGGCTGGGAGGAAGCGGCTCAGATATTGGTTGATTACACTGTGTAGTTGCTGCTTAACGTACGCCCCCTGAGACTGGGACACGCCCACGGCCGCTGACAAACCCTGAAAGCACCGAGATGATCTTCGTCACCCGATACAAATCTATCAGCAGCGAGTGAATATGTTGGGCTTGCGCAGTATTTAGACTCTTTGTGGGGGTTCTCTCACCTGCAGGAAGAGAGGCAGACTCTCTTTGAGGGCCGACAACATTTGAGTGTGTGCGCCACTGTCCTGTTGGAGGAGAGCGTGGGGCAGTAGCAGCACATCTACAATGCGGAACAGCAGCTGTTGAGCTTTAGTGGCGGCCAAAAGGTGGCTCCAGTGCTTGACCAAGCAGCCTAGAAAAAAAAATCATGTCATAGATAGTAAAAAGTGGACCAGAATGGAGTCAAGTGACTGGTGGAAAGTTGTTGGCACATGTTCATTGGCACTGACCGACGACCCAATAGGAAAGCTGTAGACCCTCTCGGCTCTTGTTCAGAAGATAAGGCTTGATATATTTGAGAACGTCTCCAACGTACTCCAGGGCCCGAGACACCATTGAAGAGCGCTCTGCGAGAACCTGGAGCTCACAGTACGATCTGCCCACAGCCTAGTTAACCACAACCGAACAGTTCCAAATATTCAATACGGATTACATATTTGATCTTCAGGAATAAAGTGCGTTTACGTGTGCTTACCTTGATGAACAAAGCTAATGCGGGTTTAGGTTCTCTGACAGCAGCAGAATGCAGGCCCGCTTTCTGGAGCACAGATTCAACTTCTGGAAGCCGGAATACCTGTCTGGTTAACTCAGCCAGCTGTTCGTCCAGATTTCTTCCTGTACATAGAAACACCACAGCTGCTCGGTTTGATCCAACCAAAATGTAAAAAACAAATTCTGTATTGCTGTGGGCAACAAAAAGTAGTTTGATTTTAGCAAGGTGTGGTCAAGCTCAATTGAAATTCTTTGGCTTTTGTGTCACAGAAGGATAGCGCATTTTCATAAAAGATCAAATGTTCAAGATTCAATATTTGTGCCCTAGGTCAAGACCACTCGGCTTGTTTCATGTGGTTAATAAACCAGCAAACGCCCGGTTACCTGCTCTTGAGTCTGGGGCATCTTGGCTTTTATGGAGGTATTGTTGTAGAACACAACGGATCCAGGCACGCACACACAAAGCCTGGGCTGAACCTGAGCCTGGTCCAGAACTCACCCAACTGACCAGCTCTCTGTGGAAAAACAGAGCCAAGTCCAGGAAAAACCAAGCCAAAAATGACAAACCTTTCAAGGGTTAGTAGAAGGTGCGGAAGAGATGCTCACCCATTTTGAAGCAGGTGATTTAGATAGTGGGTAACCAGCAAGGGGTGGAGCATTTCATCCCAGCCGAAGCTCTGCATTATGGACTGGATGGGGTGGGGCTGGAGCTTTTGAGGGGCGGAGCCAGGCATGTCTAATGCCAACAGCGTGAAGCCTAAAAACAAAAATGAACATTTTTGCATTTGACGGACACTTTTAACATTTCACAGCTCATTCCGTAAGAAGCATAATCTTGGCGTTGTAAGCCGTAGCTGTGCTCCTACTACATTTTGTCCACACATCTGTCCTTGAAATCCATTTTAATTTTAACAATCAAGTGGGACTGTTTGAGAATCTCATTATCGAAAAATATCAGTGACAAAAATGAGTTTTTTGTCAATTTTTCCAGCTGTGTGCAGCCGAGCACTTGCCCGTGCGCGCAATCGGCCTCTATTCAGCTCTTTCAGAGCAGAGCCCACAGAGAAAAAGCAGCCATGCAAAGAGAGTCCCGGAGAGAACAAGAGTTCATTTTCTCCATTTCCCTGACCTGCTGCGGCGTCCGCAAGCTGTGGCGGGGGGGTCTGGGAGAGCCTCATGCTGCACAGAAAGGGGAAGAAGTGAGACCACAGTGTCAACGCCACCGCTTGGTGGCGCTCTTTAGCCACGCTGGGGAGCGGAGCCCATCCGGGAGATTCTGTGTTGGTGTGAGGCGGCTGGTTGCAGCGCTCTTGAACTCTCCTAAAAGAAAGAAAGAAACGGAGGAAGAGATTAAAGGCAAACCAGAAGCTCGTCACTTTTGTTGCTTGTTTTCTGTGCACTTCTAATGTCAGTTACAAAATCATTGTACTCAGCACCTTATTCTCACAAAAAAATGTGGAAAAAGCGCATAGAAATGTGAGAGGATCCTTTAACGAAAGGATCTACTGACAGAAATGCAATATAATACACGTTTCCATAGTTGGAAACATTTCTTAATGAATTTCTTTGCTCGGTTGAACACAAAAGAAGATATTTTGAAGAATGTAGATAAGTAAACAGTTCTTAGGCACTTTTGACTACTATTGTAAGTTTTCCTACTGTGGTAGTCAATGGTGGCCAAGAACTGTTTGGTTACAAGCATTCTTCCAAATATCTTTCTCTGTGTTCATCAGAACAAAGACGTCGATACAGATTTAAAACTCTAGGGCGAGCACATGATGACAGATTTCTTCTTTTTTGGTGAACTGCCCCTTTAAATTTCAGGTCAGGTGATTTAAAATACCATCCCTTTCCTTTTCTCTAAAGTTCCAGTTTTATTCCTCAAATCATCCTTCCAGGTCCATCTTCCCTTTTCCTTTTCTTCTTTTAAAATCATACCACCCCATCTGTATATTATCTCCAGCCCTCTGGCCTTTCTTTCTCTGTGAATTCTCTTCATCTCTCTGGACAGAGGGATTAGACCACGCCTGTTGGTGTGGGGCAAGCGGGGTCCTCGGCGGCCTGGCGCTGCTGTGCGGTTGGGGCTGAGATCGCGAGTCTAGCTCCACAGCGGCTGGCATTAGTGCAGATAAGCAGCTGAAGGGGCTGTAATCTCATTTAGACTGGAGATGATCCTCCTGTCCCATCATTCTCAGCGATGAAAGTGAGAACGCTGAGGCGAGCGTCGCGTGCACACGCGCCCTCGCGTGCACCTTCCAGCCTTCCAGCAAGGTTGCGTCTAATCCACGGAGAGCTGAGACAATCGATTAGAGAGTGAATTCATTAGCTTCGTTACCGCGGCGGAATGGGCCTTTCACACCCATCAACCCTCATTGTATGAGACGTCGTCAGAGACCCCACTTAATCCCCTCGCTGCAGCGTTTTACACGCACACACACAACGTACGTACACAAACCATACCATCTGAACACTGGTTTAATCTCTCCCCGGACCGCAGTACAGATTTTAAACACACACCACTGGAACATACACGCGGATTTACACAATCACACCATGCACCCTTGTGTAACCTGACACGTGGAATCACACACTCAGATAAGCATCGTAAGAACACCATCTGACACAAAACAGCAAATTATGGTTGTGCCAGGCCAGACAAAAAAAAGGATGAACTCTGTGACATGTTAAATCTCAAACTACTATTTCAATAGTGAAGACATTGCATTTATGCACTAGCAGATGCTCTCATTCAAAGCAACTTAAAGTGCATTCAAGGTTTTGTCTTCCTCAGGATTGGACGCGAGTGTAACGTGAACTAAAAAAAAGGAATTCCTATCAGTGAGACGGTCCTTTTTGCTCCAGGGGAAATGTCCTTTCAAATTAAATTAGTACAAGTGTTTTAAATATTAAATAAGAGCAAAATTAATCCCAGCTAAGTGTAGCTTACAATGCAATGTAGTTAATAATGATTAACAAAGACAAATCACTGCTCAGATCTTATAGTAATGTTCAGCTCATTTAGAAACTTTTAGTCTCCACAAGAACACATGCCCCCCTTTAAAGGTCCAGTGTATGAAATCAAGCGACATCTAGTGGTGAGGTTGCGAATTGCAACCAACTACTCACTTCACCCCCTCTTTCGAAGCATTACGGTGGCTGACACAGAACTAAGATGGCGTCACGTTTTCGCTTCTTTGCCGAAGGAGATAACCCATGTAGAGAAGTTTGTCCGTTTAGGGCTACCGTAGAAACAACATGTTGAATTCCATGCAAGCAGACTCGTGGTGTATGTAGATACAAATAGCTCGTTCCTAAGGTAATAAAAACAAAACGCTTCATTACGTAAGGTCTTTATGCACCTCTGAAGACATAGTTTTGTATATTATTTGTGTCAATAGATCCTCCAAAAAATTGCACACTGGACCTTTAAATTAGAATCTTATGGCGTCCCCCAGATGCATACAACTTCCTTTTCTTGTCAAACACAAATGTTTTTTGACTTAAAAATATCCGTCACTTCATGTACGTGTGTATGTACCCAACAGGCATATTCATAAAAAAATAAACATTATATCCAATCCAAATTAATTTAATAAATAAATTAACTAATGTCTTATTAAGCAAAATATTGGGATTAAGTATATTTTGCATAACGGAATTCAAAAGAAACCCTTAAGAACGCTGAATTAAAATATACATAGAATGACTTCATAGGAAGAATTAACCGCGAGAAGAGATTTGCTATTTTTGATTGAACACTAAAATATGGGTTTTAATTTTGCTAAAGGACTTCACAATATTAAGCAGTTTCTCACACAGCTAGGATTTTTCTTCACAAGACATTTACTAAACCCCTAGAGACGTTTGGACTACTTTTATGATGATGTATGTGCCTTTTAGAGCTTTTTTGGGATCTATACATGTATATAAAGTGACTAATAGTTTTATTAAAAGCCTTGTTTCGACTGATGAAAGGAAGTCATCTTCATCTGTGATGGCATGAGGAGGAGTTAATTATGAGAGAAGTTTCATTTCCGAGTATGCTTTTCCTATTAACCTCCTTTTTCTAACAGTTTCCTGCCAAACATACTACTTAAATGGCTTGACAAAAACCCCCTACAACCCTGAAAATTATAAACAGAGACATGCACACTTAATGCCCACCTCCTCCTTCTACGGCCTGTCAACACGCTTTCCGTTGCCCTGCAGGCAAACAGGTCACACAGCAAAAGCGCTGCAGGCAGGAACCCGATTAATCGATTGGCGAGAACTCGATTAGTCGCTCGGCGAGGCGCCGCCATGCTGCCGGGGTCACCACTGCGATCGCGCCTCCCACACACACACATCCAGGATCATGGCTGGGAATGCAATGAGGCGAATTAGAGCGTGACTAGAGATTGGCCTGTGTTATCTGCGTGAATCATCCGTCAGTTACAGTCTGCCTTACATCGCCCGGCAGCCGTGAGCTGGCTAATTCTCGCAAAGCTTGCGTCCGCCACCTTCAGCCTAACAGCCATAATGAAGCAAGGGTTCAATTTACGGGCCCACATAATAATGCATTAATTATGCTTGTGAAAACGCATTAATACGCCATACAACAAAACTGAGGACAAATTAGAAATCATTTGTGCAGACACGTCTACGAGCACCCCGTCTCTTTAAACTGGGTCAGAACGGTTTTGGCGGCAACGTGAGCTTGTTCGGGATGCTTGCTCACCTGGGTTTGCGGCCCATTAAAGTGCAAATGAATGGCCTCCAACCTGGAGATTCTGGCCAGGAGTTGTGGGAATTAAAGTGATTCAGAGTTAGAAAGGTAAAATGAGAGGAGTGGACACCCAAGAAGTGGGTTTTCTACCTTGGAGGAGCATGTGTGCGCACGTTTATTGTATAATACAAGGGTGTCACCTGTGACAGTCTTTCTCAGCTGATCTGAACGCACAAAGCCAGACGTCTTACACGATCGCACCGGGCTAGTCAAGTAAGTCACACCAATGTCCCTTCCCTGAACTCTTACCTCATGCTGTCCCTACCCAGACCCTTGGGCCGAAACTCAACACAGCTTTCGTCCAGCACCTGTACGGGCTGACCCGAGTGCCGCGGGCCCTGAGAGATGGACAGGGGGCCTGATGTGTGCACAATGGATAAGCTTATCTCCATGCTTTGCAGTAACTTCGACACAATCAAGCTTTTGTTAACATACAAAGGATGCAGGGGAGACATTTGAGCTGCGCAAGGGTCAGGGTGCCATATCTATAAGCGTCCGAGATCACTGGGGGGCCCCTGTGTGTTTGTTTTTATATCCGTGAGTGAAGGTGTGTGTGTGTACTCTCACCGTAACTGCGCCAACACGGTCTGCAGAAAGCCCAAAGCAGAGCTGAGCTCAGACTGGCGGCAGGCGGGCAGCAACAGTCCAAAGCCTTCGTTTAAAAGCCTCTCCTCTGAAAGCATAAGACTAGGGCTGGTTTCAAACACCTCGCTCACCCCCTCCAGGTACGAGCTAAGTGGTACCCAGAGAGCTAGCTTGCGAGAAGGCTCGGTGGTCTTCAGGTAGAACTCGCGGGCCGTTTGGCTGAAGTAGGCGGCCAACTGCTCCGCCAACGCGCCAACATCTAATCCTTTCTCCAAATACAGCAGCACAAGAGCCAGCTGGCCTCTCCAGTGCAGTGAGCGCATGGCTGGGGGTGTGGAGTCAGCGGGTAGCATGGCAAGCAAGTCACACGCTCGGCTGGCCACGTCCTCGAGCTCCGCACACTGCGCCAGGACCAGGAAGAGGAGCAGGAAGTGCAGCAGGCCCGTTTCAGAAAGCTCCGTCATCCGCCGCTGGTGGAACTTTGAGTAGAGTCTGAGGAGAAGAGGGGCGAGATATGCGGTCATACTGTGAAAAGAACAACAAGAACAAAACTCTGCAAAGTCCCCACTTGCTATTTTGCATTCTTTAATTTAATTCATTATTTTTCATTACAAATGTTATTGCTGCATAGCAATTTTTGTCAAAGCTGACTGGAAAATTAATATGAATTTCTTAGTATTTGCTATGTTCTTCTTGCTTTAATGACAGCATGCACTTGAGCTGGCACGGACACAATTTTGTGCAACTTAATGATCCGTGTTATCCCAGCATGATTTGAGAATGTTCCAAATTTTCTTTAAATGGAAGTCTGATTTTTGTACAAAATGTTAACGTGATCAATGTCACATTTGTTTTGAATCTAACAAAATAATATTTCTTTTTTCCCGCATATCTTTTTAGAGATGTTGCCACCTACTGTATCCTAACTTTGTTGTAGTTGTAGTGTGGACTCCGTTATTCTCTTAAAGGGATAGTTCAACCAAAAATAACAATTCTCTCATTTATTCACCCGCATGTTATTCATAATCTGTACATGACTCTTTCTTCTGTACACCACCAAAAATATATTTTGAGAAATGCCTCAATGGAGGCTAATGTTGTTTGGTCACCAAATATCTTCTTGTTCTGCAGAAGAAAGTCATGCAGTACATGTTTGGAATCACATAATGAGTGCGAGTAAACAAAACGAATATGTATTGAGTGAATTAAATGTACAATGATTTTAAAAACATTTGATAGTTTTAGTTGTCGTCTTTACTGCGAACATACCTTAAAGGGGTAGCTCTCCCAAAAATGAAAATTCTGTCTCCATTAACTCACCCTCGAGTTGTTCCAGACCTCTTTGTTCTGATGAACACAACGAAACCATTTTTCCTACTTTGAGGGCGAGTAAATGAAGACAATTTTTTTTATTTCTGGGCCTTTTAGACCTCATTGCGCTAGATCATGGAACACACATTGCACTGTGTTTTCCCCGTTTAGTCGACAATCAACAACACATGAAAGTTTTGCCACAAGACTGATCAATATTTAATCCATTACAGCCATATTTTTATAAACCACCACACAAATGCCACCGTCCCTTTAATAAGCAGTGAAACAAGTGTTGGGGCCTATTAGGATCAAATGACACATCCACTTTAACCCAACTACTCAACTCGACGCTAACCTCACACACAAAGCTCCAGACGTTCTGTCTTCCCGGAGAGCTGCGTGCCTGTGAGCAGCGCGTGCAAGTTTGTTTGCTCGTATGTGCGCGAGTGTTGTTTGATCCTCCGGGCACCACAGTGAAATGCCTTTAAAAGACCATGTTAAATGTCAGAAACACTCAGGCACACAGTGGTAGCAGCGCTGTCGTGTGCGGCTCAATTTGCTGCAGCGCAGGAGGAGAAATCAATATTGACCCCCTCCGCTCCCCCACTTTCTACTGTTGACTGTTTGGTGGTCCCAAACAGAATCCTGCAGGTTTGATAACAAACACACTGCACTACACACAAGCCTTTGAGCACGCATCTAATGTTTGGACAGAAACACATCATGCAGGCTTGCGGGGAGTCCGGCCACAGATAGATAATGGTGTGGCACACTCTCTCGGACATTGACATGAGGTAGAGAACGAGCCAAAGACTCGCAGAAGTCTGTCTGGATATTGTTTGCGTTTTTCCGCCTGTCTGTCGCTTGTTTGTTTGTTTATCACGGACAGCTTTTTTCGCCTGCCACAAGCAGATGCTGCTCATTCTCGGAGTACGAGCTTGAACGCGCTCCCCGCCGATCTCATTAATGCGCCGCGCGCCTTGCCTCCCACCGAGCCGGAGCACCATCAACGCCCGAGTGTGTATTCGCGTGTGTTGTCGCAGAGGGGGAGGTGGTCTCGAAGCCAGCCAAGTTAGCCCCCTCACGTGATCGCTGGAAGCCCGAACGCCTGCGTTAAGGTGAATTAACCAATATGCTTGTTAGCTAATTAGCCTTCGTGCCTGCCGCGCAGCTGAGCACGGTCCAGATGGAAAAACGCATTATCCGGATTGTGTCCGTTTCAGCTGTTCCCTGGCACGCTGCTGAGCTGAACCAGATTGACAATGGATCCGTGCGTTTCTGACACGCCTGTGTTTTCAGTTTGCTAGTCTCTGAAAAAGGCACGTGTCTGTGGTTTCAAACCGAGAACCGATAAACAATTGCGAAACCCATCCTCACGACTCTCACACCCTTCTCACCTGCCCTTGATCTGTCTCCAGGGGGCGCCGCCGGCATGTTCCTGACTCAGGTGAAGGGCCAAGATGCGCAGGAACATATGAAAGGAGTTGGCGGAGCGGTAGAGTTGTGTGTGAATGCTGGAGCTGACAGACGCGGGGCTACAGCAGCTTTTGGCCTGCTGCAACAGACACAGGGGAGTCCTGCTGATGCTGCCCAGCCCCGACACACCTAACCAGGGCACGGTGAAAGATCCATTCTGTATAGAGATCAAACAGAAAGAGAGAGAAGCATTCGTATTATCGACGATATACGGTCTAGATGTATTCGTTAATATAAAAAGCCCCAAAAAGGTCAAAACATAAATGAATAGACATCTTGGCTTCCGTAATGAATATAAAAGTAGAATTTCTAAATAGATTTTCTGTAATGACTTACTAGATTTTTGTTATAATATTCCCAGAGCGTTGTCACAGCACTGACGTTCGGGCCCCATATTAAACTGAGACTGAGGCAGCAATGGACGACCATTCGAACCTGCTCTTCTTGCGTAGCTCTCTGAAACACAATCACATTGATGTTGTGCACATACCGAGACAGGTTTACTAACAGAGTTGTTCTAAAACGCACACATCAGATGGGAGGAGAAACAAGCACGTTAAGCGAATAAACACCCGACACATGCTAACGTTGCAATGAACCTGCAATTATTTTACACCCAGCCACCACCAATCATCACCTTTGGATCACAGCTCGATTTCAGCAGCTCGATCGCAAAAGCCCAATTATCCTCAAGTTGCTTCTGAAAGAACAACAAACAGACAACTTATCAAACAAACACCCTTTTTATATTAAATCTAATCGATATGTTTATCTAGCATTAGTAACAATTACAAAGCTGCCTGCAACCACATACAGTACAACTGGTTAGCTAGTGTCAAACTACCTTTTGTTGAATGACGCCGTTCCGGTTGTGCATCCCAAGCTGGGCCAGGTGTGTGAGCAACCACCAAGTGAACCCTTCAGGTTCTTTACAGTGTCCGGGGAGCCCCGGGTCACGATCTCCAGAAGGCACCCCCTTCAGAACAGTCTGGAGCAGAGTATTTACATAACTCCAAAAGGGCTGGATGAAATGATAGAAGAATTATAAACAGTCCATCTAACGCATGCAAAGTGTGTGTGTGTGTTCACTGACTTGTGTGTGAAGGGTTTTACTCCTGTGCTCCAGGAAATGAATGAGAAGAATCCATAGTTCCTTAGTGCACAGGCAGTGATAGTGATGGGTTTTCAAAATCTCTGTTGGTCTCACCTAGAAAGACAAAAAAAAGACCGAATGACATTTTTATTTGTTGACTTTATACTCAAATGAATGCAAGCAGAAACCTTGTTACCTTATTGTATTTGTTCATGGCCAACCCAATGAGATCACAGAGCAGGTTGTTGACTTGATCCTCGAGCAGACTGATGTTTGTGAGCGTCTCTCCAGTCAAGTTCACAAACTGGTGCGCATAAACTATCTGACCTGTGGGCCACCAAGTCAACAGAATTGCATTATTATGATGCAAGGTTCAAGGCAACGCGTGTCATCTAGAATGGTAGATTTATCTAATCCAACATACCAGTCATCCTTTGTTCCAACAGGTGCAGGATCTCCAGAACCGACCAATGGATGTCCAGATGCAGATGTAACAATTGCCAGGATGGAGGAAAGAGCTGTAATGAGGGAGACACTGTTACAGTCTTTTGCTACCAGGGCTGGACAAGATATTGAACATATTGCAAATATTCCTTATAATTGTGTTATAATACATATAATTATAATACAAGTGACGCATGTATGAAATGAACCAATCTTGTATCAGAGAAACAAAATAGTTGTAGACACGATTAACTATAAAACCGATCTGAAAGAATGCATTAAGCCCAATACAAATAAAATACTATATTCAAATGCAATATCATTTGAGCTATAATACCCTGTCCTACTCACAAATGTGTGATGTCTTACCTTTCCCTGATGCTGAATCGTAAAAGCACTCTGGACATTGGCCGGCAGATTTTTGAGCCGTCCGATAAGCAGCGTGATACTGAAGAGCTCCTCCACCAGGACAGAGGGCAGCTGAGACTCCAGGTCTTTATAGGGGTGAACAGGACCTTCCTCTAAGGACTGCGAAGGCTCCAAAAACCTAGAAATCAACGTAACACATTCCGACTATTTACAATGAAGGCTACAGTATCTCTGACATTATTACACACAACATAGAAATAAGAGAGCATTTAACATGCAACAAAGCTAAGTCGCTCTGGATAAAAGCCCACGCTAACTACATTTAAACCACGTCACTACCATACTACCAAGTTTGGAGAGATTACAAAAACCATTGAGTTTACCTGTAAAGAAAGACCTTCACGTAGCTGAGGAACAGCACACACTGCTGTCTCAGTTCTTCTGCCTCATAGTGAAGACTGCTCGCTTGACCTAAAAATGTCAAAATATAGTTATTCGTACGCAAACACCTTTCATATATTCCGATGCATTTAAATGGGACACTTAAACAACATTCACGCAAGAATCTTCGCACTAAAGTACAACAAAAAAGTGACGGCGTGCACCAAAATGTCTATTTTGAATCCAGATGCTCACCAAAATCATGCGAGCCTGACTGCACCAGCATCTCCAGCTTTAACACCTTTTGTCTGAGAGGAAAGACAGATTGTCAAATTAGCGCCCTTCCTGTTCCAGCAGACAACGTGGCACTCCTCCAGAACCAACACACCTGCACTCCTACCTCAACAAGCCAAACAGAAGTTGGGTAGATTCAACAAGCGCCGTTTCCGTCACCCAAGGGAAGTCGAAAATATCAACCGTGTCCCCCTCAAAATCTGCTGGAGCTGGATCGAGCTTTAACAGGAGCCTGAAACATGGAGAATAATGCAATGTGCAGGTTAACACAAACCATTACAGAAGAAATACATTACTATACTAATCATATAGGGATATTTTAGCACACTAAAGCCCTGAAGTACCTCTTGAGGGCCCCTCTACTTATGAAGCCATGTGAGGAGAATCTTCCAGCCTCTTCTCTGCCCTGCTCGTATGCACAGGTGAAGCATGAGGGCAGACTGGGGGCAGAATCACAGTAATGATCCAGAGCAGAGGGGGACACGGGCGGGGTAAGAGACTGCGAGAACTCACCCTCCATATTAACGGTGTGGGACAGACCACTGGGAGAAAACAGAGTACAAACAATAAAAAACGAATCGGTACCTGATTATAACCCGCGAATATATGCAACGTCATTTACAACGCAAGGAACAACCGATCAGTCTCGAACTTAAACAGTAGCTGTTCAAGTCACACGTTTCAGAGCCAAAAGCACCTAAACTGTCAGCGATCGGCCCGCAAACATATGCGAAACGTATTATTTTGTTACAACTACACACCATACAGTTGTTTAGACTAAAACAGTTTGAATATGACACTTACTTCACAAGTGTTGTCAACTCCTGCGTCTATGTATTTCTCTTCTCGTGTTATGAATGAACTCCCGCGCTACAGTGACTCGGTCGCACTGCGCATGCGCAGGAAGGCGTCTGTCACACGCTACTATAGATTCATTGGCCAGAAGTTCCTAAGGGGCGTGGAAAAGACTGTACTTTACCGCGGTTTAAACACAAACCACATTAAAAACACGTGTAAGTCTGTGAAAACGCTGTTAAATGTTTCTTTTGATTTGACACTATGCTTCATCTCATAAGAAATGTCCCTTAGCTCAGAAAAACCGCTTCGTTCTGGCAGTGAGAAACAGAACATAACCTAACGCAATAAATCGCTGTATGAAACCGATCTGTTGCACATTTAATCCGTCTAACGTTAATTAAAAACCGGTACATCACAGTTGAACACATCTGGACCCCGGGTTATCCTGATTTCCATATGCAGACCTATCTCCGCCGACCGCAGCTTTGTCCTCATCATGCATACATTTAAAAGCACATTTCAGTCCCAGCCCTCGTGCAGTGATGCCGGGTAGATATCTTTTTTGAAGCTTATCTCCAAATGCCATTGTTAAAGTATGGGGGGATTTACCGTGTACCAGTCGTCGGAGGACTCTCGTTGTTGCGTATCTCGTTTACTGGGTGATATATTTGTGGAGAATACGAAGAAAAAATGCATTTAGGAGCTTGTATCATTTTCAAGCCGCGTTTTGTCGCGGACATGTATAGCCGAGAGCGCTCGCAAGGTAAGACAATTAAAGTTGTGCTGACACTAACCATTGTTTTCACTGACCGAGAGGGAGGAGAGAGCTGAAGAACACACAATGCGCTCCACCCTCTGCGATTTTGGTGAATGCCTAAGAAAACATGACAGTGTTGACATTTGCGTTTTTTCTGAGAGATAAATTCGACCAAAAATATGGCATGTACAGGCAAGAGTGAACACGGTAACGATACTGTATACAGAGGGTGCGTTTCAAAGCCTCGCGAGCTCCCTACCTAGGCAGCACTTTTGAGCGCGTGAATAGATGCTGTACGTTTAGGCAGCTCACAGGATTTTTCTTTCTTTATGAGACGCGGTCAAAATGTTCAAGTTCCAACCCTTTATCTCTTTCTTAGAGTGATGAGGTTATCCTAGACTGTCTCAATCTATTAGCTCTGAATAATTTACATCCTTAATTTGTGAATGAAATGATGTTCCCGTGTAATCAGAGCACGAGGACGTCAGGCAATATGCTGATTATCATGCACGAGCTCGCATTATAGAGATAGATGTGATAGATGTCCATTATGGAAATTAACCACGGCTTTATTATAGTGGAAGTAGACATGGTTTGGGGAGAGTGATAGCAGTTTGCATTAATTTTATTTAAATATGATGGTTAAACTATGGTTTTATAAATAATACTATAGGCAGGTTGTGGTTACAGTAATAAAGCCATGTGACGGACTCATTTGTATTTAATTTTGAATGATCAACAGGTGTGACTTTCAGAAAATTGAGAAATTGTTTAAAAGAAAAGGTATGAACCTAAATAGACAGGTAGATGAAGCATGGCACCTGCACACACACAATGGCATTCTTTACTGCATTCATTCTGTATATAACAATCAATTGCTCACCTTCAAGTTGTTCCAAACTTGTATAAATGTCTTTGTTCTGTTGAACACAAAGAAAGATATTTGGAAGAATGTGAACAATTTCCAGTTCTGGGACATCATTCACTTCCATAGAAGAATTTGGGAAAGCAAACAGTTCTAGGGAAACTTTGACTACCCTTTTCATTTGTCCTTTATGATAGTCAATGATGTTCCAGAGTTGACACCTTCAAATATCTTTCTCATAAATGTGTGCAGGTTTGGAACAACTCGAGGGTGAGTAAATGATAGACAGAACTTTCATTTTTGGGTGAACTATACCTTTAAAATTAATAGTTCAACATTTTAATGCTATATAAACTATTCTAGGTAAACCTAAGGGCAGTAGTTTAAGTTAGTTTACGAATAAAACAAGTGCTCAACCCTTTAACCTTTTGAGTCTAATAGTGAGGTCTATAATTAGCATTCTTTAAAAAGTGATGTACAGTACAGATATGTCCCACAATGAGTCAGAGTAATGACTCATATTTGAGTCTTTATTGGGTTTCCTCCAAAAAGATTCCACCATTGTACTGCAAAACGCTCCGCTCCTCTTTATCTGAAGGTGCCCCCCATGGCTTCGCCTTGATCAATTAAACTGCTGAAAGGTCCTCTCCCTTATAGCCTTTTTAGCGCACAGCTTTAGAGAAATATAAAGTTATCAGTCGTCCTAAGCGATATGAGGACAGAAATAAGTAGTTTGTCTATAAAAATGTCCAGGTGCTTTATCAGAATCCCTGTAGGCCCCGGGGCCCCTGCGCTCGATGTTCATTCTGTAGAATGGATCATCTATATGGCAGAACCTCAGCCAGCCCCCTCCTTTACTATATCCTCAAGCCTAGCAGCTTAGTGAGAATATATCCTGGCTTTACTGAACAATTGACTGGAATGTCATCTTTTGTCGAACACTGCATTTTCCACAAGCACAGAAAGTCCATCAATAAAAAAAATCATAACTTTGAGGTAGAACAGAAATACTGGTCCAACTTCGAATGTGCTTTTTCAAATCGTGTCCAAACCAATGGTATACGGTCCAACAACAATGAATTATAACAACATTATTTTTATATAGCTCCGTTATAATATTCGAGTCAGACAGCTAAATATATATTTTAAACTTCCTTACCTCGTTCTTCTGTGCCTCCTGACTCAATGCAAAGAATATAGTGGAGCCCAGATGGTAAAGTTAGATAAATGCATCGTTTGCATGCCAAGAGCAAAGTGTCTTATGTCGAAGACATTTGCATTGAAGCCAGTAGATAGACTGTGTAGGAAGAGGTAGTGTGGGCGGTGTTATTCATTTTTGACCTGAGGTGATGGACGTTTGGATTTTTCTGCTGTGGCAGACAGGTAATGTTTATATGGATGGACATATTATTGCAGGGAAACTTATCGTTTTGCTAAAATGCGATGAAGAACAATCTCTTGTTATTTGTAGAATGTATTGTTGTACATGTTATCAGCTTCAAAATGTTTTAGGGTCTTTTGGATATTATGTCAAATTTGTTTTTAATTATGTACACAAAAGCAGCCAGAATGCTTTTAGAGAACCGTTTGTACTTTTATATGACAAATGGTCTCTAATCAGATCAAATGAACAACTCTTTGAAACAATTTTACACATCATTTGAACTATGTGTTACTCAGAAGTTGTGTTGTTGTTTGCTAAAATATACGTTGTGTTGTAAGGTGTGAGCAACTTTAAAGAAATGTAAAACATTTTTGTTTTAAGTATAAAAACGACTAAACAAAATCCAGTTAATAATATTATCACTTTGGTATTTATTACAAGACATATTCACTTCTCCATAAGGGATTTCATGTTTGCAGTCTGACCGTATCATGTCTGTTTGCTTGGTTAATGACATACAATTTTTGCTTTGTCATCGTTTTACTGGCTGTATCATCCTCTCATTGCATAATAATGCGGCTTCTCTGTCCTATCTGTTTATTATTCAACTCTTTACATGAAATATGCATGACACAAAGACTCTTCAGTTTGTAAGCATTTTTAGAAGTGAATGCACCTCATGCATATATTCATTTGCGACACAAACCTTAGCCTTTTCGATACCATCATTGTTTTGTTTGTGTTGTCTGTTAACTCAAGAGTCTTAAAACCTGTAGTTGAGAAGACTAAAACCTCTCAGAATCGCTTTGTTTTCGTTACCTGCTTGACAATTTTGTCCTTGCAAGCCATCATTGGGATCTTTTAAATTGAGCTGTTTGGTGATGGCTTTGTTTTGTGATGCTATCGTATAATATTCTTTCTTTTTTTTACACAATAATGTAGTTGTTTTAAAAATTCCTCTTGAATTCCTTCATCATGCCCGTCCGACCATTAGCTGAAAAGGTGTTTTCTGTCCATTTGAAAAGGGCTGTTAAAGTGTCATGTTAAGCTGAATACTGTATGCTATGTTCTTGAAATAATGCGATTCGATTTCAGTGGGGGAACCCGTAGGACTGTATTTTTTTGTTCTGACCCAGCGGTGATACCCCTCCAACCAATCAATGCAATTCAACCAGTCATCAGTGCTTTTTAACTGTCGAAAAGGCTTCAGCAAATGTATGTATTTATGAAAGAGTGCCCACAGCTCTTAATTGTTACCATTGTGACTGACAGGGCATGGATCGGAGAGGCCCGCTGTGCTGCTGCCCACACACTGCTGCAGTAGCGATGCCGGACCACTGGAGGACAGCGCGGGACCGAATCCGTTGCACACGCACTGGCTGGCCGTGCAACACCGCAGTTCATCTCACGGGTCAGCGGATATTTTAAACAGACTTTATTACCCTAACCCAGACCCCCGGTTTCTTTCCCCCCTCGTTTCCAAATCCGTTTACTGAGGGTCTTTTATAAGCAGAATGTGAAAAGTGCTGACTGCTGTTCCATTTTGAGGATATCTGGCTTTCATCAAATTACAGTGGGGTTTTTGAATATTTCATATTTGATCAAAAGCCCTTTACAAGCTACACGTTTGCACACACACTCACTTTCACATGGGCCATGATCAATTTTTAAAATTCGATCATTATGCCCACATTGACCCACAGAGCTCTCTTGAATTCAGCTGTTTATTAAGAAACCCTGGCACCTTTCATTGTTTCCATCGCCTATGAAGCATCTTTAATGAAAGCGTAGTTATACGGCGCATAGCATAAAACTATCATGATATTAAGTTTGGGCCTCTCGTGTACGCTGATCAAATTTATGCACCGTGGTTGCTATCGAATCGAGCGCTCCTGTCGTTGCCATCCTCTCCCCTTTTAACCCCATCTCAAACACTTTAAAATGGCCAGCCTAGGACACAGGCCAATATTGGCCTTGGCTGTACCTTGACTAATGAATTATTCATCTGTTTGACCTTTAGCTGAAGTTTATTGGAGGGTGAAGGCGTCATGCTGGCCCGCCTGCTGCCTGGCCCAGCTTGAGCTCTGTTCCCCTCTTAGTCATGTCCCCTTCTATATCCTCCCCTCCCTGTCGCCAAGTGAGGTGTGAGGACACAGAATGTCTTGACCATCAAAGTTCCTCACCGTGTCTCGGTCTCCTGTTTTGACTCGGTTTGAAGGTCAGGTTTGTTACGTCTACCCGCGTTAAACGTAACCCCTGGCGCACCGCGAGCTCGGTATCGTTGGATCTACCTCCAGCTGTAGGTCCGCATCATCTGCGACACTCCTACAGCACGAAGCATATTGTGCATAATCGTAGATCGCGTGAGAAGTGACAGTGAGTGATTGCTGTGAGATTGTCGTGCGTTTGTAGAACAGCGTTCGTTTTCAATTAATCCTCCATCCCAGCCTGCCGTCAGTCCCGTGAGCTTCAGAAATGGCTGACTGCAGTGTTTTACCCGTCGCCTTAGGCTGGTGCTAAATGTCATTGACATTAAATTCTCTTTGTTAAGTCGGATTTAATTGTGTCACTTGTGAGTTTTGTCTTCAACTGGCCGAATATGTTTAGGTCTGCTCATGCCTGTGCTCTCAAATGAACAAAGCTGTGGTTGCTGTAGTTTTGGGATAGCTGATGCTCTCCAAAACTGTGACAATGAATGGAAATCATATGTACGGTGATAATTTGCTGAAAACTTGCAAAATTGCACCTTGGAATTATAAGGTTCTGTCTGCATCTGAGCAGTTTTGAGACATTAAGCTCAATTACACTGCTTAAAAGGTAATTCACAGCGATGTCATAGATAGAAAAAACATTTTTGGTTCAACAAAGAACCATTCAGTCAAAGGTTCTTTAAAGAACCATCTCTTTCTTACTTTTTTGAAGAACGTTTTTTTCGCCACAAAGAACTTTTTGTGAAACAAAAAAAATTATTCTATGGCACCGAAGAACCTTTTGAAGCACCTTTTTTTAAGAGTCTAGAAGTTGTAGCATTCCAGTTAACTCTAGTCTGTAGATGAAAGCTTTTTGTTTTCTCAAAAATGAACACAACGCAAAGAAAAAACATCACATAACGTAAAAAAAAAGTCAATGAATAACAATATGTTGACAAATAAATGTCAAATAAAACCTACGATTCTCGTCGAAATGCCAAAAAGTTCTCCTCAAAAATCCTTTTTGTGACAATCAAGAATAATTTTGTATGGGTTTTTCTGTTATAGAAAATCTATGTGTTCTACAAAACATTTTCAAGCATAGAGTTTCTGATAGAGGATTTATCCGAGTTGGAATAGGTTTTATATGTGCCATTGAGCGCCATGTAGATTGGAAGAATTCTATCTTTTCTTGACATTTACTCTATTACATATGCTGTGAATCTCTTCCCACATTCTCATGGGATTGACCAGCTGTGCCACAGGTAGAAAGATGATTTCTTGTTCTAATAGAGGGATTTGGCTGAAAGCGTCCATAGCATATATAGGCTGTACAGAGGAGTACCACCCTCTGTGAAGCAAATCTTCACCCCATCTTGCTAACATCTTCTCATCATGTGGTCCGCCATAACACTTTGCACTTAGCATCTCCTTTACACTTTTCAACAACGTCACGACCGTTTGAAGGTCATTGCAAAATGGTTGTGATTTCACCGACAGGACTGAGATACGGTCAAAATGTCTTTATTTTATTTGCTTGTTTATGACATTTTTCTTGAGTGTCACCATTGTTGTCCTCTTTAGTCCCATCAAAGAAGGTCGCTGATGAATCTTTTCATCTGTAAGGATGATATGAAATGTCCTAACTCAGCAACTTGCGCACATGTTGCCTGTTGAGACCTGCTGACAGAAGGTTAAAAATGAAAAGGTGAAGACAGAAGAGAGTTTGTTTTCTGTGTAGTGTCGTAAAGCTGTACCTATGCGTACCATAATTGTCGCTGTAATGCAATCCGTTCTTGAGTGTGTGTGTTTGGAGAAAGGCCAGTGTGTAGCCCTTTTGTGCGTGTTATGAGTCGCTAATCGTCCTACAGTGTGGTAATGAGCGTCCAGACACGTGTCAGGGTGTGTTCCAATGGTTGTTTGTGCATTGTTGGGTTGAAATGGGATCTGTGTGTTGTGTGAGAAGTGTGGGCACATGCACGCAGACACACGTCGAGCAGATAATGGTGGCTATTATGGGTTTGAGGTTTCATGGGAAGTGCCAGAGAAATATCCGACACCTTTGCCGCACACGCTCGTGCACACACTGCGACTTTTGCTGAATAATGTGTCACACACACTGAAACAATGTTTCATGTGTCGATCAGTTTGGGTTTGTAAAATAAAAGCAACATGCAACACTGGCGTATAGAACTTTGACTTTGACAAAATCCTATTAACTCATGACTGTAACCAAGTATGTATTTGTAAATCAGATCCACTAGTAACACTCATAATCAGAAGTTTATTCATAACAATAATCCAAACATTTGACAACTTTATAGCTCGAATAATTATTTTAAGTGCTTTAATCAAAAATACAAGCTTCGCATTTCTCCATTTAAATTCTCCAGAATGCCTTCCCCCATGGACTTTAATTGTATAAACATTACCGTAAATGTGATTTTTGTTTGTTTTTCCAAATTGAGTGACAAGTTGAAATTATTATTTGTTGTAATTGACACCATTAACATATCGTTCCTTTTAAGATCAAAAAGTTTTATCCTGTTTATTTCTGATAAAGCGCAAACAATTTGTGTTTCGTGTATGACAAAGACAGATAAAGAGTGAATGACAGCAAGAAAATTAGTAATATCTGCTTTTTATTTTCTGCGAGGTTATCCTAAAATTGTCAAACGTGTGGATGTGTGTGTACACAGCGGGACAGAGGTCTATCCTTTCCACATTGGTGAAGGGTCTCACTAAAATCCTGTCACACCGCTGATATGTAACAGTGTTTCTGGATTAGCATAACATTAGCATGTCATTAGCATACGATTACCTAAGCGCAGTTTGTGTTGGTGTGAACGGATGTGGTGTGTAGGCAATAGGGGTGTGACAAGATCTCGTGGCGCGAGATCCAATGTGACTCGCGAGAACACAATATCCTTACGCAATTCGCATGATGGAGTGCGGGGCTCGTAATTGCGACCATTTTAGTAGCATATACTCCCTAAATTAAACCTGTACGACCTCTTAATACATTTGGGGAATTTATGTGAGTGCACATTTTGTCGTGGTGCGACCTGTTTTCATTATTGCACAGAACATGCTAAAAACTGCACAAAGTATGTGCATGCTGTGAGCTACAGTGACCGGGCCGGCCATTAATTTTGTGCAATTACTACCTGTCAGATGGGTTTGTGACAAAACATTTTCAGTGTTTTCATATTGTTTATTAATACATAATATAATTAATTAAAATAAAATTTTAATTTGTTTCATAAAGTACAAGTTGATTTTATAATGGCAATTTTATTTTGCATTTTGTGTTTTTAAGTTGAATAAAAGAGATTTTTCCCTATATATTTCATCATTGAGGATTTCCTGTTCTCGTGAACCCAGTCTCGTGTCTCGTCTCGTGGGATAAATGTCTCGTCACACCCCTAGTAAGCAAGGTATCACCTCATCAGAGAGTCTCCAAAAGAGCTTTTGTCTTTGATCTTTGAAGACCCCATGAAATCAATAATGAAGTTTTGGGGCTTCTATTCCATGTCAATTAGATTAGAAAGCATCTATATGGTATTTTAATTTATTAATTTATCCCATATATTTAAGATTATCCAGTTATTTTGTCCATAGTGTCAGGTCCAAAATGTAATGCTCTGATTGTCGCAAATTAAAAGGCTATTAAGAAAAAGACAAACCCCTTGTTATGTCCCACTCCAGCTTCCTCAAAAAAAAAATCTTAGTCTTCAAGGGTTGATATCAAGTCACACTTATTTTACTAGAAGTAAATATCATACTTGAATCAGTGACCAAATGAATAAAAACGTATTCAAATGTTAGTCAAGCGTTGGCTTAAAGTCCCTGTGAATCCTAAGTTGTGTTTGTTTTTACTTTAACAAAATGGTGGGCGTGGGCTTGTTTTTTTACTGTGATTTGATTGGGTGTATAAAAACAGCTGTTGCATTTTGAAATAGAACTGGCAGCAGACTGACAGCTGAAGGGGAGGAGTTAACGGATGCTCCGCCCAAGCCGTCTAATTTATGTCATTTAAGATAGATAATCACTAGAGGATGGAGGTGCATTTTCAGATTTTATCTGAAGATTATGAGGGCACATGGATTTTAAAAAGAGGTTTCCCCACACAGATTACCTATTGAGTATAAACGCTGCAATATTTTATGAAAAAATAGGAATTGTACTTTTTATTTTCACTGGGACTTTAAAGGTGCAAGAATGTCCACAGTCTCTGCTATGCGTCCTTCCTTATTTTTATAGTTTTCTTCAGTGAGTGGTTTAGGATATGATCTCCCAATCCATGTTTCTTTTCTCATATCTGTTATCACAATTTCCATTCACGCGTTTACCTATTCATGTGCCTGTCCTCTTTATCTGATGTTAAGTGCGTTTGAAGCTATTTGCCTCCTTATTATCTTTACCTAGAAAATTTCAATCAATAGGACACAAAGCAGACATGTGTGAAGTTTTCCGTCCACCTGTTTACATTATATCCCATCCAATGTACAGTACATCAGAGTTGTTGGATCTTTTGTGAATGCCTGGGTGGATGTCAGATGCTGTAAGTGTACATGTGTCATGGAGAATCTGGAGAATGTGTGTGTATGTAATGTGGGCACACAGCAGTGCTATAATGGCCATGGTCAAGCTTGTTTCTATTATCTAGACTCGTGTGATAGATATATACCATTTGCTGTGGAGATGGAGGCAGGTTTAGGCCGGGGCAGAAAGCGAGGGGAGGAAACTACACACACAGACACCAACACAGCATGGTGTTTAGCTCTGTCTGTTATTTCCTCTATTCTTTTTCTCTCCTAGATGTACTTGCTGTTTCTTCCCGTCGAGTTCTTTGAGAGAAGAATTGGGATGAAAAAGTGCTGAGGGCAACGCTCCGACTGAGGCTGGAGAGAGACAGAAACGAGACTACATATCTGTAGGCAGGAGAGATAGAGAGAATGAGTGAATGAGAGAGAGTGCAGGAGTGATGCTGTATGCTCTGCAGGGTGAGATGATGTATTACTGGAAAGGCCACATGTTGGCCGCGTGATGGATTAAAGCACTTTGTAAGAAAATTACAGAGTGCGCCTCACCACCCCCAAGTCCTGTCTTTAATAAAACTCCACGCACACACACGTGCGCATATATATGCGGAATGAAACGGCGGGTGTGTAGGCCCAATAAACATATCTGGACTCAGGTAATGCATGTTAATCTACATAAATTTACAGTCATTTGTTCAGCATTTAATTCAATACACCTGAGCACCAAAGAACAGGCCCCACGTAATATAGCAGAGATGAAAAACAGACTGGTGTTTACAAGAGATGATATGAACATTTAACAGTACGTGGGCACAAAAGTGAACACGAAACGCCATTGGCTCCTCATTTTACTTCTGGAATGTCATACATTCATATATTTTATAGAAGATAATACTTTAACATTTGAAAATGTATTTTAAAATATTTATTATAACAGTATTCATAAATGGTATGACTCCATAAGCTTCTAATAGAGGACAGGCCTAATACCTGACCCTGGAACCAGCCGTGCTGGGCATTTCAGCCCTGAATGTCAATCGTGGACGTCTCTCCTTTCACGTTCGGTTCACCTCCTTCTATGGCGTATGAATATTCAGTGAATAGAACAGAAACAAACTGACAAACAGAAAGAAGCAAGGGAAAAGAAAAAAGCAGGAAGTCCTTCTTCATTAACCTTCTCTCATGCCCTCAACAGTGCTTTCCAGCTTATTCTAGAATCAAGGTTTGCTCTCTACCTTCGACTTCTTCTCCTCTCATCTGTCAAGACCCATCCCAATCTCCTTCACCCCAATCTCTACTACCTTCACTCATTTTATCCCCCACCCCGTTCCTCCGCGCCCCCGTATGCCTCCACCTTTGCCCGCCTCAAAAGCTCCGCAACCTTTTTGGCTAACCTCTGGTTTTCTTGTTTTCCCTCTGCTCCATCTCTCCTCACACACGCACACCCTCCTTCCGCTGTTCCTACAGTAATGCAAACTGCATCATCACCTCCAGATTGCGGGTCCAAAAGTAGCATTAGTTCTGCTCCTGTGTGTGTGTTTACAGCATGCGTGTGTATTTGTCACTGCACAGGGCCGTGCCGTCGCAGTGTGTGTCTGCACACCCCCGAGGGGACATGTGTTCCGCGTAGTTTACGATTATGGTTTTTGTGAGAGGGAACGAGACACGGCAAACTTGCACACGAGAGCTACGGACGCATGGGCCCGTCTGGTACGGTTCTGCCTCTCCCTTTTGCGAGCTCTGATGTCTTTGTTTATTTTGTTGTTTTTTCTCGCCCGGTTCTTCTCTCCTGTCATCTTTTAGATCTGACAGCCTGAGCAGCCCCTGGCAGCAGGTGATAGACATGTCAGGAGAGTAAAATACCTGTGCGGTACAAAGCGCACACACAGTTCAGCTGTGTCGGGTTAGAATTATTCATCACAACCCGATCCCTGTTGGTCTTTGAGCCACAGGATACCTCAAGCATTAACGCAACCTGACTTGCTTTATGTAGTTGTCAATTAACAGGCGGGATTCAGGATATCGCGTTTAGGAGCTATTATTGGCTCACGTGTGAAATCAAAATAGCGTTTTTGGAAAGAAAACGTCTGTGAGCCGGTTATTGATCTCGATTTTTTTTTTCTTTCCTGGTACACTTTACATAGTGTTAAGCACATCTTATGCAAAGTCTATCATACGTTTATTCTTTCCCAAAAATAGAGGAAGAACTCTAAAAGGAGTTTATAGAATTGGGATTGTGCAATTGATGTCATTTTCATTGTATTGGCCTATTGTTTAGGTCCAGGTTTGTTTCCTCCAACAACTAACTAAACACTTTTGTAATGAATGTTGTAGGTGGGTTTGCATTGTGTTACATTCATGAAATGTGATTATCACATTAAACCCAGATGCGATTAGGGTGTGTGTCATGCAGGAGCTGATGGAGATGATCAGGGTTTTGATGGCCGTCTGAGGCCCGATCCTGGTCGAGAAGCAGAGAGTGAAGGCGTGTGTAATTGATAGTGACAGTTCCTTCCCGTGTTTAATTGCTGACCATAAATCAGATTACTTTCTCAAACCGAACTCATTAAATCTGAGAGGTCTGTGGAATCTTGTTGGCTTTTGGTTGACTATCTGTATGTGTGTGTGTGCTTGTAAATTTCATTTCTTAATAGATAATGATGTTTTGGTGAAGAATTTGGGCCAAACAAACCCAAAGCCAAACCTATTTGCTGATATTAAATGCTGATGATTTTTACTAACTTAGTGATAGTTAATGGGGTAGCTCACCCAAAAATGAAATTCTCTTGTTATTTACTCACTCTCATGATGTCATACCAACCCTTACTATGACTTACTTTCTTCTGCAGAGCATAGAAGATGTTTTGGAGAACTTTGATAACCAAAGAATTTTGCCTCCATTGGCTGGTATTGAATGGACACAAAACATTTCTTAGGATATCATCTTTTGAAGAAGAAAGAGTCATATAGAGGTTCTGAACGACATGAGGGGGACAGAATAATGATAGAATGTCATTTTTTGGTAAAGGACAGGATACCTTTAAGGCCCATTCACACATTTTGCATACATTTCAGAGCATTTTTTTATTTATAAATATGGTCTCATTACAGATGGGACACATTAACATTTCCTAAATATTTCCTGAGCCGTAAGTAAAACCCTGTTAGTCTCTGTGTAGTGCTTCATTCGGTCACCTATGAAGGATTGTTACTGTTATTGTTGTGACATACTTTTATAGCCATTTTTGAGGTACTTTTGTCAGTCATCGAGTCATTCACGCTGATATAGTATAATATACTCTGAGGATGACAGGCATGTTATTGAAGTTGACATTTGAGCAGAAACACAGTGAAAGGAAGCCTTTGCTATTAGAATAACTCTCACAGTGGGGTTTATCGACTGCGAGTTCACACTAAAGTCATCTTTACTGTCAAATTAAACTGTTTCTCTTCATGGTCTGGCTGATTTGCAGAGGTATTATCATCAATTTGAGCTAAATGAAACCTAAAAAGTAAATTAAATACTTATCCATTACTCTAAATTTAAAAGTGGAGTGAATGAAATGTAGCGGCATCTAGTGGTGAGGTTGAGACTTGCAACCAACGGTTCACTCCACCCCTCCCTTTCGAAGCACTACGGAGGCTGACACAGGACTAAGATGTCGTCACGCTTTCGCTTCTTTGCCGAGGGAAATAAGACGTTTACGAAATGTGCTCTGTAGAGAAGTTCGTCCATTAAGGGCTACTGTAGAAACATCATGCCAAATTTCATGAAAGGAGACCCGTGGTGGGTGTAGATAGGAATAACTCATTCTAAGGTAATAAAAACACTTCATTATGTACGGTCTTTATACACATCTGAAAACATAGTTTTGTATATTATATGTTGAATTTCTGTCAATAGATCCTCCGAAAAAACACACAGCACCTTTAACTAAAATACAATGTACTTTTTGATGCACCGCATATTATAAAAATGGAAGCCATCACAAACACCTCCGATTTTTTTCATTTATTACATTTTGTAAACTAAAGCATGTTTAATACCAATTTTTGGACAAACGACAGGAACTGAACAGCATTACTACAGGTTGAATGGTGACAGCCATGGTTCAGTCCAGTGGTGTTAGCATCGGGGCCACATGTGACCAGACGTGGACCCCATCCACGCAGCATGGGGCAGAGCTCTCCCCTGCCTCTATACATCAGGACAGATCCCATCCAGCCTGATCTCAGCTCCCACTGAGCGTAATGGGGTGTGGGAGAGCCCAGGGAACAGTGTGCACTGCACTAGACTCGGCCCTGGCAGCATTATAAACTTACTATGTGATTATTGTCAGAGCGGGACTCTACCGCCTGGGGGTCCACTGTGATGGGTAGTGTGTCAGAGAGGAGAGCGAGCGAGAAAACACATACTGAAGGAGAACGTGCGGGAGAGAGAGAGAACGAGTGGGGGAGGTGGAAGACAGATAGCGCAGAAGACAAAGGAAGCGACAGGAGAGAAATACGAGGGAATGGAATGGATAGAGATGGACAAGCAATGGAGAATCAGTTAGAAGGAACACTATGCTGGGGTGGGGGGAGAAATTAGAGAAAATTGTTAAGAGCCCGAGTGTGCCGAGATTGTTTTTCCCTTTTTTCTGCGCCTCTAAACGCCGGAGATGTGGCCTGTCTCTGGCGAAGAGAGGGAACTCAATTTGGGACAATTTACTCAGCAGTCTTCTCGCTGATATACCTTCGGGACAGAGAATGGGGAGAGAATGAAACTGAAGGAAGATAAAATCAGCGAGATACTGACACACACAAACAGGCGCCCCACACGATGTGCACGCACACAGATTTCACTTAGTTAGCCTGAACTCTCCCAGTTGGTCGATATGATTCCGTCTCTATGGCAATGAAAATGAAAAACCTTTGAAAGGGTCAAAGGAAAGCCACTGGATTTGATTTTGCTCCACCCTGAAGATTGATGTAGCTAGATGGTACGTGTGCGCGTGTGCCCTCTGTCTGTTCTATCCACTATTCTTATCCCTCCCTTTGACCTTTAACCTCACATTTAATCATACCTGACCAAAGGTATCTGGAATACCCGAAGAAAGCTTGTGGGTGCTTATTTCTATAACCTATACTATTATTATTTCAGCCAATTGCCTAAATCGGAAATGACATGTAACTGGTCACTATAGAGCTTCAGGAAAATAATCTTATGTCAATTCTGATTGGCTGACGGCACAAGATACAGTCCAAAATTCTCCACTTGCAACAATCCTGAGCTGCGATGTAACAGGCAGGGGATTAAGTTTTAAACGCCTCTAACGGAATGAATGGGTGAAACACGTACACTGTGAAAATTAAGTTACCCTGCAGCCTTAACATTTTTAGTGACTTTAATTTTAGTTATTACATAAATTTGAAGCAAAATTGTTGTGTTAACTAATATTTTTAAGTTGAATTGACAAAAATGTTAAGACATGTGGGTAACTTAATTTTTTTATTTTTTTTAAGTTAAAACCACAAATAATTTTTACAGTGTACTATAAGAGTATAATGAAATATTTCCAGTTGAAATGTTTGCAGAAAGAAATGTGTACTAAAGAGAATACATTTGAATTGCTGTCAATGGAGAAAATATGCTTTTTGAAACCAGATGGTGCAGTTACAATATCTACCAGCAGGGGCTTGTTAGAACTGGGCCATGCTAGGCCATGTATCCAAACCTTGGTTATAAAAGCTGTCACAGGGTCAACTTAAAAAACAAATTGCTAGTGTTTTCTTCTAAAGTTAAGAAGGTTGTAAAGTAGGGGTTTGTTCTACATTCGACACACACGCTACACCTGTAGAGTTGGTTACTCTGGCATCCATATTGCCTTCAATTATTCTGTTTAAAACCGAAACGCTGAAGGATCCTGCAGACGGTGATAACAGCCCAGCACTGGACAGTTTGGTAGAGTTGAGAATGTGGATCAATTTGTGTGATATCTTTTATCTTAAAACAGTGATAGAAACACTCATTTCAATATAATTTTGTTTTGTAGTCTTTAAAGGTGCTGTGTGTAATATTCGGGAGGATCTATTGATAGAAATTCCATATAATATGCAAAACTTTGTCTTCAGAGGTGTATAAAGACCTTTAGAAGCTGTTTTAATTACCTCATAATGAGCTAGTCCTATCTACATACACCGTGGGTGGGTCTGCTTGCATGTAGTCGCCATGTTGTTTCTACAGTAGCCCCAAACGGACAAACTGCGCTACAGATCGCATTTCGTAAATACGTCATCTCCTTTGGCAAAGAAGCGAAAACGAGGCAACATCTTAGTCCTCTCTCAGCCTTTGTAGTGCTTCGAAAGGGAGGGGTGGAGTGAGCCGTTGGTTGCAATTCACAAATCTTACCACTAGACAGTGCTAAAAACTCCACATTGCTCATTTAATATAAACCCCCCAAATTTTGGTAATGCTCTAAAATAACTACAGTAAGAAGAATTATTCTACTTTTATAATATTGTAAGTCGTGTTTACCTTTAGCAACATCACTCTAATAACAGCTGTGTTAAAAACAACACATTTATGTTCAGTTGAGGACAACAGACAAAATCTCTTGTGTTATTTCTGGGACAACACAAAGTGTTAAAATGACACATAATGTGTTAAAAAGCACAACACAAACACTGTGTTAATTATTAGCACATCCTTTTTGAGACGATATCTTGGATGGATTCTCCCAAACTGAAGTTGTTACCGATATAAAAAAAAAGAAAAAAGTAAATACGAGGTTCCGTAGTGGCCTACTACATTTTTTTTGTAATTATATTTTTATTATCACTGATTTGTAGGATCTGCCTTTACAGGTATAGATGTGTTTGTATGATATTCCACAGTCCGTTCACTTGATTGTACAGCAAGAGCACTAAATATTTTACCAGTGGATGATCTTGAAAGTTGGACAGTATGCTTTTTAAGCCTGGAGTCTGTTTTAGTATGCAGAGCAGACCCTATTGATGAGCTATCTCACGGCACCCAGCTACCTCAGACTGCTGACTGCGCTTCCTCTTTATCAGCTCTCTCGTTCTCAGAGCGTCTCTCTTGAGCATAAAGATCTGCCTCCTCTCGTCTATAGTGTGCGTGAGAGGAGGAGAATGAACAAGTATGCGTTTGATCTGGAAAAGGAAAGACAGCGAGAGACAGGTCAGTATCATAGGAAACTGTGTCTACGTGATATCTAGGAAAATGACTTAACCCTCTCATTAGTTTACGTGTCTGGGAGTGTCATATAAAAAACAAATAAGAGTTGAAGTAAAATATTTACTTTTAAGGGACAGCTGTGCTTGGTTATAGTGTAAATTAAGAGTGAAACACAAATTAAAAATAGATATAAAGAGCAAACGGTTGAATGATTTGGAACGCTCCAATAGACCAAATCTTGACACATCGACACAACTTTACACAGAGGTGTGATTTTTTTATTTTAGGTGGCGTGTTTATGTAAATGATGGTATTTTTGGTAGGGATGTTGGGAAAGGAGGCAAAGATTGACATGTGTTTAGTGTGTGTGATGCTTCGTCCTTCAGCATCCTGTGTGTGTTTGTATGCACACGTGCACACACTGAACCCCCCAAAGCACCCCAGCCCGCCACACTGCTGCACTGAGAAGGGTTTCCAAGGAAACTGTCACCCATGGAGAGGTCCGGTGAGGGTGAACCTTCTCTTGCATGCATACCTAAAATCAGACCTCTAAAACCAACACCATCCCACCGCAGAGCAAGAACCCCACTGTGAGTTCGGAAAAATCCCCCCTGATTAATCACACTAATTTACTGCATCCTTCAAGCATTCTTGTGTTTTAAGGCTTGTTTTACTTTTCCGAAAATTAAAGGAATCAGCTACTTTACCACTGCTGTAATTTCCTTAGTCGCTGTTTTTACTTGTGGTTATGCGCTGTATTTTTATATCCTGCTGCCTTTTTTAAATACGAAGGACAGAGTCTTTCTCAGCAGGTTACTTGTTCTTACAATTACGGTATATGTCTTATTGTACATGATTAATCTATGAATGCTATCAGTGGCAAGATTTTTTTTTTTTTTCAAATTTTATACATAATGTTTACCAAATAAAGCGTCACCTTCTGGCTACTGCTGTAGGTCAGTAAAATTGTTTTTGTAGTTAATGGAGTAATGTATTGCCGCGTAATGTGAATTTCATAAGGGTTATAGGAACAATGGCAAATAATACATTTCTTATAAAGGGAAAACGTTTTACTTCTAATAGTTTAAAGTTGGGTTTGTAAAATTTTAAGTTGCTTTTATAGATTTTTAATTTTCTCCAAAACATGTAATTTAAAATAAAGGTGTTCCACAATTGTTGGGGTGTTGGGTGTCAGTAACCATTGTCACTAACCGTGATACCATAAACTATACGATTATTGTTTTAAAGGTGCAGTTATAACAATTTTGCAGTAAAATATCCAAAAACCATTAGGCCAGTGTTATATATCTGTTCAGCTGAGTACTTTCAATATCTCAAATGTTTCCAACTACTTATAAATTGTGCGAAAATCGGCATTCTGAACAGTGACACGGGGCTGTGCTGTCGCCTGTCAATGGCGTCATATATGCGTTACCCTTTGTTACCGCATTTACTGACGTAGAAACCGCATGACAACTGTGTCGTGGACGAATGCTGAAGTAGTTTCTAGCGTCTAGCAAGCCTCTAGCTTGTTTTGAGCAGTCACTTATTTATAGACCACAATTATACGCAACATTTATAAAACTTTATTACTTTACCTCATCCGCTAACATGATTTCTCGTTCCCGTCTGATTGATGGCCATCAGCGGTGGAGTTGAAGACAAACAGATCCCATCATTCCACGCTCCTTCACAGCGTCATCAAGCTACGGCGTTACTGTTGTTTTGATGTGCGCCCTCTAGCGGCGGTTTTTACAAACTGTAGCTTTAATTATCATATCATCATCAATCATAATATTGCAAAATATTCAGCACCCATTTAAAAATGACTGGTTCTGTCCCTCCCTACATTTGTATTTTAAGTGTGATTTATTTACCAAATACAAGATAAAACACCACATAAACTAAATTAAAGATTCATTTGACTGATATTATAATTTATTTATTTGTAAAAAAACATTTCATTAGATATTGCGATAATTGCAGTAATTTTTGTCGCGATAATCGAGTAGTGGAAATCAGTTGAAACAGTGAAACATTTTGCTTAAAACACTTTTTGTAGTGTAACTGTTTGTTAGATTGTAAAAATAGTTTTAACCTTTTTTTTGGTTCAGCAAACAGTTCTGAGGCACTTTGGACTACCGTTGTCATTTTTCCTACTATGGTAGTCAATGGTGGCCAAGAACTGTTTGGTTACAAGCATTCTTCCAAATATCTATCTCTGTGTTCATCAGAACAAAGAAATGTATATAGATTTGGGACCACTCGAGGGTGAAAGAGTACCGTGACGCACGGTTCCTGATGAGGAAAAGTGTTCTTTGCTAAATAAGGCATTAAAAGAAACAATCGAAGTCTTTTATTTTCAAAAGCGAGTTGAAAATGTTGATTTTCTGACTTTGCAACGACCTCATACTGTGCTGTTTGCTGGGGATCTGTAGACGTAACGCTGCACAGCGCACAGTAATTCCTCATTGAAACCCTGCAGCTGTGATCCTAATTCTGACTGGAGATCCCTCTGTTGAGAGAGTGCGGTTTGTTTGTTTGTATATACAATTCATTTAATTGTGTTTTTGTATACAGTCAGTCAATATTGTAATAGGGTTAGGGAGCACTTTTTCTTGGCTGTCGCTGTGTAGGGGGCAAACACAATTAGTCTGTTACCTGGCTAGCAGCCAAAGCCCGGCATTGGCTGAGTTAGACCTCAATATGTGGCAATATTTCTCTGCAGGTGATGGTGGCCAGTATTAGGGCGCCTTTGGGTGTCTGTTGCATGGCGTACTGAATACTGCACTGTATGTTCTGGCAAGTATGTAGTATGCAGTGAGTGACATCTAGTTTGGAAGTAAGTAGTGTAATGCTTTCGGCAGTCCAATTAAACAGCGAGTCAATATAGAGCTGTCTGTCATGCAGTCATGTGTCAATTGTGGTTGACATTGCGTTAAAAAGTAAACATTTTCTTTCGAAAAATTATTAGTTAGCACACCGTTCCAAACAGAACCCTTGGACACACAAACTGCTTAAACAGGCAATGCAATTACTTTGAGTAACAATATAATATCCTTCTGCCTAGCAAGTTTAAGGGTCAAAGGTAATTTTACTTTACACATCCAAATGGGTGCTATTTGAAAACAATACCGTTCGCAGGATATATGGCAAGTTGCCACACACATTTCTGACAGAAGGTTTGCTAATGAGCTGTCAATAGCATAGACCTCGTTGCCGTAAACTTGGCGTCTGAGACGCTTATTCGCTGGGATGTAAAACGCCTCCACAGTGAAGTTTTGCTCGTTTAGCTTCTCAACCACATTAGCGGCGAGCTTGGCTGAGGTTGAGCTATTATACCGAGGAGCTCTCGCGTATGTTTTCCTACAGCTTTGAACCCGCCTCCACGTGTTAGCGTAAACAGCCATTATCAGAACAAGCGAGTGAGATGTGCAGCGACACTGTGTGGGAATGCTGCCGGTCAGGTGTAGGCATGAAGCCATGTTAAGTTGACCTGCGGCGGCCTCCCCCGAGCTCTTTCCCAATCAACCACAGTGCTAATTACAGCAGTAATTATGTAATTACCATGCCTCTGAAACACATCCAACACAAGCTGAGAGAAGTCAAAGGTAACATTGAGGCTAGAAACAGACCGGCTAACACAAACACTCTCTCGCTCTCAAACACTTTCTTTTCCTTCGTTAGAGAACCTAAAAAGTGTTTATTGAAATGTAATTGTTTTGTTATTTGTCACTTTACTAGTATGGAAGAAAAGGGATGTATGTTTAAACATGCGTTTCCCACGTGAGCACCATTAGGCAAAGTGTCAGAGCATTCACACTAACCACTAGACCACATCTCTGAGCTACAAAGCTTAAAGCTGCAATCTGTTATTTTCTTCTGGTTAAAATGAAAATAAAATGATTGAGGTCATAAAAAAAATACATTTAAGCTTATAATAAAGAATCGTAATTTGAGATGTCTCGTTTACTATTTTATGGGTCATGTCAGTTTGTTTCAAACAGAGATGGCAATATAAAAGCAAATGTTACAGAAAGTTATGGAAGTCTTGAAATATTTTTGTCACTCTATCAATATAGATTGTGAGCGAAAATGCAGAAACTAAGAAAGGGAAAAGGCGCAAATCAGACTTGAACGTAATGTAATACGGTAAAATGTGGGTGTCGTTGTTTGTTGATTTTGTGCAGTCGTTGTAGTGTAATGTTGTCGGTGTTTGCTTCAGTAAGAGGCACTGTACATGTACGTTTTATTTGTGTAATGAAAATAAAAAATATATACAAAAAACAAAAAAAATCAGACTTGAACATGCATTTCCCATGCATATATCTTAAGACCCATCAAAATATTTTTAAATAGAAATATCAGAATAGAAAACTCTTTTAATAGAAATTATGAAAATTATATTTTCCTTGATTTTTAATTGTATGAAATACAGTAAGTTTACTTGCAATAAATGGTTTCTATGCGACAACATAAACGTACAGTAACTGCGCATGCTCGCTTTTGTGGTCCAAACTTTGCTTCTGGTACACAAAAAGAAAAGAGTCCCTGATTATTTCTGAAAACAAGCAAAAAAAATAACAACTAAATTACATTAGGAAGCGAATTTAATGTATGTCTAGCCTGTATCATTTTGGGTTACCAGTAGAAGAAGGGTTACTTGGACAAATTTAAATGCGACTCGACCCATTCAACAAATTGTTTATGTAAAAAAAAGTGTATACAATAAAATTCTACAAATTGTTTATTTAATACAATTATTATACGATAACATTAATATAAATATTATATTATATAATTAGCCACCAGCCCGGCCGATCTACAAACACAGACCGGAATTTAACCTTGGACCAGGTGCGTATGTCAGATGAAACCATCTATAGAAAAATGGCAAGATATCAAAACCATTAATTGAGCTAAATTGTTTTTGTACCATTCACCACAGCTAAGCGACTTCGTGCGACCCACCTTATACCACTAGCTACCGACCCACACTTTCTAACTCCCCGCACTAGACTGCATCTCAGAACACATGTCTTATTAAAAAAAAAAAAAACTGCTTAAATATGGCTTATGTGTTGTTGTTGTTATTCCCTGACTGTGACGTCTGAAGAGGATGCGGTGGGTCTCTGACGTATGGTCGCTGTCTTACCTGCATAACACCCCCTGCAGGCATAGCAGAACCTCTCCCTGACCTTTTCCTTAAAAACACAGTGAAATAGACCCCCCACCAGCCTCTCACTTAGATACAGGTCAACTCCAGAGCAGGACACGCACACACCTATGTTTGTTTGTCTATCGTGTCAGGGACTTTCTATTGACTCCTGTTGTTTTTAAACTGAGCTAATATTTTCTGTCCCCTAAATCAAACCCTCATATAACCATTTGCATATTTAAAGGACAAAACATTTTAGTTTGTTTATTACAAAATAGTCCCAGAAGTTTTTGTATTTTTTTCTGTATGGGCAGATTTGTATTCCAAACCATGTATTATTATTAGTTTATTTTTTGTTTGTTTATTGCAACTCTAATATCAGGGTTCAGTTTTGTACTTTTCTTGTGTTCTTTATGATATTTAGATAGATTTATGCATTACTGTAGAGTACACGATTGTCCACAATAGTAATATCCCTGGTTCACCCATTGCCTTTGCTATAATATACTACAACATTTTTGGTTGTTTTTATTTTTTCTGTCGTTCTTTCTTTCTTTTTTAAGATCCCAGGCACATCCGCAATCCGGAGGCCCTATAAGGAGCTTTCACGCTTTTTGGTTTGCTTTAGATGTTTAATACCCCTCTCTTTTGTGTCAGGGAGCTAGAGAGGCGTTAAGAGGCGCTGATAAACCCACTTAGATCCCTTCCTGGCCCGTCACCCCGGCCTGCCAGGATGCTTTAGCGGGGAGCTGATCTGTGACGGCCTGCCACTCAAACTGAGCACTTCTGAAAGCTAGCACAATAGAGCGCGCACCGCAACACAGAGCGCGGGGAACCCGCCTGAAGGAGGAGGGTGCACCGGAGGGCACGTTGGATCTCCATCCTTTCTTTCTCTCTCTCTCGTTCCTTCGTCTGTACACTTAGTGGGTGAGAATACCTTCGACCTTTGCTTCTCTTTCCTTGTATTCCTCACTTTCGCTGCCCTCTGACCTTTCTGTCCATTCCTACGTTCGCTCGCTCTCTCTCGCCTCCCGCCGTCTCTTGTGGGTGACAGTGGGCTAGTGAAGAGTGAGGACAGAAAGGGTGATATGGATCAACGGTCTGTCCAGATGAAGGGACGCACGCTGCTCGGCAGATAATAGGGAGAAAGAGAGAGAGCGCGTGAGCGAGTTGGGAAAGAGTGACAGGCAGGCGGAGATTGACAGGGAGGGCTGTGGCGCGCTTGCTGTGATCCCAGGAGGCTGTTGGGGGTAGCAGAGCCCGAAATGTCACCGGCGATATCTGCTCCTCTCGCGGTGTTGTGTCGGAGTCCTATCACAGCACTGCACCTGGCTGTCCTCGCCCTCTCTGTCTGTCTGAATGTGTCTCTCTTTCTGGCTGTCTCACCGTTGCCCCTTTTGCCACATTTTCTTGTTTCTGTCTCTGCGCCTGCGTGCTCGTTCAGAAGTCCTTGCATCTCTCTTTTACCTTTCTTGTCTACGTTCACTTCTTTCATAGCTACCCCTATCCAATCTAAGCCTACACATGATTGTATAGTTGTGGATGATACAAAGCCGATACCACATTTGAAATATCTGGGGTAAAAAAAATATAAACGAAAGATTGTTTTGAAGAAGAAATATTTTAGATTGTGGTGCTGTTTTTGGTCAGTAAGCAAATCTGTGACACTGAACGTATCAAAGGTCAGACTTATTTTCATTGACACATGAGATGCTCTTTGGAACAACACGGTTTGCATAAACGTACCACTTTATATCAGCCAGAGTAATTAAAGCAAACATTGGATTTAGGACATAGTCTAAAATTAAAATGTGTCGAATTATAAATTATATAATAATGCTGTGAGACTTTTGGACTGCACTCGGGCTGTTAAACGATTACTCGTGATAAATCGCATCCATAATAAAAGTTTGTGTTTACATAATATATGTTTGTGTACTGTGCATATTAACTCACATACTCAACTTTATTTATATGGCGCTTTTTACAATTTTCATTGTTACAAAGCAGCTGCACATGAGACATATTGACTATAAGCAAAACGATTATAGTTATACCTGTAAAAACAAGAAAAAGGTGAAAACACAGAAGACAGACATACCCACATAAAAACGCTCCACACACACACAATATGCACACGTACTAACACACATAGACACACACACGGACGCGCACACAAACACACAGACACACAGACAAGCAAGCGCACACACACACAGACAAGCAAGCGCACACACACACAGACAAGCACGCACACATGTCTGGTTTATTATCTCTGTGAGGACAGTCCATAGGCGTAATGTGTTGTATACTGACAAACTGTATATTTTATCCCCAACACTTAAATCTAAAGATCGTAGAAAAATCTTTTGCATTTTTAGATTTTCAAAAATTATCGTTCTGTACAATTTATAAGCTTTTGTGCCCCACAGTGACACGGGTACCCATGAGTTGGCGTGCCCACTAACATATAACATATAAAACCAAGTCCACACAGACACGCAAGCACACAGGTCAGAACAACATGTTTGTTTGTGTGTACATGTTTACATACTTAGGAATGTGTACATGTATTTATTACCGATAATTTAAATCATATATGTTTATACATTTCATTATTATATATTTTTCTTAAATATTTGCATGTTTGTGTGTGTTTTAAATGAATATGCACAGTACACAGACATTTATTATGTGAACGGGTCAAAGACGTTAAGATTTCCCCATCAAAATAAATGTACAAAAGTGATTTTATGTCCATAAAAGCACATTAAATGTAAGTAAATTGTCTACTTTGTGGTTTCATCTAAGTTTTTGGAGAATAAAATGTCTAAATTTGCTTGAAATAATGTTACATTGTCATTCAGTGTAGCACAATATTTATGTATAAATTCAAACAACATGCTTATTCTGACCTATACATATTGTCATAAATGAGTAAAACATTCTTGACAAATGGGCAAAACCTAGGATAGTGGCAAATAAAAAAAAAAGTAACTTTTCAATTTATTAGCATTTGGGGTGAAAGGGATTAGTATTTTAATACGTCATACATTTATTTTTGTTGTAAATATGCCTGACCAAATTGTCACACTGAATTACATTTTAGTGGGCGTCATCTGTAAATCAGGGAAAAAATTATGATGTTTAGTTTTTGCTCAAATTTTTTCTTTTATTAATTGGAAAACTTTTTTTGAAACATCAATTTAAAGCAGTATTACACTAATTGTTTTTATGCTTAAACCCTTTTCGTCTTTGACCCAAACACAAACTTTAATTCCGGCTGCGTATCAACTGTCTAGATTTTAAGACATTTTAGACACACACACAGCCTTTATTTCCCTTAATCTTAATCCAGTATCGGTATTAAACCCAATACCAAGCTCATATACAGTCCTTGTTCTCGTAAAGATACACTGATACCAAGGATCGATACCTCATGTGACATCCCTGACAGAACTGTCTGAAATTTGTGCTTTGAAAGTTTGTGACAAGCGCATAAAATTGTATTTTTTCATAATGTGATTGAGGGGGAGTTGTTCATTATAATGAAGGTATTACATTTTTATTAGCTTTAGTCCGATGTGCTTGGAAATTGCCACCTCACAAAAAATAAAGGAACAGGCATGGGTATATAGTATCGGTATCGGCTAGTACCAGAAAAGAAATCGGTACCCGATCTTTAAAAAATGGTATCGGAGCATCCCTACCTTAATCTGTTAAAAATATTTTCATTTGCATGGGTCTTTATTGCCATTTTTCTGAATGCATCCGTTGGACATGGTGAGTCATGGTGCAGGGTCATGTGTGCAACACATTCACATTTCAGCCTGCCAATTTTTCCGCCATCAATCTCAACCGCTAAGAAAAAGGTAAAAAGAATAAAGTGAATGTCATTCTGGGCAATGTTTTAAGGCAGTTTTCTTGACATGTTGACCTGTAGTGCTCATATGGACAATGCATGTTGTCCATATGTATGCGTGTAATTTCCTGCTTCTGTTTCTACCTCCTCCATCCATTATTTCCAGGCCTCTACTGTACTGTCGCTTTCAATAAAAGCTTCCAAAAACCATGAAAAACTAAAATATATCATCGCCAGTCTTGACAGTGATAGATTTAATGGAGCCCTTACAGCCCTTCATTCACAGCTCAACATACACAACAACAAAGTGCACAACCTTATTCTTATGCCTTAGAGAAATAAGGCTGAAATTTGTCTTATCTGGTTACCACTTACTGCCAGACACGTGCTCATTTTATTCCCATCTGTAAATGTGTGTCTTAACCGCTCTTGCGTGACCGCGTGCGTGTATATGTATGTGTGTGACTGCATGTGTCTGTCACCTCTTAATGATGTATGCCTGGCCAGTGGAGAGGTCACTGTCATAGACAGCATGGTCAATTGCCCTTGTTCCACGGGCAGTGTGCTGAACAGTCTCCCTGTAGACTTGGCCATTAAACAGCGCTGCGGCCCGGCCCGGACAGAGACGTATTAGCTCTCTATCATTCTTATTGATCACTCTGATGTGTATGCGCGCACCAGCCGGAGTACGACGTGGGCTGTGGGCGCAAGACACGGTCTTCTGTCTAATCAAATGGCCATTAGTCTGCGTGTGTGCAGAACGCTGCTTTTGTAGCCAGGCAGACAGTGAGATCATGTTATTCTATGTGTGTGTGCGGATTAGAGAAATAAAGATTGTGCCTCAGTGAAGGAGCTTTAGTGTTTGAAATTTAGCGACATCTAGCGGCGAGGTTGTGAATTGCAACCAACGGCTAACTGCACCTCTCAACCCTCCCTTTCGAAGTACTACCGTGGCAGACACAGGACAAAGATGTTGACATGTTTCTGCTTCTTTGCCGAAGGAGATAACGTATTTATGTAACGCGCTCTGTAAAGTAGTTTGTCCGTTTAGGGCTACTGTAGTAGAAACAACATGGCAAATTTGGTTGTCGCTTCATTATGGCATAACATGGCATAACGCTTCATTATGTAAGGTCTTTATACACATCTGTAGACTTAATTATGTATGTTACATTGCATTTATGTCAGAAAATCCTCCCAAAAATTACCTAACCTTATTTTTTTTAAACAAACAAAGCTTTTATACATTTTTTGTACATTTGTTGCTTGGGAAACAAACCCAATGTCGTAGCATTGCTAGTGATTTAAATAGGAATGCAATGTTTTGCATTCTGGAGAGATTCTTTTTTATTGTCAGATTTGTTTGGACGTGATGCGAGTGAGTACCGTCTTCTCTGCTGTTTGGCCTAAATTGTGTTTATTGCTAGAATTTGGCTAATGGGTTAGTGTGGGATCTTAGCCAAATGTCCACGGTGTTACAAGCATCGCGGACCAAACCAATGGCCCTTCACATGAATTATCATGTCCTAATTAAAAAAAATAAACAAGCTTTCGGGCCTTTTGGGAGCCTTTCACGCATACAAGTTCAAACCCAAGAGTTGTTGAACACGCTAGTCTAGTGCTTTTGTTTTTTAGATGGAAAATCTGTAACTATGTGTATGTTGCATTAGCCAGCACAACAAAACACTTGACATAATCTGATGCATCGAAGCTGTTATTATTGTCACTTGTAATTTAAAAAAATATATAGTATGTCTCTGTCAGTTACAAACAATATAATAGATTCCTTGTAATGTGCACAAACAAAGAGAAATGCACAGGCAACGAGCTTTTACGTCTGAGTTTTCGACGCATGCTTTTAGCTTTGAACTTTGGAGTATAGCTTTTCCCAAACCCTGTTGAGCTGCCGCAGTGTCTACTGCCTACAAATTGAACCTGATAAGTTAGCGTTGTGGAAGCGTGTGAATAGTGCTCTTCAAATAAATGCGCACAGGAGACTTGACTCTCAATCGGTTTCAATAGTTTGTGTGGTGCAGAGGAAGAATGTAACTTTTTGTAAAGGGGAGTGGTTAGTGTCACCAATTTGCTTATTGAATAGTGGCAGAATAGTGATCAAAAATCATTCTGCTGATTCATTTTAATTGTATTTTGAATCCCAGAATTTTATGCTTTTTTAGAGACCATTTCAAAGACTATTTTTTATTTTTTTATTTCTAGCTATGTGTTATGTAAAATGATTATTTTTATTTTATTCTGTGAACTGCTCAAAATATTTCTCCAAAATTTCAAATACAAATATTGTTTCGATCTACATTTATTCGGATAAACGGGTGAAAATAACAGAATCCGACCTCAAATACTTCAAAGAAATCAAGTTTATGTTCACTATTAAGCAATACAACAGTATTTCTACACGTATTTAGAAAAAGATAAAAAATATGTTTTTTAACTTGATTTTTATCACAGTTTTCATGTCTCTTGTCATGTTGTTTTGAGAATTTGCTGTTTAATGACTTTGTCACTTCTGAGATTTTGTTCAAATTCAACAGACACTGGACCGAAATGGCCACAATACATGTAGAAATGCTGATTCAATGACGATTTGGAATGGTCTCTTAAATTTTCTGCCACTGCTAAAAAATCTGGAGATTACTTGAAAGACTTGAGACAGAGCGTAGGGTTTCTTACAAGCATGAAATCTCTCTCTCACTCTCACTCTCTCGTTCACTCTCTCCCTTTCTCTCTCTCACATACATGCTCTCTTGCTCCTTCGGCTGATGTTAATTGAGTTTAATTGAAAAGAAAACAAAGGAGGGAGGCTTTTGTAGTCGGGCAGATCAGACTCTTTGATTGGGTTGCTGTGTCAGTTGGAGGGGACACGAAACAAAAGAGTCGTGGCCTGGTCATCCACAGGTCATTAAATCCACCTTCACCAACTCGGGGTACTTACCACATCAAAGCTCAGTGCTACCCTCAATCAGTGTGTGTGTGTGTGTGTGTGTGTGTGTGTATGTGTGGAGGAGGAAGGATTTAATTCAGTTCATACAGCCATTTGCTTATTCTGGTCAGGAAACATCAGTGTAAAACATCTTAAATTAAGTGTGTTGATTAGTGTTGAACCTTATGAGTGAAATTATGCAAAGCAGTTTTTTCTTGTTCCGCTATAAGGATAGTTCAGTTCAGATATGCAGTTTTTATTTGAAAGCTTAAACATTTGGATTTATGTGATTATAATTTTTTCTGCATTGTGCTCTGTTAAAGGGATACTTCACCCAAAAATGAAAGTTCTGTCATCATTTACTCACCTTCAAGTTTTTTTTAATCTGTATACATTTCTTTGTTCTGATGGACACAGAGAAATATATTTGGAAGAATGTTTATAACCTGACAGATCCCCCCTTGACTACCATAGTAGGAAAACATTTTTGGGTAGTCAAAAGTGCCCCAGAACCTTTTGATGTCCTACATTCTTCATAATAACTTCTTTTGTGTTCAACAGAACAAAAAATGATAAAGTATTATTTCCTACTAGTCTGTCTAGTTATAAGCATTCTTCCGAATATCTTTCACGGTATTCCTCGGAAAAAAAAAATGCATACAGATTACATACAGTAACAACTCGAAGGTGAGTAAATTAAATGTTCATTCTCGGGTGAAGTATCCCTTGAGGTAACAGAGGTAGATGATATGTTTGATATACACAAAATGTCTAATTTGAGAATTAAAGGGATAGTTCACCCATTCAGTCATCATTCTGTCGTCATTTGTGTTTAGGAGAACAAAGGCATTTATACAGATTTGGAACAATCTGAGGGTGAGTAAATGATGACAGATTTGTTATTTTTGGGTGAACTATCACTTTAAAATATCTAACATCCAGAATGAATGAATGAATGAATGAAAGAAATTAAATGAATACAAGTTTGGATAGAATTGCCAGATTGACTTGTTATACTTCGTTTTGTTTTGCTAGTGTTTTAATGATATTACAGTTTCATAATTTGATATTATTCAAATATTTTAAGTGCTTTTTGAAAATAAAAATATTTTAATGAAAATTATGAATATACACATCCACCATTAAGCATTTCCCATTTTTTTCTGATGGATCCATGAAAGTATCTTCCAAGTTTCCGACCTGTGCCAAATTTGACTCCTGTGTGAAAAATCCCAGCACAAGAAATTAAGTTTGCTCATTTTTTTTTTTTAATTTACATTCCAGGAGGTGTGTGTGTGTTTGTGCCATACATTCAGAGAAGACAAACCTACAGATGCCCAGAACAAGTGTGTCATAAATAGTAGGGGCTTAATACAAGAGGCAAAATCTCAGTCTCACTTTTATGCCAACTGGATTATATTTATTGAATACTTGTTTATTTACTAGTACATACATGTACGTGCATGAGTCCATCGCTTCTCCGCCACCAGACCGTTTTATCGAGACAAGCTTTAGCGTGCGAGTGTACTTTGTGTGCATATTTCGAGATATTTTGCAGAGAATTTTGAACCACATTAAGCTTTGGGTAAAGTTATAAGCACCTGGGAGGGAATGTGCTTGTTTGTTTTTGAAGTGTGTGTCAGTGTACTTTGTGTATTTTAGAGCGTGTGATTACTCACGCAGCACTGCGGCGAACTTCCAGTCTCTGTGCAGATGAGAACGTGCCCATATCACCTCAGCGGTGCCTGTCTTGAGTTCTGCTGCTGCCGGTGAGTGTGTGAGAGAGAGAGAGAGAGAGAGAGATGAAGGCAGAATAAAAGATAGGTGTACGGAGAGGTGACTCTTGATGAGGTGATACCTTGTCCACACGCACCAACACAAACTGAGGTAATGGTATGCTAATGTTATGCTAATGATATGCTAATCCAGCAGCAGTATTCCATATCGGCAGTGAGGAGATTTCTGCAAGGCCCTTTACCAGTGGGTGGAAAGAAGAGACCTCCTGATCTCACTGTACACACAGTCGCCAAATGTACACACTCGCACACTCATCTTTCCTTCAGCATGTTGAGTTTGTCGAATCGAGGAGTGAAGGTTTAACCAACTAGTCTTGAGTGACCCTCTCTGACACACACATGTCTGGTTTATTATCTCCGTGGGGACAGTCCATAGGCGTAATGATTTTTTGTACTGTACAAACTGTATATTTTATCCCCTGCCACTCCCACTAACCCTTCCCCTAAAGATCATAGAAAACTTGTTGCATTTTTAGATTTTTTAAAAATATTGTTCTATACGATTTATAAGCTTTTTTTGCCCATGGGAACCTCAATTTAGGTCCCCACGGTGACACGAGTCCCCATGTGTCGGTGCGCATTCAGGTTTAGGTCCCCACCGGGATAAAACAAGGACACAAACACACCAGCACATTTTTGTATTATTTTCCCTTTACAATATTATACTCACTATTTTATAGTCATCAACTGCAGTTTTGCCAAATCATCAGCAGATAGATTGGTTGCCAAACATTAAGCTGCCAAAAAGTACAACACAAAAGACACATGTTCATACAGTGGTTGATTTCAAGGTTGTGCACCTGCTTTACTCTCTTCTCTCTTTGTCACTCTGTACTTTGTCAGTTGTTCAGTCTTCACACACACAGACACACATTTGCAGACAGATTAGCAGTGTGATGAGGAGAATGTGAGAAGGAGGATGATGAACTGATTTGGAGCTGTCTGTTTTTATCTATTGCATTATTAAAAGTTGTGTTGCACTCTCTCAGGTGGCTTCAGTGTGCAGCCTTTCACAAGTGATGATGCTTGACTCATTACCAACTGCCAAATGCTATTGACAAATGACAGAAAAATGCGCTGTGAATCCTTTCAGGGCTTGACTAATACAAATATCTGGGTTCTTATACTGACTTAAATGTGAGTTGCCATCCGTCCCAATTGTTCCAAATTTGGTATTTCTGCTAGACATTCTGGAATAGCGTTTATTTATCACTTACACTACTGTATAATGGTTAGGTTCAACTTTATCGTCATTGTGTGGATGAAAAGCGCTATATATATACTTATACATACAGAATATATGTTGCTGTATAATAATAATGCTGTATAGACCGTTTCATCGTACGCGCACCTGGACTAAAATTAACTTCCAGTCTGTATTTGTTTATCAGTCTGGCTAGTGTCTAATAATATAACCTATTTATATTTTATTTAATTTATGTTAATATTTATTATTATTTTAATGTTAACAATTGTATTAAATAAACAATGTATTGAATTTTTGTTTGTTAATTTTATTAAATAAATGAGTGGAATGCGATGTGTATCCTTGTCGCATTTAAAGAAACCGTATGGGACATTGACATCTAACGGTGGAGCTTGGTATTGCAGTCTAAATTCAAATTATTGAAGAGAGAAGTTTAGCCAAGTAACAGTTCTGCTCTGTTTCTTTTGCTTGTTTATTATTTAGGATACAAAATGCCATTTAGCATCTCAAAGAAGTGCAAATTGTAGAGCTGTGTAAATGAGAAAGTGCTGTTAAATATACAAATAAAAAAGAAAAAGTTTTTCTGAATGTATTATTTATAAATATGTGTTTAAATGATCAATTTTGTTTTACTCTGTGAACTACTAGCAATATTTCTCTACATTTCAAATCAAAAATTTGTTTCTATCTGCATTTATTTGCAGAAAATAAATATCGAAGAAACAGGTAAAAAATAACAGAAAAGATGCTCTGTATTTTACCTCAAATATACTGCAAAGTTCATAATTCACTTTTAAGCAATAGAACACTAATATTTGTACATGTATTTAGGAAAAGTTCAACACATATTTTTTATGTGATAACCTCGATTCATATCACCGTTTTCATGTGTCTTGTAATGCTGTCAGTCTTTTACATTGCTGTTGGATGACTTTTGAGGTTTGATTTAGCTAATTAAATGAACATTTAAAATGCTCTCTTATTTTTTTTCAGCTTCTGTATATGCACAACAATAAATAATAGGCCATGACAAAGTGTTTTTTTTCCATGTTTTATAAACAATTGACTAATTTTGGATACTTTTTTTAAAAACATTGCAATGTAAATTCAGTTGTTTAAATATCTCCAGCAGGAAAGGCATACTGGCATTATATCAGCTGGTCTGTGGGGTGTTGCCTCTGCAGTGAGCTTGAAGCATCTAAGCATCTGAGCACAGCTCCATTGTAAGGGGTGAGGCTGGAATGTGTGAGAACAGTGGTCTGATCGGTGTGTGTGTGTGTGTGTGAGAGAATAAGAGAAAGATCCCGCTGGCCTGCAGCTATAGTCCGTCTCTAAAACCTGATGTTCTGCAGAAATTTTTGATTGACAGTTCCTTCTCACATACACACACTTATACAAAAGTACACACATGCGAGAGTTCTTATTGGCACAGTGGGAGCTTTCCTCCTGGAAGTGAATGGACTTGCTTTGAAATTTTCGATGGGGGTGTGGATCATGCGTGTAATGGTGTCAGTTTTTTTAAGTCTCTAAAGAAAGTGTTTTACACTGCGTGGCACTCGTTCACATTAGTAAAATGAAGAATAGTCTTCTACTCCAGTTCATTTCTTTAGTCTGAATGTCTAATAAATCTTATAAAACGTGTTATTAGAGATGGATTTAGTCATCCATTTGACAAGTTTCCAAGTGGACAGGACAGTGGAGAAGATGGGGAACAAAATCAGGAAATTACCTTGAGCTACGTATCTGTTTGTTTGAGCCGCCCGTTACAATAACATCGGACAAGTTCGCTTATTCATCCAAACAATGGAAGACTGGGAAAGTGTTTGAGCAACCTGTTATTAAAGTCATTATTTTTCAATTCCAAAATAGCAAATCTTCTGTTCTGCTTCTTGAATCCAACACACCTGCCTGCTCAGCACTCGCCCTCCACGGGGTTACTCATTGTTTTGATGTGCTTGTTCGCTTTCATGTGAATTTGCACATTTGTGGGTGCATATACATTGCATCGGTGTGTGTGTATGTGAGAAAAAAAGAGTGCAAAGGTGGGGGGTGCTCTCTGCTCATGCCTCCCCTAGTGCGAGCCCCCTCAGTGGGTGGGTGAGGCGACGGATTCCCCTGGGTCAGTTCCACTGCTGGACGCTGGATCCATTCATCTGCCAGAAATCTTTTCTTCTCTACTACAAAGCAGCGCTGCTCCCCTGACAGTAGCTCCCCTGCCGCGCCATATTTATCTATTGTGTTTAGTTAGGCTCATCTGTGCTCTCTCACTCTCGTTCTCTCTCTTTCTCATTCTCTCTCTCTCCTTCCACTTCATCTGATCAACAACAGCGCACAAAAACAAAACTAAATCTCCAAACACTCGTGTTAAATATCAGATTGGCTGGGTGCATATTGAAGGCTGGCATTTAGAGCAAGGTCCCTTTTGTGCCTCTGTGTTGTGGAGCTATTGTAATAGTTCTGAGAATAGGTGCGGACTAATGTCTCTCTCTTTCTGTCAGTCTCCGCATGGGGTTTATTTTGGAGCTCTGTACAGGAGTGGAGATACACAGCCCTCCAACCTCCCTTAAATGCATTGTTTATTAGGGAAGAGTAACTCTCAGGCAGAGTTTACTTTTTTACTTTGGCAAAAGCTGAATGACACACTCTTTTACTCCATTAATCGTTTCTTCATTCCCTTTTTGTTCTTGTGAAGCAATCGGAGGAGACATCAAGTTGAAAATGTGAAAGTTAAGTAACGTTTGCCATGTTGCATGGTGAAAGAATCCAAGATGTTGTGAGAATGAAGGTGAAGAATAAGGTGTTTTGAAAAGATGCAGGCCAAACATGAGCGTACGAGAGAAAGAGAGAGAGGAAAGGGAAAAATGGATGATGCTGCTGCAGGACTGTGTTCAGTCATGTATAAATGATTAAACGAGTGTAGTGAACCAGTGGATGAATCTGTTTTACAGGTTCAGGTTATAGACCAAAAAATGTTATGTTGATTTGAAACTCCCTCTTAAATTCTGCAATTCGTATTTTTGCTTAAGCTTCTGGTAACACGGTAGAACCACCCTGAAACACATTAATGTGTGAGATCATAAATAAGGTTTTAACCCAAACCCTTAATTGTCTAGATAAGGTTATTTTTCCGAAATGTCCTGTTGCATTTCAATTTTATCAATACTTTTTGAACAAAATATTAATAGCAACATTTGCTGGCCAAAATTATACAGGGGTCTCCAACCTTTTTGTAAACGAGGGCTACCTGAAGATATAAAATCATCTACTTGTTGATGATATACTTTCAAACTTTAAACATGTGATGCCTTATTTTTAGGCTTACAGGACCACATCAGTTTTCTTTCACATATTTTTGCACTTGAATATATTAAAGCTTACAACACGTGCTAAAAATAACCTTTCATGACGATGTAGCACTAGGCTGATCGGTATAGACTGATTTCACGCCGCCGCCATTTTGAAAACGAAAGCGAGGCAAAGGTGGGAAGAAAACCAGAAGGACAGATAGACTGGACTGGTTGTTTGGACTGCCAACCTGGAGTTAAAAAAACGATTTATGATCTTAAATGTGAAAATTTAAGCAGAAGGATTTTATCGCGACAAACCCTATATAAAAAGTTAAACCATGCTTCTCTTTTAGCTCCATTTAAAATGCTAAATATATTTGATCATGAAATCAAAAGTTACAGTCCTGCGCATTAGCAGCCATCGCTGTTCAGAAAGTCAGACTACAGTCTTGTAGCTTGAGAAATGTGACGATATCATATTTTTCACTACATGATTATCATGGTGAACAGTAAACACAGTAGCAATATTATCAGGGTATCCACTGAAAAAGTTATTTTTTTAAATAGATGAATTTTGTATATAAAGTCAAAATTTGTTTGCTTTATTTTGTGTCATTCTTGCTTTGATCACAATATGAGTGTAGGCATAGAGTTGTCTATTCTGGCTCTTTAGGCAAACTTAAAACGATTGCTGAATTACGTACGATATTATGTCAGTCCAACCAGTTTTACGATTCCATGATCGCGGCATAATTAGCAAAATCAAAAAATGTCACATTTTCTTGCGATCCTGCATAATTTGTCATTTTACTGTAAAACTATCGCAAAAAATTGTAATGATCTGACATAAAATTAAGTCAAATTATCTCATCTCTAATTTATTTATTATTTTCCCGAGGATACTTCATTTCCCAATTTTCCGCATTATTTAAAAAAATATATATTCAAATGAGGCAACGTAAATTTTTCCGCCATTTTTTTTAATTTCCACTGCAAAATCAGCTATTTTGATCGCAAAAAAAACCAATAGCGCTAATTGTTGTTTTTAGTATCACAGTTATTTACAATACCATATATTGCAAATAAACCGTGAACAAATCCTACTAAATCTGAGTTTTCTGAGATTTATCCTGCTATAGTGACCTCTTCGGATGTCTGCTGAACAGTTAGACACTCACCACACTTCTACTACATTCTTGGAACCAAGAACTAAAAACGAAGATGGATCGAGCGTGATTTCGGAGAAGTGAAATAACAGCGATAGTTTAAAGAATTGAAAAGAGCTCCAAATATTGGAATGCAAAAACTCTCTACCCCCATTTATCCCCCTCTCTCTCTGTCTCTGCTTGAGTGAAGGTACATTTCAGTCAGCCTGATCTTCTCTCACTCTCAGTACAATGAGAGCTTGTGCCCATAATGGCTGCTGGAATATCAAGCTACGGGGGGAAATGAGAAAGCAGCATCTTATGGGCTCATTCATCAAGAACTAATTGAGGACTGGGTACTCTCAAGCGCTGATAAAAATGTGTGCGTGTGTTTGCTTTTGTGTTTTCTGCTGGTATGTGTGTGTGCATTGCCAGTGAAGAGCAAAGGAATTTTACTCCATGAAAGATGTTTTCCTGGTGGAAGTGACTGCTTGTGTGGCGGAGTAGCGTGTGGGCAGAGAACCAATGGGGTGGTTTGGTGATGGAGGGGCTGGAGTTGGCAGCTCTGCATACTAAATGGGTCTGAGGCAATGAGAGAGGGTGGGGGCAGCATTAGACCTGCTTCACTGGACCTCTCATCTGGGGCTGAAGCTATTGTGCCTCGCTTCACCTCGCTGTATTGATTCACCAGGCGGGAATTCTGACGCTTTTTCCTTCTTCTTCCCTCCCTTTAAGCTCTCATTTGCTTTCTGCCACCTTTTCCTTCTTTTCTGCCATTCTATTTACCTGTTTCTCTCTCTCTCCCTGCATCATTCGGCTCATTTTTTCTCTCCCTCCAGGGCCGTTTGACAGGGAGTCTTTGGAGCCTTTAGGATCATGTACACACACATCACCTTTAGCCACCTTTCAGTCGATGCTTATTGATTTTGATATCACAATGAAATAAATTATTTTCCCGGCGCTGGCCACCCTCCACTCTTTTCTTCCTGCGTTCCTATTTTTTCCATCTAATGTAATCAAGACCTAGAACTGTTCCTCTGTCGACTCAATCAAATTTCCCAACGAGTGTGAGCTTGTATGTGTGCGTGATGCGAAACGTGGGGTGCGGTTGTGTGAGGCTGTGCATGTGCTAATGTGCGTTTGTGTGTGTGTGTGTGTGTTTGTCTGTAGTGAATGTTGTGTGTGTGTCTCTCAGGAACGTATGTATGCGTTAAAGAGTGTATCTGTGTGTGTGTGTGAGAATGTTTGTTATGCACGTGTAGCTGTACAGAAGGCACATTATTGTGTGTGCATGCTAATGTTTTTCTGTAGATGTGTTTGTGTCTGTAAGAAATGTATGTGTGAAGTGCTTTTTATCATGTGTATGAGAATGCGTGTGTGTACACATCTTCAGTTTTTCTATTACTGGCTCTATTATATCTTGGATTTGATATTGATCTGATTTGATATGATATGATGTCAATACTATATTGATTTCAAGTTCTTTTTCTTTTAGATGAAGTGGGTGTATTCATATATGAAAAAGCCTATAATTTAATAAGATTTTGGTGATTGTGTCATTCCAAGTTTTCAAAAGAAAAACCAAAACAATCCTTTAATAACTTGTGACACTCATTATAGCAGCAATAGTCTATTGTTACACTTCATGAATTTGTGCACAAAGAATAGATTAATGAACAGATTAATCAGATAGAAAGAGAAGAGCGTGCACACACAGACACCAGTGGCATTCAGTGGATGTATGAAGTCCCATCTCAATGTTTTTTGTTGGTAGTCTAATATTATTGTATGTTACAGTTTAATTTAATATGAACAGGTTTTATAGTTTAAATGCATATGCAGCCGAATTAATACACAAGCATATTTTTTATTTATTTCCAGATTACTGTTATTTGACTATTAATGATAATGTCATCTTTTCAGAAACTTAGTTAACAAATCCACACTAAATAGCAATTTGCTTTTGTTGTTTGTTGTTAAATGCTACTTTAGCTAATTTATTTGATTCTTTAGTGACTGAATATTCTGATTGTCCAAGTAGGCGTTCCTCAGGTTGGCTTATACATAGTATTAAGGTGATGTAATATTCACGCTGTAACTGCTGAGGGAAAACACACAGTTCTTGGTTTATGCATTTCATGCACTTGGCTAACATGTTTTCTGTTGTGTGCTCTGCAGGACTAACTGTGAAACATTATAAAGGTTTCTACGTCACTTCCAGCAGGTGAGTTGTTAATTGTGTTATTTTTACATCCATTATCAGCCAATCACAGTGATGCACAGACACTCCTGTCACGTGAGAAATGTTTGTTTTATTTTTGTACTTTATGTGAGGCGTTGCATCTCCTCCTCACAGACATCCACACACACCCATTCTTGTATTGATCCGCCATCATGCTGTCACTGCGTGTGTGTGCCGTACGTCTTAGCTACAAATCAGTATTCAGAACAGGATCGGTACACACACGCAGAGACTCGGTGGTGTTGGCGGGAGGTGTGCGCTCTTAAACTGACCTCTGCCCTTCAGGATATGACACTGGGAAACAATGCAGGATTATATTTTCTTTCAGAAGATTGCTTGCAGGGCAAAACAGCAGTTACAGACAAATAGTTTTATTCAAAACCGACAGTCCAATGTTTTAATTCAATGTTAACGTGTTGAGGTTTACTTTACAGTATAATATTTGTATGCAGTGAACCGGTCTCTATAATGCAACGTGCCGGTTTATTGTGATTTTCATTGCTACTAGTATAATGTATAATAATGTAAAATGATTATATTTTTTGTTACTACATTTAAACAGTAGTAACTTTCCTGTGGCTCAGTGGTTAAAGCATGGCGTTAGTAACTCCAGGGTCATGGGTTCGATTATAGTTAAAAACTAAATGTATAGTACAATGCAATGTAAGTCGCTTTGGATAAAAGCGTCTGCCAAATGCATAAATTTAAATGTTAATGCAAACATTGTCTGTGAAAAAAAGTGAGAAAGTGTTTAAAACCACAGTGCTAGGGTGTTACTATGCAGATGCTAAGGTATTCTTAAGTGTCTTTTAGCTTGCTGATACAATATACAACTGGCAGCATGTTCTGGGTGGTTGCTAGGGTGTTTCTATGTTGTTTTTAGGAAATGTTCTGGCTGGTTGTTTGGCCGTGGCTATGCAATGGTAAAAGTGTTCTGTTTTGTTGTTTGGTTTATTGGACCATCTTAACTAATGTGCGTTAGTTTAACTAAAGTCCATAGCGGAACAGTGAAATTCATAAGCTTCAGCTCATGAATTTTGCTCAGTTGCGTTATGATATTGTTTAGAAATACAAAGCCGAATTAAAATAGATTTAAATTGCCCAATCCTGTTACTTGGCGTGGAGGACAAGCAGCACAACAGAGATTCCTGTTTTCCTCTTTTCTCCTGAGCCTCACAGCTAAAATTACAGAGCCACCTTTGCTCCCACAATCCTCTTTAAACTAGTTATGCTTATAGGCGTGGGTGTGATATTCATGCATTTCACCTTCGTGAATTTGGCGAGATCTATTTATTCAAAACTTAAAATAAATTTAAATAGGTTTTTGACAGTACACTAGGTAATTCACACTCATTGTTCTTACGGGTATAGAAAATAAGAGAGGCGACAGTTCTGATAGATACGTATATACAAATCATGTAGAGGTGTCGTTTGATGCGAATCCTATATTTATATAATAGGATACCATGCGATCATTAGTAAACATCTACTGTTACATTACAGTAACTATTATTGAGTTATGCTGTAAAACCAAAATAATTTTATTCGGCATGTTTTGTCCTGTTTTTCAGTAAGAATTTCTGAACCTTACAGTGCAAGAGAAGAAATTTTTTTTAAAATAATACTTGCTTTCAGAGAATATTTGTATTTTTTTTATCCAATTGCTTTTTCACATCCGTTTGGGAATGTGTGTTGTCTTGTTTTTAAGAAAAACATAAATCAAGATTTAACAGGTCTTATTATTTTACCCAATTTTGCTTCCAAAGTAAATGTATCAAATTTTTTGAAGGATGCCCGCGGTAAATTTCTTTTTATATTAAATATCTAAAAAAATGATAATGTAGCATTGATTCCACTTAATAAACAATTAAAGGCTTTGATTTAAAGTATAGCTGTGTGTTCATTCACACGCACACTTACGGCTCATTGGCTGTGTTGTGTTTTGGTTAAAATGACAGTAGCCGCTCATGTAAAAATTCTTGTGACGGGGGTGAGCGTCGGAGTCAGCATTTTCCCTCTCCTCCACCCTCACCCCTCTTTTCCTTCTTCCCCCCGCTGTTTAATCCATCCAGCTGCTGTCACGGCGGGAGAGCAGCCAATCTATCACGCCATCGAGACACGTTCTTCTCACCTGCTCTGCGCCGGTATCGCGTCGTACCGGCCCTTTAATGAACAGCCAACATGATCCCGTCTGACAAGCAGGAAATGGATGCAATAAAGATTGTTTCTGCATGCTCTTTGCATTCCTGATAAATCACCTTACTGTTCGACAGACACCAGCCAGCGCCGCACGCAAATCTGATTTCACGCCGAGAGAGAAAGAGAGGGACGTGGGCATCAGGCCAGGAGGGGTCAGTTCAATTTAAACGCAGGCTGGCTCGGACACGGAGCCCGTACGGCTGGTGATTTTGTGTGTGGTGGGATGCTGTGTGTGATAGACCTGTGACACACATCACATCATTTCTTTGGACGCAGCGGGCAGCTGCTCGGCACACACAGACACGTACACCCTCAGCTTGAAGTCTGGGCGAGTGGGTTTACTCAGTCAAGCAGACTGCCCTCCGGAACACTTTACTCTCTGCTGATGATACAGTCACACGCGCAGCCCGGCAACCTTGGACACACCACTGTAATGAAAGATGAAAGGAAACAGAGCCAGGAAGGGCAGAGAGAAGAACTTGTGCAGGGTGGGAGAAAGAGAGAGGGGGGCGGGACGTGAGGTGTGGGGATGAGGGAGAGATGCAGATCTCTGGGCGGGTAATTTATGATGTAATCTTATGCAGCCTGTGCTTGTTGTAAGTCACGCTACTGGGAGGAGAGAGAGAGAGAGAGAGGTGGCATCTAAAGAAGTAAGTTGTAGAGTCTGTGAATCTTGAAGCTGAAAGCTTTGAATGGATAGTGGGAACTAGGCAAGAGTCATTAACTCTTTTAAATATAGTAAACCAGGCAGTGGAGTGCAGACACTAAGGCAAGGTCATCACTAAATTTCACAGGAACTAAAATAAATGGTCTCTCTCGCTCTCTTTCCCAGGCAGAACATTTTGGATATACCAAGAGGACCTCAGTGCCCCCTTGCAATGACATGATTTCTGGTTGTGTCCCACCTGTCATTGTCGTGGCCCTAGCTTATACTCTGCTCATATCATATTAAATTCAATATATCATGCTATAAAGGTTTATATTATGTAATTTAAAGGCAAAACCTGGTAGCTTTATTTATCTCATGATATTGGTCACCGATATGCGTTGATTTTGTTTCTATACAATAGAAGTGAAAGGGTACCGCCATTGTTCGGTTACCAACATTCTTTAAAATATCCTCTTCTGCAGAAGAACGGGTATAAAACGACAAAAGGGTGAGGTAATGATGACAGAATACACCTTTTTGGGTGAACTATCCCTATAACTTTCAACCCCTTCCCCTCCGATCAAATCACATTTACACCATTGTGCCAATTCATTGAGTGTACTGTACGTTTAAGGTTCTTACAAATATGTCATATGAAAATAAAATAGGTTATGAATGTCTTTCATGTTGACTTAAACTTCTTCAGAGGGTAAAAGAGTCCCCTCGGGGGGGCTGCATTTTTCAGATATTTCGGCACCACAATGCTTCGACTCCGTCTCCCTTGTTTACATAGCCCAGCAAATGTAGTTTCCTTTATTATTGTTTTGAGTAAAAATAGAGGAAAAGAGAGAGAACATTCTTTGTCTTCCTCAGTGTTCTGCTCTCCTGAGGAGCATTCAAGGAAATTGATATTGGCAGCACTGCAGTGTGTGTTATAGTGGCCGTATCGACTGTGAGTGCGTTTGTGTGTTTGTGAGCGACCGGCAAGGTGGTGTGGGAGTCATTGCCACACTCTGGGGGCCTGGAGCTCATTTGAATGCATCCCGACACTGTCTGACCCCCCCTTTAGCGCACACATACACTTACTCCCTCTACCTGTTTAGGCTACCGTCATTTGCATGAAATAAGATGGAAATGGAGCCCTTATTTATTTCAGCAGAAATGAACTGTATTATTAAGGGCACCATTGTGCAAAGCGCCGGCCGCCATGAGAATACATTACCCCGACTATTTCTGGAGCGCACCAGTCAGGCGCACTGGCTAATTTACTCCATTCTCTACTCGTAGCGCTACTTTGGTGGCCCCGCCACTTGGATGCATTCATTGGAGTGTGTGTGGGATTACGTGCCGCCAAGATGTGTGCGCGTTCGGGCGGTTGTAGTGTTGAGACAAATCTTGTTCGTGTGTGGGTGTCGCCGGCATGTTTGAGGGAGTGAATTATGCAGTTCCACTGTACTTTGAAGTAAAATCATCTCTAATTCAGGGAAATCACCATCTCTTGGCTTCTCTCTCTTTTCATCTTCAAGGCCTATGAACTTAACTGTTGTTCCCTCCTGCTCCGTGAAGTTGACCCTCTGCACTCCTTTTCACTGCAGTTATGCTCTCTGCTACCATTGTGCGAGTTTTATTTGCTGTGTTGTAAACATGTGGATTGAATCCAACTCAAGCTCTGATCGGAAACAAGCTTCTCCTACTTGTAACAAAACATCAAACTGGTCACTTGTCTTTGTTTAAAAAAACTACATAAGTTACATAAATAGGTGAATTCTTGGCCAATTGCGGTGCCATACTTATCCATTTTTGCATTATTGTAATGTTAACAATTAATAACAAGCAAAAACTTCACTGAAAAGACGTAGACGACTGCACTATTGACAGGTATGGCTCCCTTTACAACGATGCTGAGGATGCAACACCTACACCGATGCATACAAATATGCCATCTAATGCGTTGTTTGAATAGCAAAAAAACATTTATGCTCATACACATGAAGTAGTTTAGAGGAGTTTTCATGCCTCCTAGTACCCGTGTGTTTTACTAACAGTATATGCGCGCACACACATCCATACAACACTGATTTGTGGCACTTCATTTCTTTACAGGCTTTGTAATGGAGTTTATTAGCATCTGAACAGCATTTTAAAGCATATGAAATCTGTCCTTTTGAAGGGTGGCACATTTCACTCCGGATCTGGAAAAATCGACTTATTAGCTGTATATTAGGCGGAGAACTCACACACACTCATTCATAACAAGACTTTAATAAACATTACGTGCTACTCTAAGTAAAGTATAAGACGTGTGGCGCGATGTACTAATCTCTAGCTGACAGCAAAACCATCAACTTTTAAAGACATAATCTTCTCTGTGACGGCTATTGCGCTTATTTGATGTTCTTATTCTGTGCTGTACTTTTTCCTGCATGCGTGTCACATTTGTGCACGCGTGTGCATGAGTGCGTGCACAAAATTCTGTTGTATATTTGTATTTAGGACTCTTTGCTCATGAACGACACTGTATTGATGTTTCTGCCATTCTTTCAGACTCTTGAAAAATTCCGCCAATATCAAGTTATTGCCATTGATCAGGGGCGATGGCAGATCTCAGCGTGAAGACTATTGGATTAGATGACACACGGCTAAACGCCAAAGTCTTTACACTTTCGAATGGAATATCTGCTTCGTAATTACTGTAATAGCCTAAAGCCCATACTATTGTACCGAATTGTGGAATGTTTACATGTTGTCGCTCATGATGTTGTAAGAGATTGTCAGTCCAATGTTTCTTCCCCTGGAGCAACCTGCTGTTTAGCGCTGGCTTACGGCCACAACAGTGACAGTTCTCCATGTGGTTTGAATCCACAAGCTTTCAGATGTGAACTTGCTCACTGTTAGGTCATCATATATGCATTTGCAATGTCATAAGTGTATGTATATTAGGGTGCGCGCATATGTTTGGTCTATATGTGTGTATAGTGATGGATACCTGCTCTGTGTTTACCTAGTCAGTGATTTGGATGGTGCTCGTGGCACAAGTGTGGAGCAGGCCAGGATGGATGATGTTGCCACGGCTGAGCGAGTACACGCGGCTCTGACGCACTCCATCATGAAGCTAGCTGCAGCTCATCGCCCCCCAGAGGCCAGAAGTAGCACTACTGATGCTTTTCTTAATTACGCAGTTTAAAGTCGCCGTTACAGCGTAATATTGTCACTCATAAGGTTAAAGTTCTCATGCTTATTTACAGCTGCGAGGAGGTACGCCTATGAAATAATTAATTGGGATTTAATTGTTACTTATTGTGACTTGTAAGTGAGTCTGAAGTACTGTAGACTTGTAAACAAATCTGCCGAAAGAACATGGACGCTCTAGTACCTCATTTGGCAGAGAATATGGACCCATTTTTCACCAAGTGATAACGGTGTGTTTAGAAAGAAAATTTTCTAATTTCGGCAAACCGACAACGCTACGGTTCTAGTTAGTTCAAAAGTTCACTTTGCTTTTTTCATATTTGTTGATGTACCTTGAAACCGATAGCCTGAAGTGCTTCTCCTTTTTGGTTGTCGACGTATGGCGAAGTGTTTGAATAATTCGATTCGCAGTGTTGACCGTAATCCTACGTGCATCCTGAAGCGAAACGCCATTGTTCCCTATGGACGAAACAGCCTGGCTAAGATTTTAGTACTTCATCGACCCGTATGCATATACCCCATTAGCAGCACAAAGGTCATTTCGAAGAATGCACAGTCACGTTGGATGAAAGCGTCTGCCGAGTGCATACATGTACATGTAAACATGACTTTCAAAAATGTATTTCCAATTTAAACCCAAGGCCTTTGAGTTTTAGTGACTGCCCTGTTCTTGGTTACACTAGTGTGTGTTTCTAAGCCTGATAAGTAGAAAGGTGATCAAGGAATGTAATGTGTCATAAAAAGAGCTTAAGATTTGCTGGGTGTGTGTGTGGTGTGTATGTGTGTGGCGGTAAGGGATCGGAGGGGCAGAGCAGAAATCAAATCACTTAATTGCTGCATTTTTCATCTCCATCTTTTGTTTTATGGCGGCGCGGGGCTCTAGAGTAGCCGCGTGTGATTCATGGTTGTCAGGCGAGCAGCGAACAGCACCATCCCTCACCAGGCAGCGCCGGCCCTGCACCACACCGCCGCTATTACCCAGATGAATATGACTGCTCTGCATTTATACTCTCTAAAGCACACACATGCATGAAGCTAACGCTTATACTGCACACAACTACTAAGCGAACAAACTATGCGTGTGGCGGGAATAAAGAGAAAGACAGAGATAAATAAAGAATGCTAACACTGATTAAGACATTTCAAGACAAGATCTGTTATGTGTACCAACTCGGTAATTAAAGCTTAATTTACAAAACAGATTCAGTGCTGGGTACAGATTGGCTAAACTAAAACACACAATCTAAACAGCTTTGATGCCAAACTGCAGTGCAAATAGCTGTAGTGTATAGTGCAAATAGTGCGTATTAATGCAGAGACATTCACCTTATTATCAAAACAACTTTTTAATGCAAATTTATGTCATCATCTGGTGTGGTTACATTCATCCAACAACACATTCTGCAATTGTGTTATTTTCTATATTTTAAATGTAACACCGACTGAAAAATGAAAATTCTTCAATTATTTACGGACTCTCATGTAATTAAAACCTGTATGAGTTCTTTTTTTTTTCACACAAAAGAAGATATTTTGAAGAACGTTCGTAACCAAACCACATTGGCCCAAAATTGACCTCCATCGTATGGACAAAAGAACACTTCTTAAAATGTTCCAGAGAAGAGTCATATACTGGATTTGAGGGTGAATAAATGATGACAGAATTTTTATTTGCAGGCGAACTATTTCTTTAACGCTGCTGTAAGCGAGTTCTCGGGTCAGGTGGAATCTGCCGTCTCCTTTAAACCGATCGGCTTGTCTATGTGAGTGGCATACTTTTTCTTCAGCGAGCTCACCTCTCACACACACTGAGTGGAAGTGTGTTTGTGCCTGCTGTGAATGTGTACAGCAGGGAGCGCTGGTCAGTGCAGCGGCTTTCATCAATCCAGAAGTAAAGTAAAGGAGTTTTGTCAGCGAGCCTGCCTCCCTTTTGGATTTCTACACACATTTAGACGCTTTAAGGGGGAAACTTCTGTGCAGGGTTCAGATCCCTTCTTTTCCCCCTTATTTGTTTGTGAGAGCTTCACACAGCATGACAGTTGTTTATGTGAAGTTGGTAGGAGGTGCTGGAGCTTGTGTGTGTGCGGTGGGAGGCAGTTCCACAAGACATTACTTGGGACATTTCACAAATACGGTACACAAAATAAAATAGTTGAAATTACTAAATGCATTCAATCTGTAGATTATTTTTATATGTATGTACAGTATGTGTTGCTAAAGTGACGCTCTATACAATTTTGAGCTACAGGAGCACATTTTGTTGAAAACACTTTATAGTAAGGTTGTAGCCTATTTGTTAACATTAGTAAATGCATTAGCTAACATTAAATAATATCTTTTGGTAATGTTAGTTAGCGCCAAGAGAATTGTTCATGTTAGTTCACTGTGCATTAACTAATGTTATAAGATAAAACTTTTGATTTTAAATAATGTATTACTATAATAATGTACATGCACCGTGTCTACACCGGACACGGTGCGGCACAATGCGACGCGACACACGGTTTGTTCTAACGGGATTGTTGCGCTGCACCGCGTCTCGTCCGGTGTGGCCAAATATTTGTATTTTAATGGGTTCTAATGCGTTCTATTGTCTCTTGTCGGGTCGCATCGTGCCTCATCCGGTGTAGACACGGTGTAAGATTAATAAATGCTGTAGAAGTTTTTTCATCGTTAGTTCATGCTAGCTAATGCGTGAAAAATTACTTTAGTAATTTCTTAATTAATAAAATTAAGAAATTTATTTTAATGTTAAACACACAAAAAATATATTTTATAATCATATCAATACATTTTTATAAACGTTTTATTATTTTGATGAATGTAGGAAAGTTCTGGGTCACTTTTGACATTGTAATTTTCCTACTGTGGAAACTATAGGATAATGCAATGTAAGTCACTTTGGATAAAAGCGTCTGCCAAATGCGTAAATGTAAATGTACTGTGGTAGTCAGTGGTAGTCAAGAACTGTTTGGTTACAAGCATTCTTCCAATTATCCGATCATCAGAACAAATTCATTTATACAGATTTGGAACAACTTGTGGGGGAGTAAATGATGACAAAATTGTCGTTTTTGGGTGAACTGTCCCTTTAACTAATGTTAACAAATAAAACCTTATTGTAGTGTTACCATTTCATTTTTGTTAAGCAAAGTACAATCCCGGGATGTAATTTAGAAGTACGTATATTCAAGGTTCATGTTAAGTCGAATATTAGTGTAACGTATAGTCATCACATCACAGGATTTATGTATATGGTTTTAAAATGTAATGGGACTCCAAAGTGTACCCCTCGTGGAGGGGTGAGGCCAGAGGTTGTTTTCTGTGGTTGTGTTTAAGACATGGACTACAGAATTGTGACTCTGATCTATCTTTGATAACTTACTCCTTAGAAGGACGAGGTCTGCAGCCATTTTTGTTTCATGCGGTGCACATACTCGCATCTTCACGTCAAGCCGGCTCTCCATTCGAGAAGTCATCCTTTAAGTCTTCATATTAAGGTCAGCAGGAGAGAGCTTTGATGTTCCAGCTACACAGTCTTATTTTGTGATAGCGGATGTTAGTTCTCCCTGATGTTCGACTCTCAATGTCATTGGTCTGTGTGTACGTTCTATTGTATTTTCGATGTGCCAGATCTAACGTGCCATGTGGTTAAGTGGCTTTCCTTCTGGGAGTCCTTATTATCTAAGTCATTCATCACTCCTTGGCGCGCACACACGCACAAACTCCACTAATATGTTATTTACTCTGTTCAGCTGTCACAGTCCAAAAGGAAAAAGAAAGAGCGAAAAAATGAAGTCAGACCAACAGAGAAATGAGCGAAAAACATAATCACCAGACTAGTAAATGGAATATATGACTAAAATAAGCAAGCGCTATAATGAGGATGCAAACTGAGACTCACATGGTAAAGATGAACAGGTTGCGTGTCAGAGACTTTTGTATGTTCTCTCATCTTTTTCAAATTGTCTTCCACACACACATTCTGCACGACACACTGTGCACATTCCCCTGGATTTGTTGAGCTTGTGTATCGGATTTATACATTAATGTGTTTGCCATGTCTTGCTTTTTTATTACAGAACTGATCATATTGGTTGGAGCCATGGCACGTTGATCAGCATGTGTTCCTGACACATTCAACTTGGGCATTATATAAGCAATCCAAGTTCAAGTTTTGTTCAAAGTCTTTATTGTTAATGTCAAAAAAAGAAAGTGCCTAGATTGACAGTGATGTACTTTTTGTGCTCTATTTTTCTCTTTCTGTGTTTATTTTTGTCTTTCTTTCTGTAATGCTGCTTTGCAACAATGAAACTTTGTGAAAAGCGCTATATAAATAAAACTGAATTGAATTGAATAACTGTGATATTAAAGGGATAGTTCACTCAAAAATGAAAATTCTGTCATATACATCCTCAAGTTGTGCCAAACCTGTATAGATTTCTTTGTTTGGTTGTACACAAAGGAAGATATTTGGAAAAATGTTAGCAACTGACATTTCTGGGGCACCATTGACTACCATAGTTGAAAAACGAGGACTACCCCAGAAATCCCAGTTGCTAACATTCTTCTAAATATCTTTTTTTGTGTTCAACACAAGGTTTGAAACTACTTAAAGAGGCTTTGATTATGTTTTTTGGGTGTTTAACAATGGATGTTCATGTTTCTAATTTCAAAAAAGCGCTTCATATTTCACATAATTCAAGTCTTTTGTTCACCGCTCTCCCTCTTTTAACAAAACGACTGGATTTCTTCTGGTCTATATAAAGTCCCTCCTTCCGAAACGCTCTCTTTGGTAAAGCTGACCCGGTCTATCGTGATTGGTTCCCTGCTTAGAGTGTGTGTGTGTGTGACGATGTCCCACCCATACCATATCAGCGAGGTTCCGGTTCTCAGGCTGTTGTGATTGGTCGGTGCCCCTCTACTCATAAACTTTGGCTTTGAGCAATAAAAACTAACAATGGCTTCCACTTCACTTTATCAGTTAAAAACATGCCAATCCATCGACGTGTAACGGAGGTCTGCTAGTGCATGTGCAAACGTCAATCTTTGTTAGAGATCGCATTTTTTCCCTACTATGGCGAGGGAAATGACACCGGACCGAATGGCGTCAGACCGGTTATATTAATTAACATTAAGAATAACAGAAGCGTTAGTTTTGCCTTTTTATATTGGACCCAAGTTGGATAATAAAACAAGCAGATTGACCAGGAGACATTTGCAAGCAGGACTTTAAAGGATGATTCATAGAAGTGTTTAAGAGGTAAGCGCACACACACACAATATCAGTGTATTACACTGATACACTGTTACAGTCATTGAAGCTGTTATTTGACCGTTGGTTATCTTAGAAAGTGTGTAGCTGAATTCTCATTACCAGCTGTAGGACAGTGATGAAAGTGAAAGTAGTTTAGCGCGGAGCTCAGTTAAATGTGCACAATCTCTGATAACCAAACACTACTGCAGCGGCTCTTCCTCTTCTCAAAGGAAGACCTCGCCCATTTTTTGCGTATTCCTTTGGGGGGAGGTTATTAAAAGCACTCGGAATAGTGACATCATGTACCCAGGAAGTATAGGGCTGTAGTCCGATTCCAGCCGTTCTCTGTAGTCCTTGAAAAGCGAATTCTGTTAAAGACAATATCTCGCTTGGCACTGAACTTTGAGCTTTATCATTTTACAGGTATTATTTATGCTCTAACAGCAACATTACACACTAACTAAAGGTTGAAAAATGCAACCGCGGGGAACGTGGCCTTTAAGGGTGAGTAAATGAAGACAGAGTTTTCTTTTTTAGGTGGAGTTTCCCTTAAATAACCGTGATGATTCATTTTGAGTGAATATTACAAATGTCGGAAATAATTCAGTGCCAGGATCTAGTTGACACTTATATAAGTAATGTGTGGTGGATTTGCACCCGTTGAACAATATGCCTGTATGACAATGACAAAACATATAGGAATTTATAGTCTGTTTAATATTTGAACGGTGTATTTCTCTCCCTTTTCTTAAATTTGTGCTTTAAATGTTTTGCTTATAGTCAATATGTTTTATGTACAGCTGCTATGTAACAATGAAAATTGTAAAAAGCGCTATATGAATAAAGTTGACTTATAGCCGGGTTTCCAAATAAAAACTGTTAAAAATGTTTCATGCAAAATATGGGAGATGGAAACGCATTTGCCGAATAAATTCTTCAAAAAGTAATGTAACTGCACTATGAGATGGCGTAACCTGACTAACCAGAGTACTGATCTTGTTGCACAGCATCTAAAAAGGTTGTTATGGTCATTCTTAAATGTCGTCAAAGTATTTCTGTAATTGCCTCCCAGAACTGTCATGACTGCTTTTCCCAAACAGCAGGCACCCAAAAACCACCGCATTTGTTGGGTCTGCTTAGTAGCGGATATTATTATGAAAATTATTGTATTCATTGGCTTCTCTTACTTTTTTTACTGATATTTAGTGCCAGTTTATTAGAATTGACGGTTGACTATTTGGCTGGAAACGGCGTTATTCGCAAATGTTTATGTGATATTCCAATTTTGCGCAAAAGCTGAATTCGCAACTTTGGATGGTAAACCGGCTATTGACTATATTGTAAGAGAAAGTTAATATAACATAATGATCCTACTATATAAATAAATATAGAATTTGTCATGTCATGTAAATCACTTCAGACAAAGCATCCACTAAATTAATAAATGCAGTGACCATTTCTTAATGGCAATGGCCATATGTGCCTGAGCAACTGAGCTGTATCTACTGTAGTGTGGAACGTCTGGCTGTCATAAGCCACTTCACTGTAATGTCAGCTAGCAGTGTAACAGCACAGCATCAATAGCTAGTGTCACTCACAGTGCTGTTTGAATCAGCAGCTCTGTCAGACGACTGTTGTTCCCTCTCACTTTACATGTGTCACCAGCACCGACATCTGATGCCATCACTCCGCACAGCCAACCGGCACAGACGCTGAGTACACAAAGACACACAGAGCACAGTTAATACAGCAGCCTTGTTTGCCTTGTTTTCCTGCTGTTAAATATTAGCTTTTTAGTCGTGACAAAACGTATCGACTGGAGTGCAGAAAAACCTGTTCTCAAGACACGGATGCCATTAAACTTTTGGCACAGTTACAACTGTGCTCCCACAAGGATCTGCAATGACATTTAGCATCCAATCTATTTAGCCCAAAGAGTGGTGGCTAAGCTCTGTAGAGTTCTCCTAACAGCTGGATTCATGTTAAACCCGTGTTGTGTGTGCCTACATATAGCGCTCAGCTAGTGGTGTATACCCGTTGTGAGGTGTATGTTTCTCTGTGGGGCGTAGTGAAGAAACAGAAAAACAAATAAAGACACATTACACAACTGATCAGGTTGTGTAATGAATATATGGGACTTTTACCTCACTTCAAAATAAGAATCTCTTACTTTTTTGTTATTTTCTTGTTTTTTAGGAAATGTAATCAAGATTCTCTTCAGATGAAGTATGACCAAAGATATTAAGTTTTATTTCTGCAAAAAAAACGAGTTCATGGTAAAACCAAGCAAAGAAAGATGAACTTTTAACTTCCTTACTTCTTTATTAAGTACTTAATTGAAATCATTTTTTAACTCTATTGGCAAGTTTTCTTGTTTTCAGACAAATATCTTAATTTGAATATCTTCTTGTCAAGTAAATGTGTCTTGATTTAAGAATTTTTTGATATTTTTGCTGAAAAACAAGACAAAATCACGAATTAAGCTATTATTCGTTTGCATTGCTGACTGGACAAAATGACTAGAAAATTCTATCACCATTTACTCGCCACTCAAATTTTGAAGAATGTATTTCCATTGAGTTAAATATGAAACAATGTGGTCTGCTTTGTGAAAAAGAGCAGGTATCAATACTTTCTAAATTAAAAATATGTCCAATATGTCTCCTAATATGTTCAAGTCTTTACGCAAAACTATATTATTATACTTTTGAAGTCTCATAATTGAGTTCTCAGACTTGGAGTACTTTTATAAGGTGTTTGCCTCCATTAAATGGAATTGCATAAAAATGACCAAAACATTCGTAAAAATATCTCCACCGAAGACAGAAAGAAATTGTGAATCACCAGCATTGTATGCAAATACACGGTTCAGCGTTCTTGTCAGTGGGAGGGTGAGATTTCGGCATGGGTTGTGGAGGGCTGGCTGGGTGAAAGGGAGGAGGTTGGATGTGGTGGGTACGGAGCTGACAGGAGGTTGGATGGGAGAGAGCCTGAGGGGGGCTCGGCAGGGGTCCTGGCGCTGACCCAATACGGGCCCACTGGTCTTTGATGCTCCCGGGCTTCCAGGGCAGCTGGGAGGGCGGGGGAGGGGAGAGTGTGAAACATGTATGGGGAAAAAAAGGTTACCTGTGGATCTGACGACCTTCAGCACGGAGTAGGGAGAGGAGGCTTTGAAGTGAAGCCAGGTTGAAGAACAGCATCGATCGCCAGGGAGCAGAAAGAGAATGAGAGCAGGGGAGCTGAAGCTTGAGATATAGATATTGAGAATGGCACAGAAAAAAAAGGGAGGGGATGAGAGGGTTATGGGAGAGGGATGGAAGGCGCTGTAAAATGCAAGGCGTATTTTGTGCTTCAATGGGTGTGTTGAGCAATCTCCTTGCATTGACTGATATCTGTGTTTTATTTGTTTACTTCTGGCATTATTGGCATTTTATTGAAGAAGGGTAAAAAGGGGTCGTGAAATGATGGAATCGTAAGTGCTGTTCTGTCAAAACACGTAGCCTAAAATCACAGTAAACATATCAATTACTGTAAACATTTAATTCATGAAATTCACTGTTTTGCTACTTAAAGCAAATTGGTTTGTCATTATCTTCCCTAATATATACAAATTTACTCAAAGACTTGCAACAAGGGAAATAGTATTTTTGAAGTTGTCTTCAATACATGACTGTTTATTTATATGCAGCCTAATGACGTCTTTGTAGTTAACTTGTGATAAAAGCCTTCATGTGAACACCTCTGTCATAAATAAATGATCCGACTGAGTTTGAGCCTAATGAAATGAATTTCCAAAAACTTGAATCTGTAAATAATCTGTATCATAAAACAAGAGAGCTTTCAATTCACCCCCCGTAAACTTTTGCCATTATAGGACTAGTTCATCAAAAATGAAACCGAAGATTGAGTAAATAATGACAAAATTATCATTGTTCTGTTGGAATTTTCCTTCAAATCCCCCAAAAAGGTGAGTGCATTGTTTTCATTGCTGTTTGCATTTTAAGACGCCCCCTAAAAATGTTGACTAACTAACACCACACCACTTTCTAAATAACAGGTTTGGCTCTTTCACTACACTCATTACAGGTGCATCCAGTTTCTTTAGACACACACTGTGAGTATACATACACACAAAGTGTACTGCAGAACATGCCATATACTTTGTTAAAACATGACAGTGCCCCTTTTTGCCCATTGACTGGTCTGCTCTCAGAACTAAACCTCACTGAAGACATTTGAAATGAAATTGATGCCCGACTGTGAGCCACTCCCTGTCACCCAGCACCATTGTCTGGCCACGCTGATAATTTCTTGTCGGGAATGTCCTGCTCGAAATATTTGTTTGAAATAAATATTAAATTGACCAAAATCATAATTACATTAAAGAATTTACAAAACACAGAAATAGTGCATTTGCACTCTGTTATCTTACATGAGTGGTCTATGATCAATCTGGATATGACTGACACAAATAACCTCCTTTTGCTTTGCGGGAAGAAAATCAATCTGCTTCATGAATTCTGACAAATACACTAAGAGGACAGTTTCAGGAATATTTCCTCCAAAATGAAATTCTGTCGCCATTTATCATCATGCCAGTCCAAACTCATTTAACTTTGAAGCAATGCAAATGATTAACACACCAGAATATATGTTGATATTCAAGCACATTGGGTTCGAAATTTCCGCACGTAAAAAATTAATACGACCTCACGTTGTGTCAATCCCATTTACACACGGCCTCCGATATTTTCGTCCGTCATGAAAAAAATCGGACTGGGTTTGATTTTCTGCGTTTTTCGCATCCGTTGCAAGCAGAGGCCTTTTTTAACAATTCAGAGACACCGTACACACCAGCGTCCAAAACGCATACGAAAATCATGCAAAGACCTTTACACTCAGATCTAATCAAATAAACTCATTAAATGAACAGAGCACACTTAAAAAATGCCAACAAGTCAATAACATCAGACCACTTTGTTCATGACCAAGCATCACGACGTCATAACCATTTGATCTGTTCTCTGTATGCATGAGTCGATCTACGGATTGTTTTAATCTGAGCGATTGAACGTTTTTAACCTATTTAAATTCCTTTGTGTAGATAAAACACAAGTGTGAGAACGGCATGATGACAGAATTGTAATTTCTGGGGGAACTGTTCTTTAATTGTTCCGCTTTGTGCATTTGTCAGAAATCACAAAGCAGATTGATATTCCTACTGGAAGAGAAAGGAAGCTATTTGTGTCAGTCACATCCAGATGAGGAGAGGAAAGGTTGACTCCGGCGGAGATCACCTTAGAGTTGCTTTAGCTTAATGACTATAATGTATGGATGTTGAGTTGGAATGTCATCTCTTAATGTGCCTGAGCAGATGTTGTGCGTGTGATGGGGGACGCTCTGAAGGAATAAGTCGGTTATGTCGAGTACTTGAAGTCTGGCTGTGCAGTAGCAGATCAGAGACATGCTGTGCCCAGGCCCCCCTCTCCCCACCGGCTACGCAGTTCTCTGCTCAGGTCCCTGCTGAGAGATGACTCTTGCTGCACCAATCTCCCAATCCTGAGCCAGTCAGAGAAGAGGTTTTATTCTATGGAGTTCAGACCGAGGCCCTGCAGGAATGTTTTATACATACGTGGGGTGGGTCATGATAGCAACTAATTGTTTGTTGATATATCTTTGTAATGACCTAAAGATGGTGTAGATGTTCTAGATTTTTGTACAGTATAATTAATATTCATTGTAGCTGTGATGTGATTAGCTTGCTAACAGCAGGTTTTCATTAGCTGTTATTTTGCACAATAAAATCAATTTTTTATTTGAAGAGAGTTGTGCCTTTAAATTCACCCATGTAATATTTTGCCATTAAATGGCTCGTATGAAACCAAAAGTTGAGTAAATAATAAAAAAATGATCATCGTGATGTTGCAATTTTCCTTCAAATCCAAAAAAGTTGAATGCATTGTTTACATAGCCGTGTGCCTTTTGAGACGCCCCCTTAAAATGTTGACTGGGGTCAGGTTGGCTTCCTTGATACATATTTGTTTACTAGGCAGCTCACCAAAAGTCTGCAAAATATAGTCTTGCACATTAATAAAGACCCTGGCCATGATCATGGCCCCCTCCTGAAGCCTTCTGCGTCCTGAAGTGTCAATCAAAATGCTTCTAGACCTAAATATTTTCATGGATTTAGGATCTCCGCTGGGCTAAATGGAGAGAATCCGTGAAGACTGCCCATCTCAGTGAGATTTTTTTTCTTCCCAAATGAAACTATAGGAACAGTGAGAAAAAGTGCTTGTAGTGAAAGGCCAATTCCCATGTAATCTGAGGAGCTTCATTACTCGTTTTCTCGAGCTCACCTCACCCCCGCTGCCCTACAAAACCTCATCTCTCTCTCTTTTTGAGCCCCCCCTCCAGCTGTGCGTTTCTCCCTCCACGCTCCAGGCCTCTGCCCATCTCCCTATTCACACCTCCGTCCCTACTCCCTTAATTATGATGTCATCTTTATGGGACTGTCACGGCGGGGTGAGATAAAGAACGAGGAGCTCGGCAGCATGTAAAGCACTGTAGGGTGTCTGGCACAGATGGGCTTGCCGCAAAGAAAAGACTCCATTTTAGACGGACGCTTAATTACTGAGAGAAGGATTGTGAAAGCAGAAATGAGAGAGAGAGAGAGAGAGAGAGAGAGAGAGAGAGGGGGATCCTCCTGTGTTTATATATAATATAACCATTACGTCTATTTATAGTTGCTATTCATTCACTAAAATGGAAAATATGGATTTTTAAAACTGGAATAATTGGAAGACTCAATAAATGTTAGATTGATAATGAATAAATGCACAATGTATTCACTAGGGTCGTATCAGCTAAAGTATGTGCAGACGTGTGACTCTAGTGCATGGAGATTTTAAATATTCTTGTATTGTTTACAAATGCTGTGACAAGATTTATTATAATAATATGTATCTTCTTCATGTTAACGTGTTGAAGGGACGGGTGCCGTGGCTTCACCTTACTTCAAATAGAAATACTTTTATGTGGTTTTGACAAATACGAATCAATTATCATTCGGCATTATCTTATTTTAAATTGATGATTCAAGCACGATTAACACCAACCTTTTCTGATACAGAACGTAGAGAATAACTCATGGTTTAAGTCTCTAATGAATGCTTAGGCTCTCTCTTCCTGCTAGGTCAGTGTTACTGTGAAAAGCGACTTCTTATCATCATGTACGAAAAACATCTTCTGTTGAACACACTCTACCCTTGAGGAGTATGTGTAGGTGTGATTGTTTTGTTTCAGGAAAGTGAGAAAGAGTGGAAAATCACGAGACGGATATAACGTGATGTTTTAATTCGTATTATAGTACATGCCTGTCATCTTTGATAATCTATAGGACTATATGTCCTGTCTCGTGATTCCAGAGAGTTTAATGTTGATAGACACATCATAATATGATAATGTATTTCCTGTTTAAGGATGTTTGGATTGACAATGATACACTTCATGTAAAATATATAAAATATCTAAATTCACATTATAGAGGTGTTTTAATTCCTATAACATTTACTGAATACAAATACACAGCATGGTTGTCACAAGTGAAATTCTGGCATATGCGTACTTCTAGTCTTTCTGCTTAAATTATTAACTGTATCCTGGTTTAAGTCATAAATTAGATTGACACGGGTAATGACTCCTAATGTCGAAGATGTCTAAGGCACTTTTCCAAAGCTTCAGGCAAAATATTCTCAGAATAAATGAGAGAAATCATTCCGCTTTACCCTATGTTCAATATCTCAGATGGATAGAACTGCTGTAATAACTCGATTGTAGTTAGGCTTGTAATGATCCAGCTGCTTGTCTTTTTATACAGTAGTGCTTGTTTTCTTTCACTCTGAATGCACTGCTACCGCTGGGGTCACACAGAGCTGGTGAGAAACCCTGTTAAAGAGCCAATTGATGTCGGACGGAATAGTTGTAAATAAAAAACAAGGCAAATTGTACGTACTGTACATGCTGAAGGTGTTAGTGGTCAAAGATTTTTTTGTGGGGCAGTTTCTACTGTATTCCTGCCTTGTCAATTCCTTTTAAATGGACTGCTGTGAAATCATAATTGCGTGTTTATGAACAAACCGGCCGGTTGTGGCAGAGTATGATATTTTCCTTTATGATCGCCATTCACGTGTGCAAGCGTAAAGTTACTGCATGCACATGTTAAACAAAATTAGCAGTTTTGTCTCATTGCTTGGTTAATCATTCGTCTAAATGTTTAATTCTTTGACTCTTGTTGACTTGCTTGATAAATACTGTACAATACTATTCTATACCCTCCCTTTCCTACCCACCCTCCAGTTCACCCATTCATCTTCCTCTCACACCCCACAAGAGACACCCACCCTCAATCCATGCTGCAGCCCCACACTAATGACTCCCACCTTGTGTATTTACCCCCATTTACCGGTTCCATTTAAATGTTGTCCTCCGAGTGTGTGTTGGGAGTGAAAGGGTTAATTGGAGATCCCGCCCTGGGTTAAGCTTGATGACTCGTGCCCTTATCGGCATTGGCGGTGACCTGCCGTTGACTAGTCCGCCACAGCCATCCCCTCAATTGACGTAGAAGCCATCCTCTGGGAATTTGGGGACGTTCCCTGACACTGACCCCTTGCTCAAATGCATCCCTCTCACATCACTGCTGTCCCCAACCTGAAGGCACTGATGGATGCTTGTGGTAGAAGCATCCTGACCTATACAACCTCTCTCTTTCTGACACCGGCCTGCTTTTATTGACAGGCCTATATTGATAGTGCCTTTGACCTGACACCATGCGTTCCATCGGCTCCTAAATCACAACAGATCGGTACAGATGCACGACATGTTGAAAACATCTTGGTATACTGTAATTGCTCCTGGTTCATATTAAAGGATTTTTATTTTCAAAAACGTTGTAAGTCTGTATCACATTATTTCTAAACATGTAACTCAAACATTTTTGTAAAAAATGTCCTTGCAAGGACATTTTTTACAAAAATGTTTGAGTTACATTTTCATGACTGAATCATGAAAAAAGAGCTGCCAGTAAGAGCACAGAGTTGATGGGAATTCCTTCAATATTGTTTAAAAAGAATCTCAGGGTGAAACCCCAAGAATCAGCTTGATAAAATGACATTTTACTGCAAATTCAAGGCAAAAGGTGGCTACACTAAAGATGCTAAAGTTTGATATTTTTGTTAAGATTTTTTTGCCTCAGCATAATTCTTATAGTGGGGTGTATGCACCTCAGCCAGCTCTGTTACCTCCGCCACACATAGTCTCCAAAGGAAGGATTGCACATAGGTGAGTCTGATCCAAACACTATGTCATACATCGACAAGTTAAAAAGGAGAAGCGCTTCAGGCTATCTGTTTCAAGCTTCATTCACAAATATGAAAAAAATTACGTAAACTTTTGCGCTTACTTGAGGCTTGATCAGAGAGGAACGAAGCAATGCTGAGCGGTAGTGTTGTCGGTTCGCTGAAATTTGAATGTTTTCTTACTAAATCATCGCTTGGTGAAAAATTACCTCGAGCTATGCGAGAGGAAGTGGCTTAGCTGGCTGAGATTTTAGCGGAAATGCATCATCACCAGTGTGCATACACCCCACTCCCACAATTGCGATGAGGTTTGATGAAATTTGTAAGCCTTTTGATTGGTAGTGTATACAAGATTTAAATACACGGTGTGATTGATGCAGTCATTGAAGTTGTTGTCTTTGGCAACAATGACTTGCCTTGGATTTGACTCGGATTAGAAGCTTTACGTATTTTTCTGTGTGGCAGAGCTACATAGCAATTCTTTTGTTCTTCACAAACACAAAACAGCATGTGTGTTTGGAGCGACATGAGGCTGAGTAAATAAGATAAGTTTCATTTTTGTGTGAATTGTTTCTTTAAGACCCAATCATCTCTCGCAAACATCTGAACTCATTATTGGTAAACAATTCAAAATCGGTGAGGGCTTTTTTCCCTGCATTCAAATGTATGTATTTGATAGGCGTGTTGTTCATTGAACGTAACTGGAGTGAGATGTTTAGTTCTTTGTCGAACAATAAGCTCGATGTCAGCGGCGGGTGATGGAGATGCATTCAATGTGTTCCAATTTGATTAACGGCATTTAAAGCACTCAGCGTGCTTTTTGTTTTAATGACTTCTTTGTCGCTTGGCACCGTAGTTTCCTGCCACAAACTCATGTGTGTGTGAATAGGTTAGTGTGTCCTTGAGGCTGTGTGTTTTAGTCTGTTTCAGGGTAACGTGTGTGTTCTTATCAGTGTTAGAGTGTCTTCACAGTGCTTTCGGGCATCCCTTTACACCCACTGTCTCTGATGGCAAGACTCAGCGGTGCAGCAGTCACACACACGCGTGCTATCTCTGTTGACAGGGAAAATTGTATGAAGAGCTTTTAAGGCAATTAGTGCATTGAGCAAAAGCTTTTCTTCTATTCATACTCTTCATTAACCGCTTCTTGAAAAGGAAAAATTAGATGCTGATATTGTCATCACTCCCGCCCGCTGAGAAGAGGCCCGCTTTAGATCCACAGAGTCTCAGCGTGCGTGCCTGCGTGCCTGTTTGTGTGTGCGCGCACGCATATAGGTGAGTAAAGGGGATATACTCCATCCGCTTTTCTTGTGAATTAAAAGCACATAAAACGAGTATTTACTCAAAGCCACAACTGCATTCAAACCATTCCCTAGAGCGCGTTTGTGCCGTGAGAAATCTGTGTTTGCGTACCCATCTACCTTATATTGCAAGCCCCGTGTGTGTTTGTAATCTTTTTATAGACATTTATTAAGAGACCACACGATCTGGTTTCTTGCGCAAAGTGGAAGTAGTCTAAAAGCCATTAATGATGTGATTCTCTTCGCTTTCCTTTCTCGTGAATGTGGGCACGCACCCAGACTGCTCTGTTTCACGTGTCCTCGTCTCAGTGTAATGTGGAACAGAGAAGCGTCGCGGGGCTTTGATGAGACTGGGACTGACTATCTGCATTATTGATGGCTGACACACATTTACGACGCCAACACACAGCTCGTCTGTGTAAGCGTGTGTTACAAACGCTGATTTTCTGGCCCCTCTTGATGTGTCTCACCCACATGGGATTGTGGTAGGCCTCCTGGCATCTCTATTTTTCAGACGTGCGCTGTATTTGATCCCAGCGCTGAATCTCACTCACAGTCAATCATTAATGGCTGATCGCGATTTTGTTACAACCGCCCGGCCAAATTATTGATGCCTCGCAGGGTTGCACTGTCAGATTATTAATAATAACATTTATTATTAATCAAGTAGATCAACTTGTGCTTAATATCCATACACTTTATTACCAACTGAAGAGTGTGAGTACAGTGCAGTTGATAACGTCGGCTGATAACCCAAAGGTTCTAGGTTTAAAACCCCAGGGATGATCCATGAACTGGAGAGATGCAGAGTTAACTCTTCATTATTGTGACCTCAAATAAGAAACGTAACCTCGGGCTGGTCCAAGGGGAGCTTTTGCTGCAGTTAAAATACTTGCGTGGATATAGAACATCGGTTAAAAATAGTAAAAAATCTGTGATTTATGCACTGATTCGGATTGGATTAAGAAAGGTAATATGGGATATAATCTCATTACATTTTGTGTTTAATTAAGGGAGGGAATGAATAAAGACAAGGATCGCACTTGGCCATTCTGAGCAGTCTCTTATCTCTGATTGTTTTTTATTTCATTTTCTTTTTTCCCGTTGGATGACACGCCAGCAGTTCTTGAACCATGCGTTTTAGTTGCTTTAAAAAAGGGGCAAAAATGTCTAAATCCGCATAATGAATGTACCCCAGGCAGTGCATCAAAAAAATTGTGAGATACTCCACCCAAAAATGAAGATTCTGTCATCATTTACTCACCCTCAAGTTGTTGCAAACCTGAACTCAAAAAAATGAACTGTCGCTGTTGTTAGTTTGACTAAACCCATCCTTGTTCACAGTACATAAAGAATGCAAGTAACTACATTAATATAAGTTAACTATGTTATTTATACTAAACATTTAGTACTGTCGGCTTTACTTAACAAGTGTTTGACCGGTCAACTTAACTTTGTTGAGTAAAACGCAAAACCCTATACTATTGGACCTATTGTTGAGTTTACTTAATATAAACAAGTTATTTCAACACGACTGGTTGAGGGGGATTTTCAGTTCCCAACATGCTTTGCGTAAGACTGCATTTAGGCAGTAAATTTCTATATTTTTTGTGTTTTTCAGTAAAGATAATGACTTGTTTGTGATTAATGTTCATTTATCTTTGAGGTTTAAAAGATTTGTTTTTTTGTTTTAGGGTTACCATTGTTTTAAAGTGTGGTACATATGCTTAGGCTGTGAGAGGTTGAGCACATCCATGATGTCTATTGCATCATTCAATGAGGATTATCTGTGCTAATGTCAGTACTGAGATGCCTCTCATCTGATTTGCTCATTTGTTTTGACTTACTTGCAGTAAGTCTGTATATAATTTATGTATGACAACAAAAAGTACCATTGAGAAGGATAAATATTGAGTTGAATTAACTTGAAACTTCTTGTACAATCTGCAAGGTTTGGATTTACTCAAAAAAGTTTTGTCAACTTTACTAAAATGTCTTTTGTTCATACAACTTAATTGTTAATTGTAGAAACTACTCAACATATTTGCGTGGTACCACTTGACACTACTTTTTTATGTAAATCCAACAAATATTTTTTTTGAGTGTGTATAAACTTCTTTGTTCTGATCAACACAAAAACATATTTGGAAAAATCTTAGCATATTTCGGGGGCACAAAACGAGATCTTTTGAAGAATTTAGGAAAGCAAGCAGTTCTAGGACAACTTTGACTGCCATTTAATAATTTCTTATTATGGCAGTCAACGATGCCCCAGAAATGTCAGCTGAAAACATTTTTCCAAATATCTTTTTTTGTGTTCAACAGAACAAAAAAATGTATACAGATTTGGAACAACTTTTGGAGGAGTGATTCATGACAGAATTCTTCCTATAACGTATTCACTGAAAATGAGTGTCATGAAAAAAATACACACTGCAATCACAGACATTTCTATATCCAGACAGAATTGGATTGCTCAGAGGACCCCAGAGTTAGCAAAAACAGTAGGTCATTTGCTCTGTAATCTTTACTGCGGTTGTGTGAGAAAAACGGATGTGTACAATTCGGACAGGATTAAAATCACAGAGTACATCTGAAAAACACAAATTTAACTGACCCCCTCTGTGAAAATCTGTGAAATTTGGCTTAATTCACTGAAAGCGGGTGTCTTTGGAACACAGACCTGTGGGAGCAGCAGTTATCTACTACTTTGCATATGTAGCACTTTTGCAGTTTAGGGCTGAATTAGTCAGGTAGTGTAAATGCTTCAGAGCTCTCGTACAGCTGGTACTTGACCCAGCACTTGGCAGTGGAAAGCTCTAAAATGGACATATTCAAGAACGCGTTTTTCTAACCTTTGACCTTCTTATCAAGTGCTTTCCACGTACTCCATATGCCCACCTGTCTGCCTCCTCGTACACACTTTTTAAACAGTACGAGGTTAGACGTTTTGGATAAGATTAATGCTGGTACTATCGTTTTGTCTCCCGACGCGCGCTCCCCCTTTTCCCCCCACCACGGGTGACTTGGCCGGTGCACGGTTGCTATGGTGACAGCGGTCGGTTTTAGTATGTGCAGCGGTGGTGTCGGTGGGTGTGTGCGAGGTGCTGATCTCCTGTACGTGCGTTTGCGCGTGGCACAGAGAGCGGCACTGCGCCCCCCTGCAGATGTTCCCCAGCTCCCCCGTGCTTCCTGCCAGCTGCTGCGGACCCCTTCCTGTGCCTCATTAACCGAGTGAGTCGTCGCACACACATCCCTAATTATACATGCACATATACGTCACAACACTGTAACGCTGATAATTTCAGCTTAGACTCTATTAACCACACTTATTTAAGTTGCGGTGATCGTCAGCAGTTTCTGGAGAGCTGTAACTGAGCAAGCACGCATCAAACACACACATTCATGCTCTTGGCGTCAGGTTTGTGGGTGGTTCAATCCTTTTTTTACTTTGCGAGGTACGTCAACACAGCTTTTAATTAAGACAGGTTGCAAATTTAGTTTAACCAATTAGAAATTAGATGCATGGGTGAAATTGCAATGTCAGCCCATGACCTTGACCTTGGTAGTGCCATGTTCCTCCAGTTGAGCTACAGTGAAGCCAAATGTTTGGGTATAAAATGCATTAACATATTTTTTTGTTTAACAATGAAATTGAGTTGAAGGGTATTTGTAGGAAATTACATAACTGTTGTGGAAATGACCAAAATCAATTCTCATCTATTAGTGTCACAAATTATAACACCGGCACTCATTTTAAACACACATTTAAAGAATTAATAATTGACTTTCTAACTTTCTAAGCTACTTGCAGCAGATATGTGAAAATATTATGGAAAAGCTTTAGACATACTTTAGCACAAAAAACATAACTTAATGTGTTACGACACTTTCCATAAAAGAATGATGAGAAGGAGAAAGAACACAACAAGCGAGCACAAGAGGTGTGAATCATAACAGACCTGCCGATGAGATGATATAGATTCATAGATATGTTTTATGTAAGATTTGTTCAACTTTCCATTGATTCTTTGTATACTTATCCTGCATTTGGTCCTTTGGCAAAACAACTTGTAAAATGCGATTGAAAGATGTAATGAAAGATAAATCATATAAAACAGATACATGTAACTGAAAAGATGAACTAAAATATTGCTTTGAATATACCAACTACTAATGCTAATAATAATTATGGAGAGGTCTATAGAATTGTCTTATTGTCAGATCACTCACTGTTTTAATGTTGTAACGGTCTCTCTCTCTCCTTTCTCGCTGTCCGTCTGCCTCTCTCTCTCACTCATTTTCTCATGTTTCTATCTTATACTCACACACACACACACACACACATACACACACATACTGGAGATAGTTAATAATTCCCTAATTTCCGCTCTTCACGGCATGTGGAAGGTGTCTGAGATAACCTGATTTATCAGATGGGTATTGGCTGTATTAAAGCTGTGGACATTAATGGGCACATCGTTTAAGCCACGTCGCGAGACTAATGGATTTCAAAATGAATTTGTCAACATCGCTTGCAGTGAATACAATAGCTGAATAAAAGTGAAACGATGGCCATGACCCCAAGTATGTTTAAAGTGTGTGTGTGAATGTATATGGCAAGATTTGTGAGAGTAGTAGAAGCCCTTACATATGATATCCTGACCTCTGTTCTGGTTCATGTCTCTCTACGTGTTTCCCATGTTTGAGCTCTAGGAGCATAGGAATAGTTCACCTATGAAAATGATGTCATCATGTCTTTTTGCAGTTTGTATGGTGACCGCGGCTGTACGGTTACGATGAACTAAAAATGCTCTTAAATAAAAAACAGTGTTAGCAAATGAACCATATGTTCTACTTTTCTAATATTTTTATGCATCTGTAGTTTTTCCGCTTTTTATAGCCTCTGGTCACCATCCAATTTCATGCTTTGCAGGAACCCAGCGTGGATGTCCTTTAACCTTTCACAGAGAGAGAAAGTCATGAGGTCTTGGAATGACATGAGCGTCTTTTTACTTTTGGTAACTATACCTTTAAAATGTTATCTCTAACTTTTTCTACTGTTGATGAGATTTCATTACTTTTGATCTAAGATCTTTGTTGCATTTTCTCTCATATTACCCTGGTTCATATTTAGACTGAAGAAACTAAACCTGAACGTTCCCGAGACTATCACTGTCTGCCCTCCTTTACATTTCTGTGTGATAGACATACGAAAGGTTACAATGGCTAATTTTGTATATTTACAACATATTGCATGCTGTCGTCTTGGATGATGTGAGAACAAAGGGCGCAACCTGATAAACAAATTACTTCTGTTCATAGTTCTTGCTGTAAAGTGTACGAATTAGCGTGCAAATTGCCTCTGTGTGTGGGCTGTTATAGGCCATTAGGGTGTATAGATGTGTTTACCCTGCATATGGAAGTTTTGTTTACTTATGACTGAGATGGCTTGTGTTTGGTGATGCATGTTGCCATCATTGTGGCTGCTGGTGTAATGTTATTACAGATTTGAACATGGCGCGCTGGCTGCTAAAAACATTATCACTCATATACTGCAATCAGGAGTGAGGGGATACAGAGAGAGCCAACGATTCATTTAGAGAATGTTTAGTGTTCTGACATTGGAAAAGAACAAAGAGAATCTCAAATCTCTGAGCTCAATGAGCTAGTAAAATAACATGTAGTTAACATGTGTTAAAGGGACGGTTCACCCAAAAATGAAACTTCTGTTATCATTTACTCAACCTCTTGTCATTTCCAACCTGTATGACTTTCTTTCTTCAGCAGAACCCTAAAGAAGGTATTTTGAAGAACCGAAAATCTCATCGATTTCGTGTCCTACAATAGAAGCGAATGGGTTCCGCCATTGTTTGATTGCCAACATCTTCAAAATATATTCTTTTGTGTTCTGCAGCATAAAGAAAGCCATACAGGTTTTGGTGAGTAAATAATCCTTTTTGCTTGAACTATCCCCTCCATGTGTTAATAGAAAGAGTTAACAGTGCAACACATTGCTAAGGCAATTTTTCCACAAGCAAATTTAGCTTCTTCTATAGTCAGGTTGGGTCAGGCTGGTCCTTGCACAATGAGGTCTGTTCTGTTTGTGCCCCCTGCGGGAGCTGAGCTAGTCCGTGCCATTTTAAATGGTGGGCAGGAAGTAGCAGGACAGCAGGAGCGTGCGATTTCTCGGAATACTAATGTGCCACTTTACCACCGATACACACAAATTCTCATATAACGCACGGCGCATGATCATAGCTGGCTGGCTCTGATACTCAAATTCAGAAAGAGCCGCACATACTGTAGCACACTCACGCAGCCTGCTAGCTTTTGCTCGCACCCTGCCTCTCGCAGCCAGCCATGAGCACAGATCCCTAATTATCAGTAGGCTCGGAGTCCGCCTTGGCACTCTTTAACAACACAGTGATTAATTAACAAGAGGCACAGGGGCAGGAAGGTAGAGAGGGGAACTGTGAGGGCTGACCGTTGTTTTCAATCTAAGGTCGAAGTAGGAAATTACAAAATGTGTAAGATGTGTTTACTGTTGCTCAATTGGTAGAGCATTGCATCACCAGCGCATACTTTACATGTAAATATTAAAATATACTGAAATAAAAAATGCTTCTTACTCAGCTTTTGTAATTCTGTGTAAGGGTTTGGGTCTGCTTTTAAAGGGGTAGTTCACCCAAAAATGAAAATTCTGTCTTTATTCATCTCCATTATTCATGTTCAAGCCTGTCGGACTTTCTTTCTTCTGCAGAACACAAACGAAGATATTACGAAGAATGTTGGTAAACAAACAACGGTATTTAAAATATTTTTATGTTAAAGGGATAGTTCATGTAAAAAATGAAAATTCTGTCATCATTTACTAACCGAACAACGGCGGTACCCATTCACTTCTATGGTATGGACACAAAAACAATGCAAGTACCGCCGTTGTTCGGTTGGTAAATGATGACAGAATTTTCATTTTTTACATGAACTATCCCTTTAACATAAAAATATTTTAAATCAAGCAAACAATTTTAGAAAGACTAAACGTAAGCAGGGTGTAGCTATTGCATTGCTGTATGACCTGCAGAGTTTTTATAGTTTTGATTTTAATTGTAATTTAGTTAAATTCATATTTAAAATGTGCTTTTATTTTTAGATGTTTAGCTTTTATGTTAATTCGTTTTATGTTATGGCAATTTTGGTATGCTTTTGCCATTTCATAATTTATTTGTTTATTTTTTATGTTGCTATGTAAGATTAATTTTTATTTTGTTTTTTGTGTATTATTATAATTTTTGTGCTTTAACCGTCCTGATTATTTTTGAGGCAACATTTCAGTTTTTCCTTTAGTTAAGTTATCCAATATGTTTTATGTCAATAGGCTATTTTATTGGATTTCAATGAACAGAAACGTTTTTAAAGTTTTAATTTTAGTAAACTAAAATAACATTGATGTCCTGTAATATGTAGTGTTAAAACATCAAACAATGGAGTTGATGAATTAAAAAATCCTGTTTCACAACTCCAGCACGTCTTTATTTTATTTTATGTAGTGTAAAATAAAGATATTTTGCAATGCATTTTCATGTCATCTACAATCAGTCACATTTGCGATCACTGTAAATATTGTTCAGGTTATTCAGTCATCTTAAGACATATTTCTACCATTCGTATGCAAATGTTCAACCTTGCTGTGTATCACAGCTTATTTCAGTGTAGGTGATAACTAGCTGTACTCATCTTTGTATGAAGTGTATGTGCACTTGCGGTCCTGCCCTGAGGTGGGGTCAGCGCAAATCAAGACCCCTCTATTCATCGTCTGTTTAACTGTGGTTCACCTTCAACTATCGTTGTAGCTCATAATGTTTCTGCCACTTACACTTCTGTGCCAGCATGTGTGTGAGTGCATGTGTGCATGAAAATCTGCATGATGAAAGGTGAAAGTGTGTGCTCAAGGCAGCTGAAGTATATATAAAATCAACCGTGTGTGCTTTTGTAAGGTGTTGAAGAGGTCATTAGCCTTACACAGGCATGGCAGTACCACACAAGTGTACACACACACACACACACAGAGACTGTGCAGTTATCATTACCGCTGTGCTTGGCCCCGTAGGAGCCACATCTTCTCTGGATCTTCTCATTTCCTTTTATGCTTTTTCCTTCTCACCAACTAAATTAAAGTGTCTACTGCTTGCTACAGCGTACGGCAAAGTTGATGCTAATGCATACTTTACAAATTCTAGTAGTACACACTCTAGTGTACTGTAGTCCTTTGCATCTGAGGGGTGAATCTTAATCAGTAGACACACTACATAGCAGATGGATAATAAAGGAACGAACCCAACCGTTGGGTTAAATGAACTCCGAAATGGTGATATTTGACCCAACAATGGGTTTTGGGTTGAAAAAACCCAGCCAAAAAGTGGGTTCGTCCTTTTTCGACCTATCTCTGGGTTGAAAAGAACTAAAGTGTACCCTTCCTATTTTCTCCATTAAATAAATAGTGATATTAAACTGTGACATTTCTACAATTTCTATTGCCGACTCGCTTAATTTGTCCACTTTATAGGTGTTGCTCACACAGATGTGAACCAGATGAAGAATTTTATGAGGGCTCCTGCTACCTCTGCATTTCAATAAACAGAGTGAGTTACAGTAGTTGACTCTTAAACCCCATTTTGCATGATATTTCTCTCCGCACATTTCCACAGCCGATCAAGTCCGCAGTCAGAACCGCACAGCCGGCGCTGAAAAATGAGATCCGTGGTGCGCTCACACATGCCATCCCGTCCAATCTCGCGCCATGCATCAAACGGCACGGCGACCGCCAGACAGCTCTCTATTTCTGTCACTCGTAATCTGACCACCATTGTAAAGATCAAAGCCAAGCAGCACAACGTTTTGTTTGTTTTTTTCTCCACTAAAAGTGTTTATTGATTGAGCAAACAAACAGTCGTCTCTGCTGGGTGAGAGACGGGAGACTCGGGCATGTCAGACGTGTGACGGGGGGCCTCTTTTGTTACAAGCTAACAATAGATATTTTGGCATTAAAAGAAACGCATGATTCGTTTGTTTCTATGTATGCACACATCAGTGTATTACATGTTAAACATTTTCTTTCACTATACACTAGTGCTGTGCTTGTGAAAAGCATGTAATGTTTTTGTTATAGTTATTTGGAAATGATATGCTATTTATCCAGTGTCTTATTGACAAGCTGATGGACATGAATAACTAATATTGCTGCAGAAAGCAAAACAGTGCTGGGAAAGTACTGTGGGTGGGCTCTGTAGATATCACGTTCATAAATACTTTCATGAAACTTTTATACTTATTGTTTGAAAATATTTATTGTGTTATTTTTTAAGTTTACATGTATCAGGAGATGCTTGCATTCAATTGGACTTACAAATGTGGAATAAATAGAAACAATGAATTCCAAATACATGTTATAAGCATAATACTATGAAGTCAAGGTAACTAAGTGACATACTTTATACACTACACGTGGTGTAAGGATGTGATTTAGCTCACTAAACTGCTAAATGATTAAAAAGGCAAAGCATGATGATTAATAGCTTATTTCTCATCAGGTATAGTTTGGTGTCTGACCCAATAGAAGTTATCCCAAAACCCCTTCAACTCTGTCTACACCTGCTTCTGGAGTCCAGAATCTCAATGGGGCAAAAATGTCAGGTATGCTGAGATACAAAAATCTTTATTCCCTATTTTCATATGTGGATGAAACAGCATTATTTTGGCTTTATGTTTTTAGAGATTTAAAGCATTTTCTATTGTTTAATCATCTTAATTTGCATACTATGTTTGGTAATGAGCAGGTAAAGAATGCGTTTTAATGAAATATTGAGTTTTAGCTGCAGCACAGATGGCCACGTCAACATCTACATCGCCGCCTCCGTTGTTGTTACAGGACACGCGCTGGACAGCCCACCTTCTTCAAAGAGCCCCGCGTTACCATCACAGCGGTCACTCTGATTGGCACCAACGACGGCAACTCTCGACTGGTGAGGTTACCATGGCAACAGGGTGGTCCCTAGGGGCAAAAACGGCACAAAAAATGAGTCATCTGTTGATTAGGTTAGTGAGCGCATTTCCATCTTTTGGTAGATTCTTGCCGGCATCCATTTGTAAGTGAAACTACAGCTGCAATAGCATTTGCTGTTGATAAAGCCGATTTTTGTTTCTACATTTTGGCAGTCAGCTATATTTAACACATTCAGTGAGCTCATTAATTAACACTAAGTCTTGTGACTTAGCCTGCACGTGAACAGCTACAGTTAACCGTGTGTGTGTGTGTGTGTGTGTGTGTTTATACGCCTATAAGCACACTCACCTTTGATTTAGCTCCTGTTTGACTCTGGGTAGAGTGCAGAAAGTGTGTGATATTAACAGAACCGTACAGGTTGACCTAGGTGACACCGGGGTCGGTGGTGTGTGCGCACACAGGTGTTAATTGGGGGTGAAGTGGTACTGTGAGGGAGAAGAGAGAGAGAGAGGTGTTGATGTGCGGACACGGCGCGGCGGTGAAATAAAAAAGCCACAGGTGACGTAAAGTGACTGCAGATGCACATCCACAGCAACCCGCCATCTCGCCGCAATTATGCCTCTCCGTCTCTTCTTTTTTCAGGCTCTCGTTGTCTTTCACACCCATTCAGACTTTTTCAGAGGTGTTAAGATGGGCATTTGAGTTTGTGTTGTGTTCAGTTGTATCTAACCTCGGTGAAGGCTGTATCACACTCTTCACAGGGACGTCAAGTGTTGTGCCCATAACAGCCAGAGTCTAGTTCTGGAGATCAGATGGATACGTAGCTTTTAACACATATCTTCATTGAAATGAGTCACCTCGTTTACACCGGTTATTAACATATGGTTGTTAATAATGTCTCGCTTCACTGCCTACATATGCTATATGCAAGGGTTTACTATGGAATGGTTATAAATTGACCATTGCTCTGTTGTAGTTATGCAACCATGGGTTGAAACAACCCACCGTACTGGGTAAAACAAACCTTTTTTACCCAGAAGTTAGTTTTTCCATATTTTACCCAACCATAAAGTGTAAAGCACATTCAGAGGTGATCAAATGGTGGTCATACATTATATAGATAGGCTATGTGTTGCAAAATCCAGTGGCCCGTGGAGACACATTTCAGAAGCGTGTTATCGGCAGGTGTAAACTGCAATCTGTATCGGCTCACCACTTGTAATCATATAACCCTAGATGGATATTAAAACCAGGGTTAAACCAGGCCCACAATTGCTTCCATATACACAGTAATATTACTGGATGTTGCCCTTTAATTTGATATGTATTTCTCACCTGTTCACAAATGACTTGGGTTACTCTCTGCTCATTAACCTTTGCATTTTCCTTGAAGTCACCTGGTGTTTTACTAATGGAAACATTGCATCCTCTCACTTATTGAATCTTGTAGTCCAGTGATACTCTACACCCTCAAGCTATTTGTTTTTGTGGTTTGCATGATGTTGTCATCACGGCAACCACAACTGTAATAATCACAAGCAAGTCTCGATAATAAAGAGTAGGGCTGGGTAGGACTGAAGGAAGGTTGTTTATGGAAAGCAAATTATGGTACTGCAATAATAGTGTCTTTGGTTTTGAAAAAAAAAAACATCAGGAAGATCACTTGAAATGGGGAAAAAAGCAAATCAGATGAAACATACAAATGAGATTCGTACCATTTGGCCACAAATGCCATGAGATTGTGTTGGTCATACTTTATCTCACATATTATCTACTTGAATTATTATACAAGAATTCATATAAAAAATAGGAGAAGGATGATTGTCTGTGGCTCCTGAGCTTTCCAAAGTTGAGGAACTCTGTTGTCTACCATGTTCAGGAGGGCGGAAACACTGACCACAGAAAAGTGAAACGCCTGTTTTCGTCTCATTTTCGCAAGAAACAGCGATCGTTCTAGTGATGTTTCATTGACAGCTGTGGACGTGAGCGCACGGTGTATTTGGCCTCTCCAGCAGTCGCCTGAGAGTTTCTCACCACTTGAGAGAGAGCATTAGAATTGGAAATAATCTGATTCGTTTTCCTCATTTGCATGCCAGAGGCGACACCTGTGGAACATGCTAATGAGCAAATGAAATTAGAATAATATTTTGTTCAGCGGTCTATCCATAGGCTTGTGTGGGTATTATAATAAGATTTTGTGTTTATGTTGCCATCCCACTGGTGTGTAATCAATCTCACGTGACATCACGTGTCATGTATATAGTGGAGTTCTTATGTCTGAGACCATACTGAAAATCTGTGAGTTGCAGGTGTTTTTTTATTAGAAGTCAATTTTATGTTTAACTCAAGACCATATTTAAGAACAAATTTTCACTTCTCCACACTTCTCTATTTTCTATTCTACACTGCTCAACCCACGTGTTTTTCTTTATTTGTCCGGTTATGTTTTCTATATCTAACATTATTCAATACACAATATTTAAATTATATATTAAGATTTTCTGATCCTTTTTGGACTGTCAATTTATTGCATTTCTTATTTTAATTGTTGCATGCTGATTTTACATGCTGATAAATTGCAAAGTGCAGTTTTTTGCTGAAAAATAAACAAATAGGAACAATTTCAAGACTTTGTGAAAAAAAAGTGTGTGTAGAACTTTGTTTTGTTTTCTTATAATTGATCATGTACTCACATATGGCGTTGCAAGAATGTCATTGGTGCTTGCATCATGACGTTCGGTTACGAGACACGCGCCAATGAGGTTTGATGTTATTGGGGTGTCACCTCACTGGGTAAATCTGCATTTGTGAAAATTTGGTAACATTATTTTATTTTGGCAATAGAGTCTGTAATAAAATGTTTGTGTTTTAATCTTTTAATCCGACTGGTCAGTGCCACCAGTCTACAAACCACACAGATGTCTGGGAACAACTATGCTCGCTAAGCTCCTATACTATCATTGTCTTTCACTCTCTTACTTTTTTCTAATACTCTGATGTTCTCTCTCTCTCTCTCCTCTCTCTCTCTCTCTTTCAGTCTTTGCTCTGGGAAGTAATCATTCTGTCAGTGGAGCCTTAGAGAGTAAGGCCACTCTTTAGGGATTTGACTAATCATGCTAGAATCTCATTGTAGATGCTACACACGTGCTACGCTCCGCCTCCCTAATCGCTTTTAACACTGCATCCAGCTCAGCCAATCCCTCAGACACACACCAAAACCAGACTCGCCTGTAAGTGTGTGTGCGGATGTAGTGTCAGAATCCTCCACTTCTCATTCTCAGTGATATCTGAAGCCTTTTCTTTTATGCCCTCACAATTTGCCTCTTTCTGATTCTCGAGGAGGTGGTGTTGGTAATTTTTGAAATGAAAAAGGTTAAGTGCGTTTCAAGCACTCTTTGTACATTCCTTTCACACAAACGTGATGTCTCCACAGTCGTGCGCAGAAAAAGTCAATAGCGCTTGGGACGCGGCACAGCGATCGTTTTTATAATCATTTATCTGAAATTACAAAATCCGTTCTTTCTTATTTTGTTGCAATAGAACTCATTGTTGTACCATAACACAGAATAACCCGTAGCTGCAGGTGTCGGTTCGAGGTGATTTAGATGTGCCATCAACACAAGCTTTGCTAATGACTTTATCAATTAGCCCAGTCCAATAGCTACATGGCCCTGATTTCCTTTAAACATTCACCATCCGTGGCACTCTGATTTGTGTAGTTAATGAGAGTGTTTCAGCGAGACACAATGAGAGAGAGATTGTGTGTGCGAGTCAGCCTGGCCATGTAAATTCTGTGTCCAATGAAGATGGATATAGTGTTATGTCATATCAAGATGATGGTCATGCAAATGTATAAACATGAAAGGATCTAATTATTCGATCTGTTCTCTCACGTCACTGTTTCCTTGATACCCTTATTAATAATTAGCAGTGTTGGGGGTCACACATAACAAGTGCAGTGTGTTAGGTGACTAGTGTGTGATGCACTAATTGCAATAAAGGGATGATGTACGAATAATAATAATTACAGTCATTTTAAGAGCATGCTTTTATTTAATATTTCATTGCATATTAAATGAATAAATCTATATTTTAACTTATATCTTTTTATGCTCAGTTTGTCCGTGAATTCAAGGCGGTTTATGTGGATTTGACTGTTTTCTCATTTTATGCACAAAAACCAGAAGATATTACATTTGTTTCGATTCAAATGAGATTTCCTTGCCTGTTCTAGTAGAGCCGCTCGCTTTGTACCAAAAGTAGTATTAATATTATTTTGTGCGTTCATGTGCAGGAATAGCAGTGACCTGGAATATTTGACAAAGTGTTAGGATCGGGCAAGGCTGCTAATTTAAATGGTAAAATAGGCGAGTGTGATTTCTATTTCTTAAAATGTAGTATAATATAATGGAGTGCAGTTTCCCCCCCCACCCGCCGTCCCACCCCACCTTCTCTGGTTGTAGCGCAACCTTGCTTCAATAAATTAGTTCTCTGCATGCTCGCAGGGCCCAGAGCTGCTCATTTTACACACACGCGCGCGCACGCACACACACACACACACGCTCACTCAAGCCTCATTGATCTGCCCACAGTTCAACTTAATTGGAAACACAGTAACACCGTCTACAGACACGTATGCACGCACAGAGGAGGGGGTGCAGGGGGGGCGAGTGAGGGGAGGGCGAGAAGAGGGAGTTGAAGAGATTGTTGCACTCGTCGGTTCTACATACTGTATCGAGACAGTCATTAACACTCATGTCATAGAAAGACACTTGGACATGCCCCCATCACTCGCAGGAGACTGTGAGCTTCAAACCAGAGGAGGAAAAATAGCGCACGGCGTAGCTGCAAAAGCCTGAGGATATTGATCTGTCCGGTGAGCTGACTGTCATGCAGCTAATAGATTCCATCAGCCATATCTGAGTGCTGAAGTCAATGAGGGGTGATCCTATTAACCGGGGATTTGTAAACAGTTGTGTGTTGTGTGCTGACCAAAGAAGAGGTTTTCTGACGCTTGGTCAAGCTGGATCAGGGTCAGATCAGGGGGATCTAGCTGTAAGGTCATTGCACACCGGTGTAAAACAACCTGTTGGATTTTGGGTTACTGTGACTGAACTCTGGACGCTCCAAGGGATTGTTTTTACCGTAGCGAAAAATGCTTTTTTAGATCCGTGTCGCGCTTCTGCTAGAAGACGGTCTAACTAGCGCCAGGGTTCAATAATTAATTCCTGTGTTGAGAGTTTCCGAGACGTGCTGATTGGGCTGATTTTCTCTTCTTCTTCCCCTCTTTTTTCTCTCTCTGTTATGATACAAAGGAGGCCGTTTGAAGTAATTTGTCCCAGAGAGAGTGGCTTGGAATACCATACAAGCTTTGATTTAGCAAAGCAAATTTAATTTTGTTTGCTTTATGCAAACCAGTTAGGACCGAAGGGGCTTTCTCTGATTTCGCTATGGGGGGGGGAGGTATCCGCTTCTAATGGGAGCTTGAGAGAGGAGAACGGATTCACGCTCCTGACGATATCTAATATAGCACGCTCGTATATGCGTTCGCGGTTCGAAAGCACGACGCCCATCCCCCGTTTCCACACCTTTGAAACAGGAGCCTGAAATAATTGCGCTGTTGTCTTATTTTTTTTTACGTTTCATACTAATAAAGAAAGCAATTTCAGCTTCGTCTGTTACGTCTTTGTTTCGCTACACGATTTGAATGCTTCTTTATTATAATATGCTTAGCTATGTGGTTGTGTGCGTCTAGCTGTGGTTATGGATCTATTGCACACGGTTCACAAATCTTTACGACTGCTGTCTGTGTGGTATTGAGTTCTACACCATATAGCAGGGCTTTCTCTTCAGGGTCACATGTTTGTGAATTGTCTGGTTCAGCGCGGCACAAGCATCCACTCAGGTGAGCTCTGCACTTGAGAAAAGCAGGTTTGTAATGAAACGGACAAAAAGCTACCCCAAGGTCACGACCTTAAATACATTGTATCTCCAACACTCCTTCTTTCACACTTGAGCTACCTTTCTCTTAATAGCATTTTAGTCTTCAGCTCGTATCAGAACGCACAAAAATAAAAGAAAAGGGGTGGTCCACTTTTGTTGGAAGTCTATTCAAGAAATATCGTGTGAATAAAGCGAAAGCCCATTTTAATCTTGTTATATATTTATATACATACAGGGAAACGTCTCCTGCGCTAGCCTCTGTTCTTTTGTTATACAAAACTTAGCTAATATCTTTCAAGCTCCCTCTGCAGTTTAAAGGTCTTTAATTGGATTCCATCAATATATTGCTTGACACGACCTCAGGTCTGCCACATTCCCTCTCAACTCGGAGGAGGAAAGCCGCCTCATTCTTTCCGCCGGGCTTTGTAATGCCGTGAATATTCTTGGTTAAATTGACGGTTTTTAGAGCTATTATTTAAGCCTGATTGGACCGCAAAAGCATGCTTTAAATGAAATGAATGTCAGGGAAAATCGCACATTACCCCGACGTGCGGCTCCTTTTAGAGTATCTCGCTCTCTTTAGGCCCACTCACAGCTTTCTCAGGAGTACAGTACAAGTGTAAAACTTTCTAAGTATATGTTTGAAGGGTACAAATTAATGCATTATTAAAACAGAATTACACTGCAAGGCTTTGAGTAGCAGTCAGCGCTTTCACTCAGGTTTTTTCATTCTTTATTATTTAGCTGTGAGCTGACATACACAAACGTTTGCCACTTAAACTGGCAGTGAAGGCGTCTGACCCTGTCCAGATAGAGTAGGGTGGGCAGTAAAGGTAGCAGACTACCACCTCCATGACAGTCCTTGTAGCACAATGAATCTACCTTTATGACTAAAATTGTATTAAAGCATAAATAAATAAATTATTTTATTTTGCTTCTTTCTCTTTTGAATTTCTCAGTACGTTTGCACCCCGAGGAAGAACACCTATGCCGTTTTCCTCATTTGTAAGTCACTTTGTACAAAAGTGTCTGCCACCACAGAATATTGTGGAAATGTACTTTTCAGGTGTTACAGAAATCTTTGCATGCTGCGGTAAAAATACCATTTTATAATATAAACAGTGTTAATGCACAGTTTGTCTTTTTATGAGATTTTTAGCAGACAAAATTCTGCACAAGCACACTGACCTGCCACTTAGACAAAGATAGTAGAGATTAACAAGATGTGCCACTGCCGCCACAATGAATGCAACGCACAATATGGCCGCTTACAAAATGTGCAATTTAAAGGATCTGTTCACTCAAAAATGACTCACTCTGTAGTTGTTCCTGTATACATTTCTTTGGTTGGTTGAACACAAAGATATTTGTAAGAATGTTAGCAACTGACATTTCCGGGCCATCATTGCCTACCATAGTAGAAAAAGTTAAAATGGCAGATGCTAACTGTAATACAGTTCAAAGTAGGGAAGGATAAACACAAACTTAAAACACATGTCCGGGCCCGGTCCTCTCTCGTCAGCAGTCCTATCGCTCGTCCTCTTATGCTCCCGATCTCCTCCGTGAGAGATGCGGGACCGGTGTGCGCACAGCTGATCTACATTATCACTCCGCCACCGGCCCCGCCTCCCTGTCTCACGGCTCTCGTCCTGCTTTCCTCGTTACACTAACATTCTTACAAATATCTTTGTGTTCAACCAGCCCCAGAACTTTCTGCTTTCCTAAATTCCCCAAAATATCTTGTTTTGTTTTAAACAGAACAAACTATTATTTTTCCTACTATGGTAGTCAATGATCTCCCAGAACGGAAATTTGCTGACAATGTATACAGATTTGGAGCAGCGTTAGGGGGGTAAATCATGACCGAATTGTTATTTTTGGGTGAACTATGCTGCTTGATGGATTAATGCCTTGTTCAAGGGCATAAGAGCAAATCTATAACTTTCAAGTTGATGGTATGAAACCAGATTCTTTGCATTGCAGACTTGGTAAAATTCACATAGTGTAAATTTGAGGGTTGCTTATAATTTGATTCATTCCCTTCGCTTTTTGCCATACCTATCCTTGCTTTCCCATCATTAGCATGTTTTGCAAAGATATTTATGTGCTTCCTACGAAAAAAACACATCTCCTCTTCCAGAACGGAAAATAACAGTCATTGTCACATTTACCTACACTTCCATTGTTAATAGCAAATACTACACGATCTAGCATTATTGTAATTCACCTTGTCGTTTGACTTCAGAATCCTAAAACTTTCCACATTTCCCGAGTATGACGGATGAGCTGGAGGAAATCAAAATGAAGGGCATTTTAAGCCCGTGTTCCTCAAGGCATCCCATAAACACGTTTACAGCAGTTTTACAATGCTTTTACAATGTCATGCTGACATGACAGCACCAAGGTTTTTGTCACGATTGATTTTCATCCATCATAGTGAATGTTAACATGCGATTTTCTCCATCACTTTCTCATACTTTAACAACCATTTTCTCATACAATATCAGAACTCCTGGTAATCACAGTGTGGGTCTGTAATCAATCAGTTCAGGATGATTCAAAACAAACTGTGTGTTTTCCTGAAATGTATTAACGTCGTCTGAGGTCTGGTAATACCTCCATCACATTACTTTCCCATGCAGATTGTGCTAATTATATAGAGGTGATGTCAGAGAGACATACTTGCACACAGGCCACTTTGGGATGGCTGATGGAGGATTGAAAGATTGCTGGCACAATTAAAGTGATTTTTAGCTAATTATCAAATGCCTGTATAGTTTGAGATGTGTTTTGCTGAAATATCAGATTCTGGTTTGCGGTGTTTTAGCGTAATAGTTAGGGATAAATGGCCTTTAATGGGTTGAGATGAATGAATGGCTAATTTAGCCCTCAGCTGATGTGATTAGGAGGAAACTTAAAAACAAATATGCTAGTGGGTTATAAGTGAGACTGTTGCCTGGCTGCAGGACAGATGGCAAAAGGAGAGGCGCAGCAAGCGTGGGGCGTGACAATTTGTTTTAAAAAAGGGTGCATATATCCCAGCATCCCTTGTGTGTGTGTGTGACCTCAGAAGAGAGTGTGTTTCAAAGACGTTGATGTGGAGGGGCGAACCCCCAGCTCCCATCTCCCAGCGACTATAAACACGTCAGCCGACACACGCCACTGCAATCTGGAACCAGATTTACTGCCCAAGAAATATGGCGGCCCTTTTATTGGTCCAAATACTTGTCAGTCATAATTTATCGGCTGTTGCTAGGCCTGCTGTGATGTCAGTGAATCGTCCCTGCCAAGAACGTGAGAAAGAGCGAACACGAAAGAGAATCTGTTTCATTCATAAAGGGCTTAGGCCTCTGTCTGCATCGTAGTTCTTTTTTGATCCGTCACACACGCAGACACATCTGACTCGGATTCTGCATTACGTATACAGATAGGCCGGCGAGAGAAACCAAAATACTGTCAATTCTTCTATCAAAAGGAAACAAAGGAAGCGCCGCTAGGCCCAGTTTCAACTTTTTTGTTGACCCAGAAACCAAAGAATGTTCAGCGGTGTAGAAAACAGCACGTACAAACAAGCTTAATTTCATTTAATCTCTTTTGATAGAATAGGTGAAACCGCAGCTATTATGGTGTCAGAAGTGTGCCGAGATTGGAGAAAAGAAAAGATCAAAGCAGCCTGTCCCTCCTTGAAAAGACAAAATTAATATCAAGGAGAATGTGAGAGCAGTGGGGTGGGATATTTAGAAGAAGAAAAAAGAAACGTGCAGGAAAAAAATGAAGTATAATGCCAATGACTCTTTTGAAAAATGATGCACGATTTATGAAGGACTATTAAAATGTTTATATTTAGAGCATTTTGTTCCATATCAAAATAATTAATTACCACCATTTGCAAATTAAACGTACATTACAATGTAATTAAGAAAGCAAATGAGTCCATGCTTCCCTAAAGCATCCAGAGAGAGAGAAAGAGTGAGCGAGAGAGAGAGATGGATAGATAATGTACTTTTCAAATGTGCGTTTGAGTTAAATAGTTGCGATACATTATACTATTAGACGTACATTAATATTTTGAACAGCGTGGTATGGATCATCTGGGTCAGGGATGTACTAATGATACTTTGTCTCACACACCATTCTTCACCTCTGATATTTCATATGAAATATTTCAGCCTCTGATCTTCCCTTGATCTATAGACGCTTCCCGCTATATTACAAACAAGTCAATACACACTTCAAACGGACCTTGCATGCGTTCTCCTGGCTCGCTCGCTCTAGTCTCTGAAGCAGCACGGGGAAAGCCATCTATATCACAGCCAAACTGGGGCCCATAAAGTATCATTTTTTGCCATAACCTTCCCTCTTTAGAGAGAAAACAGATATAAAAGTATATAGCGTGTGCTTTACTGTCACCCCTTCACCTTACCTGGCAGCTGCACGCACCGCTGATAGATTCCCTGCATCGCCTCCCTTTTAATTGCTCGTAAATTTTTGATCCAGAGAGACGTCGCATTCTTCATGTAGCGCGGGTGACAGAGCGGCTCTGGGAGAAGCAAAGAGCAAAACCAATAGGGCCTATAGCAGAGAAGCGAGAGCGATTACCGTACAATAAGCATGTGTTAGACCTTATAGGGGCGAAGGGCACTGTTAGCACAAAGCAGTAAGGTCTTCGCTCGCTTCTCCTGTACAAAGAATATTAGAGGCAGGTGCTTAAATGTACGAATTTCAAAGACAAAAACTGATTATACGTTAATTAAAATGCCATTAGTGCCATTAGCAAGCTTTGGTGTAATGTAATTTTTTATTATACATTAATGTGAAAAGGATTAGCCAGTTATGGAAATAAACATTTTTATACTAAGCTGAGGATTCATTTCGAATCATGTTCCTATGAAATTAATCTTTCCTCATAGGCTGTGACTAGATTTCAACGAATCACAAAGAAAATTGTCGTTAAAACAATTGCTTGAGTCTTTGTTCCTTGTCATTTTATAAAATGATTAAATAAACTAAAATATTGTTCATGTATCAGTTAATATAGTTCACTAGTATGGTCATCTGTGTGGTCTTAATGGGGTCTTAAAGCATCAATGTAGTAAAGTTTGTTGATGTAACATGAATAACTTATGAGCTTTATTTGAGAATGTACGAGTAATATAAAGAGTAGGTGAAATATTAAGGCAGCATGGATGAATGCTTATGAATGCTGCTCAGAGTGATGCGGCTCAAATTATGATTCATCAGAATTCTAAGATCATACTGTCTGAGCTATCAAAGCATTATGCAGCTATGGGATAGCTCACAGAATAAAGATAAAAACAATGCTTTTATTTCTAAAATTTAGCCCCTTAAAGCAGCTTACTCGGGATTAGTTTCCCATCCAAACCAGGTTAACCCTGCTGCACTATGTTATCAAAATAACACTTTAAGGACCAATTGTGCAGTCTGTATAAGTTGTTACTTTAGAAATGTAGATAAAAATAAATCACTCTTATGCTATTTTATTTTATTATAGATATAGATATGAATAATACAAAATAATATATTATTAACAGTTTGTAATCAACATTTTTGCTATGTCACATAGGACACATGTAGAGTTTGTGAACTACCTATAGTCTCAAGATGCACACAGTAATGTGTTTTATGTAAAGTGTTTTTTTATAGTCCTTTTAAAGATTCAAATAATCCCTGTCTGGGAAACCGTCCATGTTTAAATCATTGCTGTACAGGACACCCCTGCGCCCCATGCAAAATGGCACTTTCATCAGCACCATTATTTCACTCCTGGCTTTCATTTATGACATCACTGCTTGTGGGAGGGGCCAAATTGCATGCGATGCCTCATAGATATGTCTGGTTTACCTACAATGGTTTCACTAGATTTATTACCCAACTTTATTTATTATAAAATGTTTTTTTAGAAGTGGTAGAGATAGAACAGGAAATGAGGGAGATTAAATGGGAGATTAAGATCAACCAGATTTGAACTTGTGTTGCCCACATCAACACTACAAATCAATCTGGTAGCGCAGCACTTTAAGCACAAATGATATAGTATAAATGAACTTGAGCTGATATTATTCTACTATCATCATTTCAGTCTCTCGTGCTTTATCTTCCCTGCAGTAAGCATGTTTTCAGTGCAGAGGATTTCTCACTGATCAGAGACCAGCTCATCCACTCTCTTGAACACTTCCAGACCAGCCGTCACACTGCCATGACTGATCACTAGTCCGGACACAACACAACTTACTGAGAACAGCACACGCACACACTGACCACGGGCCTGACAGAGAGAGTGAATGAGATGGGTTAGTATAATCAACCCCAGTAATGTCACCCCCAATTACTCATTCTCTTAAAAGGCTATTAAAACATAATTGCCCAACGATTTACATCCCTGTTAATGCAGCCACGGATAATTTATTATTTTACATAAGCCTTTTTTTATGCAGACAAAAAGGGAGCGAGAGAGAGAGAGGGAGAGAGTTTGAGGGGAAATTCATTCCTGAGTCAGGGGTATATGGATGATACAAGCAAATAAAGTCATTTCAAACCCCACCGGGTTATCAAACAAAACATTATTATATCCTAGCAGGTCAGATGTGAATGATAAGAGATCTGCATGTTTTTCACAGAACGTCTAGTCCAGTTTGTGTTCTCCTCGTATGGGTTTAGTTAGTCCATCTCTCCTTTCAGACCGATAGATATATCAGGCTTAACCCAGCTATCTGGGTTGTCCTCTAAGCTTGTTTCTCACGTCCCCCGCCTACATGAATCAGGACCTTGTTTTTCCCCCAGTGTCCTGCTTTAATTGGTGCTAATAAAGATCAATTAGAGTAATTAAGTGCTTTGGTTGAATTAATCTTGGCTGGTGAATATATTAGCTTGGACTTGTTATACTCCTCCCCGCTGAAGTTGGAGAAGATCTCAGGGTCGCCCCACCGAGGGCCCCCCAACTGTTCTTTAGGTTGAAACCGCTACGGCATGCCAGGAACACACACTCGCTCAAACACACGCTGGTGTGGATGATTCAAGCCAACCATTTGCTATTTCTCAGGATGGAAAGGGTTCTTCATTAATGCTGCTGTTTAATCTTCTTGACCATGGAAAAAACTATTTATACCTGAATATCTCACCATATGTTCTCTCTCTCTCTCTCTCGCTCTCTCTCTCAAGGCTTGTGTTAGTGGAAAGCAATTGTGTGAAATGTGTAAGAATTAAGTGCGCCATCATTCAGACTAGACATGCAATTAGATGAGCTGCGGCAGTTTCCAACAGACAAGCACAGAGTCTTGTCACTATAACTCAGCCCCCACCCACCCCCACTTCTTTCTCCATAACACATACACACACTTATGCACAATACACATATTTCAGCACGGTGTACTAGCAGCATAAAACTATGTTAAACTGGTGACCCTGCTCAGAGATGTTGCTGTCACTTAGAGGTTTTATCTAAATTCCTTATCCCTAAGTATTAAAATTAGGGGTGTAACCCATTGTACTATAAATATGAATAATACCCTAAAGGGAGAATTCACCAAAAAATGATATATTTTTCCTAATTTAGATTTACTCACCCTCATGTCATTCCAAACCTGTATGACTTTCTTTCTTCTGCAGAACAAAAAAAAACAAATAACATTGACCCCATTGACATTTATTGTATGGACACATTTCTCAAAATATCTTCTTTTGTGTTGTGAAAAAAGAGTTACATGTTCACATGTTTTGAACGACATGACGGTGAACAAAGATCCATCAAAGGTATAACAAACATACAGTGCGATGGTATTCTTTTTATCAGTGAGTCGCTATTGTAAAAGCAAATTTGTGAATAACCGTAGCCTCAATATTTGAAAAATTGCAGATTAGGACCATGAACACGTTACGTATAAACAAACTCTACACATGCAACAACAGCATTTTTTAAAACCTGCTCAACCCGGTATCACGCCAAAGCGTGTAACAGACCCGCCGGTCCACTCTGAAATGCGTGTCAGGGTCACGCTTTGACTCCTCCAGGTCGTGAACATGACACTCATGTATGAAGGTGGAGTAACGTTAGCCGAACGGGAAGACTTTCTAATGTTTGTATCATTCATGATGTGTACTGGGTGTACATGGTATTTTGTGTACATTTATTACTCTGGGCGCAGACGTTAGATGCACACTTACTTGTTGCAGGTTTTTTAATCGTCGGGAGGTGGGTAGGTTTAGGGTAGGAGTGGGGTTTAGTGCTCTAAAATATATTTTATTTTACATAAAAGTACGATTAATACGTATTTTTCAATTCGTTTCAGTTTTACAAGTGCAAAGAACTGAGTGTCATATTCACACACTGACACGCATTTTCGAGTGGATCGGCCAGTCTGATACACGCTTGGGTGTGATACCGAGTTGTGCTAACAAGCGGTTTACTTTCTAACATAACTTTAAGTCATAACAGGCAGCTTACACAAACAACAATGGGTCATTTGTTTAAAGAGTTTAGAATATCAAAGAGAAAATGAGGGTCCTTTTTGACTCTTTTAACCACATAGACACTCTGAACACCTTGAATACGAATAGCAATACTTTGCAGATACCACATGTTAGTAATGTTGCTGTATACAGGCAAAAAGCGTTTGCATTTTCCTCCAAAAAAATGTTGATTTAAGTCAGAAACTGTTGTGTTTGCTTCCTGTATTTTCTCTTCACCTGATGCTGATGCAGTATTTTTAGCATGTAGCTGCTAAACCATCCAGGGAACAACTATTGTTACAAGGATATGTACATAGCACAGTTCCCCCTAATTCTGATCAATGTCGTCGACCCGCCAAGTACAAAATAGTGAATTGCTGGCATAGAGGGATAATTGCCATTCATGCACTGAATTTGGCAAAGACCTCTCCCACTAGACCCAGCTGAAATGGTGCCTCTACCCCCAAAACTGTCGTCCTTAATGAAATGGTAATTACTAACACAGCAGAACAGCTGAGAGACTTTGCCAAGCCAGCAAGGACAAATACAGTAAAAAAAGAAATGAAGAGAGGAAAGAGCAAACAGAGAGAGGAATGAACTGGATTTCACACAGCTCGTCCCTACAAAGCAGTAGGAATTTGATAGCTTTGTCGTTTCAATCATTTGTCCACAAATTAGCCTCGTTTCTAAAGACCGGCCACATTTTGCCGTGTGAGATTGGCTGTGCCGCCATCGTAATTGATTGCTCTCTAAGCGAACATGTCTTTAACCTTTCTGAGGTCAGGCCCAGTCGGATGCCATCAGTCCTGTCAGAGTTTTAGATGCCTGGAGCCATTTATCTTTTCTTGCTCTCTTGTTCGGTGCCCAATTTGTAGCCGGTGAGACACTGTAGGTGGTTTAATTACGACCGGAATGGGAAAACAAAGCAGGAATGGCACCTCACACAAAGGGCTCCACTGTGAGCAGAGTGTCCACGTGGGTCTTTGCCAGCAACCCAGCACCCTGAAACTGAGACACAGAGGGCTTTGGAATGGAGCCACAATGGAGGCTGAATCAAAGCCAACCTGAACCCGAGCCAAGATGGAGACCAAAACGTCCTTGTGTGCACGAGTCTGTGTGTGTGTGTTTCTGTGCGAATGTAAAGAAAGTGAAGGTACTGTGCGTGTTGTGTTTGCTCAGGGCATGTATGCCTGGTGGTTTTGTTGAATTAGTTTATGCAAATGGTTAACTTTTTAATTTTTAATTTCGTATAGCTTAAATATGTTTTAAACATCTGAACCAGGGGCCATTCTTTTCTGCCACAGGGGTATCTGCCCCTTTCCTAATTTGAGCTGTTGTGGCTTAGATAAATGTCTTTGCTTTAATCATGAGAGGTCGCAAGTAAGAATATTTCTAACAGCTTTTAATATACAGTCGTGGAAAAAAATGAAGAGACCGTTCCAAATTTTCCTTTCAAATAAGAATGAAAGTTCCCAGAATGAAACAGAAATGATCATTTTACCTAAACACATAATCATCAAACAACCAAAATCAAAATCAGAACAACCGTCTCTGAAATGGTGTCTTCATTTTTTCGCTGATGCATGTTGCGTACGCTTGTCAGTAGATGCGCTGGTATTTATTTATTTCTTTTTTTGCAACTGAAATACCACCAAACACTCACAGCAACGCAAATATGAATCCTCATTTGTCAATCAAAACTACAATTGGAATACCAATGAGAAATGACCTATATTTGCGTGATAAAAGCATACTTTAATAAAAAGTTATCGTTTCAGTCACATGTGACCTTCCTCATGTCAAATTCATCGTTTATATTTATTTTTCGTATGACAGGTTGAGTAGAAGGGTGAGAAGAAGCCCACTAATAAACAGAAAAATTATTAAGAAATCAAGCCTTGTCTACATCTGATCATGGACCTGCACATCATCCAGCGTTCATTTTGGTCCTGTGCCTTTAAGGTAATCAACACTGCCAATCACACTAACGGTCCAATCACGTCGTAGCTACAGCAGGAGATGGCAGACAGCCTCCTCTGGCCTCTAAAAAGTGCCAGTTTCACACACTGTCTGTCGCTGAGCTGCTCTGAGCTCTGATTGGATAATGAGAGGGTGTTAGGAGATCTACTGTGTCAGAGTGTGGTGGCACCACACGTTGGCATCTCAGCTTTGTGAGTTTACGTGTGCACGCTTGTGCCGTTGTCTGGAACTGGAGATGTTAATTAGACTTGTTTGCCAGTTTCTACACTTGATATGTCTTTTTAAGGCTCATGTTTTTTGGCCCCTGGGTGAAAATCTGCAATACATGACTCCACTCTCACATTATCTAATAATTATGGTGTTACAATGTTTACAGTGCAGCGTGTGTCTTATGTTACAGTAACGTGCTGTCAAGTGCCTGTGTGCGTGCCCACGTGGCCTGATGCACAGAACGTGTGCTTAGGTAATATGATTCTTTTAATCAAGTGCCCTTTCTAGTTTACAATTTGAGATTTAAACCCTTAATTTTAATGCAAATAAATGTTAATTATTTGCATTTTGTCACCTTAAGATAAATAAGCTGGTATGTTTTAACCTGTTGCGATATTCAATACCGGTCAAGTTTTGGGATACTTGAGCGATAGGTTTCTCATTATTTTAAAAACCTTTTATCTGAAAGTGTGCTTAAATGTCTCAAATTAGTTTAGTAGACAATAATATAATTTTGCAAACAAACATGTGTTGTTCATGACGAAACTAACATTTTATTTAATACTTTTTTTTTAATGGATTACTTAATAATGAGGAAAGCAGCCAATAAGAGCACAGAATAGATAAAAACTCCTTTAATGTTGTTTAAAAAGCATCTCAGGGAGAGATCTTAAGAAGCAGCTTGATAAAATGGCAGGAACAGATTGCTGCAAATCCTAGGTGACTACACTGAAGATGATAAAATATAACTTGTTTTAACATAATTCCCATAGTTCCCTTTGTTTTATTTCATAATTTTGATGAGTTTATTATTATTCTAAAATATAGAAGAAATATAAACACGTAAGTAAGTAAGTGTCCAATTTTGACTTCAGAAGAGTATTTAGAGTTCAGGGTTTATGCAAGTTTTACAGTTAACTTTACATTAGGTAAATGTATTATTATTTGATATACTATTCCTTATAATTCATTATTGTAAAAGGGAAAATATGACATGGTTGACACATAAAGTAACGTGTTAAGACTGCTTGTCTATTTTTTGTCACCCAACCTAAAACTAAATAAAACAAAAGATATCAAAATAAAGTAGTCAACTGATTTCTGTTGATATGTTTAGAATAGGGTCTTAACACATCAGTTACTCAATGTTAAAATGATTTGATTTATTTATTGCATATAAGCTTCACAAACGGCACCCTTTTTATAGAATGACCCATTGAATATTGGGTTTAGACGTACAAAAAAATGCCCATAAAAATATTTTCTACCCGAATGACAAGTGAACTGAAACGAGCTGTCAGTCAATACGGGAGTGTGCACTGTTTTGAAAAAGAACATTGCAAATGAACCTCCAATCAAAGCTTACGTGCAGCGCACATGCTCTGTGTGTAAATGCGTGTGAAGGGTACGTGCCTTCGTTTAATGTATTCTAAGATTTTCTCTCCTCTCTTACAAGGCTACATATTCTCCTGTGGCAGTGTTGTGTATATGTGTGAGAAAGGACCTCGTTGTATACTGGGCTTGTAAACTGGCCTCCGGCTGCTCTCCCGGTTACTCTCGTGGGCAGATAAATTAATTAAAGAAATCTTTTTTTCTCTCACTTTCTCTCTCTGAGCCAATTACTTTGAGCTGGTGGATTGTGCATGTTTTACTAGAGAGAGTCGAGCTAATTAAAGATATGGTGTGGGACAGAGAGAGCACTCCTGCCTCTCTAACCTGATCCCCATCCTTTGAGTGGCACAGGATACAGATAATGATGAAAACAAACAGAAATATGCTTCCACCACGAATGGATGAACCATAAATGGGCGAATTTAAATTGGTGTAGGAGGGTTTGTGTGTGTGTAAGACAAAGAGAAACTTAAGGATTTCTGGGTAGTTGTGGTATTTATCAATATGAAAGCCATGCTTGACTCCAGTGTTGCGTAATGGGGCGTATTGAGAATGTGATCATGGCTGCTTAACTTTGACCTCTTGCCTCACGAATCATTGCCTCTCTTTCTGTGTAATTAGGTGGTGCTGGATAAATTGCACAGATTTAATCTTGCACAGAAATTTTATTGCCATAAGGGTTGCTCTTTCATAGCTCAGGAGAATTGTCAGTTGTGCTAACAAGTGTCAACTTAATCTTCTAATATTCCATGGGAGATAAAATAAGAGATACAGAGAGCAACATATATAATCATAGAATGAATGTGGAGCACATAGTATAGATAATTTGGCCTTCCCCTCAATAGACAGGTGCAGGGATGACGTATTTTTATAGGCCAACCTGGAAGTTCACACTTGTTCCCTCCACCAATTTTTCCCATAGTGTTTGGAAGCTCACAAAAAATAAGCTTTATTTAAACACAATATTTGCTATTTTTGAAGCCTAAATACAATCGCCTGAAGTAAACGCTAACATGAGGCTTTAAACAGACTACACTACAGTCGCTCGATATCAACGTCAAGCCTTTAACAACTTTTTACAAATTTATTATAAATGGGTTCACTGGTAAGTAAACACTCCGTAAATTAATCTCCATCCACGTTTTTAGAGATCTGTGTCCATCTTGCATCGTTTATGAGTTTTTATGCGTGATGATGTAAAAGTGTCCCCAAGGGAGGTAGTCGCTTTTAGCAACTTGTTAGCTACCGCCGTTTTTAAAACACGATAATGCTTTTAAAAATCACGAGCGGGTTATAACTGGTGTGTTTTATGTAAAAGCATAACATGCGAAAATATTTAGAGGGTTTGTTACCCGAGCCCACATACGCCAAAGTCCAATTGTGCATGCATACAATACGCCTACTTTTGTGTGCATATGATACGTCAATTTTGCGTGCGTGCATATTAAACGGCAATTTGTCCTATTAACATGTACCCTAACCCAAACTCTAAACCTAATGTTAGCGGGCTTGCATATTATAACCTCTACCCAAACCTTAAACCTAATGGTTTTTCAGTTTTTCCTCATCATGTACGTTTCAAAATGGCTGCTCTCTACCAAGGTGCACGCAAATATTGATGCGTCATATGCACGCACAATTGAACTTTGGCGTTCATATTCCACGATATTGCAACTGCGTGTTATTTATACGAAGAACGATGAGAATGGGTAGGTTACCCACAGACCTTATTTTAGGCATATACCCAAAAACCCATTCAAAAAACCCAATTGACTTTGCGGCAATGGAACCAGACGTGCTAAAATGCTAACTCGCTTCCGGGTTATACTTAAAAAAATACATCATCTCTGCGATGCTCTAATGGCAATTTTAAAGGGAAGGAGCCACTCAATTAAAAAGATGAGACTCAATTAAAGGTAGAATAGACAAAAACAATTAACAAACTGAATACTACACCTCGTAAAAGAACTAAATAAACTTTAAAAAAAATCCCAGTGTGGATTTTATACAGAATAAAAAACATATATCTGTCTCTACATTGGACCAAGGCTTGCTTGTCTGTTTGGTCTGTTTCTGTGGAAGTTTGGTGCATTTGTGTCGGATGTGTATGCAGTCTCTGTGTGCTCTTGATTGACAGGCGGGCAGATAAAGTGGGATGCATGTGTCTGTGTCTCAATGACACGCCGCTTTGCCCAGAGGGACGAGGGAAGTGGAGCGCTGCACTTCCTGCGGAGGGGCGGGGTCCTCTCTGCAGGGGTTTGTGAGCTGGCACACGCACGGGCAGCCGCCTCACCCCCCCCCCACCCCCGCAGGGGAGAGAGGGCCTCTCTTCTCAACCTCCACTAATGTATAATTCATGCTAAGTAGCAATTTTGATGTTTTGCTGGAGGGATAAAGAAATCCAAGAAATTCATAAATAAAGTTCCTTTTTTGCTCATCTCCAGTTAATTTATGTTATCACAAAATTAGCTGACACACAACTTTGGATGTATAGCTGCCCTACAGTTGCGCCTGTAATACCAAGAGACGCATGCTGAAAAATCACCCAATAAGATGGTCAGGCTTTCCCACTAGTAGAGGTATTGTCAAGTGTGACTTGTCTCATGTAATGGACCCCGATGTCCTATGGGGACATCGGAGTTCCTCTGATGCAATCACATTAACTTATTATTTCTATAAGGATCTTCACATGTTAACACTAACATGAAGTCCAACAGAAGTCACAGAAGCACATCTGATGCATCTATGCAATCCCTTCATACCATTTAAAGGTGCAACGTGTAATTTTTTGAAGGATCTATTGACAGAATTGCAATATAATATACATAACTGTTCAAAAGTGTTCAGATGTGTATAAAGACCTTACATAATGAAGCATTATGTGTTTATTAGCTTAAAATGAACTATTTCTACACATACACCACGAGTAGCCCTAAATGGGAAAAACTGCTCTACAGAGCGCGTTTCATAAATGTGTTATCTCCTTCAGCAAAGAAGCCAAAAAGTGACGACATCTTAGTCCTGTGTCAGCCACCATAGTGCTTCGAAAAGAAGGGGTGGACTGATCCGTTGGTTGCAATTTGCAACCTCGTTGCTAGATGGCGCTAAATTTTATACACTGGACCTTTAAGTGTAACATAATAAGACTTCGACAGCCTGTTAAATGACCTATTTGTTTTTCATACCATGATTTAAAAAAAAAAATCTTGAGAGTTTTTATCAAAACCAAAATAGAAAATAATATGAAGAGTTTGGTTCCCAAATGTGATAACTCGAACTAGAAATGTTCAAAAATCATGTTTTTTATTGTGCATTCCAATTAATATCAATCAAACTGCAGTTGCTTTGTTTTGATTTATGCCATAATAACTAAAACATACAAAATACAGCTAACTAACACAATAAAACACAACAAAAACATGATTATTGAAAAACTTTAAAAGCGGCGTTATCTCATTTTGGAACCTAACTCTTCATATGTATTGTGGTGCGTACAGCGTGTGTTAGGGTTAAGATGAAAATAGTGATAGGCTACGGAAAGGTAGAAAGTTCTGTATCGCCAAGGAAAATGGAAAAAAAATTGATGAGTCATACTGCACTCATTATGTAAAATGCTCTCGAGAATAAAATGTTCTACCATCTGATACCACCTCACCGGCAGTAGTAAATAGCAAATCATTGCTGTAAACTAAAGTCTGTTGGCTGTTGAAAAAGAAAAATCCGGACCAACATCCTGTTTAAATCGCAAGTCAACAGAGGAAAGAAACTTGCTCATCAAGTCATTTCATTGGGCTCCTAACGGTCAGACGCCCAATTTTGAATCGACTTCAACTGTGCAATCACGCGTTGACAGAGAGTGAGCAGTGATACAGTGTCGGTCGCTCTAATGGAGTCACGTTCAACTTAATCCACTGATCTGAGTGCAGGTGTGAGGCAATAGAACGCTCACTATATCATCGGCCGTGCCAAAACTGTCATCTCCCCCCGCCAGCTTTTTCATTAAGGCCTTTTACTTCACGCAATATCATTTGCTTTGACATTTCGGCGGGATGTTTTTAGCACCAACCTCTGTTTCGTCCCCGGTGTTTGAAAGCCACTGGTCATTTGTCAAATGAACTGATTTGTTCTTCAGCGACGAGTCTTGATGGTTCTCGGTGGGATTTAGCTTTAGCATTGTTGCTGTTTAGCAACGTGTTGTCAAATATCAAAGCACCACAGATGGCTCGACACAGCTTGCAAGACAAATGTTTTGGGTGAAAGTGTTTTCTGTGTTGTTTTGTGTTTTCCATTAAAAACGTTTAGGCAGCAAAAGAAAGAGCGCCAACATTTAGTCTCTGCCGTGCCAACGCCTTGAAGGTCCCAGTGTGTGTGTGTTTAATTAAGACCTTTTGTCTTAAATACTTAATCACACTAATTAGACACATAGTTGAAATAGAGCTATACTGTAACTGTATGGTTACAGAACGGAGAGGGAAAGACAATGCTGTTGATTGAGTGCTTTAAAATTATGAATTTGATTTAATTGTCAAATTAAGAAATCTTTCACATTTTATATTGTACATACTGTATGTTATCAGAGCATACATTTGCCCTTTTATATACACTACCGGTCAAATTTAGGATCACTTGAAAAAAATGTTTCTCATGGTATTTAAAATCTTTTAATCTGGGTGTTTTTCAATGTTTGAAATCACTTTTGTAGACAAAAATATAATTGTGCCAACATATTATTATTATTTTTTTTATAATGGATTATTTGAACCAAACAATAAATAAAAAGCAGCCAATAAGAGTCCAGCATAGATGAAGTAATTCCTTCAGTGTTGTATAAAAAGCTTCCCAGGTTGAGACCACAAGAAGCTTGATGATAAAATGCGAAGTGTATTCTAGTCAAAGGTAAAGTATAGCATAGAGATTTATTTTGAATGCTTTTAGTCACATCATTATTCCCACAGCTACGTTTGTGTTATTTCATGGTTTTGATGGGTTTAATATTATTCTAAACTGTGGAAAAATATGAATAAAGTGTGAACCTGAACTTTTGACCGGTAGTGTATATACACAGAACGCACAGATGCACAGATCCTAATGTGCGAATATTCAAATCCACGGAGATGCATATTTTGAGAAAAAATTGCAAAGAGACCTTTCGGCTAACGCCTTTAAGGGAAACACTGTCACCCTGTAATCCTCATATATATCTCATATTAAGAAGGCTTTATGTTTATAAGAGCTGTAATGGTGTCTATCACTTGTATATTAAAGCATAATACTCCAAAAAGACAATCTGACTCATATCATAAAGAAATGTTACAATTTTGTTTTTTTCAATGCTCTTAAAAAAGTCACCTAAACAAAGTAAATAAGTAAAAATTATGTCATCATTTATTCCCCATCGTGTAATTTAAAACCTGTATATGGATCTTTCTTCCGTGAAACACAGAAAATGTTAATTTGAATATGTTGCAATGGTTCTGTGTCCATACAATGAAAGTCAATGGGGGGCAATGTGGTTTGGTTACCAGCGTTCTACAAAATATCTTCTTTTGTGTTCTGCAAAAGAAAGAAAGTCATACAGGTTCGGAGTGACATGAGGGTGAGTAAATGATGGAAGAATTTTATGCCCTTGATGTTGTTCCTGCGGCTCAATCAAGGTCGTGGGTCAAATTCCCATACAGATAGATGTATACTTGAATGCACTGCATGCCGCTATTGATAAAGACTCAGCGCGGCAGAGAAGGTTCGCGGACCGTTCGGTGTGCCCCGGTGGACAGATGTGGCTAGAGAGAGGGGGGAAGGATGAGGAATAGGCTTGGCTTGTCACTAGGGCAATGCATAAGGCTGGCCGGCCAGTCGGCTCGCAGCTTGTGCCTGCATTCCCCTTCGCTTAATTAGGGGTTGTTGGTACCACAGAAGGTGTCACCAACCTTTTCAGTCCAGTAACAGATGGTGTTCTTTTTTTTTTGAGGTCCTGCCAAAGCCCACTGTCCCGCTCCTGGGAAAATGACCTAACTCACAGGCAGCTGCTTAGTGCGGCTTGAGTGCCTCTTAAAAGAGACTTCTATTGGGGAATTAAGGGACATACCACTGCAGCCCGAGGGGTGCGAGCTTAAGATGGGTCCTCCTTTAATTCGCCCTCTCTGAGCTGTCTTAAGGGCCGAGCTTACGTTCGCATCCAAAGCCAATGACACTATAAACAGGGAAGGCAGCAGGCCGCCGGGCTGACACACTGACCGTTTTACGTGGCTCGGAAAGGCTCGCCCCTTCGCCCCCACCCCTATCCCCCAAAGCAGATGGTGTGTATAACAACACAGAATGTGGTCCAGGGGAGGTCAGAGAGGGACAAAAAGTGAAAGGGTCCCCAGACAGTTGGGGAAAGAAAAGACCTGCGGAGAGTGTGGGTGGAGCCAAGGGAAGAGAGAGAGAAGAAAAGGGGAGAGAAAAAAGAAAGGTTTTTCAAAGCAATGGTCAGTGAGAGGCTGAAAGAGCAGGCAGAGAGTGGCGGGCCGCAGATGCGATACGTGGGAAGGCAGGGGGTCGGAGAGCTTTACAAGCTGCATGCTGTGTACACACAGCATTACTGCTGTCAGTGACCAACTCACTTGGCTCCATAAAGAAACTCTAATCTCTCTGTCTCACTTTCATTCTCTCTCTCTCTCACTCTCTCTCTGTAGGAAATAATATTGATTGCTACTTAAGATTTATTACACAAAACCTTTTGTGTTCTCTATTTACTGCGAGAATTCTCTGTTTTAAACTTCATGCTTAACACAAGACAGAGGTCTGTAAAGATCTGTCGTAACAGGTTATAAATAAAGTTTGTTTTACCAACGTCTGTTTCACAGGCCTGATAGCTACTATGTATGGCAACCAGCTAGCCACCGTGTTATAATGTTTTTGCAGTGCACTGCTCTAATATTACAGCTGTGTATGTGTGGGAGAGCGCTCAAGTTAACTGAACTTGAGCCACAGATCGATCAAGTTCTTAACTCTGCTGTTAAGAAATATAGCAGAAAATGGAGAATCAGATCCATTATATTACCATAGTGCTTTTCATAATTTTGAATTTGTTACAAAGCAGCTTTACACACATTTAGGCAGTAGTTACTGTATTAAAGAGATATAATTATGAAAAATAAAGAAGACACAGAATGCATTTGTAATACATGGCAATTTTGTATGATGAACAGTACATTCATTTACATTTAGTCATTTAGCAGACGCTTTTATCCAAAGCGACTTACAAAGAGTTTAAGGAGCAATAAGCGATATGTCATACAGGAGCAATAATGCAAAAGGTGCCAATACAAAGTATAAATTAAACTTAAAATGCTTCATAATGGGACATTGTAAGTGCAGGTAAGCACTGTGTATCAAAATTTGCATATAACATTTTAATTATAAGGTTCTATCTAATTTTTTCAAAACTTAACAATTAACATATTCTGATTTTGTGTCAACTTTTTGCATAATGTGATGTTTTTTTTCTTTACATTGTGTATACTTCGGGACTTTGGAACATTTTAGAAAACAAAAAGGTTTTATTTACAAAGTCAAAGGGAATGCAAAAACGTTGAAGGTTGTTATCTTTTTTCTGGTATGAGTAGGCCTACGCGCTCCTGCTTCATACTGGGCTGTTTGTTTGTTTTTGTCTTGTTTAACTGTTTGTTATACGTCTTACGCAATTATAAATGGACTTCAACTTCACGCTGACTTTAACTGGACAATTCAATGTGCAGAGGTGGTGTGCCCCGCCACCCCAGCTAACAATTTTTGGTTCCCGTAACATTACCCTAACGTAAATTTTTGGTTGCCAGAACGTTATTTTGTAAGGTTCGTTTTTGGTTCTCCAGGAAAGTTTTCTTTTATGGAAATCGAATGTTAGTTTCTGGTTTCCCTAACGTTATAGAAACCATGAAGCTAACATTTTAGTTCCATGAAGATAACCAAAAACAAACCTTAGTTTTTTTTTTCTGGGAACCAGAAACTAAACGTTAGGGGAACGTTCCCAGAACGTTAGCCTTAAATAATTTTCTCAGGTCCGTTTGGCCTTACCACATGTCAGTTATGAGTACATCCATTCTGTGTTTTATCCATCGCTAATCTAATTAAAATAAGTCAAATACATCATCCCACACAATATGGAGGATGAAATCAATGCATTAGATTAGCCTAATTCCTTTTTCATTACTGAAGTAATTTTCGATTTAAACAGTAACGTTATACCATTTCTGATAAAACCACACGGTGTGTACCTCAGCATCAGACATTATAGAAATTGAAATAAAATAACCAATGTCTTCAACACGATATACAGGATTTAAAGCAGATATTTATTGACAGAACAATAAACATTTAATATTCTTTAGGCTAACCATCAGGGAACGTTATTTTCTGGTTAGTTAAAAAAAAAAAAACAGGCTGTAACGTCCTGGGAAAAAATTAACCAAAAGGGAACCAAAAACTGACGTTAGGGGAACGTTCTGTGTTTGCTGTGAGCGTACAGAGACCTTCGCCCCATCTCAAAACTTGCGTACACGAACTGAGACCTGTCGTGAGAGTTTTGCGTGGAAACGTTTGTACGACCAGTTTTCGGTCGTACGCTCGTTTCATAAATGAGGCCCAGTAAAACTATCAGAAGTGGGCGGAGTAACGCACTGCACTGGAAAAAAACACGTAAAACTACAGAAAAAGTTTTTTTACGCCCGGTCTATTTGCACGGGATAAGTATTACCTGAGGTAATTTCCCAGACCTTTTCACAGAAGGTAAAAGTCGCTTAAATCTTTACTGACATTGTCCGTAATGATTTCTGACATGGCGCATTCGGATGGGACTAAAATCACTGTGAAGCTCTGGTAAAAATTACTTTATCCCATCTACCCTTGTAAAATGATCCCGTCCGAATAGGTCTTAACAAAATGCTTGGCTGTTTCAACCCCTGGTCAAATATGGACGAACCCAAAAACTGGGTTAAATTTAACCTGTGCTGAGTTGGTTTAACCCATGATTGGGTCAAATAGGCACATTTATCATTGAAATCAACCGTTATGTTAAAAAGCTTCTCTTGTCCCAATACCATTCCGTTTTTACATTTGATATCACTTTCCCTCTCCCTCAATCAGATGCCCAAGCGCATTAACTGCTTTGGAGAGAAATCTACCACTACCGATCTTCGCAGACTCAAGGGTTTTAGTAGCCCACGGGGGTAGTTTAGATGATGGGTGTTAGATGTAGGGCGATATTTTTAATCACTGATAGGACTGAGGTGACGGTCACCCTTCTATCAAAAAGTGCCCTGGCCACCTTCTAAAACTTCTTACTGCTGTTAGGCAACAAAAGACAAAACAGTCCTGACAAAATTCTTCGTAGCCAGGCAGATAAACGGGCGGTTTGATTGCCACACTGATTGGCTGCCAAACAAGGTCCTCCGGGTGAATCTCAGGCTCTGATTGGTAAACGGCGTAGGTCACCGCGACGGTGTTGATGATATAAGTTGACGCGGATCTGGAATCGGGTTCAGGAAGCTCCTACTTGAAGCCACAACAAACATTCTCTCACACCACGCTGCAAATGAGCCAATTCATTTCCAGCCGATAAGAGCACACGAGAGGCCCGATTTCAGCTTAATCACTTCATACTCCTGGCGTACGTTTGCGGGTATGTTGTTCAAACGTTACCTCCCCGCGTCGTGTGAGAGCTCTTAGTCATTCTTTGAGATGTGTGTGTTAATGAGAGAGCGCAGGGAGCTGGGCTGTTTAACAGGAGTCATGTCTTTGTGTTGGCCTGTGCGGAGCGCTTTAGTTAACAGTGAATAATGGTGCTTGATTACAGCCCATGAGACGGCACATTGCTTAAAATCAATTCTCAATGCAATTACCCACTGCAAACGCCCCCCCTCTCTGCCGGACAGAATAGAAAGTGATTGTGTCAGAGGACAACATCATCTCTGTAAATGACTTGTTGCCTCTTCATATAGGGCCATTAGAGACGGAGCAGAATATCAGTCACGAGGCCTTTCAACGCACTCCTTTATATGTACATATTCACACCTTAGAGAGGCGCTAACACGTTGATTTATTTGTAGATGCGTTGGGGGAGATATTTATCAGACTGTATACGCACACCTACAAATCCAATAGCAAACACAAACACTCAATTGAGTTATTGATACTCGTCCAGGTTTGCTGTCTACTTGTCTGTTTTTCCACTAATACTGTTGTACAGGTTTGATTTGGTTTTTTGCAGACCTGGTATTGCAGCAGCGTCTTAAGTTGCTGGCGAACAACAAATATATTCATATATCCAATGTTTTTGTAGAAGGCGATGGCATAAATTGTAGTGTGATCTTACATTGGTTATATCTGACGATGCAGTAAGAATCCTTACTAAGGTTGTATTTTTCATATTTCTTTATTCAGGTGGTGAAATGAGCCTGGTCACGGATGGGAAAACACTCGGCGGTCAGTCTTTGGGAGCATGTGCCGGTCAATGTGTTTCTGGAGGTCAGTCGCTAACTGTTTTTGTGTCTTCAATTTATTACTTATTTTATCAGGCTTTAAGTGATGAATGCATCTCTACGGAAACCACTTGTAAACTGTGGGGATGTATCTTTACAGCCTTTAACTCTGTCATTTATTGGTTAAACACACACACACCAGTGCACACATTCTGCCAGCTGTGCATTAGTTAAAATACAGAGGCCTTGCCAGTGAGAGAAAGCGGGTCATGACCTTCGAAGATGAGGAACCACAAAGTCTTCTGATACTCATTGTATATTACTACTTTATTGCTGAAACCTTGTATGTCCTTATTTCATGATTTTTATTTTAAATCTTTATTATTAGTCACATATATGTTTGACAACACAGTATTAATTCATTTAAAAAGTACAGTGTTTTTTTTATTTCCTGAAAAACAGCGAATTTGGACATCCAAGGTTTTGGAAGGACAGCGACGATATGCAATAGATATATTCGAATTGCGTGACCAAGAAACGTTTGTTGTTGTGGTTTCATTTTAGCTTCTTTTAAACTGTCTGTTTGTTCTCTCAACCATCTTCATGAAGAGTCACCTGAAATGATTTTGAAACATTATTAAAAAGTTCTCATGTATGCTGGGCACTTGCTGGCTGCTTTTCGGACTATACTATCTAGTCCAAGTCATCCAAAAATGGAAATAAATTTAGTTTTGTAATGAAATTCTTGCCTTTTTATGTAATGTATCTGTCAAATGACGGGTATTTAGGCTTAAGATTAAGGAAAACTAGTATAAATTATACACATAAATATATTATATAACTAGTATATAAATGTGAGTATTAGTGATGTATTTCTCTCTCTCCTTACTGGCTTGAACACTTAAAGGAACAGTTCACCCAAAAATGACAAATCTGTCTTCATTTACTCATCCTTAAGTTGTTCCAAATCTGTAAGAATTGTTCTGATGAACACAGAGAAATATATTTGCAATAATGCTTGCAACCAAACAGTTCTTGGCCACCATTGACTACTATAGTAACATTTGCTTTATAAATTTCCTTGTTCTGTTGAACACAAAAGAAGATATTTCGAATAATGTTGGAAAGCAAACAGTTCTGGGGCACTTTGACTACCATTGCAATTTTTCCTACTATGGTAGTCAATGGTGGAACTGTTTGGTTACAAGCATTCTTCCAAATATCTTTCTCTGTGTTCATCAGAACGAAGAAATTCATACAGATTTGGAACAACTCGAGGGTGAGTAAATAATTACAGAATTTCTATTATTCTGTAACCTTCAAACACCTTCACATAAGTGTGACACACACCTTACCGTTCCTGCTGAGGTATACAGTACATGATTTACCACAAACCTCCTCTTGAATTGCAATCTGACATTAGTCAGGCATCAGTGACCCCACTGCCCCTTTTCAGAGAGCATGAGCGGTATGTATGAAGCAGTTTCAATGTTTCAACTTCTGCATAAAGAACCAGACTTACTGAGCTTTCAGGCCAGAACACTCGTGTGGCACTTCATCTTGGAAGGTCATGACCCGCTCTCTCTCACTGCCCCAGACCTCTGTAGTACTCTCTCACTTTTTCTCTGCGTCCTTTCTCCTTCCTCTATGCGTTTATGCTTTGCTGTGAAATGTCAAATGGAAATGCATTTTTATTGAATACCTAATAGATGGAGCCAACATCAGGATCACATGATACTTAGTCACTGTTGTATAGAGAGATTTGTTTGTGTGTGTGTGTGTGTGTATTTATGTGCATGTGAGTACAACTTAGTTATAAGGTTGGTCTTTACAGAAATAGAACTCTAAAGATACCAGGGGAAAAACTTGCATAAATATTCTATTTATAATAACACATATGGTCTGAGTGGTGATGTCATCAACTGCTATATGAGAAAAAGCACAAATAGATGTTTTTATCCATTTTTAAACGGCGTTGGAAGATGCATTTTTTATTTAACACTCATATCATCCGCGTCATGTTTTATCTCAAGAATACAGAACATCCATTTCTTTTTATAAATTTCTCATAATGACAATTGTCACAAAAACAAGATGGTGAAAAGGAGAAGGACTTTTAATTGAAAGAGAACAGGCAAAACAGGGGCTCAGATGACCTTCTATTGAAGTGAAGGTTAATGCTGCAGGCCACATAGACAGACTTTCCAGCCGTTCACTGTAACTCTAGTAGAGGAATTATGACCATACTGTGCTGCGATATTCCAGTAAGATTATTTGTTAAATTAGGTTTTTCATTTACATTTTAACCACCATAACCCACATTCACCCTCTTTCCACATAGTCCAGTGTTTCACATCTTATATGTTTATATACTTTTATAATACTGAACAAGCAGAAGAGGGACATTCCAAATACTAAATATTTTTTAATTGCTACATTTTCAGTCAAATTATGCTGATAATGAAATTTGTATTAAAACAATAATTATATATTTTTAAATATTATGCAGATGACATTTGCTGCATATTGCACAAAATAACAAATTTGCACATATTATATTGTTTTCTTGCATGGCCTAAAATGTGAACTGAATATGTTGTTAACTACAAAATGTTGCTAAATTTTTTTGTTATATTACTTTTCTGTTGTGATCGTCCATGTAATACATTTTTGCTTGTGTTTTGTAGGTTTATCAAGCAAAATCCGTATCTTTTCAAGATACTCACTGGAACCTGCTTGCACACAAGAAAGAAAAATCACAGATGAGTTCTCAAATAGCTCCCCAAAACATCACTCAGATCTAAGGAACATGTAGTTTATATCTCCTGCATCCCAGATATTTCTCATGATGAGACAGATATTTCCCATATATATTACAAATGTCTCAATTAGGTTTAGGGGAGATGTCGGCAATATCATAATCTGAGCTCAGAATTGCGAAGTCCGCAATCAGATATTATTACTGAAGATATCAAACATTTCTCATCAAATTTTGCATAACCCAAAAATATTTATTTTTTACAAAGTATACAAAATACAGTATTTATACAATTATATATCGTTTTTAATTTTATGTCTCCTAAATTATTTTAATAGAGACACCTGAGACTTGAAATGATACTTAAATGAAACACAACTATTAACTCCAGAGCTATGAAAAATCAACGTCTGAGCAAAAAAAATGTCTTCTGGGTAAGTAGTACCCCCTGAGGTATGTGTATTTACCTCAGGTTGGCAATCACTGTCTTAGCCCATCCCCTGCTTTTCTTCCCTATTGGACCGTCAATGAAATGCTCTGCTCTTGCTGCCTCTAAGACAGGGCTTTGCGCCAATGTTGCAGCATCCCACTGTGTTTACATGGAATCCTGGGTAGACTCCAAGGGTTCCAGGCCTATTTTCAATCGGAAAGACTCAATAATTTGAAGCCTAAAGCAGTACGAACCATACGGGCACATCTGTGACTGACAGAACACGTATTTACACACAAACATCATCTCTGACACACACGGAGCCTTCACAGTCGGAAAAGGGAATACCCATATGATCTCAACTGTACTGAACAGAGATTCCACACCCGCTGCTCTCCATATGTAAACTCACCCCGCACACATGTGTACACGCAAACAGCCACAAAACCACAAATTGGCCCAAGGTGGATTTGTAGAGGTGCATATTTTTGCATGCATTTCCATAGCTAATGTGTTCAGGGATGTCAGATGTGTGTTTTTTAATTTATTTACTCATTTGCATGGGTTGCATAGGTGTCCGTGTCCAGACCAGGCTCAAAAGTCTGTTGGATGGATAAAAAGAAGAATGGAATGGGCCTGCAAAGAATGACTGATGTGATAGGATGAGAAGAGCAAGCCGCGGTTCAGCCGGTGCTACAGTCATCCACACTGTCGCTTCCCTGCTGCTCTACATATGTACGCCCAGCAAGAGCCCTGTTGGCACACCCCACCGGCCCACCTCTCTACCGCCCCTCTATCGTCTACCGCTCGCCGTATGACCGTCTCTTCCTCTACCTTCTCATTCCCCCATTCATCTCGTCCTCTCATGATATCTCTTTCATTTCTGCCTGAACTCCACGCTACTCTTCTCATCTGTCTCCTCCAATCTCTCCCTCCCCTAATCTCGCTCCATTGCTCTGTAGTGCCATCCATCTCTCGCAATATCTTGCTCGTTCCTGGAATGTGCCTGTGTTCTCATTTATAAACACCTCTGCTTTCATTTGTTTCAGACCCCGTGGCTAGCGTTTTCCATCTTTTACGTGATTCCAAATGTAGCATTCCACTGTGACGTGATATTGTACCGCTCACTTTGAACGATAAACTTGTAATCCATGTCTTATTTCATATCTGAGATGAATCCTAGATTGATTGTATTTATCCACGTTTTTCATTGCAGATTAGTGTTACAGTAAAAATGCATGACATCTTTAACAAATGCTGTCGAGAGTGAAGGAAGTGAACAGCATGGCTGTATGAGAGGCTTCTCTCTTGGTTGGGTTAGAAAGGCTATCGATTCACCGGTGGTGTCTAGTGGTTTATTTACCCACAACAAATCAATGCTGTGCTCAGCTGTGGGATGCTCTTATTTCTCTTAGACCTGATCTTTCTTGGAACATCATGTGGTGTGACACTCATATTATAAGGTAACCTTTAATGTGCTGCTCTGCAGATGTATGCCGCATTAGTCTGCAGTGCCATGTTATATAAAAATAACTCTAGATAAAGCTCTGTTTGGTTAGTTACCATTTAGATTTGATCTAAAAACAATTATCGAAAGTATATTCCCTCTTTTGCAACCTGGGATGGTAAGTGGCCATAACTCAGACTGTTTCTGCATATCTCATGTTAATCTTGAGAATTTACAGAATAGTATCGCACCCTTCAAGTTTAGACATACAGCTGTAAAAGACATACAGCTGTACCATTATTTCCTAAAACATACGACGTGTCCAGGGGGGATGGGGGGCGGAGGAACTAAAGCATGTGCGCAACCATTGCCAACAAAACCCAGACAAATTCCTCAGTTTCACTCGTGTGGTTCATGTCCGGCATCTTTTAGCGCTTGGACTGTGCCATCTATCATTTTCAAACGATCTCCAAATCCAGCATTATACAACATCCATCACTAAAATGCTGTGAACAAACAAACACACCTTAACTTCTCTCACTATCGCAAGTGTACCCACAGCGCAAAGCAGCCAATTTTGATGGTAAGCTGGTCTTCCTATCGCTGGCGGTTGACGCGTGGGCGGGCTATTTCTTTTGCCTTGCTGTGGGTGTGCTTTTCCGAGAGAATTGTCCAATAAGGGACTAAGAAAAGTTGTTACGAAACAGATTTTTATGTAAAAAAAATCTTTCTGAAACGTATACGAACGCTGGGGGAGTGTATCGAGCACAGAAATCGTTTTTTGACAAGTTGACCATGTCGAGCATGAGAACACGGCACGTTTACCATTGTATAGAAGTCAGAATGCATAAAACACCGTTACACATCACCTTTAAGTGTCTTGCTCAAGGCCACAGTGGTGAAGGCACAGGAATCAATCACGCAAGCTTTTGGTTATCAGCACTCGTCATAAACCACCCAACCACCCACAGCTTTACCCATCTGGTGACCACGAGTTTGCCAAGTTTGCCGTTTTCCTGTATCAACATGTTGTGATGCAAACGGCACATATGTGCCTCTCTGAGACCTTGTTCGGGACAGACAGAGTCACAAGAACTTCCACCCTGCCAGTACAAACTAATAATCATGTTTTCAGCTCCTCAGCATCCCCGCCTGCTTTGTTGTCTCCTCCCGCCTTGTAATCACTTTCTCACTGTGCGTGCGTCTCACAAGCCCCGGCCACTCTCAGCGTGCGTCAGCACTATAAGACGCTCTGCGTGAGAGTGTGTGTGACACAGTAGCCAGTGGCTGTAAGCTCAGCCGGCCTGCTGCTCACAGAGGGAGTTATATGTGTAATTACAGCGTGACCCCTGCTGACCCCGGCCGTCTCGTGTCAGCGCTGTGTGTCGGCCGCAACATGTCTGCTACCGTCTTGTTAACCACTATGCCGAGGAGGGGAAGGTGTTTAGGGGTGCGACACAAACACTCCATTTGCACAGTTCATGCCGATTGTCCATCTGCCAAAACAAATAACTTTGTTTATTATGTAACTTCCTTTCTGCGATTCATGTAAAAGTGATCCTCTTTTTAATATCTCAACAATGTCTCGTAAATATGGATGAGATTAAATGGACGCCAAATGAAACTTTTGCTTGAGTTGAGATATTTCCCTTCCAGAAATTTCACAAAGTCTCCATAAGAGTTTCAGAAGAGATCTCAACAATGTCACAAATAGAGCAAATAGAGCAAATAGTCTGCAACTGAAAGTTAATATTATTAAAGATTTCAATAAAGATTATTTTATACAAATCTGGTTTATTTTACAGATAGAATCTACATTCAACAGCTACATACTCAAAAATCTGTCATCATTTATTCACTCTGTCTTTCAAAACATGCATATGACTCTTTCCTCTGTGGAGTCTCAAAAGAAGATATTTTGAGAAATGTCTTAGTGGTTTTGTGTCCACACAACGGAAGTCGATGTGGTCCAATGTTGTGTGCTCACCCACGTTCTTCAAAATATCTTCATTTTTGTTCTTCAGAAGAAAGACACTCACAGGTTTGGAACGACATTTTTAGTATTTTAGTGTTTTAACGATTGACACTCTTTTTATTGATACAAAATATAGTTGATTCTTAAATGAAGCACAACTCTCTGAGAAATAACAATTTCTTCTGGGCAGCTACATTTTCTTTAATGAAAGTTCTCCAACTTTACGAAATGGGTAACTCCACCTCTAATCGGTCAATTCTAAATATACAATGTATACTTGTAGAACTTCAAAATTCCTCACGTCGCCTCAGACTTAATGTCTGCAAGTTCCTACGTGAATTAAAACACACAATTTCCTGCCAAAGCTATCAATGGTCCTGTCGATCTTGCTGGGGTTTCTACCCATTGTGTTGTCAATTTGAAATTCTAGGCAATGGTGAATTGCAGTGATTATGTAGCCGTAATTTAAACAGGATGATGTGTTTAATTGAATTGCTGCTCCCTGATGTTTCTCTCTAGTGAGGATGCTGTTCTGTTGACAGATGTGTTTTGTCTGTGAATGGTTGTTGTTGTTTTCTTTCTTTCATCCCTTGCTGTGTGTGTCTGTTTGTTTGTGACCATGTTCTTTCTTCCTGCGTTTGTGACCTTGGATGTTTTCTTTAAATGTTAACGTCTAGACTTGTGATACATTTCTCTATAGTCAGAGGAGCGTGCATATCGGAGGATATTTTGCACTTGAGTACACAGTGTTTGTCTTCATACCGTTTTCTTTTAGTTGATGGCTATTTCTTCTGCAAAGTGCAGTGCTGAGAACCTATTTCACCACGCCGCCCTCCCCCACATCATCTTCCCTCCATGTAAACACACACTCACCTCCTCTTCCTCTCCTTCTAGACTCTCATCCATTCAGTCTCTAGACTCATCTTTCCCATCCCCGTGTCTGATATCCACTTTTCTTTACCTAACGTCTCTTACTTTGCTCTCTCACCAATTCTTTCTTCCTCTCCCACTCATTTCCCTCCATCTCTGTGGAGGGGCAATTACCCTAGCGTCTCTAAACGCCGGCGGTCTGAGCATCCTTGCGCTATGCATTGTCTGCAGCAATTTACCAGCCGCATCTTCAGATGAATACCTCCATTCACAATTACACCCCCTCCATTAGCTGCTGTCGCTGCTATGTTTGGGGGGGGGTTGTCTTGTTTCTTTCCTTTATGTCTGCTCACAAAAAAAAAGCAATTAAATGTGGACAATGCAAATGTGTATGGAATTGAACACTCCGTCCCCTAGAATAAAGTTTTTTGCTGTATTTTGCTCTCTCCTCGTGTTGATTTTATTTGTCGTCTTTCATGGTTTAGCAAATTTTCTTTCACTTGATTCGAGACATCAGTCTGCCTTTCTGCTCTTTCAGAGAGCCATGGGTGGTTTCACTCTCTTTTAGGGTCATGTGTATCGAGAACCCTGTGTCCACCATACAATGCAAGCAGACTGGCCTATGATGTAAAAAGGGTTATTCTGTTGACGTCCTACTGGAAGCATCTAACCTGTTGAAAGAGGGGTCTCCTTTATAAAACTTTGCGTAGATTTCCCCCTTAAGTGTGCGCACGCACAAAAGCTAGGTTTGCGTACGCACGTATTTTCAGATTTATAAAACCATGCCTATGCCAGAACCTGCGCATAATTCCCTTTATAAATCCCAGTCAAATCTCCTCCCCGATACAACCATATATGGAGCTTACAATGCCTATTTTAACTATGCATAACTTAATCTTCATATCATTTACTCATGCATATTACAGGTGCGCACATTCTCCCGTCAAGTTTGTTTTTAATAGATCACAACCTTTGCGTGAAAAGTGGCTTAAGCATGTTTACAGCACCGTGTTGTGCATACGCAACGTTTATAAATGAGACCCCAGATCATCACTGTGTGTGATTTACTATTCCAATAAATCTTTGAAACTATCTTTCTATGGATTTCAATGTCCCCTGAAGGACTGAACAGATCGGCATTGACCATTTCCAGGTCTTGGACGTGTCAGGTGTCTATCTGGACTGTTTTGTTGTGAAATGAGAATGGCTTCATTTTTGCACTGGACACATGGGATGATCGAGGAATTCCGATCTTTGTAGAAATAAATGCCAAGAATATATCTGATTTCTTCCTTTTCGGGGAGGGAATACAACACATACATGGGTCTTTTATTCATAGGAATGTAGGTTTAAATGGTTTAGATGTTTCTCATAATGATAGTAATAAATAACAAAAATAATGCTAATGCTATTTCACTATTTTCCCTAATGGCTTAGAGTTTGCTTAGTATTAGTCATAGCAATATTTATTTCATTTTTTATGTTTAATGATCTATTTTTCTTTTTAGCTTAGTATTTAGTTAGTCATACCAATAATGTCAATTGTTAATTTATCTGTTTCTATTATTTAATTTATCTTATCTCTTATTTATCTTCTCCCATATTTTCTTCCATATTCATGTTGTTCACATACCTGCCAAGCCATGTCTACAACTATCACCCGACATTTTTATTGATTTCTTTCATGATTGGCATTGCTTTATGAGGCTCTCAAAATTCTCTTGATAATTTACAGTCTGGAATTATTGGCAAAAAAATCTTCACCAATGTCTGTGTTTATAAATATGGGAAAAAGAAGATAAAACCTGCTGCATCTTCTTGGCACTCTTAAAAATAAAGGTGCTTCACGATGCCAAAGAAGAACCTTTTTTGTCTAAATGGTTCCATAAAGAACCTTTAACATCCGAAGATCCTTTCTGTCTCACAAAAGGTTCTTTGTGGTGAAAAAGGTTCTTCAGATAATAAACATGTAGGAAAGAGATGGCTTTGACCGAATGGTTCTTTGTGGAACCAAAAATGGTTCTTCGGCATCGCTTTGAAGAACCTTCTAAGCGCCTTTGTTTTTAAGAGCGTATGCATAACATAAGACATACTCCATCTTAGGCACTTTCAGAGGCTCTTTCACCTGGAGTAAAGGTACATATTGGTTTATGTTGTGGAGGGCTGTAGATCAGCTTTTGAATGTGTTGGGAGGCTGTCCGCTGTCTCTCCCCTGGTTCTTCCCCTGAGGCAGGAACCGTATGGATTGCAGAAACGAAGAGGAGAAATAAATTGGAGGGTAGGATAAATCGATGCTTGACGGAGAGGCAAATAGACCTTCCAACCTCAGCCCAAACGCAAAGCTTTGGATATTTTCCTTAGGGCTGTATTGGATTGGTTGACGGAGGCTCAGACAAGACTTGGCCTACAAATGATGTCCTTTGTTTTATCCATTAACGTATGAAGAACCTTTACCATGTTGGGGTGGACACTGGTCTATAAGCAGTGCTTGGGGGGGCAGTCTGGTGTTTCAAACCACAGTCATTCAGTCTTATAGATGAGAATTTTACAGTAGACCATTTTGCTTGTTACAAACTAATGAATTATGTTGCTCTCAATACTTTTATATCAATATGCAACTAATGTCCTGTTTTCTCTCCTCAGGGATCCAAAATAATACATTCAGTTCATAACTTGAAATCTCAGGGTGAGGTTGACACAAAGTGCAAATATTTTAAGGTTCAGCCTCAAATCACTAAGGTAAACATCAAGCAATAGAGTGGAGGTCAGCTGGATGAAGCACAAGTCTCAGGTCTCAGATACAGAGCAAACTTGTCCAAAAGGTCAAATTCTAGTAAGGAGTGTTTGCGTGTGCCCGGGAGAAATGTGATTTTTTTTCAAATGCCAAATACCTGGTTTCAAAAATGTAAACAAATGTAAAAAGGTATATTACAACTCAACAGAAATATACAGCCGCTGACAAAATTAAGAAACCATTTTTCTTACTTTAAAATTTGCTATTTATAGGTAGCCTATGTGTTGAGGTAAAATGTTTTTTTGTAAAAAAAATCATTTTTGTTTTATTCTGTGAACTACAAGGCCTCACAACATTTCTCTCATTTCTCTTCTTTCTATTTTGCATAAAATGAACATTGGAAAAACATGTCAAAATAACAGAAAATATGCTCTGTATTTTTTCAGACCTCAAATACTGCAAAGAAAACAAGTTCATATTAACTTTTAAGCAATACAGTAGTAATAGTTCTACAAATATTTAGGTTCATTCAGAAATTATTTTCTTATGTGGTGACCTCTATTTTTATCACAGTCTTCATGTGTCTTCTCATGCTGTCAGTCACTCCTGAGGTTTGATTTTGTTCAAATTCAACCAAGACTGGACTGTAATGACCACAATACATCTAGAAATGCTTTTGAAATGAAAATTTGGAACGGTCTCTTATTTTTTGTCTGTACATGCAACATTCTTAGCCTATCTAATTGTGACCATCTATATAAATTCAGTTTCAAATAAGCCTTTAAAGGAGTAGTTCACTTTCAAAATAAATGTTGATGATAATCTACTCACCCCCATGCCATCCAAGACCATCCAAGATGTTTATGTTTTTTTTTCCTGTAGTCAAAAAGAAATTATGGTTTTTGATGAAAACATTCCAGGATTTTTCTAAATATAGTGGACTTCAATGGACTCCAAACGGTTGAAGGTCAAAATTACAGTTTCGGTGCAGCTTCAAAGGGCTTTAAACGATATGATGAATAAAGGTCTTATCTAGCGAAACCGATAGGTCATTTAAAAAAAAAATGTATATGCTTTATAAACACAAATGCTCGCCTTGCTCTGTTCTGCGATTCGTGTTCATGACTTCACGTAATACGTAATTAAAAACTTGCACGTTGAACTTGTAAACACTGACTCGGTACTTCCGCTTACGTCAAGCGTGACCTTTTCAACATAATTAGGTATTTTGTGAAGTCATTAACGCGCATCGCAGAACAGAGCAAGGCGAGCATTTGTGATTATAAAGCAAATATATATATTTTTTTAAATGACCGATCGTTTCACTAGATAAGACCCTTATTCATCGTCTGGTATTGTTTAAAGTCCTTTGAAGCTGCACTGAAACTGTAATTTTGAGCTTCAACCGTTTGGAGTCCATTGAAGTCCACTATATGGAGAAAAATCCTGGAAAGTTTTCATCAAAAACCTTAATTTCTTTTCGACTAAAGAAACAAATACATAAACATCTTGGATGACATGGGGGTGAGTAAATTATCATCAACATTTATTTTGAAGCTGAACTACTCCTTTAACTCTTCAACTCATCAGGGTAAGTTTTTGTGAGATCATTGCCTGGAATGGATGAAGGCAAATAAAAACACTTCTTTACATGGTTACATTGGCTATTAAGATGCTACGCCTCATAGGCCTCCTTTTTCTGCCTCATATGCAGAAAATGCCACAGAAATTAGTATTAATTTAGTTGTCTTTTTTTCTATAATGATTATTAAGAGTAGCAACTGGTATACCCTTAAACACAATGCATAGGCTACTGATTCTTTGTATTGCATATTTTGCTATTTAACAATCTGTAAACCGATTTACGCATGCTTTTACGGCATAAAATATGCTACATTTAAGGCACGCAAACAGTGGCCGGGTGTTATTTCCAGAAGAACTTTCATTGGCAAATGTTTTTGTCCGAACTTGCATCGTTGTTCCACTGCGGCTTTCTGCAGCAGTATTGATGTTTCAATTAGAAAAGCGTTACATACCTCCACAGCCTCGTAACACGGTGCGTCTCCGACCATCTGCTACACCTCCACATATTAAAAATGAGACACGTGGGGCTAATCGAGCTGCACATGAGCGATGGGACCAGGAGCTCACTCACATCTCTATACTGATCGAGAGGAGTCCGTAGGCCTGCCAGGTAGACAACCGGCCCATAATGCCTTAATGCACTATGTTTAGGCGCATACAGCCTTGTTGGATAATAGGACACGCAAACGCAACTAGCATCTAGTGATGACGTGTTGGCACATGAGAAACGTTTTAGGAAATTCCCAGTATGCGAATGGTTACCGAGATGGCTTACACATGGATTAAAGACGGGTAATGTAACTCTGTATAACTATGTTTGGTCAGAAACGTGCTGTCTGCACGTTATGTGATTAAAGGCTTAGATACTTTCTTCAAAGTAATGCATGCAGCCTGCAGACAACACCATATCACTCCATTCATTCTAGAAGAGTAAATAAAACACTATATTTTCCTCTACTTTTAAACTGTACCATTTCACCCTGCCTGTCCTGTAGAAAAAAATCCCACAATTCGCCTACTACTGATCCACTTCAGATGGAATAATTCACAGTTTTGGAGTCACCGTATTGTGGATCACATAACAGGTCGCCACTTTGCCTCGCAGGGGTGGTCTCTTGCGCCCCCCACAATGAATGCAGACAATTGGTAGCCAATTGTAGCGAGGGGCAGATTTAACGATGTTTTTGTGCGGATTAATTGCATGGGATTACTAGATTCTCGGTGCAAGACCTGTTCAACAAGAGCTATGTAGGATACTGACAGGGGTTGCTCTCCTCATCCACCACTCAGAATACGCACACACTGTGTAATTTCCTTCTTTGTAAGTAATAATAAAATCACGTGAAATCCTGGAAAATGCAATCCCTCATACAACACAAGACACTTTGTTAATCTTTGTTTTCGTTACGCCTTTGGTGATCAGGCGTCATTGATTTGCGTAACCGTGAGAGGAGTTTGATTATTGCGCGATTTAAAGCGTGTCTTTGTAAAATGTAATTAATTATTTTTCATCAGTATTTGAACATGACCGGGATCTCGTGTGAAAATCCACAGAGGGAAATATGTTGATGTATGGGGAGACAGTTACCTAATTAGACCATAAAAAATGGGATCTTTACAGCATGCGGGTCATATAATTACTGTTAATTTAACGCTCAGATTCTCTGTCATTAATTTTTATTCCCTTAAATGTAGTTTGGCAGCGGCTCCCGGAGCTCAGAAATAGATTTCACTGTATCTGAGAGCGCGCTGGTCCTTCCAAATGAATTACCATAGACCCCACCGTCCAAATAACAAGACTCGCATCATTTATGCGTTGTTAAGCCATGTAATTGAACGATCCATAGTTTGCATATTATACCATTAAAGTAATGTGCTTTGGTTTTCTCCCAACACGACTATTTAAGCTTCTGTGGCGATGTGGTAATTCTCTGAATTACAACCTTAATTGCCATAAATGTTCTTTTGATTTGGGTGATTTCACTGTTACGCCACAATGATGTTCATTATTACGCGGATGAATTTTCACACCGTGTCTTTAAAGTTTTACTTTCCACCTTTTTAAACGTCCTTTAACCCCACTTTGACACAATTATCCGCAGAGCGTTTTTGTGCATTTTACCTGTTGTTCCTGCTTGGTTGATGATTGGATTTGCCTCGGGACTTTTGTATTAATTCATACAATTTTATAAACCTTTTTATACAGGAATAGCAAATGAGTAGACAGATACGCAGTAAGATGATGGTTTAGTTTGTCCTATCTGAAATTGCATTAATTGACTCAATTCAAACAAAAGGGTGTTTTTAAGGGTCCTTTTTGACATTTCATTCAATACGTTTAGTATTTAGTTGTTTTAAGAACTGTTTTTCTCACTTTATTAATTTTGCATTTTAAAATCTCAAGTTTGATACCTTTTTGCTAGTTATATTTAACTAAACTGTTTTTTAACATAAATGCGCCATGTTTTTAAAGGCCTGCCATGACATTTGACCTCATGTTTTCTATCTTGTTTATTGTGAAGTCTATTGTTCAGTTACGCGTAATTGGACGGTGCAGTAGCACGTCCTACTTCAAAGTGCTCTTTATTTACTGCTTTTAAATAGTTCTTTAAATAATCAGATCTTTCTCTCGTTCTTTTTGTCTTTTGTCCATTACACAAGATGATTTACGTTGGGTCTGCTATAAGAGAGCAGGCGAGACCGGTGACGTACGAGGCGTTGTTTAATTTACCGCTCTCTATAGCAACCAGCAGCGCTGCTGAAAAAATGTCCCCCTCCTCGGACATTGTCGTATGCTTTTCTTTACAGAGGCTCATAGAGAAGCCAGCTGGTCAGCTTTAAACACCTGCGGTCCCAAACGGCCCTCTGTTTTTTTTTCTCAGTGCTTGTTCTCTCTGAAATACCCCTTCCTTTGACGTGCGCATACACCATGCAAAAGAGAAAGATTTTCATGTTATAGATTTTAAGACACAGTTGGTTGCTAAAAGCTGATTGTAATTTACAACATGAAATTCGTATTTAGAGCATTGCTTTTTAAATAAGAAAATGTAACGCAAATATGGGCCTACTGCTTACTTACCTCGAATATATTACCTGCTTCAGCATGCCACTTTAGGCTACACAGGAGCTCCTGTCTGTTAATTATGACTTCTGTTATTAAATGTAAATTATACCAAAAACAAATGAAGGAATTATTTAAATACATAAATTGTAATTACAGTTTTTTGATCTTATTAAATGATAAATGTCCTCCAAATGCTTTACTTAAATGTTGAGTGAGTGTTATTTAGTCTACTTTAGTTTGTGTTTTACTAAAATGCAAGACACTATCGACAGTTTTTTCCTACTCCCACGTGTCATGGAAAAGACATGGCAAACAAGCATACTACACAATCATCATGATATTTCTTTTATTTGCGTAATGAGAAACACAGCAATAACATGTCCTATATTATGACAATTACAATATAATACCACGGTTGAAAATGTAAATCGTAAATAACATACATAACACATTTCTTCTGTAAAATAGCTTCACAAATAAATAAAACAATTAAATATAATATTTCATAATACAATTAATTATTTTAAAAAATAAGGTTTCTAAGTAGCTATATTGATTAATATGCTCCAGATACAACCACAAACTTAAACTCACAATTCCACAGTTTCTAAAAGTTAATGTATTTTCGTTCTTGGTTTGTTCATTCGCACGAATGAACATGAAACACAGATATAGTTAAAAATACTTGGATATAAACACGTACTGAAACTGACAGAATGTCATGCAGGAGACACAGAATGTGAACATATTTTCACGAAAACTCTGAACGTGCTTTTTAAGTTTCCATTCTCCAAATAACTGTGTCAGAATTCTGCCAATTTGACCTAAATTACGCAATACCTACTTACATATATGGTTAAAGAAATTAGTTGTCAAACAAATACTCAGCGCCTGAAATACATATATAAAATGTCATCACATAAAATGGTTTAATTTAGGTTTTGGTCAAATGAACGATTCTGTTAAATGAGTCACACAGATAATCAATGACACATTTGATTACGGATACTAAATACAAGTCATTTCTAAGTTATAAAAGTTATAACCTTTGATGGTCTTCGCTCCGGTCTTGGTGCCCCGTCGGTCCCTCACATTTCAGAGGTGCTGCAGGACACCGAGTTCTTTTGAGGGAAAGAGGCAGTGTTTGTTAAGACTCTTAGCTAACCAATGAACTAAGAGCTCTCTCTAAAAATGCACGTCCTTCATCCATTTCTGGCCAATGAACGTCTTCGAGGGGCGGAGCTCAGGTGCGCGCCGCTGCGTCCACTTGGCAAAGAGCCTGGGAGACGCCTGTGGCAAAAGAGTAACTGTCAAATGCAAGGTTCCTTTAATAGGAGCGATCAGTCCGGCTCCGAGAGTCATGGCGACTACAGCATCCAATCATTACAATATTCTCACTTCCAGCCCATCTATTGTACACTCGGAGCCTGGAAGCATGCAGCAAGCTACGGCTTACAGGGACGCGCAAACCCTGTTGCAGAGTGACTACTCGCTGCAGAGCAACAGTCACCCGCTCAGCCACGCGCACCAGTGGATAACAGCCTTGTCACACGGAGAAGGAGCTCCGTGGTCGTCCAGTCCGCTCGGCGAACAGGACATCAAGCCAGCGGTACAGAGCAGCCGGGACGAGATGCACAATTCCAGCAATTTACAGCATCAGTCGCGACCACCCCACCTGGTACATCAGACGCACGGCAACCATCACGACTCAAGGGCATGGAGAACAACGACGGCAGCTCACATTCCCAGCATGGCAACATCAAACGGACAGAGCCTTATTTACTCTCAGCCCGGGTTCAGCGTGAACGGTCTCATCCCGGGCACCGGGCAGGGCATACACCACCACAGCATGCGAGACGCGCACGAGGACCACCACAGCCCACATCTCAGCGACCACGGCCATCCCGCCGTCCCAACACCAGCACCAGGGGCACCAGGGTCACCACGACCACTCGGACGAGGATACGCCGACCTCCGACGACTTGGAACAGTTTGCAAAACAGTTTAAACAGAGGAGGATCAAGCTGGGTTTCACGCAGGCGGACGTTGGACTAGCTTTGGGGACCCTGTATGGAAATGTGTTTTCGCAGACCACGATATGCAGGTTCGAGGCCCTGCAACTTAGCTTCAAGAACATGTGCAAGCTCAAACCTTTGTTAAACAAGTGGTTGGAGGAGGCAGATTCCACATCTGGCAGCCCCACGAGCTTGGACAAGATAGCCGCGCAAGGGAGGAAAAGGAAAAAGAGGACTTCCATTGAGGTAAGCGTCAAAGGGGCTTTGGAGAGCCATTTCCTGAAGTGCCCAAAGCCAGCCGCGTCGGAAATTACTTCGCTGGCGGACAGTCTGCAGTTGGAAAAAGAGGTAGTCAGGGTTTGGTTTTGTAACAGAAGACAGAAGGAGAAACGGATGACTCCTCCCGGCGGACCTCTACCGGGTACCGAGGACGTATACGGAGACACGCCGCCGCATCACGGGGTTCAGACGCCAGTTCAGTGAAACATAAGGACACGTCGTATTGCCTATTGACTGCCTCAGACTTAATTTATACGTTCACACTGCGATCTAAACACTGGAACTATCCAAAGCGATAGCAGCTGCGGTTCAACACTGAGGCGCGGGAGCAGATATGAGAGGATATACATGCGTCTTCAATGTTACTCAAAATTCGTACTGCTGCACCAGAGGGGACGCGTGTTCCCCCCAGGAGCAAAGAGAACGGTTGTTCTGTGAATACCCAGCACTGTGAAAAGACGCAGTTTTAAGGTGTAACCCTACTATTTAACGTACACTTTGAGACGAGCGAAATGTCCCTCAAACGTGAGCATGGGTGTCCCATAGCCAGTTGTTTACATCTAGACCCAATAGGATCCAGAAACACATCCACTGCGTTTTCTTTAGCAGGTTCAGTCGAAAGCCCCGAAAAGTGACTAGAGCTGCAGCAACAAATACACGCCATTTTTACTTGTATTGTCGGCGACTGAGGGTGAACATCGAGTCAGAAAAAAAAACATCAATGTGACATGCATCCGCCCACGATTATATTGGCATCAGTGAAAGGCCTTTAAACATACCATTATTTTTATATAATTATTGTTGTTGTTATTATAGATACAGCATGGCTGTGTACCAGACATACTACGAGGTGCAAGGTCACGCCAAACACACACACAATTGATTCTATAGCCTTGCCCTTAGTCTTATCAATACGGATGGCTCTAAATTGAAAAGAGAAACTGCCAGGACCCAGCTGCAGACAGATCACCGAAGGGCTAGAGATAGAAACCTTTCCGTCTATCTAGTCATATTACCACAAATACAATTGTTTCGCAGGACTCCAAACAGTGCTGTAAATATTGTATAATTTTGAAAGGACATAGCTTCGTTATCCTCTCACTTGAGCACTTTTTCTTATCGTTTGGAATTTGGAAAAGATTTTAGCGGTTTGTTTATTCCTCGTTTGTTTCAGATGATTTTGCATTAGAGTTGGTATATTTGCCTTTATATTTATAGTCATTTAGCCGGATATTGCTTGCTATCTCTCGCGTGAGTCAGTTGCTTTTTAACCCACATTCAGCTGCTTTTTTATAAATTATGAGCTGACTTTACTATATGTTTATGTATAGTAAACAATGTTCAGTCTTCAACAATGTTAGCACTATTTTCTACCCAACAAATTCAATATTATATATCGCAAACATGTGAATGTCTTTTTTAATTATTTTGAAATAGAAATGATTTACATTGTATAATGGAGAATGGGAAAAGCAAGTGATGTGACCTGCAATATTTTCGTTTAAAGGCAAAAGGTTTTTCAGTGTTTCATATGACAAAATGTCTTTAAATTTCATTGCCGTCATTTATCAAAGCATATCAATTTGAAACACGAGCACTACGTTATTTTGTATTTGTTATTATTATTATTATTATAATTATGGTTAAATTTTCCCCACGTTTTCCCCAACAGCAGGGCTATACAGAGTCAATTGCTTTTTGGGGGCATTTAAAGTTCTTCATTGTGTTGGTCCGGGGTCGCATAAACTGTAGGGTCACGATGCATTGATTATTTACAAAAAATGTAAACACTGGAAGTCTGGAACTGGAAAGATTTGTCCCCGGGGCTTACTATACGTCACTATATGTAAATACAATTCTACAATCAGAAATGATCCTTTTTTATTTTTTGCTTTTTTATTATTATTTTGCTTATGCTTTTAATATTATTTGTGTGTAAATCTATTCCACAGAAATTCCAGGTACATCTTTTGTTACGGTTCTCATTTTTCTTCAAAAGAAAACAAAAGAAACATTTACATAGACGAATTAATCAAACTACCATGTAATTCTACAAGATTATGGGATGTATTTATTTGTCGTTTTGTTTACTCTGTCAGAAAGACTCATTCAAACGTTGAACTGGATACATTTGTGGGTATAATAAAATGCGCAGAGGTTGTGATAGAGAATTGATTTTTGTAGCACATCATGTTTATAGTATCCTAAATCTGTGAATCTAAGATCGCTTTTTATTTCGCCGAGTGAATAATTTATGCGCATATTAATGTTTTGGTCAAGGTTTTTAATCAATGGGCAAAATAATCCAGAATAATAATAAAATACGAATATAAATAAACACACTAAAAATACAAAGATTTGAACGTCAACGCGGAATATGCATAACAGGATGTAACAAATACAAACCGAAAAGATATTAAAATCCCATTTGTTAATAATAATAGCTTGAGAAGTGATGACAGACACGATTTGAGGTATTTTGTCGGTTTCGTTTTAGCGCCGTTCAACAAAACAACGCTGTATTTTGTGATAAAGTTAATATTATCCATCGACAAAACTGTTCAACGATGTTTATAATAATTGGACTCTGGGCCAGGAAGTATAATTCCTGTTTGAAATAGATTTTGTGCAATTTAAACATTTTTGTGTTAAAACGTTTGTCTCGATGTTTATGCGCCCCAATTCGTCTTAATTATTTTGTGTGTGTGTTTTACGTATTTTTTGAAAGATGTTTAGAAAATAGGATTCTATAAATTCCAGTTTAATTTAAAACAGAATACGTTTTAAAATATTGAATAATAAACAGTGTATATTTTTAGTAGGCCTTATAATGTCAAACGTCTGATTTTATATTTTACAATATTTTATAATGACTAATCCTAATGAATTTGTATTGATTGTTGGTGGGTCCTTATAAGTTTGTTATCATCGTTCATAGTGCAAATGTAAATTCTGTTTTTTGGTGATATTGAAAATCACGACTCCTTACCATTCACCGTTTAAAAGCAAGACATTTGTGGTAAACAACGTTATATAACGTCACGTTAACAACGTTAGAGGTTTCAAAGTGATCTATTTCCTCCATATTTGAAAGGTCTAGAATTTGTTGTAGTAAAAGTGGTGTCATCCTTATCCTCTAGTGCCACCTAGTGAGGTTTGTTCCAGGACCCCAGAACATCATAGCGGTTTGCTACATTTGCAGCTCAGTCTCTAAAAAAACTGGATTATACTAAATCACAGATGTTCCTGTTTTTTATTTCCTTTGAAAATACAACACAAGGAATTTCCGCACTTAGTTAAATTATTTTAGAATGTGTTGGCCAATCGGTCCAGTTTCTCTCCATGCAGTAAAAACAATAAAAAAGTAGGCATACCAAATTTTATGTATAAAAATAGCAAGCCACTTATGCATGGCTGCTGATGTGTTTTCTTCTTCAGATCCCAAATAATAGCATCAAATTTTAATCAAATTATGTAATTAAATAATGAAATCACAATTGCAGCATGAACAAATAAATTTGAGTAGAGCAATAAAAAATATAATATATTTAGATCACAACTTGCAGTATCTACTGTATAATACATTCTCTTATAATATCATAATGTATGCATCAAAAATTACGTTAAACCAACTCCTGTTGAGATAATTCTATAAAACATTGAACATTTCGACATTGCAATATTAATTATAAATATTGAAATCCTCGATGTTCTGAAAATTTGATCAAGGTTACCACGACGTACAATTATAAACACACAAAGATTCAAAAAGATAAATATCACCACAGATCTAACCTCCCCTAAATGAAATTTCCTTGATGTCTAAATAAATCATCCAATCAACAAAACACTTAAAAATGTGCAAAAGTATTAATGGCAATAATGGTTTAAAATGGTGGTCCTGGACTGAGAAAATCTGGGAAGTAAAACTAAGAGCCAAAGCAGCTTAAAAATGTATCCTAAATAACCTGAAGTTCAGGCTCAGGAGCTCAAGTGTTTCAATACCTCCAAAAATGAAGAACACTTAATTTTGGCCTTATACATTCATACCAAAATAATGCTTTTTGAAGTGGTTATGCATGTGTGTTGCACCACTGTAGCAGGAGATCGCTGCCAGGTCTAAATTACAGGTTCCAAAAACAGACTTTGCTATTATGGGTTGTACATTGAATGTATTTACAGGGGTGTAATGACAGTTGTCTGTGTGAAGCGGCTATCAATAGTAGTACAGAAATCAAGAAATCGTTTCATCTTATTAACTGAATCCTCTAGGTCCTCAGGGCACATTAGAGCTCCTCGGTCCATCATTAAAATAGACATAAACAATTCATTACATCACTGTTAGTCCAATGAGACTGTCACTAGCAGATGCAATATTAATATGCCGTTAAACTCTGAGGGATTAATGCCAGAAAAAAACTATTTCACTCGGGTGGAAACTACCCTTATGGGGTGAAGAGGTTTACTAACCAAGTAAAACATTTTTCTTACTAACTTCGAGAAAACAGTAACAATAACCGCAGAATTGTATTTAGCCTCACTTTATTGAACCAAGACCTCACCAGCCACTCTCAGATCTGAAACAATACTAAAAGCCGTCTGCATTTAAATGGCACAAATTTAATACCATTTAGAAATGATCATTAAGGTAGTAACTCAGTATAGCAACAAATAAACATAAATATAGCCTACTCTTTGACGTTGTTTCTGCTTTACTGAGTTTGTTTTCAGGGTGTGTTTTAATATAATTATGGTAAATAACAACACAGAGCAAATTAAAAAGATCATATTCAAAAAAATATGTTTATACCAAAAGTACTTAACTAATATTTCCCCCTGGTTTTGACTTTAAATAATGTTCCACCTTTAAAGAATATTTTTTTGCTTTAAAAGAAAAACCCTTTGGTTTAGGGTGATTTTGGCAAATCACAATTTAGCATAGTACAATACAGACAACCAGCAAACATACAAAGCACTTTTCTCCTAAGGCACAATAATATGTTATCTAGCATGCGCCTGCGTTAAATGAAATGTCAAAGTTTGAAATTTAGAGAAAAGCTTCTCGCTCTGTTGTCAACACACATGTGCACAACAGGACTGACTCAAGATATGGGCTTTGCACAAAGTATTGCCACAAAATATTTATGTGATTCAAGTCATTGTGGCCCTGAATTTATAATAATAAATAATTCAACTAAACCACGTTACTGTTAAACAATTTCACAATATTCAACATCAATTCGACACCACTTAACAATGGAAATAAAAACAATCTGTGCTCAGTGTTCTTTTTTAACATTTCAATAAGTACTTTTTAAAACAAAACCATTCGGCAGTTGTACAGCGTGTTACAAACGTCTCTCAAAAATAAAACCCTGAGATCAAGATCAAAAACTGAGGTCTGATGAAATGTGTGATTCAATACATAGTGAGTCCATTCAAGCTGAGATCAAGTGAAACATAACATCTTCGAAACAATTCCTCCATGTGGCAGTTCACAGCTCAGTGTAGTTCAAGACAGTACGTGCAAGTTCACAGCACCAGAATCTCCCCCGGCCATCCACTCACCAGGGTCAAAGAAAACCACGTGAACCTTTAGAAATCGCTCCTGCTTACTGTGTGAAACTCTTCTTAATGGACACAATGGGGAAAAGACCACTGAGCTCCTGGACAAGGCGAGAGTCGATCTGAGAGCAGAAGGACACGTCCAGCAGCTTCAGCTGAGGGCACGACTGCAACAATTTGCGCAGACATGCAGAGTTCACCATCCGTGTGCCTAAGTATGCAACAAATAAACATTACACTTAATACATGCAAAAGCTTTAAACTTTTTGGTCGGCCCAACAACTACCACATTCATCAGAAATTCTTTGAGAATACTTCATCTCACCGAGTATATCGAGATGCTCCAGCGCAGTGCAGTTAGCAGCCAGCTCTTCCAGATCAGAGTCGCACACGGTGCGGTTGGCGGTGAGGAAGAGTTTGCGTAGGCGTGGCAAGCTGCGAGCCAAATGCTGGAAGCAGCCGGAGCTGCTCTGAAGCGTGGAGCACCATCCCAAGTCCAGCTCCTCCAGCAGCCTGCAGCCCGTAACGAGCTCGGCCAGCCCGCGCTCGCTCAGGTTCTTGCAGCGCCACAGGTCGAGGGATTGCAGGGAACGGCAGCGTGAACTGATCATGCTCGCCACAACGTCATAGTCCTCGATCTGTGCACAGGGAGACAGTGAAGCATGTACGTTGCTAACTAACTGCCGTTGGTTTAAGATCGCACTAGGGTCATGAGAATAAAATTACAATTTATAAGTTTGATATAAAATGAATTCAATCATAAGGGTATGCAGGGACTATTTATACAAAAAGCAGTTCCTCTAGTTTCATTTACGGTTCAAGTGGTGGAAACGAACAATACAATCAATAATGAGCAGATGTGTCCATTCTTCTATCAAACAGACTTACCATGACACAACTTCCGAGGTTAAGGTGCCTGAGCTCTGTGCAGAATGTGAGGATGCTCAACATGGCAGATTGCTGCCGATGTGGAGAAGGAGAAAACAGAGAACAGTTATGACCAACACAAAACAAAAATGAAAATATTAAAGTGTGTCCTACTGCCAGAAAATTTGATGCAGGAATGCATAATTGACATCACTGACATGCCAACATTCAACTGTGCTTTTCAATATTCGTTCAAATGGATATGTCAAAATAAAACTATTATATGACTTCATGGTTGATGATCACAGCGAAGATAAAATGATATGTTTCGAAAAGTGGGTAAAAAAAAATACAGCCATTGTATTGTTGTATTTAACTTAACCAAAATAGTGGAGGATTGACCATTTTGTGTGATATATTGCATAAACACTGCGCTTGTGTGTATGTTTTCACTGTTATTTACACTAGGTTCCATGCGGAAGACGCATATTATTTAAGCAATGTCAAAATTGATGACAGCGGGTGGGCATAAGTGTTACAGACTGGGCATTTTTGCGTGTGAGTTTACACAGTTACCATCACAACAGAAATAGCTACAGAAACATTATACACTTTTGGAGACGCTAACAGATGCTGAGTCACTGCTAACCACACACGGAGGATGACGTTTCTTCATTTTCTCTCGACCTGAGATTAGTGGCACGCTTGGGCCTGCGATGACATGCAGCATACTGATTAAAAGATAATATATCCAGTAAATCTAGCTCTGTGGCTTGATACAATATAATAAGAAAAGTAACTATAACATCTTAAAATAGACAAGTGTAAACATGTTTACTTCTAAATTCTCAAGATTTTATTTAGATGAAAGCGTATAAATAATAAACAAATTTAGATGTGCATGACACAGATCTTTGGATGAACAAACATTTCAGCCACGGATCTGTAATGAGCGATTTTGGCTTTGATGTTAAAACACTTTTTTTAATTATCAGATAAAACAAGTCAAACAAAAGCTTTCATAAAGTCAACAGTTAGAGACTTTTTTTAATGAAGACTTTTTTTGTGAAGATCTAAAGTGTCTTGGTTGTAAAGTTACAAACGCAGAATGCAGAAGTAACATATCAAACATAAACAGCGATGTTTAAAAACACAATGTTAATTTGTTTATAAAGGAACTGAGGAGGGGAACAGCTTCCCTTTTCTGGCGTTTTTTAGCTTATGTGCGCTGAACTGCTACAGGAAAACAAACTGCTACGATTGGCTTCACCTCAGTATAGCCCCTCCCACTATATCCACGGAAATCAGCTGGTCTGGTGAGCAGTTTTAAAAAGATCTTACGTTTACATTCATGAATTTGGGAGGCGCTTTTATCCAAAGCGACTTGGAATGCAAACTATATGTTTTACGAGTACATTTTCGATGGATTTTCGATTCTAACAAACACTATAAAATAACTTTGAAGGTTGTTGAGTTGGAGTAATTTGATTTTAATAAATCAATTTAAGTAAATGCTTCTGTAGCTCAAATAGTACAGCATTTTCATTAACAGCGCAAAGGGTCATGGGGTCAAAGCCCAGGGAACACACATACTGATCAAATATACCTTGAACACCTTGTAAATCGCTTTGGATATCCGCCAAATGCATTAAAGTATTTGAGTCATTTTTAATCTAGCTGAAGCAGATCAAAATAATTACACATGGGGTCAAATAAAGACAAGAACCCTTGAATCAATATACTGAGATCAATCTGCTCACCTCAACTTTGGTGCGATGAAGTAAGAGCCGGCGTAGATTAGTGAGTTTGGCAATGTGATTGAAGGCCTGAGGATGCAGACGGTCACAGGAAGCCAAATTGAGCTCCTGCAGGTTCGGACACATCTGGGCGATCACCTCTAAACACGCTTCAGTCAGGAAATGACAGCATGACAACTCCAAACACACCAGACTGAGCCCACAGGCCTTTATAAAACTTGAAGAGAAAAATAAGACAGAGATGGAGTAGTTGTTGGGAAGATCAGATGAAGACAATACATCAGTATGTTCATGGGTTTCACCGTTTACAAAATATTTTTGTAAATTACAGTTTAATGAAATGGAGGAATCACGTTTTTTACAACTGTGATATCTACTATAATGATTGACTTTATCTACCACAATAATATCATATCTCAAACTGTCTGTTTTTAGGGTCTTTCCCAACAACTAATGATCTTTGTGATCAATTATTTGCATATGATGTAATTCAAGCAAATCAAGTGAAATCCTATCGACTGATTTTTAAAGAATTGATTTATTTGTTCTAAGAACAGTCAAATCAGTGCACACATGTTCTAGCTCCAAAAATTTACACCTGATGTCACTGGATCTGATTTACTGATCCACATCATTACCTGCAGAAGCCAGCGGCCGTCACAGCTCCCCGGTTGCCCGTCCAGGACATGTTTAGCCTCTGCAGGAGGGTGCAGCGGCTCTGCAGGTGGCACAGGGAGGCATCGGTGAGTCGGGCCCAATACGGCTGCAGGCTGAGCTGGATGTACTGCAGCGGGTCACAGCAGTGCTTGTGAAAGAGCTTGCAGCTCTGAGCCAACCGGCACAAGTCCGGAACCGGCAGGTGACTCACGATCAGCTGGATCAGCTACAGGAAGACAAACATATTCACTGTGAACAAATGATAAACACCTCAGATACACAATTAACACAAATGACTAAACGAATATATTACTATATTTAATTTCTCGTTCTTGTTCGTTGGACTTCCATGCTTTGTGCAACTTCAGATATTTGGATTTTTGAGAATAGTAATATTTGAGTGTGCTTTTAGATCATGCTACATTACATTTTAACATCACCATGTTGGTCATCAAAATAAAGGCGTTTAATAAAAAGAGTGAGGTATTGGGTAAGATCACTTTCAAGACTTCTGTGGCTGTGCTGGTTTTGTTTTGGTGTGAACACTGTTGGCCGGGATGAACAATAGTTTGCGTGTTGAGCTCATATCGGTTAGCGGATCATACCTGTATTATCTTTCCAAACAAATATGCATTTGCTGTAACAACACTGAGACTGACAGTGGTTTGGACAGGAGATCAGAGCTGTGTGAGGGTAATGTGGGGTTACGAATTGCAAAGGCATTTTGAAATGACAATAAAATGGTCTTTAATTATCCCGTTGCAACCAAACCAAGTCAGGGCTTGAGGAGCTACACCAAACCTCCCCTGCAAACTAGTATTTCTCTACTCTGCTATCAACAATTCTTTTAAACGATGTTCTTCAAAACAAATGTTCTACATCGTGCGTGCATTGTGGGTAATTATACTCGGTGTCTCCTGTGCTAACCTCATAAGGAAGCCTATCAAAGTAGCCGTTTCCCAAGTTGTGGCGACTTTCTCCACCCGACATGCAGCAGAGACCCCCAATGTCATTGATCTCCTCTTCGCTGTCACTCAGATCACTGATGTCAATGACAGGGATCTTATAAAGCGCTAGAATGGGTCGCTCCCGAACACCCCGCAGGATCACGGCATCCAGCTCAGTGTAGTATTCCAGCAGAGAGCTGTTCACCTCCAGACGCAACAGGTTGGTGGGAAAGCTGATCTGTCTGATGCTGGGGGAGAACTGGCGAGACTGAGGGGTCGGAGCTTTGGTGGGCCTGCCGGCCCACAAGACCTCCCACCTGCACAAACATCCACATGATATATTTGCCATCCTTACTAATGGTGCAATGCATCATAGAACTATGTTCAACGGCATATTACTCATCATGGACCACACCGTGTTCGATTACCAGGCCAAAACTACAAAGATACACTCAGCATTTTACCTAACATCAGTTGGTGGGTTCTGGGAGAATGGGTTAAGAGAGCATGCTAGGATCTTGACAACGGCTCCAGGGTGGTACGTCTCCAGCACCTCCACAGCTGTGGGATACACCCGCTCCTCGAAGGCCAGCTCCAGGTAGTCCTGGCTGTGAAAATCGTGAGGTGTGCGGCGGAATGGGGGCGAGGCGCTGGCACACTGCCTCCACCAACTTCCATAAGTCCGAAACACAGCCGTCTGAGTAAAGTCCCCTGAGCTGGGATAGACGTTAGGCACTCCCGCCAGGTTCCACATAGTGTAGGACATACTGTTCTCGCTGCCGTAGTGAGAGCTAAAGTCCAGGACCTCCTTGCCGTACTGCTCCACCTCGACAGTGATGGGCAGCACAGAACGCTGGCCCAGCTCCACCGCCCGCCGGCTGCCCAACGCCTGACTCCGCGTCCCGCTCCTGGAGCGCCGCCGTAGACAGATATAGTAAAACATGCTCAGAAGGGTTAGCATAGGAAACATGGAGCAGCAGGGTTGGGTTTGAGCCAGGAAGCACGCCCCCTGCACTGTAGCACGAGTGGGGTCGGGCTCTACTCGGCACAGGCTATAGGCCAAGCTGCATGCATGACCTGTGGGTTAGAGACACACACAACCAACAACACAAGATTGTGAAAACCCTGAAATGCCAAGGGTTATCAAATTCAGCAAAGACTACTATAGCTATTGTGTATAGCATGCTGCGGGTTCAACCAAAAAATGTGCTGTGGTCTATGGAGTAAGTGTACAATGGTTCCTCATTAGACTTGCATTCTGGGTGCTTAAATTCTTGTGGTCAAACTGTGCAATGTATTTTTTTTAACCAAGAGTAGAAAAACAAGAAACAGCATAATACATGACAGGTAAAGAATAAACACTATTGCAGGACGTCCATGAACAATGAAACTGCTGCCTTAAAGTGATAGTTCACCCAAAAATGAAAATTATTCATCATTTACTCATCCTCTTGTCATTTCAAGCCTTTATGACTTTCTATCTTCCGCAGAACACAAAAGTAGATATTTTGAAGAAAGTCGGTAACCGAGCAATGGCCCCCATTCGCTTCTATTGTATGGACACAAACGTTAACCATGGCAAGCGAATGGAGGCCAATTAACATTCTTCAAAATATCTTCTTTTGTGTTCTGCGGAGGAAAGAAAGTCATACAGGTTTGAAATGACAAGAGGATGAGTAAATGTCGACAGAATATTTATTTTTGGGTGAAAACACTTCAAATCATAAACTTGAACAAGGGGAAGCACTTTCTCGTCCTAATCAATTATTTTGCATTTAAGGCCTGTCACTGGTGTACAATACTAGTTTCTTTAACATGTTATGGTTTAGGCCAAAACACTGGTTTAATGCCCTAAACCGGAATTAGTTTACAGGAATATAATGTGCGATTTAACTAAACACAGCGTGTTTTTAATTGCAGTGCAATTCAACATCACAAACTACCAAACAGAGCATTACATGTTAGTCTGAAAGCTTTTGACGAAGTATTGTCTTAACACCTCAAAATACTTTCGTCATCGCATTGTTTAATGTTGACCCTGGGTGGCTTTAACGTGACGTGTTTAAAACATGTCTTAAAATGTCATAAGAACGAGGGCCAATTGTTAGCGGGATGAGCTAACGTCAGATTCCATTAGGTCTGTGAATCGACTTACGTTAAATCGCTGTCATGCGACACCACAACGACAGACTTCTTTAAAAACAACGAAAACTTACAAATAATATGATCGTGTGTCGGAGTGCTGCTGTCGGTCCATGTCTCACTTCTGCTGTCATTGCTCGCACATTCTTCACTGTTCACGCCAAATAAACATAAACATCCGCTTCACCTCTGCGCAATGAATTGTGGGAAGTGAAGTTTCACTACTGGCTCACGCTAGAATACACAAGAATGTCTGTTTCGATCTAGAATTGCGAGATAATAATAAAATAATCGTATTGTAAGTAATGTCGATGACCTTAGCACGTTTAAAGTTGGATGAACATAAAAATACTAGATAATAAACATGAATAATTACCATTTCACAAATTCGTCCATTTGATCATTTTTAACATGATTTCTTCTACTTAATATTTGGATTTAATGATTTCCCTCATTTGGTTCATATTCAAGCTCATTATTATCCTGTGACACAAATAATTTTCTGTGACATTCGAAATAATGATGAATGTAACAAAAATTATGGAAATCTTAATGAGGCATCGTCGCTGCCATTAGTCTAAATAATTTTGTTTTAATAATATTGTCTTGTCAGAATTAACGTAAACTATTGCAGAAAGCTGTGATGGTGATGTTCTGTATTGCTATCCATAAAAATCAAGCAAAGGAACAAACCAATTAAAGGAAATACATTTTAGATGTTTCTGTCAGTCATTTAAGTAGGCATGAAAAATAAATGGATCACTCTTTAGAGGTAAACTAATGTTTGTAACAATTATATGAATGTTTTAATACTAAATTAAGCTACTTTTATAGATCCTATAAGTCACGTGTTTTCTGCAACATTTCTCACCTTGTCTCTGTTGCTCTCTCTTTCTCTCGTGTAACAACTCACTGAAAAGCACAAACCCTTTGTTGTCCGGAAGAAAGACGTTGTTTTGATGTTCTGAATAATACATTTGTCTGTTTGAATTGACTGAGAATGTGGCGATTGTGACATTTATTTCATCGTAAATGGCCAGATTCCCTCATGGCCTGTCCTGCTGGCCTCTCTGGTGGATAGAAGACGCGGTGCAGGCTCAGCTCCAAAGAATACGAGCCGCTGGCTGTCCATCACGAGAGGGAAACAGATGCATATGACCGCATATTGGCTGGCATTTGCATCGATGAATGACTTGTCCAGTCGGTTGTCTCAGGGGCGAATTGAAGCCCCATTGTCACCACAAAGAGCATTGAGTCTCTATGGAAGCTCCACTGAGCAATCACAGGCCAAACTCTCATTAGGAGTGGAGCTGACTATTGAATTTGAATATCAGCGCTCTCTTCGGATGCAGCTTTCTTATACGCTGAAAATGATTCCCTTTTTGTGCCCTACAAATCCCTCATTCATCGTTGAGGTTGCCTGACGTTTTTTAGAGACAAATGAAACTTTGGAACTGAAAAACGCAAAAGAAACCTAATTCTATTTGGTGTCGTTGTACAGAAAGCAATTAAGTTACAGCAGAGGGTCTGAAGAACGTGCCTTTACCCTTGATAAGGAATAAGGTGTGTGAAAGGTAATGGTTTAAGGGATAGCGAAAAGCAGTGGATCATTTATAGAAAAAAAGGCTTGTTGAAGGATTGACACAAGGAAAAGAGAAGGTTGATGGTGTTGGGTCTGTTAGCCTCCAGCGTGGACAGCTCCCTTGACTGACAGTGTGATCAGCTGTCAGCTCCTGCAGGCATCACAGACAGGCATCCTGTCTTCTGTCAGGACTCTGTTCCAGCCTGCTGTTCCACGCACACGTGCAGGAACACACACACACACCGGGTCCTATTCTCCCTCCGACCCAGCTGTCAAAAAGAGCACAGCTAAATAATGAATCTGGCCATACTCCTTGAAGGAAAGGTGGCGGGGAGGGGGATGATGGGAGAGTTTGAGGATACTCGAGGGAAAACCAAAAACAAACCTCAGACCATTTACTGTAATCCCTCTCTTCACAGGCACAGTGGAACAAGACAACAGCATCAACAAAAATACTGCTATCCTTCCATCGGTTGTCATAAATGAAACTTGCTTTGACATTATCCGCTCTTTGTCGATCAAAGGCCACTTGGCCGATGCTTACCGGAGGAAAAAGAAAACAAACCCAGCTCTCTCCACACATAGCGAGCTCAGAACCGAGCCCAGGCACCCCGTTTCCATGTTAATTCACTTAATTTATTAGAAACACTGGACTTTAATTGCTAATCTACTTTTTTTTACCATTATTGAATAAATAATTGATTATAATATATTGATAATTAATAAAACTTAATTTATAAACCTTTCAATGCTTAACTCTTTACTGACCTGGGGTATCATTCATTAGCCCTCCTCCACATTTATTTTCAGAAGTTAGTCCTTCATCTTTTTATTATCTACTATTTAACACGAAAAGAACTCAAACATGTAAAAAAATCTGTCTGTTTACTGATTCATTTATTGTAAAAAGCTTTAGGCTCACTACAGACCTAAATGTACACTAATACCGATGGATGACACAATGCACTAATGGAACTGTCATGCGTTTAAATGCCAAATAAATCATTTATTTCTTAAAGTCTAATCAAATTGTATGCTGCTTTCCTTTTATGTTCATGGTCAAGCAACATAAAGTCATTTGTTCTTAACATTTTACAGTAAATTTAGGAGGACAGACCTTTTAATACAGCCATTTCCAGGAGGAAAAACTAAACATTTTGCCCTCTGATCCTTTTATTCCCCGTAATCCATTCACTTAACTACAGCAACGATTTTTGAAGCCATCAAAATTACAACATGCTAAAAATATTCATCCCGACCCACAAGCCCTCACTTCCAGCTAAAACACGCAAACTGTAACTGTACATTCGGTTTGGATGACTACATTTTTTAGTCAGGATGTCAATCCATTAGTTTCATAAATCTTTTTATACAGTACTTACAAAAAGCACAATCGTTTTGATACGTTCAATGACCAAGCTATTACACCTTCTCCACTATAATTCATCCCTTCAGCTTTGCGTTTAATAATGAAGTCTGATTATTTTCTATACACACTTGGTGTTTGCCCACATACACACATCCCAGCCTGATGGCCCCAGGTGAGAGCATTACAATTCACATAGATTAGAATACATTTGCCACCTTGCCAGGTGTTCTCAAATGCAGGCCTATCACCATGGCAAATCGCTCGGCGGTGGCGCAATTGAATGACACTTCACATTCAAATCAAAAGCAGTTACTCCCTCTCTCTGTGGCATGATAGTCTTTTGAACAGGAGCCAGCATAGTGGGAGGAACCTGTGGCTATAACAACATTATCTGAATTAGAATGGCTTTGATCGCCAACAATGGACAGCGAAACACTCGAAATAAAGAGCTTTTGTAAATCCAGTGCCTTAAAACAAAACTGGGTATGACTCAACGCAGCGCAAAGACCGTCAAAGGCTTTCCTTGCGTATGCGAATACGAACATTTTAACCTGTGAACATAAGAGCGTATATAAATTATTCATTTTTAACACTTTCTGTTTTTGATCCCCTCTCCTCCAAAGTGATATGCACCTGTTTTGTTTTTGTGCCAAACAAAACCTCTCGAATCATAAGTAATATTGCATTCAAGGGCACACGGCCCAAGGTTCAAAAGTCTGAGGCCGCTTTTACTGTACATTACTGTTTTTTTATATTATCGGCATTGAGTGGAAAGTTGAACTGAACAATTTACATACATTTCAGAATTTTGTATTATTGCAACACCCTAAAACTCAATTCAAATGCAGACTCCTTTGGTTTCGAAATTTTCAATGTAATGTCGAACTTTTCAAACAGATTTATAGGTCTGTAGAAATATTCTGAATGTATTCAAGATCATTCTTGCTTCTAATTGTACCTATAAACACTTCATAGTTATTCTAATTTCATATCAGTCTATCGAAATTATATTTGATTACCCCACATGTCTCGCAATTGACTTCATTTACAAAGGTCAAATATGTGCATCGGCCAGGGAGGGATTTGAATGTTTCATGATGATGACCAAAGTTATTCACCTTTTGTCTAAATGACAGAATCTGCAAATATAATTAGCATGGGTGGAAATACAGGGAGATAGTGGCGATGGCAGCCATCACGTTCTTCTATTGTTGCAGCCTTGTGTCCTCCAGCTGAACTTCAGTGCACGGAGCTTAATTGGATTCAGGAACTCTGCTTTGAGGAAGTCATAACCTTGATCTTTCCTGTGGATAAGAGATTTCTTTTTTCCCATCAAATACATGCAAATTTCAGGCACGGCCTAGGAGAATTACAAACAGACAAACATTGTTTTATTCCATTGTGATTCTGATTAGAGAGAAATAATTAATCACAGCGTTTAGTGGCCCAGAGACATAAAGAAATCTGATCTTGTAGTGGCACAAACTGGCACAAACTAGCTGATCTAAGAAAACATTTTAGCTACACATTGTCAGAAATGGCACCTGATTGACACATGTGCATTCAATTCAATTGTTGGAAGACCAATTGACAGAAATGCAATATAATATACATAAATATGTCTTCAGATGTGTAGAAAGACCTTAAGGAAGCGTAATGTTTTTATAACTTTATGAGCCATTTCTATCTACTATCTACACAATTCGCCATGTTGTTTCTAAACCCTAAACAGACAAACTGCTCTACAAAGCGCATTTCTTAAATACGCTATCTCCTTCATCAAATAAGCATAAACGTGATGACATCTTAGTCCCGTGTGAGCCACCAAAGTCTCCGGAAGGAAAAGGTGAGCTGTGGAGTGATCTGTTGGTTGCAATTCATAACCTCACCATTAGATGCCACAGAATTTCATACACTGGACCTTTAAGGATGTCAATAAAATGCAAAGAACAGTAAAAAGGTTTTCTAGATTCTGAACACCTGTTTGATCGTGCAGTCTTTGCACGCAGGGCTTTTTCAGAGAGCACTTATCTCACTATTCCTCAAAGGTATGGAGATCACATCGTGTCCTTCACACCTCACACTGACTCCGTCTTCTTCTAAGCAATATTGGCACATGAAGAATTTACCTGAGTAGAAAAATAAAGATAAAAGTGTGAAACACACGTGAAACAACCTTTTTCAGAGAGCAGCAATTTTGAACAAAAACAAAAATCAAAATAAGAAACTATAGGACAACAAATAACAATAGTAATGGCATTTTGTCACAACAGTGAAGTCTATAAAGCAAAAAGGGTTTGTTGACGATAATGTGTTAGGATCAACAGCATTGAATATTTTATTCTGCAATGTGATGTATAAAGATCTCATGAGAAAGTATTTTGGCATTAAATCTTTTCTGTACATGTGGGGTTCGCATATAAACAACGCCGCTCTTCTGAATTTGTTAAATATTAAAAATGACAACAGTGACAAGCGCAGGACAACATTCCTAGATTTCTAAAAGAAGAACACATGTAAGAAATAATAAGTTTACTGTACAACTACTGTTACACGAACCCCCGGCATTAATGAATGTGAATTCAGCTTTTCATTTCACATATCTTTACTGGTTCTTTTACTCCGAAATGCCAATTGGAAAGCCCAAGCCCTTCCTTTTCCACCTCACTGCTGCCAAGCTGCTGTCTCTATGAACGTGACACGCTCCCGTGGAATGCATTCGAATATTTTGACATTTTGCCTTTTCTTACTTCCAGAGCAGAAATGATTTGTGACAGATGGAGAAGGGCTTGTATGATGAGCTCCTTCCAACACCACAGGCACCTCTCGCCGTCTCAGTCTGATCTCCCCGATCTCTCTCTCCCTCTTCTGTCATGTCTGATGGTCTCTTTCCAGAGCTGCCCCAGGTTCGTCGTCCCTCAGTGATAAACATACAGACGGGAGACTACGTCAAAAAGTTGAGACAAAAACATGTTGCTATTACCTCAAGCCGTTCTGGTCTGATGGTCCAAGAACACTTACACAGCCAGTGCCAATGGCTTGTGACGGAGGCCGTCTCAATGCACAGCCAAAATATGTACAGTGACAGTGGTTTCCACAGACTTACCTTTCTTACTAAGTGTCCCATTACTATCAAGAAAGCAAAATAGACAAAATGATATGAAACTAATGAAATTGCAACAAAAAAATCACAAGACTAGTAAAAGGGTGCTAGTGCACAACTACATGACTGTGTGGATTTTTTTTTTTATAGTAAAATTACCCAAGCAATACCTTTAATTGTCACAATCATTGGGCTGCTTGTCTGGACTAGAGCAGCGGCAGCGAGACGCTGGACATGTGATGTTGACACCAGAGCAGGAGTTTGAATAATGCCTCTCATTAGCCACTGAAGCGCTTACTGCCTGTGTCTGTCCCCGGTCATTTTGCGCCAGCGTGATAAAAAAAACAAGCCCATCGCATCTGATGGTTGTCATCAATCACAAGAAGATGCAGTTTACAGCTATGAAAAGCATGAATCCTTGTGTCATTTTGTTATGTGCAAATATCACATCTTATCTTTTCTGAAACCTATAGTGAGCTGCATATGAGGGCTGCATTTTATTTGACAAAGTCTGATCTAAAAGAAAACTTTAAATATGCTACAGAGACGGCAATCCCAGAACGCACCGAGACAAAATTGGTGAAAAAAATAAAGCTGGTCGACAAGAAGCTAATTATTTTATTAAATTATTCTTATTTATGACATGTTAAATAAATAAGATTAACAAATAAAATGCAATTTAATATATTAATAAGTAAAAAAATATGATCATCACCAAATTATAATAAAAATAAATAATAATTAATTTAATTAATTAATTAATTTAAATGTAATGTTTTTCTTTAGAAACATCAATGCTATCTTAGCGACATTCTGGCATTACAATGTACAAAACTCTTGCCCTGCGTCCGAAATCGCCGACTCACTATATAGTAGGTGAGAATCATGATGAGTCATGTATGCAAAAAACAGTAGAAATACCCGGATGGTCTACTGCTTCCGCCAAGATTTGTGAGTGTGGATTGGATGGACACTACTCTATCCCATGATGCTATCCCACTGGAGCTGAGAAATGGTCAAATTCAATTAAAATTTAAATAAAATAAAAATTCTGCAAATAAAAATTGCAGAATATTTAGTGTGGATGTACGTTTTTCAAATGTAACACCCTGTCTACACCAGATGCAAGCAGCTGTCGAAAATCGTGCCTGCGATTTCGGACACAGCTTTGGAATCAATTACAAGTCTGAGTCTCTCGTGCAAAGCACTGTGCTGAGTTGCATGTGTATATGTATCACTTGGTTAGAACACCACCTAAGCGACGTAAGCAGCTCGCCAGGTTTTGTAGTTTTAAAACAGATACTTCTTATATACTGTAAAAGGCAATCAGTCAAAGTTGGAAAACCAGAATCGCATATATAATAATTTATGAAGCAATTTCCTTCTCAAAAAGAAAAGATAAAGCAGTGAGAGCAGGAATGGTGTAACACGGCATCCATCTGTGCTTTGAGCTGTTGATTGAGTGTTCGTCTGGACGTACACACACTCTCAAGAGCCCGCGGAGCAGCCGAGGCCCCGCTACGCACCACATCAATCAATAATACACTCGGCGTCTAAGACGGAGAGGGAGGCGCAGCCTGAGCACATATGATAACAGGATATTTCCAGCAAATGAGAATTCGGCACGGAGCTTTTCATCATGGCACAATCTGCAGAATCTCCCTCCTCCCCTTCTCCTCCGCCATCCTTCAACTCTCCCACTGCATGTTCTGTGTTTGCACACGAGGGCCTAGCGGGCGGAAGTGAAGCGGAAGTGAAGCGGATAGACTGAATGTGTTTGCAGAGTTCCTCTGGCAGGTTTTGTGTTAATTAGGGCCGGGATCTTTTCTGCTGGTGTGCCATCTTGGTGAGAAGGTTGTTCTGGTGGAAACGTTAGGGGTCAGTGTGAAACTTTATAAAAACAACAGTGGGAAATGAACATCTTTTGGACCGTAACTCCCAATTATTGCATCTAATGTTAAAGATCCATTAACAACCACTCATATGTTGTTTAGAGAGAATAAATCTGCTGAACATTAAACATTAAGTCCATTAGTACCTTAAATGTGATAAACAGACGTAATATAAAGAATCAAAAACTGTCCCCAGTAATAAAATAATGTTAAAACCACATGAAATACACTGTAAAAAACTATAATTTGATAGTTTATATTCATTTTCAGAATTTTTATGTATTTTTGAAATGCAGTACAAAATGTGAAATTACAAATTACAAAAATTGACTGTAAATGTACAAGTCAGGTATAAAATAAAAAACTGGCACTCCAGCTGCCAAAATATTTTTACAATGTAATTTTTTACACTGCATCAACCTATACCGCATGAACTTATATAAAACCCACTTAAAAGCAGAATGTCAATATATCTAAAGATTGTCAATGTAGCATCCCCAACTACTAAAACCTTTTAAAGGATTTTAACAGCACTTTAAAAAGCATTAAGGAATCAGGATACAACAAATTCATAATACAGCACTTCGGTTCCACTGTAAAGAGGTCGTGGCAAACAAGACAGTGTAAAAGACCTACTGAGCATATGGACAATTTTACATTGAACCTAAATTTATTACTAAAACATTAAAAACCTTAAAAAAGTGAATCATAGAGATTTGAAACCACTACAAAATCATCATCATATTCCCAAAATAACAAAAATCCACACAGAATCACTGTCATTGAAATATTCTATAATTGTCTTGGCCCATTCTGTGACCGAGACCTAGTCTATAGTTCAGAATTTAAGGAAAAGCATTTGCCAAGACAAGGATGTAGACCTAAAATAATTCGGTTGTAGACTTAATCTACTTTTTTCATTTGTTTGACAGCTATCCAGTGAGCTGTTGAGGTTTATCTGGGCATGCAGTGATCATATGTCGTCATTATCACTTTCTGCGGTGACAGTGCAGCATGGCCTCTCAGGATTAAGAGGCGCTTGTTTACTGATCCAGAATCAGAAGAAAAAGCATTAATCACCCTAATGAAGAGCAAATCAAACCATCACGGATGATCCCATGTAACAGAATGTGCTGTTTAATTCAAACGGGCAATGTTTCAGAATGACAAATCAGCGCGTGCTGGTCATGCTGATTGATTTCCTCTATGAATCCTTAATAGATTTAGTCCTCACTGGGCAATTGCCACTCATTAACCTTCAAGCGCTTCCATTTGAGAATGTATTGCTGCCATTTTGCGGCACCGCACAAAGGCAATTCAGAGGATGATAAATATCCTGACTCTTGTGTGGCAGGTCACATATCAAATGAGTTCTTTGGCACTGCAAACTCTGGCTAATAGATAAACACATACACAGCCCACTATATGTGAATAAATATACAGCAGTGGTCTTCAAACCAGTGGCGCACCAGTTTGGCCAAACTGGATTGTTGAACCGGCTACAAAAGTGCATATTACTGACAAACAAGTCTCGTTTTTGGCTTATATCATCCGATTCAATGTGGCTTCTCTAAAAGCATCGGATCCCACTCGTCATGATAACTGTTGCCATAGAGACCCCAAAGCTGAGTTTTGAGGGTTTATCTAGGGAGAAAGGACCGGGAAACTACGACCGGGTACACTTTTTCTCACTTAACTGACAGATTCACCGGGTTCTCATCTCTGACTCCTGCCCAAAGTAGCGTCTATGAGCCAAGAATTCAATTAGTCACTCAAAACCCAGCGATAGCCCCAGGGGGAGTCATATCTCCACCATTTAAAAGTATGATTACAAATAAACCAATAACATTTGACTCTCCGGGAATGGACCAGTAGATTAGAAAATTCAGATTAGATCTAAGTGCCTGTAGATTCTCATTAAAACAGCACAAACTACTGAGAAACAATAGGTAATTAGGAGCCTAATGAAGCACAGCACTGTTAGCGCGACTTGACTGTGTGCCTCTCTGCTGGGACCCAGTTTTACTCTACACTTATCCTACAGCAAAGCTTCCAGCCTTTCATTTGGGCAATAAGACATATTTAATTAGATTAATGAACGTTATAAGCTCTCGGTGGAATGGCTTAGTACACAGTGACAATGCGGCGGCTTATATGTGGGGAGGAACACTCGGAGCTTCAGGGCAGACCTTTTGGGTCTCTCAGGATGGAAGTGAGAAAATTGACAGCTACCGTGCAATCTGTCTCCGCATTACGCCAGGAATAAAGGGCGATGTACAATTAGTTTATTGCAAATTTGTGTGTGCGAATTAGAGGAGAGCGACGGAATCGTCGAGAGGCGATACAGGACCGATTTCGGTGGACTTCGAGAGATGTGACAATTTTATGGGATTTTCTGAAAAGTTCAAGTCTGGTGTTTACCAAGTTTGTCAAAGAGATTATAAATCGTCATGAATGCTCTAGAAGATATTTGCTCATGAAATTTGTGAGAAATATTCAAGCTTCTGTAGGCCGAATCTTCAAGTAGGCCTAAGACCTTTTAAAGGGACAGTTCAACCAAAAACACCTCCGCCCTCAGGTTGTTCCAAACATGTATTTCTTCGTTCTGTTGAACACAAAGGATGATATTTGGAAGAATGTCAGTAACCCAACAGATATGATCAACCGTACTGCCATAGTAGAGAGAATAAATACTATGGGAGTCAATGGGGGTGAGATCTGTTTGGTGACAAGCATTCTTCCAAATATCTTTCTCCGTGTTTATCAGAAAATAGAAATGTAAATAGATTTGGAACTTGATGGTGAGTAAATGTAGACAGAATTTGAATTTCCGGGTGAACGTACTGTTCCTTTAAACTAAACAAAATGTTTTCGTTGCTCAACATAATTGTCAACATTTTAATCTTAATTTCTGGCGCTATTTGTTTCATAATGTGAGGTAAGATAATTAATTCAGTGAGACAAAGTTATCTATAACATAGGTGTCCATTTGACACAGTTCGTATTTTTCTTTTTCAAACATAGAGCGCAAAGCTCACATTATTACTGCCCCCTATAGGCTCTGGGAGGAAATTATTCCACAAACCTTTCACTGAGCGATATATAGCATCAGACATAAAATACCATATCGCACAGTTTTTCTTTGAGAGCAAATTTCATAGCAGAAACCCAAACTTTTAGACATAAATTGAGGAGTAAGCATTTTTCATCTCTGTTTAAGTGAGACTATTGACTTGTGCCGATAAACAGCTGTCCACTTAAGCGCATAAGCGCAACACATATTGTGGCACGTCTGCCAGCGTTTCAGGAGGTCGCTGCTTAAGTACCTGCAACTTAGAAATAAATCTCGAACACTGCGTCGCCTTCGGGGAAAACTTTCCGTATAAGAGCTCCCAAAAAGGCCCACGCCCAAGCGATCCAACTATTCTGTTTGCGTTCGTGTTTGTAAACAGATGAATAATTGAGCCAAGTTCAAATCCGCCGTGGCACTGGGGTGAGAGAGGAGGAGGAGGATAGACAGATGGCCTCGAGCAGATAGTCTAAGCGCCGAGCTCTGAGCGCACACACCAAAGAACGCGGGCCGGCATTGTTCCGCCCGCCAGGGCCACGCTGTCATGCGGCGTGCGAGCCTTCCCCCTAGAGCCAAGGTCTTAACGTGTCAGTGTCCCGGGCCCATTGTCTCTGCGTTTTTTAATTTCTGGAACGCAATCGAGTGTGACGCCAAAATGTTTACCTAGCGTGTCTGCCTCAGCCGTGAAGTGAGGAAAATAATAAAAGACAGAGAAGGGGAAAAAATATGTCCAAGGGTCTCAGCGCAAAATAATCCACCGTAATGCTGGAGAGTTTAAAGAGGCTTTGCCAATATCCTTCTGTTTTCAGAAGGGAAAAAAGAGGGGCGAGAGATAAAGAGCTTCGAAAAACCATCAGGAGAAAGCCGCTAAAAAAAACCTCGGCCTCGATGGGATTGCTAATGATTGTTTTTAGAGAACAACAATTGTGGTATTAGGGCATAAGCAGCTGAAGATAACATCCAGGGGAAGAGGAACAGCGGCTTGGGGAAGGAGATAATGAGGGAAAAGTATGGGATTCTGGGATGGGGCCCGCTCCGTTGCATCCATGCCCCTCTCAGGCAGAGGGTATCAAAGTTAGTCGCCCTTTCTCATTCTCCTTTTGAAGAACTACCTTCTCTAATCCACAAAGCGCTGAATGAAAACCCGAAGCGGGGTTAAAATGTCTTCGCGGCGCAGACCTTGAAAAGCTGCGTGTCAAAAAGCACGTAGGCCTACTTTCCTTCTGTAGTAAGTCACAGGCAACAAAAGTAAGAATGGCTTCTCGTTAATCTGTCGTAATCTATTTCGGAGACAAACGGACGGCCATATGTGGGTCTTTATAGAGAATATGATAAAGTACGTGGCACGCGTACGCGCACATTCAAAAACACGAGTTTATCATTCCTGGCGCTTTCGGTGGAGGCTTTGAGAAGCGATGTTGGTGAAAAGACCGGCCCACACACATACAAACTCTCCCTGGCTGTTGTCCAGCGGGCTCGTCCAAAACAATCTGGATGGTGGCACATGCCAACGAGCAAACAATGCCGTAATTGGTGAAGAAAATAGCGCCACCTGTTGGTGTCATAGCCCAGTCTTTATAAGGCGCACCTGAGTCTGGTTGCCAAGGCTGAAGTGAGTGAGGTCTTACAGAAGGCCTGGGGAGTCACCTGGCACATGCCGCCCCAGTGCCCCCCTTTATTTCCATCTTTCTGGATTCACAAAAACACACAAACAGGAAGACAGTGGGGGGCAGATGGAAGGGTCACTGTCTCTGCCAGGTGGCCAGGGGGGCAGAGAATGAAGCCAGATAGAATCTCTCTGTATCTCTCAAACACACACACACGGGACAGAAATAGATACAAACGATTTAAATAAATTGCACTTGATTTTACATATAAATACCTTGTTATGGTGTTGTTGACTTTCACCCCTATTCGCATTACTATAATGCTAATAAACTCATAAAAAGTATTATTTTATAAAAATGATTACACTTGATGTAGTATTTGTAGAGTTACAATATGCTGGGTTCAAACGTGTGTCTCCATCAGGATTTAAAGGGATAGTTTACTCCAAAAAGTTTTTTAATTCTTATCATCATTAACTCGCCTTCATGGCATTCCTAAGCTGTATGGCTTTCTTTCTTTGACAGAACATCAGACATTTTGAAAAACGTTGGAGACTAAACACCACCGGCCCCTATTGACTTCCATTGTATGGACACACAAACCACAGAGACATTTCTCAAAATATATTCTTTTGTGTATACAGGTTTTAAACGACATATATATAATGACAGAATTTTTATTTTTGGGTGAACTACTGCCCGTACTACTTATTGTCCTGACTGATTCAAGGTCTCCTTACATTATGACTCTATAATATCCTAAGGATGATATATAGCCTTGCAGTAAACGGTCTCACAAATCATTCTTTGTTCCTTATGGTTTGACGGAAGTATATTCCATATGGCATGTGAAATATAATGTGTTGACTTTCAGCTATGTGTTTGAGACTTTTCTTAGAGCTAGTGTGCAAGCGAGCAGATGACTTAATGAATAAATGAAAGTGTGTGGCAGATATGGAGTCGACATTTCTCTCAGAAATGTCCATTTTCCTGAAGGCTGATTGCCCATAAGACAGACTTTTAATGTAAACCATTTAAACACACACACACACACACACACACAAAGCAATGCTCTTTTGCATCTAAACTCTGAGGTGTTAAATTGCAGAAATTGTGATCTTAGGGCATAAACTCATTCAGATGTTTGCATTTATGCGTATGAGAGTAAACCATTATTAAAGGCATAGTTCAGTAATTCTATCATTATTTACTTTCCCTCAGGTTGTTCCAATTTAAGGGGTTAGCTCGACCAAAAAAATGAAAATACTGTCATCATTTACTCACCCTGTTGTCATTTTAACCCTGTTTGACTTTCTTTCTTCTGCAGAACACAAAATAAGATATTATGAAGAATGTAACCAACAGCGACGGTACCCATTCACTTCTGTTGTAAGGACACAAAACCAGTGCAAGTCTATTGTTTAATACCAGCATTCTTCAAAATATCTTCTTTAGTATTGAAGCAAGTCATACAGGGCTGAAATTACATTTTGGGGTGAACTATTCCTTTAATTGTGGATCACAAAAGTAAATATCTTCATAAATTGAAACCCAATCCCGATTTATTGCAAGGTTGGCAAGGTTATCAGATATTTTGAATGCAAACATTCAGTCATTTATCAGTCCCTGACGCTGTAGTCATACGGACTACCTTCTGATTTTTGACTTCTTGCTGCTTATAAGTATTACTTTTGTGTTTCATAGTAAACATAACAGCACATTGGGTTGCTGGTTGAGCAAATATTGACGCCATTTTTTGGTGAACCTGCTCCTTTAAGACACACTGTTAGCATGAACAAACATGGGTCTTAGAAAAGATCCGCTCCAGGGTCTGAAAGTAAAATGACCTTAAGTCTTTCTGTCGCTGGATGTTTGTCTTGGTGCTGATTCTGAACGCGTGTGCTGGCTCTGCCTGCCTCCTCCATCCTCGGTCCAAAGCCACAGATGCTGCAGTGTTTGTGTGTTGACTCCGTGTAATTTGTTTGCACTAATTTGTTTTGGGGTATCGGGGGAGTTCCCTTTTTAATTTGCCTCTCTCTGTTTACCCCTCTTTGTGGAGCACTGATCTGTTAAGCAAGAGGAAGAACAGGGAAGAGAGAGAGAGAGAGAGAGGGAGAGATGGGGCGTTGAAGATGCTAAATTAAAAGAAGGTACTATGCAGATTGTTTTAAGCTCTAGCTGCCCCGTCAGGCCCAAGGCCTCGCTCGCAGGCTGCACCTGCTCCATCCCGCGGGATCCTGGTTCCTGATCCGTGGCCTCTCTCTCTCCCCTGCTGTTTGCTCTGTACACCTCCAGTGCCTGGAAACGCCCTTAATCAGCCCTCCTCTGCGCATGGATGGCTACCACTCATTAGCCTGATTGAAAAGATGGTGGCTCATGGTAAACACACACACACAAGCATACACATATGCACACACAGGTTGTTAAACATTAACATTCACACCTACTGTTTAGACATTGCATTGTAAAAACATGTACATCGAATGTATCCTTTAAACACCCAGGTCTGTATTAGCTATGTGGATTTGGTTCACCCAAAAATGAAAATCCTGTCATTATTTATTTGCCCTCATGTCTTTTCAAACCCGCACCGGTTTCTTTTTTCTGAAGGAACACAAAGGAAGACATTTTGAAAACACTGGTAACCAAACAAAATTGGACACATTGAATGCAACTGGACACAAAGGTAAAATAATTGACAAAATTTAATTATTAGGTGAACTGTCCACCCAAATTCTTTTTTTTAAATATAAATTATGTCATGAATTAACCCCAAAGTTGTTGCAAACCTGTATTTTTTTGTTCCGTTGAACACAAAGAATTTCTGAGACATCATTGACTGCTATAGTAGGAACAAATTTATCGGCAGTCAAAGGTGCCCTACAACTTCCCTAAATTCTTCAACAAAATTTCACATTTTTTGCTTACCTGAACAAAAAAACAACAACATATATATATATATATATATATATATATAGCAATTTATTCCTAGTATGGTAGTCAAAGATGTCCCAGAAATGTCAGTTGCTAACATTCTTCTAAATATCTTCCTTTGTGTTCATCAGAACAAAGAAATGTACAGGTTTGGAACAACTTGAGGGTCAGTAAATAAAGGCAAACTTTGGTTAACGTGCACGTCTTGCTGTACGGACTTGCTGAATAAATTAAAACCCTTAAACAACAATAACAGCTGGGTTAAAAACGAAAGATCACACAAGTGTGCTTCGAATACTGTGAGCTGTGTTCTTGCATTCATTGAAAAGAATAAACTCACACGCACATACATTGAAATTGTCACAGCTATTTTAATGAATGTTTTTAATTGCTAAACAACCAGCCAGTTCAGGATAACTAATAAAACACTCATGAGGGTCTCAGTTATGCACAGTATCTTGTAGCCGATTCAGATTTGGTAGAATTAGACATATATTTATAACCATCATTTTGCCTCCACAGACAAGAAATCAACTTCGTAAAATATGGCTTCAAGCTAGTAACAGACCTCTACCAAAACTAACTTTGAGATCTCTTTAATAAGAACATAATCCAGCTATGTTCTTAAAAAAATAAACATCTACAATGTATATACGTATATATTGTTAGTAAACATATCACGGGGTAAAATTCAAAATAGTTGAATAGAGAATCTATTGACGCGTGGATGGTTTCAAACGAGAATTGTTCTGCAACTGTTATCAGGAGTCAAAAAGGCAAATTTGAAGTATTTCTTCAATTCTGAGGCATGACTTTCGGGTCACTCAAGGACCTAGATATTTTTCATACCGTGATACTTTGTATCCAATAGTAAGCTGCAAGTTTTTCATATTTACATCCATGCGAGACTGAGGTTGTTTATCTCCACCTTCAACCAGACTCGAGGGATACAGATATAGAGAGGAATTCTATACAGAGGATAAAAATTTGATGGAGGATTTTGACTGGTGCGGTTTACACCAGAGCACATTGGTAGACGCACACACAAACACACATGCAGGTAAATGATGTTAACAGGTAACCATATCATACACACACATTTAACATATCTGATTGAATGGACCCTGTTTTAGTGCTATTATTTTCCGTTAATTTCCCATCTATATCTTAACATCTTTCAACAATTGAAAAAAAGTGCAAAACAACTATAATAAAAGTAAACAACATAACTCTGCGTGAAAGTTAGAAGTACCCTAGGGATATAAATAAATTCATTTTGAGTATCGGCTTGGGTTTCAAGTAAATTCAACAGAAAGAGGGTAAACTCATCATGCGACTGCTGATCACATTAACATTTCCCTCAACTAAGGCAGATCTGCATAAGTATACACGCGCTACACTTTGGTGCTCCAATCACACACATGAGGAAGAAAAAAACATTTCCACAACCCTAATGCATAATCAGTCTGACTCCTAACATCAACAAAGTTGATGGCTGTTCAGTGTTCACTATTGTTGTTATTGATATTTTAAAACGGTCTTTTAAGGCAGACGCTCGCAGGGATGAATGTGAGGGCGATAAAAGCGGCTGTATAGTGTGAATGGTCACAGTGCCCTCTAGTGGTAGCATATAAGAACACAGGCCTAGAATGCAGAACCAATATCGCTTGCAGGGGATAGAGAGAAAGGTCTCTTGCGCTTATACGAACGGCTGCAGTCAGGCACACAGGCATTAAGCACCATTCAGTCTGATCAGAGGTCAGCTGAAACTGATGATATACACTGGAGCCCAAATAAATGATAATTATATAAAGGGATTCTATTTTATTGCATCAATCAGCCTTAATATTTATGATTGGACTCAATTATCCATTTTGGGTGAACAGAAATGACAAAACATGTCATCATTCATGCTTATTCCAGTCCAAATGACTTTCTGGTAACACTACAATAAGGTTCTGCGTTAGCTAACATGAACTAACAATGAGCAATATATTTTTTCACCATTTATTAATTTTGTTCATGTTGTTCACTACGCATTTACTAACATTTTTTTTATTAGTAAATACTTAAATTAACATGAACCAAGATTAATAAATGCTGTAGAAGTAATATTTACCTTAGTGTAAAGTGCTACCAACGTTCTTTCTTTGATGGAACACAAAAGGAGATTTAAATAATGTTCATTGCTGCTTTCTACGCAATTCCAATTAGAACGGACTTATTTGTGAGCTCCAAAAGGCTTTAAAAAGTTCCTTTATGGAAAATTAACGTTAAAAAGTGACAAGCACATTATTTAAATTTTCTTATTTTGCGTTTTGAGTCATTTAACTTTGTGTAATTGATGACATTGGTTTTATTGTGAGTGAACTGCTTTAAGATGCGAGACCAAAACAGAATTAAACGCTTTAGAAATCTTTTTTCCATACTAATCTCATATTCTTTAGCTGATCTGTAAGCAGGAAATGTGTTAAAAATCAAGGGTGGACACAACTTGTGGCATGTTGGCACAAAGGAAATCCGTCAATCCTCTGAAGTCTAACTGACAGCCTCACAAACATCCTGCGTCATGCAAGTTACAATATTTTGCTCCGTGATTCTGTTGAGATCGAATATTTGTTTGATCAGTTTTGTAAAGAAATAAGCAATGACTGATATCGGAACAGCATTAAAACTTTGTGCTGCTGTTTGTACGGTTATGTTAACAATGATGTCGCTGCAGTATCAGTTCAGGCTATACAGCAGTAAAACAAAGTTTGACAACAATTGAAACTTCAGGTGATTCTGCCTAAATGGTTCCCATCCCAAATATTAAAGAAAAAAGGTTTTCTTTAAAAATGAAAGCCAACTACCTAGACTGAAACTGTAAAGCAACAGAAAGGATTTCTATTCCAAGCGAGCGTCCAACTTCTGTGGTTTAAATCTTGACTCGTACACATCCATGATGGACATCATGTTAAAACTCCGTTTGTCTCACACATTTACACACGCTCTCTTCTTCAGGTCCATCGAAGTGGGATTCATCCAGACAGGAAATTGCGACCCGTGACAACAGCTGAACTCTCTGTAATAAAACCAGTAGCATCTGACAAAGGGCAGAGGTGACATGATTTAACCCTTGACCTGCTGCTCAACATCTGAATTCAGCAATTCAACATCTACTTCAATGTCAGAGTCAGAGAGCGAATGTCCGGAATGCTGTGTGTCTTGCGAGTGTGTGTCAGCGTGTGACGGGGAGCTTAATTCACTTTCCTCTAAAGTGTCTGTCCTGGAAAAGAGTCCAAGGTCCAGCTGGCAGGTGGGCGTCCCGCTGGTGGTGTCATTGTCGCTGTCATAACAGAAGTCTTCTAAGTCCACAAACCATTCGGGCCAGAACTTCCTCCGTATGCGCTCACAGTACATGGCCAAATTGATCAGTTCTCCTGTGAACAAATGTCAAGGTATGAGGAGGACGTTCATGCTGTTCGCGGTCATTGCATCTTTATTTTTTGTACATTAGAAATGAATGGTCGCTGGAGGCTGTCAGAAACATTAAAGTTACGCTTAACTTCATATTAACTTTATATGATGGTTTGGTTTTGCACAAAAGAAAGTCAAACAGATTTGGAACGACGTGAGGGGAGTAAATGAAAACAAAATTTACATTTTTGGCAAGGTTCTCACTATCAGTATCACTATTTTTTGCAATGTGTCTCAGCCCCAAGTATAGTTATGTGTTTATAGGCAATAAAGTAGAGCACTGTTTTTAGAATTTTCCATATAAATTATATGGTAATATAATATTTAATATATAATTTTCAATTTTTTTATAATTGTCCACATAGCTACACCACTTTACCTCTATTCACCCTAGAATAACAACATGTTTGTATTGGTGAGTGACTGAATCACAGAAGCATACACGAATGCTTGTAATGCCATCTAGTGGACAAACTGAATAACATTTAACAAAAAAAATCTGACATCTTTTGCTTGCCATTATGTAGTTTCAAACCCAAACTTTTTGGTCAAGGCTAAACAGCATTTGTTTCCACATAAGATGGCATGGGTGAATTGGGTGAACTATTCGTCTAAATATGAAATCATCAAAATCCCTGATGTGCATGAATCTCCAATTATTATTGTTTAATCACCCAAACAATAATGTTCGCGTCACACTACATTACAGTTGTCAGGTCCTGCTCACCTTTAATAAGCTGCTCGGGCCGTGTGCCAGGCAGCGTCCACATGGCTTGTGCAAGGTGCCCAAAAACTGTAGCATCCACACTGGACAGCTTGGAACCCATGATGTACTTCTTATCTCCTGACAATCCAGAGAATAAAACAAACAAGGACAAAAAACAGACCTTAGAAAGATGGTTTAGAGGCATGTGTTTAGAGCTGCCATTAAAAAGCCTGTAGTGTGTTCAATTATCAGATGGATTAAATGAGAAATGGAAGTTCTCGGTGTGGATCAGAGCATCTGTTGCACCGGCTCGTTCAGTGAATGAATTACAAAACACTTTCACACCTTTTGGCCCCGACCTTCATTCATTTAGAGAGCAACAAACAGTATGTGCCACAGAATTAACAAGGTAATCTTTAAACAAATATCTACTTTTTCAATGGATTTTACCAAAACGCCCAATGCAGTGGTTATGTTAATATACTGACCAAGATTTTCACAAGGCAGGTGTAGCAAAAACATATTGTGAAAAATGATGTCTTTAGCTGAGTTTAGTTAGCGTAACATGCTGGTTTTATACTAATCACATTGATAATACTATAATGATATCAGATCAAAGCAACACTGTGTATTGCTATTCCTCACCTAGCAGTGTGGCCAGTGTGCGCATGTCCTTCTCCATGAGCAAGTAGACCTCCTCTTTAGTAAAGCAGCCAATCCCGTGACAATACATCTCCCTCTTAACAATTCCACCTGTCAGATGGCACATACTCCATTTGAGCAGGTCACCGAGGGGTCCAGGAAGGTCCAGCATACTCTGCGTCTCATGAACATTATCCACCCACTGACAATATGCAAGGGTCCTGTGAGACACGAGGAGAAAGACAAGAACTAGGGATATAAACTTTTACTTGTTAAAGGCACAGTACATCAGCATTCATGCTTTCAGTATAATAACACATAGTTTACTAGATGTTACTTTTATAAACCAAATAGTTTCCTAATTCTAAACTTCTTATAAATGAGGAAAACTAGAAGGAATCATTATTAATACGCATAAGTGACTCATATAATATGCTCATTTATAATTCATTCTTATTTATAAATGAGCTGGTAACTGTTGAAGCTTTAGTATCCAACACAACACAAACTCAGTTTGCCCTTTGAGATTAAACTCTGAATGAATTCTCTGCTCTGTGATTCTCTGAATCAAATTAATTAAAGCCGTCTTCTAATTAACGTCTTCGCTCGCTAGGCAAAGCGTTAATAAAAATCATTCATCCAAAATGGCTTCAAGGGCTGCTTTCTGGGTTCAATTCAGTTCCAACATTTTATGCTCAAAATGTACTCAGGTTAATTTAAACAGATTTAAAGTTACAGGGTGTCATTTTGCGGACTTGGTGACATCATTATAGTTGGACAAACATGTAGTCCCGCCCCGAACTCATGCCATGGTTACATCAATAATGTTGAGTCATAATAAAAGCAATAGCAAAAGCATTGAAATTGAGTTTATACCTTTTTGTCCCATTGTAAACAACTGTTACTCACCAATATCCAGCCATTTGATTAAACATAACCAAATCCATTGCTTCCATGAATCAGTCCTGTATGCTTTGCATCACATTTATACGCCTCTCAACATTTCTGAGTGTTGAATCTAATATTACTCTGCCTTTTTGCTAAAATAGGTCAAGTAATATAAGTATAATATGATCCATTTTCTGATCAAATCACTTCAGTACTATAATCCAGATTAAATTCAGTTATTTACAGGTCAATAAATATCCCTGCTCAGCAAGCTTTTCAGCTGTCATACACTACAACAGGGTGGACACAGATCCTCTCTCACCAGCTCTGTAAACCCATAAATTATTAAATCAATAGCCATATGGGACATAGCCCACATTCACATTGAGAAGTGTGCCAATGTGAAATCATAATGTGCAGAACAAGAAAGACAAAAATAATACAGTGAAAGAAGTGAAGATGGGGGAGATAAATGGGGTTTTACGTAAAGCGGGTTATATGAATTCTCCTCACTCCCTTCCTTCCTGTATTTAAATGTAAGAGTGATACATTGATACTGATACATTTCTCTAAGAGTAAATCATCTTCTTGCATTTACATTTCAATTGTCTCTATGTTTGAATTATAGCATTTTATTATTACGAAAATGGCTAGCAATGGTATATAATGTAATATAATGTTATTTGTTTGTTCGATATTTTTGGTAACTTTAAGCCCTTGCTTGTATTAAAACTCATAAAAAACTGTACAGTACTCCAGTCAATAATCAGTAGGCGTACATTTGACCATCAGATTTGAGTGTTGGCCCAGCAGCAGAAGTCTGACTCATTCTGAATGCTAACGCATGACTCACCAGTACAAATGTTCCTCCACCATTGTGGTGATAACCCGCGCTACTGCCTGCTCCTGAGCGCTCAGACTCTTGTTCAAACTCACACCCAGTTTTTCCTCCAGGAAGTCAAAAATAAATTCAGTTCCGCACACCTGTTCATAGTTATACTCAATCCAAGGCATCTTGCCCTGAGCAGAGAGGCTTCCATCAAAGTAGTTCTGCAGTGGAGAAAGAAATGTGGGAGAGAAAACTGAGAATACTTTATCAATTATATTTAAAATACTTATATACAAATACTAGTATATAAAATATTTATATACAGCAGATAGTACAACTTCCAATAACTGCATGCGACCTCCGATCAAAAATTGCTTTACTTGATAGGGCAGATCAACCATGCGCAGATAGGTTTCCATTTTCAGGCAGAAAGGTGACAGGCTTGGCACCCCGTTCTTTGGCCTCGAGAACTGATGGAGGATGATGGCGTCCTTAGAGTCCAACTCTTGCTCTTTCCTGCAAGATCAAATAAACACTGTCACTACTGTACTACTTGTGAAACGTTTAGGTTAATTTAGTCATTCCTCTCTGATACATTTCTCTACATTTTGGAATAATAATAAACTCATTCAAACTAATGGAATAATACAAAAAAAGTTGTGTGTGTCAGGGTGTAAAGTCTTCACACCTGCACTTTAAACAGGGCATTTTATGAAACCTCAACCATTACGAGTAGATTGAATCATTTGATAGATGCTTTTGTCCAAAATGACTTACATAAGGTAGGTTAGCAAGCCAGGTATCCATTTTACTGGCATGTCTGAGTTATTAGGGTACAGGAACTCATTTGTGAGCTACAGAAACACAATTCACCCTAAAATATTGTGCCAAAAACCCTAATTTGGTGCTATTTGGAATAGCTTTTCTTGGAATGCAGTGGGTAAGACCTTATGAAGAAACAGCAAGAGAATCTAAAGATAGCTTTATTGCATTCTCACAAAACAACACAGCCTCGTCTGAACTCTACAAACAGCAACAATATTCTCTTTAAAAGCCATATTCTAAAGAATGTATTTCCCATAGCTTAACGATTCATAGATAACCAGACCGCATGCCCACACATCACCATCTATTCAGGGAGAGGAAAACAGTTTTTGTTTTGGCTTTGCTAAAATCCCTTCACACAGACCAAAGGATTACATCCTAAAATAAGTGAGACAAATCTGTCCACATTTATCCATTATCAATAATAAAGCACTCGCTCAATTGCATATAAATCAAAGAATTCTTATAGATGATTAAATAAACAAACCTAGTAAAAGCAAATATCTTGTGTATAGAAAATGGATGACTAAATCTGACTTTCTGTCACAGCAGGATGCAGCTCATTGTAGGCTAATATTACGGATTGCAGCAGTATGAATGGAATGCTGCAGAGCCCGGAAGTCGAGTGTGGTGCTGTCCACTGCTCTGTGGTGCTGAAAATTCCCCATCAAGTATTTTATGAGGACGTCTGTGGTGTTGACACACCAACAAACAACACAAGACACAAATCTAAGTAGCCTGTTCTAACACGAGCCACTCTTTAATAAGATAAATGCCTGCGAATCCGTACTAAGCAGGGAAGGTCGTTCGTACGATACAACTCAAGGACATCACGCTCCAGCGTCAACCAAACAGTCGCGATCACGTGGCATTCAATATGACGCTTATTTACAATACATGACATTGATGCATAGATCCAGAACAAACAGCTCGATGAGTGTGCTTTTTAAGAATGTAAACAAGGCAATTCCGGTGCAAGTATTGATGACAGGGCGTTTTCACGTAGTGACGTGTGGACAAACACTGCATGTGCATTAGATTGAAAAAACGCGACTTGATCCAATCCAGCGTAAACATGACACAGACCTATACAAATCCCATTATAAAATCAGTCTGAATTTCTGTATTGCTTTTTTCGGCACTAATTGTTCAATTAACGTCTGCGAGGATTATAAACGACGATAATGAACGATCGAGGCCTCAACACTGACCTGATGGAGAGTAGCTCGTGCAGCAAATAAGCCGCCGCAGCCAGCAGCGCACCTCCGGTGATGTAAAGAGTCTTCCTCCACCAGGAATCCGACACCAATCCAGACATGATACCACCAAGATCCTGCAGCGGAACGGCTACTATGTACCCATAAAACGAGTGGCATTCATCAGAGCCGCACAACCCGAAGGACGGGCTCTGATTCCGGCCGAGATCAATCACGAGCGACCGGGAGGAGGCGAATCCAGCGACCCAGTACATACTCTCTCTCCTCCCGCTTGCTCCATCAGATCCTAAGCCACTTCATTTATCCGTGTAATAATAGACGAGTGTTACATGGTTGTATGTTATTTCAGCATCATTAAACAGAAGAGCGGCATTTTAAGGGGAGGTGGCTCCCGCGCGCAGATCGGCATCCTCCTTTGTTTGCTTCTAGAGCTGCGTGATGTCACTGCGCATCACATGGACACAAGCAAATGAAACACACGTAGGCTTTTAATAACCAATTAAACCAAACGAAACTGTAAACTTAAGCATGAACATATTCAGAACACTCTGGTTTGTGTTATAAACTCGCTCTTTTTCTTTTCTTTAGTATAATTTTTTTTAGCCTAGACAATGATACTGTAGGCCTATGTAATACATAACGTGTATTGTCAGATATAGATCATTGCAGATTATATTGGACTATAAAATATACAAATAATAAAATATATTGAGAATAGATGTACATGAAGAATAGGTTACACTTATTTCACACCACGCATCTTTGGGGTGCATATTAGGCCGATCAGAAATAAAGCAATAAGGTCACTAGGCTTTCTAGTGAAGCGAGCTATTTAAAAAATACAGATTAATGATTATAAATACTTTAACACAACTTTAAAAAGTATTGGATATAACAGCCAACATTACTGATTCATACAGACGGTTTCATCAGACGGACACACCTGGCCCGAAGTTAACTTCCAGTCTGTGTTTAGTTATAAAATAGAAAATAATTTCTTTGGGGAGGTCTACCAGAAGTTAAGTTTGGGCCACAAAACGTTCATGTTGTTGCTGCTGAAACCGTCTATAAAAGAAAGCTTGTTTGGAAAGCAATTTATGTATCCAAACTAGAGAAAATGTTTGAACTGAATAAAAAAACCTTCTTAAACCATGCAACTGACAAGATCCATTATTAGTTTACTAAGTACCAACACTTTGTGTGATCAATTTATTATACAATTGTCTTTTTCCTTTAAGATTAATTTTGATTGAACATGAACCGATCAATGGTCAACACAACAAAACACAAAAGACAAATCTGTATTTATGACGACTGTTGTAAGTGGTGTGAATCAAAAGTGCTTCAGTCAAGACCTCACCTCAATTAGAGCTACACAGCTTCATGACTGTAGTTTTATGAAGCAACATTAAAATATTTTGCTCAGCGATGCTGCACTAATGCGACATGAACTGCAACATTGAGTCAATAATTGACATCCTGTTCTGACTTCAGGTGAAGTCTGGGGGCAGTTCCAACTTTTCCATAAGCTCAGCTATAACTTCTGGCTTGGTGTGGCTCATCCAGGTTCTCGCTTTCGCTCTCGGCCCAGACCCGATCAGGCTGGGGTTCCTCTTTGGGTTTGATGGCATGCAATGCATAGTTGATGGCTGTGCTCTGCTGCCAGTCCCACGCTCCTGTGAGAGGATTGTACATCATGCCTCTGATAGCCTCCACACAGAAACCAACTGGGATAAAGAGATAAAGACGATTAGTAAAAAGAGTAACAAATGCTGCTGTGAAACAGCAACACAGTGGTTGAACTGAACAATGATGTACAGTTAAGCAGGCCTTTCCTAATAAGATGGGAATGAAAAAGAAATATGTCGTGCATACAATTATCATCCATAAAATGTATCTGCCAACCATTAAAATAGCACAAAGTGATAAAACAGCGAAAGAAGAGAACAGTGAGGACAGACGGAAGTCAAGTGGCATAATGAATTGTTAGGAGACATTAACATATTTAAAAGTTAAAATGAAACATGGAGACTCACAAGACTCCAGTAGTCGTTCCAGATCCTCCGGGCTGATGAATTTCTCCCAGTCGTGAGTTCCACTCGGTACAATCCTCAATAGTTGTTCAGCTGCTACAATCCCAAGAACGTAGGATAGACTGGTTTTGTTAATAGTGGTAATGAACAGCGAGCCACCAGGCTGAAAAACAGACGGAAACAATCCAGCCTTTACACTTGTTTCTATTTTCATTAATCATTATATTTTGGTTTGTTTTGACAGTTCAATGATTGTTTTTAATTCTAATCAATTACTGAAAAACAAAGCACGCTAAGGATTTTATTTGGAGAGAGGAAAGTGCCTTTTATTTTAACTGTATGTCACAGCACTAGAGAAGATTATAGGGATTTGGAGTAAATCTTTTGAGAATGTGTCTTCTGACACACTGACCTAGCAGATTAAAACAGCCTGTTGCCTTCTCTCGACTGGGAATCTCACACATACTTAGTTACCCTGATTGGCATTGTTTTATTTAAAAGTGACACACCTTCAGGACCTGCTGGCAGCAGCCGGCAAAAGCATCCAGGTCAGCCAGATGTTCCACCACCTCAGACGCCACAACAGCATCAAATCCCTCTGCTTCATCCTCAGCAAGCTCTTCCAGGGTGCAGGCCTGATATCGAACCCTCTGCCGTAGTTCAGGATCGTAGGAGGAGTGCAGCTCTGCGGTCCGCACACTGTCCTCTACTGGGTCGATCCCGAACACATCTGCACCCATCCTCCCTAGTGGCTGAGAAAGGTAAAAATGCTAGTGTTATTCTGATATCAATGTCCTTTAGTCGTGTGCAGCTAGACATTTTAAAAGTGTATTTTTCGATGTTTCATGTGACCGTTCCTTCATCATTTACTGAAGCTTATGTCATTTCAAACCTGTATGACTTTCTATCTTCTGCCGAACACAAAGAAATATATTTTAAAGAACGTTGGTAACCAAACAACGTTGGACCCCATTGACTTAAATTATTCACAAAACCACTAAAACATTTTTCAAAATATCTTCTATTGTGATCCACTGAAGAAAGTCATACAAAGGTTTTATGCCACATAAGAGTGAATAAATGATGACAGAATTAGCATTTTTGGCTTAACTGTGCCTTTAAGGCACCTTTAAAAAATACTATAAAAAATAAATAAATAAAAATCACAAAAACATACACTTTGCCCTCTGCTGGTCAGATAGGGTAATGTTTCAAAAATAATTGCCTTAAAGGCGACTTAAAGGGATACTTCACCCAAAAAATGTAATTCTATCATCATTTACTCACCTTCAAGTTGCTCCAAATGTGTATACATTTCTTTGTTCTGATGAACAAAGAGAAAGATATTTGGAATAATGCTTAATAAACCAAACAGATCTCGACACCCATTGACTAACATAGTAGGAAAAAAACAATGGCCCCAGAACTGTCCTACATTCTTCAAAATGTCTTCTTTTGTGTTCAACAGATGAAGTAATTTTTCCTACAATGGTAGTCAATTGGTGTTGATATCTGTTTGGTTATAGGCATTATTCCAAATATCTGTCTCTGTGTTCATAAGAACAAAGAAATTTATACACATTTGGAACAACTCGAAGGTGAGTAAATTATGACAGAATTTTCATTTTGTCAAGTGTTTACAAGACGTAACACTTAAGAGACATCAGGCTTACAAAAACACAACGTTGACATATCAGTCAGGGAGATAGCATGAATAGACGGTGTTTATCTCCGTGAAAAGACGCATGGGGCGTGAAGCGTCTGTTTTAATCAAGTAGTTCTGTTGGAAGCTTTTCAGCTTTAATTTGTGCCAGCTAAAAAATAAAAACCTCGAAAACCTCATATCGCGTGACAACACCACCATAAAACAGTGCATGCATCCAAATGTTGTTTAGTAAACAGAAAAACCCTTGTTGCAGTAACCAATGCAACTACGGCAGTCATTTTCATTTTACTTATGCTGACACAATAGTTACCTCGCTCAGCAGACCTCCACCGCAACCTACATCCAGTATCCTGAGACCAGCCAGCGGTCTGCTTGATTGCCGCAGGCCATGGATGTTCAATAAGTTATCCCTGTAAATGGGGTCAAAGGTTACAAAATGATGTTAAAGGCATTCAAAAATGTAAACGAAACATCAAACTGGCATGAAATTGAAAATCTAAAGCTCATCACAGCATGTGCTTCCTGAGTCACTAAAACGTTTAGTCACTAAACGTACCTATCGGCAGTTAAAACAGTACGTTCTATATAGTATGAGTGGGAGTAGTATGAATACATTTTGGACATACTGCATCCGCCATGTTTTATAGTCATGTGACCCGTATGCTCTTTGACCTATGACGTATTAACAACAACCTAAATAATTAAGTCACGAGAAATTCATTTATTGGCACTTGCATTAAAAACGGACGTCCGCCTTAAAGTTTTCCGCTATATTTATTTGATTTACTTTTGAAATTTGACCATTGCTCAGCTCCCGTGGCATCATGGGATAGATAAGTGTCCATCCGATCCACACTCCCGAATCTCAGCGGAAGTAGTAGACCATCCGCGTATTTCTCACCTACTGTTTTTTGCATAATGAGGTTTCGGACATACTATTCATGACTCATACTCATTTTCGACTACTAAATAGAATGGAAGTAGGCCATTTCAGACGCAGCCTATGGGTTTATGGTAAATCGCCTGAAATAAGGTCTGTGGTTACCAAAACCTCTAAATATTTTCAAGTTTTATTCTATGACATAAAACACACCAATTATAACCCTGTGATTTTTTTAAAGCCTTATTGTGTCTTAAAACTAGCGGTTTCTAACAAGTAGCTTAAAGCGACTACTTCATTTGGCGTTAGACGTCATCGCGCATATAAAGCTCACAAATAATGCAACATAGGAACAAATCTCTTAAAAAGTAGATGCGGATTCATTCACGGAGTAATTACTAAAACACATTTTTAATAAAGTTTCAAAGAGTTGTCGGAAGCTTGGTGGTGGTGACGACGTTGATATCGAGCGACCTTAATTGTGGTCCGTTTATAGCATCGTGTTAGCTTTTTACTTCTGCCGATTGTATTTTGGCGTTAATTTGTAAAGATTATCTTGATAGACAAAACATGTAAACATCATAAATAATCACGTAGCTTATTTTTTTGCCATCATCCAAAAGTCTATGGGAAAAATGCATAGGCTTTCGGACGAGGGATCGCGACGCTTACTTCGAGGTTATCTCTGAGGTACTTGATTATGATTTATGATTAATAACAAAAAGACAATAACAATATTCAGCCTTTACAATCTGTAGTGAATCGTACACCATAAATTCCCACATATATTACAAAAGCAAACAAAAAAAAAAAAAAAAAAAAAAAAAGGAGAGAAACGATGTAAAAACCACATTGTCAAACCAAAATCCATCAATAAATAATATAGATATTTAGCGTTTATATTATTCACCTCTTTTAAACGACAACATATAAAGAAAACTCCTCTTGAAAAACAATGAACCTAGGGGGGACTTGAACCGGAGTTTCTAATTTTCACACTGGCAGGAGTTTTCAAAAAAGTTCAGTTTCAGTGACCGAGCACTGCGTTTGCGTGTGGACGAACGGCCAAACCGCAAGGAAAAAAAATACCCGTGTTCGTGTGAACAGGGCCTTAGCCACTAAATTTCATACACTGGTCCTTTAAAACCACTACAATTTGCATTATAAACAATAAATCCTTTATCGTGTTAGTGATTATTTAGCCTATATAGTTTAATGCATGGTAAGAATATAACGGCGCACACCGTATGAAAGGCACCCTCAGATCATTCATGGAGTGCAGAGCAGCGAACTCTCCCTGCAAGTCCCACCACTTGCTCGCCATGGCCTGAAACTTGCGCACCTCGGCGGGGTCCAGTGTGGTCTGAGACACCGTGCGGACATTTGTGTGGAGTAATCTGCAAGAAATACTGTTTTCAGTTGATTTTACTCGTAAAGACGCGCATGTAAACACACTGCGGAACTAAAATTGCACACTGGGCTTTTAAGAAAACCACAACACGATTAAATACATTTGCACATTAATGGAGTGAACTGACCCGTTTGACAGTTGATTTCTGTGACGGTGACGCAAACACACCGTCCGGCTGCACAGCGACCTGACGGATCTTCCATCGCAAGACGCTTTCAGGATTGATGGGCATCTATACGTCGACTCCGATAATATCCCAAAAGCCAGTCGTCCGACTTTCTTACAGAACATAACTGCATACTAGTGTCACATTGAGCCTCGAATTCTCACTGACTTGAGTCGGACTCCAATGTGACCGCCGCGTGTTCTCGCAACGTTTGACGGAGCAGAAACTTGAACCGAAATATTCGTTCCTAGTCTAGCTGACTGAAGAACTGACTGTAGTGTCTTAACAAAAAGGTGTTTAAACAGCTTGAAGGAAATTACTTGGTACATTTTATTTTGAATGTTGTATGCCGGGCCCTTTACTTTCATAGCAGGGCTTAATAAACTACTAAAGTCATTTTTATTAAGGTGTTGGTTTCTGTCTTGACAGGCTGGTGTGCAAAAACACTCTTAAAGAAAATATTAAATAAACAATTGTCCTGTATGATTCCCATTGTGAACACTTGTAATCATATATAAACATTTCCTTAGACCATGGTTTTCATTGGACACATTCAATTCACCAATTTCCATTAAGTATTGTTATTTATGAAATCCATGTTTTTAGTCAATATTTAAAGGGGATAAAGACGACCCCACTTGTAGTACAACTACAGTAACAACACATGTATTATGGTATCACGACAATAACCAGTTCGGTATTTACAGTCTCTACCATAAAAAACCTGGGTAATTTACCCAGGGAAAGAATTTACTGTAAAAATGCATGTTATCAATTAAGTTTCTTAACATCTTTACCCAGCGTCAAATAGTTATGAGATCAAAACAGAAAGTTAGTAACTTCATTTGAATTGGAAATATAACATGATTTAAAAAGACAACACACAGGCCATTTCAGACAGAAAGAATCATTGTTTTATTGGACAATTTACATGAAACGAGAATTTTTCCTGTTGTGTTTCCTTTGTGTTTTTTAAAACGTTACAGTTTCAAGATCCTATTGACTACTTGAATGCTCAGTCTTGCATAAAACAAGGCAAAAATCTATCATTCAAAATCTCCTGTTTAGAAGACGACACTTAAAAATAGCATGTATTTACAAAATGGAGGGAAGGAGGGGGTTTGGAGTGGAGAGTTCACCTACAACGTTGCCTCGATAATGAGACAAGCTTGTTAACTCATGGAATTTTAAAAGAAGTGCACAGATCAGAGGTAGAACCCTCAGTGCTTGCGGCGACTGGGAGATGTGGACCTGGAACAGAAACAGGGGACAGACCATTAGTGAAATCACTAGCACGTCACATCCAGAAAAGGGGAAAATAATATCAGTCACATCTCAAACAGCACCTAGGAGGCAAAACCCACCTTTTGTGGACAATTCAATTAACTTCACATTTAACATTACAAGAGACTGCCCATAAAACCATAGGAGTAAGAATTTTAATGCAACATATTTAAATGTAACTTGATTTGTACACAATCATGGTAACAAATAAGCAAAATACAACTGATCCTTAACACACACACAGTTAAAACAGTACAACAATAAAAAAATAGAAAGAAAGGGATACTACCTTGATCGCGACTTAGACTTGTGTTTGCGGCTTGCCTTCTTACCAGACTTGTGAGATCTTTCCGTTGACCTTGATCGACTACGTTTAGATTTTTTAGACTTCTTTTCTTTGCTAACCTCAGGGGAAGGGGACCTGCTCCTACTGGATTCTGAATCGGAGTACTTCCTGCTAGATTTGGCGGAGCCTTTCTTGCTACTTTTACTGTCTTGCCGAGAAAACTTCTCACCGCGGGAATCTGCGTGCTCACTTTCCTTTTTCTTCCTCGATTTGCCACCGTCCTCTTCCTCCCTTACTGAGCTGCTATCCGTCTCTTTTTCCTTGCCCTTCTGTTTGTCTTTCTTTTTATCTAAATCTTTGTCTTTCCTCTTCTTATCCTTCTCGTGGCTCCGGCTCCTCTCTTTCCTCCTCTCTCTGTCCCTGCTGGAAGCTTTTTGTTTCCGCCTGCTGCGGCTGGTACTGCGACTTCGGCTGTGCCTGTGATCTCTGCTGCGCCGCCTGTCTCTGCTGCGGCTGCGACTGGTCTTGGACCTGCTCCTACGGCCCCTACTGGATCTGCGCTGTCGCGAGCGGTTCCTGTGACGAGAGGAGTGCTCAGAGCTGCGGGCACGGCTGCTCAATCTCCTGTCTCTGCCCTTGTCACGCGACTGATGTCTGCGAGAGCTGCGACTTCGGCTGCGCCTGCGTGTTCCACGGGAGGTGGAACGGCTGCGTCGCCTCTTCCTCCGGGGAGAGGAAGAATGTGAGGAACTGCGAGAGGAGGCGGGGGATGAGGAAGATGAAGAGGATCTGCTGCTGGAAGAGTTAGAACTTGAGGTGCGACTGCGTCTCGCGCTGGGTGAGGGGCTGGCACTTCCTCCGTTACGCCCGCTATGCTCTTTGCTTGAAGCTGCCCACTTCACCTCACTGACCTCTGGTTCACCGCGTGACCTGCGCCGCTCTACTATAGGCTCCGCCTCTTTTTCCCTAACTTCCTGTTTGTGTTTGAAATCTGACTGCTCCTCCTCATAAATTGTTTCTCTGTTTGCTGCCGACTCTTCTGAAAAAACACATTTTATCACCATAATGTTACACCCCAGCAAAGTGTGTCAATGTGTCATTTCTTTAAAGCAGAGGGTCCAACTATTATCTTGTAGATGTACATACCTTTAGCCAACTGTGCCTCCAGTGCCAACCTCTCCTGCTGCTCTTTCTCCTTGCGACGGAAAGCATCCTGTTTCTGGCGAATGCGGTGCAGCAGCTCCTCATCGTCCGTGTCCGATGAGTCGGAACCCTTGGCGCTGCGCTCCTCATCCTCACTCTCGTCCGAGCCGTACTCACCCAGCCCACCTGCAGCAACAAAGCCCCCCTCTTTTAACGGACATCACTGACAGCAGCACTTGTTTATCCACTCGACTATATAACTCTAAGCGGCCCACCTCGCGTAATGAAGCATGCTTTAAAATAGCCTAATTCCATTTCACTGTTGTTGAAAGCTAACCATTTTGAGAAAACTTGCTTCTTGAACTCTTCAAGTTCATTAGAGAATTGAGAAAGGAGCCAAGCTCTGAAATGTACACCCCAAAGCCAACCCACCCCCGATGTTCCAAAATGTATAGACACTTACCGAGGCCGGTGAGAGAAGCCAGTGCATTTGACTGTGCCAGCTGTTTTGCAGGAGCTTTGATTCACATCAACAACAGGAACAACATGTTAAAACATATACAGCCACCACTTTCGCATAGGCAAGAGTCTCTAGAGATGATGGTACACATATGCACTATTCACAAGTGCTGCCTTTGGCAAAACAAATAAAAAAATAACAAAAATAAAAGGATGGAGAGAAGAAGAAGGTTATCACACATAGTCCGTCACACACAGAAGGCAAACAGTGGAGGAGAGAACCAGTCTGTACTAATGCAGTATCACGGCCAAAATGAGAAGCTGTCATTGACATGAGAGTATGTTTGTTTAACAGGAAGTAAATGAGGAAACCGATTCAGATGCAGGGAACCCTTTGAAAGTTCTCGTGGCATACATTAAACTGTCTATGTGACCGTTTACACCCTCCCTCTGTGGTTTGTTTTCATCTTCTGTTGCATTAGCAGAGAATGGCTGCTGATGAATTTCACTTTTGCTTGCATTACCATGGTGCATCAGTCAAATGTGCTTCATATATCGGGTCAAAACATAAGCAAGCGTAATTTCTGCAGAACAGTGGCTCTTCCCCAGAATTAAACTTGAAGGCACTGTTGCATGGACAGAAGAGAACAGGAGCAGACCTTTAGAGGCTTTGCGATGGGTCTCTTTGGCCACCTGTTGGATCTCCTCATTTGTGACCTCAAGGAGAACTTCGGTGAGAAGTGTTTTAGTCATCAACATCTGTGGAAAGGGAGAACGTAGTAAGTAATACGTCACAAGCGTGGGCTGGCAGGAGTCGATAAATGCAGAAGTTACAGACCAGCTGAAACTCTTTCTCCTCCTCTGTCATCTCGGGTTCACTTTGATCTTCTTGAACTGGGGGAGAAACTCTTCCACCAAACTCCTGTTTCCTCCCTAATACTCCATCGTCTCCGGCATCATCTTCTTCACCGTCCTCATCATCGCTGTCCTAAATAAACGGAATAGATGGTTGGACTAGAGATGGTAAGCTTGTGCATGAGCTAAGCGCCGAATTTGCTATATTGCGATACTGCTAGTGTTGGTGGCAACGTGCAGTAAAACGGAATAGTTCACCCAAAAATAAACATTCTGTCACCATTTATTCACCCTCATGTTGTTCAAAATTCCCATGATATTGTTTGCTTTTCATTTTTGGGTGAACGATACCTTTAAATTACTGGGGGTAACCCAATTATACCAATGAATGTTTACGCATGTCAGTGAACTCTGGGACAACAGTTGCCAAAGTAACCTCAGCAGGTTCCTCCCCCGTAAACAGGTAATGAAAAAGATGCTTACAAATTTGCTTCTGCGTGGCAACCGATGCCCATCACCTTCCTCCTCTACCATATCGCTATTATTATTTGTCATTTCAGCACGCTCTTTTTCCATCCTCTCCTTCTCCAATTTCTTCTGCTTCTCACGGTCCATCTTTTCAAGGCCTTCCCGAATCCACACAGGAAGTGTTCTCCTTTTAACAGCATCTAGAACAGAAAACAAGACAAAGTAAGCATTATTTAATATTGTACACCAGAGACTGCATTTTAGTCATTCTGATCAACTTTTGTACTCACCAAGTGTAGGCGCCTCTGGTTTTATTGCCAACTGGTTGGGGGATCTGGGGTGTTCTGTTCTGAAAGCAGGAAGACGGTCTGTTCTGTTCGGAGTTCTGTCGGGCCAGAATGGTGCGTGAAACCCGGTGGAGGGCAGTCCATATGCTGTCCCTGTCGGCGCAGCACCGTGCTAGGATGAAACAATATGATTGATTAGTTCATATTAGTGTCAGAAACACAGAAGTAATAGATATTGAACAGCATACCTGATAATCAAATTGATTGATGGCCATGGGGGTTATGGGGTATGGCTCAGGCTGGCCCCCAAAGCCATGGTTGTTTGGAGGAAATCCCCTATGGTGCGGCTCTCCGGGAAACTCTAAACTATCTTGACTGTTACTGTCTTCCGATGGATTGATGACATCCATCGCCGCTTGCCCAGGAGGAATCCACGCTTGTTCTGGAGGGGGAGGTGGGGGCTGGCCATGCATCCCCCACTCTGTAAAGAATCAAGAATAATTATAAAAACATATCTGTGATACTATGTCCATTACTCACCTATAGGCAAAAAAAGAAATCTTTAAAATGGTTAAGAGGTCGAGCCAATGCTTATAATACAGTTAGTAAGTCTTACCGGGTTGCCAGCCTCTACCAAAATTTGAATCACCCGGGAAGGACCCATGGTTATTACGGGCTGGAGGCTCTATGTTCTGCATATCCTGGCCGTTGGGCTGAATACTCGGTGGTTCGGGAACGCTGGATTCTTTCTGTGCAATCCATGCTTGTGCTAAAGCAGCCCAGTCTACTTGACCTGCAACATCACGCACACATAAAACTTAACAACACTGTTCAGAATAAATCATAAAAACATTATGAACTACTGAATGGGCAAGAAACAGCTTTACACAACGTCAGCTCAATGGGAACAAGGTTCTCACCCGGATCTTGTTGATGTTGAAAAGACTGCATCCATTGCTGCTGTGAACCCAGGGGCCACTGAGGCCAGGGCTGTCCTCCCTGGTCCCACATCGCTCACTTTTACTGTGTGTGGAGACTGACACAAATCATAAAAAAAATGTTTTTAAAGTGCACCAATTATTATACAGGTTACCATCACATACAAAACAAGATATAATATGCGTTACAAAGTGTACATATATTGCGTAATTTTGACTCAACTAACTTAAAAAGACGTACAGATTAATATGAATTTGTTGTCTATTGAGGATCAATTCAGATCTGTAATGTAAAAAGCCCAGCAGCACCTACACACACACACACACACACACACACACACACACACACACACACACACCACCCACCCCCCAACCCAAGCAGCCAAGAAACACTGATACTCCGACTATTACAAACTTGATCCATTTTCTTTTAAATGCAAAACGCCATATCTAACAGCCACAACGCGTTTTCACTTAAATGTCTTGCACCTGATATAATCCTCACAAATTAAACAGACATTATCGTCGACGTAAGAGCAGATGTGCAGACGATAGGCCGCACGTCTACAACATTACAAGTACGGTTATTACATTCAATTGATTTTTTTTTGAGCTGCTTAAACGCACAAAATCATGTAGTTCGCCGATCGTTACATCGGATGTCGAGGAGAAATAGGGGAATGTGTAGTGAAGTTTTACAAATACAATCGCTCTCTTACCTCTTCAGTTTCTCACTCAGCAGTAAAATGGCGATGAAATGATGACCCGGAAACAATAGCGACTAGAGTGACCTCGCAGCATACGCCCCCTAGCGCTTACAATATTATCACATTACAAGTTCACGAACGTACGTAGTAAACTATTTCCCAAAAAATAAGTAAACACTTGACACATTTTAATTAAAATATCTATATATATATACACATATATATATACATACATACATAATACAAGAATAAGCTAATTAGATTTTTGAGCCCCGCGTCTGATCAATGTAGTTTTAAATACAGTGTCAATGTATGCAACATAAATTGTGAAATATGCATATAGATTAATGAAAATATTTGTTACAATATTGTGGGTTTATAAAACTGTTGCTAATCCGGAAATCAGCAGGGAGAAGATAAGATTGGAACACTAGTTTATTTTTCCATGGTTAATAGGTTTTATGACCGCAACAATGTAAGGATTGTGAAATATTTAACTAATCCCACCCAGTGAAGGGAAAAATAAAAAAGGGTAAAACCATTGTGACTACATGGCCTACATTGCCAAAATAAAAATACAAAATATTTTCATTATTTCTTTTATTTATTTATATATTTTCAGTCTCAAAGAAAGGAGAGATGTGTGAAGATTAAACCTACAATTAACTATTTGAATGCATAAAACACCCAAGAGTTGAATAAATCAAATATCTCTCTGATATATTAAGTTTTAACACAATAAGTAAAAATAAAGAAGATCGTCTGAAACCCCCCAGAACATAAAGAGGATTTAAACAGAGAGTAGATTACCCATTCAATTGAATTACAGTATATCATACACTTTCCATTTCTGAAATCCAGGGAATATAATTTAACTGTTTGCAGACAAAAATAATGCACTGCCATCCCAAACAGACAGAATGACATTCCAAAGAGTGACAGAATTGGATATGTTGTTGTGTTCTAGAAATCACAGCTGGATCAAAACGATAACAAGCATCATCCTTTGTAAGCATTTGTTATGTCTGCCCTGGAGGTATGTGACATGCCACCCCAACAGCATGTCTTGCCATTCATTTTAAGGCATGTACTGTATCTCTTACTGGCAGGCGAGTGATCTTTCTACCAATTCAGCGGGTTCTTTTGAAAGGTAAAGCAGCTCCACCCGTCCTCCATATCAGGTTCCACTGTCAGTTTGGACTGAGGGAACACATCTTATCATTAACTCGGATTAAATCACATCTGATCTGCAAAAACAATGTCCTAACCCAGAATCCTGCTTTAAAAATAGACACACATACACACACTTCACATAAAATTACACATTCTTGTTGGTGTCTGTACACATGGTTGTAGCTGATAACAGTCTAACAGCTTGTGTCACATAATGAGAAGAGGATGAATTCGGACGTTGCCCTTTTCTCGATTCCACACCCACCTCTTCTTCACCAGTCAAGGACATGTTCTAAAAGAGCACGCCTTTGCACCCGTCACGCCGAATAGCCACTATGTAAAGAGTGAAAATGGCATCCTGGGATTTGTAGAGACAGCGCAGGCTAATGGCCAACAATGTCTCCAGAAAGACCAACCAGACCCAGACGAATGTAAAAGCCCCCAAATAAAGTAAAATAATTCAGGCAGCAGTCAAAGATTTTCATCAAATAAATGATCTTAAATCACTCAAATAGATTATTTTAGGTTATGTTCACAAAATTCAAGCAAAAGAAAAGCTTGAAGACCCCTGAAGACTCAGATACCATAAATGTGGAGTTACAATATCTGGCCATTAAACCAAATGAATGGTATAGTAAATGGTACAGATTCTATATAGGCTACGGTGCTAAACATTATGAATATTGCTAATTCAGTATATATATATACCCTTCTCTTTGTGTTGATGATCTTAATACTTTGCTCAAAACATGCACAATCTTAGGTGGACCTCATAAACTTCAAACACTGATTCACGAGTCATGAGGCGGGGGAATATTTCAGTATTTTATATTTCAATTCTGCAACACAAAAATTAGGCTTTGTTTTATAAAGACCAAGAATATTGCGCCAACTCCCAAACATTAGAACTATATATGATGAAATACGTTATACCTCAAAATCAAATGAATTCATAAAATCTTAAAGGGGCAATTCAAATCTATGTCTTGAAACATTGATAAATATATTGTAAATCGAAGCAAAGAAGAAAATGAACCATTTTTTTATTTATTACAGAGTAACCAAGCAATGTTTTAAATGTAGCATTGTCTCTAAACACTTCATAACATGTTGCGTCTGTGTGTATATGAAGAGTTTCTTTACAACAACATATAACTTTTTTTCTATGTTCGTTAGTTGCATTTATTTATTTAAGTTAATATTACCCAATCAAAACAACCTGACTGAAGTTCGATTGACATTACTTGATTGCGCAACAAAAACATCAGTTTTTGCAAAACAACTCTTCATATATGTTTGTGTGATCTTGTATAATCCAGGGCAACATTTCCTTTCATTACAGAGAGTAGATATTCTTATGACAAAGATCATTTTTCCTATTTCCCACTTGCATTTCATATTTTATACATGTTTGCTCCTGCAAAATAAATGTCTCCTTTTGACAAATAAAAATATGTCATAAATAACTTAAATTTAGAACATAATTTTACATCTATAATAGTTAATCCTATTGTCCAATCCCTATTCAGATCATCTTTGAGTAATGAACACGACCCTGGGGCTTTATGGCCAAGCTTGTTTTTAGTTCAGTATGTAGAATCCTTCTGACATTAAAATTCAGAGGCATGCAGTAGGTGCCAGGTGTTGTCCAAGCTGAAACTTGTCCGTTGCCAGAGTTGTACGTCGTCCGTTCACGCAGCTCTACGGCAGCTCTTCATAGAAGAGTAAATAAGCTTGAGAGTTAAGCACTCTGGACTCCGGTACAGTCTGTACGTTGGTGTCGCTAACATAAACCCACTGACCTTGTGGGGCAGAACTTGCCTCTCTTGGACCTAAAACACACAAACACATTAGTATTCAGAGAAACACAACAACTCGGGACACAAAACCAGCATGGACATGAGAAGAGAAACAAGGGGGTGCGAAATGGATTTTCTGCCCCTGCTGCTGTTCAGGTAGTCTTTTTATTTAGCACGTAATCTTCCGATAGCCTTGCAACAATATATCCTACTGTGGTTAACTAGCAGCGAACCAAATCGATTCTCTCAGCTCGATCTCTGAGCTTTTCACTCCACCTCCTGCGAATGAAAGCGAGGTTTCTCCTTGAGCAGAGGAATGCACCTATACATCAACACCAAACAATACTGCCTGGCCTTCACCGAAAAAGCAACATCTTCAAGGCTGTAGAGACTGGGGGTCCAATGGTGGGATGCAAGGAATTCTTTGTGTACCAACATGTTTTTCAGGCTTTTCAATGGAAGCCGTCAAGAAATTATATTGAGGATTTAATGGAAACTCTGGTAGGCAGAAGCGTTGTACCTGACTGGTTTCTCCGCTGCTCAGTTCTACGTGGAGGGGTGCGGACCTTCACATATGCAGTGTAGTGCCCCCCTCGCATCGATCCGCTGTGTTCCACAATGCCATACAAGCTGTACAGCACGCGCTCTCCCGATCCAAGGTTCTGCCAAAGACATGAAAGCAAAATCAATAACATGGAACAATTGTGTGAAATCTTAAATCACTGGTATTGGCTGATGTTGATAACCGTGATCTGTACCTTGCAAGTGGCAGAGCAGAATGGTGCCAGGTCCAGAATAAGAGGAAAGTCCACATGTCTATTAACTTTCCTCAGATTCATCCCAGCCTGCGAAAACACGGAGCGATCGATACTTCAAGCACAAAGCATGTAACCTTGCTCACCATTATTATACATTTTTAAAAGCTCAGTAACCAGCAAATGATTTCAAATCCTTTCATCAAATGAAACTTTACTTTGTTTATCGAGCAGTAAAAGACTTAGTAGTTAAAGTAGTAGTGTTTAAGAGAAATACAGTGCAGGTAACCGCAGCTGTTTGGATACCGAAATTCACACCTGGTGAAAGCGTTTCAGGTGAAGGGTGACCACTGGAGGAAGGGCGGAGATAAGCATCTGTTTACGGGCACTGGTGTAGACCTTCTCGGCTTTCTTATCTGAAGTACACATATAATATAATAAGCCTTAAGTGTAAGAAGTAAATTTAAAGCAACTTATAAATGGGTTAATGACGTATAACGACCGCTTATCATGTGCTGCGACCAATTATGTCAATCATTTTAATCTCATTTCTGTGGCTGAAATATGAATCTAGGATACAGTATGCTTAAGTGAATACCATTTTAAAAATATGTATATCAGCTGCATGCGATTTTCAGGAAAAACATGTTTGTTTGTTTATTTTGTTCATTTTGTTAATTTAAGACGACAAAATTATAGAACAAAAATATAACGAGACGATTGCGTACCAAAACTCAAAGAAATGCAAGTACATTTACATTACATTTAGTCATTTGGCAGACGCTTTTATCCAAAGCGACTTACAGATGGGACTCTGTCTCTTAACACTCTAAATACTAAACCCACACAAAACACAAAAGAAGACATTTCGAAGAATGTGGGACAGCAAACAGTTCTGGGGCACTTTTGACTACCATTGTATTTGTTTCTACTATGGTATTAAATTGGGGGCAAAATCTGTCCGGTTATAAGCAGTCCTCCAAATATCTTTCCCTGTGCTCATCAGAACAAAGAAATTCATACAGATTTGGAACAACTCGAAGGTGAGTAAATGATTGGAAAATGATATCACCCTAGTCATGCTACGAAGAGCTGGAGCAACCTGAAAAATAGCCCAAAAGCTTTTAACTTCCAAGATAAGTAAAGTTCTAACTGCACCGCTACTTCTCTTCAGCTGTCTCTGTCTCCTCTCAGTGCAGTTCTCACAAAGCAGTTTGTTGTTGCCCATGAGCAGCTCAACAGAGGTAAACTGATGCAGGCAGGATTGCACAGAGCACTCTTTGGAACTGGGTGTGTAGCTGTGACAAAGGGCTTGAAAAGCCCCTTGATGATGCTGGCGATCTCTCTCCCTGTCCCGGTTCTCCGCCTGCTCATCTGGGCAGTGGCTGACAGGCAGGGTGTCGGTGGAAGTGTGCACCAGGCCCAACTTGGACACGGCGCTGACAAGCTGCACTACGGCACCACCCTGTTGAGGTCTAAGAGAGGGTGTGCTGGTTGAGCTTGGGCTCAGGTTCGGCTTTACGTTGTGCATTGCTGTAGTCGTGGTGAACACTTTATCTGAGGTGCTACAGTGACTCGGTGTGCATGGGTTTCGAGGAGACCATTCGCTTTCAGATGCCTCGCTGTCCGCATCATTACTGCTGTCCAAGTTGGAATCCTTGTCGCTGCAGTCTGATTGGCTGCCCGTCGTATCAGTCTGGTAACTGGCTAGGCCACGCCCAGCCACACAGAGCTCTTCCTCTTGTCGGCTAGGTAAAGAGTCTGCTCCTCTCTCATCGTGAGAAGTGGACGAATGTCGACTCTGTGGTTTCTGATGGCACATACACACAAGCGCAGGCTATTTAATGCAAATTAAGTCTTCACCCAGATTACACAAATAGCATGATGTCATCACTATGTAAAACAATATTGGATATACTGAATGTTTGCATTGCAAATAATTCTTCAAATAGATTGTATTTCAATAGCTCTGCCCACCTGTCCACTCATCCTCCTAGTGTTTCTATTGGCCTGTGAATGGGCAGTCGATAAGTCGTCGACATGGGAGCCCAGAACATCCTGGTCCCGTCCACTTTTCCCCAGTCTACCCAGATTTGTGGGCTTAGAGATCTGAGGAAGGGAAATGGAAAAGTTTCCTACAGTCAACCATCCAGAGTATTCAAAAGCATTAAGAAGTCCGAGTTTTTACTACGGAACGTGTTCTAATATGTGACAGGATATACAGTACAGAAGTGTGCACATTACATTGTGGATTGTCTTACCCTTTCCTCTATGATGGGAAGTGAGATATCAATGAAGGCTTCTTTCACGGTAGAAATCTAGAAGTGAAGCACACCGATGTTGAACGCTAAATTGTTGAACACATATTCTACAAAATATTCTCACATTAGTATCAGTATTATATTATAGACCATTTTGCAAGATGTAACACTTGTCCAGACGAACTTCCGGTTTAATTTTTATTGATACATTTGTAAAAACTTCCATACATTATTAAATCTTATGTATTCGTTTAACATTTTACTCTGTTCGGTAGGTTGTATTTTGTTTGTGTAGTGTTAAGAAACTGAAGCAGGAAGTTATTCTGAACCAGCGTTGTTTACATTATTCAAAGTGGTCTATAAAGCTAAATAAAATAATTATGGCCGTCAAAGGATTAATCGCGATTAAACGCGTCCAGAATAAAAGTTTGTGTTTACATAATAAATGTTTTTGTACTGTGCATATTAATTTTGCATTCATGAAAACATACACATAGTATTTAAGAAAAACATATAAATCAATAAACATTTTGATATAATTTAAATCATTGGTAAATATAAAAAAACACATGTAAATAAATATATATACATGTATATGTATGTGTGTTTATAAATACAAAATACATATGCACAGTACACAGACATATATTATGTTGACACAAACTTTTCTTATAGATGTGATTAATCATTTAGATATTGCACATTAGAAAGAAGAAATGCTTACGTGTTCACACTCCTCGCACATTATGGTGCTGGTTAGTTCTCCGACGAAAATACGATCAACAAAATTCATTTTTACACCTTCCTTCCCATAAGCTGTAGATAAGAAGCATGTAAGACACAAGCGATTCATTTAATGCACTCAAATTTATATATTTTTTTTAGCAAAAAACAAATGATCTGATGTTACTCTGACCTATCCTTTTGAATAATAATTTTATGAAATATTATTTAGTAGTGAACACAAGCTGTCACTAGATGGCAATACTGCTCTGGTGATGTGAAATGCAATGATGAAGCACCCTTCACTTGTCGTTTGGTCTCTTCATCAGCCGTTTTCTCGGTGGGGTTGTTAAAGGCTTTGAGGATGCCTGCTTTAATCCGCTGTCAATGTAAACACAAAGTGATGCCATTTTATCAGACAATGGAGCTCAGCTGCTGTCACAGTTGCTTCTTTAAATACTGGCAACACAGTTAAAGTTCACATCTTATAATAATAGAGACGTGACATGTTATTTACAAGAAAACTGAGAAATACAAACCCGATTTAAATATATAACAAAATAAAAAGTCTCCTCTTTACACTTACACTTCACGATTTACTCCCAGAAGAAAAAAACATTCATTGTAGGTTTGTATGGCAACACAAACAAGCAAACAAATTAATGACACTACAAGGCAAGGCCACAGGCATGTTCAGGTGAAAATTCAAACGTGTGGCCTTCGAGCATTTTATAAAAACACACGCACTGTATATTTTGTGTATACAACAGCAATGACGGCTTCTAAAGACGAGTGTTCTTGTGGTCTTAATGAGAGGTGACATGGTCAGTGACTCTGTTGGTTAGAGATCTGTTTGTCGACACCGTCACAGTAAAGCACCAATCAATAGATAATTGGCCGTGGTGGCGGTGGCTATAGGGCTCGACGGGTCTCCTCCATTGTCCCGTCCCCACGCTCGGGATGAGCTATTTAGGTCAAAAGCCTAGCTAATCCCTCTCCTTCAGCCCCCCAAAAACCCCCGTCTATCTCGAACGCCGCCGCAACACACACTAATTAATCACACAAACACACGCATCCTAAAATAACTAGGCCACCACACTCTTCAGAAGTTGAGCTCACTTGAGCAGCTCATTCTTAGCATTTTTATTCAACAGCTAATTGGTGATAATTCATTGAGGTTTTATTAGCATATTGTGAGCACTGATCCTATTGGCCGATCAACATAAATATTGTGGTGTCCATGTTTGGTGACTGGTTTAAGAGCTCACAGGTCTATCACAATTTAGTGTGTTTTTTAAGCAATTAATCATTAATTTAAAGTTAAAAACCTTTTTAAGACTGAATTTGATGATGTTATTTACTTTGCATATAGACGGTTTCATAAGACACACGTGCCTGGTCCAAGGTTAACGTCCAGTCGGTGTTTTTATGTATTTTGTATTTAGTTTATATTGATATTTTATTGTATAATAACTCCATTAAATTAAATTAAAACTACTCAACAGTTAAAGATTTTATCCGGAGGTCTGCTGGAAGTTAAATGTGAGCCACATAACGTTTGTTTATGTTGTTGCCGCTAAACCGTCTATACAGTGTGTTGCTGAAAGTGAAAACTCATTTTAACATGGATAAAACATTTTTTTTACGATTTGTAAAACCTCAAATAAAAGAAAGAGTAAAACATTAAATAAATTAAACAGAAAAATTCTGTGTACGATTCAAGGTCATTAATCCATTGCAAGCAAATTTTTAATTAATTAATTATTTATAAGCTTTTTGTGCCATTTGTGTAATGTTCATTTCCTTGCTTTCATAGAAACCCACAAAATGATCATTGAAACATTTTTAAGTCATGTTGGACTAACATGGATCATCAGGTTGTGCACAACCTTGTGAATGTCATGCCAGCTCCACTGTGAAAGGTGGACATGGCAAAAACAAAAAAATGTATAGACGGTTTAATCTTAACAACATAACAAACGCTGCTGCACATGCACACTTTTGTGACCCCAACTGAACTTCCTGTACACATTCACAAACAATACAGACCTTCTAGATTATTTATGATAACAATCAAAAGAAACCGAGAATAACCTTTACTTGGCCTAACCCTAACATACAACAAAATCAACAAATCGTTTATTTAATACAATTATTAAACAGCAAAATAATAATATCAATTAAAATGAACATAAATTAAATTAAATATAAATAGTTATTATTTGACACTAGCCAAACACAAACCGGGAGTCAGGCGCTCACGCATCCGATGAACGGGCTTTAAACTAACACAAATTATTCAATTGAACTTTTAACCGAACTGATATTGTAAAATTATAGATTTTATAAAAAAAAACTTTACTTACAGCGCCAGATTTTGGGACCCCCCTATTATTGTGTAATTTGTCCATGTTTAGATATTAAAAAAAAATATTTCTTACTTAAAATGTTTGTCTTGTTTTCCAGAATAAATATCTAAACATTCTTAAATCAAGTTACATTTACTTGACAATTAAATATAAAGTAAATGTAATTCAAGTTTATTTTCTCATCCTGGCGCAGCATATTTTCGCTTGTTTTAAGTCTAAACTCACTGAAGTATCTTCCGCAGAAAACAAGACTTAAGATCATAGGTAATTTTGCTTTTTGTACTGCAAAATGAGACAAAAATACTGAGTAACAAATTATTTTTTGCAGCATATTTTCCTATATTGTTTTATATTTAACGCTATATTGAGTTTACGCCGTCTTTAAATCACACATGCTGAGATAACCAGAAGCACTTAAGGCAGATTGTTCCCTATGTTCTCCCTCTCAGCCTCCCATAAGTGTGGAGGGAGGGAAGGAGGGAGGTGGGTGGGTATGGAGCTCCATCACAAAGCCTCAGCAAGCAGCTGACTTGTTTCCCAGGGTGCACAATGAGGCCAGTCGCGCCACTTGCAAGGTTTCTAAGTGGCACAACTGTCCACATTCACGGGTCTGAATGGGTCTGGCTGGCCCCGGGGCTCGCCGCCCGATTCTGCACCCGCTTTCTTGGGGCAGTAAGGGCCACTGGTGGGGTTGCATGGGTGTTGGCCCCATGGCGCTGGACACGTCCAGAATAAGAGCCCCACAAGCCGAAGTCACAGAAATGAACCGCTCTATCAAACTACTCGTGCGTCTACACGACAGAGGTCAGCCACCTTTTTTTCTTTCAGTTTGTGCTACTGCGTTTTAGGAAAAGAGATTCTGAACACACACTCACCTTTGTCTCTTCGACTCTCACAGAGTCCAGAAGGTAGTGTAATAATTCCTGACTGTCCTGTTGCTGGTAACCTTTAAATCGAGGCGCCCTGCAAACACACACACATAAGGCACAGAATCAGATTTCCTGTCACAAGAAACACGCTGGCACAAGTGTAAATACATCCACATGGACAAAAGCAACCAAAGCTACGCAAACACCAATTAGCCACACACAAAAAGAAATCCCCAGCATATAGAAGTCTAAAGACGGGAGAAGAAAGAACATAATCTTCTCTCAAGGCCTTTTCTTTGATGACTCTTGCTGTCTCTCGGCTGGTTTCAGGATCCTAGAGGAGATTATTATATTTTCCTCATAACAATTTTCATTCAACCAGCTGTGAGGTCAGTCGCGCACTGCCACACACACATCCATACAAAAACAAAATTTTACAAAGTATTTCAAGCTTTAAGTAATTTTCTCTTTTTAATGAGTTACATGACTGGAATGTGAGCAATATATATTTATTTTTCGGTAAAGCCCTAAATTTTAAAAGTGCAGCCTGAATGAGGCTTTCATTTTCACACATTAATATTTGACGTAACAAAGCAATGACAGCTTTAACTCATTTTGTTAATACAGTTTACTTATGTAATGTAAATGCCCGCAAAATAATTTTAATTAAATAGATAAAGCGTTTTAAAACCCTGGCAGTTTAAGTGCAAAATCTTAATAATAATTCTGCGTAAATTGCCCAAAACACTTGTCATAGTTTGGTGTCCTTCAAACGAGTATAATGCCTCAGGCCAAATATACTTAAACTACAGATGTACAGAACAGAACCAGACAAGGCCATCCCAAATATGCCAGACTGCTGAACCGAGGACGTGTAGAGATCTGTTTGTCCTTCCTCCCAGCAAACTCTGTGCTAAATCTAGCGGAAAACTGTTTTGGCCGTTTAGAAGACGTCTACTTCTCTGCTGGGCAGCCCAGACCAGATGTGGGCCAGCTGTGGGGGGCCATATGGGCAGCTGGAGTCGACCCTGCATCAACCTGTTGTGCAGCATTAGCAATAGGGTCGGATAGCTGGTCTGGGTGTGGCGAAGGGCAATCGGCCCGGTGATGAACCCAAGGTTAAAGGGGCAGGTCAAGGTGTTGGGTTAGGACACTTGGCTATCCAGCTGCTTATCTTTGTTTTTTTTTCATTACTAGCTAATGTGTATGTGTTGTGCGAGGCCAGGCTGGGTAAAGCATCATCCTGCGTCGTGCACTGTCTGGAACATCTTTACCGCGTGGACTGATAAGGTCTGATGTTTTGCAAAACATCAAGCCACCTGCTCCAAACACAAGTCACGAACAGAGGGTCTGAAGAGACTGACTCCCACCTTTCTATTTCACTGCATCTTCTCTCATCCCTCCACAACATGCAGTAATAGATTCTAATATGTCATCAAGTCACTGTATAATGAATACACTTTTTTGTTAAAGAGCTTGTTAATATAGAACAGTGGTTGGGTGTGTTCTGGAGGAAGGCTGACGGGTGAGAGGAGCTTGGTTGGGCTAAAGGTGGAAGAGAGACGGAGAATGTTCCAAAAGCTCGTTCCAGTGGAAGGGAAGGCTGAAGGAGCCTGTAGCGGTGCACCCAATATGGCCCTGCCACAGACGGACAGCTGCAACCACTAACACAATTAACAGCGGATGAGTTAGTACCAGACGCCGGGCAGCCCCATCACAATGTCAAACACACAAGCTTAACTGCATCAGTTCGACGTACAACACGCCACTGAACGCGTCTTACACATTTTGATTTCAAACATTCATTTCAGGATTTCGATTTCTGACATGGCCTTACTCAGACGACATTAAAGATTTCAAGCTTATTTTCACAGAGTGTTGCTTACCTTATATAAATGGCCTTAGTTAAATAAGGACATTTAAGTTATTTTTACAAACATGACTTGTGTGCATTTTGAGACAAAGCAATGGCACTGATGTACTTTTCAGATATGTAAGTGCAAGCTGTTTTCAGTTTAGATAGCTGTAAACAAATTTCAGTCTAGTACTATTCCTAAGGCCTGTACGGGACACCGCCCCTAAATCACAAAAAAATTATTATTTACAATTAATCGTATCCAGAATAAAATTTGTGTTTACATAATATATGTCTCTGTACTGTGCATATTATTTCGTATTTATAAAACATACACATAGATGTATATATATATTTAAGAAAAATATATAAATTAATCAAAATATATGTAAAATTTAAATGACTGGCAAATATAAATACTTTTATACTAGTATATGTATGTGTCTATAAATAAAAAATGATATGCACAGTACACATACATATATATTATGTAAAACAAACTTTAATTCTGGATACTTTTAATCGTTTGATAGCCCTCTTCATTTAATATAACGCATTTATAGAACTGTAATATATAATAATTATTTACTGATAGAAATTGAATAAACCTTTTTTTTATTTTAATATTTGTATATCATTTGACAGCCCTATAAATGAATAGTACAAATCATTTTAAAACATTTAAATCTTCAAGGCTTGAATAAGCATATGCTAGAAAATATGTGAAGAGTGTACTTAAAGATCATTCAGTTTAATACAGATTTTTCCTGCACTCTCCAAGATCTGCAAACTATATTGGTATTTGGAGGTTGGCCAATCATAATAGAGATCATTTACCAATGCACGTTTTAACAGAAAATTAATGACTGTATAAAGAATCCTTAAGAGAAATTTAATTTATAAATAGAGTCCCGGGAAACAATATAAAAGTTACAAACGTGTAGAACAAGGTGCTTGGAGTCGCTGCTCTTCGCAGCATTCCTTTGGCAAATATATCTTAAATTTGCAGAGGTTTACCCTTCTGTGCAAGTATATTTAAAACACTGAACTGGTAAGGAGAACTTGTTTGTGCATTCTTGAAATAGTTACTGTTCCAAGTCACCCATTTACAAGACAGATGCACATAGTGATATCCAAAGGATAGTTGAAGTCAAATTGAGTTAAAAATCAGGGTTCAGGATAAATATATATATATATGTATGCATGTATGTGTGTTTACAGGCTGGGACCCTCACTGGCACCAGAAACAGTGTGTGGTCGAGCAGGCAGTGCAGTCGGCTACCCTTTGGATCACTGCTGGCGCTGGTACCGCTTTGATCTGTCCAGCTGGCAGAGTGACCGGGCCCTCAATCAGCCGTGCCAACAGCACTCAGCTGTGTAACACACACACCACTTGGTCTTCACCCATTTTATGGTTGGTGTTTGTCCCACCTTCAATAAAGGTGTCCTCCATACCTCCAAAAGCCGCCATTCCGTCACATTATCCAACACGGCAAACGTACAAGATTATGTTTAAGATGCCGCAGTAGTTCAAGTACCCCATCAGACCAGTAGCTGTGACCCGCTGTCTGCTAGGCTACAAACTAATCAAACAAACAGGACATTTCTGTCAAGGACACGGCATGCTAGATCACCAAGGCACACAGATATGCTGTGCTGCACACAAGCCCCTCACTTGACCCCCGTCTCACTGTATAAACCGTGACTTACTTCTCTGGAGTGCGGTCACGTGAGTGCAAGTCCACATGCAGAGAGGCAGACCGGTATAGTGTGAGCGAATGCTTTCACGTATTTAACTCTAGTTTTGCGTGTCACTAACCTTATAAGCAAGAGTTTGTGTATAAAGCAAAGTTATTACCACCAGCCTTGAATAAGACTTGAAAAGTAAAAGGCCAATTACAGGTAAGTGGCTACAGCTTGACAATTTTGAAGCATCAATAACAGCCGACTTATTTTATTAAAACACACACACATTGCACACTCGAATGAATAGCTGCGTTTCAGGCCGAGTTGGTGCCAGGTGAGTTGAACGCACATGTACACATATGCAAACCCAGAGGTCTGATAAAGGCACAGTACCTGAGTTCAAATCACAGCAGCACCAGAGAGACACCCAACTGCCTGGCAGGCTCCTGCCTGAGCCACCCAACCATTCAGCGTGTTCACACAACATACGGTGAACCGTTGTACAACTCACAAAAGCAGTCATCCAACCAGCCGTTCAGTAAATTTAAAGCAGCATAACCTGGAAACTGTTAACCGTGAAGCAACAGCCAAAGCTGCCAAACTATCCGTACTGACCGTTCTTACTTTTCCATACTCAAAAAAACAGCTAAATGCTGTTATACGGTACTTCAATAAAATACCGTGGTATTAGAAAATGTTATACTTTTTTACAAGTACGATGATTAAATCAACAGCCAAAAATGAAAAAAATATATTCTGATGGGGGCATATAAAGGTGATATAATAGAAACTTGGTAGTGGGCTTTTTGTCCCAAAAAAAAGTGAGGTGGCATTTTTTTGAGGGTATTACAAAAGGTGGCAATGAAGACGTACTTCTGACAGAGCTGGTTGAAAAGGATCTTGGGGGAGACGGGCCCTTTGCCAGGCTCCTTCATGCTTTGAAGGAACAGGAACATAGCTGAGGTGAGGGGGTCTGGGCTGGGCAATGTCACAGTTAAAGGCCCCTGGAAGGAAGCAAAGCACATGAAATGTTTTTGTGTGATCTGTAAACCTGAGAGGCCACAGTCTAATGCAGTACGTGACAGGTGTGGACGTATAACATACCAAGGTATTTTCAGAAGTAGGGCAGATCTTTATTTTATGTCCTTTCTCCTTGACTTCCTGAATCAGGTCGTTCAGCATGTGAGTCTGGGAGAGATTCTACACCAACATTTAAAAGGAGAGATACAGAGAGACACATTTAGCTTAAATTTCTCAATATTTTTAGTATCTAACAGCAAATGGATATTAAATCATGTCAAGGTTTAAGCTCAAAAATTAAATATCTTATTTTATACGTGTTACAGCAGGACACTTTCCTAGTTCTCAAATCTCATTCACTTCTTCACAATTAAACCTTTTCCTAGTATTTTAGTACTTTTGTCTAAATCTAAAGTTCCTGCAAAGGTTCATTCATTCTCAGAAATGACACATTATAATCCAAGTACATCAAGAAACTGTATATGAGCTACCTGCATGACAGCATTAAAGAAGCAGGTGTTGCCCAGGTTGTTGATGCCCTTCACAGGGATCAGTGTGCTGTTCACTGGACCCTTTCCTCTCTGAGAGTCGACATACTCTGTGGGTTCTTCTCTGAGCTTGATGATTTTGGAGGTTGTTCCTATAAGATAGGATGGAATTCATATTAACAGACAAAGAAGAAAAAACAAAGTTTCTATTCTGCATTTAAAAAAGTTGTCATTACAAAAGGCAGAAAACCTGACGTAAAGAAGAGTGAGGAAGAACAACTTTATTCTTCTCTGATGTCAAAGGAGAAGTTTGAGTAAAAAACAACAACTCTGCTACACAAATATGCGTTCCGGACTGGACCTGGCCCAGTGTGCCCTGCTTGATTTTTCAGCAGGAGAAATGGGTTAACATGCTGGGTAGCAGCTGGGAGAGACTGCAGATGACAGCTGGATTAGAGTTCGCTGGTTAGGGAGCGTGGAGCAAGCCCAGCTGCTCCCCGCTAAAGCCAGGACTCTGCAGGAGCTTCTTGGCCCAGACGGCCAAACACAAGGCCCGCAGAGAGAGAACGGGAGATTTTTTGCTCAAACGTAGCAAAACTCAGGAGAAATGACGGGTGCACTGTTCTAAACACTCAGGAGACGAGAAAACAACCTGCATGATAATTCTAAGCGAGCAGTCAGGAACATATATAATAATTTACTCAAAACCAGTATAATAAACCGAAATGTAAAGCAAAAGGCTGAATTTTATTGATTATTCTACATATAATATTTGAATTAGAATATATATATATTTCATGACCCTTTATGTGTTTCACTGGGTTTTGCAAATATCTAACCAATAAAACGTATTCAAAAGTGCTTGTCAACTTTGACAACACGGAATTTGATCATTTAAAGACGTTTGAAAAATATATGTTTGTAGTGCAAAATGCGACTTTTCATTTTTAATGAATAAAAAAGGCCATGCACATATTTTTATAAAAAACTTAATTCATCTTTTTAAACTCTATCCACATGTATGGCACCATTTGTAAAAGAAAACACAAGTGGTGTTCTGTCAAATGAAGCATTAATGAACTAAAGAACTGCAGGCACCCCGGGCACTTACAATGACACGTCAGCATGCTGTTTGTCTCTATTAAATTTCACCACTGACACTGTTACATACTGCCATTTCTGCATCAGCAGACCCCTCGCAGGATAATAAACATATTTGCTCTGTAACCAGTCCAATCCCTCAGTTTTACATGTTCTTTATTTTTATTTTATGAAAAACAATTCTCTAGTCCGGTCAGTCCGCAATCAAATATCTTCCTTTATCAATTGTTTTGATGACTATTTTCCTTTTCCAAAAATCAACTCTTAAAGAGTTAAAAGTGGCCTTCTCCTACAAGTACAAGAAAGTAGAGAGTTGCAGCACAGTATATGTATAGGTGTGAGGTATATTTGCCTTGGTGTGTATCGATTTCTTCATTGATCCACAAACTGGACAGACAGAAGGTTGAAGGTCATCTTTTTGACAACCTACACAAAACCAAACCACGTATATAATGCTTCCACTGCATTCTCAAATGTCCAATAGAATCGACTTTGTTAAGAAAAAGGACACAAACGAACAATTAGACATGTCAGACTTGAGGTCAACTCAAGACCTGTCTCAGACAAATCTCTCTGCTTGACAAAACACTCAGCTGACACATAGATGATGTTTACATACAGTCCGACTGCAATAGTTACACAACACACTCTTTACACACTTGTAACGATATCAGCCAATCACAAGCAAGTGACACTGAATGGTGGAAAATGTTATTTCTTAGAACCAGAATGTGATGGGTGAATAAAACACAACGCTAAGTCTTACAGGCTCTTTCAGGTTAAACCACTATTCCAGCGCTTCATTTTGATCCCTCTCCCCACCAATCAACACTGTTGCATTGACACATTTCAGGGAAGCTCAAGGTCAACCCACGTTCTCTAATTCAGGAAATAAATTGGTTTTCCTTTAAACAACAATGGTCTCCAGAGCCCAAACGTTGGATGCAGATCCCAAGGCACCCGCTGTACAAACTGCCCCGGTATTAAGCAGTAACACGGCATTGGCTTAGTCTGGAAAATCTATTAAATTCTAAAGTGGGCAGCTTCTGTGCCCTCTGTGATTTTCTCACGGGGTGTAATCAGGCGTCAAAACAATAGACCCGAGTGCCGCTGTTCCTAAGTGGAGCCAAAAAGCATCTGGAGCTCTACATGGAAACATCTGGAAGCTTGTCTGTGTCCACATAGCCATTTGGGAGTGAGCCCATATGTCGATGCAAACAAGTGCGGACAACGGCGACACACACCACAACGGGAGAAAACAAACAAAGGCAGTGAAAAAATAAGGGAAAATAATGTCACTTTTAGTGTATGTGGATGTTTAGTTAAAAGTCCAGAGTGGGAATGCCTATGGAGCCACGTTGCATCTGGGACCGTTGATCAAGGTAAACAATGTTCACAGTGCCATCTGCCAGTCAGCCAGGGAAGGAGATGCATAGTGGGGACTGGGGGAGGTGGGTGAGGGGGGAACAGTGCCCTGATCAAGCATATGGAAAAACAGACTTTTCCTCTCCCTGCAGCAGTTAGTGAAGGCAAATGTCAGCACGCACCACGGCCACGCTTGACTGTCCCATACTCGGCACCACCACCTGGCTCTCCTTGCTCAGCCACCGAATATGGGCAGCAGTGACACTGTGGAGCATGTCCCCCGGGCAGCCTAAACGATCCACTCATGCCCATCCAGACCCTCTCCAAACACACAAGTGGCAAAAAGTAAGAGCAGCAGACACGGATAGTATACTTAATGAAAATTATACGAAAAGGGAAAGAATTTTGTGATATAAATGATGTTAAACCAATACAAATTGAAATACAAATCAAAAGAAATGTATTAATTTAAAGAGATAATTAGATAAATGCAAATTTTCTAAAATATAACAATGGACATGGACTTCTGACAAACAGTCCAGGGAGTCAAGAACTCCTATAGATGCTTTGAGGCATAACAAATATAATGTAACCTAATGGAGAAACTTCATTGGTGGAGCTTTCTGGGTAAATTACGGTAAGCAAAACAAGGCTGTTTATCAAGCTGACATCAAGCTTAGATTCAGGGAAGCGTTCTGTGTCGAGCATATATTGACGGCGCTGAATGCGGTGAACACGCACACTGTTTTATCCACAAAGTATAGGACAGTTATCCTCAGGCTGAAGACCACGAGCAGTCATGAGGAAGACCAAGCAACACCAAATGTCTTATTAATTCGTTAATTTGTTGTGACCACCGGGCATGAAAACTGCACTGCACTGCCATCTGAGGCCAAAGCCAACCAACGTCTTGTTTGTTAGTGAACACTCACATAAAAACTGTGGCTCACATGCTGGCCATGGATTGACCTACATTGAGGAGCATTCTCGCACCCGAGGCCAACATCCTTTAATCAACAAGACATTAGATATACAGAAAAACCTTATAAAAATGGCTGATGGAGGACAAGTTCTTGAACCTGTGGTTTAAATATACAATATATAAGTAGTCAAAGAACAAAAATACTTTGGGCAATTTGTAGTCATAAGATTAAACTCTTTTTAAGTGAAATGAACCGCAACTGCCAAGTGACCTTCCCCAAATGACAGTTTGGGAACCACATACCTGTGAAAGCTGGAGTCGAAAAGCGGAGTAGCCAATGGACCACCCACTACATACTGTATGATAAATATTCCCAACAAGTTATTACAGAAACGATTTATTAAAGTATTGTTTTTGTCATCTCTGTCCCCACCACTTTTCCAAACAAAGTTCCACCACTGTTATTATAAGAAATACAATGTTATATTACTTTAAAGGGGTCATATAGCGTGAATACACGATTTCTGTCTTTGGTGTGTTATAAGTTGCCCATGCATGTATTAGACACGAAAAATGGCTAAAATTAAAGTGTCGGAACAAAAGATGCATTCTATCTAAAAGCGAATGCTCACCCAGACCTGCCTGAAACGCCTCGTGTAACCACACCCCCACAAATGTACGTCAGTTTGTGGTCTGATTTGACTAGACCGCCCAAATGTATACACAAGTAAGGTGGGCGTACCTGTCAGTATAATTGCTTTGGAACCTGATGTTCCAAATATGGTAAGAGGCGTTACATTTCCGACACACGCTTGCAGTATTCGACCAATCATAGCACACCTCGCTTTTCAGAGCGATGAGCTTTGTAAAAAATCTGTGCGTTTCAGAGAGGCGAAAAAGAGAGATACAAACATGCAGGGTTATGTGGAAAAGACAGCGTTTTTTAACCTTAAATCTTGTATACACATCGCATTACATCTAAAACTAACGATAATAATCGTTTCAGGCGTGTCATATGAGCCCTTTAATAGAAGACATTCACAGCACAAAACGTAGACAGTATACCCACTTAATAAGATATAGAATGATGTGAAAAACGGTAATAAATAAAACCAACCCAAAAACCAATACGAGAAAATAAAGAATCAACCGCTGTACGTGACAGACTCAGAGGCCTATTGAGTGAAAAACATTTTAATTTCCTCAAAATAAAGCCACCCCAGCTGTGTTTCAAGCACAAGCCTGGCTCTCTGAGGTCAAGTCTCTTTCTACCCAGACTCTGGTACTTGAGCTGAAGGCCTTTTTGGTGAGAGAGCGCAGTTAATAGATTTTCTTTCTTCTCCTCGCTGTTGTTGTGGAAAACTATTATGGATTCTAGAAAATTCTTGCTGGGGCTCTTTTGTGTTGTGGGTCTATGAGAAAAAGCGAATGCGACAATAGCCTCTGTCTAAAAAAAACCTGGCCTTCAAATATTGCAGAAATGCAATTTCACCAGCTCCTCTATGCCAGCGCCAGTCCATTTCGCAGTCACAATGGCCGCCCGTTTCTCCCTTATTGAGCCAGCCTCACGGGAACAATGAACACAGAAGAATGGCAACAGGTAATTTAAAGAGCTGACTATGAAGGATGTGGGCCGGAGGTGGCACGACTCTGGCCCAGCACCACAGACCACCACCAGCTAACTTCTGGTCCTCACCAGAGGAATACCACCCAGTGCGACTGGTTAGGGGTTTTCTCTGCGTTCGTCAAGTCAAACAGATCGAAGTTAGTACCAAAAGACATTAACTTAAGTTGGCAATAATCAAACGTCCTGCTAAATGTATCTGCTGTGCTGAAAGTTGAAGCTAAACTATCATTTTGACAGCCTGCTAAGCTGCAAGTTAAACTCTTAAATCAGCATTTATGTAGATCTTTAGCCACTCTCGCAACATTTGCCCTTTCCTAAGACCCTCTCCCCAAAGGCTCCGAGTGAGAGGAGGAATCATGGGAGATGCGGCAGGGCAGGGGGAGGAGCAGAGCACAGGATCCTGTCTCCGCACAGCTGCAGCCGTTCTTTAGGGAATCCGAGCGGGGAGCAGCACTCAAGCGCCTAATGGCATTAATGAGCGCAGCCATGCGGCAGTAAAGGAATTGGAGCACAGCTTCTGCAGCAAGACCCTGCCCGTGTAGAAGCGTTGCACAGACCCGAGAGTGACAGGAGACCAGTCAGACTGAGCTTAACTCCACTCCACCAAAGCAGGAAGACAGGGATTGTAGAACATATGAATGCATTTCAGTAGTGGTCCACTAATAGGAAAAGGATATTTCTGTAATATTTGAGGATGAGATTTCTAATCTTTCAAACACCATCCCCAATAATTACTGCACAAGAATCAAAGTTCCCTCCAAAAACACAAAGTTTTGTTTTGCTTTAGGGGTGAAATATCACTAACACGTTTTCTGACAGATGAGTTTTGACCAATTGAATAGCTTAATAAGAGCTAAAATTAGGTAGCTTATGCTAAATTTGATTCCTCTCTGTCTGCATGCCATTGATCCAACATGAGTACATAACACTGTAAACAGCACATTCATGGTATTTCTAAACCGAGGCTGATAACTCACACTAAACCGCTTCTCGCACTGAGCTCAAAAAGTTAAAAAGTCATAACAGAGGATAAGTTTCTGTTAAAATATTACAGTGTGTTCCTAAAAGTTGGGCAAAAAGCCCCACAGCCTCCTTCATTAACCACAACTTAATTAAATCATAAGCGTATTTTGCAGAAGGTCATTTCATCATTTGTTCAAGGCAGTAAAGCAGCTGGAACTCTAGGTGGAACCAGGGAGCTAAAGTACAACACATGCTGTCTGCCAGTTCTGACAAGAAACAAACTAAATGGAAATTTAAAAAACAACTGTTTTAAGTGTTTGGCAACTCTTTTATCCAAAGTATACAGTGGTGTGAAAAAGCATTTGCCCCCTTATGGATTTTTTAATTTTTTTTGCATATTTGTCATGCTTAAATGATTTAGATCATCAAACGAATTTTAATATTACTCATAGAAATCCAGAGTAAATAGAAAATGCAGTTTTTAAATGATGGTTTTATTTATTAAGGGAAAAAGCAATCCAAACATTTCTGACCCTATGTGAAAAAGTAATTGCCCCCCTTGGAAAATCATGAATTAACTGTGATGAGTTGAATAACTGAGTTATTCACTCTCAAGCCTAAATACTGCCAGACCTGTTGAATCAAGAAATCACTTAAGTAGAACCTGTCTGACAAACTGAAGTAGTCTAAAAGATCTCAAATAGCATCACATCATGCCGTGATCTTAAGAAATTCAAGAACAGATGAGAAACGAAGTAGAAATGGCTTTCTAGACTGATACATTTCAAAGGCTTTGGGACTCCAGCGAACCACAGTGAGAGCCATTATCCACCAATGGAGAAAGCATGGAACAGTGGGAAACCGTCCCAGGAGTGGCCGGCCTACCAAAACTACTCCAAGAGCATAACGACGACTCGTCCAGGAGGTCTTAAAAGATCCCAGAACAACATCTAAAGAACTGCAGGCCTCTCTTGCTTCAGTTAAGGTCAAAGTTCATGATTCTACAATAAGAAAGAGACTGTGCACAAATGCCATCCATGGGAGAGTTCCAAGGCGAAAACCACTGCTGACCAAAAAGAACATAAAGGCTCGTCTCACATTTGCTAAAAAACATCTTGATGATCCCCAAAACTTTTAGGCAAATATTCTGTGGACTGATGAGACAAAGGTTGAACTTTTTGGAAGATATGCGTCCCATTACATCTGGCGTAAAACTAACGCAGCATTCAACCATGGTGGAGGTAGTGTGATTATCTGCAGCTTCAGGACCTGAATGACTGGCCATAATTGATGGAACCATGAATTCTGCGCTCTACCAGAAAATCCTAAGATTTGTCTGACCATCGGTTTGTGACCTCAAGCTTAAACGCACTTGGGTTATGCAGCAGGACAATGATACAAAACACACCAGCAATTCCACCTCTGAATGGCTAAAGAAATTAAATTAAAACAATTCTGCAAAGAAGAGTGTGACAAAATTCCTCCTCCACTCATTGCGAGCTTTCTCAAACGCTTGATTGCAGTTGTTGCCGCCAAGGGTGGCACAACTAGTTAGTAGGTTTAGGAGGCAATTACTTTTTCACAAAGGGTCAGAAATGTTGGATTGTTTTTCCCTTAATAAATAAAACCATCATTTAAAACTGCATTTTGTATTTACTCTGGTTTTCTTTTGTGTAATATTAAAATTTGTTTGATCTGGATCATTTAAGCATGACAAATATGCAAAAAGACAAAAAATCTGTAAGGGGCAAATACTTATTCACAGCACTGTATATTCATATTATATGTTCACAAATCCATGCATTCCCTGTGATCGAACCCATGACCTGGAAGCATCATCTGTCACGCTCTACCAGATGAGCTATTTAAACACTGAGAGCCTTGTAGTATCACAGAGGTTACTATCTCATCTCTAGATATGCAACTGTAATGTGTCTGCGTCGAGTTAAAAGGTTTTTTTCCCAAAAATGACTATTTTCTAAAATAAACTGTGATCATTAGATTTAATAAAATAACAAATTAAGCAAGCTAAAATAAAGCAATTTCCGGTTTCTATTTTCAGAAGAGAATCAGACCCTGCACCAGTGTAATGACTGTTAATAACATTAATGGATGGAAATCAGTTGTTGAATAAGAACTACCTGAGGTGGTTTTTGCCGAGTGCTTCTGGAGGAAGTCTAGAGTCTGAGCGAGTGCCTTCTTATTGCAGTGAGTGGAGAGCTCTTCATTACACTCAAAGCACCTGCCAAAGCACATTTGATAATCTTTCAATACTCACATGAACCATATGATTTAAACAAGGATAACTTAATATAAAATGCTGCCTAATGAGTTGTGTTTTCTTACCAGGCCTTCCACGTACTGAGGCTGATGGTGATACAGTGAGAATCAGAGTGATGGGCTTGCTGGTGTTTTGTAGAATGCTGAGATTCTGCGTGGTTACATCCCTGCAATAGTGAATCAGCAAACTTATATTCTTTCATCAGGACAAATACGTCATTTGAATCACGATGTGGGTGAATTCTGGTGCAATTGCAAAATACAACATTATTTATATACAAATTATTATATAGTGTTAGATCAGTCAAATACAGTGTTTAGATTATCCATGAATTATTACATAATTTATTTGTCAGGTGTTTTGGTGCAATGCTATAAAAACACAGTTTATCTATTTTTTTATTTTCACCTGGAACCCACACTTGAGGCACACAAGGATGTCATGAACTCCTGCTGCATCCCCCTCAAACATCTTTCTCTCTTTAAGGCATTCTGAGCAGACAGACCACAGGCTGCCCGTCACTGCTTTCTTCACTGAACTGAGGTCCACAGCTCTGCTCACATGCTGACATGTCAGCCCTAAATGGCATAAAAACATACATCTTCACTGCAGATCTTACAACTCTGTGCGAGCACTATTACATACATAATCTGGAACCGAACGCCTTATGACCTGTTAGATCTTGTAATGTCTAAAAGATGTGATAAATGTTTGTCTGTGATTTCAAGCATCAGGGGCGGATTCACAAAACTTCTTAACTGCCATATTTTTTATTCCTACTACAGAGAGTCAATGGGGGAAAATTTTGAAGTGAACAACTTCTTTAAGAAAAAATATTTTGAGCTTCCTATAATTTATCTTAAGAACAATCTTTTATTATGTCTTAAGAACATGTTCATGTTTCATAAATCATGTGAGAAACGGCATCCTTACCGCCAACCTCATCGGAAGAGTCTTCATCCCGAGGCTTTTTTGGCTTGTTGGACCGCTTGGTCATGTCTGCGGTTCTTAAAGAGAAGGGGTCTTTCAGCCGCATTTGTATCTAGGAAAAAAGTCACATGTTGAAAATGAGAGCCCACCGCACAGTTTAAAATGGACGGTTTTATAAATAAGTTAATAATCTCAAAAGGTCAAGGTGTTTTTTTTATTTTAAGAAATACATGTTGATTAAAAAATGATTACACTTTCTTTCCTAATTGTTCCTAGGCAACACTGAAATGTAATACATAGTAACAGCTAAGAGATTATTGTGTTGTTGGTGAGGGCAAACACATTTTTTATAGTCCCCTGTGGTGAAAATCAAGTTTATAATGTCGTTTATATGTCTATGTGTAGTTTTTAATATGCTTCAAGATAAACCCATGTGCAAATTCACAAATTTAAACTATTGCAGACTGCAGAGTATTTTCTCCATAAAACTGCAGTTTACCAAAGACAGTTTGAAAAATGCAGTCTGCCTCTGTTTATGACATCATAACCCTGTAACAATTCACATTAACAGATTTGAGCCATAGCTATGTAAAGATGGTGCAAAGACTTGGCACTGAAACAATCGCTGCTGTTTCAGCTCTGCTTTTGCCTTCACGAAAACGCGCTGCTCACATGTCATAAGAGGCATCTATGTACCTATAATCAATGGTCCAAGCTCTTGTAATTGAATGGAGGCGGGGGATAATTTGCATATTCATGAATCCGCGTGTACTAATTGAAGCAAGGGTGTAGAGTTTTTAGAGTCATTTTAAGGCATGAAGAAATGATCACAGGACAAAACTTTTACGTCTGCTTTTTAATGCTTAAATAAATATCAAATTTAGTGGGACTTTAAGACCTAAAAATTATTTAAAGGGTAGTACAAACAAAAACGAAAAGGGTTTCATTATTTACTCACCGTCAAGTTGTTCCAAACTTGTATGAATTTCTTTTTCTTTTGAACACAAGAGAAGATATTTTGAAGAATAAGAGAAAACAAACAGTTTTGGGGCACCATTGACACGTAAGAAAATATACTGACAATGGTAGAGAAAGGTGCCCCACAAATGTCGGCATAATGTATTTTGTGTTCAACAAGAAATGTCTTCTGGTTAGGAACAACTTGAGGTTGAGTAAATAAATAACAGAAATTTCATTTTTGGGTGAACTACAACTATCCCTTTACCTCATCAGCTTCCACGTTGTCGTACAGGTGCATCTCAAAAAATTTGAATATCGTGAAAAAGGTTAATATTTTTTGTAACTCATTTCAGAAAGTGAAACCCGTATATTATATAGATTCATTACACATAGAGTGAAACATTTCAAGCCTTTATTCCTTGAAATTTTGATGATAATGGCTTACAGATACCAGTGTCTCAGAAATTTTGAATATTTCATAAGATCGATGAAAAAATTGTATTTGAAACAGAAATGTCAGGCTTCTGAAAAGTATGTTCATTTCTATGCACTCAATATTTGGTTGGGCCTCCTTTTGCATGAATTACTGCATCAATGTGGCATGGCACATCAAGGTCCCAGAGTCTGGAGGAAGAGGCACAGAATCCATGCTGCTTGAAGTCCAGTGTTAAATTTCCACAGTCAGTGATGATTTATGCTGCCATGTCATCTGCTGGTGTTGGTCCACTGTGTTCACAGTCAACGCAGCCATCTACCAGGACATTTTAGAGCACTTCATGCTTCCTTCTGCTGACAGGCTTTATGGAGATGCTGATTTCATTTTCCAGCAGGGCTTGGCACCTGCCCACACCGAAAGGTACCGAAAGCTGGTTCAATGACCATGGTGGTACTGTGCTTGATTGGCCAGCAAACCCGCCTGACCTGAACCCCACAGAGAATCTATGGGGTATTGTCAAGAGGAAGATGAGAGACACCGGACCCAACAATGCAGATGACCTGAAGGCCACTATCAAAGCAACCTGGGCTTCCATTACACCTGAGCGGTGCCACATGCTGACTGCCTCCATGCCACGCAGCATTGATGCAGCAATTCATGCAAAAGGAGGCCCAACCAAATATTGAGTGCATACAAATGAACATACTTTTCAGAAGCCTGACATTTCTTTTTAAAATATCCTTTCTTTTGATAGATATTATGTAATATTCTAATTGTGGATTTTCATTATCTGTAAGCCATAATCATCAAGAAATAAAGGCTTGAAATATTTCACTCTATGTGTAATGAATCTATATAATATATGGGTTTCGCTATCTGAAATGAGTGACAATAATTTGCTACATCCAAACATTTTTTTAGATGTACCTGTAGAGTATTTCAAGACCTGAAAGGGGTGTGTCAAACGGTAGGCAACCAGTTTTTAAAAGATCCAAGATCCACATGACGACTGATATGCGTTTATTGCTGAAACACAAACACCAGCCGTCAAGAATCACAAGATCATACACAACTATGTTAATCCTCTAATTGGAATATTATATTAACCCATTTTCATCGCAACAGGGGTCAAAAACTACAGTGTCACTAGCATCAGAATGACAAGCATGACTTTTAAGGACGTCATTAGGAATACGAGGATTGAGAAGGTATACAAAATAATAACTAATAATAGGTAACCACTGTAACAGAACACACAATACCACTTGAACCGAAGCAAATGATCGGACAGTGCTAACTGACAGACAGGGTATATCAGAGGCCTTTCCTTTTTCGGCATTAAGTCAGATCTGTTTACAGCATTGGGTTATATAAAGGAGCAGTTGCTACATATGTCAAACAGTCTTTGAATGACAGTTATAAGCACATCTTACCCCGTTTATGTTCCCCTCCTCTCCAGGCTCACAACAACCAAGTGAACGTCAGTTGACAAGTGTCCAGGTGGAACAGCGAGGCTGATAATAACTTATAAATCCTTACAAGTTTCTGGAAACGGGAGAAATACCTGGTGATAGTTTTGTCTAAGTGTTTAAAAGTAGCACTTACACAATTAGTAACTGCGCAATGCCGAAAAACAACACTTATTAACGGAGTTTGTGAGCATAGTTGGTGGCATTTGAAGAACAGAAAGCACAAGTATTACGTGGATCACGTGGCCGTACCGTCGCCGACGCACTACGGATGCTCGTAGAGCCAAACGCGTTTGTAAATCTACAAAATGTGGTGGAAATAAATGTGACGTTTCCAACATTTTCGCCACAATTGCATATTCACTTATATTTGGGTGAAGTTTTAATCGGGGGAACCTTTCGGTATCCTAGTTTTATTGAAAAGAAAAGACAAAATGTATACTATTAAAAATATATGATAATATTTAGAACGTAATATGACGTAACACAGAGAAAGATATCTGGAAGAGTGCTTATAACCAGACAGATTTTGCCCCCCATTGACTCCTATAGTAGGAAAAAATACACTATATATTTTTTTGAACACAAAAAAAGACAATTTGAACAATGTTTTTCTGTGGCACTTTACGACCATTGTATTTTCTCCTCCTAATCAATGGTAACAAGCATTCATCCAAATATCTTTCTCCCTGTTCATCAGAACAAAGAAATATATACAGATTTGGAACAACTCGAAGGTGAGTAAATGATGACAGAATTTGCATTTTTGGGTGAAGTATCCCTTTAACGTGATCCGTAGTAGTGCGCATGCGTACGGAGGTGGATCGGCGCAACCAAGCTACGTGACTTGAACTCAATCGCATTATAATTTCGTTTATATTTACATACAAACAAGACAAAGGGAACATCGTAACCTTGCAACTTTAACCCCAATCCGAGCATGGCGTTAAATGTCTGCGCTAGGCTGTCGAGGAGCGTTCCCCGCGTTTTAGCGAGCAGAAATGTTATTTCTGTCACAAGACCGCTGGCAGCGGGTTCACGCTGGACACCTTTACGATGCTTACAGCGTGAGTGTTTGAAACTTGGAGTCTAAATTCAACAGAAACATGTAATATAACTTGTTTGACATTGACAGATTATGTGCATACGTTGCAAACACGCATTTACCATTTATCATATTTGACAGTTTTGTAAAGTATACGTTGCATAGTCGGCTGTACTTGTAAATATTGATCTATAAGGCAGATTTCAAAAAGACCCATAAATGTACATGCTCCGGAAGCACGTCCTCTGTTGGTCAAGTGACCATGTTGTTGTCGTCGTCTTTCAGATACCCGTGTTGTGCGTTTCGAGGGTGTCTTATTGCGACATTTCAGCTCATCGAGCAAGCCTTCAATAGACGTGTCCTACGAGCAGCTGAAGGAGCTGCTGGTGGTCCGGTCCGGTGTGGTTATAGACGTCCGTGAGCCGTGGGAACTCCGGGAGTACGGGAATATACCGGGATCCATTAACGTACCCTGTAGGTCCTTCCTGTTTGCATGCACACATTTTAGGTCTTGTTATTTTTTTAATTCTCCCATATGGAAACTACTAACTGTACACAGAATCGTCCAAGTCACCTCTTTTTTCCTTTTTTAATACACGGTGACTTTTCTCTTGTTTTTTTTCATGTACAGTGGCACAGGTGAATGGATCTCTCCAGCTTAGTCCAGAGGAGTTCAAGGAGAAGTATGGTGGCGACATGCCATCACACTCCCAGAATATTGTTTTTACCTGCCTAGCCGGTGTAAGAAGCAAAACAGCACTGGATGCTGCAGTGTCTTTAGGTTACACCAAGTAAGCGTTTAATATAAAACCAAAAGCTGTGACACATTTTCTTTGCCTCTTTACACACCTTGCTGTAATGAGTACATAAAAATATGAATTGATCGTTTTTATAACTTCATAATTATATTACAAATTTTTGTCTCTCTTTTCCTGTAGTGTCCACCATTACCCCGGCGGATGGAAAGACTGGGCAGAACGTGAACTAATACAAACCAAAGAGTGAACCTCACGATATTGTCATGGTAACACTGTGAAAGCAATGCAGTTGTATTACAATCTGATTTAAGCCATTGACACTGAATCACAATGTGCCACCAAGACAGAGGAATTTATTGGTTTTGACCGAATGCAATTGTGTGGTTACATTTTAAGCCTGAAAAGCTGCACTGTTATATGATATGAGCAGTGTGCATTCACATGCATGGAAATTCAGAGGCTTACGATGAGTCTAATTATGACTGATATGCATAGGGCTGTTATACTGTAACACTTATAACTGAAATAATATATTTGAGCAGAAAATCCAAATATTATATCAGATAATTGTTTTTATATTCTTGAAAATAAAACTTTGGTGCTCCATTGTGTGTATTGTACTTCACAAAAAAGCAGTATATCTGCTTTTCCCTGTCTTTCAATGTTGCAAAAGTCCTCATAGACTTACAGGAAGTGAATGATTAGATTCTAAATCTAATAGGGCCTCGATCTTATCTTTGGTTGAACTCTTATTGACTTTGGGCGATGTACTGAGACTGGCATTACTTAAACATGTATACATTTATAGTTAGATTATTTACTTATTAGTATCAATATTTTTAGAGACAAAGATTATCAGTGTGGGTTCATAATAATAATAACAGTCAATAAATAATGACAAGGTTTTAAATTCGGTCAAGCTATTCCTATTCCAAGAATACTGTTTAGTTCCTACACCTATAGCAATTTTTACACTATACATCATCTGGCTGGCATTTCATGTTCATTTGTGATGTGTTACTCCCATAAATCATATAAGGGTTTCTGCACCAGCAGGTTAATCTTTAAACCAGGAAATGTGTACCGTAACAATCACTGATGTGGATGTGATAAAGCTGTCTCTCACTGAAGACAACCCCTTTTTTGAAAGTATTAAAAATGTAAAAATGTTTTTATTAGAAATGAGGAAACAACCTCAACATCAAACTTAAAAATGAATAAAATAACAGCATCTTACTATAACATCAAGTGTCTCTGCAGTTCTGTCATTGTTTTTCCATGTGAGCGCACCACTACTGGGCTGACTAATGTACTGTAAATCAATGAGATAGCGGGAGTAAAATAACACTTCGGTGTTTAAGCTCATTTAGCACTGTTCACATCCCAGAGAAATGCAGACCCAGCCTTCCTCCCACATGCCTGGGAAATCTTAGATAGCTGGGAAGAAACTAATGAACCAGATCTGGTCAACAATTAAAATAAAAAACTGTATATAATGACGAAAAATGACAGTACGTAAAATGATTTAGCTTGCGTAAATAAACCATTATACTATTTTCACAGCTTTTAAAACCGTGGACCCTAATTAAAGGGCCCAACCCCAAGACTGTTATTCCCACTTATATCCTCCAGTCATCTCAAGCATGAATTTCTGACAGGCCATAAAAAAATGTTGTTAATTCCCCTTAGATTTCTCATTGTTACGCACTTTCATTTGAATAGGGTTCAGATTAACGTCTATTAATATCACATCTCTCACCAAGTATCTCTCTCCACATTGACCTCATGACATTATTCCATGCCCCGTCTTGAAGCATGTGTAATTAAATCCCTTCAAATCAAACCACATCACATCCCGGCTGCACCTACAGGCTACTGGACCCATGCTAACTCATCATTTCACTCCATTCAACACCTCTCAATAACCTGATAAATGTTTGAGCGACAGGCCCATTTCGCTATGATGCAGAGGCTCAAAATTCCAGGAGCATTGACTCATAATGGAGACCAAGTATAAGAAGCCTGGACCCCTTGTCAAAGAGTGTGTATTTGTGAGTGGAGCTTCACGGAAGATCAACACGTTAAGACCTTCAAGTCCAGGAACTGAAACAAGCCACTGTCTCAAGATGAGTCGCAGCCCTGAAAGGATCTCGTCTTATCGCCGCCATTTCGAGGATACCAGCACCTCCTCTTATCAGGTGAGGGTAAGCAGCCCTTCCCCTGTCAGACGGGATACCGGAAGGTGCCGTTCGGCCAGCTACTCCCGCAATGCCATAGCAGTCAGCAGCAATATGGCAGTGGGCCGTAGAACCATCTCATCCTCACGCAGCCGTCCCCTCATGACTGGGTAAGCACTGCCTATCTTTTCTCCATTGAAGGAAGTGGTGACACAGTCTTTCAAAACTTTAGAAATATGCTGGGTTGTTTTCAACACATGGTGTTCAACAAAAAGGGACAAATGCAACCATTGGGTTAAATTAACCTAGAAAATGGTTATAGTTGACCCAACCGTGGGTTGAAAGCAATTTTTTTATTTAATTTTTTTATTTTTTGAGTGTATGCCATTGGGACAGGGCTGAATACCATGAAATGCATCTGCAGTATTGGATGAAAAGAATAATGTTTTTTATCGGCTGAATCATTGAAATCATTTTAAAAGTACAATATTTCTATGTTCAATAAATGTTCACTATAATATTTAAGAAAAAAAACAAATGTTAAAAGAGAAAACACTAGCATTAAAACTTTTTTTCTTTCCATTATTCTACCTATTTATTTTGCTTTCTCTATTTCTTCTTAATAATAGGCTTTATTTTATTTCTTCTGGATATGCTTCAAAGGTTCCCACATCATGTCTATATTTTGCTTTCAAGAGTTATTGTTCCGTTAGAAATCACACTCAGTCTTTAAAAGACGCGAGTACTCTCAATAACTGTCGGCTAATAAAATCCGACATGACAATGAAATATATCTTCCTTCCTTGGCATATAGACACACGCAACCTAACGTTCACTTCCTATGTGCAGTTTTTTATTTAAAAAAAAATATGTTTTATAAATCTGGATTGCAGTGGCGAAATGGGGGCCATCTGTGTTAGTGGAGGGGGCGCCGCCGTCAATCTCGATCAAGTTGCTGCGGAAAACCGAGAATTCCTCAGTACACGAACCAGTGAGAAACAAGAGATGGTCCTGCTCAACGACCGACTGGCAGCATACATCGAGAAGGCAATTAAGCACATCACTCATTCACCATGTATTGAATTTTTTAACAATGAACAGAACTAAATGACAAAAAAATGAGAATAGCGAAACTTGATTTGCACACTGTGCGTTTTATGCTTGTTTATGTTTTTACACAGCAAAATAAATAGCAGTAGGCCTACTCTATGTTAAATATGTGACACTGGAAAAGGAAGGATATTAAATGCCCTTGCAAGCGGGGCTTACTTTCAGAGGCATTTTGACAGAATTTGTCTGATGTGGTCACGGTTGAGTGGATGGCACAGACTAGCAGTGTGGAGATGTGGCACTGCTGGCTCAGAAGATGAAGCGAATTATTCGCACCTCTATGGACAGAAGCCGTTCTACTGCAGAGAAAATGAATGCTACATATATACTGTGTCGCCTTTTTCTCTGTCAAAAAGGTCAGATCGCTGGAGCAGCAGAACAAATTGTTGGAGACTGAAATCGAGGCCCTCCAGAATCGATACTTGAAGCCCACCGGCCTGCGCTTGTTGTACGAGGAGCAACTCAAGGAACTGAAGAGGCTTGCTGCCCAAATGAGAGCGCAGCGGGTAAATATTTAAATTTGTGTGCCAATAGATTTTAATAGTTATATCTTCGAATAGATCTGAAATATAAGACCATATTAAAAAGAATGGCAATAGAACCTAAATCAGTTTGAAGGTTTTAAACCTGCTTAACAAAGACAACGTTTTATTTTTGTCAGAAAACAGCACATGATATTACTCCGTATTGTTTTTAAGGACAACGCTGTAGCTGCAAAGGATGCTATGGCGGGTCAGCTGGAGATGATGAAGGTTAAATATGAGGAGGCCGTGGAGATGAGGAAGAAAGTCGAGCTTGACATCGAGGCTTTCCGTCCGGTCTGTTTCTTTTCGCATGACGTTTTCTTATATTACTTTATGCCGAAAAAAAAAAACCCGTGAGACTTCTAGCTATATGTTTGATCATTTTAACAGGACGTGGACGCCGCAACCTCCACGCGCATTGCTTTGGAAAAGCATCTGGAAAACTTGGAGGTGGAACTAGAATTCCTTCAAAGAATACACAAGGAGGTGATTACATTAATAGCCTACTAATAAATAAAAAAATACTAGATTTTGAAATGTCGTGTTTACTGTAATATTTATATCGCATTTTTAGGAAATCGACGACCTTATGAGACAGATGTACGCAGCCCACGCCACAGCCCAAGACGCATTCTCTCTTCCCGACCTGTCAAACGCGCTCAAGCAAATCCAACTTCAGTATGATAACATGGCCGCAAAGAATTTACAGGTGGGCAAATAATAATAATGTATATTAAAAAAAAACTATTAGCCTATACTAACATTATTAAATAATATAGTCCTCGTTAAATTTGGAGTGGGGGTCCTATAGGATATATTTATGTATTAGAAATAATTTAGCAAAATGATTTTATTTTTGTCTAGGAAATGGATTCATGGTACAAAACTAAATTCGATGACCTCAACAACAAATCGACAAAGCAACTGGACAAAGCTCGAAGCATAAGAGAGGAAATTGTTACTGCAAAGAAAGAGGTATGTTTCAGTTATATTTCTTTAACAGAAACCAACTTGGTGGTGATTATATAATTGCACTACAATTAAAAGCAATATTACTTTATGTTATTTGAAATAAATTTTAATTCATCTGAATCATGTGAATACTTTTAATAATGTGATACTTTTCTAGATCCAAAATAAGGTGCAGGACTTGGAGTCATTAAAGATAAAAAATGAGGCGTTGGAAGCAAGAATCCACGAGACTCAAGAGAAGTACAGAAAAGAACTAGAGGAACTCCAGGTGAAAAGTCTAACAAAATCATGCTATATCCTGGACAATAAAATATCAATAAAATCAAACAAAAAATTGACCTATTGAAAAAATTTTGCCAGGCAAGAATTGAAGCCTTGCAGCTTGAGCTGAAATCCACCAAAGAAAGGATGGCTTTGCTCCTGCGTGAATACCAAGAACTGCTCAATGTTAAAATGGGGCTTGAGATAGAAATTACCACCTACAGGTAACATTACATAGCCCAATGCATTTAAAAAAAAGTAATAAGCCAGAAAAGAAGCCAGACTCCAAAAACACTAGCTTCTTTTCTTCAACCCTCCCTCCTCTTTGGATGTACACAGGAAGCTTATTGAGGGTGAGGACTCTCGTCTAACTGGCATGGTGCAGACCATGCAAACCATGTCCATTATGAGTGGCACTATGAGCGTCCATGGTGCAGGAGCTGGATGTGAGGCAGGAGGTGTTGGCACAGGAGTGGGTGGAGGGACTGGTGATGGAGTCGGCAGAGGTCTTATTAATGGGATCACTGGTGGGATTGGCGACCCGGGCACTTCTATTGACTACACTCAAGAGCAGGCAGTAGAGATGACTGAGAGAAAGACTCTTCTCATCAGGTAGCATAAATCAAGCATTTTGTCAGAGCCGTGACCTAGTGGTTGGCACAATTATTCTGATATATAAAGACATGCTCTTCCTCAAAATAAAAAAATGTTATTAAAAAATTAGACATTATGTCCAAAATTTGTTAAATTAGTCATTGTAACTGTAGAGTCTAAAAAATTAGTAGAGACGCTTAGATATTTGCATATTTCTTCTCTTTTTTTCTCAGGACCGTTAAAACGGAGGATGACACATTTGAAAGCAACACACAGGAGAAATCTTATTCCATCTCTGGAGCAGCAGATGATGAAGAGTAGCTGTGCTTTCCGCTTATCCATCTTATCAAGAAAAATTTCCAAATGTCTTCTCTTGCAACTTGTGCCCTAATGCTTGTGTGCCTAAACTTGAGTCTTACAACTGGTCCACTAAAAATAAAGCTTTGAGCAACACACTTTTTTGTAGGTTTTGTTTTAATTGTGTGCACCCATGACTGTCTTAAATTTAAGGGGTTGTGCCAAATTCAACCATAATCTACAAAAATAAACAATTGCTTCACCACCCCAGTGTTCAATCCAGCACATAATCTTTGACAAAACACAGTAGCACATGCTTATTTCTCTCTAATATAAGCAACAGGTGTAATGCAGGCACTCTGTGGATGTGCAGAAAACAAACAATGGCAAGAAACAGACAGGAAAACAAAATACAATAAAAACAAGCAGAATAAATGTGTCACTCCAGGCTCAGCCTATCACCTTGATTCCTTAGCCAACGGGAACTTTAAGCCATCACACACACACAGTACTGCTACAACATGAAGTTACACTCATGGTATGGCCCCATTCTATCCAAATCTTCCCTTTTTATCTGCATCTGATCTATTCTGATCGGCTCCAACTGGAACATGTCAAACACTCGGCCTGTTTTGAACCATGAGGTGAAATGTGCATTTGAAAACTATAAACTACAGAAGCTGTACATTATGGGCAAAAGGGGCATATTGTTGACATAAATGATCACAGACTTGCAAAGCATGGAATGTGGCAATGACACAGCTTCTGCATGTGACATTTTAAACATCATTTCAAAGGCTTTATTTTAAAATAATTTCTTAAAGAAAAATAATTTCCCAGAATAATAACAATATGAAAAAGCACAGACAAAACAACTTACAGCAATGAAATGACAAATGAAATCAAAGCGAGGAAGACAAAATTCTAAAGTAAACCTACAGTTTTGGACAAGACATTAACCCTAAAAATATTAACCCTAAAAATTTTCAAAGAAATCAATTTTGTTTAATGTTCTTCATATTTGCCATATTTTTCTTTTACACAGATTGCAAATTAATATTGCAATATTTAGTTCATATACATATTAATGCTGTTTCAGTAATGTGGTTCCTGGGAGAATCAAGGGTTGTGGGCCCTCTGTGATACTAATTCCAAAATAGAATTATTCCAAATATAAAATATTCAAAATTAGAACAATTAAATCTGAATAAGGAATTTTGCCAGATTAAAATATAATAGTTAAAATAGTTAATATACATTGTATTTATCCGCATTGTATTGTGACAGCAGGTAATTTTCAACATTGAAACAAATAAAGATTTCTATGATTCTTAAATTGCAAATGCAAACAACAAATTGAAATTCAATATTTTTAGTTTAAAACAAAAATAGTAATGCAATCTCACCCCTATTTGCTGAACCTTTTGGAATTTGACAGCACAAAATAGATTCAGGGTTTTGAATTTATCAGATTAACCAGCAGTTTCTTCATTACTGTTCTAGCGATGGTCATCATTTCCACAAGCTCATCCCACCTGAAAAGGGAGCCACAATTAATGCCCATTACATGCCCTGCATTCTTTTTTTCCACAGAAATGAACTGGGATTATGGAAAACCCAGAAATGTCAATCCCGCCTATATTAATGAGGTGGGTACAGACAGTCTGTAGTGATCATTAGCATTCCTTTTTCCAGTCATGTAATGTGCATGCCGAGCTATATGCTTAGCTCGCATTATAGGATGATACAAATAAATTGCCTTATAAGCAGGGAAGGCATGTCGGAATTATGTGTGATTTATCAATATAATTAGATTATGACATCTGACTTTAACAATTTAAAGACAGGAGCTATCCAGGGTCCTGCTAGGTCCACACTTGCATATTTTTCTGCAAAGTGTGCTCTGCAAATCATATTAACTAATTAGATGTGCACATGCAATTTATTCTCTCCTTTTGTTCTTTCAATCTTCCATTTTCTGTCATTATTTGCTGTATGCAATTTTGTTTGTTGTTAAATAAAAATATGGCATTGAAAATAATGTACAGCAATGCCTGATCCAAGATGAAGACTACTTAAAAAGTGCTTATAAAACTAATGCAGGACTCAAGCCGTTTAATCTTTGTCTGAAGTCACATTTCTTCTACAAAACACACATAAACAGATCATATCTCCACATACCCATGCATTTTGTATCAGAAATTCCCTTCGATCCTTATGGCCTCAACACTGAATACTGCATGCACTCAATTTATTCAAAATATTTATGAGACTGAATTAAGAATGGAATTCTTCGTCAATGGAATAACTAATGATCTGTCGGTACGCAAAGCTTTTTTCCCAGCGTCTACTCCTTAAGGATCAAAAGGGGGCAAAAGTTGGTCCTCTCTAAAACCTGAGAAATTCTGTCACTTTCTGCATATGTTTTTAGTGCCTTAATCCCAATTAGGCCCGGCTGACACACACATCCATTCAATGCAACCCTTCCCTGAATACATTTGCCTAAAAATGAACTTCACAAATAGAGCTCGGCGCAAAGGCGTTCGACACCAGAGAGAATCGGATAGACTGAAGGTTCATTCCTGCGCGTTCGAGTGAAAAAGGGTATGAATTTATAAGGTACACCGAAACATTTCAATTCAGACAAGTTTACACCCCATTATGCGAGCCCTTTTAACTCGGACAAGAGAGTTAAAGTCGGGGAAACTCGGTTCAAAAGCCAGTGCTAACTTTGGTCAGGCTTTGAATACTGAAACGAAGCAACCCCTTCCTTTTGAAAGCATTTAGAAATGGGAGCACGCATGAACAGAGTCGAATCAGTGGCCACTTATCTCCCCACTTTCTAATGCGACTTTGAATATTAGTCTGGGTTAAAATCCCAATCATGTCATCTGGTGGGACTCCCATACAAGCATAATTACTATTCAATCGCATCACTAATGTCCCACCCGCATCCCCTATCTGCGACGCAGCTGGTCCGTCCTTTGTAAGGCTTGCACTTTCCCGCAGAAACAGCGAATAGGTTAAGCGCATTCAAATAGCCAGGCAACATATTTTTTTGAGTTGGTTATGCAAAAATATATCTTGATTTTCTAATCTAGGAAATGTTAAATAAATTGTATTTGCCGTGCAACCTGTTGAATCTAATGTAAAAATATATACGGCAAATTATTAATTGCATATATAATTTTATAGGCTACATTATTTTCGTTGCACTGAAATATCCAAGAGTGAAATCAACGAAAAAAGGAATGTTAGTTTTGCCTGTTAAGGCACTTTGCATGGCAAAGACTTTATGGTTGGCGTAAAAAATGTTTTAGGGAGCTTGGGCATTGTGAACCGTTCAGATAGAGTGGTGAACCCTTGGCATTCAAGCGCAGTTTGGACGCATGAATGGAATCCCCTGGTGGGACACTGTCCCTTTAAACCACAGCTCTATACAAAGTTAGTGTTACTCTACATTCATGGTTCATTATTTGGCAACCTGTTAAATCAGATCCCACATTTAGCTCGAATTGTAATGCTGAGACCCTGAGAAAATGTCTTCACCACCTGAACAACACTTTCTCCGAAATTCACAATCCGACCTTTTTTCCTTTGACGAGACGCGTAAAAAGTTCTGGAATGCTCCGCTTGGGTCCACAATATTGCTGAGAAATAAAGGCGCTACCATGTAATTAATGTGCTATTTAAAAGACACCGAACAATGCGACCGTTCAAGCTATTTGATTTCATTTAATTTTCCATCCCATTTGCTCTGAACACTGCTTTTGCTCGCAAATTCGAGCTTTTTGACCGCTCACCGTGCACCAATGAGCGCGTTGGGACGACGTTCACTCCTGCTTTTCTCCGCTTACAGAACAGAATAGAAAACGTCCCCGTTTCCGCCACGGTGAACAATTTATTAGCCGAACAACTTTGACTTTAAGACACAAGACAAGAATGAGAATCGGCCCGGCTGGTGTGAGCGCTGTAAAGGCCGAACCCGCTGTTGCAGAGCGGATGGGAACCAGTCACAAATGGCAACATTAATAAATAACCCACCACACAGCCGGCCTTTCCATGCGCCTATTCAAAAATTGTTCGCGTGTCGTTCACGCTCTTTGACTCATTAAGCGGCCCAAAGAGAGGGCTCCCAAAAAGGACCAGTGGGGTACCTTTTCCCGAAGAAAGAAATCCCACCTCTGCTTCTCCAATTACAGCGGAGTGTCATCGCAGAGAAGCCAGGGCAGAGGTTAGCAGGACATGTTCATGGCTTAAATTTATCGCCCACAAATTCTTGTTTCTTTCCCTCGCCCTCTGTTCACTCATTGAGGAGCACGATCAAAGGGGTCAAATGAAGTTTTAAAACCAGCGAAAACAATGCCACTGGACTCGCTTCAAATGATGCTGTATAGGTGAAAGCAGTAGGCCTTCCAACCTCCTGTCGGAGGTGTGTAGGTCTACAGGAAAACATGAAGATGTATGTAAAAATATTTGTTATCGTACATTTTGGTTTAAATTACATCAAATATTCGTTTAAGTAGCAGGCTAAAATTTTAAATGAAAATACTATAGGGTGAGAAAAAATACAAGACGCACATTTAGCCATGCGCAAGACTGTAAATGTTGTGAGGAACACAAATATTTCTACTAATGGCACCCTGATTCGTCACCTGTTGTCAAAAAGTGTGAAATGATATGATGGCGTGCGTTTTAAAAGCTGTTACGTTTTTGCTGGTTCTCCCGTTGAGTACCTGCCCGGTCCCAGCACGGCACACGCCGGGAGTCAATAGAAGTTAACAAGTCTCCCAAACATTCCTGCTCCTTTTGTTGAAACTGCAACAGACAATACAGCCAGGGAGAGGATAAAGAGCTTTGAAGTACATAAAACCTAAAAGGATGCAGCCAAGTAGATTTAAAGTAGTCACTGATTTCCAAAAACTGGTTTGTAAAGGAACAATGAAGGGGGAGAGAATTTATGGAGAAATTATACAGTGGATTTGTCACTTAAAATATCGGAACTGTCTGGCGGACAAAGCCACATGCTGAGGATTAATGGTTGCGCCAGACCTTTGATTCTGCACTCTCTTTTCTCTGCCCTTGACAAATTGGATTTTGGGGATGGGAAGGTCGCTGAGCCTATTGTCTCTTGACCGTTTGGAGCGTTTCATTATGTGTGAGGGTGAGGGAAAGTCTCCATGTGACCGTTTCGGAGGGTTCTACAGCTGCTAAAAGAGCGCAACTCTCTCATCGCGCTCTGCTCGCCCTTGCGCATTAATGTGCAGAGGGGTAGCTTACCGCGACATAAGAAAAGCCGGATCACACACGCCACGACGTCACTTCGCGGGCGGATATTAGTCCGTCCTCATCTCAGACTCTCTGCTCATCTCAATCAGTGTCTGCTTGGTCTTCCTGGTTCTGATACCGCTGCACACGCAGAGCCAGCCATGCAAGCGACTCGGACACCCAGCGTGTTTGCCGACTGCAGCATCCCAGCAGGGCTGCGAATAGGACCAGTTCCCGGGCATCTTTAAACTTGGAAAGTACGTTTCGGACCGAAAGGACACTGGAGTCAAAAAGAAGGCAAGTTACTTTTATTTATTTTGCCCGTGAATAAAGTTTCATTGTTTGACAGCAGTTTAATTATGTGCACTTAGTTTTGCAATATGCAACACGTTTTATTTATTTTTTAAACATTGAGGAAATTTTATTCAATTTACATTAATAATACAGATATGTCATTTCCGTTTTTCATTTTTATATTAATAAAATAATAAACATACAACCATAATTATAATACGGTGTGATTATACTAATAATAATATTTATAAACTGAAAATATGCGTTTGATTATTTAGGCCTTATGGTTTTATTATTTAAATAACCACGCACAGTGTAATATTTTAAACTACAAACATCAGCATTTATTTTTTTATAACACAATTTTTGATGCAGGTTCAAAAACATTTTCAAAGCAAGTCTTCATGTAGACGTGTCACTCTTCATAAAGCGTCCTCCTATTAATTAGTTTGGGCTGTCAGGTTGGAAATAATTGAGTTATGTTAGCAGGACGACTTGTCATCCTATGTCTTAACTTAACCGCCTTAATAGGGTGACCTGAGTTTTTCATGCCCTCTCCCCATTAAATTTTATAGGCCTGCGGTCTGGTAATTCCGATGTACTACTTAATTTTAATAAAATATCTATTATACAATAACTGTTATTATTGACCGTAAAATGTTGCTAAAATAAATAAAAAGACAACGCTAAAAAGATATATATTTATTGCGAATTCAATTTGTTTCGTATTCAAGTCAATAGATTTTTAACAGTTTTTAGGTAATTTTATGCAAAATATTTTAATATTGAAAACTGAATAAAACATTTAAAAAAAGCTTTTTAAATTAAGAACATCTATAAATCTCAGATATGTAATAGACTTCATATAAATAATGGTAATAACTTTCATAAATAAATAGTAAATAGACCGAAGCTCTTTACGCTGTCTGCTTCTGTGATTGATGCGCGTAAATGCAACGCCCCGGGCCACTGGCGATCATCAGGTGCAATCTCCGTGTCAAATGTCACGCTTTAATCTTTAATTTGTTTGAACAGATTAGAAATGCTTTGACACTCTTCAAATTCGTTTCTCATATCAACTCAATTATGAGTCCTTTTCTTTAGAAAATATCGCCATTGTCTAATAGACCGAATAAAACCACATTAACGGATTATTGTTTAAAATATCTTGTGGTGACGAATTAAACCATGAGTAAAAAGAGGGGGAACCCGAAAAAAAATATTTAGAAAAAAAAGTAGTTTAATTTTATACAACTACCTTTTTAAACATTTTGTTTAGAATAAATATGTTATTAAAATATAATTTTAATAGGTTTGAATGAGACATAAACTATAAAAAAGGAAAAGCAAGATATAATTTTTAAATCGCAACTTCCCTAAATTCTAAGACAACTTACTTTCCGTTACTGAGTGTTTGGTAAACAGCGTTAAGCAGGTTTTAATGGTTATGTGTGTATTTGCAGATTCGTCTGGTCAGAGGGGAGTTCGTGGACGAGTCTGGCAGTGCAGTTCACGAGTGGATTGGGTTAATACGTGCGGCCAGAAACAGTCAAGAACAAAACCTCGAAGCGGTATCGGATTTACCTGGAGGACAGGTGAGCCACGACAAAAATATTGAATTAATCTAATCCTGATTTTTAGTCAGTTTCGATATATTTATTAAATTTTAACATTTTCCTCCTGTTTTTTTTAAAGATATTCTATCGTGTGTTGAGAGAAATCCAAGCTGGGGAAGAACTGAGTGTTTGGTACTCCAGCGCACTCGCCCAATGGTTTGACATTCCCACGACTGCCACTCCAACACATGACGAAAAAGGTGAGACACGTATTATAATTTCGTTCACTTAAGCAACGGAAAAATGTAATGCTTATTAATAATTAGGCTAAATATTCCTCCTTACAGAATTCACATTTGTACATATGTACAAAAACAATAAAACATAAAAATAGCTGAATAGATTCATTCAAATAAATTTTTAATGCTGTTTTTCCAGTAAAACAATAATATTATCTAACGGTAAACGAATTATGACCGAGCAGAGGAAATATTACACGCGGATTTTTTAAATACTCTGCCACCAGCTGAATCGAGGCTAATCCTATTTAAATCCGATTTAAAAGATTTAGCAGCTGAGAATGATTCAGATTATCCTCTTTTACTTAGTAAATCGAAAGGTCTGTATAGTCTAGAGTAGTAGTAACACACATCGATTGGATCAGAATTATTGAGCTGCGTTTAAGAGCACACACATATATTTGCACACACACATTTATTCGTTACATTAACGAATGATTGATGCTGTGCTCTCTGTATAATCTCTCTTTTTATTTCATTCATTCACAAATAAATGAAAACTCGAGAACCATCTCTATAGGGGCGATGCGAGCCATACAGCTCAGCCAGGGGAAGAGGTTAACAAATGTCATAGCCTAGTCATTAATATTAATGTATTCAAAAGCAAATAAATTCAAAAAGGTGGTTTACGGTAAATTAGCTGGGTGCGTAAGGTATTGTTGGCTAGTGAATGCTAACTTTTATGTGGGATGTATATTGCCCTGATTTGCGACGGTGAACTGTGAGAGCTGCTCCCTGGCCAATACACGGTGCGGTCCTTGACATACGCTTCCAATTCTCTAGCGTCAACAGATGGGCCAGCCTCATTGTTTTACGCGACTTGCGATTTCAAGCAACAGCTGCCGTCAATTCCACGGGAAAGCGAACAGGGAAAGTCTATTCAATGTATTGGTTTGTGAGCGCCAGATTGGCCCAGCGCTTGCTCTTTTGATGGTGACAATAAACAACGGGGTTTTGCGGATTACAAAATCATTACATCTATATAATTGACCCCAGACTGCCCAAGTGGTGTCATGCCAACGTGAAAAAGACATTTATAACATGGTGAAAAAGCTATAAAGTGTAACGGCGTTTAATGCATTTTTCTTTCTAATCTTTCAGGTGAGGAGCGCTACATTTGCTGGTATTGCTGGAGAATATTTAAATACCCGAACACTCTCAAAGCCCACGTGCATTTCCACTGCGCTTTAAGCAATGGCAAAAGCTTCATGAGCAACGAGCAAGCGAGAGGCACGGACAACTTCCGCAGGTCTCCAAAATCTGGGGATATCCCGAACGCCTCGTCTTCTCCAAGGAACGGCCACAACACCTTGCTGTCAGATTCTGCGAAAAGGACAGTGTCCACCTCGCCCGCCACCAAAGCGGGACTATTGAAAAAAACAAGCTCGGAGGAGCAGGACAGAGCCCTTGACATGAGCGTGACCTCTGGCCGGAACCCCGGACACATCATGGGCCTCGGTGGAACGCCATCTGTAATTAATAGTATGGGCTTTCACCCTGGCGTGCGTTCTGCCTTTAAACCAATGGGACTTTCAAAGATCTCCCCGGCTGAAGTGACAAGAGTTGAGTCCAATGCAAAATCAAATAGCATCGGCTTTAGCAAACTGTTAGGAAGCATCAAGTCACCTTTGCCTAATGTCCATCCGTCAAAATGCGCGCACCCTATGGATACCACGCCACCTGTGATTCCCTGCGCAAACACTATCCGTGGGTTTCCTTTGCTGCCACACTTCGAGGAGACCTCTGCGTTCAAACACGTGGACAGCCGCATGCACTCCGCGCTATCCCCTTCGCGATACTCACAACTACCCAGCGCGTTTCATTTCGAGAGGTTCCCTCTTTCGCAGTTTGATGGGGGCAAATCATACAACGGAGACTGCAACATACCCCTCATGCCATTCACTGTTTACAACGGAGAGCTCCTGTACAGTTCGCCATACTACCCTCTAAAATTTCACTTCGGCAACCTGCTTAAATATCCCGACACCGTCTCCTACTTTGGTGCACCTGCTCTTAATCCAGACCTAAATTCAATTACGAACATCGACAGGGAGATAGCGATGCACACGCAACAGCTGTCAGACATTTCCGTAGAGAAAACCCGTTCTAGGCTCGAGTCTATTCCCACATCCAACCCAAACTCGGGGAAACCGAAAAAGGGACACCTGTGTCTTTACTGTGGCAAATTGTACTCTCGAAAATACGGCCTGAAGATTCACATGAGGACTCATACAGGCTACAAACCACTCAAATGTAAAGTATGCTTCAGGCCTTTTGGTGATCCCAGCAATCTCAACAAACACATCCGACTGCACGCGGAGGGAAACACTCCGTACAGGTGCGAGTTCTGCGGTAAAGTGCTAGTGCGCAGGCGAGATTTGGAGAGGCACGTCAAATCCAGGCATCCAGGTCAATCTATCAAAAAAACAGATGACAAAATGGAAGATATCTTCGAAGACGCTGAACAAAAAAGCGACAACGACAGCGACGTTGACGTTTGTTTCACAGATGATCAGAGCGACCAGGAATCGAGTAAAAATAATGATTAATGGACTAATTGTATTAGATTTTGTTCTCAAGCAAATAAATTATGCATGTACATATTAATTTTATGATTTTCTCCCTTTTGTTAAAATTTTGTTTATTTGATAAAATTATTAAAAGAAACAAATGCAGAAAGACAAAGAAAATGAAACCCAAAATTTAATTTAATTTCATAATGTATTTACATTTCGATATAGAGAACATCTCAGCATCCCCAATGTGGAGCTGCACTTTATAAAGACGGATAACTGGCATAAAAATAACACGCATGCCAACTTCGCTTCGCTTCACTGTTTTTATTTTTTATTTTAATGTTGTGTGACCATTCCCCTAAAATACAACGTTGGAATTACCTGTCAAATTCGCACTTTTGATTGCCAAAAGCATTTAAGTAATTCTGTAAAACTGGTATTTGCAGAACAGCGGGCACCTATCATCAATAAAAAACTGGTGTTTTAAAGACATCTTGGTGTCTCCATTTAGTAGAAAAACTCTTGTACAAATGTAATTATTACATGTTTAACTGTTAAGTGAAAGCTGTGGATTGTATTGTTAATTAATGAATAAATATTGTATATGATTTTTATTTTCCTTAACAAACCCAAATTCCTTTCGTTGTCCGTTTTAAATAAAATGGAAATAAAAGAATCGAGGGTTTGGTCATTGATATGTTAATCCGAGTGAAATTTAAGTGACATTCTAACGATGTTATCAGAGGATTCTGGGTTGATGTTATCCTGGCACAGCTGAATGCCTCACCTGCACGCGCTTTAGTCTCGGCGTTGCGCAGTGGTGCCACCTGAGAAGACTAGAAAGCGAGATAACCTGGCATTTGAAACAAAGCATCGACATTTTTTATTTAACTCAAGAACGCTGTTGAAAGGTGGTTGCAAAAAATAAGATACAACGTGGGTATGGGAATAACTGGTGAATACGCAAACATTTTTATAACTTTTAAAAATGAATGAATTGGCATTTATAATTTTAAAAGTTTATAAAACATGGAATGAACTAATGGTTGGACATATTTACTAATTAAAAAAGACAGAAAGGAAAGAAACAACACAGAAATACCTTTTACTGGCAGTTAGGGGCAGTTCTCACCAACCTGAAAGATAAAGGCAGGACAAAATAACATACAATTAGATGTTCATGTTTGATGAATCTAACCCTACTATACATTTGACAGGCACGTTTTCCAAATCAGCTTAATTAAATGTGAAGACTTAATGAGCTGTATGTCCATGGGAATAAAACCCAAAATACAGATGTGATACACTGTTTCTTTCAAGTTCAAATAACTTCATTATGACAGCTTGTCTATGTAAAGAACTATATTTGGTCCAAAAGATCAACAAATTGTGATTTTAAAAAGTTGTATTACACAAAATAAAGGTGTTAAAAGGTTCTTCAAAGCGATGCTATAGAAGAACACTTTTTGGTTCCACAAAGAACCGTTTAGTCAATGGTTTTTTAAAGAACCATCTCTTTCTTACCTTTTTATAATCTGAAGAACCCTTTTTTCGCCACAAATTACCTTTTGTGAAACAGAAAGGTACTTCAGATGATAACGGTTCTTTATGGAACCATTTAGACAAAAAAGGATCTTCTATGGCATTGTGAAGCACCTATATTTACAGTTTATCTGTAACACAAAGCACTAGATTTGAACCAATTCTAATTCTAGAAATACAGCATTACAGTTGAGATATTTTTGGATTTGGTGGATGCCACAAAAAGCAGAAGTCTCTGTCCACACAGTATTTTCTGTATTATTACGTTCTGTGGGTCTTTGCACGTTGGCGTGTCCTTGATATGGTGCATTCATCATGTTCTCTGTGGAATCACTGGGCTCTCTTCACACTGTGGCCCAAACAAATGTGACTTTCTCTTTCAGTTCTAGGCCGTTACCAGTCGCTGCGTGTTTTCAAGGTACCGACAACACAAAACAGGAAAAGTTATGGCAGCAGTCTATGACCAACTGATTTTTTTATCTTTTACGTTTTTATCTGTTATTGTGGATCAAATGAAAGGGTTTTCACTCATATGTAATTGTTATTTATGTACAAATGAACTTTTTTAACTACAGAAAGGCTAACATTGGAGCGGGATTGATAAAGAGCCTTTTGGTTTTCACACAGTCTGGGAGCTACAGAGCTTTGGCAAACTGTTAACACATCCACTAGAAACTATTATATGCAGTCAAGCAAAGTGTGTAACCAACACCACAAAAGCAGATGTATGCCAGTTAAATGGTATGCAAAGTGTTTGATGGAAGTGAATAATTTTATATTCAACATATTAATTAACCATTCAAACTTGCCAGTATTATGTGGCTCTCAAAGGAAAACATCTGCTATATATATATCATCTGAAAATTACATACATTCATGGCAATCTACACAAGCTGAGAGCATAAAAAGTGTTAAACAGATCAAACACCGAGTTGGCTTTTGTAACTTTAGCAAATAATTTGGTACACTACAGTTTTGAAAGCAGTGTTCCACTTGTGTTCCGTTTTGAATTTGTACAATATAATAAAAAAAAACGTCACTTTCAACTGCATACAACAAATATGAAACAAGACATTGTAGCCATCGACAATCTCATTTTACAGGACATTCAATACACAGACCACGTGTGTATGTACATTGATATATGTACAACCTGATACAAAAGAAGTCCCAAACCCTAAAATCACAGCCGCAAAGGCTAATTTAGGTAAAACCGCAAGTTTCACGAGGTGGGAAAACAATGATAAATGGATACCACAACCCTGCCCCTAAACCTAACAGTCACAGGGGAAAAGTCAAATCATATCAAAACATATGAATGAGATCGTAGGAAATAGGAATTCACACGAATGAGCCACATTGTAATATAGATATGAATTCCCATCAGATCGCATTGATATATATATATATATATATATATATATATATACATATGAAAGATATCACAGTTTGTGACAATGTCACGAATTCCTGTGAGATTGTTTTAAAATTTATATGGGTCAAAGACGAAAAAGGGTTTAAGCATGTAATTTAAGCCATTTAAGGGTTTAAGCAAGTGAAATACTGCTTTAAAACGAAAAAGTTACCAATTTTATTTATTTATAATTTGTAATTTTGTTTTTATGATGCACTTCCTCTTCCTGTTAGTATGTCCCAGTTTGTGCAATCTATTTTGCAATGCACTCAAAAGTACCTACTATTCCAACACAAAAACAATACCTACTATTAGGGCTAGTATACTGTAGGGCGAATTGGATTGGCAGGGTATTAGTCATTTTCTATCGCAGTTCTTCAAACCTTTTCAGTTATTTTCATGATAATAAAGTTTATTTATTGCAATGATGCTTGTCGAGTGTTGCTTTTTCAAATGCACGTTATAAATGACTTAATCTCGTAGTGATTTTAGATCGAGCAGTACTTCCTACTGATCAAAGAGCCGTAGTTCACGGAAGAGCTGTGCATAAAACACAGAATCGATTTCAGAATCGATTTAGACAGAGCCAGCCAGACATTTCATTGCGTCCCCATGACTTGACCCTACAGCAGAGACACTTCATATGTTTCTAATGCAAGGTGCTAACACTTGAAACGTTCTGGGTTGTCAGTGATGATTCTAGTTAACAACATCTCATCTGTAACCACTTTGGATTCATCTTTGGAACATTCTTCCATCCCTATTCAACGCGTTTTCATTCCACATGCTTGCTTCATCAGAATACCAGAGTGCGGTGTAAAAAAGAAAGAATTCTTGAGCAAACAGACAGCAGCAAATAAACACCGTTTGTGTCCATAATAGAGTTCCCTTAAACTGCGGTATATCCTTGAAACACGGACAAGTCAATGTGCTACATGTGCTTAAGGACAAGTAAGAGGCAGAGGAGGAACGTAAACAGGTTAGATGGTTTAGTGCGTTTAGCATGTGTGTATTTGTTTCGACAAACACATCTTTCTGAATGGCTTTATTGAATGAATGCCCATAACATGGCAGAGAAAAGCTCCAATGAGTACTAAGTATTATGCTATGGCTATTAAAGATGATGTTTGAAGTTTTGATTAAATTTCACTATTACTTAAAAAACAAAAGTACCCAACAGACCTGATGTGAAAACGAAGGCTTGCACTTAAGAGACAACCTTGAGTATAGATAAAAACAGAGAAAACAGTTTGCCTTTTCTGAGTCGGACTGAATGTTTTAAGGCAATTGACGAAAACGCAGTTGGAGACGTTTTGAAGCTGAAGAGCGCAGAACCTTGGTCATGCTTCTAAAGCTTTTGTTTGATCGTGTGGCTTTGTCCACAAAAGAGTCTGTGTGCTGGTGAAACATCTGTGGGTTCCAGGCACATGCCACGCTTGTGCGTGATGTGCAGGGATGCTGGAGACAGATCTAGTTTGGGATCAGACCATCCACTCGTTTCTAAGGCAACCCGGATGTCAGTGTCTATCAGGATAAGAATATGCACCCTAAAGGGAGTAATGAGTAAAGCCATTCTGTGCCAGTGGGTGAAAGCGATGGGTGTGGAGCTGTTTTGCTCTGGCTAAACTGATGGTATGCTTGAGTGAAATGAGAGCCGACAATCCTTACCTTATGCCCTTTCGGCTCACTTCCTGGGTCTATATACGTCATTCTAAGTACAAATAGACTGTGATGCTAGCCTGCATGTATAGCAATGAATTAACAGATACCCTTGAATTTATTATCTAATCTTATAAATCTACTAAAGTATTAAGTGGATGGAAAAAGAAAACAAAATATACTATAGATGTATTCATTTACATTGTTCAACCATTCTACCTTTCCGCCAACTGTCAAACCAAGAACAGAATTCTGGGATATGACAAGCATTACGATTTCCGTTTTACTGTTATTGTGTCCAAAACAATTCACGATAATGATATTATCACAATATCTACTCATTTTTTGAATGAATAATGCTTTCAGTCAAATTTATCTTTAATTCAGCCGATTTTGCGTTTTCTCTTTTTTTGGCCAATAAATCACACTCAAAATATGAGTGTAGATGGACAAAGGGAGTTTGTAACTCAATCAAAATTCTAAATAGGATATTAACACAATCTCAATATTGTACGTTTTTAATATCACGGTTATTGTCAACACCGGTCTATTGTCCCACCCCATTACACTGCATGTCATACTCATTTTTAAAGGGATAGTTCACCCAAAGATAAAAATTCTGTCATCATTTAGTCACCCTCTTGTCATTTTAAACCTGTATGACTTTCTTTCTTCTGCAGAACACAAAAGCAGATAGATTGAATTCAGAATATCTTCTTTTGAGTTCGAAATAAGAAATAAAGTTAAAGGTCCAGTGTGTCATTTTTTGGAGGATCTATTTACATAATTGCAATATAATATACCTAACTATGTCTTCAGAGGTGTATAAAGAGCTTACACAATGAAGCGTTATGTTTTTATTACCTTAGATTGAGCTATTTCTGTCTACATACATCGCGGGTCCCCTTGCATTTAATTCGCCATGTTCTGTCAGCCTTCGTAGTGTTTCGAACTGGAGGGGTGGAGTGAGGGGTGGGTTGCAATTCGCAACCTTGCCGCTAGATTTCACTGACTGGACCTTTAAACAGGTTTGAAATGACAAGGCGGCAAGTAAATGATGACAGAATTTTCGTTTTTGAGTAAACTATCCCTTTAAAGCTCCACGAAACCTCCCCTTTCAGCTAAATTCGGCCTCACTGTCGTTTTAGAAAAATGCAATTAAAATGGGCGTGAACACTGTGAGAAGAAGAGCCCTTAATAAACGGCGAAGGTTGCGGCATGAGAGACGTAATAATTAGGAGAAATGTCTTCTCATTGGTCAAGAAAACAGTCTCATGAATAATAATGAGACACCGACGCATCATCGATGTACTATAGTACATCGCCACGTCACATCTTTTGACTTTGGCTTGATGAGGATTTTAAACCCGGAAGGCAAAAATAGCGCTTAGGTTTCGTGGCGCTTAAAACCTGGACATGGCCACGATGACTTTTATACTCCCTTTAAATGCTGTACTGTATTTGACAGGTTTCAGACACAGCCACTTACATTATTTGCAAACCTTTTTTCTACCATGCTCTGTTTTCCACCTTTCTATCGCTGTCATCCTGTCTCCAGCTGCAATCTTGCCTGCAATTATGTTCTCTTGTCTCTATCTTGGTATAGCCATCAGGGTTGTACTGTATTTCCAGCAGCTTATTAAAATCACAGCATACAGATGCAAGGACATTCATACAACAGATACACATCCGAGCTAGGTACTGCATAAAACCACCAACATCACCTTAGCGCCGTCACCTGCAAGGACGAGTGTCTTCGGCAAAGCATCTCCACATCCCACTATGAATGTTGCTATGAATTTTCACAATACATTTTATGCAACTTCACCTATTCTGACCCTTATTATACCTTTAAACCATTTTTTCAAAGACGAAATACTTTTTCATATCATGGCATAATGTGTATAGACAACCGCATTGCAGTATTTATTTCAATGACTCTCATAATAGCTCTCATAATATTCTATCAGCATAATAGAAGCTCCATGCCTGAAACAACTTTGCTCAATTTCTAACAGAAGAAAATTAAGCAAATATTGCATATTAACAAATATTACACTGTAAAAAAACGGGGGCGCCAGAAATAAACTGTAAAATAATAGTTTTTCTTATAAAATTACACGTTTTCACCGTATTTCTGCTTAATATGTGGTCTTTCTCTCTAATTTTACATTTTTTAACAACGTTTCTGTAAAATTTTCTGTAAAGCTCTTTGACCAAAAAGAAAGTTATTCAAAATCAAACTGGTGTATAACACACTTTTGCTTGAACTACCAGTCTTTTACAATAACGCCTTTACAAGACACTGAATCTAAAAAATGGAATTCCAGGTTTGACACTCTTGTCACCAAAAGTGGACTGAATATATTTTTTAAAGTACTACATAACAACCTGAATGGCTGCGAGAAAAATGGACCATGTCAGAATAGCAGGCCAAACCTTTTTCCTCTCCTGACATCTCTCTTAAATTGTGGCTCTGTTGCTGTGAGTGGACGTGACAGCTTTCAGAGGTTGAAGTTGATAGCCTGTACTCCTGGAGCAGGTAAACCAGAGGAGGAACACAGGTTGAACACACACACAGCTGGTCACAACATCCAAGTGAAGTACAAGGACATGAGGGGTTTAACATGGATAGGCGCACACACACGCACAATGAAGCTCCCCTTTGGGTTGTCTTGTACCACATCATTAACCACGCCTCATTGTGTTTCGGTGGTAGTGGTCAGTAACCCACAGTTCTTGTCCTTAGAGGTCACTGACCTTATTCCTCCCATTCACATCAATAGAGATCCAATTTAGCCTTTGCTCTGATGCAATGCCAGTTACTGAGATCCAGTCTGTGATGTCACCGTCACAGCACTGAAACCCTCATATTTAATCTTTAACAATGAAAACACCCAATAGGTGTTATAACCGGGGAAAGCAGGAAAGTTTCCTTGGGCCAGGAGAAAGGAAGGCCCCATATATTTACAATGTTGTATGTCACAATTTGATGGAAATCTGGGAGATTAGCATCTGTGGCAATGTTTGAGATGAACAATAAGTTCATACAATGGGTGTAGATGACTTTCAAGAAACTGCTAGAAACACTTTCCCAATGAAAGAAACACTTATTTATATAGCCTTACAATATATAGACAATGTGCTTTTATTACTGTATATCTTTTATGGTGAAGAACGATACAATACAATACAATACATCATCACACACAGCGGTTTCATCTTGCTATCACATCACGGATCTGAAATAGGGGTGTTACAATGTACTGTACCGGTATTGACAATTAACACAAACACGATTAACCAATATTGCGTTAATTCGACCGTAATATCATAAATAATTCAGCACCCCTTTTTAAATTTGCCTTAAGAGCCACAATGGTTACAAAATAACACAAAGATAAATTTGATTGATAGTACCATTAAAAAAACTTTTCAATAGATACCGCGTGATTTATTTTGGCCACGTTAGTCGTGTGGGGAAAATCCAATGTCGCGACGACTCAGACACTATAACTCAAGCGACACACTATTGTGAAATCAACTGAGTTTATATACGGTCCCTCCATGCCAACATTATCGTGGCCATGAGTCCACAGTACCTGCAGCTGTGTTCTGCTGGTATCCTCTCCTACATTCTCTGGCCTACACAAATAAAAACATGCTAATGACAGCTCCCTCTCAAAGACCCAGCTCTCACATTCAGCTGCAAATGAGGTCAGGCGGAGGCCTATTCCCCTACACCCCCTGTTTGATGTGGGCCACAATGAGAGGGTCCTCTGGGCCACAAACATGAAACCCTAGCAGGTATTGTGTGGCCAAATGATACTGCATATAGATAATCACTGTGACGGAGAGAATATGGTATGAGGGATGTATACGCAATATATTAGAGAATAGTCAACACAATACTAAGTGATTTAAGCTGCACGCAACACGATCTCAGTACAAAGTACTTAAAAACCTGCGATGCTAACTATGATACAGCTCTGTCATTGAAAGGCTTCTCCGTAAAAACGTTCTTATGTTATTTTCAATGTAGAATGATTCTTCGCCTAAAACCCAATCCTGATTTCCAGCTTCTACAGGGACCCGTTTCTGCTCTGCTCATGTACCTCACATCCAGGCAGCGAGCCATGAACGCGGGAGTGATTCATGGAAATTTGTTTACTTGTGGCCATGCTTTCTGTCCAAGTACTATGAAAGCTGGGCTAAATGTGTCCCATTGATTTTCTCATTATCTTCAGCCTACTAAACAGACAAGCAAACTAGGCTGCTAATGTACCAGCAATTACAACAATCCCCAATCCTATTTAACCACATCTGAAGTTAGCTCGGGAAAGTGACACGCTCCGCACATAATGGTGCTTATCATTTTAGATTTGAAATAGGGCAGTGTGATACACCTGACTAAAAACTAAAAGTCACGTTTCATTCACCCCTAAAAAAAGTTCTTTAAAGGGTTCTTCACAGCGATGTCATAGAAGAACCACTTTTGGTTCTACAAAGAACCGTTCAGTAAAAGTGTTGATGACTACAATTAAGTTAGATTACATTTATGCATTGGCAAAGCTTTTATCCAAAGATTAGACTGGATAAGGCAAAAAGAAATATACCAAAACAAAGTGCATAAAAATAAGAAAGAAAGTGTATAAAAATGTACATTTTTAAATTGAAATAAAAACATTCTCAGCAATAGGACGATGACGTACAAATGCAATATGTTTGAAATGATTCACCTCAGAATTCTTTTATCCTCAGAGATATTAAAAAGACACAGTCATGTCACAAAGACTTCTTATGAGAAAAAAAATCTGCTTTTCATTTTCTTATGTACGATTTTAAAGGGATAGTCCATTCAAAAAATAAAATTCTGTCATGAATTACTCAAGTAGTTCCAACAAATTTCTCTTTTGGGTTGAAGTTAAAAAAGTTATTCATAAGAATGTTAGCAACGGACATTTCTGGGGCACAAGTAACTACCATAGTAGAAAAAAAGATTGTTTTTTGTTTTGTTCTGTTGAACACAAAATAACACATTTTGAAGAATTTAGAAAAACAAACAGTTCTGGGGCACCTTTGAAAACCATAAAAGAATGTCTATATGGTATTCAGATGCCCCGAAATCTCAGTTGCTACATTATTACGAATTTCTTTCTTTGTGTTAAACAGAACAGAGACATTTATACAAGTTTGTAATTCATGACAGAATTTTCATTTTGGGGCGGACTATCCTTTAAATCCACTGGCTATGTCGACTGTTAATTAATTTGGGAATACAAAGTTACAGGTAACAAACGGATTTTAAGAGTTTCTTGTGTTTTGTAGGTTCCTACACAAGAAAACATACAAAAAGACCAAATCTAGAAACACGAGGCAGTAAAGAAAGAGAGTGACAGACAGAGAGATCTATTGGAGTGCAGTGAGCTATGAGACAGGTCTATTCACACACATCTAAGCTGAGTGTCAGGCTGTGCTTGAGCGCACTCACCCGGGCAGCGGTGCATACACCACAAACACAAAGTTAACCAGTCAACTCCATTACAGTGCTGGGGGCGTGCCCAAACCTGCCACTCCAAAGAAACCGGGCAGGGTGACCGAGAATATTAATTACCTTTAAATGAACTGGAAGTCTTTTTATTGCATGTCTGGTGCTGGGTTTGTTATTGCTGGTTTGAAAAGGCCAAACGATCCTTTGGACTGACCGCCTTTGAAATCCTCTCAATCATTTCAACAGGCGGACTTTTTTAGACTTTCCTAATTTTATAACGCAATCGCTTCGAGGGTTCATCATTCGTAACCGTTTGTAGGTTATCAAGGTTTTTCTTTCCGACCGGATCAAGGAACAGGACTTTTCAATCGAGCTACAATAAAACAAATCATACTTGACGTAACTTGCACGCACAAGGCCAAGAAGCAGATTCATCCACATCTCCACTCCTCTTGTGGCAATGAAGGCTTTCTATACAGCAGCCTATCCAGAAGTTGTTTTGTCACAAGGTATATACAAAGACCTGAAGGAATATATTCCCATACATCCAAGCTCACCTTACCACACATACGCACTCAGTGTCGACCTGCCAAATGGTAGAAGTGGGCGTCTCACGGCCACAGCTCAATGTCCAGCATTACAATGGCACACATTTAATTGCTCAGACTCCTCAAGTGAGCGAAGCAAACAAAGCGCTGGAGTCCGTTCTTAAGATGAAGACGACGCCTGGGTTTCAGCGAGATAATGAATGAGATTACATATTAATCCTAGCGATGGAAAAAGAACATGCTACAGGTAGCCTTTTAAGCACCTTTTGTAAGAGGCCTTTTTTGCACCTCTTTTCTGACCAGTGAATAGACTCTTTTCCTCTCCTTTATTATTCTGTTTCATTCTATTGAAGAAATTGTTCCCTAAATACATGCCATTAGAATATGTGTATAGGCGAGTAATAACTTATTAGTTGCAATTACTGGTCATCTATTAGTAGAGAATAATAGGCTGATTAGCCGCCAAGCCTTTTAACTTCAGAGGAAGTAATTTAAAGGCAGCTCTCCTTTCACAAAAAGAAGAAAAGAGCTGCTCTATGAATGATACACCCGCCTATTGTACAATAGTGGAAGAAACCCCCATTATAATAGGATAACCAGAATGACGCATAAAACTGATATGATGAATAGGAAAGTATATCCGTGTAATTTTCTGGAAATATATTGGGACGCGCAAGATGAGCCGGATACAAAACCTACGGCTGTAGCATTGCAGTACAGGTGTAAGTTAACAATGCAAAAAGCATGTCCATCATTTATATATCTAGTTCTCAGCTACTGGACTGTACAATTTCTACCCTGAACAAACTTCACGGTCATTATACAGAAACTACCTGATCGATGTAATAACTAATTGCCAAACTCAAAGGTTGAAGCCAGTACCTTTCAGAAAAACAACAACCCTCTCTCAGATGGTTCTGAGACCCGTCTTTGTGCACCAAGGACATCTGTTGAGCGAGACTACAATTTTTCCAATAAGTGAAACCAAACCTTTTTCAACTATAAACAACAGCAAACAGACATCTATTGGGATGTTTTTCTTATTTGTTCTTGTTACAAAATAGACGTGCTTCAATATTCTGGCATACTTGACCACTTTAAAAACTTGAGAGTTGGAGTTATGACATTATGTGATGACACTTATCGCATGACCAAAGTTCGTGTTTTTTTCCCCACTAAAATATGAACATAGTTTGGATTAAAATGAGTAGGACTTTTTCTGCAGTCATGCATTTGGCAGTGATGAATGGAAAAAAACGATCCCACTCAGTAGGTGAAAATAAATCTGATAAGACAATGAACAAACCTCCCTCTACACTCATATATGTGACCCTGGACAACAAAACCAGTCTTTAGGGACAATTTTTTTGAAATTGAGATTTTTACATCATTTAATAGTAAATAAGCTTTCCGTTGATGCGTGGTTTGTTAGGATAGGACAATATCTGGTCGAGATACAACTATTTAAACTGAGGAACCCGAGGGAGCAAAAATATTTAAATATTGAGAAAAATCGCCTTTAAAGTTGTCCATCAGAGACGCTAGCAGGGCGTTGCTAAGAAACAAGTTTATTTTAACGCTCTCCATTAGCTTACTGCTGTAACTACGTTGTGGAGAGTAGATGAACCCGAAATCTGAAATTTTTAGCTTTACATAGAAACCAAGCTTGAGTGGATAATTCTCACTGCGGGCAGCAGCGAGTGAGGTTTGTTCCCAGCCATTTTTGTTCACAATTTTGCTGCATCCACTCACAAAGTTTTTGTTTATTTACGGTAGGAAATATACCAATTATCTTCATGGAACATGATCTTTACTTAATATGCTAATGATTTTTGGGGTAAAAGAAAAATCTATCATTTTGACCATGCAATGTATTTTTGGCTATTACTAAAAATGTTATTGTGCTACTTGAGACTGGTTTTGTGGTCTAGCAAAGAACAAGATTTTTCCAGAATCAAGAAATTCTGGAGCCTGATGTCACCTGGATAACACACAAAGGATCATTTTAAAAACTGATGAGCAAGATCTACAAAAAAGGCCACATATTATTCCAAACAGAAGACACCTGTCCAGCCAATGAGCTTTTACCTACTCCTAAAAAAGTCTGCAATGCACACGAGCACCGCTATTATTTCTACCTCACATTCCTCTTCAATTTTCCCATCCCATTTGATGTTGTTTGTCTCAATTGTTTCGGAGGAAACATCTGATAGTGACAAGAGGCTAATGATTAAACATGTCTTAAGTAATATGACAGCGAGCCCCGCTGGGCTTCATGTGACATGGTCTGCGGATGACAGGGCTGCCTGTTGCACCAGCCTTAGAGTGTATACCAAACACAACATGCATACTAGCCAACCGTCTATAGGGCTCGTATCTTGTAAAATATACAAAATAAAAATATATTATACATGTTTGTAAAACATTCTTATAAAGATCAGTTAGCCAGCAGACGCTTCATCACGTGTAGCCAGTCAGTTTACCAATTTCCTCTATGAGTCACTTTGGCAATGCACTCAATGACCAAGGACCGCCGTCGTGTCCATTCACATGCTCGCAACTATCTGGCAGAGGGCTCGCAATTCCCCATGATGGTCCAGTTTTGATCTCACGGCCGGTAATTGCTGCAGGAAAGTGAGCCACTCCAGATGAATGGAAGAGGAACATCGGTGTCCGTGATGTTGGATGCACCACGCTCATGTAATAGCCTCTCTTCTCCAGACCCGGTTGGCCTCTTGTACAGAATGGAGGGGATGAAAGTACTAAGAAAGGGAGGAAGAGGTGGGGTAGTAGTGGGGAGGGGGGTCAATAGGCTCTGCTCGGAGACTGGCAAGCCATAATTACCTGTAATGAGACTTTTGTTTTGAAGTATTATGGAGATATTCTTGAAGTCACCCTGGCTGATTGAAAGAAGTGGCACCATACGGGCCCCCGGGACCCTTTACGATTATGATTTGCGCTTGGCGTAATTACTATTGAAGTCTCACTTTTCGCTCTGAGAATAAGCCCCTCCGGCTCCTTCCACAAAGTGCCCCTCTGAGCTGCCCACGAAACTCTCCACGCTCAAGAAAACAGCTGCAACACTTTGATATTTTTAACCATCATTTCACTTAATGGGTTACCGTGACAACTGTCCTGAACTGAGACAGAGAAGAATGAAAGATTAGAGTGAGACTATTTCCTCTTTGACGTTTGCTTTAGAAGAACTTGCCATAGCCAGTTGAGCTCACTGGACAGGCAACTTTTAGAGGGGGCATGGGGCACACAAGTCAAAGGCGGCATTGAAAAGCTGAAATTTGTCATAAAGTGCACTGTAAATAATTTCTGTAGAAATTACAGTATTAATTGCCAATAATTTACTGTAGATTTACATTTTTGTAATTTACTGACAACCACTTGTTCACAGATTGATGAACATAAAACATTAACAAGTCTTTATCTTGACAGAAAAAAAACTATACAATAATAGAAAAAGGTTGATGAGGATTTCTGGTTTCCAGAGAGCGTTGCATGAGGCTGTTATTTTATAGTTTTTTTTCTGTAAAGATAAAATCATGTTGATGTTTAATGTTCATTTATCTTTGAACAAACTGTTGCCAATAAAATATATAAATACAAATTTACATTAAGTTACTTGCAACTAGCTGCATAACTACAGCAAAAACTTTTACCGTGTGAAAGTGACCTATTTGTCAGATATGGTGACCCATGCGCCAAATGTGACCTCTGCATTAAACCCATCCAGTGAGTACTGAACACACGCACTGCAAGTCATGAACACATACACAAGGACCAGTGGTCAGCTATCACTGCAACGCCATGAGAGCAAGTGAGGGTAAGGTGCCTTGCTCAGTCGTTACCCGCCTGCCCTGAGAATCGAACAGGCAACCTTCCTGTCAAGAGTCCAACTCTCTTACCATTAGGCCACGACTCCCACTAAAGCCAAAAGGTAAAGTTCATGGATACCGAACCATTTAATTAAAAACAAAATAAAAACCTGTACTTTTAGTTTTTACTCCAGTCTGTGAAACCAGGCTAAAGTTTCAAAATCAATTTTTAGAAAACAAACATTAAAGCTTGATTTCAACAGCAAATTGTACTTTGATTTTAATCGTAGACATGGCATTAATCAGTCGATATTAAAGATATCAAGATTATATTTTCACAGAGAATTCTTTACATTATTTAGCACGATTGTATGTCCTGTGAATCACAACAAAATGACTTTAGCTGGGTTTTCACAGGCTGGGTCACAAATTTGTGATCTTTGTACAAAATATCATCATGCAAAAAAACTTGTTGCTGTCAGCGAAGCTCTCCTTCAACTTTTCTTATACATACAGTATATTCACTATTGTCCATTGTTAATTCATTAGCCAACGTTAATTTACTGATTTAAAAAAAAAAATTGTAAATCAAATAGCAAACCTTTACAATAGGCTAGTGTTTTTTTTAAAACATTAATAAATGAGTTAGCTAACACGAATGAAAAATTTTTCAGCATATCGTCACTGCTTTTCCGAAACACTGAATGTCCAAAAGACTATTTTTAAAATGGTTAAATACTGTGTTCTCAAAGTTGACAAGCACTTGTTAATACTTTGTTTTGTTAGATACTTGCAAAACCCAGTGACAAACAAAGACTGACTAATGATTTATGACCATTTTTTTTTTCAAATCACGAAATACAGAGATAAAAGGTCTAAAATGAGTTATGCTGTGACAATTGTTCACGTTAGTTCATTGTGCATTAACTAATGTCAGCAGTTACTTAAGAACATTAGGAAAGTTCAAATTAACATGAACTGTGAATAATACTTCTACAGCGTTTATTCATCTTGTTATTTTATGTTAGTTAACTAACAAGTACAGCTCTACAAGTCTTACTGTATTAGTACAGGTAAAACAAAAACATTAAATAAGACAAACTGTCAAAACCATATCATCTAACTGGGTTAACCAATACACATTTTGCATTCAATTCTTTGAATCACATAAAAGTAAATGGTGCACAAGCACACACAGCATTTTCTGCTGATACACATGCAATCTAAGCATCATGTGTACACCTAAGAGTGAGGAAGAGGTGAAACACAAAAGCACACTTGAACAACTGCAGGGATGAAAAGCTGCTCCATTTTCCCTAAAAACGCAGCGTTCTGAAGTGCATTACAGTGGTTAATGAAAAGATGAATAATTTTGTAATTGAAGCATGATTGCCTTTGCAGGGAGACTATAGGGTCTGTTTGGTCAGGTCTCAGGTGGGCTCTAGAAAGCACGGCTTTATGTCTCTACAGGAGAGAGGTCCTCAAACTCAAGCCACTCCTCCCACACTATAACATTCAAGAGACCAGACCACACCTGAGAGTTCACGTATGACCACACACAGCACAACCCATCCCAGAAGCAGGAAGCGATGCACTGCTTTTAAACACACATACACACTCGAGGGAATCTGCCATAAGACTTGTCTCCCTTGTGTATCGTAAATGGTGGAAAGTTAGGGTGAAAAGGCCTCCAAGAAAGAGTGTGTATATGCGTGCGTGTGTGTGCGACATGTGGGCCGGTTCCCATTCCCCACTCAGCAGGGCGGTTCATTAGCATTCCTTTGTGCGTGCATAAAGGGGCACGGAGAGCCACCTATTCTGCGGCCGGACTTTACCAGCTGCCATCTAGGGCTAGTCCTCATTAAGGCCCCGCTGTTCGGCTGAGAACACCACCACATGTTCCACACGCGCCCGCTCTCACCCGCACACACGCCGGCGCAAACGGTCGAACCAAAGAGAATTTCACACACCGACACACACCGAGCGCTCAATCGTGCTCACACACTCCACCAGAAAAGGCTCCATTGTGTGGGCCTAGCGTCGCCTACATCTCCATATAAACACAAGGTGATCCTGCCTCGCAGGAGCTCCGCACCAACCAATGCACACCATGAGAAAGTGTACACGCCGCGGCTCGGGTTCAAAACCCCGCTTCAGATGGATCTATTCAACAGACGGCCATCGGTGTAATTGCTGTTGGTGAATAATTGTAAAGAAGATAAAGCTGCAGCTCATGCACGGTGAATTTGATTGCGTGAGGTATGCAAACAAGATTATTAGGAGATAAATGTTTCTTCAGCTCGGGGACACCAGTGCACAGAGCCTTTCAGCTCTTCCATCCAATTCACTTCTAGTCATCTCTTCATCTTAAGACGTTTTCAAACGTGAATGCTTTAATGAATGGTAAAATAAGCCGAATTTATATAACCTCTAAAAACCTACGAGCAAACGGGGCAAAAGAGTTTCTCTTATTCGGCCACATGCTTAGACTGGTCTTGTGAATAGTTTGATGAGAGGTGACGGGTAATGTGGTTTCTAGTGCGAATTGAAATCGTCTTAAGAATTCAGAGAGAATACGCAGCAGTAAATTCTGAAATGTTGAGCACAATCGTGGACAACAGGCCAGTCTGTAGAAAAGCAAATGTTTTTTATGCGTTTCTTAAATAAAACTGATGACCTTCCACACACACACATCGTTCTGAAAGATCTGGAAGAGCTAAAATCATGGCCTTGTGTTCCATGCCGCGTATGTATGACTGTGTATATAAAGTTGTATTTAACGAAACATAAAAGAAACATACAGAAAAAAAGACATTTTTACTCAGGAGGCAGAACAGCATCTACAGAAACGCACCCGATTCACTGTATAGCTCTACAAAACACACATGTTTTTTTACTATATTGGAGAGCACACTTCTTGGACAGATTTCTTGAATGATATTCTGAAAATGAATCATATTTTGAGTTTATTTAGCGATACTATTAAATAAAAAAACTATATCGATTTCAAATACGGTGACTTGACAATTACTCTCGAGACAAACAAGAAGCATACAAGGAAGAACAACACATATTTGCATTTTCACATATTTACTTAAATGTTAAAGCTTCACAAAGCACTTATATATCCGTCATTTAAGTATTTTAATATAAAACCCTTCATTTTGTGTCCAGGTTAGAACAAGAAGTCATAAATATTGGCGATGCGTTATATATTATAGCTCATATCGGTATCGGCCCTATAATAAAATCAATAATAAAGTCAATAAATTATGAATCATTTCCTGTGGTTAAACAACTTCTGGTGAACTGCTCACAGTTAAATTCCAGTACAGTGTTGTCTTTCTTTCGTGATCATTCAGTTATTGTTATTAGCAAAACACTGTTGATGTAGATTTAATAAACATTATACCAGAAGTTTAAAAGATAAATAATCTTTAACTAATGTAAAGTAGGCTTGTAAAACAGGTATGATTTTTCAGGGAAAAAGAGAACTAAATGTTACCTTGTTCTACGTAGACTATGTTTTAAAATAAACATAAAAGCTTTTTGTTTCAGGCTCCAAATTACATATATTAATATTAAGATACTTTAAATCAGCTTTCAATGTTAAAGAATGATCAGTTATCGTTATCAGCCAAAATTTACTTATGGTTGCATGCCTAATATATTTCTATATTAGATGAATTATATTCCTATAAAGAAAATAAAGGTTTTAGCTGATTTAATAGATTTTATAATTGCTTGACTTTATCCTAAAGCTTTCTTTACACGTTTCATTTATGAGCCTAACCCTATTTATAAGCCTAGCCTGTACACCCACACACAATTACACAAACAAAACAAAACAACAAAACCTTGGGTCAACACCAGGGTCAAAAAAGAAGCTTTTCCTTCTTAAACCTCATCTAAACCATCCAGCCTCAATCTGCATGAGAAACGCATGCCGTCTGCTAGCTTCCCAGAGCTGCGCCGCATCATCCACCTGCAGTGGGATGTAAGCAGTGACTGGCAGTTCTGAACAAAAGTGAACCACTGAGTGCCCTCAACAACTCGAACCGCTTCACCCTCAAGGGCCATTGATTGACAGCACATGTTAGCGACACCCATTTAGAGCGTGTTAGCACAGCCGCGAGAGAGACGACGGACTAGAATGAGCGAGGACAAACCAATGGAACAAGAGGAAAATTAGGGATGATTATAGCTGGACCACACCCCTTAATAATAGGTGGGCCGGCCTCTATAATCCCCTACAAGTAGACAATGATTGTTAGAGCATGAGAGGAGATTGAGCCTGTGTTTTAACATGGCCAGAGAAGAGAAATCCCTCTTATTCTCAGCATGTGAATGACTATCCTATTAGCCGCATGGTTTTTGGTTGGGCTTACATAGCGAGGAGCTGCCTTTGTCAGCCGTCTCCTTTGTGTGCCGGGCCCTCGCGAGGATGCAATGGGATTCATACTGTTGAAAATGACACCTCCCCGCTTTCCAGTGTAGCTCTTTCAAAGGTTCTCATACGTTTGTCTGTTTTCTCAATAATTTAGTCTTGATTATCCGACCCTTTGTATGTGAGCAGGGTTTTTCACCGACTTGCCAGTTTGCCTACTAAATTTTTTAAGTTACCAGAACAGGTATCCAGAAGTTCTAGTAGCCAAAGTCAAATAATGTATGTGCCATGCATGTTTATTGTTATGTTTTTGCATCCCATTTCTTAAAATAACCAAGATATGTGACCTATAAGATATATTTTTATAATTAATTATAATATTTTAAATAATTATATTTCATGCAAAATATTGACACTAATTCTGCGTGATGCCCACTTAGTTCTGTGTCAGCCACCGTAGTACTTCGAAAGGAAGGGGTGGAGTGAGCCGTTGGTTGCAATTCACAACCTCACCGCTAGATTCCGCTAACTTTCATACACTGGACCTTTAAGTTATCTTATAGATTTTGAGTCATTTATCAACATGTTAATATTGTATTTATTTTACAATTATGCAAACCCCTTTCCCGAAATCATGACTTTACAAACATCACGCTCTTTCAGGAGAACTGAAAAGTAAAATTTAAACTATTCCCCGAGGACATATCACATGCAAATTTAACAGTGAAAGAAGCATTCTTGATTTACAATAGCGAACTGCTCTAAATTCCCAGTTAATACCAACTCGTATTCCTCAGTTTCAAGGACACAATAAATGAGCCACCGAGAAGTGCTGGTGAAACAAGACAGGGAGTGACCTGTACTGCTAGTCTGTATCAAGGCCAAAACCTTGAAAAAAATCTCTTTCTGCTCAGCTCACTCACATTCTGTCAGACTGTTTTGTGTATGCGTGTGTTTGCGAAAAAATAAAGTTTTACTGTTTGTCCATCTAAATGGGAATAGCTACAAATCCCCAATGTACTGTAGTATCTATTATGTAAAAAGTAGTATATCATTGGCGTATGTCAAAAATAATATAATTTACACATGCCAGCTAATGCTATTTAGGGGGAGAATTAAAGGTGCAGTGTATAACATTTAGAAGGATCTATTGAGAGAAATGCAATATAATATACATAACTAGGTCTTCAGAGGTGTATAAAGAGCTTACAAAATGAAACGTTATGTTTTTATTACCTTAGAATGAGCTATTTCTGTCTACACACACCGCAGATCCCCTTACATGGTTTCTACAGTAGCCCTAAATGGACAAACTGCTCTACAGAACGCGTTTCATAAATACGTTATCTCCTTCGGAGAAGAAGCGAAATGTGACAGCATCTTTGTCCTGTGTCAGCCGCCGTAGTGCACAGAAAAGGAGGGGCGAGTGGTGGAGTGAGCCATTGGTTGGAACTTCACAGCTAGATGCCGCCGAAATCTCCACATTGGTCCTTTAACTGATTAAGGCAGCACATTATAATTACCCATTTTTTACATTTTCTTAAAGGGAAGGTTCCAAATAATAGAACTTGTAAATTATTTTGGTTTTTTTTCATATTAAATCCCTGCAACTACTAGAGCTTGTAGTAATTACTTTAATGAGTGCCATGAGCAAAAAAAAGGCTGACCACAAAATAAAAGTTCAATGAAGGACATAATCATCTCATTAAAAGAAGCAGAGTGGAGGAAAGCGATAAGAAAAGCGAGATAACAGGCTGTTTCTCACACATAGGATGCAAAAGCCTATTAGAGTTCATATTTTCTGGGACTCTGTGTGTTCCATGAGACAGTACATGATGTAGAATACTTGCAAGCAGTAAATTACTTTGGGACATTTTAAAAAGTGCCAATGGTAGGATTATCTAAGCCATAATGATCTGATTCAATCTTCTCAATACCAGATGCATCCTATTACCGGCCTTCATAGCAATGAATGCGACAGCGCCTGAAATCGCAGCAGACACGGCCAGTGGAGAATTGCGCAAGGGCATTGATATCTACAGCTGTTCTGTTTCATATCTGCTAGCAGGGACAGAGATCCAGGACTTACCCTCACTGGCTAACCCTTACCTCCACGAAAATCTGCGGCTAATGTAATTTGATTTCAATTGGTCCTGAAAGATAGACGGCAGGCCTTGTTGTAACAACAAGGGCATCCACACGCTTCACCAGGTTTTCACGTCGGGGGCATTGCTGCCATTTTATTATTTATATATCATTTTTTTCCCAGAGCAATAGGCCGACTGGGTTCTTTTTTTTTTTTTACAGTCTCTGGTTGGAACACAGGAAGGTTGTGTATGAGCAAGGGAGCCAATCTGGAAATCATTTATTTACATTTGCATCTGCATAATGAGATGGCCAGCCAATGACGGCGCAGCCTGGCCGGACACAGGGTGGCATGCCTTCAGATTTAATGGCCGTGCGGAGGAAACTTCCAATGCTTTCTGACATCTCTCATAGCAAACTAAATGTGCTCTGGGTCAGGGAGTGTCTAGTTATGAAAATAAGAGACGAACAAGTCAATTATACTTCGCTGACTGCATCGCCAGGGGTCCTCATTAGAATGATCAGGGAGGTCCGTGCCGCCGTGTTACTCTTCTCTATGTAACTCTTGATTACGCTACGGTGGAATGACAAGACCCTGTTCTTCTTTTTATTTGATCAAGGGGACCGAATGCATCTGTACAAGCATGTTCACCGGAAGCGAACAGACACATGCAGATACACAAACGAACCGCAAAAGTTGAGCGCAGTAAAAAAAACTGTTGACATGCTGGGATTAAAAAAGCGCCAGTTTTTATAGCCATAAAGATCACGATGCATTCGGAAACCGTTTTTGGCAGGGGATGTTGGAAACTGTCATGCACAGCCTGGACACATGGCCTAAGGTGAGAGGGCGGGGTAACACGATGAATCCGAAAGAAAAGCCTGCGGTTTGGTGGGCGGATTTGTGCACACTTTCGCCTTCTTGGCTGGGCTGTTTCTTAGGGGAGAAGCTTTGGATCTATTGACAGTGACAGGATCTGTGAAGACAGGGTGCAGGCAATCTGGCTTGTTCTTTCTAGTTCTTACATCGTGCGCATAACGGTTACTAAGTCCAGGCTCTAATGAATTCATTTGACTGTTTACACCGATAGCTACAAATGCTCTTCAAGCACTTCATTCGCTGCAATAATAGACAGTTTCATCGGACGCACGCGCCTGACCCCCAGTTAACTTCCGGTTTGTGTTTGGCTAGTGTCTAATAATATAACTATTTATATTTTGTTTTATTTATGTTAATATTAATTTTTATTTTACTGTATAATAATTGTATTTAATAAACGATTTGTTTAATTTTGTCGTATGTTCATTTTATTAAACCATTTGTTGAATGGGTCCTGTAGTTTTGACGCATTTAAACAAACCGTATGGTATATTGACATCTAGTGGTTGAGCTTGGTATCGCAGTCTAAATTCTAAATATTGGAGATACAAGTTTAGCCAAGTAACAGTTCTTTTTTGATTGTTATCAGAAGTAATCTACAGGCACATTATTGTTCGTGAATGTGTACTGGAAGTAAAGCCGGGGTCACAAAAGCTGGCGTCACAAAGGTGCACATGCGTAGCAACGTTTGTTTATGTTGTTAAGATGAAACAGTCTGTAAAGATGCATTGTTAAAACAACCTATGAATAAGTTCAAATGTAATATTAATTTCATATTCATCTTTCTCCACTGCCAAAGCTCTTCAAAATAATTTCTTACCATTAAAATGTCAAAATAATTTCTTACCATTAAAATGTCAAAATAACAGACTATAATACGTTTTGATTAAATGACTACATCTCCTCCTGCAATTGACTTTCTGTTAAATTCAGCTTTGATGAATTAGATAAACACAATTAAATGCAAGGAATAAAGATTAAACTCCATTACAAACTCAATATGCCCAAAACTCTTTTCTCCTGCTCTCTCCTTGCATTCGGCTCTAAGAAAGTCAATGTCAACTATGTATACAAATTTTTATCTTGCTGATTTTTCAAAACAAAGTGCAAACTGAAATAGCTGCTCAACATATTGTTCGCATACCTCCTTGTGTGCTCTTTGAAACGTGCATGATTCAATGACAGCTTATTTCCCAAATTTGTTCTGGCACCAAATGCACTAATAAAGACAGTCTTCGATAAATTCGACATTTCCCGAGGTATTCAAAAGGCCATGCGCTTGTGTTACCTGAAGGGAGATTAGTGCCAGGACACCGCAGAGTACATGCATCCCTTGTGTGTGAAAAATAATAATTCATAACCCTTTCTGCTTTCATGCAGACTTAGTACAATAGCTCAAGGCTACGCAAATATACGTCCTGACCTCCTTAAGTTACCAAATCATGCAGAATAAAACGGAATATTCTCTGCTGCTGTCCGCTTTTATGCAAGAATATTTCTGTTACGATAATTGGAAATTCAATTACGCCTTCCTCAAGGGTGCTTCTTAAAGTAGGAGTCAGCGTGTGCAACCGAACCAAATTTAACCAGCATTACAACCTGCGTCTCATCACGATAATTGGCTTTTTGACTTGATTTGACTAGATGAGAGCGATGTCTTGGAGATTCATCATTGTAGCTTTTTAATCCGGTTTAGGCGGCTTTTATTAGCAAATTTAAAAAAGGTCAGCATTTAGCAAATGGTGGCCTATCCATGCAATCCTCCAAAAATGACATGAATATTATATCCATATAAATGCATCATTTTTGATTTTACACTACACCCTACCTATAAGATAAGCAGTCATTGTGTGTTATTGTTTGTGCCCCAAGGGTCAATTCTGCCGCCCAGGTCACGGCTTATCTAATGAGGTTAACAAAGAGCATCTTTTATCCTCCACTCACGCTCTGCGCTCGGTTCTCACCTCACAAACAGGAGAACCAACCTGGGGGGGAAGCGCGCAGCGTTCATAATCTCACAAGAGTGCAGTTGTCACAAGGATAGAAGAGAAATAAACAGTAATCTCTCTAATGCGGAGCATCCGTAGTGGGTTTACTGTTCTCAGAGTCACTCCGGGCCAATGTTCTGTCTCGGCTTGCATAGTCATCTTAAACTGGGACTACAAAACTACAAACGGAAAATAAAAAACAAAAGCCAACGCAGCAGAGCGTACAATACCCAGTGAGAGATACGCAGAAGAGATCGACCAACAGTGGACGGCAAAGGAGAAAGCAAGGTTTCTTGAGAAGAGAAATATCATTGGAAAGCACATCAAAAGTGTTTGTGAAGTTATTCCTTGCACTTATTAATAAAGAAAACATTTCTTTAAAATAATATAGATTTACATTTGCATTCACAAGACCTAAAGGCCATCGACAGCATTCCTTCGTCAATTTTGTCTACTATAGGGAAAACTGTAACAGCAATGCTAACATAACTGTGATGTTTTCTGATTATTGAAATTAATAAAGCTGAGAACGTGCTTAAAATAATCTGACTTGTAATATAAAATATAAAACTATAAAACTTTTTGATTGTATATATAGTCCAGACTATGACTAATATGTTTCACCTGGTGTTGACTCGTGTGTAGAACGAATTTAAGACCGCATCTAATGTCGACTTGAGGCTGGCTCTCTACCTCGAAGATCACACAATGGTTCGGAAAATACAAATGTGAAAATAGAAATAGACTTAAAAAAAACTATATTTGTCTGATATCAAAAACAAAATAATGATATCAAAATAATCAACAGGCATAGTATTTACAATTAATATCCAAACTGGACAGTTCACCCAAAAATAAAATTCTATCATGAATTACTTAATCTCAAGTTGTTCCAAACCTGTATAAATGTATTTGTTCTGTTGAACACAAAGGAAGATATTTGAAAGAATGTGAGCCACTGAGATTTCTGGGGCACCATTGACTACCATTAAAATAGTTGTAATCTTTTTTCCTACTATGGAAGTTAATGGTGCCCCAGCAATCTCAGTTGCTAATATTCTTCCAAATATCTTTCTTTGTGTTTAACCAAACAAATACACGTATACAGGTTTGGAAGAACTTGAGGGTAAGTCATTTTCATATTTTGGGTTAACTGTCCCTTTTATACATGGAGAACAAATAAAGACACTTCCTGAACTTCTCATAATTTGCTATTTAATTGTATTTCAAACATTTTGTTGCCCAAACATTTTGGTCTGCCAAAAAGCACATGACATTGTGAATGAACAAAAATGTAGCCTTGCCCACTAGAAAGTATTGGACCTTTCTAAAGTATGCTGGTATGTTTTGTACCAAGGCCTCAAACTAGTGGCACCAATTCACAGCTTGTGAATTAAAAAAATCTGCATTGTCTTTTTTCTATCCATCTTAATATTTCTTTGCATTCAAGTAATTAAATAAAGATGCAAAAAATTCATTACCCTATTTAACATCATTTTTAGGCCACCATCTGTCTCCTAATATGTATGTACATTTATGCCTCTTGTATTCTATAGTCACCAGCCAAATATACCTCCTTTCCATATTTATACATTGTATTCACAGTCATTTACAGCATTGAGCTGGTCTCTGTTTTTCTCAAAATTTGGCACGCCATACAAATCTTCACACACAAAACAAGATATTTTCCTGCAAATCCTTGAAAACGTTTCCTCATTAACAAACTAATTTGCAACCTGAGCTGAAGTCCCTATCCGTGACTGTATTTACTGCACAGCAAGTATTTATCCATCTCTGCGGTTGCGGTCGAGTGGTCCTGTGTAGAAAGCTGTCTGGTCCAGATTCTTTCAAGACATTTAACTCTGTTAATGGCCTCTCTGCTGCACCAAATTGCCCTTCTCTCCGCTCCGCCACACAGCCGTCAAGCTGATGTGCCCTAATGTAAATATTTGGACCTGCACCCCTGCCCCCTCCAAAAGGGGAAAAGGAGCTTTTTAATTGATATATTGCCCCCAAACTGCTTGAGTTTTTTACGGAAGAGGTGGACACCACGAGCAGAACAAAAGAGCACGCCACACAACGGTTTCTAAAGTGCTGGTGTGATGTACATGACCTTATGTGAGAATATCCATCTTTCTACTCCTCTAGATCGCACGATGATATGACCTGGTTTGTTCCTACATGGTTCAACTCACGGACAGGACATAACAAACAAGTGACAGTGAGAGAATGAGGGTCAGGGAAAAAGGTCTACTTAAAAAGATTTAAACCATTTCATTACCATTTCATTTAAATGTCATTTGTTGTCAAAGCTTTGGTGGTGGCTGAGCAGAGCAAAAGTAATACAGGCAGAGTTAAATAAAAAGAGTCAAATGCAATTGTTTAAAGGGACAGCTCACCCAAAAATGAAAGTTCTGTCTTTATTTACTCATTTTGTTCCAAATCTGTAAAATCTTTTTATTCTGATGAACGCAGAGAAAGATATTTGGAAGAATGCTTGTAACCAGACAGTTCTTGGCACCATTAACTGCCATAGTAAAATTGCTTCGTAAATGTCTTTGTTCTGTTGAACACAAAAGAAGATATTTTGAAGAATGCAGGAAAGCAAACCGTTCTGGGAAGCTTTTGACTACCATTGTCATTTTTTCTACTGTGGTAATCAAACGGTGGCCAAGAACTATTTGGTTAACCATTCTTCCAGATACTTCTCAGGGTGAGTAAATTATTTTTAAATTTGGGTGGACTGTCCCTTTAAGTCCTTTGGATAAAAGCGTTTGCCGAAAGCACAAAAATGTAAACATAGCTAGATCAACATGATCTAAAGTGCATCTCATTAACATTGATTGTATAAATAGATTTGTGTTTAGATAAAGTGTAATATATGCTCAAATATGTGAATGTGTCAATCTGATTTGATAAAATACATATATTTTTTAAAATGTTTAATAACAGTTGAGCTTTTAGAGGGCCCGTCTGCCATTGTCTGCATGTTAAACACCTCCTCTGGGTAATCTAGGTCAAAGTGTCAGGAGACTCATTTGAGGCGTGTGGCTGGCGATCGTCTTCACACCTCTCTGTGCTTGGGCTAATGGACCATAATTACCAAATTTACTGGTCAGTAATTTAATTGTGGCTGTTTTCCCCTCTCTTTGCTCCAGTGAGTTTTTGGAGCTCTCGCCCCGCACTAAGTGTCATGTCCAATCAACCTGGTGTGAGAGAAGACCCAATTAGCATTGTGAGGCGAAACCTCAAAAAGGGGCCTGAAGGGGACATGTCCTGGGGGCATAACTGAATAAACACCAGTTTTGGTTTGGATCTTTATACCAGGCAAGACTGCACATGGGGCAAAATGTTTATTTCTATAAATACTGTATATATTTCATTACTTGATCTTATGCAAGTTGTAATGTAATGTAGACCTCTCACATGGAGATACAGCTTTGCCCACAGTACCTTGTCTAAAAAAGTAGCTGTAAAGTTCCACATTTAACCTCAAAACCATTACCTGTCAAATAATATGAACAAACAATATGATAATGCACCGAATCGAAACGAAAAGCCAAGTTTTTCATAACCTTCTATGCACAAAATGTTAAAGACATCTCACACTCTGTCTATTATTCTAATCATTTCATTCAAGTGTTGAGTCACTATAGAGAAGTCCTTCAGATCATATCACTTCAGGCCAGTCCACACTCAGAGCCTAAACTTCTAACCTGATATGATTCTCCCGGCTACGCTTAATAGGACACCAGAGTTCCAACCCGCATCAACCAGCCCAGCGTATTAGTACCATTCAGACCCAATAACTTGCAAACCGAGTAGTGAGGTCTATCACAGGGACTTGCTTAAATGTGAGGTGGCACTGCTGGGCCAAAGACCTGCCTCAGTTTACCACTGCCTGTGGTTATGACCTGTGAAGATCTTTTCGCCCCGGGTCATCTTAGCCGGACGACCCAGAAACCAGCAACAAGGCCACTACAAAACCCCCTACAGAACAGGTGGCAGATGTCACCAAGGGTGTTTACGAATGAACTCCTCAGAAGAGCTAGGGAGACCTTCCTAGTAAGTCATGAAAGAAAAGACTGTGAAGAGGGTTTTTCATCTTCTCAGCTGGAAGCACCTGGTGTCTTACATACTCTATACTTTGACCAACCATAAAAAGGACAGGTAAACTGTATTTAAAGGGATAGTATACCCTAAAATGAACGTTCTTTCATCATTTATTTGAACCTGTATTGCTCTTTCTTCCGCACAAGACAAACGGAGATGAAGAACGTTGGTAACTGAACAAGGGCGGTGGTACTTCTATTGTATGGACACAAAACCAATGCTAGTCTTTGGGTTACCAATTGGTTGTTCGGTTAAATGGTAAATGATGAAAGAATGTTCATCCCTTTTACTTTTTAGTCCTCTTTCCAAAAAGGAAAAATAAACGAACATAGCCGGGTTCGATTATCTGAGCAAACCAAAAAGGCATTTTCAAATGCACCATTGGAAGAGCCGAGATATCTCTCAAAGCACCACACCCCCTACTTAAACAAAAGTTAGATGAATTCTTATAATGGGGCACCACCATCATACACAATAGTGTAACAAGAGCCTACCAGCAGACAGTTAACTAATACATTTGCAGCATGCACACAGAAAGTGTTTTATCTGACTGGATCATTGTTATACCACATGCAGTCACCCATGAAGAATTCTCGTCTCTTCTTTTAAATCTCAGTGCCCCGTCTCAGGTGATGACTGGAGGTCAGCGATGCTGAATGATATGCAGGCTTGAACCATTTAGAGACCTAAGACGAAAACATAAAAGGGAAAAAGATTATGGAATATCCAAAACAAAAATTCAACAAGTGTAGCATATCGTCGCTGTCCTTTCGAGACCTTGGATGTCCAAATTCGCTATTTTGTAGGAAATGAAAAACGATACTTTTTAAACATTGTGTTGTCAAAATTGACAAGCACTTTTCAACCTCTATTTTATTGGTTAGATATTTGCAAAACCCAGTAACAAACATAATGTATGACTAATAATAATTTAGCTGAAAAAAATAGAAATCACAAAATATGGAGTTTTCAGTGATATGTGCCTCTGAAAATATCACAACTCCAAAAACCATTAGATGGAAAATAAAACCCGAGAAACCACAATCACACATGTACTCTTCACCATACAAGCCACTGCAATTTTGATATTATGCACCTATACAAGTCTATTATTGTTATGACAGCCCGGTGATCCTGGAGGCCAGTTTCAATTAAGCCGCTGGGTGTTTACAGGTATTGTGCCGGACTTGTTGTACCCATGTATACGGCGCTCTTGGCCATTGTACCGGGCCACAATAGTTAATGAGCTATCTATCCACGAGCACCCGGCAGAACAAATAGACAATGTGCTCTTCTCTCCTACACAACTCGCTCATCTAACACATACACAGACGATACGCTCCACCTCTGCCACCTAACACACCAATCCAGGACCGACTACTGTAAATATAGGCCACGGTGAGATCTCTCCTTTGATCTCTGTTTGCATTTCAACATCAAATAAACTGACCTAACCTTCTCCTTGGGCCATTTAAATGGTAATGCGCACCAGGGACTGGTTTGGAAGGCCATTCATTTCAAGGTCAAGAGGGTGATCAGATGTGCTTCCTCTGGGTTTGCGCAAGACAACAAATGCGTTTTTAACCATCCAAATGCATAAGAGGAAGATCGCATATGGGATGGTTCGACCAGAGCCGAGCTCGAGTCCACAACAATATGATTGACAGGTGATGGACCAAAGTTCATCTCCAAATGTTAATGGCATGCTTTTAATATTCAGATAAGCATCGAGTTACCATTAGACATTTTATCTGTTATCTACATGCAATCTTCATTTGAAAAGAAAACGGAGCATCACAAACATTCAAAGTTACATAGAGTTCAATTTGATTTCCATAGTGCTTTGCTCATTGTTGCAAAACAGCAAATGTTGGTACAGTGATCATACTTGGTGTTCACACTGTACTTGTATTCAGTCATGGAATGCCATAGGGTACATAAACAAAACATTTAATGAATTGAAAATAATGGACGCACATGCTTCCCAAGCATTTCTGATAGTCTCATACTATAACTAAGTGTGTAAAGGGCGCCTGAGCAAATCCAGTCAGCCCTCGAGCAGGTAAGGAGATAAAATGATGGCTGGATTTGCATGCCACAAGTGATGCAAAGAAAGAGCCACCTCGCCCCACACTGCTACTTCAAAGCAGGCCTGGCTATTAACGGGGCATGAAGAGCACTGGAGATCTCACTCGTACCACTCACTACCTCTGCCTCATTTGAAACCAACACACACACAATATTTCAAAATCTGACATTAATACGAGGCCAGTCTGCCGTCAATGCCCATTACAATTCATTAAGCAACTTATTGGGCCAAAGATTCAATATGCATGTTAATTTAATGGGGGTTTTGGTTAGGGGGAAATGATTTTAAAAAGGTTCTTTGATGTTCACAAAACTTGGCAGTCGATCATTTTGCATTGAATTGCGGCATTAATGAAGAACGGAGAAACAACGAGGAAAGCCATTGTTTCAAACGCATGCATGTTAATGCGCTCTATTAGAATGCATGTAATCATTTCTCAAACCATTAAAGCAGCCCAGCTCGTGTTCGGCACAGGTGATTTCTGCGCCCTTTGTCTTCTAACCTGCCGCTGAGGTTAATCTGAGCAAAAACAAAGTTGGGTGATGTTGAAATACAACATAGGCTAACAGGTTTGACATAACAATTTTGCAATGCAAACCAGGTTGGACGATTAAGATGTTTAGTGATGTCCATCAAGATCACTTACTATGCATTTAAACCAAAGGGGTAACAGCTTTCACAGTCAAGCACCAAGAACGCCCAAAACAGGCGCAGTTTGACAACTCCCACGCCAATAGGTTAAGGCAACATCATCCCAAACTGACACAATTAGCTTGCAAAGCAAACAAATTCTGATGAGGCCCTTAAAACCGAATTAGAGGATGCCAACAAGATTACGTTTTACAAAGTCTTAAGAGTGGAAACATGCTGACATTTACACGGTGGAACAGAAGTGATAGATTGAGGTCAGATGGAAAAACGTGTCTTGGTTTGTCGCATTTTCAGCATGTGTTGATCCATCTGGAGTTGTGGAGGCTGGATAATCAGCACAAGCCACAGGAGCATGTGCCAAGGGTGCAGGAGCGGGAAATGACATCAACTATTGGGACATCAACTATTTTTGCCTCACTAAACATCACACAAACAGCGCACGGTGTTTCACTGTAAAGCTTAGGTGACACTGTGTTTGAAGATATGCAGCCTATAGAATGTATAAATACTTTGACTAAATCAATCGGTGTTTCATACAGCAGATTTAAAAATGTACGATGACATCACCTGGAAGCGGGAAACCCCGCGGGTTGCTTCTAAAATTTCATCATAACGGGCTCACCGTCCGCTAGGGAGAGAGAGAGTACGGGTCAGACTTCTTTACGTGGATAGAGACGCAAAATCAAATAGATTGTTTGTTTGACAAGGGCAGTCTTAATGTAATTTCTACTGAAACACAACCTGAGGTAGGAAGGGACTCACTTTAACCATACGGCCGTTCTATTCTCGCGGTACTTTGACGTCATGCGCTGATTATTCTGCGCAAGGCGGACGGTGTGTGAACGCAGGTGCTATTAGGCAGCATTTGATTGGACAGAAATCTGTTACTCGTATCGGTCTGTTGTCCAAGAATCGAAAGGCTGCTCATTTAAAATGTATATATTTAAGAAAATTAAGTTTTATTATAAAAACGGTATTATTATATATTATTATAAAAATGGTAACGCTGATGGGCCAAAACAGAGTATCCGGTTTAAAAAAGAGAGAATAAATATGCTACTACTGCCAGTTATTTCGTCGGTCACAGCTGCAAATGTATGACGTGAACTTGTCGAGCACAGCACGGCGAGAGGAAATTAATTGAACGCGACTCCACTTCGTGCTCACACTTGTCATCTTGTATATCAGGCTTTCAGCACCTCGCCGCACACATAGCGAGAAGCCCGTTTTAATTAACAGAGAAGTTGTCAGGCCTTTCATTTTCGCTTGGTTTCTGTGTGCGGTACCCGCCTGAGACACAACAGGCTGTCGGGAAACCTGCGCGCACCATTGCCTTACAGGCGCAAACCTGCGCATGGATGTTTTCCTACTCGCAGACAAGTCTTGAAATATTAATCTTACGTAAATGCGATTAAATCACAGAGAGGTCATTTGTCAAAGTGGGGAAATTGCCACTTCCAAGTAGCCTTAACGTTTTTAAGACATATTCTTTAATGTGAATCAAGGGAGTGTATAATGTATGTAGGTTACGTATATGAACGTAACATTGCTGCGAAATAATCAAGGCGGTAATAAATGAGAAATCTGATGTTTTTATTCAATCTATCATTACAGTGTTACGTTATATAGTTAATTTTAAAACAATTTCACGATGCAAACCATACCTTAGATTTAGAAAGCTAATAAAAGTGATGCAGTTGTTTGTTATGCACTTAAAACAATAGGCCTATGGGCATGATGATGAAAAAAGCTGACAGGTCTTTCTCCTGACACTGCTGTTATAATCAGGCAAAACATGAAAGCATGAGGTAGCACTATAGACTGGATAAAATGGGTAGCACACATAACATAACATCAGCAACTAGTTAACACGAACTAACAATAACAATGCTTATACAGCATTCATGAATCTCAGTTCATGTTCATTTCAACATTTACGAATACAAGATCAAATTGCGTTTGGTAACATAGTTATTGCACGATAAACTAACATAACAATTGTATTGGCATTAACCAACATGAACAAATATGAATTAAACATAACAAAGATTATGTTGTTCCTGTTAACTATAATGCATTATAATGCCAAGTGTGACCAAGGAAGTTTTGTAACCTTTTATACAATAAAGGGCCTACAGAATTTGCATATATTAAAAACAGGCTATTTTATATTTATATTGATATATTATTATTATAATTTAGCCTTAATACTGTATCAGGAAATTGATCAGGTCATGCCCTCTACTGGTGAGACATAATAATCCATTTTGTACCTCTCCTCCAGCAGAATTTGTCAATTTTTGAAGTAAGAGATGAGGGCTGTCTGTTTGGAACCGTCTGTCTTTATTTCAGTGAAATAAATAGACGTGTACATTAACACAAGTGAAAATAAATGCAACAATGACCTTTATTGTAACTTTAAAATAACAATTCAAAGCCTATTCATCTACAACAACAATCACCGATTATATTAATGAGACAAATGATTTCAAGTAAAAATGAAATTAGACATGTTGATTTATTAACAGGAATTGTTTGATATAATACATTTGAATTGCTCATATTTACAATGATAGTCATAACACAAGCAGGCGGCCAAACTGTTGAGGTGGAAGTAACAAAGTCTCAATACCATATAAATCAAATTGCAAACAAGGTCAATGTCAGAGTCAGTCACCTTGCTTAGTTCAGTATGATGTATAAACAGAAAACTGATGGAATCATTGAAATTCATTAAGTTAAGAAATGTTTGGGAGGAGTGTGGGGATGTCAAGTCTGGCGGCCCAATAGTTCAATCAGCAAGTCAGACATTTACCTTCATATCGATATATAAAACAGAATTCAGGTAATGTATTGCTGTACTTGAATCACTAACAAGACCAACTGCAATAGTTTGTGATTTATTGTATTGAATAGTATTATTGGAATGAAATGCATGGTCACAACAGGCTATGTTGACACTGAAATACTATTATTGACAAGTATTTGTACACATGAGTTGATATTTTGCTTTGGGCAAGTTAAACTGAGAGACAGAGAGAAAGAGCGAGCATGGCGGATGAGTTTCTAGCCGTTGCTGACGGGCACGCTTCAGGTCAGACGCGGACTCTGTCTGTCTCTGGTCTGAGTATTGATTCCCCTTACAGCAGACCCCTGAATCTCTGTCCGTCTGGTCAATGACCTCACTCTTTAGACTGATTATACAGACGTCCTCTACTTTATTATGAGGTCCAGCACACACTAGACAATCCCAAAATACCATTAAAGGATTTCTGCGTAACTGTCACTTTTTGTCCCAAGCACCATTGATTTCTCTAGTTTTTAAAAAATGATTACACATGCAGTCTGTAGCATGTAAATGGACTCGGATGAAAACATGCTCACGTGCGTAGTATACTTTTGCTCAGACACATTTCTGACATGGCAAACTTTCTGTCATAAACCTTTGGGGACAATTGGGAAAACATTCATGAACATAATAAAATGCGATTCAAGCTTTTGCAAGGTCACATAAAATTATGACAACCGGGGTTATATTAGGAAATTTTAAGCAATGACATAAAAAAATCACATTATGATCATTATGTTTTTCAGTGTTTATTTGTGCTGCACATTATCATTTATTGCATTGCGAAGTTGCCAAATCCCCCTCAAAACATCCATTGTGGATTTTTACAACTGTGCTGAAGAGACAGTTACTACATTTAAACAGTAGAGGGAGCAAATACATCACAATACACAAGAAATATCAGCAGACTATTAACAACAAAATTATAAAAGTGCAAGACATGCATATTGCACATGCACACATTAAATATCCCATGCCTGCTTCGATCAATTATTCCCAGAAATCTTAAAAAGAACTACATTCTGCATTGTGTTACCTGGTATATCGTATACATTGCTGTCTGTGTTTCAGTGGAAATTAGGTTTAAAAACTGGAGCGGGGCTGGATCTCTCGTTCCACACTCGGCATGCTGGGTGTGTCCCGACAAACCAGCCTGTGGCGGAAATGTCCGCTGAACAGAATATAGATGAAAGGGTTTATGCTGCTGGCTGCGTAGCTCAGACACACAGACAGGTAGTAGCAGGTGTGATATGCTAATGAGGGACGAGGTACACTCAGGTTTACAAGCTGAAGCACGTGATAGGGCCCGACACTAACCAGGAACACAGCCACCAGAACCAAAACCATTTTAGTGAGGCGGACGATACGTTCTCGAGGCAGGTTTGTGCAATATCTAAGAAAGTGTGCAGATAGACAACATTTGACAGTTTTAATACAAAAAGATCTGCATTATACCTTAAAAATGATCATCTTGGGCATTGCTAATGAGCTTAATGAATAAAACTGCAATAAAAGACTTTAGATTTGAAAGGATGCTGTTATACAGTATTAGCAGTACTGAAGGTATATTTACCTGTGAGCTTTTTTGTTCTTGCCATACATTCTCCAGGTGTAGCAGAGAATCAGTATATAGCAGATGAGAATAAGTGGTAATGGCAGGAAGAATGAGGTAATCGTTTGGTAGACCGTGTACCTAGAAACACAAAGACCTGTTAAACACATGATGTTAATCTGAATAAACAGAACTCAAACCCTACAAATATCCTCCTCCATATCTTCTCAATTTTATACAATAAACAACAATGATGAAGACTTTTGCAACTTTCTTTCTTTCTTTCTTTTAAAGTTTGTAAACATCTACCGTATGTATAACTAGTAAATGACTACTTTCATTGTAAATAGAAAAAAAATCACAGGCAGTGGATACTGTACTGTATATCTTTGTCTAAGCACAGTTTTTAAACAAAAAGCTGAAACAAGTTGATATATATATATATATATATATATATATATATATATATATATGCAGCTACAACAATTTATTATTTGTGCTTGTTTTCCAATACTTATTTTCAGTAGAAGAACATGTTACAATAGTTTCAAGGACATAATGCAGATAGTGGTTTGACGTCAAAGCAGGACTATAAAAATAAGAAATGATGAGAGGTTGGAGAACCCGTGGAGCTATTAAAAAACACACAAGTAAAGCAGAACCAATTACCAGAGCACCTCTTTAGGTGAGACCAGGTTGAGTGAACAGCTCTCCAGTCCGTCCCTAAAGCGGATCACTTTGGAGTGAATCCAGGCGGGCAAAACCATGATGAGAGAGGCTGCCCACACAAAGAGGTTAATACGGATCGTCCTGGATCTGGTTCTGAGGCTCAACAGGCGAAACGGATGAACGAGGGCCAGGTATCTGGGTAAATAAGTTTAAATAACTGTTACTATGTATAGTATTAAATATATCCATTACACAGTTTCATTAATAATGCAATTGTTTTACCCCATCTGTAAGTCGCTTTGGATTAAAGTGTCTGCCAAATGACTAAATGTAATAATGGTATTCTACTGCTCAGGAAAAAAGACACTGATACAGTGAGGTTTGAAGTGGAAAACCAAGAACATAAATGTTCAGAACACAGAAGATAAAGTGACATGGGCTTATAATTGTTGCACGAGCCCCCTCTAGTGGTGTGATAACTGGTTGCAGCTCAAAATTACACTTGCACTTAACTTTTGATAGAAAATATAATAATACTCCTGCTCATATTCCTCATTTTATTCTTCTAAAATGTATTATAGGCCATTTAATGGATTTAATATGAAACCAAGAAAACAATTATAAAGCCCATAACAACTCAAGATATAGAATTAGAAATACGACAATCTAAAATGGCCTGGAAAAAATGTCTGTCTTGAGAACGCAGTTCAACTATTCGGTTAAAATGTACCTTCTTTATACAACTTGGCAAATGCCCGCGTGGTGTTATTGTTTGTGTGTTTTTTTGTGTACCAAAGCACTTTTATAAGACTATATTAGTTTGCTAAATTGATTTCTGAAAGGATTTATGATAGAATTCATGAATATGTATCTTTTTATCTAAGATCACACAGCAGGATCAGAAACAAAAATATGTTAAATTTAACACCAATGATTCAAAAAGGCCATGTCACATTTTGTTTAAGATTTTCATCAATATACATTAGGATCCCATATAAGAAACAATGGTGAGTCACCACCAATTCTCATTACGGGTGAACAAGGTCTGTCTGACTCTTTTGGCTCCAGGCTCATCTTTAGAATTTTGATTGGGAATTTTTTTTTTTTCATGTAAAATCTTGAATGAAGATACCCTAAGATTAAGAAAGGCTGAGTCGTCATGGAATGCATCTAAATGAAAAGAAAAAGCATTGAAGTATATTCTGCACATGGGACAATCATGATTACAAACCTGTCTAGACTCATAGCAGTCATGACCGCAGCACATGCCACTTGGTTACAGTTATCCAGAGAGCTGATGATTGTGCAGAGGGTACTGCCAAAGACCCAGTGCCCTCCACGTGCCCACTGATGAATCAAGAATGGCATGACGGTCACGTGAACCAGGTCAGCCACCGCCAAGTTACCCACATACACATCTGGTACTGTCTTTTTGGCTGACCTGTACATGAAGAAAGACACAGATGTTGCTTAATAAATACCAGGAGAGGTGTGAAGAAACTAAGGCAAGAATGGTTATTAAACGTTCAGTGGCAGCAGTCACATCAGGTCATGTCTCCTGAGAGAATCTTGGAAAACAGAATCTCTTGGAGGTGTAAAAAGATTACAAAGGAGGGATTACAAAGCCTTGCCAATATAGTTCATAAGTTTTATTGCAATATGGGTTTTGTAGTCAATTTATATAAAAATGTAATAAAGGTTCGATTTCCAATGAACATAAATGCGCAATATCGCTTTGGATAAAATTGTCTGCCAAATGCATGAATGTAAACCACAACCCATACTTATATTAAAATAACCAAACAAAATTGCATGAATGAGTAAAACATTGTAGTGAGTTTATGTTTCTCCATTAGCCTAAAACCTACCTTAATATAGTGACCAAGACAAGAACATTTCCAACAAGCCCGGTGGAGCACAGAAATCCAACAAACGCCGGAAGGATTTTGGTTTCCGTGAGATGAACAATATTATAAAAATCATCACTTGGATATCCTGATCCAGATTCATCAGTGTGCGACCCATTGAGCGTAAAGTTCCACACAACAGGTTCCAACTCTACCATGGCGAGGACTTCGGCAACGAAGACCGCGGAGCCAGAGGCTGCAGATGGGTTTGTAAATCCCGTTTAGCAAATCATTTGCGTTTCAGTCTGTACGAGACGATTGCGGTGAAATGCGATAACATCACTGGTACCCAAATGTCTTTCGAGAGTCAGAAAAATCTCAGCATCCTCCTCGGTGCGCACCAGCGTCTCCACATGTGCCGCGCGCTTACCCTCTTGCGCACTGCCCATGACGCACTCCATCTGGATTAATGGACAAGTTGCTTACAAAATACATTAGCTTATATCGCACCGGAATTTAACACGCCTTTCTTCAACCGTTAAAACTATACTAACCACATTTGGCACTAAAAGCCTTTTTTTATTTGCAAAGAAGTAAAATATTTCTACTCAATCATTACCTTACCAAATTAATTCAGTGCACCATGTACGAAGTGCCAATTATGCAACAGCTGGATCTAAAACGAGTTTCTTTTCAAATCGATCGAAAAGAAAATCCTTATTTCATTGTATTTTCGTTCATTTGAAGGGATTGCGTAACCAGAAACTAATTCCCTATAGTTCCTCAATGAAAACGTCCCAATGAAAGGTAAACACTGCTATAAAGTAACCTTGGTTACACCTTGATAGTGCGTCATGAGCATAGAAAATACAATATATAGATCACAAACTTAGCTAACATCAAATGTCTTTCATCAGCCTGCAATAAGGTACAGATGATTCATTAAAGATTGATAATAGCCTTTGGTATTTAAAGATGTTATCTTTGAACCAAAATCTTTATGACGTTGATACAGATGTTTTAACTATATGTTACAAAAGCTCCTGCGTAATTGACATGCAAACATTGCCACTGCAGGAGTGACATAAAGTGCCAAACAATAATGAATTGAACCTAAATGAGCATTGTGGTTTATGACACAGTCTATATGAAATCCAGATGTGGGGGTGTTTTTAAATGAATCCTCACACAGCTCCAGCACTTATAGATCTAAGGCACTGATTTATGAGTGTGGCAGTGTGGCTATAATAGATGGGCTCTTTACTTCTCAGAACATGCCTTTTAAAATTGGATAAAATGATGGGTACATCAAATCTGTCCTTTTAACATGGCAAAGCACAGCCGTTAACAAAAAGAAAAACATTTCCTAAATGGAAATTTGCATGTAAGCTACTGTATTGTACTGTACACGTGCAGGGGATTTATAATAAACTGTGATGTAACAGCCAACCACAATTTTGCAATTGTTGAGATGATATTCACACAAACACACCCACAGATTTGATTCATTTCAGGACATTTTAGGCTAATTATATTTTCAATCCCCTAAAAGTAATTCTTACCCCAATCCTGATTCACATTATTAGATTGAAGGCAAAATGTTTGTTTGGTTTTAGAGCTTTGTATTGACTAATAGGAACCTTATAAAAAGTCCACAAACTTTGTTCATTCGTATTTTTTCAAATTGACTAATTTAGCTGAGTGGATTTGTTGTAGTTTGTAACTCTCAAGATATTTCATTAAATCAGCCAATATCACTGTGATTCAATTCAGAACATAATTTGCTACCAGTTTTTTTAACAGTTGCCTTTGACTTGATCTCTGGGATTATGTCTCAAAGATACAAAACATAAAAACTTCTGTGAAGCTTTCTATTGAAAACAGAAACTCTGAGACAGGGATTCAGCAGGGATTTAGAAGGCAAACTGAAGCTCGGAGAAGTTGGAGAGACTTTACGAAGGTCTTTCAAAAATGACAACACTTGTATATGTTTAGTGTTTTGTCTATTTTGTACAATACTCCTCATATTCTGCTGGTTTAGTTTACCCGAGGCGGCATTAAGAAGAGAAATGCACAAGTCTTTATCGTACAGGAGCCAGAAAAAGAGTAGACCAGAGTATTAAAGCTAAACCTGATTTTAAATTCTGATACCATACAATATGTTGTTGAACAGAATGATTAATGACATTCAAGTTTAATGTTAAAAGGGCTATATCAGTTAATACTGCTTTACACCAGCATGCTTTTCATTTCCTAACATCAATTGCCTTCATATACTGTAATCTCCTTATGAACATATGAGTTGATATAATGAGCATGCTCCCATAAGTATGCTCCCACATTCATCCCAATTAATTAACGCAGCTTCTGTGAACCATCATTGGCAGCATAGGGATTTTTTTTCGAAATAACATTTAGCGAACAAATATTATGCTGCTAATATCACAGTGGGTACACTACATTTAAGAGCTCTTTGAGCATATGATCTTGGGTTTCTAGTCATTTCAATTATATGCTCATTTTTCTCAACTTAAAAAAAATAGACATAATGCTACAAATGACCGGGAGAGATGAGTCATATTAGAACCTTGGCTTGAAGAATCTTTCTGTTAGGAAATATATACACATTTTTGTATGTACAGGCAGTAGTGTTGTTAACCACCACGCAGACCACACAAATGCATAGCTACAAGCTTGTAGTGGCTACAAGCGGTAAAATCCTTTGACGCTTGATTTAGACACTGAGATATACGCAAGTATGAAGCGCACGTATCAAAGCGGTGCTCAAAAGCGAAAGAAACCAAAAGAAAAGAAATCTAATACTAATTTTACGCAAAACAATGATATGAAAACAATGCTATGAAAAGAAGATCTTGCACCTTTTACTTATACTGTAGCATTCTGTATTATTTTGAATAAAACAAAGGACACTTTTTCATCCCCAAACCAAGAAGGTTTATTCTTATAACAAACTGTAGAAAGTTTTGTGCTGTTATGCGGTTCAACATAACGCACCAGTTTACATTTGTATGTATATGTGACCCTGGATCACAAAACCAGTCTTAAGTAGTAATACATTGTATGGGTCAAAATTATAATTTTTTCTTTTATGCCAAAAATCATTAGGATATTAACTAAAGAACATGTTCCATAAAGATATTTTGTAAATTTCTTACCTTAAATATATAAAAACTTTATTTTTGAGAGCGGATGGCCTGCCACAGTGCCCCTGATTAACAACTTCAAAGGCATTTTCTCAAGATTTTTTTGCACCCTTAGATTCCTTAGTTTTAAACGGTTGTATCTCAGCCAGATATTGTCCTATTCTAACAACTCATACATCAATAGAAAACTTATTTATTCAGCTTTCAGATTATTTATAAAATCTCAATTTCGAAAAATTGACCCATAAGACTGGTTTTGTTGTCCAGGGTCACATATATGACTCATTAATTCCATGTACTCAATACTGCTGTGCAATTCAAACAAAAATGTTAGGCAATGTGTGGAGAACCTCAGGTCTTGACTTTGCTTAGGGCCCCCAACATGGTAAACACGCCCCTGCATACAGGTATGTAATGAAAGACACCTCACAAAAGTACATCAAACAACTTTTTATTCAAGATCTCTTGGTTTGCAAATAGCAATTATGTTAAAAACACTCACATGTGCGCATTTAAACCAAAAACACCCCATTGTCTAAAAATCTGACTGTGGTCTTTGTATGCAGCGCAGGGTGATCAGAGTTTGCAGGTCTGAACGGTTATGGCGTTCTCAGGCCATCTGTACGAGTCAACAGCAAATTCTTCATAGTCTGAGCTGTACACGAGCGAACGAATGAAAGCTTCTTTATCCTGCGGCTCCGGGTACAGCGTTGCCATTTTGTGTTTATAGGCGTGTTCCACAATCTGTCAGGCAAGATGCATGTAAAGTAATTATGTCAAAACGACAGAACGTGTAAAGCGCAGCGACACGCATGACTCAAAGATGACTAATGACTAAAGCTGGAAGCTTGTTAAAATGTCAAGAGCGTATTAAGCTGGTCTCACAAACCTTTACAGCCAACCTGATGGAAACCTCCTGAATCTTGCAGAGAGGAGGATAAAGACGTCCCTCTGCCAGATCCTCCTCGTTCACAAGTTCCGCAATAGTCTGTGAAAAAAAAGGAAGATTATTATAAAAACAATTATTTTGGACCTCTCAACGCAAAGAGCCTGCAGTTAATTGGTCTTTCGTTTGTTTTTGTTAGCCTTGCATTTAATATTCTCCCCTTGTCCACTTGTTTACAGTCCCACTTTGTTTACAGCAATGTGTGGGTTTGTTGCATCTGTGATCACATTAAGAACAGGCAGGACAAAATAACAATTACCATAAACTTTATCTTCGTCACTCAAAAGTTTGGCAATACAGAATAACTGTTCGGTTGTTCAATACACACCAGAGACTTTCTGCTTTAATTATTCAAATCAAAGTTGTGATTCTTTTTAATATTCGTGAAGCCAAAACTGTCATGATTCTGCCTCCTTTGGTCATGTTTTCCTTAGTCTTGTGGCAGGATCATGTACTTTGTATTTTGCACTTGTGTTGTGTTTTAGCGTTAACAGAATGTCTGTGAAATTAATGGATAATGTACTGGCAGATAATTACCTGTTTTTTTTTGCTATGGACGAATTTGATCTGCCCTACATTTGACGCTTCAAACACACCAACTTCTCAAAGAACACAAAAACATTGCGTGTGACCCGAGGTGACAGAGAAATCAAGTATTCCACCCCCTGCCCTTTCAAATTTCTCTCTTCCTCGAACCCAACTACAGACCGCAGGGAAAATGATCCACTTCGCGCTGAGAGACCATTATTGGCATTCATAGAAAGAGCTGCTCTGAGAAGATGTGACGCATGCTGATTTTCTTTACATTTCCCTACATGTGGTCTTGGTTTAATTCTGTTAAGGCCAGTCTCCACAGCGGCTCATCGAGATTCAAACAGCCTCTCTTGTTAAGACCGTCTGATGCAAGCGCGCACGGAACCGGACTAACACACTGTCTGACCGATCTCATGTGAAGCATTACGCAGCTCGCCAGATAAATTCAGCAGAATGTGAGATGACAATGAAAGTGTGTGTGTACATGAGATTGATGTGGGAAAGGGTTGGGAGACGCTTGCATATTGAAATAAGATTTTATGAGATACACAGCGAGTCTGTAATAGGGAGAAATATGGAGGAGATCAAATTGGATCTTCGTATTTAGATCAACCAATTAAAATAAACAGAGAGAAGCATAAGAAAGAAGTGAATTTCAATTGCTTGAGTAAATGGAGAGCAAAGAAAGATACTGTAGAGTCTCTGGGACTTTTCTCCTAAGATAAGATAGAGCCTACTTATCTTATTTTTCCTTTACAGTTTAAGGACAGATTGCCGCAGTGTCACAAACTGTGCTTTGAATTATAAAGATAAAGTCTGCAATCACAATCACAATCACATTTCAAAACTCAAGATTTCGCATGAAATATTTATGAAGCCCAAGTGTGTGAGCTTTGCAATCCACACCTGCTTAATACCTCACGACTCTTTCTGAGCGTCAGCAATTGCCTCACTTGTAAAAAAATGACTTTTGGAGAAACAAAGAACTCCATCCTAAGGATACGAAGAAACACCATCTGAGCTATAAAACTTTCCCTGTGGAACCAGAAAAATCAAGTGTGAATTGAAAGAAATGTGAAGAGATTTTATTGTCTCACCTCAGCCGTAACAAGGAAAACATCCTCAGGAATATGTCTCATCTCGCAAGCGGTGACCCCTAGTCCCACTCCAGGAAACACATAAGCATTGTTGCCCTGACCAGGGTAGAACTTCCGCCCATCTGGAAGAGTTACAGGATCGAATGGACTCCCGCTAGCAAATATACCCCTGCCCTGAAAAATAAAACCCCCATAAATCATTAAAAAAAAAAAACGTATCGCTCATCCAAACATACATGCGAAACTGCTCAGAAAATACCTCTGTGAGCGTGTAACACTGCTCAGCGGTGCACTCGGCCTTGCTGGTGGGGTTGCTCAGAGCGAAGATAATTGGTCTCTTATTAATGTTTGCCATAGTCTTAATGATCTCCTCGGTGAAAGCCCCGGCGATGGCCGCCACCCCTGAAAACATAAAGAGAGGGATACAGTACATTATGAGCCTGTTTGCAATCCACGTTCAATTTCCCTCTCCCTTCTTCCAAACGCCAGTATTTACCAAGTACCAAGCAACTATGCGTGAAATATACTGTAGATGTTTTTATTGACATACCAACTATGGCAGTAGGCTTCAGTTCCTTCACGACATCCTCAAGCTTTTTCATCTGTGCATGTTCATGTGCAAACCTCTCTTTCTCATGGGTGAGGTGATCCCGACCCTGAATGAGATACGGAAGAACAGCGAGAAAGACACACGTATTATTAAAACATAGTGACAAACAAACAGCATGGAGAATATTTGGATACCAAATTCATTTTGGAAAATGTGTAAATTTATGCATTACATTTTACATTGTAACAGTTAAGAAAATATAAAATGTCATTTTAATGAGACAGATATGCCGATCATGTATGTGGTTACTCATTGGAACTTGTCCATATATACTATGAACTACACTTGAGATTACCTTGAAATTACTAATATAAAGGCAATTGACTTCAAACATTTACATACATACATATCCATACAGTGTACTCATACATTTACACATTATTAAACATACATAATATTAACAAAAATGGCAAATAATTGGAAGGAAAGTTAGGTTTGATTGCATACTGCACTTCCTATTTGCCTAATGCAATAAAATTAAAATTTTAAGTTTGGCTCAATTCTCCAAGGCACTTAAATTAAATAAAATAAAATACGAATCACAGTGCATTTCTTTATATGAAGCACAAATCTTGGATGTGTATCTTACACATCCAATACTTCTGTCAACGATAAAAATATAGATTTTAAAATAGTATCAAATCTAATGCTTTCTAGAGAAGCAACATTTTATAAAGCTCAAATGTGTCGTGGTCACTTGGATGGTGCCAGTGTAGCAGATCATCGTGTGAGGTGTTAACTGAGATGTTGAAGATTGCGCCTCAGGCTGCCTGAGCGCAGTGGAGAGGGGCAGGACACGGGTAGTTGTACTTTCGCCACCATCATTTGCCCCCGAGCAAGATTCTTACTTTCAAGTAGACTAAATGGAACAGTGTGACATACTGACGTGACCTCACCTTAACGACGAGTCCTTTAGAATCCACCATCCAGATCTTTTTCAAACACTGCTCTCGAGGAAGCCCCTCCTTCTCCATCGCCATGACGATGAGCTCAGCTATGCCCATTGCAGCCTAAAATTTTTAAATAGTAGTATATCGATACATTTAGGCTGGACGTACAAATGAAGAGTTTGGTTCGAAAATGAGTTTTTTTTTTTTTTTTAAATCATGTTTTTTATTGTGCATTCCAATTAATATCAATGAAACTGCAGTTGGTTTGTTTTGATTTAAGGCACAACAACTAAAAAAACAGCTAACTAACACAATAAAAACATGGTAACATAAAAAAACCATGATTTTTGAAAAATGTTAATCATTAACATTTTTATCTCACTCTTCAAATGATCTCAACAGACCAAACTTGGTAAACGTAACAACATTTCTATGAAAGTATGTTGCCTTTAAACATTAAATTGTTAGTAAAATAAAAATATATAACAAAAAGATTTAATAAATTGTTAAATTGTTTTATTGACAGACAAAAGGAAACATGGCATAATTATGCCTTTGGGCTACCATTGGAGTTCCATTTGAATATTTAATTTACTAAGTTAACTTGTACTTTGTCGTGTTTATTTGTCAAAGTGCCAATTTATTTGTTTATTATAGCCCAGATGTACACTGTTATTTTTAAAGGCAGGGTATAAGCGACACAATCTGCATGTGTGTAGCTCACGCACCTCTCCAGCACCTTGAAACACAATGGTGTGGTCTAACATTTTGCTCTTGGTGATACGAAGAGCAGCCAGCAGACCGGCCACAGCCACTGCAGCAGTACCTATAAGCACAGAAAACGCAAATACACCACTGTTACTGGTTGCTCTGGTCTGATCTCAAATGTAAACTGTTCATTTGCTATCTACTGAGAAGGCTTTGAGACTTGAGCACACAACTAAATTATCTCAACAAAACAATCTACAGTAAACATCTTCGCTACTGAGCCATAATTGCTAGTGGGATTGAGTCTGGATTTACGAGGCATTTTAAAATCCTTGAGGTCTGCAATGAGGTTTAATAAGATGAGCTTGGCAATGTTCTTTCACGTAAGTCACCTGAGAGATACTCAGAGCGACGAAACACTTTGTAGTGTCTGATGTTTGGAAATCTGCACAACATTATGTCTCTTATTGACGGACATATATCACAGTGTTTTAATATATGTAATAAGTGTGCTTCTTTTATTTGTGAGAATCAGGTTGAAGAGTATCAGTACGCATCATTTACCTTGAATGTCATCATTGAATGTGAGGTACTTGTTTCTGTATTTGTTCAGAAGACGGAAGGCGTTGATGTTGGCAAAATCCTCAAACTGGATGAGGCATTTCATCCCATACCTGTGCAAAACAGAGAAACATCCATATATTGTATGTTTTTCCTAAATCAAATACAGAGATGATTTAATCTTTGGTAGCCAATGCAAGAAAAGCTCATTTATGCAATTTCTTTTATTACATGTTCATTCAGATTTGAGTTTTCAATTTTTCAAATAAAACCTAGTGGCTTCGAAAAACAAAGAATATTGTATATTTATATATTTTCAAGTATAAATTCTCCTCACTTCCAAAACATTCAAACATTATTTACTGAAAATGACCATTTCGTATCTCTTTTTTAAATGGATATAAAGTTGCTCAACTGAGTAATGTGCTAACAAGACCACGGTCAAGGGTTTGATTTCAAAAAAGTCTATAAGTCGATTGTCTGAATGCATAAACATACAGTGTGCTGCGTTCCGGATCCACTTTGGAAGGGTACTTCGGAGTGAGAACAAAGGGCCGAGTGGACAGATGGACACTTCACTCTCATGATTCGTGCATGTTTAATTTGTATGTCAAAACTTTCTTATATATGTATATACATGACAACATATGCTTGAAAACTAGGCGTAGTGAGTAGTCAGAACGATCCATTTAAAACGAAAAAACTATGTTAACGATGAAGAAATTAGGTCAGGTCCATTAGCCACAGAGCGACCAAAGTGGCACATACCAGAGCAAATAATCTGCTGTTTCACGTGCAGTTTACACAAAGTAATATATATTTTAGACATCCAAGTCGAAGCTCATCATATTACATTCATGTCAAGAAGATTGTGCCTCCTCAACTGCATGGCAAGATGACATTTAAAGGAACAGTTCACCTAGAAATGAAAATTCTGTCAACATTTACTCACTTGAAACAACTAGAATTTTCATTTTTGGGTGAACCTCAAGGAAGGGTTTTTTTGGTCCCCTACACCATTCATCCCTTCAAAGTTCTCGCTCCGGAGGGTAAAACTCTTTAAATGGATAACAGCATGAGGATGAGTCCTTCAGAAGTAAAGTTAACTGCACTTGGCCTGCAGAGGGGGCCATTTAACTGCTCCATACCTCACTACATGCGGGGTGACACCGCCAGGTCAATCCTGAATGCTTTTATCTCTTCTGAAACTCGTTTCCACAGCCCTTATCATGCCCTTCTTAAGAATACTGTCAAAGAACTGCATTTGTAGTCTATTTGCACATACAAATGCGATCTCAATATGTCGTTCACATGCGGTGACCCGCTTCATGTGACAATAAACAGCTTTGACTACAATACTAATATGAGTCCTCGTCTCGTGCGAGTGTATGTAACTTTTACAAATGTATGCATTTCTCAGTGTAAAACCTTTAATAATGATGGTAAATGACATAGGGATCACTCCATATCAAAGCAAACACATGGGTCTATACTACACCTCCACAGACCTTTATACTGAACACAGTTGTGATGTAGCGATCTCTCACTCACAAGCCTTCTGCAACATTTCCCGTCAGCAGAACAGAATTACACAGATCCACCAATGATTTCCCTAAGGGGAGGAGAGGCCAGAGATCCCCATCAACTTCTGATACAATATCAGAGGTCTAGAACAGCCAGCAATTGAAACCAGGATATGTTAACACTGCAATATGCCACCGCAGAGGACACTACCGCCCATCGCACGGGGGAATTCTCAAAGTTTATTAAATGCGACAGTCGTCTCTTGACGCATCCATCACCGTCTTTCCTTCAGTGACCCCACACATCCCATGCATCAGGAATTCAATTTCACTCGTGACACATTCAGCTTTAGCTCCAACCCTTATCAAACAAGCTCATTTGGGTCTTTAGGATTCATTGAACATGACAGGTGTGTTTGATTACGGCTGGAGATCAGTACTGCGGGACGCTCACACTCCGAGATCAAAATTAAGGGGAAATTTAATTTAAGGGATCGTTTACTCATCCTCATATCGTTCCATATTCGTTTCCAAACCAAACACCAAACATGCTATTTTAAAAAGAATGCTGGTAACCAAACAACACGAGACCCCGACTTCCATTGTAAGGACATAACCGACATAACATTTCTCAAAATATCTTCTTTTGTGTTTCACAGATACAGGTTTTGAACGAGATGGGGGTGAATATATGATGTCAGAATTGAATTTTGGATGAAAGATCCCTTCAAATACACCTGCTATGAGGGATGCGGGCCAAGTCAGAACACTTGATCAAATATAAACTGCAGAATGCAGTTACGCGATATATTGCATTATTGATTTGAAACATAAATAAATCTTCGGCGTTTATAACGTTAATATTTAATGTCATGAGAAAATGTTCATTTTATAGAATTATCTGGTGATGTTGTAAAGATGGATGATTGACAGTTCAGATGCCCTCCTTCAACAGTACAGTGGCAAGCAATATCAGAAAATAGACCAGCATAAAAATGACCTTCATTTCCATAAGAAAAGCAAAGAAATAAGCAAGAATATTAATCTGCAAACCTATAGTTAAATAGACCGGTCATACAATGATAACAGAATGCTTTTTGAGCAACCACTTAAGCTGCATGATTTACCCACAATTACTTATCCAAGACCAAAAATTCCCCAGTAGCATCATACTGCTAATTTCATTCTGTTAAACAATGTCACGTGACAACACAACAACAACAAAGCCCAATGTAAATGCAGTGGTAAAAACTGTCAGTACTATGTGAACAGACATAAACCAGATGACCATAAACCTTTCAATGTTTCCAGAGACCGCGGTGCGCCCCCTGTCGTTCAAAGCAACCAGGTTATCTGAGTTTAACAGAATCCCCGCCGAAGGTTTTCTGCTAACCCTCCACCCCGAGATCCCGCTCAGATCTGTCTTTCTAATCAAACTCCAGCCTAAACTCTGACATCTCTGCAGGGAGAGGTGGGGAAGGAGTCCAGTGAGACTGACAGAGTAATTGCTCATGGATTTGGAGAAGAGCTTGGCAGATATAAATAGGAGGTAGAGAAAGTGAGTCATAAACCCAGCGTGCTCCGAGGAGGAAGATGAATGAGATCATAACCTCTCGATCTGGCCTATTAGCAGCATTAAAGCATTTCAATAAGAGAAATCTTTTAGTTGGTTTTCATGGGTGTGTTTAGCTGTGTGGTCACATAGAAGCCGATACGACCCTTACGACGGTAAAAAAATTGGATTCCTATTCTCATCAAAGCCGGTTGACTTTCTCAAGCGGTCAGCTCAATGGACTTCATAGCACAGATCAGTACAGCTCAAACAATAAGCTGGCCGGAGATCAGCTCCGCTGTTTCTCTTCATCGAGAACCAGACAACGCCAGACCCGCCCAAGGACGGAGAGATCTGCAGGCATCAAACAGACTCTCTTTCTCTCTCTTCGTCTGCCTTCACCTCCAGACAGAAGCAGAAGTGGTTTGAGGTGCTGAGAGAAGCTCTTCAAGCCAATGTTAAATCAACTTGGTGCTCAGGGACAGCTGTGCTATTGGAAAAAACTGTGTTAAGCAGACAATTCTTGAGTCAACATAGTAGGTTTTTGCTGCTTTTAGAATGAGCTTTCTGAACAAACTTTCTGGTTACAGCGATTTTTCATTTGAACTTCTACTTTGTACCTGTGGTGAGAACACACCTAATAAGACTGTGAGGTATGGCGAATTCCATCATTTATGTGTCTACGCGCATTCTGTAAATGGTTTCGTCTACTACATCATGTAGACGTAATGCAGGTGCGATGCAGTTTGCGGTATTTTTTATCCTGAGTTATGAAAGATTAACCGCTGAGCCTTATTTTCCTCTAGGATTGAATGCCTACTGTCTGTTGACTGGTCATCATAATGGACACGCTGCGAAGCATGCAAGCTCTAAACAGCGATGTAATCTCACGAGTCAGCATGCAGAGCTTTTTAATCACTCTGGGAAACAGAATTGTGTTGAAAAGTTACCAGGTTGATATTAGAGAAAGGACAACCCTGCTGAAAAGATCAGCCTGGGGACTAGACATTAGGCTGAAAGTCAAAAGTCTGACCACACAAGATTAATAACTCCTCATGGGCATCTCATTTCACAAAGACACGTTCAAAGCGATATTATGATATTACAGTAAAGAGTTGAAAGCTGGAGGTCGACATGTCATGCAAAGTCCAAATCTATTCAGACATGCAGTTGATGAGGAATCGAGCCGGTAAATTATATAGAATCCGTGACAAATTTTCATCTGTCTTTATGATCTCAGCATATAAACCCAGCTACATCACTGATGAGAAGAATGTAGTGAATACCAACTGTAAAAGTCATCGCTACACCATTGCTACACCAACCCAATACAACAATTCCTTTATGCTCCTCGTTCATTCAGGAATGATTTATTGCTTTTGGGGCTGTTTCTTCCGGAGGTAAACCATTTGCCCGAACAATAGGAAAAGTCTCTTTTGATAAAGTGCTGGAGTTTCACACTGCCTGTGCTAATCTAACTGCAGTACTTCGTTCTTATATTGTCATCTTGCACTAAAAATAAAGTGGTTTTCTCTGACATACAGAGTCAAGATGCGAAAGCCAAAAGTAAAAGCTGGATTTAGGCTTCTCGTAATCTTGCTCTGCACCAGAAAAACAAAGATTGGAAGATAAAGATGGGTTTAAAGATTATAGCACGGAGCCCAAAGACCTCCATATTAAAGGTCAGGGAAGGTAAAAATCTTGTTCAAACACAGCTGTTCAACTTTAAAACACACACACACATGCACGCACACACACACACACACACTCCATCACTATCATTTGAAGGTCAAAGTTAATGTTTCATATGAGGATTCTAAGGGTGAATTTCTCAAAATAATACCTGGTACAGAAACGTACAGTTACAGGGAAAAGTATGTGAGACCTTGCATTTATAATAGATTTTTGCATTAATTTATAAAATACAGCTTCTACATATCCTTTTATTATTTCTTATGCAATTTTTACGGTATGCTTAAATGTATTAATTCAGCGACGCATCACTTATTTATGCAGTGTGACATCACTAAACTCCGCCCACTCAAGGTGAGTTGTGGCAACTTCAGATTTTCAAAGGAAATCGTAGACTGTCAAGTTTCTTTGAGAACACTTCATTTATCAATTTTGGACATACATCTACTTTCCAGGACAAATAGTATGCGAATTGGGCATGCTTCATTTTGCAACCATAAAGAATTTAAAAAAAAATTGACGTTTTTACTAAAGCGCTTCAGTTCAGCAATATTTTGGAACGGAGTATCATGAAATCGAGCATCTCTATCAGGTTAAGTTCAGCACTTTGGACCATTAAAGCAATTCAAAAGCTATTTACTGCAGCCTGTTGCAGAACTTGTGTCCTCATGTACTTATAAAGTTTGGAATGACTTTTTCTGTAAAAAAAACTGTACAAAACTGTAACTCTGACCTCAGTGTTACTTCTCCAGCTCACACAGGTTCCCAAGGGGCCTGTGGTGCCCAGAAGACTGCTCTTTCTATTAAACCCCTGCTTACAACTCTCTCAGGAACCGAAGCCTTTCAGCAAACGTCATCCCCCCAACTTCCCTTCAGAAAAGAGAAAGGCAAGTGACTGTCCCCTCCGTCTCTTGTCCTACACGCGGTTTAGGAACGTCGCCCTGAGATGGCCCATGTTACCATGGCGATAGCTGGAAAAGCGTCACCACTACAGCTCAATGAAAAGCAATGAGCTCTAATGAAATAATGTGACATGGGAACCGGACCGCAGCACACAGGGCTATAGAAGAGAGACACTTTTCAGGCTTTTCTGAAAGCAGAAGGAAAGCTCAGTCAGCCTCTCACAAACTACTTCACAGCACCACAAAGCCTGAGAATATTGTATTCTTGTTTTAAATGGGTCATAAAAAGCAAAAGTGTTTAACACTTTACAAAATGTTAGCTTTGCTTCTGTGTGCTGCAAAATACTGACCTCAGACCGCATCTGTGACCTCCCTTCTCTATCTTATTAAAGTCACGGTGGGAGAGAAAGATGCCTGATGGGAATGAATGTGTTGTTATTCCTCATCACTTGTGTCTAGACTCAAACAAAAAGGCCTGATGGGAAACAGACTGGTAAAGCTACAGTCTGAATGCCTGAACACGTTATCATTGTAAAAACTCAATCAAAGTTCATTCTAATATCTGAACACACACTGAAACAATATGCTGTAAAAATAAATCACTTTTTTATGCTATTCCAGCAAAAACAAATTACCATAGCTACACTGCACAGATGCTATTTATCTCTGAAATTAATCTGCATTTAAACGCAGCCAGACTTTTCCCATTCACTGCTCCCCACAGTTCGCTGATGGATCGGCAATCCAGGTGTGTTCTTCATAGCCAAGCCTTTCGACAACTTCAAAACTCTATTAATTTTAAGATTCACCGAGGAGGCAAACGTGACTCTGATGAGGTCTGGAAATGTATAATAATAAGGAGTTTTATTAAAAATCACCAGGACTGTAATCATTCGTTCAGTCAGCAACCCGCAATCATTCGTTTTCCACCAACTCTGCACATTTGGGGAAAAGTGATGCTGTTCCCTGTAGTTTTCATGTCCACCCCATTATTATGGAATCACAGAGATATTTTGCCAACTGGAGGGAAATCAGATACCGGGGTTTTTCAGTTCTGCTTTAAATAGAGCCATGTGTCACCATCAAAGCCAGTCACACCAAAGCTTCTGAAACAGAGTATATTCGCTTGATAGCATCTGATATTTAAAACAGGTAAAAGTTGACTTTTTCAAACCACACTGACCTACAACATCATCAAACCATTTGTAGATGACAGATGTGACGACAGATCAGTATTACTTGAAGATTTAAACTGGGTTTAATAAGACTCAGTTTAAATATCTGAACAAACTTCGAAATGCTAGGTGGTTCAGAACATCTGCAAGGCCATACAACTAAACCAAATAAGCCGTTACCATATTAGGAAGCCCATCACGGGCCACTAAAGTCAAAACTATCGGCACTAGTGCTGGGATTGTTTAAGAATAAAGTTATCTTCCATCATCCTATATGGATTTTATGCACATTCCTTCGATACAAAAATCATGAAAGAGAATATTACACAAACCAGATCATGTCAATAACAACATTTATCTCAAACCGCCAGATAAACACTGTCGAATAAGCGAAAACCATAAACTATTCTGATTATCAGGCCCCAGGCTAAGGGTACAGTTATCATGTGTATAATATGTGGGGAAGAACTGATGAGGCATGCAGTCAGTGATCCGGTTCGGGTTCCTGCCACAGGAGTCAATGGTTAAAGATGACCACGATCTCGCAAACCCAGAGGCACGCGCTTTCCACCAAATTCCTGCAACGCAATGGCTCCGTTATGCTCTCCAGACATTTCCATCAGTGCTCTTGTAGGGGGAAGCTTGTGCCGTGTGAGGTGTGAGGGTCTTAGTGGATTTTCTCTACCTGTCTGTTACAGCCTTCATAAATTCATCCAGCAGTTCATCGTAAGCCTGTCCACGTACTCGTTTATGCCTAAGACCAATGTACAGAGGGTCCTTCAGGAGCTCCTGCGGTGGGGAGAAAGAGGAGAAACAAAATCACGATTCATCATCATCACGAAGAAAACCTTTACAATAACAATGTATAATTCTAACATGTTCTAGTGTATATTCCCTTCTTCACACACGTGGTTCTTTCCCATTTAAAGTTCTTACACTTTTCTTTGTAAAAGTGATGCAGTGTTGTGTCAATATAAGATCATTATGTCCTGAATACTTCATCACTGGTAATTTTGGAAATTGGTTCCAGCTATAGATCAGATGAAGAGAATGTGGTTTAATTACATTCAACATCAAAAGAAATCTAGACTACAATCAACATTTCATTATTACAAAAGAGAGAAAATGAACGAAAATACAATACGCCCACATCAAAACTTGATGCGTACAGCTCCTCTTTTATTTTCACTACTTATGGTAATCTGGTTACCCCGCTTTCGGTTAATCCCCCACAATTCCTTGGGCGTAGAAATGCAGAAAACAAAAACGCTTGAAAGCACAAACAGAATGAGGCCAACAACTGAACTGTTTTTGAAAACACAGCAGTTGACAATCTTGTACAAATTGAGATATGTCACACAGAGTGCTGAAGGGCAACGGGGAGAAAAAGAAGGAGAAACAGAGAGCGTCGCTTCGAGTACCCCGTCGGTGTCGCGTGCCAGTCATACAGAAAAACTACATGACACCTTCATCAGTTTCAGCTGATTTCATACAAATGAATATCGACACATACAGTAACAAACTTTGCGAGCATGTTTGATGTGCAGCCTTCACTTTGTGAGGTCATGGGATCTTTTTCCATCTTTTTTCATTGTGAAAGAGGTGTCTCAGTAGTAAAGACTATTTAGTTGCCCATGACTTAGAGTTTACAGTACACATACAGTACACACATTTTCTCATTCTTGCTCTCTTTCCTTTTATTTATTATTTTCAATTGTTCAATTGTCATTAACTGAGCAGTGTGTCTTTCTTGAGCTTCTTCAGACGTGGACCTTTAGAAGAGCGCCGTCAAACTATACAAGATCAAGGTCATGGTACAGGAGAAACACTGCGTAATCGTCCTGGCATTCAGGCTGAAAAAACAGAGAAAGAGTGAAATTTACTGAAGGGGATACTTTACCTCCAGCACAATTTGGGATTGTTCTCCTCAAGACTTTTATGTGACAATTGTAGTCATAAAGGTGCCTTTAAAAGAGAGCACTGTCTGGTTTCGAGAGGGTAGGCAAAATCATCAGTCTGGGAGAGGAAATGGAGACCTCGGGTTGAGATATGGGAGGGTGAGTGAAGCATGCATGTCTGGAGACTTTTGTTTTTAAGAGCCCTGCAGAAGTATGTATCATGCAGGGAGAAAAAAGTTTTGAATTGAGCAGATAAAAACACAAGGGAAACTAAAATCAACAACTCAGTGGAGAGGATGATGATATGTGTCAGTTCGTCAGCTAATAGGTTGGAACCAAGACAAGCCCCTCCTATACTGCATTTAAGACATAACTGTGTCAGGATATGCAAGGACATAGAATCTAAATGCAGACAGTGGAGGTGGAAACAAAGATTTTAATAGATAAACACAAAACAAAAACACAGGAGGGGCAAACAACAAGGAATAATAATAATTCTCAACAGGACACGATAAACTGACTGGACTAAACTAAAACAACACTTGACATAAACTAGAACTACACAACTTGACTTATACTTGACTTTACCGGATTTAATCCGAAGAGCTTGAGATGATGGAACCTAGGGCTGGGCGAAATATCGTACGATGCTTATGCTCTCAGTTTCTCAATGACTTACTGTTAAATGCCGCCACACCCGAAAGCCAGAGGGCGCTCTTGCGCTGAAACTCCGAATATGGGAAACAGAAGAAGAATTTGTTCCAGGAAATACCTGTGGTCATATTCTATCATTGTTCTTCAAACCTTTTCAGGTATTTTCATGATGATAAAGTTGATTTATAGTAATGATGATAGACGAGTGTTGCTTTTTCAAATACACGTTATAAACGACTCAATCTCGTAGTGATATTAGATCGAGCAGTACTTCCTACTGATCAAACAGCCGTAGTTCACGGAAGAGCTGTGCATAAAAGACAAAATCGAGTTCAGAATCGATAAAGACATGTATAATTAGTGTGAATCGCGATATAAATCGCCCAGCCTTTACGTCATACTCAAAGGTACAAAGCAAAACAAACCAGTACATGACAGAAATAACAAGGGCGTTAAAAAGCAGATAAAATCAAGAGGGAACAGGTGTGGGGCATTAATTAAGGGATAATGTACAAGCAGCCGCCTGTTATCGCGAAATATTTCTGCAAAATAACACTTATTACATGGCTACTTGCCACATGAGAAAAAAACTGGACATGAAATGTGAATTTGAAATATTTTATTAGCTCATTTTTACTGAATGCAGACCTTCTACGAAGAAAAGCCGTTTACTTTCGTTTTTAAGGTAAGAAACATTCAATTTGGTTTAATCATTTGTAAATAAAATGTCATATATGTGATTAAAAGACATATTTACATTTACTTTTGTATAATATTTAACTGCACCTGTCAAAATGATTTGCAGCATCCCGGTTGCTGGGTGTTATTCGTTTCGAGCTTATCTGAGAATAACAACCCTTGAAATGTCGCAATTGGCCAATCAGAATCAAGTATTCCAGAGCGCCGTGTAATAAATCATTACAATCAATAATGAGGAAAAGAGAGGACGGGGACAAAGACCAGACCGGAGAGAGCGCACGGTATGCCAAAACAAACAATGCCATGTCTCTCTCCACACTAAACACATGGGACTGTCATGACCCTGCCACAAGACTAGAAATGCATGACCAGGTGGGGCAGGATCATAACAAACTGTAGCCCACATCAATGCAAAACCAAAAACGTCTATTTTAAGATGCATTCCTGGATTACCACTCCTGTCTAAAAACACTCTTAACCCTACTGCATCTCTAAACCAACTCTAACACTAGCCAACTAAACTAACAAAACCCTCACGTCTAAATTGCTAATTCAGGATGTCCTACTTCACGCTCACCAAAAATGTTCCCATATTTCTAATCATAATACTTTAGGCAGATCTTAAAGGTCCAGTGTGTCATTTTTTGGAGGATTTTTTGACAGAATTTAAATATTATATACATAACGATGTCTTCAGAGGTGTATAAAGATCTTACTGAATGAAGCGTTATGTTTTTATTACCTTAGAATGAGCTATAATATAATTGATATAAGCATATAATTTATGTTAAGTTCGTAGTGTTCGAAACGGGAGGGGGTGGAGTGAGCGGATGGTTGCAATTCGCAACCTTGCGGCTAGATTTCGCTGACTGGACCTGTAAGGCAACGCTACAAGAGATACTGAAAATGTTGGAAACACGTCAAATTACGTATATAACACTATGTGAGGAATTTTGCACGTGAAAATCAATATGAAATATTACAGGTTCTAATAGCTACGGACATTTTCATTATATGTATTTTAGATTTAATTTATATTAACATAGTTTTCCTGTAGCTCAGTGGTAAGAGCATTGCGTTAACAACACAAGATTGTGGGTTCGATCCCAAGGGATTGCACATACCTATGTATAAATGTATAGGATAACGCAATGTAAGTCGCTTTGGATAAAAGCGTCTGCCAAATGCATAAATGTAGTTAATAGCAATATTTTATTGTATATTAATTGTAGTAAATTAAAGTAAAACTACTCGACAGCTATTGATTCTTTGTGGGGGTTTACCGAAAGTTAAGTTTGGGCCACATAAACAAAACGTTTATGTTGTTGTCGCTGAAACCTTCTATAACAAGCTTCCAAAAAACTTGTAGAAGTAAAAGTTCTCTATATGCAGTAGTTTGCTACAATCTGATCCCAAATCAGCACAACCAATCAGATGTGCCCTGTGAAAATGAGCCTTGATTGGTCTGTGGGTGATGAGAGAGTCTTTTTTCTCTCTGGAAGAGGTTTTGTGTGTATGAACTGTATGTGGTCTTTCAGGTGAGATTAAGGGAGATGAACACAACACAGTCAGGGTCTGTTAGTCACAGTGGCAAGAGAATGAGAGAATGAAGAGAGAGAGAAAGGTGGGAGTTAGGCCTGATTCATACAGTAGGTCTCTTTGCCTAGGCCACCCACAACAAAAAACAGACAGCGTATTGTTCACAGTGACATCATTTGGTTTCGTTTCTCTGTGTTTGTGAGATCACATGAGGTGATATCTGCAATACAATGCAATAAGAGGGAATTTTAGCGGAGAGGTTTAAGAAGCATCAGAGATCATATTCCATATTTACACTAGATACACAAAAACAGATGTGGTAGCAGCAAAGATGAGCTGTTGTATGGAGACGTGCATTGTGTACGGGAGCTTACTGTCTTAAATTATCCTTATGAAAACCAGCGCTGTTTAGATAAGGCACAACACTCCATCAAACACTCACTGGGGGTGTTTACATACAGATAAAACAAATAGGGAAGTTCAAGAGGGTGTTTACGTGGCGCTGACTGCATTTCACAAGCAACCTGGATTGACTCTGCGGCCACAAAAGCTACTGGACCTCCACAGGAAGACCACAGACAGTCTTCATGCGGATTAGAGATCAACCGAAGCGTGGAGAACCTGGACCAAGGAAAGCAAAATGATGCATACAGCTCATGCATTAGATTCCCCTCTTTCTTATGTTACCGAGTGTGTCTGGAAAGACGAAACTGATCCAGGTGCAGTCGTCTTACTCCCTCTGACGGGCCGAAATACAGTAGACGGTCTGACCTCAGTCAGCAGGCGTCTTGCTCCCTTAGAAATAACAGCACACTAAATCCTTTAATAACACTCATTTAATCATCAGACTGCACAGTCTTGTATAAAACACACACAGCTGTGGGGATGTACAGTAAGTAGTGAATTAATCTATCATTAGATCTGTCATCTCTTCAGAATATCCTGAAAACGAGGTCTTAGTACCTCAGGCATTATACGGAGTCATTCATACTGTGCAGAATGAAAAAGGCCTTCAAGTTTTAGACTCGCAGACGGAAGGAAACTGGACACCAAACATTGAGTCATGTGTGCAGGTATGAACAGAATCTACTGTATGTACCGTCATGGCCAAAAGTGATATCCAACTGTATTTTATTCAGATATAAAAATGTATTAAAAACGTTGTGTTCGTCTTTGCATAGCTGTAAACTAAACCAAACATCAGGGATAGTTCCCCAAAATTCTGATAAAATCTTTTATCTGCAAAAAATGACTTTCTTACTTAGTATCTTTGTCTTGTTTTCCAGTACAAATGGATCAAAATTCTTACTCATCTATCAAGGCCCAGGAGAAAGACTTCAAGATATTCCTTCAAAAGAGGATTAAATATGAATAATAACTGATCGATTTAATTAATGATTTAATTAATGTATACTTTATTTCCTGTGAGATTTTAGTTTTTCTATGCATATTTATTATGTAATATAAAACCCGTAGTCTCTCATTCATATGCTACAGATTGCCGTCCGGCCATACCTTTAAAATGTTTTGTTCATTTTGTTCTACCTTATATTTAGATCATTCTAACTTTAGGGGGCATTCAAAGGAAAAACAAACACACAGGCCCCTACAAGACTCACTTTTGGCCACTACTGTCCTGTCAGTACGTGTGAGTGTACTGTATACAGTAAGACCGTTTCAAAAGCAAACACAAACTTCCCCTAAAAAGAAACGCCGCACTCCATTCTCTCTATTACACAACTGAAGAAATAAATATGAATAAATAAATAATTTGCTGCCTGAAGAGACATTAAATCGCTGACTGGCCAATCTGAATTTAGCAGCAAAAGACACACGTGGAGCTGAGCTGCTGGAAATTGAAATAGAACCAAATGGTAAAACTGAGTCAGAGCGGTTACGCAACAATGTTAATGCACTTTTACGCCCTTATATTTTTATGAGCTTTTGTACAGACCTACAAGCGTGTCAAGTGGTTTGAGACTTGCATTTGGGCAGTTGACATGACACAGCAGTGTTGTGACAGAAATGCAATACTCCCTCTGAAGCTAAAAAGGTATTCCTAGTGACTTTTTATTACGTTTTAACTTCTTTATGACCTTGTATTATTAAACTGAATATTTGTACTTTCAACATTTTAATTTGTAGTGTGGAGGAAAACGTTTAGAGAACTGCAAGAGGTTGTTAAACATTGTGCCTGTTGGGTACGTGGAAAATGACAGGATCTAAAAATGAATAAAAATACCTTCATTTAAACCCTCATACAAATTAGACATAGAAAAAGCAATACAAAGTTAAAATGAACTTAATTAAGTGATGTCCATGCTTAAAACATCAAAAACTGTTAACCAGTGGGTACAAAAACAACCTTTTTAAAAAAGGTATTTATAAAAAAAACTAACTGGACCATAAGACAAAAACTTCCCTCTCCTACTTCACTCTTTCTTCCTCTTCTTCTCTGTCAACAGTTTTGGCACCACTGATGCCAAGGATATGCCACTGCCTTGGCACAGAAGGGGAAGCACCAGGTGGACCCTGGCACAAAGCCTTGGCAGATGAGCCAGTGGTTTGTTATTCCTGTACTGCCACACCCTTGGACTCGCCGAGGGTGACGCAGACATATGCACACCCTGTGCTCACAGTGCTATTCTTACCCTGCAGCTATTACTGCTGTAGTGCTGTGACGGGTAAAAACAAACAAGGTGGCAAATTAAAGTCTTTAGAAAGAGGATGTGGCTGCTAGGAATACCCATGCTCTTCTTTGATTATATCCGAGAGCTAAACACGAGAAGCAGGAGTCAGCTGTCACGGTCTGATTGGCGGCGGTGCCACAGGTCTACTCACCTCGTTGTCTGTTCCCACATCCAACATGACGGGCAGACACTGCTGAGGGGGCATTCCGCCACAGGCGGTGTACAAGGCCAGTTTACCCACGGGGATGCCCATCCCATAACAGCCCAGATCCCCCAGGCCTAGAATCCTCTCGCCATCTGTCACAACTAGGGCCTGCCAAAACATGCAGCAAATAATGTCATTGGCAAATCTGATATGGTCTCTTTTGGGAATGCCAAGACACAGATTCAATTAACAGCTAGTTTCTTTGCTCGTTGTGAGCCGATGTTACATACAACAGTGTTTCTCAAAAGGTGTGATGTATTACAGGGACTTCTTTTTCCCTGGAAAAATCTAGGTATTATTGAAATGTCAAAGCCGCTGAAATGTCATTGTGAAGGATACATCAGGCATCTTATTAGATCAGGCATCTGGAAACAGTTTTTTAAGGACTTTTTTGTTTGTTTGAACACAGCTTGTTTTGTTTGTTTGATTGTTTTACATGTTGAAGCAAGTTTGAAACTTTCTTAAAGTCAACTGAAGAAAATACATAGCATGCAGTCTGTAGTTAAAGGCTGCTTCTTCATTTATACAGTAGGATTTGTTAAACCATTCCAACTTTTCCCAGGCTTATGTTTAGACTGGTTTTGTGGTTTGCAAGCGTGTCTTGAAATTCCTCATCTCAGTAGAGATTCAACAAGATGCTTTAACAATCCCATTTTCACATATTCACCAAAAACCTTCAAAATAAAGCTTTCGCTGCGCAATTAAATTCCATTATCAGATGCGATCGATTCCAAACATGTTACAAACTGTGTGGCATGCAAGTTATAGGTGTTTCTCAACATTTTTTACAGCTTCATTTCATGCCACCCTGCATTCATCCTCAACACGCCGAAGCCCTACAGGGTGTGCTATCATTACCTAAATAACTTTTAAATGCTTAACAGGAAAGTTATTACGACTTTATGAGATCGTTTTCACGGTGCAAGTAATTTAAATTTGGAATCAATGTCTTGGGGGATTGATAAACCCCAGGAGTGTTTTAATCTGGGTCTACGTTCTGGTACATTCTGTAATAGTACAGGGTGGTGTCGATGTGAGCGGGCACAACTTACTCGAACGTCCTTCTCTGGCCAACTCTGCAGCAGCGTGGAGATGTGCGAGCGGTCGTGAATGGTAATGAAAAGACCTCTAGAAGACAGAAGAAGTGATAAAACATGGTTAGTTAAATAGATTTTCTCCAAATTAATGCTCCAATAATATCGGACATATGTAGATTTGTGGCTTAAAGGCATATGGAACATTATTTACCTTATATACTGGGGACTACAACAAACTGTATTGCATTTGAAGGTTTATATTAGCAAAGTATTTAATAAAACGATCACATTACTTGAGACATACACTTTCTCTGAAATTTTGGACAAAAAAAAGCCAATTTCATAAGTTCATTTGGGTTATATAATCATTCATTTGGGTTTAATACCTCAACGTCTACCTTATCAAACCTTAAAAGTGACTCTTTTTTTAATCTAAACTATTGTTTTCAGATTAAGCCACATTACTATAAATATTTTTAGATCGCAGGTTAAAACTTTACAAAACACTTTATATTATTTATGCATTTACACATTTTTGTCTTTCTTACATCCTGAAACACCCCTCAATAAAAGATACACAAACAATAAACAGAAGACATTAGCTCAATAAGCGTGACTGAACTAAATGAGTTTTTGGGAGCCGAAACAGTGTCCAGTTTCATCAGAATAAAACAGCCAAGACAACAGTATTATATCATTTCCACATAAGCAACTACAGTCATGAAAACTCAAATTAGGTACATTTATTAAATTGATAGCATCAGGACACCTCACAGTCCAAACTCAAACCTGCATCACCCGCGTGAGCACCATGTCTTTACTATGAAAAGAGGCATCTGAGCTACCGCACCATAGCTCCAACAACAAACCAATTTTCTTTGTGTGTGTTTAACTTTTGTTAACGTTTGTTATCAAGTTTAGATAAACTATGATTAAAGCCTCTTCCTATTGATCTTAAGTCTTTTTAGTACTTAAATTGGTTACCCAAAAATGGCAATTCTCTCAATTTACTCACCCTTATGCCATCCCCTGTATAAGAATGTTTGCTGGTAAAAAAGAATACATTCCTTATGTTTTGGCCTTAGAGACCGCGTCAATTTTATGGGAACAGCTGTCAATCGATATGAAATGGGATAATGTTAAAACCTGGTTTGACACAGGCCAGTTCAATTTCAATACATCCATGCAGCAGATGCGGATATCAACACACGCACCACACAGTGCAGGCTTGGCCTTCACCCATTCAACTTTTCTGATCTTTCATTTGCACAAAACTTCTGCTTCTCAACCTCTCTTTCCTATCGTTTACGTCTGCTTTTATCTTTTTCCTTTTCTAGTGAGACCCACTCACTATAGCTTAATTCGCAGGACCCTTGGGGGCATCTTCTGTCTTGACCTCAGAAGGTTCCTCCAGGATTTAGATCTTTCTCCACTCCGCCCACACCCTCACGGAAATGTTACAATCCTTTAACCAAGCTTGACTTTGCAGATTCCATAAAAAGGGATTTCTATTACATCTGGAAGAATCTTGCAATTCACCAAGCAGACTTTCTCCAAGAGCCCAGATTTAAAAAAGATCAAAGTGGAGATATATTAATAGTTAAAGCATGCAACATATTTAACCAAAAAAAAGCAAACAAAACCCTCGTGTTCAACTAGTTTTGACAAAATAATAACATTTCGAGTACAAAAACACACAAATTTGCCATGTTTTTTATTAAACAAAATGTATGTTCATTGCAGAAAACTGCGAAAAATATGACAAACCCTCAAGCTTGACCGCAAAAGGTACATGTTTTTGCACCCATCGTTTTTGTAAAGGTCACAAAAATACCCTGGACCCCATGTGAACACTCCCGATCTTTGGCTGCTTTATTCTATTCCAGTGATAGAAACCCTCCTACTTTGTGACTCAAACTTACGCAAGATGAGGGGAAAACCACAACAGCGCTTTAAAACAACCCCGGATAATACCAATATTGCCTGGAAAACGACCTCCACATTATTGTCTGTTAAGAAAACAAATCTCTGGATCTAGTTTCAGCTTCACAATATAGACCCTCATTCAAGATGAATATTTAGCATTTCCAAATCAGATTACCATTTGCAAATACCATTTTGCAATTATCTTGTTTCTATAAAAATAACATAGTCATCAGATGAAGACTAACACTGCCCGATACTGTTTACAATCCACGCTCATAAATTAGTTGCGAAGGAGAACAAAAGGTTGTAAATAATAAAGCGAAGTTGACCTTTGAAACGAAACACAAAGAACTATTTCATTGTGTTAGTGACACTAACACAATGCCCAGTGCTGAATAGTTTAAGTAGCAATCATTGTGATGCTTCATGCCCTGACCAGTCCATTTACAAACAAAGTTGGTGTGTAAACTGTGACCGGTCAAGCGTGATCTCCCAAATCATTTTCTTTAACAAAATCTCTCTGAGGAGAAATCACACAGAAAAAGAAGTTTGTGAAGAGGATTTGACATCAATCTTAGAAACCACGTTATAGTTTGTCAACAATGTTAAACCCAGCATTACTAAGTGAGTCATAGAAAATGATTGCTGTATAATTGTATATGATATGATAATCATTCCCAGCAGGCCAACTCAACTAATACGTGCTTTTCCAAAACATCCACTTCGGAATCTTTAGCTAAGATCTTATAGGCCCGGTTTCACAGACAAGGCTTAGCTTAAACCAGGACTATGCCTTAGTTAAATTAGGATATTTGAGTCCCTTTTATTAAAATGCCTTAGATAAAAATATGACTGGTGTGCATTTTGAGGAAAATTATTTTAAGATATGTCGGGTCAATTTATGTTCATTTAAGACAGCTCAAACTTTTATTTAAATCTGGGACTAGTCTTAAACCTCATCTGTGAAACCGGGCAATAGTATGTTAGCAATATTTCATTGCTTTGTATTCATACAAAACAAGCGTTTGAGGATATAAGATGAACACAGTGTGCATGCATTCAGTACAATCGTAATAAGGGCAGTGCAGAGCTTTGTGCTCCAACAAGCTTTTCGACTTTTTTGGAGCACTTTTGAAGAATCGATTTGGGACATTTTGGGTCACTCTCATTTCTAAATTTGGGACATTCTCATTAACCCCAATTCAAAACATTCTTGATCATCAATTTTATAGTATTAAAACAGTTTTGCGATGTCCAAACCATAAAAACACTTTCGCAGGAGGATACGAGTCAACGGTTTGAAAGATATATCTACTCTGGACCACAGAATAAACCCATCCATCCCATAGAGACCCGTCTCAAAGAAAAACGCAGAACCATTATCTGATGAAACAGGACATTGATGGTAAAGGGGAGGGAGATTATTACATTTTGTGACTGGATCTGACCAAATTCTGGCCCGAAAAACTCTGACAGCACATTATTTTCAGCATGTGGTTAATGGTTTATTTACACCCCCCCTTACCACGTCTGATTTATGAGATAATAACAGGACAGAAAGTTCCTCTGAGTGGAAAGAAATAAGACGAGAGGGGAGAGAAGGACATGCAGGTATTGTGCAAGTATGAAAGATCCCACAAACGTGAATCATCCGATGACTATATGCAGAAGTGGACATGGATTTAGCATTAGGGTTAGACAGGAAGGGATGGGCGGAAGCAGTTTTTACCTTTATAAGCTGCCAGCGATGTTGGCAAATGGAAATGTGCCCGGAGTAAACAGCGTAAGATTGAAATCCAGTAAACATCAGCTTGCCTGAAACGTCATTGTGATCTGCTAACAATAAAACGCGGAGCTTAAGTGGGTGAGAGTATGTGGGAGCGAGTATTAGCGTGTGCTCGGAGGGATGGAAAAGTGCTTGGCTGGAATAAAAATGGAGGGATGCAGGGAATCAGCTGGACAAACAGAGCGTTCGGTCTTTCCAATTCCCTCTCCGTTCGGGCCACGTCAAGCAACAATACAATCCTCTCCGTCCAGCAACCGATGGCAGCCAAACTTTCCTTTCTTCCAGGAACACATTACATGAGACTTTCATCTTTCTGAACCCTGCTACCCCTTTCGTATAGCCTGAAGTGCAAAGCCATTTCTTCTCCTGACCTCAGACAATGACAAAACCAGATCCTCATCTTCAGACCCCGAATACCAGTCTGGGGTTTGAGTCACTCTCATGAGCAGTCCAGACATGCTTGAGGTCTTTTAAATGAAACATAACAACTACCAGGGAATCAATAGTACGGGGAGATGGTGCTGGTTACCGCATCCCCCCAAAAAGTATTCGCCTCTACTATTTAATAAGATATGGTTGAGGTGTACTTTAGGTGTGCGTGTGACTCTCTGTGGGTCAGAGAGGGCTGCCTGTCTGTATACGGGACGCAGATAGTTCCTCGACCCAGAGTCCAGACTGCCAGGAGACTTGAGTTACCACGCTTACATAACACTGGAATGGAGGAAAAGTCTCTCAACTAATACACACACACACGGCTAAATGAATTAGCCTTTAAAATGTAGGATACAGATACAGCTATACTACATTTTTCCATCAATTATTTTGCAGGACTCACTATTTGGCCTAATGTTGGCTATTGACCTGTCAGTTCTTAAAACGTCGCATCAAACTGCGAAAATGGTTCATGTGATACAAATTAAGTGTGCGTCTCTTTGATTGCTGCTTTACAGCAGAGGCCAGAAATGTACCAGGATCCCATATGAAAATGGTATTAGTTTTGTCTGGCCACACAGACGAGGGTTTCTTTAAAGGAAAATGAACTCAAAGAGACTTGGACATGAAATAAACGATAAAGTTATAGCATTATAAATACTGCTGGTTTCACTTTAATTTATGGATTTTGCAGAGTTTTTATATTTCACAAATGGATAAAATAAAACAGTGTTACGTAGGGGGACTGCACACAGATTCGCTGTTAATGCGATGCACATGTCCCACGGACCCATTTGACAGAAGATTAACGCAAAGCAGTAAAATAAGCATAATCTGGAAATCACATCGTTCACAAAAGTTTAATAATAGCATATAATGATACGGTGCATTATTATTATTAATAGCAGAGCGTTATGCAGAAGGATGCTATTAGGAGGGGTTAACAGGCTGCAATACTGGCCTGACAAGATGGCTGACGTGGCAACTACGTATTTAAACGTCTGGTGAGAAGACATCTTGCAAATGCGAGTTGAATGCACAAAAAATCTGTAAAAAGTTTCTTGCACTTGTATTGAGTGCTCGATTTAACATAAGTGAGTCTGAGTACAACGGGTCTAATTATTTTATCTGCATGTAACATTAATGTCATTTATCAGTTCCCTATATGTATGTGAAGACCTGACACTTCAAAGAATGACTACAGATGTTTTATACTTGTGCTACAACTGTGTGGCCTGTGCTACAAAACTTTAAATCTCTGTAGCACCAGTGCTATGTGCACAAAATTTAACGTACAGCCATCGACCCAATTTTTGCCCATTTTGCGACTCAAGATGTCATAAAACAAATCAAAAGTGTTGACAATAAGATATGATTTTCTTGTTTTCTAGCACAGTTGATAAAACATTATTTAAAACAGAGTCAAAGCCATTATAAACATCTATAAATGCCAAAGGGTTTGCCATATGCTGTCAAGCTGAATAGTGAGACTGGACGCTGCTTGCATGGCATGCTGGGAATAAGCCGTGGCGCATTACATGTTTGTTAACCTTTACATCGTTCACATTTCTTCAATATCTTATACGCCAGAGAGAAGCAAACAAGTTTGATATGTCTGACAAATTGCACCAAAGTTTCAAAATAATAAACACCCATATCAGAATCAAATCGAATTTCAGGAATGTGAAACTGTTACCCGGGGAACCAATTACCTCATGCAATTGTATTTCCTTATTATAATTTTTCAATCTGAAATGCCTATGAGGCTTTTTGAGTCCTCATGAAACGTGACTACCATCCCGAGAGTATATATGACACACAACTTCAGTTCGACTTTCCATATAAAAGTGCAGAAATGAAGAAAACATTGTCCTGTAAAATTCAACAGCTTTAAGGTCAACGGTGGTGTTCATGAAAAACAATAAATACTGAATTCTGAGTTTTAAACATTCCCTTACACATTATACTTATGGGTTTTGGTTCTGGAACCAAACCATCAACACTTCTGCTAAGACGAAAATGAGCAACATGACAAGTCCAGATAAATTTAAGATGAAAGGGAACATTTCGGAGTTTCTATCCCTGAAGGTTACTTTCCCACAGCTCGAGGGAAGATTAAATTGCTTATGGACTTATTTATTTATCTAAAGAGCATGTTAAACTTTCTTCTGGTTCCTCAAAGGAGCTGTTGGACTTACTGAAGCTGATAAAATAATAAGTCACTAAAATCAAATGAAGAAACGTAAACTCCATGACCTTTGGAACGGGGCTTTTTAAATATGACACCATGCGGAGTAATGAAAATCTGCAATAGTGTTCTGCACTGTAATACAGCCTACAAAAGACACTTTTATCCTCTTGAGAAAATCATAGCGTAGTGTTTCACAAGCGCTTATTAAACCGACTCTGGAATCTTCAATTTATTCCCAAACTATTAAAAGCTCTCTTTTTACGGTCAGTCCAAAGACTGTGCTGTGTGTTCCTTATTTCACTTACTTTTAGTGAAACAGTACAGGCAGACTGAAATAAGTTTGTACTTATGGTATACTGTGTGTACTCGGCCCATACTGTGTCTGAATTTTCAAAGGGTGGTATCATGGAAGACTAAATTATTCAACTATTTATTGTACGCTTTTAAATCCTGCAACATTTTTCCATTCCCAAAACAAATGTACTTTACTCTAGGCCTCACGAACTGCTTTCCAAGTTTGATATGACCACTTGCATATTCTTTCTTCAACTCACATTTTAAGATGCCATCTTCACCACAGAAGTTATTGGTATTTGCTACGTCAGGAAAACTATTTGTCATGCCTGTAATATTGCCCGGTATCCCCTCCTCTTTTGCTAAGTAGGAAAGCAGCCATCAATGTGTATTTAAATGTGTCTAACATAGCACACTTATTTGTGTTTTGCTTATTTCAGAGGCAAAATAAGATTAAGAAATGCTCCTATTAAGAGATATGGTTAGCATCAATTTTGTTTTACACTTTTCTCTTAGTCTTGTTAAATGTATTTTCTTAATAAATATAAATGTATCTGTATCATCCCTTTCACGTTAAGCTTAACTAACTTTATTATTCAAAGGGACAACCCAAGCATAAATCCCTATAATAAATGTCCCAATCTGCGGCTGGGTCATTATTTATCAGTAAGGATAAGATTATTTATGAGTATTTTTCTTTCTTTCGACTCTGATAAGCACTTTATACGAGTGCTGTCCGTCACTTCGGTGCAAGACTTTAAGTTCATCTATATCTGTCAGAATAAAATGTTTTAAATCTAAATGAAAATAGCATCAGGATCGTTTTCTAAAGTATGCCTTCATGGATGTGAAGCACTTTATTCGGAGGTAAACAACTGTGTTAATGAGACGAACTTTACATTAGATGGGAAACTGTATAGCACATATGCAGATGTCATAGTAAATACACACCTTATTCTCTTTTTCTGAAGTTCACTCCGCACTGCGAGGCCCTGGATTGAAAAGCGCGCTAAATAAAGTTGCCGAAATGTTGTTGAGCTTTTTATTAAGATGATCATTTCTGACTGTTTCATTGGTCAGCCAACGGGGCCTCCCTCAACAGCGGGCCAACAATCTTAAAAGCAAAAACAATAATTGCACACTGACACTGTATCCAATTCCTGTGAATTCATGTAGAATAGACGAACGGACCAGCATCTAGGTACGCATGGATGCGTAAAGAAGTACCTAGATGCTGGTCTGTTTGAAAGCAGTCTTCCATTGGATAATGGTACTGTATAATGTCTTATCTCTGCAGAACAGGTATAAACACTTCCACAACATTCAAAACATGTTTATCACTGAGAAACAAAGGTGCACATGGCAAATGCCTCACATTCGCTCTCAAAGCGAGGATGTCGCTTTTACTGGCATTTTGTGACTTAATCTGACATTATTCCAAAGCACTTTCTTTTGTTTTCCAACCTCCTCGCTCTCTGAATCTCCCATTCACACTACACTGCTTTACAATAAAGAAACAAAAATCAATAAAGAGGCTTGCTATATTATTTTTTGAGTGTTTTAAAATCAACCCATCCAATGTGCACAAGCCTCTTGCCAAGGTGACTGGAAACTTCAAGAACCGCCAAATGCAAATCAATGGCATGGACCCAAACTAACACATCTGGATCAACAACAGACCTAAAATAAAACATCTGGACTGTGCAGTTGTTGGTGTTGGGCACTGAGAAGTAGTCCTGGCATGTACAGGACATAAGGCCACAAGGTTTTAGTAGTATACAAAACTGTAGATCATTATTGGAACATTGTTTTATGTACAAACCTGTTTCTCTCGGTCCAATATGTGTCTGATATAGTTTATCGCTCCCTTCGTATAAGCTGACAGTAAGACCTGCTAAACGTGCATTGTTAACCTTGAGGTCAAATATTTTTCCACACTATGTGGAACTAGAAAAATAAGAGATGTTGTGTAAGGTGTCTTGACGCTCCCTTGAGTGAGAGATTCCAAAAATCCCTTTGGTCTTGCAAAGTGATGTAGGGCTTAAATACATCTTTAACCATTCTGGTTGGAGAGCCAGACATAATATTTCTTATTTTCTGAAAAAGAACTGCAGAATTGTGAATTCTCAATACAAAAACCTTTCAATATTTCTGTCTTTATTTTAATGTAGTTCCATTTAGCTAGAAAAGATGACAAAGTAAAACGCCACATCTCAGCTGCTCCGAATGCATTTACTGTACCTCATCAAGACGCCCGTTAAAAACCATGTCGTCCAAAAACTGCCTCTCATAAACATTTATTTTTCATCTGATCAATATCTCATTCGAAAAAGAAATTGCACCAGGGACGACTTTAGAGTTCTACTTGGGTTAAAGGAAAACAGCAGAATGTGTCAGCATGTCGTTGCGGTTGGAAAATGAGGTTTCTGGGTAGCTGGAGGACATTCATATCCCTCACAGACTGGTAAACCATTCAATCCCTCAACAGAATCATGATACGCTGAGGAAACCATTCTTCCCAACAGGGTTGTGATAGTCTGCACTCCAGACGTGCACATAGGGCAGATAAACTGCATGAAAATTCACACTTAATCTAAGCAACGTTTTCTCAGGGAAGAGCTTTCACAGTGTAAATAGATGATACGGTACACAAATGCATTTAATAACTTAATAAAAAGCTTATTTTACCCCTAATTTTCAGACAGATTTAATCATATTTGCTCGGAGTGTTCCCCTGGAGGATACGTCAATGCGAAATAAAAAACACATCAGGAACCAGTAGATGCAGAACAAATCTGCCAACACCTTATTTCTCTCACGGCCTCTCCTGCTTCAGGGTCTCCACTGTTTTACTAGAAAAAAAGGAATTTCATCAACTCGGCCAATTTCTGCAATTTGCTACAAGGAAACGTTGACCTTGAATAGGGTGTAGGCTTGGGTAATATTGAATTTTGCACAGATTTTATTTAATAGAAAACCACACCATAGCCATTGACCATATCATGTTTTTGACACCCAAAGGTCACAGCACATGCTGTGTTTGTGAGGCACTTCATGCCCGTCCTCTCAGCAATTACTAGGGGAACAACACTCCAGATTCTTGATAAGTACCCTAGAGTGCCACATTCACAGTACACGGGAAACAAGAGATCTGTCCCAAGGCTTCCATAATTTGGTATCTATAATGTCCACTGGCGATGGATTGCAGTGCAAACTAATACTAATTGAATCCATGCGGAGCAATAGTCCAGAAATTCAAATATCCCCAAGGCATCTTGAGAGAAGACGCCAAAGCATCACTGCGGCCTACCCATCGATAAATGATATTAATACAGACATATTTTCACAACCTGACCGTGCTTTAGAAATGTTTTTTTCATCACCAAGCCTTGACGCGAGCTTTAAATTGTTCAACAAGGCTCACAAAAGCAGGAATTGATCTCAAATGTTATGTCATATCCGTTGTCCCCGTAACAGACTTTACGCCTGTTTTTGTGTAGGAATAAATCTGTGTCAAGCCCAAATAAAACGATCAACCCCTCATTGTGAGCTCCACAGAAACGGATCACGCTAAGTGGCAAATTCCTTGGATGTATGCCCGTTCATGACCATTCCACTATTCAGGTCTCATCTGGACAGCTGATGTCATGAAAAGGGCTGGGGTTATAAACTGGAGGGGAGAGGGTGTTGCCATCTATTCAACTTGTTTATTTGGCCCACACACGCACTGCGTGTAGTTAGCATGTATAAGTACAGATAACAGGTCTTAAACCTCTTTACAGAGGCCACAAAGTGTCAGGAGATACAAGTGCTCTACACTTTGCACATAGAAGCAGTCATTAACTTAGGAAGGATGTCAGCATCCCCAGCCACACTCATCAAAATTGCCCTTCAAAATCGCTCTCATCTACTATATTCTCTAATCTATTGGAGATTTGTGGTTTTGATCTTTGGGACTGCCAAAGATTGAAATCAATCGTTTCATTTAAAAGACACTCCATTGCTCTTCCACTCAAGTATAAAAAGATACAAGCAAATTGTTTTATAGTCATTTTGTAATTCTCTGACTAAGAAGTTAAAAAGTAATTTCACATTTAAACTATGTCATAATTTCCTTCCCCTTATGTCATTTTAAACCTGTATTCAAGTTGTTGGTAAGATGTAGGTAACCCAACAATGATTGTACCTATTGACTTTGTTTTTTTGCCCATACACTAGAAGTGAATGGAGACCAATGGCTTTTGATAGATAACATTCTTCAAAATATCTTATTTTGTGTCCTGCAGAAGAAAAAAACCATACAGTCTGATATTCGGTTTATTACTGAAACAAAAGGGGTCAGCTGGAGGATCTCTCTCTTAACCCAGCATGAAATGGTCATCTCACAGTGTGCTTGTATATTAGGTTCAAAGATCAGATATGAACCCCGCTGAACGTTCATATGAGAACTGCCTGTCAAAATGCATTTCTGACTCCTGGCAGTAAGAAACCAGTAATCTGCTTGTTAAAGCAGCATGTTGCCATTTTTAAATATTGCTATAAATACATTTATGAGCTGTATAAATGTATCCAGGCCTGCTTCATAAAACATTTATGAATTATTCATTTTTTATGTTTATGTTTATGGAAAAACAATGCTCTGGTTATTCAATGCTAGCAATTCTCTAACCTCAGAGAGCCCATTTATTTTCTGAATGACTTCTTGTACACTCAATCTTCACTTTCTATTATCATCCCGTTAAGATTCTTACAATTTCTGCCTGAGCACCTAATGGAGTTTGACCCTTGATCCCAGGCTCCGGAACCCACTGCTGCAATGTTTAGTCTGCGGGAAGCAGATTACAGGCAGTCGAGCACAGCTGGATGAAGCCGCCTGCCTCGCTGACACCATCTCACACTGTGCATTTCATGCTCCTGTGATTAGCGCTCTAATCTAAAACTGTTGCTTCACTCTGGTGGTCCTGCTGACACACATACACCCAGTGGGTAGTCTCTGCTGATTACCGATCTGTGCTAAATGGCTCTGTGTGTGTGTTTAGTGGTCATCTCAATTTGACAGGCTCATAAATCATCTAAATTGTGTTTTACTTTAAATCTAATCATGTCAACAAGTTCCTAAAGGTTAAGTTACAGGTTTTACGATGTAGTAAAAATCTTTATTCTATTAATCTTTTAAACCTTCTCATCTATAAAAAGTCCTGAACAATATAGCTAAGATGTATGTGTGCTCAGGTTTCTGATGGTCATTGTGGTAACCATTGACCAAATGTCCCCACAACAATATTAAAAGTCTTAACCACCTACATTGTTAGCTTGTTTGGGAGTCATGTGGTTATGATGATGCGCAAAAATCAAATGACGAACAGAATGGATGAGATGGAGGTTTGGACACTATTACAAGGGAAAGATATAAACTGAAAAATCACAACATACAGCCGCACAAGAAATTAAGAGACCATTACAGAGACCGTTTTCTGATTTTTAAATTGACTAAAATTATCATTTTTGTTTTATTCTGTGAACTACTAACAATATTTTTACCAAATTTCAAATAAAATATTGTTTCTATTTGCATTTATTTGCAGAAAAAAAAAAACTGGACAAACAGGTCAAAATAACAGACTGTATTTTTTAAGACCTCAAAAACTGCAAAGAAAACAAGTTCATATTCACCTTGAAGCAATATATGTATTTAGAACAATATGTATACTGTATGTATATATGTATTTAGAAAAAGTTATCCTCTTCATTAAAGCATCCTAGGAAATCCCGCAAAATAAAATGAGTGAAGACATGTATTGAGATATTTTATCACATACAGACATATTTCACTCTGCAAACACAGAAAAAGAGAGAAGGAGCAGCTGCGAATGACTTTGCATATGTTAAACCAGCACAAAAATAGTGTGGGATAACAAATCTTGCAACATACAACAGGCTCGTGAGTGAGCTATATTTCTGTAATGACGAGACGCATGTTCAATTCTTAAGACAGATGTTTTAACATTCCAGATTCTACTTCCTTCAACTGGAGGCAAGACATTCAACAAACGTACAGCGAGAACGCCCAGGACTAAACGAAAGCCTGGCGGGTGGATGGATGTGTCTATTTACGTCAAGTGCTGAAGGAGAAAGAATTTCCCTGTAAAAACAAATTTGTAAAGGAACATTCTGCAGTCACGTACCGAGGTCTCCTGAACGCGAGGCCGTACTGCTGGCATGCAAGGCCAACGGTAGGTGTGTACACAATGGGCAGGAATCGCTCGACGTCTGAGGTCAAGACCCGATAGAACAGCTTTTCATTACGGTCCTGGAGGCTCATCAGAAAGACGTATCTGTGAGAGAATAAAATCATGTTACAAATTAGGACATCAGGAAAACAATAGTCAAACAAAATATGAATAAATAAACCACACACACAAAACAAAGTTCTAAACTTTATAATAAATCAAAAAGCTGAAGTTTCTGTGTGCATTAAATGTCTAATAATTCACAATGAATCTGACAAGCGACTGATGTGCATGAACACAGAATTTCTACAGCAAACCCCAAAGGAACAAACCAACACACACTCACAAGGCAAAGCCAAAAACTGCATCCTAATTCAGTCCATTGGATATTTGAATTGCACATTGATTCTGTTTTTTTGTTTAGTTGATCGGCCGCCAAAATTAGTTCCAGCGAAAAGTGACAGGCAACTGGAGAGATGTCTGAGGCGGCCATTTAATCTGTCATCTCCTTTCCATTTCTGATCTGTCAATGTGCAAACTTCCAGCGACAGCTAGTAGATGTGACATCACAACCTGTTTGAGCCGTTTCTATTTTGCTAATGTAACACCAGCTTAAAACAAGACAGACCCACATCCACATGAAAGAGAGAAGGTGGGTGAAGTGAGACAAAAATTTAAGGGATTGCAGAAAACGGCTGGATAAAACACACTAAATACTATTGATAGTAATAAGTTCCGTAGCTGGTGGATTGTGAATGATGGTGCATGTGGTTTAAGTATGAAATTATTAGTTTAGGAATACCTTTTCACACCTGTATTAAGTGTCAACCTGGCACAAGGTAAAAAAGGGGTCATGCACAAATTTGATCAGACATGAAACGACACGAAAGTACTAACAAAACTACAGACGTCATCAACCTGTCAAAATAAAAACTCGTATCCATGTGCTGCTGCTTAAAACAAAGAACAAAAGGTTTTTCCTGCTTCTATCAAAAAATTGTTACAAAAATACACACCGTTGACAAAAATGCCCCCGAGACATGTTAAACACAAGTTCCTTGTTATAGAAATATATTCAAAGGTAATACGTTCAGGTTTTACATCTGACCCAAATTAACAAGACCACGTCACATTCCCCATCTGTGAGAGCAAGCTTTCCATCAAAGAACATAAAGTCTCTCTTGTTTGGCTCAGGAGAACCATGTCCACCTTTCTCATGCAGAAAGATGTTTACACGGGCGGGAGGTGTACAAGGTGGGATGAGAGGAGCTGTGAAGCTGAATGTGTAAGTGATATTTTGGCACCTCATTATCTAGGTGCATCTCAGGGGATTTAAGTGCGTGTCATTATGGATGACAGTCTTCTTGAGTGTCATGAAACTGACAGGAAACAGAACCCAAGTGCAGACAGCACTCAACAAAAAAAACATTTTATTTGACAGATAAAACATAGAAACCCCTTGTTTTCTGCTCACGCAACTGATAATGATTTCTTTCTCCTCTCTCTCTCTTCCCCTGTTCTTCTTTCTCACATTTTCTTTCTTTCTCTCACTTCTTTTCTTTCTCTTTTTGGGGCTGGTGGCCCTACTGCTTCTGTTGGTATTCTTCTTCTTCCCCAATGGGAGTCTATGGCAGCCTTATAAACCGAATGTAGGAATTTTATGAAATTTTGCACATTTGTAGTGGTGGTCCTCACCAGTCATGTGACCAATTATGGGGGCCCTAGCACTCCCTCTATAGCGCCACCAGCTGTTCAAAATTCACTTTTCAAATGGCTGTAACTTATGAACCCATTGATCTACAGAAATTCAGACAGCGCTTACGTATGCAGCCGAGCGGCATAACTTGTTAAACCCTATACTTTGAGACTTTGAGCTTGGTGGTTTGAACCCTGTGTGTTGCACAAGTAACGGTTATATGTGAAGTCTTCGATTTGATTTCATTCTCACCTTCTCTTCATAACCTATTTGTTTCTCACAAACGTGGTATATCTGCTGGTTTTTTCTCTTGTTGCTCTGTCCAGACAGTGCTTGCGCGTGCGGATGGGTGGCGCAGCTTGTTAAAACCCATACCGTGAGATGTCGAGGTTGTGGGTTCTGATCCTGTGAGAACCATTTGATACATTTATATGTAAAGTCTACATTTAGTTGTCACCTGTTCTTCTCAACCTGTCCTTTTTTCACATACTTTTGTTTCTGCTGTTTACACTCTTGTTGCTCTGCGCCGGCATGGTTCCCTTCCTTTCATTCTCTTTCTTTCTCTCTTCCTTTAATCGTCTCTTTCATTCTCACTTTCTTTCCTTCTTTCCTTCTTTCCTTCTTTCTTTCTGTCTGTCTTTCTTTCTTTCTTGCTGATTTCTGTCTGTCCCGTTCTTTCTTACTTATTTCGTTCTTTCGTATTTACTTTCGTTCTTACTTTCGTACGTACTTACATTCTTACTTTCCTTTCTTTCTTTCCGTCTGTCTGCCCTTTTCATTCGCTCTGTCTGTCTGTTCTTTTCTTTCAGTCTGTCTGCCTGTCTATCCCTTTTTTCCGACCATTCTTTCAATCTGTCTCTCCCTTTCATTTCTTTCTGTTGTTCTTTCTTTCTGTCTGTCTGTATACGTTTCTTTCTTTTCAGATTTTCTTTCCTTACCTTTTCCTTCCTTCTTTTTTATTTTCTTTCAGTCTGCTTGTCCTTTATCCAAAAACCTTCTCACCAAACAAATGAGCACAATGAGTAAGTATGTGCATTCTTTAATGAACTGGCTCTACAATCTCTGCATAAATCTGTCTTTCTGTATGTTCTGGAATGTCTATTCACTGCTGATCATTTATGATTACAGTCTGAACTGAATTGCTGAAAGGGTTCAAAGGCCTTTCTTATTCTTACAAATATTTTTTTTTTCACTTCATTTGTCCTTTATTTTCTGACCAAAGCAAACATTTCCGTTAAAAATGTTGGCATCTTGCCCTGTCTTTAAAACATTCAGGCAACAAAACATCAAAATAGTTCTGATAGCCTGGGAAAGAATTGTAATTGCTCATTACAGTAACCACAACATACATAGCATGCTAAGGTCGGGGTTGTTCGCCTGAAGGCGACCCTTCCAGAAATAAATCAAAGTTCGCTGTCTGGGAAGACAAACCAAAGTCTGTCATGTTTGAGATATGACAAGAGTACCAGAACAACAGGCACATATAGGCAGGCAACTCACAGGAATAGAACCCCAAGCGTTTTGGGATTGGCGTGGCATAACAGCCACAGCTAATTACGTCCTGTCAACCAGCAGAGCCATCGCACGTTTGATGTCTTTTTGCTTTGCACTTCAAATATTAAAAACATGGAAAAGTTCAAAAGAGCAAAACTTTAAAGAAGTGGCTCACATGCTGTGAGAATAGATCTACTTCATTAGGACTAGATCATAGCATGATCTCTTATTCAGTATAAAGTGTGGTCAACAGGTAGTGAAGGGTGTCTTTACTCACCGGTCCAGATCATCTTTTATCAGGTCGTAGTTCCTGAGGACCCGCAATAGTTGCACATCCTGGCTGAGGAAACAGGGAGGCAACAGGCCATGAATGCCCAGCTGCAGGCGTTCCTCCAGGGAGAACGCCATGCCCTGCAGAGAGGTCACATGACACACAACTAATATTAATTTTGATAACAGTAGTTTGATGATGTCCTACTGTTACAGTACCTGATGGTGATGGGTCAGCAGCTGTGGTTTATTCACAATAAAGTTTTATAAATACAATAGAACTAGAACTTAATATAATATAATAATATATAATAGTTGTTTTACATAATATAAAACAACTAGATTTATAACATAGCACACCTTGTCTTGAATCTAATTTCTAAAAATACCTGTTTTCAACATGCATTGTTAAGTTTAGGCACATTTTAATAAATTCATTTTTATGCATTCCACGGAAATACAAAGTCTCTCCAAGGGCTACAACTATAATAAGAAACATGCATACCCTTTGAGTTCATTTCGATATTTAATCTTTACTTAACTAAGCCTCTGCAGCTGTATCCTTAAAGTTTTGTTTTGGAAATTAACAAGACATAAATCTGCATATTTCCCCTCCGTTTTCTCTTTCACATCGCCACAGAGCTCTGTTCCTTACTCCCTATTTGTTTTGTGCAAGTCTTTAATGCAATGAAAGCCACTGAAAGGTGACAAAGGTCATGGTTCGCAATGTGGCGCACAGCACCATATAAGCACACCTCAAAGGCCGAGACTGCTGGTTTACCTTTGATCTGCTTTGACTCTGACCTTAAAAACACATTATTTTGCCAGGGGGGATGTCGCTTCATACTCCACATGCACACTTATATTCCACAGGCGTGGAATACGTGGATATCTTTCAGGACCACAGCTGTGGATGGAACGGTGAGGGATTTGAAGCCAGCTTGCCATTTCCATAATGACAGACTTGGTTCATCATTGCTACGCCTCTGGCTGCTCCTTCAGAAAAACCACTAAAGAAAGCCAAAAACCGTAAAAGCCAGTGCTAGCTTTGCATTCTAAACATGTCTATATTATATATATGGTTATGTTAAGTGGTGCGCTTGTAAAAATGATTTTGGCCCTGCAAACATACAAGAAACCTGGTCTGGACACGTGCAAAAAATTTTGATTTTATAGACGCAGTTGAAGCCAATTGAAACCACTTAAGCCGCACTTAAAAATAAATCAATGATGCATAACCTCTCGAAATCTCCAAGTGGCATCTTCAAACAAATGATAATATACCTATGCTTATTACTAAGTTTACTTTTCTGAGCTTTGCCTGCCATTAATGTTATCCAGCTGGCGTCAAGGATATGTTAAGAGGATGTGAAGTTAATTTCCCTCAAGTTCACACGGCTGTCTTACCACACTGACATGTTCTTCTAACAACTGACAACCGTAATGTGTCTTCATTAGGAACAGAATATATATTGTTTTATAATTAAAAACTCAACATACTACTATGCCTGTTTATGCCTGCTTGAAATTATTTGCTTGAAAAGTTTTTTTTTTTAAACAAATGGCAATTTTGTATTGTTTAATGCAATACTTATAATCTTAAGTGTGGCCTACATGTCTAAATAGTTTTAGGGCCACTGTAAACCCACACAAACGTTGTTCCAAGTAACAGTCCATCAATCAAGTTTTTCCATACTGTTGTCAGAAAAAAAATGCATACACAAAAATTAAATTAAAATACAGATTTGATGTTCTATGAAGAGCCAAATACAGATGTTATGTTTTATGAAGAGCCATACCTTTTTAAATTATATATGTACTGTATATCCACAGTATGTAACTGCACATGGCTTCTAGAAAGATCCTTTGGCAAAACAACACATTCTCACAGCAAAAACGGTGCCTAATTTTGGCCTAATCGTATCAATTCGACTTAGCGGTTAAGTTTACGCGACTGGGCCCAGGTGGGCTACTACAGACTTAAAAGGAACAGTTCACCCTAAATCTGAAAATTTCATAATTTATTCATCTTCATGTTATTCTGTATGACTGGTTTTTCTGCAGAACACACAGAAGATAGCTTAATGTTTTCTCTTATGTTCCACAGAAGAAAGTGCCATATGACATGAGGGTGAATAAATGACGACAGAATTTAATTTTTGTGTAAACTGTCCTTTTAATTCTATGGAGGCATTGGATATAATTTGTAGCGTATAATCTGTCTGTTGTCTTGTGAAGCTAACTGTGCAGTGTGCCACTGATGGTCTGTATTTAGGAGCCTTTAAAAGTCAAAAAGGCCATCCTGCCAGGTCTGAATTACAACCTTAAATAAATTGTGATTAAAAATGAACATACTGTTTTCTCAAAATGCTAGTGGTTTGATTCAAGTAGAGCTTTTAAAAAAACTAACTATATAGTATATTAGAGACTGAAGCTTTAAAACTTTGATATAAATAAACAAGAGCTTTGCTGGATGTGTACACATCCAAACCCTTACAAGCAGCAGACTGAAGTGCATGAAACAGAGTCCTCCGAACATGTTTTTGTAACTAGTGATTTCAAGAGCTACTGTAAAGCATAGGCAGACTGAGAACAACTCATTTTAATCAAATATAATTACTCGTATGTGTAATAGAGACACTGGTGGATCCGGGCCCAAATGACAAGTCAACATCCATGACAACAAAGCTGCGTGTGGAATTCCGCAGGGCACGTCCAGCGGCCCGGGACTGGCATACTGATCGCAGCATGGATGGCTGGACTGGGAAAAGTGGTCTGTTTGATGGCACGCATGGATGGCAAGATTAGAACGACAAGCCCCAGAGCTCCCGGCAGGGCTGGCGTGGGAACCGGTGAGGAACCTGGCGCCGTTGTGAGAGATGATCTTGCCAAAAGGGACGAAAGCAAGTGGGGAGCGAGACTCACATATCCTGATTTATTTATAGAAATGTCTATCGTACAACAAAACAGCGGTTGCACTGCTGTCATCTGTCGTAGAAATGACAAGAACGGGTCCAACCCATTGGACAAGTAAAAGTGAGTCTTTATTAAAGTTGGAGGAGGTTGTTCAGATGGAGGCATTGTCAAAAACCACTCAGAGTCAAAAAGAAATGAAATGTTGTCATCAACAATACCCAGCATGTCGCGTTGGCTCAAGTTGTTACGTCTGAAAGGCTTTCTGTAGGGAAAAAAGAACAAGTGAATGCTTCCACATGTGCAACAGACCACATTAAAGACCGCGTGTCGTGTGCCAACGTGTGCTATGCCCACGCAGGCTCATGCAAGTAGAGCAGATGAGCATGCCAACCCGTAATCTCACGATCAATGCCGCCACCCTTCTTTTGGCAAGAAAAGCCCTAAAACACACCACCAAGTGCTTAACAATTGTGGCAAAACATAAAAGCCTTGATTTTCTAACCTGATGGAAGCCAGTTCAAAGCCTCCAAACACAAACAAGCTCTTCAAGATTCCAGGCAAACTGTCTTGTTCAGAAACTCTGGTGTTACAATTTAAACAGTTTGATTTGAATCCTGAAATTCCCAGTTCTTGCGTGCAGAAAATGTTGCAGCTGCCCCAAAAAGATGACAAAAAAGCACCAAGACAGAAGAAAAGTACAGAAAGGTTGAAAACGCTGTTCTTAAAAGGAACTTTACCGTGGGAGTGATATATGCTTGATCCTGTGAAGAAGCGTTTGTAAAACACATCAGCGTTGGTGGCTCAGTATTCAGCTGAGATCTTCGTTTTGGTGTTTTTACTGGCGAGAACAACTTGAGCTGGATCTTCTGCATGACCTCCAAACGGCATTTTTCTTATCAGACATACTTGATGCTCTTGGATAGAGGCCACAACACTAGTCAAATGCAAAACACACATAACATTCTCACACCAGCCATGACTCCCATCCGGCTCAGATCCAAACCATGGTGTGAAATGAAACTGGGGTCACTATTTGGCCGTTTCAGATTCTCAGAAATGACGTGAGGACAGAGATCTTTCGCATCTTTCATGTCAGTCTTATAAACACGCCGGCTGTCTTTCACAGAGAAAGAGAGAGATCAGACGGACAGTATTTCTGGTGCATCTATGTGAAAACGCTGAAACACTTTTATTATTCTTGCTAAAAGAATCATGCTTTCTCAGACCTGATGCAACAGGAGAGCAAGGGATCAGATGCTTTAAGGCAGAATGTCTCCTGAATGACATCTTCACTAGCTTGGGCAAAACGTTTTTTTTACAAAATCGAGTACATATTCGATACATTTACATACAGACAGTACATGCAGATGCTACAAATATACATAAACGCTTTATGCTGATCTGAGAACAGTTTTAATGTTGGGGGTTTTAGGCTGGTAAAGTGGATTATGAATAAAACAATTCTAAAGGTTAAAATGTCCCGATGGATCTTATTACACTGGAGACCAGCGAGTTTAGAAGGAAAGAGCTTAAGGCTGCCTGGTCTTGTTAGGGTGCCTGATGTATTTTGGTGAAACCAAAAAAAGCAATTATTCTATTGGCTCGAGTTGATGCAGTTACAGGGTACAACTCAGACTGGACCTTTCCAGATGACCAAACAGGAATGAATGAACACATGCTATTCTCATAAACACCCCCACCCCTTAAATATCTGCATCAATGCCACATGCATATTCCCACGCTCTTAATTCAGCACGACATCATACAGCACTCATTCCAGCGCTGCGTAAATAACCAAGACTGACCGGCAAACCCATGAGTGGTGGTGGTTAAGGAAGCTGATGCACTGTGAAACTGCGCAAAACCTTCACACCATGGAAAGGTTATCATATTGTATTTTTAATGACCTAAAACATACAGTAGATTAAGTCGTGTGGTGTCGTGATAAAGGGTCAAGGCCATTATAAAAACTCATTTCATCCGGTATGGTTGATTGGTTACTTGGATTAGTTCGTTCAGGTGTCGTTTAATATGTTTAACAAGTACACTTTTCAGAAAAAGCTAAGAAAATATAAAGAACATACTGCATTACTGTACTCTAAGTTTACTGTAGGGCCAATAACCGAGAGAAGCATTTAAAATTTTAGGAATTAAGTTGGAGGAAGGTAACCGAAAGTAAAAGGCAATATATATATTTTTGATTTCTCTGCTACATATCACCTCTACCAAGCAGCACTGAACATAATCAATAGTACAAGCTTCATAAACAAATGGCTGAAACATCCCAAACAATCCAGTTCATCATTTCGCATCCACCAAAAATGTACTCTCTCTGCACACCAGCCTTGTGTTTTTATTTATTTATTGTGTTATATCTGTTCTGTACACAATACCAGGAGCACGACTCTGTATTTTTGTATTTCTCTATTAAAAAAAATGTCTACAGAGATTAGTCTGTTTACACTCATATCAATTAGCATCTTATTGAGAAAACCAGGCACACCCTCACAGAACTCAATCCCAGACATACTCATCTCTCACCAAGTGTAGGGGAATACAGATATGTGAATACGGGTCATAGAACGAGCCAAAGAAATCTGTCAAATCCAATGCAAACCGTATTTTCAAAAGCTAAGAAATGTGATGCCTGATTCACACATGCGGTGTGTATTGTTTTACGTGCCCATGTTAACAGATTAGATCATTCACACAACATGCTGCTGATGCGGTGCGTTCCGTCTGTTGCAGATGCGGTGCGTCAGTGCAGCGATCGTTTACGCTTCGAGTCTATTTTTGCTGCACAGCATGGACTGATTTAAAGCAATAGCACGTATCAAGCTCAAAATGAACACGAATTGACACAAAAATGCAGTAATTTCACCATAAATGCATATACATGAAGTTTAATACCATTTTATTATTTATGTTATTTGTTTAATTAAGCAACAAAAGCCGATTAAAATGTTGTGTAGTACAAAATCTACAGTGTTTATATGGCGTGAGGAAGGTGCTTCTATGCAGAAAAGCAGGTGGTCCAGAAAGCACAAGACGGCAGTGCGATGGATGACACTCGGCTAATTATTGAGGTAGAGAAATACAAAGTGATTTATGTTTTATAAAGACATGAATGCTAAAGAAAAGGCATGAGAGGCAGTTTCATCGGCCACTGGAATGGATGGTAAGTTGTTTTGAAACTCTTTTAATAGGCTAGGCTAATATAGCTTCACGTAAGCATCAAGTGTTTTGAAGTACCATCCTAACATCAAAACTACAGATAAAATATCATTTAAAGAGTACGTTCTTTTCAGCTATTGTGTTTATTACTGAAAAGGGTTATAATTTTATTTCTGTGTTGTCCTACACTTAATTCAAAGTCATGTTTTTTAATCTGGATACACCATGCAAGTTGACAGTGGATGCTGTCATATACTGTATATCTATCAACCACTCGCACTAAACATAAAACAGAGAATCACAATGATGAAACGTTTCATAAACCTTTTTAAAAACGTACTTTCCATTAATCATCCATATATTGGGAAATACCTATTGTTGACTGAATCACACAGAAGATGTGGACCTCTAGCGCGCTACAAAGGTAGTATGTGTGAATGCACAATGGCTCATGACGGATCCGTACTGCATACGTGTTGCTCTACACACAGCACACGGAGTATCTGTGAATCGGGCGTAACTGCTTACACAATGACAACACTCGGACTATTCTTTTATACCTCCTTTAAAAAAAATTTAATCTCATTAATTGAACATCACCAAAACATCATTCATAGTCAGATTCAACATTAAAAAATGAAGGGTTATTTTCAACCAATGGTTGGGTCAAAAGGGATAAACCCAATTGGTTGGGTTAAATGGATGGGTTGAAACAACCCAACATTTTGGATTAAAATTGGCCCAGCATAGATTAATTTATATAAAAAAGAGGTTAGACCTCTTTTTCCTTGACTACAAGTTTCGGTTCTACCTCTCCGCTAAAACAGCAGCTGTTAAAATATTTAAATTTGTGCTTAAATATGTATATTTTAAAAGAACATTTTTCCAGTTGAAGCAGAGGCAGAAACACAACACTTGACATATCAAGTGTGCTGACAGCTCCATTAATAACCACCAGGGGATCTTGAAATCATTCTGAATTATTTAAATGAGCTTGGAGACATGCTTATTCTGACAGTATTTTCCTGCCGCTTGATGTTAAAGCCGCCAGTCAAAGGCAGAACGCTATCATTAGACGTATTTGATATGTTGACAGATCCACAAGGATTCCAATGATAAGATAATTTTTTAAGGACACATCTATATCAGAAACTCAAGATGTGTTTGACTGTATGTGTGTGAAGGAGAAAACAAGAAAAAGATTGAGATTAAATGAGGAAACGGTTCTGCTCCAATTTCTCTGTCTTCCAAATCAAAGGAGGTCTAGGTCCTCCTGGTTCTTCTCCAAAACAAACATTGAACCGAACAACATTTTTGACCGAGCACCAGAAAACAAATTTCTTCCCATTTAAATTTCTTTCTTATGACTGCTGCAGGCTCTCCAGCAAGTTATGGGATCCAATTTCTTAAACCAGAAAAGGAAGAAATAAGAATAGCAATGTATTTGCATTGAGTTGAATTAAATGTGAAGTTACAGATCAAAACAGCAGCCGATGAAACGTTCAACACTTGCTCCAAGACACTTTTTTGTTACACCTTTTGCTATTTTAAAGTCTGCATTTTCCATTCTGGTACACAAGTCAAGAGATTGCTTACCAACACTACACTAACTGGAAAGCCTTTCACTTTCTTGATGGAGAACCCTGATCTCTATTCTCCAAGGAGCCATTGTAAGACCACAGTGTTTTTCTTCATCAAACTACATCAACTTATCTTTGATTGTACAGTAATTGAAATGTCACGAAGAACAAACACTTGAGAATGAACTTTTCCAACTGTTTAAAAAAATAAATCAAGCTTTCATTTCATTCGCGAATCCCAAAACTCCTGGCTAACGGGGGGAAAGCGTAGACGCACACCTGCACAGTGTAAAAACATCCAGATGGGTTTTTGTCTTTGCATCTGTCTGTGGGTGTACTAATCATAAAGTACACATCTGCAGAATGCATCTTTGTTTAAAGGTTATCAATCTGGTAAACTCACTATTTATATTTGGGAATCCACCATGGCAAAACAATAAAATCTGTTTTCACTGAGACTAGTGATTATTTTTCTAACAGACAACGATAACAAAAGACCATTCTCTTTTGTGCTACTCTTTAATTGCTAAACTCTGTTATACTCTGACCTTTGACCCTGGTATGTTGGGTAAGAGGATTATTGGGGTGAGTTGCCATAGCTCTGGGACACAAACAGGTCATGAACCAGTGAAATTCCCCTTCCTCTGAATCCAGTACTCCTTAGCAAACTCTTACTTTGTTTTCCACAATAGCAACAAGGTCTTAAACGAAAGAAGGCAGATTTGTCTTTCTGGTGAGGCCTTAAAATGTTCATTCTAAGAAAGGTTAAAAAAAGCGAAAGCTTTACAGGCCTGGATGGCAGGTGTAAGACTAAAAGTAAAAAACACACATTATGTTTTCTATTATGCCCTGTAAAATGACACAATGTTTGTGGCTTCAAAAACAGTCCTGGCCTAACATCGAAATGGAAAGGCCCATCTAGTTAAGTAATGTCTCTGAAATGACAATCCATCCATCCATCCATTTTCTACCGCTTGTCCGAACTACCTCGGGTCACGGGGAGCCTGCGCCTATCTCAGGAGTCATCGGGCATCAAGGCTCTGAAATGACAAATGTCCACGAAATACGAAATGTTTGGTATTTTTCTTTCTGCCCTTTCTATCCATCCATCTCTGTCAGACTCAAATTGAAGACTAGAGAACGTCAAGTCTGCATCAAAGCAAGGACTGTAGCTTTATTTATACATTTTGGATGAATACACACAACCTAAACCCTGAGAAATGTAACGTATGTATAGGCTCTTATTTTACAAAGGTGGTCTTGGTGACTGATAAAACCAAAAACAGAACAGACATGTGCTGCAGACCAGACCCAAATCCTGACCCTCATGAACCAACAGTTTTTCAAATTAAAAGATTTTTCCTCAAATCATATACATATACAGTATACCGTTTTAGTGGATGCACGCACATGGCCTGAAGTTAACTTCCAGTCTGTGTTTGGTTATAAACCGATTTATTTTACATTCATATCAATATGTGTTATTTATTAATTGTATTAAATTCAATTAAAATTCTCAACAGTTATTGATTATTTGGGGAGGTCTACCGGACGTTAAGTTTGGGCCACATAATGTTTGTTCATGTTGTTGCCTCTGAAACCATCTATTGACCTGACAATAATGTAAAAGACTTGAAATAAAATTGAAAACCCTTAAGACAAGACTGAGAATAAAATATAAAACCAGGACACTCAGTCGGTGGTAAACTAAAATCCTTCCAAAGGAGTATCATAATTCATTTCATTCCTATCTTCATTCTGGTTGTCTCTTAAATGAGCACATCTTCCAACGATTAGTTTAAAATGGTCTGTGATCATTGTTTGTACTAAAATTGGCCTTGCTGTAGTATATAACCTCTCAATGACCCTCTCCAGCCGTTTCCTTCTATCCCAACAAAAGGGGAAAAGCTTGACATCAATACAACTAGAGACAAAAGACTAAAAAGTAAGCACAAGAGAGGGGTTTTCAAATACCGGACAGAACAATCTGATTGACAAGTCAAGGGGGAGCAATGCACGATTTAGTATAGAAAGAACTATGTAAGAAAAAGGCCCATTTAATATCATGTCTGTTAACTTTAGGGCCATTAAATGTTTTCTCCATATTATACTTATTCACAAGTACTTTAAATCAAACTATCTGCTTGTCATCATTTGAAGAATTCCCATGACAGGGCTGTGGTCCATCAGGTGCTTGATAAAAACACAAGAGTTGATCATGACATCATCGGCCATGCTGAAATAAATATCCTTTTCATTTAGTCATGAAATTTGCAGTCAAGTAATCATTATTTTTGGCAGAGGCCATCTTCCACCACACCTATAACTGTCTAGGAAAAATCTCACAATGTCTTCGAAATGTTATTTTCTGTCTCCACAAAACACTACAGTTTGCTGGATGTGATGCAAATGTCCACTTTTAGCATGGCAGCACATGTATAGCTTTGTGCTGAACAACCAGCTACACTGGTGTAATGTTAAAGTGCTCATATGACACAGCTAAATCAAATATTATCGTTTGTTTTAGATGTAATGCAATGTGTATACACGATTTAAGGTTCAAAAATGCTGTATTTTCCACATACATGTTTGTGACAGTTGGTATAATCCCCATAGAGACCTGATCTCAACATCAGCAAGTCATTCTGGGATTACATGAAGAGACAGAGAAAACTGAGATCTTAAATCCACAGACGAACTGTGCACGTTCACCAGATGCCAACCTCTTGCAAACTACTTTTTAAAACAGTTTTTGTAGGTTTACTGTTTCAATTTTAGGTTTACTGCACTTTGTAAAAAGTTAATTGATAAATAAAAACTATCTACGGCGTTATATTTGAGAACATGCCCATGTTACAACATTTTTACAAGTCCTCTAAAGCTCTTGCACAGTACTGTATACAGAGTCCTAAAGTTAAACGTATCAACACAAGGACATATAAGATGCTGCTACTGTACCCTATTCTAGTGTATTAACTGATGTTAACATATACAAGCTTATTGCAAAGTGTTACCCTGTTTTTCAGATTTCAGTGTTACTCCTGAGTCCTGTCTGCAGATTGTGGAGAGCATTAGAACAATATTTTTGCCAAGTGGTCCAGAGAATGCAATGTCTGTCAGATAAATTTCCCCACATAAACTGCCCACATGAAACTGCCCACATGAACAGGTCCATTAGTCTGAATCATGGCCGGCCGATGTTTCTACCTCTTGAATTTGTTAAGACAGAAAATGACAATTTATTGTACACAGCTGTGTAATAAAACAGAGAATTATTAGCTTAAAGAACCTGATAACACTCTATATTGGTAAAGAGACATTTTTCACCTGCTACATATGCTACGCTGCAAGAAGGACACCCTAACAATTACACACAATCAAAAGACCTCAATGTAAGATACGCCAGTGATGACTCCTGTAAATCAACGCAAATTGACATAACAGTGCAGCGATGCGGTTAAGAACCCAGATTTTGGCTTCACTCTACAGGAAATGTCTTTCCTCACAGGAAATGTAAACAAGGATGATGCCTCATTAATCTGTCTTCCATATGGCTCACCGTGGTGTGATGCTGTCCAACAAATCATGTTTCAATTTTAGAGCTAAAAGGATTATCACTCAAAGTTTCAACACAGGAGACATGGAAGACTTCACCGGATTTTATTTTGCCTTTAAAAAGCAATCCCATACATCACATGTGGAATTTAAAGAACGTATAAATGGCCTTGTTGGTTAAACTGCCCTGAAAATGGCAAACGGCTATAGACTAAAATGTCAAAGTCGGATTAATATGCTGTTGAAACGTACATTTAGTTCCAGTTCTAAAATGTTATTATGAAAACCCATAACACTAATAAAAAAAGTTTTATCATGTTTGGTCATTCATTCAACTATAGTGTCACAAACTTGAGAACACATGGTTCTCTGTTGATATTGAGCTCGAGCCAAATTCAGTTTCTATCCTCAAATTGCATAAGAAAAATATCATATTAACTTTACAGAAAACTTTCAAGCCATTTATTCTCTTTGCCATTCCTAACTTCATGGATGGGAATAAAATATAGAAACGTCAAGTAACCCCCAAGCAAATGCTTTCAATATTTCCCTGGTGTCTAAGTTGATGCAATTGGAACCTAACAATGTGAGCTATTTTATTTTGGAAAAACTAATGAGTTAGAATGAAGCAACGGATTCTGGTTATGTCCTTTCTAAGCTCATCTCTTGACGAAGTGACTGTTGAATCTCCATAATGACCACTGCACCCTACCATCGCCCCCTTTGGGGCTTTTTGTGCCGAGACACCATTCACATCCTCCTTATGTCTAGCTAGATTATTCAGTCGCCCACCCATGGAGCGATCACCCATGTGAAAAAGTTGCACATCTTTAAGACAACAAAAGACGAAAAAAGGCATACTCACTCCTTTGCTAAAAAAACGCTTCTTTTTGCTATAACCAGAGACTGTGACCGATCTCAGCCCGTTCCCCAAGGGAATCGTGTGAGCAAAAAGGTGAGCAAGCATGAATTCAGAGATTTATCTTCTAAGCCTTTTAAAATGAGAATACTCCCAACAGTCACACACCGCTGGGTTCAATCCCTCTTTTACTGGAGGAATCGCATAATACCCACCACAAATGTGAATTAAACTTGCATTGAATGAGCCATTTACACCATGAATGATAACTGTAAAGATAACTCCACACATAACGATTTAAAAAATCTTTCAAAATGTAGAAGTACAGAGGAGTGAAGCTTAACATAACAGAACATTACTGTCTGTTGGTGTGGACGCTATATATTGTGATATGGATCTTTATGGTTATTGTTCTTGTTGAATACGAGCTCTCATTAAACATCTTTTTGTTTTATACACACAAGACTAAAATAATCGTCAAACCTTGTTAATCGACATGATAACCGTGTAGTCCACATGACCGCACAGCTGAAAGTAAATCTCTGTGGTAGGAAAATATGCTGCTTGACCTCCAATCACAGAAACAGAGCATACGCGTTAGATTAAAGCTGTCTGTCACCATGAAGCTTTAGGTTTGGCATCCGTTATTTAGGAAATAACACAGGAGACAGCAACAAGACAAAAACAAAGTCAAACTAGTAATTCAGACGTCAAATCGAATTTGACAACTAAGGGGAAAACTCCAGCATTCATAAAGTGACACGGCTCAAAAGAATACATTTTTGACAGTTAAAATGATTGTACGAAATGTCATGCCATATGTGGGGTTGCTTTTGAAAATATGTTGTTTCTATAGAGCTTTCTTGAGTATGGAAGCAGGTAAATTGGTAAATATTAAAATTACTGTTTTATATCATAATGTACAGTTTAATGTTTCAATATCTTGTCAGTCATGACACTGCTTTTATGTTCTCCAAACTTCAAAGTGCAAAAACTTTTTGAGTGATATTTCGAAAGAACTTCCTCATAAGAGAACCAGACTACACTAGTCTGTAAAAAATAAAATGAAATGCCTGACCATTATATAACAGCACACAATCAATTATAATTATATCACATTCAAGGTCTATCCAATCACATTATACTTTAACTTAATGAACTCCCCCCACAATTGATTCCCAACTATTAATTACATTTACATTGGATAAATACGATGTCATTATATTTCTCATCAGCGACAATGATTAACAGGGACCATCACATTCAGATATAATCGCTCTGTGCTTATGAAGTCACAAATCATATCTCCGGTTTATTATTTGGCCTCGTGTGCACTTTATCAACTTTATCACATTTTCTGGGAACGGTTTAAACCGATAGGCCAAAGCAATTGTGATGCAAAACTTTCTGATGATCTGTTTTTGGCCTTGTCTTTGCAAATGAACAGTCCAAAGAAATCACTATCAATTTTATTCAAACAGCAATCATTTTTTGCTCCAACTTGGCTTAACACACTTGTCTGGAAGTTCTAGTCTACCTACAAAGATCTTGATTATTTGGTTCAGGCGTGTTTTATTAGGGTTGGAGCTAATCTCTGCAGGACATTGACCATCGAGAAGTAGCACGTGTTTGTGACAGAGTGAGAGAGAGAGAGAGAAAGAGAGTTGGATACGTGACTGGCACTTAATCTCACCATCTCTCCTCATTTGACCACCTGATTTAGCGATGGAATGTTTTACTACCAGCCTGTGTACTAACCTGTGGGTGGTCTCCTCTCCCACATACACCTGGGCTGTCATACATATATACATCCTCATGGAGCCCACCTACATAGAGGTGACCGACCACAGCACCTCACCTGCTCTGGGAGCTTAGAAGATCTCCTATCCAGACAAAGCTAGGTCTGTTCCGCCAACCCACACACACATATACAGTATATCTCCATTGCATGCACAAGCATTGTCCCTATATCTTCTGTGTCTCCGCACAAACATTGCACTGTGATTTAAGCACCATCCAATGTGACTTTTCCTTTAAAACACGGTATTATAATGCACGCCAAAGTATTATTTTGCTTCACAGAGATCAAATAAATCACAGATCTCAGAGAAATCTGAGATGTCCATCAAACATCAGCTAAAAACACATCTGAAGGTAAAATTCATTACCATTCAAATGAAAAGTCCAGAGTTTTAGTCCTCCACAATTTTTTCAACATGTCGATTCTTTGCAAGTCATTCTGGGAAGAAAGCACCCCTTAAAGGAATATATATGTAAATGTAACATTCCCTGTCGATTAATACACTTAATCAGATTCTGACTTCTTTGATGGGAGGATTCGGTTTGAACTAGACCCCTGCACTACCAAAAAGGGCCTTTAAAGATCTCCTTGACTTTGAAGTGGAGAAAGGAAAATGCTCAGGGCTTGGTTACACTTGACAGCCTTTGACGGACTGCTTATTTTATTTTCCTCACCCTTATTTACTTTAATTTGAATGCAAAATTGCATGTCATTGGGAAACCTCAACCCCCTTTGAGATTAAACACACCACGTTTGTGCCAGAACAGACACGTGTGAAAGGCCAGGTTTGCTGGAAAATAGAAATAAAGCGACAGTAAAACTACTCTACTAGCATCATGTAGAGACAGCACAGCGTCTATGCTTGTCCAGTTACTACTGCCAGCTGTATAATTTAGTCAACATTTATTGAACTTCTCTGTATTTTGATCCGCTAATGTAATATAATAAACTGGGCAGCATTATTAAATTCTGTGTTATCAAACTAATGCAAAACACATGCTTGACAAGAATGAATTCAGAAAATAAAAAAGTAAATAAAGCAACACTACAAGCCCTTTCCAATATGGCAGCAGTGTTTACATACAATTCAGCAGCCAATGTGGAGTCCATGTCCAGCTAGCAGCTTGCTCACATCTTAATCTTATGAGAAATGCATATAATTTACCTAAAAATAAAAATCATCCGTTCAAAGCCAGTATGAATGTAAAATACAAAATATATTTTGAGAAATGTGACCCTGGACCACAAAACCTGTCATGATCTGTTCTGTGTATCCCCAGTTTATTGTGGACTTTTATTTCTTCTGTGTCCTTGTCACAGAGCTGCCCTCTGTTCCTTGTGTTCCCCTTGTTAGCCCTTTCTAGAGACACATTAACACATACTTGGGTTTTAAAAGAATCTTTATTACCTTGATGTACCAGCGACGGTAGAGACGGCTTACCCCCACACACACACACACACACACCCCCACACACACACACACACACACACACACACACAACTAGACTGTTGTGTCTCAGGCTGGCCACCTGAGCACTAACCCAGTGGACATTTTAAGCTTTCACAAACTGTTGACTTCATCTGGATCAGCATACATGGTGGCGGCCATCTTGATTTGAGTAAAAGACCGGAATGGACTTTTGTCATGCTTTTTGTACCTGTGCTGTGTTGCATCATGGGAGTGGGAGATACCAAGTATGGTGGGTAAGGGGTGGAACTGTTTGGATGAGATTATTGATGTTTATTACTTATAATTATTGTTGAAATGAAGTTTTGTGCTGTGTTATTTAAATGTGTGTGTTGAAGGAATTGTGGTTACTTGATCTGTTAATACTTTTTCTTGATCTGCAAGACATTTTCATGGTCTTTAATACTTTCCCATGTTAGGATTGCTGATAAATGGTTGTACCCATGTGTATAAATTCTCACACAAGAAAGCGGTCAGGAGGTTGATGACTGGTGGTAGTGAGTGCAGTATCTGCTGAGTACTCTGATTGTATGGTTATACCTGATCCAAGGTTGTTGTTTTCCTTTCAAATTTTTGTGTTTTGGCACCTGTGAGCCCCTTGCACTTTGCTGGCTTGGGAGAACTGAAAATAAATATATAACTGGCATTTAACGTTCTCCATGTGTTGATTTGAAGACTTCTTGACGGTATACGTAGAGATGATCCTTGACAAGTGGTGTCAGAAGTGGGATCGTTATGCCACCCAAGACCAGACAAGACCGAGGTGTGGGTTCAGATGAACAGTTGGGAACAAGTCAGGAGCCGCCCAGTTCTACGGAGTTACCACTAGCAACAGCTGCTGCCAGTAGAAGTGATGCAATAACTACTCCTGCAGCGGGCCCAGCAGAGGGAATGGTGTCAGAACTGGCCGGCCTGGTTAAAGTTCTCCTGCACTCCCAAGCGGCCCGTGATGATCGAATGGAGCAAGTAATGGTGAAGCAAGACCAGCGTTGGCGAAATATGCAGCACCAATTCCAGCAAGTTCAGCCCTGTTATGCGGTGACCCGAGCCCAGAGTGCTACAGCCGACTTCAATGAGTTGCCTTTTGCTGGTGTTGACCTTGAGGTGACCGGTGAGAAAAGACGCAAATCTAAAAAGGAAAGGCGTAAACGTAAGTTTGAGGGTGGTAGTGAGTGCAGTATCTGCTGAGTACTCTGATTGTATGGTTATACCTGATCCAAGGTTGTTGTTTTTCCTTTCGTTTTCTTTTTGAATTTTTATGTTTTGGCACCTGTGAGCACCTTGCACTTTGCTGGCTTGGGAGAACTGAAAATAAATATATAACTGGCATTTAACGTTCTCCATGTGTTGATTTGAAGACTTCTTGACGGTATACGTAGAGATGATCCTTGACAGTCCTGTTTGGTTTTGTAGTCCTTTGTAGCTCTTTTTGTTTATTGGTTCTGTGTAAATCATTGCCTCAGGTGTTTCTTGTTATCTCGTTTTCCCAGTGTATTTAAGTCCTTGTGTTTCATTTGTTTGTTATCAGTCGTTGTTGCATCTCTTCTGGGTCTAAGATTATGTATTACTTATTACCCTGCCCATTGTTAAAGAACGAATGACCAAAGCATGGATCCAGCAGTACGTCTTGTCAGCATCCGGCAAGGTAAGTGTACCCTCGAGGACCATATTAAAGATTAAAGACATTTTCTTTAATTTTCTGTATTTTACAGATTTTGCATTTATTTTATTTTTTTGCTGTTGATTAAATCAACCACTTCATGATCACCTCATTTGTAATGGTCCTCAAGGGTCGCTTGGTGAATTTTTGGACTTTGCCCTGTCCCTAGTGGGCTCTCCATTCACTGTACAGGGGAGGTAATGGATGACTGCCCTAAACCATTTTTGGGGGTAAGCAATAGACCAAGGGGCTAGGCCAGTTGCAGAGGCCTGCATGCTCCATATTAGTGCCTGGTCATCATGGCCGCCACACCGGAAGTATACGTTCCTTAGGTTCTGCCCATGGAGTCTGCTCTGCTGGTGGTTGCTGCTGCCCTGTTGTGTGTGTATGGGCTGTGTGCTGATCGTCTGGACCAGAGGCGGTTTCCGAACCCACCGTCCAAGATGTCCACCACTGGCCTTCCAGCCCTGCCTGCGCCTCCCTGGTCATGAGGGTACTTTTTTTTATATAACTGAGATTTATACATAATCTGAAAGCAGAATAAAAAAGCTTTCCATTGATGCATGTTAGGATATTTGACTGCGATACAACTGTTTGAAAATCTGGAATCTGAGGTTGCCAAAAAATCAAAATATTGAGAAAATCACTTTTACAGTTGTCTACAAGACTAAATTGTCCAATGTAGACCATTCTTTCTACAATTATCAAATCCCTGAATGCAAAAATCTCCGGTCAATTTCTTCCTGGATTACCTTCCCTCTAACAAAAGATCCGTCCAAATTGTGGCAATTGGCACAGGAAATCACCACAAGGGGGCCTCAAAATCACTGACGCTAAACTCAAAAAGTGCCACATTTCCAACTGAGCTCCTATTTCCAAAGCAACTTGAATGAGCATCTGTTAGTCACCTGTGCTCCTAAAAGCACTTTTCCCAATGTGAAATAAGATCTCACTCTGATTCTAGGAGAGTTTGTGCACTGCTGTTTTCGTATTCTGATTCTGGCGTGGCGTGACGCCAGAGACTAGCGCTGCTAGCCTCGATTCACACAAGCGGTCATTAATGAGAGATAAACCAGAGACACAGAGGAGGTTTGTGGCGAGCAGGGCAGCTCCCTCTTTCTCTCCTCTGCTCCACAGAGACCTCTTTCTCCTCACCCCTCCTCTCTTCACTGTGCAAAGCTTCCCACAAACATGAGGATAATATCCTGCTAGGACCTCGGGCAGACACAGTGGAGGGCTGTTGAGGAGAGAGAAGGTCAGAGGGGATACCGGGGAGGGGCGGTGCGAGTAAACGCAAAGTTGCGGACGTGAGGCCTCTACGTTTTCTTTGCTCTCAGCGCCACTGCATCAATTAACGTGTTGTCTCTCTCACTTAGAGAGAGGAAAGGCGAGAACAGTCGACGCCAGTGATTGCTCAGCCCAAGGGAAGGCAACAATGTGCCACTGGAGAACCACAGGGTAACGAGTGTACAACCTTGCCCAAGTCCTCTCAGAGGTCATTTCCTACCTTCTTTTCTGATTTCCCTGTTTTGACAGTAGATTTTTCAGAAAGGTGCATGAAAGAGCAAATGTTTTACTCACTGGGGACCATCTGTGTGACCGGCAATCACTATCTAAACATGAACTAAAACAGCATCACAGCCTGCTCTGTTCTGTAGAGGTAGAGGGGTCTATTATAGTAATGCTAACCATAAAGCAGATACTGTAAATTATTGTAACTGTATGGTAAAAATTTGGGAATATATGAAGAGTTTGGTTCCAAAATGATAGAACTCAAAAAAAATTGTATTGTGCATTCCAACTAATATCAATCAAACTGCAGTTGCGGTTTCTCTTGATTCAAGCCATAATAACCGCAAAAATACAGCTAAGTAACGCAATAAAACATAATAAAAACATGAGTTTATATATATTCTTTTTAACTAAGTATTTAGGAACCAAACGCTTCATCACAAAATCTGGAGAGATATCAGAAATATTTTTGCAGACGTTTCTCATTTGCCTTTAGCAAAAGCTGATTTTCAAGTACAAAGCAACAGCGCAAAGCCCAGTCCTCCCTTTTAATTAATGTCATTAAATCTAGTCTCTGTCTATAAAATAAGACAATAACACTGGTTTTAGCTCATTAGAAACAGGGCTGTGGGTGGAACTGAAAAGCAACGTCATAAAAACATAAAAAGACTTGGAATTGTTCTCACACCCCAATGCACCACATGAGCTTTAAGTTGTGGCACCAGTCTGGCAATTTCCAGCGCCACGGGCACAGAAGCTGCATTAATGGAAACCATTAGGCTAAGATTTTGTTTGATGAACAGAAGGGGCACCATGGAGGGTAATAACTGAAGTGACACATCAAAATCTGTTATTTTCAATCATATGCTACAGTTATTTGTTCTATTACAAGACTGAAAAAAATTGCACATAATGTTAATAAAATCTGAAACCAGTTGGTTAAGACCATGCCCACAACATGCCCCTGAGCATAAGGCAACACCCGACCTTGGTTTATTTTATAAAATAAAGAGCTTTTTAACCCAAATCCCTGAGGATAAACATTTAACACATATCCCAAGTATCACTGAGTTCAAAGTCAAACCATCTATAAGTTACAGTGAGTTATTCATATTAACATGATGTTAAAACAATGTTTGCCAAAAACACCTAAAACAGCATCATGACCTCTATAATGAGAGGGTCAATGTCAGAGAACTTGCTTCAATAGCTAGTTTGGATTAAAGAGGGCCTAAGAAAATGTTTTGAGCAGGGGTCAACATAGCTGAAATTACTGAAGTAAAAAAGACAACACTTGATCTTCATGCCTCAACCTCCAACCCTATATACTCAATTCACATAAAGAAACCTTTCAGAGCTTTCTGGTAGTGCACACCTGGATGAAAACATGACCTCATTTTTATCTCCCTCTCACACACACATATTTTTAGATTAGGAGTCATTAACCTTAACGACAGGCAGTGCGCTATGTTGTCATCAGTATCTGACCCGTGGCGGAGTGCCAAAAGATGTGATGTTTGATCGGCACAGACTGTAGCCTCTCATTATAGCAGGGAAACTGAGGGTAAGTAGGGACACGCACGTCCCTTAGTGAAAAAAATGAGTGCAGAGTTCACACAATCGGTTTTCTGAATATGCAGCAGATTACTGAAAAGGTACAAAGAAAAATCAAAGGTCAGGGCAATGAATAACAAAAGGGACAGATAAACTAATAAACATAAATGCCAACAAGATAAAGGAGACAGTGAAAGTGTTTTAAAAGTCAAAGTGTGCCTGTACATAAACCTGGAAAAATAAAATTTAGGTCTGAGCGAGCTGCCACAAAAGCACGTCTTCCAACTTACTTCATTTTACTTGCAAATAGCAAAACCACCGAAACTTTGAATAATAACTTCCGTTTTTTACAAACATTATGTTTCCCATGATCTTTAAAAACCTTTTAAACGTGTAATTAAATATTTTAAGTCAGTTTTAATGACAAAATATAATTGTGCAATATTATTGTTTTCATTACAAACGTACATTTGATTTTTTAAAGTTTCAGAAATATATAACTTTGACTGAATAATGAAGAAATAAAAGACAGCCAATATAAGACCATCATGAGAGCGCTTTTAATACTACAGTTCTTACCACAGTAAGATCTCAATACGTTTCCAAATAAAATGCCAAGAGAACATGCATTATACATTTAAGATACACAACTGTAGGAAAGTTCGCTCATTTTGGATCTAGTTAAAACATAATTTCCACCGTTACATATATTCACATTCAATTGTTTTAAGTTGACTGTTATTATAAAATGTGTGGGGAAATACAAACTTTGTAATGAATCTTTTTAAGATATTTTGTATATAGTCTCATGTGAACATACAAGCAAACTAAAACTCTACAGCATGCTAGTCTCACAACTTCTTGAGGTGATGCCATAGCAACAGCCAGTCAGCACCTTGGACAGAGGCCCATGTTGATCTTTTCAAATATTATAAAAAAACAATTTTTATGTGTTTTATTGCGAGTTATAATGAAACCCGTTGCCTAATGTGAAACTTCCTGTGGGTTTAAGACGCAAATCTACAATACTGTAAAGCAAAGTGCACAGAGCGTAGGCTACAGGCTACGGCCCACGTCGGTTCATGTACCTGTAAACTACAAAGGGACTTGCTTTTAACACAGCAGGACCCGCGGTTGAGTGTGTGTGGCGCCTTTAAATCTAAATATAGTTCCTCTTGAAACCGATACACAAAACCCTGCAGTCGCGTTAGCGAACAGTCCAGACAAAATGTCATTTATGTTTTCAACAAGGTCAAAAGTTGTCAAAACGTCTTCGTTTTACCTTATTCAGATGAGGGTTGCGTGTAACATCATACCCCCTTTTCTTCGTGTAAACAAAAGTCTTTTTTTGCTCTGTTGGCTTCTGCATCTCGACAGATTCCTGTTTGACTGAAGCGCGTGCCATGTTGCTTTCCCTTTATATAGCGCCGCGATTACGGAGCTCGACGTCCAGATGCTGATCACAGATAGGAAGACGTTACGCAGCGAGACAGCGTGAACGGCGGATGCGTGACCGCCGTTATCTCCGTGAAATTAGCCATAAAAGTAACAAAGACCATCATTAACTTGACTTTTATCTGGATTTACGTAATATTGTCGCGCGTGCTTTCCAAGCAACTTTCCCAGGTATGGAAACCGTGTGCAGTTTGTGTCGGGAAAAAAGTTGGCGCAAGTTTACTACATCTGCATCTTTTTTTAATTTTGATCATTTTTAATAAAACGTTCAGCCCTAACTATTATTGAACAATATATTGTATTGCCTATTTTAAGCCTACAGTAAATGCACATTTTATTTGTGCTATTGAGTGCTTTAAAATGAAATGTAGGTGGTGTGGTGTCAGGTGAGCACAAGCAGAGCAGTTCCATTACAGAGTTCATTGGCTAAACTGAGATGGGTGAGGTCATGTGCTTTCAAACAATGTGAAATTGATAAGAAAGACACTGCAATATGAGAATTAGGTAACAAGTAAACTAAAAGACCACAGAGACGTGCTGAAAATAGAACGTTGAAGGCTATTAGACACCCTGAAATAGTTAAATAAACTAGTGTGTGCTTGTCACTTTAAGCATTACCTCCCTCACCCCGCAGTGCTCATGGCCAATGTATTAGCTGACCTGTCTTGTAATGATAAGAGGGATCATGTTTCACAAAATGAGCATGTCGGAGAGGAGTGCTCTGTCTGAACCCTGGCCCGTGTGCTCACAAGTGTGCAAGGTATGGAGTACGTACAGTATGCCGGCATGTACATTCAGAGACTCACAGACGAACAGTTAGGGTCTTTACAGTGCTTAGTCATCATGACTGCTTTGAAATCCCAGTGCATTTGGCCCTGACCCAACATTGCATGCCAGAGCACAAACACTTTGTCCATACCAATGACTGTTAGATATGAGGAACATCTGTCCAGAATGTTTGGAGTCCTTTTCATAGAGATCACGCTATATTACAGTTATGTAAATGATACATAGTGAAAGCAGAAAAAGACGCAGGATTTATGCGATTATGAGAATGTTTTGCGGAAGCAAATGCATACTGTGACCTTTAGACACTTCCCTAAATACATGAAGTGTGAGTCAAGACTCAAGTGCTGTTCGTTCCAGTGCTTTCCATTTCAACCCTAAGAAACGATCACCTTATCTTGACTTTGCACACACTTAACATGAGAGACATCTAAGTTAAGAACATTCAAAGTTAAACTAACAGCACACTTGGGGGTGACAATACAGCGACCTCCAAGAATGATTCATAATTCTACCTGTTGCACTGTTTACAGTATTAGATGTTTTATTGCCTTCCTTAGCCTCTGCTGTAAAATAAGCCCTCTGCTTCTAATATATAATTTTATGTTAAAATAAGAAGGATAAATGTTAGAAGATGATGTCTATGATGTCCAGATTATGGTTTCAGTAGGCCTTACACGATGCACGGTGTATTAGCTACTGAGGTGACTAATCATGTCAGACGTAGACCAGATATAATTCATAAGAACAGTAAACAGATACCAGCTCTGACAGTGCCGGGTTTCATAAGACGTATGCCGTTGAATATAATCCGGCTGGGGAGATTTTTCAGAGAAAGTTAAGCTTCATAAATTAGGTGACAAAAAGACAAATACTGACTGTGCAAACACTGGTTTCTATTTTGTAAGGAAGTAAAACGGGGCAGGACTATGTGATATACTGGCTCAGATAAAAAACAAACCAATTTCTCATTGCACACGACTGCATGTACCAGCAGCGTAATGCAGGAAAAATAAATCTTGACCCCACAAGCCTTTGATACTAGGTCAAAACATTGCAGGTCTATGAAAGAACAGTGTACTTCAGAAAAAAAAAATATATATATTTTTAAAAGACCCAAAAATGTAAATTCTGTCTTCATTAACACACCTTTGAGTAGTTCAAAATCTGTTTAAATGTCTTTGTTCTGATGAAGATATTTGGAAGAATGCTCGTAACCAAACAGTTCTTGGCCCCCATTGACTATAATAGGATTTTTTTTTCTGTTAAACACAAAAGAAGATATTTTGAAGAATGTAGCAAACAGTTCTGGGGCACTTTTGACTACCGTTGTAATTTTACTATAAAATTACTAGTATAAAATGACAAAAAAAGTTATTTTACTACTAATTCCTACTATAGTAGTGAATGGTGCATGGCCAAGACAAGCTCGTACATCTTGTGAAGAACTAGAAACATAAAGCAATACAGCAAACCGTTTTGCTGAAAATATGTTGCTGAAATGTTTTATCATTTTTATTTTTGATCAGTGATTTCGGAAGTCAAATTGTCAGCTTTCTTTCTTTCAAAATAGTACATACAAGATTTGACATAAAGTGTAAACATGCAATTATCTCTGAACGCTCCGTGTTATCTGATTCATAATAACAGGACCAGCTGTCCAATCCAGTGATTTTATAATCACATGGGAATTTTTGCATCATGCTATGTGGACATTTAGCTGTCGGATGTGTAAACCCGCTGGGCCGGCATGGTTGAGTTCTTTACAATAAAAAGAACTCAAGAACTTCATACAAATACTAAACTGAGCTCTTATAACCTCTGTCAACCTAAAAAACTGAAAGGAGATCAAAAACTTGGCCTCAGATCAGCTGAATGGGAAAATATCTAAAAACGAAAAGTGTGCTTCTGATTACAGAGTACCGCTGAACTTCCCCTCAAACCCATGAAAAACAACACTTAATGCTGTTTCAGCTGCGAGGTACGATACTAACGTACACTCACATCTGCACTTCCAGGAATGAGGAAATTGTACTCCTTGTGTCATGATATACTGAATACAGTACCGGCCAATAAAAACTAACATTGGGAAGTTTATGAGATGAGCCAATCAATGAGAACCCACAGTGGGAGCAAGTGGATACTTCTGCACTAATAATGAAAATTATAATATGAAGTACATCTGAACTGTAACCATGATATAATAGTACTTTATGTGCTGAGAGAGTTAAACAGAGAAAGCATTAGGAAGAAAGCATTGGTTCAGAAATGTCCATTCTTTTGAAACAATGAAACAAACAATCTTCTAATCTAGCAATTTTACATTTTAACATTTTAGCAAAGGCAATAAAAGTGTCTTGGCACATCTTACTGATCACCTACAAATAAAACAATGAATAAACCTTAAGTTTCGCCAGACACCTCAATGGAGAATATGCAAAAACCTGTCACACAGTTGGGTCTGGACTTCTCTTACAGAAGGTCCCGCTGAGCTGTATCACAACGAGCTGTTGCTAGAGATGTTTATGCCACTTTTAACAAGCATGGTCATTATATTGCATTAGAACCTCAGCAGGGGGGATAACACACACCTCAGGTCCTGGTGTGTTTCCAAAGAACTGAGAGAACACACACAATACCTGTGACACAAAGAAAAGGAGAGAGCGAGAGCGGCAGTGAGCAAGAGAGCGAGCGGGAGCAAGAAAGAACATTTAAGGTAGCCTGTCAAATATATTAAAGCCTGTCAACTGTATTTATTTTAACCTTGCATGCACAATTATATTCCTTCCACCTATTTTCATAAAACAGTACTAAGCAACGGGCAAAGCTATTCGAGATCAAGAAGTTGAAACAAGTCACGACTGCACCAGTCATAAGCATTAATCTTTCATTTCTAGTGCCAGTACCTGCTTTTCAGCAAGAACTATAGCGAAAGTTACATGATTGAATTAATATTCATGAGATAATATTCATACTCCACTTTTCAGGTCACGCCTATACAGTTTGACCTCGTCAATAAACCCAAACCCCTCTTTTCCATCTCTTTGTAACAAAACGTTTAAAAATAATTGTATTATTGTTGACATGTCATAACGTCCTCGCAGAAATGTACTGGGGTTCTGTTAGGAAGACTGAGTGATCCAGAAACCAATCAGACCAGTAAATGAATGAAAGATGGAAAAAGAACAGGCCTACAACATGCAAAATAGAAAATGAGAGTCTGAGAGATAAGGAGAGCAATAAAGTTGAAATCAGCCATGCAGTGCTCTCATGTAAAGTGAGTGGCTTAAAAAATGTGAGTCAGGTTCAAGGTCACAAGGAGAAATAAGTGCAGCTTTTGAACTCGTGTGGTTCTTTGATCGGGCACCAAAGATAAAGTCTGAAATGACTGAGGAGTTTAATATCTAAAGACACTTGATTTTCTGCCAGCACATTTGCCAGTTGTGTGGAGGTCATAATGTAATCTAAGCATTAAAAACGTCTAATCTCATTTTTTTTGGAGGCAAAGCTTGGTGATTAAATGGACCTCAATAAAACGTTATGCGTGTATGTGGGTGCTTATGGGACTTCTGACCTGAAAATGTCCTGAATAAGTACAATTTCCAGAGCCTGACTATGTATGTATTGAAATATATATGACCTATCACCTCTTCTGAAGCGTACTGGCTGATGAACACCAGATAACACACTCCTGACACTGTTAAAAGCGGCGGACTAAGCATCAACCTTGCAACTTAAAAGGGAAGCAAACTTGTTTTCCATCAAGCCGCTGACCTGTGAACAGCCGGACTGTAGATCAAGTCTGGACGAATCTTGAACTAGAATACCTCCCGGTGCCAAATCAGTGTGTTTGCTTAGGAACCTTTTCTGTTTACTTAGCGTTAGCTGTTTGCATGCTTCAAGTGCTCTGCTCCTCTCTTGTGTATGTTGGCAGCTTCGCCTCGAGCGCAGGAGGTCATGTCTCTTAGAAAATTTTGTCCGAGTATCTCAGACGCAGCATTGGTGGGCCACTTTTTCTCAAGACATCCTTAAAACTTCCTGTATGCATGCAAACATTGAAACAGGTATTCTGCTCTGAATAAAACCTCCTCGAGAGGGACACAAGTGTGGTTTGAACCGCAGTGCTGGGTTTTTTAATAGCTTACGTAGTGCCTAAAATAACATTCATCCTCGTATTAGTATTTGGAAATGTAATAATTTAACATGAAACTCAACATGACAATTATGAACATGCTGCCCATAAAATATACCAATTTTGTTTATATTTAGTATATAGCTTTACTTCAGTATGTGTATATACCTTGTCCATCTAAAAAGTGGGCAATACAGATATATGCATATATATATATATATATATATATATATATATACATACTATGTTTGCTTTGCTGCTGTATTTGTTTGCTTTGTAATGACACTTCATCTTGACCTTTGATCTATTTGGATGTGTCTAAATATTTACAGTCGACAACTTCAGCATGAACTCAAGGATAGTGTAGGAGAGAGCCTCCCTATAAATGGCTCTCTCTGTCTGTGTGGAAGCTGTCATAAGTAAAGGAGAAGCGGGTCGTGAAAGCCTGCTGAAATGGTTTATGAGTGTGGCACGCGTGAATAAACATCTCACCCTTTAATCCACATTACCTTCAGGATTTGCCCCAGCAGTCATTCAATACAACGGTCACGTTTTCTGCTCCCAAATCTTCGGGTCTGCGGGTTTTCTTCTTGGGATGCAATTTTAACAGAAAGTGCAGCAAAATTCCCCTGACCACAGCCAGGTAGATAACTCTGGAATCCAATCATGACTGTAGAGCTTTTTGAGAGCAGACTCATCTCATGCTTTAATTTCTGAAAGGAACAGCTTTTCAGCTTTTTTCAGACCTCGAATGATCTATGCTGGTATCCAATTGGCTGTATGAGACACGCTCGAAGATGACAACAAAACAGAATTAAATCAGTGTATTATTGCTGTTCATTCCCAATCATAGAAACAAGATTTCCTGTTAGAGAATTACTCCAGACAAAGAACCCTCTATGCAACCAGTGTATCCCACATCTGCAACCAGAAATATATCACCCACTCCCATTCCACACACACACAAGTCGCTCTCTCCATATTTCAATGTCAGAATGTCTGCAAATGGATTAATAACTAACACCCAAAAACAGTAACAGTTTACGGCACAGAATTATAAACCTGGGGGTGATGTTCGACGACCAGCTGAAATTCACCTCTCACATCGCAGCAACCTCTCGAACTTGCAGGTTTGTGCTCTACAACATCAGGAAAATCGGGCCTGTCCTGTCGGAGATGCCTCTCAGCTGCTTGTCGAAGCTCTGGTCATATCAAGACTGGGCTACTGCAATTCTCTACTGGCCAGCCTTCCAACCAATGCAGTCAAGCCCTTGCAAATGATCCAGTATGCAGCTGCACGTCTAGTTTTCAATCAGCCTAAAAGAACCCATGTAACACCCCTCCAGATTTCACTTCACTGGTTGCCAGTTTCCGCCCCAAGTTCAAATCTGTGACACTGGGCTTCAGAACGATAACGGCAAATTTGCCCATCTACCTTAACTCAGTGCTCCAGGTCTACATCCCCTCCTGTCATCTTCGGTCTGAAAAAGAGCGACGCCTGGTTATTCCATCACAACGAGGCACCAAATCGCTTGCAAAAACCTTTACTTATTCGGTTCCCCTTTGTTGGAGTGAACTACCAGCCTCCATCCGAACTGCAGCATCCTTCACAAGTAGCAAAAAACAACTCAAAACATACCTGTTCCGCATTTATTTGACTAACCAATAAGTCTGTATGTTTGTCTGTCTGTCAAAAAACAAAAGAAACTTTTTGTTCATTCTGTCGTTTGCTTACTCCAGCTTTAATCCTCCTAGTAGCATGGCCTTGTAAACTAACAGTACTGTTTAGCGTGTTGGAAAAAAAAGTTGATATGCTCTCCTACTTGTAAGTCGCTTTGGATAAAAGCGTCTGCCAAATGAATAAATGTAAATGTAATCTAATCCTACTTTCCCCATCATTTCCTGTCCTGTGTTTTGTGGCAAAAATGTCAAAAACACGAAAGTAATCATTAGAAAAATAATACCTTTACTGTGAAAGGCAGCTTGTGATGATTGTTGTGGCGACACATTCTCCAAGTCGGAGGGTGGAGGTTGCAGTCTAAACCAGTGAGATCACCTTCCTCTGTTCAAACTTGACATAAAACTCACCGCCCAGAAAGGTGCTGATGTGAATTCTCATTGTTGAACGGTGTTAAAAATCACCCTTTCCTGATTCTTTGGGTAAAATGAACAAAACACGTGTTATGGACAGGGTACACATTGAAAAAAGTACAATGTACAGTATGTGAAAGTGATTATAAATATTTACACTACTGGTCAAACACTTGAATGAAATGTTTCTTATTGTCTTAAAAAGGTTTTAATCTTAAGGTGAATGCTTATTGTCTGAAATACGTTTTATAGACAAAAATATAAAAGCGCAAATATAAACTTTTTTCATTATAAACTAATACAATTTTAATTAACAAAAAATGACATTGAAAGGGATGACTAAATACGGAAAAAATAGTAATCAGTAAGAGCACAGAATAGATGGGAAGAAGCTGCTTTAGAAAATGGCAAGAGAACATTTCTGCTAATTTTAGGCAACAGGTGACTAGATTAAAGATGCTAAATAATAAGAAGTTATAATTAGTAAGAGGGCGCACATTTAAACAGTTCAACTGTGTTGTCATGTTTCTACAGCTGTAAAAGCGGAATCCGAGGGTAACGCCAGAGACAGTGTTATAAGGGAGATGCAAGGTTTGGAGAAAGTGTAACGGCTTACACAAATCACGTGAAGCACCTCAGCCAATCATATAACAGCCTCTAGTCTCATTTCCAGCATTCCACTGAGGTTGCAGGCCAGACACGGTCCGTGTCATTGATTAAAAAAGGCGATTTTCACACGACTTACAAATAGTTGGAAACATTTGAGATATTGCAAGTACTCAACTAAACAAAATATATAACGCTGACCTATAGGTTTTAGGATATTTTACTGCAAAAATATTACATATTATACCTTTAATTTTTTGTTGAAACAATCTTTATAGTTCCCTTCGTGCTACTCTACAGTTTTAATTAGCTTACTATTTTTTCTAAAATATAAATAAGCGAGTATGTGTTCTAGTGTATTTCTTTATTATGTATGTATGTAGGTGCCACAAATGTATACTGTGATGAGCTGATTTGCGTATGACGTCATACCATTAACGCCACTACGTCACCATATTTATACATTTGTAAACAAATCAGTGGGTTGACGATTCACCGTCATTTACTGCAAATCTCAAAGTGTTCATTTCGGAATTTATATTAATGTATTTGTGCCTTTGAATTCAAAAGTACAATGCAGTTCTACCTATATGGAGTGAACAAATATTCACACTAACTTACATATACCCCCTAAATACATCCTCTTCAAATGATTCAGAACATATCGGGTCGTTTCAGGTCTGAGAAGTGGCTGTCAGTCACTGACATCCCCTGCCGGTTGGGCACATCAATATGTCTGCTAACTGGCTTCTGCTATCGGTGTTTGTTTAGTATTCTATCAGCAATCCAGTCATATACAGATATCAACCAGCTTAGCTCATGAATATTTACTAGGCCCTGTCCTGATAAGCTTCAATTCTCTGGCCTGTCAGATCCCACCAACATGACACAGAGTCACAGAAAGGGGGTACAAAATATCTGCTGTACATTTGACCAAATATTATACCTTAAATTACATATATTATGGTTATATAATTTTCTGGTGTGCCATGCATTCATTCAAGCAACAGGTAAATATGGCAACCACAGTCGTCACACTACAAATTCGATCATTCCTAATTTAACCCTTAAATAATTTATTGAACGGTGCTATTTTAATGCGCTACTAAATCATTAGTAACATTATTTTTTAATAATACTACTTTTAATGTTAGTAAATCCCACTTCCGAGGAGTCTTGAAGGACACCACAGATATATAATTAATTTTAAAAAAGTTTTAACGATAAATAAAGAAAACGTGCGTCGTTATAAATCACAACATTACAACTTTATCAAACAGCATGGCAAGTGATTGGGGAAACACTCTCGCGAGAAAACGTTTCACGCTACCTTGGTGAAGCGTTTGGCTGAAGTCTCGCGAGACTTTTACAGACTAGCGTCTGCCGTAGTAGAGAGACTTGGCTTTGTGCCGTTCCGCAACATGCGTCATTTAATGTTGATGAATGGCGAGTTCGAGATTACTCGACGGTGATACAAGCCCAATGCATGTTGTTTTTAACAGGAGAAACACAGCCTTATGGACCAGTTTAAACCAGAACAAATCAGCAAACCAGCATCAAAACATACCAAACCAGCATATACATGTTTTTTCAAAAGTCAAAAAATGTGATTACGCATGCTTGAGCAAAATCAGTGCTTTGGTGACCTCTTTAAAAATCGATGTTTTAATGTAAATGTTTACAGTAAAATAAGCCAGCAAGGGTGTTGAGAGACTATGAAACATCCAAAGTGAGGGGCAGCTCTCATAGCACCCCAAAACATGAATAAACACAAAACGTACCCACGTTTGTATACAATAGTATGCATAAATGCGCACGCAAATGTTAAGGCATCCATTTAATTTAAAGACCCCTGCTTTCGTGTTCCCCACATCGTTTACACTGAGACAAGTGTCACTGATGTGGGAACGGGACAGAACTTCCATAAAGCGCGCTGCTGCGCTATTGTGCGCACAGTGGAACGAATCATCGTCCAGATCCAATGAAAGCTCCTTTGAAGACATGGAATGCACGAGTCTTTGAATTTGACAAAAAAAGGTTTATTCAGAATCTCAGAGGTATTATGGTAAGAGGCGAACTCAAACCCTGCACTAAGTTCACTTTCTCCGCTCCATCGTTGAAGGCATGATGGTCCCTCCCCTACACGAAATCCTTTGTGAAAATCTGGTTGGGACTTTTTTCCTCCCGTCCCTTTAAACGTCAAGTGTAATTCCTACCGAGGACTTCGTCTCTGTGCTCTCCCTGTCTTGAAGGTGGAGCAGATATGAGAAGAAACCGACTATCAACTAACCAAGAAGAAGAATTCTGAGATGAAAATTCATATATCTCCAAACGCTGCTTCTTTTTAAATGACAAACACCCCTTTGAGGATTTAACATATCCATCAATCGAATGATAGCAGGTATGATGCTTTTCACCTTTTAGTCCGGGTTATCACGGGTGGCAAATAGGCCTTCTGAATTGGGTGTATAAAATACATTTGCAAAGGTTTTTTTACAAGTCCTAAATTATCATGGTCGTCTAGATGACATCTTTTGACAAAGTTTCAAAGTTAAGTGCTTCGTTGGAGCCTTTGCAAAATCAATATAAAAACATCTATAATTCTAGTCAATCGTGATTTTAAAACATATTTTGAAACATAAGTAGCTGGATTGCAGAGATTCTGTCTGTAAAATATGTGTTATATTTTAAAGGGGAAAACGGAGAAAATACAAACGGCAGAGATCAATAAAAAGATAGTAAACAACTCGATTCATACATTTTTTCATTAAAAATGAGAAGATGGTTTACTTCTGCTAAAGTTTATTTTAAACTAGCACTTGCAAAAACGTACCATAGTTACCAAAGTGTTCAGTAAAATATCACATTTAATAGCCTATAGGCTACGTACTGTATAAAATTATAGAAATTATAATTTATTAAGGAAGAGTATCTACTGATGACTGAAAATTGTTGCTGTAAATGTTCATTCATGAATGATTGACAGTAAGAGAAAGCCATGCATTGAGCCAACTGTAAATGAACTAACCAGTCGATGTCAATATCATTTCAAGTGAGACCAACAGCGCCACCATTTGATTGAACAAAATATCTGTTGAAAATGTGCAGATCTGCTTTTTTACTCTGAACGGAAAAAGGGGAGATGCTGACATGGATGGGACATTTTCTGCTTCGTTAAAAAAATCCCTCTAGTCTCTCTAAAGCAGAAAGCTTAAGACATATAATACCTCTTTAATCTACCCAGCTGTTGCTCTGCATCAGCTAGACATGTTGTTCAGGCTATTAGTCAACGGCGGTGAGATGTTTCTGCAGTGATGGACGAATGTCAGATTTTAGTTTTTCACCACATGCGAGAGACTGTTGATTTTGAATTATTTATAAGGCTCCGACTGTCTGCACATTTTATCATTCAGTGTTTCTGGGATTTACTTTGACCTCTGTGAGAGCTTCACCTCCAACCGACTCTACATTTGGTTTGTCATTGCCTTGATCCATAGCCGCCCTTACACACATCCATACACCCACACATTTTTCCTCACGCTTCCTCCAATGATGTCGGGCGGTTTTGTCTGTGGAGACAATCCATGCAGACATGAGACACGCAGTTGAGATGGTCCATAGTGATAGCATACCAGAGCAAGGATGCTTACCCACTCTTATCACCCCAAATTGGCCACTCATGTTGCTGTTTTTGTGGAACAGTACTCTGTAGTCTATTTAAGGATGAATGTGAACTTGCTGGCAGTGTGTCTGTGAAATGCTTAGCTTTGTGCTTTGCCGGCAACTTCTACCCATTGTGTATCTACGCTTTTCTGTGTGGGTGCATTATCATTCCTGCCATGATGCACACACTGTATACTGTACATCTGGAAAATGTATTGTGCCATTGGAAATACCGTTGGCTCCTTTTTCCTAATTAAGTGACTTTATGAAACATTTTGGTAACCTGCATATTACAGCTTCAGGCGGACAATAGTCTTTTTAGTTTTTTGCAAATTGATGGTCTGGTGAAAAAAATGAATGCACCCACATTTTAAACTCATTTAAAGAAAGCTGTTTGGATAGTTTGTGTATTGACGTTGTTTTAATGGAAATGTATAAAATGCTGAAAATTAGATTTCAGACATAAAAAATATAAGTCATAAGAAAAAAGTGTTTATGTTGAAATTTGGTCTTCAGATTTATTGGCAATGTATCTAATTGTATTACCATCAGAGCCCTGATATGGACTTCATTTTGACATTTAGCAGGACAGTAGGGAAAGTTTCCAAGCCACCAAGCTCTGACTCACAGGGTCAATAATCTTACACTCCCTGCCACAAAACGTCAGTCTCCACATACAGCGTCATTTTCCTTGAACTGTAGATTTTCTTCTGTCATCCTGGCGCAGGACTATTTGTGTGCTATTTTATCTGTTTAGTCTCCAAAGCTAGTACAGCTAATTTGGCTCTTAAGAGTTGTTTTACTTTTCAAAGTTAAACAGATGAACATGCTTTGCGTCTTGCTGTCTTAAAAGGAAAGAGTTGTTTGCATAAGTTTGTTTAGGAATCCGTGAGAATGTTGTTGTTGATTTAATAGGTAAATTACGATTGGGTCTAAATATCTGTGGTATGGTATAATGGGAGTAAGACATAGGAATGCTGTAGAGGACAAATTCCAATCAGAAGTGTGCATCCCTATAAGCTCACTCTGAAGGGCAAAGCACTTGAAGTGGGAACTAGGACTCTTGGACATACTTTTCGAAAAGAAGAAGAATCAAAGTAATATTTTCACAATGATCTTCAAGGGCGCAAAGCGCCGCTTGGAATTCCCCATTCAGTCTTCTGAAGTAGTGCTTCATGTCTTGTTATTTGTCTCCCCCTAGTGGTCATGTCTGGATCGTTTTTTATTATAAGGAAATACCTCCCAGTTGGACATCCCGTTTTATTAAAATAATATACTGTATATTTATTACTTCTTTAACATGTGTTCTTAAATATTTCACAATGACAATAATGTCCCCTTCTTCAGTATCTGACTGTATTTCTCTTGTTCTCTTTTGGGACCAGGGGATTCTCTACAATGGGCCCGGTACCCTTAAAACTCCTGCTCTCCATCTCGGCACTCGCTGTGCTGGTGGCTGCAGCAGTGAACGATGCCACAGGTGAGGATGAGTACACCTGGCCGCAGAATAAGTTGCCTCTGGTACATGAAAAACGAACGGTTCGTCTGGACAGCTCAGAGTTTTCGGCCAAACCGCAAAGCGAGCTCCACGGAGTATGTGGCATAGAGTGCCAGCGGGGTCTCCCGGAGCCCAGCCTGGATGATTTGGAGGAGATTCTCTCTTACGAGACGATGTACGACAACGGCACGCGCACCCTCACCACCGTCGCTGTACAGGAGCTGAACGCGAGCGACTGGACGGGAAGCTCTTCGTCGCGCGCTCGACGCAGGCGAGAGGTCTACGGCACGGACACGCGCTTCACCATCGCGGAAAAACAATACTCTTTAAAGTATCCGTTCTCGACGTCTGTGAAGATTTCCACGGGCTGCTCTGGAGTCTTGGTGTCCCCCAGACACGTGCTGACGGCCGCGCATTGCATCCACAACGGCACGGACTACCTGGACGGAGCACAGAAACTCAGCGTGGGAGTGCTGAAAGAGCGATCTCGCCGGAGGAAAGGCAAAAAGGGGAAAGGACGGAAGGGAAAGGAACAGAGAAATAAAATAGATGAAGAGGAAACAGACGAAGAGGTTGCAGAGAAGCACGAGCGCAAGGGCAAAGGAAAAGGAAGGAGAAACCGCAGCCGGAGGAGCGCAGGTTCCGAGCAGCCCTCGTTCCGCTGGACGCGGGTGAAACAGATGCAGGTGCCGAAGGGCTGGTTTAAAGGCATTTCCGAAAGCGTCGTGGCCGACTATGATTACGCCATTCTGGAGCTCAAGAGGGCGCAGAAGACCAACTTCATGGATCTAGGCGTCATCCCCTCAGTCAAAAAGCTGCCAGCTGGCCGTATCCACTTCTCGGGCTTCGACGATGACCGGCCGGGCAACCTGGTGTACCGCTTTTGCTCTGTATCGGAGGAGTCCAACGACTTGTTGTACCAGTATTGCGACGCCAAGCCCGGCTCCAGCGGTTCGGGCGTCTACATTCGTCTCAAAGAACCCGGCAAGAAGAAATGGAAGAGGAAGATCATCGGGGTTTTCTCGGGTCACCAGTGGGTGGATGTGAACGGGGTGCAACAGGATTACAATGTGGCGGTGCGAATCACGCCGCTGAAGTACGCGCAGATCTGCCATTGGGTGCACGGGGACTCCAGCAAGTGCCACGCAACCTGAGAGACCCCAGACAACTTCAGTGCCTCCCATTTGCGCACTTCACAAACTCGTCAAAACTCTTGAATTCATCACAGAAGTCATGAACTATTCCAAGTAATGATATTTTGATACCATAATTTATTTTACTAGATAACCTTTGGCTTGAATCAGTTGTGCATTTCTAGTCGGTCTTATTAAAGATTAGATCATAAACGTTATAATTTTGAATTAGAAAGTAAGTGTTGTTTTGCCATGGGAGGCATTTATTTGGTCCTAGATGTAGCAGATAGATCTGACTAATCGACACAGGAGAAATACTTTTTTTTCTGAAAGAAGGTGTTTATTTGTGGATTTACTTTTTAAGGAACGTATCTGCTTATTGATGCTGTTTTTTTTAAGCGTTTTGTTTCCGTAGGTTATCATTATATACATGTTATGGTTGTGTGTCTTTGATGACTAAACTGTAAACTCTCTTCATGGGCTTCCATTGACATGTATGTGGCTGTCTTCTGTAACAATGCAGACAGGTAACTACCTTCAGGTTGTCCTTGTTGATTTCTGGTGCTAATTTAATTTTAAATACAAAACATCAGAGGACCTGTCAGAGTAACAGGCTACTGTAGAACTGCAAGTATGTATTTAATGTAAAGCGTGGAGTAGTGTCATGAAACCACGCATTGCTTTCAAAACTACACAGGGTTATTTAAAGTTTATTATAGTCATTGGTAAATATCATATAATTACGATATGGAGGAAAGCAATATAGGAAATGTCAAATTCGTAATATAAATGAGCATTTATTTTTTTGCAACGTCGGCTAAAAAACTTTGTACTTTTTTAAGGACCAAATAAACTGAGATTTATGTTGGTCTAAGAGGACAAACAAACTGTATTTGTTTTTCGATAATCCAACAACTGCTAAATCAAATGACATTACCATTATGAAAATGAATCATGGTTTTACTACAGTAATTGAGTAAGACCAGTTGTATATACACAATAGCTATTCATTGAAGGAATAGTTCACTTTCAAAATGAACATTTTGTCATCATTTACACCCCCTGTGATTTCCTTTCTTCTGCAAAACAAAATATATTTTGAAAAATGTTGGTATTCAGAAGCATTGGTACCCATTGACTTCTATTGTATGGACACAAAACCAATGCAAATCAATGGGGACCAACGATTTTTGTTTCCAACCTTTTTCAAAATAATGTGTTCTGCAGAAGAAAGAAAGTCATACAGGTTTGACATGACGACGGCGTGTAAATAATGACTTCATTTTCATTTTGAAGGTGAACTTTTTCTTTAAATATGAAAGGACAACATACATCGTACAAAAAGATGTCATCTCTGTCGAAAACAGACACTGGAACTCAGGTGGGCAATTCTTCCCATCAGTGTTTATTGCATCTCAAAGGGCTTACATGCATGTAGACGTGTCAATATGAATCGAAAACTGAAAATAAATAATTTTGAGAATTGCAAAAAGAGATCCGAATATCTGCCTTTGTCATGTCCATGACAACAAAGGGAATATAGAGTTCTAGAGAGTTCCTACAGGGATGTCCATTCTGTAACACTGTTTAACAGTGACAACCTCTGAAAACTGTTGCAAAGATCTAAGAGTCTATCACTGCTAATAAAACCGCACTTGCACCTAAGCCCTATATCGTCCAGAATGAAAACACTCCTTTTCATAAAACCAGTGTTTTCATTCTAGATTTCTGTTCTGCACTCCATTCTGTTGAGCAAACTACAATATCCCACTCACCAACAGAGGGAGCATGACTTGACCATCACGTGTAACAAACGAGGAGTAGAATGTGCTATATGGGAGGGTAAGACTGAGAGCCAAACCTGTGAATGGTTCTTCTACAATTATACAAAATAACACTACATGTACCAGCTTCAGTTTGAAATTCATACAAGCACAAGGAACTATATAAGAGACTCAAACACAGCATTCCACTGACTACAACTGTAAAATTTGGGGGGAAACATCCAGATAACCAGTTTAACAAGTTGCTGTACATGTTGGTTATGTCATTAAGAGATTGCAAAATGCCTTTCTCAGAGATGATCTGAGATAAGAAGCGCAGAGAATAAAGGTATAGTTCACCCAAAAATGAAGATTGTGTCATGAACGACTCACTCTCCAGTTCCAAACCTGAATGAATTCCTTCGTTTGGTTGAAAACAGAGAAAGATATTTGGAAGAACAGAAACAACCATAGTAGGAAAAATGACAACGGTAGTCAAAAGTGCCCCAGAACTGTTTGCTGTCCTACATTCTTCAAAATATCTTTTTTTTGTTCGGGTTCAACCGAACAACCATTTCTTTTCCTTCTATGGTAGTCAATGAGGTCCAAAAACTGTTTGGTTATACGCATTCTTCCAAATATCTTTCTCTGTGTTCATCAGAACAAAGAAATGTATACAGATTGGAAAGGGAGTAAATGATGACAGAATTTTTATTTTTGGGTGAACTATCCCTTTAAGTGTTGTTTCATGAGATAAACCAAATGGATGCAAGTATTCTAACAGTGGACTGACAATAAAACTACAGCGTTACAAAAAAGGACATGTTACCACCAATAGGGTTTTCTATGTGGGATAAAGGAGCCTGGATATGTTATTACTTTATACATATTCATATATTTTTATATTTGTAAACAACCATGTCAATCGATTACGGAAGATGACAAACTGACTTCTTATAATTTGACTACCAGGTTCACATCAATAAGTTGCTCGCAGAGTCTGTTTTGTCAATATGCAGTGTACCTTTCGCAAATGATAAATTGCACACTGCTACCAAAGAACATACAACAAACAGCGCACAAATGAACATATTTCGGGTGGGCCGTCACATCAGGGAGGCCCCAAAAGTACAGTTGAGGGGAACATACATACATCATTCATTTCATACTTAAACATTGGAAAAAAGTTGACATACGTACACTTTTTTAATCTTTCTTCACCATTTGTGTTTTTAAATAGTTTTGTTCTGTTTCATTAAAACAAAAACACATTGAAATAAGCACACCGTCATTTCTCGGCTTGTTTTTCTCTACGATTCACTTCACAGTTTGTGCTACAACATGACACAGGTATGCTGGGGAGGGCGGAGTGGATTTGAGGGGGATCAGTGGATCTCTAGCTGAGGGGTCCTCAGGCATCTGGGGATGTAAACAGACAGCAGCCCTCTCTCAGTGGAGCTCAATCTTTGAGAAAAAACACTGAAAACAGAACAGAGACGAAATGTTATATTATATTGCTCTATAAAGTGAAATGGTGTTTAATAATGTCTTATTGAAGATACCTGAGGGATTATAAGAAATCCTTGATGTTGAGATCTGCAAGGGGGTCCTTGGTGGGAGGCTTTTTGGGGCTCTGAACAGCTGGCCCTGGAGACAACTGAGAAGACAATGGTGCAGGGTTTTAGGGAAAGAAATATGCAGGATGATTTCAAATCGAGATCAAGAATAGAAAGTGTTTGTTTTTTGTGCGTGTTTGAGAATAAGTTGTTTACTGGTGCTCCTGGCCCTACAAATGGCGGCCTCATCATGGGTTGACCCATCATTGGCTGGGGCATCATGGGAGCACCCACTCCTGCCGCTGCGGGCTGAGAGAACGACGAAGAGGAGTCATGAGACATAATACAGAGACCCTGTTGATTTTTTCTGTCGTAAGGGATGATTTCTCACCATGCCAAAGCCTGGCTGTGATGCCATGGGCGGTGCCATAGGTCCAGGAGGGGCGGCAGCACCTGGGGCTCCAGGAGAAGACCCAGTCTAAATACAACCACAAAACAGTATCATGACAAAATGTAAAAAAAATCCAATCTTAAATAAATGCAACCCTCTGTTAGTCCTCTTTCACTTTGGACCAAAAGTATGTTTAGATTGTTTTTCACTTTATCAGAATGGTACAAAACACAAAAAAAGAATAATGGAGGTGATTCAAAAAGGCTAAATGGCCTAGGAAATAAATGGGAAAGGAAAAATGATTTAATATTAATATTATATTAAATGAAAACATTGATTGTGATGTGCATAAATATTACATAAAACCATTAAAATCCTTAAAAAATGTAAATAGTAAAGGAAAAATATAAATCATTGTTCCACTGAAAACAATTACAAGTTAGATTTAAGGTCTTTGGTCACTTTTGACTGGGAGGAAAGATCAAGGAGCACCAGAGAGGTAAGGAAGGAGCAACTCTTACCATTTGAGCGCCGGTTGTGCCCCAGCTAGTTGGGGCTACATGAGGGGTCCAGTTAGCTCCTCCTGTCAGCTTCTTCTCATTCCACTGGTTGTCCCTGTACCAAACAAACAGATGTCAGTTAACGTAATACACATAAATCATTCATAAACGAAACATTTAAGGGCTACAATAAATGAAACAAGATTGACTTGTCCTTCAAGGCAAGATAAATCAATTCACCTGCCACATCCTCGAAAACACTGTCTATTGAACTGTCAATATAGGTCAGATTGAGTCATTCATGCCCCGCACGTGGACATTATAGATAAGTGGCAAGATTAAAAGGTATCTATAATAGATACAGAGCAAGAAGAAACACTGTGACAAACACAAAACTTACTTCTTTTGATTTCCCATCCCCAAGTCTAGAAAAGAGAAAGAAACAGAAAGATAAGCACACTCCCTTACATTCATTGACCCCTACACACCAAGTCTACCATTTTCCGTACAGTACATACTTCCGACCAAACTGGCAAGCGAAGAGTCCAAGTCTCCACCGATAGGTTTGACTGGTTGGGCAGGTGCCATTGTCGGGACCATCGCCGGGGTCATCCCTGTCATGACCGGTGCCATCGTAGGCAAAATCCCAGGTGTCACTGGTGTGCTCCCGGCAGCCATAGGAGTCCCGCCTGTGCTCTGAGGCGTTATGGCTGGCATCAGAAGGTCTCCTAATCCATCAAACACTAAAGTGGACACAGAAAAGAGGGGCTTAGAGGTAATAATATATCATCTGTTGGTCAGAGCTTCAGAGGCCTGTGCTTTGTTCTGGACGAACAACTGGTCATTTGCATAACATGACCAGTCAAATATTGCAGTACAGAATACTAACAGAAGACAGCAACAACAGAAAATATCCAAAAAAAATATTGTACGTTCATGATACGAGGTATTCAAATCTGCATCCAGGTGTTTTTAGGACATGCATTGGGAAGCTGGAAACTGGCAACACATAAGACTTCTTCACAAACGTGCAATTTGGAGCATTGCACATATTGAGTTAAAGGATGCCTGCACGACACAATCGGATACATTCAGTCAGGCTCAGAAGGTAATATCCTCAGGGAAATACACTGCAACCAAATATAAAAATACTTGGTGTACTTAATGAAATCTATGAAGGACGAGTTTGGTCCAACCAGACTCAAATTCCTAAAGTTTAAAGCAAAGGTCACCTACAGGCAAGACTTATAACACTAAGGCAAGCAATGCATTCTGATGCAGTAATATGGGCAAGCAGGGGGTAAACCGCACAGAGAGGGTCAGAAGACAAAGAAAGTGAAAACACAACTCTAGTACATTCAGACTTCCCGAACCCAGCAGCGTGATTGGGTAAAATGCTACATGCCGCAAAGCCCTGACCGGAGCTCTCTCGCCAACTCACCAAACGCACAGCGGGAGCAAGCAATGAGCCAGAGCAGTGTGTGAGGAGAGATATCAGAAGGGAGGCACAGAGATAAAGAGAAACCAGGAAAGGTGAGACAGATGAGGACGTTGAGAAAAAAGCATATTAAAAGAGCAAGAAAGCAGAGCGAGGATGAAACAGAACACAAAGAGATTAAAAGAACAGGAGAAACTGCATTTTAGAAAAGCAACATCCTCTGTATATTACATGAGAAGGTCAGCGAATATTGAAGTGCTCATGCAAAAAATAAATCACCGAGAAGCAGACAAGCTTAAAAGATTTGGTCTGTCAAAAAAAGCCATAAATTATTTAAATTTGACAGCACACACATATCAAATAGAGGCATCGCCTCACCGGATGCATCAAAGCCACCGGAGGGCGCCGCAGTGGCCTTGGCATTTTCTGATGCCGCTGTGGGTACCGGCACAGAGCCAAAGGCATCAAAATCCGACTCCAGCAGGTCGGCTGGGGCTGAACATGGCACTTGGGTTGGGGTAACTGTGGGGGCAACTGGCGAAATCAATCCTACAGACATTGAGAGATGAAAGCCAATCAAAATCCACCCATCATCATAAACCCACATCACACTTAGCTGTTCCTCATGAACACGAAGAAGAACAATTCGATCAGCATATATGACACATACCCCCAAGCAGGTCACCTGACGGCGCTCCGGACCCACTGGTCTGGCAATCCGAGGTGGCGTCCCCAAACGTGTCTGTCCGGGGACGGACGTCACGCAGCGCAGCATGAAGGAGGAGAAGCATTAGTGAGCCTTTCAGCTGCACACAATGAGAGAGGGGCAGATGGAGAGATTAAGCCGAGATCTTCCACCAGACAACACACTCCCACACCAACACATAAACACTAACGCAGACTGCAATAAACCCTGACGCATGTATGTGCAAACATGCATACTGTGTACATTCCCATGCAGTCATATACACATGACAGAACAGCATGCAAACCGGGCAAACACATACACTGACCGAAAGTCTCTGTTCTCGAATTCTTCACTGGCTCATTTACGGTTACAAATGAATAACCAAACACCATCTGATTTGGTGGAATTTGCAGAAACTACATAATGAATCAGAAGATTATGAAATAGAACTGTGTTGTACTTACCAATTCATAGAGTTAAAAGTCTAAAGTTGGAAAATGGTTATATATTCATGCATTTGGCAGACACTTATCCAAAGCGACTTACAGTTCATTCAAGGTACATATTTATATATATTTACAGCCACGGAAAAATCCAAAGCAATGTGAAAGACTGACAGCATGACAAGATACATGAAAGCTGTGATGAAAAGGTTATCACATAAAAAATATAACTTTTCCTACATACATTTACAACTATTACGGTTGTATTGCTTAAAAGTGAATCATATTTGTACATGTATTTAAGAAAAGTTAGAACATTATTTTTTTATTTGATAACCTTGATTTTTATCACACTTTTCATGTGTCTTGTCATGCTATCAGTCTTTCACGTTGCTGTTGGATGACTTTATGTCACTCAGGCCCGGTTCCTGCCAGGTGCAAAAGGGTGGGCTAGCAGATATCCTGGGTAGGCATTTACCACACACAGTATAATATAGCCGCAAAAAAATAAGAGACCATTTTTAAAAGTTTTTTTTTTTCAGATAAGAATGTGTTTTGGTAAAATAATCATTTTTGTTTATTTCTGTGCACTTCTGACAATCTTTTCTCCCATATTTCATATAAAAATGTTGTATTTTTTGCAGAAAATGGAGTAAAAAACGGGTCAAAACAACAGAAAATACGATCTGCGTTTATAAAACAGAAACATCGCATATTTTTAAGCAACACAAAACTAATGTTTGTAAATGTAAGAAAAAGTAAAAACAAATGTTTTATGAAATAACCCTGATTTTCTTATTTTTTTATTGCTGACTGACAAACACTGCATATATGACTGCAATACATGCAGCATTTAAATTATTTATGATGTTATAAATATAAAAACACGCATTCATTACAGAAGACTGAGAGATTAAAACGAAAACAATTATTGTTAATTATTGCCTTTTATATAATAATTTTGTGCGTTTTGATTTGACTGATTACGCATAAATAACGTGCTCACGTAAACTGGACATGAAAAGATGCATTTAAAGTGGGCTAAGAACACTGAACGATCACTGATTTCTATTTAATTTCGCAAAAAACTCTCGTTTTAATGAATCAATCTGCACAATGAACTTTACATCATTTTTGCTGTTTGCTCATGAGGTCCGCCAAAACTAAACTATTTTTCACAGTGTTTCGCTACCACCTGCAGCATGAATTGGGGTGTTTGAGATGGAGGGAGACAGATTTCAGCTTCGGAATATGGAGCGTTCAGTCTGACGGTCAACAGGTTAAAATCTAGCCTATTGCAAGCAAATAATAGCTGTTTGTTAACAGCACAAAATAAGACTGCAAAATCTCCCGTTATAATAAATGAATCAGACATTACTGCACAATTACTTTTACATGCTGTTTATAATAAACTCAAAGCAAGCGTGCGGTGCGCCTTAAATTCCTTTGCACAGTATTTTGCTTCCACCTTAGCATGTAGCACATCTCTGTAACAAACTAAAGCCGCTATATGTGAGTGAAGAGTGGGTTTGAAACTCAACAAACACTGGACTTGAATGGCGTCTACAAACGCTGATCAGAAAATTAGCAAGGGTCTCTTAATTTTTTCCGTGGCTGTATGTGTTATCTTGAATTGAACCCACACCTTTGTGTTGCAACTGTCATGCCCCACCAATCTACAATATTAGAGTTACAGAATCACTGAACAACAAAATCAAT